>CM060921.1:555613251-558550751 GCA_030737875.1 Allium sativum
TTGCTAATGTCGGGCTTAATCATTTAAGTTGCTAATCTATAGTTTTTATTTATAAATTACTTAGTTGTTATGATCTGGGGTTTTAATTAGTTAAAGTAGTTGTTGTTAATGAGTTTGTATTTATACATTTATTTGATTATGTTGCTAATCTAGGGTTTAATTAGTTAAAGTTGAATATGTATATATGCATATATATAGTGTTGTACGTGTCTGTGTATATATAAATGTATGTATATGATAATTAATCTATGTATTTATTTATTTCGTTGAGCCCCAATTCATTGAAAACAATATTTAATTTGTTGAAAACGTGTAGTGGAAATGGAAATATTTAAGTTTATTTTTTGGGCTAAGGCGCATAAAGGCATCAAGGCGCACAATGGCGCACAAAAAACACTTCAATCACGAAAAAACCAAATCATAATATGTTATATTCATAAAGCCCTAGAGAGTTTTTTTGGCCCCATCTGATAAGTATTGTATATAATCGTTATGTGAATGTTCGTTTTATTAACGAAACGAACATTTATATTCATCGTATACAATATTTTTGGATTTGTCCTTTGTATTGTACAAGTTATGAACACAATAACGAAATTAAATCTCATAAAATATTTCATTTTAAACGATTCTCAAAATTTCGAAAACACTTCCTTTATGTTCCCTATGTACACGCAATTGTGTACTATTCAGGGAACTAAAGGGAAGTGCTGCCGAAATTTTGTTGAATCGTTTAAATTGAAATGATTTACGCGATTTAATTACGTTATTGTATTTTTAATGGGAGGTAGGATGACCCACCAGTAAATGATCAATTAACATAACATGCATTCAGCACTAAAATTGGTTTAACAAAATGTCAATGCAAATTTTATCATCATACTTAATACGTAAAAGAAATCTTTTCATTAAAATACAATCTTAGCATTTAAGCGATTAGACACAAAAATTATGAAGCTAATTTTATATCATACTTTCTAATTTTATATGTACTTAGGAAAAAATGGACGATTATTTTAATGATCGAAACTGGATGTATAAACGAAGAGAAACTGATGGCACAATAAACAAATAATTTATTGATGGTGTCAGCATGTTTATTTTTTTCACTTTAAGTAACAACAAAAATGATATCGAAATCCGTATTCCATGTAGTAGATGCAGGTTATTGAAGCATTAAAACCCAAATGGTTAGAGTTCATTTGCGTCAGTACGGTTTTGTGTCGAACTATTTAGTTTGGGATCGTCATGGAGAACCGTTAGCATCTACTTCTACACAAGTTGAGGAGGTAGAGAATAATGAAATTTCTACGATGAATCTCATAGAACAAATGGTTGAAGATGCTGCATGTTCTATGTTCCCGGTTCAACAATTTAATGATAATGATAGTAATGATGACGATGGTAATGATGAAGAAGAATAGAATATTGACACCAATAAATTATATGATTTATTAGATGCTGCGAAAAAATCCTTTGGGAAGGATGTGAAAGCGGAACTCAATTATCAATAACTGCTGAATACATTGCAATGAAATCTAAATACAACCTCACAAAAGCTGGATTTACAGCTATTGTACAAGCTGCGAAGCGGCATATGCCTCCCAATAATTTAATGTGCGAAAACCATTATGAAGTTAAAAAATGATGTCGGCCTTTGGTTTACCGTATCAAAAAATAGATGCATGTCTAAAGGGTTGCATGCTATTTTGGAAGGAAGATACCAACCTTAAGAGTTGTAGAATATGTAATCAAGAAAGATACAAACCAAGAAAGAAAAAGGGAAAGGAAGTTCCGTATAAACATATGCATTATTTACCTATTATTCCTAGACTTCAAAGGTTATATGCATCTTCCGTAACCGCGCAACATATGAGATGCACAGTGTGAGAACACAGGAAGAAGGTATGTTAACACACCCATCCGATGGAGAAGAATGGAAGCATTTTGAACAAAAGTATCCCAATTTTGCATATGAGGATCGCAATGTTAGACTTGGTTTATGTACGGATGGGTTTTCACCATCTCAATTTTGTTCTAAATATTCATCCTGGCCAGTAATTGTAACACCTTATAATTTACCTCCGTGGATATGTATGAAAACTCCTTATATGTTTCTTACAATTGTTGTCCCTGGTCCTCATGATCCGACACAAGGAATCGATGTTTATTTGCAACCGTTGATTGAAGAATTAAATAAATTGTGGTATGAAGGGGTAGAAACATATGATATTTCCCAAAAGAAAAACTTTCGTAAGCATGCATCTCTGTTGTGGACAATTAGCGATTTTCCTGCTTATGCAATGCTTTCAGGTTGGAGTACGGCTGATCGTCTAGCTTGTCCGTACTGTATGGAAGAAACAAGAGCATTTTCTTTACCTATTGAAAAGAAAATTTCATGGTTTGACTGTCATAGATGTTTTCTTCATATTAATCATCGTTTTAGAAGAGATAAGAATTTTTTTATAGCTAATAGACATGAAACTTTACGACCACCTAAAGTATGGATAAGTGAGGAAATTTATGAACTAGTACAATATTTTCCCAAGATTCATGAAACTGGAGTACAGACAGAAATTCAAGGTAAATCAACGTTTCATAATTGGTGGAAATAAAGCATATTTTGGGAGTTGCCTTATTGGAAAGATCTTCGGATTCGTCATAATATTGACGTGATTCATAATGAGAAAAACGTGTTTGATAATGTAATCACTACAATTTTGAATGTCAAAGGGAAGACGAAAAATGATTTGAAATCAAGACGTGATATTGAAGTAACATGTAGTTGTCCGTAGCTTCATATAAAGCCAAATGACACCAGAAAACCGAAAGCGTGCTATGAACTGGACAGTAATCAAATTAAAATATTTTTAAAATGGATGGAAGGATTAAGATTCCCGGATGGTATATCTTCCAATCTTCGTAGATGTGTTGACTATAAAAACAGTAAACTAAGCAGGATAAAAAGCCATGACTGTCATGTTATGATGGAAAATTTGTTGTCCGTCGCATTCAAAGAACTATCGCCCATAAAAGTTTGGAGTGTTGTAACAGAGCTTAGTTTGTTCTATAAAGAGCTTTGTTCATCTACATTAAAAATTGACCGTCTACGTAAACTAGAGGAAGAAATCCCCATATTACTCTGCAAATTGAAAAAAATATTTCCTTCAAGGTTTTTCAATGTTATAGAGCATTTACCTATTAATCTTCCATCAGAAGCACGTCTTCGAGGGCCTGTGCAATACGGATGCATGTATCCATTTGAAAGGTATATTAATATTCAGTTAATTAAATTTTGATTAATGAAATGTATGAAAAAATAATATTAAATAGGTATTTAAATCATCTAAAGAAAAAAGTGAGGCAGTGAAGGTTCTATTTGCAAATCATACATTGAAGAAGAAGCTTCATTTTTTTTCTCTCATTATTTTAGTGATCATGTAAACATATCATTTGCAAGTACTGCACGTAATGATGAAGGCATTTATCAAGTTGACTGTCAAACGACTTTATCTATTTTTTAAAAACATGGTTGACCTTCTGGTAGATGTGTGAAGGAATAGTTGAATGATAAAGATTATAATGCAGCACACATATATTCTTCTCAATTACACCGAAGTTGCACCGTTCGTTAGGTAATGAACTTATGCATCTATGTATACATGTATTGTATCTTTAATCATATATGTAACTTTTGTCTTATAATTGCAGCATTTATGAATCACAGTATCCAAACGATGATATTAGCAAAGAATTCGCTAGTTGGTTTACTAATTATGTTTTTGATCCAACAAATTGTATTGTGAATGAAGGATTGAAACATTTGGCATTGGGACCAAAAAGAAATGTGAAGAAATATCCAATATTCTTTGTCAATGGATATAAATTTAGCACTAAAGAATATGGTGCTGAAAAATTAACTGATAATAGCGGTGTATTTGTTAAGGTAGTGATGATCCAAACGACCATATACACAATTTCTATGTCGTGCTAAACCAAATTCTGCAAGTGACATATTTCACACAACCCACGGAAGAAGTATTTTTGTTTAAATGCAACTGGTTCAACAACGTTTCAGGTTCTGGAATCAACGTGCACCCAAAATATAATCTTATAGAAGTAAGACATACTTCACATTATTATAAGTACGATTCTTTTGTAGTTGCCAGACAAGCTCTTCAAGTATATTATGCTCCTTATCCCTCTACGAGAAGAGACAAAATAGATTGGTGGGTTGTTTTCAAAACAAAGGCAAGGTTTACATTTGTCGGACATAATATTCCCGACGACCAAGCTTATCAAGCAGACATCGAGGAAAATGCAGAAATAGTAATAACCGATGGTCAAACAGATTTTGGACCTCTAAACGATGAATCGAATGCATTAATTGATGTATTTGAGACTATATATGAACCATATATAGAGGAGGAAATAGAATCAGAATCTGCAAGTGATGAGGACGACTAACTAATACTCCTCACTTTCAAAAGGTAATTTTATGTTTATTTTTACATAGTAAGACTCAAATTCATATTTAATAGATATTTCTTATGTTATCTATTAAAAACTAACATATCATAAATAAAAAATATGTAATCTATCAAACTTATATTAATTAAGTACAAAACTAGGTTTTTAGTAAAAAAATTAATTTAAGTACAATAAATTATTTAAGTACAACAAACCTGTATTTATTTTTATGACATTTCTATGAATCAAACTCATATGTTAACTAGACATATCTATGAATCAAACTTATATTTAATACTTCTACGAATCAAACTTGTAATGTTAACTAGACATATGTTATGACATTTCTATTATAAAATACTCATGTTATCTAATACCATGGTTTTACGTAGCTTTTTTATGTTATGTTATGTTATGTTGTTGTTTGTAACAGTTATGGCGTTAGGTGGCGATGAGGTTGGTCCGTCGTCGGAGTTATCCCGTCCTGAGGTCTGGCTTAAGCCAAAAGCATCCAAAGGGTAAAAACTAAGTTTTTAGTATACATTTAATTTAAGTACAATAAAGTATTTAAATTGTTGTTCTAGTAGCCATGTATTGTTTTCCCGTTTAACACAGGGGTTTTGAGTTGGAGCCGTCCAATACAATTTTGAGGATATCAAAATGCGCTTATCAGGCCCGCATGACTGCATGTTGGCCCCACATGGAGCTCGATACCTGACATAGTTAAAGAGACCATATGGCAGGATTTTTTGGTATGTATGTATGATATAACATTTATTACGTTAAGTTGTCATGCTCCTATTTTATAAGTTCATATGTATGCTACTTTAAAAAAATGCAAGGTCTGGTGGATCTCCAGGAGACGGATTTGGATCTCGTCAGGCGCCACTAGAACAACAAAATGGCAACAAATTACCGATAGACAATGAACACCTTAAAATCAGGTGGGAAAAGACAGTCTTGGATGAACGAAACGGTGTGGAATGATCTACTTACTTATTGGAATAGTAATGAGGAGTTTCTGGTAAATTTACTACATATTTAATTTAAATTATTCTATTCAATTAATATGTGATTTAGAATAATACATTTTTCTTTAAATTTAAATGTATAGGCCTCATCTGAGAGAAATGCAGCTAATAGGAGCAAGAATCCGGTTACGCATCGAGGTGGGTACAAGTCATTTCGGCATCATTGTGAGGATCTAGTATATTTTGTAATTGACAGTTTAAAATTTTAATTTATAACTTGTTAAAATTAATAGTTGATTTAAATTTAAGTTTTAACTTACACACACACACATATATATATATATATATATATATATATATATATATATATATATATGCATGCTTATTTCAAGAGAGAGCGCGTATGGCTCCTGTGTCGTACTGTGATGTTTTCAAGCATACACATGCATTGAGTCAAACTGATGACACAGGCTCAGTTTCGTACACTTGGGACCATGATGATAAGGCGCGTGAGAGATATGTAAGTATAAAATAGTTAAGTTAGACTTATAATTTAATAAAATAGTGTTATCTAAATTCATTTGTTTTTTGTTCAATAGGAGAAATTTCAGGCACAAAGGGTATAGGTACTGGAATCTACTGGGAGGACTGAGTTGACCAAAGAAGATGAGGACAGGATATTTGATGCTGTCATGGATCCTGCTATCCGGAAAAGACGATATGATTATGGAAATCTAGAGGTAATACTAAAATTTATAATAAAAACTTAAAGGTATTCGAAATGCTATTATGAAATACTGAAAATATGAAATTATACACAGATTACAGCATCTCAGCAGACGTATCAGAGGGCTCAGGACAAGGAAGAAATTGCACACAGATTGCAGAGCTTAGTGAGCGTGATCATCGCCGTGAAGAGCAGATGGATATTCTTAACCAGCGGCTGGCGGAGTTCATTGCCCAGTATGGCACGCCACCTTCATCTTTTAGTGGAGTGAGTTAATCAGGTTAGCTTGTTTTGATGACATATATGTTTTGAGAGTAGGTGAGGCTTGCTAGATGATAATGGTTGTATATATTGATGTTATGATGGTTTGGACATGATGTGTTGATGGTTTGGTGGTGGTACGGTTTAGATATGGTGTTGGTTACAATGTTTGGACATGGTTATGTTGTTTTGGCGACGTTTGGTTGTTGTGTTATGTAAATATTGGTTAATTTATGTGTTTTGTGTTTGATTTTTATTTTATATTGTGTTTGGGTGTATATATGGTTGAGATTATGAGTTATTGGCTCGAAATGAAGCAGTGCAAAATATTATATATGTGGTGTGTGGCTTGAAGTGGCAACTCTGAAATCTGAAAAAAAAAACACTTAGATTTCCAACGGCGATAAACGACTTCCAACGACTTGTTGGTCCTTTAATTTAACGGTTTCCAATGGCGTTAGACGGCTAGGTTTCAATGGTTTTCATCCTTTTTCAACGTCCCTTTGGTCAGAAATAATAGACATGTGGCCATATGTATCAGTTGGAAGCCGTTGGAAATTAGGCGTCATGTGCATTGAAAGTCGTTAGAAGCCGTTGATCTGTATAACAACGGATTGACCAATGGTTTCCAACGGGTTTTCCAACGGCCCCTGACCGTTGGAAAACTTTGTTTCTCTTGTAGTGAGAGAGACCGAATCAGAAATTGAAGAAGACTAATATTACTTGAATAATTAGTTGTTTACACATATTTTGAAGTTTAAAGATGTTGTGAGCTATTATGTACAATGATATGTTTTATATGATGTGCTATGTTGTGAACTTATATGATGTGCTACGGTTATCTATACATTTACTTTACCATGAAGGCGATATTGTGGACTATTATCTGGTTCTTCTTCTTTTATGTAATTGGGTCTTGTAGTTGCATTTGATAATATATGCTATATGAGTTTATTTGATAATAGATGTACTTAATGATATATGTGTTACTATTATACGAAATAATATGTTTGTGACAGATATGCCTTCTAGACGCCGACCTACCCATAGCTCAGAGGCATGTGCGAGCGGTTTATTGTTTTTATATATCGTTTATTAGCAATTTAGTCGTGTATGAGTTGGTTTATGTTGTGAATTTGAGTATATATGAGGCAATGGATTGTGAAATTGATCGTATATGAGTTGCGGATTGGTTGCGTTTGAGTTGGCGTGGATTGAGGTCCTTATGGCTGCTGGAAAGAAGAAAAACATTTACAGTTTTGCGACGGCTAGGGACGGATTTCAGGTCACTCATAGTTACGGCTAGCGATGGCTGTTTTACCCAGTTCTGCTACGCATAGCGACGGCTTGTGACGGCTTTGTAACCCATGGTTAGCGACGGTTGGTCACGAAAGTAAAAAGGCCAAAAGCTTGTCCATGTGACATGTTTGTCATCGCCCGCCGTCGCTATAAAGGAGACCAGAGTCCTTACTAATCTCGAGGCTATTTGCTTAGCGTCCAAATAAATAGCGACGGTCGTCGACGGTTTTTGCCGTCGCTATTTGGACCCTTTCTTTTAGTGAATTTGGAAAGATTGCGACCCTTTACCATTACAAATCAAACTGTCGCGCCTCTTCCTGAATCGATGTCTCCTTCTAGCTTATATATAGGCACTTGGAAAATGAGACAGAAATAGTTTTTTACTTTGTCTTCTCTTCAATATGTCTTCTTCCTCCTAAGGTCTATTTTGCAATAAAAATTACCTTGCGTTTGTCGTCACTCTGCGATTGCAGTGCAACATCGCAGAGAAGATCTGTTTTACCTTTGAGTTGCTCAAACAACCTAAAAACGCCATAGAGGGAGCAATTTCGTTTCAAGGAAACAACGTCCGCTGGATTGGGACAATAATCGGTACACTGTTCATTCCTTTGCTGCATATTACTATTTGAAATTGGTTCATTGCAAATCTGTGATTGTTCCTTGCCGTTTCGAATTGCAATAACATTGTAACAACATTACTAACCCTTAAATGGGTTACTGTTCATAGTAATGGATTTCTGCAATTTCCGTTGCAAATTTTCTGACATATATAACAAAAATAAAACAGAAAGCATAATTTTATTCAAATAAATTTGTCCATTAAAATTAAGTTGTATGATTAAATTATGTAACTGATTTTAGGTAAATCTTTGAATTTACTGCAAGTGAATTTATGTGTAAGCGCAAAATATGGAGTGTAATTTAGTGGGAGACTGATGATGTTAGTTGGCTTATTGATTTACATTTGATTTCTTTTGCCCTCTTGTCTTTGAAAAGTTTATTAGCTTGATGGTTCACTTTTCTCGTCTCTAGAATTTTAGCCTTGTAAGCCAAAAAAATTCAACTTTTATGTAATGGAATTTTAATACACAATTGCGTTATTTGTATATATTTATTGCATGAGTGTATACTTTTGATTCAGTTTAACTTTAGACCCATTATCAAATTAATTTTTCTGATTACAATGTGAACTGAATAAATTAAATGTATTATCACAAATGTATATTTTTTGTACTCCGAATCATAGATTCATGCACCATTTTTGATAAGAAAATATCCTGACGTGTAGGTAGATTAATGGATTCAAAAACATATACACATCTTTATATATGACCATATCAGCCTTAACAAAATATCACTATATAAATGAGTTTATTTGTTAGTTATATATCACACAAAAAAGTTGGCATAACACCAATTCTTATCCATGGCATCCTTTAGTCGCTTGTTCTCGTTCATCCTTTTCAGTCTTCTCATCTCTCTAGCCAATTCCATTATCTTTCCATAATACATATTATCAAAATATGTTATCCTATAATTAATTAGTGTGACTTATCTGTGTGCATTATTTGAATGATGCAGGAACGTATGTCACGACAATGGCTGCTGATTGTGAAAGTGCAAGTCGACCAATACACATACAATACTGTTTCAAAGTGAATCGATGCATAGAGGCATGTAAACTTCAAGGTTATAAGGAGGGAAGGTGTGGCAATCCCAATGTTGCCCGCGATAAATGCTTTTGCAAGAACAATTGTAAGCCTGTTAATTAAGGGTCTGCAGAAGATAAGGGTAATCCGATTGTCTATCAAATATGTTAACAAGGAAACAGAGCCCAGTGATGAACTTGATTACGAGTAATCTGAGATAACGATGTACCAGTGTTTATTCAGATTTATCTTATTATGCTTATGTTTATATGATTGTGATATTGTATATTATAAATGAACGAGCATATTAGCTCCAAGAAAACTTTATTGACTTCCTCCTTTTCCTCTCCTCCCCACCCTCTGATTCAATGCCTAATCGTCATCTTTCTTCTCAAAATTTTGAAGGATAAACCTACTAACTTAGGCTCAGTGGGATTCCAAAATGTGAAAAACAGAAGGAAAACGCATCCATTTGCTGAATTTCATGGACCAGCCTCTTTCTCTGGCAAGAATCAATATAATAGTGGCATGAATTAGAATGTTTCTTTTGGGAATAGGAAATTTCAGAATCCACGGAGTCAGTCCAGGAATTCACAAGAGTTGCAATCATCGACAACTGTTATATCTAACTCTGATGTGGGTCCAAAAAGCACAAGAACCGCGTCTAGTTGGACTGATCTAGTCAAGAAATGCAGAATAACCTCTGGTTTTGATCTTGAATATATTTCACTAATCAAAATTGGAGAATTGTTGATGGTCAAAATTGTCGCACGCCAACACCCAATGTGTGTATGTGTTGTGTGAACACAACAAATCCAAAATAAGTAAAGTAAATGCGGGGAGACACAGCTTTTTATAGTGGTTCGACACTAACGTCTACGTCCACTTTATAATGATCATTCATGATATGATATTCGATTACAATTTTGTACAAGTTTTGGCCATATTCGAGTACAAAGTATTACAGTAGAATAATAATGTTGTTCTTCTTCCTTCTTTAGATGAGTTGACTTGGTCAACTACCTCCAAATTTATCCTTAAATGTCCTAGAAGTCCAAAAGAGCCCAAATATAGCATAGCTACACTTGTGAATGTCCAAGTGTTGATGGAAAGCACGTATGCCACCCTTTAATTATCCTTGCCATGTCTAATAACCAAGAAGAAAAAATAGGAAGCCATTAATGAGTGTTTGAAGCTCTCAAGGTCCCAAAGTTCCAAGAGAAAAAGATCCAAATGAAGGTTAAGGCTTTTTGTATTTATAGGAGGAAGATTATGTGAGAGCAGGTAGAAAACGGGACCCATAAACCGTAGATTTTGGACCCTAGAAATATCTCCCTAACAGGAAATTCGTAACGCCCGGTGAGGGGTACGAATTTCGTATCCGCTAAGGGGATATGAAATTCGTATCCCCTAGGGCGATATGAAATTTGTACCCCTTCAAAGGGTATGAAATTTTGTACTCTTCAGGGGATACGAATTTCGTACCCTTCCGGGGGTACGAAATTGATGGAGTAGGGGACCGAAATCACGTTGTTGGGGGAGTCAAGCTCCTGAACGCGAAGTGAGAGAATCCGAGGTTTTTCTGGTCCTAAATGAAGGAATCCGTGCTTCCGCTTCCGAGGGAATTGAATGAACGCGAAGTGAGGTCGATTGCCGCTGGGACTGTAGGGCCCCGGACCTCCATCGGTGCTACGCCCAGACCCACTTGACAGCTCGGAGTATGGCTCGCCTTTGGCTCACGGTTCGCCTCAAAGTTCATCGTGCAAAGCCTTAAAATATATGTTCTCGGGCTTAAAGAAGTTATCTGATAGGAGCTACGGGTTTTCTTATGCTTGCAATGCGACTTCGACCAAATCGGTTTGTATTTCCCGATGACGTTCTTCATACTTGAGCGTGTTGCTAATCAAATATTTGACGTGTGACATCTTCCGCCAAAAAGCGTGTCAACGAGGATAGAATACAACAGTAATGAAAGAGGAGGTTGGTAATAGAACCATTGCTAAATGAAGCAATTCCTTGGTTGCTTATGTTTTTTTTTGTCCTAGATCCTATTATCATCGTTTCAGAAACTTCGTGGAGAAAACCTTGAACCCAGCTGGTACTTTTGAAGTTTTTACAAGAGATAGTGGATTCTTCATAATTCGCTTTGTTAGTCATTCAGATTGTGAAAAAGAATATTGGAGGCGGACCTTATTTTAAATGTGGAAAATTAACCATTTTGAAAAAATTGTCCACGGCTGTCATAAAGCCACCATGAAGAACGACTTCGATTTCTTAAACAGTCTTTTCTACTAACTTTTTGAGATCCGCCATTACTTTAGGTTTTGTTGTCCTTCAGTATTTCGAGTCTTATGTCGGTTAGGGTTTCTTAGTGTTGATTTGTATCTATCGGGTATATTTGCGCTTGTTTTCTTTTATCCATGATTGTGGGATGGGCTTTTTAGCCTTAGTCAAACCAACTTTGTCGGTTTCTCTTAAATCTACTGGGTTCTCAAAAACTTTTGTCCGTCTGAAGCCCGATAGATTTTCACTTCCTTCGTCAATGCAACCATTCCTTTCGTGTTCTGTTCCGAAGTGTCTTCCATTTTATGCTCTCCATCCCCATTTTTCTTGTCTACTACATGCAATTATCTCCCATTTCTTTCGTCTACTACTGTTTCAGATTAGATTGCAAAAGTCATACCTTATCTTCTTCTCAGATCTAAAATATTTGCATTCGTTTTTGAATCTGACATCATCGGTTTAAATCTCTAAACATAGCCACAATTTAAATCTTTAAGCATAGCCACAAACTATTACTAAGGTTTGACTCCTTCTTTTGGTCTTCTGAAAGAAGAAGTCGCCCTGTCGTTAAATCATGTTTTTTTTATTCCTTCGATTTTGTTATTTTCAGATTTGGTGTGTAATTAATATGGTTTTCATATTTTTTTCCCCACTTTATTTGTGGCTTGGATTTCATAATTGTGGAGCTTGGTTGTTGAACTTGATTTTAATACATAGGACTATATATATCCATCTATATCCAACTTTTAATACAACAAGTATCATGGAAGTTTTGCCCCAAAAAAAGTGGTAATTTATTTTAAAAAACTTGTAGAAATCCATAGTTTTATTTCAGTTTAGTCATATGAGAGCTAAAATTAACTGAACATCGATTGAACTGCAGATATGTTTATATAGTAATCACTGATAAGCCCACAACATCCTATTTGTATGCCTCTTATAATTTGCTATTAGCCAAATATACATAATCCAATAGATTTGTAAGTTTTTGTTTGCTAAGGATATCTGAGGTATTTTGTAAGCAATTTAACTGTTTTTGACTTGTTTTTAAGTAAATACGCCTCATTCATAGTTCAACTTGGAGGAATGAAACATGATACGTTGTTTTATATGTAAGATTCTCTACTATCATGATTTTGGAAATCATCTCTATTTCATATTTATAGATGTGTTTCAATTTGCTTTTTGAGAACAATGTGAAAACATTTGGTTCTGCTTAGAGCTGGTTAAGATTATTATAGCTTATTACCTCATTTCTGCTATCAATTTTAATAACTATGACCATGCACAGGTATATTATCAGCTATGATGTGAGTTGAAAATTAGGATTATGTAATTTGGTTGAATTGTTTTTTAAACGTTTTATTGAAGTTAATAAAGTAGACTAAAGAAAATCCACTTCGAACCATAATGAAAGAAGCTATAATGAAATTATGTTTGAGAATCCAAGATGGACAACCAGTAATTTTACAAACTAGATAAGTATATGTATAGTGTCTTGAATGGTTCAACTGATACTAATATTATTAAACAATTTAAGTGAATTTACAATGTAGTAAGATATAGTAAAATAATATGGAATTTAAATATGAAGCGATCATGTTTTCATTGTAGACATCCTTTTTTCGTCGGTTTGGAAGATATGCAGTTAGGGCTTATTACCTCACCTTAAGAAGAAGGTTCATCCTCAACTATCATCTTTCTTTTACTTTTGACTTCCGTAACTATATGATATGCTCAGTGGAAGAAGAACCTAAAGTGATTGTTGGTGTAAGGTATGTCCTATGATCTTTGTTGTATATTTTTAAACTTTTCTTGATTAGCTCACTAATTTTGGTAAGCAGCAAAACATTTTATATAATGTTTTGACTTGGGATTGTAAATAACTGTAGTGCACATTTTTGGGGTTTGTCTTTGCTTTCATATTGCTTAACATTAAAAGGGAGATTTCTTTCAATTTTAGTTCAAAAGCCATTACGTTTTCAATATCTATAAAAGCATTTACTCTTTATATTTGACAAAGTGCCCCTAAGGTCGCTCTATCACCAGGCCGAGTGGACAAAGTGTCGTGGCCATAGGTGGCTAGGCAATCACTGTCTTATGCATTTCGCCATAAAACCACAAAACAATCGCATGGATCGCAATCTACATCTAGTAACACTGGTGGTTACATCTCTATCACCCGTAGACCTCAGGCAATCACTACCTACAAATTACGCCATGTGGACCACAAATACACAGTGGTTGCGCCTGGATCTCATAAGAAACATCCGTACCATTGGCCTTGGCAGCCCTGTGGATTTCACCATCGTAAAATGACCATAGATCGCAGTAGACACAATGTTTACGCCTGGTTCCCTCATGAAACATCCATTCCCTTATGTGATACCCCAGTTCCATTAATGTCACTCATTAATAGAATGCATTAAGTTTCATGAAGCGTTATAGGTAAATAGAAATAGAAATATTACAAGACAGATGTAAAATAGCAGCGGAATTTAAAATCTTATTAAGCAGAAAACTTCGTAGTTCAAAACATGGTTACATCCTATGTCTGAAATGCATAAAACCCAGTACATCATTAAACCTTTTGCCTTGTACTTAAAACATCAGTGTACAATAATAAAAGAAGCATAATCCCTAAATATAGGCATAGTAGAGAGGTTTGAAATCAAGTTGTACATCTAAAACAGCTCCAAGCAAGATGAAAGCAGAGTCCTCATCAAGCTTGAGTATTCCAACCCTGAGAACCTTGGGGGGGGGGGGGGGGAGGGGGAACGGAAGAGAAATAAGAGGAAACAAAATAGGTTAAACATAAAGTCTGATGAATCCAGTTACTTTTACATATAAATAAGTAAAAGTGTCGTGATAGGCATATAAGGTGGAAAGAGATATAACATCATAAAAGGCAGGTATGACAAGGTAAACAGGATAAACATGATAGAGTGTATTGCCCTTCTCTAATACTTTCTATTTCTCTACACCAATACTAGTATAACCAGAAAGAGATGACCCCCAACATGTATAAAATGGTAAACTTAGGTGTACTTCTAGTGAGAGGTTTCAACCCATGCAATAATAGGCAGCCCAACATACCGGAGTTACCCCTAAGGATAATAATGGGCTCCTAAACATACTGGAGTCTAGATGTACCCTAGTAACTACCCCAATCGATCGACACCCTACTCCGTAGATACCCTTTGTTGGCCCTACAGTAGGATGTATCACTTCATAAAGTGGCAACCCTTCATTTTCAAGATGTGCACAACCATATATACTGATGTCACAGTGTCTTAGCCACCTCTTGTCCGGACTCATGCACACATATGACTCCGTCGGAACGCACCGTCCACACTGCCCCTGTGTTTGGATCTCCTACAATCAGCCCAGTTAGCATGCCCCGACTCCGACCTAGTTCGGAGTACTCGTTTGATACCTATATAAGGTTACTGACTGAAACGGGTCCCACACACAAGATGATACAAGCTCCCCCCTACGCTTACATCCCCACTAGGTTTTCCACAGGTTATGCCATACCAGAGTAAACGATTGCATAACCCTGCAGGTTAAGTTTGTGGGCCTATGTATAAATATTACCCACCACCCCAAAATTTACTTAACCCACCTACTATTTCAAGCAAGTTTACTTAACCCCTACTCAAGTTAACATGTTCAGGTAATCCCTATGAATTCAAACGGGTTAAGTATTACAGGTTAACAGGTTATCCCCATTCGCATTGACTTCTTTTCAAGTTGCCAAGTTCCACTTGCTTATTACTTCATATATATATATATATATATAAATAAATTAATCCATTTAAGTTTATTAATAAGCCTCATCACATGTTATTCTTTAGATTGTAATTAACGAAAGTGATCTACAATCTTCCACCCTTGGATTGTAATTAACGGAAGTAATCTTACAATCCCTTTTTACAATTCATTTTCTGATTCCATAGTTACAATAACATGTTTTACTTAATACGTAATTAAGTATACTTCAACTGTTTTCTTTTTAACATATCACTGCAACTTGTCATTGTTTACTTATTAACTTAGTTCTCTTAACTAAAGTTTACTAATAAGCTTCCTTTCCTTTTATTATAACTTATGTTATAATTTCCACTTGTCCCTAGGACAAGCCTACCTTTTATATAATATTCTCATTAAAGTAACTAATTAATAAAGGTTACTATCCTTCCCCGTTTACTCCAATTTATTCACATTTATCCATTTATAGTTATAATGCGCTAGACCTCCCACCTTAAGCCTGCAACTTGTGGATGCTGGATAGATCGGGCGGGTCCGGGTAGACTTCTTCCACAAGTTGGACTTAACCTCGTGTCTTAGCATGTCACGTGTTCATGCACTTAGACCCCTCACATTAGATTCACCACTTGTGGTTGTTGGATATGTCGGGCGGATCCGAGCAGATTTCTACCACAAGTGTAATCTAACCTCGTGTGTAAGCGCGGTTGCAGTTTCTAATTAATATAAATCTAGGCATGTTCATTCTTTAGCAATTATTCCTATTTCATTATTGGTTTTGATGCCCCTTTTCCAAGCCATGTTCGTTACCAACAAATTTTCATGTTTATCATGCCTCAAATTAAGATCTCTAATCACAACTTTGATTTGTGCCCCCAAATCCATATTCATATTTTCAATCCAAGTTATACCTAAATTTCCCAATACAAGTTATGCCCAATTAAGATTTAGGTCAACATATAAATTATGCCCCTAATCCCAAGTCTTGGCTCAAGGTACGAATTATGCCCAATATTCCCAATCATGTTTTACAATATGAATTATCCCCCAAATTAATTATTCCCATCGTTCCCAATTTCGTACGTTCGCATATTTTGGCGGTATGACTAGGCTCGAAGGTAGCATGGTTATAAGTTAAAAAGGGAAAGGAAGAAGGGAAGAGAACAGAAATAAACATAATAACAAGATTTACATACAATGACAGAAATAGACATAGAAACTAGTGAACATACAGTGACAAAGTTGGGCATAATGACAAGATATGCATATTGGAACAGATCTAATGAACATGTGATAACAGAACTGATTCTAATATCATAAACAAGCATGATGAGATCTAAACAATGAATCAGATGCCCAACTAATAACAAATCGGATATAGCCATTTTGATCGTGCCGAATCGACAAGACATGTCAACTCGAAGCGTCCAAAACAACATATTGTTATTAGCTTTTGGGGTAAAAAGAAATAAATCATAGATCTCAGACACATATACAGAGTAATATAATATCTCGCAGTAGAAAATACAAAGTACAATAGTAGTTCATGAAGCCACTAAATAAATTTTACATCAGAGTTTACATAATTAATACAACAAAAGTTAAATACAATATTTTTAATACATAAATAAAAGATAACTATATGAACAGGAATGCCAAGAATAGTTGAACAGGAACGAATGAATGGGTAGACACAGGTGAGTGAAACCCAATATAAGCTCCAATTCCAAAGATGAATCTTGAAATTGGAATACTCAATCTGTCCCGAGCAATAATGCAAAACAAAAAGATCCGGTGATCAGGACTAACATTCTCATGGAAGTAAATGAACTCAAATAAAATGCTAGATGAAATGCAATCAGTAACTTAGAGGATGTTTGGGATCACCATCCTCTAAGGATCTGTCAAACTAATACTATATAGTATAATACACTATATACAATAATGTCTATCAGTAAAGTAAAATATCAAAATAGCGTAAGCGGGATTACCATGATTACCCTTACACTGTTTATATATTTCCATAGTATATACAATACCGTAATTCCTACGTAAACTGGAGGTTGATCATAGGGCACTCCATATAAAACAGTATAGAACAAAATCGTAGTGGGCTCGTACAAGGCATGTGACAAGGCATGCAAAGAATGCCAGGATGGATTCACTGTTTGCAGAGCTGGACTGGTGGTAACGCATAGCAGCTACTACCTCCCAACTCGATACACACTCTCATAATCAAAAGGGCCCAAATCGAATATTAACGGTAATAGAATAATATTGAAGAAGTGTGCTCGATAGAAGGTATGACCTCACTTAGTCTCGGCGTAGCTCCTGTTTTAGCCACATCAAGCTGACTTGAGGTAGTCAGGGTCTCGTAATTAATATAAAATGAAATAAAAATGGAGTCATTCGCCAAATCATCCCCTTTATTCTGGAACTCCACTGCATACACAATTGTCAAAGTGGTTTTCGGTATTGGTAGAGAGTATGACAATAGCCGATCCGGGTCTCTTTAACAACCAATCGTTTACATCTTTCACACCGTGGTTATTATTTTATGAATCACTTTATAAAATAGTTTATACGAATTCTCATATTCGAATTTGAAATCAAAATTAAATATCTAACTTCGAGTATATATAATTTTGAAACCCATTCACTTAAATCGCTTAAATCGAATCGATTTAGAAATCATATCGTAAAGATCTCGTAATATAGAATAAACCAATACTATATAACTTCGAGGATATTTTAGTCCGATTTATATTTGAAAATACAAGTTTCAAACTATTCAACAATTTGCTTTACGTCGATACAAAAACTCAACATTTGGTTCGAGTTCAAACTATACGGTTCAAGTCAAAACTTACATTTCTTAAACAAACATATTCATGTCATACGATTCTAAATCGTTATTTATAAATTTAACAACTCAAAAAATTAAATTTCCTTTTATATGGATTCAATTAAGTAAATTCGAAAGTCCGATCACTTCAGCTCAAATCTAGTTTATATAATCCAAATCGAAATCTTACGTTCAATTTGAACCAAATCATATAATATATTAACTCAAATTGAACTATTCAAATTCAATGCCTAAAATTTGAGTCGAAGCCTTATATTCAATTCAAACAATTTATAAGATTTAAAATCGTTATTGTAAATCAATTCTATAAATTTCCCACTTCAAAATCAAATTTATTCCTTAATTAGGAAATTCAATTTTAAAACAATTTCACAATTCAAGTTTATCTCTTATAAGTTCAAACCAATTTGAATTCAAATTCATTTCATATTTTTTTTGCAATTCATCTCTACTAAAAGTTCGTATGAATTCGAATCCATAAGTTAATATGAGTTCATTCGCTATTCAAATATCGTTATATATATTTACACTTTAAAACTTTGAATTTAAATCGCAAAATCTAACTTATCCATCTTGACTTTATTATTAAAGTTTATAAAATATAAGTACAAGAAAAAAACTTTTGAAAATAGATATATATAAAAATTTATATTATTCTAAAATTAATTAGAATATAGATTATAAACATATATAAGATTAAAATAATATAAAAAGTAAGTTTAAAACAATTATTTATAATAATATAAAAGTTAAAAATACTTATAAAATTAAATTATACATTTTAAAATAAATAAATTATAATTAAATTTTAAATAAGCATTATATCTATATTTACTTATAAAAATCATTTTAAAACATATAATTCAAAATTATAAAAATTTAACTTTAAAATATTTAAAATATAAATATATAAAGATATAAAATCTTAAGTTACTATTTAAAAATCAAATTCCAAAAATCAAAATACTTCGAAAATACGACCAGCGGTGTCCGTATATAGTTTTCTACCCTATGGTCAAGTGATACAGATATTTATCATTTCAATCTGCAATTTATAAAATTTCTATGGGTCTATCATTTCAACCGCGATCCCAAATTCAGTAAAAACCGTTCAGGTCTATCATTTCAACCCATAACGATTTTTTCCCTATTCTAATGTCTGTTCGAGCATGTGTCATTTCAACCCTTAGTGATTTTTCCTAAAGTAGGGGTATCAACAATCACAAACAACAATCTCATAGCAATAATCACAGCATATATATCATCAGTGCACTATGTGTCATATGAATATATCATGTTTAAACTAAATAAATTTTCAAAACACACACATACACACACATTTAAACTAAATAAATTTTCAAAACTCACCCATATATTAATATATATACAAAACAAAAACTCTTTCCAAACTCATGCACCAATATACACTTACACACATACAACACATTATTATAAAGACTCACGCATCACCAGTATACAAAATACACGATCACACCCATAATAAACTCACGCCAACATACCCAAAACAAACATATGTAATCCTAAACACCCACTCACCCAAAAGGGAACTCACACACACACACACACCATACTCGAACAAACACCACCCCCTAAATTAATGAGCACTCATAGTATACAAAATATACATCTCACAAAAAATCTCACGAAAGGGGAACGCTGGGTCACCGGTTACATGGGAGTGGAGCTTGTTGTGGTCCAGGGGAATGTCAGTCAATAGGGGAGGAGTTCGGCTTGGCTTACGGCGTTGGATCAGGTGAGCTCAGCACTTTGGGGCAGAAGACAGTGGCACTTGGAGATGTTGCTCATAGGGTTGGAGTGGCAGAAGGGGGGCTGATTGTGATGGTGTCGGCTGGCGGATCATTGGACGTGGGCGAGGCTAGCTGGTCGGGTTTCAATTGGGTGTGAGGCTGAGTGGATGGAGCTCGGTGTTGGCAGGGTGGCACAGATGGGAGTTGATGACTTCGGTTGAAGTAGTCGGTGAAGAGCAGGGCAGTGGAAAACTCGAAATGATGGTAAAAATGGTGTGGCTGCTGTTAAGAGGAGAGATGGGAAGAAGGGTTGATAGAAGAAAATCCTTTTTTTTCTTTTCTTAATATATAAAATGAAGCGGTGAGAAGCTTTTGATAATGAAACGGATGGCTTTTGGGGAGAAGAGATGAATAGTTGCTTTGGAATTGTAATAACGTTCGAATATTGAACGAATGGGTTCAAATTTGAAAAGGTACAGAACTGTTTCCGGAATCAGTTATGCTACAATACTCGAAAAAGTTTTTGTCAAAAAGTAAAAAATAGGGGTAAATCCGGAATTCATGGGTGGTATGCATTGAATTCAGAGTGGTATTTGTGTAATTCAGGAGGTGGGCCTCCTATTTTCTTGTCTTTGGTGTATTTTTTGACAAAAACTGTTTTTGTCATAGTAGCATTTTTGTTCCGAAATAAAGTGAAACGAGAATGGATAGTCACCCAATTAAAAAGGGAACAAACAGTTTTCAAATAAAACAAAAAAAATATGAAGAACAATTTTAAGTATATAACGAACAATTATAATTTTTGAAAAGAAACAAATGGACACAGTTAAATAGAAACAAGAAAGGAACGGTTTGCAAATTTCAATGATTGTCGGTTGTTGGTAACGTTTTTACGACAAAATAGAACAAATGGATTGAAAGAACGAATGAACAAAAATATGAAATGGAACGGACGGTTGGAATTATACAACAAACAGTTTTGAATATATATAAAATGAACAGTTTAAATATGGAAAGTGAACACAATAACAGAATTAACAAATCGGAAGAATAACGGCTTTGAATGCTAAATGAAATTAAATGGTATTTTGTAACAACAACGATCGATTCAAATGACAGATCTATAATAGAAATATTTTGAAATTAATCAAATATATAATTGTATCCATATTGTAAACAAATTATATAATATTAGTAAATCAAATAATATAATAATAGTAAATCAATTAAAATACGAGTTTAATATTTAAAATAAAATCTTATCAAATAAATAAGGTTTAAAATAACGATATTGTTTTGTGTTATTAAAACATATCTAAATCTAATTCATTAGTTATAAAAAATCTAAAATAATTTGGTTTCAAAATCGAAAACCAAAATAGTTATACTATAAAATACAAACAAATTGAGTTTCAAAAGAATAAAATAAAAATAAAAATTTAAATTAAATAATTAAATAAATATACACATAAAAATTACAGTCGTTACAACATTTGCGGGGTTTGTCTTTGCTTTCATATTGCTTAACATTAAAAGGGAGATTTCTTTCAATTTTAGTTCAAAAGCCATTACGTTTTAAATATCTATAAAATCATTTACTCTTTATGTTTGACAAAGTGGCCCTAAGTTCGCTCTATCACCAGGTCGAGAGGACAAAGTGTCATGGCCATAAGTGGCTAGGTAATCACTGCCTTATACATTTCGCCATAGCACCATAAAACAATCGCATGGATCGCAATCTACACCTATTAACATTGGTGGTAACATCTCTATCACCCATATACCTTAGGCAATCACTACCCTATAAATTACGCCATGTGGACCGTAGATAAACAATGGTTGCGCCTAGATCTCATATGAAACATCCGTACCATAGGCCTTCACAGCCCTGTGGATTTCGCCATTGTAAAACGACCATAGATCGCAGCAGACACAATGTCTACGCCTGGTTCCCCCAGGAAACATCCGTTGCCTTATGTGACACCCAACGTCCGTTAATGTCACTTATTAATAGAACGCATTAAGTTTCGTGAAGCGTTATAGGTAAACAGAAATAGAAACAGAAACATTACAAGATAGATATAAAATAGCAGCAGAATTTAAAATTTTATTAAGCAAAAAACTTCATAGTTCAAAACATGGTTACATCCTATATCTGAAATGCATAAAACCCAGTACATCATTAAACCTTCTGTCATGTACTTAAAACATCAGAGTACAATAATAAAAGAAGCATAATCCCCAAAACATAGCCATAGTAGAGAGATGTGAAATCAAGTCGTACATCTAAAATAGCTCCAAGCAAGATGAAAGCAGAGTCCTGAACAAGCTTGAGTATTCCTACCCTGAGAACCTATGGGGGGGGGGGAGAGGGGAATAGAAGAGAAAGAAGAGGAAACAAAATAGGTCAGACATAAAGTCTGACGAGTCTAGTTACTTTTAGCATACAAATAAGTAAAAGTGTCATGACAGACATATAAAGTGGAAAGAGATATAACATCATAAAAGGCTGGTATGACAAGGTAAACAGGATAAACATGATATAGTGTATTGCGCTTCTCTAATACTTTCAATTGCTCTGCACCAATACTAGTATAACCAGAATGAGATGATCCCCAACATGTATAAGATGGTAGACTTATGTGTAATTCTAGTGAGAGGTTTTAACTCCATACAATAACCGGCAACCCAACATATCGGAGTTACACCTAAGGATAATAACGAGCTCCTAAACATACTGGAGTCTAGATGTACCCTAGTTACTACCCCAATCGATCGGCTCCCTACTCCGTAGATACCCTATGCTGGCCCCACAGTAGGATGTATCACTTCCTAAAGTGGCAACTCTTCGTTTTCAGGATGTGCACAACCATATATACTGATGTCACAGTATCTTAGCCACCTCTTGTCCGGACCCATGCACGCACATGACTCCGTCAGAACGCGCCGCCCACACAGCCCCCACGTTTGAATCTCTTACAATTAACCTAGTAAGCGTGCCCTGACTCCGACCTAGTTTGGAGTACTCGTTTGACACCTATATACGGGTTACTGGCTGAAACGGGTCCTACACACAACATGATACAAGCTTCTCCCTACGCTTGCGTCCCCACTAGGTTTTCCATAGGTTATGCCGTACCAGAGTAAATGATTGCATAACCCCATAGGTTAAGTTTGTGGGCCTATTTATAAATATTAACCATACACCAAGATTTACTTTACCCACCCAATAATTCAAGCAAGTTTACTTAAACCCTACTCAAGTTAACATGTTCAGGTAATCCCTATGAATTTAAACGGGTTAAGAATTACATGTTAACAAGTTATCCCCACTCGCATTGACTTCTTTTCAAGTTGCTAAGTCCCACTTGCTTATTAACTTCATATATATATACATACATATATATATATATACATACATATATATATATATACATATATAAGTTAATCCATTTAAGTTTATTAATAAGCCCGATCACATGTTATTCTTTAGATTGTAATTAACGAAAGTGATCTACAATCTTTCACCCTTGGATTGTAATTAACGGAAGTAATCAAAAAATCACTTTTTATTATTCATTGTCTGATTCCATAGTTACAATAACATGTTTTACTTAATATGTAATTAAGTATACTTCACATGTTTTCTTTTTAACATATCACTACAACTTGTCGTTGTTTACTTATTAACTTAGTTCTCATAACTAAGGTTTACTAATAAGCTTCCTTTCCTTTTATTATAACTTATGTTATAATTTCCACTTGTCTCCAGGACAAGCCTACCTATTATATAATATTCTCATTAAAGTAACTAATTATAATAGGTTACCATGCTTCCCCGTTTACTCCAGTTCATTCCCATTTATCCATTTATGGTTATAATGCGCTAGACGTCCCACATTAAGCCTACAATTTGTGGATGCTGGATATATCGGGCGGGTCCGAGCAGATTTCTTCCACAAGTTGGACTTAACCTTGTGTCTTAGCATGTCACGTGTTTATGCACTTAGACCCCTCACATTAGATTCACCACTTGTGGTTGCTGGATATGCCGGGCGGATCCGGGCAGACTTCTACCACAAGTGTAATCTAACCTCGTGTGTAAGCGTGGTTACAGTTTTTAATTAGTGTAAATCTAGGCATGTTCATTCTTTAACAATTATTCCTATTTCATTATAGGTTTTGATGTCCCTTTCCCAAGCCATGTTCATTACTAACAAATTTTCATGTTTATCATGCCCCAAATTAAGATCTCTAATCACAACTTTGATTTGTGCCCCCAAATCTATATTCATGTTTTAAATCCAAGTTGTGCCCAAATTTCCCAATACAAGTTATTCCCAATTAAGATTTAGATCAACATATAAATTATGCCCCAAATTCCAAGTCTTGGCTCAAGGTACGAATTATGCCCAATATTCCCAATCATGTTTTACAATATGGGTTATACCCCCAAATTAATTATTCCCATCATTCCCAATTTCATACCTTCGTGTATTTCAATGGTATGCCTAGGCTCGAAGGCAGCCTGGCTGTAAAATAAAAAGGGAAAGGAAGAAGGGAAGAGAACAGAAATAAATATAATAACAATATTTACATATAATGATAGAAATAGGCATAGAAACTAGTGAACATACAGTGACAAAGTTAGGGATAATGATAAGATAGGCATATATGAACAGATTTGATGAACATGTGATAACAGAACTGATTCTACTATCATAAACAGGCATGATGAGATCTAAATAATGAATCAGATACCCAACTAATAACAGATCTTATTTAGCCACAAACATAATAGGGACCGGCGTGATGTGATCTAAACATTGAATTAGATCTACAAACAATGGCAGATCTGACATGATAAATAGGTATAGGCTTAGATACAGTTCATAGTATTGTCAGAATAACTTAGATAGACAGGTTATAGCAGATCTCTTATGATTCAAATAGTCATAGGCTTAGATCCAAGTTATAGTCATGTCAAGATTAACTTTTAATTATTTGGATCTAAAATTAACGTAGACTCACTGTGATCGGATCTAAGAAACAGAAGAGGGATTGTTGATGTTGGATCAGATCTCTGAATTAGTCTAACTCCCGTTGATGAAGAAAAATAAGCTGTTTTAGTCTAGGCAGAGGCAACATCTAGTCCTCCATTGATATAGAATGAATAAAACAATAGGTGTAGGTTCTTATTTATAGCCTAGAATCAATGAATTTGGTAAAGAAAGGAGTCCATGTTCAGAAAAATGAATTTTTCCTCGGATCTGGCAGTGGAGTAGACACTCCTATTGGGTGTCGACCCATGGGTCGACACCCATGGGCGTGTATTTTCCCGCTCCCCTTTTCCTGTTTGATTTTTGAAATATTTTGAATTCTGCACTTATTATATATATATATATATATATATATATATATATATATATTCTTCTTATGCGTATAAAAACTTCAAACCTTAATATCTTCTTCATGCGGTGTCTGTTTTGCACAAACTTGGGGTCTATCTTAAGCAAAATTCCGAGCGTAATGGCGCTGTCTGTTTCACTTATTTCCGAATATATAATTAATTATTCTTTAATTTATCATCTTAAGTGTTGTTAAAATTACGGGGTGTTGCATTTTCCCCTACTCAAAGGATTTTGTCCCTGAAATCTCCAAGTTAATAAGAATGTATAGCCTAATATCCATCACCCTTCTACTCATCCACCAATCACGGGCATCCATTGTCCTTAAAGGCTTCTAGTCGTTATATGAACATATGCAAAGGTATGTGTATATGTCCTTATACTAATGCGAAAGATCAGGTTATCTACTGATTCAGTCAACCTCCTTAATGCAATGTATGTTAGTTCCATGAATCCAACATGTATGCAAATAATCCTATTATAACATGTAAGTTTTATATGTGTGCGCAGTCATTCATCCAAATGCAACATCCATATGATACACCCACTTTCATCCATTAAAAGAAGAAAAATGCGTACACATCCATATGTGGTATGCGAGTGATTGAGCCAATCTAGTGCCTAATGTGTGTGTGTGTATATGGATCCATGAGCAACCACTAGCAAACACTTGTATCCAGTTGCTTCCATCAAACATAACATGCCTCAAACACATGTTTACATCCATGGGTTTCCTACCTAAAGGTTGGAGATTCGATCGATAGGATATACTTAGATGATAGAAGCAAGTGCAAATAAAAGCTTTTGGAAGAGAAGTTAAGAACATTCCCTTGAAAAGAAAAGGGTACAAAGCGCAAATTGTAAAAACCCACAAATTTTGAACCAATTTAAAATTTTTATTTTAGATATTTTAATGGATTTTATGTACCTAAAATAATTTATTTTAAATAATAACAAATAAAAATTTATTTTAATCAAAGTTAAAATGAATAAATTTAATTTAATTATAAAAGGAGTTAGAAACGGCGCGGTAGTTCGATAATTCGATTTCAAATTTCAATTGAATATACAGAATTGATTTTAAATCCGAATTGAGCGAAACAAGAAATATTTAAATCTGTTTAACCATATCTTTCTAACGAATCTGAAAAACTGAAATCTCACTTTAAAAATAAATAGTTATGTCCAGATTGAAATTTAGAAAAGTCGCTATAGAATTTATATATATATATATATATATATATATATATATATTAATATAATATATAGCCTTGAAAATAGCCATTTTACAAACGACCTCTGTTTTCGACGAAACCACTTTGGTTGGAACCGGAATGTCAAATTATTGTTAAGTTTAATTTTTCAGAATTTTTCCAAATCAATATTTGAGCGTGGCAAAAGAAAATGTGTTTTGATCATTTCAGTTAAATTTAATCGACTTGAAAATGACCATTTTTTAAACAGTGTTAGAATTCAACGAAATTAGTTTTGTTAGGACCGTATCGTCATAACAAAGCCAAATATATTTTTTTCTGTAATTTTTAGAGGTCGTATGTGGCCCCGGTGAATTTAAATATACGGTTAAATTAATTTAATAAAGGATTTAAATATTAATTTAAATAAAACTGGCCATATACTTTCGTTTGGGCTCACGAGACATGTTCCATTGTGTGCGGGATGGGGGTTATTAGGTCGGGGCAACACTCGTTGGGTCTCGTTTAGAGTTCGTATGGTTAAACTAGTAATTTTGGATTTAAATAGAATTAATTAAATTAAAAACAATACGTGTATAAATACGGTGCTATACGGTAGCCAGCCCTAATTCCCATTTAACCAGCCGCCATCGTTCATGAACGAACATCCATAATCATTCCAAAACAAATTGCAAATCTCTTCTCATCCACAATCTTATTTCATAAATTCCAAAGCGAAGATGGTTCTACACTCCATGACCTTGCTTATCGACGGTCCTGATCTGCTCTGAAGTGTTTTGGTGGTGGGAATTACCCCTGGAAGTCGCTGCGCCTGATCACGAATTCGAGGCACACAATGGCGCCGAGTTCACCGGAACTCTGGGCGGAGGTCAATGGAGAAATGGCGGTGGGGGCGGCACTTTCTGATTGGAGGCGCACATGTGGTGGCAGCAATCTCTAAACCTAGTTGTTGATGATGGGTTCAATTCGTGTTCTGTACAGAAGAAAGAACGATGAGGAGGACACTGTATTGTGGCCTAAACTCCTTAAAATAAGGTTAACCAAAATGTTAATTAAATTATTTAATATAATTAAAATTGTTTAAATGTTTAGACTGCCCTATCTTGTTCAAACAGAAACGAAATTCAGCAATTTTTATTGCGTTGGACTCGTATTGATCAGCTCTACACAATGAAACTGACCGGATCTAAAAACGAGCATTTTGGAAATTCAGCCAAATTTGAATGCGAACAGGAATTCAATTAAAGCGATGTGAGATTTCTTCTTTTTATATAATTGATTATTTATTTAATCTATTTGTTATGTGACGATTGAATGCGTATAATTCAGATCTATTATGTGATGATATTGTGTATGACTATCTGTTTGTTGGTGATATATAAATATAGATTTGTATGTGTTCCATTTAAATAAATCATTATTGTTTATTTATTGATTGAAATTAGAATTTCTCTTTTCAATAAAAATAAATTAGTTTGGTTATTTTTTTGAATTGAATTAAATGGGCAATTCAACATTGAAAACAATATTTTGTTTATTTTTTATTTGAATTAGAATTCAACATTAAAAACATGATTTTGGTTTTTTTTGGTTGAATTGAATTAGATTGTAAATTCAACATCAAAATATTATTCTGATCATTTTACTTGAATTGAATTATCTTGTCAATTCAATATAAAGATATTATTTTGATCATTTTACTTGAATTGAATTATATTGTCAATTCAATAAAAAAAATTATTTTGACCATTTTAGTGTAAGATGTATATTAAGAATAAAATAACATTTTTAGTGAAAAATGTACATTAAGAATAAAATATCATTCTTAATGTAAAATGTATATTGAAACAAAAATAACCCTTTTGTTAGAACATGATTTATTGAAACAAAAATAACACTTTTGTTAGAACATGATTTATGAAACAAAAATAGCACTTTTGTTAGAACATGATTTATGAAACAAAAATAACACTTTTGTTAAAACCTGATTTATGAAATAAAAATCACATTTTATTAGAACTTGACATTAGAAATAAAAAATACATTTTATTAGAACTTGACATTAGAAATAAAAAAAAATCACATTTTATTAGAACTTGACATTAGAAATAAAAAATCACATTTTATTAGAACTTGACATTAGAAATAAAAAATCACATTTTATTAGAACTTGAAGTTAGAAATAAAAATCACATTTTATTAGAACTCGACATTAGAAATAAAAATCACATTTTATTAGAACTCGACATTAGAAATAAAAATCACATTTTATTAGAACTCGACATTAGAAATAAAAATCACATTTTATTAGAACATGACATTAGAAATAAAAAATCACATTTTATTAGAACTTGACATTAGAAATAAAAATCACATTTTATTAGAACTTGACATTAGAAATAAAAATCTCATTTTATTAGAACCTGAAATTAGTATTAAAAATCACATTTTATTAGAACTTGACATTGGAAATAAAAATCACATTTTTATTAGAATTTGATTTATGAAATAAAAATCACATTTTTTATTAAAACTTGATTAGTGAAATAAAAATCACATTTTTTTATTAAGACTTGATTAGTGAAATAAACTTGATTAGTGAAATAAAAATCACATTTTTTTATTAAAACTTGATTAGTGAAATAAAAATCACGTTTTTTTATTAAAACTTGATTAGTGAAATAAAAATCACATTTTTTTATTAAAACTTGATTAGTGAAATAAAAATCACATTTTTATTAAAACTTGATTAATGAAATAAAAATCACATTTTTATTAAACTTGATTAGTGAAATAAAAATCACACTTTTATCAAAACTTGATTATTGAATTGGAAACATCACTTTTATCAAAACTTGATTATTGAATAGAAAATAATATTTTTATCAAAACTTGATTACTGAAATGAAAGTAACATTTTGTCAAAACAAGATCATTGAAAATAAAATCTGTTCCTTTGTTTGCATTCACAAATGCAAATATACTTTGAAAATAAAATGTGATCTTTTATTTGCATTCTCAAATGCAAATATACTTTAAAAATAAAATCTGTTCTTTTATTTGCATTCACAAATGCAAATATACTTTGAAAATAAAAATTGTTCTTTTACATCTACTCAAATACACATTGAAATTAAAAAGTTAGATTTTTCTTTTATTTGCATTCCATGTTGCAAATAAAACTTGAAATAAAAAGTTACGTTTCCTATTTACATTCCCTGATGTAAATAAGCATGAAACAAAAAGTTAAACCTTTTTTTGCATTCCTTGTTGAATATAAAGCATGGAATAAAATGTTATATTTTATTTGTATTTCTTATTGAAAATAAAACATGAAATAAAAAGGCACATTTTTATTTGCATTCCTTATTGCAAGTAAAACATGAAATTAAAAAAATTACATTTCTATGTTAGTTGAAAACAAAAAGAATAACTTAAGAAGTTATATAGTTATTTGCATTATAGGTGTAAATAAAACAAAAGTAGATTAAGAGGTTATATTCATTATTCACAATTTAGGGGTAAAAATAGAATAGAATAAAAGTTATAGTTTTGTACACATTCTAAGTGTAAGTAAAAAGCATGGAAAAAGATACATATTTCATTTTGAAATATGATTTGCATTAAAATCTCATTTTTAATGTTATTGTTATAAACATAGAAAAATATACATATTTCATTATGAAATATATTTCACATTGAAAACCCATTTTTTATGTTAATATTAAAATATTAGAAAAATATACATATTTCATTGTGAAATATGCTTCACATTAAAAACCCATTTTTAATGTCAATATTAGAAAGAGTGGAAAAACAAGCGTATTTCATTTTGAAATATGTTTCACATTAAATACACATTTTTAATGTTAATCTTGTAAACTTTGGAAAAGAATATCATTTTTAATGTAATATAAAGATTACATTTTATGCAACGTAAAAAGAATATCATTTTTATGTAATATAAAAAGATTTCATTTCATTGTAAGTGAGTCGACATTAGAATTCCCATTCTTAATGTAAATGAATCAGCAGAAAAGATTCGTTGTTTTTGATAAATTAGGTCAACATGAGAACTTACATTTTTATTATATATGAAATGATTCATCATTATATGTGTTTATGATGCTGAAATTTTACACTTCCATTTACAATTTATCTGACTTGTTTATGCGATTGGGACGATAATTTTTACACATCGCCCAAGTGCACAAATAATTTATTATTTGTTTGATTGGATGAAACCCCACACGGGTGTTGGGATGATAAGTGACACACTAATCCGAATATTTAGTGTAAAGTACACTCTGGTTGTTATTGGATGTTTAATGATTATTCTATCATTATTGTTGAATACATGCATTGTATGAAATCCGTATAATGGAAGTTATATGGTAACTGATTGAGTCACATTCCGATTTAGGATTTCTTTTAAAAAGAATGTTTTAAATAAAGAATATCTTTTAATTAAGATTTTTAGAGTTTCAATTACATTTAGTAATTAGAATAAATTGATATGTGAATTGGGTTTATCGTGAACTATGTTTTAAATGGCATTTGTTCCTTAATCCAATTAACAGTGAAAATATGTTTTAAATTTATAAATCTTTTATTAAGATTTAAAGAGAAATTTTCCAAAGAAAAGTTTTCAAATTTAATAAATTAAATTTGGGATTGAGTGGGAATTCGATTTAATAATAATCGAGATAGGCTTCTGTAAAAGAAGGTTGTTACTATATATGGAATTTAAAAGGCTTTGTCGTTATTCTATTTATATTATCGGTCTGATACAGGAATTTATATCAATTATATATTGACTTAATTTCTGCGGAAATTCCATATTTTGGAAAATGATTTTGGGTTTATCGTGAACAATGTTTTTAAATGACATTGATTCTTTAACCCAACTAAAGATAAGATTTATTTCTTTAAATTGGAATAATCATTAATAATGATTTTTGATATTAAAACTGAATTGGAGTTTTAATGAATCTTTAAAAAGAAGATTAGAAAATAAATTTTATAAGAATTTATCTTTGATATATTTGATGAGAACCTTTCCCCTAAATATGAATATTTGATCAAAAGAATATTCTGAATTGGAATGAGGCGGTGGATGTGTTTTATAGCACTTTACTTTTATAAAATACGCCAGTTATTCGGAAAGACCGGGTTTAACCCATTCCGAATAATTACTACGACGATGAAGAGTCGAAGAAGAAGACGGTGGTTGAAGACCGGCGATCTTCACATCGAATGGATGTGTTACTACTGATGCCTTTGATTGGAGTAGCTACCTTAAAGGGGCTACAGTGGTAGCCGTCCAGACGTAGTGTTGATTGTCCAGATATACGAGCAACTCAGTGTCTCCGGTTTCGTTCAGACCTAGAACGGACTTGTAAATGGATTGTGTATCCGACATTGAATTTCATTCTATGTAATTAAATTGATTTTTATTAATGTATATCTGTTTGGTGGTGGAGAATTTATTCTCTGCTAAACACCCTGGTATATATTAATAGTTATCAATCGCATGGCGTGAATTGTCAATGTGGCACGCAAAGATGCAATTGATCAAGGCTTTTGTTGAAAATCAGAACTTTGTGGGATGATCAAAGCATAGCCTATTTTGGCATAGCTTTGTGTAGCGTGACTTCGCGAGCCTTACACCCCCGTTTGAGTCAGAAACGGAGCAAGGGAATGCAGGGAGTGCACACGTTTCTTTCTAGCTAGAAGTGGTGTTTGTGCTTAAACTGGTTGGCATTTTACTTATGTGGATGATGGAATTTTCGAGGCCTCGGTTTATTCTTATTGGTCGCCAATATCCGATTTGTAGGTCCAATAGGACCGGGGAGCGTGTGTTCAGGCATAACTAATCCAACTCATTGCACTATTGGGGGACCGGCCCTGCTGTATCCAAGGGTTCGTCAGTGTCCGAATCCTGGGACATTGCTAGAGTGTCTCGAATCGGTAAGGAGATCGTTCCTAGCCTTGACTCATGATGGAAACCCAATTTCCATTACGCCCCTTTCGGTTTTGATTGTATAACTAGTATGGCGACATAGTAGGATGGGGTACTATGCCGTCTATGATTGATACATTATGATTGAAATGTTTTATTTAAAAAAATACACACTAATATTTAATATTGTTTTATACGTATTTATCATCTTTTGACCATTATAAGGTAAAACCCTATCCTCTGGCTTGGGTTGCATTGTGTGATGGGACTTGTGTTTTATAATGGTTTCATTTTTCTAAAAAGCATTGTGTTGTTTAGCGATTTACTTTATTTCATGCACTGGCAATCCAATGGAGTAAACCCGTTCCGCGTTAGCGGCGTGGCCCTGTGATTAGCCTTATTATTAGATAACTTAAGTTAGATTTCTCATACCAGTCCCATGACTGACCCGTAGTTTGTTTCACTTTGCAAACTCGGGTGCCCTCTTTCCACACGGGCAGTCGAGTAGCTTTTTGCAGATATTTATTTCTTGAACAGGATTCTGGTCGAAGCTTAAAGCTGTGTCCAGAGCCTTGGCAGCCTTCCGTTGTGCATCGTATTAATTATTGTAATTTACCTTCCGCTGTATTATTTTCAATGTACTCTGATATATTCTGTACTCTGATGTTATATTATCATGATGTAATAAAAGTCTGTTGTTATTTGTTCTAGTGTATTGTATTCCCAAAGTTAAAGTATTCGAAGATTTCCAACTTTTGGTTCAGACCTGTGCGGTTTATGATCGATTCAAAGGGTGGGGATTTTCGGGTCTTTACAGTTGGTATCAGAGCTCTGGTTAGCTCAAATCTTTGGGATACAACTCGTTAGAACTGGACAAAAGACTCATCAGAGGTAGGATTAGTAATATCCTATAAAAGAATGACTCATTAGAGATGGGATCAGTTGTATCCTAGAATGAGTCCAAAGAGTGTTGTTTTTTTTTAAATTATAAAAATAAATTTAGCTTTGAAAATTTTATCTTAAAATACGTATTTGAAGTATTATTATATTTTAATTTGGACAATCGAGTATATAGAGATTTTAATATACGTCTGATCAACGTGTATTTGAAGTCTCAAATATACTGGATAGATATAGAATCACACTCTAGTCGCCCGGGGATAATTCTGGCACTGTGGCCACATCATCATTATTTATGTTCGAGTTTCAAAAGTGGGTTTTCTATATATTTCCAATTGACTGGTATGAGAACCAAAACTAGGTAGGATTTAATGTTGTGATTTGCACTAAAAATATGATTTTTGACTATATATAAAAGTTATAGATATTTGAAAAAATTCATCACCTAATTGATTGCTGGTTGTATTGTGTGATTATTAGATCAACTAATAAAATTATTGAAACCAATAAATAAAAATCTAAAGTTGAGTTGGTTAATTAAACAATTTTTAGCTCATTTCCTTTTCGAGGACGAAAAGATTTTAAGTGGGGGAGGTTGTAACAACCCGCAAATTATGAACCAATTTAAAAATTTTATTTTAGAAATTTTAATGGATTTTATATACTTAAAATAATTTATTTTAAATAATAACGAATAAAAATTTATTTTAATCGAAGTTAAAATGAATAAATTTAATTTAATTATAAAAGGAGTTAGAAACTGGGCGGCAGTTCGATAATTCGATTTAAAATTTCAATTGAATATATAGAATTCATTTTAAATCAGAATTGAGCGAAATAAGAAATATTTAAATCTGTTTAACCATATCTTTCTAACGAATCTGAAAAACTGAAATTTCATTTTAAAAATAAATAGTTATGTCCAGTTTAAAATTTAGAAAAGTCGCTATAGAACTTATATATATTTTAATATAATATATGGCCTTGAAAATAGCCATTTTACAAACGACCTCTGTTTTCGACGAAACCACTTTGGTTGGAACCGGAATGTCAAATTAGTGTTAAGGTTAATTTTTCAGAATTTTTCCGAATCAATATGTGAGCGTGGCAAAAGAAAATGTGTTTTGACCGTTTCCGTTAAATTTAATCAACTTGAAAATGACCATTTTTCAAACAGTCTCAGAATTCAACGAAATTAGTTTTGTTAGGACCGTATCGTCATAACAAAGCCAAATATATTTTTTCTGTAATTTTTAGAGGTCGTATATGGCCCCGGTGAATTTAAATACACGGTTAAATTAATTTAATAAAGGATTTAAATATTAATTTAAATAAAACATGCCATATACACTCGTTTGGGCTCACGAGACATGTTCCATTGTGTGCGGGATGGGGTGTATTAGGTAGGGGCGACACTCGTTGGGTCTCGTTTAGAGTTCGTATGGTTAAACTAGTAATTTTGGATTTAAATAGAATTAATTAATTAAACTAAAAACAACACGTGTATAAATACGGTGCTATACGGTAGCCAACCCTAATTTCCATTTAACCAGCCGCCATTGTTCATGAACGAACGTCTATAATCATTCCAAAACAAATCACAAATCTCTTCTCATCCACAATTTTATTTCATAAATTCCAAAGCGAAGATAGTTCTACACTCCATGACCTTGCTTATCAACGTTCCTGATCTGCTCTGAAGTGTTTTGGTGGCGGGAATTACCCCTAGAACTCACTGCGCCTGGTCACGAATTCGAGGCACACGGTGGCGCCGTGTTCACCGGAACTCTGGGCGGGGGTCGACGGCGAAATGGCAGTGGGGGCGGCAGTTTCTGATCAAGGGCGCATATGTTGTGGTGAAAGCAATCTCTAAACCTAGTTGTTGATGATGGGTTCAGTTCGTGTTCTGTAAGAAGAAAGAAGGATGAGGAGGACACTGTATTGTGGCCTAAACTCCTTAAATTAAGGTTAACCAAAATGTTAATTAAATTATTTAATATAATTAAAATTGTTTAAATGTTTAGACTGCCCTATCTTGCTCAAACAGAAACGAAATTCAGCAATTTTTATTGCGTTGGACTCGTATTGATCAGCTCTACACAATGAAACTGACCGGATCTGAAAACAAGCGTTTTGGAAATTCAGCCAAATTTGAACGCGAACAGGAATTCAGTTAAAGCGATGTGAGATTTCTTCTTTTTATATAATTGATTATTTATTTAATCTATTTGTTATGTGACGATTGAATGCGTATAATTCAGATCTATTATGTGATGATATTGTGTATGACTATCTGTTTGTTGGTGATATATAAATACAGATTTGTATGTGTTCCATTTAAATAAATCATTATTGTTTATTTATTGATTGAAATTAGAATTTCTCTTTTCAATAAAAATAAATTAGTTTGGTTATTTTTTTGAATTGAATTAAATGGGCAATTCAACATTGAAAACAATATTTTGTTTATTTTTTATTTGAATTAGAATTCAACATTAAAAACATGAGTTTGGTTATTTTTGGTTGAATTGAATTAGATTGTAAATTCAACATCAAAATATTATTTTGATCATTTTACTTGAATTGAATTATCTTGTCAATTCAATATAAAGATATTATTTTGATCATTTTACTTCAATTGAATTATATTGTCAATTCAATAAAAAAAATTATTTTGACCATTTTAGTGTAAGATGTATATTAAGAATAAAATACCATTTTTAGTGAAAAATGTACATTAAGAATAAAATATCATTCTTAGTGTAAAATGTATATTGAAACAAAAATAACACTTTTGCTAGAACATGATTTATTGAAACAAAAATAACACTTTTGTCAGAACATGATCTATCACCCGTAAACCTTAGGCAATCACTACCTACAAATTACGCCATGTGGACCACAGATACACAGTGGTTGCGCCTGGATCTCATGAGAAACATCCGTACCATTGGCCTTGGCAGCCCTGTGGATTTCGCCATCGTAAAATGACCATAGATCGCAGTAGACACAATGTTTACGCCTGCTTCCCTCATGAAACATCCATTCCCTTATGTGATACCCCAGTTCCGTTAATGTCACTCATTAATAGAATGCATTAAGTTTCATGAAGCGTTATAGGTAAATAGAAACAGAAATATTACAAGACAGATGTAAAGTAGCAGCGGAATTTAAAATCTTATCAAGCAGAAAACTTCGTAGTTCAAAAAATGGTTACATCCTATGTCTGAAATGCATAAAACCCCGTACATCATTAAACCTTTTGTCTTGTACTTAAAACATCAGAGTACAATAATAAAAGAAGCATAATCCCCAAATATAGGCATAGTAGAGAGGTTTGAAATCAAGTTGTACATCTAAAACAGCTCCAAGCAAGATGAAAGCAGAGTCTTCATCAAGCTTGAGTATTCCAACCCTGAGAACCTTGGGGGGGGGGAACGGAAGAGAAATAAGAGGAAACAAAATAGGTTAAACATAAAGTCTGATGAATCCAGTTACTTTTACATATAAATAAGTAAAAGTGTCGTGATAGGCATATAAGGTGGAAAGAGATATAACATCATAAAAGGCAGGTATGACAAGGTAAACAGGATAAACATGATAGAGTGTATTGCCCTTCTCTAATACTTTCTATTTCTCTGCACCAATACTAGTATAACCAGAAAGAGATGACCCCCAACATGTATAAAATGGTAAACTTAGGTGTACTTCTAGTGAGAGGTTTCAACCCATGCAATAATAGGCAGCCCAACATACCGGAGTTACCCCTAAGGATAATAATGGTCTCCTAAACATACTGGAGTCTAGACGTACCCTAGTAACTACCCCAATCGATCGACACCCTACATCGTAGATACCCTGTGTTGGCCCCACAGTAGGATGTATCACTTACTAAAGTGGAAACCCTACGTTTTCAAGATGTGCACAACCATATATACTGATGTCACAGTGTCTTAGCCACCTCTTGTCCGGACTCATGCACACATATGACTCCGTCGGAACGCACCGTCCACACTGCCCCTGTGTTTGGATCTCTTACAATCAGCCCAGTAAGCATGCCCCGACTCCGACCTAGTTCGGAGTACTCGTTTGATACCTATATAGGGTTACTGACTGAAACGGGTCCCACACACAAGATGATACAAGCTTCCCCCTACGCTTACATCCCCACCAGGTTTTCCACAGGTTATGCCATACCAGAGTAAACGATTGCGTAACCCTGCAGGTTAAGTTTGTGGGCCTATATATAAATATTACCCACCACCCCAAAATTTACTTAACCCACCTACTATTTCAAGCAAGTTTACTTAACCCCTACTCAAGTTAACATGTTCAGGTAATCCCTATGAATTCAAACGGGTTAAGTATTACAAGTTAACAGGTTATCCCCATTCGCATTGACTTCTTTTCAAGTTGCCAAGTTCCACTTGCTTATTACTTCATATATATATATATATATATATATATATATATATATATATATATAAATTAATCCATTTAAGTTTGTTAATAAGCCTCATCACATGTTATTCTTTAGATTGTAATTAACGAAAGTGATCTACAATCTTCCACCCTTGGATTGTACTTAACGGAAGTAATCTTACAATCCCTTTTTACAATTCATTATCTGATTCCATAGTTACAATAACATGTTTTACTTAATACGTAATTAAGTATACTTCAACTGTTTTCTTTTTAACATATCACTGCAACTTTTCATTGTTTACTTATTAACTTAGTTCGCTTAACTAAAGTTTACTAATAAGCTTCCTTTCCTTTTATTATAACTTATGTTATAATTTCCACTTGTCCCTAGGACAAGCCTACCTTTTATATAATATTCTCATTAAAGTAACTAATTAATAAAGGTTACTATCCTTCCCCGTTTACTCCAATTTATTCACATTTATCCATTTATAGTTATAATGCGCTAGACCTCCTACCTTAAGCCTGCAACTTGTGGATGCTGGATAGGTCAGGAGGGTCCGGGTAGACTTCTTCCACAAGTTGGACTTAACCTCGTGTCTTAGCATGTCACGTGTTTATGCACTTAGACCCCTCACATTAGATTCACCACTTGTGGTTGTTGGATATGTCGGGCGGATCCGAGCAGATTTCTACCACAAGTGTAATCTAACCTCGTGTGTAAGCGCGGTTGCAGTTTCTAATTAATATAAATCTAGGCATGTTCATTCTTTAGCAATTATTCCGATTTCATTATTGGTTTTGATTCCCCTTTTCCAAGCCATGTTCGTTACCAACAAATTTTCATGTTTATCATGCCTCAAATTGAGATCTCTAATCACAACTTTGATTTGTGCCCCCAAATCCATATTCATATTTTCAATCCAAGTTATACCTAAATTTCCCAATACAAGTTATGCCCAATTAAGATTTAGATCAACATATAAATTATGCCCCTAATCCCAAGTCTTGGCTCAAGGTACGAATTATGCCCAATATTCCCAATCATGTTTTAAAATATGAATTATCCCACAAATTAATTATTCCCATCGTTCCCAATTTCGTACGTTGGCATATTTTGGCGGTATGACTAGGCTCGAAGGTAGCATGGTTATAAGTTAAAAAGGGAAAGGATGAAGGGAAGAGAACAGAAATAAACATAATAACAAGATTTACATACAATGGCAGAAATAGACATAGAAACTAGTGAAGATACAGTGACAAAGTTGGGCATAATGACAAGATATGCATATTGGAACAGATCTAATAAACATGTGATAACAGAACTGATTCTAATATCATAAATAAGCATGATGAGATCTAAACAATGAATTAGATGCCCAACTAATAACAAATCGGATATAGCCATTTTGATCGTGCCGAATCGACAAGACATGTCAACTCGAAGCATCCAAAACAACAGATTGTTATTAGCTTTTGGGGTAAACAGAAATAAATCACAGATCTCAGACACATATACAGAGTAATATAATATCTCGCAGTAGAAAATACAAAGTACAATAGTAGTTCATGAAGCCACTAAATAAATTTTACATCAGAGTTTACATAATTAATACAGCAAAAGTTAAATACAATATTTTTAATACATAAATAAAAGATAGCTATATGAACAGGAATGCCAAGAATAGTTGAATAGGAACGAATGAATGGGTAGACACCCAATATAAGCTCCAATTCCAAAGATGAATCTTGAAATTGGAATACTCAATCTGTCCCGAGCAATAATGCAAAACAAAAAGATCCGGTTATCAGGACTAACATTCTCATGGAAGTAAATGAACTCAAATAAAATGCTAGATGAAATGCAATCAGTAACTTAGAGGATGTTTGGGATCACCATCCTCTAAGGATCTGTCAAACTAATACTATATAGTATAATACGCTATATACAATAATGTCTATCAGTAAAGTAAAATATCAAAATAGCGTAAGCGGGATTACCATGATTACCCTCACACTGTTTATATATTTCCATAGTATATACAGTACCGTAATTCCTACGTAAACTGGAGGTTGATCAGAGGGCACTCCATATAAAACAGTATAGAACAAAATCGTAGTGGGCTCGTACAAGGCATGTGACAAGGCATGCAAAGAATGCCAGGGTTGATTCACTGTTTGCAGAGCCGGACTCGTGGTTACGCATAGCAGCTACTACCTCCCAACTCGATACACACTCCCATAATCAAAAGGGCCCAAATCGAATATCAACGGTAATAGAATAATATTGAAGAAGTGTGCTCGACAGAAGGTATGACCTCACTTAGTCTCGGCGTAGCTCCTGTTTTAGCCACATCAAGCTGACTCGAGGTAGTCAGGGTCTCGTAATTAATATAAAATGAAATAAAAATGGAGTCATTCACCAAATCATCCCCTTTATTCTGGAACTCCACTGCATACACAATTGTCAAAGTGGTTTTCGGTATTGGTAGAGAGTATGACAATAGCCGATCCTGGTCTCTTTAACAACCAATCGTTTACATCTTTCACACCATGGTCATTATTTTATAAATCACTTTATAAAATAGTTTATACGAATTCTCATATTTGAATTTGAAATCAAAATTAAATATCTAACTTCGAGTATATATAATTTTGAAACCCATTCACTTAAATCGCTTAAACCAAATCGATTTAGAAATCATATCGTAAAGATCTCGTAATATAGAATAAACCAATACTATATAACTTCGAGGATATTTTAGTCCGGTTTATATTTGAAAATCCAAGTTTCAAACTATTCAACAATTTGCTTTACGTCGATACAAAAACTCAACATTTGGTTCGAGTTCAAACTATACGGTTCAAGTCAAAACTTACATTTCTTAAACAAACATATTCATGTCATACGATTCTAAATCGTTATTTATAAATTTAACAACTCAAAAAATTAAATTTCCTTTTATATGGATTCAATTAAGTAAATTCGAAAGTCCGATCACTTCAGCTCAAATCTAGTTTATATAATCCAAATCGAAATCTTACGTTCAATTTGAACCAAATCATATAATATATTAACTCAAATTGAACTATTCAAATTCAATGCTTAAAATTTGAGTCGAAGCCTTATATTCAATTCAAACAATTTATAAGATTTAAAATCGTTATTGTAAATCAATTCAATAAATTTCCCACTTCAAAATCAAATTTATTCCTTAATTAGGAAATTCAATTTTAAAACAATTTCACAATTCAAGTTTATCTCTTATAAGTTCAAACCAATTTGAATTCAAATTCATTTCATATTTTTTTTGCAATTCATCTCTACTAAAAGTTCGTATCAATTCGAATACAGAAGTTAATATGAGTTCATTCGCTATTTAAATATCGTTATATATATTTACATCTTTAAAACTTTGAATTTAAATCACAAAATCTAACTTATCCATCTTGACTTTATTATTAAAGTTTATAAAATATAAGTACAAGAAAATAACTTTTGAAAATATATATATATATATATATTTATATTATTCTAAAATTAATTAGAATATAGATTATAAACATATATAAGATTAAAATAATATAAAAAGTAAGTTTAAAACAATTATTTATAATAATATAAAAGTTAAAAATACTTATATAATTAAATTATACAGTTTAAAATAAATAAATTAAAATTAAAATTTAAATAAGCATTATATCTATATTTACTTATAATAATCATTTTAAAACATATAATTCAAAATTATAAAAATTTAAGTTTAAAATATTTAAAATATAAATATATAAAGATATAAAATCTTAAGTTACTATTTAAAAATCAAATTCCAAAAATCAAAATACTTCGAAAATACGACCAGCGGTGTCCGTTTATAGTTTTCTACCCTATGGTCAAGTGATACAGATATTTATCATTTCAATCTGCAATTTATAAAATTTCTATGGGTCTATCATTTCAACCGCGATCCCAAATTCAGTAAAAACCGTTCAGGTCTATCATTTCAACCCATAACGATTTTTCCCCTATTCTAATGTCCGTTCGAGCATGTGTCATTTCAACCCTTAGTGATTTTTCCTAAAGTAGGGGTATCAACAATCACAAACAACAATCTCATAGCAATAATCACAGTATATATATCATCAGTGCACTATGTGTCATATGAACATATCATGTTTTATATGAAATGTGCATACATATCAAATCAAACAATCTCTAGCAGCAATCCTATAGATTTCATATAACAGTTCATTACTGATCTAACATCCATGAAATATGTAAATCAAGTGTGAGATAAACTCACCTTCTGTGGCACAGAAATGGAGACGACAACGGATGAACACTGGATGAGATGACGATATCCAAGCACGACTCGGACTGATTTCAACTCGATAATCAACTCAATATATATTTTAGTTTATATAAGGGGGTAAAGAAAGCTCTCAGTGGATCAGTACGGGTATTGGGTGGTTTCCGAACTCAACACCACACAACTCGACTAAACACAACAAAATTTTCAAAATAATATATATTTTTTCCATATACATACACTCGTTAAAACTAATATATATATATATATATATATATATATATATATATATACACACATTTTTAAAATCACTCACACACCAAGACTATATAATATAAATTATACATATAAAAACAACGCGACAGACACATCAACTGTATTTATATATATATATATATATATATATATATATATATATATATATATATATATATATATATATATATATATATATATACACACATATATATATATATATATAAACTCATACACACAAAATACCTCAAAATCATATACATCCGTATATATAAACTAATATATATATATATATAAATATACATACACACATACACACACATTTAAACTAAATAAATTTTCAAAACTCACCCATATATTAATATATATACAAAACATAAACTCTTTCCAAACTCATGCACTAATATACACTTACACACATACAACACATTATTATAAAGACTCACGCATCACCAGTATACAAAATACACGATCACACCCATAATAAACTCACGCCAACATACCGAAAACAAACATATGTAATCCTAAACACCCACTCACCCAAAAGGGAACTCACACACACACCACACTCGCACAAACACCACCCCCTAAATTAATGAGCACTCATAGTATACAAAATATACAACTCACAAAAAATCTCACGAAAGGGGAACGCTGGGTCACCGGTTACATGGGAGTGGAGCTCGTTGTGGTCCAGGGGAATGTCAGTCAATAGGGTAGGAGTTCGGCTTGGCTTACGGGGTTGGATCAGGTGAGCTCAGCACTTTGGGGCAGAAGACAGTGGCACTTGGAGATGTTGCTCATAGGGTTGGAGTGGCAGAAGGGGGGCTAATTGTGATGGTGTCGGCTGGCGGAGCATTGGACGTGGGCGAGGCTAGCTGGTCGGGTTTCAATTGGGTGTGAGGCTGAGGGGATGGAGCTCGGTGTTGGCAGGGTGGCACGGATGGGAGTTGATGACTTCGGTTGAAGTAGTCGGTGAAGAGCAGGGCAGTGGAAAACTCGAAATGATGGTAAAAATGGTGTGGCTGCTGTTAAGAGGAGAGATGGGAAGAAGGGTTGATAGAAGAAAATCCTTTTTTTCTTTTCTTAATATATAAAATGAAGCGGTGAGAAGCTTTTGATAATGAAACGGATGGCTTTTGGGGAGAAGAGATGAATAGTTGCTTTGGAATTGTAATAACGTTCGAATATTGAACGAATGGGTTCAAATTTGAAAAGGTACAGAACTGTTTCCGGAATGAGTTATGCTACAATACTCGAAAAAGTTTTTGTCAAAAAGTAAAAAATAGGGGTAAATCCGGAATTCATGGGTGGTATGCATTGAATTCAGAGGGGTATTTGTGTAATTCAGGAGGTGGGCCTCCTATTTTCTTGTCTCTGGTGTATTTTTTGACAAAAACTGTTTTTGTCATAGTAGCATTTTTGTTCCGGAATAAAGTGAAACGAGAATGGACAGTCACCCAATTCAAAAGGGAACAAACGGTTTTCAAATAAAACAAAAAAAATATGAAGAACGATTTTAAGTATATAACGAACAATTATAATTTTTGAAAAGAAACAAATGGACGCAGTTAAATAGAAACAAGAAAGGAACAGTTTGCAAATTTCAATGATTGTCGGTTGTTGGTAACGTTTTTACGACAAAATAGAACAAATGGATTGATAAAACGAACGAACAAAAATATGAAATGGAACGGACGGTTGGAATTATACAACAAACAGTTTTGAATATATATAAAACGAACAGTTTAAATATGGAAAGTGAACACAATAACAGAATTAACAAATCGGAAGAATAACGACTTTGAATGCTAAATGAAATTAAATGGTATTTTGTAACAACAACGATCGATTCAAATGACAGATCTATAATAGAAATATTTTGAAATTAATCAAATATATAATTGTATCCATATTGTAAACAAATTATATAATATTAGTAAATCAAATAATATAATAATAGTAAATCAATTAAAATACGAGTTTAATATTTAAAATAAAATCTTATCAAATAAATAAGGTTTAAAATAACGATATTGTTTTGTGTTATTAAAACATATCTAAATCTAATTCATTAGTTATAAAAAATCTAAAATAATTTGGTTTCAAAATCGAAAACCAAAATAGTTATACTATAAAATACAAACAAATTGAGTTTCAAAAGAATAAAATAAAAATTTAAATTTAAATTAAATAATTAAATAAATATACACATAAAAATTACAGTCGTTACAACATTTGCGGGGTTTGTCTTTGCTTTCATATTGCTTAACATTAAAAGGGAGATTTCTTTCAATTTTAGTTCAAAAGCCATTACGTTTTAAATATCTATAAAATCATTTACTCTTTATGTTTGACAAAGTGCCCCTAAGGTCGCTCTATCACCAGGTCGAGAGGACAAAGTGTCGTGGCCATAAGTGGCTAGGTAATCACTGCCTTATGCATTTCGCCATAGCACCATAAAACAATCGCATGGATCGCAATCTACACCTATTAACATTGGTGGTAACATCTCTATCACCCATAGACCTTAGGCAATCACTACCCTATAAATTACGCCATGTGGACCGCAGATACACAATGGTTGCGCCTGGATCTCATATGAAACATCCGTACCATAGGCCTTCACAACCCTGTGGATTTCGCCATTGTAAAACGACCATAGATCGCAGCAGACACAATGTCTACGCCTGGTTCCCCCAGGAAACATCTGTTGCCTTATGTGACACCCCACGTCCGTTAATGTCACTTATTAATAGAACGCATTAAGTTTCGTGAAGCGTTATAGGTAAACAGAAATAGAAACAGAAACATTACAAGATAGATATAAAATAGCAGCAGAATTTAAAATTTTATTAAGCAAAAAACTTCGTAGTTCAAAACATGGTTACATCCTATATCTGAAATGCATAAAACCTAGTACATCATTAAACCTTCTTTCTTGTACTTAAAACATCAGAGTACAATAATAAAAGAAGCATAATCCCCAAAACATAGCCATAGTAGAGAGATATGAAATCAAGTCGTACATATAAAACAGCTCCAAGCAAGTTGAAAGCAGAGTCCTGAACAAGCTTGAGTATTCCTACCCTGAGAACCTGTAAGGGGGGGGGGGGGGAGGGGAATAGAAGAGAAAGAAGAGGAATCAAAATAGGTCAGACATAAAGTCTGACGAGTCTAGTTACTTTTAGCGTACAAATAAGTAAAAGTGTCATGACAGACATATAAAGTGGAAAGAGATATAACATCATAAAAGGCTGGTATGACAAGGTAAACAGGATAAACATGATAGAGTGTATTGCGCTTCTCTAATACTTTCAATTTCTCTGCACCAATACTAGTATAACCAGAATGAGATGATCCCCAACATGTATTAGATGGTAGACTTATGTGTAATTCTAGTGAGAGGTTTTAACTCCATACAATAACCGGCAACCCAACATATCGGAGTTACACCTAAGGATAATAACGAGCTCCTAAACATACTGGAGTCTAGATGTACCCTAGTTACTACCCCAATCGATCGGCTCCCTACTCCGTAGATACCCTATGCTGGCCCCACAGTAGGATGTATCACTTCCTAAAGTGGCAACTCTTCGTTTTCAGGATGTGCACAACCATATATACTGATGTCACAGTATCTTAGCCACCTCTTGTCCGGACCCATGCACGCACATGACTCCGCCAGAATGCGCCGCCCACACATCCCCCACGTTTGAATCTCTTGCAATTAACCTAGTAAGCGTGCCTTGACTCCGACCTAGTTCGGAGTACTCGTTTGACACCTATATACGGGTTACTGGCTGAAACGGGTCCTACACACAACATGATACAAGCTTCTCCCTACGCTTGCATCCCCACTAGGTTTTCCATAGGTTATGCCATACCAGAGTAAATGATTGCATAACCCCATAAGTTAAGTTTATGGGCCTATTTATAAATATTAACCACTACACCAAGATTTACTTTACCCACCCAATATTTCAAGCAAGTTTACTTAAACCCTACTCAAGTTAACATGTTCAGGTAATCCCTATAAATTAAAACGGGTTAAGTATTACAGGTTAACAAGTTATCCCTACTCGCATTGACTTCTTTTCAAGTTGCTAAGTCCCACTTGCTTATTAACTTCATATATATATACATACATATATATATATATATAAGTTAATCCATTTAAGTTTATTAATAAGCCCGATCACATGTAATTCTTTAGATTGTAATTAACAAAAGTGATCTACAATCTTTCACCCTTGGATTGTAATTAACGGAAGTAATCTAAAAATCAGTTTTTATTATTCATTGTCTGATTCCATAGTTACAATAACATGTTTTACTTAATATGTAATTAAGTATACTTCACATGTTTTCTTTTTAACATATCACTACAACATGTCGTTGTTTACTTATTAACTTAGTTCTCATAACTAAGGTTTACTAATAAGCTTCCTTTCCTTTTATTATAACTTATGTTATAATTTCCACTTGTCTCTAGGACAAGCCTACCTATTATATAATAGGTTACCATGCTTCCCCGTTTACTCCAGTTCATTCCCATTTATCCATTTATGGTTATAATGCGCTAGACGTCCCACATTAAGCCTACAACTTGTGGATGCTGGATATATCGGGCGGGTCCGAGCAGATTTCTTCCACAAGTTGGACTTAACCTTGTGTCTTAGCATGTCACGTGTTTATGCACTTAGACCCCTCACATTAGATTCACCACTTGTGGTTGCTGGATATGCCGGGCGGATCTGGGCAGACTTCTACCACAAGTGTAATCTAACCTCGTGTGTAAGCGTGGTTACAGTTTTTAATTAGTGTAAATCTAGGCATGTTCATTCTTTAACAATTATTCCTATTTCATTATAGGTTTTGATGTCCCTTTCCCAAGCCATGTTCATTACTAACAAATTTTCATGTTTATCATGCCCCAAATTAAGATCTCTAATCACAACTTTGATTTGTGCCCCCAAATCCATATTCATGTTTTAAATCCAAGTTGTGCCCAAATTTCCCAATACAAGTTATTCCCAATTAAGATTCAGATCAACATATAAATTATGCCCCAAATTCCAAGTCTTGGCTCAAGGTATGAATTATGCCCAATATTCCCAATCATAATTTACAATATGGGTTATACCCCAAATTAATTATTCCCATCATTCCCAATTTCATACCTTCGTGTATTTCAATGGTATGCCTAGGCTCGAAGGCAGCCTGGCTGTAAAATAAAAAGGGAAAGGAAGAAGGGAAGAGAACAGAAATAAATATAATAACAAGATTTACATATAATGACCGAAATAGGCATAGAAACTAGTGAACATACAAAGACAAAGTTGAAATAATGATAAGATAGGCATATATGAACAGATCTGATGAACATGTGATAACAGAACTGATTCTACTATCATAAACAGGCATGATGAGATCTAAACAATGAATCAGATACCCAACTAATAACAGATCTTATTTAGCCACAAACATAATAGGGACCGGCGTGATGTGATCTAAACAGTGAATTAGATCTACAAACAATGGCAGATCTGACATGATAAATAGGTATAGGCTTAGATACAGTTCATAGTATTGTCAGAATAACTTAGATAGACAGGTTATAGCAGATCTCTTATGATTCAAATAGTCACAGGCTTAGATCCAAGTTATAATCATGTCAAGATTAACTTTTAATTATTTGGATCTAAAATTAACGTAGACTCACTGTGATCAGATCTAAGAAACAGAAGAGGGATTGTTGATGTTGGATCAGATCTCTGAATTAGTCTGACTCCCGTTGAAGAAGAAAAATAAGCTGTTTTAGTCTAGGCAGAGGCAACATCTAGTCCTCCATTGATATAGAATGAATAAAACAATAGGTGTAGGTTCTTATTTATAGCCTAGAATCAATGAATTTGGTAAAGAAAGGAGTCCATGTTCAGAAAAATGAATTTTTCCTCGGATCTGGCAGTGGAGTAGACACTCCTATTGGGTGTCGACCCATGGGTCGACACCCATGGGCGTGTATTTTCCCGCTCCCCTTTTCCTGTTTGATTTTTGAAATATTTTGAATTCTGCACTTATTATATATATATATATATATTCTTCTTATGCGTATACAAACTTCAAACCTTAATATCTTCTTCATGCAGTGTCTGTTTTGCACAAACTTGGGGTCTATCTTAAGCAAAATTCCGAGCGTAATGGCGATGTCTGTTTCACTTATTTCCGAATATATAATTAATTATTCTTTAATTTATCATCTTAAGTGTTGTTAAAATTACGGGGTGTTGCATTTTCCCCTACTCAAAGGATTTTGTCCCCGAAATCTCCAAGTTAATAAGAATGTATAGCCTAATATCCATCACCCTTCTACTCATCCACCAATCACGGGCATCCATTGTCCTTAAAGGCTTCTAGTGGTTATATGAACATATGCAAAGGTATGTGTATATATCCTTATACTAATGCGAAAGATCAGGTTATCTACTGATTCAGTCAACCTCCTTAATGCAATGTATGTTAGTTCCATGAATCCAACATGTATGCAAATAATCCAATTATAACATGTAAGTTTTATATGCGTGTGCAGTCATTCATCCAAATGCAACATCCATATGATGATACACCCACTTTCATCCATTAAAAGAAGAAAAATGCGTACACATCCATATGTGGTATGCGAGTGATTGAGCCAATCTGGTGCCTAATGTTTGTGTGTATATGGATCCATGAGCAACCACTAGCAAACACTTGTATCCAGTTGCATCCATCAAACATAACATGCCTCAAACACATGTTTACATCCATGGGTTTCCTACCTAAAGGTTGGAGATTCGATCGATAGGATATACTTAGATGATAGAAGCAAGTGCAAATAAAAGCTTTTGGAAGAGAAGTTAAGAACATTCCGTTGAAAAGAAAAGGGTACAAAGCGCAAATTGTAAAACCCCGCAAATTCTGATCCAATTAAAAAAATTTATTTTAGATATTTTAATGGATTTTATATACTTAAAATAATTTATTTTAAATAATAACAAATAAAAATTTATTTTAATCGAAGTTAAAATGAATAAATTTAATTTAATTATAAAAGGAGTTAGAAACGGCGCGGTAGTTCGATAATTCGATTTCGAATTTCAATTGAATATACAGAATTGATTTTAAATCAGAATTGAGCGAAACAAGAAATATTTAAATCTGTTTAACCATATCTTTCTAACGAATCTGAAAAACTGAAATCTCATTTTAAAAATAAATAGTTATGTCCAGATTAAAATTTAGAAAAGTCGCTATAGAATTTATATATATATTAATATAATATATAGCCTTGAAAATAGCCATTTTACAAAGGACCTCTGTTTTCGACGAAACCACTTTGGTTGGAACCGTAATGTCAAATTATTGTTAAGTTTAATTTTTCCGAATCAATATTTGAGCGTGGCAAAAGAAAATGTGTTTTGACCATTTCAGTTAAATTTAATCGACTTGAAAATGACCATTTTTTAAATAGTCTTAGAATTCAACGAAATTAGTTTTGTTAGGACCGTATCGTCATAACAAAGCCAAATATATTTTTTTCTGTAATTTTTAGAGGTCGTATGTGGCCCCGGTGAATTTAAATATACGGTTAAATTAATTTAATAAAGGATTTAAATATTAATTTAATTAAAACAGACCATATACATTCGTTTGGGCTCACGAGACATGTTCCATTGTGTCCGGGATGGGGGTTATTAGGTGCGGGCAACACTCGTTGGGTCTCGTTTAGAGTTCGTATGGTTAAACTAGTAATTTTGGGTTTAAATAGAATTAATTAATTAAATTAAAAACAATACGTGTATAAATACGGTGCTATACGGTAGCCAACCCTAATTCCCATTTAACCAGCCGCCATCGTTCATGAACGAACATCCATAATCGTTCCAAAACAAATTGCAAATCTCTTCTCATCCACAATCTTATTTCATAAATTCCAAAGCGAAGATGGTTCTACACTCCATGACCTTGCTTATCGACGGTCCTGATCTGCTCTGAAGTGTTTTGGTGGTGGGAATTACCCCTGGAAGTCGCTGCGCCTGATCACGAATTTGAGGCACACAATGGCGCCGAGTTCACCGGAACTCTGGGTGGAGGTCGATGGCGAAATGGCGGTGGGGGCGGCACTTTCTGATTGGAGGCGCACATGTTGTGGTGGCAGCAATCTCTAAACCTAGTTGTTGATGATGGGTTCAATTCGTGTTCTGTAAAGAAGAAAGAACGATGAGGAGGACAATGTATTGTCGCCTAAACTCCTTAAATTAAGGTTAACCAAAATGTTAATTAAATTATTTAATATTATTAAAATTGTTTAAATGTTTAGACTGCCCTATCTTGTTCAAACAGAAACGAAATTCATCAATTTTTATTGCGTTTGACTCGTATTGATCAGCTCTACACAATGAAACTGACCGGATCTAAAAACGAGCATTTTGGAAATTCAGCCAAATTTGAACGCGAACAGGAATTCAGTTAAAGCGATGTGATATTTCTTCTTTTTATATAATTGATTATTTATTTAATCTATTTGTTATGTGACGATTGAATGCGTATAATTCAGATCTATTATGTGATGATATTATGTATGACTATCTGTTTGTTGGTGATATATAAATATAGATTTGTATGTGTTCCATTTAAATAAATCATTATTGTTTATTTATTGATTGAAATTAGAATTTCTCTTTTCAATAAAAATAAATTAGTTTGGTTATTTTTTTGAATTGAATTAAATGGGCAATTCAACATTGAAAACAATATTTTGTTTATTTTTTATTTGAATTAGAATTCAACATTAAAAACATGAGTTTGGTTATTTTTGGTTGAATTGAATTAGATTGTAAATTCAACATCAAAATATTATTCTGATCATTTTACTTGAATTGAATTATCTTGTCAATTCAATATAAAGATATTATTTTAATCATTTTACTTGAATTGAATTATATTGTCAATTCAATAAAACAAATTATTTTGACCATTTTAGTGTAAGATGTATATTAAGAATAAAATAACATTTTTAGTGAAAAATGTACATTAAGAATAAAATATCATTCTTAATGTAAAATGTATATTGAAACAAAAATAACCCTTTTGTTAGAACATGATTTATTGAAACAAAAATAACACTTTTGTTAGAACATGATTTATGAAACAAAAATAGCACTTTTGTTAGAACATGATTTATGAAACAAAAATAACACTTTTTTTAAAACCTGATTTATGAAATAAAAATCACATTTTATTAGAACTTGACATTAGAAATAAAAAATACATTTTATTAGAACTTGACATTAGAAATAAAAAAATCACATTTTATTAGAACTTGACATTAGAAATAAAAATTCACATTTTATTAGAACTTGACATTAGAAATAAAAAATCACATTTTATTAGAACTTGACGTTAGAAATAAAAATCACATTTTATTAGAACTTGACATTAGAAATAAAAATCACATTTTATTAGAACTCGACATTAGAAATAAAAATCACATTTTATTAGAACTCGACATTAGAAATATAAATCACATTTTATTAGAACTTGACATTAGAAATAAAAAACACATTTTATTAGAACTTGACATTAGAAATAAAGAATCACATTTTATTAGAACTTGACATTAGAAATAAAAATCACATTTTATTAGAACTTGACATTAGAAATAAAAATCACATTTTATTAGAACTTGAAATTAGTATTAAAAATCACATTTTATTAGAACTTGACATTGGAAATAAAAATCACATTTTTATTAGAATTTGATTTATGAAATAAAAATCACATTTTTTATTAAAACTTGATTAGTGAAATAAAAATCACATTTTTTATTAAGACTTGATTAGTGAAATAAACTTGATTAGTGAAATAAAAATCACATTTTTTATTAAAACTTGATTAGTGAAATAAAAATCACGTTTTTTATTCAAACTTGATTAGTGAAATAAAAATTACATTTTTTATTAAAACTTGATTAGTGAAATAAAAATCACATTTTTATTAAAACTTGATTAATGAAATAAAAATCACATTTTTATTAAACTTGATTAGTGAAATAAAAATCACACTTTTATCAAAACTTGATTATTGAATTGGAAACATCACTTTTATCAAAACTTGATTATTGAATAGAAAATAATATTTTTATCAAAACATGATTACTGAAATGAAAGTAACATTTTGTCAAAACAAGATCATTGAAAATAAAATCTGTTCCTTTGTTTGCATTCACAAATGCAAATATACTTTGAAAATAAAATGTGATCTTTTATTTGCATTCTCAAATGCAAATATACTTTAAAAATAAAATCTGTTCTTTTATTTGCATTCACAAATGCAAATATACTTTGAAAATAAAAATTGTTCTTTTATTTGCATTCACTAATGTAAGTATACATTGAAAATAAGTTTGTTCCTATTTACATCTACTCAAATACACATTGAAATTAAAAAGTTAGAATTTTCTTTTATTTGCATTCCATGTTGCAAATAGAACTTGAAATAAAAAGTTACGTTTCCTATTTACATTCCCTGATGTAAATAAGCATGAAACAAAAAGTTAAACCTTTATTTGCATTCCTTGTTGAATATAAAGCATGGAATAAAAAGTTATATTTTATTTGTATTTCTTATTGAAAATAAAACATGAAATAAAAAGGCACATTTTTATTTGCATTCCTTATTGCAAATAAAACATAAAATTAAAAAAAATTACATTTCTATGTTAGTTGAAAACAAAAAGAATAACTTAAGAAGTTATATAGTTATTTGCATTATAGGTGTAAATAAAACAAAAGTAGATTAAGAGGTTATATTCATTATTCACAATTTAGGGGTAAAAATAGAATAGAATAAAAGTTATAGTTTTGTACACATTCTAAGTGTAAGTAAAAAGCATGGAAAAAGATACATATTTCATTTTGAAATATGATTTGCATTAAAATCTCATTTTTAATGTTATTGTTATAAACATAGAAAAATATACATATTTCATTATGAAATATATTTCACATTAAAAACCCATTTTTTATGTTAATATTAAAATATTAGAAAAATATACATATTTCATTGTGAAATATGCTTCACATTAAAAACCCATTTTTAATGTCAATATTAGAAAGAGTGGAAAAACAAGCGTATTTCATTTTGAAATATGTTTCACATTAAATACACATTTTTAATGTTAATCTTATAAACTTAGGAAAAGAATATCATTTTTAATGTAATATAAAGATTACATTTTATACAACGTAAAAAGAATATCATTTTTATGTAATATAAAAAGATTTCATTTCATTGTAAGTGAGTCGACATTAGAATTCCCATTCTTAATGTAAATGAATCAGCAGAAAAGATTCGTTGTTTTTGATAAATTAGGTCAACATGAGAACTTACATTTTTATTGTATATGAAATGATTCATCATTATATGTGTTTATGATGCTGAAATGTTACACTTCCAGTTACAATTTATCTGACTTGTTTATGCGATTGGGACGATAATTTTTACACATCGCCCAAGTGCACAAATAATTTATTATTTGTTTGATTGGATGAAACCCCACACGGGTGTTGGGATGATAAGTGACACACTAATCCGAATATTTAGTGTAAAGTACACCTTGGTTGTTATTGGATGTTTAATGATTATTCTATCATTATTGTTGAATACATGCATTGTATGAAATCCGTATAATGGAAGTTATATGGTAACTGATTGAGTCACATTCCGATTCAGGATTTCTTTTAAAAAGAATGTTTTAAATAAAGAATATCTTTTAATTAAGATTTTTAGAGTTTCAATTACATTTAGTAATTTGAATAAATTGATATGTGAATTGGGTTTATCGTGAACTATGTTTTAAATGGCATTTGTTCCTTAATCCAATTAACAGTGAAAATATGTTTTAAATTTATAAATCTTTTATTTAGATTTAAAGAGAAATTTTCCAAAGAAAAGTTTTCAAATTTAATAAATTAAATTTGGGATTGAGTGGGAATTCGATTTAATAATAATCGAGATAGGCTTCTGTAAAAGAAGGCTGTTACTATATATGGAATTTAAAAGGCTTTGTCGTTATTCTATTTATATTATCGATCTGATACAGGAATTTATATCGATTATATATTGACTTAATTTCTGCGGAAATTCCATATTTTGGAAAATGATTTTGGGTTTATCGTGAACAATGTTTTTAAATGACATTGATTCTTTAACCCAATTAAAGATAAGATTTATTTCTTTAAATTGGAATAATCATTAATAATGATTTTGGATATTAAAACCGAATTGGAGTTTTAATGAATCTTTAAAAAGAAGATTAGAAAATAAATTTTAAAAGAATTTATCTTTGATATATTTGATGAGAACCTTTCGCCTAAATATGAATATTTGATCAAAAGAATATTCTGAATTGGAATGAGGCGTTGGATGTGTTTTATAGCACTTTACTTTTATAAAATACGCAAGTTATTCGGAAAAACGGGGTTTAACCCAATCCGAATAATTACTACGACGATGAAGAGTCAAAGATGAAGACGGTGGTTGAAGACCGGCGATCTTCACATCGAATGGATGTGTTACTACTGATGCCTTTGATTGGAGTAGCTACCTTGAAGGGGCTACAGTGGTAGCCGTCCAGACGTAGTGTCGATTGTCCGGATATACGAGCAACTCAGTGTCTCCGGTTTCGTTCAGACCTAGAACGGACTTGTAAATGGATTGTGTGTCCAACATTGAATTTCATTCTGTGTAATTAAATTGATTTTTATTAATGTATATCTGTTTGGTGGTGGAGAATTTATTCTCTGCTAAACACCCTGGTATATATTAATAGTTATCAATCTCATGGCGTGAATTGTCAATGTGGCACGCAAAGATGCAATTGATCAAGGCTTTTGTTGAAAATCAGAACCTTGTGGGATGATCAAAGCATAGCCTATTTTGGCATAGCTTTGTGTAGCGTGACTTCGCGAGCCTCACACCCCGGTTTGAGTCAGAAACGGAGCAAGGGAATGCAGGGAGTGCACACGTTTCTTTCTAGCTAGAAGTGGTGTTAGTGCTTAAACTGGTTGGCATTTTACTTATGTGGATGATGGAATTTTCGAGGCCTCGGTTTATTCTTATCGGTCGCCAATATCCGATTTGTAGGTCCAATAGGACCGGGGAGCGTGTGTTCAGGCATAACTAATCCAACTCATTGCACTATTGGGGGACCGGCCCTGCTGTATCCAAGGGTTCGTCAGTGTCCGAATCCTGGGACATTGCTAGAGTGTCTCGAATCGGTAAGGAGATCGTTCCTAGCCTTGACTCATGATGGAAACCCAATTTCCAATACGCCCCTTTCGGTTTTGATTGTATAACTAGTATGGCGACATAGTAGGATGGGGTACTACGCCGTCTATGATTGATACATTATGATTGAAATGTTTTATTTAAAAAAAATACACACTAATATTTAATATTGTTTTATACGTATTTATCATATTTTGACCATTATAAGGTAAAACCCTATCCTCTGGTTTGGTTTGCATTGTGTGATGGGACTTGGGTTTTATAATGGTTTCATTTTTCTAAAAAGCATTGCGTTGTTTAGCGATTTACTTTATTTCATGCACTGGCAATCCAATGGAGTAAACCCGTTCCGCGTTAGTGCGGTGGCCCTGTGATTAGCCTTATTATTAGATAACTTAAGTTAGATTTCTCATACCAGTCCCATGACTGACCCGTATTTTGTTTCACTTTGCAAACTCGGGTGCCCTCTTTCCAAACGGGCAGTCGAGTAGCTTTTTGCAGATATTTATTTCTTGAACAGGATTCTGGTCGAAGCTTAAAGCTGTGTCCAGAGCCTTGGAAGCCTTCCGCTGTGCATCGTATTAATTATTGTAATTTACCTTCCGCTGTATTATTTTCAATGTACTCTGATATATTCTGTACTCTGATGTTATATTATCATGATGTAATAAAAGTCTGTTGTTATTTGTTCTAATGTATTGTATTCCCAAAGTTAAAGTATTCGAAGATTTCCAACTTTTGGTTTAGACCTGTGCGGTTTATGATCGATTCAAAGGGTGGGGATTTTTGGGTCTTTACAGTTGGTATCAGAGCTCTGGTTAGCTCAAATCTTTGGGATACAACTCGTTAGAACTGAACAAAAGACTCATCAGAGGTAGGATTAGTAATATCCTATAAAAGAATGACTCATTAGAGATGGGATCAGTTGTATCCTAGAATGAGTCCAAAGAGTGTTGTTTTTTTTAAATTAATAAAAATAAATTTAGCTTTGAAAATTTTACCTTAAAATACGTATTTGAAGTATTATTATATTTTAATTTGGACAATCGAGTATATAGAGATTTTAATATACGTCTGATCAACGTGTATTTGAAGTCTCAAATATACTGGATAGATATAGAATCACACTCTAGTCGCCCGGGGATAATTCTGGCAATGTGGCCACATCATCATTATTTATGTTAGAGTTTCAAAAGTGGGTTTTCTATATATTTCCAATTGACTGGTATGAGAACCAAAACTAGGTAGGATTTATTGTTGTGATTTGCACTAAAAATATGATTTTTGACTATATATAAAAGTTATAGATATTTGAAAAAATTAATCACCTAATTGATTGCTGGTTGTATTGTGTGATTATTAGATCAACTAATAAAATTATTGAAACCAATAAATAAAAATCTAAAGTTGAGTTGGTTAATTAAACAATTTTTAGCTCATTTCCTTTTCGAGGACGAAAAGATTTTAAGTGGGGGAGATTGTAACAACCCGCAAATTATGAACCAATTTAAAATTTTTATTTTAGAAATTTTAATGGATTTTATATACTTAAAATAATTTATTTTAAATAATAACGAATAAAAATTTATTTTAATCGAAGTTAAAATGAATAAATTTAATTTAATTATAAAAGGAGTTAGAAACTGGGCGGTAGTTCGATAATTCGATTTAAAATTTCAATTGAATATGCATAATTCATTTTAAATCAGAATTGAGCGAAATAAGAAATATTTAAATCTGTTTAACCATGTCTTTCTAACGAATCTGAAAAACTGAAATTTCATTTTAAAAATAAATAGTTATGTCCAGTTTAAAATTTAGAAAAGTCGCTATAGAACTTATATATATTTTAATATAATATATGGCCTTGAAAATAGCCATTTTACAAACGACCTCTATTTTCGACGAAACCACTTTGGTTGGAACCGGAATGTCAAATTATTGTTAAGGTTAATTTTTCAGAATTTTTCCGAATCAATATGTGAGCGTGGCAAAAGAAAATGTGTTTTGACCATTTCCGTTAAATTTAATCAACTTGAAAATGACCATTTTTCAAACAGTCTCAGAATTCAACGAAATTAGTTTTGTTAGGACCGTATCGTCATAACAAAGCCAAATATATTTTTTCTGTAATTTTTAGAGGTCGTATGTGGCCCCGGTGAATTTAAATATACGGTTAAATTAATTTAATAAAGGATTTAAATATTAATTTAAATAAAACAGGCCACATACACTCGTTTGGGCTCACGAGACATGTTCCATTGTGTGCCGGATTGGGTTTATTAGGTAGGGGCGACACTCGTTGGGTCTCGTTTAGAGTTCGTATGGTTAAACTAGTAATTTTGGATTTAAATAGAATTAATTAATTAAATTAAAAACAACACGTGTATAAATACGGTGCTATACGGTAGCCAACCCTAATTTCCATTTAACTAGCCGCCATTGTTCATGAACGAACGTCCATAATCATTCCAAAACAAATCACAAATCTCTTCTCATCCACAATCTTATTTCATAAATTCCAAAGCGAAGATGGTTCTACACTCCATGACCTTGCTTATCAACGGTCCTGATCTGCTCTGAAGTGTTTTGGTGGCGGGAACTATCCCTGGAACTCGCTGCGCCTGGTCACGAATTCGAGGCACACGGTGGGCCGTGTTCACCGGAACTCTGGGCGGGGGTCGACGGCGAAATGGCAGTGGGGGCGGCACTTTCTGATCAAGGGCGCATATGTTGTGGTGAAAGCAATCTCTAAACCTAGTTGTTGATGATGGGTTCAGTTCGTGTTCTGTAAGAAGAAAGAACAATGAGGAGGACACTGTATTGTGGCCTAAACTCCTTAAATTAAGGTTAACCAAAATGTTAATTAAATTATTTAATATAATCAAAATTGTTTAAATGTTTAGACTGCCCTATCTTGCTCAAACAGAAACGAAATTCAGCAATTTTTGTTGCGTTGGACTCGTATTGATCATCTCTACACAATGAAACTGACCGGATCTGAAAATAAGCGTTTTGGAAATTCAGCCAAATTTGAACGCGAACAGGAATTCAGTTAAAGCGATGTGAGATTTCTTCTTTTTATATAATTGATTATTTATTTAATCTATTTGTTATGTGACTATTGAATGCGTATAATTCAGATCTATTATGTGATGATATTGTGTATGACTATTTGTTTGTTGGTGATATATAAAGACATATTTGTATGTGTTCCAGTTAAATAAATCATTATTGTTTATTTATTTATTGAAATTAGAATTTCTCTTTTCAATAAAAATAAATTAGTTTGGTTATTTTTTTGAATTGAATTAAATGGGCAATTCAACATTGAAAACAATATTTTGTTTATTTTTTATTTGAATTAGAATTCAACATTAAAAACATGAGTTTGGTTATTTTTGGTTGAATTGAATTAGATTGTAAATTCAACATCAAAATATTATTCTGGTCATTTTACTTGAATTGAATTATCTTGTCAATTCAATATAAAGATATTATTTTGATCATTTTACTTCAATTGAATTATATTGTCAATTCAATAAAAAAAATATTTTGACCATTTTAGTGTAAGATGTATATTAAGAATAAAATTCCATTTTTAGTGAAAAATGTACATTAAGAATAAAATATCATTCTTAGTGTAAAATGTATATTGAAACAAAAATAACACTTTTGTTAGAACATGATTTATTGAAACAAAAATAACACTTTTGTTAGAACATGATTTATGAAACAAAAATAACACTTTTGTTAGAACATGATTTATGAAACAAAAATAACACTTTTGTTAAAACCTGATTTATGAAATAACAATCACATTTTATTAGAACTTGACATTAGAAATAAAAAATCACATTTTATTAGAACTTGACATCAGAAATAAAAAATCACATTTTATTAGAACTTGACATTAGAAATAAAAAATCACACTTTATTAAAACTTGACATTAGAAATAAAAAATCACACTTTATTAAAACTTGACATTAGAAATAAAAATCACATTTTTTTAGAACTTGACATTAGAAATAAAAATCACATTTTATTAGAACTTGACATTAGAAATAAAAATCACATTTTATTAGAACTTGGCATTAGAAATAAAAATCACATTTTATTAGAACTTGACATTAGAAATAAAAATCACATTTTATTAGAACTTGACATTAGAAATAAAAATCACATGTTATTAGAACTTGACATTAGAAATAAAAACCACATTTTATTAGAACTTGACATTAGAAATAAAAACCACATTTTATTAGAACTTGACATTAGAAATAAAAATTACATTTTATTAGAACTTGACGTTAGTAATTAAAATCACATTTTATTAGAACTTGACAATGGAAATAAAAATCATATTTTTATTAGAATTTGATTTATGAAATAAAAATCACATTTTTTATTAAAACTTGTTTATTGAAATAAAAATCACATTTTTTGTTAAAACTTGATTAGTGAAATAAAAATCACATTTTTTTATTAAAATTTGATTAGTGAAATAAAAATCACATTTTTTATTAAACCTTGATTAGTGAAGTAAAAATCACATTTTTTAATTAAAACTTGATTAATGAAATAAAAATCACATTTTTATTAAACTTGATTAGTGAAATAAAAATCACACTTTTATCAAAACTTGATTATTGAATTGGAAACATCACTTTTATCAAAACTTGATTATTGAATAGAAAATAATATTTTTATCAAAATTTGATTACTGAAATGAAAGTAACATTTTGTCAAAACAAGATCATTGAAAATAAAATCTGTTCCTATATTTGCATTCACAAATGCAAATATAGTTTGAAAATAAAATGTGATCTTTTATTTGCATTCTCAAATGCAAATATACTTTGAAAATAAAATATGTTCTTTTATTTGCATTCACAAATGCAAATATACTTTGAAAATAAAATTTGTTCTTTTATTTGCATTCACTAATGTAAGTATACATTGAAAATAAATTTGTTCATATTTACATCTACTCAAATACACATTGAAATTAAAAAGTTACATTTTTCTTTTATTTTCATTCCATGTTGCAAATAGAACTAGAAATAAAAAGTTACATTTCCAATTTACATTCCCTGATGTAAATAAGCATGAAACCAAAAGTTAAATCTTTATTTGCATTCCTTGTTGAAAATAAAGCATGGAATAAAAAGTTATATTTTTATTTGTATTTCTTATTGAAAATAAAACATGAAATAAAAAGGCACATTTTTATTTGTATTCCTTGTTGCAAATAAAACATGAAATTAAAAAAATTACATTTCTATGTTAGTTGAAAACAAAAAGAATTACTTAAGAAGTTATATATTTGTTTGCATTATAGGTGTAAATAAAACAAAAAGTAGATTAAGAGGTTATATTCTTTATTCACAATTTAGGGGTAAATATAGAATAAAATAAAAGTTATAATCTTGTACACATTCTAAGTGTAAGTAAAAAGCATAGAAAAAGATACATATTTCATTTTGAAATATGATTTGCATTAAAATCTCATTTTTAATGTTATTGTTATAAACATAGAAAAATTTACATATTTCATTATGAAATATATTTCACATTAAAAACCCATTTTTTATGTTAATATTAAAATATTAGAAAAATATACATATTTCATTGTGAAATATGCTTCACATTAAAAACCCATTTTTAATGTCAATATTAGAAAGAGTGGAAAAACAAGCGTATTTCATTTTGAAATATGTTTCACATTAAAAACACATTTTTAATGTTAATCTTATAAACTTAGGAAAAGAATATCATTTTTAATGTAATATAAAGATTACATTTTATACAACGTAAAAAGAATATCATTTTTATGTAATATAAAAAGATTTCATTTCATTGTAAGTTAGTCGACCTTAGAATTCCCATTCTTAATGTAAATGAATCAGTAGAAAAGATTCATTGTTTTTCATAAATTAGGTCAACATGAGAACTTACATTTTTATTATATATGAAATGATTCATCATTATATGTGTTTATGATGCTGAAATGTTACACTTCCATTTACAAGTTATCCGACTCGTTTATGTGATTGGGACGATAATTTTTACACATCGTGCTAGTGCACAAATAATTTATTATTTGTTTGATTGGATGAAACCCCACACGGGTGTTGGGATGATAATTGACACACTAATCCTAATATTTAGTGTAAAGTACACATCGGTTGTTATTGGATGTTTAATGATTATTTTATCATTATTGTTGAATACATGCATTGTATGAAATCCATATAATGGAAATTATATGGTAACTGATTGAGTCACATTCCGATTCAGGATTTCATTTTAAAAGAATGTTTTAAATAAAGAATATCTTTTAATTAAGATTTTTAGAGTTTCAATTACATTTAGTAATTAAAATAAATTGATATGTGAAATGGGTTTATCATGAACTATGTTTTAAACGGCATTTGTTCTTTAACCCAATTAACAGTGAAAATATGTTTTAGAATTTATAAATCTTTTATTAAGATTTAAAGAGAAAATTTTCAAAGACAAGTTTTCAAATTTAATAAATTAAATTTGGGATTGAGTGAGAATTCTATTTAATAATAATCGAGATAGGCTTCTGTAAAAGAAGGTTGTTACTATATATGGAATTTAAAAGGCTTTGTCGTTATTCCATTTATATTATCGGTCTGATACAGGAATTTATATCGATTATATACTGACTTGATTTCTATGGAAATTCCATATTTTGGAAGATGATTTTGGGTTTATCATGAACAATGTTTTTAAATGACATTGATTCTTTAACCCAATTAACGATAAGATTTATTTGTTTAAATTGGAATAATCATTTAATAATGATTTTTGATATTAAAACCGAATTGGAGTTTTAATGAATCTTTAAAAAGAAGATTAGAAAATAAATTTTATAAGAATTTATCTTTGATATATTTGATGAGAACCTTTCCCCTAAATATGAATATTTGATCAAAAGAATATTCTGAATTGGAATGAGGCGTTGGATGTGTTTTATAGCACTTTACTTTTATAAAATACGCAAGTTATTCGGAAAGACCGGGTTTAACCCATTCCGAATAATTACTACGACGATGAAGAGTCGAAGATGAAGACGGTGGTTGAACACCGACGATCTTCACATCGAATGGATGTGTTACTACTGATGCCTTTGATTGGAGTAGCTACCTTGAAGGGGCTACAGTGGTAGCCGTCCAGACGTAGTGTTGATTGTCCGGATATACGAGCACCTCGGTGTCTTCGGTTTCGTTCAAACCCAGAACGGACTTGTAAATGGATTGTGTGTCCGATATTGAATTTCATTCTGTGTAATTAAATTGATTTTTATTAATGTATATCTGTTTGGTGGTGGAGAATTTATTATCTGCTAAACACCGTGGTATATATTAATAGTTATCAATCGCATGGCATGAATTGTCAATGTGGCACGCCAAGATGCAATTGATCAAGGCTTTTGTTGAAAAGCAGAACCTTGTGGGATAATCAAAGCATAGCCTATTTTGGCATAGCTTTGTGTAGCGTGACTTCGCGAGCCTCACACCCCAGTTTGAATCAGAAACGGAGCAAGGGAACGTAGAGAGTGCACACGTTTCTTTCTAGCTAGAAGTGGTGTTAGTGCTTAAACTGGCTGGAATTTTACTTATGTGGATGATGGAATTTTCAAGGCCTCGGTTTATTCTTATCGGTTGCTAATATCCGATTTGTAGGTCCAATAGGACCGGGGAGCGTGTGTTCAGGCATAAATAATCCAACCCATTGCACTATTGGGGGACCGCCCCTGCTGTATCCAAGGGTTCGCCAACGTCCGAATCCTGGGACATTGCTAGAGTGTCTCGAATCGGTAAGTAGATCGTTCCTAACCTTGACTCATGATGGAAACCCAATTTCCAATACGCCCCTTTCGGTTTTGATTGTATAACTAGTATGGAGACATAGTAGGATGGGGTACTATGTCGTCTATGATTGGTACATTATGATTGAAATGTTTTATTTAAAACATATACACACTAATATTTAATATTGTTTTATACGTATTTATCATCTTTTGACCATTATAAGGTAAAACCCTATCCTCCGGTTTGCATTGCATTGTGTGATGGGACTTAGGTCTTATAATGGTTTCATTTTTCTAAAAGCATTGCGTTGTTTAGCGATTTACTTTATTTCATGCACTGACAATCCAGTGGAGTAAACCCGTTCCTCGTTAGCAGCGTGGTCCTGTGATTAGCCTTATTATTAGATAACTTATGTTAGATTTCTCATACCAGTCCCATGACCGACCCGTAGTTTGTTTCACTTTGCAAACTCGGGTGCCCTCTTTCCACACGGGCAGTCGAGTAGCTTTTTGCAGATATTTATTTCTTGAGCAGGATTCTGGATCGAAGCTTAAAGCTGTGTCCAGAGCCTTGGAAGCCTTCCGCTGTACCTCGTATTAGTTATTGTAATTTACCTTCCGTTGTATTATTTTCAATGTACTCTAATATATTCTGTACTCGGATGGTATATTATCATGATGTAATAAAAGTCTGTAGTTATTTGTTCTAATGTATTGTATTCCTAAAGTTAAAGTATTCCAAGATTTCCAACTTTTGGTTCAGACCTGTGCGTTTTATGGTCGATTCAAAGGGTGGAGATTTTCGGGTCTTTACACAAATCTTGTCTTCAGTCTCCTATGTTGCCTCCTCCTAGTTATTTCCTCACTGAACTTTCATCTACTTGACTTCTCTGTTGCGTAACTTTTTTACTTTTGATCCAAGAATACAGGTAGTAACTTGTCTAACTGTCGCCTCCCATTCCACTCCTACTTCCTCAAGCATACTCGGCTCCACTACTCCTGCTATATCGTGCAAACATTTCCGTCGAAGAACATCTGATAATCTCTCTGGTAGCTTTACCCTATAAGCCATTTCAATTCTTTCCATTATGGGAAATGGTCGTACAAACCTTAATGAAACCATGTATCCCACCTCAACTCAATATCGGTTCTTCCTTTATTTTCTTATGACTTCCGCTTGTCCTGAGTTATCTTCATGCGCCTGTGGATAAGATCAATCTTTTCTGAAGTTTCTCTAACCGTCTCAGGTCCAAGTAGAAGCCTATCTCTGCTGCCTCAATTTGAGATCCTTTTATGGGAACGTATACTTGTGCGACTTATGGTCCATGTATAACTTGAACCCTTCTCCAAGCAGATACTACCGTCAAGTCTTATGCGCGAATATTTTAGCGGCTAATTCCAAAACATGGGTAAGGTAGTTCTACTCGTGAACTCTTAACGTCTACCTCCATAATATACTACCCTTCTCTTCTCTATCAAGGCAGCACTAAGCTCTGTTCCCCTCGCACCAGTATATACTTTGTTTCCATTAGGCAACGTCAACGGAGCCTTCTTCGGCTGCAAAAAAAAAAGCATCCTCAAAATCAATGTTCCAAAGGTCAAAATTTTCTTCATCAGTTTGTTGAGTTGGGCTGATATCTTTGCAAAGTCCTTAATGAACTTCCTATAATAGCCTGACAATCCAAGAAAGCTTCTCACCTCCGTTGCATTCTTTGGTATTTGTCAATCTTGAACTACAACTACCTTTGCGGGATCTATCGCTATCCAATCTTTAGAGACCACATTCCCTAGAAATCTCACCTCTTTTCTCCAAAAATGGCATTTGGAGAATTTTGCCTTAAGCTGATGCCACGCAGAGTTTTTAAAACCTCCCTTATATGTAAGGAATGTTCTTCCTTGCTCTTCAAGAAAATTAAGATGTCATCTATAAAGACTACGACAAACTTATTTAGAAACTCCCGAAACACTCTACTCATCAGATTAACAAAATAAGTGGGTGCATTCGTCAACCCAAAAGGCATAACGAGCCATTCGAAGAAACTATCTGGAGTCCTAAAAGCGGTGTTGTCTATACTATTCTCGGCTACCCATAACTGATGAAATCCCGTGGCCAAGTCTAATTGAGAGAAAATAGAGGCACCAACAAGTTGGTCAAATAGATCATCTATCCTCAGAAGTGGGTGCTTGTTCTTCTTGATGAGTTTATTCAACTCTCTATAGTCTACACATAAGCGTAGTGAACCATCTGCTTTAGCTGCGAATACCTGCGGAGCACCCCATTCAGATATGCTTTGCCTAATAAACCCTTTCTCAAGTAGCTCCCCTACTTGCTTGCTAAGCTCCCTCCTTTCTCTTGGAGCCATATGGCGCACAAGAAATGCAACTGGCTTTGCATTGTCCACCAAGTATATATGAAAATCGATCTCGTGCCTCGGAGGTAATCCACGAACCTCATCAAAAACATCAGAATACTCACGGACTACTGGTACAGACCGCAGATCATCGATAGATGCATCAAGTGCCCTTTGGAAACTAAGCATGACAGACCCTTTTGGGTCACAAGAAATCTCGAGGGTCCTCCCATGGCAAGTCAAAAGTATATCGACCCTCCTCTCACAACCCAGAATAGCACCATATATGGCTAGCCAATCCATCCCTAGAATCAAACCACAGCCCATAAAACAGAGCACATTCGCGTCGCTCTCAAACTTGATGCCTAACTGAGATTTTCTCAAACCCCGACAAATCATTAACAAATGAGCCGTACCACCAATGGGGCTGAGACAACAACGGGATCCATAACCATACTAGTACTAAGGTGCAGAGACTCAACCACAAAATCAGATGTAAATGAATGTGAAGCGCCCAAATCAAAAAGAGTTCTTACCGGATAATTTAGAAAGCGAAAATTAAAAATTCAACAGAAAGTTTATTACCTCTATCTGATACACTGACCACGAGAACATACACCTTCCCTTAAGAAGATCCTGCCCTTTGGTCTTGTCCTTTTGTCATCGGGCATTGCCTCTTATAATGTCCAACCTCACCATAGTTGAAGCAAGCATTCTTCCTTTTCCGGCAATCTTTGACCAAATGACCCAAGCGCTTAAAGCCACGACATTTCTTAGAGGATTTAACTACTCGTAATGGTGGAGGAACAATGGCTGCAGCTGGGGAGGGACGTCTTCTTGGCTCCTGGTTGGTGCCATAGCCTTAAAAAACATGCGGAACCAATCCGGTACTTGTACGTCCTTGGGAATATTCTGTTCCCCAAACATTCTGAAACGAAAAGGAAGAAGGGATTCAAAAAGAGAATCGAAAGATATTTTCTATGGCTTTAGGGAATATGTTTATCAAAAAAAACATTTTCTTTTGAAAATACTTTTCTTTTAAAACCTTTTTGATAACAATTTTCAAAATCTTTTATCTAATATGGTAACCTTCAGCTCTGATACCAAATGTGATACATCACGTCCGTTAATGTCACTCATTAAAAGAATGCATAAGTTTCATGAAGCGTTATAGGTAAACAGAAACATTAACATTAAAAGATAGATATAAAATAACACCAGAATTTAAAATTTTATTAAGCAGAAAACTTCGTATTTCAAAACATGGTTACATCCTATGTCTGAAATGCATAAAACGCAGTACATCATTAAAACTTATGTCTTGTACTTAAAACATCGGAGTACAATAATAAAAGAAGCATAATCCCAAAAATATAGCCATGGTAGAGAGATATGAAATTAAGTCGTACATCTTAAACAGCTCCAAGCAAAATGAAAGCAGAGTCCTGATCAAGCTTGAGTATTCCCACCCTGAGAACCTAGGGGGGACGAAAGAGAAAGAAGAGGAGACAAAATAGGTCAGACATAAATTCTGGCAAGTCCAGTTACTTTTAGCATATAAATAAGTAAAAGTGTCATGACAAGCATATAAAGTGGAAAGAGAGATAACATCATAAAAGGCAGGTATGACAAGGTTAACAAGATAAACACGATAGAGTGTATTGCGCATGTCAATACTTTCTATTTCTCTGCACCAATACTAGTATAATCAGAATGAGAAGATCCCCAACATGTAAAAAATGGTATACTTAGGTGTATTTCTAGTGAGAGGTTTTAACACCATACAATAACAGGCAGCCAAACATACCGGAGTTACCCTTAAGGATAATAGCAGGCACCTAAACATACCAGAGTCAAGATGTACCCTAATTACTACCCCAATCGATTGGCTCCCTACTCCGTAGATACCTCGTGTTGTCCCTACAGTAGGATGTATCACTTCCTAAAGTGGCAACCCTTCATTTTCACGATGTGCACAACCATATCTATTGATGTCACGGTGTCTTAACTACCTCTTGTCCGGACCCATGCACGCACATGACTCCGTCGGAATGCACCGCCCACACCACCCCTACGTTTGGGTCTCTTACAATCAACCCAGTGAGTGTGCCTCGACTCCAACCTAGTTCGGAGTGCTCGTTTGATACCTATATATGGGTTACTGACTAAAACGGGTCCCACACAAAAGATGATACAAGCTTCCCCTTCGCTTGCATCCCCACTAGGTTTTCCACAGGTTATTCCATACTAGAGTAAACGATTGCATAACCCCAAAGGTTAAGTTTGTGGGCCTATATATAAATATTAACCAACACCCCAAGATTTACTTGACGCACCCACTATTTCAAGCAAGTTTACTTAACCCCTACTCAAGTTAACATGTTCAAGTAATCCCTATGGATTCAAACGGGTTAAGTATTACAAGTTAGCATGTTATCCCCATTCGCATTGACTTCTTTTCAAGTTGGCCAAGTTCCACTTGCTTATTAACTTTATATATATGTATATATATATGTATATATATAACTTAATCCATTTAAGTTTATTAATAAGCCCGACCACATGTTATTCTTTAGATTGTAATTAACGAAAGTGATCTACAATCTTTCACTTTGGGAATGTAATTAACAGAAGTAATCTTACAATCATTTTTTATTATTCACTGTCTGATTCCAAGTTACAATAACATGTTTTACTTAATATGTAATTAAGTAAACTTCACATGTTTTCTTTTAACATACCACTGCAGCTTGTCGTTGTTTACTTATTAACTTAGTTCTCTTAACTAAGGTTCACTAATAAGCTTCCTATCCTTTTATTATAACTTATGTTATAATTTCCACTTGTCCCTAGGACAATTCTACCTATTATATAATATCTCATTAAAGTAACTAATTATAATAGTTTACTATCCTTCCCCGTTTACTCCAATTTATTAACTTGTCATTGTTATAATTTCCACTTGTCCCTCTTTCACATGTTATTCCCATCTTTCCCTATTTCGTACGTTCGCGTATTTCAGCGGTATGCCTAGGCCTGAAGGTAGCCTAGCTATAAAATAAAAAGGGAAAGGAAGAAGGGAAGAGAACAGAAATAAACTTAATAACAAGATTTACATATAATAACAGAAATAGGCATAGAAACTAGTGAACATACAGTGATAAAGTTGGGCATAATGACAAGATAGGCATATACGAACAGATCTGATGAACATGTGATAACAGAACTGATTCTAATATCATAAACATGCATGACGAGATTTAAACAATGAATCAGATACCCAACTAATAACAAATCTTATTTAGCCACAAACATAATAGGAATCAGCATGATGTGATCTAAACAGTGAATAAGATCAACAAACAATGGCAGATCTGACATGATAAATAGGTATAGGCTTAGATATAGTTCATAGTCATGTCAGAATAACTTAGATACACAGGTAATAGCAGATCTGATATGATTCAAATAGTGACAGGCTTAGATCCAAGTTATAGTCATGTCAAGATTAACTTTTAGCTACTTAGATCTAAAATTAATGTAGACTCAATGTGATCGGATCTAAGAAACATAAGAGAGATTGCTGATGTTGAATCACAGAACTCTGAATTAGTCTAACTCCCATTGAAGAAGAAAAATAAGCTATTTTAGTCTTGGCAGAGGCAGTATCTAGTCCTCCATTGATTTAGAATGAATAAAACAATAGGTATAGGGTCTTATTTGTAGCCTAGAATCAATGAATTTGGTCAAGAAAGGAGTCCACGTTAAGAAAAATGAATTTTGCCTCGGATCTGGAAGTGGTGTAGACACTCTTGTGTGGGTGTCGACCCATGGGTCGACACCCCTTGATGGGTTCGACGCCCATGGGCGGGAATTTTCCCGCTCCCCTTTTCCTGTTCGATTTTTGAAATATTTTGAATTCTGCACTTATAATATATACATATATATTTCTTATGAGTATACAAACTTCAAACATTAATATCTTCTTCATACGATGTCCGTTTTGTGCAAACTTGGGGTCTATCTTAAGCAGAATTCCGAGACGAACGCAATGGCACTGTCCATTTCAATTAATTCTGAATATATAATTAATTATTCTTTAATTTATCATCTTTAGTGTTGTTAAAATTACGAGGTGTTACATTCTCCCCTACTCAAAGGATTTCGTCCCCGAAATCTCTAAGTTAATAAGAATGTATAACCTAACATCCATCACCCATCTACTCATCCACCAATCATAGGCATCCATTGTCATTAAAGGCTTCTAGTGATTATATGAACATATGTAAAGGTGTGTGTATATGTCCTTATACTAATGTGAAAGATCAGGTGGTCTACTGATTCAGTCAAACCTCCTTAATGCATTATATGTTAGTGCCATGAATCCAACATGTATGCAAATAATCCTATTATAACATGTAAGTTCTATATGCGTGCACAGTCATTCATCCAAATGCACACAAATCCATATGTGGTATGAGAGTGATTGAACCAATCTAGTGCCTAATGTGTGTGTGTGTATATGGATCCAGGAGCAACCACTAGCAAACACTTGTATCCACTTGCATCCATCAAACATAACATGTCTCAAACACATGTTTACATCCATGGATTTCCTACGTAAAGGTTGAAGGTTCAATCGATAGGATATACTTAGATGATAGAAGCAAGTACAAATAAAAGCTTTTGGAAGAGAAGTTAAGAACATTCCCTTGAAAGGAAAGGGTACGAAGCGCAAATCTTGTCTTCAGTCTCCTAAGTCGCCTCCTCTTGGTTATCCCCTCACTGAAATTTCATCAACTTGACTTCTCTGTTGCGTAGCTTCTTTACTTTTGATCCAAGAATACGGGTAGGAACTTGTCTAATTGTCGTCTCCTATTCCACTCCTACTTCCTCAAGCTTACTCGGCTCAACTACTCCTGCTGTATCGTGCAAACATTCCCGTTGAAGAACATCTGCTAATCTCTCTGGTAGATTTACCCTATAAGCCATTTGAATTCTTTCCATTATGGGAAATGGTCCTACAAACATTGGTGAAACCATGCCTCCCACCTCAACTCAATATCGGTTCTTCCTTTACTTGCGTATTACTTCCGCTTGTCCAGAGCTATCTTTATGCGCTTGTGGATAAGATCAATCTTTTCTTAAGTTTCTCTAACCGTCTCATGTCCAAGTAGAAGCCTATCTCTACTGCCTCAATTTGAGGTCCTTCTATGGGAACATACACTACAACAAAAAACCATATTACAACTTTAAATTTACAACAATGCGTAAAGCACAGTTGTAATAAATGCTTTTTTTACAATTGTGCAAAACGCACTATTGTAATAAATGTTTTTTACAACTGTGAAGAAATCACTGTTGTAATAAACATATATATCACAACTTTTCATTTTATTCGTTGTAATAGAGATGCCTAGTATAAACTTCATGTTTATAATATTTATATTTAATAACTAATTATATTGATATTTAATAATAATATTTAATAATAATTAATAATAAACTTGGGAATCAATAATATTTTCAATTATATAATAATAACAGTTAACATTTTATAATTAGTAATTGGGATAATAATAATAATTTCTATTAAATAATCAATAATTAGTAAATAATTTTTAATAATTAGTATATTAAATAATAAATTATCAGTATTATTAAATAATAAATTATCAGTATTATTATTTAATTTTAATAATTATTAATTAATTAATAGTAAATGATAATTAAGATGAAATATTTAATTTTTAAATAATAAGTAGTAATTAAGAAGAAAATAATTAGCAATAATAGTAATAAAAACCGGTGTTAATATCCATTTTACACATAATAACAAACAATTCTATTTAATTTTTATTATCAAATAATTACAATTAAGTACTTAATAAGTGAATATATTTTTAACAACTATGTTTTTCTTTCCAATAATAATAAACAAGTTTTTATCTACTTAGCAGCTCTAACAAGAATCTGTAACAACTAATTAGTTTTCACCATTGCAAACTTTATTTATTAATTGATACTACTATCTTGTAAATATTTTCAAGTAAATGTTAACTAAGAACAACAAATCCAGTGAACACCAATATAGCGTTGATAGTTGATGATGTAACGCTAATTAAAGCATCATTTAGTCTGTTTCGTTTTTAAATAGGGAAAAAGGGTGGACTCCACCCGTAGCACTTTGAATAGATCGCAACCGTCACATGCAATAAGGGCTTCCAACGCATAAGTCATATTTCATTTTGGCTCCACTGCGAAATTTTGGCTCCAAAATCAATTTTTTGGGCTCGTAGGCCGTTTAATTTCCCCACACCGTTTTTATTCCCAATGAGCATAAACTCTCATCTTCTAAAATGTCCACGCCGCCTATTCTCTTTCTTTCTCCATCTCCCGTTCTTCTTTTTCTTCACAAAATTAGTAATTTCGTACTAAATTCGAAGGAAGGTTTATGGATAACAATTGATCTTATTCCAGCTAGCATCTCTTAATCCTAAATCCAAACCGATCTCCCCAAATTCTCCTTCCTGGCGGTGGCGTCTTCCTCAAGGTATTAGACTTCCCACTTCGGTTAGATTGCGTAGCCCTTTTTTTTTTTTTTTAACTCCGAAACTAATTTAGCTTTTGAGGATTTCGTTGATCTTATTAATCAAATTCTGAGTTTTATGTTAATCTTCTGATACTAATTATCAACTTTTTTCTGAAATAGAAGCAGCTTTATTGTGGATCTTTTCGCCATGCTCCAATATTTAGGCTTATATGTGGATTGCTAGGAGTTGACAGTGGTACTTCACACACAAGGATGATTGTATAGCTGATTTGAGGTATTCTCAAGGTTGCAGATCGGTTTATTTTTGTAGATTTCTTATATTCGAATTAGACAAGGTTTAGTTGGAGAGAGCTTTGTAATCTTTTAAATGTAGAATATGAAAATTGATGTAAGTATAGTTGAATGCCAACATGCCGTGAGTTTATTTGGTGCAGTTGTTGGATTTGATATTGAGAGAGTTAGCAAAGGATCAACGCTTGAAATTGGGTAAAGAGTACATTCATTTTGCAGTTGATAAACTTGCCAGTGCTATTGAACTCCTTGCTTATGGAACCTGCAGCCAGGTTAGAGTTTTCTTTAGCAACACATTGACAAGTACAGAGTATTTGAATGTCTATCTTGTTGCAATTCAATTGGCTCGAGTTATAATATTCATGTACTTAAAAACCCCTCTTCTTGATAAAGTTTTTTTTTCTAGAAAAGAAAGAAAATGCCAATTAAGTTGGCACATACCTTGGTTTTGAGGTTTAAAAAATGCATAATTTTAGGACTGTCCAAACAGAATTAAGTAAAATGTTTTTGTGTAATGGTTTCTGCTAAAATTTATGGAAATTTACAGGTCGATGCTATAGTAAATGAAACAATTGAAATGTTCAATATCAGCACCGACAAGATGCTGCAAGAAGGAGAATTCAAGAAGACGATAGCGGAAATTCTTGAAAGTTTGAATCTGACATTCAGAGCCAAACCAATATTTGTGTCAACAAATTTTGTGATAGATAAGCCATTGGCTTCTTGATCTTCTCTAATGTCAGAGTGATTTTAGTTACCGTTGTGTATTAATGCCAAGTATTTATGTACTTCAGCTATCTGTATGATTTATAAATTTAATGTATTATGTAAAAATAATATTGAAAGTTTGAATAAACTAATACATTGTTTTGGTTCGTGTTTTAGTTTGTTTGATATCTTCTGTTTTGTAGATAATATGTTTTGAGATGCATTCTTTTATTACTATTATGTATATAATTTGTTCATATATTACAACTTTAAATAATACTTGTAATAAGATATATAACAACAATTATAAACAGTTGTAATAAAAGTTATTACATCGGTGGAAAAAAGTTGTAAAATATACATTTTGCAATGGTGTCACAACGGTGCAAAAAAGTTATAAAAGAGTTTAGTCTATTACAACTTCTTAATAGACAACGGTGGCTCCACCGTTGTAAAAAAGTCTTTTACAATTTATTTCCACCGTTGTAATATTGTCAATTTGTTGTAGTGATATACTTGTGCGACTTATGGTCCATGAATAACTCGAACCTCTCTCCAAGCAGATACTGCCGTCAAGTCTTAAGCGCGAATATTTTAGCGGCTAATTTCAAAACATGGGTAAGGTAGTTCTTCTCGTGAACTCTTAACGTCTAACTCCATAATATACTGCCCTTCCCTTCTTTATCAAGACAGCACTAAGCTCTGTTCCCCTTGCATCAGTATATACTTTGTTTCCATCAGTCAAAGTCAAAACCAGGGTTGTTGTCAGAGCCTTCTTTAGCTGCAAAAAAAAAAAACAAAAAAAAACAAAACAAAACAAAACAAAATCCTCAAAATCAATGTTCCAAAGGTCAAAATTTTCTTCATCGGTTTGGTGAATTGGGATGATATCTTTGCGAAGTCCTTAATGAACTTCCTATAATAGCCTGCCAATCCAAGAAAGCTTCTCACGTCCGTTGCATTCTTTGGTATTTGCCAATCTCAAACTGCAACTACCTTTGCGGGATCTATTGCTATCCCATCTTTAGAGAACACATGCCCTAGAAATATCACCTCTTTTCTCCAAAAATGTCATTTGGAGAATTTCGCCTTAAGCTGATGCGCATGTAGAGTTTTCAAAACCTCCCTTATATGTAAGGCATGTTCTTCCTCGCTCTTCGAGAAAATTAAGATGTCATCAACAAAGATCACGACAAACTTATTTAGAAACTCCCAAAACACTCTACTCATCAGATTAATAAAATAGGCGGATGCATTCGTTAACCCAAAAGGCATAATGAGCCATTCAAAGAAACTATCTAGAGTCCTAAAAGCGGTGTTATCTATACTGTCCCCAGCTATCCTCAACTGATGAAACACCATGGCCAAGTCTAACTGAGAGAAAACAGTGGCACCAACAAGCTGGCCAAACAGATCATATATCCTCGGAAGTGGGTTCCTGTTCTTCTTGGTGAGTTTATTCAACTCCACATAGTCTACACATAAGCGAAGCGAACCATCCGCTTTAGTTGAGAATACCAACGGAGCACCCCATTCAGATATGCTTCGCCTAATAAATCCTTTCTCAAGTAGCTCCCCTACTTGCTTGCTAAGCTCCCTCCTTTCTCTTGGAGCCATTTGGCGTACGGACAATGCAACTGGCTTTGCATTGTCCACCAAGTATATACGAAAATCGATTTCGCGCCTCAGAGGTAATCCCCGGACCTCGTCAAAAACATTATAATATTCATGGACTACTGGTACAGACCGCAGATCATCAATAGATGCATCAAGTGACTCTAGGAAACTAAGCATGATAGACCCTTTTGGGTCACAAGAAATCTCGAGGGTCCTCCCATGGCAAGTCAAAAGTCTAACGACCCTCCTCTCACAATCAAGAATGGCACCATACATGGCTAGCCGATCCATCCCTAGAATCAAACCATAGCCCATAAAATCGAGCATATATGCGTCGCACTCAAACTTGATGCCTGACACAGATATTCTCAAACCCCGACAAATCATTAACAAATGAGCCGTACCACCAATGGGGTTTGAGCAACAATGGGATCCATAACTATACTAGTACTAAGTTGCAGAGACTCAACCACTGAATCAGATATAAATGAATGTGAAGCACCCAAATCAGAAAGAGTTCTGACCGGATAATTTGGAAAGCAGAAATTAAAAATTCAAAGAAAGCTTTACTACCTCTATCCAGTACACTGACCACAAGAACATACACCTTCCCTTTGGTCTTGCCCTTGTTTCTTCGGGCATTCCCTCTTATAGTGTCCAACCTCACCATAGTTGAAGCGAGCGTTCTTCCTTTTCCGACAATCTTTGACCAAACGACCCAAGCGCTTACAGCCACGACATTTCTTAGAGGATTTACTTACTCGAGACGGTAGAGGAACAACGGCTGCAGTTGGGGAGGGACGTCTTCTAGGCTCCAGGTTGGTGCGGTAGCCTTAAGATACCAACGGAACCAATCCGGTACTTGAATGTCCTTGAGAATATTCGGTTCCCCAGACATGCTAAAACGAAAAGGAAGAAGGGATTCAAAAAGAGAATCGAAAGATATTTTCTATGGCTTTAGGGAATATGTTTTCAAAAATAGACCTTTTCTTTGGAAAATGCTTTTCTTTTAAAACTTTTTGAAAACAATTTTCAAAATCTTTTATTTGATCTAGTAACCTTTAGCTATGATACCAAATGTGACACCTCACGTCCGTTAATGTCACTCATACAATAACAGGTAGCCCAACATACCGGAGTCACCCCTAAGGATAATAACGGGCTCCTAAACATACCGGAGTCAGATGTACCTAATTACTACCCCAATCGATCGACTCCTTACTCCGTAGATTCCCTGTGCTGGCCCCACAGTAGGATGCATCACTTCCTAAAGTGGCAACCCTTCGTTTTCATAATGTGCACAACCATATCTATTGATGTCACGGTGTCTTAGCTACCTCTTGTCTAAATGACTCCGTCGGAATGTGCCACCCATACTGCCTCTACATTTGAATCTCTTACAATCAGCCAAGTAAGTGCGCCCCGACTCCAACCTAGTTCGGAGTACTCATTTGATACCTATATATGGGTTACTGACTGAAACGTGTCCCACACACAAGATGATACAAGCTTCCCCCTAGGCTTGCATCCCCACTAGGTTTTCCACAGGTTATGCCATACTAGAGTAAACGATTGCATAAACCCATAGGTTAAGTTTTGGGCCTATTTAAAAATATTACCCACCACCCCAAGATTTACTTAACTTACCCACTATTTCAAGCAAGTTTACTTAACCCCTGCTCAAGTTAACATGTTCAAGTAATCCCTATGGATTGAAACAGGTTAAGTATTACAGGTTAACAGGTTATCCCCATTCGCATTGACTTCTTTTCAAGTTTCCAAGTTCCACTGGCTTATTAACATCATATATATATATAACTTAATCCATTTTAGTTTATTAATAAGCCCGGTCACATGTTATTCTTTAGATTGTAATTAACGAAAGTGATCTACAATCTTTCATTCTTGGATTGTAATTAACGGAAGTAATCTTACAATCCCTTTTTCTTATTCATTGTCTGATTCCATAGTTACAATAACATGTTTTACTTAATATGTAATTAAGTATACTTCACATGTTTTCTTTTTAACATACCACTACAACTTGTCGTTGTTTACTTATTAACTCAGTTCTCTTAACTAAGGTTCACTAATAAGCTTCCTATCCTTTTATTATAATTTCTGCCATTATATAACTCATTATAGTAGCTAGTTATAATAGGTTACTATCTTTCCAAGTTTACTCCAATTTATTCCCTTTTATCTGTTTATGGTTATAATATGCTAGACCACCCACATTAAGCCTACAACTTGTGGATGCTGGATAAGCCGGGCGGGCCTGGGCAGACTTCTTCCACAAGTTGGACTTAACCTCGTGTCTTAGAACGTCACGTGTTTATGCACTTAGAACCCTCACATTAGATTCACCACTTGTGGTTGCTGGATATGCCGGGCGGATCCGGGTAGACTTCTACCACAAGCGTAATCTAACCTCGTGTCTAAGCGCGGTTACAGCTTCTAATTTCTGTAAATCTAGGCATATTCATTTTGTTACAATTATTCCTATTTCATTATAGGTTTTCATGCCCCTTTCCCGAGCCATGTTAATTACCAACAAATTTTCATGTTTATTATGCCCCAAATTAAGATCTCTAATCACAACTTTGATTTGTGCCCCCAAATCCATATTCATGTTTTCAATCCAAGTTACGCCCAAATTTCCCAATACAAGTTATGCCCAATTAAGATTTAGATAAACATATAAATTATGCCCCAAATCCCAAGTCTTGGCTCATAGTACGAATTATGCCCAATATTCCCAATCATGTTTTAGAATATGAATTATGCCCCCAAACTAATTATTCCCATCATTCCCAATTTCGTACGTTCGCGTATTTCAGCAGTATGCCTAGGCTCAAAGGTAGCCTGGCTATAAAATAAAATGGGAAAGGAAGAAAGGAAGAGAACATAAATAAACATAATAACAAGTTTTACCTATAATGGCAGAAATAACCATAGAAACTAGTGAACATACAGTGACAAAGTTGGGCATAATGACAAGATAGGCATATAGGAACAAATCTGATGAACATGTGATAACAGAACAGATTCTAATATCATAAACAGGCATGATGAGATCTAAACAATGAATCAAATACCAAACTAATAACAAATCTGATTTAGCCACAAAAATAATAGGAACAAGCATGATGTGATCTAAACAGTGAATTTGATCTATAAACAATGGCAGATCATACATGATAAATAGGTATAGGCTTAGATCTAGTTCACAGTCATGTCAGAATAACTTAGATACATAGGTTATAGCAGATCTGGTATGATTCAAATAGCCACAGGATTACATCCAAGTTATAGTCATGTGAAGATTAACTTTTAATTATTTAGATCTAAAATTAACGTAGACTCACTGTGATCGGATCTAAGAAATAGAAGAGGGATTACTGATGTTGAATCACAAATCTCTGAATTAGTCTAAATCCCGTTGAAGAAGAAGAATAAGCTATTTTAGTCTAGGCAGAGGCAACAACTAGTCCTCCATTGATTTAGAATGAATAAAGGGTATAGGGTCTTGTTTATAACCTAGAATCAACGATTGGTCAAGAAAGGAGTCCACGTTCAGAAAAATGAATTTTGCCTCAGATCTGGCAGAGGTGTAGACACCCCTATGTGGGTGTCGACAAGGGTGTCGACTCCCCTGTGTGGTTGTCGACATGGGTGTCGTCACCCCTGTGTAGGTGTCGACCCATGTATCGACACCCCATTGATGGGGTTGACACCCATGTGCGGTAATTTTCCCGCTCCCCTTTTCCTGTTTGATTTTTGAAATATTTTGAATTCTGGGCTTATTATATATATATATATATATATTCTTATGCATATACAAACATCAAACCTTAATATCCTCTTTATACGGTCTCCGTTTTTATGCAAAGTTGGGGTCTATCTTAAGCAGAATTCCAAGGTGAACGTAATGGTGTAGTCCGTTTCACTTAATTCTGAATATATAATTAATTATTCTTTAATTTATTATATTTAGTGTTGTTAAAATTACGGGGTGTTACACCTTAGACCTTCATGGCCCTGCGAATTTCTCCATGCAGTCGAGTTCGAAGGAAAACTCATGATTATTACGTCCGGACAACCACAGTCAAAGAAATATCTACAAGAGTTTCTACCGAGTAGGGCCTTAATTTTCAATGGAAGGTACTTCTCATATCTTCGATTTGAAATCATATGATACTATATATAATATTCATTTCACTTCGCTTATATCGTACTTATATAAAATTTCATTTACATAAGATTTCTCAAATCATATTTCAACATGTCATTCTTGTACAATTTCCATTTTATATAAGATTTCATTTCATATCAATTACCTTCAACTCAATAGTTTCGAATTCACTACATTCTTATATAAATCTTTCATATATAAATTTTGAAAACCTTCATACCAAATATCCAAATATTGGAGATTCTCGAAATTCAATATCAATTCAGTTTGAATTCTTATTCGGTTCAGATATTTGATGTCATTTCAAATTCAGGTTCACATCCACAAATCATTTCATTTTCAAACTTCACCTTCGATGTGGGTTACACGTCAATTGAATCTTTATATTCAATCATTTTGGATTTAGATTTGCCAATAGGGTTGCCTATTTCCCATACCCAACCCATTACGCTACTTATACTCTACGTCTCGTTCAGATTTCCTATCCCTAATTCATTTCTAATTTCGAAGGCAGAAAGGGAAAATGAAAAAAAAAGAATCTCGTTCGTTGATCAGTGCTGGTCGAAGTAGAAGTCCGACAAGAGTAGATCGATGCTTACAAGTTCTTCACTTTAATTTCTGCGATTTTATGCTTTTTTAAGTGAAGAAAACCAGAACCAGTTTTCTGGTTAAATTCTGGTCCGGTCCACGCCGGAATTGGGCTGAGATGGCCGAAAATCCGGTGTGTCGGCCAGAATTTAATACCTTGTAAAATACCTCATTTGTGTTTCCCCACTTAGCTCTACATATCCAACAGTAATTAGATTGTCCATTAGCATAATCCATTTTTTGTTAGAATCAAATAAAAATGCATGGAGGATATCGTATTTTCGTTATTTAGTTTTTGCATAATTTAAACTTATTAAACGGTTGCTTCAAAGCATCAATATGTTATTATTGTATGATACACATCCTATGTTGTAATTTTTTACAGGTTGTTTGGTCAATCTAACAAAGTCATGCTTCTTTTTTCTTCCTCGCACTACTCACACCAAAACTGTAACAACCCATATTTTTACTGTCCAAAATTTATTAATTTTAACATCATTTTATGGAAATTTTAGTTAAATTAAATAACTAATTGATCTTATAGTTAAAATTTATATATTAGTGTTAATTTTAGTAGTTAATGATTTACTGCAACAACTATAAAGTCAGTAGATTTACAATTGGTAATAAAAATGAGATTTTTGGTATAATTATTTTTGTAATGGTAATTTAACATAAAACTAAATAAAGGAGAGACAGACGTTTATGAGGTAAATAAACTTAATTAATTTTTTTAGTGACTATAGTTTGTACATTATTTACATGAAATGATATGCTATTAAAGGGACATATTGTAGACAGTGGAATTGGGCTTCCTAACCTATTCCATTGCGTTTAGAACACGTTAAAACGAATAGTTTGACTGTTTGTTTAGCCCAATTGGAGCCCGAATCGGCTAGAACTATGTAAACACCCTAATCGCTGAAAATAACAATATTTTAATCGCTAAACCTAAATAAAGACCCCTAGCCACCTCTTTACAGCGGATGGCCGAAAATTTGCCACTTTCAGTTGTTAATTTATCCTTTGATTCTCAATGAAATTCGATGATTTCTGAAGCAAAATTGTAGAGAAAGACGAGGTCTACAAATCTATACGGTTGATCGTTGTCATAGATGATCAGAATTGCTGAATTTTGCTACAAGTGGGTAGTGTTTCCTTGCATCGTGCAAGGAAGGGGGATGCCTGAGCTCCACTAGCTTCTGGCCATGGGTAGAGGAGACCGAGGGCGTTCCAATGATGGTGGAGTGATCGAATTTCGCTGATCGTAGAGGGCGCAATTTGTGTTAAAGGTGGAGCTATTGGGTTTGGGTTTCTTACGTTCTTCCTTGAAGTATTCACGTGGTGGGAAAGAAGGGAGATAAAGTGGCTGATGTGGGAAGTATTCTTCCATTTTTGTGCCATTTTTCTTTTTTTATTTTTATTTAATTCCAAGCGCATTATCTTGCATAACTTTTTCAGATGAGCTCCAATTGACACACGGTTTGTTGCTTCGAATCGTATCGATGAGCTCTTCACGATAGAACTAGTTTGGACAGTTTTTGAGATGGTTAAAATTTGGGCCTATTTTGGATTTCAAAATGCGTTCAGAAATAAAGGTGAGTGATTAAACTCACTCACACCTAATTAAAGTATTTTAATATTACTTAAATTAATATCATGTCATGATACGATTGTATTAAGATGTTTGGTAGTTTAAATTGCATATTTATATTGATTTGCATCGATAGTGTAGATTAAATTTGAGTGTTAGATTTTATTTTACAGTTAAGTTAAAATTCGACATTTAGTTACTATTTACAACCTAAGATCTGATAATTAGTGAATTTATATGATACTGGAATGTTTGTATGTATTGATGCGATGAATGGTTTGAATTTGATATATTTGACATATTGATGTTTGTTGTGTGAATTTATTCGTTATCCACCTTGATTTTGATATGACCATTGTTTATGTTAATTAATCCCAATCATTTACCCTAGATGTTATGAGCATCGAATAAACCTGGGATTAATCATTAAAATGAATTAAGAACGTAGGTTGAAATGAAAAATAACAATGACCCTGATCTAGGTTGAAATGATATATATCATATCCCTAAAATACTAAAATTAAATTTTAAGTATTACTTGGCCATAGGATAAAAAATTATATACGGACACCGGTTGGTTAAATAAAATTTGTTTCAATCATGAATCTTAAAATATTATTTTAAAGATGATATAGACGATGTTTTATAAGTTGATTTTCCTTTGTATTGAAATTTTGGATTTTGAAATATAAGGCTAAGGAAATTATTGCTATTGTAAACTGAAGTTAAAAATGAAATCGATATTGGATCGGATTTATTATCCATGTTTGAAATTTACAGAAATTTAAATTGATTTTTTATGGCGTTCGAATTGGGAACTCGAGATTTTATATATTGAAATGATTCAAAGTGAGAATTATAATTGAAGCATCAAATATTTGAACTGAATTGTTTGAATTAAACTGAAATTTACATTGAATGTTGAATCGAATCGAGATATCGAAGATGAAATGGTTTAATCTGAAATACGACTTCAAATTTAATTGAAATTTAAAAGAAATGATGTGAATTCCAACTATATTATTTTAAACATTTTTATAAAGTATTTTAGTAGTTAACTATTTTACTTTACAAACAATTTTACTGTATAAATATTTTTAACTTATATGGAAATATATTAATTATCTTTAATAAACTATTTTAATAATCAACTATTTATTTTATAATCTACTTTATTATTTTGACTATAGATTTTATAAAATTTGGATAATTTTATTTTATGTATAAACTATTTATTTTCAAACATTTTCAAAATTATATACATATAAAACTATTTTATTATACTTTTCTACTATATTTAAATATTCAAATTATTTTAAAACAAGATTTCAAGGTTCTAATTTTGGTTTTTAAGTGGAGATTTTAATATAAATAATATACTAGCTCGAATAATGAAATGATTTTTAAGAAAAATCTGATATTTTGATATGAAGTATGAATCTCTTTTAAATGTAAAAGAACTAACCAATGTGAAAAATATGTAAACTTCGTTTGGTTGTTAAAGAGACCGGGATTGGATATTGTCTTACTCTGTGCCAATTACAAAAACCACTTTACCAACTGTGCATGTGGTGGAGTTCCAGAATAAAGTAGGTTGGTTTGGCAAACGCTACTGGAATGAAGTAAGAGAACGATGATGGATGTCATTGACCATCGGGTCATAATCAAAATGACTAAAACAGGGCTATACCGGACCAAGTGGGGTTAGCAACCTCCATCGGCAACACTTCTTCCTTTATTACTTTAATCCCTCGGTTTGATTTGATTTGATGCGCATCCATCATTAAGGACTGTTGTTCGAGGTGGGCAGTAGCTGCGGCTATGCGTTACCACCAGTCCGGGCAATGCAACTAGTATATTCCTACTCTGGGCATTCCTCATGTGCCTTGTCGTATTATCCTGATCGAGTCCCTTACGATTCTGATTTAACGTTGTCATGTCACGGTGCATCCCTATCCACCGACGTACTGGCCGGTGTGTTATATGCAAACTGTACGACAACGGTATAAACAGTGTAAGGGTAATAATGGTAATCCAATTTACGCTATTTTAATATATTATATTTAACTGTAGACACCATTATAATAGTGTATTAAATTATATAGTATCTAGTATTATATTATATAGTATCTAGTTTGATGGATCCTTAAGAGACGGAATTTTCCATAACATCTCTTAAGTTATTGCACTCATATTATCACATGAATTTGATTTAACTGATATGAGAATTTTTTAGTTCTGATCCGAGTGTTTTTGTCTTTTCATTTATGCTCGAGTTAGCCTGAGTTTTCAATTATTAAAGACACTATTATGGAGATGAAGATGGAGCTTGATAGACATATTATTATTATTATTCCGCTGCAAATATTGGTATATTTATTACAGTTAACTCTGATAACCGTTGTAAGTGTATAATCAAATGTATGTTTTAACATCTTCATGAACTGTTATTTATTTATTATATTTTGTCCTTCCGTTGCGAGATTTCGTATTTGTTTTTGTAATAACCCGGAATTTTGGGGCCAATTTAAAATTTTTATTTTAACAAATTTTAATGGATTTTTAATATTTAAAATAACTTATTTTAAATAATAACAATGAAAAATTTATTTTAATCGAAGTTAGAATTTATAAATTTATATTACGAGCCTGAAATGGAACGGTAATTTCAATTTTCGATTTTAAACTTTGAATAATAATATAAAATTTAATGTGATTTTGAAGATTGTTGGTATAAATATTAAAATTAATGTTTTATGTCATCGATTGTTAAAATATGAACATAACTTGATTTATTGAGAATTGATTCTAAATGGCTATATATATGATAATGATAATGTTTAATAATCTATTTATAGTGGAATTTGAAATTTATGTTGAATTAACAATATAAAATAATTTTGGGGTTTATTTTATATTGGTAATCTTAATATATGGAAATAATATAGATCCATTCGATTGTGCAATGAAATTTCAACTAGTTATAAGCATAATTATATGCATTTATTTTATAGATAGTCATGATTGGTTGGTTATTTGTAATAATAGGAATTCAATCAAATATTGTAAATAAATGGTAAGATTTTACGTGCTCAATTGAATATTATTAAGTTAGAATAATTAACTTGTATGTGTATCCATTTATTTATTTGTTTGCAACAATAAGCATATAATATTTAATTAGGAGTTGTAACTAGTCATAAATTGCAAAAGCCAAGGTTAACATATTGAAATAAAGTAGAAACAAATTGCAATAAAGGTAATTGAATGGTGTAGTTAACGGAAATTAAGAATAGTAAGTAAAGGAATAAATCAAATGTTTGACTAATTTTAATAATAACGATAAACGAAAATTACTAATGTAGTAGGATATGAACAAAAATGTTAACTATACCTTTAAATTCAAGATTGGTTGAATAAAAAGAAAACAAATTAAATCAAACCGATTTAGTAGAATTAAATATATACTTAATGAAGATTTAATTATGGTTGAAACCAAACATGGCAAATTAGTGTAATAATTAACTTTAAATTTGTTATGTGAATTTGTCATAAATTATGGTAAACATTTGAATAATCAAAACGGGAAAATTTGTTGCTTATGTAGGAAAGTTAATTTATTCATTTGATTTATATATAAATCGGTTTAATGAACTTTAATCAAATATAATTTAATCCTTAAAATTGGATTAAAGATGTACAAATGAAAATTCGAATACTTTCTTTATTTGACCATTGAAATTCTTTGACTAGAAATAAATCTTATACAAATCTATTTTAACCAAATTTCCAACCTACAAATAATCTCTCATTCTAACCTTACCCTCATTTGCTATTCTCTGACCAAGCCGTCACTCTCAAAAAAGGGAAAATAAATAAACAACAATGGCCTCTGCCTCATTCAAAAAAAAAAGATCAATATCTTGTGAACCTCTCATCAAAAAAAATTCTAAAACTAGTCTCATTCAACTCAGATGAAGATTCTCTTTGATTCTATGCTTTGTGGTGGAAGCTTTGCAAATCGGTGATGGACTCGACTTAGTTCCAGTAAACAATGATGAAGAGGAAGAAGAACCCGTTCCTTTTAATCAACGTGATTAATCAGTTAAAGATGGTGATTAGTCTATTTAATCAATTTATTTCTTAAATATGTTATTAAACTTTAAAGATCTATAACTTGTTCGAATTACATCAGGAATCAATGAAACTACTTGCGTTGGAATCCTTGTGATGAGGTCTAGACGATGGAACCTACCAGATTTGAGATGGAGCGTTCTACATTATTTTTTTAAAATTCCTAAATAAATTTCTAAGTATAAAGTATAAAGTATTTTCCTAAATAAACTATTTTCAAAACAAACTATAAAGTATTTTCCAAAAGTTTTCTAAAAACCTTTTTGTTCCTTCTCGTAAACCATATGTTCTGATACCAAATTTGTAACACCCCGCCTCCGCCAGGGTGGCTCTTGCAAGCATTCTGACATTGGAGGGGAGTTTGAATCAGGTAAACATGCATAATGATATATCAAGGCAGAACAAGAACATATGTATATATGTAAACAGAGTAAATAACATAGATAAAACAGCGGAAGATTTCAAACCGTTTCAAAACCAGTCAGGTACAACATAATGTCAACTTTCCAAATAAACAAGTCTAGATAAAACAACATCAACTGAAAAACTGAAATACATAAGTACTAATCCCCAAAAGAAGTGATAGCCATAGCTAGCTTCACGTCAAAACCGTACATGAGCTGAAATCCCACAAGCAAGCAATCCGAAATCCAAGCTAAGCTCCAGTATTCCCTCCCTGAGAACCTGGGGGGGGGGAAACGGAAGAAAAGAGGCGAAAGAAAACAGGTCAGTCAAAAAGACTGAGTAAGCCCTACTACAATCAATGCAAACTGATAAAGTTAACTGGTGTGAGCAGCGGGGATGAACATAAGGATAACAACATACTAGCATGGTGATTAACTAACAAGGTAGATAAAGGTGTCATCGCATAATCAGGATTAAGGTTTTTGCACCACAGGTGTACTAGCAAATTGACATGACTGGAATAAACAAGTATTGATCCCTTGGCCCAAGCTTTGGCCTAATACATGAAATGACCCTAATGCAAGGTCCAACCAAACGGTCTAGTCGATCGGCTCCCTAAGCCTAACTCGTCACGTGTTGGTGTCAATACGGCCCAAACATAATTGTAGTCGAACTGTGCCGGGTCCACCCTTCGGGTGTATCAAGCCCTAGGGTGTCAACCCCTGGACACCATGAACATGAGTGCACAGTCTCGATCTACTGGTACCCGTGCATGTTTTCTCCGGCTACGGACTATGTGCACGACCAGAGTTCGCCCGGAACTACACCGGCGTACCACCCTGCCGTCGTTTATTGGTCGCTTACCTCCAGCCCAGTAATCGTGCCCCCACCCTAGCCTAGTCCCTAGGGTCATGATGATACAAACTAGGGATTACTGCTGGAGTGGACCCCTCCCCCATTGCTAGGATTTTTCTAGTGGGTTGAGTGCGGTTTAACCCCTTTACTAATCATGGATCAACTTGGTTAAGTGTAACGATGAGTTCACGACTTAACCCTGATTAATCTACCAAGCCCAATTTGGTTAAGTATTAAATGGACCATGACTTAACCTTAATCATGAGGCATTAATTGATTAATGCGCCTTAACCTCTCACATTAGACCTTGTTGTGGTTACTAGTTAAGCCGGGCGGGTCCGGGTAGTTTTACACCACAACTTGGTCTAACCTCGGGTCCAAGGTACCACATGACCAACTTCTCACATTGGGTCCTATTGTTTGTAGCAACTAGTTAAGCCGGTCGGTTCCGGGTAGGTTTACGCTACAAACTCTACCCAACCTCGAGTTGGCCACACTTATATTTTCTAAGTGTCATGTCCATTATGTTTCCAAAACATGTTACAAGTTTTCAAGCAATTGGGTAGACCTAACTTAATAGGTAAATTCCCAATGGGTAGACCTAACTTAATAGGTAAATTCCCAAGCTTATGTTTTTATGTCTTTTAAGTTTACCAAACCCCAAACGCAATCCCATCGCTTACATATTGCAATAGCGCATAAAGGATAGAAAGAGGGAACTTGGCATAATCATGACATAAAAGTGTTGAAGCCACAAGTTCAACTGGTGGCATATGAAGTGTACATATGTTCATATACTTGCATTAGGCCTCAAAAGCATGCATAAAACCAAACTTATCATATTGGTGATACATGGTGATAAATGACATGTAAAAATGGCCATAAGTTCGCATCTAGCCTCACATGCAAGTTATCATAAGAGATATGATAACTTACATGTTGCCAAAATGCAACCTTTGGCATAAAGCTTGAAGCTTTATGTTCATAAACCCAAGATAAGCTTGCATAACATGATAGCATGAACAAAATGTTCAACCCAAACTTGCATAACATACTTGCATATCATAACATATCAAACTTGCATAACATAACATGATGAACTTGCATATCATAACATATCAAACTTGCATATAAACTTGCATATCATGACATGACATACTTGCATATAAACTTGCATATTACAACATGATAAACTTGCATATCATAGCATAGTAAACTTGCATCTAAACTTGCATATCATACATTTAACTTTAGAGTTTAAGTATGAAAGTAGAATAGGGCTTACATTGCTTATGAGGACTCAAATGAGTATAGCAAATATAAGAAAGCCCTTATGCAATCAATAAAACCAAAAATGCAAGCAAAACCCTTGAGCCAAAATGATCAAAACTCTTCCTTTAAGATGCAAATATAGAAACTTGACTTGAATGCAAGCAAATGATGCTCATACAAGTTTAAAAACACTTGTATGCATGGAAAATCACTTAGAAATTTATTTAGGAATCCATGATTAGTAAAGGGGTTAAACCGCACTCAACCCACTAGAAAAATCCTAGCAATGGGGGGGGGGGTCCACTCCAGCAGTAATCCCTAGTTTGTATCATCATGACCCTAGGGACTAGGCTAGGGTGAGGGCATGATTACTGGGCTGGAGGTAAGCGACCAATAAACGACGGCAGGGTGGTACGCCGGTGTAGTTCCGGGCGGACTCTGGTCGTGCACATAGTCCGTAGCCGGAGAAAACATGCACGGGTACCAGTAGATCGAGACTGTGCACTCATGTTCATGGTGTCCAGGGGTTGACACACTAGGGCTTGATACACAATCAAGGTGAGATTCTAGACGATTGAAAGTTTTGTTCTTTATTTTGAAACGGTTAAAACTAATAAAGATTACATCTTTATTTTGAAACGATTAAAATAAATAAAGTTTTGTTCTTTATTTTGAAATGATTAAAATAAGTTTTGATCTTTATTTTTGAATAATTAAAGTTTTGATTTTTGTTTTTATAAATGATTTTATTTTTATTTTAAATTAGTTAAAAGAAATGTGTTGCAACATAAGTGTCATGTTATTATCATCTTGTTCAACATGAAAACTTGACATAAAATAGTTGAAACTTGAAATATGTGAACATGCCAAATTATGTATGTTATGTATTATTCTATTTAAGCACATGTACACACTGCCATTTACAAGTGACCTGACTTGTTTATGTGATTGGACGATCAATTTTCACACTTCGTCCAGAAGCACAGTTTATTTTATTCGAACTTGTGTTGGTTGAAACCCCACACGGGTTAGGGGTTGACATTTGAATACACGTCACCCTTGTGGTTAATTAGAAATGCACTTTGGCTGTTAGTGGATGTTTGATAATTGTTATGAGATAAATGAATGAAATCCGTATAATTGAATTATATGGAAATGGTGTGGGTCTCATTCCAATTTTGAATGAAAGAAATAATTTTCATTTATTATTCAATTAATGGAATTAATTGACGCTTGAATTAAGGAAACTAAATTTCTATTATTTAGAAAGTTTTAATGAAATATTAAATTAGTAAAATTACATTCCAAATATAACAAGAAGATTTGAATTGAAAAGCTTTCGTTTTTATGTTAACACTAAATTTAAAAGATGTGATTTCAAAATTTAACATAAATGGATTGATTGGAAAAGATTACGTTTAATGTTGGAATGGTAGGTTTTGATATCGTAATTAAAAACCATTTTTGAAGTAATTATTATTATGATATTATAATAATAGGGAAAGGTCGATATTTATTGAAAAATTGGAAAGGCAATATAAAGAATATTTCAATGTAAAGTTATACTTTGGAACATATGATATTTTAGAAGTTAGTTATTTTTTTTAAAATAATATTTTTAGAAAATAATTATAATTATAATTGTTCTTGGACACGAGGTTAGGTCACGTTTATGGCGGAAGTCTGCCTGGAACCAACCGGCATATCCAGCAGCCATAAATGTTGGGCCTAATGTGAGAGGTCCAAGTACACGAATACAAATTGGGTTTTGACTCGAGGTTAAACCCAACTGTGGAATAAGTCTGCCCGGACCCAACCGGCATATCCAGCATCCACAAGTTGTAGGCCTAATGTGAGAAGTCTGGCCCATTATAAAACATAAATGGGTAATATAACGAATTGGATTATTTAATCCATTTTAAATAGAAACATCATTTTAACCTGAATAAGTTTATTAACTTATATTATCCATTTTATAATGAATAATAAAAGAGTTAATTTCAAAATTAATATTTTGAAAATAAAATTTTAATATGAGAAATGATATTTTGATCAGAATAAATGGTTTATTTATTTTAAAATAAATAAAAGGGAATTAAAAATGGTTTTATTATAACCATGGATTTACAATGAAACTTGAATTTGGGTTTATCGTGAATTATGTTTTAAATAACATTTATTCTTTAACCCGGATTAATGAGGGGATTAATTTCCTAATTTTTGATTAATTATTTAATAATGACTTTGGAAGGTTAAAACGAAATAAGGTTTTAATTAAAACTTTAATTAGATTGGAGAGGAATTAAGTAAATAAAATTACTGAACTAAGGATCAAAAATGGAGTTCCAGCAGTTTAACTCCATGCGTTAATTAAATCTTTAATTAGATTTAAATGGTAATGGAAATTAAGTTTACCTGAACCAATTGGGATAAAAGATCGGGATGGGGATTAATTAATTTATAATTATTTCGATAAGGCGTAAATTCCGATTAGATTGGATAAACCATAATTTGGTTTAATATGGATAAATAAAGATTGAAGATTAAATTAAAAAGATTTATCTTTGATAAAATTAATGGGAACCTTTCCCTAAGAATTTGAATATTTTATTTAAAGAATATTCGGAATTGGAATGAGACGTTGGTTGAATTTTATTAACACATGTTTTTAAATCACATGAGTTATTCAGAAAGACCGGGTTTAACCCATTCTGAATAATCATCACGACGATCAAGAGTTGAAGACGAAGACGGTGATTGAAGACCGAAGTTTTCACATCGTTGGGATGATGACGACTGGTATCTTGAATTGGGATTGGCCTTCCAAGGCAAGGTTTTGGTAATGATCGTCCAAACGCATTTGGAGATCGACGGACACATTGTTTCGCTCAGACCCAGAGCGGACTTGTAAATGGATTGCGTGTCTGACATTTTATTCCTTTCTACTGTATTTGTTGAACGCTACTGATTATATATTTTTGTTTTGGTGGTGAAGAATTTATTCTTTACTTATCACCCTTCTCTAAGACGTATGAGCTTAGAGGTTATATATATATATTGGTAGATGATCAATAATATGGTAGGGTCTGACAATGTGGCATGCTAAGATGCAAATGATCAAGGCTTTGTTGAAAAGCATGCCTTGTGGCTGATGATCAAAGCATAGCCTGTTTAGGCATAGCTTTGTGTATAACGTGACTTCGCGAGCCTCACACCCCGGTATGAGTCAAAAATGGGATATGGATCGTAGGGAGTGCACACGTTTCTTTCTAGTTAGAGTGGTGTCAGTGACCTACCAGCCCTAACATTTTACTTACGTGGATGATGGATTTTGAGGTGCCTCGGATTTTTATAGGCCGATAGTGGTCATATTATAGGTTCAAAGGAACCGGGAAGCGTGTGTTCAGGCATAACCAATCCACTGCCGATAGGCGGGGACCGGCCCTACCGCATCCAAGGGTTCACTGCGGGGGATCCTGAGGCATTTGCTAGAGTGTCTCGAATCGGAGAGGATCTTGCCCCTAGCCTCGACTCATGATGGAAACCCAATTCCCAATACGCCCTTGCGGTTTTGATGGTAAACTTATATACGGCGACATAGTATATGGTACTTATGCCGTCTTGGATTGATATTATATTTGAATGTTTTAAATATATATATATACACACTAATAATAATATCGTTTTTACTTATCTAGCATCTTTTGACCATTATAAGGTAAAACCCTATCCTCTGGTGTGCGTTGCATTGTGTGATGGGACCTAGGTCTTATAATGGTTTCATTTTTCTAAAAAGCATTGTGATATTTGAGGATTTACTTTATTTATGCACTGGCAATCCAATGGAGTAAACCTGTTCCGCGTTAGCGGCGTGGTCCTGTGATTAGCCTACTTATTAGATAAGTTAAGTATAGAATTCTCACACCAGTCCCACGACTGACCTGTAGTTTGTTTCACTTTGCAAACTCGGGTGCCCTCTTTCCACACGGGCAGTCGAGTAGCTTTTTGCAGATATAGTTAAGCAGGATCCTGGATTGAAGTCTGAAGCTGGGTCCAGATTACTGATGGCCTTCCGCTGCAATGTATTTAATTTATTGTAAATGTATCTTCCGCTGTATTATTTATTGATGTACTCTGATATATTCTGTACTCTGATGTAACATTTATTATTGATGTTATAAAAGTCTGTGTTGTTGTTCTGATGTATTGTATGCCCAAAGTTAACGTACGTGGGTTTTGAACGGTCTTGATCGATCTTGCGATCGATTGGGGTCGGGCGAAATTCAGGTCGTTACAGTTTTCTTCTTTCTTCGTTTTCTTATATAAATTCCAATCTGTATTTTTGATTTGTTTCAGTCGACATTTGAGGATCATTGTCGATTTGAACGGCCAAAAATGCGGGTTGTTACAAAAATTATTACAGCTCTTTCATTAAAATTCTTGAATACCTATGATTAATATAATTGGCCCTAGATAATTATTGAGATATCATTTTCCACATTACCAAATAGTTTTCTTTGTTTTTATTTTTTATCTTTTCTTATAATAATTAGTTATCTAATTTGGTATTTGGGCTAGGCTTATCCCATGTGTGTGTGTATTTAAGACTCATGCATGTACTGTGCCAATACATTAGCTTAGGACATGCACATGTTCCATGTTAAGAATGATTGCACCATCAATTAATATAACTATATTTCCATAGGCACTAAAATATTGCTCTTGGTTGCCAATTAATTTATGAATTGCTTCTATAATATTTTGGGTATTGAACACATAACTCTTTTCTCAAATGTTCTATCTATTTGACATATGAATATAAACATTTCATAAGTTAGTGGCTTTCAATTCCAATTCAAGTTGAACCTATCCATTGTCTTTGATAAATCATCTAAGTTTACGTAGTCATTCTTTTGATCGTCTTACTCATTATATGGTTACAGAAGACTACTTCCATGAGAAAAAAGCTGAAAAGCATGCTAAAAAATAGTAACATGATTTGTGTTGCTGAAAAAGCTGAAAAATTATGCTATCATTTTCTACGTTATATTATCGTTTATATACACACATATATATAAGGATATTATATATGAAATTATTGAAAAAGTGCAGTTTAACAAAATATTGGATGGAACATCAAGTAGTAAAATGTTCTTGTTGCCATTTCATATTACATAAATTAACAAAGAAAAAGGTAAATTTATCAATAAACATATGAATTAAAAACTCCAAATCCAAAAAAATAAAAAATAAAAATGAATTGATTTGTTTAATGTTTAAGTGCACCAACAGAGCCTTTTGCATGGATCCCTCTTAATTAATATCTTCTTATGTCAAGCTATGAGGTTTAATTTGTTTAACTGCAATGTAAGCATTTATGGTTTTATTAATGTTCAACGTTTGATGGTAAGCGCTAATAGTGCTCAAATACAAATAGAAAATATTCCATACTGAATAGTTTGAAAATTATATAGTAAATATTTTCATACCTAAAATTTTCAAAAAAAAATACTAAAATACTGAAGTCATAAATGATTTTAAAGAGTGTCTGCTTAATTTTATGTATAACCTCCGCTTGAAAGTATCATGGGAATTGTAAATAAATGATCACTATCCAAAGACGTATGATGTATCTTTTGGTATATATAATATTTCCATCTATTTAGATAATAGAGTGAGTAAAAAATGACATTAAGAACATTAACTATTCTTTTCAATATGTTCATTGTAAATAAAGATTAATTTTGAATATGCTAACAACACATATCGCTTTTGGCAAGAAATCAACATAGAAATGGAACTTTTAAATTTTGAATGAAATGTACATATTGAAAAGGTTGGAACCATCGCACTATTATGTCCTTTTTGTAAACAAATAAATAACTAACCTTGTTTAATAAACAAAAATAATCTAATATTACTAAGAAAATAGTACCCATCCTCACTATATGCGCAAAATATATTATATTATCTTGATAATTCCATAGGATGCCAATGAATAATGAAGCCCATAGAAACACAATGTGGTATAATTTGTAACTCGGTATTTGGCTTTTATCTCTTCAACTTACATAATTACAATTGCATTCTAAGTTCACAATAAAATCTGTTTTATAAGATTTTAATAAACAAAGTTATCTCTTTCAAATAGGTTAGTCTAAGTACGTCCTTTGGAAATCTTCATTAGTTAGCACCAGAATTAATCATGATGGCTTGCCTGTGTTTAATTTTAAATACGAATATAATTTAAAAAGAATGTGCGTGTATGTAACTTTGTAATATAATTCTATGTAACTCATACAACCTGAATAATGTAACGTAAACTAATAAGTAGAATGTTGGCATCCCAAAGTACTATATAATTCCATTTTCGACAATTGAAATAAAGTCTCTATCTTATATGTGTCCATTTAGGGAATATAATTCAAATAAGGGAACATAACGAAGATTACACAGATTAGTAATTCTATTTATGGGCATATACAAAGGAAGTAACATTATTACTAAAGTTCTAAAAGAATACCTCTGTATGTATGTATGTATGTATGTATGTATGTATGTATGTATGTATGTATGTATGTATACACATATATATAAAGAAGCTATTGGGATGTAAAATTAAAGACACGGACCGTGGACCATTGGATTTGTTTTTCTTTATGTGAAATGTGGAATTCAAGGTGATATCTAATGGTTGAGATTTCTTGTCATCAATCATGTGTCACCATTTTGTTCTTCAAATAGAGTTTCTCATATATAACAAATTTAACCTGGTGTGTTGGCCCCTAAGGGACAAAGTGCCGACAAGGTCAAATTATCACCCCTTCCACTGTATGATGGTCCACCGTTACTCTTCAGCAACCTTCACCTTACATACACACACATACATATACATTCTTTTTTTAAATTCACATATACATATGCATATATATATATATATATATATACATACATACATATACATGTATAAATTATCTACTATGAAAAATTGAAGTAGACCTTTCAAATGTGATTGGATTGATTCTATAGGTAGTTCTTCAATAAGAGCAGATGGTTCCCAAAACTATTTTCATTTGACTGGAGTAGACTAAACATAATCGAAGTTTGGTTTATTGTGTGATTAAGAACATTTTCCCTATTGACGCAACGTCTAGTTAAAAAAGCTTAGCTGCAGCCATAAAAGAAATACTTTATGTCAAAGGTTGCATGGATAGAATTTTGAATAAAATGTAAGAATAACATACATACACTCTGACTTTCTTAAAATAATTTTTAGATTATAACAATAAAAAAATTAAAATCAAAGAAAAAGAAGGTGTTTAGTATGTATACATATGATAATTAATTTGGAATTTGTGCATTAGTTTTTAAAACCTTTTTTGGTTAACGGTAGAGATAATGGTACAAAAGTCTATATAACTCAGCCCTTCGATATATAGTTTCTACTCAGTGTGTCATGAAATTACAAATATAAGTGGTACAACCTTTCACTTTGTTAATGTAGGGCGATTGACTCTTCCTTCGACAAATTCATTTGCATCTCACAAATTAAAGAAACATGACATCACCTATATATATATATATATATATATATATTGCTTATCACATTCAATAAACTTATTAAAATGCACATGTACGATCGACTATTCTTTATAACATATTCCTATTTACAACTAGTCCAGTAAAAATCAATTCCACATTCAATATGCATGTGTGCAATATTATCAAGGAGTGAAGATATGAAGTATTATTGAGCAAACTGATGACAGTTGCCCATAAATCACTGTTAGTTAAGAGCATGTAGAACCCATGTATCAAATCATGGGCATTACAATCACATTTTCTTCTATTACACGTGCAATCGACGACTGAAAATGAATATAGTAATTTGTTATTGATTCCGGCAAACAGAAATAAAGTCAGATTTGTAAAACCTAAGATTGCAATCAATTGAAAATTACAGTAAACATACCCTAACATTCGCAAAAAAATCGATGGAAGCGTATAATCAATGAAACTGTAATGAATTGAAAGGCATACCAATGAGAAACATGTGGAGTCGAGACCGCAATCGGATGATGGGCGCATGCATCGAAATCTGTCTAATGTAGAGCATGTGGAACTGTGGAACCAGAATCGCAATGGGGTAGTAGTTGCAATTGGGGTTAAATTCTCTAGTGGAGAGTCGAAGTGAAAGAAGGAAAGTTAAGGTGGATGGGTAATAAAAGATAGGGTTGTGACGAAAATCTCAGGGAAGAATAGTGATGCTTAGTACAGATTGGTGGGGAAGAAAACAAAAATAATGGAGAAGAGAAGGATGATGGAGAACGAAGCAGCGGGTTGGTAGTGTAGTAGTCTCTTGGGACGTATTGGAAAAGGGAAAGTGTAGGCTAGGGTTAATGCATGGAAAATGAAGATAGAAGCTGTTTATCCCTTAAATTCATACATATGTTGGTTGAATATATATGAATAGAAACTATGAATCGAGTATCATAAGGCTCGGTGTACATGCTAAGGATGATCGAATAAGCCCTAGTTAAGCAAGAGTGAAAGGCCGTTCGCACATAACAGGGGTCGAGCACAAACTAAGGGTCAAGCATGGCATGAGGGATCGGTCATTCAGAACAAAATAGGTCAGTCGCTCGTATCAGAAGAAGACACTAATTCCTACGTCAGGGGGTCGGTCGAACATGATGAGAGTTGAGTACAGCATGACTCATACACTTTAAAAGGGCTCACTCGCACTTCTTCTTCTCGCTCGCACATAGTTCAACCATACGATCGTTTGCTTAAGCTTCATGTTGACTCATACAAGTGCAATGTCTAAATACTTGGGTCGATCGCCCAAACTATCTCAGTCGCTCACTCGCACTCCCCTGGTCATGCAATATTCTATCCAGATGACCACCAGTAAAGGGAACCACTCCTGACAACCTGGTCGGCTGCACATCCGTAGAACAAACACCACATTTTAGTCAAGCAAAATGGGACTGATCGGTCGCACGTCCGCCTGGTCTGTTGTTCCTCGAATCTCAATCTTCCTCCGATCTGGTCACTTGCCCCCATCTTGGTTGCTCGCACACATTCAGGTCGCATAGACGAGCAAAACAGCTGTCTGTAGCTATTTACAACTAGCCGTGGCATTTTTGTAAATACTGAAACGCGCGACCAGAAGCCTGTACATAAGAATTTCAACTCATTTCTCCATGCGGGCTCACCTATAAATAGGCCATGACTTCCACCATTAAAGGGATGGACTCCTTGCCACTATGAAGTGCTGCTGGATCCTTTCTACCACCATTCCTAAGCATTCATACCTTCATTTGCCATTTCAATTCAAAGATCTCTCATTGAATCGGCCATAGCTTCCATCAAAATTGCCTAAGTGATCAAGAGATTGAAGATCCTCCTTCATCATTATTGCATCCAAGGACTTACCTCCATTTCTCCGTGGATCTCATCATTCCTCCATCAATTTGCACGAATCTAAGTGTCATCTATGTGTGAGAGAATCTATTGTAAGAGAGAGATGATGTATGCGAAAATGATGCCAATGTACTTTGTAACCATCATGATCCTAATGAAATCATCCTCTATAGTGGATGTAGGCTTCTTCTGAAAGCCGAACCACTCTAAATTCTCTTGTCTTTTATTTTGCTTTCAAGTGATTGTGTTTCTATTATTTCAAATCTAACTGTTAGTTGAAGTGCTTCCTAAGCACCCTTGGTGTTTGAGCCAATTTTGACTCAAACATTTGGCACCCACTGTGGGGCCACTTTTGCTTCCCACGAGGTCCATAGCCTTGGTGGTGTATTGAAGTGTTTTGTAGAATTCTTCTTGCTACAATAGACTCCCAAAACCTATAGAGTGGACCCATTAAAGAATTTGCTTCAAAGTTCGGAAAGTTGTTAGAAATCATGGCTGGTTCAAAGAAGAACAACAAGTCAGTTAGAGCTACTATGAATGTTGAAAATGCTCATAACAATGAGGTTATACCACGAACTTTGAATAGAGAAGTGGGAGAGTCCTTGCGGCCATCTGTAACTCGAGATGAATTGAATGTGGTGGTGACTGGCTTCAATGAAAAAATGGATGCTTTGAATAAAATGATGATGAAAAACTTGATGCTTTGCTTAATGCTCAAGCCAATTCCCCACCTCCAAAGGTCGTGGTCAATGCTGATGAAAAAGAGGACTCTTCTGCCTCAAACCCAAGTTGATTCCACTTCTTAGTGGAAGACAAGGGGGAGGCCGGTGTTGAGGACTCTAAAGTTAAGGCACCACAACATGTCAAGAAACGTATAACTCGAAGCGCCGCAAGTCCCACAAAAGAAGCCCCTCCCAAGGGAGGTCCAGGGCATCAGAACTTGAACCAGGGTCACTCCGGTAAAAGGACTGATGCCTGCTCCATGGAACGAACTGGTGATGAGGAGCGCATCTCGGACATGATCTAACGAATAATGAAAGAAACTATGGCCCATCAAGATGAAGAGAAGGAATTGGAGTTTTTGCTCAGCAACAACCCATTCACATTAAGGATTCATCAAGAGAAATTCCCAAAGAAATTCATACCCCCAACAATAGAACCTTATAATGGAACTGGAGATCCGAACATCTTCCTGTTCAAGTACGATCAACACACGAACGGAGCTAGGGCCACTGATAAGATAAAATGCTTATACTTCCCCGTATGCTTGGAAGGGGTAGCTTCACTATTGTTCACTTGGCTTCCGCCTAAATGCGTTGATCAATTTGTTGATTTGGCAAGAAGGTTCCGAGACCAGTTCCGACTACAAATGACCAAAGTAAGGGATGCGATGTTGCTTAGCAATATGGAGCAAATGCCTGGATAGATGATCAAAGCTTTTCTTACAAGGTTCCATGCTGCGGAAGCCGAAGTTATATAACCAGAACCTTGGTACTTACTGGCAGCATTGAAAGGTGCTATTGATAAGAAAGATTTTGGGAAGTGGCTCAAGATGAAAAAACCCAAAACTCTGAAGAAGTTTTATAAGAAAGTTGAAGAGTATATGAGCGTGGAAGATGATCCACCCAGTGTCTGGAATGTTGTGGAGAGTAGTGCCACCGAAGAAAGGAAAGCCAGCGAGGCCTAAGGTGAGCAAAAGAATAACCCTGGGCAGAAAAAGGGAAATGAAGGGAAGAATAACAAATCCTATAAGAAGACATGGTTCTACAAGCATTCAGAATTGACTCCCCTGAATGAAAACCCTGAGAGGATTTACTCCTCTACAAAGGATTCAGGCATTTTCCCTTAGATAAACCCATAGAAGATTACGGAGCAACAAGTCAACTACGGGAAATTCTGTCGCTTTCATAACCAGCCAGGTCACAATACCAATGAATGTCGGCACCTGAAGAGCCTAATTGAGGAGTCATCAGAAAGAACCAACTTTAGCACTATGTGAGGAATCCTCAAAATGCCCCAACTTCTCAGGGGCAGGGTAACATTACCAATCAACCCGGCTCCAGTGAAAAAGCTCATACTCTTATTGACTCAAGACCGATAATCAACACAATTTCTGGAGGACCCCACCCGGCCGGAACGAGCTGGGGGATATGGAAAAATATGCAAATGAACTAAAGGGTGCTTCAGAAGAAAAGAGGTGCCTAATCCTGAGCTACGAATTTTCGATGAAAATGCCCAAAACTTCAGCTGACAATGTGGTGTTCAAGGACAGAGATTTTGACGGGCTACTTTCACCAACTATTGATCCCATGGTGATCAAAGTCAGCCTCGTCCCTGCGATTGTGAGAAGAGTTCTGGTTGACAAAGGAGCCTCAGTTAATGTGCTTTTCATAAATACCTTTCAGCAAATGAACCTCTCGATGATGGATGTGAAGGCATATGCAAGTAAAATTCATGGGTCCACAGGACAGCCTACCCAACCCATTGGTGTAATCGATTTGCTCATAGATTTGGCGGACAGGGAACGCAACGTGTCTATGGTGCAAACTTTTGTCTTGGTAGATGAACTCTCCGCCAGCAATGCCTTCCTCGGGAGACAACCCTGACTGGCTTCAAAATCGCATTTGCTCCATGGTGCTTAACCATGAAATTTCCGACCGAAAATGGAGTGGGTATAATCAAGGGGGATCAGGCCACTATGAGGGATTCCTATATGACAGAGCTGCGTGAGGCTAGAAAGAAAGAGTCGGGGAAGAGTACGGAGGCTCTGATCCACATTCAAGACCTCCCCTTATAGAAATTAAAGCAGGGTCCCTGCACTAGCAAGCAATGTGGAGCGCGTAAAGAAATTGATCCAAGAAATCCAGTGCAGGGGATGAAAGAGCGGCTCCAGCTGGGATAAAAATTCTTGTTGCTGTTAATCCGAAAGATCCAAACTGTGTGCTGAATATAGGATCTCAGTTGAGCCCAGAATTGAAAAGTCAATTGATTGCCTTTTTGAAAGCTAACTTGGATGTGTTTACGTGGAACCATTCTGACACATATGAAATATCTTCGAATTTTACGGTCCATAAGCTTAACATTGATCCACGTGTTCCATCTGTCAAACAGAAAAGAAGGACCCAAGGGCCAGAAAGTTCGAGAGCTCTGAAGGAGGAAGTCGATAGGTTAATGGAGAACGACTTCATCAGGGAATCCACCTACCCAAACTGGGTCTCTAACCCCGTACTCGTAAAGAAAGAGAATGACAAGTGGCGAGTTTGCATATACAATTCAGATCTCAATAAAGCATGTCCAAAAGATAACACCCTTCTTCCCAGGATAGATCAGTTGGTAGACTCTATGGCTGGACATGAGCTATTGTCTTTTATGGATGCGTATTCATGCTACAATTAGATCATGATGTATGGACCAGATCAATAAGATACGAGCTTTACCACTGATCTCGGCTTGTATTGCAAAAAAGTGATGCCATTTGGCCTAATAAATGCGGGGGCAACATACTAATTGCTTGTAAATGCCATGTTTAAAGCGCAAACTGGCAGGACGGTGATGGTTTATGTCGATGATATGAAAGTAAAGTCAAAAAGAGTTACCGATCATCTGGAGAATTTGGCCCAGATGTTTGTTATTCTTTGTCGGTACGGTATGAAGCTGAAGCCCCTAAAGTGCTCTCTCGGAGTCACTTCGGGTGAATTTCTAGGATTCATGGTCAATGCCCGGGCATAGAGGCCAACCCAGCTCAGATATCAGCTTTGAGAGGGATGCGCACTCCAAGAACCAAGATGTAACTTTAGTCCTTAAACGGGGAAATCGATGCTTTGAATCTCTTCATATCAAGGGCAACAGACAGGTGCCTTCCTTTCTTCGATGCCCTCAGAAAAGGAAAGAAAGATATTTAGTGGACCCCAGAATGCCCTTTGAGGAATTAATCCAACACATGGCCACACCTCCGATGCTTTCCAAGCCCAATGACGAGGAAGACTTGTTCTTATACTTGGCATTGTCTGCCCATGCTTTGAGTGCAGCATTGGTAAAATAGGATTCGAAAGTCTAAAGGCCTGTCTATTACATAAATAAAAGATTGATTGGGGCAGAGTTGAATTACCTGAAGTTGGAAAAGCTCGTTTATTGCCTGCTCATTGCCTCAAAGAAATTTTGGCCCTACTTTCAGGCTCATCCTATTAAGGTCCTCACCAATCAAACTTTGAAACAAGTCTTGTTCTACCTAGAGACTTCTGGGATGTTGTTGAAATGGAATATCGAGCTCAGTCGGTATGACGTTACATACCACCCCAGGAAAGCAATCAACGGACAAGCACTTGCGGATTTTATCGCAGAGTTCACCAATCGAGGAAAAGAAGAAGAGGAACCTATTATCGAGGTCGACATTCAATGGAAACTATTTGTCGATGGATCATCAAACGACAACTATTCTGGAGCAGGGGTAATCCTGGAGACTCCTAAAGGAAGATCTATCTGCTATGAGTTATGATTGGAATTTCCATCGACAAATAATAAAGCTGAATATGAAGCCCTCATTGCAGGAATAAAGCTGGCAAGGGAATTTGTAACACCCCACCTCCACCAGGGTGGCTCTTGCAAGCACTCTGACTTTGGAGGGGCGTTTGAATCAGGTAAACATGCATGATGATATATCAAGGCAGAACAAGAACATATGTATATATGTAAACAGAGTAAATAACATAGATAAAACAGCGGAAGATTTCAAAACATTTCAAAACAAGTCTGGTACAACATAGCTTTCCAAATAAACAAGTCTAGATAAAACAACATCAACTGAAAAACTGAAATAAATAAGTGCTATCCCCAATTAAGTGGTAACCATAGCTAGCTTCATGTCGAAACCGTACATGAGCTGAAATCCTACAAGCAAGCAATCCGAAATCCAAGCTAAGCTCCAGTATTCCCTCCCTGAGAACCTGGGGGGGGGGGGGAAACGGAAGAAAAGAGGCGAAAGAAAACAGGTCAGTCAAAAAGACTGTGTAACAACCCGGAAAATCTGGGCCAGTTTAAAATTTTTATTTTGGCAATTTTAGCGAATTTTGATTATTTAAAATGAATTATTTTAAATAATATCGACGAGAAATTTATTTTGAATATAAATCGAACGTATATATTATACGCGTCGTCGTTAGAATATAAATATTTATATATATAATTATAAATAGAATTGAAAATGGCGCGGTAGTTCGATAATTCGATTTCAAACTTCAATTGAATGTACCGGGTGCAAAACAATCCGGATTTTAGTGAAACCAAAAATAATGGAATCTAATAGTGAATATCTTTCCAACGAATCCGAAAAAATCAAGATTTCATATCAGGAATCAAAAGATATGTCCAGTTGAAAATTCTGAATAGTCGCTATGGAATTCAGGCCCTTAAAAATGGACATTTTGCAAACGACCTCGGATTTCGACGAAACCACTTTTGTTGGGTCCGCAGTGTCAAATTATTGCTAGATTTCAAATTTCATAATTTTTCGAATCAATATGTGAGCGTGGCAAAGGAAAACGCGTTTGACCAGTTTCAGTTGATTTTAATCGACTGGAAATTGGCCATTTTTCTAACGGTCTCAGAATTCGACGAAACTAGTTTTGTTAGGACCGTATCGTCAATACGAAGCTAGAAAATATTTTTCTGGAATTTTTCTAGTTAGTATGTGACCCCAGTAATTTGAAATGTACGTTTAAAATTTAATATAATGATTTAAATGTAAATTAACCGGAAACTGATTCAAACAGTCGAATCAGCTTGCGATATATATCCCATTGTGTTCAGAATTGGGGTAATACGCTATGGACGACAGGCGGTGGGCCTCGTTTCGAGGTCATATGAAAAAGTCAACTTAAGGTTGAATTAAATAATAATAAAATAAAATAATTAATTAAATTACATAATTCCCCCCCCCCTTTATCTTCGTTTTGCCCCCCCCCCCCCCCCCGTTCACTTTTATTTCAGATAAAAAAAAAAAGAAGAAAGAAAAGAAACGACGGACGGAGGAACCCCGAGCGCCACCGCCTCCAGACATCGCCGCCGTACCTCGAATCGCACCCCCTCCTCCCCAGGTAGCCGACGCGCCCCTCCCATCGATGGATCTGAGGACCCCGCCCCCTCCTCCGTGTCGCGCGCCGCTCCCTGCCGACGCCAGAGGCCGAGCCCCCCCTGCGAGCTTCCGCGAGCCCCCCCCCCCCCCCGACAAACGGAGAAGCCCCCTGTAAGTTTTCTGGAACTGATTTTATTTTTATAAACTGATTTTTATTTATTTTATAAACTGAAAACTGATTTTTTTTAAAAGTATATAAAACTGATTTTTATAAGTAGGAATTATAGATTTTTATCATTTTAAAGTTAAGTTTTTATTAATAAAAAGGTTTGATTTTTATTGGTTAAAAAGATTAGATTTTTCTTTTTCTCTTAAAGCTTTGATTTTTAATCATGAAAATATGATTTTTATCCGAAGGAATTTTGAATTCGTAGGAGGTAGAAAAAGTTTAGAATTTTGTTGTAGGAAAAATAAGATTTTTGACGAAATAAAAATTAGATCTTAGCGGCTTAAAAATATAATCTTTATATTCAAAGTAGAAGTATTAAAAATATAATCTTTACTATATAGAAATATTAAAAATATGATTTTTATATTTTTAAAGTATTAAAAATATAATCTTTATAGGATAGAGAATATAAAGATGTCATCTTTGTGTATGTAACGAAATAAAAATCTGATTTTTATTTTATATACGTTGAGATAAAGTGGTGATTTTTATAAGGGCGAAAACTTTATTTTTATAAAGGCGAAATCTTTATTTTAGAAAAGGCGAAATCTTTATATGGAAAATAGTATGATAAAAATATAATTTTTATCTATATGACATACTAATAAAAATTCGATTTTTATATATTGAACTTTGAAATAAAAATTCGATTTTTATATATTGAACTTTGAAATAAAAATTCGATTTTTATATATTGAACTTTGAAATAAAAACATGATTTTTATATATGGAATAGCGAAGTAAAAATTCGATTTTTACATATGTAGTGAAAGCGGACAACGAAGGTGACAAAAAGGCGAAACGACGAAGACTTCTGCAAAAGAAGAGCCGTGGAGCTAGGATAGCTATATGTGAGAATTTCTCACCTTTCTATTTTATTTCTAGTTATATATATATACTAGGATGCAGACGGTGCTTAGTAGCACCCGACACAATCGTCCACAGACCATGGACTTGTTTGTTTGACTGTTTGGTGATTGATTGCGATATTGGTTTGAATGTGGTTTGTGGTGTGAAAAATCGAATCGATATTGATTTTTGGGTTTATCGTGAACAGTGTTTTAAATAACACTTGTTCTTTAACCCGATAATTAATGGAATGTGATTTGGGTTTGTCGTGAATGGTGTCTTCACTAACACTGTTCTTGAACCCAGTTGAGAAAAGATTAAATCTTTTTATTTAGATTTAATGAAGTGTACCAATTAAATAATATTTAATTGGAATTGAATCGATATTGATTTTTGGGTTTATCGTGAACAGTGTTTTAAATAACACTTGTTCTTTAACCCGATAATTAATGGAATGTGATTTGGGTTTGTCGTGAATGGTGTCTTCACTAACACTGTTCTTGAACCCAGTTGAGAAAAGATTAAATCTTTTTACTTAGATTTAATGAAGTGTACCAATTAAATAATATTTAATTGGAATTGAATCGATATTGATTTTTGGGTTTATCGTGAACAGTGTTTTAAATAACACTTGTTCTTTAACCCGATAATTAATGGAATGTGATTTGGGTTTGTCGTGAATGGTGTCTTCACTAACACTGTTCTTGAACCCAGTTGAGAAAAGATTAAATCTTTTTATTTAGATTTAATGAAGTGTACCAATTAAATAATATTTAATTGGAATTGAATCGATATTGATTTTTGGGTTTATCGTGAACAGTGTTTTAAATAACACTTGTTCTTTAACCCGATAATTAATGGAATGTGATTTGGGTTTGTCGTGAATGGTGTCTTCACTAACACTGTTCTTGAACCCAGTTGAGAAAAGATTAAATCTTTTTATTTAGATTTAATGAAGTGTACCAATTAAATAATATTTAATTGGAATTGAATCGATATTGATTTTTGGGTTTATCGTGAACAGTGTTTTAAATAACACTTGTTCTTTAACCCGATAATTAATGGAATGTGATTTGGGTTTATCGTGAACCGTGTTTTAAATGACACTGATTCTTTAACCCAGTCGAAGATTAAAACTAAGTGGAGTTTTAATGAATCTTTAATTAGATTGAAAAGATCGAGAATGGAGTATCACCAGTTTTGCTCCAGTCGATAGTTAAATCTTTAATTAGATTTGAACGTGAAATTTAGAAACTAACTGTCGGTTAGCTAAGCAGAATGGTTTCCTGGATATTGATCTGATGTTGGTTTCGGCCTTCGGGGTTAATATTTGGGGAATTATTCTCTTGATTAATTTACGGTTAGTGACTAATGAATTGGAATGAGGCGTATGTTGTGTTTGTGTAACACTTTTATAATATATACGCGAGTTATTCGGGAAGACCGGGTTTACCCCATTCTGAATAACTGATACGACGATAAGTCGAAGATGAAGACGATGGTCGAAGACCGGAGGTCTTCACGTCGTTTGGGTGATAACTGATGATCTTGATTGGGCTGTACACCCAAGAAGATGGAAACAGTTAGTGATCGTCCAGACGTACTTGGAGATCGATGGATATGCGGGGTACTAGGTGCCTCCGGTTTCGTTCAGCCCCAGAACGGACTTGTAAATGGACTGTGTGTCTGACATCGGATTTCATTCTGTGTGACTGATATCGGTTGCATAGGATGGTTTGCCTGTGTGGCATGCTAAGATGCAAATGATCGAGGCTTCTGTTGAAAAGCAAAGTCTTGTGGTGATGATCAAAGCACGGCCTTTGTGGCGTAGCTTTGTGTAACGTATACCTCGCGTTTTTCACACCCGGTATGAACCAAAAACGGGAGACGGACCTCAGGGAGGACTTGCGTTTCTTTCTAGCTAGAAGTGGCGTCAGTGGTTTTACACGCCCTGACGAGTTTGACTTATGTGGTTGTTGCTGTTGCGAGGCGCCTCGGTTATATCGGTTTCGGCCGAATGCATTCTGGTCGGCTGACGGACCAGACTTACACCCCATAGGGTGGGGAGATGTATTGTTCAGGCATAATAATCCACTCCGTGTGGACCGGCCCTGACGATCCAAGGCTTGCCTGCGCGCTTGCCTGAGACACGGGCTAGAGCGTCTCGAATCGGTTGAGGACTATCTTTTGCCTCGGTTCATAGACGGAAATCCAATTTCCAAATACGTGACTTTGCGGTTTTATTTGTAAACCTATATATGGTGACATAGTGGGATGGGGCGCTCATGCCGCCTATGATTGATACTTATGATTCGAAGTGTTTTATACACTATGCACTTATAATAGTATCAAATGATTTGTTTTAAACGTATCAAGCATTCTTTGGCTGTTATAAGGGAAAACCCTATCCCCCGGCTTGCGTTGCATTGTGTGATAGGACCTGGGTCTTATAACAGCTTCATTTTTCTTTATTTAGCATTGCGCTGTTTGTCTCATGCACTGGTATTCTTGGGAGGAAACCCGTTCCGTGTTTTACGGCGTGGTCCCTTGATTTACCTAATGATTTAAAATAAAGATTTATAACTGTTTTAGTTCTCACACCAGTCCCATGACTGACCTGGAGTTTATTGTTTTAACCTAAACTCTGGGTGCCCTTATTTTGACACGGGCAGCTAGTAGTTTTGGTTTTGCAGATTTATATTCACAGGATCCTGGTTTACAGCTGGAACGATATCCGGAAAGCTTTGTATCCGTATATCTCCTTCTAGTTGTGTATTGTATTATTTTCCGCTGCTATGTATTTAAATGTAATTTAAATCTCTGATATTTCTGTGTAATATTCATTTGTTTATACTCTGTATATTCTTGTAATCTGATGCATTGTTGTAATATACAATGAAATGTTCTTCTGTATGTGTTCTGTTGTGGTTTGTTCTCGAACTATCCGACGCTTTCCTTTACGGGGAAGTTGCGGGTCTTCACAGACTGAGTAAGCCCTACTACAATCAATGTAAACTGATAAAGTTAACTGGCATGAGCAGCAGGGATGAACATAAGGATAACAATATACTAGCATGATGATTAACTAACAAGGTAGATAAAGGTGTCATCGCATAATCAGGATTAAGGTTTTGCACCACAGGTGTACTAGCAAACTAACATGACTTGAATAAACAAGTATTGATCCCTTGGCCCAAGCTTTGGCCCAATAACATGAAATGACCCTAATACAAGGTCCAACCAAACGGTCTAGTCGATCGGCTCCCTAAGCCTAACTCGTCACGTGTTGGTGTCAATACGGCCCAATCATAATTGTAGTCGAACTATGCCGGGTCCACCCTTCGGGTGTATCAAGCCCTAGGGTGTCAACCCCTGGACACCATGAACATGAGTGCACAGTCCCGATCTACTGGTACCCGTGCATGTTTTCTCCGTCTACGGACTATGTGCACGACCAGAGTCCGCCCGGAACTACACCGGCGTACCCTCTGCCGTCGCTTTTGGTCACTTAACTCCAGTCCAGTAATCGTGCCCCCACCCTAGCCTAGTCCCTAGGGTCATGATGATACTAACTTAGGATTACTGCTGGAGTGGGCCCCCATTGCTAGGATTTTTCTAGTGGGTTAAGTACGGTTTAACCCTCTTGCTAATCCTGGATTAACTTGGTTAAGTGTAACGATGAGTTCACGACTTAACCCCGATTAATCTACCAAGCCCAAATTGGTTAAGTATTAAGTGGACCATGACTTAACCCTAATCACGAGGCATTAATTAATTTAATGCGCCTTAACCTCTCACATTAGACCTTGTTGTGGTTACTAGTTAAGCCGGGCGGGTCCGGGTAGCTTTACACCACAACTTGGTCTAACCTCGGGTTCAAGGTACAACATGACCAACTTCTCACATTGGGTCCTATTGTTTGTAGCAACTAGTTAAGCCGGTCGGTTCCGGGTAGGTTTACGCTACAAACTCAACCCAACCTCGAGTTGGCCACACTTATCTTTTCTAAGTGTCATGTCCATCATGTTTCCAAAACATGTTACAAGTTTTCAAGCAATTGGGTAGACCTAACTTAATAGGTAAATTCCCAATGGGTAGACCTAACTTAATAGGTAAATTCCCAAGCTTATGTTTTATGTCTTTTAAGTTTACCCAACCCCAAACGCAATCCCATCGCTTACATATCGCAATAGCGCATAAAGGATAGAAAGAGGGAACTTGGCATAATCATGACATAAAGGTATTGAAGCCACAAGCTTAACATGGTGGCATATGAAATGTTCATATGTTCATACACTTGCATATTACATTTTTAGGCCTCAAAAGCATGCATAAAACCAAACTTAGCATATTGGTGATACATGGTGCTAAATGACATGTAGAGATGGCCATAAGTTCGCATTTAGCCTCACATGCAAGTTATCATAAGAGATATGATAACTTACATGTTGCTAAAATGCAACCTTTGGCATAAAGCTTAAAGCTTTATGTTCATAAACCCAAAATAAGCTTGCATAACATGATAGCATGAACAAAATGTTCAACCCAAACTTGCATAACATAACTTGGCATACTTGCATATAAACTTGCATATCACAACATGATAAACTTGCATATAAACTTGCATATCACAACATGATAAACTTGCATATCATACATTTAACTTTAGAGTTTAAGTATGAAAGTAGAATAGGGCTTACAATGCTTAAGAAGTCACAAAAATATGACAAAGCCCTTATGAAATCAATTAAACCCAAAATGCAAGCAAAACCCTTGAGCCAAAATGATCAAGACTCTTTCTTTATGATGCAAATATATAAACTTGACTTGAATGCAAGCTAATGATGCTCATACAAGTTTGAAAACACTTGTATGCATGGAAAATCACTTAGGAATTTATTTAGGAATTTTATGAAGAGAGTGGAGGCCATGAGAGGATTGATTTTGCCATAGTTTAGTTGTATGAATGAATAATGATGATTTAGGGTAGGTTATGGTCTTATTTATAGATTAGGCAAGTGTTTTAGGCCATAGGATTAAACCTAGATTCAATCCAAGCCATCAAAGCATGTCTTGGGGAAGAAGTCAAGTGTAGGAACCATCTAGGGCCTTTAGATTAAAGATGGACCAAGAAAACCATTCAAATGCAAAATCTGCATTTGAGCGAATCGGCCCACGGGTTGACAGCCAAACACCCTGGATTAACCCCTAGTCGACCCAGCAGGCTCGGGTCGACCTCAAAAATCGGCCGGTTCGGTTATTCCCCTCTCCCAATTCGTTGTTTTGAACATTTTTGCATATTTATTTATTTAATTTTCAATTATATATATATATATATATATATCAATATATATATATTTCTCTGCGCAACCCATTTCACTTAATTAAGTATACTTTAATTTGGGATTTTTTCGTGAAACTTCGCGAGGCCATATCTTGGTCATACGGACTCCGATTTTCGAAAACTCGGACTCTACTTCGCGTATTTTTCCGAGACGAACGCAATGGCATAGCCCGTTTCCCTTGTTTCAGATTTTACAGTTTAATTCTACCTCCATTTATGTTATAACATGTTATTCAAAAATACGGGTTGTTACATTCTTCCCTCCTTAAAGGATTTCGTCCCCGAAATCTCCAAGTTAGGAAGAACGTATCCTACCATCCATCATCCATCTACTCAAAACATCATCCACGAGCAATCATAGTCCTTAAAAGGTTCTAAATGTTGTATGATCATATGCAAAGGTGTGTGTATATGTACTTATCTAATGCGAAAATCAGGAGGTTACTGATTCAGTAAACCCCCTTAATGCAAAATATGTTAGTGAAATGAGTCCATATGTATGCAAATTCCTAACATAATTTATAATCTCTACATGAGTGCACATAACATTCATCCATATGCAACATCCACGTGAAAGCATAACAAGTTTTCATCCATGAATAAGCATAAACACTCTTGCATATGCGGTATGAAAGTGTGTGAGCCGATCTTAGTGCCTAACGTGTATTATGCATCCACGAGTATCCACTTGCAAACACTTGCAACCACTTGCAACCATCAAGCATAACATGCTTCAAACACATGTTTCATCCAAAGGGTTTCTACCTAAGGTTCTCATGACAAGATTAACACGATAAACTAGATAAACATGGATAGCAAAGAGAAAGATATGCTAACAAAGAAAAGAGATTGAGAGTGTACCCTCAAAAAGGAATGGATAAAGCCCACGCATCTTCTCCTCGGTTTCCCAAGTTGCGTCTTCTTCGGCTTCACCCCATTGAACCTTCACCAATTTGACCTCTCGATTCCTTAGCTTCTTGGTCTCCGTCCCCAAGATACGAATCAGAGCTCTCCTCAAGGTAGCCTCTTTCTCCACTTCTACATCTTTTAGAACACTTGGCTCAACAACCTCTGCTGATTCATGTAAACACTTCCGGAGATGCGAGACATGAAAACATCGTGTACTCCAGCAAGCTTCTCGGGCAACTTCACTCTATAAGCCATCTGCCCGATCCTCTCTATAATAGGGAATGGTCCAACAAACCTCGGTGCCAACTTCCCAACAGCTCCAAATCGGACCACATTCCGCAAAGGAGAAACCTTCACGAAAACCATATCCCCAACATCAAACTCCAAATCCGTTCTTCGCTTATCAGCATAGGATTTCTGTCGGTCTTGGGCCGCTTTCATCCGTCTCCGAATCAACTCGATCTTCTCGGATGTATCTCTGATCATATCAGGCCCAAGTATAAGCTCATCTGTAGTCTCCCACCAACATGTAGGCGATTTGCACGGCCTCCCATATAAAGCTTCAAATGGTGCCATCCCTATGCTTGCCTGATAACTGTTATTATATGCAAACTCAACAAGAGGAAGATGGTCTTCCCAAGTACCACCAAAATCCAGAATACAAAGCCTCAACAGATCCTCGAGTACCCTATTCACCCTTTCAGTTTGACCGTCCGTCTGTGGGTGATAAGCAGTACTTAGATTCAACCTTGTGCCCATAGCTTCTTGCAAGCTATTCCAGAATTGACTTGTAAAGATTGGGTCACGGTCACTGACTATACTAGAAGGGACTCCATGTAGTCTCACAATCTCACGAAGATATACAGACGCTAGCCAAGATGCGGTCCTCTTGCTCTTCACTGGAATGAAATGAGCACTCTTCGTAAGTCGATCCACAATAACCCAGATGCTCGTATTCCCTTTCCTTGACCTTGGTAGCCCATCGATAAAATCCATGGAAATACTCTCCCACTTCCAAAGTGAAACGTCTAGAGGATGCAATAGCCCACCGGGCTTCTTCGACTCGGCCTTAACTTGCTGGCAAATGATACATCTAGAGACAAACTCTGCCACATCCTTCTTCATCCCAGGCCAAAAGAAAATGCGCTTCATATCTTTATACATCTTATCTCCGCCTGGATGTATAGTCAACTTAGAGCGATGCGCTTCCTCCAGAACTTTTCTTACTAAATCTTCTACCATGGGAACACATAGCCTTCCGTCTCTTCTCAGCCAACCCTTGTCATCAATAAAATATCGAGCGAGATGACTAGACGTCTCTCCTCGAATCAGCTTATCCATAATCTCAACTATCTGAGGGTCTTCTCTCTGCGAAGCCCCAACTTGATCAAGAAGGGTAGGTCTGAGTTCCAGAGATGCTAAAGAACCGGTCATCGACTCAATCGCCAAAGAGAAATCAAAGGTTGCCACATACTCTAAATTCTTCATCTCAACGAATAGAGGACTTAGGGTCAACCTTCTTCTACTCAATGCATCTGCTACCACATTCCCCTTGCCAGGGGTATAAGCTATCTCAAAATCGTAGGACGCCAAGAATTCCATCCATCTTTGCTGCCTCAGATTCAGATCCTTCTGAGAAAAGAGATACTTCAATGACTTGTGATCGGTATAAAGCTCAAATCTTTCTCCTAGAAGATAATGGCGCCAAGCCTTGAGTGCATATACTATTGCTGCCAACTCTAAGTCATGAGTGGGATAATTCTTCTCATGCACTTTGAGTTGTCTACCGCCAAAGCATATCACCCTTCCTTCTTGCATAAGAACAGCTCCTAACCCCGTGCCACATGCATCGGTGTATACTGTAAATAACTTCCCTCCCTCGGGCAAAGTTAGAACAGGTGCTGATGTAAGGGCTCTCTTGAGCTTCTGAAAAGCAAGCTCGCATTCTATGCTCCAAGCAAAAACTAAATTCTTTTTCGTCTACTTAGTGAGAGGAGCGGATATCTTCGCGAAGTCCTTGATGAACTTCCGATAAAAACCTGCAAGACCTAGAAAACTTCTCACTTCGGTTGCATTCCTTGGAGTCTTCCAATCCTGAACTGCCACTACCTTAGCGGGATCCACCGCTAGGCCTTGCTTAGATACTATATGCCCAAGGAATCTAACTTCCCTTCTCCAAAAGTGACACTTGGAGAACTTGGCCTTCAACTGATGCGCTCTAAGCGTATCCATTACCTCCATGAGATGCCTTGCGTGCTCTTCCTCATCCTTAGAGAAGATCAGAATATCATCTACGAAGACCACGACAAACTTGTTCAAGAACTCCCTGAACACCCTACTCATCAAGTCCACGAAATATGCGGGTGCATTAGTCAAGCCGAACGGCATGACAAGCCATTCGAAGAATCCATCTGGAGTTCTGAACGCAGTCTTGTCTATACTATCTTCAGCTACCCTGAGCTGATGGAACCCCGTAGCAAGATCAAGCTGAGAGAAAACAGAAGCACCGACAAGCTGGTCAAAGAGATCATCAATCCTCGGTAACGGGTGTCTGTTCTTCTTAGTCAGCTTATTCAACTCTCGATAGTCAACGCAAAGTCGGAGAGAACCATCAGCCTTGGTAGCAAATACCACAGGCGCTCCCCATTCAGATATACTTCGTCTAATGAAGTTCTTCTCAAGCAACTCTTTCACTTGCTTACTTAGCTCCCGCCTTTCACGCGGAGCCATGTGCCGAACGGGCAAAGAAACAGGCTTTGCATTATCCACCAGATAAATGCGGAAATCAATCTCTCGCTTAGGGGGCAACCCCCTAACTTCATCGAAAACATCCGGATACTCTCGAACCACTCTCACAGACTGAAGAGTTTCCATTGACGAGTCGAGTGATTCCAGATAGCACAACATGACGGGACCTCTCGGATCACAAGAAATCTCTAGGGTGTTTCCGAGGCGAGTCACGAGCCTCACAACCCTATGCTCACAATCAAGAATGGCTCCATATCTGGACATCCAATCCATGCCCAATATCAATCCGTATCCCCTAAAACCAAGAACATAAGCACTGCACAAGAACTCTACACTCAGTATAGAGATCCTCAAATCCCCACATATCATAGACAAATGGGCGGAACCCCCAATAGGATTTGAGACACAGACGGGATCATCTACCAAGCTAGTACTAAGGTGCAAACTATCAACAAGATCAGATGAGATAAAGCTATGCGATGCACCAGAATCAAACAAGGTACGAACTGGAAAATCAGAAATATATACAAGGCTCTCAACAGAAATACTACCTCGATCGGGAACTGGAGCGACATTGAGAGCATGAACTTGCCCTCCTGAAGGTCCTGCACGCTGAGTCTGACCCTGGCCTTGCCCTTGCTTCCTCGGGCAATCCTTACTGAAATGTCCAGTCTCACCGCAGAAAAAGCATTCACCATTCTTCCTTTTCCTCTTCTTACAATCCTTAATAAGATGCTCAACTGAAACGCAATAATGGCACTTCCCCTTGTTGTTCTTTCCCTTGTTGTTATTGCCCTTGTTGTTGTTCCCCTTGTTGCCTTGACTCTTGTTCTTGTTCTGATTGCCTTGACTGCTCTGACCACTTGGATTACCCTGATTTCCTTTTCCCTGGGAATCAGTCTTCTTGGCTTGAGTATCATTCATCTTGGTTTCTTTCTTGACATCTCCCTGAAGTAACGCCATATCAACCAAACTCTCAAACGTGGCCCCATGGGGAATATGTGACATAGCCAATCCCTGCAACGGCTCATTCAATCCTCTAGCAAAACGAAGAGCCTTCTTCTGAGGAGTATTCACCATATCCAAGCCAAAACGAGCTAATTGATTGAACTTGTTCACATATTCTTTGACAGACATATCCCCTTGTCTCAAAGTTATGAACCTCTCCATTTGCAGATTCTCCTCGGCAGAAGATAGAAACTTAAGCATGAACCTTGCCCTGAAATCGGCCCAAGTCTCAACAGGCCTAGTACCATTGGTGACTTCCCACCAATAAGTGGCTTCATCCTTCATAAGCCAAACCGCCAACAAGAGCTTCCTCTGATCGTCTAACCCAAAGATAGCAAACAAATCCTCGGTCTCTTTCAACCAATTTCTGGCCTCTACAAAAGTCTCAGTGCCTTGAAAGTTCTTGCCACCCATTGCTTTGAAATCTTTGCAAGTCTTTGCGAAGTCCACTTGAGGATGCTGAGGGGGAGGAGGAAGAGGAACCTCAGCGACAGGAGGAGGAGGAACATTAACCACCGGAGGAGGAGGAGGAGGAACATTAACTACCGGAGGAGGAGGAGGAGGAACATCTGCGGGGCCGGCTTCGGTCGCCCTAGCCTCCAAAAGTCTCCTATACCAAACAAGTACGTGCACTCCCTCCGGAATAGCAAAGTTATCGGCCATACTGAAAACGAAGAAAAAGACAGATTCAGAATGGAGAAAAACGAAGGAATTTTGCTACTGGCTTTTTGGGGAATAGCCTTTAAAATAAACTAGACTTTTCTTTGGAAAATACTTTATACTTGGTTTTGAAAATAGTTTTCCAAAAGTTTTAAAAACCTTTTTGTTCCTTCTCGTAAACCATAGGCTCTGATACCAAATTGTAACACCCCACCTCCACCAGGGTGGCTCTAGCAAGCACTCTGACTTTGGAGGGGCGTTTGAATCAGGTAAACATGCATAATGATATATCAAGGCAGAACAAGAACATATGTATATATGTAAACAGAGTAAATAACATAGATAAAACAGCGGAAGATTTCAAAACATTTCAAAACAAGTCTGGTACAACATAGCTTTCCAAATAAACAAGTCTAGATAAAACAACATCAACTGAAAAACTGAAATAAATAAGTGCTATCCCCAATTAAGTGGTAACCATAGCTAGCTTCATGTCGAAACCGTACATGAGCTGAAATCCCACAAGCAAGCAATCCGAAATCCAAGCTAAGCTCCAGTATTCCCTCCCTGAGAACCTGGCGGGGGGGGGGGGGGGAACGGAAGAAAAGAGGCGAAAGAAAACAGGTCAGTCAAAAAGACTGAGTAAGCCCTACTACAATCAATGTAAACTGATAAAGTTAACTGGCATGAGCAGCAGGGATGAACATAAGGATAGCAATATACTAGCATGATGATTAACTAACAAGGTAGATAAAGGTGTCATCGCATAATCAGGATTAAGGTTTTGCACCACAGGTGTACTAGCAAACTAACATGACTTGAATAAACAAGTATTGATCCCTTGGCCCAAGCTTTGGCCCAATAACATGAAATGACCCTAATACAAGGTCCAACCAAACGGTCTAGTCGATCGGCTCCCTAAGCCTAACTCGTCACGTGTTGGTGTCAATACGGCCCAATCATAATTGTAGTCGAACTATGCCGGGTCCACCCTTCGGGTGTATCAAGCCCTAGGGTGTCAACCCCTGGACACCATGAACATGAGTGCACAATCCCGATCTACTGGTACCCGTGCATGTTTTCTCCGGCTACGGACTATGTGCACGACCAGAGTCCGCCCGGAACTACACCGGCGTACCCTCTGCCGTCGCTTTTGGTCACTTAACTCCAGTCCAGTAATCGTGCCCCCACCCTAGCCTAGTCCCTAGGGTCATGATGATACTAACTTAGGATTACTTCTGGAGTGGGCCCCCATTGCTAGGATTTTTCTAGTGGGTTAAGTACGGTTTAACCCTCTTGCTAATCCTGGATTAACTTGGTTAAGTGTAACGATGAGTTCACGACTTAACCCCGATTAATCTACCAAGCCCAAATTGGTTAAGTATTAAGTGGACCATGACTTAACCCTAATCACGAGGCATTAATTAATTTAATGCGCCTTAACCTCTCACATTAGACCTTGTTGTGGTTACTAGTTAAGCCGGGCGGGTCCGGGTAGCTTTACACCACAACTTGGTCTAACCTCGGGTTCAAGGTACAACATGACCAACTTCTCACATTGGGTCCTATTGTTTGTAGCAACTAGTTAAGCCGGTCGGTTCCGGGTAGGTTTACGCTACAAACTCAACCCAACCTCGAGTTGGCCACACTTATGTTTTCTAAGTGTCATGTCCATCATGTTTCCAAAACATGTTACAAGTTTTCAAGCAATTGGGTAGACCTAACTTAATAGGTAAATTCCCTATGGGTAGACCTAACTTAATAGGTAAATTCCCAAGCTTATGTTTTATGTCTTTTAAGTTTACCCAACCCCAAACGCAATCCCATCGCTTACATATCGCAATAGCGCATAAAGGATAGAAAGAGGGAACTTGGCATAATCATGACATAAAGGTATTGAAGCCACAAGCTTAACATGGTGGCATATGAAATGTTCATATGTTCATACACTTGCATATTACATTTTTAGGCCTCAAAAGCATGCATAAAACCAAACTTAGCATATTGGTGATACATGGTGCTAAATGACATGTAGAGATGGCCATAAGTTCGCATTTAGCCTCACATGCAAGTTATCATAAGAGATATGATAACTTACATGTTGCTAAAACGCAACCTTTGGCATAAAGCTTAAAGCTTTATGTTCATAAACCCAAAATAAGCTTGCATAACATGATAGCATGAACAAAATGTTCAACCCAAACTTGCATAACATAACTTGGCATACTTGCATATAAACTTGCATATCACAACATGATAAACTTGCATATAAACTTGCATATCACAACATGATAAACTTGCATATCATACATTTAACTTTAGAGTTTAAGTATGAAAGTAGAATAGGGATTACAATGCTTAAGAAGTCACAAAAATATGACAAAGCCCTTATGAAATCAATTAAACCCAAAATGCAAGCAAAACCCTTGAGCCAAAATGATCAAGACTCTTTCTTTATGATGCAAATATATAAACTTGACTTGAATGCAAGCTAATGATGCTCATACAAGTTTGAAAACACTTGTATGCATGGAAAATCACTTAGGAATTTATTTAGGAATTTTATGAAGAGAGTGGAGGCCATGAGAGGATTGATTTTGCCATAGTTTAGTTGTATGAATGAATAATGATGATTTAGGGTAGGTTAGGGTCTTATTTATAGATTAGGCAAGTGTTTTAGGCCATAGGATTAAACCTAGATTCAATCCAAGCCATCAAAGCGTGTCTTGGGGAAGAAGTCAAGTGTAGGAACCATCTAGGGCCTTTAGATTAAAGATGGACCATGAGAACCATTCAAATGCAAAATCTGCATTTGAGCGAATCGGCCCACGGGTTGGCAGCCAAACACCCTGGATTAACCCCTAGTCGACCCAGCAGGCTCGGGTCGACCTCAAAAATCGGCCGGTTCGGTTATTCCCCTCTCCCAATTCGCTGTTTTGAACATTTTTGCATATTTATTTATTTAATTTTCAATTATATATATATATATCAATATATATATATTTCTCTACGCAACCCATTTCACTTAATTAAGTATACTTTAATTTGGGATTTTTTCGTGAAACTTCGCGAGGCCATATCTTGGTCATACGGACTCCGATTTTCGAAAACTCGGACTCTATTTCGCGTATTTTTCCGAGACGAACGCAATGGCATAGCCCGTTTCCCTTGATTCAGATTTTACAGTTTAATTCTGCCTCCATTTATGTTATAACATGTTAATACGGGTTGTTACAGAATTGCAGCTAAAGACCTTACAAATTTTCAGTGATTCACAATCGGCGATATGTCAAGTCCGGAAGGAGTTCCAGGCCAAAATGGGCAACTTGCCAACTTATCTATCCAAGGCTTTGGAACTATTGGAGAGCTTCGAACACTATACCATATCTCACATTCAGGGAGAAGAAAATACCAAGGTGGATTCACTGGCAAAATATGCAAGCATAGGAGATGCAAAACTCATGGGATTAGTTCCGGTAGAAGTCCTTTCCAGTCCCAGCACTGAGCATATTTATATGGATTGGGTCATGGAGGCAACTGATGAGCCAGACTTATGGATGACACCAATCAAAGAGTATTTCATAACCGGTGCACTCCTGGCAGAAGTCAAGAAGCGGAAAAAGATTTTACGAAATGCTCCTATGTATCTCATTCAGAATGGATGACTATACAAGCGAGTGTTTTCTATGCCCCTGCTTCGATGTGTTACGAAGAAGGAATCAAAGGAAATCATGATGGAATTTCATGAGGGTGAATGAGGAGTCCATACTGGTGGTCAGATGGCAAGAAAATTCTGCTATACGGTTACTTATGGCCAGATGTAGGTCAAGACTCCACAACATACACTAAAAAGTGCGACAGATGTCAAAGATTTGTGAAGATTCCAAGAATGCCATCCATAACCATAACTCAAATGGTCAGCCCATGGCCATTCTCCATCTGGGGTATTGATCTCATAGGAGCACTTCCCACTGCAAAGTCTAGTTTCAAATATGTTATTATCGTCGTTGACTACTTTACCAAGTGGGCTGAAGCAGAACTGTTGGCAACCATAACCTCAAAGAAAGTTATTAACTTTGTCTTGAAAAACATCATTTGTAGGTTTGGAGTGCCACAAAAGATAATTACAGACAACAGAACCTAGTTTGAAAGTGAAGAAATCCAGAACTTCTGTGCCAAGTATAGGATTTAAAAGAGCATTTCAGCAGTGGCCCGTCCATAGGCAAACATGCAAGTGGAAGCAGTAAATAAGATCATAAAATCAATCATCAAAAATCATTTAGAGAAATCCAAAGGTGGTTGGGTAGATGAGTTTCCGCTGGCACTATGGGCATACTGCACAACCCATAAAACTGCAACCGGGTAGACTCCCTTTACCTTAGCTTTCGATTCTGAAGCAATGATTCCTATGGAGCTGGAAGTCCCCACTCATAGGAGGATTCACTTTAATCAAGAGGAAAATAAGACGTTACAACTTGAGGCTCTCGATTAGCTCGAGGAAAAAAGGAATGACATAGAACTCCAAATTGTCGTGCACCAAAGGAGTGTAACCAAACATTTTAATTCTAAAGTCAGACACAGGTCTTTCGAGATCGGAGACCTTGTGCTGAAAAAAGTAATGACCGGAACCGTGGTTTTAGGGCCGAATTGGGAAGGGCCCTATGTTATAAGCCTGCTACTCCAAGATGGCACCTTCAAGCTGTCCACCACCGATGGAGCTTAGATTCCTCGAGCTTGGAATAGCGAGCATCTCCGCCGCTACTTTCTATAATGCATTGTTCGAATCTATTGTAAAAAGTTGTAAATATTTGCAAGCTTTACATTTGAGCTATGTACATATAAAAAGTCATGAGTGAGAAAGTCTACTTGCTTGCATGAATCAAATATTTGCAAACTCTTGTTGAAATTGATCTCTTAAAAATATAGGCAAAACAAGAACAACCACTCGTTTACGATTCAGCCAGAGCCGGAAGCTTCCTAAGCATATCCCGATTGGGATAGCTAAAATGCAACAAATGGGCACCAAGTCGGAAAGTTGCACCTTTCATCACAGAAAACACTTCCTAAAAAGGAGGTTTAAGATGCCGAATCCCTGACTACGCTTGCCTATCAAGATAAGCGCTCTGCGGAAAGATTGGTGTCAGACTCGGAAAGTGATGCAAAGGTGGAAGCAACCTAATCTGGCCAAAAAATAAAAGATTGCAAGTTTTAGAGGCACCTTCTTAAATTAAAGGTTCAGGGCAACAGTTCTATAAATAAAGACAATACTCAACAGAAGAACTGGCGTCCGCCTCGTGGGATGAAGCAACGTGTCGGAAGGACCGACAAAATCTAGGCTGGAACTACACGTCCTAGGCCGGAAGGACCAGCAACCCAAGTTGGAAGGACCAACACCGTGTCGAAAGGACCGACAAAACCTAGGCTGGAAGTACCAGTCCTTGGTCGGAAGGACCGATAACCCAAGATGAAAGGACTAGCACCGTGTCGGAAGGACCGACAAAACCTACGTTGGAAGTACCAGTCGTAGGCAGGAAGGACCGACAACCCAAGATGGAAGGACCAGTGCCTTGTCGGAAGGATCGACAAAACCTAGGCTGGAAGTACCAGTCCTAGGCCGGAAGGACCGACACCAAGTGGTATGGACCCGCATTAACAGAAATCCCAGACGAAAGGGGGTATCTAATATAATCTTCCTGATTCTAAGTTAATCAGAACTGATAAGACATAAAATTGGACTAAATTTACATGTATTTAAACCTAATCTCTGAAGGGCCTGGACTGCCAGGTTAGCGAGAAATATGGTTGACTACATTTTTAAAATAAATAAAAACCTCTACATAGGCATGCATTCAAGACTGATCTCCGAAGGGCCTAGACTGCCAGGTTACCGAGAATACGAATGAATGCAAAACCCCTCAAAAGAAGCACTAGGAAAAGGGTGTGAATCTATCAATTAAACTGAATTCTATTTATAACTAAGAGAATTTAGAAAAGTTGATCACTTCCAGCCTAATAAAATTGTAACGGACTTTGGTATGAGGGCATACCATAGCATCAAAAGCAAACCAACAATGCTAATTTTGCATACCATAAGTTCATTACAATCATGTAATCAACAAAGTATACTATGGTGCAAGTGCAACATGCAGTGTGCAAGTAGAAGTACGAGAAAGCCGAGTAAAGGCTGTAGTACAACAAACAGAAACACTGTCCGATGCAAGCAAAATAAAGCACAGTTTCATCACAGAGTCATTAGTCAGTCATAGGGCCACAAAGTCAACAAAATAAGCATAAAATAGTAAGCGAGGACTGACACTCGCGTATACAGCCGGTCTAAATATCATCATTTTCTTTGTCATCTCCTGCACAACGATTGATGAGATCTTCCTGGACAACATGCTCCTCGATAGAATGAACTTCAGCAGCATTCTTATCAATACAATAGCAGGATGGTCTATAGGGGAATTTGAGAACTTGAAGCCTCAACATTGGCAGGGTAGGATGGAGCATGAATAGCAGTAACATCCGGGGTTTTCTCCCCAAAGGATTGAGCTCGCTGATCTAATAGTATCTTCCTGCCCTCAGCCAAAGCATCACGGTCCTCTACTTCTAAAAGAGCCTCCTGAAGGACATCATCTTCTACACCATCTGAATATATGAGCACTTGTTCCCAAATGAGAGCCAGAGTTCGTGGGAAGTCGTCTTTCAAATAGCTTAAGCTTCCACAATTCATAACACTATAAACATAAAATTGGAACAAAGTGTCATCGGTTTTAGCCTTGGCCTATTTAAGAGCACTAGTCAGTTTGGTCTTATCTTCTTCCAGAACTTTAAGAGATTTGTTCTGGGAAATAATCTTGTCTTTAAGGACTGCCTTTTCCTTTTGGTAAGAAGCCAAAGCCTACCTTTTCAAAGCCAACTAAGATTCAGCGAATTCTCAGATTGAGCTTCTTGATTTTTTCTGGCAGCCTCAAGCTCTCTTTTTAGCTTCTCATTTTCGTCCTCTAAGCTACTTACCCTGGTATTTCCATCCTTTAAAGATGCAATTTCAGATTCTCGGAACTTAATCACATGGATCAAGCCTTGTCATTTTCCAAAGTTTCAATATGCTCAGGATGTCGGTTGTTTAGCCTCTGAAACTCGTGGCCAAATTTGTTCCATGACTCAAATCGACTTCCGATTGTGTTCATGGCCTTGTCTAGCTACGTTTCAAGTTGAATCTTGGCAGTTTCAAGTTAGATAGTCATGTAGCTCTTTATGGTGCGCAGCTCTTCGACAGCATCCCGCTTGTCATTTGGGTGTAAATCCAAATCGAAGTTCATTCCTCTCAAATCCCAACCCCAAATCGATCTTTAAGCTTCAAATTTCTGAGCGGAATTTTATAGCAAGGCCTACCAAGGATCATCTGGATCTGACAAGAAGTTGGGACAATGGATTGAGAAGCAACAAAAGGTTGTTCAGGAGGAATAGGGATATCAGGATCTGAGAACTCAATGGAATTATAACATTCTAGGTTCTCATCCTCACCTTGTTCATTTTTGCTTCTCTTCTTCTGATACCGCTCTCCGCCATTACCACCCCTGTCAGATGCAGCTATATGATTGTGCTTTCCTTTCTTCCAAGAATCAGTCAAGGAAGGTTCAGAAATATGCTCAGATGGAGGATGTAAAGATAGTTGAGAATGCTTCGAACAATGGGAGAGGCGAGACTGTAAAAGACTTTGTGGGTTAACAGAACCAGACTGTCGAGAGAAGTTGTCTGATAATGAATGCTTCATTCCCGAATCTAGGAAAAGGAAAAAGGAAAATTTTAGTACTTAAATTAGAGAGTAATAGAACAAGATAAAAAGGGTTTTGAGCAGAGCATCAGGAATATATGGCACAAGTAAGAAAATGTGCTAGTATATATCTGTTAACGAACCAATCTTAAGCGATGGTTCTAAGGCAATCCCTAGCTTAGCGAGTAATTTTCCTGGTCTAGAGACAGGAGCTTTGAGTGCACTAATTCATGTATTTAGGGTCTGAGGTTTAAATGTTTGGATAGAAATATCACCTTAAATGATGTCTTTAACCGAGATAAGGTCACCAAGATTCTGAAAAATTTCTGAGACACCTTCTCCATGACTATCTCGAATGGCAAGATTTTCGTCAACTGCCTCGGTATCCAAAATTTCCTTAGAAGTTACTCTAGCCTCATGAGATCGCTCATTCTTTTTTATTGGATCCGAAACAGTTTTTGAAGTAGTTTCACCTACATCGTCCTGACTAGTTTCCTCCATAGAACCCGAAGTAATGCCCTCCTCCTCAGAATGATCGGATAAAGTCATGAGACTTTTACCCTCACGCTGCTTGGGCACTGTATCCTCAAAAGAAACCAACTTGGATGTGGGAGGTACTTTGCTGCCCTGTGCAAGATTGGAACACTTCTTTGTTGGAGCCTTCTTAGCTGGAGACTTGCTAACAGTACCTTTCTTGTCAGTTGAATCCCCCACGAGAGTTCGTGAGGGTGGAAGTAAGTCACATCGACGAAGGAACTCTTCTGTAATCAGGAATTTCATGTTCCTTTCGCCCTCGTTGGCAGAGAGTAAATAACTATAGAGGTCTTGGTCGAAGGCAATGCTCTGATCAGGGAGAACTGTAACATAGCCAAAAGATTTAAGTAATGGAATAAGAAGGAAAGAAATGAAATACTGAAAAGCAAGTGCATTCACCTCCTTCCGTCGAAAAACCATAGAAGTTGGTAGGGCATCGGACAAAGAAATATTGGTTCGAAAATCCTTGAACACTTTCTACCAGACCAATAATTATTTTGGAGCCCAGCTCTCAACGTAAATAAATGAGGGACGATCCTTCTTCCTCCTCTTAAAATAATATAAAGAGCATATATCTTCAAATGTAGTCGCATGTTGTTTTTCCCTCATAAAAAGCACGTAGAGGCTCACTAAGACGGCATAGTCAATTGGGTGTAATTGGTATGGAGAAATAGTTAAGTGTCGGAGAATCAATTCCAGATAGGGGTTAAAAGGAGGAATTGTTCTGCTTGTTAGCATACCACGATTAACAGCAACATGCCCAGTTGGGGGAATGTCAGCAAATTCGTCTTTCCAAGGGAACTTGGCCCTTTCCTTTTCTGAAATTTCAAATTGATTGCACAACTGCTGATATAAGCTAAAAGAAAGTTCTGTTACATGCCTTTCGCATGGTATATTGGAAAGTGCATGGGGCATGGGAAAGTTTTGATTGACATTCACTCTGGGGCAGTACCCGATGTAGTTTCAGCAACTTGGTTAGAACTTCTAGCCTCACTAGACATAGATGCTCCTTCAAGAGTTTGACGTAACTGATTTCTAATTTGCATTTCTACACAAATAGTTATGATTGAAAATAAATTACAGGTATGCCAATAGGACTTGGAATTTGGCCAAAAACAAGAGTAATCAAGCTCACTCGAAAACATAGTGTCATGCACGACCGACCCTATGAGGGTTTGATCTGCATAATCCTAAAGGGTTGAGCATGACTGAACTCATGAGAATCAGATCTTCTCGAGCCCACTGGGTCAAGCACGGTCGACCTAAACTCCTTGGGGACAAACACACTTGAACAATGAATCAGGTCGAGCATAACTGACCTTGCACACTAAGTCGAACATAACCGACAAGTGTAGTCGAGCATGTTCAAATTCGATTATATATATATATATAAGGTTATGGTCTGGTAGAGCATGTTCAATCATTTCTTGGTCATATATGGTCCATTCAGTACGTTCGTGCATGCTCAGCCACTCTGCTCGCTCACGCTCAACTTAGCAAGGATTGTCCTGCTTGACTCCGATATAGGGATGAACACGAACGAGCCAGCATGGGTCAGTTATACTCGACCCAGACTATGTCAACTGTGACCAAACCAACATAAGGTCGAGCGTGAATGAACCAGATCTGGTCGGTCACGCGCGATCCATTTCCGATCGTGCATTAAAGATCAAGGACCGATCATACATATTCAAACAAGGCCCGGTCGCGTGTATTTGGTCAAGGGCTAGTTGTGTATGATCGATAAAAACAGGAGCGACTAATGCCAGGTCGAGCACGAGCGACTGCAGTAAATCGAGTAAGAGTGCTAAGCGACTGTAGGACCGAAAACTTATGAGCTAAAGCATAGAATCTAAGCAAAAAACAGTGACAACATGTATAAAGTCTCAAATGTCCAAACAAGCATTTGGGCACTGTTCAATGTATGCAAATGAAAAGTCAAGCCTGATATCAGAAATTCAGTGGACGTGTGAAGTTTAAGGGTCTCGTGTCTCGGGCATTTCACCAAACGACTTATGTGCATTCCATTCAAAACAGAAATTTAGAGAATCCCATGTAATTCAAACTCCTCAATCCATTACACACATTCAAAACATCACAATGCTCAATATTACAACCCCACACAATCATCAAAAACCTCAAACCAAATCCAAACTATACCCAGATCAGTCCAGTTCGAAACCTTAGGTGATTTCAGAGCTAATCCATTAACACAAAGCAAAATTAAAAGGAAGAATTCACCTATAAGCTAGCGAATGGCCTCTGATTTAACAGTGGGTTGCTTCGATTGGTTCTAAAGTTGTGGAGTTTTGCTGGAGACGTCGAGCGTAATGGAGCCTTGCTGGGAACGACGAGTTCAACGATGAAATGGAGATTTGAAGGGTTGGTATGATTGGAAGAATCAGATTGAGTTGAAAAATTCTTTAGAGCAGCGACGCCATTAACAAGTTTCTTCTGAGGAAATTGAGTAAAGTGTGAAAGTGGAGCTGAAGGAGCATATAAAAGGCGGGAAGGAGAATAGACTCGCTTAGAAGATGAATGGGCTCACTTAGAATCGTTCGCTCTGGGCTCGCTCAGAATCGTTCGTTCGAGTCTGGATTGATTGTTCAATCCAATCGCGCAATCTCAAGTGAACAATCTGGGCCGTTCGCTCAACTTTCTTGGTCGCTCGATCAAAGAGACATGTAAAGGACTCATTCATACTAGAGTGACACGTCAGTTCGTTTGGTTCGTTCAAATTCAGTCTGCTCGCTCAAGCACGAGCGTTCTGCTCGATCGAATTGACATGTTGACCTAACCAGGAGAAGCACAATTGCTCATAAGTGCTAGCAAAGGCTCGTTTGATCATGAGTAAGGACAATCTTGACCTCGGTCGATCATAATTACCCACACACAACTGTGAGTTATGTCAAATCATCCCATGGAAAACCGGATTTAATCCACCAAAACTATGTTACGCTCAATTACTTTGAAGCCTGTAATTCTTTGATTAAAAATTACAAACTTCATCGGGCATTTTGTTAACTAACCAAAAATCCATTCGAGCATTTTATCGAACAGTACAAGTACACCAACCTTGGTTCGAGCAACATCAGGGAACCAGTCGTACACAGTTGATGATTGTGCAGAAGTAGCCTCCATGAGTTCTGGTCACTCGAGCACATCACGCCAACTCCGGATCGAGCACCAGGAAGCAGTCAATCTAGTCGTGCATTAGCGGTTGGTCCTGTTCTACATTACTGCGGTGGATTATATAGAAGTTGCCAATTTCCATACATTGGGTTGAGAAATATACAGGCTTGCGTTCTAGTCGCACACTTTTCCTGCTCGTGCTCTTTTCCCTGGCCGGTTGCGTAAGTTCTGCTCCTTTACTCCCATGGTCCAGCACCAATCCGGAGATCGCGCAACATCCCATCGCTGCAAAGAAGTGGTCGAGCACATGCAGTTATAGATGAACAGAATTATATAAAATAATGAAGCGATGGAAGAGATGTAATTATTGATCCTATATTTTGCAAAGAGACCAAAGTGGAATTATTATAATGGTAGAAATGGCTCAACAAAAAACCAAATGGATAAGGGTGTGGCATGAAGACTTACTTTAACGTGTTCTTTATTCAATACCATGTACGAAAAAAGCAAAAATAAGTACACGTAGGACTATCTAATGCTACAGGCAGTATACGTGCAAATTAAGTAGTGCGTGATAGCTGGCAGATCAGTTCGTAATAATTAATTCTCACTTGTTCACATAAAGTATAGGGCGGTCGCTTGTATGTTCAACACAGGTCGCTCGTTCACAATAGTGGGGGGTCGGTCATGCGTCTGATGACAGTTGTCCGATGGAAGATTTGTAAATACTTCTATGTGTGACCAAAACCCTATTCACCATAATTACAACTTTGCCACATAGTCCAAACTTCTCTTATAAATACCCCATTTCACAACCATTCAAGGGACCGATTCTTCTACCCCGAAGGGCTACCCAAATCACTTCTCTACCATTCTCAAGCAATCCAAGATCCATTAGTGGCTTACTAAGTTCACTCTGTCTTCCTCCAACATCAAATGGATCAAATCTCCTTCATGCTCCATGGAAAATCGCTTTAGCTCAATTCACATCATTTCAAATCTCCATTGGAGATCCGTTCAAGCTCACTCAAAGTTCTCCAATCCTCATTCATTCTTTTTAAGCGTAGATCCGCCATTCAACTTCTCTCCAACCGCTATTAATCCTACACCGAGCTTCGATTCACATCTCAACCACCATGGATTCATCGTTGATCCACTAAGTGCTCAAATCGTGGAACAAACACTCTCACGCTCATCGCATTCAAAGGATCCAACCACTTCCATAATTGTCTAGAGAGAATCAAGCCATTAAAGGGAGGAAAAATCATTATACAAAGAGAGAATGAGCCAAAATGAGATGTACGAGATGATGAACTTTGTAAATCTCTTCATGATAACGAAAATCACTACAAAAGTGGACGTAGATCTATCCTAGATCGAACCATTATAAAAATCTTTGTGTTTTTACTTACTTTTTCCTGCTTATTTTCTGATTGTGGTCTCATTTTCTATCGCATACCTTTTTGGTGAAGTGTCGATATGATACCCTAGGTGTTGAACCAATTTTTTTTAACATTTGGTGCCCACCGTGAGGCCGCGTTCGCATCTCCTTACTTCACACTTCTCTCAATCTTAAGAGTCTACCGTTGAAGTTCAAAGCCTACTTCCACCATAGATTCTACAAGTCTAAGATCTAAGCCAATCGATGAACTCTCTTCCAAATTCAAAGCCTTGTCCAAGATCATGGCCAAAACTAAGAAGACCACAAGCAAAAAAGTTGGAGAAAATGATAACGTTGCTAACAACGAAGTTACACTGCTTACTAACCGTTTTGAAGTTGGCGAAAACTCAATAGGTGGAGCTGGTGTGACTACGAATAAGTTGGATGCTGCTATTGCCAACATGAACCAACAGATGGATGCTTCTACTAAAGCTATGATGGAAAAACTTGACGCTATCCTTAACGCTCGACCAAATCCACCGCCTCAAAAGGTCCATGTTGGTCTCGAATAGAATGCCAATTCAACCGCTTCTGACCATGACCACGACGACAACACAGAAGATGATAACGAATGGTTGAGCGACAAAGACGAGGCTAACGTCAAAAACTCGAAGCCAAAAACTAAAAATCATTCCGAAGTTAAAGCTCGAAGGGCTACCAGTCCCTCCACGGGAGCACGTCCTCGTCGAAAAGGTAAAGGACCTAAGCTCTCTAACCAAAATCGCATGCCTAGACGAACATTTGGTAAAGAGCTTAGCTTCGCAGAGCATCATACCACTGAAGAGTACATCTCAGATATAATAGAACAAATCATAAAGAAGAATCAAGTTCTCAATGACGATGATAGGGAATGGGATTTCTCTCCTGATAGGTGTGACGACCCGCCCCGCACCAGCCGACATTTCCAATGAAAGTGCGTTGTGCCAGTGCCCGACTAGCAAAGGACGGTTGCCAAAGAAAGGAATTTGAAATAACAAGGAACATGTAATATATCTCACAGTGCATGGAATAAATTATAATAATTACAGAACTTCGACATAAAACAGGCGAGACAGTGCATGAGCTGAAAACTAAACCATCATAGCAGCGGAAATCCAAAATACGGCTTATGATCCATAACCATTATTACAACTTAAAAATACTGTTTCTAAAGCAAAAGGAAGGAAAGGTATACTACTAATGCCCAAAGCAGTGACCATCAACAACACAGGGAGAATATATGTTGATAATACATAGGAGCCTCGTGCTCGTTTCCGGATCAGTTACTCATGCATAACCAGCTAATCTGTCTCTAGTCTGCTCGTTTAAGAGCACCCGGAGTAATAAGAAGAGACATAAAACTCTTGGTCAGACAAAAGTCTAGTATGAGCGATAAGCAGCAAAACAGAACAATAACAGGCATACTAAACCATACCTGAACCTGGATCCGCAACCAAAGAGTTAGCACAACAAGTTGTACAATACTCTGGGGTGACACTAACATAAAGTGTAAAGATACAGGGGTGGGGGTGTGCATGTCATAGTGATGGCAAACAATCAAGCCTAGCAACCATCCTCACATCTCTCACTCAGTGCGTAAGTATATGATATCCACCGCTTTGACCACCCAATTCCTTTGCTATGATCACTCTACCCCATGGAGTCATGACGGCTCCACTACACTGATCCATAGCCACTAATCCCTTGCTATGTCCACTCTGCCCCATGAAGTCATGACGACTCCACTGCACTGGCTCATAGCCATGCTACGATCACTCTGCCCCATGAGTAATAACTACCCCACTGCACTGATCCGTAGCCTAACATCCGTCTTGGTGGTGAATCAAAGTTATGGACGTCGATAACCCCTTAGCACACGTCCCGCAGCAAAGCCCAACTCATGAAGTTAACTCATTGGCTCCCAACTGGATCCTGAGTACTACTTCCTATTTGGACTACCATTGCATCTCGGGTTTTTTGTCTCTTCCGGATTGGATCAGTTCTTTACTTCTCTTCGCTTCAGATCGTACTCCTAGTTCGGTTCGTGGTTCATGTCTACGGTCCAAGCTCCTCGGTTCGATTCGATCCTCCAGTAGTGGCTCGACTCGTGGTACCATTCTGGTTCGTGAGCTCTTTCATCAACTTGGGTCCATCGGTTTAGTTCGTGATACCTCGTCTGAGTCGGGTGGTGGCCTTCTCTTTAGATCGGGTCATGGGGCGCACCGGTTCGGTTCAGGTATGGCAACTCTTCTGGTTCGTGGCCACCAGGTGGTTCGGGTCTTCGGTCACGAGCGGGGTGGTTTGGATGAGTACTCGACGATCAATTCTTGGCACACACAGGTTCAAGGGAGGCAACTCGATCTGGTTCGGATCGGAGTGGTGCTTCACGAGCGGGTTGGGTTCGGGGGACCCGATCCGGTCTCCGCATATCTCCTGCAACTTTTCCAACGACTGTTTTACGCCACACGACGACGTTTTCGACTAATCTAACTGTTCTAAACAATCATAAAACATTCCAAACAGTCATAGCAACCTGTAACATCAACCATAAATACCAAAATGATAAATAACCATGTCAAAATGGATCAAACATACCTAAAACTCATATTTTCCCCTTAATCAAGCTTAACCATAACTAATGATAGGATTAGCAAAACATACCCAAATTATCCCAATTTTTTATCAAAGCCCTAAAATAATATTTTAGAATTTTAAAAATTTTTCTAGCTTTTTCTGAGCGATAATTTCGCTAAGTATCACTACTCACCCTTAATTAGCCGTAATTAGTGAAAAACAATGCAGATCACTCACCTTAGCCACAAATTACTTATAGATCTAAAAGTATCTCTGATATAGGTCGAATCTCTGTGTATTCCAGCAGCTCTATCCCAAACTTGATGTTATTTTGCCTTGATTTGATGTAGATTAGGCTAATGCTTGTTTAAATGGTGGTTAGAAGGTGTTTTTGGAGTTGAAGGCCATTGTTAGCGTTGAAAAGAGGTAAGTGGCGGCTGGAAAATGACAAAGAAAATGTTTCTGTAACCTAATCATCCCTCATATAGCTCTAATCCTGAAATCTTTCAATGGGCCTAGCTGCTAATCACCCGGTTAAGCCCAATTAAACTATTTTCCACCTTCTAAACCATAATTCAGCCATATCTCCCAAACGGTAAGTCCGTTTGACAAGTGTGACCAATCTACGGAAAAGTAAACCATCATCCGGATCTAATGGAAGTGGTTTCATGTCAAAACTACTTACCAATCAAAAGTTATAGGCAAAACAAGATTCGCTAGGGGTAAAATGGTCATTTAAAAATCGGCAAAAATCGTGAACATGGGAAATGACCCCAATAGTCGTTCCCCAAAGTTACACGACCATAGACCTCATACGAAAAAGAAATAAGTATTCTACGATCCTTCGATACGTAAAATGCGGGTCGTTACACTCTTCCCCCTTAAGAAATTTCGCCCCTGAAATTACCTAACCAAAAACATACAAAGGTGTTCCGCCTGCCTATCAGTCAGTCATTCACAAACAATCATACACAACAAACACAACAAGCCTACCCTAGCATGCGGTTTACTAACAAGGGAAGAAACTATCACTATTAAAACCTTACTAGGCAAAGAGTTCTGGATACGACTCCCTTATGCTCTCCTCTGTCTCCCAAGTACAGTCATTCTCGTTCTCGCCCCATTAAACCTTGACCAATTTCACCGCCTTTCTTCAAAGTTGCTTTGTATCATACTCGACAATACGGATCGGCTTGCACTTCCCAACCGCCTCATGTTCTACTTCGATATCATCTAACTGATCAGGTGAAATAGCCACATCGGGTTCGTGCACGAATTTCCTTAACTGGGAAACATGAAATATGTTATGAACTCCCGCCATCTTGTCCGGCAACTCAACATTATATGCTAAATTCCCAACTTGCTCGATAACTGGGAATGGACCGACAAATCTTGGTGCTAACTTGCCTTTCCTACCAAATCGAATCACGTTCTTTAACGGAGAAATTTTGATAAACATCAAGTCGCTAATGGAGAATTTTAAATCTCTTCGCCTCTTATCAGCATAACTCTTCTTCCTATCTTGGGCAGCCTTCATTCGCTGTTGGATAACCTTGATCTTGTCTGAAGTTTCTCTTATCACATCTGGCCCAAGCAAGAACTTCTCACCGGTTTCTAACCAACATGATGGTGAGTTGCATACAAAAGCTTCAAATGGAGCCATACCAATACTGGACTGATAACTATTATTATATGCGACTCCACTAGATGCAAATGGTCATCCCATGATCCACCAAAATCCAGTATACAAGCTCTCAAGAGATCCTCCAATATACGATTCACCTTCTCTGTCTGATCGTCGATTTGAGGATGGTACGCGGAACTAAGATGTAATTCTGATCCTAAATTCTCTTGTAATCTCTTCCAAAATCCACTAATAAACAATGGATCTCGGTCGCTTATAATGCCTTTGGGTATTCCATGAAATCTCACTACCTACTTCATATACAATTCCGCTAACTTAGCTGATGTTCTATTCGACTTGACGGGTATAAACCTTGCACTCTTGGTTAGTCGGTCCACAATCACCCAAATGCTATCATGGCCCAATCTAGTCCTTGGTAACCCATCAATGAAATCCATTGAGACTTGTTCCCATTTCCATTCTGGAATTTCTAATGGTTGCAACAAACCACAAGGTTTCTTTTGCTCAGCTTTAACAAGATGGCAATTCATGCATTTGGTTATAAACTTCCCAACGTCTCTTTTCATCCCTTCCCAGTAGTAGGTCTTCTTCATGTCTCGATACATCTTGTTACTACCGGGGTGTATAGTCAGTTTTGAGTGATGTCATTCTCTTAGCACTTCATCTCTCAATCCATTCACGTTGGGTACAACTAACTTTCCATTCTTTCGAAGCCATCCATCTCGATCAAGCCCATACTTATTCATCTCCTCACTGTCGATACCTATTTCTAACACGGAGATGATTTCTAGTAGGTTAGGATCGTCCCTCTGACTGGAACAAATCCATGCAATCAAAGTGGGTCTGATAGTCAAACTTGCTAACATATCTAGATCCAATTCGCACTTTGGTCTAAAATTGTACCCTGCGATATACTTCAGTTGCTTCCATTCAAGAATAAACTGGCATGTCTTCTACTCAATCCATCAGCTATCGCATTGCCCTTTCCTGGTGTATATGCGATATTGAAATCATAGGAAGCCAAGAATTCTAACCATCTTTGCTTTTGGAGATTAGGTCCTTCTGATAGAAGAGATACTTTAACGATTTATGATCGGTAAACAACTCGAATCTTTCTCCCAGGAGATAATGTCTCCACATCTTCAACGCGAACACGATCGCTGCTAATTCCAAATCGTGGGTGGGGTATCTTTTCTCATGCGGTTTCAGTTGCCGACTTGCATAATCTACAACCCTACCTCCTTGCATCAATACAACACCTAGTCCGGTAACACAGGCATCCGTGTATACTGTCATCTCTTCATTCCATTTAGGAATGACTAACACTGGTGCACACGTCAACTTTTCCTTTAGGCTCTTGAATGTATTTTCACACCTTTCGTCCCAAACGAAAGCTTGATTATTCTTGGTTAATTGAGTTGATGGTGCTGCTATCTTGGAGAAGTCTTGGATAAACTTACGATAATATCCAGCTAATCCCAAGAAACTTCTTATGTCTGTTGCATTCTTGGGCGTAGACCAATCCTGTACCATAGCCACCTTTGCAGGATCCACGGCAATACCATTTTCTGAAACAACATGGCCAAAGAATCTCACTTCCCTCTTCCAGAAGTGACACTTAGAAAATTTCGCTTTAAATTGGTGTTTCCTCAACACTTCCATCACTATCCTCAAATGTTCCTTGTGTTCTTCCTCTGTCCTCAAGTAAACCAAGATATTGTCTACGAACACAAGAACAAACTTATTCAATTGATCCCTAAATACCCTATTCATAAGATCAACAAAATATGCTGGTGCATTGGTCAATCCGAATGGCATGACCAACTACTTATAGAATCTAGACGGCGTCCGAAATGTCGTTTTAGCTATACTCTCAGCTTCCACCCTAAGCTGATGAAAACCTGTCGCGATATCCAACTGGGAGAACACTCTCGCGCCAGTCAACTTATTAAACAAATCATCTATCCACGGTAGAGGATACTTATCCTTCCTTGTCACCTTATTCAACTCGTGGTAGTCCACACACAATCGAAGGGAACCATCTGCCTTGGTAGCAAACACAACTGGTGCTCACTACTCGGGGACACTTCTTCTGATAAATCCCTTCTTCAAAAGATCGACTACTTGCACCCCGAGCTCTCTTTGCTCCCTTGGTGCCATACGACGAAGTGACATCACTATAGGTCTGGCATCTTTCACTAAATCAATACGGAACTCAATCTATCAGTGTGGTGGAAGTCTGGTCACTTCCTCGAAGATATCCGGATACTAGCCAACAACGGGAATTCCTGCTAACTCGTCCTGCGGTATGTCGAGGGAATTTAGAGAACTAGCCATCACCTCGTCACTAGGTAGGCCACCAAACACTACCCGCTGCCCATCATCTGCCCTAATAGTCACCGAAAATCCCTCATAGTCTACCACCATCCCATATCTTTGGAGCCAATCGACTCCCAAAATAATGCCAAACCCAGTAAAGTCCAAAACAAAGCAATCACAAGCAAACATACATCCATGACTCAATAAAACCACATTACGACAAATCATACCAAGCTAGTCGAACCACCAATCGAGTTCGTCACCGCTAAAGGTCTATCAACTATCTTGGGTTTCAATCCCAATCTATCTACCAGGTCACTAGATATGAAGGAACGGGACGCCCCGGTATCAAACAATACTCGAACAGGAACATCATAAACAGAAAGCATACCTTGAATGACGATATTTTTCCTTTCTCTGCCGCAATTGGGGCATTCGACGAAGAAGGAACAACATTAATAGCATATTCTTTCACAATTTGCTTCTCTTTAGGGGGTTGTACACATTTATCCTTATGATGTCCCACTTGGCCGCAGTTAAAGCACTTCTTGTCCGCTGGCTTTGCTCGACATTCATTGGCATAGTGGCCCTTCTTGCCACAGATAAAGAATTCAATATCTTTCTTGCTCTTTTTTTGACCATCCTTAGTATGATTCTGCTTCCTTTTATTTTGAGAATTATTCTTGCCTCCACCGCTTGCTTGCGGCTTTGGCCCTTCTGCAGATGCAGCAACGACTTCAGTCTTGGGCTTAAGATAAAGGCTTTCTGATCTCAATGCTTTTCCAACAATCGATTCAAAAGTCTCATCAATATGGTTGATAAGCCTTTCCCCCAAGTACTGATCTAAGCCTACTATGAACTTCTCATTCTTCTTCTCGGGAGTGCCGATAAGGGATAATCCATACTTCGATAAAGTATCGAACTCAGCAATATACTCCGAGACTGCCCTACCATTCTGCTTAAGCTCCAAGAACTTCCTGAACAATTCTGATTTTTGAGCAGCTGGGATGAACTTATCATTGAAACGGGCCTTAAAATGACCCAAAGTAACTTGACCCTCAGGGGTAGCTTCCTTAATAGCATTCCACCAATTCATGGCCCGTCCGTGCAGCTGACGGGATGTTAGCTTCCTCTTCATTGCGTCATCGATCCCTAAGTCCTCGAAGATGCGCTCACAACTATCGATCCAATCCTGAACTTATGTAGCCGATTCCGTTCCGTGGAACGGCTTCCCATCAAGACTAATGTAGTCCTTACAGAGCTTGGTGAAATCGGCCCTAGGCACCTGCACTGCTGCACCACCACCATTTGTAGCATTAGGAACTGCCCTGTGAACATCCCTAGGCATCTCTCTCATGAAGTCAGTGAACATCGTCCTCATATCAGGAGCATTCCCATTATTATCTCCTCTATCAGTACCCCTCGTATGTGGGCTCATCGTTCAATCTGTTAGGAGAAAACGATTAACCATCCCTTCAGTGGTGTTAGTGCAGTGCGACTCCATCCTTAGATATCCTAATAGTATATATATATAGCTTTTGAAAACCAAAATACCACAAATACGCGCTCTCATATACGTACTATCTCTCTCTGGTATCTTTCCCTAGGTTAACTACGCAACCTAGAGCTTTGATACCAAGTGTGATGGCCCGCCCTGCACCAGCCGACATTTCCAATGAAAGTGCGTTGTGCCAATGCCCGACTAGCATGGGACGGTCGCCAAAGAAAGGGAAAAAAGGAATTTGAACTAACAAGGAACCTGTAGTATATCTCACAGCGCATGGAATAAAATATAATAATAACATAACTTTGACATAAAATAGGCGAGACAATGCATAACTGAAAACTAAACCATCATAGCAGCGGAAATCCAAAATACAGCTTATGATCCATAACCATTATTACAACTTCAAAATACTGTCTCTAAAGCAAAAGGAAGGAAATGTACACTACTAATGCCCAAAGCAGTGACCATCAACAACACAGGGAGAATATATGTAAATAATATGTAGGAGCCTCCTGCTCGTCTCCGGATCAGCTACTCGTGCTTAACCAGCTAACCTGTCTTTTGTCTGCTCGGTTCAGAGCACCCAGAGTATTAAGAAGAGACATAAAACTCTGGGTCAGACAAAAGTCTGGTATGAGCGATAAGCAACAAAACAGAACAATAACAGGTATACTAAACCATACCTGAACCTAGACCTACAACCAAAGAGTTAGCACAACAAGTTGTATAATACTCTAGGGTGACACTAACATAAAGTGTAAAGATACGGGGGTAGGGGTGTGCATGTCATAGTGATGGCAACAATCAAGCATAACAACCATCCTCACATCTCGCACTCAGTGCTTAAAGTATACGATATCCACCGCTTTGACCATCCAATTCCTTTGTTATGATCACTCTGCCCCATGGAGTCATGAAGGCTCCACTGCACTGATCCATGCCACTAATCCCTTGCTATGTCCACTCTGCCCCATGAAGTAATGACGACTCCATTGCAACGGCTCATAGCCATGCTACGATCACTCTGCCCCCATGGAGTAATAACTACCCCACTGCACTATCCGTAGCCTAATATCTGTCTTGGTGGTGAATCAAAGTTATGGATGTCAATAACCCCTTAGCACACGTCCCGCAGCAAAGCCCAACTCATGAAGTTAACTCGTTGGTTCCCAACTGGATCCTGAGTTCTACTTCCCATGTAGACTACTTTTGCATCTCGGGTTTTTGGTCTCCTCCGGTTCGGATCGATTCTTCACTTCTCTTCGCTTCAGATCGTACTCCCAGTTCGGTTCATCGTTCACGTCTACGGTCCAAGCTCCACGGTTCAGTTCGATCCTCCAGTAGTGTGTAACACCCCGTATTTCAGTTAATGCTAAAATTGACTAATTACAGAATTATTAATCTCAGATGTGAGAATTGGGGGAAACGGGCTGCGTCATTGCGTTCGTCTCGGAAAAATACGCGAAATAGAGTCCGAGTTTTCGAGAATCGGAGTCCGTATGGCCCAGTTATGGCCCAATGAAGTTGGCAGAAAATTTAAGATAAAAACAGAATTTAAAAACTTAAAATCAGATTTCGAAATTGGAGCCAGCGGGGGCTAGGCGGGAAAATTCCCGCCCTAGCCATGTCGACAAGGCTGTCGACATGGCTGTCGACAGGGGAGTCGACTGCCCTGTCGACTTGCCTGTCGACACGGGGTGTCGAGCCAGTTGGCTTGGGTGCGCCAGATCTGGTTTTCTAGCTAGGGCTGGGCTGGGTTCTAGAGGTTTCCTAAATCTGACGGACCTAATCTAACCTAGGGCTAATCCTATGGTCTAAAACACACCCTAATCCTATAAATACACCCTAAACCTACCCTAATCCATACTAAAAATAGAATTGAGGGCTACATGCCGCCAAATTAAATCTTAGAAGGAGCCTCCACTAATTTATGAAGAGGGTTGCAAGCTAATCACTCTCTAATCAACCTCTAATCCATTCTAAGCTTCTTAATCTTCTTCATTTGGAGTGCAAATTTGCTAGTTGTGAGTTTCTATCACTTTGATGATCAATTGCTAAATTAAGTAAATGAGATATGATGAGATCTATGGTTTTGCATGAGGATTAATGGGTTTTCGAGTCATATGATATGATGTGAATATGCTAATCTATGTTTAATATTAATCCTATGTTTATGCATGTTGAATATGTGAGTTTATGCAAGTTGAATATGTGAGTTTATGCATGTTGAATATGTGGGTTTATGCAAGTTGGATATGTGGGTTTATGCAAGTTAAGTATGTGGGTTTATGCAAGTTAAGTGGTGGGTTTATGCATAATAAGTAATTGATTTTATGCATGCTAAGTATGGGGTTTTATGCATGCTAAGTGTTTGGTATTATGCATAAATCATGACATGCAAGTTTATCCTTTTAAATGTGGTGCATACATATGCAAGATGACACCTTTATATGCTATGTATATATGCATGTTTACCCTCCTTTAAGATGCAAGTCGTATATGCAAGTTCAACATGTTATGCAAGTTATGTGTATGCTTATATGCAAGCTCAACATGTTATGCAAGTTTATGTGTATGATGATATGTAAGTTATGTGCATGTTGTTATGCAAATTTATATGCAAGTTATGTGTATGATGTTATGCAAGTTATGTGCATGATGTTATGTAAGTTATGTGTATGTTGATATGCAAGTTATGTTTATAATATTATGCAAGTTATGTGTATGATGTTATGCAAGTTAACATGTAACATGTTGTGCAAGTTCACACCTTTAAGACACATGCAAGTTCACCTTTGTATAACCTATGAACACTTATGCAAGTTGCCTTTATACATGACATATGTATGTTCATGTAAGTTGGGTTATTTAGTAATGCTAGTTGGGTTAATATCATGATGTAAGTGGACACCTTTTAACCCATGTTAATGGTAATGTATGCTAAGTGAAACCCATGTTAATTGTGAAAGAATCTTCTCTTGGAAATATGTCGTGTTAGCATAAGTACGTGGGGGAAACGATGGGGTTAATAGACATGTTAATGAAATGGTGTGAAATGGTTATGATTAAGCATACCATAAAAGGAATAAGCATAAGTGGGAATTTACCTATTGAGTTAGGTCTACCCCATGGGAATTTACCTATTGAGTTAGGTCTACCCATGTTATGGAATTGGGAATTTACCTATTTAGTTAGGTCTACCCATATTCTTAAAAATGTGATATTAATTAGGGATAATTAATATGGGGGTGATTAATTAGGTGTAATTAATCGACTAAGACACGAGGTTGGACTCAGTTGTAGCGTAAAACTGCCCGGACCCAACCGGCTTAACCAGTTGCTACAAATGTTAGCCCAATGTGAGAGGTCTTAGGCACAAATTAAATACGTGATTAAAGTAAAGACACGAGGTTAGACCCTTGTTATGACGTAAGGCTGCCCGGACCCAACCGGCATATCCAGCAGTCATAAAAGACGGTCTAATGTGAGAGGTCTTTATGAGATCATGATCTTAATTAATTAATTAAGAAAAACTTAACCATATTAGCATGTAGAGGGACATGAGGGGTTAAGTGGGTGCCTTGGGTGGCATGAGGAATCTAGTGGGTTGCCTTGGGTGGCAATAGAAAATACGATTAGAATACTTGACCAAAGAGGAACATGTAATTAAACATGGGTAAAGGGGTTAAGTAAGTGCTTTGGGTGGCATGTGGAAATCTAGTGGGTGCCTTAAGTGGCAATTGATATATGATTAGAGGACTTAACCAAACCTTAACATGTAGGTGGGCATGATTATAAGAGGGGTTAAGTGGGATACACTAGATAAAATAACAAGCTTAGGTGGTAGCTTGTTGGGGGGCCCATTTCAACCAATATCCCAAACGTATCTTTGTGGGCTCGGCTCTAGTCGAGTGACGGGACACGCATATTGGGCTTGACTATAAGAGGCCAAACCGGGTTAACGGTGGCAACGCGGGACCAACGGGTTTCATATGCGTGTGTGGACCCGGGCTGGTTGGTAAGTCGTTGTTGCATCGTGTAGATATAAAGCCGTGCACCGTTGATATTATCAGGTGGCCACGTTGGGGAATGATACACCCCATCGTGGGACCAGCACGGGTATCTACGTAGGGGAGCCGATCGCTTGGGAAGTAGTGGGTACACCTATGTAGTCAGATAGGGGTACACGAAAATACTAAATTACTAAGTACACTTAGTGGGATCAACCTTTAAGTAGGAATGACTAGTGTGGTGCAGTATAGTAATTATCCTTGGGTGGGTGGGTGCGTCTTTGTGGTTATCTTAGTTTACCCTAAGTCTACCAAGCTGCTTAGTGTAGCCATTCATCCCCAGACGTTACCGTATATCAAGCTTATGTCTTCTCTGGTTACTTTAATGATTGTATTGTTAAAGTTATAGGACTCACTCAGACTTATGTCTGACCCCGTTGTTTTTATCTTTTTCCCAACCCTCAGGTTATCAGAGTGGGCCCAGTGCGAGTGGGCTTTGATCAGGCTGCTTTATTCTCTTTTGGAGCTTGGACCATAGGTGTAGAGCTCAGCTTACCCTTTCTTTTATGGCTATCAGTTCATGTATTGGGATTATGTACTTTTATTTATCGGGATGGATATTTTGTACTTGACTCTTATTTGGTTTTGTGATGTAACCAAACATGTTTTACTTTCCGCTGAAATGAAATGATGTTTTGAAATTTTCAAGTATTACTTATATCTGTCTTGTTGTAATTTTTCTGTTTTATATACACTTAAAATACTCCACCGATGTTATGGCATTCCCTTAGAGAGTGACCATAGCAGATGTGGGGTGTTACACGTGGTATCAGAGCAAAGGTTACCAGAACAGATAAAATTTTTAGAAAAATATTTTTCTAAAAACATTTTTGGAAGAAATATTTTCAAAAACATGTCTTTAAAGAGAAAAGTTTTTGAAAGAAAAGCATAATCCCCGATAGCCATATCTTTATCTTTCGAATTCTCCGTTTTGAATCTTTCCTTTTTCGTCTCAGCATGGCTGAAGATCTTTATCTTCCGGACGGTGTAGCGGTACCAGTATGGTATTGGAGGTTGTTAGAAGCTAGGGCCGCCGCTGCAGGTCCAGCAAATGTTCCTCCTCCACCCGTTGCACTCGTTCCTCCTCGCGCGGATACTTTTGCTATGACTTGTAGGAAGTTTAAGACTATGGGAGGAAAACCTTTTGTGGGAGCTAGGGATTGGCTTAATGAGACAGAAGAATTGATGGAAATCTTGGAAGTGGAAGAGGGAAAGAAAGTCAGGTTAGCCGCTTGGTTAATGGAAGGAGAGGCCTCGTTCTGGTGGGAGGCCACTAATGGAGAACGTCCTGTTGATTCTTGGATGGATTTCAGGCAAAGGTTTGAGGCAAAGTTTCTCTCAAAAGCGGAAGAGAATATGCACGTGGAAAGGCTCTTGAACTTAAAGCAAGGGAACTTGTCGGTGAAAGAATATGTTAACAAGTTTAATCAGTTAGAGGGATTCAACATGGACTTGGTAAACACACCGGAAGAGAAAGATCTGAGGTTCGTTAAAGGCTTAAACGAACCGATGCACGGATTGGCTATGTCTCACATTCCTATGGGGGCCACTTTCGAGAAGCTAGTGGACATGGCACTTATGCATGAGGAAGAGAAGGGTCCCAATGCTAATAAAGCACCCGAGAAGAATGAAGATCAGAAGAAACCTCAACAACAAAATAAGGGTGGGAAAGGTAACGGTGGCAAGGGAAAGCAGAAGTGCTTCAACTGTGGGACACTAGGCCACCTAAGCAAGGATTGTCGCAAGAAGAGGAAGGCTGGCTGCTTCCACTGTGACGAAGCAGGACATCTAGTGAAGGACTGCCCTAAGAAAGGGCAAAGGATGGGATCTACCTCAGGAGGACAGGTGCAAGTTCTTTTGGCACCAACTCAGGCAAGGGGGCAAGCTCAGGCTCTCGCAGTTCCACCGATTCAGGAAAGAGGTAGAACTATTTCCATTGAAAGTCTAGTTTTTCTGTTTGATTATCCAGGTCAAACTTTATTTGATTTTGACGCATCGAGTTCGTTTATTTCATTATTGTTAGTTGAGTCACTGCACTGAGACACCAGTTAGTTGATGATCCCTTAGTTGTTTCAAACCCAATTGGGGCTCCATGATGTGTTTGGGTTTGAAAGTTTCTATACTTAGCGTTGAGTTTAGATGTGATGCTTTTTGGGCTTCACGGGCTATGGGTTAGTTTTGGGCATGGATTGGTTATCCAGTAATGGTGCCGTTCTTATTGTGGAAGGAGAGTTGTTAGGCTTATGACCCGCTAGGGTAACACTCTCGAGATCTCTTGTAATCCCATGAAATCTGTTATGCTAAGTTATCTAGAATCGCTTGACACGTCGGTCAAGAGTTTGCGATCTGTTAGAGTGGTCCGGGAATACTCGGATGTGTTTGAGGAGGTGAAGGGCTTACCTCCGGAGCGGGAGATTGACTTCCAAATATATCTGGTAGACAATGCCAAACCAGTGTCTTGGCCAGTGTGCCACGTGGCTCCTCGTGAGAGGAGGGAACTCCATAAGCAAGTAGGCAATTTGCTTGAGAAGGGGTTTAGAAGACGAAGTATATCGGAGTGGGGTGCTCCGGTAGTTTTTGCCACGAAGGCGGATGGGTCCCTCAGACTTTGTGTAGGCTAAAGAGAGCTAAATAAACCCACAAAGAAGAATAGACACCCATTGTCGAGGTTTGATGATCTCTTTGATCAGTTAGTGGGCGCCTCAGTATTTTCGCAGTTGGACTTAGCCACGAGGTTTCGTCAGTTGAGAGTGACTGAGGATAGTATAGAGAAGACTGCCTTTAGGACTCCGGATGATTTTCATGAATGGCTGGAGATGCCATTTGGTTTGACGAACGCCCCCGCATATGATGAGAAGGGTGTTCAGGGAGTACCTAAATAAGTTCGTGATGGTCTTTGTAAATGACATCTTGGTCTTTTCTAGGAGCGAAATAAGTTTTCATATGTGCTCAATAGGATGAGCAAAGCCAGTTATGGGATAAACAGTGGTTTTGGAGCGAGACTGGCGAGGACATCCAGAGTTGGACAAGGGCTTAATTATTTAGCCGTTTTTACTAGTATCATCTCACGTAGGTCGTCTGAATTCGAAGGAGGTATCCCTTGGGTGTTTGTCTGATATTGGTTTAGGCCTTTGGGGCTTGCATTTGGGGGATGTCGAGTTCGACTAAGGTGGTCTGCGTGAGAGATGGATAGTTGTGACGATTTTGCTTGGGAGAATATCCTGATTTTCTCTAGAAGTGGAGAAAAGCATGCCTTACATCTCAGAGAAGTGTTGGAGACTCTTCGAGCACATAGTCTTAAAGCTAAATTCTCTAAATGTCATTTTTGGAGAAGAGAAGTGCGATTCTTAGGGCATGTGGTCTCTAAGGAAGGGATAGCTGTGGATCCCGCAAAGATAGTATCTATCCAGGATTGGAAAGTTCCTAGGAATGCTACCGAAGTAAGAAGTTTCTTGGGGTTGGCAGGATATTATAGGAAGTTCATTAAAGACTTCGCGAAGATATCAGCCCCATTAAACCACTTGACGAAGAAGAATCTGGTTTTCTCAGGGGACGAAATGCACCAAGACATGAAGCGAGTTTTCTTTTTGGCCGGTATGAAGAAAGACATGGCCGAGTATGTCGCTAGATGCTTGGTGAAAGCGGAGCAAAAGAAACCAAGTGGGTTGCTTCACCCATTGGAAGTTCCGCTAAGGAAATGGGATAGTGTCTCGAAGGATTACCGAAATCAAGGAAGGGTAATACGGGGATTTGGGTTTTGGTAGATAGACTTACTAAGTGTGCCCATTTCATACCTGTGAAGAGCAAGAGGACTATTCCAAGTCTAGCTTCAGTTTACATTCGAGAGATTATTAGATTGCATGATGTACCTTCCAGTATAGTGAGCGATCGAGATCCTATCTTCACTAAAGAGTTTTGGAAAAGTTTGCAAGAGGCGGTAGGGACTCAGTTGTATTTGAGTACCGCATATCATCCTCAGATAGACGGCCAGATCGAGAGGGTAAATCGTATTTTAGAAGACCTTTTGAGGCTATGTATCTTGGATTTAGGAGGTACATGAGAAGAGCATCTTCCATTGGTGGGGTTGCCTGACAGACTTAGTGGTGTACAGGATGTATTCCATGTGAGGAAGGGCCTACATAAGATCGTAGAGGCGATAGAGCCAAGCTTGCTTAAAGAAGTAAGGTAGAGCGTGATGTGATTATTCGACGAGCTCCTACCCGCATCCTTGGGTCAGAGATTAGGGAGTTGAGAAACAGAGAGGTTCGACTAGTCAAAATGAAAAAGGGGAGAAAGTGAGAGCAATGCTACTTGGGAGACAGAAGCGAAGATGCGTTCGTTATGCCCATCCCTTTTTGAGGGTATGTGCTTTAGACGTCTCCTTTATCGGTTGTCTAGTGCTTATCTTATCCTTAGTATGTCCTCTCATTAGTACCTTTGACCTTTGGATAGGGTAAACCTATGGTTGAAACATGTGTTTGAGACATGTTATGGTTGATGGATGCAAGTGGATGCAAGTGTTTGCTAGTGGTTGCTCGTGGATGCATATACACACACTCTAGGCACTAGATCGGCTCAATCACTTCATATTGCATATTGCATAAAATTGTATGTAGGAAGCTATATTTATGGATGTATAATGATTGTGTTATCATATGTATGATGCATTTTGGTGAATGATTGTGCACTCATGAAGATATTGTATGGGTCGATAGGGTTCTTTCGCATACATAATGGATGCATGGCACTATCATGGTTTGCATATGTTCATACATTAGATAGGGAACATATACACACACTTTTCGCATATGCTCATACATCATTAGAAATTGTTTTAAGGACAATGGATGCCCGTGTTTGATGGATTGAGTAGATGGTTGTTTGGATGGTAGGATATGCTTTCTCCTTAGCTTAGAGATTTCGGGGACGAAATCCTTTAAGGAGGGGAGAATGTAACACCCCGTATTTCAGTTAATTCTAAAATTCACTAATTACAGAATTAATAATCTCAGATGTGAGAATTGGGGGAAACGGGCTGCGTCATTGCGTTCGTCTCGGAAAAATACGCGAAATAGAGTCCGAGTTTTCGAGAATCGGAGTCCGTATGGCCCAGTTATGGCCCAATGAAGTTGGCAGAAAATTTAAGATAAAAACAGAATTTAAAAACTTAAAATCAGATTTCGAAATTGGAGCCAGCGGGGGCCAGGCGGAAAAATTCCCGCCCTAGCCATGTCGACAGGGCTGTCGACAGGGGAGTCGACTGCCCTGTCGACTTGCCTGTCGACACGGGGTGTCGAGCCAGTTGGCTTGGGTGCGCCAGATCTGGTTTTCTGGCTAGGGCTGGGCTGGGTTATAGAGGTTTCCTAAATCTGACGGACCTAATCTAACCTAGGGCTAATCCTATGGTCTAAAACACACCCTAATCCTATAAATACACCCTAAACCTACCCTAATCCATACTAAAAATAGAATTGAGGGCTACATGCCGCCAAATTAAATCTTAGAAGGAGCCTCCACTAATATATGAAGAGGGTTGCAAGCTAATCACTCTCTAATCAACCTCTAATCCATTCTAAGCTTCTTAATCTTCTTCATTTGGAGTGCAAATTTGCTAGTTGTGAGTTTCTATCACTTTGATGATCAATTGCTAAATTAAGTAGATGAGATATGATGAGATCTATGGTTTTGCATGAGGATTAATGGGTTTTCGAGTCATATGATATGATGTGAATATGCTAATCTATGTATAATATTAATCCTATGTTTATGCATGTTGAATATGTGAGTTTATGCAAGTTGAATATGTGAGTTTATGCATGTTGATTATGTGGGTTTATGCAAGTTGGATATGTGGGTTTATGCAAGTTAAGTATGTGGGTTTATGCAAGTTAAGTGGTGGGTTTATGCATAATAAGTAATTGATTTTATGCATGCTAAGTATGGGGTTTTATGCATGCTAAGTGTTTGGTATTATGCATAAATCATGACATGCAAGTTTATCCTTTTAAATGTGGTGCATACATATGCAAGATGACACCTTTATATGCTATGTATATATGCATGTTTACCCTCCTTTAAGATGCAAGTCGTATATGCAAGTTCAACATGTTATGCAAGTTATGTGTATGCTTATATGCAAGCTCAACATGTTATGCAAGTTTATGTGTATGATGGTATGTAAGTTATGTGCATGTTGTTATGCAAATTTATATGCAAGTTATGTGTATGATGTTATGCAAGTTATGTGCATGATGTTATGTAAGTTATGTGTATGTTGATATGCAAGTTATGTTTATAATATTATGCAAGTTATGTGTATGATGTTATGCAAGTTAACATGTAACATGTTGTGCAAGTTCACACCTTTAAGACACATGCAAGTTCACCTTTGTATAACCTATGAACACTTATGCAAGTTGCCTTTATACATGACATATGTATGTTCATGTAAGTTGGGTTATTTAGTAATGCTAGTTGGGTTAATATCATGATGTAAGTGGACACCTTTTAACCCATGTTAATGGTAATGTATGCTAAGTGAAACCCATGTTAATTGTGAAAGAATCTTCTCTTGGAAATATGTCGTGTTAGCATAAGTACATGGGGGAAACGATGGGGTTAATAGACATGTTAATGAAATGGTGTGAAATGGTTATGATTAAGCATACCATAAAAGGAATAAGCATAAGTGGGAATTTACCTATTGAGTTAGGTCTACCCCATGGGAATTTACCTATTGAGTTAGGTCTACCCATGTTATGGAATTGGGAATTTACCTATTTAGTTAGGTCTACCCATATTCTTAAAAATGTGATATTAATTAGGGATAATTAATATGAGGGTGATTAATTAGGTGTAATTAATCGACTAAGACACGAGGTTGGACTCAGTTGTAGCGTAAAACTGCCCGGACCCAACCGGCTTAACCAGTTGCTACAAATGTTAGCCCAATGTGAGAGGTCTTAGGCACAAATTAAATACGTGATTAAAGTAAAGACACGAGGTTAGACCCTTGTTATGACGTAAGGCTGCCCGGACCCAACCGGCATATCCGGCAGTCATAAAAGACGGTCTAATGTGAGAGGTCTTTATGAGATCATGATCTTAATTAATTAATTAAGAAACACTTAACCATATTAGCATGTAGAGGGACATGAGGGGTTAAGTGGGTGCCTTGGGTGGCATGAGGAATCTAGTGGGTTGCCTTGGGTGGCAATAGAAAATACGATTAGAATACTTGACCAAAGAGGAACATGTAATTAAACATGGGTAAAGGGGTTAAGTAAGTGCTTTGGGTGGCATGTGGAAATCTAGTGGGTGCCTTAAGTGGCAATTGATATATGATTAGAGGACTTAACCAAACCTTAACATGTAGGTGGGCATGATTATAACAGGGGTTAAGTGGGATACACTAGATAAAGTAACAAGCTTAGGTGGTAGCTTGTGGGGGGCCCATTTCAACCAATATCCCAAACGTATCTTTGTGGGCTCGGCTCTAGTCGAGTGACGGGACACGCATATTGGGCTTGAATATAAGAGGCCAAACCGGGTTAACGGTGGCAACGCGGGACCAACGGGTTTCATATGCGTGTGTGGACCCGGGCTGGTTGGTAAGTCGTTGTTGCATCGTGTAGATATAAAGCCGTGCACCGTTGATATTACCAGGTGGCCACGTTGGGGAATGATATGTTGTATATAATAGTGTTGTATACACAATTATATGATTTTTGTTTGATGATAACAACCAAATATATTTTTATTATTGAATGTGTTTATAAATACACTGATACAGAAAGTTGAACAATCACACAGTATTTTATAAAAATATTTTATTTCAATATCAAAAGTACATCTTTTTACTCCACTATTTGACATATTACATTTCATTCATACAACTCTGTCACTCACTCTATACAACTGCACATACAAACACTTTCATACATTGTTTTTTTTTTTACTGTCTTCTATCGTCCATCTTCTGTCTTCACAACCTTCAGTCAAATCCTGACTTCATACCTGTCACAAAAAAAAAAGAACATACAGTAGACTGCAACAAAAATAAAATAAAATAAAAACAAATAAAAATTTATTTTTAAAATTTTATTTGCCTCAGAATTACAGTGTGTTTCTCATCATTTTTCTAGACTTTGTCTGATATGCAGGAACAGGAAAACTCGTCTGGATGGCTGCATATACACACGTGAATACACGTGTGTACTGCCACGCCAATACAGTATCACGACTGAGTAGCCAAAAAGACCATCTCAACCCAGTGTACAATCAACAATAGGAAAATCAAATACAAGTCCAAGAAAGAAAATCAATGCAACATGAATGAAAAAGTGATCAAGTGCAAGGGTCAGACATAATGGTCGAACCAGCAAGTTATATACATGCATGATGGCAGAAGAGTCCACACAGAAATCTCAATGTACAAGTAGTTCAGGTCAAGTATAATTTTTAAAGTCAAGCAAGGAAGCAAGTACTACATGTAGCAGCTAAGGAGTATTCATTTTAACAAAATGGCGCAAGTATATGGCAAGATCAATGAAGGGTCAAAACAAAAAGGAACAGTGAAAACATTGCCAAGGGACTACATCAATGCACAAAGAAAGAAAACAGGTGCACGGCTGAATCAAGGAACAACAGAGTATGAATTTCAAGTGCCTAAAAAAAAATGGCAAAATAAAGCAAAACTCCCGTTCTTATCAGTAAACAGAAGAGTTCAAAGAGAAGTATCAAGTGTAATATCCTGTTCAAATATATGGCAGAATACGTTGAGTATCTGTTCATCAAGATATGGGGAGTGACTTAGATGTACAAGTCAGAAATGCAAGGCCCAAGGGTGTGGTGCAGAATTCAAGTAGTAAAACAAGAATGATCGAGCTAATAAACAAAGCAAATATTATGATTCATGCAATCACAATAAGTCAAGACAACTGCAGTTAACACAGGTTCAAAGAAACATGGAGTATCAATGGTGCTTTTACACTGGTTTGTGTATATATAAATATATGGGAATCAATAAAAGGCAAAACATCAAGTGCGACATAAATTAAAAGGTTTAGCAAGTTCAAGAATTGAATCTGAAGACTCAATTCAAAGCCCAGAGAGTTCAACCAGTGATTAAAGTATCTAAAGAAATTTTTCAGAACAATAAAATTTTATAAGACTCGATCAAAGTTCAAGAAGATACCAAGTTTTTTTTAGCATACGGGGCCAAGTTAGAAAAATTCAGAACAAAGAATTCGGCAATCACAAGAGTAAACAAGTTCAAATATAGCATCTGTTCAAATATAAGGTCAATTAGGAATCAGACTGATTAGTACTCAAGTTTGAGGATTTCAAAATCCAGAAACCACGCAAATTCAAAGCCAAAGACCAAGATTAAAGGAATATACTTCCTGGCCCCAAAATAAAAGAAATAAAAAGCAACCGCAATATCATAGCCAAGTCTAAAAGACGAAATCAGAGCAGAATTTTAGGGATTTTAACCCTATATATAACACACAATCCTCATCGGCAATGGATCATCCAAGTTTAAGCACAATAAAAGAAAAACTCGAATTAAAATCATACCAGAGAACAAGTAAACAACTTGGACCCAAATCGAAGCATTCGAAGGCAACATTGAAGTCGCGCATCAAAGAACAGCATCTCCATCACTCAAGCGCAGAGATTTGGGGAAAGACTGAAGAAACCCTAGGAACATCTCAAGAGACGCCGCCATTTCTAAGGAAGGAAATCGAGCCAAATAAAAAGTGGTGCAGCAATAATAAAAGGGAGCCGCCTTTCTATATTAAAAGGGGATAACCCTAAATAGTTAAACCTAGGGTTTTATTTTTAATTTTTGTTTTTGTTTAATTTTTTTTTCTTTTACTCCTTAAAGTCAATAACTACGAGTATGAGTAGTCTGAAAATCACAACATAAGTGGTCGTGTTGTGTCAAGGTCTTGAGCGTAGGGTTTTAACAGTCGGGAGCGAAGGTCGCAAGTTTACAAGAGTCTGTAAGCGAAGAGATTGTTTAAAATTCCTAGTAGAAACCTTGAATGCAGCAGTAGGCATAGTTTTTGCCAAAGCTGGGTATTTTCTGTGTGTGATCTTTTTTCTGAAATTATTTTTAAATATACTTATTTGCAATAAACTCTATTCACCCCCCCTCTAGGGTTAATTTAGATCCTACAAGTGGTATCAGAGCGGGTATTTTCAACTCTAGAGTCATGAATTTGTCTAACAACGCTTTTTCTGAGGGTCAGTCCATAGCTAGGCCACCAATGTTTAATGGAACTGATTATGCTTATTGGAAAGCTAGGATGAAAATTTATTTAAGCTCAGTTGATTATGATGTATGGGATATTGTTGAAACAGGATATAAACCTCCAGTCACGATTATCAATGATATTGAAATTCCTAAACCAAAAGATAAGTGGGATGCTAATGATAAAAAATTATTCTCAACTGATGCCAAACCAATGAATGCTTTAATTTGTGCTCTTGATAAAACTGAATTTAACCGTATATCTCACTGTTCAACTGCGCAGGAAATTTGGCATACTTTGGAAGTTACACATGAAGGAACATCTCAGGTCAAGGAATCTCGTCTTGCACTACTCTGCAACGAATATGAAAATTTCACGATGAGAAAAGACGAAGATATAAAAGAGATGTATGGTCGTTTCTCCACACTGATTTATAATGCAAGGGCTCTTGGAAAAAACTACACTGAAGTAGAATTAATACGCAAGATACTAAGAGTATTGCCAATGAATTTCGAAGCCAAAGTAACTGCCATTCAAGAATCAAAAGATCTAAATAAGTTGAAAATAGAAGAATTGATTGGAAATCTGATTGCTTATGAAATGGAGTTAAAAGCCAAAGAAGGACGCGATGAATCAGAATCAAAGAAAAAGACAATTGCTCTAAGCAACGCTGTTGAAAGTAACGATGAAACTGAGAATCCTATCGAAGAGTTGGCCATGGTTCTTAAAAAGTGGACTAACAAAAAATACAAGTCACGAAAGAAGAGTTCAAAATCCAACAAATCCAAGAACTCCGAAAATTCAGACGATGAAGTCATATGTTACAACTGCAACAAACCTGGCCATATCAAACCAAATTGCCCATTACTTCAGAAAGACAAAAAGAAGAAGAAGAAAAAGAAAGCCTTTGCAGCTACATGGGACGATGAAGAAGGAGAAGAAGAAGACTCTGACAGTGATAAAGAGGAAGCAAATTTATGCCTTATGGCACAGTCAGATCCAGACAGTAGCGAAGATGATTCTACTGAGGTACCAAATTACTCTTATAAAGATTTAATTTTAATGTGTCATAATCTCACCAAAACTGTTGATTCACTTGAATTAAAAATCAAGAAATTAAAATCTGATAGGTTAAAATTGGTCCACGAAAACAATAGGTTAGAAGATGAGCTTGGAAAGATGAAAAACCCTGAATGTGAAAACTGCAAGTCATTAAAACAAGAGCAAACAGAATTCAAGGCAGGTTTTGAAAAATTAAAACAAGAATATTTGGCCTTAAGAGAAAGTGATGACACAAAAAGAAAGAACTTTATTAACAGATGTACTTCTCTTGTAAATGAAAATGAAGTACTTAAAACCAAAGTAAAAAATCTGGAAATAACATTGAGTAAGTTTTCAAGAGGAGAAAAGTCATTTAGAATGTTGCTTGGAAACCAATTATATGCAAATAATAGAAAAGGATTAGGATTTGGGAAAACATACGTTAAAATGAATGATAATGCGAAGGGTGGAAGTGTTTTTCCTAAATGTACAAAGTGTGGAAAAATTGGACATAGCTATGAAAAATGTCAAAATAGGAACAATAATAAAAAATTCATACAAATTTGGGTTCCAAAAGGGTTGACGAGTAATTGTAATAGATTTGGATTTAATAAAAACAAACAAATTTGGATTCCAAAAGGATCAGTTGTTCAAAATCAAAATTTGTCAGTTACTAATGTTATTAGACCTATGAGTTACTCTAGGTCATTCTCTTCTTCTTGTGTGTAGGTATGTTGGCGGGCTAAGGAACAACAAGAATGGTACTTGGATTCAGGATGTTCCAAACATATGACAGGAGATAAATCAAAGTTCCTTAGCCTTGAAAAATATAAAGGAGGAAGTGTGATAATGGGCGATAACAGAAAATGTAAAATTATCGGTAAAGGTAAAGTAGGTAATAGTACTTTCTCCTTAACTGATGTTTTATATGTTGAAAACTTACATCATAATCTAATTTCCATAAGCCAACTATGTGACAAAGGAATGAGTGTAATATTTGATAATGAATCCTGCAAAATTATTGAAAAATCCTCAAACAATATTGTGTTCACGGGAAAAAGAAAAGGAAATGTTTATACTATTTCATTTGATGATTTGACTCTCTCACGATGTTTAGTAGCTACGGATGAAGAAGTATTCTTATGGCATAGGAGATTGGGTCATGCTAGTATGAGTCTCTTGGAAAAACTTGAATCAAAAGAATTGGTAAGAGGTCTACCACATCAGAAATACAAAAATAATAAAGTATGCAAATCATGTGCTATGGGAAAATTCAGTCGTTCAGCATTTCGTCCCAAAAATGTTGTTAGCACTAATAGGGTACTTGAATTGATTAACATGGATTTATTTGGACCAAATGAAATCGCTAGCTTAAATGGAAAAAGGTATTGTTATGTGTTAGTTGATGATTACTCTAGATTTACATGGGTTTATTTTCTAGCCAAAAAATCCGAAACTTTTGATTACTTTTCAAAGTTTGCAAAACTCGTTCAAAATGAAAAAGGTGTTTCAATAAAAACTTTAAGAAGTGATCATGGTGGTGAATTTGAAAATTTGGATTTTGAAAATTTTTGTGAAGAAAATGGTTTTAAACACGAATTTTCTGCTCCTCGAACACCACAGCAAAATGGGGTAGTCGAAAGGAAAAATCGTACATTACAGGAATTGGCTAGATCTATGTTAAGTGAATATAATTTGCCTTTGACTTTTTGGGCAGAAGCAGTTAATACATCCTGCCACGTAATGAACAGAGTAATGATTAGACCAATACTTAACAAAACATCCTATGAATTGTGGTTTGACAGAAAGCCTAACATTTCATATTTTAGAGTGTTTGGATGCCCTTGTTATCTTCTTAATACAGGTGATCATCTTGGTAAGTTTGAATCAAAGGCTGACGAGGGAATTTTCATGGGTTACTCTTCAAGAAGCAAGGCTTATCGAATTTTCAACAAACGATCAAAAACCATTGTTGAAACCATAAACGTGAAATTTGATGAATCAGATCTGGATACGATGGAAAAAGAGAAAAACGATGAGGAAATTACACATGAGGGTGAAAAAGAAAATAGCAAAGAGAAGACTGGAAGTGATGACCAAACAAAACAAACATTTGAAGTCGAAAAGTTGAAATTCAAAACCAACCATCCTCCAGAATTGGTGATAGGAAATCCAACGGCAGGTATACGAACTCGTTCATCATTTAATAAAGATATCTGTACTTTCTGTATTCACAGTTGTTTTATCTCAGAAATCGAACCTAAAAATGTTGAAATTGCACTTAATGATGAAAGTTGGATTTTAGCAATGCTAGAAGAACTTAATCAATTTGAACGGAATAAAGTTTGGAAATTAGTTCCTAGACCGAATGACTATCCAGTAGTAGGAACTAAATGGGTGTTCAAAAATAAACTTGATGAATCCGGAAATGTAATTAGAAACAAAGCTAGGTTGGTTGCAAAAGGATATAATCAAATTGAAGGCATTGATTTTGATGAAACATTTGCACCAGTAGCAAGGTTAGAAGCCATTAGAATTTTGCTCAGTTTCGCATGTTATAAAGGTTTCAAATTAAAACAAATGGACGTAAAAAGTGCATTTTTAAATGGAGAATTAAAAGAAGAAGTTTTTGTGGAACAACCCCCCGGTTTTGAAAATTATGAATTTCCAAACCATGTATTCAAACTTGAAAAAGCATTATATGGTCTTAAACAAGCTCCTAGAGCTTGGTACGATTGTTTGAGTGCATATCTTTTGGAAAACGGATTTAAAAAGGGCAGTGCTGACACTACATTGTTTCTATTACATGAAGGTGATGATTTTTTAATTGTCCAAATTTATGTTGATGATATTATATATGGTGCTACTAACGATTGTTTGTGTGAGAAATTTGAAAAAGTCATGCAGGATAAATTCGAAATGAGCTTGGTAGGTGAATTAAAATATTTTCTTGGATTTCAAATTAAACAAAGCTCCAAGGGGATTTTCATATCACAAACAAAATACATTGCTGAATTGCTGAAAAAATTTGGACTAGAAAATGCAAAACCACTCAGAACACCGATGAGTCCTTCAACCAAGCTTGACAAAGACGAGAAAGGAGTTGCAGTTGATCAGAAGAAATATCGTGGAATAATTGGTTCACTCCTTTATCTCACTGCATCTAGGCCTGATATTATGTTTGCTGTTTGCTTATGTGCTCGCTTTCAATCCAACCCAAAAGAATCTCATTTAAAAGCCACAAAAAGAATTTTAAGATATCTTTTGCACACACACAAATTTGGTTTATGGTACCCCGCATGCAATAATTTTAAACTAATTGGATATTCTGATGCTGATTATGCTGGATCTCTTGTTGATAGAAAAAGCACTAGTGGAACTTGTTTTATGCTAGGACACTCGTTAGTTTCATGGTCAAGTCGAAAACAAAATTGTGTTGCTTTATCCACAACTGAGGCTGAATACATTGCTTTGGGAAGTTGTTGTGCACAAATATTATGGATGATGCAAACTCTTTCAGACTTTGGCATAATTTATAAAAAAGTACCACTAAAATGTGATAGTAAAAGTGCTATAGACTTGTCTAATAATCCTGTTCACCATTCACGCACTAAACACATAGATGTGAGACATCATTTTATTAGAGATCACATTTCACGAGAAGATATTTGTATTGAGTTTATTACAACTGAAGGTCAACTTGCTGATATCTTTACAAAACCTCTTCCCGAAGATAGATTTTCACGATTACGCTTAGATTTGGGAATTATAGAAATAGATTAATCACTATCCCCTTACAAAAAAAAAATAAAAAAAATAAAATAATAATAATAATAATAATAAAATAAAATTTCTTAAATGGTTATTCAAAAGTTAAATGATTGATCATTTGAACTACTTTGGAATTCGTTGAAATTATGACAGATCTTGAAATTGTGATGAGTATTGACTATAATAAGGAAATATTTTAAATCTCATGATGATTGGACAGATTTTATGATATTTTTTGAGTTAAAGCTTATTTCACGACCATCTTCTATATTTACCATACTTCTGCCACTCATCATGGTTTTATTTAATTTGGGGAGTTCTAATTATTCTTGAAATTTAGAAATAAATAAATAAATAAATAAATAATAATATCCTTGGTACTCACTCCCATTTAAAAGTCCTCGCGGTTATGCGTGGGTGAAATACCTTAATCTCTATGTGCTTTCATTCTCACTTAAAAGACCTTCGGGCTGTGCATGGATGAAACTCATCAGAGAGGATAAAGTTAAGTTACTACTAACCCCATTTAAAAGACCTTTGGGCTATGCGTGGTTAGAAAGTGCTTAACATATTTTAAGCATATTTGAAGTCCTTAAATTTTGTATTCAAATATTGGACTCTCCTAATTCTATAAAATCCATAATACATTCATTCATTCTGAAAGTGAAATTTGTCTCTGACTCAAAGAATATTATGATTTTTGTTTAATTCAATGAGATTTACGATATATTATCCTCTTGATCCGAATTTATATTTCTAGTTTATATTCATCACTATTTTAATTTATTGTTATTCTTTTGATGATAACAAAAGGGGGAGAATGATCAAGATTTTGATGGATGAGTAAAACATTTATAGAATATTGATTAATTCATTTTAGAATATTTTCAAATTTGGGATTGACTAATTCATTTCAAAATTTTCAAATCTATGTGCATCAATAAGGGAAGCCTAGTTGTAGGGGGAGCATACAAATAGGGGGAGTAACATACCTCACGTTATCAAACACATTCACACATTCAAAATCTTTTATTTGTTTGTCATCATCAAAAGGGGGAGATTGTTGTATATAACAGTGTTGTATACACAATTATATGATTTTTGTTTGATGATAACAACCAAATATATTTTTATTATTGAATGTGTTTATAAATACACTGATACAGAAAGTTGAACAATCACACAGTATTTTATAAAAATATTTTATTTCAATATCAAAAGTACATCTTTTTACTCCACTATTTGACATATTACATTTCATTCATACAACTCTGTCACTCACTCTATACAACTGCACATACGAACACTTTCATACATTGTTTTTTTTTTACTGTCTTCTATCGTCCATCTTCTGTCTTCACAACCTTCAGTCAAATCCTGACTTCATACCTGTCACAAAAAAAAAGAACACACAGTAGACTGCAACAAAAATAAAATAAAATAAAAACAAATAAAAATTTATTTTTAAAATTTTATTTGCCTCGGAATTACAGTGTGTTTCTCATCATTTTTCTAGACTTTGTCTGATATGCAGGAACAGGAAAACTCGTCTGGATGGCTGCATATACACACGTGAATACACGTGTGTACTGCCACGCCAATACAGTATCACGACTGAGGAGTAGCCAAAAAGACCATCTCAACCCATTGTACAATCAACAATAGGAAAATCAAATACAAGTCCAAGAAAGAAAATCAATGCAACATGAATGAAAAAGTGATCAAGTGCAAGGGTCAGACATAATGGTCGAACCAGCAAGTTATATACATGCATGATGGCAGAAGAGTCCACACAGAAATCTCAATGTACAAGTAGTTCAGGTCAAGTATAATTTTTAAAGTCAAGCAAGGAAGCAAGTACTACATGTAGCAGCTAAGGAGTATTCATTTTAACAAAATGGCGCAAGTATATGGCAAGATCAATGAAGGGTCAAAACAAAAAGGAACAGTGAAAACATTGCCAAGGGACTACATCAATGCACAAAGAAAGAAAACAGGTGCACGGCTGAATCAAGGAACAACAGAGTACGAATTTCAAGTGCCTAAAAAAAAAATGGCAAAATAAAGCAAAACTCCTGTTCTTATCAGTAAACAGAAGAGTTCAAAGAGAAGTATCAAGTGTAATATCCTGTTCAAATATATGGCAGAATACGTTGAGTATCTGTTCATCAAGATATGGGGAGTGACTTAGATGTACAAGTCAGAAATGCAAGGCCCAAGGGTGTGGTGCAGAATTCAAGTAGTAAAACAAGAATGATCGAGCTAATAAACAAAGCAAATATTATGATTCATGCAATCACAATAAGTCAAGACAACTGCAGTTAACACAGGTTCAAAGAAACATGGAGTATCAATGGTGCTTTTACACTGGTTTGTGTATATATAAATATATGGGAATCAATAAAAGGCAAAACATCAAGTGCGACATAAATTAAAAGGTTTAGCAAGTTCAAGAATTGAATCTGAAGACTCAATTCAAAGCCCAGAGAGTTCAACCAGTGATTAAAGTATCTAAAGAAATTTTTCAGAACAATAAAATTTTATAAGACTCGATCAAAGTTCAAGAAGATACCAAGTTTTTTTTTAGCATACGGGGCCAAGTTAGAAAAATTCAGAACAAAGAATTCGGCAATCACAAGAGTAAACAAGTTCAAATATAGCATCTGTTCAAATATAAGGTCAATTAGGAATCAGACTGATTAGTACTCAAGTTTGAGGATTTCAAAATCCAGAAACCACGCAAATTCAAAGCCAAAGACCAAGATTAAAGGAATATACTTCCTGGCCCCAAAATAAAAGAAATAAAAAGCAACCGCAATATCATAGCCAAGTCTAAAAGACGAAATCAGAGCAGAATTTTAGGGATTTTAACCCTATATATAACACACAATCCTCATCGGCAATGGATCATCCAAGTTTAAGCACAATAAAAGAAAAACTCGAATTAAAATCATACCAGAGAACAAGTAAACAACTTGGACCCAAATCGAAGCATTCGAAGGCAACATCGAAGTCGCGCATCAAAGAACAGCATCTCCATCACTCAAGCGCAGAGATTTGGGGAAAGACTGAAGAAACCCTAGGAACATCTCAAGAGACGCCGCCATTTCTAAGGAAGGAAATCGAGCCAAATAAAAAGTGGTGCAGCAATAATAAAAGGGAGCCGCCTTTCTATATTAAAAGGGGATAACCCTAAATAGTTAAACCTAGGGTTTTATTTTTAATTTTTGTTTTTGTTTAATTTTTTTTCTTTTACTCCTTAAAGTCAATAACTACGAGTATGAGTAGTCTGAAAATCACAACATAAGTGGTCGTGTTGTGTCAAGGTCTTGAGCGTAGGGTTTTAACAGTCGGGAGCGAAGGTCGCAAGTTTACAAGAGTCTGTAAGCGAAGAGATTGTTTAAAATTCCTAGTAGAAACCTTGAATGCAGCAGTAGGCATAGTTTTTGCCGAAGCTGGGTATTTTCTGTGTGTGATCTTTTTTCTGAAATTATTTTTAAATATACTTATTTGCAATAAACCCTATTCACCCCCCCCCCCTCTAGGGTTAATTTAGATCCTACATGATACACCCCATCGTGGGACCAGCACGGGTATCTACGTAGGGGAGCCGATCGCTTGGGAAGTAGTGGGTACACCTATGTAGTCAGATAGGGGTACACGAAACTACTAAATTACTAAGTACACTTAGTGGGATCAACCTTTAAGTAGGAATGACTGGTGTGGTGCAGTATAGTAATTATCCTTGGGTGGGTGGATGCGTCTTTATGGTTATCTTAGTTTATCCTAAGTCTACCAAGCTGCTTAGTGTAGCCATTCATCCCCAGACGTTACCGTATATCAAGCTTATGTCTTCTCTGGTTACTTTAATGATTGTATTGTTAAAGTTATAGGACTCACTCAGACTTATGTCTGACCCCGTTGTTTTTATCTTTTTCCCAACCCTCAGGTTATCAGAGTGGGCCCAGTGCGAGTGGGCTTTGATCAGGCTGCTTTATTCTCGTTTGGAGCTTGGACCATAGGTGTAGAGCTCAGCTTACCCTTTCTTTTATGGCTATCAGTTCATGTATTGGGATTATGTACTTTTATTTATCGGGATGGATATTTTGTACTTGACTCTTATTTGGTTTTGTGATGTAACCAAACATGTTTTACTTTCCGCTAAAATGAAATGATGTTTTGAAATTTTCAAGTATTACTTATATCTGTCTTGTTGTAATTTTTCTGTTCTATATACACTTAAAATACTCCACCGATGTTATGGCATTCCCTTAGAGAGTGACCATAGCGGATGTGGGGTGTTACATAGTGGCTCGGTTCGTGGTACCCATTATGGTTCGTGAGCTCCTTCATCAACTTGGGTCCATCGGTTCAATTCGTGATACCTCGTCCGGGTCGGGTCGTGGCCTATTCTTTGGATTGGGTCGTGGGGCGCACTGGTTCGGTTCGGGCATTGCAACTCTTCCGGTTCGTGGCTACCAGGTGGTTCGGTTCTTCGGTCACGAACGGGTCGGTTTGGATGAGTACTCCACGATCAATTCGTGGCACACACCAGTTCAGAGGAGGCAACTCGATCTGGTTTGGATCGGAGTGGTGCTTCACGAGCGGGTTGGGTTTAGGGGACCTGATCTGATCCGGTCTTTGCATATTTCCTACAACTTTTCCAATGACTGTTTTACACCACACGACGGCGTTTTTGACCAATCTAATTATTCTAAACAATCATAAAACATTCCAAATAGTCATAACAACATATAACATCAACCATAAACACTAAAATGATAAATAATCATGTCAAAATGGATCAAACATACCTAAAACCCATAGTTTCCCCTTAATCATGCTTAACCATAACTAATGATAGGATTAGCAAAACATATCCAATTTAACCCAAATTTTTATCAGAGCCCTAAAATAATATTTTAGAATTTTACAAATTTTTCCAGATTTTTTTGTGCCATAATTTCGCTAATTATCACTAATCATCCCTAATTAGCCGTAATTAGTGAAAAACAATGCAAATCACTTGCCTTAGCCACAAATTACTTATAGATCTGAAAGTATCTCCGATATAGGTTGAATCTCTATGTGTTCCAGCAGCTCTATCTCAAACTTGATGCAAATTTGCCCTGATTTGATGTAGATTAAGCTAAGGCTTGATTAAACGATGGTTAGAAGGTGTTTTAGGAGTTAGAGGTCATTGTTTGGGTTGAAGAGAGGTAAGTGGAGACTGGAAAATGACAAAGAAAAGGTTTCTCTAACCCTAGTCAACCCTCATATAGCTCTAATCCCGAAATCCCCCAATGGGCCTAGCTGCTAATTACCCAGTTAAGCCCAATTAAGCTGTTTTTCACCTTCTAAAACTTAATTCAGCCATATCTCCCAAATGATAAGTCCGGTTGACAAGTGTGACCAATCTACGGAAAGGTAAACCATCATCCGGATCTAATGGAAGTGATTTTAGGTCAAAACTCCTTACCAATCAAAAGTTATAGGAGAAACAAGATTTGCTAGGGGCAAAATGGTCATTTAAAAATCGGTAAAAATCGTGAACATGGGAAATGACCCCGATAGTCGTTCCTCAAACTTACACGACCATGTGACCTCATACGAAAAAGAAATAAATATTTGAGAAACCGAGTGTCCAAAGAAATTCAATCCTCCAACCTTGCCTCCATACAACGGCCTTGTTGATCCAAACTACTTTCTGTTCAAATGAGAATGGCATATGAGTGACAGACAGGATGAGATGCTTATATTTCCTTCTCTACCTAGAAGGTGCTGCGTCACTATGGTTCACAAAGCTACCACCTAAGTCCATAGACAAATTTACTGACTTGACCAAAAAATTCAAGGAACAGTTCCGCCTGCATGCTACCAAATCCAAGGATGCCATGACACTTTCAGCAATGAAGCAGAATCCAGGGGAATCTGTCAAAGCTTTTCTCAGTCTATTCAAAGTTGCTTTGTCCGAAGTAAGAAATCAAGAAACTCGCATAATCCTCATGTCACTAATCGTCTCCATAGATGAGAAGAGCGAATTCGGCAGATGGATTAAACTGAAAGAACCAAACATGCTTGAGAAATTATATAAAAAGGTTGAGGAATACATGAGAGTTAATACTAATCCTATACCTCTTCAGATTATCGATGCTAACATGCTTCTTAAAGCTCCCAAAAATGCTTCTACCCAATATAATCAGAAGAGTAATCAGGGGCAGAAGTGAGCCAATGAACGGAATGGCAACAAGGCTAATAAAAAGTCTCGCCTTTTCAACTCATCAGAGCTGACGCCTTTGAATGACACTCTTGAAAATATCTATCTTGCAAAAAAGAATTCTAAAGAGTATGCGGAGCCAAATCCGACAAGGATAAGCGATAAAGCAGCAGACGTAGGAAAGTTCTGTAGATTTCACAACCAACCTGGTCATAACACTAATGAGTGTTAGCACCTGAATAACCTCATCGAGGAGTTGACCAGGAAAAATAGGTTGCAACAGTATGTAAAGAGTCCGCAAGCCATGAATCCTTCTGTAACACCCCAGGAGCAGGGAACATCAAATGATGAGTTTGGTCTAAGTAACGGAGCTCCTGTTCAAACCAATCTGAGGTCGATCATGAACCGATAACCTTTGATGGAGCTCTAATTTCAATGGCTCAGAATAAGCGATCAACATCATCACTGCCTTACTTCAAGCTCTACTTCCTGCTATAGTTCATGCTTTACTTCATGTTTTACTTTCTATTATATTCAAAACTTCCTGTAAACAGTCCATAATAATCTGCAAGTGATGAACCAAACATTAGCTTTACGACTAAGAGCATATCTGTCTAAATGAATTTCTTTCTTGCAAAATTATATGTCAAATCAAAACTTGCTTAAAAGATGATTTCATGTTGCGGGCCACCTGTCGAGCTCTTGTTCCTATCAACATGCACAAATGCAAAAATAGAAAAGCACCGCCTTGAAAAGTGAATGGGAAAAGTCGTGAAGATCCAAACAATGAACAAGCGCCATGACAAACAAACGCAAGAGCTTTAACTTTTGTCGAAGGGGCACTTCCCTAAGTGAGAGGTTCAAAGTCTCAGTTCCTAAACCGGAATATCCGGCCAAGTCAAACATCCGAAAAAGGGACTGATAGTTGCTCTCTGAAACGATATAACAGCCACCAAATCCATTTATGTAACATCTGGAATCCCCATGAAACATCCCACCTTCGCTAAGGTCACTCACAAAGGGAATGCATTAACTTTGGTGAATCATTTTAGGTAAAAGACACAGATAATTTACAAGACAGACCTATAAACAGCGGAAAACTTAAATCATTTCATAAATAGCGTGGTTCAGTCAAAACATTACAAGCACTATCTCAAAACCAACTTCTAAATTATTACAACTAAACATCTGTCTTGATTTAAAAACTCCAAGTACATAAAGAAGCATAAAACAGTAGTAAAGCAGCAAATTCCCCAATAAAAGTGTAACCACAGCCATAGCCCAAGAAGAGAGAATCCAAGCAATACATATTCTCTCTTCAAGCTGGAAAAGTCTGCACTAAGCTGAAGTATTCCCTCCCTGCGGACCAGGGGGGAAACGGAAGAAAAGAAGGCGAAAGAAAACGGGTCAGACATAAGTCCGGTAAGTCCAGTGATTATTCAGCATGCAAACAGGTAAAAGGATCATGACATGAATAAACTGAACATAGGACAATACCATAGAAATAAGATAACATAAGATAAGGTAAGATAAACTGAATATACTGTCGCACTCATTTCCATTTCTCTTCACCTACTAATGAATGTTTCAACAACCATCATGTGTTCATAACAAAGTGATCCCTTTCCCGATCGGCTTCTACCCGCATGCATTTCTTACTTGTGTCATTCGGCCCCGCTCGAATGTAGATACCTGTGCTGGTCCCACCATAGGGTGTATCAATTCCGATGGTGGCAACCCAACACAAATTCTAGACGCATAGTGTATACTGCTGATGCCCAGTGCCTGCTTATCCACTTCGAAGTACGTGCACGTCCATACTCTGCCGGAACCTAAACTACTGCACCACCCACCACTATTTTGACCGCTTATAATCAACCCAGTAATTATGCCCCACCCTGCCTAGTTCAGGGTACCGTGATACATCTATGTGGGTTACTGCTGAAATGGGTCCCCGTTACTAGGGTTTCCTAATCGACATGTTATAACGGTTAACTGTTCTCAAACTAACCTAACCCACCCATCTGTTTAACTAACATGTTGTATTGGTTAAGTGTTGCCTTGATTAACTTAACCCTACCATTCTTAGCTTGTCTGTTCCTCAGCTTTAATTTATTCATTAAAGCACCAACCTCTCACATTAGATATATATTGTTGCGGTCGCTGGATGTGCCGGGCGGTTCCGGGCAGTCTTACACTGCAACTCAATCTAACCTCGGGTTTTTGGGCTTAATGCGCCAACCTCTCACATTAGATCTATATTGTTGTGGTAGCTGGATGTGTCGGGCGGTTCCGGGCAGTCTTACATCGCAACTCAATCTAACCTCGGGTTAGGCATGTTCATCTTTAGCCAATTTACATATTTGTCATATGTGTCCAAATCTATGTGTTAAATTTTCCACAAGTCTAGTTAATACAAGTTTATGCCACAATCCCATGCTATGCCCAAAATTTACTTAATTAAATTATACCAAATTTTCCCCACATCACAACCGCACGTACAACGAGATTCAATCTAAGTTCCGAATGAACTTAGTATTTACAAAAGCAAGTAAAAGGGGGAAAATAGAAAAGAGGCATAAGAATTGACATAAGGAAAATTAGGCATGTAAAGATGTACCCCATTCAAGAATCATGTTTCAATGTTGTACATTAACAATATGTGTAGACAATAAATTTTACACCATAGGTATAAGGATTAGATAGAATTGGACTTAAGGGAATCACCATTTTTTATGCACAATGTGATAAGTCCCATTATTTTAATCGTAATAGTCTCATAGGCATAGGATGTACAACATGATAAGTTCTATCATAATAATCACAACAATCTCATCGGCATGATAGGTTCTATTATGTCAATCCAACAGTCTCATAGGCATGATAGGTTCTATTATGTCAGTCCAACAGTCTCATAGGCATGATAGGTTCTATTATGTTAGTCCGACAGTCTCATAGGCATGATCGGTGTCATTACATTAATCACCATAGTCTCATAGGCATAAGCAAAATTTAGATTTGACAAAAGGATAGGCACGAATCAAAATTAGGCATCGTTCTAGATCTGATTATTACAGTAACGATTTCTATTAGATGTTTAAATCTAAATAATAACTAAACTTACAGAAAAAGGACGGATCTTGTATTACGGGATCTGATTTCTGAATTTGTTAAGAAATCCTTTGATGTAGACGTTTGATTTGAAGTTCTTCTAATCGATTACCAGTTTGGATTAAATTTTCTAGTTTGGGGAAGATAAAAGAGGCTAGGCTAGCTTGTAGATGAACAGCATGACGGCACCATAGTTATAGGATTATGAGGTTAGTGTCTAGGTTTGGCTACGTATATATAGATGTCTAGGATTAATTCTAGCCTTTAGGTTAGTCTTGGAGAAATCAGAGCCATCAAAGCAAAGAGATGTGTCATTCAGCCAACCATAGCATGACACATAAGCCCTAATACCTCAAAAATTAGTCATCGGCCAATCAGAGAAGACCACATCAGCACAGAGCTACTAAAATTCGTCATAGGAAGCAGATCTCAAAAGGGGTCAACTCCCTACATGGGGATTCGACACCTATGTCGACTCCCCCTGGGGGGGGGGGGGGTCGACGCTCTGAGCGGGAAATTTTCCACTCAGCCTATTCAGTCCGAATTTTGAATTTTGAACTGGTTTTTGATTTTAATTATTATTTATATTTATTTTCTGCTTAAACTTGAAATCTTTTAACCTCTATAACTTCTTCATACGGAGTCCGATTCACGCAATCTCGGACTTTATCTCAAGAAGAATTCCGAGTCGAACGCAATGGTGTAACCCATTTCCCTTAATTCTTCTTCTAAAAATTAAGTGTTCTTAGATTTGTTAATTTTAATATTCACAGAAAATACGGGGTGTTACATTCTCCCCTCCTTAAAGGATTTCGTCCCCGAAGTCTCTAAGTTAAGAATAATGTATCCTAACATCCAACATCCATCTACTCGACCATCAATCACAGGCATCCATTGTCCTTAAAAATATTTCTAATTCTTTCATGATCATATGCATAGCGTGTGTATATATCCTTATCTAATGCAAAATCAGGCGGTCTACTGATTCCGTTGACCTCCTTGATGCGAATCATGTTAGTACCATGAGTCCATTATGTATGCAATTATTCCTAATCATACTTTCTACATGAGTGCACAATCATTCATACAAATGCAACGTCCATAGGATAACACATCAAGTTTCAAACAATATATAAACACATATATGCATATGCAATATGAAAGTGACTGAGCCGATCTAGTTCCTAGTGTGTGTGTATGTGTATGCATCGACGAGCAACCACTAGCAACCACTTGCAACCATCAATCATAACATGTTTCAAATACATGTTTACATCCATTGGTTTCTACCTAAGGATAATGAATAGGACCGAGAAGATATACTTAATAGATAGATACAAGCATGCATAAACTTATGGAAAAAGAGATCAAGAATGTACCCTTAAAGAGACAAGGGTAGGCTGCGCGTATCTTGTCCTAAGTCTCCCAAGTCACATCTTCCTCAGCATCACTCCATTGTACTTTAATTAGCTTGACCTCACGATTGCGTAGCCTTTTAACTTCTATACCCAAGATACGAGCTGGAACTCTTCTCACTGTTGCTTCTTGTTCCACTTCTATTTCCTCTAGTATGCTTGGCTCCACAACTTCCGCAGACTCATGTAAGCACTTTCGTAGATGAGAGACATGAAAGACATTATGTACTCCAGCCAATCTTTCGGGCAGCTCTACTTTATAAACCATCTTCCCAATCCTCTCAATGATAGGAAATGGCCCTACAAATCTTGGTTCCAATTTTCCTACGGATCCAAAACGAACGACATTCCTTAAAGGAGATACTTTAAGAAAAACTCTGTCCCCAACCTCAAACTCAAGGTCGGTCCTTCTTTTATCAACATAGGACTTCTGTCTATGTTGTGCGGTCTTCATTCGTCTTCGTATCAAGTCCACTTTCTCTGAAGTTTCTCTGATCATGTCAGGCCCAAGTACGAGCTTGTCTATAGACTCCCACCAACAAGTTGGTGATCAGCATGATCTCCCATACAAGACCTCAAAGGGTTCCATGCCTATGATGGCTTGGTAGTTATTGTTGTAGGTGAACTCCACCAAAGGAAGGTGATCCTCCCATGTTCCCCTAAAATCAAGAATGCACAATCTCAAGAGATCTTCTAATACTCTTTCACCCTCTCCATCTGACCATCGGTTTGAGGGTGATAGGCAATGCTTAAGCATAGCTGTGTGCCTACGACCTCTTGCAAGCTCTTCCAAATCTCACTCATAAAGATAGGATCTCGATCACTTACTATGCTAGAGGGTATCCCATGCAGTCAAACTACCTCTAAAAGATAAATGGATGCTAACGATGAGGCAATCCTTCTACTCTTAACAGGTATAAAGTGAGCGCTTTTAGTAAGCCTGTCCACTATTACCCAAATACTGGTATTTCACCTTCTTGACCTAGGAAACCCATCAATAAAGTCCATCGAAATGCTATCCCATTTCCACTGTGGGACCTCTAGAGGATGAAGTAGACCACCAGGCTTCTTCTGCTCTACCTTGACTTGCTGGCATATCAAGCATTTAGAGACAAACTCAGCTACATCCTTCTTCATGCCATTCCAGAAGAAAACCCTTTTTATGTCTTTATACATCTTATCCCCACCTGGGTGTATGGTCAACTTAGAATGGTGTGCTTCTTCGAGAATGGTCTTCACCAAATCCCTTACTTGTGGGATGCAAAGTCTTCCATCCCGTATCAACCAACCCTTGTCATCGATGGAGTATCTATTGAGATGACTAGAAGTCTTACCTCTAATTAGCTTATCCATCACATCAACTAGCTGAGGGTCTTCACGTTGTGCGGTTCCTATTGAGTCCAAAAGAGTAGGCCGCACCTCTAGCAATGCTAACAAACCAGGTACAAATTCAAAGGAGGGTCTAAAGTCAAAGTTTGCTATGTACTCCAAGCTTTTCCTTTCTACAAAGAGAGGACTTAAGATCAGCGTTTTCCTACTTAAGGCGTACGCTACAACATTGCCCTTGCCAGGGGTATAAGAAATCTCAAAATCGTATGAGGCAAGAAATTACATCCACCTTTGTTGTCTTAAATTAAGATCTTTCTGTGAGAAAAGGTAATTTAACGATTTATGGTCAGTAAACAATTCAAACCTTTCTCCTAGCAGGTAACGACGCCATGACTTAAGAGTGAAAACAATGGCAGCTAGTTCTAAATCATGAGTTGGGTATGTTTTTCTCATGTACCTTCAACTGCTTTCCTCCATAACAAACATAAATGAACTCTTATTAATGGAATAGGTTGAATTATTTGATTTGAATTTATATTGTAAATTCATCCAGAACTTCTTAAAGGAAAAGGGATTTTTTTTTTGATCAAATAAAACTACATAGTTTAGAGTTTGTTTGCCATGGTGCATGCCTTATTTAAAGATTCATACCATTTTTTTTGATTCCATTTAGATATGGTATCGATATAGGATGTTCCCATCCAAAGAAAACTTTCTTACTTTATCTCGGTTCTCTTTTTAAAAAGTAATTCAATTAAATACAAAGACTTAAGAGCGAAAACAATGGCAGCTAGTTCTAAATCATGAGTTGGGCAGCTTTTCTCATGTACCTTCAACTGCCTTCCTCCATAACAAACTACTCTACCCTCTTGCATCAAGACAGCACCCAATCCTGTACTGCATGCGTCTTTGTATACAGTAAACATCTTACTCCCATCAGGCAATGTCAGAACCAAGGCTGTTGTTAGAGCTTTTTTCAATCGTTGGAAAGCAACATCGCAATCCAAATCCCAAGCAAAAGTTAGGTTCTTCTTTATCAGCCTAGTAAGTGGGGCTGAGATTTTCGCAAATTCCTTAATGAACTTTCTATAAAACCCCGCTAGCCTGAGAAAACTTCGTACTTCGGTTGCATTCCGAGGGATCTTCCAATCTTGCACCGCAACTACTTTTGCGGGATCCACAGCTATCCCTGCTTTGGACACTACATGTCCAAGAAACCTTACTTCTCTCCAAAAATGGCATTTGGAGAATTTTGCTTTCAGTTGATGTGCACGAAGAGTATCCATAACTTCCCTTAAATGCAAAGCATGTTCTTCCTCACTTTTTGAGAAAAACAAAATGTCGTCCACGAAGACCACTACAAATTTATTAAGGAACTCTCTGGACACCCTACTCATCAAGTCTACGAAATAGGCAAGTGCGTTTGTCAAGCCGAAAGGCATTACAAGCCATTCGAAGAAACCATCCGGGGTCCTAAACGCGGTCTTATCTATGCTATCTTCAGCCACTCTTAGCTGATGAAATCCGATGGCCAAATCTAGTTGGGAGAAAACTGAGGCACATACGAGCTGGTCGAACAAGTCGTCTATTCTGGGAAGTGGGTGCCTATTCTTCTTGGTCAGCTTGTTTAGCTCTCTTAGTCCACACACAGGTGAAGTGAATTTTCAAGAGTATTACCAAGGCGAGTCATAAGTCTAAATAATCTCCTTTCACAATCAAGGATGGCACCATTACTGGATAACCAATCCATGTCTAGAATCAACCGATAGCCCGTGAAGCCCAAAACGTAAGCATTACATCTAAACCTGACGCTTAGTATTGAAATTTCCAAATCCAAACAAATCATGGACAAATAAGCCGAGCCCCCAATTGGATTTGAAACAACCATGGGATCCTCTACTATACTGGTATATAGGTTCAGAGATTCAACTAAAGCAGTAGATATAAAAGAGTGCGATGCTCCAGAATAAAAAATAATACGAACTGGATGATCAGAAAGATAAACTAAACTCTCAACAGAAATATTTCTACCTCTTTCTTGTGGAGGTGCAATGAGACCGTTAATCTTCCCTCCAGAAGTCGATCCAGTCCTCTGCCCTTGCCCTTGCCTTTTTGGGCAATCCTTAGCTATATGTCCTGTCTCGCCGCATTGAAAGCAACCACCCATCTTCCTCTTCTTCTTCCTGCAGTCTTTGATTAGATGTCCAGGTATGCCACAAAATTTACACTTCCACTTGTCACGGGGTATGTTATTCTTCCCGCCTTTATTGGAATCTGTCTTCTTATTCTGCGATCCCTCCACTTTCTTGTCTAAATGTTCTTCCATCTTTTCCTCTTTCCTACCATCCTTGTCTTCCTCCTGTGACAGTGTCATGTCCACCAGTCTCTCAAAAGTCGCACACATAGGTATATGGGACATAGCTAGGCTGTGCAGTGGCTCATTCAACCCTTTCACGGAATGGAGAGCCTTTTTATGTGGAGTGTTTACAACTCCAGTCCGAATCTAGCCAGTTGGTTGAATTGGTTGACGTATTCCTTAACCGATAGGCTTCCCTGTTTGAATGCTAGGAACTTCTCCATCTGTAGGCTTCATTCATCTTGCAAGAGGAACTTCATTTCAAATCTCCTTCTGAAATCCTCCCAAGTTTCAACTGGTCTCTCAGCATTAGTAACTTCCCACCAGTAAGAAGCTTCATCCTTAAGTAACCATACAGCCAATTGTATCTTCTGTCTGTCGTCCACTTCGAATATAACAAACAAGTCTTCTATTTCCTTGAGCCAGTTTCTTGCTTCCACAAATGACTTAGTTCCATTAAAGTTCTTTCCACCTATAGCTTGAAAGTCTCTACATATCTTCAAGAAAGCATTCACACGTGGAGGACGAGGAGGAACGGCTGCAGTTGGGGGAGGAGGAACATCTGCTGGGCCTGTGCCATTAGCCCTAGCCTCTAGATACCTTCAGAACCAGCCAGGTATCGGTACGCCCTCGGGAAGATTAAGATACCTAGGCATGCTGAAATGAAAAAGAAAAGGTTCAAAACAAAGGATAGAAAGATAGTGCATATGACTTTGGGGATTATGCCTTTAAAGTAAAGCAACAATTTTCTTGAAAATGCTTCTTTAAATTTCTTTTTGAAAAATAAATTTTCAAAAACTTTTATCTGATCTGGTAAACCATCACTCTGATACCAAGTGAAACACCCTACCTACGTTAAGGTCACTCACAAAGGGAATGCATTAACTTTAGTGAAGCATTTTTGGTAAAAGACATAGATAATTTACAAGACAAACATACAAACAGCGGGAAACTTAAATTATTTCATAAATAGCATGGTTCAGTCAAAACATTACAAGCATTGTCTCAAAACCCAACTTCTAAATTATTACAACTAAACATCTGTCTTGATTTAAAAACTCCAAGTACATAAAGAAGCATAAAACAGTAGTAAAGCAGCATAAATCCCTAATAAAAGTGTAACCACATCCATAGCCCAAGAAGTGAGAATCCAAGCAATACATCTACTCTCTTCAAGCTGGAAAAGGTATGCACTAAGCTGAAGCATTCCCTCCCTACGGACCGGGGGGGGGGGGGGACGGGAGAAAAGAAGGCGAAAGGAAACAGGTCAGACATAAGTCTGGTAAGTCCAGTGATTATTCAGCATGTAAACAGGTAAAAAGATCATGACATGAATAAACTGAACATAGGACAATACCATAGAAATAAGATAGCATAAGATAAGGCAAGATAAACTGAATATACTGTCGTACTCATTTCCATTTCTCTGCATCTACTAACGAATGTTTCAACTACCATCATGTGATCATAACAAAGTGATCCCTTTCCCGATCGGCTTCTACTCGCATGCATTTCTTACTTGTGTCATTCGGCCCCGCTCGATTGTAGATACCTGTGCTGGTTCCCACCATAAGGTGTATCAATTCCTATGGTGGCAACCCGACACAAATTCTAGATGCACAACGTATACTACTGATGCCCAGTGCCTGCTTATCCACTCCAGAGTACGTGCACGCCCATATTCCGCCGGAACCTACACCGCTGCACCACCCGCCGCTATTTTGACCGCTTATAATCAGCCCAGTAATCGTGCCCCTCCCTGCCTAGTTCAGGGTACCGTGATACATCTTTGTGGGTTACTGCTAAAATGGGTCCCCGTTACTAGGGTTTCTTAATCAACATGTTATAACGGTTAAGTGTTCTAAAATTAACTTAACCCACCCATCTGTTTAACTAACATGCTGTATTGGTTAAGTGTTGCCTTGATTAACTTAACCCTACCATTCTTAGCCTGTCTGTTCCTTAGCTTTAATTGATTCATTAAAGCACCAACCTCTCACATTAGATATATATTGTTGCGGTCGCTGGATGTGCCAGGCGGTTCCGGGCAGTCTTACACTGCAACTCAATCTAACCTCGGGTTTTTTGGCTTAATGCGCTAACCTCTCACATTAGATCTATATTGCTGCGGTAGCTGGATGTGCCGGGCGGTTACGGGCAGTCTTACACCGCAACTCGATCTAACCTCGGGTTAGGCATGTTCATCTTTAGCCAATTTACATATTTGTCATATGTGTCCAAATCTATGTGTCAAAATTTCCACAAGTCTAGTCAATACAAGTTTATGCCACATTCCCATGCTATGCCCAAAATTTACTTAATTGAATTATACCCAATTATCCCCGCGTCATAACCGCACGTAAAACGAGATTCAATCTAAGTTCCGAATGAACTTAGTATTTACAAAAGAAAGTAAAAAGGGGAAAAATAGAAAAGGATCATAAGAATTGACATAAGAAAAATAGTGTACCCAATTTAAGAATCATGTTTCAATGTTGTACATTAACAATATGTGTAGACAAACAATTTTACACCATAGGTATAAGGATTAGATAGAATTGGACTTAAGGGAATCACTAATTTTTATGCGCAACGTGATAAGTCCCATTATTTTAATTGCAATAGTCTCATAGGCATAGGATGTACAACATGATAAGTTCTATCATAATAATCACAACAATCTCATCGGCATGATAGGTTCTATTATGTCGATCCAACAGTCTCATAGGCATGATAGGTTCTATTATGTCAGTCCAACAGTCTCATAAGCATGATAGGTTCTATTATGTCAGTCCAACAGTCTCATAGGCATGATAGGTGTCATTACATCAATCACCATAGTCTCATAGGCATAAGCATAATTTAGATTTGATAAAAAGATAGGCACGAATCAAAATTAGGCATCGTTCTAGATCTGATTATTACAGTCATGATTTCTATTAGATGTTTAAATCTAAATAATAACTATACTTACAGAAAAAGGACGGAACTTGTATTCTGGGATCTGATTTCTGAATTTTTAAGCTATCCTTTGATGTAGACGTTTAATTTGAAGTTCTTCTAATCATTACTAGCTTGGATTAAATTTTCTAGTTTGGGGAAGATGAAAGAGGCTAGGCTAGCTTGCAGGCGAACAACATGATGACACCATAGTTTTAGGATTATGAAGTTAGGGTCTAGGTTTGGCTACACATATATAGATGTCTAAGATTAATTCTAGCCTTTAGATTAGTCTAGCAGAAATCAGAGCCATCAAACCAAAGAGATGTGTCATCCAGCCAACCATATCACGACACATAAGCCCTAATACCTTAGAAATTAGTCACCAGCCAATCAGAGAAGGCCACATCAGCTTAGAGCTACTAAAATTCGTCACAGGAAGCAGATCTCAAAAGGGGTCGACTCCCTACAGGGGGGTCGACACCTATGTCAACTCTCTTATACGGGGGTCGACACCTATGTCGACTCCCCCTGGGGAGGTCGACACCTTGCGCGGGAAATTTCGCGCTCAGCCTGTTCTGTCTGAATTTTGAACTGGCTTTTGATTTTAATTATTATTTATATTTATTTTCTGCTTAAACTTGGAATCTTCTAACCTCCATAACTTCTTCATAAGGAGTCCGATTCACAAAAACTCGGATTCTATCTCAAGCAGAATTCCGAGACGAACGCAATGGCGTAACCCGTTTCCCTTAATTATTCTTCTAAAAATTGAGTGTTCTTAGATTTGTTAATTTTAATATTCACAGAAAATACGGGATGTTACACCCCAGATATGAAGAATGAAATCCATTTGTGTAGCATCTGGAATCCCTAAATGTGAAGAATGAAATCCATTTGCGTAGCATCTGAAAAATCTCAGATGTGAAAAATGACTAAACCATTTGCGTAGCATCTGGAATCCCTTGATGTGGAGTATGTAAACCATTTGCATAACATATGGAATCCAAAGATGTGAAGAGTGAAAACCATTTGCGTAGCATCTGGAATCCCCAGATGTGAAGAATGTAAACCATTTGCATAACATATGGAATCCCCAGATGTGAAGAATGAAATCCATTTGCATAACATCTGAAAAATTAAGATGTAAAGAATGACTAAACCATTTGCATACCATCTGGAATCCCCAAATGTGAAGAATGTAAACCATTTGCGAAACATTTGGAATCCCCAGATGTGAAGAATGAATTCCATTTGCATAGCATCTGAAATATCAAATGTGAAGCACTAAACCCAAAGTTCTCCCCTAGCGGGGGCACATTATATAAGTCATTCCCCTAAAGGGGACACGATAATATAGAAACATCTCCAAGTAGAAGTCTCAAACTAATCAGCTAAATTGAAATACCTATTGTGTTGACGAAGCTCAGGGGCTCCATACATATTGGGAAGCTCAAATAAATTTAACCAACAAAGTAGAAACCTCTAGCGCGTCAGTTACAATCAAGGAAACTTGATAAACTGATTACATAGAGTTTTACGACTCGTGACGACCATAGCTTAAAGGCGACACAACGACTTAAAAGTCGAGCGATGCTCTGGAAGAATACCGCGAGTCCATCACAACAAAGTAGCAAGTCAAAACCTATACGTTTGGTTTAATTTGCCTTCAAAATGGATCATTTGGAAAATTCAGCAAAATCGATATACTCGAAACACCAGTCAAATTCATCACACCAATTAAGATCACCCTGGTAGATCCAATTGGAATATCATAACACAAAGGTTTTCTCATCTGCAAAGCTCCAATTGAGAAATATTTACGCACGTGGGCAAGCTGTCGTGAAATGGAAATTCAAAATTGTATCCCAGGATGATCCATGGTGTCGAAGCAAATCCAAAATTCTGAGTCCATCCAAAGGCCGTAGTGGCTCTACCCTTAGAAACTCAAATAAAAATTATAATCTGAAAGAGTACATGTTTCATGAAGCGTAAACATCGTACAAGATCATATAAGCATTTAGAAAGGCAGAACTTGAAGTCTGCAATCAATATACATATTAGTTAGCAGAACTCAAGTACCGTTGTGAATTCAAATTCGAGTACTATATCTATGCAAACAACGTTTAATGAATTTTAAGTAGTTAAACAAAATAGTTTTGCATAGGCACATCACTCAATTCGCCATAAGTCATTCTCTAATGATTAACTGACCTGTTATTCATGTGGACGATCAATAATCAAGTATAAGTCTGAAATCGTGCAAGTGCTTGTTTTCATTACAGAACAGGTGGCATGAAGCACATGAATTCAACCAACAAATTTTGTGCTTAGATCGTTTGGAATCAACAAGTCAAAGCATCAAATCATAATTTGCCTTAGCAAACAAAAAGCTACGACTGAATCTCAATGCAAGTTGTGTTAACAAAGTTTGATTCGAAACCCCCATTTCTCACAAGCAAAAAATACAAGCTTCGAGAGGAAAATGTTAACTAACCAAAAATCCATTTGAGCATTTTGTCGAACAGTAAAAATTCACCAATCTTGTTTTGAGCAGCATCAGGGAACCGGTCATACACAGTTGATGATCGTGCAGAAGCAGCCTCCATGAGTTTTGGTCGCTCGGGCACATCACGCCAACTCCCGGTCGAGCACCAGGAAGCAGTTAGTCTGGTCATGCATTAGAGGTTGGTCATGTTCTACATTACTACGGTGGAGTATGTAGCAGTTGTCAGCTGCCATACGTTGGGTTAAGCAATATACAGGCTTGCGTTTTGGTCGCACACTTCTCCTGCTCGTGCGCTTTTCCCTGGTCGCTTGCACAAGTTCTGCTCGTTCACTCCCACGGTCGAGCACCAATCCGGAGGTCGTGCAACATCCCATTGGTGTAGAGAAGTGCTCGAGCACATGCAGTTATGGATGAGAAAAATTATATAAAAGAATAAAGCGATGGCAGAGATGTAATTATTGATCCCATATTTTGCAAAGAGACAAAGGGGGCATTATTATAATGGTAGAAATGGCTCAACAAAAAATCAAATGGACAAGGATATGGCCTGAAGACTTCCTTTAACGTGTTCTTTATTCAATACCATGTACGGAAAAAGCAAAAGGGAGTACATGTTGGACTATCTCATGGTACAGATACTATACATGCAAATTAAATAGTGCGTGATAGCTGGCAGATCGGTTCATGATAATTAATGCCTGCACGTTCAAATAAAGTATGGAGCGGTCGCTTATATGTTCAACACAGGTCACTCGTTCATAATAGTGAGGGGTCAGTCGTGCGTCTGATGACAGCTATGCACAGATGTCCGATGGCAGATTTGTAAATACTTCTATGTGTGACCAGAACTCTGTTCACCATAATTACAGCTTTGCCACCTGGTCCAAACTTCTCCTATAAATACCCCATTTCATAACCATTCAAGAGACCGATTCTTCCACCATGAAGGGCTGCCCAAATCACTTCTCCACCGTTCTCAAGCAATCCAAGCTCCATTAATGGCTTCCTAAGCTCACTTCATCTTCCTCCAACATCAAATTGATCAAATCTCCTTCATGCTCCATGGAAAATCGCTTTAGCTCGATTCACATCATCTCAAATCTCCATTAGAGATCCGTTCAAGCTCACTCAAAGTTCTCTGATCCTCATTCATTCTCTCCAAGCCAAGATCCGCCATCTCTAAGCCGAGATCCGCCATTCTACTTCTCTCCAACCGCCATTAATCCTCTACCGAGTTTCGATTCACATGTCAACCGCCTCGGATTCATCGTTGATCCACTAAGTGCTCAAATCGTGGAACAAACACTCTCATGCTCATCGCATTCAAAGGATCCAACCACTTCCATAATGGTCTAGAGAGAATCAAGTCATTAAAGAGAGGAAAAATCATTATACGAAGAGAGAATGAGCCAAAATGAGATGTTGAACATTGTAAATCTCTTCATGATAACGAAAATCACTTCAAAAGTGGACGTAGATCTATCCTAGATCGAACGACTATAAAAATCTTTGTGTTTTTTACTTTCTTTTTCCTGCTTATTTTGTGATTGTGGTCTCATTTTCTATTGCATGCCTTTTTGGTGAAGTGTCGATAAGACACCTTAGGTGTTAACCATTTTTGGTTTAAACAAAAGCCGCTGGATCTTAGGGATTTTTTTGATTTGAGCCACTTTCGAAAACTAATAACAGGAGTAGGCCAGTTTCATAACTAATTACCGAAATAGGCCACTTTTGTTAGTAAAGGCGTTATTCCGAATAACGCTAGTGGCCATTTTTTTTTGAAAACGTTATCTGAGATAACGCCTAGACGATTAAATCCTTTTTCTCCCTGTTTTATTTCCTCCTTCCATTCTTATTTCACTAGGCCACTTTCGAAATAAAGTTTTCCCTTTTTTGTAAAACTTGAACAATTTTAGGACCAAAATTGTTTTATAAGATCTACCCTTCACTTAACAAGTTAGAGATCTCGTTTTTGTGTTAAAGGTATGGCTATTTACATTTGGATTTTATAATTTCTAATATTAGGTATGTTATACAAGTAGAATCCTTACAGGTAGATAAATTGTTGTTGCTTTGTATGTAGAATGACTCCTAAATGTACTCCTACCATTTGTTATTTGATGGGGACCTAGTAGTAGACGATGATAACTTTGGCAAATACGTTGGAGTGTCGTATAAACCCGCTAAAGTAGTTAGAGGATGTAACTTGGTTCAGTTGAAAGAATCGATATATAAAGCGACTAAGATTAGATCCAATGAATTTGACATTGAACTTATATGTAACTGGCCTACCGATTCTGGATTGAAAGTCATTAAAATAGTCGATGATGATGATGTGGATATAATGTTTTCAACGGCAGCAAAATCCATAGAGCTTTATGTTATAAAGAGCGACCGGGTTCTAGTCGAAGAAGATACATGTCGAGTAGAAGACAACGTTGAATGTCAAAATAATGATTTGTCGAGCTGTAATCCTTCGACCTTTAATACTACATCCTTTGGATACAATGAACCCAATTTGATGTAAGGAAGTTTCACACAAATGATGAAAAGGTTGACTGCATTTTGGTTATTTCTTGAATCTATAAGCATATGTTATTATTGTATTTTGTAAGTACTCTGTTTTTTATGCAGTATTGTTACCCAACAATCAAATCTTTTTTGCTCTACTGGACCGTCAGGTTATTACATGTCCCCTTTCATGCATCCTATGCAAACCGAGTTACAACATTTAAGTCAGAGGTATGTGAAATATATTTATAGTTAACATGTTGTTTTTGTATGTAAAGTAATACATTTAGTTCTCACTGTTATTTTATTTGAATCTTCAGTGTTCAAATCAACGACATTGGTACATAATCAAATACCCAAGTACATAACGAGGGCATTGTAGCAAATGAGGCAGTACACTATGGGGATCCCCCCATTAATAGTATGGATGTAGTGAGCATACCAGAGAATGACTTTTCCTGGGTAGAGAGCATGCAAGTAAATAATGAACTATTAGACTTTAATTTTGATGATTTGGAAGGTAGATATGCTGAAGATAGTGATGAGAATGAAATGGAAATTCCCCTTTAGGATGACTTATGCGCGTCCCAACTAGCGTTGAACTCAAATGTTGAAGATATGCAATTCAAGAATGAGATATTTTCAACATTATGTGTCAAAACCGGTTTCAAAGTCGGTATGGTTTTCGAAACGAAACAAAAAATTCAAACAACAATTAAGTGAATGGTCAATTCTTCATGTTGTCTCCTTCAAACTTATTAAGTCCAATAAAACCAAATATACTGCTATCTACAATGTCGATGTCAATTGTCCAAGTATAATTCAGACAATTGTTCCAAAAAAAAAGCCGAGCAGAATTGGTGGATCGTAAGAAAATATCCGAGCGATCACAAATGTGCATATCCAACGGTTAACGCAAACCACAAGCAGGCAACGTCTTCATTTCCGATTTCGGAAATCTTGTCGTTCATAAAATTTGATTTGAATATAACCGCTGGTACTGTACAAGTTTTAGTGGAGGAACAATTGTTGGTGAAGACTGGTTATATGAAAGCGTGGAAAGGTTGAGTAAGGACCTCGAAACAGTATATGGAGACTGGGCGGAATCATATGCCACCTTAAGGAAATATTTCACAGAAATTGCGAAAACGAATCTAGGAAGCGTAGGGCATGTTGTTACGGACGATGTTGGAGTGTTTGAACGTGCTTTTTGGGCATTTGGACCATGTATTGAAGGATTTGCACTTTGTCGTCCATTATTGTGTATTGATGGCACACATTTGTATGGAAAATACAAAAGAAACATTGCTAGAAGCTACCGCTATTGACGGAGAAGACCATCTATATCCTTTGGCTTATGCGATTGTTGAGTCAGAATATGCGGACGGTTTAGGTTGGTTTTTTTTTTGCATGCACCACTTCATTCGAACCATTAACAATAGTCAAATTACTTTTATTTCAGACAGAATGAAAGGCATACCGATTGTGCTGGAAACAAGGTGGCCTTCACCTCATATGCATCGTTTTTGTGCGAAACATCTCAAAGCTAACTTTCAAGCAGTTGGTTTTAAAGACAAAAGACTGATCGGGCTTTTTATGCTGCGGCTTGTGCTTCAGAGGTAGTCGAATACCAAAAACTTTCGTGATGAAATAAAGAACGTTAACGAAAAGGCGCATATTTGGATTGAAAAAAGTTTAGGCGGGAAAGAGAAAAACTGGGCTCTTTGCAAAGATGATGGCGGTCGATTTCATGTAATGACCACAAAAGCTTCATAGAGCTTTAATGTTGTATTGAAAGGGGCTCGATCATTACCCGTGAAAGCATTGGTTGCTCGTACCTTCTTTTGATTAGTAGATTACTTTTGTCAACGAAGAGATACAACACAAAGTCTTAAAACCAAACTTACACCTAAATGGGAAGAAAAGATTGCTGAACGAGCTGATGAAGCAAGACACACAACGATCATTCGATTTAGTCCGACAGAATGGTCTGTGGTGCATTATTTTGGTGATGAATTCAAAGTGATTATCAACGATGACACTTGCTCTTGTACATGCAATATTCCTTTACTACAACATTTACTTTGTATGCATGTAATGGCGACTTGTTCATCGGTTTCAACTGGAGCTAACAGAGCTCATCATAATTTTGCTTCACCATAATATACGATTGCGAAATACCTAGCTGCATACACGTTGGAATTTCACCTCGTTAGTGATAGGCGATATTGGCCGTTAATGGAAAATCAGTTGGTCGTACCTCCTATAGTGAAAAGGCCGTCAAGACGCCCGAAATCCACCAGATTCAAAAATACAATGGACGAACATCAGACTTCAAAAGGAAACAGATGCAGCAAATGCGATGGTGTTGGTCATAAGAAGAATCGTTGTACTTCGGTTATTTATTTGTGTAATTTGGATATGTTTATGTTTTGTTGTCGAATATGTCAGTGTCTTCTTGATTGCTCAGTCGTTTCCTAGTTTGAATTGTAATTGCCTTTTGTTGTGGCTGCTAGAATATGCTTATTGCCTCCTATGGAGACAGTGAATAATTGATAGAGCGTTATCTGGGATAACGCTTATAAGCTTTTTCAATGAAAACACTAGGTTAATTTATAAAAAAATTAGTAACTACCACAAGCAGAGAGTATTTTTTTGTAGCGTTGTCTAGGATAAAGCTTATAAAAATTAGTAACTGCCACTAGTACAAGTAGAGAGTATTTTTTATAGCGTTTTCTCAGATAACGCTTTCAAGAAAATAAAACAATTCAAATTAGTGTTATCTGGGATAACGCCTTTATATGAAAATTGGTCTAAATTTGTATATAGTTTTAAAACTGGCATAATTCTATTATAAGTTCTACAAAGAGGCCTAAATTGACAAATTTTCCTGGATCTTAAGATTGTACACGTGGAAGAACCCTGAATTTTTATGGAGAATTGGAACCGAAAAGTGAATGAGAAAGATTGTGATTTCATATAATATAATAGATTGCTGATATATCAGCAACAGTTTTGCAGTTGATGTAAATAATTGAAAAAGTTGCTGCAATATCAGACACTATTGCAAATAGTTGCATTATTTGCTGCAATTTGGTAGAGCGTGCAGATTTTTTTGTTTTGTTTTGTTTTCGATTAATTTATTTCGTAGTTTTAATGCATGAATACAATGTTGATTATGTGTTGAATTTAATTTTGAATTTTTATAAATTTTCTCGTTATTTTTATGAATTTTTGATGATTTTCGAAAAACAAGGACTTTTAGACATGGAGTTTTTTTGTATTTTGAAACATAACAGGGACTTGAGCCAAATTGTCCCTAGAATATAAGTATAATATGTGAGATAGTGGGTTTTCATTTCACATCACTGGATTAGCCAAAAGAAAGTTGCACCAAATATTATGGAAGAATGGATGGACTAAATCAAAAGCTAAATAAATTCAGTATGCTGAATATAATATAGTACAAGTAGAAAATTCAAGTATTTTTCATCCTTAAAATCCCTCATTCATGTATTAAATAAATAAGGATAGCACAATAGACTCTACTCAAATGCAATACCTGAAAATAACCGAGGAAAGCATCACATTCCATCATTTGTATGCAACATGAACCGATCTAATTTATTTCATTTCCTTTTCTTGAGAGCAAAGCATACAATAACCTGTTTTTTCATTTACAAAAAAAATACATGTGAAGTGTACGTATGTTTTTAATTAGACTTTTTTCAATTATATCATAGATGAAATGAAATACAATACATATTTTAATAAATTCAATGTATTAAATACAATGCATTAATCGAAAATTTTAGATAATTGAATTAATAATATTTATTTCCACCATGGTCTCACATTAATGTTCTAAATAAATAAGGATATCACATGAATTCTCAAGTACTAAAAAAATCTCTATTCGATATAACTTCTTCCTATGCCTATAAATTCCGTTGAACCCCAAAATGAAAGACTAGGGCAGTCTTTTTGGTCTTCAAAAATCAATTGATTTATTGTTTCGCTCCTGTATCTTTCGAAAAGAGAAAAATATTTCAGCAAGTTGTTTCATGGATCCGCGAGAGAGTACTTGAGTTCTCCTAATAAACTAAAGATGTTTTAGTGTAAAAGCGGAAATCAGTAGACATACTATCATTTGTTCTTTTATATTAAAATGTGTTTTTTTGCTAAGTTTGTCTTTTACCCTATTTTCCACTAAATAATTGTACCTATAAAATTTAAAAGTTATGGCACGTTTTGCAAACTGATGACTAAACACAATGCACATTTACAATGCAAGCTATTGCAGATTTTTGAGTTTATTCTTTTGGGAAAATCTCATCTGTTGTATAATTCAAACCACATGCGTTTTGGGTATTTAGTATATGCTCAAAGCAATGTCTTATTGTGCAAATTTGGCTTCTTCTATTTTGCTTCGATATAGTTTGTGGTCTTCAACAAGGATAGGACTAATACAATTGCGGTTTCAACAGTTTGTGTAAATCCAGTATACTAGCATTCACAAAAAAAGCTGCTATTAGAACCAAGTTTTTACAGCAATAAATTATTGCAATTCGTAATGAATGCTATTACAGCAATTTGTTCCTGTAGGCTGTAATAGTCGCCACTCTTCAAAAACCATATTTTTGCTAGTCGTAAGGGCTACATATGACAACTATTTCATTTGTCAGTTTTAATATAAATCTATTATAATTATTTTCTTTTGTCAACGGTGATATGTGCCAATTTCCATTGACAGCTCTTTTTATGTTTGCCAGTTTAAATAGATGTCTATTACAATCATTTTCTTTCACCTAATAGATGCCAGATTTTACAATTTTGTTTTTGTGAGTCGTAACGTATATTACAACTTTTAACAATCATTCTCTTTCACCTAATAGATGCTAGATTTTACACTTGTTTTTTCAGTTGTAAAATATATATTACAACTTTTATATCACATGTTGTTAAGGCAGGAATGACAGTTTGAGTAAATAGTCTCAAATCACAAAATAAATTGAAGGTGCATTGTGTAAATATAAGTTGATAGATACGTAGTTAACTTATGTGTGTCCGTCGTATGCGAAAGGTAGAGGGTTTGGTTTCGACCGTCGTTACATAACAGTGGTATCAGAGACAAAGGTTATGGACTGAGTCATGCTGACAAGGTAGTGTACTAAAAAGATACTTGTAGGATGTGGGTCAAGTGAAAGACTGTTAGAATTGTCTCGTATGTTGTTAAAGCATAAATGATGGTTTGAATAAGTAGTTTCGTATCACGAAATAAATTGAAGGAGTAGTGTATAAATATGAGTTGATAGACACGTAACATTAGAGACTTCTTTTGATACAAGGGTATATATATATCAATTCATATGTGTGCTCCTTATATGTGGAATAAAATGGGGTTTTGTTCCAACCGTCGTTACAGAACATTATAGTTTACTAGCTGTATTAAAAGCCAACTTTCAACAAACCAATCATCATTATCTTTTTGAAGATTTGTAATAAAAATGAGAAGATAAACTTTTTTATTATTGAATTGATGATTTGTACAAAGTAATAGCTGTATTCATACAGTTTTGTATCGTAACCGTCAAATAAAAATATGAAATAAAAGAACAAGTGCAGCCGATATAACAGAAGGCCCAACTCGGCTTTGCTGAGGAGATACAATACTCTCTCGTTTACTCTAGGTAATGCGGCTGCTTTACTATTTCCCCTCAAATTTAGCAAGGATTTCCACCGCTCTTATTTTTCTTCGATTGCTCTTTCCTTGCCTCAGGTCTAATGGTCTTCTCCTAAGATTTGTGCGACTTGTAACTCTTTAGATCTTCTACTATGAGATTGCTTCTCAATTGGGTGAGATTCGAATCAGATGGTGATTTTTGAGTGCAGTGAGATTTAGTCTTCTCCTTTTCTTTAGATCTGTGAAGTTTGTGACTTTTGTACTCTTCAACTTTGAGTTTGCTTCTCAAACTAGTAAAGCTAGCTGCTGACAGGGGCTTTGTTAGAATATCGGCTCTTTGTTTAGTAGATGTTAAGTGATTTGCTTGCAGCAGTCCATTTATTACTCGTTCACAAACAAAATATAAATTCAACTCCAAGTGTTTAGTTCGTGAGTGTAAAATCGGGTTGGCAGTGAGTGAGACGATGCTAAGAGTATCACACAAATTATTGGTGCTCTGTTGGTTTGAATCTTTAGCTCACTGAGTCAGGATTTGATCCAGATGATCTCTGCTGTAGTGCTCGTCACGCTCCTGAATTCTTCTTCTTCTATACTTGAGCGTGATATGGTTGTTTGTTTCTTAGCACACCAGGAAATTGGATTTTGACCCATGTAAATTCAACATCCTGATGTTGACTTTATGTCATCTAAATCATTGGCACAATTAGCATCAACAAAACCTGTGATGTTTAGATTTTTGCTGCCTTTTCTTGTTAGAACATAGTTTGTTGTTCCTCTTAGATATCATAGTATTCTCTTAACTGCCTTCCAATACTTACTAAGTGGTTGTTGCAAGAAAGCCTTATTCACACTAAAGGCTATGTCTGGCCTTGTAATGGTGGCATACTATAGATCCCCTACTATGCTTCTGTATTGACTTTTATTTTTAATAGCTTCTCCTTTATTCTTTGATAAGTTTAAGTTTCTTATCATAGGAACGGGTAGAGGATTGGCTTGACTCATAGCAGTTCTGTTGAGTATGTCTGATATGTACTCCTTTTGACATAAATGTAACTCTGTGCTTGATTTTCTTTTGACTACCCAGGAACTAGCTTAAAGTTTCCCAAGTCTTTAATTGAAAATTACCTGTCATGATGCTTGTTAAGTTGTTGATTTCATCCTCATTGTTACCTGTAATAATAAAATCATCTACATAAATTAATATGTACGCAGTAGTATTATTACAAAACTTAGTAAAGAGGGAATTATCAGATCTTGATGGCTGATAATTCAGCTGAGCTTAGACTGATTTGAGTTTGTTGAACCAAACTCTTATTTCTTGTTTTAACCCATCTATTGCTTTGTTGAGTTTACACACTAAGTTTTGTTGTTGTTGATGTTAAAAACATGTAGTTGTTGCATGTAGACTTCTTCCTCAAGGTCTTCATTTAGGAAGACATTATTTACATCTAATTGCCTTATTTTCCAACTGTTATGAAGTGTTATGGTTAGAACCAATCTAATTGTGGTAGGTTTGGCCACTGGGGAAAAAGTCTCTGTAAAGTTAAGTCCGTGTTGTTGTATGTAGCCTTTTGCTACTAATCTGACCTTGTATTTCTGTATTGTGCCATCAGAGTTTTTCTTTATTCTGCAGGCCCACTTGCACTTTATTATGTTTTATCTTTGGATATTTCAACCAGACTCCATGTCTTGTTCCTTTTTAGTGCTTTAATTTCCTCTTCCATAGTAGTTTTCCAATTGATATTGTTCATTGCTTGCTCTAAGTTTTCTGGTTCCTCAGTTTCCAAGTTAGTTGCATAGACTTTTTGTTTAAAAATGCCACTTTTTGATCTTGTTATCATATGATGCTTTGGTCATTCATTTGCTGGTGCATCGACATTCTTTGTCTCCCTTTCGTGACCTTCAGATGAAGCTACTTCAATTTGATAGTGTTGAGTGGATCGACTTGAATGTGTCCCATTATCATTCTCACTGTGTTGATTGCAGCAGTTGAATCCCTATGTTCATGACCTGGCCTGTCTTCGGGCATAGTGAGTTGTGAACCTAATTCCTGCTGACTATTCTCAACAGTTTCCTGATACAAAGGTATATTAGATAAAGAAATTTTTGGATTGTAAACTTTTTGAGAAGTTTTAATTTCTTGATTGGAAAATGGAAAGATCTGTTCATTAAATAAATCGTGTCTTGACATAGTTATATTCCCATTGTTGGTTAAACACCTGTAACCTTTTTGATTAGTTAAATAACCTAGAAAGGTACAAGGAGCAGATCTAAACTCCAATTTATGTGAGTTATATGGCCTTAGATAAGGCAAAAACATCCAAAACTTTTAGCATTGAATAATCTCGTTTTATACCAAATAATTTTTCAGTTGGACTTGAATCATTCAACACATTAGTTGGTAAATATACTGCTATGTTGAATGACTCAGGCCAGAACTTCAAAGGTAAGGAGGCATGAGCTAATAAAGTAAGACCAGTTTGTACAATATGTCTGTGTTTTCTTTCTGCTAAACCATTCTGTTCTAAAGTATAAGGGCATGCTACACTGTGAATTATTTCATTTTTTTGGAAAAATTCACTGAGTGGTTTATATTTTGTTCCCCCATCAGATTGCAGTGTTTTTAGCTTTTGATTTGTAAGTCTCTCATCTTAACTTATGAATTACATAACAACCCTGCAAGTTTCAGATTTGCTTTCGAGAAAATATATCCAGGTATATCTTGTGCATGCATCAATAAAAGAAATGTAATATCTAAATCCAAAATCACAATTCACAGGTGTATGACCCCAAAGGTCTGTAGCAACTAGTTCCAGTAGATTGTTATATTGGGTTATAGAGTCATTGAAAGCAAGCTTATGACTTTTCCCCATCTGACGGAATGTACAAATGTAAGGTAAATCAATATTTCCAACATTTACTTTATTAGCATTCAACAATTGCTTTACAATTTTTACACCAGGATCACCTAATTTGTAATGCTAAATATCAATAATTTTCATAATAGTCTTGTGACTATTTAACTCAGACTTGTTACTGCATATAACACTATGATTAGTGTATCCAAGTTGTTTATCTATATCTCTGATTCTTGATACTTTCGATTTAACAATGTTAAATATGTATAATCCATTGCATTCTTCACCTTGTAAAAGAGTATCATTAGTTAGTATGTCCTTAGCAAGATAGTACTTAGAATAAACATAAAATACACATTGTTGTCGTTTGCGAATTTAGATACACTAAGCATGATTTCTTGAATTGTGGCACCATCAATAAATTATTAAGAAAAAAAAATATTTTTCATCTCTTAAACAAGCTACTGCTGTGTGTGATTTTGACATATTGCCCATTTCCCATGCAATTGGAATTTTTACCTTTATACTCCTTGTTGCCAATGATTAGATTTTCAAGATGATTTGTTACTTGATTTGTTGCACCACTATTAGGATACCACGCTTCACTTTGAATGTCTTCTACCTTTGTTGTGTTATTTTCTTGATTTCTGCCATTGCCATTCTGCATGCTTGCTATATTAGCACTATAGTTTCTTGAGCTTGATGCAAAATTGGTGTTGTTTGAGTTCTAACAGTCATTTCTCTTGAATTTGCTAATCATATATATTTTGTAGAAAAATAATTCATATTTATAGCCAATAGGCTTGTAAATAATTTTAGCCGAAATTTTCACTAGGTGTGATATTTCCTCTTTTTTTTAACCATACTACCTAATCTTACATTGCATCCTCCCTTTTAGAGAAATCTCAAGAGATTTGTTTTAGCTGATCAAGCTCCTCATATGGCAACGACTAGAAAAATAATTATGGCCACTTTGCCTGCCACAATTAGGCAGGCTAAGGGCAACAATTATTTTAATTATTGTTGTCACACCGGCTCCTTTCCTCCTTCCATCCTTCTTCTTCATCCTTCACCAAACTCTTTAAATTTGTTTGCTCTCTTCAACAAAATACTATAAACAATAGAAATTATGTTAAAACATCAAAAGGGAAAATCAGTTTCACAAGCTAGATGTGATACTCAATAAGTGAATTTATGCTCTTTCATTCTCAACAATATGAAAACCAATTTCGATCTCAAAATTCTCAACAACAGAACCAATATCATTCCCATCGAACTCTTAATTCATCCCAAATTTTACAAAAGCAAAATAAAAATAAAAATTCACACCATTATAAAAACTTGAAACTTAAAATTACTCTCAGAATACCTTATTTTAACAAATTGTAGTTACAAACAAAACTGTGCCCTTCAGTAGTCACCAACGAAGAGTGGTTCTTCTCCTACTCAAAATATGAACAGAAATCTAAATAATAAATTTGGATATAGTGAACGGAGAAACGAAGAAACCCAGTTTGGTAATGTTGGAGCAGTAGAAGAAGACGAACTAGGATGGGTGCTAGTATGTTTTATATGCCATTAAGGAGAAAGTAAACATCAAGAATCAACATAATGAATCTCACAGCAAAGGTTTTGAAAATTAGGCTTCTTATCCTTTTAAAGTTCACAAATGGTCACCGGAAAAGCAAGCTGAATTTTGCTTCTATTGGGTTGAATGTTCAAAAGATAAAAAGGAAAGTCATGAGCCAAAGTGAACAAATCATTTTGGATATCTTTTTGAAAATTGATTAACGAGGGCATTCAAAATGTCAACATAAAGCAGTTGATTCTTTAAAGCAATCATGAAAAAAAAAAGATTCTGCCTGCCAACGTTAGGAAGAAATATTGTCTGATAACATGCAAGAGAACAAATTAGGGAAACGACATGGATATGGTAATGCACTTAAATCAGTATGTCAAATCGTCTTGTTTTCTTGCTTCATTTATAACGGTAATTAATCAATTATAGCTTAATCAAGAAAATGAATTATACTTGGTTGAGTATAATAATCAACTTTTGAATATGCAACATTTGCTATGGCATCTTGTTAAAAAGGACAAATGAGAGCAAGTGCACCAAGAACACTCGATATTGCGGTTTCTACCCAGGAAGATGGACGATAAATCAAGTCCTATAAGTTTAGATGCACATGAAGATACCCCATTCACAACTATTGTCGGTGGTACGCCTCTTGGGAAGTACAAGGGAAAGGAAAAACGAATGCCGATTATAGTAGACACTCTGAACAAATCGCTAAGCGTTTGAAGCGCTGAAATCACAACACCATTGTACATTAAATGAAAAGAAGAGAAGAGGCTTACGAGGGAAAATAATAGACAATGCCATCATAATGAAGTATAATATTATGAGCTGACGAGTTAGAGTAAAGATAACGAAAATTAACTCGATAACAAAAAGTTGAAGATTTGCTTCTCATAACTTGGAACTTATGTGACATGGATCCCGCATAAACGAGGCACAAAAGAAACATACTGAGGATTCTAATAGACATAACAGAGATTTGTAAGGAACTATGTTCTTGCTACATATCTTATTATCGATTTTTGTATTTATTCTTTCAATTTTATTATGTTATCGGTAAAGTAGAAGTTTTTGTAATTATCATTCTCATTGTCGTTATTATTGTGTACAAACATGTCAATAATTACTTATAACAACTGATATGCGAAAATGATATAAATAGCACATATCGCACATCACCAACAACTAAGTATTGTAAATAATTGAAAGATACCTGAAAATAATACTAAGAAATTAACATAATCATCTATATGACTAATTTCTTATATATTCCCTGTAGTGTTCAACTAGATCTTCTCAAAGGCCGAGATGAACTTGTGGACCCCGTATACGATTCTCTTCTTGTACTAGGAAAAGGTACCAGGGTCTTTGTAAGACTTTTTTAAATGTCATAGCAATGTCTGGACAGATTTTAAGTTAAAGCTCGTAACCACATGCTCCTCTTCGACAATCATATTATGTAAAATAATACAACAATATATGATATCTAATAATTGTTGAGTATAATAGTATGATTTTTATTTGATGACAACAAACATATATATTATTTTATAAATGTGTCTGTAAACAGTACTATTCTATATCTCACATCACATACAAAAATAAATATTTATTTGAATAGAATACTATCATATAGAATTAAATGTTCAAACCAGTGTTTTTATTCAAATAAATAATTTATTTCAACATTTGAAATAGTACATATTTTTCACTCCATTATTTGAAACTCAGTTAAATATGTTTGTATATTTATGACATGACACATTTGAATATATATCACATATGAAATTGTATTATTGAAAGAATTTAAACGAAATAGACAAATTAATTAAACAAAACAATTATATTTTTATTTCAATCAATTTGTTTATTACAAATAATGATACAATTCTATTCATTCACGTCTATAATCAATTTCACAGAAGATCATCGCTACATATCACTCAGATCACTCTGTTTATATACAGACTCAGTTATTGACACTGACACATAGTCTTCTTGTGCTCCAATTCAGTTCAGTCACTTTATACCTTTCATAAAAACACACACAGTAAACTAGAACAAAATTAGATATAAATACAAGCTAATATAAATTTATTTTACATTTTGTTTTCCTTGGAATTTCGGTGTGTTTCTCATCAGTTTTCAAGATTTGGTCTGATATATATACACACACACACATACATTTATCTGAGTCTGGACTTCATGTAATATTCATAGTGATACACTGTAAATACTATAAGGCAAATTGTATCTCTAGTGCTCATGGATCAATCCCGACACAACTATACTGGTTTGCTGATCAGAACAGACATTTAAAATTAGTTGATTTTCAGCAACCACAACGCAGATATAGTAGGTCTACTAATAAAAAATTCATGTCTGTCATTCAAATAGCTCAAGTATATAAGTTGCACGTACACGATACATTTATACACATACATGTGTACGTATATACACATATATATTGATAATGTGCAGGGGAATGGATGGACATGCATGCAAATATGCCAAGTGTTAGCCCCGTTAATATAATGCAGTCCTAAGGTCGTACATCATAGCTCGAGCACCCTGGGTCGAGCACCATGGGTCGAACAGTGGACGGTCGAGCGCAAGGTGGTCGAGAGGCATTGGGGTCGAGCAGAGCATCTTCACCGGGTCGGTAAATAATATTGGGTCAATCAATACTACATGGGTCGGTGGGCATTGTTCTGGTCGGTTGTAAATTGCTTTTCACTGGGTCGGTCGGCTTTAATGCACCGTCGAGCACCATTCACTTAAGTAGTGGCTTCATATTGGACACGACTTTATAATGGTAACACTCGACGTAAGCCACATGCACATGCAGTTTGGATTGACATATCAGAAAAGAAGAATGGATCAGCACACAATAACAAGTATAAAATGGAGTCAACTATAAGCATATCACGTGGGCAAGATTGTGAACGCATTGGTCGGTCAAATGTTTTCCATGTGGGCTAGCGGTTCATATTATAAAAGTAGGTCTGCTCCAACATATATGATCGGTCATAGCTTATGCATACCATACATGCAGGTCAGTTGTAATTTCATGAAATGGCAATCACGTAATGTGCTGGACCAGACACAAGTATATGTATCCATAGTTCAGTAAATTATTCTAAGGAAAATAGGCACAACAAACGGACGACTATAAAAAAAACCTTGCGTTTTACTTACTTTTTCCCGTTTATCTTGTGATTATGGCTCCTTTAATTTCTAACCATGTTGGTGAAGTACGGTTCACGTACCATTGGTGTCGAGATACAATTTGGGTTTTAACATTTCGTGCCCACCGTAGGGCCACGTTCGCATCTCCTTCCTTCATACTTCCCTCATTCTTAAGAGCCTACTATTGGAGTTCTAATTCTATTTCTACCATAAATCCCACAAGTCTTCGATCTAGATCAATCGACGAATTCTCATCAAACTTCAAGGCCTTGTCCGAGATCATGGCTAAATCTAGGAAGACCACTAGCAATGTCATTGAAGAAAACGACAACGTTGCTAACAACGAGACTACTCCGCTTGCCAATCGCTTTGAAGTTGGAGAAAATTCAATGGCCGGAGCTGGAGTGACTAAAGCCGAATTAGATGCCATCGTCGCTAACTTGAGTCAACGAATGGAAACTTCCAACAAAGCTTTAATCGATGCTAATAAAACTCTGTTGGATGCTAATCAAGCTTTAATGGATAAAATGAGTGCTCTTCTAAACGCTCAACCGAATCCCGCTCCTCCTTCGAAGATCCATGTCAACCTTGAGGAGAATGCAAATTCATCAGCCTCCGATCATCGTCACGATGACAACATCGAAGGATTTGTTGACAAAAGCAATGCTAATATCGAAGACTCAAGATTGAAAGCTAAAAACCATTCTGATCGAAATAACCGATGAGTTGCAAGTCCCGTAAAGGGGGCACCTTCCCATAGTGGAAGTAAAAGACCTAGATCTTATAAACGTGATTGCTTGCCACGACGAGCATCTGAAATAGAGAACGAAGTCCGCTCTCCAGAATGGCACAACTCGAAGGAATATATCGCGGATATGGTAAAGCAAGTCATGAAAGGCAACATGCCTTGCAAGGAGAGAGATGGAATGGGACTTCTCCCTCAGAAAATATCCATTCACAAAGAGGATCCGCAAGGCTTAATGCCCCAAAAAGTTCACTCATCCTACTCTGCCTCCGTACAACGGGAATTCTGATCCGAATCACTTTCCATACAAGTATGAGTGGCACATGAATGAAGCCAAGGCAACAGACGAGATCAAATGCTTGTGTTTCCCTCTCTATCTAGAAGGTGTCACATTGTTATGGTTCATAAGACTGCCACCCAATTCCATCGACCGATTTGGTGATTTGACTTTGAAATTCAAAGAGTAGTTCAGGTTGCAAGCTACGAAGGCTAAGGACGTTATTTCTCTTACATCAATGAGGCAGAATCCAGGAGAATCTGTCAAAGCTTTCATCAAAAGGTTTAATGATGCTATGTCCGAAGTAGGAAATCCCAGCCCCGCATGATCTTGGTGTCTCTAATCGGCGCCATAAACAAGAATAGCAAATTTGGTAAATGGATTAAAATGAAAGAGCCTAATACAATTGAGAAATTCTATAAAAAGACCAAGGAATACATGAGATTGGATAATAATCCTGTGCCTCTTCAGATCGTTGATGCAAACCAACCTCTTGAAGCTCCCAAAAACGCTCCTACGCAATACAATCAGAAAAATCCCAGAGGTCAGAAAAGAGTTAGCGATGGGAAAGACAATCGAGACGTCAAGAAGCCTCGCTTTTCCAACCCATCAGAGCTAACACCTTTAAATGACACTCTAGAGAACATCTTTGCTGTAACTAAAGACACCGAAGATTATCCAATACTTAAACCTCATAAAATAAGCGACCATCAAGCAAACTCTGGAAAGTTCTACCGGTTCCATAATCAGCCAGGACACAATACCAACGACTGTGGGCATCTAAGGTCACTGATCGAAGACCTGATTAGGAAGAATCATCTGCAATAATATGCGAAAAATCTACAATCCTCAAACGCTGTTCCGATTCCCTCGGGCCAGGGGGCAACAAGCAACGAAGCTCTAGGTCAAACCATTTCAAGTCCGATCATCAACTGATAACCGTTAATTGTGCTCCAATTCCAATGGCTCAGAATAAGCGATCAACATCGCCGTCGCTTTACTTATGCTTTATTTCCTGCTTTAGTTCATGCTTTACTTTCTGTTGTATTCAAAACTTCTTGTAAGGAATCTATAATAATCTACAAGTGATGCACTGAACATTAGCTCTACGACCAAGAGCATGTCTGTCTGAATAAATTTCTAGTTTGCAAAATTATATGTCAAATCAAAACTTGCTTAAAAGATGATTTCATATTGCAGGCTATCTGTCGAGCGCTTGTTCCTTCAGAATCTGACAAAGCAGAGAGACCCCAAGAACAATAACTCAAGTGCCAAAGGCTGTAAATATCAACATGACCAAATGCAAAAATAGGAAAGCATCCCTTGAGAAGTGAATGGGAGGAGTTGCAAAGATTCAAACAATCAACAAGCGCCACGACAAACAAACAAGAATGTTGAGACTTTCGTCGAAGGGGCATTCCCCAAGTTGAAAGTTTCAAAGCTTCAGCTCCTAATCTAAGATAGCCTACCAAGTTGAGCGTCCGACAAAGGAATTGATGCCAACCTTGAGCTGGAAGGACCAGCGACATGTCGGAAGGGCCGACAAACCTGATGTTAGAACTACCGACATCAGGCCGGAAGGACCGGCAAAAACGCTGGAAGGACCAACACTATGTCGGAAGAACCGGCAAACACGCTGGAAGGACCAGCACCATGTCGGAAGAACCGACAAACCTGATGTTGGAAGTACCAGCATCAGGCCGAAAGGACCAGCAAACATGCTGGAAGGACCAGCGCCATGTTGGAAGGACTGACATACCTAATGTTTGAAGTACCAGTATCAGGCCAGAAGGACCGACAAACAGGCTGGAAGGACCAACACTAACCAAAGTCCTCTCCGTGGGCACCCAATTGATCGTTAGTATCATGAAGTACCTGATCCGGTAACGACCAACATTGACGTTCTAACCAAAGACCTCTCCGAGGGCACCCAATTGATCGTCAGCAGTGCCGGCCCAAGGAAATCGTTGCTCAAGCCCCAACAACATTTTGTTCCTACAAAAGTTTCAATTTTTTTAATGATACGGGATTACTACTTTTTTTCCACACCAAACAGCATATCAGAGTCTAATTCTATACAACATAATAATGTGATACTATAGCATAGTACCTTAATGTACTTATCTTAACACCTGTGAATTTATAAAATCTTATTAAACTTGCATATAATAATTATAACCGAGAGTTTTTTCTGCTCATAAATATTTATTTTAAAGGACCCAACCATTTCTTCTTTTGGAGGAAGTAACTTGCCTGTTATTCTTGTTCTCAATTCTTTTCAGTTCAACTCTTCCCCTTCCCATATTTCACAGTTCAGTAAATTTCAATGTGGGATTACTACAAGTAGATGATATCACGTACGTGTATCATATGAAATAATTGATGTTGCAACAAAACATTGTATTTCCATGCAAATTTTCGGAATTCCATTATCGAGTTCTATAGGGTAAAAAGATAAACAGCAAAAGTAAGTCAGAGTGCAAAATTTTGCAAAAGAAAATAATGTTTTCCAGTGAGTTTTGAACTCATGCCTCCAGTACCTCAACTGCAAGTCCTTATCACCAGACTAACATATTTTAATACAAGGTGCTAGGCTCAAACTTTTTATAAACCAATCATAAATATAAATACTGTTGGGTTGTCCTAGGCCCAGTGGGCTGCCCCAGCCCGAGGACTAGGTGGGCTGCCCTCTGGGCCGACCCTGATCGTCAGTATCAGGAAGTACCTAATCTGATCACGACAAACATTGGGGTTTTAACCAAAGTCCTCTCCAAGGGCACCAAATTGATCATCAGTATCAGGAAGTACCTGATCTGATCACGACAAACATTGGGGTTCTAACCAAAGTCCTCTCCGGGGGCACCCAATTGATCGTCAGTATTAGGAAGTACCTGATTCGATAACAACAAACATTGGGGTTCTAACCAAAGTCCTCTCCGGGGAACCTAATTGATCGTCGGTATTAGGAAGTACCCGATCCGATCACGATAAACATTGGGGTTCTAACCAAGGTCCTTTCTGGGGGCATTCCTTCTGAATCTACCAACACTTGGATTAACCAGTATAGTTGAGTGACGAAAGTCACGAACGCCTGAATTAACCAAGCTGGATTGTAGACAAAGTTTATATTTAACCAATTAACTTGCGTAGTGTATGAAAATCTCAAACACGACAAGTGTTAGATTTTAGTCCAAGCAGGGGCACAAAATCCAAGGTACTTCCTGTGCAGAAGACTAATAATGACCTCCTAAACAAGGGACATGAATATAAAAGCTTCTCAAAGAAGAAGCAGGGAATAAAACACAGATGCGTGTTTCCCAAATGTGAAATACCGTACACTACTATGCAAGTCTATTGAAACAATGACGTTTGAAATGCACAGTCGGCTTAAGTCGATTAGTGAATCTTAAGCGTCAATGCGAATTCGAATCAGAGTATCGTATTTGTGCAGATAATGATTGACGAGTTATAAACCATAGAACAGCTGTACAAACACCTTATTCGATTCAAAAATAAAATTCTCTATAATTCAATCTTCAATGATTTAACTAATCCTCCATCGATACGGACGGTCGATGGTGAAGTATAAGTCCAAAATCGCCAAGTGCTTGTTTCAATTACAGAACAGGTGATATGAAGCATATAAATTCAAAATCATGGTTCGTCCTAGTAGGAAAAAAAGCTATAACTGGATCTCAATGCAAAGTATATCAACAACAATGTTCAGTTCGAAGCCCGCATTTCTCGCTAGCGAAAAATACAAGTTTCGAGGGGCAAATGTTAAACTCGTTAATAACGCGGTCCTAAGGTCATACATCACAGCTCGAGCACCCTGGGTCGAGCACCATGGGTCGAACACTGGACGGTCTAACGCAAGGTTGTCGGGAGGCCTTGGGGTCGAGCAGAGCATCTTCACCAGGTCGGTCTATGACTGGGTCGGTCAATACTGCATGGGTCAGTCGGCACTGTTTTGGTCAGTCATAAATTGCTTTTCACTGGATCAATTGGCTTCAATGCACCATCGAGCACCATTCACTTAAGGAGTGGCTTCATATTAGACGCGACTTTATGATGGTAACACTCGACGTAAGCCACATGCACATGCAGTTTGGATTGACATATCAAAATACAAGAATGGATCAGCACACAATATCAAGTATAAAATGGAGTCAGCTATAAGCATATCACGTGGGCAAGATTGTGAATGCATTGGTCGGTCAAATGTTTGCCACGTGGGCTAGCGGTTCATATTATAAAAGTAGGTTGGCTCCAACATGGATGATTGGTCAGATCTTATGCATACCATACATGCAGGACAGTTATAAATTCATGAAATGGCGATCACGTAGTGTGTTGGACTAGACACAAGTATATGTATCCATAGTTCAGTAAATTGTTCTAAGGAAAATGCGCACAGCAAACGTACAAAGTATAATAAGATACAAAGTTGCTCCTTTGTAAAGGACATGTCACGCTAATATGGCATGTAAATATGGACACATCAGCCCATGCAAATGCCACACTGAACGGCAAGTAAGCCAGCACCAGGGTCGGCTTCAAACTGAAGAGTGCTGATCAAATTGAACAACTGCTTACATTGAATATTTGCATGGAAAACATGGGAATACATAACAATGCCTGCGCCAGCATCCACAAAACGAAGTACGGATCAACATTAAATAAAAAAAGATGCGATGGCACCTGAATATAAAATCACAAGGCATTGTATTAGTTACGACGAAAATGCCACATGGCATGAAGGCTAAACATGTTGATGGCCACAGGAAGGAATGTTGGCTCGAGCATAACCCCTAGCCATACATCATTTAGATAACGGTCGAACGCAGCAATTTGCTTGGACACAAAAGTGGGTCATGCACTCATGGCGTTGAAGCCTGGTCGAGTTCCCATCCAGAACACCAGGGTCGGGCATGGCTTTGTTTAGCGTGGGTCGAGCAGCGTAAGCTGCAGGGTCAAACACGTATGCAAGAGTAGCTCGTTGAATTGTGGGAAAAACTAATTCGTCTCATGCAGACAAGAACAGATGGCTAATTAGTGGTGCAAAGCAGCTATTTGATAGAGAGTATGTCTACGCGTGTTCATAGTTTGGCCACAAATATAAACCGCAAGAGGACAATATGCAATAAAGGAGTAATTAAATAAGGGTCGGTCACATATGTTACTCCTGGTCGTGCATGCTTTTGGCTCGAGCAATATTGTTGGGTCGGGCGTACAACTGTATATAGCTAGCTCCGGCTGTCTAGTGGCAGAACCGTAAATATGCCAGCGAACGACCCAAACCCTACACACTGTAATTACAGAATTGCCACCTGGTCCAAACTTCTCCTACAAATACCCCATTTCACCACACTTCAAGGGACCGATTCTTTTACCCCAAAGGGTTGCCCAAATTATTTCTCCACCATTCTAAAGCTTCTCAAGCTCCATTAATGGCTTCCTAAGCTCACTCTTTCTTCCTCCAACATCAAGTGGATCTCATCTTCTCTAAACACCATTAGTTCTCACTCCCATTCACTCCAAGTGATCTCCAACCGCCATTACTTCTCTTTAAAACACGGATCTAACACCATTTTCATGATGGAATCAAGGAAAATTATCTAATTACAAGATCTAATCCATTCCTTCTCAAATTCAAGTGAGATCTAAAGCGAAAAGAGAGTAAAAAAGTGGAGAATCATTGTAAAGAGTGAAAAAGTGTACTAATGAGATGTATGAGATGAAGATCTATGTAAATTTCTTCATAGTAATGAAATCCTTGCAAAAGTGGATGTAGATCTATCATAGATTGAACCACTATAAAAACCCCTTGTGTTTTTACTTACTTTTTCCCGTTTGTTTTGCGATTGTGGTTCCTTTAATTTTTAACCATGTTGGTGAAGTACAGTTCACGTACCATTGGTGTTGAGATCCAATTTGGGTTTTAACACCAAGCATCAAATGGCATCACACAATGTAGGAAGGCTCAATCAACACAAATCAATGGAGCATGTAATATATGCAAATACATAGATACACACACTTGTTAGTGTATGTATACATGCATGCAAATTACAATGCAAATCGAAATGGCCAAAAGTACTCATGCACATGTTAAGGTATCAGGACTTCAAATATCATGCAAAATGAACAGAAAGCATCAGTACACAATGCACCAAGAGTAGTGCATAGCCAAGTTGTAACACCCCGTATTTCTGTTAACACTAAAGTTACTAATTTAAAAATAACCAATGCTTAATATAATAAATGTGTAAAGGGGAGATGTATCTAATGTGCATACAAATTTAATAATAAATGTGTAAAGGGGAGATGCATCTAATGTGCATACAAATTTAATAATAAATGTGTAAAGGGGAGATGTATCTAATGTGCATACAAATTTAATAATAAATGTGTAAAGGGGGGATGCATCTAATGTGCATACAAATTTAATAATAAATGTTAATAATGTACATTAAGAAAGTAATTGTGAACATAATTGGCTTCTCTTTAGAACGGATGGCTTTGATTAACTTTGGCTTCATCGACGGCTCAAATTAACTTGCAATCCTATATAAACAGCCCCCCTAGTCTCCTTCTCTTTGCACCATTCTTCTCTAACCTTATGCTGCACAAATTCTTGATGGACATGGCTTCTTCTTCTTCCTCTAAATCTAAATAAATAGATTAAAATAAAATATAAATCAAGACGATGATATGCTGCTCAAGTCTTTCAAGAGAAGTTCAAAACAAATTAGGATTCAAGTAAAGATTCAACGGCTTCAAGCAACGCTATCTTTTTATTCTTTTCTAGATCCAATCAATGTAAGTCGGTTACTTTTTAGATTTGAACGCCTTTTCTATTTATGACATGAAATTAAAAGAACATAAGAAATATGCCTTATCATTTCATTGAATCTGTGCTTGTTTATGACTTTGGATCTGATTCTTGATTATGGCCTAGAACACATTGTGACTAAATTCCCAATGCTTAAGATTATGACTATGGAACTTTGGCCTTTGAAACCATAAGCCTTTGACTACGAACATAAGCCTTTGACTATGAACATAAGCCTTTGACTAGGAGCATAAACCAATGCCTATGACTATGACAAGGACAATAGTGGATAATTACCTATGATTAATGAACATGATATTATTGCCTAGGATTATGACTGTGAGATTGGATCTAAACTTGATTATCTAGTCAGTTTATTCTTAATTATCCTTGGATCTTGATTATGGGAATTTATCTATTAAGTTAGATCTACCCATATACTTGAACCTATGTTATTTGTTCAACCCTTTTTATGTCATAATATTATCAGATCTATAGGCCTTCGATGCTTTAATCAATTTATTCAGTGTAATTTTTTAGATCTGTGATTAGTGAATTATCATCTTTTGCCAGTCATTATGTCTACCTTTTCATGGCATTTTGGTTCATTCCCTTTTTATCCACGAATCTAGATTTATCTATAATCTAGGATGAAATCACGATTACACGAACGATGGGAATACAATTTGGGCAAGTCATAAATTTGACTTAAACATGGTTGTAAACTTGGAAATTAGCATAATGTAGAACATTAACATAATTATGATTGACATAATTTAGAACATGTATTATGGCATGTTTATTAGAACGCAAATTTGAAAATTTGACGTGAATTATGGAATATGTAATTTGACATATTAAATTTAGTATTGGCAAGTAAGCTAAGTTTTAGGCCTAAACGGTAAACTAGAATAGTAATTCTAGTCTTGCCATAAACTGTAAATTAGGATGTTAAATCAGAATTGGGTCAATTAAAGTTAATTTGGCATAATAAGTATATTAGCACAAATTTTGAATTTAGTCATAATTGTGAGTAATTGTCATGTTTAGAATAATCATGGTTAGTGACACTTAATTTGGTATAATTTACATACCAAAAACTATAAATATGATATATAGGGAAAATGGGCCATAATAATAAATATTGACAATGTACATTAAAAGAGTAATAATGGAATAAGTAAATTAGAGAAAATTTACTTATAGAATTTATCCTAAATGAGAAAAGAAAATTTAGACAATACGAACATGCTTATCCCGAGGTTGGATTGAGTTGTGATGTAAACCTGCCCGGACCCGCCCGACTGTCCAGTGATCACAACAATACCTATCCAATGTGGGAGGTTAAGGCATTGAGCCCGATAAAGGCCCGAGGTTAGACTGAGTTGTGGCGTAAGACTGCCCGGAACCAACCGGAATACCGGCAGCCACAACAATACCTGTCTAATGTGAGTGGCTGGTGCTTTAATAGGACAATTAAAGTTAAGCTAGAATGGGAGGGTTAAGTCCATAAGCACACTTAACCAACTTAACACAGTTAAGTTAGAACGATAGGGTTAAGTTAACTAGAACACTTAACCAACTTAACATGGTAACAAGACAGATTTGTAGGGGTTAAGTAACTAAGAAAAACACTTAGCCAATTTAATATGTTAACCAGACTAGAAAGTGGGGGTTAAGTAAATTCAATACACTTAGCCAATTTAACATGTTAACTAGACTAGAGGTTGGGGTTAAGTAAATTTAATACACTTAGCCAATTTAATATGTTAGCTGGACTAGACCGTAGGGTTAAGTAAGCTTGAACACTTAACCATCAGAGTGTGATAAATGAATAGGGTTAAGTTAAAAACATGAAGGGACAATACTTAACCACTAGAACATGTTAATCAAACCAATGTCAGGGTTAAGTTAACTAAGGGAATACTTAACCGTTATAACTTGTTAGTTAAAACAGATAGGCAAGGTTAAGTTAAAAAGGAACACTTAACCAATACAAGATGAATGGGTAGGGTTAAGTAAATACTTAACCAATATAACTTGATGCTGGTAGGGTTAAGTCAACGTGAATTACTGGTAACACTTAACCAGTTTAACATGACAAATGAATAGGTTAAGTTAACTTGTATCGACTAATGACACTTAACCAATCCAACATGACGAGAAAGAGAACTAAGTAGTAAATCTTAGTTAAAAGGACTAAGTGGTAAACCTTAGTTAGGAAAACGACGATTCAGGAAACCAAGTGGTAAACCTTAGTTAGGAAAACTAAGTAGTAATCCTTAGTATAACATGAGGAGGAGCGAACGATCTTAAAGAAGGCTCCAACGAATTGGGTTACGAAGCCCGAGGCTTCGAGGGGACGTAAGGGTACTCTTGGTATCCCTCTGTGAGAATGCAGATGATCCGCCTGGGCTCACGAAGGTTAAGGTCTGCATGAGAAGAACCAAGGGTATTCCTTGGTTGCAATATATGGCAACCTAAAGACTAGGATGGACCAGCGTGATTCAGCGAGACCAGTAGTCCTGTGATAGCGACTCGTCGTCTACCTACCATCTTGAGTCAGTCGAGATACGTAAAGCGGAAGGCGGAGAACTCCAAAAGACTATATACTTGCTATCTAGTTATGGGTGAGGATGGCCATAGGTTAAAGGGGCATAGAGGGCCTGCGTATAGTTCTCATTTTTCAAGGTGTGCCTTTCATTAGTTGAGGGAGGGATCGAGTGGGACCATAGCCACTGGAAAAACAGACCTTAGCATATGCATCGGCAGATAACTTAAAGCTCCCGACCGAGTTCCGTGTTTCTTGATTAGCCCTGCCACGGGACTCGGGCCGCACATATAGAGGACATGTGCAACTAGATATCTAGCATGTTTACGATACGATTGGGACGTAAAGTCTAGGGACACTTATCGCTCTGGGTAGTGTGTCCTAGACTAGGGGCACCGTTCGACAGGTAGCATAATCCCTATTTGGACCTAGGGGGCATAAACCCTGGATCCGAGAAGTATTAGATAAGTCGCATAAACCCTACTCGAATCTAGGAAGCGCTCGATAAGAAAACCCTAGATTAGATCTAGGTAATAAATAATAAATGTACGCCTAAAGGCAACCACAATTACTGGGATTGGGATCGCGTTATCATTTTAGACGGATTACTAGTTGGGACACTAGATAGGTGGTGCAGAGACATAGAAACCATAATAGCAGGTTAATAGCGAAGTGGAGAAAGTATTAAAGCATATCCAGTTTATCTTGTCTTAGCATATCTTGTGTTAATCTTATCCTATCTTGTTGGCCCTATCATCATGGTATTGTCTTGTATTCAGTTATTCATGTCGTTTTGTTTTTCCTTGTTCACATGCTAGAAGTAACTGAACTTACCAGACTTTATGTCTAACCCAGTTTTCTTTCGTCTTCTTTTCTTCCGTTCCCCCCAAGGTAGTTAAGGAGGGAATAGTATAGCTCAGGTTAGATTGGAACGTCACTCTTCCCAAGCTCGAAGATTCTTTGACAAAGTGCTTTGGACTCTCTTTTTCTGCTGCTATGGCTGGCTTATGCTACATTGGGGAATATAAATGTTATTTTATGCTTCTTTATTTTGTAAGACAGATGATACTTTGATATTGAAAAACAATTGTTGTACAAACTATTTTATCAATAAAGTAAAGTTTTATTTTCCGCTGTTTTAATTTTGTCTGTCTTGTAATTTATCTGTATCTTTTACCCTGAATGCTCCACAGAACTTAGTGCATTCCCCTTGTGAGTGACACTAAAGGATGTGGGGTGTTACACTTGGTATCAGAGCTGAAGGTTACCGGATCAGATAAAAGATTTGAAAAAAATTATTATTTTCAAACAGTTTTAAAAGAAGCATTTTCAAAAGAAAAGTTTTGTTTTAAAGGCATATTCCCCAAAAGCCATACGCACTATCTTCTGATTCTCTATTTGAATTCTTGTCCCCTTCTTTCTTGAGTCTCTGGGGCTCCTGGCTTTCTGGGAGGTAACCTCATCGAAGGGGGAAGTAGTGCCCGACTTCCATCTATAACCGTAGTAGTTTCACCTACGGCTAGTTTTCTTTCAAGCTTAGTAGGGTTTTCTGTACGATGGAGGCAGCTTTCGAGAGATTTGTCAACATGATTACACATGAAAGAGGATGAGGATTTTGGCTAAGGAGCACAACCCAAGGATGAGGAATTCATGGATGTAGACTTGGCTCACAAGGGAGGAAGGGATTATAAAACCTAAGACAAGAGGAAGTATCTTTACTATGGCAGAATATGGCATATAATTAAGAACAAAGGACAAGATTTTCAGAAGGGCAAGTACATGCTTTCACCACTAAGCGTACCTAGGAGAAAGGTAGTAAAGTTCTGTTGGAAGAGTCTAGCTTTTCTGTTTGTACTCTTTCTTTTGGTTTTAGCACTTCGCATTTGTTCATATTTGCTTCCATAGTTGAGTCTCTGCACCTTAGTACTTGTATAGTAAAAGATCCCAACTAGTGCTCAAGTGTTTGGTTGTTTTTGCTTAGATCATCTCACGTAGATCGTCCAAATTCGGAGGAGACATTCCTCGGGTGCTTGTCTGATATTGGTTTAGGCCTTTGGGGCCTGTACTTGAGGGATGTCGAGTTCGTCTAGGATGGTTTGCTTGAGAGATGAATAGTTGTGGCAGGCGCTCTATATAGAGAAGGACTAACATTAAGAGAGGTAAAAAGTACGTAGTGACCTTTTGACCCTCATAGTTATGGCATGATGGATAAGCTAAGAGGAGAGACCTCTGATCATCCTAGTATATACACTCAGTATCATGGTTGACATTTGTTTATTTTGGAAATGGAGGTCAAGAAACTTCGCAATCGTGAAGTTGAATCTGTTAAGGTACAGTTGAGTAAAGCTCAAGAAGACGTGATACAGGAGATTGAAGATAAGGCATACGCGCCTCATACCCTTTTTCTTAAGGGTACATCCTTGATTCCTTTTTTTAGGAATTCTATGCATACTAATTTCTAGCTTTTAAGGTATATCCTCTAGGACGTATCATCGATCCTTAGGTAGAAACCCTTTTGGATGTAAACATGTATTTGAAACATGTTATGGTTGATGGTTGCGAATGGTTGCTCGTGAATGCATATACACACGTATTAGGCACTAGATCAGCTCAGACGCCTTCATATTTCATTTACATATATGTATTTGTTTATGAATTGAACTTAATGTGTTATCATATGGATGTCGCATTTGAGTGAATGATTGTGCACTCATATAGAAATAATATGTATCATTAGGATTTGCATACATATTGGACGCATGGCACTGACATGATTTGCATTAAGGAGGTCGACTGAATCAGTAGACCGCCTGATTTTGCATTAGATAAAGACATGTAACACACTATGCATATGAACATACAAGCATTAGAAGTCTTTAAGGACAATGAATGTATGTGTTTGATGGTTGAGTAGATGGATGATTGGATGGTAGGATTTACATTCTTCTTGACTTGAAGATTTCGGGTTCGAAATCCTTTAAGGAGGGGAGAATGTAACACCCCGTATTTCTATTAACACTAAAGTTACTAATTTAAGAATAACCAATGCTTAATATAATAAATGTGTAAAGGGGAGATGTATCTAATGTGCATACAAATTTAATAATAAATGTGTAAAGGGGAGATGTATCTAATGTGCATACAATTTTAATATTAAATGTGCAAAGGGGAGATGTATCTAATGTGCATACAAATTTAATAATAAATGTGTAAAGGGGGATGTGTCTAATGTGCATACAAATTTAATAATAAATGTTAATAATGTACATTAAGAAAGTAATTGTGAACATAATTGGCTTCTCTTTAGAACGGATGGCTTTGATTAACCTTGGCATCATCGACGGCTCAAATTAACTTGCAATCCTATATAAACAGCCCCCTAGTCTCCTTCTCTTTGCACCATTCTTCTCTAACCTTATGCTGCACAAATTCTTGATGGACATGGCTTATTCTTCTTCCTCTAAATCTAAAAAAATAGATTAAAATAAGATATAAATCAAGACGAAGATATGCTGCTCAAGTCTTTCAAGAGAAGATTAAAAACAATTTAGGATTCAAGTAAAGATTCAACGGCTTCAAGCAACGCTATCTTTCTATTCTTTTCTAGATCTAATCAATGTAAGTCGGTTACTTTTTATATTTGAACGCCTTTTCTATTTGTGACATGAAATTAAAAGAATATAAGAAATATGCCTTATCATTTCATTGAATCTGTGCTTGTTTATGACTTTGGATCTGATTCTTGATTATGGCCTAGAACACATTGTGACTAAATTGCCAATGCTTAAGATTATGACTATGGAACTGTGGTCTTTGAAACCATAAGCCTTTGACTACGAACATAAGCCTTTGACTATGAACATAAGCCTTTGACTAGGAGCATAAACCAATGCCTATGACTATGACAAGGACAATAGTGGATAATTACCTATGATTCATGAACATGATATTATTGCCTAGTATTATGACTGTGAGATTGGATCTAAACTTGATTATCTATTCAGTTTATTCTTAATTATCCTTGGATCTTGATTATGGGAATTTATCTATTAAGTTAGATCTACCCATATACTTGCACCTATGTTATTTGTTCAACCCTTTTTATGTCATAATATTATCAGATCTATAGGCCTTCGATGCTTTAATCAATTTATTCAGTGTAATTTGTTAGATCTGTGATTAGTGAATTATCATCTTCTGCCAGTCATTATGTCTACCTTTTCATGGATTTTGGTTCATTCCCTTTTTATCCACGAATCTAGATTTATCTATAATCTAGGATGAAATCACGATTACACGAACGATGGGAATACGATTTGGGCAAATCATAAATTTGACTTAAACATGGTTGTAAACTTGGAAATTGGCATAATGTGGAACATTAACATAATTATGATTGACATAATTTAGAACATGTATTATGGCATGATTATTAGAACGCATATTTGAAAATTTGACATGAATTATGGAATATGTAATTTGACATATTAAATTTAGTATTGGCAAGTAAGCTAAGTTTTAGGCGTAAATGGTAAACTAGAATAATAATTCTAGTCTTACCATAAACTATAAATTAGGATGTTAAATCAGAATTGGGTCAATTAAAGTTAATTTGGCATAATAAGTATATTAGCACAAATTTTGAATTTAGTCATAATTGTGAGTAATTGTCATGTTTAGAATAATTATGGTTAGTGACACTTAATTTGGTATAATTTACATACCAAAAACTATAAATATGATATATAGGGAAAATGGGCCATAATAATAAATGTTGACAATGTACATTAAAAGAGTAATAATGGAATAAGTAAATTAGAGAAAATTTACTTATAGAATTTATCCTAAATGAGAAAAGTAAATTTAGACAATACGAACATGCTTAACCCGAGGTTAGATTGAGTTGTGATGTAAACCTGCCCGGACCCGCCCGGCTGTCCAGTGATCACAACAATACCTATCCAATGTGGGAGGTTAAGGCATTGAGCCCGATAAAGGCCCGAGGTTAGACTGAGTTGTGGCGTAAGACTGCCCGGAACCAACCGGCATACTGGCAGCCACAACAATAGCTGTCTAATGTGAGTGGCCGGTGCTTTAATAAGACAATTAAAGTTAAGCTAGAATGGAAGGGTTAAGTCCATAAGAACACTTAACCAACTTAATACAGTTAAGTTAGAACGATAGGGTTAAGTTAACTAGAACACTTAACCAACTTAACATGGTAACAAGACAGATTTGTAGGGGTTAAGTAACTAAGAAAAACACTTAGCCAATTTAATATGTTAACCAGACTAGAAAGTGGGGGTTATGTAAATTCAATACACTTAGCCAATTTAACATGTTAACTAGACTAGAGGTTGGGATTAAGTAAATTTAATACACTTAGCCAATTTAATATGTTAGCTGGACTAGACCGTAGGGTTAAGTAAGCTTGAACACTTAACCACCAGAGTGTGATAAATGAATAGGGTTAAGTTAAAAACATGAAGGGACAATACTTAACCACTAGGACATGTTAATCAAACCAATGTTTGGGTTAAGTTAACTAAGGGAACACTTAACCGTTATAACATGTTAGTTAAAACAGATAGGCAAGGTTATGTTAAAAAGGAACACTTAACCAATACAAGATGAATGGGTAGGGTTAAGTAAATACTTAACCAATATAACTTGATGCTGGTAGGGTTAAGTCAACGTGAACTACTGGTAATACTTAACCAGTTTAACATGACAAATGAATAGGTTAAGTTAACTTGTATCGACTAATGACACTTAACCAATCCAACTTGACGAGAAAGAGAACTAAGTAGTAAATCTTAGTTAAAAGGACTAAGTGGTAAACCTTAGTTAAGAAAACGACGATTCAAGAAACCAAGTGGTAAACCTTAGTTTGGAAAACTAAGTAGTAATCCTTAGTATAACACGAGGAGGAGAGAACGATCTTAAAGAAGGCTCCAACGAATTGGGTTACGAAGCCCGAGGCTTCGAGGGGACGTAAGGGTACTCTTGGTATCCCTCTGTGAGAATGCAGATGATCCGCCTGGGCTCACAGAGGTTAAGGTCTGCGTGAGAAGAACCAAGGGTATGTCTTGGTTCCAATATATGGCAACCTAAAGACTAGGATGGACCAGCGTGATTCGGCGAGACCAGTAGCCCTGTGATAGCGACTCGTCGTCTACCTACCATCTTGAGTCAGTCGAGATACGTAAAGAGGAAAGGCGGAGAACTCCAAAAGACCATATACTTGCTATCTAGTTATGGGTGAGGATGGCCATAGGTTAGTGGGACATAGAGGGCCTGCGTATAGTTCTCATTTTTCAAGGTGTGCCTTTCATTAGTTGAGGGAGGGGTCGAGTGGGACCATAGCCACTGGAAAAAACAGACCTTAGCATCTGCATCGGCAGATAACTTAAAGCTCCCGACCGAGTTCCGTGTTTCTTGATTAGCCCTGCCACGGGACTCGGGCCGCACATATAGAGGACATGTGCAACTAGATATCTAGCATGTTTACGATACGATTGGGACGTAAAGTCTAGGGACACTTATCGCTCTGGGTAGTGTGTCCTAGACTAGGGGCACCATTCGACAGGTAGCGTAATCCCTAGTTGGACCTAGGTGGCATAAACCCTGAATCCGAGAAGTATTAGATAAGTCGCATAAACCCTAGTCGAATCTAGGAAGCGCTCGATAAGAAAACCCTAGATTAGATCTAGGTAATAAATAATAAATGTACGCCTAAAGGCAACCACAATTACTGGGATTGGGATCATGTTATCATTTTAGACAGATTACTAGTTGGGACACTAGATAGGTGGTGCAGAGACATAGAAACCATAATAACAGGTTAATAGCGAAGCGGAGAAAGTATTAATGCATATCCAGTTTATCTTGTCTTAGCATATCTTGTGTTAATCTTATCCTGTCTTGTTGGCCCTATCATCATGGTATTGTCTTGTATTCAGTTATTCATGTCGTTTTGTTTTTCCTTGTTCACATGCTAGAAGTAACTGAACTTACCAGACTTTATGTCTGACCCAGTTTTCTTTCGTCTTCATTTCTTCCGTTCCCCCCCAGGTAGTTAAGGAGGGAACAGTATAGCTCAGGTTAGATTGGACCGTCACTCTTCCCAAGCTCGAAGATTCTTTGACAAAGTGCTTTGGACTCTCTTTTTCTGCTGCTATGGCTGGCTTATGCTACATTGGGGAATATAAATTTTATTTTATGCTTCTTTATTTTGTAAGACAGATGATACTCTGATATTGGAAAAGAAATGTTGTACAAACTATTTTATCAATAAAGTAAAGTTTTATTTTCCGCTGTTTTAATTTTGTCTATCTCTTAATTTATCTGCATCTTTTACCCTAAATGCTCCACAGAACTTAGTGCATTCCCCTTGTGAGTGACACTAAAGGATGTGGGGTGTTACACAAGTACATACACAAGAGAAAATTCACATGACAGCAAATAAATAACATAAGCCAGAGGCTAAAACAAGAATGAAAATGTACACATGTGTGGGTAAACAAGAAGTTCAACATGCAAGCATGGTCGAGCTAGTTACAAGACCAATATAAATTTCAAAACAACCAAACAGATATGCCAAGAGAAGATACATATGGATGTAAAAAATGCTCAGAATATCAAATTAAATATAAGAGTACTGTACATAGCATGAGGCAACTCAAGATACAAGAGAATGTTCACACATGTGCATACGTGACCAGCCAGGGTTCTACATGTATATGTAGTATGACAGTATGCACAAAAAAGTTCACAAGGCAATAACACAAATAGTCACATGCAACAATGCACAACAGACGTGTTTAAGCAGATCAAAATATGTCAACTACTCAAGTATATCAATTAATGACATAACAAATACAAAAATGGGATTCAATGGGAAGTGGACAATAGCAGAATTTGTTAATTATTCAGCATGTGGGCTTTACTGCATTTTTAAACATTTCGCTGGAACATTTGTGATAATATTATACAACAATTGCTTAATGGTTCGATCATAAAAGGCTAATTACTTTTGAACCATATAAAAAAGAATCAATGGCACAACAAAGAGGCAACTGGGAAATTTTTTAAGTATGCAACATGATGGTAAACACTACATGACAGTACCCAATGCACAAGGCAAAATTAACACCGAGCAGTGGAGTATAGCAACAGTATCACCAGAAAAGGTGTGAACAAAGCAACAATACAAACTCAAGCTCAAATAAAATATCTCGTCAAATATGAAGCAGTGCAAGTGTACTTGCCAAAAACACATGGATATGTACATCAAAGCACAAGCATAGATGAATGTGAGAAGCAATGGTTCACGTGTCAAATACAAGTACAAAACAATTCGAGTATGGTTGTGATCAACAAGTAAAACAAGTAGGTTAAGTAGAGTGTCATATTCAGTAGGAAACCAAGGCCAAAATAATAAGTTTATTATTTTTGGAAAATCAATTCAAGATTTTTTTAGCAAGATGTTATACGCAATCTTTTATACTTGGCAAGTTTGAAAGATTCAAAGCATTCCAGAAATTCACAAGATATACACTTGAAATATTCTAACTGAAAGAAATCTCCAGATGTACAAAACTAATTCAAAGCGTGGAGTTCATACACAAAAATATTGCAAATATCACAACCAAGTCTAACAAGGAGAAATCAGAGATTAAATCGGAGTTCAAAACTCTATAAATTAACACTGATTCATCATTGACATTTGTCAAAAATTCAAGCAGAAAATCAGAGAAATAAATTTAGAAAACTCACTGGACTTCACGAGATTTTCGATCAATTGAAAGCCTAATCGTTTGACCAAAAGCATCGACAAATTAGAGCATCAAAGAGCAATTTCCAAGGTAACATCAAAGTCGCGATTTGAACACAAGAGCAAAAACCCTAATTTGATTTAGATTGGTCATCATTGAAGAAGAATAGAGGAAGCCGTATTACAAATTGACATAGCACAAACAAGGGGCCAGCCAGTTTTAAAAGCAGCTTAAAGGATGTCATTTAAAAACTAAGGTTTTGTTTAAGTGTTTTTTATTGTATTGTATTTTTATTTTGAAATCTAGTTTTACTAGGTTACAAACTACAGGGATTGTAGTTTGGGGATTACGAGTTAGTGGTTTGTAATTCGAGAAAATCTGATCTCGGGGATAGAGACCAATGTAGCATTTTGAGCATAGGATTTGAACAGCTGGGAGCGGGTGTCGCGAGTTTACAGGGGATTGTAAGCGTAGAGATTGTTTTTATACCTAGTAGAAACATTGTGAATGCGGCAGTAAGTAGAGTTTTGCCGAAGTTGGGTAAATTCCATGTCGTTTCTTTTTCCACATTTACTCTGATTATTATTTGTGTTGCTATTATATATTACTCAGCAAAGAAATGTAATAAACTCTATTGACCCCCTCTAAGGTTAATTTAGATTCTACAATAATACTACATGTTGTGGCAGCATACCTTATTTCTTTATATATGAAACTAACCTTGAAGCACCTCAGCTCATTCGACGTCTTTTCTTAAACTCTCTTTTGTCTCGTGAAATTTGATTCTTTGCATTATTAGGTGCCCTACATGTTTGCACAAGATTTTTCTAAATTGGATAAATTCCATCTACTAAATAACAATCCATAGCATTATCTTCGTCATTTATTTTGTAGTTGTATAGACGTAATACATCATTGCATAGTTCATTAACTAATTATGAATGTCAAATAATCTTAATATAATTTAGTGAACTTCGGTGATCCAAAAATGCATGTCATATATACAAATCAAACAAAGCAGCAACTTCTGAATTAAGAGTTGTCCTTTTGTAGTATCCTAAGTATTGGCCATGGATGTAACTTGACAGTTCTTTCACCTCCAATGCACACATCCCAAACTTCCGAACATTGGGCTTATTTTTCTAATAATCGATCAATGTCAAGAGGGTTGGTGACCAAAGATGTTCATCGACTAATTGTATAATAACTATTTTGCAAAAAAAAAAGATCATATTTAAGGTTCGTTGAGTACCCAATCTGCTCTTTGTCGTCAACCAAATCTCCAGATGTTTTAAGATAGCATGCGAAGTGTCGGCCATTGTTTTTTTAAAGTGGAGAAATTCCAAATTCGTTGATTTCATTAACTCAGTATGTGAAAAATATGTTCTTATCAGTAAATATATTGAGAACCATATTGAAGACATTTTTTGACATGCAGAATCTTCATCTGAAATCTTCTTCCCTATACATGGGCATTTTCACAAAATAATCCACTATAAGTTGGTTGTGATTTACAACATAATTTCTCCTATATTGCAAATCCCTCGCTCCTAAGAGCATCTCCAACAGATGGCTCATTCAAACCTGTAATCATGAATTGAGCCCAAACCTCCTCCCCACAAGGCATCCTTCCCCTGAATATTCAGGGGCAAATTACAGGACCAATTCTGAATTTGGAATTGGCCCTGCACGCCGATTTTATCGGCGTGTCATGTAAAAAGTCGATTTTTTCAGTGCGCTCCGACAAAATTGGCGCGCTACGTGACACGACGATAAAATCGGTGCGCCAACTACACTCATTTCCCGACGGCTACTAATGGTTGCATTTTAACTAGAGAACAATAAAACAATCTTATTTTCCCAACGGGTATAAAACGGTCAAAACTTTTCAAACGGCTATATTTTTAGTTATAAATTGGTTCCTTTCTACCATTTTACATCACAGCATATTCACCATTCCTTTCTATCTCTTTAATCTAAACAAACTCTAACTCTATAATGTCGTCACCATTCGAGAATTTTTCACATCCGACGTTGGATGAAAGCCAATTTTCGCAAGCCAACGCGAGTAATGTCTTGGGTACTCAATCAAGCAAACAAGGAAATATTCCATAGACAGACGAAGAGGACGTCGATCTATGCACAATCTATTGTTATTTCTCACAAGATTCGGCGATGGGAATTACTAATCAGCCGCTACGTTTTGGAAAAAAATTGTGACTGCCTTCGTTGAGAAGCATCCAGAAGGCTTACAGATGTTGTCGATGATTCAAGGTCGTTCCGGCAAAATAAGCCATCAAATAACGTTTTATGAATCACAAGTTTACAAAATAAAGATAATGAATCCAAGCGGCATGGGAGGAGAGGATAATCTGGTATATTTTCTTACTACGGACATTAGTGGATGGTAGATTGTTTTTATGATCCATATTCCCTATTCTTATTAGAAACGAAAGGCCAACGAGGAGTTCAAAAAGCTTTTTTCTAGAGTAAATGGCGTGAAAAGGCCACATTATTATTAGTTTATGCATTGTTATGATCTGCTTACTAGTCAACTAAAATGGAACTCAGAACTTGCTAAGAGCCTTCGCGATGTTCAAACTACCAGCAAAAGCAAGAAAAAAGCTTCTAAATCTGAATATTCTTCCAGTCCAAGCGAGTCAACTGCTGAAATTTCTCAATGTGTAAGGGAAACCTACTTGATGAGTCTAATACCATGATTGACGAAGATTTTAGACTTGAAAGAGTCAAAGCTACGAAAAGAAGGGCAAAACTATGGTTGAGCTTGAAGGAAAAGTGAATGCATGCCACAAAGAACACAGTCGTAGACATGTAGAAAGACGTATAGAAGCCAAGGAAAACTAAAACTTAAGAAAATGTTTGCTGATTTGGAAGAGAAGAGGCTACAAATTCTAGTAGACGAGTTAGCGTATAAGAAAGAACAAGAAGAGAATGCTATCATGAACAAAGATCTGACTGGAATGCCTGATTTGGAGAAGGAATTTTGGATGGGAATGAAACAACGTATTCTAATGTCAAGGTTTCCTCGGTTATAAGTAGATTGTTCAACACTATCTGTATTACTAGTTGCTTGTATTATGTTGATGTAGTAACGTATATTTCCTACTGTAGTAACGATTTCCTTATAAATACAATGTGTGCTTTATGTATATTGTTGTTGTTTCCTTAAGCTGATAGTTTTCATACTATGTACTAATGTATAATATTAGAAGAAATCCATATTTTTCGTACGATCATCAAATAAAAGAAAAGTTCAACAACTTGTAAACAAAACCATTAGCCCGTTCAGCCCCATATCGGGTTAGCCAACTATAACGCAGTTTATAGGCTTTGGGGCCAACAAAATCAGTACCGTACTCTGCAAGGTAACGACAATCAAAAGTTGCCCTAGTCAGTTTAAATATGTCTTCATCTTCAACTGTCTGTATAATCTTTTGGTATCGTTCACAAGCTTCTATGAAACGCTGATGAGCCGTATGAATTTCAACAGATGCTCGTGTAGTAGTGCAGGTACGGTGGTTGTTATGTAATCTTGTTATCATGAACCAAAATTCTTCATGGGTTAGACCCCATCCATTTTGCATCAATAACAAGTCTCTTCGATCAACTTCAATATAGGATTTCACGAGTATAAGTAACTCCTGAGGAGAGAATTCATTTGTAGTAGTACTGGAGTTAGCATTACTTCGGTTGTGACGATTAAAATTACTCATTTGCCTCGCTATGTTGTATCATGAATGTGCTTCTGGATTATGAACTTCAACTACTCATTGAGGACCACAAATAATTTCATTTTGAACTGGTTCGTCCGCCTCTTCTACTTGTGTATCTGGAAAGAATCCACCCTCTTTCTCGTCCTGTTTGTTCCGTTCATACTCATCAAACATTTTATCCATGATTTCATCATTGATTTCCCAATCATCCATAAAAGCTACATAGAAACAGAAAACGTATTATGTATAAAAAGAAATACTTGAACACGTAAAAGCAAAAAGAATATTAGTTTCTCACCTTAATGTCGTTGTTGATATAGAACGCACAAATTATAGTTATGGTTGGGGGATAAAGTATAAACTATTTAAATGAGTGGGGGTGATTGTTGAGGTCTTCTTATACCATATGTCATAGTTGTACCACAACTTGTCGCTTGTGGTAATGCTCTGTCATCAATAGTTGAGATGTAGAATAGAGACATATGACATGACTACACTCTAACCTAATAGTTGAGTTGCCATGGCTCTACCGTTGAACAGTTGATGTTACTAAACTCTGCAACACTTGGGCAACGTGCTATAGCTTCTCCAACGAATAGAAATAACATGACTTGACAAGTCGTACTGATTAAAGATGACATGTCCACTGCTTTAATAAAGCAAAGCATGAAATCAGCAGACTTGGCAACCTTTAAGACCACCCATTTCCTCTTCCTCTATTCAGCACTTTTGAAGTCTTAGGTTTGTCAAATTATTCATTTTATCTAGCTGGCACTTTTTAAGTAGTTCAAAATGTCTTCTTGGGAATTGGATGATGAAACCATGGTCCAAATGTACGATCAATATGAAAGAAATAAGCAACCAGTCGAGTTTGTGCCCGAAGCGCAATTGGAAGATTAGGTGGAAGCTGGAGAAGTGGAGTCTTAACTCTTCAGTGCCACACAACCGAACGTTGCCATCCCACGTATTGGACTTCTTCAAAAAACCCACAATGCTCAGTTAAGGGAAGTAATTGCTTGGGAGAACCCAGATAGGTCAAGCTCTAGCATGACGGGTCATTCAGTACTTTGTTACAACGGAGTGGAATGTAATGTGGCTGTTTCTAAAAGCCAAAGAATTGCAGGTCGTCGCTTTTATGATTGCAAATCATACATTACTGCACTTAACCGACCGGGGTTGGAATGTTGTAATTTTTTTCTCATGGATCGATCCACCACTGGCGGAGAGGGGTGTCACGTACGCTCTAGAGATGCAAGCAGAGGTATGTCGCTTGGAAAGGTTGAATGTTGCAATAAAGGCTGAAATGTTGTATTGGTTCTACGGTTGATCCCGAAACTAGGGTCCTAGTTATATGGTACTATGTCTTAATATATGTATTGTATTCCACGTTATGTCATACTTTATCATAGTTGTATGTTGAGTCGAAGATTCACTGCGTCATGTTTCTTGTATTTTGTTATATTGAACGAAGTTTGTATGCAAGTTAAAAGGTATTGTTTATATTTATGACTGCAAATGAGTTAAAAACTAGGGTCGTCCCTGTTCAAATTAAACATTTCAATACGCAAAGGAGTTAAAAAAATAGGGTTGTGCTCATCCACTTGAGCATTATTGCTAACAAATGCTTTGGAAATCGCAGCATGTAAAGCATAGCGGAACCAGTGACCGTTCACATCATGGCAGTACGAAATGCAGATTCCCTACAGTTTTACGTCAAGCGAAACAGTGTCGGGCAGCACGTAAAGCACAGTCGTAACAGTGACCGAATACATTATTATTTGTTTTATTCATTTGTACACTATGCAGCTATGTATCTCTGTCAAATTACTCACAACTTACCTCACTCAAACAACTTTGTTCCCATTCATGAACTGCCTCATTCTTATATTACTCATACAAAATGCTTTCTTGGCCATCATCTACAAACTTCGATGAAACATGCATATGAACAGATGCGACTTCAGGAGCTTGCAGATGAATTCCAGTTTCTAAACTCAATGAGACCTTAGGATGAACCCCTGTATGAACAGGGGAACGTACAACCTCCACATGAAGCTCAAGTACCACATGTTCAACTTTCGTATGAACAGTCGGTCACTCAACCATGATAAGAAGTAGAGGTATATCAAATACCACCATATGAACAGGAAGTTGATTCTTATCCAGTTTATTGCTACTGCAGTTATGCGGTCGATGTTGTGGTTCGAGCAAATGACAACAACATAGGTCGGCGCATTCTGAAATGTCCATCTTATCTATATGCATTGATGTTTTAGTTGTCATCTAGTATCATTAGTTGTTGTATCTTTATGACCTATTGTATTTGTATGCTTATTGTTAGTTGTATCGTTTGGTGCTTCCAACGTATGTACTGACTTCTGTTGTATTTGTGTCTACCAGATGTAGCAACGTATGTTGTATAGTTTTGTTTATGATCAACTATTTTCTTATGCAGTATTATCAGTTGTATCGTGAATAATATATGTACATTCAAACGTTTTATATCAACCTTAAACAATGAATAACCCTAGAAGGACAAAATTTTTATTTTCCCAAACTATTTACAACAGCGCACAGAAATTATCGGCGCATTATATGTACGAGCCGATTTTATCATCATGTGCCGATAAAATCAGCGCACTCCTGTTGGGGAATTTACAGCATTTTCCCCTGAATCTTACGGGTCGTAGTATTACGACCCGTAAGTCTGTTGGAGATGCTCTAACACACTTCCTCATTGGAGTGAATGGTTGCTTTTGGCGTTTTCATGCACCATTAAATCCATTATTTCATTAGATATTACTATGTGTTAATACATATGGGTGTCAATGTACTCGTCCAAAGACGATGATGAGAAGTACCATAATATTTTAAGGTTACGTATATTTTATTGGATGAGGATTAAGGATGGATAGTTTAGTAAATTTAGTAAGTCCTTGCCTGTATTTATATGCATATTTTGTTGGATCGTACACTTAGTTATTAATAGTACTCATGTTACTGATGTAGACAGCCCACACTGTACTCAAATAATGTATTCTTGTTATTTTTGCCATTATATAAGTAAAGGTGACTGCCAAAAGTTTCACCGTAGCTACGTTTGATTTCCTGCAATGGTTGGTAGCCTTGTTAATGGAGATAAGACACAAACTGTTCAATCGCATTGGATACTATAGCCGAGTTGCACTACTTTCTTTATCAGCCTTATTGGATGAGATAAAAACCGCCACATGCGGTCAAATATCATACTGAAGTCACGTTGCACTACTTTCTGTCACAGCCTTGCATTACTTTTTTGTCAGCCTTATTTATTGAGGCAAAAAACTACAGCACGCGACCAAACATCACGTTGTAGCTAGGTAGCACCGCTTTCTTTTCCAGCCTTTTTGGTTGAGACAAAACTCTGCAGCGTCAAGTTAAACAACACACTGTAGCCACGTTGTGCTGCCTTTTCTGTCAGCCTTCCACTGCTTTCCTTGCCAGCCTTTATGGTTTAGACAAAAAATACAGTGTGTAGTCAAATATCACACTGTGCTTATGTTGCACCATTTTCAATGATTGTCAGATTAATTGATGGAGACATATAATTACAATGCCCAATCGCATAGGACGTTGTAGCCACGTTGAACTATTTTCCACGTGATTGCCTTATTGATGGATAAACTACTTATTGTTTATGTATGTTTACATAATGTTCAAGATCACCGAATATGTCCACTAATATGTTAGAAAGATATGTATTGTCATTGACTACATACTTTTACATATATCCACTAAACATGCTAATTGTACATAATATAATATGCTACAAAGCATAAATCTAGCTATAGATAAATTCGAGCAACATTCATGTGCCTTACATCTACATCAATCTGTTATGAAGGCAATGATTCTACTGATAATGTCATTGGGTTGAGTATAAATCCACCTAATCTCTTCTTCATGCTCTAAATTAAAAGTAATAGCTATAGAAAAAAAACTAATTATTTATCCACTGGCCGTAATCGCATCCGTTCAGGTAAAGTTCATAGCGGAAGTAGCAGTAACCTACATTATTCCCATGCCAAATGAAAAGAACTGAATTCCAAATCGCTATGCACGTGACATTTGATGACTGTGCTTCATGGACTTCAGTTATATTTTGAAGTTGAGGTATTACATGTTGTTATTGTTGGACATAAGGTTAATGTGGTTCCACTTGCAGTTGTTGCATCCCTATTTCAAGCTCTCATTATTGCAAATCATCCTAATATTGATCTTTAATTCTCTATCCCGAATTTAATGGTCTTCCTTCTCTCCTTTACAACTCCACTCGATTTGTCTGTCCTCCATCCATGCCCCTACCTAAGGCTCTAAACCCATGTTGGTTAAACAACACTCCCACCTTCAAATATAACTCCTTATAATCTCCCTTCCATGCTCCCTACTCCTTTTAGCACTGTCCGACCTGGTTGCTCCTACACATCCGTAGTCACCACCCTACCTAAACCTCCACTGCTCCCTACCCCACCCAAATCCTGCTCGTTGGCCGGAAGGGCCTTCCCTTAAGATTTTTCTCTCTCCCGTGCATCCTTGATATTTCGACATTAAAAAACCGTTGCTTTAACTGTGCAGGTCTGGGACATGTGGCCAACACATGTTGGAGCCACAAGATATGCTTTAGCTGTAATTTCTTTGGTCATTCAGTCCAACACCATTCGCTTAAAGAAGAGATAGAAAATCCCTTTTCATTCCTCTTTGTTTCCTAAGGCAGACACTTCTCCTCCTACATCTAATCATGATTCGCCCATCAAATCAAACATTCCTCCACTACATGTGTCCTCACGCTCTATCCCTTAAGCCTATATCCCCATTAATCTTTCTCCATGTCCCCATTCCCAAAATTCTTCCGGTCTTTTCCGCTTTTCTCTTAAATTCTCAATGTCACTTCCTCCTCTTCAGCCAATCTTTTCTCAGCCACCATTGTTGCCGGTTCTTGGAGTTTGAGGACGGTGCAGTTGACACCCCCCCCACTACATTTCACACAAACGACTGGTAAATCCACATCCTCACATGTCACAAGTTGCTCATCTTCTTTTCGACCGCCTAACTTCTCAGCACTGCCTTATACCAACGTTTTCTTGCCAAACTGGGTGGATCCCTCTATCTTAAATAGTGGATCCTAGCTTTTGAAGTTTTCGCCCGTGGCATATGGTACACGACATGGATCCACGTCAAAGGCATACCCACCTATCTTTGTTATTTCCACAGGAGCTAGCCTCCATTCTCCACCCCATTTGTTGACGACTGCACTTAGGCCCGTGCAGACTATCGCTTCATTTTCACCCGTTGCAGCATAATCAAAGACATCTCCTTTTCATGCACCTATTCGTTCATCATTAGTGACTCAGAATACCTAACCACCATGGGTAATTATGCCCACAATCACCTGCTATGTACCCTAGCGACCTCCTCCTCGGCAACAACTTCGAAAATAACTAGCAGCTCCTCATCGACCCCCTTCATCTCCCTTCTCTCACTTTAGCTCAGGAAAAACATTTTGATGCGATGTTAATGGAAGCAAACCATGTTGAACCTTTTCTCCCTTGCCTTAGAGCACCTTCCCTAAAACCTGGTACCTAATCCCTCTTTCGAGGTAATCAGGCCACGTGGTTGGGACCCTTCGTTATCTCAAGAACCTAGATGGGACCCATGGTCGATCATGAACTCTCCCAACCAGACCTGCCTCCTCCTCTCCACATGAACCCCCTGCACCCTTAACCATCTAACCCTACCTCCCCCTCTCCCTTATTCTATCAACCTTACCCCCACCACCTTGACCCTGGCCCTGTCTTTGTCAACTATTAGGAGAAGCACCACTTTACTCTGCTTAGGCGGGAACCTAGTCTTCTCCTGCTCGTTGTTTTTTTCAACTTGTGATTTTTTATTCTGATAATTTCTCACTTAATAAGAAACATGCACGTTGCATTGGTGTTCATGTACTATCCAACACTATACTGCAACACAAACTTTGAAAAAGGAGCATTTGTCCTTTTCCTCATAAAAATCTTATCCTAGAATGTTCGAGGACTAGGGAACCCCAGTGAGCGTTTTGCAGTTAACTGTTTTTCACCTTTACGCGTAAATATTCATTTTTTCAAGATACTAAACTGTCTGACCATTCCTCTGCCATCATTCGTCAAATGGTTGATCCCATCCTCTCTGGTTTGGCATTCATTGATGAGTGTCGTGCATGTGGTGGTATTTTCACCACCTAGAACGAATCTTTGTGGACCCTCTGCCAAATCTCTAAGAAACCCTCCATCCTTCATGTCCTTCTTCTTTTCAAACTCTGGGACCCCTACCTATTATCCAATTTTTATGGACCTTTCAACGGTTCAAATGGAAATGCTCTCTGGCTTAACTGCTAAGTTTTTGCATCCAACCATTCTGGACTACGGATTCTTGGGGGCGACTTCAACATCAAAAGTGTGTCCTTTAATAAAGGAACACTGGGTTCCACTGCCCAAACACTGATGCCTTTAATGATTTCATCAACATGTGTGCACTTCTTGACCTACTTATTTCCCATCATCAATTCACCTGGTCCAACCGCAACTTTAACCGTACCCTTGTTAAAATAGATAAATTCATGTCCAATGTTGCTTAGGAGGAAACATACCCTCTCTCTTTCACCCACCGTCCTCCCACCTTCCACTCTGACCACTACCCCTTACTCCTCGACTCTGTATCCCAACTACCATGCAAAGTGATTTTTTGCTTCGAACGACTTTGGCAATTGGAGCTAGGTTTCGAGGACTCCACGCCGCATGGTCGACCTAGACTGCTTCAAACCCTTCCACAACCATGATCATCGCCAAGCTTCTCTCTATGTGTAAGCTTATCTTCCCTTAGGCTAGATCTATCTGGGGTTCCATTAGATCCCGCATCACCTTCCTCTAAGAAGCAATCCTTAACCTCAATATTAAGGAGGAACTAGCCCCTCTTGATGTTTCCAACACAATCCGCCTTCACAACTTGGAATCAAAACTCTCTTGTCTCATAAGAAGGAAGAAATAGGTTGGAAACAAAGATCGAACGCCCACTGGTTGGAAATCAGGGAAAGAAAGACGACGTACTTCCATAGATTTGCCAATGGCAAACGCTGAGCGCACTTCATCTTCAAAAGGTTTCATGATAATACCATCTACTGGAATTCCATGATCATCTCCAGCCTCTTTATCACCCATTTTAGAAGCATTCAAAGTCAAACCTATTTGCTCTTCCTCACATTGACTAGAATTTATTCTATCTCGATCAATCCTCAATCCACATTGACTTTCTCTTCTCTGAAGATGGGATTTTTGCTGCCCATAGAAACATGGACGATGACAAGTCTTCGAGTCTTGATGGCTTTGGACACCTATTCTTCAAGCACATCTGGAACCTCCTTAAACCTAAACTCCTAGGCATGTTGTACGAATTCTAATCCAACTCGTATAACATCTCCAGATTGAACTATGCTAGAATCCTCCTCTCCGTATATGAATGCACAACCCCAGTGACTGACTTTCGACTAATTAGCCTTCTAAACTGCACCTTCAAACTAATCACGAAAGTCATAGCTAACCGCCTCTAGTCTCACATCGCCCAGCTCATTGGGGAAGAATAATCTGCCTTTATCATTGGCCGTAATATCTTTGATTGTGTGGTAGCCACTGAAGAGGTGGTTTCCTTCTATCACCTTTCTTCCACCCATGGTGTTCTCCTTAAACTTGACTTCTCTAAATCCTTCGACACTCTTAACGGGGACTTCATCATGGACATCTTGTCTTATAGAAATTTCTCCCCACTTTGGTGCAACTGTATCTTTGACATCCTCAACTCTAGCCCCTCCTTCGTTTCGACAAACGACCGGGATGGTGGACTCATCAAATTCACCTTCAAACTTTGTCAAAGAGACCCTATTCCACCTCTCTTATTTGTCCTGGTGGTAGACGTCTTTAGTTGTATGTTCAAGCTGGCCACATCCCAGAACCTTCTTAATGACATCCACCTACACGCCTTAACCCTCAACGTCTCCAATATTCAGTTCACTAACGATACCATCCTCTTTACCACCCCAACCCCTAAGAACATCCACTATTTTATATTCTTTCTCTACACCTTCGAATTCACTTTTGGACTATCAATCAACTTCAGAAAAAGCTCGGTCCTCATGTAGGGTGGAGCCTACAATTTTGGCTTTATCATCTCCTATTCTTTCAAATGTCGCCCTAACACCTTCCCTATCACCTACTTAGGCGTGCCCAGTTTCCCATCCTCCCCACCAAACTCCACTACTCTGACTATTTACCACTCATTTTCAAAATCGAATCTCGTTTCTCTATGTGGAAGGCTTCATCCCTTTCGATGGCCGACCGTCTAACTCTCACTAAGTCCTTCCCCATAATCATGTCGATGTACTGGCTATCCTTCCACCATATGCGATCTTGGGTCATCTCCAAAATTGATGCCATACGTAGATCTTTTCTCTGTCATTATGGCCACATCAAATCGATAGTGTGCTGGCACACCATCTACAAAGATATCACCTACGGATGCATGTGCATCCTCGATCGCAACATTAACCTCACTCTTCTTTCTAAATGGTTCTACCGTTGTCTAACCCCCGACACTTTTATTTGGAAAACCTAGATCCTCTTTCTCCCTACCACAACTACCCGTCTGCCATCTTCCACTCCACTAGGACATCCATCCCCTTTCTAGCGGGGCATTCTGCTTGCCCACCCTCGTACATATCACTTATTTCTCAATTCCATTGGCAATGGGTAGTCCTATGGGCAGTCCTGCTCTTTCTAGAATGATGCCCAACTCTATAAATGCCTTCTCCACCTCCTCTTCCTGGATATCTGTGCTTCCCCTAGGGTTGTTTGACTATTACTGATGTGGCCCTTCTTAACCCCGCATATTTGATCCCTACCTTCTTCTTCGGTAACACTCTTGCACAATTCATCCAACTCATTCATCTTCTCTCTAATATAACCGTCGTGTCCCAGCTAGATAGATTCACTTGGGCACTAAATCGCAATGTTGGTTTCTCCATCTCCTCTTGCTACCACCAACTTAACTTATCTGGAAGATCCTTTAACTTCCCTCGACATTAGAAATACTCCGCTCCACCTCGCGTATGCTTCTTCCTCTGATGCATAGTTCGTGATAAGGTAAACACTAAGGATGGATTGATCTACAAGAATATCCAAGTCAACCCAAGATGCATCCTTTGCCACTCTAAGGAGGAAACCTCTACCCACCTCTTCCTGGACCGTGACTTCAGTTTTTATACTTGAGACTCCTCCACAGCCCACAATCTCGACTCTATCCCCTCTTGCAACTCCCTCTAGCAATGTGCTCTGCCTAACCCCGCTATTGATGCATTCATTACCGCATATTATTGGGTTATTCGAGTTGAAAGAAATCTCGATACTTCCACCACACTTAACGCTCTCAGATTGCCTTATGACATTAAGCCTATTCTTGCTTGCTTCTTGGATAGGTATTCAATCATTGCCTACATTTATCCTAAGATTAAGGAAAGCTAACAAGCCCTCTACCGAATGTGAGGGTAGCTCTATTGCTACAGACAATCTTGGCCGTAGTTCGCAACCGAGACTGTGGTAGTTTCTTCGCATAGTTGCTCTATTGCTTTACTGACTTGTTTATACTTAATTGGACTTTGGGGTACTTTTATTCACTCGTTAGCCTATTTTGATGTAGTCTGTTTTCTATAATTAATATGACTTCTGACTATATATTGGCCATCGCTCAGGCTATTGACCGGATCTTTTTTATTCTGCTGTAATACTATTATAATCGACTATGTAGTCTTTGAGTACACCACCATAGCACCATGGTTTGAAATTCCGCCCGGCACATCGGATTTTCGGCCATTCCGGTCCGGTTCCGGCGAAGACCGGGCCGGAATTCGACAGAAAATCCGTTCCGGTAGCAACCCAAAGAAGAGAGAGAGAAAAGAAGATGTAAACCCATAAACAAACAAGCGGCAGCAAAGAAGAAAGAAAATAAAGCGAGATGCAGAAACAAGCGGCGGCAAAGAAGAAAAGAAAATAAAGCGAGATGAGAAAGAAGCGGCAGCATAGAATAAAGAAGCGGCATTTTATTTGTTAGGGTTTCCTCCTTACAATTGTTATTTGGATCAGGCTAAAGTATTTTATTTTTTAATAGTATTGAAATCCAATACTAAGTTATCATTCATTGGCTGCATGTTTCACCGTTTAATGGGCCTTCTCTACCACATCCACGATACGCTACTAACCATGATCCGATAATACATGACAAGTGTGTCCCCAGAGGTGGTGAGTTCACTTTCACATGAACGAAATCTCCGAGAATTTCAAAATAAAACCGAAATATCAAAATTCTCAATGAGCGAAACAAAAACGGAAATCAAAATTTTAAACCTTAATTAGTAATACATATTTATTTGCATATTAGTAAAAAATCATACCGGAATCATTAAACCGGAATTTCCGGAACGGGACCGGATTTTTAGATTTTCTGTGACCGGAACGGAACCGGAAACTGGAATTTCAAACCTTGCATAGCACTCAAAAACATACCATGTAGTAGATGTTTGGTGATGGATTATGAGTTGAAGGGTTTGACAAAATTAATATATTTTTAGGATAAGAGAAAAGATATGAGCATTGTTAGGAATTGTTGGCATTAATTTGAGTGATGGGTTGTGCTCAATTTATAGTGTTTTATGTTATTACCGCTGTAAGATAAGTCACATGGTTGTATGCACATGGGAAATCCATTGTACTTGGAATCTCATCCATGTTGGGTTGAATCAATGTCTCATAAACTCCTCTTTGTGTCAAACTATATAATTTCCATTAATCATAACAAATTTCTAACAAATCAAATGCATATTACATATGCTGCTAGGAAAATTCCATTATATTCAAATGCTAGAATTTTAACGAAATATGATAGTACCAAAAAAGCACTTCACATGAATTCAATATTACATATGCTAAATAGTTCAAACAAGATATAGATAAAAGGTTAGGGAGAGACCAAAGTTTGTGCTTTTTGTGAACCTAGACACGTGAGCCACTTGGAAAGAAATTCAAATGTTTCATGATCGATGAATTCCATTCCATACTATAATATATAATGCGAACCAAACGTGGATCAGCTTGATTGAAAAACGTTTTAATCTTTAACCTGTTCGATAATGTTGTGATACTAATCACAAGCAGTCATAAAATCACTGTAAATAAGACTAACTTGTCTTGTAATCTGGATGATTGTTGCAAGCTTCATTCGCTAAGTTCCAAAACTTTTCATGACTTACAGCCACATTTGTATGCAACATAATTTCATGTTTGCAATCAATCCCTATATATGATTTCACGAGTACGGTTATCCAATAAGAAGAACAACTAATGGTGCACATTTTACTTTACAACTTTATGTTCAAAATATTGAAGATAGAAGGAACCTCTTATTAGTAATGGTATATTATTTTACCCGCGTCTCACGAAAAAAAGGACATCTGAATATACAAGCGACAAACATCGATAGATATGAATAGAAACACGGACAAGTGTGGTTTTATCCTCGGCGATTAAAAAACTATCAATGAAATACAAACACTGATAGTACAACATTGTGTAAAGATAATGCAATAACCACAGACTGACAGGACGGAGAAACTCTAATAATACTGAATATACAATGATAACAAATATACAGTAAAACATTGATGGTGCAAGAACGATAATAAATTGATAACATAATAGTAGAAAATAGAAGCAATTATGGTAGGCTATATGTGATGATATTGCAACAATAGCAAACAGTAATAAAATAGTACTGTATAAGGGTAATAAAACAACAACATCAATACGACTAAAGATAGGCTACAAATCATCAAAGTCAATATCGTTAAGACCTGCTATATCTTCATCATCATCTTCTACCAAGGGTCTAGGAAGGTACCGCTCCTTATCACCAGTGGTAAGCTTGCTAATATGGGATGCCAACTCATCTATGCTGCATCGATGTTTGGCGCACCTAGCCTGCCAGGTGCCAAATGCATCTGATATAAGTCTTTGTATGAAAACAAAGCTAGATCTGGGTAATAGGAACAATTATGTAAGAAATATTGATGTATCTATCACTACCATACATTGTAGGAGTACCAACTGTCCAATCATAACCTGCTTCGTGTGATGTTAGTGACACATGTTATTGATTTTATGCTCTGTGTTTGGTCTAACAACACTAGGGGAACAATACCAGGTCGAATCGCTGATAGTTCAACCAAATTAACTACTGCAGCATGAATGAAAGGATCCATATGTATGTGGTGGAGTGTAGAATCTCACAAAAACGATGCATAGTCTAAGCTGATGGTGATGAAGTAATTAGCAAGCTCCGGTCCAGATTCTGGGATATATACAAGGTGTCACTATCATACGCCTTCCAGTAAGGTATATCAAGATGTGGATCACTAAAAATGAAATATCCATCTAATATCTTCTACCAGGTACATTTGTTTAGAAACCTGTAACAACCATATGTGGATAGAGATGATACCAAAGGAAAATGTCTGATCCAAAGCAATCCAGCATGAACTATACTCTCATTGGTCGTATAAGGCGAACTCTCATAATGATGCCAAATAATGCTCTCCCGTGTAGTACATAACTCAATCTAATTACAATCCACAACAAATATATGGAGAGTCTGACCTCCATGCACTGGCCTTTGGTTCTCATGATCCTACGCTCTAATTCAAGGAAATAATAAAGGCAAAGTAGAGTCTACTATCGGGTAAATCATATTACAAAAGCATTCATAATACAAGTACTATAGAATCAGCTAAAACCTATAACATACATTGATATCTTCCTAACAATGCACTGATGATCTAAAGAGCGATACAACTTTGCTAAGACCGGAGTCCCCGACTGATTCGTGATTGGGCGATCAATTAATAAATCTGCAACTGCTGCTACGTCTCCAGCCAGGAATGTGTTCGAACGATTTGAAAAGATCATGTTTCCAGCTAAGAGTAAAATAGAAAGTTATGCTATCTCTGAACTACTTTCTTCTCTGCAAGGATATATCAATTCTTGGATTATCTGGCTAATGTAACTTACTCTTAGCTGCACTCTAAGGCAATCCATTATGGCAGTCCAAATGTGGCAGTGTAGCTAGTAAAATGTCAGAGTGCCGATACTTCTTAGCATATGGTAATGTCTCCCCTAGAATACCACTAATTCAATAAGCATGGTAAGGTCCAAAAACGTGATAACCAAACTCTCCAAAACAAAAATGAAATGTAAGGGTAGTCTTCCACCAACTGGCGGCTAACTCATCAGTAACTGAACATCCAAATTCAAAAGATTTTGGATACCTAATAAATAGATTTACGTTACATGAAAGTATAATAAAGTACGAAATAAACTGGTGATAATCAAATGAACACGTAACCATAAAATCAGAAAGTCCCACTTCCCCAACAAATGTATGAGTTGTTTCATATAAACTAGTAACACTAGGCCAAGAGCTAAGGCATCTGATCTCGATGAGCCTAATTAGAATGACTCGATTTTCGAATTTATAATCAAAAAAATATAAAAATATCTGTAAACTAAAATTATCACACTTACAAAATCTTCAATATGCATGCTAATATGTTGTTTCTCATTGGGAAGTATACGAAAATTGATCAATTTTTTATCAAACACTAAATTTTGGTTGATATGCGGATCCAGTTGCGCATCCAGCATGTATATAGCTCGCCATCATCTAGCCGCATCTCATCTAACAGATGGTGCGACATTGATTTCTTCTTCAACCCAACTATTTGTATCTTCTTGAACTAGAGCGTTTTCTTTATCTATTAGTACATTTCCTACACTGCGACTACCATTATTTCACAACTCCCCTCTCGCACTTCTTATATTATTTATTTTAACCCTGAATAAGGTAAAATGGTGGAGGAAGAAGAATTGGGAGGAGACTGAAAAGAGGAAGGAGGTTGATTGAGTATGGAGTGTTGTAGCCGGCTACAACACACACTTAGCTAGCTAAAATTTGACCGACAAGTGTTTGTTGCAATCCTCCAATGGACGGGATTAACCAAGACTGATTTGAGCCCTGCATCCCTCTGGAAAATCTCTTACCACCACATTTTAAGCAAGCTTTCGCTTCATGTCTGTGTCTTCTAAAAATATCTCTAACAACAAGATTTTGGGGAGAATCATCGTTTTTTTCCTTTCTCACGCTCCAGCAATTGTGATTTAGATGTAGAGAGAGGGAAGATACGAGTGCATTTCCAATTTTATTTTAGAGCACGAGTTATAAATGGGAAACTAAAAACCGTTTATACCTAAATGGTTTTCAGATTCACATTTAGCCTAAAATTAACACAAGCAGTTCTTTGAAAATTGTTTAATCTATAAACAGTTTCAAAAAACCTTTTTTTTCAAAATCAGTGTATCGTCCCATTAAACTACTGGGGAAGCGGGAGGAATTGATGCTTTTTTTTCTATTCCTCGCACCGAAATCATATCTACTTCTACAAATGCTCTAACTACAACATTCTTCGATTTCCTAAAATATAACCCTTTTGCGAAAGCCAAAATCAATTCCACTTCGTAATTGAATTCCAGTTCATAGGCAAATTCCAAGGTAGTGAAAAACTTAAGGATCAAATTCGAAAGAATCGATTTGCCTATGATTCGCTTCTTGGTTCTCTCTAGGATCGAGGTGCCTTTGTCAAAATATTTGTTCTATGCCACTTTAAATTTCATTAGTTAGGGCAATTTAATTAGTAGACATTTGGTAATGTATGTTAATTGCACTGCAGTCCTTTCGTTTGAGTTAACGGAGAATGTGGGAGTTTAACTCAATTCAAGTCAATCAGAAATGCTACTTTGCCCGCTTTTCATTTTGTCAAAAACTACGGTAGAGACAAGAAAATAGGAGGCCTACCCCTTGAATTACACAAATACCCCCCTGAATTCAATGCTTGCCACCCCTGAATTTCGGATTTACCCCTATTTCCTACTTTTTGACAAAAACCTTTTCGGGTATTGTAGCATTTCTCCAAGTCAATATCTATTAACCAGATAATAATATGTATATACCTTTAATTCTTATTTTAGCAACTTGTAAAGCCTTGAAGCATGATCTGCTTTTTTCGCTGTATCAAAAAATATTTCCAAACAACTATTTATTGTGTGTATCTTGGATTCTTATGTTTAGGAATTTCAAATTAGTCATGTTATGGCCTATAATAACCTGCTTTTTCAACCGCTTCAAATCGATAATTAAACCAACTTAAATTGTTTGAAACAATAGATTATTATTGCTTATGAGGTTTAACAGAAACAAATCTCAAAATCACAAACACAGAAATATAATTTCTCACAGCGGGATAAATCTATATTTTATCAAAGCCATACAATGGTAGTCTAATACATACATTTTATTAACATATAAATTTGATAGAAATGATCGAACCTAGACGAGGTCTTCACAAATCTCCAACTTCGTCGGATGTAGATCTTAAGTAATGTCACTCGGTCTGACTTGAACGTAAAGTAAAAGAGGCAATATATTCGAATCAGGATTAACTTTATTCAAGTAAATCAACTTCATTATAATACTTAAATATAATAGTTAATCCAATATTCACATATAAAGTTACTTAAAACGCCCAATGTCAAATACCCATGGTTAACATTTCAAAGCAATATGTGTTTCAGGTTTAAACAAGGTATGAGTATGCTTTAGGTTTTACAAATGTATCAAAACATGATGTTTGTTTAAATATGAGCATTTCAGGTTTCAACAACGTCCAGTAGGATGTTATTTCTTTTTTTGTTCTTCTTCTTTTTTTCCGCTGTAGAATATTACAAAACGATGCAAAATGTAGACCAACATAACTATTGTATACAACTATGGGTGTGTTTGGTGCAACTGGAAGCGGAGAATTTTAGTGGAGTATTATAGCGAAGAATTGGAGTTAGCGGAGAATGCGTTTGGCGCGTTAAGCGGACCATTTGAGCGGAGAATGTTAACAGGGTGTTTAATAAAATAGAAAAATTATAAATTACTCCAATTCAGTTCAAACCAACACCATTACGTAGAACACTTCGACACGATCGCAACGCAAAAGACCACGTCTCAAACGGATCTAATTTGCACAAGTTATTAAATTTTAAAATCCATTAAACACTAAATTAACTAATTAAATTTGTTAATTAACCTAATTAAGCCAAACAAACATGCGTTTAAGGCTAACGCAGAAGAATTGGTGCTGTGGGGAAACGGGGCGTTCTGCCTCATTTTCCAACTGACGTGTCGTACTCGTCAGACGCGTCGGACGCGTCAGTTAACAAAACGGAGAGAGTATGCTCCCCGAACACCCCATATATATATATATATATATATATATATATATATATATATATATATGTTCAATGCATGAGAAAATGCATGTATACACATACTTGTATATGTGTATACATATAGATAATTAAAATATACAAGTGCATGTATCACGTTTCATGGGAAGTAAATATCTGCAGCATGTACGTAACAGAGAATGCCAAAATTTACAGGTCATTAAAGTGCACAAACCAAGATATGCATTCCATCAAGCACTTCCCACTTCCCAGCTGTGTGAATCATATGTCGGATTTGTGGCCCATTTGTTTTGGCCATAAACTCAATATTAACAGCTCAATTTTCCTTAACCACCCACTAATTATGTTTCACTTTGTAATCGCTTGATGATGGCAAAAGCGGTATAACTAAAACGTGATTCATTTTCTTTCTGATTACGGTTCACTAAACCTATTCTCAAAATCGACAAACACCATCTAAAATTGAGAAGAAGGATTTGAAAACAAAATCAGAGACAAAGAATTGAAATTGGGGAAGAAGAGCATAAAACTCATCCGATTTCGCTTAGCAATGGATGGAGGTACTCCTTAATTACAATTTTTGCTTCCGCCTTTTGATTTATGCCGTATTCAGAAATCTAACATTTGGTATCGGAGCGTTTGATCGCCTCTGCCTTGCTATAACAATTAGGGTTCCATCGAATTGATGTAATTCCCCTTCCCGATTTTGTTTTCTCGCTGAAAAATTTAAAATCCTTTTTTCTTCATGAGTCTTCGTGAGTGTATAAGTCTTCATTTGGAAGACATGTTTTAGGATGTGTCAGTTTTGACATTAATTTATGCTTTTGATGGAATAGTGGCTGAGAAGGCATGGGTTCCTCTGTTGCTTTTATTGATAATAATTAAATATGTACCACTTGTTTTTCGTTTTGGCTGAAGCATTCAAATATGAACCACATGGGTTCCTGCATAGTTACGTTCTTTTGAAAATTAAAGTAGTATGACACTAGACTTTTGGCAGTAGTCAACAATCTTTGATACTTGAACCATCGTGCTTTATACACATATGGAAAAAGAAGTGAAAAATTCATCACTTTTGGAGTTGAGTTAACCACTCAGTATCGACTGGTTTATTTTAGTGCTGAGAGGTGCTCTAGTCATAAAATAAAAAAAATAAAAAAAAAGTTGTGCCCTTTATACATTGTAAGCTAGGTATATGTGTATAAAACAATGTGAAATGTCAAGTGATTGAGCAAATTTTATTAGTTAGGGAGTAGCCACAGCATCTCTAATTATTAATAAATTTGATAAACTGAAATCACATGTGGATACTAGACATTGATTGTAATTAATCATGTGTAACATAATAAGATTTGCCCATAGGAAATTTTATTGTTTTGCATGATTAATTAGGGTGATGTATCATATTGTGTTTCTTAATCTACCCACAGGAGTTAAGAAATGATGATTTGATAGTTTCACTATAAAGTTAAATTTATGAATCTGATTTGAGTAGACTTTAGCCCACAGGCAAGTTTTATGTCACTGGATTCATATATGCATAGTTTACATTGGTAAATTATGATAAAATTACAGTCTCGGTTTACTTTGTTAATAAGCATATTTTATTTTATTTGCAGTAATTTTACCTGGAAATATTTCTGATGTTAAATGTGACATTCCTGAATTAAGAGGTGATAACTACAAGGTATGGAAGGAGAGAGTGTTACTGCATTTGGGATGGATGGATATTGACTATGCTATTCGGAAAGACGAACCACCTAGCATAACGGAGGATAGTACTCCTGAAGCTATTGATCTTTATGAAAAGTGGGAGCGATCTAATCCTCTTTCAGTTATGTTCATAAAGACCAAGATTTGTGCTAGTATTAGGGGTTCAGTCGATCAGCATGTTAAAGTCAAGGATCTTCTTGAAGCCATCGATGAGCAGTTTGCATCCTCTGATAAGGCTCTCGCCAGTACCTTGATTATGAAGTTCTCATCCAGGAGGCACACTGAAGTTAAGGGAGTGCGTGATTATATCATGCGCATGAGGGATATAGCGGCTCAACTAAAGACTTTAGAAGTTACCATGTCTGAATCTTTCTTGGTCCATTACATTCTGTGCACTCTACCTCAACAATATGCCCCATTTAAAATCTCTTACAACACACATAAGGACAAATGGTCAATTAATGAGCTTATGACCATGTGTGCTCAAGAGGAGGGTAGATTGTTGATGGAAGAGGGCGAAAAGGTGAACCTTGCTACGACTTCTTATTCAAAGAAGAAAAAGGATCACAATAAGGAAAAAGAAAAAGGAAAGATTCATGCGAATCAAGTCGTGAAGAAGGAGTCAAAGTGTTACTTCTGTAAAAAGAAGGGACACATTAAGAAGGACTGCATTACGTTTAAAGCATGGCTTGAGAAGAAAGGTAATTTTCCAGCATTTGTTTGTTATGAATCTAATATGGTTAATGTTAATCATGATACATGGTGGATTGATACTGGGACTACAATCCATGTTTCGAATACCTTGCAGGGTATGACAAACCTAAGGAAACCAGTGGACAGTGGAAGACTTATCTATTCAGGCAACAAGATAGCTTCACGTGTGGAATCCGTTGGGACATGCAGTTTGGTTTTAAGTAGTGGTTTTACTTTATGTTTAGAAAAGACATTCTATGTTCCTAATTTTGCAAGGAATTTGATTTCTGTATCTAGACTTGTACCTTTTGGATTTTCCTTTAATTTTTCAGAATCTGGTTTTAGTATTATCAAAAATTCTGAAGTTATTGGCTATGGTACATTGTCTGATAATTTATTTCATCTTGACTTGCAAAATGATACCACTCATAATTCTATGCATGTTAATGTTGGTTTAAAAGGATTTATTATGAATGAGGATTCTTCTATGTTGTGGCATCGGAGATTAGGACACATCTCCATTGACAGAATTAAGAGGTTAGTAAAGGAAGGGGTACTTGGTACTCTAGAATTTACTGATTTCGACACTTGTGTTAGTTGCATTAAAGGAAAGCAAACTAATAAACACAAAATTGGTGCCAAGAGGAGTTCTGACTTATTAGAAATCAAACATACGGACATTTGTTGCCCGGACATGAATTCTGATGATCCAAAATACTTTATCACCTTCATAGATGATTATTCGCGATATATGTATATCTATTTACTTCGTTCCAAAGACGAAGCTTTAAATGCCTTTAAATTGTTTAAGGCTGAAGTAGAGAATCAATGTGGTAAGCACATTAAGATCGTGAGATCAGATCGAGGTGGAGAGTATTATGGTAGATACACTGAAAAACGGACAAGCATCTGGTCCATTTGCTAAATTTCTTCAAGAACATGGGATTGTTCCCCAATACACTATGCCTGGTTCTCCAGACCAGAATGGTGTAGCTGAAAGAAGAAATCAGACATTAATTGATATGGTGCGTAGCATGAGAAGTAATGTTAAACTTCCATCATTTTTGTGGACTGATGCTCTAAAGACGGCAGCATATATATTAAACCGGGTTCCATCCAAGGCTGTCTCTAAGACGCCCTTTGAGCTATTCAAAGGTTGGAAACCGAGTTTGCGACATATACGCATTTGGGGATGTCCGTCTGAAGTGAGAATCTACAATCCACAAGAGAAGAAACTTGACCCCAGGACTATTAGTGGGTATTTCATTGGATATGCCGAAAAGTCAAAGGGTTATAGATTCTATTGTCCGTCCCATAATGCCAGGATTGTGGAATCAAGAAATGCTAAATTTTTTGAGAATGATTTGATCCGTGGGAGTGATCAATTTCAGAATATTATTCCTGAAAAAGATCACTATGAGGTTCCACCCTCTGATTCAAGTGATAGATTGATTGTAGTTCACGCTCCTCAAGTTAAGTCGAGTGTTAGACAACCAAATATAGAAATTCCACAAATTATTGATCAAAATCCGATAGATCATGTTGTAAATGAGGATTTGGTTCATAATGAGAATGAACAAGTCCCATTAAGAAGATCTACTCGAGAAAGGCGATCAGCTGTTCCTGATGATTATGAAGTGTATCTACAAGAATCAGATTATAATATTGGAGTCGATAATGATCCTTTGTCATTTTCACAAGCCATAAGTTCTACAGATTCAAACTTATGGATGAATGCTATGAAAGAAGAGATGAATTCAATGGCTTCTAATCGAGTTTGGAATCTTGTCGAGTTGCCTGATGGTGTAAAAATCATTGGATGCAAGTGGGTTTTTAAGACAAAAAGAGACTCACTAGGCAACATCGAAAGATATGAAGCAAGACTCGTTGCTAAAGGGTTCACTCAAAGAGAAGGAATCGACTACACGGAGACCTTTTCTCCTGTATCAAAGAAAGATTCCCTTCGTGTAATTATGGCATTGGTAGCTCATTTTGATTTTGAGCTACATCAAATGGATGTGAAAACGACATTCCTTAATGGTGATTTAGAGGAAGAGGTTTATATGAAACAACCTGAAGGATTCTCCTCTAAGGATGGTGAACATTTGGTTTGTAAGTTGAATAAATCCATATATGGGTTAAAACAAGCCTCCCGCCAGTGGTATAAGAAATTCCATGAAATAATTACTTCATTTGGTTTCGAAGAATATATCATGGATCAATGTATATATCTTAAGGTCAGTGGGAGTAAAATTTGTTTTCTTGTATTATATGTGGATGATATTTTGCTTGCAACCAATAATAAAGGGTTGCTACATGAGGTAAAACAGTTCCTTTCAAGAAATTTTGATATGAAAGATATGGGAGATGCATCTTATGTCATTGGCATTAAGATCCATAGGGATAGATCTCGAGGCATTTTAGGATTGTCTCAAGAGGCCTATATTAACAAAGTACTTGAAAGATTTAGAATGAAAGACTGTTCACCAAGTGCAACACCCATTGTGAAGGGAGACCGGTTCAGTTTGGACCAGTGCCCTAGGAATGATTTTGAAAGAGAACAGATGAAAAATATTCCATATGCTTCAGCTGTTGGTAGCATAATGTATGCCCAGGTCTGTACCAGACCTGATATTGCATATGCAGTTGGGGTATTAGGAAGATATCAGAGTAATCCAGGGATCAATCATTGGAAGGCTGCAAAGAAAGTGATGAGGTACCTTAAGGGTACTAAGGAATACATGCTTATGTATAGAAGTACTGATAATCTGGAAGTGGTAGGCTATTCAGACTTTGACTACGGTGGCTGCAGTGATTCACTTAAATCCACATCACGATATGTGTTCATGCTAGCTGATGGTGCCGTATCGTGGAGAAGTGCAAAGCAAACTTTGACGGCTAGTTCCACTATGGTCGCAGAGTTCATTTCTTGCTTTGAGGCTACCTCGCATGGTGTTTGGTTGAAAAGTTTCATATCTGGACTTAGAGTTGTTGACTCTATTAATCGGCCGATAAGAATGTATTGTGACAATTCAGCTGATGTCTTCATGGCTAAGAATAATAGGAGTGGAAGTCAAAATAAACACATTGACATAAAGTATCTAGTCGTGAAGGAACGTGTTCAAGAAAGAAAAGTGATCATTGAGCACATTAGCACTGATTTAATGATTGCTGATCCCTTGACTAAAGGCATGCCAATTAAGACTTTTAGGGATCATGTAGTGAAAATGAGACTTGCACCCATTGTGTAGTACATTCATTATGTTGTTATTGAACTTTATTATGTTGGATATTTTCTCCTTTTGGATTTATGCGCATATTTATGTTATTATGTAGAGAAATATCATTTGTTTGAACCTAGAGTAAACATGAGGTTTACTCATTAAGTTAAGTGTGCGTGTGTTTATTGAGAATTTGATATATTGTGATACATGGAAGATTAATTCTCGTACTAAGAGATTTCGTCGCTATGATCCGTATATCATATCTCATTTCAAATGGGCCAAGTGGGAGAATGTCGGATTTGTGGCCCATTTGTTTTGGCCATAAACCCATTATTAACAGCCCAATTTTCCTTAACCACCCACTAATTATGTTTCACTTTGTAACCGCTTGATGGTGGCAAAAGCGGTATAACTAAAACGTGATTCATTTTCTTTCTGATTACGGTTCACTAAACCTATTCTCAAAATCGACAAACACCATCTAAAATTGAGAAGAAGGATTTGAAAACAAAATCAGAGACAAAGAATTGAAATTGGGGAAGAAGAGCATACAAACTCATCCGATTTCGCTTAGCAATGGCTGGAGGTACTCCTTAATTACAATTTTTGCTTCCGCCTTTTGATTTATGCCGTAGTCAGAAATCTAACATCATAAGCATGGAGGACAACAGTACTTCAGGTTTCAAGAGAAGACCAATATACGTACACAGGGTAATTATATGTTAATCAAAATGTGTTTCCAGGTTTACCAAACATGGGGAGGATGTATGAATCAACCACCCTAAGATATATGAATCCAACATGTGTATTTCAAGCCTATAGGTTATTTCAAAGTCGCTGAAAATTTTGGTATGTAACTAAATATATAAGCGTACCATTCATGTGCATATACAAAAATAAAATATATACATATACATACACTAGCTGAAATACACATACACATATAGTAATAAATTCGATGGCAAATGCGAGACTCACATAACAGTTTAGTATTCTTGTAATACATAGACACGATACATGCATGCACTTAAAGGTAAATGTATATGTATATATTTAAAGTGATATATGTATATAATAATATGGATGTAGCAAGTCATACTAACAACAAAGCAAGCAAAAGGGCAAGTGTAGCTCGAAAGCCCTAGCATGCACAGTTTTGAACAAGAACAAGGATGAATAAGAACACATGGTCAATCAATAGCAAAAGCGCAACAATTATAGGTAGATAACATATGTGTAAGATTTACAATAGGATGCTAAAAGTGCATCGAGTTCAAACAGTTCTGGTGATCAAAGCAGGGTGAAACCAAACTGAAAATGGCCCAGTGGAGATGAAGTGCATAAATCATAATAGCTTTAAAAGGGATCAAGTAACATATGCGCAAAGCTATTTCAGATTCAAGAGACCACAACAAACAAGTGCCTGGCAAATACACAGTCAAACAAGCAACAACAAGGGGAACAAGTTGAGGACATGGCAAAGACAGTTCACATCAAAACATTCATTATCATATTTCAGTGTTATATTGATGTTGAACACTTGAATTAAAGTAAATCGAGAGTAAAAACCTCACCTTGCGCGGTGTTTGGTGAGCTCGTTGGAAAGCACTGGAGTGGTGGTCGTGATCAGTAATGGCCTCAGGTGAAGCTCAGGCATAGGCCAGGTGTAACGGCCCAGATATTTTTGACCATTTAGTTTAATATTTAAAAATGTTTTATTGTTTTGGAATTTTAAATGGTTTAATTTCAATAATCTTGAATATTTTATTTTATTCCGAAATGGTAGAAATTTAGTGGATCTACAATATAGTGTGAACTGGCAGTATAAAAGGATAAATTTTTAATTTAAAAATAGTACGTTTACAAAGGAAGTAGTAGCTAACGAACTCGGATTTCGATGAAATCAGTTTCATTAAATCTGAAATGATGAAATTAGGTAACCAACCAAGTTACGTCAAAAATGGCATCCGTATGTGGAAAAGAAAAAAAAAATAAAAGGCCAAAATTTGAACTAAATTTTGACGGTAATTGGAATTTGCTAATGCTAACGGCAAAACTGGAACCTGAGACCTATCCAGGAAAATTCTAAACATAGGATATTAGCTATATATGAAATCTGGGAAAATCCTATAACGGATATAGAAAGTTATTAAGGAAACAAAATTCAAATAAATTATTTGAAAATCTAAACGAACTCCGATTTTTGATTTGAATACATAGGATTGAAGTACGTTAAAAACCGGACCAGATGGTGGAAGAATTTCTGAAAACCGTTATCGTTTGATACTCCAACATGAGACCGGAAGGTGTTGAAACTAACACAAAACACTATTTTGAATTTGAATTTAAATTATTTGAAAGTTCAAACGAATTCAAAATTTAAATATTTTTATATATTATTGAAGAGTAAGAAAAATTGAACAACATGGTTGAAAAAGATTTCGGATAAGGTATCAATAAGTAAGTCAAATTAACGTTCGAATAGGGTTGAGAAAACACACTTTACTATTCATAAATTATTAAATTTATTTATAATTTAATAAATTTAAGGATTAATCCTAGCCATCCATTTTCGACCGTTGGATTCGCGCCACCTCAGCAATCCATGTGACTCCTTCGGCTATAAATAGCCCCCCCCCCCTTCATTTTAAACTCACTCCTCCTCCTCCTCTTTCAAGCTTTGGCAATGGCAGAAATAATAATAAAATATTAGGAAATAGGGAAAAGGGAAGGAAGGGAGAAAGGAGGGCAAGACGGGGAGCTAGGGACTCTTAGGCAGAGGCTTGGGCTTCGCGGGGTAAGTTTTTAAATAATATTTATTTATTTATTTATTTATTTGTGTAATATATATATATATATATATATATATATATTATAATTAAAATAGAATTTGTAAAAATAAATATCAGAACATTCTAAGGGTGACAGAGAGGATAGTGTCTAAGGCTTGAGTTTGGAAAATATAGTTTCCTGCTCTCCCTGGCTATCCCTAACTGATCCGACGGATGGGATGATTAATTTTAATTTTAATTTAAATTTAATTTGAATTTAAAACAGACCAGGGGCATTTTCGTAATTTTTAACCATAAACTTTAAAAGCTTATAACTTTTTCAAAACAAGTCGGATTTCCACGAAATAAGGACCGTTGGATTCTTATCGAAAAATACTTTAAAATGAGTGGAAGCAGATTTTTGATCCGGGTTAAAAAATTTAAGTTATAATTAAATGAATATTTTTAAATATTTTATTTGAAAATTAAATTTAATTAATATTAAAATGGTTTTTCAATTTTAAAAAAAAAATTAAAAAATTTGGATATGGCTAGAGATGGAAAAGTATGATTTTTTAGAAGGGCAGGGAAGGTAATTTGGCTAATAACGCAATTAGAAATTAATTAAGATAAAAATAATTTAATTAATTTAATTAAATATATATTCATTTAAATTAGGTAAATATTGTAAATAGCATAACTTTTGCATACATTAACGAAATTTAACGAAACAGGATCCGTTGGGATCGTATGGACGAGCACTACACAATGGAACTGACCGCAAGTGGATTGGAGCTCGTTTGGATTTATGGTGAAATTTAACGTCTGAACCAAATCAATGACCGATTATCGTTATTCAACGATAAACCGTCCAAGGTGAGTAAATCTCACTAACTCTGAGCACTTTATATTTTTATAAAGTATTTTTAGAACTGATAATTATTGGTTGAATTGCTGAGTGTTGATTGTTTGGTTGAACTGTTTGTCAATTGATTGAAAATACCGATATAGTTATATATATCGTTAACCGATGTTGATTTTGTTTATCAGAATACCTCATATTGAAATGAAATTAATGTGAATTATATTGTGTAATATCTGTGGATGCAGGGAAACAGGTCAGAGGAATCCAACTGGATTCCTCAACATCTATTGTACTGTTTTTCATATATTCTGATATATGATGTGCTATATCATCTGATATTGATCCTGTGTGTTTGGATGATGATCGACCCTTTTTATTTGGTATTTTTATACCATAAGTGATACTAGAAAGTGAAAAGGGATTCTCAAAGTATATTTTGAAAATAAATTATTTATATAAAATCAATATATTTTATATATAAAAGGAAAAGAGTTTCATACAAGAAAATAGTTATAGAATCAAAGAACTTGAGTAAAGGAAAATATTTGTGAAATCAAATATAAGGGAAAATATTTGTGAAACCAAATATAAAGGAGAATATTTGGAAAAAGAAAAAAAACAAACATAGAGGAAATACATTTGTAAAACAAATGTAAGGGAAAATATTTGCAAATCAAATAGAATAGGGGAAAAAGTAGCTATTTGTGAAATGATTACAAATAGAAATAAGAAGGGAAACATTTGTAAAAGTATTTACAAATGGAATTGAAAGGGGGATATTCATTTAGGGAATAAAGGAAAGTTAAAAGAAGTATTTATTTGTTAAATAAATAGAAAGGATAAAAGAAGTATTTATTTGTTAAATAAATAGAAATGAAAAGGGAATAGTCGTCTGTTAAGTAAACAAATAGAAAAGGAATAAATTCAAAAAGAGTTATTCAAAAGAATTATTCAAAGGAGTTATTCAAATAGAGTTATTCAAAAGAGTTATTCAAAAAGGAGTTATTCAAATGGAGTTACTTAAAAGAGAAAATTCAAAGGGGTTAATTCAAAAGAGTTAATCAACCAAAGTTAAACTGTCAGAGTTAAACGGTTAGAGTTAAACCATTAGAGTTAAATAGTTGGAGTTAAACTATTAGAGTCTAACAGTTGGAGTTCATCTGTTAGAATTAAACAGTTGGAGTTAAACTGTTAGAGTTAAACCATAAAGTTAAACAGTTAGAGTTAGTTAGTTAGAGTTAACCAGTTAGAGTTATTCAGTTAGAGTTATCCAGTTAGAGTTATTCAGTTAGAATTAACCAGTTAGAGTTAATCAGTTAGAGTTAATCGTTTTGAGTCCAATCGAACTAGAGTTATTCAAATATATTAATCGAATAAGGGTTAATTGAATATTAGTTATTTAATTAGAATTGATCGAATCTATTTATTCGAGATAGAGTTAAACAGAAATAGTTATACAGGATGAGTTGCCATTTAGCACGACTGCTAGCGAAATTCGCAGGGCTGTAGATAGCCTACGGCGGTCGGATGTTTCCTGAGGGAATCAGGCGTAACCATTGTGATCGCTGCGATCTAGAGTCAAGCAAATGGTGTTAAATCAAATAGTAATTAATCAATAGAAGTTAATTAAGTCGAGTTAGTCGAGTATTAGTAAATTAAGTAGGGTTAGTCAAAAAGGGAATTTATCGAATATAACCTATTCGAAGTAGAGTTATCGAATATAGTTTATTCGAGAAGAGTAATCGAATATAGTTCGTTCGAAGTGTGTTAAATCGAATATAGTTATTCGAAGGAGAGAATTATCGAATATGGTTTATTCGAAGTGAGATTTTTCGAGTATTAGTTATTCGAAGAAAAGGATTATCGAATATTAGTTATTCGAACAGGGGAATCGAATATAATTTATTCGAAAGAGAATTATCGGATAGTGATTATTCGAGAGTGAATCATACATGGAAATTCGATTATATCGAATCAAGGGAAGTAATGTTTACTTTCCATTTCAAATCAAGTTTTAATTATCTGTTAATAAAGTAGTTGGTTGTTTATTTATCCAAATTAAGATATGGAAATATATTTAAGTTAACATATTTTGAAAGCATGGAATTATAACATTTACAGTTATAATCAAATGATTCAGTAAAGGAAGTGGATTCATAAATAGAATCCGAGAGTTCGCAAGGAAGTTTCTTAAAGAGTAATGTTTGAACTTTGTCTATTTCGAAGTTAGAAATGTTGTTCAGTTAAGGTCTGAGAGGTAATTATACCCCAACTTGATTGACTTCGTTTTTAACTAAGAAGTGGATAAGGTTCGAGAGTGAAAGGGGTTAAGTGAATTTAGTTAATGAGCGAAATGGTTGGTGTTGGCATAGCGATGTTTATTCAAACATCAGTTTAAACCCAATGAAGGAGATTTGGAAATGTCTTCCAAATGAAAATCAGAAATGTTTTCTGAATATAGAAAATGAGAAATAGAATTGTTTTCCATTGTTAATAACGTATATTTTCTAAATATAGTAAATAAGAAATATAGGAAAACAAGAATAAGGAAAAGGGTAAATTTATGATAATTTGATGATGAATGATGATTGATCGATAGAATTTCCATCTGGAAATAATATCGTTGTTTGCACACCGACATGTTTTTAATTGATAGTTAAATCACCGACTATCAAAGTTTTGACCATTTTAACGTTGTTAATATGGAGAGACCGGTCGGATTATTATCCAGTGAACCACTCCGTATTAGCATAAGCGTTGCGAATCAAGTATGCTGAATATATTGAAGACGGAGTAAAGTGCAAGGGCTATCCTGTTTACAGAATAGTGCCTTCGGTTTGTCCAGTCCCAGGACAAACGTGAATGGATGAGTGTCTGACAGAGTATATCCAACGGATCGCGTAAGTTGATCTCTTCAAACGTACTTACGTTTGGTGGCGGAGGAATTCGTTTCTCTTAGCTGTATACCCGTGGTATTTTTGGTGAAATCAATTTGTGATTTGGCGGGTATGACGATGTGGCATTCAAAGTAATGGAGGTGGGATCTGTCAAAAGATACGTTATGACCTCAAGCCTCATCCACCGGGAAATGACAAAAATCGGGCAGGCAGCATGGCTATGTGGGTCGCACCCATTAGGATGTATGATCACCTATCTAGAGAAATTCCTTTTGTTCTTAAATCTATCGATGCTGTCCCTTATCGGGAGACGGTTGTTGATCCCAACCGTTGGTGATATACATTTGATACACTCAAGCGAAATGAGTGGTCGGTCATGTGTGGGCCGGGTTGCAAGATGTTCCTGTTGAACCCAGTGTATTTGCCTCTAGAGATACACGTTCGGAAGGTGGTCCCATACCTTGTCAAGTTGGAATCCAATCTCCAATAAGTGCCTGCGAGTTTGATTGTATATTATATATGTAGAGCGTGAGATGCAAGCGTTCTACTAGATTTTAATTACTTGTGATTAGACATTATTATAATATCAGATAATATATGATTTCCAAAGTGTTTTGGGTTATCGTAAGGTAAAAGCCATCCGTATTTATGAGTGGATTGGTCTTACGATTATCTTTTCTTTTGAAAAGGATTTTGAAAAGTTAAACCAAATGATTGGAGTTTACTCACACCAGTCCCATGACTGACCCAGAGTTTTATTTTGTTTTGTTTTCCCTAAACTCTTGGGTGCCCAAATTTGTACGGGCAGTCAAGTAGTCAGGATTTTACAGATAGACTTGGAGAGCTTGGAGCAGGAGGCTTCAGGACTTATATAGCTATTGTTTATTTCCGCTGTGATGCAAGGGTTGTACTCTGATAATGGTATTGTATGCATATACTGCTTTTGATTTCAAGTTATGTGATATATTATATTTTATTCGTTCCGCTGTGAGATTCGTGTGACTCTGATGTTGTGTTCTTCTTTTTCTTCTTCTATTCTAATTTTCTATCTTATCTATCCTCACCCTCTAAATTCTTTCATTAACTACTCGGTAATTGTCGACCCTTGATGTTCGATATGTGTTGTATATCGGATAATCAAGGTCGTTTTTTTTCCCGGGTCGTTACAGTTGGTATCAGAGCTGGTTGCTTAATTGGTACGGATGATAGGGGGTTCTCGCTTCGCGTTTGGTGGCGAACGGGAGACTCTTACCCCTACATCTCCCGACAATGTGGGTTGGTCGAGTCGAGAGGCTGGCCGTAAAAGCAGTTCTGAGGTATCTCTGTAAGCCACGCTGGGAGGTTAGCCCAGTGCCGAGGGAGGAGAGGATGGTTGAAAAGCCTACTCGAATCCCGGGCCGTTACAGTTGGTATCAGAGCTGAAGGTTAGGTGATTTACCTTGGCTTTGTGGCGTGACTCACTAGAGATGGGGTTAGTAATGCCCTAGACTGAGTTTGAGTGTATATATAAGAGTGAACGTATTTGTTATTTTATATAAAATGATTTTATACCGTGGAGATTTATTGGTTGAGTCGTTTATGAGTTCTAGTCGATCAGTTTGATCCACTGTATCGATAGGAGTTTATAAACACTAGAATATGATGGGTCGACACAGTATGTTTTGAAAAAAGGGTAAATGAAATAATTTCACCCAAATTATATTTTGATATAAGCAAAGTATAGATATTTAAAATTATTATAGTATATTGAATGTGTTGGTTGTGATTATAATCGAATAAGATTATAAAATGTGAAATGGTTATGTAAATAACAAATTAAAATTCATATAAGTGAAATATATGAAATCAGATGAATTAAATCTGAATTTAAGTTCAGAATTGGAATTAAAATTGCTAAAATTTGAATAAGCGTTGTAAATGGAATTAAATTGAATATATGTGAATTTTAAAATCCTGGGAGATTTTAAATTTGTTACAAGCATTGAAAAGGGATATTTTGAAATGAATTTCAAAATGACAATGTTTAAAAATGGGTTTTGAAAGTGCTATAGTATTGAACTCACTTCGATAGCTGGAAAATAAATTCCGATGTTGATCCGGACATCATCGGTGCTCATTTTCGAGTTTGTAAGTGACCGATTACTACCAAAGATTTTGTTTTTGAATTGTTTTGAGAAACCGAGTTGTTTTGATATTCCAAAGGGATATTTGATTTTTGGAAAAGACAAAGCTATTTGAAACTCCCAGGTAAGATTGTTTGAAATAAACACAAATTAAATAGAAAGTTGTGAAAGAAAATTTGAAATTGAATTGAAGGCAGTTCAGTGAAAATTGAGTAGAATTGAAATAGAATGGTACCAAGTAGAATTGGACTGGATTAGAGATAATCTGGGATAGAAATGGATGGTCGAGCAAGAAATTTGAATTGAGATTGGAATTGCAGTTTGATTAAAATTTGGCTTGGTTATAAGCAGATGGTCGTGTTGAAGATAAAAGTGATTGGGAGTTTGATTGGGATGATAGTGGTATATGCTAAATTGATAGCAGAATTAAATGTCGACAAAAAGGTACACGTATATATTCATATGAGTTTGATGAGATTTATGAACCTGTTGAGCAAGCCACTTGGCTGTTTGATTTTCTTTTGGGTTGAAGAAGGCCTAGGGAGGCGAGTTGGAGTTTGAGCTATTGACCAGTACAAAGGAGGTGCTGGCGAAATTTTTCAGAAATTTCGAGTGTTAGAAAATTTTCAGAATTTTTGAAAATTTTCGTTTATAGAAATAAATTAATAAATTAATTAGAATAGATTGGTTTAGTGAAACCGGAGTAAATAAATAATTTTAACCTAGTTATAAAGTTCATTTTTCTACCTTAGCAATTTCGAGGACGAAATTATTTTAAGGGGGAAAGAATGTAACGGCCCAGATATTTTTGACCATTTAGTTTAATATTTAAAAATGTTTTATTGTTTTGGAATTTTAAATGGTTTAATTTCAATAATCTTGAATATTTTATTTTATTCCGAAATGGTAGAAATTTAGTGGATCTACAATATAGTGTGAACTGGCAGTATAAAAGGATAAATTTTTAATTTAAAAATAGTACGTTTACAAAGGAAGTAGTAGCTAACGAACTCGGATTTCGATGAAATCAGTTTCATTAAATCTGAAATGATGAAATTAGGTAACCAACCAAGTTACGTCAAAAATGGCATCCGTATGTGGAAAAGAAAAAAAAATAAAAGGCCAAAATTTGAACTAAATTTTGACGGTAATTGGAATTTGCTAATGCTAACGGCAAAACTGGAACCTGAGACCTATCCAGGAAAATTCTAAACATAGGATATTAGCTATATATGAAATCTGGGAAAATCCTATAACGGATATAGAAAGTTATTAAGGAAACAAAATTCAAATAAATTATTTGAAAATCTAAACGAACTCCGATTTTTGATTTGAATACATAGGATTGAAGTACGTTAAAAACCGGACCAGATGGTGGAAGAATTTCTGAAAACCGTTATCGTTTGATACTCCAACATGAGACCGGAAGGTGTTGAAACTAACACAAAACACTATTTTGAATTTGAATTTAAATTATTTGAAAGTTCAAACGAATTCAAAATTTAAATATTTTTATATATTATTGAAGAGTAAGAAAAATTGAACAACATGGTTGAAAAAGATTTCGGATAAGGTATCAATAAGTAAGTCAAATTAACGTTCGAATAGGGTTGAGAAAACACACTTTACTATTCATAAATTATTAAATTTATTTATAATTTAATAAATTTAAGGATTAATCCTAGCCATCCATTTTCGACCGTTGGATTCGCGCCACCTCAGCAATCCATGTGACTCCTTCGGCTATAAATAGCCCCCCCCCTTCATTTTAAACTCACTCCTCCTCCTCCTCTTTCAAGCTTTGGCAATGGCAGAAATAATAATAAAATATTAGGAAATAGGGAAAAGGGAAGGAAGGGAGAAAGGAGGGCAAGACGGGGAGCTAGGGACTCTTAGGCAGAGGCTTGGGCTTCGCGGGGTAAGTTTTTAAATAATATTTATTTATTTATTTATTTATTTGTGTAATATATATATATATATATATTATAATTAAAATAGAATTTGTAAAAATAAATATCAGAACATTCTAAGGGTGACAGAGAGGATAGTGTCTAAGGCTTGAGTTTGGAAAATATAGTTTTCTGCTCTCCCTGGCTATCCCTAACTGATCCGACGGATGGGATGATTAATTTAAATTTTAATTTAAATTTAATTTGAATTTAAAACAGACCAGGGGCATTTTCGTAATTTTTAACCATAAACTTTAAAAGCTTATAACTTTTTCAAAACAAGTCGGATTTCCACGAAATAAGGACCGTTGGATTCTTATCGAAAAATACTTTAAAATGAGTGGAAGCAGATTTTTGATCCGGGTTAAAAAATTTAAGTTATAATTAAATGAATATTTTTAAATATTTTATTTGAAAATTAAATTTAATTAATATTAAAATGGTTTTTCAATTTTAAAAAAAAAATTAAAAAATTTGGATATGGCTAGAGATGGAAAAGTATGATTTTTTAGAAGGGCAGGGAAGGTAATTTGGCTAATAACGCAATTAGAAATTAATTAAGATAAAAATAATTTAATTAATTTAATTAAATATATATTCATTTAAATTAGGTAAATATTGTAAATAGCATAACTTTTGCATACATTAACGAAATTTAACGAAACAGGATCCGTTGGGATCGTATGGACGAGCACTACACAATGGAACTGACCGCAAGTGGATTGGAGCTCGTTTGGATTTATGGTGAAATTTAACGTCTGAACCAAATCAATGACCGATTATCGTTATTCAACGATAAACCGTCCAAGGTGAGTAAATCTCACTAACTCTGAGCACTTTATATTTTTATAAAGTATTTTTAGAACTGATAATTATTGGTTGAATTGCTGAGTGTTGATTGTTTGGTTGAACTGTTTGTCAATTGATTGAAAATACCGATATAGTTATATATATCGTTAACCGATGTTGATTTTGTTTATCAGAATACCTCATATTGAAATGAAATTAATGTGAATTATATTGTGTAATATCTGTGGATGCAGGGAAACAGGTCAGAGGAATCCAACTGGATTCCTCAACATCTATTGTACTGTTTTTCATATATTCTGATATATGATGTGCTATATCATCTGATATTGATCCTGTGTGTTTGGATGATGATCGACCCTTTTTATTTGGTATTTTTATACCATAAGTGATACTAGAAAGTGAAAAGGGATTCTCAAAGTATATTTTGAAAATAAATTATTTATATAAAATCAATATATTTTATATATAAAAGGAAAAGAGTTTCATACAAGAAAATAGTTATAGAATCAAAGAACTTGAGTAAAGGAAAATATTTGTGAAATCAAATATAAGGGAAAATATTTGTGAAACCAAATATAAAGGAGAATATTTGGAAAAAGAAAAAAAACAAACATAGAGGAAATACATTTGTAAAACAAATGTAAGGGAAAATATTTGCAAATCAAATAGAATAGGGGAAAAAGTAGCTATTTGTGAAATGATTACAAATAGAAATAAGAAGGGAAACATTTGTAAAAGTATTTACAAATGGAATTGAAAGGGGGATATTCATTTAGGGAATAAAGGAAAGTTAAAAGAAGTATTTATTTGTTAAATAAATAGAAAGGATAAAAGAAGTATTTATTTGTTAAATAAATAGAAATGAAAAGGGAATAGTCGTCTGTTAAGTAAACAAATAGAAAAGGAATAAATTCAAAAAGAGTTATTCAAAAGAATTATTCAAAGGAGTTATTCAAATAGAGTTATTCAAAAGAGTTATTCAAAAAGGAGTTATTCAAATGGAGTTACTTAAAAGAGAAAATTCAAAGGGGTTAATTCAAAAGAGTTAATCAACCAAAGTTAAACTGTCAGAGTTAAACGGTTAGAGTTAAACCATTAGAGTTAAATAGTTGGAGTTAAACTATTAGAGTCTAACAGTTGGAGTTCATCTGTTAGAATTAAACAGTTGGAGTTAAACTGTTAGAGTTAAACCATAAAGTTAAACAGTTAGAGTTAGTTAGTTAGAGTTAACCAGTTAGAGTTATTCAGTTAGAGTTATCCAGTTAGAGTTATTCAGTTAGAGTTAACCAGTTAGAGTTAATCAGTTAGAGTTAATCGTTTTGAGTCCAATCGAACTAGAGTTATTCAAATATATTAATCGAATAAGGGTTAATTGAATATTAGTTATTTAATTAGAATTGATCGAATCTATTTATTCGAGATAGAGTTAAACAGAAATAGTTATACAGGATGAGTTGCCATTTAGCACGACTGCTAGCGAAATTCGCAGGGCTGTAGATAGCCTACGGCGGTCGGATGTTTCCTGAGGGAATCAGGCGTAACCATTGTGATCGCTGCGATCTAGAGTCAAGCAAATGGTGTTAAATCAAATAGTAATTAATCAATAGAAGTTAATTAAGTCGAGTTAGTCGAGTATTAGTAAATTAAGTAGGGTTAGTCAAAAAGGGAATTTATCGAATATCACCTATTCGAAGTAGAGTTATCGAATATAGTTTATTCGAGAAGAGTAATCGAATATAGTTCGTTCGAAGTGTGTTAAATCGAATATAGTTATTCGAAGGAGAGAATTATCGAATATGGTTTATTCGAAGTGAGATTTTTCGAGTATTAGTTATTCGAAGAAAAGGATTATCGAATATTAGTTATTCGAACAGGGGAATCGAATATAATTTATTCGAAAGAGAATTATCGGATAGTGATTATTCGAGAGTGAATCATACATGGAAATTCGATTATATCGAATCAAGGGAAGTAATGTTTACTTTCCATTTCAAATCAAGTTTTAATTATCTGTTAATAAAGTAGTTGGTTGTTTATTTATCCAAATTAAGATATGGAAATATATTTAAGTTAACATATTTTGAAAGCATGGAATTATAACATTTACAGTTATAATCAAATGATTCAGTAAAGGAAGTGGATTCATAAATAGAATCCGAGAGTTCGCAAGGAAGTTTCTTAAAGAGTAATGTTTGAACTTTGTCTATTTCGAAGTTAGAAATGTTGTTCAGTTAAGGTCTGAGAGGTAATTATACCCCAACTTGATTGACTTCGTTTTTAACTAAGAAGTGGATAAGGTTCGAGAGTGAAAGGGGTTAAGTGAATTTAGTTAATGAGCGAAATGGTTGGTGTTGGCATAGCGATGTTTATTCAAACATCAGTTTAAACCCAATGAAGGAGATTTGGAAATGTCTTCCAAATGAAAATCAGAAATGTTTTCTGAATATAGAAAATGAGAAATAGAATTGTTTTCCATTGTTAATAACGTATATTTTCTAAATATAGTAAATAAGAAATATAGGAAAACAAGAATAAGGAAAAGGGTAAATTTATGATAATTTGATGATGAATGATGATTGATCGATAGAATTTCCATCTGGAAATAATATCGTTGTTTGCATACCGACATGTTTTTAATTGATAGTTAAATCACCGACTATCAAAGTTTTGACCATTTTAACGTTGTTAATATGGAGAGACCGGTCGGATTATTATCCAGTGAACCACTCCGTATTAGCATAAGCGTTGCGAATCAAGTATGCTGAATATATTGAAGACGGAGTAAAGTGCAAGGGCTATCCTGTTTACAGAATAGTGCCTTCGGTTTGTCCAGTCCCAGGACAAACGTGAATGGATGAGTGTCTGACAGAGTATATCCAACGGATCGCGTAAGTTGATCTCTTCAAACGTACTTACGTTTGGTGGCGGAGGAATTCGTTTCTCTTAGCTGTATACCCGTGGTATTTTTGGTGAAATCAATTTGTGATTTGGCGGGTATGACGATGTGGCATTCAAAGTAATGGAGGTGGGATCTGTCAAAAGATACGTTATGACCTCAAGCCTCATCCACCGGGAAATGACAAAAATCGGGCAGGCAGCATGGCTATGTGGGTCGCACCCATTAGGATGTATGATCACCTATCTAGAGAAATTCCTTTTGTTCTTAAATCTATCGATGCTGTCCCTTATCGGGAGACGGTTGTTGATCCCAACCGTTGGTGATATACATTTGATACACTCAAGCGAAATGAGTGGTCGGTCATGTGTGGGCCGGGTTGCAAGATGTTCCTGTTGAACCCAGTGTATTTGCCTCTAGAGATACACGTTCGGAAGGTGGTCCCATACCTTGTCAAGTTGGAATCCAATCTCCAATAAGTGCCTGCGAGTTTGATTGTATATTATATATGTAGAGCGTGAGATGCAAGCGTTCTACTAGATTTTAATTACTTGTGATTAGACATTATTATAATATCAGATAATATATGATTTCCAAAGTGTTTTGGGTTATCGTAAGGTAAAAGCCATCCGTATTTATGAGTGGATTGGTCTTACGATTATCTTTTCTTTTGAAAAGGATTTTGAAAAGTTAAACCAAATGATTGGAGTTTACTCACACCAGTCCCATGACTGACCCAGAGTTTTATTTTGTTTTGTTTTCCCTAAACTCTTGGGTGCCCAAATTTGTACGGGCAGTCAAGTAGTCAGGATTTTACAGATAGACTTGGAGAGCTTGGAGCAGGAGGCTTCAGGACTTATATAGCTATTGTTTATTTCCGCTGTGATGCAAGGGTTGTACTCTGATAATGGTATTGTATGCATATACTGCTTTTGATTTCAAGTTATGTGATATATTATATTTTATTCGTTCCGCTGTGAGATTCGTGTGACTCTGATGTTGTGTTCTTCTTTTTCTTCTTCTATTCTAATTTTCTATCTTATCTATCCTCACCCTCTAAATTCTTTCATTAACTACTCGGTAATTGTCGACCCTTGATGTTCGATATGTGTTGTATATCGGATAATCAAGGTCGTTTTTTTTCCCGGGTCGTTACACCAGGTGGATCTGAGATTCTGAGAAAGCCAGAGACGAGCTTTAGGCGACGATGGCGACCTTGGACCAGGTGCAGTGGTCATGAGTTCTCGGTGGTTCACCGATGCGGGTCTCGCAAGGTGGCAGGCGACGTGATGGTGGGTAGGCAGTGCGGTTTCGACTTAGGGTGGAGGGAGGAGTTTGATCGTATGAATTTGGACTGGGAGAAACACACTTTACTGATGGTGGCTAAAGGAGGAGCGATGATTTAGGTTTCGTTTGTTTAAATCGCTGAATGCTGTTAAATGTTGTTTGATTAAGTGCTGATTGTGAATATATTTTATTATAATAACTTGTTATCTGATAAATTTAACTTTTATGGTTGATTCGTATATTACTCAACATGAACAATGTCATTCCTACAAATTGCACATGGACATTTAAAAAATAAAACATGCCATTTATGCATAAATTAGGAGCTTTTGTCTCATCTTAACAACATGATAACAACCAAGCTTTTGATATTATTTAGGATTGCTTAATGTTGAATGCAAGACAGTACATATTCCAAAAGGCATGAATTTGCGCATTGTTTTAAAAATGGTATTAAACACATGAAACTTACAAACACGAGCAGCAAAAATTTCTCATATATACTAGACAACTTATTTATGATATCAACACTTTAGACAATGAACACAAACTGGAAGGAAAATTCACGCAGTGACTAGAAACAAATAGCTGTACAAATACTATTAAACAGAAAATATACCCCTTTCAATGAAGAACAGTGTTGTTACCTGGTACAGCTGAAGCAGTGCAGACAGAGATAAAGCTGTTTTTTCTGTGTGAGTTCTACCACCATACAAAAGAAATTGGAACTATCCGTTGTAAAAATATCACTGATTCAGCAGCTCAATAAGCTCCATATTTGAGCTTAATGATTTTTTGCTTATTTGACTCAGTATTGCTGATTCACTTTTCCAGCCAAACATTCTTAATACCGCTGAATTTATTAAGCAAATTTATTCAGCACTTAATAAGCACTTTTTGCCCAAAACAAACAATACCTTAGGCCTCAAGATCTAAAACTCGAAAATGGAGAAAAGAAAAATAAGGAAGGGAGTTTGGTGCTTTTATTCTTTTAGCATTGATTCCAAGAAAATTAGAGTGTGTTTGGCGTAAGCGGAAGCAGAGAATTTTAGCGGAGTATTTCAGCGGAGAGTTGGAGTTAACAGAGAATGCGTTTGGCGCGTTAAGCGGACCATTTGAACGGAGAATGTTAACGTCGTGTTTAGTAGAATAGAAAAATTGTAAATTACTCTAGTTTAGTTTAAATCAATTCCATTACGTAGATTATTTCGATACGATCGCAATGCAAAAAACCACGTCCCAAACGGATCTAATTTGCGTATGTTATTAATTTTTAAAATTTATAAAAAGCTAAATTTAGCACTAAAACTTCATTAATTACACTAATTAAGCACAATGGATGTGTATTGATGGATAATGCACCAAATTTGGTGCGGTGAGGAAACGGAGCATTTTGCCTCGTTTTGCAACGGACGTGTCCGACGTGTTGGATGCATCAGACGTAGTCGTTCACAAAACGGAGCAAAAATTGCTCTCGAACGACCCTTTAATTGTCAGGGAAGATGATAAGCATGGGGTGAATATGGGAGAACAGAGGAAATGTGGTTGTTAAGTTCAGAGAGAAGGCAACAAGAGTTAAGAAATTTAATTCAAACCTCACAAGTGTACATGAATTATATTTATTAATTAAAGATTTTCTTCTACTCATAATTATTTATTTATTTAGTATATAAGAAAATTTATGTATACAAAAATATGGATGAAATACGAATTCAAGATTTGCGCATTTTTGACCCGAAATTAAAGATTTGGGAGACGTTTGAATTTTATAAAACGAAAAATACTGTTTTTCTCAGAATGTAATCTAGTATTTTTAACTTAATTTCGCTCAAATTCCGATAATGTTTTAATTTCAATGATTTATTCAATGTTTGGTTAAATTGATGCAAACGCAATAAACTCTAATATTTTACTATGAAATTTGTTCCTCTGCTGTGCCTAGTTAAACATGTCTCCAGTATTAAATTTTGCAATTTGATTCAAATTTTACATATTAACGCTAAATATATTGATCGTCGCAACCGCTAATCGATCGCACATATCGATTTGAACAGAGTGCGCGAACTTAAACATTTTAATAATAAATTTATTTGGATCACTACTAAGTACCATATTCCAATTTTAAGTGTTAACTTTTAATAAATCTCGATTAATCAAGTTTAAGTGCAACTTATGGGGTTATTCTTATTTTGAAATTATTACTTAAGTTTTTAATCAAAACTAAGTTCAAAATAAATCATATTTCAACTACTAATTTAAATTTCAAGTATAAACAATGATTTTCAACGTTAGATCTTTAATTAACTTCGTATTTAAATATCGAAACTGTCGAATTGTTAAATTCTTCCCTACTCAGCGCTTTTTGTCTGCGAAAAGGAACGTTGTATAAAATCAAGCTAATTTATAACTTTAAAAAATATTTCTTACTTATTAAACATTTCCTAAGCTTAGAACGTTTTCAGAAAGAAAACATGTTATAAGATTTTAAAACTCAAAATTTTCAAACACCCGAAATTATGGCAGCGTCTCCTTTGCACGACTCGATCAGAATTTTTTACAAAACAATATATAACATATATATGTCTCAACTACCTGATGAGGCATCCCAAACCAGGGGAAAACAATATATATATAACCCAAATACGATACTTAATCCGAGATACGTACCTTTAATTAGGGTTATAAGTAAGTTGGCTTATGTTTTTAGCAATTTAGCATAAAAGCGAGCTCCAAAGGTGAAGCATGTTATTGCAACCTACTAAAATACTCAACAAATAATGAGAATCATATATATAAGATAAGATTTAATATTAAAAGCTTAAGAAAGCATAAACAATGTATAAACAAACATGGTATGTCGATTTTCAATGTACTTGAAACAAAATTTATTTATATGTGCCAACGTTAACATCCAATTACATACAAAAGCTAATGTTGTCATTATTATTCTGTATACATATCATTGAATTCACTTGAACTGCATTTGATTTACATACAACTCATTTACTTTCCTATTTCTTTTCATTCAATTTACTTACTTTTGACTTGGTTATCAATGTTCATTCCCTTATTTGCTTAGTAAAAAAAAATATTCATCGAATTCAAATCTCTTTTCATTAAATGATTAGTATTAATTTTGAAATTTTATGTTCATTTTATTTCAACTTCGATTGATTACATTTTATTCCTTTAAGATGATTTCAAATTAATAACTTATATTTCCATTAAATGCCGAATTCATTAGTGAATCGTCTAATTTCCCATTATTTCGGGTATATTAATTTTACAACACTTACTTGTCATTAAACATAGTCATTAAACTTTCCAAAACTTTATTTAAATGTCCAAACTTTTTTTATTAAAATTTATTTTATTTATAACAAAACTCAAGATTAACTTTTATTATTAAATAAATTTCTCGCTTTGGAAATATTTTGGAAAGAACGAAGGAAGAGGGTGTTTTGTTATATTTCAAAGCCGAGAACTTGTAGAAAAATTTAAAAATCTCTTTCTTAGTTTATTATGTTGAAGTTATATAAATTTTAATTTCAAGATATTAATTTGTTATTTATATTTCAAAATACTTTGTAACTCGAATTTTAAAAAGTTTGTTGCTGTTCTTCCAAAAACTAGACATACACTGGCCAGACGCATGACTAAAATCTTCAAATACTTAATATACTTGTTTCAACTCCTATTAAAAATAATTAAAAACTATTAAAATAGATAAGTTAAGTGCTTTCCAGAATGTATCACAGTTACACGGTGGTTACGCCACTATTCCAGTGGAATCACTTATAACTATAGATATCACACTCCTTGAAATATGCCATGGTTTTTTGCTATATACCATAGTGACGAAGCGATTACGCCACTATCCCAGTGGAGTCCCTTGTACTATAGGTATCACGCTTTTCAGATTTTGCAATGGCCTATAGATTGTAGTTATGTGACGGTTATGCCACTATTTCAGTGGAATCGCTTGTAATTGTAGGCATCAAGCCTCTCGAATTACGCTATAACAAATCAGTCATGATAAATCAAACATGATATCACCATGCGATATTCCTCATTTCGATGGACACTCTAATAAATAGAGCTCCAACGTAGCTGCGGTTTTCGATGGACACTCCCGCGGAGATCCAACACATCCCTACCGAATAGGATCGCAGTTTTCGATGGAAGGTACTTTCCATATCTTTGATTTGAAAACATATGATACTACACGTATAGTACTTCATTTCATATTCCGCATATATCACACTTATATAAATGTATATTTACATAGGATTTTTTTTTCAAATCGTATTTTTCAAACATATCATTCTATATGAATTCCATTATATATAAGAATATCATTTCTTATCGATTACCTTCCAAATCAATAGTTCTCGAATCAACTTCATTCTTATATAAATCATCCATATATAAGTTTTGAAAACTTTCATGTCAAAACCTTTTCATATAATTAAAGGTTCTCGAATTTCCATTTCAATACCAATTCAATTCTGGTTCCTTATTATGATTCAATAGCCATTTCTCAAATCAAACATCACTCAAATTCAAGTCTTCCAAGATTTTTAAATCGATAGTTTTAGAAATCCATTTATGATTGATAAATCATAATTATAAAGTGTTAAACATGTTTCAAGCATATTTATAGAAATCAATTTTCCTATTAAGTCATTACTTATGTTAGAAATCTTTCTTAGAACATAATTTGATTTAAATATTTCAAAATCTTTAATACTCATAATATAAGATTTTATTCATTTTCGATATTTAATTTCTTTGAGCTTATATATATTATACTTAAAACTTAAATCTCATTTGGAAAGGTTAGATATTTCAAATAGTCAGAAAATAAAGTCTCTAATTAATAATAAGAAATCAAGATTCAATCATCTCGTCGAGATGTACAATTAGATTATCCTACTACATAAGATTATATCGTCTAACCAAAAATCGAGAACTCCAAATTTTATTTCAATCATTCGAATCATATACATATTGGGATGTCAAACCATGCTTCATGGATTTAAATCAAATTCATTTATCAAAACAAACAAGTAGCAAGGATACCATAGTGGTCTCTCACACTTTGAAAGTCGAGAATAAGTTTCGACGATGTGAAATTATCATCAAAATTATTTTCCAGTACTAGAAGTAGGTTCTCCATTCATATATTTTTCCTTTCGGAAAATCACTTGAAACATTTCCATTGGATAATACCTATATATACTACTAGTGTTTTTTTTATTCAACATATTAGAAATCTATTTCAAACATTTTTGGAATTAAACTCTCAAGTTTTAGTCAAATAGTCTCTTTAGTTATACTAAATCAGTATATCCTTTATCCCATACGTTGGATTCATTTAGTTAATGGAATATACAATTCTAATTTCAATAGTTCGAACATTTCAACTTATTAATCTACTTAACCAGTTCATTTCATTATTTAACATTTCAATTATATATTCTTGTGTGTATTCATAACAATGACAAAACATATTAAACATTTTAAAGAAAATATATTCTAACAAAATCTATTTAACTTTCATAAGTTTGATTTATATATTTCAAATCATTATTTCGCTATACATTCATAAATATAACATTTCATATAAATTTAGTTTTTTGGAGTTTCCCTACTATTACACCTTTAAGTTTTCAACACAAAATTCATTTACAAATACCATGACAAAACAATTCATTAAAGTTACTTAAGGTGATTTTTTTTGGATGTTTTCAAAAATACTTGATCATATTTAATTATGGACAAACTAACTTATTAATTCAGTTATAACTTATACTTATATTCCTTCGGAAACACGGAGATGGATTTTAGAACGAGCTCAAGATTTTTAGTCTGAAGGCAAACCTTATCGAAGCAAGACTTATCAAAGAAAGCTAGATTCGAAGAGTGGAGATTTTCGAAAAGAACTGTATTTTTAAATTATTTATACTTCAAAATATGCTCCCTCAAAAGTGATTCTAGTGACGATTCTTCTCATTCTAGGATATTACTACCTAATCTCTAATGATTTTAAACCCTATAAGCTAAGGTTTTTATGAAACTAAAGCTCCAATACCACTAATGAAACAACCTGCTTTTTTGACTGCTTCAAGTCAATAATTAAACAACCTTAAACCATTCAAAATGGCATATTGGTGTTGCTTATGAGGTTTAAAGAATCAAATCTGAAAATCACAGACAAAGAAATATAATTTTCCGTAGGAGAATAAATAATACGTTTGATCAAAGTTACAAAATTTGATACAGCGGAAGACTAATTGATACATTTTATTAAAAGCTTGACAAAAATGACCAGACCTAGACGAGGTCTTTACGAATCTCCAGCTTCATCAGATGTATATCTTAAGTTCTAATACCCTGTCTGACCCAAGCGTAAATTAAAAGAAATAATACACTTGAGTTGGGATTAAATTTATTCAAGTAAATCAACTTCAATAAAATACTTATATATAATAATTGATATAATAGTCACATATAAAGTTACTTAAAACACCCAAATGACAAATATTCATGGTCAACATATCAAAGCAATGTGTATTTCAGGTTTAAACAAGGCATGGGTATGTTTTTGGTTTTACAAACATGGAAAAATAGGGTACGTATTTAAATATGATCGTTTCAGGTTTCAACAAGGTTCATCAAGGTGTTCTTTCTCTTTTTTTGCTATAGGCTGACGAGGCAAAATGATGGCCAAAATAACTATTACATACAACTATATAAATAAGTTTAATGCATGGCAAAATACATGTATACATATACTTATACATGTGTATACATATATATAATTAAAATATACAAGTGCATGTATCACGTCTCAAGGCCAATAAATATGTGCAACATGTACATAACAGATAAAGCCAAAATTTACATGTCATTAAAGTGTACAAATCAAGAAATGCAGTCCATCAAGTAGGGGTGTAAATCCATCAGACCAGACCAGATGGAGGTGTGTTCAGTCTCTATCCTAAATTAAATCGGACCGAACATGGATCGAATGAAAATTTCTCTAGTATAAATTTCGTTGTCCTAGCTCGTGTCCTAAGTGAAATCCGTCTGACAACGACATATATTTTTCATACACAGTCGAACATGGGTATTTATATCAAATTTTATACTTTTTATTAGATTATATCTCAACTATATACCGTAGTACGAGAAATTTGGACGAATTTGAATGAACATGGGCCGAACATGATTCTTTCCTCATTTAATTTTTTTTGTCTTAACTCGTGGCTTAAATGAAAACCGGAAGGACTCAGGCGAACTTATTTCGGTCACGGACGTGAACGAACATCGGGCATTTTTATAAAATTTATAACCCTACCATCAAACACTGCATAACCGTGTGAATTATGAGCTTGGCAGACTATAGTTCAGGTTTCAATGGAAGACCAATGTACATATACAGGGTAATCATATGTGAATCAAAATATGTTTCCAAGTTTAGCAAACAAGGCGAGGGTGAATGAATCAACAAGGCAATGATATATGTATCCAACAGGTGTATTTCAGGCCTATAGGTCATTACAATGTAGTTGAAATTTTTTGGTAAGTGACTACATATATATGCGTAACCAATTATGTGCATGTATACATATAAAATATATACATATGCAAGTTGAAACACATATATAATACAAAAATCTGATGGAAAATGCTAGACTCACATAACAATTCAATATTCTGGTAATGCATAGTCACGGTACATGTATACACATAAAGGTATATGTATATAAATTAAAAGTGTACATATGCATGTAGCAAGTTGTACTAAAAGCAAAGAAAGAAAAAAGGCAGGTGCATCTCAAAAATCCTAACATGCATAGTTTCAAACAAGAACAGGGATGAATAAGGACACACAGGTCAAGCAATAGAAAAAGTATAGCACCTACAGCCAGATAACATATGTGTAAGATTCACAACAGGAAACTAAAATTGCATCAGGTTCAAACAATTCACATGATCAAAACAGGTGAAACCGAACTTAAAATGGTTGGGTGGAGATAAAGTGCATAGCTGATTCAAAAGGATTAAGTAACATAACTGCACAACTATTTCAAATTCAAGGGACCACAACAAACAAGTGCCAGTCAGATACATAGTCAAACCACATGTAACATGATTAATTTCAAGAAGCAATAACAAGGGCAATAAGGTGAGGATATGGCAAGGATTGTTCACATCAATGCATTCACTATCATATTTCAATATTATATTGATGTGGAACAACTTGAATTAAAGTAAATCGTGAGAAAAAACCTCATCTTGTGTGGTGTTTGGTGATCTCGGAGAAAGGCGTTGGAGTGGCAGTTGTGATCAATGTGGCCTCGGGTGAAGCTCAGGTTCAGGGAAGGCGGGTCCGAGGTTCCAACATAGTCAAAGACGAGCTTCAGGCAGTGACGACAACCTTGGACCTAGTGTGGTGGGTATGGGTTCTCGGTGGTTCAATGATGCAGGTATCGTGAGGTTCAGGCGACACGGTAGTGGGAAGGCAGTGCGTTTTTGTTTTAGTGTAACGACCTTGGCTTTTAATGGTCAAATAATAAGTTTATTTAATTATTTAAATAGTGGTTTGGAAATTTAAAAGGATTTGAATTCAATAATTTTGTAAGCTTAATTAATATAAATAGTAGAGTAATAAATTTAATTTTGAAGTTGTCAAAAATAAGTTGGATTTGCAATATAATGTGAATTGGGTGATTTAAAAGATTTAATTAAGTCCAGATTCGAATTACAATAACAAATTTATTAAATAAACGTAGTTTGAACGTATTAATTATAATTTAATTAAAACAAGCTTGCAATATTGCGGTAGTTCGCAGTTTTTCTTTCTGAACTTCAAATGGATATACAAAATCCAATATAAGTCGGAATTATTTGAAACAACAATCTTTCAGATCTATTGGATTATAGTTTTCTAACGAAAGAGAAAATCGAGATTTCATCTTATAGATTTTGAGTTATGTAAAAATCAAATTTTCATAAAGTCGCCATGGAATCGTTTATGAACCATAACGTTTTATGAAATAAAATAAAAGGATTTTAAATAAATTAAATATCGATTTAACTTGAAAACGAAAAAAATCGAGTTTAAACTCAAGTTAGATTATTTTGAAGTGATATACATTTTGTTTGAATATATATGATAATAATATTTAATTTTCAATAGATTAGTTGTTTTGATATCAAATTATGTCATATTGATTCAATATGGAACTTAAGAATAGTCAATGTTCAAATGACCTCGAATTCCAACAAAACCAATTTATAAAATCCGTAATGGCTAATTATTGTAAGATTTCCAATTTCAAGTCAGTTGGAATAATTTTGCGATCGTGTGCGATATAAATGCGTATCGATTTACATTGTGAACTAAAAAGAAAATTTTACGAACGATATCGAAATTCGACGAAACCAGTTTCATCGTGTCCGAAATATTAAGTTATTATAAGATTACAGATTTCATCGCGACTGGAGCTCGTATGTGATAGTTTAAGCGTGTTACTTTGGGTGTAAGTTTCATGAGAATATTTTAATAATAAAACTCATCTATAAATTCACCTAACCCCCAATTTCCAAGTCCTTAAATTGTTTGCCCCTTTCTAATACACAGCAGGAAACATTCGATCAAATCTCTAAAATGATTAAGAATTGGTGAAAATGGTTAACATGAAATTTGAAAAGAGGGAAGAAGGATTCAAGTCCATAGTTGTATGGGAGGTTGCGGCGGCCTATGGAAATCAAAAACTGGTAGAGAACTCAGGGTGGTAGTTTATGGGTTTTGAGAAATTGCTATAGTTAGGGGTTGTGTATTATGTGAAGTATCCTAAGGAACAAAGAGGCGCGGGTTAGTTAGGAAGCCAGTCGTGGAGGTAGGAGGTTTTATCGTGGCTTGAGGCACACGATTTTCGAGGATGAACGGTATACGTTCAACTTCAAGTTGATGGCGCTTGGGTTATCAATTTGGGTTGGGGTCGTAGGTGATGGAAGGTATCGGAGAAGGCGTTGTAATGATGGGTCGCGGTTGCCTAGTTCAGCCGGTGGCGGCCCTAGCAGTTGAGAAGAGGAGGTCGGCTCATTCGTGAATTTGGTGGGGAGAAGTCGCACTGTTATTTCGTAAGTTAGCGGATAATCACAGATTAAGGAAAATAAAGTTGTAATTAGTTTTAATGACGGGATTGAGGATTATTTTTTGGGCAAAGCCGACTGGTTTTTAAAATAATCGCGAACACTTTTTATTATAATTAATAATAAAATACAGAAAAGTACAGGTGATTATTAGTAGACAATTAGAATTCGGTTTTTAAGGTGGTCTGCTCACCACATATGAAATTTATAGTATTTTGGCCACTCTACCTATACTGACTTACAGTACTGAAGCTAGCTAAACTACTAGACTACAAATAGAGAGTTAGAACAGGAGCTTGACTACATGTCAAGACTACTATGAGCTAATAGGGAGGTTAGCTCCCATTAGCATCGCCTAGAGATACTTCTTGCATGGCCTCAGCAAAATGGGTCATGTAGTAATTGCATGTTGCTAATACCATCATCACCATCCTTTTCCAAAATAAGTCCTTCACCATCTACTTGGTACATTAACTTACATGCTTCACCTTCCTCATCAACAAAGATGTAATTATTTCCTTCACTCGACTTGTAACTCGTTCCCGTGTTATTGTGCTTCATAAATTAAATATTTTAATATAAGTTAAAACTTGTAATAATGATAACTTATTCATACAGTAATAGAATTGCATGAAACAAAAAGCATTGGAATCATGACGATGAAAGCTACGAGAACGAGCTGGTTCAGAATAATTTAGAGCTAGCTGGAATTTTATTTGATCTTAAATGATAATTTGAATCAAATAAAATGATCTGAAATCGTCGATTGAAATAAATTGTGAGTTAACTCTCACGCTTTCTGAAAAATTGAATGTGATTAAATTCATATTTATTGTTGATAGTATAAATTGTGTGATTGGATGGTTTATTGTTTGTTTATTGATTCATTATTGTTTGTTTGATGTTTGATGCTAATTATGTTTCCGTCATTTAGTGATTTGGATGATATTATCCATCTCATATGAAGTTATTAAATGATATTACGAGCTGTGATGTAGGGAAAAAAAGGTTGGAGGGATCCAACTGATTCCTCAAATAACTGTATATTACTTCTTTTTATATTATTTATATATTAATTGTTTATCTCAAGTAACATTAAATCCTGTTTGGTTGTTGATTGTTAAATTGAATGTTGAAATTCAACATTGATGTGATATTAATCAATAGACAATATTGATTAAGTAATTGACAGCAGATGACCTAAAATCCATCGTTTTAAGATGTTAATTTCCCGTCACGCGAGTTCACATAGTTTAAGTTATAAAATTTATTTTCATAACTGAAGGAAGATGTTCAATTATAGTTTATAAGTTATATAAAAATAGAAGTTTTATAAATAAATATTTGGTTTTGGTTTTATAAAATATTATTAAATGATTTATCTAGAAAATTTCTTATGTTTTAATTATTTTTATAAGCAAGTAAGTTGGGAATTAACTGAAGGGTTAATGATTTGGGATAATTGTTTTTAAGTAAACAATTAAGCAAGATTGTATCAAATTAATTATATTATTAATTAATTGAAGGCGAAGGATTAATTGAAGTTAGTTAATAAGTTACTGATGTTTTCAAATTGACTAAGTCAATTATTTAACTGAAATTGGTTATTAGATTAATTTGATTTAATTAATCTAATATAAATATGTTTGACAAATGATTGTTTAAATGTAATAAGATTTCGTTAAAAAAATTTAATCCTCTAATTAAATGATTTAAAGACAATTATTGAGTTGGTTACTACTATGAAGTTAATTTATTTTAATAAGATTTTAAAAAGAAAATAATAATTATTTTTTAGTTAATATTGAAGTAAACCACTTTTACTTTAGTTAATATTGAAGTTAATTATTATTTTAATTATTAATAAATAAAGTGATTACCTTTTTAGCGATTAGGTTGAAATGAGATATTAATGAAGTTGTGAAAGGTTTTGAAAAAGGGTTTATGTAACGACCTGAATTTTTGACCGTTCAGATCGACAATAAGCCACACATATCGACCCAAACGAATCACAAATATAGGTAGTTATTGGGAAAAGAAGAAAAAGAAAGAAAGAAGAGAAAAAACAATCACAGAATCTCTCACAGCGGAAGAACAACATATAATAAACAAGTAACAGTTTAAAAGCAGTTGAAATATATTCATTTGGCTATAACATACAATGGTTATCAACGTTACCCACATACATATTTACATAACCTGGCAACGTAACAAAGTACAACAGAAAAATACATCTGTATATATATAATATGGATGTATACCAAATCTTCGTCTTCGATCTCCAAGGCTATGGAACTTCGCTAACAGCAAACTTCTGCTGACCCGAGCGTATTGCATAAAAAGAAAACACAACAAATACTCGGATTAGCACTAAATCATTCTCATATTAGTCAAATTAAAATATGAAATAACATCAGTGTCATGGGTGTAGTAACTCAAGAGATGTTACGGGATTTTTCCATCTCTCGAGGATCCGTTAAATTAATACATACATAGTATAATACGTTATTATGATAGTGTCTATCCAGTAAAGTAAATATCATAAAAATAGTTTAAGCGGGATTACCATATTACCCTTTCACCGTTTACAGGCATCAACAATCTATACAGTACCGTAAATTCACCATACTGGTGTTATCAGATGGCACTCCATAGAAGGCAAAGCTAAATTAAAATCATATGGGGCTCGATATGGATAAATATGACAAGGCACTCGAGGTAATGCCCTGGGTAGGATTCTACCAATTGCACTCCCGGACCGGTGGTAACGCATAGCAGCCACTACCGCCCACCTCGGATCACACTCCTAAATCAAAAGGGCCCAAATCATCATCACAGTCATAGAAATACTACCGAAGAAGTATGTACGATCAAAGGCGCTATCTCAGTTAGTCACGGTATAGCTCCTGTTTTAGTCATTTCAATTCTGACCCGAAGGTCAGGGCTATTTCGTCATCATTCGTCTTCTTCGACTCAATAATCGCCTCCAAGTCATCATATCTCATTCTGGATACGTCAAACGTTCACAGTTGTCAAAGTCGTATCGACAACGGCAGAGAGTATGCCATTTGTTGACTCTGGTCTCTTTAACAACCAACGCTTACATCTTTCACATCGGTTGGTTCTTTTATATTTCACAAAGGTTCGCTTTTATATCAAAATATCATATTCTGTTTCGAACCAAATTTATATTCAAATAGAATATAATTTCATATCAAAAATATCATAAATCATACCAAAGCGATTATATTCTAAATTAGCATAGATTTCCATATCCTTATATTATAATCATATAATATTTCAAATTGACTTATATTCGAGTAGAATATATTTTCATCCCAAGGATTTCAAATTATTCCAAATCGATTATGTCTGAAATCCATTCACATTCAAATAGAATATATATACTTCTATATCTCATTTTCAATCCCTTGGGAGATAAATTTATATTCGAGTAGCATATAATTCACACTTCCATGTCAAAATCGGTTTAGGAATCGATTCATATTCAAATAGAATAAATTTTATCTCAACTCCATTTGAACATCGATTTAGATCCAAACACATTCCATTCAAAAGATATTTACAGTTTATAAAAATATAATTATGAAAACAGATGCTTATGAAAGAAATCTTTTATATAAAATAATATATATAGAATAAAATGGTTAGAATAGGATAAGATAAATTTTAAAACTCTCTATATATATATACTTAAATTAAAAGTTTACTATATAGTTTAAATAATAAAATACAAGGAAAATTTAGTTACAACAAAATAGTTATAGGTAAAAAGTTTTAATAAATAAATTTCTTTTTTATTAAGGGAAGGAATAGTTATTTGAAATCAACAGTGTAAATATATATATATATATATATATAATAAAATTCTTTAACTAAAAATCTTTCCTTTCTTCCGAACTTCAATACTTGAATCTAAACTTCAGTCTCAATGGAGTTTTCCTAGCCAATGACTTGACCCAAACCCCATTCCAAACCCATTTTCAAATTCAAGGATTCAAAACCATACTCGTATTAAGTTTAAAACACTCCAAGTATCCGTGATTATCTTTATTCCAATATTAAATTCAATAAGAATTTATTAAATTCGAGTCCACCCAATCCTTGAAAAAAAATTCTCAAATCATATAAATTTTAAATCTTTAAAACTTCAAATTCACTTTGGGAAGATTTCCTTAATCATTTCAAATAACATTCAAGATTCAGACCTTTAAAGGAAGAATAAATTTTTTTTATCGAAATCGACACATTTCCTTTAAATGAATTTTCCATCAAATAAGATTTCAAATATAAAAAATCATTTAACCAACCAATGTCCATATATAATTTTCTATCCTATGGCCAAGTGATTTTTAAATTTAATTCTTTGATATTTCAGGGATGAATATATATCATTTCAATCCGAATCAGGGTCACATGTATTTATCATTTCAACCTGTGTTCTTAATTTATTCCAAACCGATAAATCCCAGGTTGATTCAATGCCCTTAACATCAAGGGTAAAATTGGGATTTATCGTCAAATGAGCATACAACCTCATGTACTGAATAACGAACAATTCAAGTAATATTCATCCAGTAATCAAATCAACCCAGGCATCCATCACAACCATTTTATTCCATGGTAAATATTAAGTCAAGTCACTAGTCAATAGGTGTCCGGATTTTCTAACTAGAAATTCAGTTTAATTAAATAACTAATTATCGACCTTAATTTGCATGTTAACACTTGCATGTCAAAGTTAAGCAACCATTTACAACAATGCAACCAACTTATTTCATGATTTAATTTAATAAACATGGGAAAATTCAGCTATTCATGAGGGAAGAATCACTCACCTTTGAGTCTTAAGTTGATCGTATGTCCAACTAATGGCCAAAATTTCACAGTCTCCAAATGCAGCGAACCCAGTCTTAGATCATCCAAATCCGAGTCCGTACGAGAAAGTTATCAGTGTTTTACTATTTGAAATTTAAAATATATAAATTATTAAAATAATATTCTCACCCACTCCGATCTTGACACGTCAGCATCTTCCCTTCTTCCCGCTCCTCTCTATGCCGCTATAGTGAACGACGCGCACAACAAACCCAAAACTCCAGAACTTTTGACCACCAAAATCCATCCACTCCGGCCATCAGATGATCGGCGACCAACACCTACACGAAGCTCATCTCCAGGTGCATCACCTCCACCCAACGCCATGACCTCCGGCATCCCCCTATTGACTGCGCCGCCACTTCAAAAACTGCAAGCTCGAACCCTAAACCACCAAATTACACTTCCTCCGATCGATTCCAACACCCAGATCAACATCAACGCGCTCCTCTAGCTGCACCCGACAATACCCAGATCATAGTTTCTTCGATTAACTTGTAAATCAAAAATCCCCAAAATCGTGCTTAGGGTTTCAAGACTGTAGCCTTTGATCGTGAATCTCCGACAACCTCGAGCACTGCATGATGAAATAAACTATACCAAAGGCTTCGTATCGTCGAGAGCTTCGTTTTGACATGTAATTTGCTATGGTTTTGAAGAGGTTTGACTTTCAAGTTTGAATTTTTGTTTCTCGGATTTGAAATATGTTCTGCCATTAGAGAAAGCAGATGGAGAAAGTATACGTGAATAAGAAATGGGATGATGGGATTAAAGGAATTTATTTATAAAGTATGGAAGGTCTAATATAAGAAATAACCAATTATCTTATTACATTGTTTCCTTTCACACTTTCTCTCGTACAGTCAAACGACCAGTCCGTTTGTAACGCAAATTGAAATCCTTCCATAATTCATCATTACGGATCCAATGGCGCCAGTTTCGTCGAACTCCGAGACAGTTGCCAAAACAGTTAAATTTCACAGTTAATTAAATAAATAAAATATTCAATTGTTCGATTAACTGTTTTAACTCAATTTTAAATATTTATAAATTTCCATTTAATCCAATTATGACTTAAACAAATTTTATACATAAATTTCACACATTTTAAATCTAAATTTGATTATTTGAATCTTTGATTTACCAAATTAAATTTGAATTTCCCTTATATACTAAACAACTCAAATTTATTAAATGAATAAAATATAAATTTTCAAATTGCAACAATTCTAAGTATAAACTAAAATTAAAAATCTATTTACACTCCATTCAAATAATCATCATCATTATAATCAACAAAATTTGATTTTTATCCAATATTATTCTATTTTATTTATTTAAAAATTGAAAACTAAATATACAAAAAATATGGCATGTTACAGTTTATAATAAATCCAACCTTTATAAATGAGGTTTATAAAAAGAAATGCACGGCTTATGCAATTGAAAGAAGATTTTATGATAGATCCAAGTTTGATAAATGAAGTATTCCCTATGAAATTATATAATGGTATTATGAGCTATGATGCAGGGAAGTATAGGTTGGTGCATCCAACCGGATTTCTCAAATATTTGTATGTTAATTGTTTTATATATTTATATATGAATTGTTTATCTCAAGTAATATTAAATTCTATTTGGATGTTGACTGTTTGAATTGGATGTTGAATAGTTGAATTGTATTCAACGTTGATATATTTTAATCAATAGGCAATATTGATTAAATGATTGGCAACAAATGGCCTAAAATCCGTCTTTAAGGATGTTGGTTGATGTTAGCGGAATTGACGAAGTTTGAAGCTATAAGATTTATTTTTATAACTAAAGATGGATTTTCAACTTATATTTTTATATAAAATAGAAGTTTATTTATAAATAAACATTTATTTTCAATTAGTTCTATAAAAGTATTATAAAATGAATTGTAATGGCAAATTCTTATATTTTAGTAAGTTTTTATAACCAAGAAGTTAGAAATTAATCTATGGTTGTGCAACCCTACGTCCATTACTATCACCCGTATGAGGATGCATTATGTTATGTGAAACGCAATAATAATACTGAGTCAAATTTTTCAAGATAGAATAAAGAATGCTGCGGAAAAAAAATTCAAACTTTTATTTCAAACCAAATACAACATTACATTTTCAACTACATAAAGTCATAATCGTAAAACATATGTTTCTTAAACCATTAGAGTTCAAAACTATAAAATAATATTCTTCATGTGCCATAACAATAAACATAGAAAAGAAACTGAAGACATACAAAGAATGGGAAGTAATCCAAGTCCAAGCCGAATCAAGAAATCATGGTCACTTCTAATGTCCACCGTCCTAAGAACCTGGAAGGAGGGAAAAGTGTAACGACCTGCAAGAATTCGACGTCCGAATTCTGACAATAATACATAAATCCTGTATTACTTGCCAAATCTCAAGTATCGAAAACACATATAGTTATTAGAAAGAAGTTAGAGGGTGAGATAAGAAAGAAAGAATATTAGAATAGAAAAGAAGAAGAACACAATACAGTGTCTCACGTCGCCACGGAACAAAATATAATATATAAATAAATTTTTATTGAGAGCTTTAAAAATACTTACAATCATCAGAGTACATCAACACATCTAGATAGTTATATCAACCTGTCCTCATATACAATCACACAACGGAACAACAATCATATACACACGTCTGGACTCTTCCAGCTCGTCTCTTCACAGTGTCTGATAACCTGAACCTGTTCAACCCGGTCTAACCCGAGCATTACAAACACCGGGTCAGTCTGGTGAACAAGAGTGAGAAAAATACACTAAGTTTAACAGTGTCACACAACTTAATTTTAACATCAAAATCTTTTCAAAAGAAAAGGACAGTCGTAAGACCAAATCCACACATAAATACAGACGGTTTTTACCTTAAGATGACAAAAATGTTTTTGAAATCATATATTTCTCTGATATTATAATATTGTCTAAATACAAATAAATATCAATCCAGTAGAGCGCTTACATCTCACGCTCTACATATATAGTATACAATCAAAACTGTGGGAGCTTATTGGAGAATGGATTTCCATTGCAAGGTATGGGTAACCACCTTTGCGACAATGTAACTCTGGAGATGAATACATTAGGGTTCAACAAGAATATCTTGCAACCCAAGCTAAACATGACCGGCCCCTCACTTCGCTTGAGAGTACCGAATATATCATTACCACGGTTGAGGGCCAGCCAACCTAACCGATAGCATACATATAAAACAAAGGGACAACCGAAGGCATTTGATTTGTAATAACCGGGAAATCCGAGTCAATTTAAAATTTTTATTTTGGCAATTTTAGTGAATTTTGATTATTTAAAATGAATTATTTTAAATAATACCGACGAGAAATTATTTTGAATAGAATTCGAATGTATATATTATATAGATCGTCGTTAGAATATAAATATTTATTTATAATTATAAAAGGAATTGAAAATGGCGTGGTAGTTCGATAATTCGATTTCAAAGTTCAAATGAATGTACCGGGTGAAAAATAAACCGGATTTTAGTGAAACCAAAAATATTTGAATCTAATTGAGAATATCTTTCCAACGAATCCGAAAAATAAAAATTTCAAAGCGGGGATCAAAAGTTATGTCCAGTTGAAATTTCAGAATAGTCGCTATGGAATTTCGGCCCTTAAAAATGGCCATTTTGCAAACGACCTCAGTTTTCGACGAAACCACTTTTGTTGGATCCGCGATGTCAAATTATTGCTAGGTTTCAAATTTCATAATTTTTTGAATCAATATGTGAGCGTGGCAAAGGAAAACGTGTTTGACCAGTTTTAGTTGATTTTAATTGACTGGAAAATGACCATTTTCAAATGGTCTCAGAATTCGATGAAACTAGTTTTGTTAGGACCGTATCATCAATACGAAGCTAGAAAATATTTTTCTGGAATTTTTCGAGTTAGTATGTGGCCTCGGTAAATTGAAATGCGCATTCAAATTCAATATATAGAGTTATATTTTGATTTTGACGAAAACTGTTCGAAACGATCGAATCAGCCTGCGATACATATCCCATTGTGTTCGGAATGGGGGTAATTAGCTATGGAAGACAGTCAATGGGCTCGATTTTGAGGTCGAAATAAAAAGTTGCATTTTTAAATTAAATAATTAATTAATAAAAAAATTTGTTATCTCATATAAACCCCCCTCGATTTCATTTTCACGATCCCGAAAGAAAGAAAAAACAAAAAAAAAACAAAATTGCGTCGCCCCCCATACTGCCGCCGCCGCTTCTTCTTCCCCCTCCGCCCTCTGCGCCGCCATCCCTCTCTCCTTCTCTTCCTCGCCCTCCTTCTACTCACCTTCTCCTTCCATCTAAATCCCCAATCCACCTCGAAACCCGCTGCGCTGTGAACCATCAGGCCCTCCCCAATCCCCTTGGGCAACCCTCCGACGTCGAACTCCGGCGAGAGCGCCTCCACCTCCGACGAGACTGAAAGGAATTCGATTTTGGGTGAGTTTTACTTTATTTTATATAATAATTAGTTTATATAATCTTGTAAATATATAAAGCTGACCTAGAATAAATAAGAATGAGATTTTTATATGATGGGAATAATAAAAGGTGTGATTTTTATGTGAACAACACTATAAAGATGTGATTTTTAAACTATAGAGGTATGATTTTTCTATGTATGAAAAATAGGGTTTTTAATATATAAAGATTATACTTTTGAAATAGAGAAGTTAAGATTTTTTTATTCATGAAAAGAAACGATTTTTATAATATATAGATAGTAAAGATTTGATTTTTTATATATGTACGATAATAAAAATATGATTTTTATCATATGTGAAGTATAAAAATATTCTTTTTATATAGTAGAAATATTAAAAATACGATTTTTATATTATTAAGATAGTAAAAATTTGATCTTTATTATGTAGGAGATAAAAAAATATGATTTTTATTCATGAAGAGTAATAAAAATATTTTTTTATTATATTGCTAGCAAGATAAAAATATTTTTTTTCATGGAAGCAGCGTTGTAAAGGAGTGATTTTTACATATGAAGCCGTGATATAAAAATACGATCTTTATATATATATAAAAATATAATTTTTATATAGAGTATAGCGTGATAAAAATGTAATCTTTATTATATGGACACTGTTATAAAAATAGAATTTTAATCTATATAGTAGCGGTGTAAAAATAGAATTTTTATCTATATAGTAGCGGTGTAAAAATAGAATTTTTATCTATATAGTAGCGGTGTAAAAATAGAATTTTTATCTATATAGTAGCGGTATAAAAATAGAATTTTTATCCATATAGCGTAGATATTTAAATGTGATTTTTATATATGTAGTGGTACGGGCGATGAAATTGACAAAAGGCAAGCACGACGAAGATTTCTACATAAGAAGAATCGTGGCGTTGGTTTAGCTAGTCGGTGAGAACTCCTCACTCTTGTTTTTATTTCTAGTTTGAAATATATACTAGGATGCAGACGGTGCTTAGTAGCATCCGACGCCCGTCGTCCACAGACCATGGATGACTTGTTTGTTTGGTTGCTATGTTGTGAAATTTGATTGTGTGATTTGGAATGTAATAAAAAAAATTATAGTGGAAAATATTTTATAGTTAAAAATATAATTTTTAACTTGTATATAAAATAAATAATTATAAACAAATCGGAGGTTTGTTTATATACACTGATTTGATTGATATTAATTGGGACGATAAATTTTACACATCGCCCAACTACACAAATAAAATCTGTGTTTGATTGTTTGAAACCCCACACGGGTATTGGGATGAGATTTGACGTGCACTAATCCCGATTGTTTAGTTGTATGTCAATCGATGGATTGACAGACTGTGTAAGCGTTAATTATTTATATTTAATGCTTATGCAGTTGTGTGGTGCGCTCTGGATGATGGTTGATTATTTATCGTTGTTATTATATATATGTGTTGTAGAAAATCCATATAATTAACATTATATGGTAATTGATTGGGCCTCATTCCAGTTTTGAAAAAGAATATTTGAAATAGAATATTTGAATTGAAATATTTGAAAAAGAAATATTTGAAATAGAATATTTGAAAATGGAAATATATAAAAGCCGTGTTGATTAGATTGACGCCATTTTGACGTGAACGATATTTATACTGATTTTATTCATTTTTCAATGGATATTGAAAGTGATTTCAAAATCGAGTATTTAGAATTGAATTCGAATTGAAATTGAATAGAATTGAATTCGAATTGAAATTGAATTAATTTGAAATTCAAATTGAATTGAAAACGAACTGAAATTGAATTAAAAATCAATTTGAATTGAAATTAATTTGAAATGAATTTAAAACGAATTTATATTGGAAAGATTCAATTTTGATTTGAATTTGAGATGGAAGTTGAAATCGTTTTGATAACAAATTTAAAACGATTTATAAAATATGTTTTAAAAGGAAATCGACAAAATATAATATATATATATATATATATATATATATATATATATATATATATTATATAATGGCTTGAATAGAACGCGCCGCGCCGCGGCTGTTCGCGAATTTCGACTATTGACATCGAATGGATATTACGGGAGATCCGACCGTCGGATTCTCCTAAACCTGGAACCGTTGGGTTCGTATCGAAAAGAGCTTTCCAACGAATATTAGAAATAAGAAATCTAACGGTTGGATTTGGAATTATGTCCAAATCAAATTTGGAAAAGGTCGCTGTAAGTGCAGTTCGATGGCCGTTGACGGAAATCGACTGTATGAGCCTTGATAAAATTATTAAAAATAGTAATAATTTGTGTAAAATCATAAGAAATGATTTGTGAAGAATTGGGGTGAAAAACTCCATATTTGATAGGAAAAAATAGATTTTTATCGAAATGAACTAATTTTGAATTAGAATAATAATTTATTTATTTTTAAAATAAATAAATTGGATTTTAAATGGTTTTGAAAATAACCAGAAATTCCAATAATTGAATTGGAATAGATTTGAATCGAAACTGTCTTCGGAATATTTCGATGTTAGATTTCGTGATGATACATATATTGTTATGGGAATTTGAAAGATATATTAATATCATTGTTTCCAATAAGATATTCGTTGGTCGTAGAATTTGATATTGAATATAAGCCGGTATATTTTCTATTCAGAGCCTTGTATTTAATATCAAATGGGATTTGGGTTTGTCGTGAATGGTGTCTTCATTAACACTGTTCTTAAACCCAGTTAAGAAAAAGATTAAAACTTTTTATTTAGATTTAATGAAGTGTGCCAATTAAATAATATTTAATTGGAATTGATTTGGTATTGATTTTTGAGTTTATCGTGAACGGTGTTCTAAATAACACTTGTTCTTTAACCCGATAATTAATGGAATGTGATTTTTGGTTGTCGTGAACGGTATCTTCAATAATACTGTTCTTAGACCCAACGGAGTTAAGAAAATCAGAAACTGATTGGAGATTAGTTAAGTTGAATGGTTTCCTGGGTATTGATCTGATGTTGGTTTCGGCCTTCGGGGTTAATATTTAGGGAATTGCTCACTTGCTAATTTACGGTTAGGGACTGTTTGAAATGTGATGTGATTTTAGGGTTTATCATGAACCGTGTTTTAAATGACACTGATTCTTTAACCCAGTCAAAGATTAAAACTAAGTGGAGTTTTAATGAATCTTTAATTAGATTGAAAAGATCAAGAATGGAGTATTACCGGTTTTACTCCAGGCTGTAGTTAAATCTTTAATTAGATTTGAACGTGAAACGGTAATTGAATTTACCGATAACACCGTGGTGTTAGATATGAAGTATTACCAGTTTTACTTCATGGGATGAATTGGTTGGGATTGGGAAATTAAAACAAATGATTACTTCGGTGCGGTTTGCTAATCCCGACTAGTTGAATTGATATTCAAAAGAAGATTAAATAATAAATTTAAAAGAATTTATCTTTGATAAAATTAATGGGAACCTTTCCCTAAGAATGTGAAATTTAGTAACTAACTATAGGTTAGCTAAGCAGAACGGTTTCCTGGGTATTGATCCGATGTCGGTTTCGGCCTTCGGGGTTAATATTTAGGGAATTATTCTCTTGTTAATTTACGGTTAGTGACTGATGAATTGGAATGAGGCGTATGTTGTGTTTTTGTAACACTTGTTTATTATATTCGCGAATTATTCGGAAAGACCGGGTTTATCCCATTCTGAATAACTGATACGACGATAAGTCGAAGATGAAGATGGTGGTTGAAGACCGGAGGTCTTCACGTCGTTTGGGTGATTACTGATGATCTTGATTGGGTCGTACACCTAAGAGGAGGGAATCAGTTAGTGGTCGTCCAGACGTACTTGGAGATCGATGGATATGCGGGGTACTAGGTGCCTCCGGTTTCGTTCAGACCCAGAACGGACTTGTAAATGGATGTGTGTCTGACATCGGATTTCATTCTGTGTGATTGATATCGGTTGCATAGCATGATTTGCCCGTGTGGCATGCTGAGATGCAAATGAGCAAGGCTTCTGTTGAGAAGCAGAGTCTTGTGGTTGATGATCAAAGCACGGCCTGTGTGGCATAGCTTTGTGTAGCGTTGATTCGCGAGCCTCACACTCCGGTTGTGAACCAAAAACGGGAGAGGACCTCAGGGAGGACATGCGTTTCTTTCTAGTTAGAAGTGGCGTAAGTGGTTTTACATGCCCTGACGAGTTTGACTTATGTGATTGTTGCTGTTGCGAGGCGCCTCGGATATATCGGTGACTATGTGAAGCGGATGGAGTCATTTGTTGGCTCACTTACGCCCAAAAGGCGGGGAAACGCAGTGTTCAGGAGTTTTAATCCACATCGGTGGACCGACCCTGTCGCTCCAAGGTCACTCGAGCTCTGACCTGAGGCTTGGGCTAGAGAGTCTCGAATCGGTTGAGGACTATCTTTTGCCTCGGTTCAAAGATGGAAATCTAATTTCCAAATACGTGATTTTGCGGTTTTAATTGTAGAACTAGTATGGCGACATGATATATGGTACCCATGCCGTCTATGATTGATACTTATGATTTGAAGTTGTTTTATACACTATGCAATTGTAATAGTATCAAATGATTTGTTTTAAACGTACTTAGCATATTTGGCTATTATAAGGGAGAACCCTATCCCCTGGCTTGCGTTGCATTGTGTGATAGGACCTGGGTCTTATAATAGCTTCATCTTTCTTTATTTAGCACTGCGCTGTTTGTTTTATGCACTGGTATTCTTGGGAGGAAACCCGTTCCATGATATACGGCGTGGTTCCTTGATTTACCTAACTTTAAAATAAAGATTAATAACTGTTTTAGTTCTCACACCAGTCCCGTGACTGACCTGGTGTTTATTGTTTTAACCTAAACTCTGGGTGCCCTTATTTTGACACGGGCAACTAGTAGTTTTGGTTTTGCAGATATATATTCACAGGATCCTGATTTACAGCTGGAACGATACTCAGAAAGCTCTGTATCCGTGTATCACTTCTAGTTGTGTATTGTATTATTTTTCCGCTGCGCTGTAATGTATTGTAATCTCTGATATTTTTTCTGTGTAATATTTATTCTTACTCTGTATATTCTTGTATTTTGATGAGTTGTTGTAATATACAATAAAATGTTCTTCTGTCTACGTTCTATTTTGTCGTGTTCTCAAAACAATCAGGCGTTTCGAACGGTCTTGATTGGTTTAGCAACTGATTCAGATCGAGCGGAATTCCCGGTCGTGTCATCGTGGTATCAGAGCTTTGGTTTACATAGCTCGGAGAACAAGACACATTAGAACCAAACGAAAGAATTCATCAGAAATTGGATTAGTAATATCCAACGAGAATGACTCGTTAGAGATAGGATCAGTAGTATCCTAGAACGAGTGTGAAGAGTAGTGTTTTTGAAATAAAAATGAAAACAGATTTTGTTTTGAAATTTAAATCGTTTTATACGTATTTGAATATTTATTTTATATTGAATTTGGACAATCCAATATATAAAGATTTTGATATACGCCTTGCAAACGTGTATTCGAAGTTTTAATGTATTGGATAGTTATAGAATCACACTCTAGTTGCCCGGGAATAATTCTGGTAACGGGGCACCATCGCCAGTATTTATATTCGAGTGACGAAAGTGAGATTTCTATATATTTCCAATAGACTGGTGTGAGAACCGAAACTAGATAGGGCTTATTGTTGTGATTTAGCATCAAAAATGTAATTTTTGACTATATATCAAAATTTTGAATTTGAAACGTTAATCAACTAATTGATTGCTGATTGTGTAGTTTGATTATTGGTTGATTAATTAAAATGTGGAACCTTTAGCCAAATTGAACCAAATAGTGAGTTGTATTGAAAATTAGTCGTATTTGCATGCATATACATGTACGTACATTGAACAGGTCATAACAAGGAGGCTGGAGCAGAAGAATAAAATTGTTTGCCCGACAAATAGGTACATGTTTACCATAATTTACTGCTTTGTTTGGGTGATGATGATTTTATGAGCCGATTGGCTTTTTCTTTTTCTTTTGGTGGGTTGAAGAAGGCCATGGGAGGCTATATGAAATATCCCGAAGTCCCCGGTGCAGGGGAAGTTATGGCGAAATTTTTCGAAAATTTAGGGTGTTAGCCAAATTTTTTAAAAATTTGAAAAGTTCTTAGAAACTGAAAAGTTGAAGAACTTAAACCGTAAAGAAAATAACGGAAGTTGAGTTGATTTGTGAAACAACTTTCGGCTTCGTTCCTTTTCGGGGACGAAAAGTTTTAAGTGGGGGAGATTGTAATAACCCGGAAATCCAAGCCAATTTAAAATTTTTATTTTGGCAATTTTAGTGAGTTTTGATTATTTAAAATGAATTATTTTAAATAATATCGATGAGAAATTTATTTTGAATAGAATTCGAGCGTATATATTATATAGATCGTCGTTAGAATATAAATATTTATTTATAATTATAAAAGGAATTGAAAATGGCGCGGTAGTTCGATAATTCGATTTCAAAGTTCAAATGAATGTACTGGGTGCAAAATAAACCAGATTTTAGTGAAACCAAAAATATTTGAATCTAATTGAGAATATCTTTCCAACAAATCCGAAAAATCAAAATTTCATAGCGGGGATCAAAAGTTATGTCCAGTTGAAATTTCAGAATAGTCGCTATGGAATTTCGGCCCTTAAAAATGGCCATTTTGCAAACGACATCGGTTTTCGACGAAACCACTTTTGTTGGATCCGCGATGTCAAATTATAGCTAGGTTTCAAATTTTATAATTTTTCGAATTAATATGTGAGCATGGCAAAGGAAAACGCGTTTGACCAATTTCAGTTGATTTTAATTGACTGGAAAATTGACATTTTTCAAATGGTCTCAGAATTCAATGAAACTAGTTTTGTTAGGACTGTATCGTCAATGCGAAGCTAGAAAATATTTTTCTGGAATTTTTCAAGTTATATGTGGCCCCGGTAAATTGAAATTCGCGTTCAAATTCAATATATAGAGTTATATTTTGATTTTGACGAGAACTGTTCGAAACGATCGAATCAGCCTGCGATACATATCCCATTGTGTTCGGAATGGGGGTAATTAGCTATGAACGACAGTCGGTGGGCTCGATTTTGAGGTCGAAATAAAAAGTTGCTTTTTGAAATTAAATAATTAATTAATAAAAAAAATTTATTATCTCATATAACACCCCCCCAATTTCATTTTCCACTATCCAGAAAGAAAGAAAAAACAAAAAAAAATCGCGTCGCCCCCCTATACTGCCACCGCCGCCGCTTCTTTTTCCCACTCCGCCCTCTGCGCCGCCATCCCTCTCTCCTCCTCTTCCTCACCCTCCTTCTACTCGCCTTCTCCTTCCATCTAAAACCCCAATCCACCTCGAAACCCGCTGCGCCGTGAACCATCAGGCCCCCCCAATTCCCCTGCGCAACCCTCCGACGTCGAACTCCGGCGAGAGCGCCTCCACCTCCGACGAGACTGAAAGGAATTCGATTTTGGGTGAGTTTTACTTTATTTTATATAATAATTAGTTTATATAATGTTGTAAATATATAAAGCTGACCTAGAACAAATAAGAATGAGATTTTTATATGATAGGAATAATAAAAGGTGTGATTTTTATGTGAACAACACTATAAAGATGTGATTTTTAAACTATACAAGTATGATTTTTCTATTTATGAAAAATAGGGTTTCTAATATATAAAGATTATACTTTTGAAATAGAAAAGTTAAGATTTTTTTTATTCATGAAAGGAAACTATTTTTATAATATATAGATAGTAAAGATTTGATTTTTATATATGTACGATAATAAAAATATGATTTTTATCATATGTGAAGTATAAAAATATTCTTTTTATATAGTAGAAATATTAAAAATGCGATTTTTATATTATTAAGATAATAAAAATTCGATCTTTAATATGTAGGAGATATAAAAATAAGATTTTTATTCATGAAGAGTATTAAAAATATAATTTTTATTATATTGCTAGCATGATAAAAATATAATTTTTATCATGGAAGTAGCGTTGTAAAGGAGTGATTTTTACATATGAAGTCGTGATATAAAAATACGATCTTTATATATATAAAAATATAATTTTTATATAGAGGATAGAGTGATAAAAATGTATTCTTTATTATATGGACACAGTTATAAAAATAGAATTTTTATCTATATAGTAGCGGTGTAAAAATAGAATTTTTATCTATATAGTAGCGGTGTAAAAATAGAATTTTTATCTATATAGTAGCGGTGTAAAAATAGAATCTTTATCTATATAATAGCAGTGTAAAAATAGAATTTTTATCTATATAGTAGCGGTATAAAAATAGAATTTTTATCCATATAGAGTAGATATAAAAATATGATTTTTATATATGTAGTGGCTACGGGTGATGAAATTGACAAAAGGCGAGCACGACGAAGATTTCTACATAAGAAGAGTCATGGCGTTGGTTTAGCTAGTTGGTGAGAACTCCTCACTTTTATTTTTATTTCTAGTTTGAAATATATACTAGGATGCAGACGGTGCTTAATAGCACCCGACACCCGTCGTCCACAGACCATGGATGACTTGTTTGTTTGGTTGCTATGTTGTGAAATTTGATTGTGTGATTTGGAATGTAATAAAATGTTTTATAGTGGAAAATATTTTATAGTTAAAATAATTTTTAACGTGTATATAAAATAAATAATTATAAACAAATCGGAGGTTTGTTTATATACACTGATTTGATTGATATTAATTGGGACGATAAATTTTACACATCGCCTAACTACATAAATAAAATCTGTGTTTGATTGTTTGAAACCCCACAAGGGTATTAGGATGAGATTTGACGTACACTAATCCCGATTGTTTAGTTGTATATCAATCGATGTATTGATAGACTGTGTAAGCATTAATTATTTATATTTAATGCTTATGCAGTTGTGTGGTGCACTCTGGATGATGGTTGATTATTTATCGTTGTTATTATATACATGTGTTGTAGAAAAATCCATATAATTAACATTATATGGTAATTGATTGGGCCTCATTCCAGTTTTGAAAAAGAATATTTGAAATAGAATATTTGAATTGAAATATTTGAAAAAGAAATATTTGAAATAGAATATTTGAAAATACAAATATATAAAAACCGTGTTGATTAGATTGACGCCATTTTGACGTGAACGATATTTATATTGATTTTATTCATTTTTCAATGGATATTGAAAGTGATTTCAAAATCGAGTATTTAGAATTGAATTCGAATTGAAATTGAATAGAATTAAATTCGAATTCAAATTGAATTAATTTGAAATTCAAATCGAATTGAAAACGAACTGAAATTGAATTAAAAATCAATTTGAATTGAAATCAATTTGAAATGAATTTAAAACGAATTTATATTGGAAAGATTCAATTTTGATTTGAATTTGAGATGGAAGTTGAAATTGTTTTGAAAACGAATTTAAAACGATTTATAAAATACGTTTTAAAGGAAATCGACGAAATATAATATATATACATATACATATACATATATATATATATATAATATAATGGCCTGAAAAAAACGCGCCACGCCGCGACAGTTCGCGAATTTCGACCATTGACTTTGAATGGATATTACGGAAGATCCGACCGTCGGATTCTCCTAAAACCAGAACCGTTGGGTTCGTATCGAAAAGAGCTTTCTAACAATTATTAGAAATTAGAAATCTAACAGTTGGATTTGGAATTATGTCCAAATCGAATTTGGAAAAGGTCGTTGTAAGTGCAGTTCGATGGCCGTTGATGGAAATCGACTGTACGGGCCTTAATAAAATTATTAAAAATAGTAATAATTTGTGTAAAATCATAAGAAATGATTTGTGAAGAATTGGGGTGAAAATCTCCATATTTGAAAGGAAAAAAATAGATTTTTATCGAAATGAACTAATTTTGAATTAGAATAATAATTTATTTATTTTTAAAATAAATAAATTGGATTTGAAATGGTTTTGAAAATAACCAGAAATTCCATTAATTGAATTGGAATAGATTTGAATCGAAATTGTCTTCGGAATATTTCGATGTTGGATTTCGTGATGATACAGATATTGTTATGGGAATTTGAAAGATATATTAATATCGTTATTTCCAATACGATATTCGTTGGTCGTAGAATTTGATATTGAATATAAGCCGGTATATTTTCTATTCAGAGCCTTGTATTTAATATCAAATGGGACTTGGGTTTGTCGTGAATGGCGTCTTCATTAACACTGTTCTTAAACCAAGTTAAGAAAAAGATTAAATCTTTTTATTTAGATTTAATGAAGTGTAACAATTAAATAATATTTAATTGGAATTGATTCGGTATTGATTTTTGGGTTTATCGTGAACGGTGTTTTAAGTAACACTTGTTCTTTAAACCGATAATTAATGGAATGTGATTTTGGGTTGTCGTGAACGGTATCTTCAATAATACTGTTCTTAGACCCAACAGAGTTAAGAAAATAAGAAACTGACTGGAGATTAGTTAAGTTGAATGGTTTCCTGGGTATTGATCTGATGTTGGTTTCGGCCTTCGGGGTTAATATTTAGGGAATTGCTCACTTGCTAATTTACGGTTAGGGACTGATTGAAATGTGATGTGATTTTAGGGTTTATCATGAACCGTGTTTTAAATGACACTGATTCTTTAACCCAGTCAAAGATTAAAACTAAGTGGAGTTTTAATGAATCTTTAATTAGATTGAAAAGATCGAGAATGAAGTATCTTCAGTTTTACTCCAGGCGGTAGTTAAATCTTTAATTAGATTTGAACGTGAAACGGTAATTGAATTTACCGATAACACCGTGGTGTTAGATATGGAGTATTACCAGTTTTACTACATGGGATGAATAGGTTGGGATTGGGAAATTAAAACAAATGATTACTTCCGTGCGGTTCGCTAATCCCGACTAGTTGAATTGATATTCAAAAGAAGATTAAAGAATAAATTTAAAAGAATTTATCTTTGATAAAATTAATGGGAACCTTTCCTTAAGAATGTGAAATTTAGAAACTAATTGTAGGTTAGCTAAGCAGAATGGTTTCCTGGGTATTGATCCGATGTTGGTTTCGACCTTCGGGGTTAATATTTGGGGAATTATTCTCTTGTTAATTTACGGTTAGTGACTGATGAATTGGAATGAGGCGTATATTGTGTTTGTGTAACACTTGTTTATTATATACGCGAATTATTCGAAAAGACCGGGTTTATCCCATTCTGAATAACTGATACGACGATAAGTCGAAAATGAAGACGGTGGTTGAAGACCGGAGATCTTCACGTCGTTTGGGTGATTACTGATGATCCTGATTGGGTCGTACACCCAAGAGGAGGGAATCAGTTAGTGGTCGTCCAGACGTACTTGGAGATCGATGGATATGCGGGGTACTAGGTGCCTCCGGTTTCGTTCAGACCCAGAACGGACTTGTAAATGGATGTGTGTCTGACATCGGGTTTCATTCTGTGTGACTGATATCGGTTGCATAGCATGAATTGCCCATGTGGCATGCAAAGATGCAAATGATCAAGGATTCTGTTGAGAAGCAGAGTCTTGTGGTTGATGATCAAAGCACGGCCTGCGTGGCATAGCTTTGTGTAGCGTTGATTCGTGAGCCTCACACCCCGGTTGTGAACCAAAAACGGGAGAGGACCTCTGGGAGGACATGCGTTTCTTTCTAGTTAGAAGTGGCGTCAGTGGTTTTACACGCCCTGACGAGTTTGACTTATGTGGTTGTTGCTGTTGCGAGGCGCCTCAGATATATCGGTAACTATGTGAAGCCGATGAAGTCATTTGTTGGCTCACTTACGCCCCAAAGGGCGGGGAACACAATGTTCAAGAATTTTAATCCACATCGGTGGACCGGCCCTGTCGCTCCATGGTCACTCGAGCTCTGACCTAAGGCTCGGGCTAGAGAGTCTCGAATCGGTTGAGGACTATCTTTTGCCTCGGTTCACAGATGGAAATCCAATTTCCATATACGTGATTTTGCGGTTTTAATTGTAGAACTAGTATGGCAACATGATATATGGTACCCATGCAGTTTATGATTGATACTTATGATTTGAAGTTGTTTTATATGCTATGCACTTGTAGTAGTATCAAATGATTTGTTTTAAACATACTAAGCATATTTGGCTATTATAAGGGAAAACCCTATCCCCCGGCTTGCGTTGCATTGTGTGATAGGACCTGGGTCTTATAATAGCTTCATTTTTCTATCTTTAGCATTGCGCTATTTGTTTTATGCACTGGTATTCTTAGGAGGAAACCCGTTCCGTGATATATGGCGTGGTCCCTTGATTTACCTAACTTTAAAATAAAGATTAATAACTGTTTTAGTTCTCACACCAGTCCCGTGACTGACCTGGAGTTTATTGTTTTGACCTAAACTCTAGGTGCCCTTATTTTGACACGGACAGCTAGTAGTTTTGGTTTTGCAGATATATATTCACAGGATCCTGATTTACAGCTGGAACGATACTCGGAAAGCTCTGTATCCGTGTATCACTTCTAGTTGTGTATTGTATTATTTTTCCGCTGCGCTGTAATGTATTGTAATCTCTGATATTTTTTCTATGTAATATTTATTCTTACTCTGTATATTCTTGTATTCTGATGAGTTGTTGTAATATACAATGAAATGTTCTTCTGTCTGCGTTCTATTTTGTCGTATTCTCAAAACAATCAGGTGTTTCGAATGGTCTTGATCGGTTTAACGACTAATTCGGATCGAGCGGAATTCCCAGTCGTGTCATGATTTCTATAAATCAGGTGATGAATATACCCTTTTGATGGGTGCGACCCCCATAGCCATGTGACCTACATGATTTTAACCATTTCCTAGTTGATGAGGGTTAAGGTCAAAATTTATTAATTAATTGATTTATTTTATGTATTCTTTTTTTAGAACATCAGGCCATTGCCCACTTTGAATGCCACATTGTCAGATCCGTCAAATCACTAATTGACATCCACAAATATACTCTAGGTATAAAAGAAGTGCCCCTCTTTGCCACCAACTCGGTATATTTGTAAAAATCAACGTACATGGTTTCTAGGAAATACTCTGTCAGACATCCGTCCATACAAGTCATCCAGGAACAGGATGAACCAGAGGCACCCTCCTACCACATCCTATATAGGTATCACCCTAAGGATCAGTATTGAGTAGTCCTTGTTATCCATAGATTTCAAGCACGACAGAATCACAGTATATCTCTGGTTGCAATATCAGAGATTATTAGTGCTTCCTCCGTTTATAAGGATCTATGGTCTTCAATGCTCCATCTCGATCATCTTCTGATATCTTCACGTATTTGTTGGCCAGAATGGATTTTTGAATATAAATTTGATCCCGGACTTTCCGTACCAACAAGTGTATAGGTCAGATTTTTGATAGTCGGTTATTTAGCTATCAAATAAACAGTGATGAAAATAAAGTGAGGTCACTAATTCAGTACTCAGCAATACTTGGGCTTTTTAAAATAATTAACGAACTGTTAAATTAAAACTTAAAATTATTTTCAATATATCCACATAACATTTCACTTCTTATTTAACGTAAGATTATTTCAAAACTATTTTATTTACTTAGAATTTAATCATATACATATATATATATATGTTTCCACTTTGCTTTTAACAAATTTCACGTAAAACATCGTGACTTGAAAAAAAATACCAACCCTTATTCTTTTCGAATAACTCTTTCCAAAAACTCAACTTTTATCTCCTTTTAACTTTGGAAATATCATTACACATACACACACAAGTGTGTATATATATATATATATATTCAAATCTTCTCATTTCCGTTACTAATCTTCCCATTTCCGTCACTTTAGAAATCTCATTATTTATTCTCAATTCTTGCAATTAACGTTGCGTTATTTTTTCTCATAGGGAAATAATAAATTATCCTTAACGTCTTTCCATTACAAACTAATATCATTCCCGGATGTTCCTAAAGTCTTTCAAGTTGGGGTATTTATTTACCTCTCAAACCTTGATCAACAACGTTTTATCTTAAGATAAATATGAGTTGTAATTCAAAAACCGATATTTATTATCATATCAAACAAATCTTATTAAACTATTTTATTCAAAATATAGTTTATAAAACCTTCTTACTTTTGGAATATCTCTTTTTAAATATAACTTAGTATTACTTAATATGTAAATTTAATAATTTCTTAATCACTTCTTAACCTTAAATTCTTTCAAAGAATTCATTTATATAACTCGAATTATTATTACCAAATCCCATTACTAAATCTTTTACCAAATTCAATTACAAATTCCTTTTTAACCTTTTCTTTTCGAAATTATCATTTCGATTCCATTTATTTCCCTTAATTTCATTATCTGATAATGTTAATTTAAAATTGATGCTTTGACCTCACATCTCCATTTTTTAATAAATCTTGTTTACAAAACTCAGGTTTAATATAAACCCTTTTCATCTCAATCTCCCTTTACTTAATTCAAATATTAAGCAAACATTTATTTTAAGATATTTTATTCGCTAAAAATCATTTTTATAATTCCGTTATAAAACTCAGGTTATAAAAATAAAAACCATTCATAGCTCCTTTCACATTTCAATTAGATTTCATTGCCACTTCAATTACTTTTCCAATGATTTTCAATTAAAAAGTAATTTCTTAAATTATTATTAATTAAAATTATAATTTAGTTCAATCATTAACTACTTCAGTAGTTAATTTCTTTATTAACTAAAATAAACAGTAAATTCCTTTTTAAAATCTTATTGAAATTAAAAAAAATATTCATTAAACTATTACATTAGATCAGTTCAAAACGCATTAATTAAATAATCAATCCCAGTTAAAACGATTGACTTAATCAACTCAAAACACGTTAATTAGTTTACCAATTTCAATTAGTTCTTCTTTTAAAATAATTAATAATATAATTAATTTAAATAAATTCCATTTAATTATTTCTTATAAACAATTATTCAACTCTTAACCGTTAGGTTAATTTTTGCTCATTCGTTTATAAATCTGATTAATATCAGGATTTACTTTATAACATCATTTAATACTTATTTATAAACCCAAATACTAAATAATAAATATTTATTTCCTTTTAATAAACTTTTATTCCAAATAATATATTTAAAAATCTATCTCTAGTTATAAAATAAATTTTATAACTTCAGTTCTATCGATTCACTTAACGATAAATCGATATTTATAAAACGATTGATTTATAGGCTATATACTGCCAATTATTCAATCAGTATCACCCATTGGTTCAAACAAAACAAATATTGAATTTCAGGTCAACGGTCAATAACTAAATCAATCGTCCAATCACAACAGTTCATATGATGATAATATGAGAATAATTAACATCCAATATATTTGAGGAATCCGGCTGGATCCGTCCAACCTGTTCTTCCCTGTATTCACATAGGTTATTTCAAATGATTTGTTCAACTCAATTTAATTGATAATTTCAATAATAGTAAATAACGAGTATTTAACATCACCCAAATAACAAAACAAATCAACCAATCCAAACAATTAACCACGTTTATTTTATAAATGTGACCAACAAGGTAAGTTATCTTAATTGGGTCCAACCGTTAAAATAACGATTTGGTTTTCCACTGAAATTAAGCAACGTTAAATTTCATTGGTTCAGTCAATATATGAATATATAATTAACAAACAATCAACCATTAGCAACCATAACACATAAAAATAAAAACCTGACTTATATATAAAATATAAGTGGGAAGAACTTAGTGAGTTTAACTCACTTTGATTTGATTTATCGTTAAAATGGCTCATTTCAATTAAATTAAACTTGTGTTTAATTTAAATAAAAATCCAGTCGACTCCAATTACGTCCAGTTCTGTTCTATGAAGCAGAGTTCATCAACTTGATTCCCATGGTATCTGGATTGTTCAATTCTGATCACAAATGGATGAATTATAAACAATATTATTCTATATGATTTAATTATATTATTAAGCTTAATTAATTATAAATTAATAAACTTGATTACATTGTTATGGAATACAGGCCTACTACTTTTGTTTTCCATCGTTTTCTTCGTTGTTCAACACGGTTTCACCCACTATTGCACATCATAACCCTGTTAAGATTTAAACACTATAAATCGTTTAATAACTTATAATACAATTAACTAATTTAATTTAGAAACTAATTAATTTCCTTTATTAAACTAATTATAAGTCCCTTTACTTTTATTTAGCCAAACAAAGCAGGCCGATCTCCTCTATTAATTACCCATGCTGCACATGTTTTCCGTTCTTGCTTCTAGAACCCATATTCCACGCTGTTTCTCGTCCCAAACCTGGTATCAACTTTACATTTTAGTGTAAATGACGTTAATTAAATTAAACAATCCTTAATTAATTAACTATTATGCTAATTACTCTGTAATAAAAGATACAAGGGCTTTAAATTCATCTTTTCTCCGTTCGTTAAAATTGCTTCAGCTCATTCAGAGACAAACAAAAATCCCGATCCTTCTGTTTAAAACCAAGATGCTTCCTTTTGTCTTTCGCTCCAGACTTCCTTGGTTTAAACCCGATAACTAGTGCCAACAACTTCAATGGACCACCGCGCCACCCCTCGACCTCCATTGACCCATCCTATGTGACCAGAACAACCGCCTCACCCTCCTCCATGTTCGATCCATACGGCGTCTCATCAGACCTCGCCATTTACCCGCAAGGACCCCCGAACCGCCCACGTCCTCTGACCAAATTCCAGCTTCCACGTCAAGCTACGCTCCATCGCCACCGTCCAATGTGTAGATATCGCAGAGTACAAGAATTTTGATGTTTGGGTTTTCTAGAATTGAAATGGGGATAAGGAGATTGAGAGGAGTGAAGTGAGGAAGCTTACAGTCACTGAAAACTCTAGGGTGGAGGTGCTGTGCAATGTTGACCAGTGAAAATAGTCCTAGGGTTTTAACGTGAGGGGTATTTATAGAGTTGGACCAAATTTTTTTATTATTTAACAATGAAACTTCTATGTGAAGTATAGTCATAAAACCTCTACAAAAAATCTCTGTTTTTCGATAAAAATACAAATTCTAGCATAAAAATATATATTCTGGACCCAATGGGACAAATCTCGCCAAATTCCGAGGTCGTTTGTGAAAAGTCCTTTCTAATTATCCATGAAAAATCGAGCGTTTAAAATTCCTATAATTACAGAAATAATCCAATAAATTTGAAACCTTGACATTTTATTAGACCTCTTCCTTACAGATCCAATGAACTTTGTTTCGTTAAATTAGGAGTTTCTTTGGCCAATCGTTTATTCATTTAAAGTTACCCATGTCTAAATTATATAAACGATCAAATGGAAACAAGGACGTTTTTGGTCATTGAGGTCACATATGACATTGGTTTGCCACGAAATTTGGTTTTCTTACAATAATCTAACGATACGGTTATAATGAAACAAACTTCATCGAAAACTGAGACCGTTTGCAAAAATGACTATTTTTAACGCTTATATAATATTAAAAAAAATTAATTAAATTTCCAAATAATTCAATAAAATAATAATAAATTATTTTTATCATAAATATCCAAACAGAATTTATATACAACTTCAAATATATATTATACAACTCAATATCGTCAATTTCGAGTTAACCGTTATCCAATTTATATTAAAAATATATTTAAATTTAGTAAATAAACGTTATACTTTAATAAGGATTTCATAGTGACTATTTCAAAATTTGAATTGGACATAACTAGTAATCTATAACACGAAATTCGGATTTTCTCTCTCATTAGAAAATTATAATCAATTAGATTCAAAGGTTTCTTATTTCACAAAAATCTGACTTAAAACGGATTCTATATATTCAATTAAAGTTCAAAACTCAATATTACGTGCTACCGCGCCATTTCGAGCTCGATTTTAAATTAAATATAAATTTAACATTCAAATTTTGTTTTAGTAAACGAATTCAACATTAAAATCCATTAATATTCCAAATATAGTATCTAAAATAATAAATTAAATAAAATATTTGGCTACTAAAAATACGGGATATTACAAAAAGGAAGAGAGAAAGCAAAAGCAAAATAGGTTAGACATAAAGTCTGGCGAGTTCAAGTATATTTTAGCATAAGCATAAGATAAGAGGTATCAAGACAGATAAATAGTACTAGATAAGAAATACAGTAAAATGTAAAAGTAAGAAATAAACGAGATAAACATGACAAGGTAAGGATCTAGAAAGCTTCTCATTCATATCCCAAGAACAAGTTTCTGCACTAACTATCAGAATATCAGGATTAGGTGTTACCCTAATTACTACCCAGCGATCAGCTCCTTACATAAATGAATAACCTGTTCCAACCATGACTGTCAGGGATATCAGTCCCGAGCCCGTCAAATTTAAAGACACAACCCTATTCGCTAGTGCCACAACATCTTAGTTTTCCTTATCGGACTCATGAACGCTCATGACTCCGCCAGAACGTGCCCATACCCACTCCAAAATTTTTAACCTCTTACAATCCGGATAAGTAAAGCGTGCCCTGGACCCTACCTAGTGCGAGGCCCCGACATAAAACCAAGAAGAATACTGATTGATACTGGTCCCAAGCAACATATTGACACAAGCCACCACTAGGCTTGTGCCCCCATGTAAACTAAGATTTTAAGAGTTCCCCGTAAGATATGATATCTTAACAGCAGACATGGAACCTCTTAGCTTATTAGTTAGTAGGTTTAACTTAGTAGGTTTAAGTTCATTAATAAGCATGGTTGTAAATGACATTTCCTATTAAATGTAACTCTGTGTACAAACTTTACCCAAAACAGACAAGCACCTGCTCAGATGTATATAGATTACAGTAACATGTTTTTACTAAACTTACATCTGATTCTCATATTTTCCATAACATGTTCGACTTAATATTAAATTAAGTCCAACCTATTCAGATTAACATGTTTACATATTATCCCAATTGTACAATAGTTCTCATGTCCCAGTATTCCCAAATCTCGTTTTTATTGTTATTACAAGTTATTCCAATTTATCCCAATGTTATGCAATTCAACAGAAATAGCCTAGGCACCCGATAGCATAGGCTTAGCGCAAAATAAAAAGGAAAAGGAGAAAACTAGATCCAACTCAGAAATAAAGAAACTGAATAAATAGGCACAAAACTGTAAATAAAACTAAGATAGAAAGGTGATAATAAGGACGTACATATAATAGGTAATTACTGAAAACTGAATAGGTAATTGATAATAAAAGAACAATAATATATAAACTTATAAATACTTTTATTTTCTAGATCCAAATTATTTACTGTAAATTTACTTTTTAAATTGCATATCTAAAAATAACTAGAACTCACAGTGGTTCGAATTAAATCCACAAAAATCTTGGAAATAGTTGTTATTGAAGAAAATCAAGAATTATCCCTTACATCTAAGTTATGGTAACACCTCGACATATCTTAATTTTATTAAGAAATAGTTTACAAGAGGAAGAAGATGAAGAATATTTGTGTGTAAGAAAATTATGTGGATGCTAGCCTATTTATTAGATAAGTGAGGATAATCTTAACCATATGGTTTCAGGTTATAAAATCAAACCGTACACATCAAGCTGAGTCAGCGAAGAATATGGTTAGAAAATTGTCTAGGTTCAGGCGTAGGAATTTATCCTATGCGCGGGTGGGTCAATCCATGGGTTGGCCCATGTTGGGTCGGGTCGACTCTAAATCCTTGCATTCTGAGTTTAATTATTAATTTAATTTTAAATTTAGTTTAATTTCTTTAGCTCATAACTTCTTTATAGTTAGTCGGATTTACGAATGCCAAAAGTCTACCTGAACCAGAATTTCGTAATGAATACAACAGCGAAGTCTATTTTACTCAATTCTGAATATTTTATTATTTAATTTCATTTTCTTATCTTCTTTACATATTTATTGCATATTAAAATATGGGGTTTTACATTCTCCACTCCTTAAAGTATTTCGTCTCCGAAATCTCAAGTTAAGAAGAATGTTATTAATTATAACATATACCTATATACTCATCCATCAACCACTTACATCCATTGTCCTTAAAATTTCTAACGCTTTGTATGAACATATGCAAAAGGTATCGTGTGTATGTTCATACACTAATGCAAAATCAGGCGGTCTCCTGATTCATTAGACCCCCTTAATGCAATATATGTCTATGCCATGTATCCAGTACGTATGCAAAAGAATCTTAATAGTACTTATTAGTTCTATATGTCTGCACAACCATTCACCCAAAATGCAACATCCATGTGATGATTCTACAATTTTCATCCACTAAAAATTTAAAATGCACACACATCCATATGCAATATGTAAGTGCTTGAGCCAATCTAGTGCCTAATGTGTGTGTATATGCATCCACTTGCAAACACTTGCATCCACTTGCAACCATCAAACATAACATATCTCAAACACATGTTTGCAACCATAAGTTTCTTCCTAAGGATCGAGATTCAAACAATGGGGAAACAAATTCGAATTCAACAGCTTATAAAGGAATTAAGAACGTACTCTCAAAGAGAAAAGGGTAAGAAGTGCTAATCTTGTCTTCGGGTTACCATGTCGCATCGTCCTAATCTTCTCCCCATTGCACCTTCAGTAACTTGATCTCTTTGTTGCGTAGCTTCTTAACTTGTGATCCGGGAATACAGGTAGGAACTTTCCTAATTGATGCCTCCCTTTTAAGTTCAACATCCTCAAGTGTACTGACTCTACTACCTCTACTGAATCTTGTGGGAATTTCCTCAAGTGGGAAACATGGAACACGTCGTGAACTCCCGCCAGCCTCTCTGGTAGTTTAACTCTGTTGGCCATCTGGCATACCCACTCAACTAAGCGGAATGGGCCTACAAACCTCAATGCCAACTTCCCTACTGAGCCAAAGCGAAAAACGTTTCTTAGAGGTGACACCTTGATATACACCATATCTCCTACCTCAAACTAAAATTCAATCCTCCTCCTATCGACACATGACTTCAGCCTGTCCTAAGCTGCTTCATCCATCGACGAATAAGGTCTATCTTGCCAGAAGTCTCTCTAATCATCTCATGCCTAAGTAAAAGTCTATTTGTAGACTCCCACCAACATGTCGACGATCTGCAGGGTCATCCATAAAGTGCCTCAAAAGGTGTCATACCAATGCTCGACTAATAACTATTATTGTAGGGAAACTCTACAAATGGGAGATGCTCCTCCAAAGTCCCTCCAAAGTCTAGGATACATAGTCTCAATAAACCCACGAGAACCTTATTGACCCTCTCAGTCTATCCATTGGTCTGAGGGTGATAAGCCATGCTAAGTCGTAACTGTGTACCTAGTGCGTCTTGCATGCTCGTCCAAATATCACTTGTAAAGATGGGGTCACAAGTCACTAACTATACTGGAAGGTACCCATGAAGCCAAACGATCTCCATAATGTACACTGATGCTAGCCAAGTTGTTGTCCTCTTTCTCTTTAGAAGAATAGAATAAGTGCTCTTTTTCAATCTATCACTATAACCCATATACTTGTGTTGCCCTTCCTCGATCTGGGGAGTCCATCAGTAAAATTAATAGATACATTCTCCCACTTCCACTGTGGAATGTCTTAGGGCTGAAGCAATTCTCTAGGTTTCTTTTGTTTAGCCTTTACTCGTCGGCAAGTCAAACATCGGGACACAAACTCTGCCACGTCCTTCTTCATACCACTCCAGTAGGAAATCATCTTCGTATCTCGGTATATCTTATCACCATAAGGATGTATAGTCATCCGAGAGTGATGAACCTCCTCAAGAACTATCCTCAACAAGTCTCCAACTCTGGGAACACACAACCTTCCATCTCGACATAACCACCCCTTCTCGTCCACCGAATATCTAGGTAGGTGACTAGAGGTCTCTCCTCCACTTAGTCTATCCAAGATGCCCACTAACTGTTGATCCTTTCGTTGTGTGGATCCAATGCACTCCATAAGAGTAGGTCGCACCTCCAAAACTAGGCATAAAATCCGTAGATGGCCTAAAATCAAAGGTCAAGATAATCTCCAAGCTTTGTTTCTTTACACATAGAGGACTCAAGGCCATCGTCTGTCTACTCAACACATCTGCACCGTATTCCTCTTGCCTGGGGCATATGCTATCTCAAAAACGTAGGATGCAAGGAACTCCATCCAATGTTGCTACCTTGAAATTATATTTGTCTAGAGCTCAAACTTCTCTCCTAGTAGATAGTGTTGTCAAGATTTAAGTGCAAATACTATTGCAGCCAACTCCAAGTTGTGGGTAGGGTAGTTTTTCTTGTGAACTCTCAATAGCCTACTTCCATAGCATATCGCCCTACCTTCTTGCATCAACACAGCACCTAACCCCGTGCCACAAGCATCCGTTAAACCGTAAACACCTTGCCCCATCGGGAAGAGTTAGAATAGGGGCTAATGTCAGAGCCCTTTTAACCTCTAGAATGCATCCTCGGAATCAATGCTCCAAGTAAAAACCAAGTCCTTCTTCATTAAACGGGTGTGCAGAGCTGATATCCGTGCAAAATCCTTAATAAACTTTCTGTAATAACCCGCCGACCCCAAGAAACTTCTAACCTCTATCGCATTCTTAGGGCCTTTCCAATCTTGAACTGCAACAATTTTAGCGGGGTTCACCACTATTCCATCCTTGGAGAGAACATGCCCTAGGAACCTTACTTCCTTTCTCCAGAAATGACACTTAGAAAACTAAGCCTTAAGTTGATGCGATATGAGAATGCGTAGAACCTCTTCCAAGTGTACGACATGTTTTTCCTTGCTCCTCGAGGAAACCAAAATATCGTCCATGAAAACCACAACGAACTTGTTCAGGTACTCCCTAAACACCCGACTCATCAAATCTACGAAGTATGTAGGTGCTTTGGTTATCCAAGAGGCATGACCAACCACTCGAAGAACCCGTCTAGTCCTAAAAGTCATCTTGTTGATACTATCTTTACTACCTAAGCTGATGAAATACCGCGGCTAGATCCAACTGTGAGAAAACCAAAGCACATACTAGCTGGTCAAACAAATCATCAATCCTCGGTAGTGGGTGTCTATACTTCTTGGTGAGCTTATTTAACTCCTTAGAGTCCATGCATAGATGGAGAGAGTCATCTTCCTTGGTCGCAAAGACGACTGTAGCTCCCCACTCAGAAATGCTCGTCTAATAAATCCCTTCTCGAATAGCTCACATACTTGCTTATTGAGCTCCCTAATCTCTCTTAGAGCCATGTGGCACACTAGTAAAGAGACTGTTTCACATTCTCCACTAAGTAAATCCGAAAATCTATCTCTCATCTGGGAGGTAATCCTCTAACCTCATCAAACACATCTGAAAATTCTTTAACTATGGGTACTGATTGAAGATGGTCAACAGAAGCATCAAATGAATCTAGGAAACTTAGCATAACTGACCCCCGTGGGTTACAAGAAATCTCGAGAGTTCTCCCGTGGCACGTCAGAAGCCTAACAACTCTCCTCTCACAATCTAGAATAGCACTATACATGGCTATCAAATCCATTCCTAGAATAATCCCGTAACCCATAAAATCAAGAATATATGCATCTCATTCAAACTCATTGCCCATAACAAAAGTTCTCAAATCCCTACATATCATATACAAGTGAGTCGTACCTCCTATAGGGTCTGAGACTAAAACATTATCAGAAACCATACAAGTATCTAGGTGTAGATTATCTACCACTGAATTGAATATGGATGAATAAGAAGCATCAGAATCAAAGAGAGTCCTAATAGGAGAGACAAATAGAGAAATCAAACCTTCGATAGTGACTTTCCTACCATGATCCGGACCGCCAACCTGAGCTTCCTCTAGCACATGAACTTGTCCTCCGGACGAATCAATGTCCTTACTAGTTAGGGAACTGCGTAAAATGTCCAACTTTACCACAACTAAAACAAGCATTCTTTGTCTTCCTACAATCCTTGACAAAGTGCCCCAAATTTCCATAGCCATGCCACTTAACCTCTGTCTTGATTTGTGCCTTATTAGGTTTTTCTCCAATCATTGTTATACCCTTCTTGGGCCACCACTTCTTTTTCTCAGTCTTGGGCTTATCCTCTTCTGCATTAATTTCTTTCTTCTCCTCTTTCTTGTCCTTATGCATCAAAGCAATGTCTACTAGCATCTTGAAAGTCATTCCCATCAGGATATACGTAATTGCCAATCCTTGCAGAGGTTGATTCAACCATTTTGCGAATCTTAAAGCCTTCTTATTAGAAGTGTTTACCAAATCTAAGACATATCTTGCTAATTGATTAGAACTATCGACATATTCCTTTACTGTCATACTTTCTTATTTTAAACCCAAAACTTCTCCATTTGCATTCCTTCCTTGGCTTGCAATAAGAACTTCATCTTAATTCTACGCTTAAACTCATCCCAAACTGCTTTCCCTACCTGAGTCACCTTCCACCAATATAAAGCTTCCTCTTTCAATTTCCAAGCGGCTAACTAAATCTTTCTCCTATCATCTAGCTCCAAAAAATCAAACACATTCTTTGTTTCCCTAAACCAATTGTGAGCCTCCATGAATCTCGCTATACGACGAACGACTTGCCTCTCATTGCGTAGAAATTCTTACAAAGCTTAGTGAAGTTGGCTACAAGATTGGGTGGAGGTACTGCAGCTGCAGCTAGGGCTAGAACATTACCTTGCACTTCGACAAGTGTCGTAGCCTCTACGTATCTACGAAACCATGTCGAAGTGGGAGTGCCCTCGGAGAAATTAGGATCCCCAGACATGCTGAAAAGTGAAGAAACAAGGATCCAAAATGAGATCGAAGGAATATTGTAAATGACTAGAGGGGATATATTTTTCAAAAAAAGGTTTTTTTCTTGAAAATACTTCTCCAAAAACTTTTCCTCTGATATTGTAACCTTGGGATCTGATACCAAATGTGACACCCACATCCTTCAATGTCACCTATACGAGGATGCATTAAGTTCTGTGAAGCACAATAGTAAAACAGAAAATAATTTTTCAAGACAAAATAAAGAATGCAGCGGAAAAACTTTTCAAATGTTTTTTCAAACCAAATACAACATTACATTTTCAAATGTCATAAAGTCATAATCGTAAAACAATTGTCTCATAAACCATCTGAGTACAAAACCATAAAATAATATCCCTCATGTGCCATAACAATAAACTTAAGAAAGAAAATGAAGTAGTACATAGAATGAGAAGTAATCCAATTCCAAGATGAATTAAGAAATAACGGTCACTACTATTGTCCACCTCCCTGAGAACCTTAGGGGGAAGGAAGAGACAAATGGAAAAGCAAAGTAGGTCAAACATAAAGTCTAGCGTGTTCCAGAGATTTTTAGCATAAGAATAAAATATATAAATAGTACTGGACAAGAAATGTAGTAAAATATACAAGTACGAAACAAAAGAGATAAACGTGACAAGGTAAAGATCAAATAAGCTTCTCATTCATAACCTAAGAATAAGTTTTTTCACCAACTATCTGAATATCATGATTAAGTGTTACCCTAATTACTACCTAGCTATCGACTCCCTATAGAAATGAATAACCTGCCCCAGCCTCGACAGTCGGGGATATTAGTCCCGAACCCGCTAACTTTAAAGACATAGCCCTATCCGCCGTTGTTACAGCTTATAACAACCCGCAAATTCTGAACCAATTTAAAATTTTAATGGATTTTAAATAGTTAAAATGATTTAATTTAAATAATAATAACTAAAAATTTATTTTAATTGAAGTTAGAATGAATATATTTATTTTAATTATAAAAGGAGATAGAAATGGCGCGGTAGTTTGAAAATGTGAATTTGAACTTTGACTGGCCGTACAGGATGAAAAATAAATCGGATTTTAGTGAAACCAAAAATATTTGAATCTGTTTAATAATATCTTTCCAACGAATCCGAAAAATTGAAATTTCATAGTGGGAATCAAAAGTTATGCCCTGTTTAAAATCCAGAATAGTCGCTATAGAATTTTTTTTTTTTTTAATATTAAAAATAGCCATTTTTCAAACGACATCCGTTTTCGACGAAACCACTTTTGTTGGAACCGGAATGTTAAATTATTGCTAGATTTCAATTTTCATATTTTTTTCGAATTAATATGTGAGCGTAGCAAAGGAAAATGTGTTTTGTCAGTTTCAGTCAAATTTAATCGACTTGAAAATGACCATTTTTCAAACAGTCTCGGAATTCAATGAAATTAGTTTTGTTAGGACCGTATCGTCAAAACATAACTAGAAATAATTTTTTTGGAATTTTTAGAGTCAGTATGTGGCCTCGATAATTTAAAATGTACAATTAAATTAAATAATTAAATGATTTATATTTAAAATAAAGAAAAGTGGGCTGAGACGATCAAATGGGATGACAAGATCTATTCCATTGGGTCCGGAAGGGGGGTATTTGGCTGGGGGCAACTCTTGTTGGGCTGGATTTGGAGCTACTAAGATTTAATGGGCTTTTTCTTTGAATTAAATAATATAATAATATATAATATACTATGTATAAATACGGTAGCTATACACCAAGCCCTAACACACTAGTTTAGCCGCCGTATTCAAAAATCAATGGCCACGGAGCTCCATATTTCTTCCTTCAATTTCTAAAACATAGTGCGAATTAAATCATGAAACTAAAACCAAATGGAAGAGGACCCTGAGATCTTTTTGCCCAACGGTCGAGATGAAATTCTGGGCTTTGATTTGGCTACAACGTGAGCTGGAGGTGGCGAACTTTGGCATGGTTTTCTGGACAAGAGGGACCCGCGAGTTGGCTCTCCATGGCGGCGCCGGTAGAGGGATGAACGGCGATCTCCATGGTGGCGATGGATAGTGGTCGCGGCGACTGTAGATGGGGCAGCGACGGAAAGGGGAATTCGATGAAGATGGGTTCGGTTGTAAACGATAAAGAAGAAGGAAGAGGGACGACCCAGAATCAAACGTACTTACTAAATTTTTTTTTGTAATTAAATATTTAATTAATTATATTGAATTGAATTCAAATGTATAATACCCCATAACTTCTTCTTACGAGGTCGGATTTGGACGATTTCAAATCCGCTAGGATCGTGGTGAAAATATCTTCGCAATGAAATTGACGAGATCTGGAATAGAGCACGTTGGAAATTCAGACAAATAGCAATGTGAGATTTCTTATTTAAAATTTAAAATTAAAGTAAACAGTTATGTGTTGGAAATCTTTATTTATTCGCTGTTAAAATTCATATTGTTTGTGGCACGTGATTTGAATTGACTACTATTGTTTGTGGTGGTTCGATGGATATAATGGAATTTTATAAAATAGAATTACTTGCAAATCAAGATATTTCTTTTTATTTGTCGTAGGAATTGTGTGCGAATAAAAATAATCACTATGTTATGTTATTAGATTTGTAAATTGTAAATTGTGTTAAACCAAATCACTATGTTATGTTATTAGATTTGTAAATTGTGAATTGTGTTAAACCAAATCACTATGTTATGTTATTAAATTTGTAATTCAATTATTAACATTTATGTTAAATTAATATTGACAAATTTGAATTAGAAGTATCATTTTGTTTATATTGTTGAATTGAAATAGAATCACTACAACAAAATATGATATTGATAATGCTTTTTAATAACACAATTTTCTGAATTGTTATTAATTACACTTAATCCTTGTTCTGGCGCGTGATTCTGTTTGTCATAGTGTAACGCTCTATTCACTGATTCCCTCCATCTTTTCACGAATTATTCTATCTCCCCTCCAAAACCATTCTACTTCCTCCAAAACAACGCCTCATAGAAAAAACACCAATCTTCCCTCCGTAGTAATAATTAGCCCGTATCCTCTCCACTTTTCTCCTCAGTAAACTCAACAATGTCTCAAACCCTAATCTCCAATCGGGCGGTTGGGTGCCCCTTTCCCCTTTACATCGCTTCTTTTATCAGATCTAACTTCCTCCAACCTTTTCCATTGTCGATTTCTTCTCTATTCCCTTCTTTGGCATGCTGGTGGTAGCGACGACCTTAGGATTAGTTAACGCGATTTCATGTTTTCGGGAGATGGAGGGACCATGATTTTAGGGATGTGAGCAGTCGCAGTTTTGAGCTCGATCGTTGATGGTAGAGCTGTTGCTGTCGAAGATGGTTAGAGTGATTCTAGGCAGCGATGATAATATCTGCTAATTCAGGAATTCATGCATTTGTTTGATGAGTAATTCCCACTTACAATTATATCTACATTCATTCACATTTTATCCCTATCCCAATAATTATTGAATTATTTTGTGAAGTTGACTACTTGAGATTAGATCGTTTTCGAATATTAAAATGATTGTTTCACCATTATGGTTGAATTGCTTGATTGGGATGGTTGTTTGAGATTTAGATTGATTGTAATATTTGAAATGATTGCTTAAATAAATTATTTAATTGAGATAATCGTTTAATTGTTGTGAATATCCGATATAATTGGAATAGTTTTCGGTAGTTGCAGCTGGACTATTGTACATACCATTGATATGTTCTATAATTTTGGTCTCTGGACAATGCTAAATTTTCTAGATGTGTGCTTTGAATTATGACACGGCTTTTTTAGTTTCTTATTCTCAATGATTGCATAACTTTTATTCTTTTAATTTGTCATGACACTTTCAAGTTCTTTGATATCCAATAATCATTTCATGTTATTTTATTCCAGCTGGTAATGGTGGTTGATGCCCGAGATCCGCTGTTTTACCGTTGTCCCAACCTTGAGGTAAGTGATTAAATGATACTATGTTATTCATCCTCTTTTTTTTTACCTCAAGCAAAATTGCTATAAGAAAAGCATAAAAACTGCAATATGTTTGTAATCAATTGTTCTTTATGTCTATTAAGTTGTTTCTACATTTTACTAGAATGTGTAAGTCATGTAAATCTCTTTATGTCATTTAATTACACTAATGATTGTTTCCTTATCACCCAGCTTATGTTGTATGTTTGTCTTATGATGTTCCCATGTTATGTTTATTGTCACAGCAAAGAAGGTAAAATTTTAAGATGTTAGCTTCATCAATTCTAGATTAAATGGTTCTTGTTATCTTTGTATACAAATTTATTTGTCTTTTTGCGGATCATACTTAATAATAAGTATTCACTCAACTTGGTGTGCTATAAAGATGGATTCATCTGACTAATTATTTTCGATTATGGACAGCTAATTTATCAAGGCATCAATCCTTAATTATCTCTTTGCATTTTTCCGTCTCTTCAAATGACGTCTTACATTTGCATGCAAATTTGGTTGCAACCATCTAATTCTTTGGGTTTCCCTAAATCCTTTTTCTTGGTACAATATTATATAATGAAGCTGTCATTTAATTTCTTTAGCTGTTATAGTTGTTCCTTATGCAAAATAAATGAATAATTAATTTTTTAATATCACAAAAATTGTACTTCCATTTCTTTTATGTTCTTATTTCATTCAAGTTATAGTTGTTCTTTTTAAGTGTGTGCACTGGCGTAAGCGCATTTACAAACTCTGTTAACTGTGTTCATATCTGAATTAATTTTTTCGTCTTCTCTAAACTAATGCTAATTGTCAAAACAGATAAGGATACTAGGAGCATGATTTTTTATTATTAGTTCAAACAGAAGGAGCATGCATCAATTTGCTCATAACAGTATGTAATGTCCCGCATTTTTATCGGTTTGTATTTGAATATTTAAATCAGTTTAAATATTGAATTTGTGTTATAAGTGGATTTATATATTAATTAAAACGAAGTTGAACATATAAAAATATATATTAAATAAAATCGAACTCATAACAACGCTGCAGTTCGTAATTTAACGTTTTGAACTTCAACTGAGCATACAGAATCCATTACAAGTCAGATTTCCTCGAAACAAGAAATGTTGGTATCTGTCGAACTGTATCTTCCTAACAGAAGTGAAAGATCGAGATTTTGCGTTATAGATTGCGAGTTATATCCAAATCAAATTTTCAAATAGTCGCTGTAGAATCGTTTATCGCCCATAACGGTTTTTTTGATATAACTAAATATCGGTTTCGAATTTAGACAAGGTTCTTTTGAGGCGTAGTGATAATTTAATTTTTAGAATTTTACTGTAATTTTTAAATAATCAAATAAGAAATTTTTTTTGGAGTATTGTGCACCCTGTATCAGTATTTTGGGTTTCACAATATGAGTCAACCTACCGATATTATTATATTTTTGGGATCGTGACACCTCGCTGGACACAACTGTGTTCTTATTTCTGTCCCTAGCAGCTCGGACATAAATGAAATTTAAAAAACGCGGTGCACTAAAATTTTAAATAAAAAAATATCAGACCTGTATGCTTTGCTTTCGTTATCAATTTACCTAGGATGGATGTATGCTTAGCCTAGTAGTGTACAACTTGATCTTGCCTAACCTATACCACGTGATCGTCCATGAATACAGAAGTTTAAGCATTTTATTAAGATATTCTTTTTCCTTTGCTGTGAAGCAAGTATACTTAATACGAAATGACTCCATACAGTGAAGTCACCTTACCCTAAGGGCCTAAGCTATCCCATAACCTATACCACGTACACATGGTCATAACCTATACCATACCTTAACTCTTAAGCAACGGCCAAAACATGTATAGTTACATCAGCTACCATCCTATACCCTGAGCAAATCTTTTGGACATGCAGACAATTCAATGCAGTCCTATGACTTGCTAAGAGAATAAACAACTCATGCCTTAAGTCTAAAACTATCCCATACACAACTCCCTGTGTATATTTCATACAGCTACCCTGAGCTATCCAAGTGAACATGAATTGTCACCCATCTCAACTTAACATCTATGAATAGTATAACTTATCTCATCAAATCCAATTCCTTGCCAACCACGTTTGATACTAGCTACCTTGTGCTGCTGTACACCATAAATCTTTTACGTCTTGGCAAATCGAAAGTTACGAAGCTGCAAACCTAAGCAAAGACAACTCAAGGCAGAACCATCGTTTTACCAGCTACCCTAGTATTTCTTTTGGTATGTATATTCGCACATGTCTAACAAAATAGCAAGTACCATTCTATACATCTAATACTTTGGCCCTAAGTCCTCTATAGCAGCGTACTGCATAACATTGCTATTTAATATTTTAGCTTAAAATGTCACCTCTCTGCCAACCTAAAATACGGACATGAGTAGGAAGGAATAAGACCATCTATGAGACAACCTACACAATTGAAAATATAACCTGCATACCTACCTACTCTTTAATTTTCTATTGCTATTTTCTTTGTCGTGGGAATCAAGCTACCTGAACCTTGCGTGCCAAGGAGTTTAGATATATATATATATATACACACATACTAGAGGCATTCGTCAATTTCGTTCGGTTTGTTCTCTTCAGTAATCGGAAATATGGCTAGATCTTTAAAATCAAAAGAACACCTTAACCTTCAGAAATTTTAACTCAATAAAATCCTCCTCTATAAAATCCAGTGTTTATATGTATGAGATCTTGGATGCTGTATTCGAACAGCGTGTATATGGTGGAGACAAGGCACACGTTTTATATGTTTTGGCACCCACATTCATGAACAAGAATGTACTGAAGAGCGGTGGGGTCAAGATGGACATTGACAGCTATCGAAGGAAGTATTAGTTGGTGGGTATGGATGGATTAAAAGCTGCGATCTTAGCTTTGAAAGGGAGTCGCGTGTTTTTGTGTGTCTGGGGGATTTAAACGTGCTATGTATAATATTGCATGGGGAGTTTGAAAGTCGTAGGGGGTGAGAAGGCTATTGATGCGGGTTATTTTCGTGGGAAGGATTCGAAAGTTTGCAAAGAAAAAGTAAGAACTGGAAAGGAGGAAAGAAGTGATGAAAATGTGATGCTTGAGGGAAGTGGCTTTCGGTTTTGGGGTAATTGGCGTGTGGATGTTTAACAAGTGGAGAGGAAAGGGACAGTGTTTAAGGTGAGTTGCTGAGTAAATTTATAGTGGTTGGGGTGGTGAAAGGATGAAGTATGCGACACAGAGATGGTGGTGGTTTTATTCATTATGGTGGCCGGAGTTTTCCCTAAAGTGGATTAAAAAGGTGGTTTGTGTGTATTACCTGGAGGAAATGAAAAGAATGAAAGTGGCAATAAGATGCTACTGTACTGGTAGCAACGTGGGTCAGAAAGGAAGGGTTGATCATTGGGCCGAGAATATTATGTTGGGTATGGCCCAAACTAAAAGAAAGCAAAGAAAAGAAAAAGATGGAAGTAAGGAACAGACGGGGAAAGGTAAAATCTAGGAAGAAGGGCGCACAAGAATGGAAAATGCCCTATTTGCTAAAACATGGAAGTTGGAATTAATTAGCAGAAAGGAGAAACTGATTGTCAAGCCATCCATCACATTGAGATCATATGGATGCAGACTATACATTGGAGCTGGATTGGAAACATTTGGTGCTCGTTAGGAATTATATCAAATCAAAACGTCCGTTCGACTAAACTGATTCAAATCGTTAATTAACGGTTAACGCGCAGAGGTGAGTAAACTCACTAACCCTGATTTCTTTTTAAAATATTATAATTATATTTTAAATATTGGTTGAATGTTGTGTGATGGTCGTTTAGGTAAATTACAATTAAATTGGTTAAAATAGATAAACATCGTTGCATATGTACACATCATTGGTTGGATATTGTTTTCACTAACATCGGTGAATGCAGGAAACCGGTTGGAGGAAACTAACCGGATTCCTCAATATTTATATGTACCGTTTGTTTTATATGCACTGTTTGAACACAAATTACATTTAAACCCTGTGTGATATTGATATTGAATGATAATTCAACAATGGCTTTGATTTAATCAATAGACGGTATCGATTAAGAAATGGCAGCAGACGACCGTAATTTCATCTTTTTGTTGAGATGTTGAATTGTCATCAGACGAATCAACGAGGTTAAATTTATAAAAATTATATTTTCATAATTGAGATGAAGTTTTAAATTTATAATAGAAGTTCTATTATAAATTAATACTTTGTAGTTACTTTTATAAAGTGAATATGAATAATTGCTTTAGACATTCTATATAAAGTTCAAAAGATATAAAGGTTGTAAATTATCCTATGAGTAATTATTTTTGATAATAAAGAAATAAATTGATTTACTTTTGCAATGAATGATTATTAAATTTTCAAAGTAATTGTTTCTTAAATGGATTTCATTTAAGATGGCATGGAGTTGCAATGGTATGTTAGTTGAATTAATTATAACAATTCAAGTAAAAGTAAAACGACTAAAGACAGAACGTAAGTGTGTTTTGGTAAAGAAGTTATAAATGGAATTGTATAAAGATGATGAAATGGAAAGTAAATGTTTAAGATAAATAATTATAAACAACCGAGTTTCAAAATAAGAATATAGCGTTATAAAACCATATTTAAAATAAAGCAAAAGTACGATTTGACGGATTATAAAGTATAAGAGGTTAGAGTTACGAACTTATATCTATTCTAAGATAAGAACGTTGTCGATCAAGGTCTGAGAGGTAATTAAAATACCCAACTTGAACGGCTTCATTATTATCGAGGGATGATATTTGATTTGTTTGTAACGAAAAGAGATGTCAAGATTTTTGTAACGGAAGGAGATGTCAAGATTTTTGTACCGGAAAGAGACCTCGAGATTAGTATAAAGTGGAGTATAATAGCGCATGGCAAGTCTTAGAACTATAGCGATAAAATAACGTTGTTGACCAGGCTTAAGCGTGACTGTGATGTCGAGATTAGTGATAAAGGGGAATGACACAGCGTATTGCAAGTTTTTACTATAACGACAAATTAACGTTGTTAACCAAGCTTAAGCGTGATTATTATATATAACACTATTCATTAGAAAGGTTTGAAAATTCACTCATCTCAAGTGATAAGAAAATAATTATGTTTTCCCCAAAGAAGTGTAAATGAATTATAAGAAGTATGAAAGTTCTAAGACGGGGTTGAGAAATATTTGGTAAGATATGGGAATTTGAATAATAAAAATAAAAGTTAAATAAAAAGTGGTCGTGGTTGTTTAATGTTTAGTTATACATTGGAATGAATGTTGTTTTTACTCCGATAGTTAAATAACCGACTATCAAAGTGCTTTGACCCTCGTTGTCAATACGGAGAGATCGGTTGGATCTATTATCCGAAAACCACTCCGTATAGGCATAAGCGCTGCGGATTTTGATTATGCTGAAAACAATTGAAGATGGAGTGAAATGCAAGGGTCGTTCTGTTCTAGAATGGTGTTTTCTGTTTGTCCAGTCCCAGGACAACTTGTATGGACGAATGTCTGACAAAGTATTCCTAACAGTCACATAAGACGATCTTTTCAAGGTATTACGTCTGGTGGCGGAGAAATTCATTTCTCCTAGCTTTTATACCCGTAATATTTTTGGGCAGATCAACTAGTGATTTGATGGGTTTGACGATGTGACATTCAAAGTGTATGGTGGCTAGATGTTCTAAAAGATAGACGTAGCCTCAAGCCTCACAACCGGGAAATAACAAAAATCGGGCAGGCAGTATGGCTATGTGAGTCGCTTCCATTAGGGTGTATAATCACCTATCTAGAGAAATTCCTTTTACTTCTTTAATCTGTTTCGATGCTGTCCCTTTTCGGGAAACGGTGTTTTGAGCCCAACCGTTGGTGATATACATTCGATACACTCAAGCGAAATGAGTGGTCGGTCATGTGTGGGCCGGGTTGTAAGACATTCTTGTTGAACCCAGTGTATTCACCTCTAGAGATACACTATCGGCGGGTGGTCCCATACCTAGTCATAGTTGGAATCCAATCTCCAATAAGCACCCTGCGGTTTTTGATTTTATACTATGTATGTAGAGCGTGAGATGCAAGCGTTCTGCTATTTGGTTATTTACTTGATTAGACATTATTATAATATCACTGGATTTTGATATCAAAATATTTTGGGTTATAGTAAGGTAAAAACCGTCCATGTGTATGTGTGGGTTGGTCTTACTACTATCCTTTTGTTTCAAAAGGATTTTCAAAGTTAAACCGTATGGTTGGAATTTACTCACACCAGTCCCATGACTGACACAGAGTTTATTTTATTTGTTTTCCCTAAACTCTTGGGTGCCCAAATTTGTATAGGTAGTCAAGTGTTTCAGGCTTTTACAGATACACTTGGAGGAGCTAAAAGCAGAAGGCTTCACCGTTAGTATTTAAAGATTATTTCCGCTGTGTATGATGTATTGTACTCTGATAATGGTATGTGTATACAAAACAGATTTGTATTTCAAAGTTATGTTATATAATATATTTTATTTGTTCCGCTGTGAGATTCATGTTTACTCTGTTTTTATTCAGCTGTGTTCTTCTTCTTCTTCTTCTATTCTATTAGTTATATCTTATCTTTCTCATCCTCTTATTTCTTTCTATTAATGATATGAATTTTCGTGCACTTTGAGTTGAATGTGTAGGATATTAGTCAGCTCAAATTGGTATGGATTTTTGGGTCGTTACACTTGGTATCAGAGCTGGTTGCTTAATTGGTACGGATGATAGGGGGTTCTCGCTTCGCGTTTGGTGGCGAACGAGAGACTCTTACCCCTACATCTCCCAACAATGTGGGTTGGTCGAGTCGAGAGGCTGGCCGTAAAAGCAGTTCTGAGGTATCTCTGTAAGCCACGGGGGGAGGTTAGCCCTCTGCCATGGGGGAGGAGAGGATGGTTGAAAAGCCTAATCGAAATCCTTGGGTCATTACAGTTGGTATCAGAGCCAGGTTAAGTGATTACCTTGGCTCTGTGGCGTAACTCAATAGAGATGGAGTTAGTAATACTCTAGATTGAGTTTGAGTGTATATATATGAGCGCGTATTTGTAAATGGGTATAAAAACTATTTTATATTGTGTTGGTTGGTTTGGCGAGTGGTTTATGAATTTTGGTCGATACGGTAGTGCAAACCATATCGATAGGTGTTTCTAAACTCTTGAATAGAGTAACTCGACACAGTATTGTTTTGAAGAAGGGTAAATAAAATAATTTTGCCCAAATGTATTTGATATAAAAAGAAGTATATATTTTGAGATTATTAGAATATATATGGATGTGTTGGATGATTATTATGATCAAATAAGATTTATAATTGAGTTGGTTATATAAGTAACCAATCGAAATATCATATAAGTATAATATGCAAAATCAGACGAACTGAATCTGAATTTAAAACTAGAATTGAAATAAAACTCTAGAAACTTGGAAAAGAGTTGGAAATAATGTTAGGATTAAATGTGAATTTTAAAATCCTGGGAGATTAGAAATTGTTTCCTAAGTGCTGTGAAAAATATTTTGAAGAAAATTTAAAATGGAAGTGTTTTAAAATAAATTTTGAAAAGTAATATAGTATTGAACTCACTTTGATCACTGGAAAATAATTCTGATGTTGGCCACATCATCAGTGTCATTTTCAAGTTTCCAAGTGACGGATTACTACCAAAGGTTTTGTTTTGAGTTGTTTGAGGAAATAAGTGTTTAGAAATTCAAATGTTTTGAATAATATATGATTTCAAACTGATTTGAAATAAACTCTAGGAATTTGAATTCTGAAATTTAAAATTTAATTATAAAGTAAATAAGTAAAGAATTTAACTAAGTAAAATAAAATTGGAGTTGAATTGAAGCCAAATAGGTGGAAAACATACTAGAATAAGGATTTGACTTGGCAAAGTAGTTGAGTTGTGAATTGAGATTAGGAATGGAACCGAACTTGGTTGGGAAATTTGATTATTTGGAATTGGAATTGAACTGGAGTTTGAAAAAGAAATTTGAGTTGGGATATAAGACAATTATTGATTGAGGATAAACTGACTGGAGATCAGTTGGAGATACATTTGGGTATGCTGAATGGATTGCAAATGGAAGCGAGAAAGTTGGATGCCCGATAAAGGGAGAAGGCCTAGAGTGGCATGTGGTAGTAGTACCGAATGAACCATGCAGCAGAGAGGATAAAGAAATTCTCCGAAAATTTGAGTTGTTAGGAAATTTTCAGAATTTTGAAATATTCGAAATAAGAAGGAATTAATATTTAATTGGAATTAACCAGTCCTGTTGAAACTGAATTTAAGAAATTACATAAAAGATTCTTAACTTGATTGTAGTATTTTCCCTACCTTAGCAATTTCGAGGACGAAATTATTTTAAGGGGGAAGGAATGTAACGTCCCGCATTTTTATCGGTTTGTATTTGAATATTTAAATCAGTTTAAATATTGAATTTGTGTTATAAGTGGATTTATAAATTAATTAAAATGAAGTTGAACATATAAAAATATATATTAAATATAATCGAACTCATAACAACGCTGCAGTTCGTAATTTAACGTTTTGAACTTCAACTTAGCATACAGAATCCATTACAAGTCAGATTTCCTCGAAACAAGAAATGTTGGAATCTGTCAAACTGTATCTTTCTAACAGAAGTGAAAGATCGAGATTTCGCGTTACAGATTGCGAGTTATATCCAAATCAAATTTTCAAATAGTCGTTGTAGAATCGTTTATCGCCCATAACGGTTTTTTGACATAACTAGATATCGGTTTCGAATTTAGACAAGGTTCTTTTGAGGCGTAGTGATAAATTAATTTTTAGAATTTTACTGTAATTTTTAAATAATTAAATAAGCAATTTTTTTGGAGTATTGTGCACCCTGTATCAGTATTTTGGGGTTTCACAATATGAGTCAACCTACCGGTATTATTATATTTTTGGGATCGTGACACCTCGTTGGACACAATTGTGTTCTTATTTCTGCCCCTAGCAGCTCGAACATGAATGAAATTTAAAAAACGCGGTGCACTAAAATTTTAAATAAAAAAATATTAGGCCTGTATGCTTTGCTTTCATTTTCAATTTACCTAGGATGGATGTATGCTTAGCCTAGTAGTGTACAACTTGATCTTGCCTAACCTATACCACGTGATCGTTCTTGAGTACAGAAGTTTAAGCATTTTATTAAGATATTCTTTTTCCTTTGCTGTGAAGCAAGTATACTTAATACGAAATGACTCCATACAGGGAAGTCACCTTACCCTAAGGGCCTAAGCTATCCCATAACGTATACCACGTACACATGTTCATAACCTATACCATACCTTAACTCTTAAGCAATGGCCAAAACATGTATAGTTACATCAGCTACCATCCTATACCCTGAGCAAATCTTTTGGACATGCAGACAATTCAATGCAGTCCTATGACTTGCTAAGAGAATAAACAACTCATGCCTTAAGTCTAAAACTGTCCCATACGCAACTCTCTGTGTATATTTCATACAGCTACCCTGAGCTATCCAAGTGAACATGAATTGTCACCCATCTCAACTTAACATCTATGAATAGTATAACTTATCTCATCAAATCCAATTCCTTGCCAACCACGTTTGATACTAGCTACCTTGTGCTGCTATACACTGTAAATCTTTTACGTCATGGCAAATCGAAAGTTACGAAGCTACAAACCTAAGCAAAGACAACTCAAGGCTGAACCATCGTTTTACCAGCTACCCTAGTATTTCTTTTGGTATGTCTATTCGCACATGTCTAACAAAATAGCAAGTACCATTCTATACATCTAATACTTTGGCCCTAAGTCCTCTACAGCAGCGTACTGCATAACATTGATATTTAATATTTTAGCTTGAAATGTCACCTCTCTACCAACCTAAAATACGGACATGAGTAGGAAGGAATAAGACCATCTATGAGACAGCCTACACAATTGAAAATATAACTTGCATACCTACCTACTCTCTAATTTTCTACTGCTATTTTCTTTGTCGTGGGAATCAAGCTACCTGAACCTTGCGTGCCAAGGAGTTCAGATATATATATATATATATATATATATATGTGTGTGTGTGTGTGTGTGTGTGTGTACACACACACATACTAGAGGCATTCTTCCATTTCGTTCGGTTTGTTCTCTTCAGTAATCGGAAATATGGCTAGATCTTCAAAATCAAAAGAACACCTTAACCTTCAGAAATTTTAACTCAATAAAATCCTCCTCTATAAAACCTAGTGTTTATATGTATGAGATCTTGGTTGCTGTTTTTGAACGGCGTGTATACGGTGGAGACAAGGCGCACGTTTTATATGTTTTGGCACCCACATTCATGAACAGGAATGTACTAAAGAGCGGTGGGGTCAAGATGGACATTGACAGCTATCGAAGGAAGTATTAGTTGGTGGGTATGGATGGCTTAAAAGCTGCGATCTTAGCTTTGAAAGGGAGTCGCGTGTTTTTGTGTGTATGGGGGATTTAAACGTGCTGTGTATAATAATGCATGGGGAGTTTGAAAGTCGTGGGGGGGTGAGAAGGCTGTTGATGCGGGTTATTTTGGTGGGAAGGATTCGGAAGTTTGCAAAGAAAAAGTAAGAACTAGAAAGGAGGAAAGAAGTGATGAAAAGGTGATGCCTGAGGGAAGTGGCTTTCGGTTTTGGGGTAATTGGCGTGTGGATGTTTAACAAGTGGAGAGGAAAGGGACAGTGTTTAAGGTGAGTTGCTGAGTAAATTTATAATGGTTGGGGTGGTGAAAGGATGAAGTATGTGACACTGAGATGGTGGTGGTTTTATTCATTATGGTGGCCGGATTTTTCCCTAAAGTGGATTAAAAAGGTGGTTTGTGTGTATTACCTGGAGGAAATGAAAAGAATGAAAGTGGCAATAAGATGCTACTGTACTGGTAGCAACATGGGTCAGAAAGGAAGGGTTGAACATTGGGCCGAGAACATTATGTTGGGTACGGCCCAAACTAAAAGAAATCAAAGAAAAGAAAACGATGGAAGTAAGGAACAAACGGGGAAAGGTAAAATCTAGGAAGAAGGGCGCACAAGAATGGAAAATGGCCTATTTGCTAAAATATGGAAGTTGGAATTAATTAGCAGAAAGGAGAAACTGATTGTCAAGCCGTCCATCACATTGAGATCATATGGATGCAGACTTTACATTGGAGCTGGATTGGAAACATTTGGTGCTCGTTAGGAATTATAGCAAATAAAAATGTCTGTTCGACTAAACTGACGCAAATCGTTAATTAACGGTTAACGCGCAGAGGTGAGTAAACTCACTAACCCTGATTTCTTTTTAAAATATTATAATTATATTTTAAAAATTGGTTGAATGTTGTGTGATGGTCATTTAGGTAAATTACAGTTAAATTGGTTAAAATAGATATACATTGTTGCATATGTACACATCATTGGTTGGATATTGTTTTGACTAACATCGGTGAATGCAGGAAACCGGTTGGAGGAAACCAATCGGATTCCTCAATATTTATATGTACCGTTTGTTTTATATGCACTGTTTGAACACAAATGACATTTAAACCCTATGTGATATTGATAATGAATGAAAATTCAACAATGGTTTTGATTTAATCAATAGACGGTATCGATTAAGAAATGGCACCAGACGACCGCAATTTCATCTTTTTGTTAAGATGTTGAATTGTCATCAGACGAATCAACGAGGTTAAATTTATAAAAATTATATTTTCATAATTGAGGTGAAGTTTTAAATTTATAATAGAAGTTCTATTATAAATTAATACTTTGTAGTTACTTTTATAAAGTGAATATGAATAATTGCTTTAGACATTCTATATAAAGTTCAAAAGAGATAAAGGTTGTAAATTATCCTATGAGTAATTCTTTTTTATAATAAAGAAATAAATTGTTTTACTTTAGCAATGAATGATTATTAAATTTTAAAGTAGTTGTTTCTTAAATGGATTTCATTTAAGATGGCATGGAGTTGTAATGGTATGTTAGTTGAATTAAGTATAACAATTCAAGTAAAAGTAAAACGACTAAAGATAGAATGTAAGTGTGTTTTGGTAAAGAAGTTATAAATGGAATTGTATAAAGATGATGAAACGGAAAGTTAATGTTTAAGATAAATAATTATAAACAACCTAGTTTTCAAAATAAGAATATGGCGTTATAAAACCATATTTAAAATAAAGCAGAAGTACGATTTGACGGATTATAAAGTATAAGAGGTTAGAGTTACGAACTTATATCTATTCTAAAATAAGAACGTTGTCGATCAAGGTCTGAGAGGTAATTAAAATACCCAACTTGAACGGCTTCATTATTATCGAGGGATGATATTTGATTTGTTTGTAACGAAAAGAGATGTCAAGATTTTTGTAATGGAAGGAGATGTCAAGATTTTTGTAACGGAAAGAGACGTCGAGATTAGTATAAAGTGGAGTATAACAGCGCATGACAAGTCTTAGAACTATAGCGATAAAATAACGCTGTTGACAAGGCTTAAGCGTGACTGTGATGTCGAGATTAGTGATAAAGGGGAACAACACAGCGTATTGCAAGTTTTTACTATAACGACAAATTAGCGTTGTTAACCAAGCTTAAGCGTGATTATTATATATAACACTATTCATTAGAAAGGTTTGAAAATTCACTCATCTCAAGTGATAAGAAAATAATTATGTTTTCCACAAAGAAGTGTAAATGAATTATAAGAAGTGTGAAAGTTCTAAGACGGGGTTGAGAAATATTAGGTAAGATATGGGAATTTGAATAATAAAAATAAATGTTAAATAAAAAGTGGTCGTGGTTGTGTGATGTTTAGTTATACGTTGGAATGAATGTTGTTTTTACTCCGATAGTTAAATAACCGACTATCGAAGTGCTTTGACCCTCGTTGTCAATACGGAGAGACCGGTTGGATCTATTATCCGAAAACCACTCCGTATAGGCATAAGCGCTGCGGATTTTGATTATGCTGAAAACAATTGAAGACGGAGTGAAATGCAAGGGTCGTTCTGTTTTAGAATGGTGTTTTCTGTTTGTCCAGTCCCAGGACAACTTGTATGGACGAATGTCTGACAACGTATTCCTAACGGTCACATAAGACGATCTTTTCAAGGTATTACGTCTGGAGGCGAAGAAATTCGTTTCTCTTAGCTTTTATACCTGTAATATTTTTGGGCAGATCAACTAGTGATTTGATGGGTGACATTCAAAGTGTATGATGGCCAGATGTTCTAAAAGATAGACGTAGCCTCAAGCCTCACAACCGGGAAATGACAAAAATCGGGCAGGCAGCATGGCTATGTGGGTCGCTCCCATTAGGGTGTATAATCACCTATCTAGAGAAATTCCTTTTACTTCTTTAATCTGTTTCGATGCTGTCCCTTTTCGGGAAACAGTGTTTTGAGCCCAACCGTTGGTGATATACATTCGATACACTCTAGCGAAATGAGTAGTCGGCCATGTGTGGGCCGGGTTGCAAGACTTTCTTGTTGAACCTAGTGTATTCGCCTCTAGAGATACATTATCGGGGGGTTGTCCCATACCTAGTCATAGTTGGAATCCAATCTCCAATAAGCGCCCTGCGGTTTTTGATTTTATACTATGTATGTAGAGCGTGAGATGCAAGCGTTCTGCTATTTGGTTATTTACCTGATTAGACGTTATTATAATATCACTGGATTTTGATATCAAAATATTTTGGGTTATAGTAAGGTAAAAAACCATCCATGTGTATGTGTGGGTTGGTCTTACTATTATCCTTTTGTTTCAAAAGGATTTTCAAAGTTAAACCGTATGGTTGGAATTTACTCACACCAGTCCCATGACTGACCCAAAGTTTATTTTATTTGTTTTCCCTAAACTCTTGGGTGCCCAAATTTGTATGGGCAGTCAAGTGTTTCAGGCTTTTACAGATACACTTGGAGGAGCTAAAAGCAGAAGGCTTCACCATTAGTATTTAAAGATTATTTCCGCTGTGATATGATGTATTGCACTCTGATAATGGTATGTATATACAAAACAGATTTGTATTTCAAAGTTATGTTATAAAATATATTTTATTTGTTCCACTGTGAGATTCGTGTTTACTCTGATTTTATTCAGCTGTGTTCTTCTTCTTATTCTATTCTATTAGTTCTATCTTATCTTTCTCATCCTCTTATTTCTTTCTATTAATGATCTGATTTTTCATGCACTTTGAGTTGAATGTGTAGGATATTAGTCAGCTCAATTTGGTACGGATTTTTGGGTCGTTACACAATATATTTCCAAACACATACATGTGCAACATATACACATTGTCGACAAGTTTTTGTTTTGGTCTGTAAATAGGAAAAGCATATAAACATCCTAAATCATATGATTTGTGTACTTGAACTAAGGTAAATTAAGCAGTTGTCAAACGTTTTTACGGTTTGATATGAAAATCCATGATGCATCAGTCTTTTTTAATGGAACATCTGGGTTCTTCCTTTCGGTGATTTTTATATTTTGCTTCACATGTCCCCTTGACCTAGATATTAGTGTACTAAAAAGTTACACCTCTATCAGATTTTGAAAGTCTTCTTTGTAGTGAAGAAAAATGCAGGGATGCAATAGCTAATTATGGCTACATATCTCCAAAGTTGTTTGAGTTATTGCAACTTCTGGTTGCATTCAAGTAAGTTCAGTTATCCTTTATATAGAGTATACCTACCTTTTTGCTGCTCTAAATCCTAACAAATTGTTTTTCTTTTCTCCTTTTGTAGGCCTAACCAAATTCGTTGCCTCATCTTCATAGAAAATATAAATACTGCTCGCATTATCGAATGTTTCCTCAAGAAAACCAGATTTTTGTCTCATGTAAATATTTCGTATTTATCTAGAGGGAGTTATTTATCAGAAGCTATAACCACAGAAAGGCAAAAGGGAGACACTGGAATTATTTCGGCAGGGAAAGGTTAATTGTTTTGAATTATACTTGAATTGTGATACATTTACGTTAATAAAAAAACACCAATCTAATGATTTTTTGTTTCTTTTCGTCCACCACAGATAAACATATTGTTCATGTCAAATGTGGCTGAAGAGGGTATTGATGTCGATGTCCTGAATTGCTCGTCTCTTATCTGCTTTGATTTTCCAAATACAGTTTGCGATTACTTTCTGTCACACATGGAAGACATAGGCTAGCTGGCTCTCCCTGTATTGTCATGACCGAAAGGTACAAACAGTTAAATACTATTTTTGGGGTCCGTTGCAGTTATGCTTTTAGACTATTCCTCATAATATTGCAAAGTATTCAGTAACATATGCAGAGTTGGGCATTACTTAATGTCTAGTACTTTAACCATATTCTTCCCTTATGATCTACACTTTTTGTTCTTTGTTTTCTAATTCTGCATTTATTTCTTAATATTCCTAACGTTACAACTTATAGTTCGTAAAATCGAGATAACTACTTGACAACTGTATTTTCTTTTAATTGTCTTTAAGATAGTGTCTTAATATTTTATGTTTCTACAGGTGGTAATGCACAGCAAAGAGATCTAATGTTTGAGATTACCAAGAGGATGCATCCAACGATGTCCCAATGCGAAGATGCTATTACTCAAATTAAAAAAAGTTTGAGAATGAAAACCCCGAAGTATTCAAAGTTGAGTCCACCGGTGCTACAGCAACTCTTGACTATAGCATTGATCTTATATCAAAATACTGTGAGAAGATCCATAAGGACAAGTACGTTTCATTGGTCTTCCATATATAATACATAATTGTTGTCATTTTTTTTTCTAATTCTTACATGTTTTATAGGTTTTATATTTTATATCCCGCCTTTGAATTCAATTCTGATGGTTGCTGTGTATTAACTTTACCCTCTGGTTCTGCTTTCAAAAAATTGATAGGCCCATCAGGAGAAAATGACCATAAAGCCAAGCAGTTTGTATGCTTAAAGGCATGCAAACTTTTGCATGAGTTGAAGGCGTTTGACGATCATCTGCTTCCTACTGTTGATGAACTTATAGAAATTGAGGCTGATATCAAAATTGAAAGATTTGGAGGAGCTGGTAATTCTAAAAATTTTATTTTTGATTTGCATCTTTTGGAGTAAGTAAGTTGAGTTCAGTGTTTTTGTAGTTACCAAGTTTTATCATTTGTAGTTGTTGTTTAGTTGCATAAATGTCATATGGGTATTGCCGTGCATTTGCTGATGTATGAACTAATGTTAGCGAATTCTAAATATAAAATTGAAGTAAAAGGCAAATATTGAAATTATGATGTCCATTATAACCAATTTTTCTGTATCCAAATTAGTATGGCAACAGTAACAACTATTGACCCAACAGCCCTTAAAAACTTGATTTTTATTAACCTTTACTGCATCTATGCTTGTCTTGCCTAGTTTTTTTTCCCACATTACCCTTGAAAAACTTCTACTTTTGTGTCTGTAGATATGATATTGTACTTCAATGGCCAGAACAGCCGCTATTACTGTTGAAGCACAGCCATAATCCTCACAACCTTTTGTCTTCAAATTTCACTGAGTAAGGTTAGATGCTAAACTTATGTTACGGTTGTATATAGTTATCATCGCTTGTTGCGTTCTTATTTTTTGACACGACCCCTATCCCTTTTAATAGAAATCGCTATATCGTAGAGTTCCTGTTTCTAATATTGTATAACTATTTTCATATAAATGTGAATAATTTCAAAATTTTGTTGTTGATACAAGCGAAATTCATTTTCTAAGGATGTTCTAGGCTAAAATAGCTTACCTAAATAATCCAGTTACCTCAACAAACATGCCAGTTGATAAATTTAAGTAAATTCGTTTGGAGAGGAAGAGTAAGGAGCCTGAATCAGGGATACAACGGTATGAGATATTTATAGTAACCTATTTAAAAATAATTATTATCCCTTATCTTGCAGAAAAAAGAAAAAGAATACATACGCACCCTCAGTCACACTCACTCTTACTTGCATCATTTATCATTTTTTGTCAATTCATTGTCATATATCTGAGGAGAATGTCATAAATTCTCATAATCAGTTTATTTCTGTACCTTCTCCGTTATCTATAAACAAATCAACATGCAAAAGTAAAAAAAAAAAAGACAAATACAACTGCTCCTTATCCTAGAAACCTACCTAGACAAAATAGTGTAGACCAAAACATTAAGGTCTGAAGTAAAACAAGAATGAAAGTAAGGGGGAAATCAAAATTCATAAAAAAAAATCACAAATTATTCAGAAATTCGAGTGATGACAAAACACATCGAATTCCATTTGTAAATTCCAGGTATACCATGTGTTAGCTTCATTGTTCCAGAGTCCTTAATGTTAATGAATCAATGCGATGACGTCAAGTATTTATTTTTCTACTTCCATTTTACCAACAGAATCACCCCAACCCATACTGTATACTAGTTAATATGCTGTCACGAGGCAAAGAACTAGAGATCTCTATTCACAATAGCTGTATTACAATTGATATGCAATTTATGTTTCCGTGTTACTTATATATCTTCAACGGTATGTTTACCTTCTCTCTCTACTCTTGAAATCTGCAGAATAAAAAAACCCAAGAGGAAATCTACGTATGTAGAGAAACCACCAAATAGCGTTTTCATGCCTCCAGAGCTTCTAATTCATGTTGATTTCCCGATAGATATTCTTAAATGTCTTTATTTGTTACCATCTGTAATGCATAGAATGGAATCTTTAATGCTAGCCAGTCAATTACGTCAAGAGATCTCTTCTCATTCTTCATATCCTTGTGTTTCAGTCACCTTGGTATGAATAAATGATCAATAGATTTGAATTTCATCTCATTTTTTGAAATTTAACGATCATTTATTTCTCAGATTTTAGAAGCAATTACAGCTCTTAGATGTTGCGAGGATTTCTCATTTGAGAGGTTGGAACTTTTAGGCGACTCGGTGTTGAAATGTACTTTAAGTTGTCATCTTTTCTTGAAGTATCCGGAGAATCATGAAGGACAACTGTCTTCTCAAAGGTCAGACATTGTTTGCAATGCTATGCTTCGTAAACTAGGATTATGCCGCAATATTCAGGTTTATTTTTTTGTTAATCATGCAAAAAAATTCTTTTGAAACTGTACTAACATCATTACTTTACTATTTTTTTCACGATTCGAATGTTTGATTGTAATACTATTACTATATAATGTTTGAATATATGCACGTGTGTGCGCGCCTATTTATAGCATGGCATTCACATGAAGTTTTTTCCTACTTAGATATTTTATCCTATATGACTCATTTTCCTACTTATCTATTCCATGTTTAATAATAAATCCCCTGCCAATCCATAATAATTGATACAGTATGCTAGGACATCTCATTCATGCAGTTCAACCTGTGTATTAACATTTCACTAAATGAAATCTTGATTAGATGTTCAACCTTGCAGGGCTATATTAGGGATGCTTCATTTGATCCAAGAAGATGGACAGCTCTTGGTCAGGTTCCAACTTCCAAATCGACCTTCTCCTTGTAAATGCATAATATGCGAAGAAATTCCATTTGAAATATCGGATTCTAGCGATGTAATAATAGGAAATACATGTGATGATGGTCACAGATGGATATGCTCGAAAACTATATCAGATTGTGTAGAGGCTTTGATAGGAGCCTACTGTGTTGGAGGAGGTTTAGAAGTAGCAATTTTAGTAATGAACTGGTTAGGAATTGATGTGAACATTGATACTGATTTGACTAAAAAATTCAAGATGTTGAAGACTATCATTTGCATTGACTCTAAATCTAACGAGATACTCTTGAGTCAAAAATTGGTTACAAGTTTACCGCGAAAGGTCTTCTGTTGGGGGCAATTACCTATGCTTCCAATTATGTTAACGGACCAAGTTACCATTATCAGGTAAATTGCTTATGAACAAAATTTAGTATGCTATTGATGCAACTTATATTCACTTATGCTTTTTATATAAGTAACAAGATTTCAGTTTTTAAGATGGTTATCATAATTACTTGCAAAAGGAACAAGTATTTATAGGAAAATGTTTTCAGTAAGTCACATGTTTTCAGTAATCCCTTAATTTGTGGAAGAGTAAGAAAATCAAGTGCTTAAAATAAAATCAATACGGTAATGTTGTGTTTTCTTTAATTGATTGAGAATGATGTGTATGTACAGAAAGAGGAGGCGACAGTAGCAAAGCAACTGAACTTTACTTCCAAGCAAGTCGAAGTCTGGTTTCAAAATAGAAGAGCAAGGTATAAATCTTTTAACATTTAGAGAAGTTGCATAATACAAGTATACTTTCATGTTTAGCAATCTTAACAATAATCATCTAATAACAGGACAAAACTGAAGCAAACAGAAGTAGAATGTGTGTACTTGAAGAGATGGTGCCAGAAGTTATTTTTTGTTAGTTGATAATTTATTTTGTTATCATGAATATGGTAACTCATTGATTGAAAACATATGTATTGAATTTGGTAACTCATGGATTGAAATTATTTTTTGTTATCATGAATATGTGTTATATTTGTTGATTATTATTATTTTTTTTCATTTTTACATTGCTCTTTAAATTGTTACGAAGATTTATTTTGATTGCTATTATTAAAATGTAATATATATGCATAGCTCTACGAATTTTATAGTGGCATATATGAGCTGTAAAAGGTTTTAGCAATACTATAACATGATAATTTAATAGCGTCATATAACCGCTATTAAATAAATAAGTTAAAGCGGCTATAATGTGTTATAAAAGATTCCCATTTTTATTGAGATTCAGATGTTTAATAGCGGTGAGCATGAGCTATCGTCTTTAAGTAACATAACGGCAAATTTGTGCTATAAAACCATGCTCTTTTATAGCGGCAAATAAAGCGTTATAAATATTTAGCAGTTTTTTATAACATGTTCATATACAGCAGTTATGAAACCGCTATAGTTCTTATTCATAGCGGCTATATGCCGCTATAAAATACGAATTCTGTTGTAGTGAATTGTCGATTAAAAGAAAAAGATTTCATTTTTATTTGCATATTTAGATGCAAATAAACATTCAAAGAAAAGGATTTACATTTCATTTGCATATTTAGATGCAAATAAACACTATAGAAAAAGATTACCTTTTTGTTTGAATTTTAGATGCAGAAATAAAAATAAAAATGAAAGTTATGTTTTTTATTTGCATTCTTTGATGCAAATAAAACATTGAAATTGGAAGTTATATTTTTTTTTTATTTGCATTCTTTGATGCAAATTAAAATAAAAATAAAAAGGTATATTTTAGTGGAAAATAGAGAGAAGGACAAACTTTGGAACTTTTTTGGTGAAAAGTATGAGAAGTTTCAAAATTAGGGAGAAGGCCAAATGATAGTGTCAATGAAAAAAGGTTAGTGGGCCCCCTGAATTCCACATTTAGTGTAAATGTGTCCTTCTCCCTAATTTTGAAACTTCCTATACTTTTCACCATTTTTTTTCCAAAGTTTGTCCTTTAAAAGAAAACCCTCTATATTTTATTTGCATTCTTTGATGCAAATAAAACATTGTAATAAGGAGGTATATTTTATTTGCATTTTTTGATGTAAATAAGATATTGTAATAAAAAGTTGAATTTTTATTTGCATTCTTTGATGCAAATAAAAGGTGGAAATAAAGGTTGCGTTTTTGTTTGCAATTTTAGATGCAAACAAAACATTAATTAAAGTTGCTTTTTTATTTGCATTCTTTGATGCAAATAAAACATGAATTAAAAAGGTTACCTTTTTGTTTGCAATTTTAGATACAAACAAAGCATTAAATAAAATAGCCTTTTTGTTGTAAAATATGCATTGGAAATAAAATAACATTTTGTTATAAATTATGACATTGGAGAAAATAACATAGCATTTTGTTGAGGTAGATTAAAATAACATTTTTGTTATGAAAAGTTACATTAGATTTTGTATACCAAATGAAAATAAACATTTTATTTTCATATTATAGATTTATAAACAAAAGGTAAATAAACATTTTGTTGTAAATTGTTACATAAGGGAAAATAACATTCTTATTATTAAAATGTTTCATTAAAATTAAAATGTCATTTTTGGTGATAAATGTCCCATTAGAATAAAATTGTCATGTTAGGTTTGTGACAAAATAAAATATCATTTTTTCCATATTAGATTTGTGTCAAAATGAAAACAATATTTTTATTGGTTATGTCATACTAGAATTGTCAACATAAGAAAATAACCTCTTATACAGGAATGTCACGTTTGGTTAAAAAGAATCATTTGTAGTTGTATGTTTTGTTTATTCAAAACATTACCATTTACATGTAGTAGAAGAAAAACTATTATATGTTTTGTTTATTCGAAAACATTATTATCAATATGTCAGTGAATTAGAAATGTCATTATATTAGAAATGCCATTATATTAGCAATATCATTTTATTTAAAAATGTCATGTAAATTAAAAATATTAATATATTAGAATCATGTCATTTATCATAGAATTAAAAATGTAATTTATGTCATTTTATTTTAAAAATGTCATATATTTAAATTAGTGTCGTGTTACATTAAAAAGACCATATATTTAGATCATGTCCATGTTAAATAAACATGTCATTTATGTTACTCAAATAAATAGGTCATAGACCATGCCATGTTACATTAAATATATGGTTTGTTGAAAGTAAATTATAAATATTCATTTATAATGTAAACAGTGGAAATTGGTTAAAACTTATTAAGTAATATTCATTTATAATATTTTAAATAATATTCAGTGAAGAAGAGAAATGTGAAGCCGAATTAAGTAGCAAATGCCATTTTAACCCGAACGGGTTCATCGATCGATTTATTTCATTTTAAAATGAATATAAATGGGAAGTGATTTCGAAATATAATGTTTTGAAAATATTATTATTTTAATATAATAAAGATATAGAATATTCAATTTTCATTTAAAATTGAAATGAAGTTAAATTTGTTTTAAACGAATTTATAAATATTTTATAAAACGATTTAAATAGAAATCGATGTTATATATATTATATATTTATTTAATGGCCTGAATAGAACGCGCCGCGCAGCGACCGTTCGCGAATTTCGACCATTAACTTCAAATTGACGTAACGGAAGATCCGACCGTCGGATTCTTCTAAAATCGGAACCGTTGGGTTGGTATCGAAAAGAGCTTTCCAATGAATATAAGAGTTTTGAAATCTAATGGTTAGATTTAGAATCATGTCCAAATCAATTTCAGAAAAGGTCGCTATGGATGCAGTTCGGTGGCTGTTATTGGAAACCGACTGTACGAGCGATAATAAAATTATTAAAAATATGGAAAAATTATGTAAAATCATAATTAATGAGTTGGAAAGAGTTTGGATTAAAAATTCCATATTTGAGAAGATAAAAATATATTTTTATCGAAGATATTAACTAGAATAAATCTTCAAAATAAGATTTAATGAAGTTTTCCAATTAATTGATATTCAATTGGATTTGAGTAAAATAAATTGGATTTTTGGGTTTGTCGTGAATGGTGTTTTAAACGACATTTGTTCTTAAACCCCATAAGAAAAGAATAAATCTTTTATTTAAGATTATTAGAGTTTCTAATTATATTTAATAATTGGAATAAAATGAAATGTGAATTGGGTTTATTGTGAACTGTGTTTTAAACGACACTTGTTCTTTAACCCAATCGACAGTGAAAATATAATTTGGAAATTATAAATCTTTTTAAATTAAGATTTAAATGGAAATTTTCCAAAAGTAAAGTTTTCCAATTTAATATATTGGAATTGAATGAGATTCGATTTAATAATAATCGAGATTAGATTCTCTAAAAGAAGACCGTTACCATATGTGGAATTTAAGAGGCTTGGCCGTTATTCCATTTATATTAATAGTCTGATGCAGGAATTTATAGCGAATATATGTTGATTTGATTTCTGTGAAAATTCCATATTTAATGGAAGATGATTCTGGGGTTTATCGTGAACAACGTTTTTAAATGACATTTGTTCTTTAACCCAGTTAAAGATAAGATTTATCTCTTAAATCTGAGTAATCATTAAGTAATGATTTTGGATATTAAAACCAAATTTGGGTTTTAATGAATCTTTAAAAGGGGGATTAAAGAATAAATTAAAGAATTTATCTTTGAAAAAATTAATGGGAACCTTTTTCCAAATAATATGAATATCTTATTAAAAGAATATTCTGAATTGTAATGTAGCGTATGATGTGTTTTATAGCACTTGATTTTTGATTATATAATACGCGAGATATTCGGAAAGACTGGGTTTAACCCATTCTGAATAATTACTATGACGATTAAAAGTCGAAGATGAAGACAGTGGTTGAAGACCGACGATCTTCACATCGAATGGACGAGGACTACTGTTGCCTTTGATTGGAGTTGCTGCCTTGAGAAGGTTCCAGTGGTGGTTGTCCGGACGTATTGTTGATTGTTCGGATATGCGAGGTATAAGGTGCCTTCGGTTTCGTTCAGACCCAAGATGAACTTGTAAATGGATTGTATGTCTGAAGTTGTATTCCTTTATACTGTATTCGTTGATCGCTGCTAAATATATATCTGTTGGTGGCGGAGAATTTATTCTCTTGCATAACACCCTTCTCTAAGACGTACGAGCTTAGAGGTTATATATTGGCAGAAATCAATGGTATGGTATAGATTGACAATATGGCATGCTAAGATGCATGGATCAAGGCTTTTGTTGAAAAGCAGAGCCTTGTGGTTGATGATCAAAGCACAGCTTTAAATAGCATAGCTTTGTGTAGCGTTATTTCGCGAGCCTCACACCCCGGTATGAACCAGAAATGGGAGAAGGATCCAGGGAGGATATACGTTTCTTTCTAGCTAGAAGTGGCGTCATGGTTTTTACAAGGGCTGACATTTTTACTTATGTTGATGATGGAATGAGGCGCCTTGGTTTTGAGTCCCTAGTGGCTCTGTTTACGCCCCATAGGGCGGGGAAATTATTATTCAGGAATATATATAAAACACCAACATAAGTTGGGGACCGGCCCTGTGGCTCCTAGTTGTAGTTGCGGCTGATCCTGAGGCACGAGCTAGAGTGTCTCGAATTCGGTAAGGACTGTCTTTTGCCTGGTTCATGATGGAAATCCAACTTCCAAAACGACCCATGCGGTTTTGATTGTATAACTAGTACGACGACATAGTATATGGTAGCTATGCCGTCTATGATTGATATTATGATTGAAATGTTTTTGAATATATATATATATATACACTAATGATAATATCAAATTCATTTTATCGTATCAAGCATTTTTGACCATTATAAGGTAAAACTCTATCCCTCGGTTTGCGTTGCATTGTGTGATGGGACTTGAGTCTTATAATGGTTTCATTTTTTCTAAAAAGCATTGCATTGTTTAACTATTTACTTTATTTCTTTGCACTGGCAATCCAATGGAGTAAACCCGTTCCGCGTTAGCGGCGTGGTCCTGTGATTAGCCTTATTATTAAATAGGTTAAATAAGATTTCTCATACCAGTCCCATGACTGACCTGTAGTTTGTTTCACTTTGCAAATTCGAGAGCCCTCTTTTCACACGGGCAGTCGAGTAGCTTTTTGCAGATATTTATCTCTTGAGCAGGATTCTGGATCGAAGCTTAAAGATGTGTCCAGAGCATAGAAGGTCTTCCGCTATGTATCGTATTAGATTATTGTAATTTATCTTCCGCTGTATTATTTATTTAATGTACTATGATATTCTGTACTCTGATGTAACATTATTATAATGTTTATAAAAGTCTTCTGTTATTTGTTCTGATGTGTTGTATGCCCAAAGTTAACATATGCGGGAATTGAACGATCTTGGACGATTTTGCGATCGATTAAGTCCGGGCAAAATCCGTATCGTTACAGCTGGTATCAGAGCGAGGTTAGCTCAAATATTTAGGGTACAGCTCGTTAGAACTGAACAAAAGACTCATCAGAAATTGGATTAGTAATATCCAATAAGAATACTCATTAGAGATAGGATCAGCAGTATCCTAGATTGAGAAAACTCATTAGAGATAGGGTTAGTAATGCCCTAGAATGAGTTCAGAGTGACGAGTTTATAATTAACGTATTTGTGGTTATATATAATCTGATATTAGAAAATATGATTTTTGCATATATAAAAGTTATATATTTTAAAAGCTAACTAATTGATTGATGATTGTGTTATTTGATTATTAGTTTAACTAATAAAATTATTGAAACCAATAAAAGAATGAAAATTTAGGGGTAAAATAAACAATATTTAGCTCTGTTCCTTTTCGAGGACGAAAAGATTTTAAGTAGGGGAGATTGTAACAACCCGCAAATTCTGAACCAATTTAAAATTTTTATTTTAGAAATTTTAATGGATTTTAAATAGTTAAAATGATTTATTTTAAATAATAATAACTAAAAATTTATTTTAATTGAAGTTAGAATGAATATATTTATTTTAATTATAAAAGAAGTTAGGAATAGTGCGGTAGTTTGAAAATGTGAATTTGAACTTTGACTGACCGTACAGGATGCAAAATAAATCGAATTTTAGTAAACCAAAAATATTTGAATCTGTTTAATAATATCTTTCAAACGAATCTGAAAAATTGAAATTTCATAGCGGGAATCAAAAGTTATGCCCATATTAAAATTTAGAATAGTCGCTATAGAATTTTTATATATATTTTTTAATATTAAAAATAGCCATTTTTCAAATGACCTCCGTTTTTTACGAAACCACTTTTGTTGGAACCGGAATGTTAAATCATTGCTAGGTTTTAATTTTCATAATTTTTCGAGTTAATATGTGAGTGTGGTAAAGGAAAATGTATTTTGTCAGTTTTAGTCAAATTTAATCGACTTGAAAATGACCATTTTTCACACGGTCTCGGAATTCGACGAAATTAGTTTTGTTAGGACCGTATCGTCAAAACATAACTAGAAATATTTTTTCTGGAATTTTTAAAGTCAGTATGTGGCCTCGATAATTTAAAATGTACGATTAAATTAAATAATTAAATGATTTATATTTTAAAATAAAGAAAAGTGGGCTGAGACGATCCAATGGGCTGACGAGACCTACTCCATTGGGTGTCGAAGGGGGGTATTTGTCTAGGGGCAACTCTTGTTGGGCTGGATTTGGAGCTACTAAGATTTAACGGGCTTTTTCTTTGAATTAAATAATATAATAATATATATTATACTATGTATAAATACGGTAGCTATACACCAAACCCTAACACACTAGTTCAGCCGCCGTATTCAAAAATCAATGGCCACGGTGCACCATATTTCTTCCTTTGATTTCTTAAAACATAGTGCGAATTAAATCATGAAACTAAAACCAAATGAAGAGGACCCTGAGATCTTTCTGCCCAACAGTCGAGATGAGATTCTGAGCTTCGATTTGGCCACAACGCGAGCTCGAGATGGAGAAATTTGGCATGTTTTTCTGGAGATGGGGGACCCGCGAGTTGGCTCTCCTTGACGGCGCCGGTAGAGGGATGAACGGTGATCGCCGTGGTGGCGATGGATGGTGGCCTCGGCGACTGTAGATGGGGTGGCGACGGAAAGGGGAATTCGATGATGATGGGTTCGATTGTAAACGAGAAAGTAGATGGAAGAGGGACGGCCCAAAAGTCAAACATAATTACTAAATTGGTTTTTGTAATTAAATATTTAATTAATTATATCAAATTGAATTCAAATGTATATACCCCATAACTTCTTCATACGAGGTCGGAATTGGACGATTTCAGATCCGCAAGGATCGTGGTGAAAATATCTTCGCAATGGAATTGACGAGATCTAGAATAGAGCACGTTGGAAATTCAGACAAATAGCAATGTGAGATTTCTTATTTAAAATTTAAAATTAAAGTAAACTGTTATGTATTGGAAATCTTTATTTATTCGCTATTAAAATTCATATTGTCTGTGGTACGTGATTTGAATTGACTGCTATTGTTTGTGGTGGTTCGATGGATATAATGGAATTGTATAAAATAGAATTGTATGCAAATCAATATATTTCTTTTTATTTGTCGTAGGAATTGAATGCGAATAAAAATAATCACTATGTTATGTTATTAGATTTGTAAATTGTAAATTGCGTTAAACCAAAACACTATGTTGTGTTATTAGATTTGTAAATTGTAAATTGTGTTAAACCAAATCGCTATGTTATGTTATTAGATTTGTAATTCAAGAATTAACATTTGTGTTAAATTAATATTAACAAATTTGAATTAAAAGTATCATTTTGTTTATATTGTTGAATTGAAATAGAATTGTCGATTCAAAGAAAAAGATTTCATTTTTATTTGCACATTTAGATGCAAATAAACATTCGAAGAAAAGGATTTACATTTCATTTGCATATTTAGATGCAAATAAACACTATAGAAATATATTACCTTTTTTTTTGAAAGGCAATAGAAATAAACACTATAGAAATAGAAATAGATTACCTTTTTGTTTGAATTTTAAATGCAGAAATAAACATTAAAACGAATTTTTTTTATTTGCATTCTTTGATGCAAATAAAACATTGAAATTGGAAGTTATATTTTTTATTTGCATTCTTTGATGCAAATTAACATTAAAATAAAAATGTATATTTTATTTGCATTCTTTGATGCAAATAAAACATTGTAATAAAGAGGTATATTTTATTTGCATTCTTTGATGTAAATAATACATTGTAATAAAAGTTGAATTTTTATTTGCATTCTTTGATGCAAATAAAAGGTGGAAATAAAGGTTGCATTTTGTTCGCAATTTTAGATGCAAACAAAATATTAATTAAAGTTGTATTTTTATTTGCATTCTTTGATGCAAATAAAACATGAATTAAAAAGGTTACCTTTTTGTTTGCAATTTTAGATACAAACAAAGCATTAAATAAAATAGCCTTTTTGTTATAAAATATGCATTGGAAATAAAATAGCATTTTGTTATAAAATATGACATTGGAGAAAATAACATTGCATTTTGTTGAGGTAGATTAAAATAACATTTTTGTTAAGAAAAGTTACATTAGATTTTGTATACCAAATGAAAATAAACATTTTATTTTCATATTATAGATTTATAAACAAAAGGTAAATAAACATTTTGTTGTAAATTGTTACATAAGGGAAAATAACATTCTTATTATTAAAATGTTTCATTAGAATTAAAATGTCATTTTTGGTGATAAATTTCCCATTAGAATAAAATTGTCGTGCTAGGTTTATGACAAAACAAAATATCATTTTTGCCATATTAGATTTGTGTCAAAATGAAAACAATATTTTTATTGGTTATGTAATACTAGAATTGTCAACATAAGAAAATAACCTCTTATATAGGAATGTCACCTTTGGTTTAAAAGAATCATTTGTAGTTGTATGTTTTGTTTATTCAAAACATTACCATTTACATGTAGTAGAAGAAAAAAAATTATATGTTTTGTTTATTCAAAAACATTATTATCAATATGTTAGTGAATTAGAAATGTCGTTATATTAGAAATGCCATTATATTAGCAATATCATTTTATTTAAAAATGTCATGTAAATTAAAAATATTAATATATTAGAATCATGTCATCTATCATAGAATTAAAAATGTAATTTATGTCATTTTATTTTAAAATTTTCATATATTTAAACTAGTGTCGTGTTACATTAAAAAGGCCATATATTTAGATCATGTCCATGTTAAATAAACATGTCATTTATGTTAGTCAAATAAGTAGGTCATAGACCATGCCATGTTACATTAAATATATGGTTTGTTGAAATTAAATTATAAATATTCATTTATAATGTAAACAGTGGAAATTGGTTAAAACTTATTAACCAACAATCTATTTAGATGAACTGATGTTGTTTGAAAACCCCACACGGGTGTTGGGGTGACATACACTAGTCCCAATATTTAGTTGTATGTCAATCGATGGATTGACAGTCTGTGTTGAGCGTTATTCACTTATTTATTTTAACGCTCACACAATTATAAATTTCACTCTGGTTGTGAATGGATTTTTTATTGATTCTTTATCATTATTGTTATATACTTGCGACGTATGAAATCCATATAACTGAATTTATATGGTAAATGATTGAGTCGCATTCTGATTTAGAATATTTTTAATAAAATAATATTTTAAAATAAGAATATCTTTATATAAAGAATATTTTAAAATAAAGAATCTTTTAAAATAAAGAATATTTTAGAATAATGAATATTTTAAATAGTTATCAGTGAAGAAGAGAAATGTGAAGCCGAATTAAGTAGCGAACACCATTTTAACCCGAACGGGTTCATCGATCGATTTATTTCATTTTAAAATGAATATAAAAGGGAAGTGATTTCGAAATATAATGTTTTGAAAATATTATTATTTTAATTTAATAAAGATATAGAAATTCAATTTTCATTTAAAATTGAAATGAAGTTAAATTCGTTTTAAATGAAATTATAAATATTTTATAAAATGATTTAAATAGAAATCGACATTATATATATTATATATTTATTTAATGGCCTGAATAGAACGCGTGGCGCAGCGACCGTTCGCGAATTTCGACCATTAACTTCAAATTGGCGTAACGGAAGATCCGACTGTCGGATTCTTCTAAAACTGGAACCATTAGGTTCGTATCGAAAAGAGCTTTCCAGTGAATATAAGAGTTTTGAAATCTAATGGTTAGATTTAGAATTATGTCCAAATCAATTTCAGAAAAGGTCGCTATGGATGCAGTTCGGTGGCTGTTATTGGAAACCGACTGTACGAGCGATAATAAAATTATTAAAAATATGGAAAAATTATGTAAAATCATAATTAATGAATTGGAAAGAGTTCGAATGAAAATTTCCATATTTGAAAAGATAAAAATATATTTTTATCGAACTGAACTAGTTATTAACTTGAATAAATCTTCAAAATAAGATTTAATGAAGTTTTCCAGTTAATTGATATTTAATTGGAATTAAATAAAATAAATTGGATTTTTGGGTTTGTCGTGAATGGTGTTTTAAACGACATTTTTTCTTAAACCCCATAAGAAAAGAATAAATCTTCTAATTAAGATATTAGAGTTTCTAATTATATTTAATAATTAGAATAAAATGAAATGTGAATTGGGTTTATCGTGAACTGTGTTTTAAATGACAATTGTTCTTTAACCTAATCGATAGTGAAAATATAATTTGGAAATTATAAATCTTTTTAAATTAAGATTTAAATGGAAATTTTCCAAAAGTAAAGTTTTCCAATTTAATATATTGGAATTGAATGGGATTCGATTTAATAATAATCGAGATGAGATTCTGTAAAAGAAGACCGTTACCATATATGGAATTTAAGAGGCTTGGCCGTTATTCCATTTATATTAATAGTCTGATACAGGAATTTATAGCGACTATATATTGATTTGATTTTTGTGAAAATTCCATATTTAGTGGAAGATGATTTTGGGGTTTATCGTGAACGATGTTTTTAAATGACATTTGTTCTTTAACCCAGTTAAAGATAAGATTTATCTCTTAAATCTGAATAATCATTAAGTAATGATTTTGGATATTAAAACCAAATTGGGGTTTTAATGAATCTTTAAAAGGGGGATTAAAGAATAAATTAAAGAATTTATCTTTGATAAAATTAATGGTAACCTTTTTCCAAATAAAGTGAATATCTTATTAAAAAAATATTCTGAATTGGAATGTAGCGTATGATGTGTTTTATAGCACTTGATTTTTGATTATATAATACGCGAGATATTCGGAAAGACCGGGTTTAACCCATTCCGAATAATTACTACGACGATTAAAAGTCGAAGATGAAGACGGTGGTTGAAGACCGGCGATCTTAACATCGAATGGATGAGAACTATTGATGCCTTTGATTGGAGTTTTTTCCTTGAGAAGGTTCCAGTGGTAGTTGTCCGGACGTATTGTTGATTGTTCGAATTTGCAAGGTATAAGGTGCCTCCGGTTTCGTTCAGACCCAGGACGAACTTGTAAATGGATTGTATGTCTGACGTTTGATTTCTTTATACTGTATTTGTTGTTCGCTGCTAAATATATATCTGTTGGTGGCGGAAAATTTATTCTCCTGCATAACACCCTTCTCTAAGACGTACGAGCTTAGAGGTTATATATTGGCAGAAATCAATGGTATGATATGGATTGACAATGTGGCATGCCAAGATGCATGGATCAAGGCTTTTGTTGAAAAGCAGAGCCTTGTGGTTGATGACCAAAGCACAACTTTAAATAGAATAGCTTTGTGTAGCGTTACTTCACGAGCCTCACACCTCGGTATGAACCAGAAACGGGAGAAGGATCCAAGGAGGACATATGTTTCTTTCTAGCTAGAAGTGGTGTCCTTGTTTTTACAAGGCCTGGCATTTTTCCTTATGTGGATGATGGAATGAGGTGCCTCAGTTTTGAGTCCCTAGTGGCTCTATTTACGCCGCATAGGTGGGGAAACGTATTATTCAGGAATATATATATATATAATCCACCAACTTAAGTTGGGGACCGACCCTGTGGCTCCTCGGTGCAGTTGCGGCTGATCCTGAGGCACGGGCTAGAGTGTCTCAAATTCGGTAAGGACTATCTTTTGCCTTGGTTCATAATGGAAATCCAACTTCCAATATGACTCATGCGGTTTTGATTGTATAACTAGTACGATGACATAGTATATGGTAGCTATGCCGTCTATGATATATATTATGATTGAAATGTTTTGAAACATATATACACCAATGATAATATCAAATTCGTTTTATCGTATCAAGCATTTTTAACCATTATAAGGTAAAACTCTAACCTCCAGTTTGCGTTGCATTGTGTGAAGGGACTTGAGTCTTATAATGGTTTCATTTTTATAAAAAGCATTGCGTTGTTTAACGATTTACTTTATTTTTTTGCACTGGCAATCCAATGGAGTAAACTCGTTCTGCGTTAGCGGCGTGGTCCTGTGATTAGCCTTATTATTAAATAGGTTAAATAAGATTTCTCATACCAGTCCCTTGAATGACCTGTAGTTTGTTTCACGTTGCAAACTCAGGTGCCCTCTTTACCACATGGGCTGTTAAGTAGCTTTTTGCCAATATTTATCTCTTGAGCATGATTCTGGATCGAAGCTTAAAGCTGTGTCCAGAGCATAGAAGGTCTTCCGCTGTGTATCGTATTAGATTATTGTAATTTATCTTCCGTTGTATTATTTATCCAATGTACTCTGATATTCTGTACTCTGATGTAACATTATTATAATGTTTATAAAAGTCTTATGTTATTTGTTCTGATGTGTTGTGTGCCCAAAGTTAACTTATGCGGGAATTGAACGGTCTTGGTCGATTTTGCGATCGATTAAGTCCGGGCAAAATCCGTGTCGTTACAGTCTTAGTTTCGCTCATCTAACTCATGCATGCTCATGACTTTGTCGGAACATGCCCGTACCCACATCCAAGATTTTGAACCTCTTACAATCCATATTAGTAAAGCGTGCCCTGACCCATACCTAGTGCGAGGCCTCGATATGATACCAACAGGGATATTGATTGATACGGGTCCTAAACAGCAGATTGACACAAGTCACCACTAGGCTTTTGCCCCCAAGTAAACTAGGATTTTTAGATTTCCCTGTAAAATATGATATCTTAACAACAGCTGTGGAACCTCTTAGCTTGTTAATTAATAGGTTTAACTTAGCAAGTTTAAGTTCATTAAAAAAACATGGTTGTAAATTACATTTCTATTAAATGTACTTCTGTGTACAACGCTTACCCAAAAAAGCCAAGAACAGGCTCAGATGTATATAGATTATAGTAACATGATTTAGTAAACTTACATCTGATTCTCATAATTTCCATAACATGTTCTACTTAATATAAATTTAAGTCCAACCTATTCAGATTAACATGTTTACATACTATCCCAATTATACAGTCGATACTTCTGATGTCCAAATATGCCCCCAATCTCTTTTTTACTGTTATTACAAGTTATTCCAATTTATCCCAATGTTACGCAATTCTAACCGAAATAACTAGGCACTCAATGGCCATGGGTTAGCGCAAAATAAAAAGTAAAAGGAGAAAAATAGATCCAACTCAAAATAAATAAACTAAATAAATAGGCATAAGACTGTAATAAAACTAAGATAAAAAGGGGATAATAAGGATGTACATATAATAGGTAATAACTAAAAACTGAATAGGTAATTGACAGTAAAAGAACAATAACATATAAACTTATAAATAACGTTGCTTTTTAGATCCAAAATATTTACTGCCAATTTACTTTTTAAATTGCAGATCTAAAAATAACTACAACTCACATTGATTTGAATTAGATTCAGAATAATCTTTGAAATAGTTAATGTTGAAGAAAAACAAGAATTATCCCTACAATCCAAGTTTTGACATCATATCGACATTTTCCTAATTTTATTCAGAAATAGCTTAAAGGAGAAAGAAGATGAAGAGTGTTTGTATGTAAGAAAATGGTGAGGTTGCAAGCTTATTTATAGATAAGTTATTATAATCCAGACTATATGATTTTAGGTTATAAAATGAAACTGTACACCTTAGGATGAGTCAGCAAAGGATATAGTATAGGAAATAGTCGAGGTTCGGATGCAAGAATTCGTCCTACAATGCAGGTGGGTCGACCCACCTTCAGCATGGGTCGACACTGGGTCAGCCCATGTAGGGTCGGGTCGACTCTGGACCGTTGCATTCTTCGTTTAATTATTAATTAATTTGAAATTTAGTTCAAACTTCTTTAGCTCAAAACTTCTTCATACTTAGTTCGATTTATGAAAACCAAAAGTCTTTCTAAACCAAAATTTCGTAATGAATGCAACGGTGAGGTTTGTTTTACTCAACTCTGAATATTTTATTACTTAATATTCATTTTATTATCCTCCTTATATATTTTATTGTATATTAAATACGGGTGAAATAATTTTTTATATGGAACAATTGAGTTATTTTGTTAAACTAATTATATTATTAATTAATTCAAGGGAAGGAATTAGTTGGAAAAAGTTAACAATTAATTGATGATTTCCAAGTTGACCAACTCAACATTTTTGAATAGAAATTGATTATTAGATTAATTTGTTTAAAAATTAATCTAATAGAAATGGCTTTGACAAATAAATATTCATACTTAATAAATGTTCTTAAAGGTAAATAAATCTTTTAATTTATCGTGTTTAAAGTTATTATTAGAGTGTTTATTTTTAATAAAGTTATTTATTATTTTAATTACTATTTAAAGTGATTAACCATTCCATTTTTATTTAATCAAGAAGTTAACTACATTTACGGTAGTTAGTGTCGAAGTTAATAATTTTTTTAATGAATAATAATTAAAGTAATTACTTTTTAAATGGAATTCACTTAATAAGAAATCAAGTTAATGGTATTTAGATAAATCTTGAGGGAAGTTTATGAAGGGATTTTTTTTAATAAAATCTGTGTTTCACCAACGAAGCTTAAAAAAGAGATTTTAAGCGACTGCAACAATTTCACATAAAATTTTTACTTAACGTTTGAATAAGTAAAAGGGTTTAAGATCGAATGAGGTTTTCAAGAATGTAAAAAATATATGATGAATGATTATGAAAAGAATTGGGTAAAGGGATTTTTAGACTTCTAAATTTAGTTATATAATGAGATGTCATCTGGTTTAGGGTAAAAGATTGGTAAGTGGATTTTGTAATAAAATACGAGTTATAAAAAAATTATATAAAAGGCTTTAGGAATAAACCCAGGTCTTATAAATAAAGTTTTTAAAAAGTAATAGAAAAGTTAAAATGATGATTTTAAATGAACGTTACTTAATAATTAAGTTAAGTAAATAAATGTAATCGAAAGAATGTTTCAAATGCAAAGGGCTTGGTAATTGGATTGTTGTAATAAATCCAAGAGTGTAAATGATTCATATTAAAAAGTGATTTAAGCCAAGTGTTGGTGATTATCAAGAGGTTTACTTAATCGAAGAGTTAAGTAAAAATAGTTATATTTAAAAGGAAAGTTTCCGATTTAGGAAATGATTTGTAAAGCATATTTTAAATGAAGTGGATAAATGAGATTTTTTTATATATTAGAATTATTATCGGTTGTAGAGTTACAAACTCGTATCTATGTTATGATAAGAATGTTGTCGATATAAGTCTAAGAGGTAAATAGAATACCCCAACTTGAACGACTTCGCTATTATCAAAGGGTGGTACTAGTTTATGATGGTAATGATATTGAAAATGTTTATATTATTTTTATAATAAAGATTGCAACTTTATTTGCAACATTTGAAATATAATTAAACTATTGAGATTTTCGATAAACAATGTATTATTGGACATCGTTGGCCCAGATAAGAAGTGTAATTATACTTGTACTCTTTGTTTAAGTATAGAGCACTATTTTCTAAGTAATGAAAGTAGTACATTTTGGAAATACACTTATTCCAAGTAATAAGTAAATGATGATTGTTTCAAAGAGATGAAAAGAGGTTATATGGGTTCAAAAATAAAAATAAATATGAAAATTTAATTATTATTATTTCCATAAAAGGTATTATAAGCCTTATTCGATAGAATTTTGAAGTTAATTAAATCCATTTGGGTTGTATGATAAAATAAGATGACAAATGACATCGTTTAGCCCTATATAAGAATAGTGGCTAGATTTATACCATTGGGTAAGAATATATATAAAGTAATGTTTCTAAAGTAAAGGAAATGGGATTGTGAATGTATACGATACTACCAGAGTAAAGAAAATGGAAATGAGTTTTGTGGAAATATGGTGATATTTTCAAGGTAAAGTAAATAAAGAGGGAGTTTGGTGAATATATTTATTCTAAAATATAAGTGTTGAATATGTTTTCAATGTGACGAAAACTATAATGACCCGTATTTTTATGGGTAATAATTAATTTATTTAATTATTTAAAATAGTGATTTAGGGAATTAGATCGTTGTTTAATAAAATAAAGTGAATATTTAATTAATATAAATAATAGAATAATATATTTAATTCTGAAATAATCAGAATTAGTTAATTGACAATATAATGTGAACTGGGCAATTCAAATTATATAATTCAGTTTGGAATTGAATTAGAATAACGAATATATTATATAAACGAAAGTTGAACATATAAATTATATTATAATTATAATCGAGCCCATAATGGCGCGGTAGTTTGCTATTTGGTAATTTGAACTTCAACTGGATATATAGGGTCCGTTTCAAACCGGATTTCTGTGAAACAAGAAACGTTAGGAGCTGGTGAAGTATGTTTTTCTAGTGGAAGAGAAAAATAGGGATTTCATTGTGTAGATTTTGATTTACGTCCAAATCAAATTTTAGAAAAGTCGTTATGAAATTCCTTTATAATTTATAAAGGAATTATTTAGATTTTAAAAAGGAATTTTCATTATAAATCGAATATCGATTTATCGGGATTTGAAATATCGAGTTAGACATTCATATAGGAATATTGTTGAGCTGTATGATATCATATGTGAATATATACGATAATATTTATTTATAAATATTTAATTTAATTGTTTTTAAATATATTTATATATTTAAATGGGTTATTTAGGGCTTTAAAAATAGCCAGTTTTGCAAACGACCTCAGAATTTGACGAAACCAATTTTGTTGGATCTGCAATGTTAAATTATTGTTAGATGGCAAGTTTCATGATTTTTGAAGTCAGTATGTGGCCGTACGGGATTTTAATGTGAAAAACATTCAATAATTGGACCTTTAAAAATACGTTGTGTGAGCAAACAGAGTCGGAGTTCGACGAAACCAGTTTCATTGGGACCGTAATGTCGAACTGTCGCTGCATGTCCATTTTCGTGATTTTTGGGTATTGTATGTGGTCGTATGAATTTTTTAAGGATAAATACATACTACGTTTGCTTAAAATTAAATTAAATAATTGAATATTAAAATAATATATTTTTCTTATATAATACCCTAACATTCCTAAGTCCTAATTCAAAACTTCCACAATCAACGAACTAAACCCGTCGTCGATTTCTTTCTCAAAACCCCATTTCGTGATCTTCTAAAATCAATAAGAAATAGAAATCAAAACCTATAAATCCAAATCCATATATATTTGAACTCCTGCGGATGTGCTCTTCAACTTAGCACAAGTTTTATGGGGTTCGACTTCTTTTTGGGTTCACTGAAAAATGGTACTGTGGGTTTTAATTTCTAGGGTTCAATGTTTTGGATGAGTAAGGCATTGCTGGATGAAGTTAGTGTTACATTTGGGTTTATCAGGGAAAACCGCACCTTGTTGCAAAGCTTTTGGGGATACAATGAAAAACAATGTCGATGGTATCTCAGACTACATCGTCGAACTGGTGTCGAACGGAGATGTCCTTCAGAGCTCGAGATGAACGATGTCTATATGGGGAGAAAGAGGAGTTTAAGTGAAGATCTACGGTGGTCTTTGTTTGGATTTCCATTGAGAAATTAAGGAGCGGTGGCAACAACAACTCGTGGCAATGTCGGGTCTTTTACTGGAGCGTGCATTTTCAGTTGGAAGAGAAGGATTGGGGAGCCTGGTTTTTAAGGATCGGGTTTGGGCTATAAGGAATAGTAAGGCCAAACGTTTAATCAAAGTTTAATTTATTTAAAATTCAAATAAGTGTATTAACTTATAACTGTTATATCTTTTCCATACGGTACCAGATTTCTGAACCATCAGATCCGTTGGGATCGTATGGACGGACACTACACCATGGAACTGACTGGAAGTGAATTGGGGCTCATTACAATTTATAGCAAAATAAATTGTCCGTCTGAATCGAGCGATGGTTATCGTTATTAACGATGATCATCCAATATGAGTAAAACTCACCAACTCTGAACAGTTATATTTTTATAACGTATTTTTAGAACTGTTAATCAACTGTTGATTGATGTGTGATAACTGTTTGGTTGAAATGATGATTGATTGGTTGAAATAATTGATAACGATATATATATAAATCGTTAATCAAATATTGATTCTGTTTAATAGAATATTTCATATTGAAATGAAATCGTTGTTAATGATATTGTTTAACATCTGTGATGCAGGGAAATAGGTCGGAGGAATCCAACTGGATTCCTCAACATTTATTTTACTATTTTCATATATGGTGATATATGATGTGATATAAAATATGTTGAAGATGATGTGTGTTTAAATAATATCGATCATTGTGATTTGGTATTTTAAATACCGTAAGAAATACTGGCATGTAGAAAGGGGATTTTCAAAGTATATTTTGAAAATAAATTAGTTATATAAAATCAATGGATTTTATATTGAAAAGGAAAAAGGGATTTTATAAAAGAAAACATTTCATAAAATCGAAATAGTTTTGAAAAGGAAATATTTATTGAAAATAAATATGATAAAGATGAAAAGGGAATTGTTTATAAAATCAAAGGATTTTATAAAGAGAAATATTTATTGGGATAATAAATAGAAGTATAAAGGGATTATTTATTTGGGAAAATAAATAAGAGTTATAAAGGAAATATATTTGTGAAACAATTATAAAGGGAATATATTTGTAAAACAAATACAGAGGAAGATATTTGCAAAACAAATAGAAAGAGAAATATTTGTAAGACATTTACAAATAGAATTTAAAAAGGAAATATTTGTAAAACAATTACAAATAGATTAAATGAAAATATTTATTTATAGGAAATAAATAGAATGTTATAAATGAGATATTTATTTGTTAAATAAATCGGAAAGATGAAAGAAATATTTGTTGGTTACATAAATAGAATTGAAGGGAATATTTATTTGTTAAATAAATAGAATTGAAGGGAATATTTATTCGTTAAATAAATAGAATTGAAGGGAATATTTATTTGTTAAATAAATAGAATCGAAAGGAAATAGTTATTTGTTAAGTAAACAAATAGAAAAGGAATTATTTGTATAAACACACAGAAAAGGAATTAATCGAAGGAGTTAATTCAAAGGAATAATTCGAAAGGAATTATCGAATATGAGTTATTCGAAGTGAGAAAATCGAATCTAGTTATTCGAAAGGTGTAAATCGAATATAGTTTATTCGAATAGAATTAAAGGAGTTATCGAATATAGTTTATTCGAAAGGAGTTAAGTGAAAAGAGTTAATCGATTAGAGTTAAATCAAATAGAGTTAATCCAATAGAGTTAATCCAATAGAGTTAATCTGTAAGAGTAAATTGATAAGAGTTAATTGAATAAAGTTAATTGAATAGAGTTAATCGAATATAGTTTATTCGAAGAAAGGTTTTCGAATCCAGTTATTCGTAAGAAAAATTATCAAATATAGTTATTCGAAGGGAGGAGTTATCGAATAGAGATTTATGTAAGGAAGTTTGTTAAAGGTTTAAAAGATAAACTTTGTTTATTCCGAAGTTAAGACGTTGTTCAGTTAAGGTATGAGAGGTAATCATACCCCAACTTGATTGACTTCCTTCTTAAGTAAGGAATGGTAAGGTTTGATAGTGAATGATGGTTAAGTGAATTTAGTAAATGGTTTGAGATGGCATGGCGATGTTTGACATAAACATCAGTTTAAAACCAATTGAAGGAGCTTTGGAAATGTTTTCCAAATAAGAATCAGAAATATTTTTCTAATATAGAAAACAAGAAATGGAAATGTTTTCCAGTGTTAATAACATGTATTTTCTAAATTTAGAAAATAAGAAATGTTGAATATATGGAAACAGGAAATGACAAATGAAATAAATTAATGATAAATTAATTTAAAGGATAAAAGTTGATTGGTGATTGATCGATGTAATTTCCATTTGAAAATAATATCGTTGTTTTCACACGTGTTTTCCTTTGATAGTTAACTCACCGACTATCGAAGTTTTCGACCATTTTAACGTTGTTAATATGGAGAGACTGGTTGGATTATTATCCGAAGAACCACTCCGTATTGGCATAAGCGTTGTGAATCATATATGCCAAAGATAATTGAAGACGGAGTAAAGTGCAAGGGCAGTTGTATAAATCTTAGGTAAAGATTGCCTAAGATGGTTGTACTGAATAGTGCCTTCAGTTTGTCCAATCCCAGGACGACCTGTATGGAAGAATGTCTGACAAAGTATATTTAATAGATCACGTGAGTTGATCTCTTCAAACGTATTTACATTTGGTGGCAGAGGAATTCGTTTCTCCTAGCTGTATACCCGTTTAATTTTTGGATAAATCAATTTGTGATTTAAAGGGTATGACGATGTGGCATTCTAAGTGAATGAAGATATGATATGTAAAAGATAAGCGTAGCTTCTAGCCTCACATCCGGGTGATGACCAAAATCGGGCAGACAACATGGCTATGTAGGTCGCACCTATTAGGGTGTATAATCACCTGACCTAAAGTTTCATTTACTTCTAAAAATCTATTGTCGATGCTATCCCATTCGGGAAACAGTTGCTGATCCCAACCGTTGGTGATATACCTTCGATGCACTCAAGCGAAATGAGTGGTCGGTCATGTGTGGCCGGGTTGCAAGATGTTCATGTTGAACCCAGTGTATTCCTCTCTAGAGGTACACTAGCGAAAGGTGGTTCCATACCTTGTCATAGTTGGAAATCCATTACCCAATACGTGCTTGCGGTTTTGACTGTATACCATATATGTAGAACATGAGATGAAAGCGTTTCTGCTAGATGATTATTATATTGTGGTTGATAGACATTATCATAATATCAAAAGGTTTTTGATACAAAGATAATTTGGATTCTCATAAGGGAAAAACCCATTCTGTTATACGGCGTGGTCTTATGAGATATCGTTTACTTGTTCAAACTGTTTTAAACTGTTTTACTCATACCAGTCCCATGACTGAGCTGGAGTTTATCTTGTTTTGTTTTCCCTAAACTCGTGGGTGCCCAATTTTGTACGAGCAGTCAAGTAGTCAAGATTTTACAGATATACCAGGAGAGCTTGGAGCAGGAGGCTTCAGGATCATATAGCTATTATTTATTTCCGTTGTGTTGTAAGTGTTGTACTCTGATAATGTTATTATATACATATACTGATTTTATTTCAAGGATATGTTATCTAATATACGTTGTTCGTTCCGCTGTGAGGTTCGTGTTACTCTGACGTTGTGTTATTCTTCTTCTTCTGTTCTAAGTTTCTATCTTATCTATCCTCACCCTTTAATTTCTTTCATTAACCTTCCAGTTATTTTCGATCCTTGGATGTTCGATATGTGTTGTATATCGGATGACCAAGATCGCCTTTTTTCGGGTCGTTACAGTTGGTATCAGAGCTTAAGGTTAAGTGAATTACCTTGGCTCTGTGGCGTGACTCGGTAGAGATGGGGTTAGTAATACCTTAGATTGAGTTGAGTGTATATATACGAGTGAACGTATTTGTTATTTGATATAAATGGTTTTATATTGAGTAGATTTATTGGTTAAGTTGTTTATGGATTCTAGTCGATGGTGGGGCACCACAATATTGATAGGGGTTTCTAAAACACTCGAATACGATGGGTCGACACGATACGTTTTGAAAAGAGGGTAAATGAAAATAATTTTACCCAAAGTATATTTTGATATAGAGAAAATATATATATTGGAATTATAATATATTGGATATATTGGTTGTTATTATAATCGAGTAAGATTATAAAATTAATGATTATGTAAATAACCAATCAGAATTCGTATAAGTGAAATACATGGAATCAGATGAATTAAATCTGAGGTTAAAATCAGAAATTAAATTAAAAGCCTGGAAATTGGAAAGGTGTTGGTAAATGTATTTGAATTGAGTATATGAGAATTTTGAAATCCTAGGAGATTTTAAATTGTTTTACAAGCAGTGTGAATTATATTTTGAAATAAATTTCAAATGGAAGTTTTTAAAAATGATTTTGAAAAAAATGATATAGTATTGAACTTACTTCGATTTCTGGGAAATAATTATGATGATGATTGTGCAGCATCATCAGTGTTCATTTTCGAGTTGCTGAGTGACGAATTTCTACCATAGGATTTTGTTTTTGAATTGTTGTGAGAGAAACAAGTTATTTGAAATCCAAAAAGGAATATTTGGTTTTAGAAAAGCAAAGCTGTTTAAAACTCCCAGGAAGAGACTGTTTGAATTAAAAACAAATTTAAATAGAAATTTGTGAAACCAAGCTGGAACTGAATTGAAATCAATTAACTAGAAATTGAATTGGATACGATATATCAAGTAGAATCAGATTTTGAATTGTGAGATAGATTCTGAAATGGTATTGGATTGATGAGTTAAGAATTTGAAAATCGGGAATATAACCTTGATTTGAAATTAAATTTGGCTTGAATAAGCGAATGGTGGTATTGAGGATAAATTGATCAGAGTTTGATTGGATTGATATTGGTATATGCAGAAATGGGTAACAGGTGGAAGGGATATAATAATATGCCCGACAAAAAGGTACAAGTTTATATTTGATATAAGCATGAGATTTATGAGCCGAATTGGCAAGCCGTTTGGCTGTTTGATTTTCTTTTGGGTTGGAGACGGCCTAGAGAGGCGAGTTGGAGTTTGAGCTATTGACCAGTACAAAGGAGGTGCTGGCGAAATTTTTCGAAAAGTTAAGGTGTTAGAAAATTTCAGGATTTTTGAAAATATTCATTAATAGAATTAAATTAAAAATTTAATTGAAATTAAATTAATTTAGTGGAAACTGAAGTTAAGAAGTGAACAAATAATTTCTAACCAGTTAATAGGGTTGTTTTCTACCTTAGCAATTTCGAGGACGAAATTAATTTAAGTAGGGAAGAATGTAATGACCCGTATTTTTATGGGTAGTAATTTATTTAATTATTTAAAATAGTGATTTAGGGAATTGGATCATTGTTTAATAAAATAAAGTGGATATTTAATTAATATAAATAATAGAATAATATATTTAATTATGAAATAATAAGAATTAGTTAATTGACAATATAATGTGAACTGGGCAATTCAAATTATACAATTCAGTTTGGAGTTGAATTAGAATAACGAGTATATTATATAAATGAAAGTTGAATGTAAAAATTATATTATAATTATAATCGAGCCCGTAATGGCGCGGTAGTTCGCTATTTGGCGATTTGAACTTCAACTGGATATACAGGGTCCGTTTCAAATCGGATTTCTGTGAAACAAGAAACGTTAGGAGCTGGTGAAGTATGTTTTTCTAGTGAAAGAGAAAATTCGGGATTTCATTGTGTAGATTTTGATTTATGTCCAAATCAAATTTTAGAAAAGTCGCTATGAAATTCCTTTATAATTTATAAAGGAATTATTTAGATTTTAAAAAGGAATTTTCATTATAAATCGACTATCGATTTATCGGGATTTGAAATATCGAGTTCGAAATTCATATAGGAATATTGTGGAGCTGTATGATATCATATGTGAATATATACGATAATATTTATTTATAAATATTTAATTTAATTGTTTTTAAATATATTTATATATTTAAATGGGTTATTTAGGGCTTTAAAAATAGCCAGTTTTGCAAACGACCTCAGAATTTGACGAAACCAATTTTGTTGGATCTGCAATGTTAAATTATTGTTAGATGGCAAGTTTCATGATTTTTGAAGTCAGTATGTGGTCGTATGGGATTTAAATGTGAAAAACATTCAATAATTGGACCTTTAAAAATACGCTGTGTGAGCAAACAGAGTCGGAATTCGATGAAACCAGTTTCATTGGGACCGTAATGTCGAACTGCAGTTGCGTGTCCATTTTTGTGATTTTTGGGTATTGTAGCTTAAAAATAAATTAAATAATCAAATATTAAAATAATATATTTTTCCTATATAATACCCTAATATTCCTAAGACATAATTCACAACTTCCACAGTCAACGAACTAAACCCGCCGTAGATTTCTTTCTCAAAACCCCATTTCGTGATTTTCTAAAATCAATAAGAAATAAAAATCAAAACCTATAAATCCAAATCCATATATATTTGAACTCCTGCGGATGTGCTCTTCAACTTAGCACAAGTTTTATGGGGTTCGACTTCTTTTTGGGTTCGCTGAAAAATGGTACAGTGGGTTTTAATTTCTAGGGTTCAATGTTTTAGGCGAGTAAGGCATTGATGGATGAAGTTAGTGTTACATTTGGGTTTATCAGGGAAACCACACCTTGTTGCAAAGCTTTTGGGGATACGATGAAAAACAATGTCGATGGTATCTCAGACTACGTTGTCGAACTGCTGTCGAACGGAGATGTCCTTCAGAGCTCGAGATGAACGATGTTTATATAGCGAGAAAGGAAATTAAAGGGAAGATCTACGGTGGTCTTTGTTTGGATTTCCATTGAGAAATGAAGGAGCGGTGGCAACAACAACTCGTGGCAATGTCGGGTCTTTTACTGGAGCGTGCATTTTTCAATTGGAAGAGAAGGATTGTGGAGCCTGGTTTATAAGGATCGGGTTTGGGCTATAAGGAATAGTAAGGCCCAATGTTTAATCATAGTTTAGTTTATTTAAAATTCAAATAAGTGTATTAACTTATAACTGTTATATCTTTTCCATACGTATCAGATTTCTGAACCGTCAGATCCGTTGGGATCGTATGGACGGACACTACACCGTGGAACTGACTGGAAGTGAATTGGGGTTCATTACAATTTATAGAAAAATAAATTGTCCGCCTGAATCGAGCGATGGTTATCGTTATTAACGATGATCATCCAATGTGAGTAAAACTCACCAACTCTGAACAGTTATATTTTTATAACGTATTTTTAGAACTGTTAATCATCTGTTGATTGATGTGTGATAACTGTTTGGTTGAAATGCTGATTGATTGGTTGAAATTATTGATAGCGATATATATATAAATCGTTAATCAAATATTGATTCTGTTTAACATAATATTTCATATTGAAATGAAATCGATGTTAATGATATTGTTTAACATCTGTGATGCAGGGAAACAGGTAGGAGGAATCCAACTGGATTCCTCAACATTTATTTTACTATTTTCATAAATGGTGATATATGATGTGATATAAAATCAGTTGATGATGATGTGTGTTTAAATAATATCGATCATTGTGATTTGGTATTTTAAATACCGTAAGAAATACTGGCATGTAGAAAGGGGATTTTCAAAGTATATTTTGAAAATAAATTAGTTATATAAAATAAATGGAATTTAAATAGAAAAGGAAAAAGGGATTTTATAAAAGAAAACATTTCGTAAAATCGAAAGAGTTTTAAAAGAAAATATTTATTGAAAATAAATATGACAAAGATGAAAAGGGAATTATTTATAAAATCAAAGTATTTTATAAAGAGAAATATTTATTGGGATAATAAATAGAAGTATAAAGGGATTATTTATTTGGGAAAATAAATAAGAGTTATAAAGGAAATATATTTGTAAAACAAATATAAAGGGAATATATTTGTAAAACAAATATAGAGGAAGATATTTGCAAATTGAATAGAAAGAGAAATATTTTTAAAACATTTACAAATAGAATTTAAAAAGAAAATATTTGTAAAACAATTACAAATAGATTAAATGGAAATATTTATTTATAGTAAATAAATAGAATGTTATAAATGAGATATTTATTTGTTAAATAAATAGGAAAGATGAAAGAAATATTTATTGGTTACATAAATAGAATTGAAGGGAATATATATTGGTTAAATAAATAGAATTGAAGGGAATATTTATTGGTTAAATAAATAGAATTGAAGGGAATATTTATTTGTTAAATAAATAGAATTGAGAGGAAATAGTTATTTGTTAAGTAAACAAATAGAAAAGGAATTATTTGTATAAACACACAGAAAAGGAATTAATCGAAGGAGTTAATTCAAAGGAATAATTCGAAAGAAATTATCGAATATGAGTTATTTGAAGTGATAAAATCGAATCTAGTTATTCGAAAGGAGTAAATCGAATATAGTTTATTCGAATAGAATTAAAGGAGTTATCGAATATAGTTTATTCGAAAGGAGTTAAGTGAAAAGAGTTAATCGATTAGAGTTAAATCAAATAGAGTTAATCCAATAGAGTTAATCCAATAGAGTTAATCGATAAGAGTAAATTGATAAGAGTCAATTAAATAGAGTTAATCGAATATAGTTTATTCGAAGAAAGGTTTTCGAATCTAGTTATTCGTAAGAAAAATTATCGAATATAGTTATTCGAAGGGAGGAGTTATCGAATAGAGATTATTCGAAAGAGAGTTACGTAAGGAAGTTTGTTAAAGGTTTAAAAGATAAACTTTGTCTATTCCGAAATTAAGACGTTGTTCAGTTAAGGTCTGAGAGGTAATTATACCCCAACTTGATTGACTTCCTTCTTAACTAAGGAATGGTAAGGTTTGATAGTGAATGATGGTTAAGTGAATTTAGTAAATGGTTTGAGATGGCATGGCGATGTTTGATGTAAACATCATTTTAAAACCAAATGAAGGAGCTTTGGAAATGTTTTCCAAATAAGAATCAGAAATGTTTTCTAATATAGAAAACAAGAAATGGAAATGTTTTCCAGTGTTAATAACATGTATTTTCTAAATTTAGAAAATAAGAAATGTTAAATATATGGAAACAGGAACTGACAAATGAAATAAATTAATGATAAATTAATTTAAAGGATAAAAGTTGATTGGTGATTGATCGATGTAATTTCCATTTGGAAATAATATCGTTGTTTTCACACGTGTTTTTCTTTGATAGTTAACTCACCGACTATCGAAGTTTTCGACCATTTTAATGTTGTTAATATGGAGAGACTGGTTGGATTATTATCCGAAGAACCACTCCGTATTGGCATAAGCGTTGTGAATCATAGATGCCAAAGATAATTGAAGACGGAGTAAATTGCAAGGGCTGTTGTATAAATCTTAGGTAAAGATTGCCTAAGATGGTTGTACTGAATATTGCCTTCGGTTTGTCTAGTCCCAGGACAACCTGTATGGAAGAATGTCTGACAGAGTATATTTATTAGATTGCGTAAGTTGATCTCTTCAAAAGTATTTACGTTTGGTGGTGGAGGAATTCGTTTCTCTTAGCTGTATACTCGTGTTATTTTTGGATAAATCAATTTGTGATTTAAAGGGTATGACGATGTGGCATTCTAAGTGAATGAAGATATGATATGTAAAAGATAAGCGTAGCTTCTAGCCTCACATCCGGGAGATAACAAAAATCGGGCTGGCAGTATGGCTATGTAGGGCGCACCTATTAGAGTGTATAATCACCTGATCTAGAGTTTGATTTACTTCTAAAAATTTATTGTCGATGTTGTCCCATTAGGGAAACGGTTGCTAATCCCAACCGTTGGTGATATACATTCGATACACTCAAGCGAAATGAGTGGTCGGTCATGTGTGGCCGGGTTGCAAGTTGTTCTTGTTGAACCCAGTGTATTCCTTTCTAGAGGTACACTAGCGAAAGGTGGTTCCATACCTTGTCATAGTTGGAAATCCATTACCCAATTGGTGCTTGCGGTTTTGATTGTATACCATATATGTAGAACGTGAGATGAAAGCGTTTCTGCTAGATGATTATTATATTGTGGTTGATAGACATTATCATAATATCAAAAGGTTTTTGATACAAAGATAATTTGGATTCTCATAAGGGAAAAACCCGTTCCGTTATACGGCGTGGTCTTATGAGATATCGTTTACTTGTTCAAACTGTTTTAATCATACCAGTCCCATGACTGACCCGGAGTTTATCTTGTTTTGTTTTCCCTAAACTCTTGGGTGCCCAATTTTGTACGGGCAGTCAAGTAGTCAGGATTTTACAGATATACCAGAAGAGCTTGGAGCAGGAGGCTTCAGGATCATATAGCTATTTATTTCCGCTGTGTTGTAAGTGTTTTACTCTAATAATGTTATTGTATACATATACTGATTTTATTTCAAGGATATGTTATCTATTATATGTTGTTCGTTCCGCTGTGAGGTTCGTGTTACTCTGATGTTGTGTTCTTCTTCTTCTTCTATTCTATGTTTCTATCTTATCTATCCTCACCCTCTAATTTCTTTCATTAACCTTCCGGTTATTTTCGATCCTTGGATGTTCGATATGTGTTGTATATCGGATAACCAATATCGCCTTTTTCCGGGTCGTTACAAAAACAAAAGAGAATCACTAAGATAAAATATGTGAAATCGATTTTCAATCGATGAAATGATTTAAATAAAAGGATCTGAGCTACCAATGTACTGATCGGTATTGTGTTTTGAATTCATAGTTAAAAACTCGACTATTAATGAAATGTTGCTTTTGAACTATTGACGTGTTAGTTCGAAGAGACCGGGATAGGAACTGGACCCAAAACAACTTCGAACCAACTTTGCATTCGAGAACTAACATGCAGGTATCTTATGAAATGATTTGAAGACGTAGATCTCCAGAGGGAGAAGGCTAATCGCTGATATCTATGGTTAATAACCGAGATTAAACCCATGGCATTAAACCTCTTATTTTGAGATATCTTTAGCTTCATTTATTCCTAGAACGAACTAGAATGGATGAATGTCAGACAGAGTATTTCCATAAACTCACGTACGTTGAGTTTTACAAATATACCAAAGTTTGGTGGTGAAGAAGGAAACTTCTTTTAACTTAACACCCAGTGTATATTTATGAACGTCAATCAGTGATTTGATGGATATAATGATGTGGCATTAAAAATATGAATGTGATGTTTTAAAAGGTAATCGTGACCTCAAGCCTCATCAACCGGGAAGTGATAGAAATCGGGTAGGCAATATGGCAATGGGGGTCATACCCATTAGGGTGTTTTGTCACTATCTAGAGAGATTTCATTTGTTCCTTCTTCTGTCATTTTTGTATGCTTACGGGAAATGGTTGTGGATCACAACCATGGATGACGATATATTCAATACACTCAAGTTGAATGAGTGGTCGATCATGTGTTGCTGCGTTGCAAGATGATCTTATTAAACCCCAATGTATCCCCTCTAGGGTACACTAATTGCGAGGTGGTCCCATACATTGTCATGTTGGAAATCCAAACTCCAATACAAACCGTACATTTTTGGTTGTAAACCGACACTGTTGGAAAGTGAGATGCAAGCTTTCCAGCTATATTCCTATTTATTTGTGGATTGATAGACATTATTACAATATCACTGGATTTTGATATAAAAAGTAATTTGGATATCGTAAGATTAAAACACCTGCCATGTTTATGTATGGCCGTGTCTTACGAGAGTTCCTTTCATTCCAAAGAATTTTCCAAAGTTAAGTAAGTTGTTTATTATGTAAATTCATCACTAAAAGTATTCCAGACTGATCCGGGTCAATTTTGCTTTGCTTCAAATGTACTCGGGTCAGACGGAGTATATTTCCAGATTAGGTTTACTTGGAGCTTTAGGAGAGGAGCTCGAGTCGAGAAGTAGTCCCGTATTTTCTGGTATTTATTTATTTACGTTGTGTGTGTTGTATTAATTAGATTTTATAATCTTATTTGTTTGTGTACTCTGATGTTGTACCATATATATATATTCAGTTTTTGCCCTTTCTGTAAAGAGATTTGATATATTATATTTTATCCGTTCCTCTACAAGATTCTTGTCTACTCTGATACTGTAGTGTTAGTATTTTCTTCTCTTCTTCTATTCTAATATTTCTTTTTGCTCCTCATCCTCTAACTTTTTTCTCCTAAAGATTCATATATCTGTGCCATGGACGTGAGTTGAAATTAGAAACTCAAAGGGTACAGATTTACAAGCCTTTAAATTGAGCCACCTCTTTAATCTTTTGTAATACCCTCCCCCGAATTAAATCTGATAACCTAAATCTAAATTTCATAACTTTAGAAGTTTTGAAAGAGGAAGAAAACAGACATAGCTTCCACGCTCTTTGGAAAAAGAATGAGTTTTGAGCATAGCCCTACATACTGAGGCTTAAATAAACGTTAACCTTACAATGGAAATCCATCAAATCTGGTCCATATAGGGCCAAAATTCCATATGCAAACAAAGAGAATGACATTTGACCAAACAATAAGGCGGTTGACAATCATAGTCGACCTTTTATAGGGAAGTTGACCCTCATCAGTGGATTTTGTCTGTTCTATTTTCCAATGTACATGTATTTTTATATATAATTTAAACTGATAAACTTCTTAGTTAATTGTTTACTTAAAATTTACCATTTCCCCATTTATTCTCATAAATTTATTTCTTTTTAATCATATTTTCAAATTTGAAATTCAAACGTTCATGTGTACGCATAAATGCTTGATTTATTTTAACTAGCGTGTTATTTGTGCATTAGATATATGTGTGTATTTGAGAACTTTATTTAATCCTTTTTGATTATATGAATAAACTATACATGTTAGAGTTAGTGTATCTTAGTAATTCATCTGATAAATTAACAAATATTGTTTAATAGAGTTTTTTAAATAAGTTAAATGTAAAATTATGAAATTAATCTAACTATATTAAGAAGAATTTAAAATAAATTTATAAAAAAGGTATAAATTTGTTGTGGCATTACTGATGTTAAAATGTAAATTGTATGATGAATTCTCGATATAAATGAATCATAATCGATTTACAAATCAGCTTTGTTATTAATGCTGATATATATAATTTATATTATGTGATTTATACATCTTTATAGTTGAATGGAAGAATACTCTTTTCTTAATATGAATGTATATGTGATAAAATTGGCTTATGTATTTAAAAGATATTAAAAAGGGGCAAAATATTCACTAAGATCGTTTAAACAATTAGAATCTAAGATTTCATGAGTAGTTTAAACAAATGAATTTAAATATAAAAGATCATGAAAATATCGAGGGAGTTTAGTAAATAAGTGTAGAAATGTTAAAATGTGGATATTTGAAGCTGAAACTGCTTTTTTCAATTCGTGATGAATTTATTGAGATAAAAGTAAAATATATTGAATTTACTATTATTGCTTATTATTTTAATTATGTGACTTATTTAAATGTATATTTTAAAGAAAAATATATTTTTTCCTTATTTGTTGAGATGAGCACGGTATCATTGTAAACATCACATTCAGCGTAAATCGGATGAATTAAAAACAATTTATTAATTGAATTTATTGGTTGAATTCAAAATCACATAATTAATTTAACCGTTTAACTTGAGTGTATAATGTTAAGTTATATTATGGAATGTTTTGTAAATAAATAGATAAATTTTGAAATACAGGGGCCTAATGTTAACATTATAATATAATTCAGGATCAATTTTGATATAAATGAATTAAACTTTGAATTTGTGATTGTCAGTATGTTTATAACTTATATTATGTGATTAACTTGCTTATATACTTGAATTAATAAATTTTTTTATCTTTTAATACAATTATTGTTAACCTTGATGTGATTTATTAAACTATCGATGAATAATAATTTGCTAAATTATTTAGATAGTTGTTATGTAATTAACTACAAAGTACGATATCAAATGTATTACATTAGAAAAAAATTGAGAGGAATTTAGATGATTATAAAAATTAAAAGTGTAATCATTTAGAGTCAAAAAATATGAATTTGTCGTTCTTTAGCATTTAAAAGAAATATTAGTTAATTAAATTTATTCAAACTACTCAAAATTTTTGATTTCTCATTAATTTAAATATGTGGACTTAAATATAAAATGCTAGGAGCTAATTGTAAAAATATATGTAAACAATTGTACAAACTACAATATGCCCACATTGAAATGTAAATAACGGAAGAGGTAAAATGTTCAGAGAAAAATAATAAGTGTAAAGTGATAAACTAATTTGAAAAAAATGGCTTTAAATTCTTCCTTTTTACAATTACTTAATAGATTAATTTAATTCCAATTGTTGCCTATTCTCTACGTTGGTTTCCATTAGTATTAATTAAAATCATGTAACTAATTGCTTACTGTATACATATTTATTTGCACACCGATCTTACCAATTTTATAATTAGTACCTTGTATGTCTCTCTTTTATACATTTATTACGAGAATAAAACTTTTACAACATGAATTTTACAACAGTTGATCAAACTATTATAGAAAAAGTGAAACATTTATAACGTTTGTTTTAAAAATGTCGTAATAATATTCCTTGTTACAAAATTATTTTACAAATGTTCTAGTCAATTTTTTTATATAATGTTTGTAAAAAATGTTGCGAATAATCATGTTTGACAACACTTTTATAACATTCTTATATATGATTTTATTGATATTAATTATTACATGTCATTGATGTTTTTGTATCAAAAATAATTCAAACATTGTAAAATCATTATACTTGACAACTTTTACAACAATAACAAAAAATATAAATAACTTGTTGTCATTGTTTAAAAAGTTTCCAAAGTTTTAAAACATTAGAAATGATCAAAAAATACTTTATAAAGTTAGGGAAATTGAAAAACTAAAATTTCTCCCTTGCTGTTTTAAACTAACAAAACTCAAAGTAAAGACAAACATCTTTTTGAAAAAGTATCAAAATCTTGATTTGATAAGATCAGAATCAGTATGACGTTCAGAACTTTAAAAATTCAACAAAATTTCATTGGTAATCAAATTGTTAAAAATAATTAGCATTTTGAAATGATTTTTCAATAATATATTTGTTAATAGTTTGTTTTCATTATTTACAATGAAAAGGTTCGGTAGAAATAAAGTCTACAATTAATTTGATTATTGATCCGCAAGATTTAAATGACAATCGTTTAATTTAATATAATCTACTTATAGACTTATATTCATCTATCATCGAATCCACACGAGACGTGATGTTCCTGTTCTTTTAGAAACAATCCAAATCGCCAAACCTAAATCGCTAACCAAATCATATTTATGATCCATAAATCACCAACTAACAAGCTTCTCCATCACATGATGCCTATGTTGCTTCAGGTATCTTAAGCATCATGATACGTGAAAATCGAGATGATAGATAGCCAGCACTGAGGCCAAATTAAGTATGTGACCAACCGATGGTAACTCCAGGCTCCAAAATTTTAAATTTTCGGCAGCTTTCGCCATTTGCATTTTGGTGGTTTCTTCTTGTTTACACCAAAAAGTGGAAAAAAACACCCAAAGATTATCTGAAGAGAATAAAAGGAAGAAATATAAATGGAGAACAAGATAAATCACGCATAAGGATTTATAATGGTTCGGCTATGAGTTGCCTACGTCCACTTTATAACTTCTCTTCTTAATATTAGTAGAAATTAATTTACAAGTGTCCGAGAATGACAAATTCCAATTACACAATGATTAAAAGTAATGAAAAAGAGTAAGTAGCCAAAAGTCCTTTTCATGTAGCTTCAGGAGGCTATTTATGAAAGATATCCAAGCTCGGTTCTATAGGGACACATGGCGGTAGATCCAGAAAAAGAGGAGAACATTGGCTTGGTCACATGTAAAAGAATATGTCAATTGAAGATATTGTTTGGTTCGACACATGCTAGGATCGACATAGTCGAACCAGATTTATGTTAAGCAAAAGTTCCCACATCATCAAACCAAGAATACCACCGAACCTAATTTGGTACATCACCCAGCTTGGTCAAACTAGGTTTAGTCGAACTAGATGTATTCATAGGTTGTGTCCACTTTGCTTGGTTCCTTGGAGCATGAGTGTAGATGAGTCACATTTTGAGTGCTATGGTCATGAGTCTTGATCTTGACAGTGTTGTCGAGTGGTAGGTTAACACTTTGCCCTCCAAAGTACGTCTCATTTTAGACGAGATGTACTTTGAATCTATTGAGTTGCACGTCCATAAGATGTCATCAGACTTTAAGAAAACGACAATGAATAGTCATGACACTTGGATTCTTCTTTTCGGCAAAAGTAGTTAGTCATGCTTCATACTACACCCGATGGTACCAACCAAGACAAAGTCTTTGACTGAAGATACCGAGAGACACAGGTAAATATCCAAACTTCTTCGAGTCAAGAAGTTGAATACGTCTGTTAAATAGTCGAGTTATGTTGAATCAATGGTTCCCGCATTTAATTCCATAAATGCAGGTCGTTCCTAAACAATGTGGGTCAGCACGTAATGAAATCAAATTAAGGATCGTATGTGGGTCAGCACGCGTGTCCTTGACCAAATCATAAAATCGTCAGAAAGCATGTTCTCAGATTCTTTACCATTATAATCGAGTAGGATTCCGAATCTGTAGAGTCGATCGGAGCAGGTCAACATATCATGTCATAAGAAGCTGATGAGTCTTCTTCTTTGCCTATATATATCTAGCTTGAGTGCGATTTTGTTCACATCTTTTAAGGGATGTGAACAAAACACTCGGTCGCCATTGGTGGAAATCAGGGGGGTCCATATGGGTCCTCCTGATTTCCACCAATCAGGGTGGAGTGTTTTGTTCACATCCCTAAAAAGGATGTGAACAAAATACTATTCTATCTAGCTCACCCAACTACTTCATTTTTTTTCTTTCACTATTCACTTTACCAAATCGAAATTATTGCAAATTCCAAATCCCTCAATTGATCTATAACTTTAACTACGCCAATCCCCACTGTGATTAATTCCTTAGACCTCGTATAAGTGGTCTCGATTCCTTTCTTTTCATGTTTTTATTCGATCCAGCTTCGATTTTATTAATTTATGTTGGTCTTTCTCTTGATCTCGATAGTCACAGTCGAGGACATCAGAAATAACAAGGCTGGCAGCGAGGTAGAGTCATGATTTTGTTGTGACGTCACGGTGGCATCCCGAAATGGAATGACTTCAAGTTCAAGTTGATTGCATGGAGATGTGTAGTTCGTAGTAGAGGAAGAGGAAGGACGGCCTCGAGGAACTGCTTGTGTCACTCATTGGACCTATGGATACAATGGAAGAAAGACTAGTTGTGCTGGTCATTGGAGAAATTTCTACATGTCCCAATTTGACATTCCCTTAGTCAAACAGAGGAGAGGTTGGACTAGGGAAGCTAGGGAAGTAGATGGGAGAAAAGTGAAAAGTTGAAGTGTATAAGAACTCAGTTTGATATAGATGTTAGTCAACCTAGGGCAGGTAGAGTCTGGAACATTGGTCTGGAAATGATTGATCCGAAGACATCAAACTGAGATTGCTCGAACTGGAATTATCCTTCCAGAGCAGATAAAATTAGCTTCGAATGCTCAACTTCGACACTTCAACTAATCTTGGCGATTGTAATAGCCTTAAGTAAATTGTCAACTAAAAAAGAATCAATTCTGAATAAGCATTTGGACAGTTGGAATGAAGCCTATTACGACTTTTGAACCTGCATAGAATATAACTTGACGTCCATAAAAATATGGACTTCCCAAATAATAGATCGTTTCTTCCTTACAAGAAAATAACATTAAATATTCCATAACTGCGGTTCAATAATATGGTCAGGAACGACGGCTATCAAGTTGAAGTCTATTATGAGTTTCCAGCACTTTATTTCTTTTATTATACTTGCACAGCTTTTTACTACACGTACTACATCGGTTCACACATATAAGGGGTTTTGGTTAATCATTCTAACCAATAGTATTTCTTGGGTATCTCTACTACAATGTCTTGGAGTTACTCTATGCGAGCCTCTAAAGTTAGAAAAGGAAAAACAATTCAATGAGATTTTGATGCAGAGTCCATTTTAGGAACCGAATCAGAAGATGATCCACAGTATTAAGTCATACCCCATGTGAGGAGTTATCAACTTTATCATCTAGAGAAGGGTCAGCGTCGGGAGATAAGAAAGATAAGGAAGAAGGAGCCCTTGACACCTTTACTGAAGCCATCTTTTTAGACAATTTGGTCGATTCATGGCCAACCTCTATGAATGAGGCAAAGTTGAAGAGGTTTTGCGCGAAGCAAATAATTCCTTTTGATAAAATCCAAGTGCAAACTCTGAATGAGACTGCTCATAATCCCTCGGATGGTTTCACGATGATTAGATGATAGATGTGCATGGTATGGTTCATTTCTCTTTCAACCCCTTCATCGTTATTATTTTTCTTCACCGCATGGAATTGTCACTCATGTAGCTGTATCCTATAGCATATGCATATCTCTTCTAACGTTATATAATTTACGGAGAGCTCTACACCGAGAACCTACCATTAAGGGCATCACCTTCTCTAGAATTTTAAACACTACAAGAACATCCATCCTTCCTCTACTTTAAATCCCCCTCGGGAAAAGAGTTATCACCAAGGGGTTCAGTAAGTTAGGAGACATAAGACCGTAATGGTTTTATGTTTTGCAGCAAGGAGGAGTTGCAAGAAGGTGGATTCAATTCGATAAGTGTTGAGTCCTAACTTACTCCATTTAACTTCACTAGAAAGTTTCTAATATTCTTACTCCATTGTTGGTAATAGTCCTTCAAAGCCCACTAAAGACGCATATTACAGTCGTCTGGCAAATTTGAAAAACATGCCTGAGATTCTTCGGAGCATTAAGTGATGCAATGCTGACGAGCTCCTTCATCAATTCTTCCTACCTAAAATCAATTGAACTTTTGGGTGACCGGTGTTTGAGCTCCGGCGGTAGCGTCACCAATAGTTGTGCCCCCAATCGGTGAGCCAGTGGTCGTACCCCCATTCGGGGAACCATCCGTTGCTACAGCTCGAACCCAAGTCTGGGTCAAGCATGCTGCGAAGAAGAAAGGTTCCCCCGGGTATAGTTGGGTTCCCAAGGGAGGAAAAATGATAAATATCTTTAGAAAGTTGTCGAGGAGGTGCGGAAAACTCCTTCTCCACAGAAATCAACCATCAAGAAATCCCTTTTCATGGAGAAGGAGATTTTGGAGAAGTCTGCGTAAAAACATACTCTAGAACAAAGGCATCAATCATTAATCTAATAGGGTGGATCTCCCTCCTCAGAAAACATCTTCAACTGGCTCAAAGATTAAGATCTACCAACCAAGCAATATAACTTTCCGGACTTAACCCTTCAGGCTTTCTTACCCTTGTCTAAAGTAGAAAGTGTATCGATTGGGAGCCTATCGAGGGGATGCAACATGGACCGCACGACACACGCATTGAACGTCACAACACTTTTCTGTTGTATGATTTCATAGTTCTAACTTTGATCTCTCCTAGTTTGCAGGTATCATGTCTTCAAAATCATATGACAACCATATGTTTCGAATCAGCTTAGCGAGGAGCGGAGGTCGTCTCAAGTACTATTCAAATCAGGAGCTGGAGCCCCTAAAGGATGGAGATAGGGAGAAGTAGGAGGATGAGAAAGACGTCAATATGCTTCCAAATACCATCCTTGTTCTCATTCCAATTTTCCGGTCCGCCGCGACACTAATATGTCAAAATGCCAAAAATAATTCAACGAAGGTGATAAGTCAGTCGTCAAGGCATCGATCTCTAAAAAATAAACTCATCCCAAGGAATCGCATTCCAAGAAGCCCTAAGAGCCAAAAGATAAGGGAAAGGGGAAGCATTCGATCCCATCGCATTCGAGCCATTTGTAGAGTAGCGGAAAAGAATTTTAGAGAAGCAATTCCCTTACAATTATTTTGGACGAATGCATTTTGTCCTTCCTCTGTACCCCGAGCTAGGAGACGCCTGTGATAGGCTTAAAAAGAGATTGATGATTTATAGGTAGTATAAAGAGACATGCAAATATTCCTGTAAGTTATCTGCAACCTTATGATGGATTTGGCTAATATGCATTGGTTATGGGACTGTGACAAAAACTATTCGCTCATGTTGATAAAGAAATTGCAGACCCTTATTCCAAATTGAATGCAGCAGAAGCGGATTCCAAATAATATAAAAGGATGCATGATGAATTGCAAGAATGCTTCCACTCAGAGCTTGATTCCCACAGCTAAAGAATTGAGACTCTAGAGGACCAATGCAAGGCTGCCGCTAAAGAAAACACCAAGCTAAAATTTAAGTTCAGTCTTGAAGCTGACAAGGGTTCTTTGAAGAAGGAAAATGATGAGCTGAAGGCCAAGATGGCCAAGCCGAGGCTAGGGCTAGGAAAGCAGAAGAGAATGCCCATCCCACGCTAGAGCCTGTTTCCAACTCTAAGGTACAATATGATATAGATATGGGGGAGTTAAGGAAGCAGATCGATGAGGCGAAGAAAATGAAAGAGGAGTTCGGGCCTCTAGTGATGACTTCCTTTTCTAGGATCCTCCGATATCGCGACATTTCTTGGGTAGAAGATGACCCACAACTTTAGCTGATGCCCAGAGTGAGCTCATCGAGGAAGAGAGGCGTGCATTAGTGGTGTGCTTCTGAACCCTTATGCCCTCCTGCTTGGCACCTACATCCAATATGTTGAATGGCTTCAAATTGAACCTTCGGGGAAGATATCAGGTACCTTTATTCTCTGAAGAAGAGAAGCACTATGTCACCTTCCCTACTATACATGGAGGTGCAACCCAACAGTCGCTTGATACTGGGGGCGTGGAACAAGCTTAACTATTTTAAAGGTGACTGGTTCTTTGTTCGTTTCCTGCCAAGATTTGCAAGAAGATGGATCGCCGATAGTGAGTATTTGAAGATTTACCTCATTACTTGAGTTAATTGAGTCGTATGCTCAAAACAAACTTGGTGTTATATATGGTAGGGATTCCACCAATCTTAAAGTGCGAAGAGTATTTGCTGTGTGAATGGCTTTGAGGGACGTTCCCAGTGAGTATCACTTTTTTTCGACCCTAGTATAGAATTAACTTTTACATTTTTTCGATTTGCTTCTAGAGGGTCGTTCAACAGGCCGCCCGAATTATAATGGGGTAGTAGCAGGGGAAGAAACTGAGAGAGAGGTTGATTCTCTGGGCCTACTAGAGGAATTATCCCCTATCGTGCCTTATGACGTGCCCCCAGTTGAGGAGGAAGTTACAGAGGCTCAATGGGATATGAGTGACGATGCTGCCAGTGAAGAGGAACGTACAAGAGGGGATGGTTCACAACCTACTCCCGCTGCTTCTTCGATTAAGGAGGCAAGACCGAAAGAGGTTATTGAACCTAGTTCTCGATTATGATATCCACAATGGTCGCGTCATTGGAAGCTGAGGGCCAATTCAAAGATCTGGATAAGATCCCAATTGAACATCATCCTTTGGATTGAGCAGAGAAGACGTTGAGAGTTGTTTACTGACTGCTGGGGAAATTACCCATTCTAGCAAAGAAAAACGGGTTTGTGGGGGAACACATAGGACACACACTCACAAGCATTGCACAACACGACCACTTATTCGTATGTGTTTGATGTTTGGTCTAATTCGAAGTTGGTTCTTTGCACGTACCATGTTTTGCGAGAGCAATAAAGATCGTGGCCGAGGGGATTCTTGATGGCAGAAGAAAAGTGTCATGACTGACTTCTATGCGAGCACTAGACTACGCAAAATAAAGAGATATTACGACTCAGAAAGCAATAGGTGTCATCGAGAACCATCTCTACACCCAAATCCCTTGTCAATAGGTGCAAGACCATATGATGCAAGGAGAGGAGAAGAATTGTGGACAAGAGGCAGCAGACTGCGATTACCCCAGCTTATGTACTAGCACCACACTGGTGACAACGACCAGCGGTAAGAGATGAGCTTGCGATCCGGTACAAAGAAGCAGTGGACGGGACGTGAGAGGCCAGATCCTGACACACCCCATTATGTCAGAGATTCCTCAACTGGAGCATGCGGAGAGAAAGACGGTATCGAAACAATTGTTTCCCACTTTTACTTTGAAGAATTGGTTCGGTTACTGGACCTTAGCCCGATTTCTCGCCATGATGACAAAGATGTGTGGAAGCTAGTGTACGCTGCTTACTACCAGTATCGCGAGATGCACAGATACGCGAGGCTCCTGATAGAGCTAATAGTAAAGAAAAATATTAAAACCATGATCTTGAAGGATGAAATTAAAATAGAGAGGGGCAACCTCGCGAATAGGGAGAAGGAGATTTGTAAGATACGATCTCGAGTCACGCTTTCTTCTGCGTATTCGAGTAGCGCTTTTATATGTTAACCCTCTATTATTAAAACAGGTGCGATGACGTTGGAATTGGAGGAGGTGAAAATAGCGATGGAAGCGACCAATAAGCATTGCAAGGACATATTGGTCTCTTTATCGACTCGGCCCACTAATTTGGAAAAGGAAAAAAGGCTCTGGAGCACGAGATAAGCAAGCTGCGAGAAAAGAATGCGATGGTGCAGCAACTAAGAAGGGTAAAACAGGCGCTGGTTGAGGAAAATGAGATGCTTCACAAAGAGAATGAAGAGGCCCAATGCCACACAAACGAGAATGAGGGGCTCAGGAAGATGCTGGATAGGAAAAATGATGAGTACAAGCTGGCTATGAAGGATAAGGAGGCGGCGAAAGCTTCCAATAAAAAGATGTTTAGTCAAGTAGATAGCATCAGAGCCGAGCACCAAACTGAAGTAGAGGAGCTAAAGTGACAAGTCAAAGAGGCCCAAGCAGAGGTGGATATGGACATGGAGGAGGCTATTTGAGGCTTCTATGTCTAATCCCTTAAACATCACGGGATCTCATGGGTCAACAACTATCCTCGAAACCTGACAACGACTTAGGAAAAATGGTTGAGGACGAAGCCGCCGCCCCGGGGGTCGAAAGTGTTGATGAGGCCAAGCTGATGAACCAGTACCTAACTGAGGATGAGCAGCAGGTATTGGCAGAAGGGGGAAACTTTTTGAGGTGGAAGCCATGGTGGAGTAAGCAGAAAGACATGTTGCTGAGAAGGTAAAGACCATCATGACAGATATCATCATAGTGGCTCATGAAGCACTTCCCTGAGCAGCAGCAAACCATTTTGACTACTCCAGTTGGTGGATTTTCATTAGTAGCTCCACGTCCACTTTCGACAACCATCGAACGATCGACATCAGGTGCTTCCATGCAGTAGGATGCTGAAGGTATGTCCCTCAATTTGATGAAATAGTCATAGCACGGATTAGAGTGATCAATCCATGTTTGAATGTGCAGGTATCTCGGAGGAAGGAGCGATGGTCAGAATAAAGACAATGACGCCCATCACAGCTGTGACGAATATGGACGCCAACAAGAGGAAGATAGAAGAGGAGCACGGTCGCCTCACAAGCATTGACATAGAAATGGGAGGATTTGGACTGGCTGACCTGGATAAAATGCTTTCGGAAGGTAGGGAACCTGCAGGTAGAGATGCTCAAGTCACTAGTGAGACGGAAGCCATTGTAAAATCCATGCACGAACTAGTTGAGGAACACAAAGTCCAACTGCTTATGAATTCTAAGGAACTTGAGGAAAAGACGGATGAGGAGGCAAGACCAAAGCCCGAGATGAAGCAAGGACAAAAGTTGAGGAGGACGCCTAGGCTAAATTACAACATGAGGTTCGGAAGAAAAACGAGTTTGAGGTCTCCCAGAAGCGAGCGGAGGCAGAGTTGAAGAGAATGAAGGTGGTGGAAGTCGCTAAGCTGAAGCTGGTTATTTAGTGACAAGGAAGCCTAAGAGGGGGGCCAGGTAAGCTGGAAAAGAGACGGTGCAGCCTGAGGCCACAATAGCTCTTGTTGAAGCCTTCTCTACTCAACTAAAGGCAGTCCTCCCTGAAAAGATGTTAAGGGTATCACCGAAATGCTGAGTGAGGAAGAAGGTGAAGGTGAAGGTTAAGGCAAAGGGCATACCCTTCGGTTGACTTTGGGAGGAGGTTATGAGTTCAAACCTTGTTCCTCCACGACTCTAGCAAAGAAACAGGGGTCTGCAAGTGGGGAGTCAAAGAGCAAGAGTAAGAAAGATGAGAAGATGGATGAGCCAACCGAGATTGATCCTTAAAAAAAGAAAGGGAAAAAGGGTGGCCCTTCCAAGTAGCTGTGTAGATAAGTTTTGTTTTTGGTAGGCTAACGAAGTGTGCAAGTTCGGCCCTCGCGATTTTGGAGGCATGATGTAGTTGTGATATACATCATGTCATTTATAAAAACTTGTAATTTTATGGTATGTGAATGAAAGTTTATTTTCTTTCATCACAAATTGCTCCAAGTATTCAAACACTCTTGACACTTTCCATAATTGTACTTATGTAAATTAGCTTAGTGCTCTACAAAGACTTGATTTTGTTGGTGGAGCATCAAGACTTCGAGAACTTAAGGACAGGTCGAACGAACGTGAAAACTTAAGGCGAGTGTGTGAGGATATATATTCTTGGCTTCATATCCTGAGTACTTAGCCAACTTCTCATGTTTCTCCAGGAAATTGATAATTGCATCGTTTTGATCTTGAGCTCATGTCTCTACGCTAGGGTTGTTTAGACACTGGTGGAAGGTTAATGACTTTCGGGACCAAAACTTCAAGCCTGGGTCACCCTCGCCATGAGGTGGATGCGTTTCTAGGAAGGTTGCTCCGCTGGTTGCCATGAGGATGGTTCTAGTGCGGGAATTGGTGGGGATCTGCCTCGGGCCCTACCGAGGCTAGCCGGTGTAAGAATCGGTAGAGGGCTATCCCCGTACCTGCGGACCTTCCAAGTTCTTCTCAATTCTAAGTCGACTTAGCAAGTTTGGGTAGTCATAGGATGTCATGTGATAGGATTAGGGTTGAAGTCGATTGTGATGCGACCAATTAGCGTACTATTCGAGGAGAAGAAACGTTCGGATTGGGCGTTTGGTTTGTAATCCAGTCACGTAGTAATCACGATTCGATCCAAGCATCATACCGGTGGTCAACGATGACTATGGTTTAAGCCGTAAGGCTAAAAGCTGTCACCGCATTGTGGAGAGCTTGTATGTAAAAAAACCTTATCATCGGGTGATGCGGCGGACAACTTATCTAGTGCTGGGATTCGATTTTGGACCATCTTCTTTGTGCAGTGGGTTTTCTCCCAAAAGGTCGCTCCGTGGTGGCGGAGAAGTTAGCAATGGTGAGGATGCAGGAATCGATGGAGGACTGGTCCCCCCGGGCTTGTGCTCAAATGGGCCTCCGGTAGTGCTTCCCGACATGCCCCTAGTCAACAGGACGGTTGCCAGAGCTCAGAAGGAGTAAAATGGCTACGGTACAACGAAGAGGAGTTGCCTCTTGGAGAAGAGGGTTTGGTTCCCATTCCCGCGTTGTCCCCAACGAGGGAGACAAAGGTGGGAATGAGTCGAGAGCTGGTATCTTCGATGGCGACCTCATAGACCACTGTATGGTAGAAGACGACTGTAGGACTGATGGAGGACCAGTGCTCCAGGCCCACTTATAATTGGACCTCTGATAATGCTTCCCATTTTCCCCTAGTTAATTAGAGGGTGGTTAGAGCTCAGTGGGAGGCAATATCCCATGGTACAACAAAGAGGAGATACCTCTCGGAGAAGGGAGCTCATTTTTAGTACATCATGGTAGTTGTGGGTCTAAGCGCTCGAGTGTATCTCGTACTTTTCGAGAATCATACTCATGCAAGATGACTTAGCGTTGCTCTTAGTTCTCTGTCAGTAGGACTTCCACTATCGAGGATCTCGATTCATGCGAAGTTATAATGATTCGGCACCAATGGGCCGACTCCAGAGTATACCTAAGCATAGGTTGGTTGTCAAAATCTATTGGTTTTCAAGATTGCGGCGGCAACAGACCGCCGCCCGAGTATGCCTGAGCATAGGTAAGCCGAGCTAAATCCATTGGTCTTGGCGAATTCACGGTAGAGGGTCTTCGTCAATCCATGTGATAATTTAAAATGCTCGGCCTAATGTTTGTAAACTTCATAAGAGTTGCAACATAGTTAATTACAAGTCAATCATAAGCCATCTGGCAAAGTTATGACACTTGCGATTATATAACTTGGAAATGGATACAACTAAATTGGTTCAAAAGGTTACTCAAACAAGATGAGTCGTAAGGCTTGGTGTCGCCGCTAAGTCTGTCCACTGTTTTCTGTCTTGATGAGTCGAAGAGGCGATCTTGAGGGATTTAGTTGTTGGACAAGGTCTTGGTTGGTTGGAATCCTTGAAGAGTATTGAATGGCTTAGAAACTCCACGTGATGGACCCTGTCGTTATTGCTCAGGCTTGCCCTTGTAGATGAGTTTCTCGATGTTTTCCTGCAAGTGGCGATAGTTGTTTGTGTCATGTCCGTGGACTCTATGGAACCCACAGTACTCTATAAAGTCCATTGGTGCGTTCGTCAGAACTTTAGCCATTGGCCTCTTGTATGGTAGCACATTGCATGTTGCAAGGTGAATGTTCTCGGGGTTGTCATTAAGAGGATTGTTGCTGCGCAAAGATGGAAGTCGGAGACATTTCCTCTTGTTGTTGCGACCACCTTTGATGCTGCCAGATTAAGAGGGATTGTGCGAAGCACTAGGGTTGGAGTTGTTGGTGCTTTGGGCTTCGTTTCGAAGTGAATTGCTGAAGCGAGAAGCTCGATTCCTTTGCACTAGCTCTTGACAAAGGAAATAATTGACTTTCTCATAGAAAATCTCTAGAGTTTCAAGTTTTCATGGTTGACCCATGCTCCAAATTCAGAATCGGGGAATACACTCTCGATGAGTTGGTCCTGAACAACATGGGCTCAAGTGTTCGAATCCTTCCAAAGCATTGTCAAACCTTTCGACATAACTTGTTAGAGTCTCATTAGGGTTCACATCGATGTGTGTGCCGAACTGATTGACTAAAACCCTAGCTAGCCGGGCGAAGGTTGAGATAGTTCTTGGTGGAAACTGGGTGAACCATAGAAGAGATACACCTTCTAGGAAGACAAGGAAACATTTGTACTTCACGACTGCTATGGCATGAGCGGAATCCATACGAGACTAATAGTGGTGTATGAATTCCCGAAGGTCATAATCCTTGAATAAGCTTCTATCTATGGCATATTGAAACGTGCGAGTCATTCGGCGTTGAGCACATCTTGAGTGAAAGGGTTACACCTCACACTAGTTTTCCAATCGTCAGTGACGTGGCCGCAAGATTCTTTCATTAAGTTGCGAAGGAGATTTATAGCGATGGGAGTTCGAATATCCACTAGATTGCGATGGTCGTGACCCGATTCGGGAGTGAGAAACCTTGGATGTCTTCTAGGATGTACGTCGTCTTGATCCAAAGAGTCTTTGGCCTCAGTTGTTTGACTTTGATGGGGCCGGTGAGTGAGAACTTGGGCCCTATGCAGTTAAAGCCCGCTAAAGCCCCGCAAAATCCTCGCTATAGCCCGTAGCATCCTTCAACTGCTACGTTATTTCTATTTAGCACTGACGAACAGTAGTTCCGCTTCAAGCCCCGTTATTTTCCGCTGCACCCGCTTAATCAACGCTTTTTAGCACCCACTTTAGCAATATTAATATACGAAGCTTGATTTGACTAGTTATCTTTTAAAACAAATTAATAAAGTTAGTGTACAGTGGTAATTGTAACACATAAGTGTCTAATATATGGCAGAAATCTATTATATTAATCAACTCTAATGTGTGTAACCATAACATTCTTTGATTTTATTATATAAGTTTAATAGATATTACTTTATTCTACGTAAATGATGTAAGAATGATAATTAATTAATTTTAAAATAGTTATTTTTACATCTAATGCACCTTTTTGCACTTCCTCTATAGCCTCGCTATTTCCCCGCTTTATCCCCGCTATACCTTTTTGTACCTCCACCGCTACAAAACCGCTAAGCGCTTTTACTGCACAGCTTGGGCCTGCTTCGCAACGCATAGCATTGGCGCATGTTCTGAGACCAGGGTTAGTCGATCTTACAAGGAGATAGGTCGAGTACCAACCTATTGGTCGCGGTTAGGCCCAAGTTGAGAGCAACTGAAATGGAGCATGGGTAGAGTTCGATGAGACATAGTTCAATGGAGGTTGAATGCCCAAGTGTGCTTGAAGGCGGAGAATGTCCGGTCGAGCATATTGCTGAAGTTGTTATGTTAATCTGATGTTCTGGTGGATTTGGTCAACAAAGCTTCTTTGAGTCTCGCTCAACTTCCTCGAGGTCTGTTGAATTGAGCTCGATTAAAGAGTGCATCGAGGTTGAATGCATTAGCAGTATTCAGGTTGGTCGGATCTTTGGTGAATCGAGGCTGAGACGGAAATTCCGATTGGGGATCGACGGTAGAAGGTCCAACCATGACGCTCTTTCCTTTGTTCACCATTGTTGACAGGCTTGGTCAGTAATTCTAAGAAAACTAAAGTAGTGTTCCAAGTCTCGGTGTTTGAGTAGAAGGAAAGGCGAGGTTTTGATTCCTCGAAGGAAGCGACAGAAAGTTGACGTAGGTGCCCTTTATTCTCCCCCTTCTTAGTGTGCCAAAGTATTGATGCTCAAAATTGGTCGCCAACGCCCGTGATTTCCACGTGAGTGAAAATAAACGTCCAGTAAGTAAGTAGCGATGAAATGTATAAGGGAAAAGCGCAAGTAAACAGTCACACAGAAATTACAGTGGTTTGGCTCGTAGATGCCTACGTCCACTTTGAATGGTTTTGCTCTTTTATTATGCTCTTGATATGAGTTACAAAATTGGAACTGAATATTTCCGAGTATACACGCGTTTTGGTGACCCTAGTACATAATCAAGTGATTTCCGAGTGTGTATGCTTGGAAAGATAGGAAGATTCTTCTTTGTAATCCGAATGTTTGGAAGTCCGACAATACCAAGCTTAGTTGGGCATGGATGACGTGGTTACAAACTCTTCATGTTACAAGTAAGGCCCTAGCGGTGAGGAGATCCGAAGATGATTTCTTTATCTTCTTCTCATATGCCAAAATAGCCCAAAATGGGTTGTTGCTCAAAATATGGTCAAATGTCATAGAATGTGCTCATATATCCAAGAATATGCTTCTTCTTCCTCCTAAAGCGATGGAAGATTTAAGGGAGGTTTTGAGAAGGTTAACTTCTCCTTAGGCATCCATTAAAACTTGGAGGAGAGCTTGAACCAACTTTTTTTATGTTGGAAATAAGGGGGTATTTATAGGAGTGTACTGGTAGTGAAGTGGGTGAAAAGAGAGTGGCGGTAGGCTATCGTGCCAGTGGGATTTCGCATCCCATGTTTGGTCGGATACGAATTCGTATCCCTTGGTTGGGGATTCGATTGCGTATCCTGTATGTGAGACGGAAAATCGACCTTGAACGGGTGTCCATGATGCGAATTCGCATCTCAAGAAGGGATGCGAATTCGGATCCCATGAAGAGGAGGCGAGATGCAAATTCCCATCCCAGAAGGGGATGCGAGTTTGCATCCTATGGGATGCAAGCGGGATGAGAATTCACATCCCACGAGGGATACGAATCTGTATCCCATAGGGGGGTGCGATGTTCGCACTGTTATGGGCCCCACGGAGATGTGATGTCATGTACGAGATGATGGTGAGGTCGGGGTCTGATCTTGGATTGCTGGTTCATTGTCGAGTGATTTGGCCATGCCAGATCAAATGTCTGTTCCGTTCGGACTTGGACATCTTGGCCATGCTTTACGGATGTTAATCCGCGCGATGATCCGAGTCGAGTGGTCTTTGACTGTTTTTGGGAACCGGTCCAAAAAGTCAGTTAACAAGAGTATACTTTAAAGTTTATACCTTTTGTTTGAAACTTCCAGCTATAGTGTGAATTAAATTAAATTGAATACATTAATAATAAAATATAGATGGAAAGTTCAAACAAATATATGCCTTTATTTTATCACCAAAATCACACATTCATGCACCATACAAAATAAGAAAATCTCATCAACGTACTAAAAATAATATATATATATATCCATTCCTTACATTGATTAATTAATTCTATAACCGTTTTAATCCTCCTGTGTATATTCATATATATTTGTAAACTATATCATTTTCTTTATTATATGTACGCTGATTACTATTGTAATGTACATTAATTATAGGACAGTTTGACTCATGTCCCTATTAAGTATCAAAATACAGAAACACTCTCTATCAAAAAACTTAACAAATTAGGTCCCTATTTTTCGAAAACCATCAAAAAATCAACAAAAGACAACGTAAAAGTTTACCAAACTTCAAATTTTAATTCAATACATAATCATAATCGTATTCAGGCATTAAAACAAAAACAAAAAGTAATTCAAAAACAAAATAAATCAAAAAATGCAAACTAATGAAAATTTCTACATTTTTCGTATAATTGCTAACACCACAACAACTACATCAAAAAGTTGCAGAACTTCATGCAACGTTTGCATATTTGCGTGAAAAATTAAAACTCTAAGCCTATATTCATTAAGACATGCAAATATTCTAGAAAAATCAGCAGAAGTATTAAAATAATTGCATACAAATGAAAAATATTTCATCTCCAGCAAATTGCTGCAAATGATGCAACTATTAGTAGTATTTGCTAATATTTCAACAACTCTTTCATTTAGTTAGATCAAATGTAAAATAGTTGCTGATATATCAACAATTATTCATTCCCCTTTCAACTATATACTGTGTGAAAAATCGTTGAAATATATGCAATTGTTAATTAAAATTGTCGATATTTTAGCCTTTTTTTTTGTATAATACTTCCATGAACATTTATAGTTTTTTGAACTTTTTTATATAACAGCGTGAAAAATCAAAAAATACGTTGTTATAGGAAATAAGGACCCGACTTGCATTCAAACTTGAACAGGTATGCGCACTGAATTAAAAACGGAAGAGCGATGCACACAGAATTTCCACTTAATTTTATAATTATAACATATATTAATTGCTATTAATTCATAATCAATTCTGTAACACCCCGAATTTTCTATTAACACTAAAGTTGCTAAAATAATAATAAGTGTGTAGAAGAGGGGATGTATCTAATATGAATATAAAAATATTAATAAATATGTAAGAGAGGGGATGTATCTATTATGAATATAAAAATATTAATAAGTGTGTAAGAGAGGGGATGTATCTAATATGTATATAAAAACAATAATAAGTGTGTAAAAGGGGGGGGGATGTATCTAATGTGTACATTGTAGAATATATATATATTGCTGAGTGTTTGCTGAGTCACTTCTGACTCATTGCTGAGTCAACAAGATAAACCCCATCTTGTCTGAACGGCTGCGGTTATTTCTAGGTTAAATCTAATGGCCTAAATGCATTCTAAAATCTATAAATAAGTGGGTAGACCCTAAACCTAAATCACTTGTAAAATTAGAGAAGCTACCGTCATGCTGCTGCCATGGAGTTCAGCGTAGCCGTCACAAACTAAGAAGAGGAAGCCTAATCATCTACAACTAAATCTACACAAATCAAATCAAAAGATCTCTCTTTCTCTAATTCTTTTCTTTTGTTGGTGAGTATGATGATTCTCACAAGACTATTACAAACTAATTTGACTCAGTTATGAATGGATCACAAGAAAGTGATGTGATTTGTAATTGTAAATTCTATATATTGTGGATCTCTTATTATGTTATTATGTTGTCGTATGATGTAAATTATATATGCTATGTCATGCTATGTTGTAAATTCTCTTATGCTATGTCGTGCTATGTTGAGAATCATGTTAAGCTATGTTATACTATCATACTATGCCATGTTATAAATCATGCTATATTATGTTGAAAAATCATGATGTTGTTGGATCATGCTTAAAGTTATGTTTTTTTTTTCTTAATTTAAATGGATCTTGTTTATGGGAATTTGCTTATTAGGTTAGGTGTACCCATAAACTTGAAACTATAATTAAATAAAACTTGAATATGGGAATTTGCCTATTGAGTTAGGTGTACCCATATAAAACCATGTTGTTAAAAAATTAGATGATGTTGATTCACACATGTTCATATGTAAGTTTATGAAAATTGATTGAGATTATATTAGGTGAATTTTGAACAAGTTGACACCTTTAGGTCCATGACATGTATAATCTATGCAAGTTTCACCCCTTATTATGATTCATTTGGTCACATATACATATTGTTATTATGATAATCTCTTTTATGCTATGAGTTAGGCTATTCGAGTCTAACATATATTTTGCGAATAAACATTCAAACGTGGGGTAGGGGTAATATTAGGAATTAATAAATTGGGTGCAATTTTGTAAGATTTTGCATACCATGAATGGATGTCCATAATTGAGTCAATTATGGACATTGTTAAAAATTGGAAGTAATTAATAATTCAAGTAGGGAATTATTAAAATTGGGGGAAAGTGGATTATTATTAATAATCAATGCTTAGGACACGAGGTTGGACCCGTTTGTGATGTAAACCTGCCCGGACCCGCCCGGCAAATCCAGTAGTCACAAATGTCGGCCCAATGTGAGAGGTCCTAGGCCCAAACTAAAGCATAACAGTTGTAAAGACACGAGGTTAGACTCTTTTATGGTGTAAGACTGCCCGGACCCGCCCGACAAATCCAGCTGCCATAAATGCCAGTCTAATGTGAGAGGTCTTTATGAGGTTATGGCCTTAATGAACTAAGAAATACTTAACCAGATAATCATGTAAGGTGGGACATGGGGGTTAAGTAGGTGCCTTGGGTGGCATGAGGAATCTGGTGGTTGCCTTTAGAGGCATTTGAAATATGATTAGACTTAACCAAACACACATGTAAATGAACATGACTAAGTGGGTTAAGTGGGATGGACTAATGGGGACAAGCTTAGGTGGAATGCTTGTGGTAAATAGTGGGGGCCCATTTCAACCAGTATCCTAAAACGTATCTTTGTGGGCTCGACCCAAGTCGAGGACGGGACACGCATACTGGGTTTGACTATAAGAGCCCAAAACAGGGAGCGGTGGCAACGCAAGTCCAACGGGTTTCATATGCGTGTGTGGACCCGGGCTGGTAGGTAAGACGTTGTTGCATCGTGTAGGTATAAGCCGTGCATGTCCGTTGTATCAAGTTGCCACTTTAGGGGAGTGATACACCCCACTGTGGGGCCAGCACGGGTATCTACGAGTTAGGGAGCCGATCGAATAATGGGAAGTAGGGTACACCTAGTGGAGATAGGGGCAGGCGGCACCTATGTAGTCAGCTAGGGGTACGTAAAGCCATTGGGAAAGTTTCTAAGTGAAGCTAAGTGGGATGAATCTTTAGGGTGACTGGTGTGGTGCAGTATAGTGTTTATCCTTTAGTATTTAGGAGCGCCTATAACGTTGCCTTTAGCGATTGTCTATGTCCTTAATCTGCTCTTCATAGACATTTTCTTGTTTTCCAGCTTATGCCTTAGTCCAGTTATTTTGGTAATAGTATTGTAGAATTATCATATTCACCAGACTTTATGTCTGACCCCCTCTTTTCCATCCTTTTTCTCCCTTCAGGTCCGCAGGTTGGGCCAAGTTCTAGTGGAGTCTAGTTGGATCGCTTATCTTCTGGAAAGCTTGGACTGCTGAAGTAAAGTCCAGCTTGTTATCTTTCTTTTTAATGGCTATTCATGTAATGGGATTATGTACTTGTTTTATCAAGATAGATATTGTACTTGACATTGAATATGGTGTTATGATGTAATCAAACATGTTTTGACTTCTGCTACAATGAAATAAAGTTTTTTTGAATTTACAAGTACTATTTTATATCTGTCTTGTTGTAATTTTACTGTTCTATATTCACTTAAAACCTCCATGGAAGTTAATGCATTCCCTTTGTGAGTGACATTAATGGACGTGGGGTGTTACACGTGGTATCAGAGCATAAGGTTACCAGAACAGATAAAAAAAATTTTTTAGAAAAATATTTTTTTTCTAAAGTATTTTTGGAAGAAGTGCTTTCAAAAAAAAAAAAAAAAACATGTTATTTAAAGAGAGTTTTTATGAAAAACATAATCCCAAATAGCCATATCCTTATCATTATCTTTCGAATTCTCCATTTTGAATCTTTCCTTTTTCGTTTCAGCATGGCTGAAGATCTTAATCTCCCAGAAGGTGTGACGATTCCAGGGTGGTTTAGTAGATACTTGGAGGCTAGGGCCACCACTGCAGGCCCAGCGGATACTCCTCCACCCCTAGTTGCACCCATTCCTCCTCCTCCTCCTCCTCCTCGTGTTGACACTTTTGCAAAGACGTGTAAGGAATTCAAGGCTATGGGAGGAAAAACTTTTCAAGGGACTGAGACATTTGTGGAGGCCAGAGATTGGCTTAAGGAGACTGAGGAATTGTTGGATATCTTTGAAGTGGAAGATGGGAGGAAAGTCCGTTTAGCTGCTTGGTTAATGAAGGGAGAGGCCTCGTTTTGGTGGGAGGTTACTAACGGGGAACGTCCAGTTGATTCATGGGCCGATTTCAGACGAAGGTTTGAGGCAAAGTTTCTTTCAAGGGCAGAGGAGAACTTAAATATGGAAAAATTCCTGGCACTAAAGCAAGGAAGCTCATCAGTAAAGGAATATGTCAATAAATTTAATCAGTTAGCAAGGTTTGGCTTGGAGTTGGTGAACACGCCAGAGAAGAAAGCTTTGAGGTTCGTTAGAGGCTTGAATGAACCGTTGCAAGGGTTGGCTATGACCCACATCCCTATGGGAGCCACCTTTGAAAAGCTAGTAGAAATGGCACTTATGCATGAGGATAAGGCAGTTGAAAAGAAAGGGGATCAGAAGAAACCCCAACAGCAAAATAAGAAGGGTGGTAAAAACAATAATGGCAAAGGGAAGAAGAAATGCTTCAATTGTGGGACGCCTGGCCATCTCAGCAAAGATTGTAGAAAGAAAAAGAAGACTGGTTGTTTTCATTATGGAGATGCGGGACATTTAGTGAAGGACTGTCCAAAGAAGGGGCAGAGGGCAGGGTCTACCTCGGGAGGACAAGTGCAGGCTCTTATGGCACCAGGGCAGGCAAGGGGGCAAGTTCAGGCTATTGCGGCCCCACCGCTGCAAGAAAGAGGTAGAACAATTTCTGTTGAAAGCTTAGTTTTTCTGTTTGATCATCCTGTCCGTACCTTATTCGATTCTGGCGCATCTCATTCGTTTATCTCTGCATCATTAGTTGAATCACTGCACTTGAACACCAGTTTAGTAGAGGATCCCTTGGTCGTTTCAAATCCAATTGGGGGTTCGGCTCATTTGACCATGATATGTTTGGATTTGAAAATCTCTATACTTAGCGTTGAATTTAGATGTGATGCTTATGTATTGGGCTTCACGGGCTATGGGCTAATTTTAGGAATGGATTGGTTGTCTAGAAATAGGGCCATTCTTGATTGTGAAAGGAGAGTAGTTAGGCTTGTGACTCGCCTTGGTAATGCTCTCGACATCTTTTGTAATCCCATAAATTCCGTTATTCTAAGTTATCTTGAATCGCTTGACGCGTCTGTAGAGAACCTGCGATCGGTAGAAGTGGTCCGGGAATATCCGGATGTGTTTGAGGAGGTGAAGGGCTTACCTCCAAAGCGGGAGGTAGACTTTCGAATTTATCTTGTGGATAATGCTAAACCCGTATCTTTGCCAGTGCGCCACATGGCTCCTCGTGAAAGGAGGGAACTCAATAAGCAAGTAAAGGAGTTGCTTGAGAAGGGGTTCATAAGACGCAGTATATCGGAGTGGGGTGCTCCAGTAGTTTTTGCCACAAAGGCGGATGGGTCTCTTAGACTTTGTATGGACTATAGAGAACTAAACAATCTTACTAAAAAGAACCGACACCCACTGCCGAGGATTGACGATCTCTTTGATCAGTTAGTTGGCGCCTCAGTGTTTTCGCAGTTGGACTTAGCCACTGGCTTTCATCAACTGAGAGTGGCTGAGGATAGTATAGATAAGACTGCTTTTAGGACTCCTGATGGATTCTATGAATGGCTAGTGATGCCCTTTGGTTTGACAAACGCCCCTGCATATTTTGTTGATTTGATGAGTAGGGTGTTTAGGGAATACCTTAACAAATTCGTGGTAGTCTTTGTGGATGACATCTTAGTCTTTTCTAAGAATAAAGAAGAGCACTCCCTACATCTTAGGGAAGTGTTGGAAACCCTTCGAGCGAATAACCTTAAGGCAAAATTTTCTAAGTGTCACTTCTGGAGGAAGGAAGTACGGTTCTTAGGGCACGTGGTTTCCAAAGAAGGGATAGCAGTGGATCCCGTAAAGGTGGTGGCCATCCAAGATTGGAAGGTCCCTAAAAATGCAACCGAAGTAAGAAGTTTCTTGGGGTTGGCTGGCTATTATAGGAAGTTTATCAAAGACTTCGCAAAAATATCAGCTCCATTAACACGGTTAACGAAGAAGAACCTGGTTTTTACGTGGGACAAAGATTGCGATGATGCGTTCCAACGTTTAAAGAGAGCCTTAACTTCAGCCCCAGTCTTAGTGCTGCCAGACGGGAATAAACCGTTTACCATCTATACTGATGCTTGTGGGACGGGACTTGGCGCGGTCCTCATGCAAGAGGGAAGAGTAATAGCCTATGGTGGAAGGCAGTTGAGGGTTCATGAAAAGAATTACCCCACGCATGACTTAGAGCTAGCCGCAATTGTTTTCGCACTTAAGTCTTGGCGTCACTATCTTCTTGGTGAGAAATTCAAACTGTTCACTGACCACAAATCATTAAAATACTTATTCTCTCAGAAGGATTTGAATTTAAGGCAGCAACGGTGGATGGAATTCTTAGCCTCATACGATTTTGAAATAACATATACCCCGGGCAAGGGTAACGTGGTGGCAGACGCCTTAAGTAGGAAAAGGTTGTCCTTGAGTCCGTTGTTTGTTGAACGACAAAGCTTAGAATTCATCTCTATGTTTGACTTTAGACCCTCCGTTGACTTAGTACCCGGTCTGTTAGCATCCTTGGAGGTTAGACCTACACTTCTAGGATGGGTTGGTGAGGCACAGCGAGACGACCCACGGTTGGTTGAGATAGTAGAAAAGCTCAAAAGGGGGGAGTCGTCAAGCCATCTTCGTAGGTAAACCCTAGACGATAAGGGTTGGTTACGAAGGGATAATAGACTTTGTGTACCGCAAGACGAAGACTTAAGGAAGGCCATTCTTGATGATGCTCATCGCTCAAAAATGACCATTCATCCTGGCGGGGATAAGATGTACAAAGATATGAAGCGGGTTTTCTTTTGGGCCGGTATGAAAAAGGATGTGGCCGAGTACGTCGCTAGATGCTTGGTGTGCCAACGAGTTAAAGCAGAACAAAAGAAACCCGGTGGGTTGCTTCACCCATTAGAAGTTCCACTATGGAAATGGGAAAGCATCTCAATGGATTTTGTGGATGGATTACCAAGATCAAGGAAGGGTAACACGGGGATTTGGGTTATAGTAGATAGACTTACTAAAAGCGCCCATTTTATTCCCGTGAAAAGTAAGAGGACTGCTCCGTGGTTGGCTTCTGTATACATTAAGGAGATAGTTCGTTTGCACGGTATTCCTTCTAGTATAGTAAGCGACCGTGACCCCATCTTTACTAGCGAATTTTGGAAGAGTTTACAAGAGGTGGTAGGGACTCAGCTATGTTTGAGCACCGCATATCATCCTCAGACAGACGGCCATACCGAGAGGGTGAATCGCATTCTAGAGGATCTTTTAAGGCTTTGTATCCTAGACTTTGGGGGTACATGGGAAGAGCACCTTCCGTTAGTAGAATTCGCATATAACAATAGCTTTCAGTCTAGTATTGGCATGGCACCTTTCGAAGCTCTTTATGGAAGGCCTTGCCGTTCGCCTACATGTTGGTGGGAATCTACCGATAAAATCCTACTTGGGCCCGATATGGTTAGGGAAACCTCGGAGAAGATTGAGTTGATTCGAAGGAGGATGAAAGCAGCACAAGATAGGCAAAAATCGTATGCTGATAAGAGGAGGACAGATCTTGAGTTTGACATTGGGGACATGGTTTTTATCAAAGTATCTCCGTTACAGAATGTTGTTCGCTTTGGGTCCGTGGGGAAATTAGCACCAAGGTTTGTAGGGCCGTTTCCTGTAAAAGACAGGATTGGGAAGATGGCATATAGGGTGGAGTTGCCTGAGAAACTTAGTGGAGTACACGACGTATTCCATGTATCACATTTGAGGAAGTGTTTGCACAAGACCGCGGAGGTGGTAGAGCCGAGCTTGCTTAAAGAGGTGGAAATAGAGCGTGATGCAACAATTAGACGAGCTCCTACATGCATTCTTGGGTCGGAGATCAAAAAGTTGAGGAATCGAGAGGTCAGACTGGTTAAAGTGCAATGGGGAGATGATGAGAGCAACGCAACTTGGGAGACAGATGAGAAGATGCGTTCGTTGTACCCTTTTCTTTTTGAGGGTATGTCTTTTAATTTCTCCTTTATCGCTTATCTTATCTTATCTTATCTTTAGTATGTCCTCTCATTAGTATCTTTGACCTTTAGTTAGGATAATCCTATGGTTGAAACATGTGTTTGAGACATGTTATGTATGATGGATGCAAAATGGATGCAAGTGTTTGCTAGTGGTTGCTCGTGGATGCATATATACACACACTTTAGGCACTAGATCGGCTCAGTCACTTCATATTGCATATTGCATATATATGGATGTATTTAGTATAATGGATGAATAATGGTTGTACCATCATATGGATGCTGCATTCAGTTGAATGGGTGTGCACGCATATAGAAGTAGTATGTAAGCAATTAGGATCTTTTGCATACATAATGGATTCATGACACTTACATAATTTGCATTAAGGAGGTCAACTGAATCAGTAGACCGCCTGATTTCGCATTAGGTAAGGACATGTACACACACTTGCATATGATCACAAAGCATTAGAAGTCTTTTAAGGACAATGGATGCCTGTGTATGATGGATGAGTAGATGGACGTTTGGATGGTAGGATATACATTCTTCCAGACTTGAAGATTTCGGGGACGAAATCCTAAAAGGAGGGAAGAATGTAACACCCCGAATTTTCTATTAACACTAAAGTTGCTAAAATAATAATAAGTGTGTAGAAGAGGGGATGTATCTAATATGAATATAAAAATATTAATAAATATGTAAGAGAGGGGATGTATCTATTATGAATATAAAAATATTAATAAGTGTGTAAGAGAGGGGATGTATCTAATATGTATATAAAAACAATAATAAGTGTGTAAAAGGGGGGGAATGTATCTAATGTGTACATTGTAGAATATATATATATATATATATATATATTGCTGAGTGTTTGCTGAGTCACTTCTGACTCATTGCTGAGTCAACAAGATAAACCCCATCTTGTCTGAACGGCTGCGGTTATTTCTAGGTTAAATCTAATGGCCTAAATGCATTCTAAAATCTATAAATAAGTGGGTAGACCCTAAACCTAAATCACTTGTAAAATTAGAGAAGCTACCGTCATGCTGCTGCCATGGAGTTCAGCGTAGCCGTCACAAACTAAGAAGAGGAAGCCTAATCATCTACAACTAAATCTACACAAATCAAATCAAAAGATCTCTCTTTCTCTAATTCTTTTCTTTTGTTGGTGAGTATGGTGATTCTCACAAGACTATTACAAACTAATTTGACTCAGTTATGAATGGATCACAAGAAAGTGATGTGATTTGTAATTGTAAATTCTATATATTGTGGATCTCTTATTATGTTATTATGTTGTCGTATGATGTAAATTATATATGCTATGTCATGCTATGTTGTAAATTCTCTTATGCTATGTCGTGCTATGTTGAGAATCATGTCAAGCTATGTTATACTATCATACTATGCCATGTTTTAAATCATGCTATATTATGTTGAAAAATCATGATGTTGTTGGATCATGCTTAAAGTTATGTTTTTTTTTCTTAATTTAAATGGATCTTGTTTATGGGAATTTGCCTATTAGGTTAGGTGTACCCATAAACTTGAAACTATAATTAAATAAAACTTGAATATGGGAATTTGCCTATTGAGTTAGGTGTACCCATATAAAACCATGTTGTTAAAAAATTAGATGATGTTGATTCACACATGTTCATATGTAAGTTTATGAAAATTGATTGAGATTATATTAGGTGAATTTTGAACAAGTTGACACCTTTAGGTCCATGACATGTATAATCTATGCAAGTTTCACCCCTTATTATGATTCATTTGGTCACATATACATGTTGTTATTATGATAATCTCTTTTATGCTATGAGTTAGGCTATTCGAGTCTAACATATATTTTGCGAATAAACGTTCAAACGTGGGGTAGGGGTAATATTAGGAATTAATAAATTGGGTGCAATTTTGTAAGATTTTGCATACCATGAATGGATGTCCATAATTGAGTCAATTATGGACATTGTTAAAAATTGGAAGTAATTAATAATTCAAGTAGGGAATTATTAAAATTGGGGGAAAGTGGATTATTATTAATAATCAATGCTTAGGACACGAGGTTGGACCCGTTTGTGATGTAAACCTGCCCGGACCCGCCCGACAAATCCAGTAGTCACAAATGTCGGCCCAATGTGAGAGGTCCTAGGCCCAAACTAAAGCATAACAGTTGTAAAGACACGAGGTTAGACTCTTTTATGGTGTAAGACTGCCCGGACCCGCCCGGCAAATCCAGCTGCCATAAATGCCAGTCTAATGTGAGAGGTCTTTATGAGGATATGGCCTTAATGAACTAAGAAATACTTAACCAGATAATCATGTAAGGTGGGACATGGGGGTTAAGTAGGTGCCTTGGGTGGCATGAGGAATCTGGTGGTTGCCTTTAGAGGCATTTGAAATACGATTAGACTTAACCAAACACACATGTAAATGAACATGACTAAGTGGGTTAAGTGGGATGGACTAATGGGGACAAGCTTAGGTGGAATGCTTGTGGTAAATAGTGGGGGCCCATTTCAACCAGTATCCCAAAACGTATCTTTGTGGGCTCGACCCAATTCGAGGACGAGACACGCATACTGGGTTTGACTATAAGAGGCCAAAACATGGAGCGGTGGCAACGCAAGTCCAACGGGTTTCATATGCGTGTGTGGACCCGGGCTGGTAGGTAAGACGTTGTTGCATCGTGTAGGTATAAGCCGTGCATATCCGTTGTATCAGGTTGCCACTTTAGGGGAGTGATACACCCCACTGTGGGGCCAGCACGGGTATCTACGAGTTAGGGAGCCGATCGAATAATGGGAAGTAGGGTACACCTAGTGGAGATAGGGGCAGGCGGCACCTATGTAGTCAGCTAGGGGTACGTAAAGCCATTGGGAAAGTTTCTAAGTGAAGCTAAGTGGGATGAATCTTTAGGGTGACTGGTGTGGTGCAGTATAGTGTTTATCCTTTAGTATTTAGGAGCGCCTATAACGTTGCCTTTAGCGATTGTCTATGTCCTTAATCTGCTCTTCATAGACATTTTCTTGTTTTCCAGCTTATGCCTTAGTCCAGTTATTTTGGTAATAGTATTGTAGAATTATCATATTCACCAGACTTTATGTCTGACCCCCTCTTTTCCATCATTTTTCTCCCTTCAGGTCCGCAGGTTGGGCCAAGTTCTAGTGGAGTCTAGTTGGATCGCTTATCTTCTGGAAAGCTTGGACTGCTGAAGTAAAGTCCAGCTTGTTATCTTTCTTTTTAATGGCTATTCATGTAATGGGATTATGTACTTGTTTTATCGAGATAGATATTGTACTTGACATTGAATATGGTGTTATGATGTAATCAAACATGTTTTGACTTCTGCTACAATGAAATAAAGTTTTTTTGAATTTCCAAGTACTATTTTATATCTGTCTTGTTGTAATTTTATTGTTCTATATTCACTTAAAACCTCCATGGAAGTTAATGCATTCCCTTTGTGAGTGACATTAATGGACGTGGGGTGTTACAAATTCCCAATCGATTAGTTTTGCTCCATTAATTAATTATTATTATTTATTTACCTTTTGAATTAGGAATTTCAAATGTATACATTAAATTAAGATTTTATATATATGCACACATACACACACACATATATATATATACGCTTAAGTTAAAACCTACCTATCTGTTTGAATTTTCCAATTATAACGTGAACTGTATTAAACCAAATACATTATAAAATAAAAATGGAAAATTCAAACGAATACGTGCATTTATTTTACCACCAAAATCGCACTTTCATGCACCAAATAAAATAAGTAAATCTCTATTTATTTTTTATTTTTTATGTAAATCTATAACCATATCTGCCTTAATCCAGTATCACTATAAAAGTGAGCGCATTTCATAGTCATCTAGCACACCAAAAAATCAACATTACATCATTTCTTTATCCATGGCATCTTCAAGTCGCATGTTCCTGTTCATCCTTTTCATTTTCTCAATTTTTGTTCTAGGTAATTCTATTATCAATTGACATATGTTATCCTGTAATATGTTTCATTGATACACATGTAAAAGTAATAATAATAAGTTTCATTAATTAGTTAATTATGTGGATTATTTGAATTTTGCAGGGAGGTACAAGACAATAATGGCTGATGATTGTGAAAATGCAAGGCGTGCAATAAACATACAATTCTGTTACGCATCGCCGCACAGATGCTACACTGCCTGTAAAAGTATAGGTTATAATGATTCACACTGTGCCAATGGCAATGTTGCCCGTGATAGATGCATTTGTGTGAATAATTGTAAACCACCTGGTAAATAAGGGCATCCAGATGCTAAGTGTAATCTGATTTTGCACCACACATGTTGTTAAGAAAGCAAAAGCCAATAAATAAATTTGATTACGAATTATCTTCATATAAAGCTATACTTGTGCTCTCGTTTAGATTTATACTTGTGTTCTTTTTCAATTATACTAGTTGTTATTACAATATAAATGATGAATCATATATACTATGATCTAAAATGAAGTCTTTGATTCGGTTGTTCCTTCTATTTGTTACATTTGAAATTTTTCTAGGTTCTGATCCATTTGCTTCACCTGTTTTTTCTTGAACCTCCAAGAGTTGTGGATTTCTTATTTTTACATTAAAACTTTCAACTTTGAGACTATTTGAGTTTGGATACATTAGATGAACTTGACGGAAGAGACAAATGATTAAGCAAATAATTGGAGGTGGTCAAGAATCTCATTAGTTAAGAGTGTTTTCGAAGGAAATATACATAATAAAAGCGCTACACTTTGTGCTATGTGACTTACTTTGATCTTCCAAGAATTTATGAGAAACTAATTGTTCACATTCCACTAAAAAAAATGTTTATATTATGACATGGGGAAACTAAATCAAATGAGAAAATAAATTCAACGTGGAGAAGAATAGAACATTTGATTCTGTGCAAGGCTATTACGTGAAATATAAATGAGAAAAGCTTCACATTAGGTCATTTGATAAGTACAACAATCTTCTTTTTCATTTTCTTTAAGAGCCTATACAACGAGTTAGTTTTCTAATTTCAAAATATATTCCAAGTGTATATATGATTGATGTAAGTTTAAACATAATTAATGTTTTTTTTTCCATAGTATCATGGATGAGATAAAATTAAATATATTAAATAAATTCGCTGTATTAAATATAATGCATTAATTGAAAATTTCAAATAATAATTAAATCAATATTGTTTGTCTTTACCAAAACCTTAGAACAAGATACTAAATAAATAAGAATGACACATGAATTTGCAAGTTCCGTTAAACTTTTAAAGTCATTTTTACAATGAAATGCAATTTATTTCAAAATTTTGAGTTTATTTTCTGGGGAAAAACCTTTTTCATTGTGTACTTTAAATCAGATGTTATGTTTAGGCGTTTAATTGCTTCTTAAAGAGATGCATTATTGTGTAGATTTGGATGCTTTTATTTTTACTTTGCATTTTCGTAGTTTATTGTTTTCATCAAGGATGAGAGGGCTACAATTGTGATTGTAGATTTAAAGCACATTACAACTCTATCAAGTGTTAGAGGAATGTTGGGATAATGGTAAATTTTCTGTTACCATATTATTATCAGTCATTTTGTTACCATTTTTTAATAAAGTCAGTATATTAATAATAAATTTATATTATTAACAATGGCATTAATTTACTAGTCCGCTCATAATATATGTAATATTCTATAGATTTGGATGCCTTTGTTTTTACTTTGCATTTTCATAGTTTGTTGTTTTCGAACAAGGATGAGACAATTACAATTGTGATTTTAGATTTAAAGCACACTACTCTAGCAAATATTAGAGGAATGGTGGGAAAATGGTAAATTTTTTGTTACCATATTATTATCATTCAATTGGTACCATTTCTTAATAAAGTCGGTATACCAGTATTTTCAGTATCGTAACAGTATATTTATATATTTTTATGTTATAATATCAATAGCATTTTCTCAAAACCAATGATAACATTAATTTACTAGTCCCCTCATAATATGTGTATATTCATTTAATATGTTGTATTCCAAACATTTAAGAGAAATAAAATGAAATACTCAATCCAAGAATTCGGTTCAAATGGTGTAAAGTACATTTCTGTTATTTCTCAATGATGTACTTTAAATGTAAGATGAATCATCATTAAACATACAAATAAATCAAGATTTTCATTTTTCTTGACAAATTAGTATACCGTTGTCAGATTAATGGTGTACTAGCCTTTGGCATACCAAAAAATGGATAATGATAAAATAAATAATTTTATTTTACCAATCAAAAAGGTACGATAAATTTATTTGTACTCTTTTTTGGTAAAAAAAAAATAGTTGAGTTGTTAGGTGCGTGGACTTGTGCAATTTAACTGAAACACGTTAAATCTCTATGTTGACTAATAAAATTTTCAATCTTAGAATTGAACTAACCCATTGTGAAAACAAAGGCCATTTGATAATCGTTGGATTAAAATTGTAAGGGGGTTTTTTGACACAAGGACAAAATTAAAGGAAAATTTAGGCACAAGGACAAGAGGTCAAAAAATTAGCCGCAAGTACACTTTTTTAATGTAAATCGAGGAATTCAGGAGGCCACTATCATTTTCTATTTTATACTATATAGTGTCCTTGTCGCTGAATTTTTGTCCTTTTTCCTTGTGCTTAAATTTTCCTCTAATTTGGTCCTTCATGCTATTATCTTGGATTTTTGATTAGGATTGGGATTAATTGGTAAAATGGATTAAATTTGTATAATGAGGTAGAAAGCAAGAAAATTAACATAAATTGCAAAAAAAAACATAGGGTGGTTTGGCAAGTTTGCCTAAATAAACTACGAAAAACTATTACTATGTTTACACCTTATGATTACAAGAGAATAATAAGAAGTTATATACGCACCAACTCTTAAAATAGCTAAGAATAAAAGAACTCACGGTAAAAATGGCAGCCGCCACTTTCCACGCTTCCAATACCTAGATCTGTCGATCTTGCGCAACCGCCTCCTCTTCATTTCTTCCTCCGCGTCTTTTTGCTCCACCCTTATGGCCAAGAAAAAGAACCCAAAGTCTCAGCCTTCATCTTCTATAACGACGAGATCTAGTAGCCACGCTCAACCCCATGAATCCTCTTCTGAATCGGAAAATGAAGCTGCTCCTGATGCTGATGGTGCTCCTCCTCGATCTATTTTCATGCTTCCAGAGTCCCATCCTTTGAATGTATTAATTGATGAAATTGCCGCATCTAGAACTGCTGCTTCTCCGCACACTCTGCAAATGGGTAAGTCCCCTTTATCTCCCTTGATTCGGAATGCTCCCTCTTGGCATTTGCCTGGTCCGAGTTCTCGAACTATGGTAGGAGGAATTATGACTGAACATGTAAATTTGGTTGTGGACTTGGGTAAAGTAATGAGTTCAGCAGTTAAAAATAATGATGATTTGGGTATGAATGTTGTTTGTGACGGTCAGGTGCCTTTAGGTTGTGCCGGTCTGTCTGACCATCTTTCCACTAGCTCTGAAACAAGTAATGATTTCCAGCGCCCTCCACCTATTCGACAGAACTCCCCAAACGTCCATAATAAAACTCCAGCTTCACCCCTTCCTCCTCATCTATACTCCCAAAATTCCCTGGTATTTAACATTAATATCCAAGCTCCTTCATTTGCTAAACCTTTATATGTTGCAGCAGCGACGAACCCTATCCCAAAAGCTCCCAAGAAATGGACGACTTTATTTGATTCTCTTCCTCGTGTTGCGGGGGAATACATGCCGATAGAATTCGAGATACCTCATGTTGAAACTGGATCTGTTCCTCTACAGGAAGTTCATGAAGAAGCTGCAAATTTCTGGAATGAATATATTGTAGGTTTCTTTTTGGACTCTAAGCCGCCTACTGTCAAGATGTGTACTACTTGTCGTACCTCATTGCAAATCCGTGACCCCATGAAAATGACGTTTGTTGATGGCTTATACTACTTTAAGTTCTCCGCTGCTGCTGAGAGGTTACGTGTACTTGAAGCTGCGCCTTCTATTATTGAAGGTCGACCATTTATTGTGACATATTGGAGTGCTATGATTGATAGAGTGCGTGAAAAAGTCCTTTCTATACCTGTCTGGGCGCAGTTCACCCACATTCCGTCAGTGCTCCAACCACTTCTTGGCCTTAACTGGCTAGCATGTCATATTGGTAAACTAAAATGTTTTGATGCGAATACCGTTGCAAGAAGAAACTTGGTATATGCTAGGGCCCTTATAGAGATTACTCCTGATAAACCTCTGTCTACTCAAATCAAAGTTAATCTAGATAATCGTGTGCACTACGTGGACGTCAAGTATAGAAGACAACTTGACATTTTCACAAGCTGCAAATCCTTTGGTCATTGCTCTGAGGCTTGTCCGCATGTTGCGTATATGCCTCTCCCAGCTAAGAATCCCTTACCTAAGCCACTTAAACGTGTTTGGGTCCCTACTGGTAGGTTGATTAATCATGCCGAGGTTGTGGTGCCTCCAGCTACCATCTTGCCTGATGTTCCTCCGGATCCAGACATCTCTTGGAATGAGCAAGAACATGCTTAGATTCACTCTCCTCTGGTCTGCATTGTGACACCAATGAAGTCTTCATCATTTTTATTGATGATAAAGAGGAAGATCGTAGTCGTCTTTTCTACGAACCTGATGGTGACAAACTGATTTTGAGATTTGATAGTGAAGTTGGAGAAATCAATGAGATTATCTTGAAGGATCCTTCTTGGGATCAATACCGACTATTAGCACCTAACACTATGGAAGATTTGGTGCTTCGCTTTCAGAACTTTAAGCGTTGATTGACATAGAAATGTGTTTATTTTATGCTCTTATATCTTATCTTTTGTATATAAATAAATATTACTTGGGTATTGTTTTGTTATTTTTACAGATAGTCCAATCCAGCCCGCATGCAACCAGAAATGTAGAAAAATAGAGTTCAATTTGCTGTGTATTTGCATTTTGAAGAATTATAGATGAAGATATCACATCTAGTTGCTGTTGGACAAGAAAAGGAGTGATAAAAAGGCTTTGCACATCACAAATCAATGAAGAAATGTCAAGGAAGCAAGAGGAAAAAGAGAAAAGGCCCAAATTTGCTTTATTTATCTAAGGCCCATTTATGTTTCTCATTGTAAACTAATTAGTGGTGTAATGACCAGGCCCATTTACCATTAGGGTTAGGGTTAGGGTTTGGCTATCTACCCTATATATACCCCTGTAATAACCTTGTAGCCACCATATCCTATCTCATATCTTATTCCATTTCTCTAATAAAGTTCTTCTTCCTCTTTTTATTTTCTGCATTTTTTTGTTTTCTTAGCAACTAGTGTTGTCTATACGATTAGATTCGGTAGAACACTATTTGTATTTTGCACTTGTTTGCATTAGTGATTTACCGTCTGATTAGATTCAGCGGAAATCCTAATTTTAATTCTTGTTTGTTATTTCAATTTCTGCAGTTTTCTGTAATTTCAATTTCTGCTTTTTATTATTTTCTTAGGACAAATTGGGTTTGATTAGATTCAAATCTAATTCATAGTTTCAATTGCTTTCCATTGAAATTGTGATTTGATCGTCGGTTCAGTTAGATCTGTTCTGAATCAAATTACAGTTTTAATTTTGTTTTGTTTTGCAAAATCAACCTCCAAAGTTCGTCTAACACGCCCACGAAACATATAAATAATAAAATTTAACTTTCCTCCCTGTGTTCGACCTGTATGCTACACACCTGTATGCTTGCAGAATTTATTACAAATGTCGCGCTTTTCTAATTCATAGACTAGCGTCGATCAAGCGTACTATGTCTCCTTACACCAATTTTTTCTACAGTGATGACGATGATTGTAACGACCCGGAAAAAGGTCAATCTTGGTTATCCGATATACAACACATATCGAACATCCAAGGATCGAAAATACCGGTAGTTAATGAAAGAAATTAGAGGGTGAGAATAGATAAGATAGAAACTTAGAATATAAGAAGAAGAAGAACACAACATCAGAGTACCACGAAGCTCACGGCGGAACGAATAACATATAATATATATCATAACTTTGAAATACAAATCTGTACTTGAATATACATATCATTTCCAAAGTATAACACTTACAACACAGCGGAAATAAATAATAGCTATATTATCCTGAAGCCTCCTACTCTAAGCTCTCCAAGAATATCTGTAAAATCCTAACTACTTGACTGCCCGTATAAAATTGGGCACCCAAGAGTTTAGGGAAACAAAACAAAATAAACTCCGGGTCAGTCATGGGACTAGTATGAGTAAAACAGTTAAAAACAGTTTGAACAAGTAAACGATATCTCATAAGACCACGCCGTATAACGGAACGGGTTTTTCCCTTATGAGAATCCAAAACATCTTTATATCAAAAACCTTTTGATATTATAATAATGTCTATTAACCACAATATAATAATCATCTAGCAGAAACGCTTTCATCTCACGTTCTACATATATAGTATACAATCAAAACCGCAAGCACGTATTGAGCAACGGATTTCCAACTATGACAAGGTATGGAACCACCTTTCGCTAGTGTACCTCTAGAGAGGAATACACTAGGTTTAACAAGAACATCTTGCAACCCGGCCACACATGATCGACCACTCATTTCGCTTGAGTGTATCGAATGTATATCACCAACGGGTGGGATCAGCAACCGTTTCCCGAATGGGACAGCATCGACAATAGATTTTTAGAAGTAAATGAAACTCTAGATCAGGTGATTATACACCCTGATAGGTGCGACCTACCTAGCCATGCTGCCTGTCCGATTTTTTTCATTTTCCAGTTGTGAGGCTAGAGGCCACGCTTATCTCTGACAGATCACACAGTTTGTTCACTTTGAATGTCACATCGTCATACCCGCCAAATCACAAATTGATTTCCCCAAAAATACCACGGGTATACAGCTAAGAGAAACGAATTCCTCCGCCACCAAACATAAATACGTTTGAAGAGATCAACTTACGCAATCTATTAAATATACTCTGTCAAACATTCTTTTATACAGGTCGTCCTAGGGCTGGACAAACCGAAGGCACTGTTCAGTACAACCATCTTAGGCAATCTTTACCTAAAATTTATACAACAACCCTTGCACTTGACTCCGTCTTCAATTACCTTTGGCATATATGATTCGCAACTCTTATGCAAATATGGAGTGGTTCTTCCGATAATAATCCAACCAGTCTCTCCATATTAACAACATTAAAATGGTCGAAAACTTCGATAGTCGATGAGTTAACTATCAAAGAAAAATACGTGTGCAAACAACGATCTTATTTCCAGATGGAAATTACATCGATCAATCACCAATCAACTTTTATCCTTTAAATTAATTTATCATTAATTTATTTCATTTGTCATTTCCTGTTTCCAAATATTCAACATTTCTTATTTTCTAAATTTAGAAAATATATGTTATTAACACTGGAAAACATTTCCATTTCTTGTTTTCTATATTAGAAAACATTTCTGATTCTTATTTGGAAAACATTTCCAAAACTCTTACATTGGACTTAGACAGATGTTTAAACAAACCATCGCTATGCTAACTCAAACCATTACACTTATTAACTAAATTTACTTAACCATCCTTTACTATCAAACCTTAGCCCTTTCCTTAGTTAAGAAGTAAGTCAATGAAGTTGGGGTATAATTACCTCTCAGACCTTAACTGAACAATATTTTAACTTCGGAATAGACAAATTTTATCTTTTAAACCTTTAACAAACTTCCTTACGTAACTCTCTTTCGAATAATCTCTATTCGATAACTCCTCCCTTCGAATAACTATATTCGATAATCTCTCTTACGAATAACTAGATTCGAAAACCTTTCTTCGAATAAACTATATTCGATTAACTCTATTCAACTAACTCTTATCAATTAACTCTATTGGATTAACTCTTTTTGATTTAACTCTAATCGACTAACTCTATTTGATTAACTCTTTTCACTTTACTCCTTTCGAATAAACTATATTCGATAACACCTTTAATTCTATTCGAATAAACTATATTCGATTAACTCCTTTAATTCTATTCGAATAAACTATATTTGATTAACTCCTTTCGAATAACTAGATTCGATAACTCCATTCGAATAACTAGATTTGATAACTCCTTTCGAATAACTAGATTCAATAACTCCTTTAGAATAACTAGATTCGATAACTCCTTTCGAATAACTGGACTTGATAACTCCTTTCGAATAACCAATATTCGATAGCTCCTTTCGAATAACTAGATTCGATAACTCCTTTCGAATAACAAATATTTGATAACTCCTTTCGAATAACTAATGTTCGATAACTCCTTTCGAATAACTAGATTCGATAACTCCTTTTGAATAACCAATATTCGATAACTCCTTTCGAATAACTAATATTCGATAACTCCTCTTCGAATAAATTATATTCGATAAATCTTCTCGAATGAACTATATTCGATTACTCTTCTCGAATGAACTATATTCGATTACTCTTATCGAATAAACTATATTCGATTACTCTTCTCGAATAAACTATATTCGATTACTCTTCTCTCGAATAAACTATATTTGATAACTCTTCTCGAATAAACTATATTCGATTACTCTTCTCGAATAAACTATATTCGATTACTCTTCTTGAATAAACTATATTCGATTACTCTTCTCGAATAAACTATATTCGGTTACTCTTCTCTTGAATAAACTATATTCGATAACTCTACTCGATTTACTCCATTTGAATAACTCTAACTGGTTAACTCTAACTGATTAATTCTAACGGATTAATTCTAACTGATAAATTCTAATTGATTAATTCTAACTGATAAATTCTAACTGACGAATTCTAACTGATTAATTCTAACTGATTAATTCTAACTGATAAATTCTAACTGATTAACTCTAATTGGTTAACTTTATCTAATTTACTCTATTCGATTAACTCTAACCGAATAACTAATATTCGATTAACTCTTTTGGATAACTCCTTTGATTTATTCCTTTGAATTATTTCTTTGAATTATTCCCTTGAATTATTCCTTTGAATTATTCCTTTGAATTATCTCCTTTGAATTATTCCTTTGAATTATCTCCTTTTCTGTTTGTTTACTTAACAAATAACTATTCCCTTTTCAAATTCTATTTATTTAACAAATAAATATTTCTTTTATCTTTCCTATTTATTTAACAAATAAATATTTCCTTTAACTTTCCTATTTATTTAACAAATAAATATTTCCATTATCTTTCCTATTTATGTAACAAATAAATATTTCTATTTAATCTATTTGTAAATGTTTTACAAATATTTCCTTTTTAATTCTATTTGTAAATGTTTTACAAATATTGTTTTTTTTCTATTTTATTTGTAAATGTTTTACAAATATTTCTCTTTCTATTTGTTTTGAAAATATCTTCGTTTTTATTTGTTTTACAAATATATTTCCTTTATATTTGTATTACAAATATATTTCCTTTATATTTGTTTTACAAATATATTTGTTTTTAACTCTTTTGATTTTATAATTATTTCCTTATATAAAATCCTTTTTCCTTTTATATATAAAATCCATTGGTTTTATATAAATAATTTATTTTCAAAATATACTTTGAAAATCCCCTTTTTATATTCCAGTATTTCTTATGGTGTTTCAAATACCATATATCACTGCTAGGTATCACCCAAACACACATAGTCAACAATAGATTGTATATGACATCACATATCACAATATATATGAAAAATAGTAAAATAAATGTTGAGGAATCCAGTTGGATTCGTCCAACCTGTTTCCCTGCATCACAGATGTTAAACAACATAGTTAACATCGATTTCATTTCAATATGAAATATTCTATTAAACATAATCAATATTTGATTAACGATATATATATATCGTTATCTATAATTTCAACCAATACATAAGCAATTCAACCAAACAGTTAACACACAACAATCAACAGACAATTATCAGTTCTAAGAATGCGTTATAAAAATATAACTTTTCAGAGTTGGTGAGTTTTACTCACATTGGACGATCATCGCCATCGCTTGGTTCAGACAATTTATTTTGCTATATATTGTGACAAGCTCCAATCCACTCCCAACTAGTTCCATTGTGTAGTGTCCGTCCATACGATCCCAACATGACTGACCGTTCGAATTTCTAACACTGTATGAACGAGTCATTGCGTCTATAACTTAATATACTAATTTAAATTTAAATTAACTAAGTAAAACCTTAAGTGGGCTTTACCCCGTTTTTAAATCACACCGGCCTATGCCAAATTCCCAAGCCCATTCATGTTAAACCACCGGATCCCATTTCCTCTTCTTCAACATTGACCCCTACTCCCAATTATAGGCCATTACCGAAACTTTTTCTCCACCTTCCTTCCTCTCTGGTACACTGAAACCCAAACCAAAACTTCCATCACTCTTCTTATCCAAACCCGCATCCACCCATCCCCTCATGGTAGAACTCGACCTCCATTCTACCATCTCGTGCTTCGAGCAACTCACATGCTAGTAGTACAGGTACCAAACAAAATCTCCACCAAACTCCACTAAAGTTTCACAACCGATGCTCCTTTAAACCACAACTCCAAATATCAACTCCAAATCCAATATCGTTGCCTCAAATTCTAGGATATACGAACCCTAGATCTCACGCTGTATACTTTTGCAACTGAAAAACACGATCGAACTCATCACAAGGTGTACGAGATTGAAGAGAAATGGAAAATTGGTGTAAAGAATTTACTCTTGAAATTTATAGAATTTGCTTTGTATTTTCTTTTGATTATTGAAGTTGCGTTTTGGGTTTCTGCTTGCATTTTTAACATTTGAGTGTGTGGTTAGAAAGAGAGGTAGCGCGGACTCCCTTTTGATCAGGGAACTAATTAGGATATTTTTATGTTAATTATTTTATTGATTTTTCCCTCATTACTTTAATGTATTTTCTTCTAAAAATCGGTACGATCACATATGATACCTAAAAATCACGAAACCGGACATGCAACTACAGTTCGACATTACGGTCCCAACGAAACTGGTTTCATCGAATTCCGACTCCGTTTGCTCACTAGCTTATTTTTAACCGTTAAAATATCGACTGTTTTTCACATTAAAATCCCATACGACTACATACTGACTTCAAAAATCATGAAAACTGAAATCTAACAATAACTTAACATTGCAGATGCAATAAAACTAGTTTTGTCGAATTCTGAGGTCGTTTGTAAAACTGGCTATTTTAAAGCTCTAAATAACCCTTTTAAATATATAAATATGTTTAAAAACATTTAAATTAAATATTTAAAAATAAATATTATCATATATATTAATAGTGGAATACCGTACAGCTTCAGAATATTCTTATATGAATTTCTAACTCAATATTTCAAATCCCGATTAAATCGATATTCGATTTATAATGAAATTCCTTTTATAAATATAAATAAATCGTTATAAATTATAAAGGAATTCCATATTGACTCTTCTAAAATTTAATTTGGACATAAATCAAAATCTATACGACGAAATCCTGATTTTTTCTCTTCCATTAGTAAAATATACTTCACCAGCTCCTAACGTTTCTTGTTTCACAGGAATCCAATTGAAGTTCGAATCGCCAAATAACGAACTACCGCGCCATTTCTAGCTCGATTTTTAATTATAATATAATTATATGTTCAAACTTCGTTTATATAATATATTAGTGAATATAATTCAACTCTAAACTGAATTATATATTTTAAATAATCCAATTCACACAATATTGTGAATTCCGCTATTTTTGATTATTTCTGAATCAAATATATTATTTTATTATTTATTTTAATTAAATATTATTTAATTAACCGACCATTTAAATTCTCTAATTCACTATTTAAATAATTAAATAAATTAACTATATCGCTGAAAACTTCCCCACTTAGAATAATTTCGTCCTCGAAATTGCTAAGGTAGAAAACAAACCCTATTGACGGGTTAAAGATCGTTTGTTTATTCCTTAACTTCAATTTTAATTAAACCAATTTAGTTTCAATTAAATTATTAATTAATTCCAATGAAAATTTTCAAAAAAAATCCTGAAAATTTTCTAACACGTTAACTTTTCAAATTTTTTTGCCAACACCTCCTTTGTACTAGTCAGTCGGTAAAACTACAACTCGCCTCTCTGAGCCATCTCCAACCTAAAGGAAAATCAAATAGCCAAGCAGCTTGCCAATTCGGCTCATAAAATCTCCTACCCAATATGAAATATAAACTTGTACCTTTTTGTCAGACATATCATTATATCCTTTACGTCTGCTGCGAATTCAGCATATACCAATGTCATCCCAATCAACTCCAATCATTTTTATCTCTAACACAACCATTCGCTTATATCCGAGCCAAATATCATTTCAAAGTCGAGTACCATCCTTGATTTTCAATTTCTTAACTATCCAACTTACTTGATATCATTCTAATCCAATTCAGTTACCACTTAACTGGCTTTATTTTAATCTTAATTTGTTTTCACAGATTTTTATTTAAATTTGTTTTTAATTCAAACAATTTTCTTCCTAGGAGTTTTTTTAAACAGTTTACCTCTTTCCAAAAATACAATTTTCCTTTTTGAAATTCAACACAACTTGTTTTTTTTCCGAAACAAAATTCAAAACAGTATCTCTGGTAGTAATTCGTCACTTACAAACTTGAAAATGAACACTGATGATGTGGCCAGCATCATCAGAGTTATTTCCCAGCTATCGAAGTGTGTTCAATACTATATCACTTATCAAAACCATTCTTTAAACACTTTTATTTTGAAACCAGTTAAAAATATCATTTACAATGCTGTAAAATAATTTAAAATCGCCCAGGATTTTAAAATTCTCATATATTTAATCCAAATTCATTTAAAACACTTCTCCAACTTTTAAATTCTAATTCTGGTCTAAATTTCAGGTTCAATTCAGTTCGCAACACTTATACGAATTCTAATTGGTTAGCTATATAACCATTTCAATTATAATCAACCAACATGTCCAATATACTATATTTTCAATATATATATTTTTTCTTTATATCAAAATATATTTGGGTAAAATTATTTTCATTTACCCTTTTTTTAAAACATATCGTGTCGACCCATTGTATTCGAGTGTTCAGAAACTCCTATAGATACAGTGGATCAGACTGATCGACTAGAACTCATAAACTACTCAACCAATGAATCTCCATAATATAAAACAATTTTATATTGAATATCAAATACGCTCTCGTATATATACACTCAAACTCAATCTAGGGTATTTCTAACCCCATCTCTACTGAGTCACGCCACAGAGCCAATGTAAATACTTAACCTTAAGCTCTGATACCAACTGTAATGTCCCGGCGATTTCGGTAAGCTTTTCAACCATCCCTCCACCCCCAAGCAGTAGGAAAATGTCCCACCATGGCTTACATTGATACATCAGAACTGCTTTTACGGCCATCCTCGCGACTCGACCAACCCGCTATATTGCAGGAGATGTAGGGGTAAGAGTCTCCTGTTTACCACCTAACGCAAAGCGAGAACCCCCTATCATCCGTACCAATTAAGCAACCAGCTCTGATACCAACTGTAACGACCCAGAAAAAGGTCGATCTTGGTATTTCGATATACAACACATATCGAATATCCAAGGATCGAAAATACCGGTAGTTAATGAAAGAAATTATAGGGTGAGAATAGATAAGATAGAAACTTAGAATAGAAGAAGAAGAACACAACATCAGAGTAACACGAACCTCACAGCGGAACGAATAACATATATATTATATCATAACTTTGAAATATAAATCTGTACTTGAATATACATATCATTTTCAAAGTACAACACTTACAACACAGCGGAAATAAATAATAGCTATATAATCCTGAAGCCTCCTGCACCAAGCTCTCTAAGTATATCTATAAAATCCTGACTACTTGACTGCCTAAAATTGGGTACCCAAGAGTTTAGGGAAACAAAACAAAATAAACTCCAGGTCAGTCATAGGACGGGTATGAGTAAAACAGTTAAAAACAGTTTGAACAGGTAAACGATATCTCATAAGATCACGCCGTATAATGGAACGGGTTTTTTCCCTTATGAGAATCCAAAACATCTTTATATCAAAAACCTTTTGATATTATAATAATGTCTATCAAACACAATATAATAATCATCTAGTAGAAACGCTTTCATCTCACGTTCTACGTATATAGTATACAATCAAAACTGCAAGCACGTATTGGGCAATGGATTTCCAACTATGACAAGGTATGGAACCACCTTTCGCTAGCGTACCTCTAGAGAGGAATACACTGGGTTCAACAAGAACATCTTGCAACCCGGCCACACATGACCGACTACTTATCTTGAGTGTATCGAATGTATATCACCAACAGTTGGGATCAACAACCGTTTCCCGATTGGGACAGCATCGACAATAGATTATTAGAAGTAAATGAAACTCTAGATCAGGTGATTATATACCCTAATAGGTGCGACCTACATAGCCATGCTGCCTACCCAATTTTTGTCATTTCCCAGTTTTGAGGCTAGAGGCCACGCTTATCTCTGACAGATCACACGTTTATTCACTTTGAATGTCAAATCGTCATACCCGCCAAATCACAAATTGATTTCCCCAAAAATACCACAGGTATACAACTAAGAGAAACGAATTCCTCCGCCACCAAACGTAAATACGTTTGAAGAGATCAACTTACGCAATCTATTAAATATACTCTGTCTGACATTCTTCCATACAGGTCGTCCTGGGACTGGACAAACCGAAGGCACTATTCAGTACAACCATCTAAGGCAATCTTTACCTAAGATTTATACAACAACCCTTGCACTTGACTCCGTCTTCAATTATCTGGCATATATGATTCGCAACGCTTATGCCAATACGGAGTGGTTCTTCAGATAATAATCCAACTGGTCTCTCTATATTAAAATGGTCGAAAACTTCAATAGTCGATGAGTTAACTATCAAAGAAAAATACGTTTGCAAACAACGATCTTATTTCCAGATGGAAATTACATCGATCAATCACCAGCCAACTTTTTATCCTTTAAATTAATTTATCATTAATTTATTTCATTTGTCATTTCCTGTTTCCATATATATTCAACATTTCTTATTTTCTAAATTTAGAAAATATATGTTATTAACACTGGAAAACATTTCCATTTCTTTTTTTCTATATTAGAAAACATTTCTAATTCTTATTTGAAAATCATTTCCAAAACTCTTACATTGGACTTAGACAGATGTTTAAACAAACCATCGCTATGCCAACTCAAACCATTACACTTATTAACTAAATTTACTTAACCATCCTTTACTATCAAACCTTATCCCTTTCCTTAGTTAAGAAGGAAGTCAATGAAGTTGGGGTATAATTACCTCTCAGACATTAACTGAACAATGTTTTAACTTCGGAATAGACAAAGTTTATCTTTTAAACCTTTAACAAACTTCCTTATATAACTCTCTTTCAAATAATCTCTATTTGATAACTCCTCCCTTCGAATAACTATATTCGGTAACCTCTCTTACGAATAACAAGATTCGAAAACCTTTCTTCGAATAAACTATATTCGATTAACTCTATTCAATTAACTCTTATCAATTAACTCTATTGGATTAACTCTTTTTGATTTAACTCTAATTGACTAACTCTATTTGATTAACTCTTTTTGATTATCTATTTTCACTTAACTCCTTTCGAATAACTATATTCGATAACTCCTTTAATTCTATTCGAATAAACTATATTCGATCAACTCCTTTAATTATATTCGAATAAGCTATATTCGATTAACTCCTTTCGAATAACTAGATTCGATAACTCCTTTAGAATAATTAGATTTGATAAATCCTTTCAAATAACTGGATTCGATAACTCCTTTCGAATAACTAGATTCGATAACTCCTTTCGAATAACTGGATTCGATAACTCCTTTCGAATAACCAATATTCGATAACTCCTTTCGAATAACTAGATTCGATAACTCCTTTCGAATAACCAATATTTGATAACTCCTTTCGAATAACTAATATTCGGTAACTCCTTTTGAATAACTAGATTCAATAACTCCTCTCGAATAACCAATATTCGATAACTCCTTTCGAATAACTAATATTCGATAACTCATCTTCGAATAAATTATATTCAATAACTCTTCTCGAATGAATTATGTTCGATTACTCTTCTCGAATAAACTATATTCAATTACTCTTCTCGAATAAACTATATTCGATTACTCTTCTCGAATAACTATATTCGATTACTCTTCTCGAATAAACTATATTCGATTACTCTTCTCTCGAATAAACTATATTCGATAACTCTTCTCGAATAAACTATATTCGATTACTCTTTTCGAATAAACTATATTCGATTACTCTTCTCGAATAAACTATATTCGATTACTCTTCTCGAATAAACTATATTCGACTAGTCTTCTCTCTAATAAACTATATTTGATAACTCTTCTCGATTTACTCCATTTGAATAACTCTAACTGGTTAACTCTAACTGATTAATTCTAACTGATTATTTCTAACTGATTAATTCTAACTAATAATTTCTAACTGATTAATTCTAACTAATAAATTCTAACTGATAAATTCTAACTGATTAACTCTAATTGGTTAACTCTATCTAATTTACTCTATTCGATTAACTCTAGCCGAATAACTAATATTCGATTAACTCATTTCGATTAACTCTTTTGAATAACTCCTTTGATTTATTCCTTTGAATTATTTCTTTGAATTATTCCCTTGAATTATTCCTTTGAATAATTTCTTTGAATTATCTCCTTTGAATTATTCCTTTGAATTGTCTCCTTTTCTATTTGTTTACTTAAGAAATAACTATTCCCTTTTCAAATTCTATTTATTTAACAAATAAATATTTCTTTTATCTTTCCTATTTATTTAACAAATAAATATTTCCATTATCTTTCCTATTTATTTAACAAATAAATATTTCCTTTATCTTTCCTATTTATTTAACAAATAAATATTTTCGTTATCTTTCCTATTTATTTAACAAATAAATATTTCCATTTAATCTATTTGCAAATGTTTTACAAATATTTCCTTTTAAATTCTATTTGTAAATGTTTTACAAATATTCTTTTTTTTATTTGTAAATGTTTTACAAATATTTCTCTTTATATTTGTTTTGCAAATATCTTCCTTTGTATTTGTTTTTAAAATATATTTCCTTTATATTTGTTTTACAAATATATTTCCTTTATATTTGTTTTACAAATATATTTACTTTATATTTGTTTTACAAATATATTCTTTTTTAACTCTTTTGATTTTATAAATATTTCCTTATATAAAATCCTTTTTCCTTTTATATATAAAATCCATTGATTTTATATAAATAATTTATTTTCAAAACATTCTTTGAAAATCCCCTTTTTATATTCCAGTATTTCTTATGTTGTTTCAAATACCATATATCACTGCTCAGTGTCACCCAAATACACACAATCAACAACAGATTGTATGTCACATCATATATCACAATATATATGAAAAACAGTAGAATAAATGTTGAGGAATCATGTTGTATTCCTCAAACCAATTTCCCTGCATCACAGAAGTTAAACAACATAATTAACATCGATTTCATTTCAATATAAAATATTCTGTTAAATAGAATCAATATTTGATTAACAATATATATATATATCGTTATCTATAATTTCAACCAATACATAAGCAATTCAACCAAACAGTTAACACGCAGCAATCAACAGACAATTATCAATTCTAAGAATGCATTATAAAAATATAACTGTTCAGAGTTGGTGAGTTTTACTCACATTGGACGATCATCGCCATCGCTTGATTCAGACAATTTATTTTGCTATAAATTGTGACGAGCTCCAATCCACTCCCAACTAGTTCCATTGTGTAGTGTCCGTCCATATGATCCCAACATGACCGACCGTTCGAATTTCTGACACTGTATGAACAAGTTATTGCATTTATAACTTAATGTACTAATTTAAATTTAAATTAACTAAGTAAAACCTTAAGTAGGCTTTACCCCTTTTTAAATCACACCGGCCCATGCCAAATTCCCAGGCCTATTCACGTTAAACCAACGGATCCCATTTCATCTTCTTCAACATCGACCCCTGCTCCCAATCATCGGCCATTACCGAACCTTTTTCTCCACCTTCCTTCCTCTCTGCTACATTAAAACCCAAACCCAAACCAAAACTTCTATCTCTCTTCTCATCAAAACCCACATCCATCCATCTCCTCAAGGTTGAACTCGACTTCCATTCTACTGTCTCATGCTTCAAGCAACTCACACGCTAGTAGTATAGGTACCGAACAAAATCTCCACCGAACTCCACTTAATTTTCACAGCCGATGCTCCTTTAAACCACAACTCCAAATATCAACTCCAAATCCAATATCGTTGCCTCAAATTCCAGGATATACGAACCCTAGATCTCACGCTATATACTTTCACAACTGAAAAGTATGATCGAACTCAGCACAAGGTGTACGAGATTGAAGAGAAATGGAAAACTGGTGTAAAGAATTTACTCTTGAAATTTATAGAATTTGCTTTGTATTTTCTTTTGATTATTGAAGTTGCGTTTTGGGTTTCTGCTCGCGTTTTGACATTTGTGTGTGTGGTTAGGAAGAGAGGTAGCGTGGACTCCCTTTTGATCAGAGAACTAATTAGGATATTTTTATGTTAATTATTTTATTGATTTTTTCCTCATTAATTTAATGTATTTGCCTTCTAAAAATCGGTACGATCACATATGATACCTAAAAATCACAAAACTGGACATGCAGCTACAGTTCGACATTACGGTCCCAATGAAACTGGTTTCATCGAATTCCGACTCCGTTTGCTCACACAACATATTTTTAACCGTCAAAATATCGACTGTTTTTTACATTAAAATCACGTACGGCCACATACTGACTTCAAAAATCACGAAAACTGAAATCTAACAATAATATAACATTGCGGATCCAACAAAATTAGTTTCGTCGAATTCTGAGGTCGTTTGCAAAATTGGATATTTTTAAAGCTCTAAATAACCTTTAAATATATAAATATATTTAAAAACATTTAAATTAATTATTCATAAATAAATATTATCATATATATTCATAGTGGAATACCGTACAGCTTCAGAATATTCCTATATGAATTTCTAGCTCAATATTTCAAATCCCGATGAAATCGATATTCGATTTATAATGAAATTTCTTTTATAAATATAAATAAATCGTTATAAATTATAAAGGAACTCCATAGCGACTTTTCTAAAATTTTATTTGGACATAAATCAAAATCTATATGACGAAATCCCGATTTTTCTCTTCCATTAGAAAAATATACTTTACCAGCTCCTAACGTTTCTTGTTTCACAGAAATCCAAGTTAAAACGGCTTCGGTATATCCAATTGAAGTTCAAATCACCAAATAATGAACTGCCATGCCATTTTGAGCTCGATTTTTAATTATAATATAATTATATGTTCAAACTTCATTTATATAATATATTCGTGAATATAATTCAACTCTAAACTGAATTATATATTTTAAATAATCCATTTCACACAATATTGTGAATTCCACTATTTTTGATTATTTCTGAATCAAGTATATTATTCTATTATTTATTTTAATTAGATATTCAATATTATTTAATCAACCGACCATTTAAATTCTCTAATTCACTATTTAAGTAGTTAAATAAATAAATTATATTGTAGAAAAATGTGGGTCGTTACAATGATGGTGATGAGCCATAGGTTTCTCTAGCTTATGTTTTGTGTCTACTACAGGTTCCTACTGTTTATCTTTTCATACTTGTTCACGTTGTTTTCTTTGATATTATGATGTATCGATAGTGACTGAACACTTCAAACCAGAATGTTACTCTATGCATGTGCAGAGTACCAGTTCCTTTCTATTTAATAAAGGTGTTTGCGGTCACCTTAAAAACCGGTTGGCCTTTCCAAAAAAAGAAGTAATATACATAAGACTAAGAAGTATCTAATCTTAAAACTTAGGGATTTGATTTTCAACATGAGGACAGGCTCAGTTGTAAACTGGTTTAGTAAGCAACTTAACAATTTGTAGTCTAAAATAAGATTTAGCAATAGTATTGTGTAAAATCTCACTGAAAATATATGTTTGAAATTTTTGTAATTTATAGCAAATATAGTTTGAACATTTAATGACACATTTGTTTGTTAAATGAATTTTTAAGTATTTATAAATTTAATATATTTAAATGTAAAATTCGTTGAAAAATATTATTAAAATAAAGAAAATATAATTTTGTGTCATTTGGGTGATTAGTTTGTTATTATGAAGTTATTGAAATGGTAATACAATGGTGTACAAAAATTTACACGATATACGTCAAAATGGTTATATTTTATGTAAAAATGTAAAATTTGTTGTAAATATAAATTTTAAGTGTTAGTAAGCTCTAAAATAGTTTAAAAGTGATGTTTACAATGGTGTTGGGTGCGTAAAAATGGTTAAAACTTGGTTAAATGGTGTCATTATAGTTTAAATGTAAGTTTTATAGCTTAATTAACTAAACTTAGTTAACTGCTTAATCACTTGGTTTAGGGCTTGATTAGAATAACTTAGGCCATTAGGGGGTAATTAACAAAGGAAACCTCAAGAAATTACTTCCTGTACGTTGTTTTACTGAAAGAAGTCTTCTTCTTCATTTTTCTTCTAACTCAACAGAAAGAAAAAAAACCTTCTAGTGATTGAATTTTAGCCCCCAAATCCACTTCTACGGACTAATTTGTGTTGCTAATAAAGTTTACAGTAGGTGATCATCTCAAAACTCATGTTAATCCATTAATATCTTATTTTGAATTGAGACTTTACTGTAAGATGTGTGCATGTGTGCATGTAGCCCTAGTTGACAAAGCAGGGAAGAAAGCTCCGATTTCTTAGTGTTTTAGCTTCCAGAAGCTTCAAATTTTCCTTCATATCATGACAAATCAATGGTGAGGGTTCCCTCACTCTTCTAGCTTGAATTTGGTAAGTTTCCACATGATTTTGTTTCAAAAAAATTGAAAAATACGTAAGTTTTAAATCTTGTATGTTTCTGAGTATAAATCTTAATGAAACCTCATGTTTAAGGCTCTGTCACTTCTCCTATTTTTAACAAAATAGAGAAATAATTTTTCCACTGTGTTTATAATGCTTTCTATTTTTTTCATGTAAATTTTCATGCAAATTCGAGTTGTCTAGGTCACTGAAGATCGACCTCAAAGCCGGCAGTTCGTCAGGATTTCTAAGTGTAAATCTACTTGAAATCTCATGTTCAGAGGTGAATAACTTCTCAAATTCTTAATAAAATGGAGAAATTCCTTTTCTTGCGTGTTCATAGTATTTTCTATTTGTTGAATGTTAATTCTCATGCAAATCCGAGTTTTTTTTATCGCCGGAAATCAACCTCAAATTTGGTAGTTTGTTGGGATTTTGTCATGGGAAACTCTCTATTGTTTGGGTTGACCCAGAATACAGCTAGATCGACCCCTAGTGACCCATCCTCTATAGTGGGTCGACCCACCTAGGCTAAAATGCCCATTCAAGCCATTTTTCCTTTTGAGAAGCCTGTAACAAGTCCAGTAACACTTCTGGTTTGTTTTAACGCATTTGGCTAATTTTGTGAAGCTTTTTTTAATATAAAATAATATAATATAACAAAAGGGAGAAACTAGCCTTTCTTTAATGGCTCACAAAAACAGTTTCTATAGAGATGGTTACAGAAACAGCGAACACACGCAAACTGTAAACACAAAACATACAAAACAAAATACAACTCACAAACAATAGACGACTAACAAATAAAAGAAATAAGAACTCAGGCTATAGCCTCTCAAATCAGACACCAAAGGCAAGGGTTGCGCCGAAGTAACCACCACTGCTCAATAAACGGGCAAAGAACCATGAAAAGGAAAGCTACATCATCCGACGCAATAGGAACGTGAAAGAATCCAATCTTAAACTCTTGAAGCTCCAATATCACCATCTCTTCAAAGTCTAAAAGACCCATCTGAAAAGTAGCTCCACCAACATCAAATATAATCAAAGTTATACGATGCCCAAAAACTTATAAATCCAGACCCTGCAACACTAGAAAACAACATAAGATCTAATAAGAGGGGATCGTTAAGTGAGAGAAGGCAATAGAGAAGAGCCCATAAACAAAGATATCAACCAATTCCCACCCTAGGTGAGGTCGGTACCATGGTAACATCGAAGGTACCTGCCAATATTCTAGAGCTGGAACCAATTGCACCCTTAAATGGCCTGCCCCGAAATGCAAGAAAAACATCATTCCTTACCCTCCTAGTGTTGGTAGGAAGATCCATAGGCACTTCATCAAATATTGCCTTATTCCGCGAGCACCAGATATGCTAGCAGATAAGACATGGTATTAAACGAAAGAGGATCAAACGAATAAATTTACCTGAGATACCTAACCACCAGATTCTCAGTAAATTTGCAAGCTAAGCGGCACACCACAACAACCCATTAGGTTCCCGAAGTAATTCCAGACAGAATTGGCACAAGAGCCAAGGAAAAACAAATGAACAACGAATTCCGACGAACCCGAACTATAGCGTATACAGTGGGAAGTGATTGGGATGCCAATCTTCTAGAGGTTCTCGTCTATTGGCAAACCATTATGTAGTGTTTTCCACATAAACAAAGAGAATTTTTAGGGAAGGCGGATGTCCCAGATAAAAGAGAAAAGGTGGAGCCGTGGAGCTGGTGACCTTGCCGAATTCCACGGTATCGTCCCAGTCGGTCCCACCACCATGTGAATCCGATAAGGCGTTCACGTATTGCATCCGTTTCCACGTCTTATTAGCGTAGAACGAGACACCGGAGTAATTCGCTCCTGATAACCTGTTGTACTTAGCATGGAGGAACGTCGCCCATAGGGAGTCGTTCGCTCTTAACCTCACCCACATCTTGCAAGAAAAGGTAATACAAATGTCCTTAGGGTTACGACCCATAATTCCCTCACTTTTGGTACGATAGGTGGTGTTCCACGAGATCCAATGGTGGCGATTAACATTGTCCTTCTTTCCCTAGAAAAAAGACGATGCTAATGAATGGTAAGAACGGAAGAAGGATGATTTAGGAGTCATAGAAGTAAAGACATGTGATCCTATAGAGTCTAGAACAGACCTTATAAGAACAAGTCTACCTGTCTGAGAAAAAAGAGTTGCATTCTAACGAATGATCTTTCCCCTAGCTTTGTTAACCAAGGGATCAAAGATGGCGTTTAGCTTCCTGCATTGATATGGAACAAGAATGAGTTAAGGTAAGGGAGAGAGGCGGCTTTGAAACCAGTGAAGGTCTCGATCCAAGAAGACTTAGTTGAAGACAAGTCTTTCGCAGGGATGAAGCACCTTTTAACAGTGTCGATAAGTTACCTTGAGCATCTTTTGTACTATTGAATAAGGCTAATAAGGCGACGTACAGAGCTACTACTACCATTAGCGAAGATAATGATGTCGTCAGTGAGGGATAAGGAAGAAATTAGGAGGCAGTCTCTAGGAATGCCAAACCTATGAATCTGCGTAGTTATCATAAGCGAATGCAGTCCACGTAAGAAAGTCTCAGCAGCGATGATGAACAACGAAGGGGATAGGGGGTCTTCCAGACGAAGACCCCTACCCTCCTTGAAAAAATCGTTGGCCGATTCGTTGATAAGAATGGAAAACCAACAGTTAGAGACCATCCTCCATATAAGATCAATAAGTGGTTCCGGAAATCCGAAAGCCCTAAGAACCTTGATAATGAACAACCAAGACATGCGATCGTAGGCCTTAGCCATATCCAACTTGACGACACAATTATAACCACGGACCTTCCTGTTGTACTTAGAAACCAATTCGTGGGGTAAAAGGACGTTATCTTTGATCAAACGTCCTTTAATAAACCCAGCATGTGAAGAAGAAATAACGGTGCTAGTCAAGAGGCTAGTACCTTAGATGTAACTTTATTGGAAAAATTGCATAAGATGATCGACCAAAAATCCGTGCAAATATGAGGATTTTCGCACTTGAGAATAAGATCTGGTTGGTGGAAGTCTAACCCAAAGGGAGATTTCCACCAGAGAAGAAGAACCGAATAGCGGGACAAAAGTCAGCTTGAATAATTGGCCAAACACTCCCAAAAAAACCCATAGAAGCCATTAGGCCCACTCAAACTATCCTTACTCAGAATGTGACGATCGCCTACAACTCCTGCACTTAATAAGGAAAATAATGCGTTGAAAGACGTGTCAGACAGCTATGGACAATCATCAGGGTAGGATAACACACGTGGAATATGTCGTATTAATCACAGTGCAAGGATAACATATAATAGAACATATACAACAGGTTGTAGTAGCGAAGCATAATTGCGTAGAATTTCAAACTTTCATATCATCAAAAGGATTTCCATAGTACTACTTGAATACATCACCAAATTCTGTACAAAAAACCTCACAACAATCACTTAGAGTATTATAACAACCATAATAGCGGAACTAAATAATTATATGTAGTAAATATTACGTCAGCCTTCTGAGCGTCATCGCTCTGCAACATCTTCCTCATCAACACATCATCAAAGAAGAACCCCAAACCCTTCTCCTCCATATCCGACAGTGGTAGCTTTTACAACAATCAATAAAAACCACGTAGTAACAAACATAGCAACTAATTTTCCTATGTAGACCATTCTAATCGAGATCAACATCTTCTAAGCACAAGCCCTGAAGGCCAAAACCAACATTAGACAAGCACCCAAAAGATATCTCCTTCGACGTTGGACAATCTACACAAGGCGATAGAAGCAAAACTATCATCATCCATGACTCTGACTATCACCGTCAATCCTGCCTTGAAATCATCGTTAATCGTATGACCGACTAAGTTACACCTTCTAACAAGGGCTAATGGTAACCCCGATTTTAGCAAAACTACATACACTATTGTGACTCGTATGTTTTCTTTCTAGAAGACAACTAGGCCCATCGTGACTGCCCAGGGTACTCGACTAGTCCAACTAGTCTTTTAGGCATCCCTTTTATACCCCTGCTTTGAGTCCTCTAGAACCTCCGATTAACGATAATACCTTGGCCTCTAATATCTCTAATCGTCATCACTATTGACTATCCACAAGCTCAGATACCATATCAAGCAAGCATTATCCACGAGCTCATACACAGTTGATTCGTCTGCACATTCATTGCATTTTGCCGATCAATGAAAAACTTCATATCACTTCGAAAATTCCTCCTTGAATTCACTTCGAAGCCTCATCCATTCTCGAACCAAAATAATCATCACTTTTGTTTGACACTCAATCCATAGCATTTTAGCCTTTCTGCAATGAAAAACGACCCATAGCCACAAATAAAGCGACCCATGGCTAAAAGCGACTTATACCCAAAAAAACAACCTATAGACAAAAACGACCCAGCTCCATTTCGTGCTCCGCAAGTCACGATCCATACTTCAAATGACCTATAACAACCCAGAATTTCTGAACCAATCTAAAATTTTATTTTTAATTCATTTAATGGATTTTAAGGATTTAAAATGATTTATTTTGGGAATTAAGGATTTAAAATTTATTAAATCGAAGTAAGAATATAAATATTTAAATTTTAATTAAAATGAACTCAAAATGGCGCTGTAGTTTGAAAATTCGATTTTAAATTTCAATTGAATGTACATAATTCAATATAAATCGGATTTTAGTAAAACAACCAACATTGAAATATTTTGCGCTATAATTTTCTAACACATGGAAGAAACTGAGATTTCACTTTACAAATTGTAAGTTATGTCCAGTTTAAAATTTAGAATAGTTGCTATGGATTTTATTTATATTTTAATATATAATATATAGCCCTTAAAAATATTCATTTTGCAAACGACCTCGGAATTCGACAAAACTTTTTTTATTGAATCCGTAGCGTCGAATAATAGTAAGATTCCAAGTTTCATGATTTTTAGAATCAGTATGTAGATGTGCGTGATTTTTAAAGTGAAAAACAGACAATATTTTGACTTCAAAAATTCGCTATTTGTGCATACGGACTCGGAATTCAACGAAACATGTTTCGTTGTGTCCATAATGTCAGAGAGTAGCTGCATGTCAATTTTCATTGAAAACGGAATCTGTAGATGACCACACGGATTTTTAAACAATGAAAATGAGCCAAATTTGAGTATAATAAAATATAAAATTAATAAAGAATAATTCTTCCTATCCTATATAATATCCTTACCTTCTCTAAGCCTAACCCAATTTTTCTCCGGTCAAACCACGCGTTGCCTCCACTAAAAGTGTAACGACCCAGAGATTTCCAGCCTCGAAAATCGACTTAAATACCCTTACCATGACTTTTGCTGACCTTTCAAACACCGAAAACATTGGAACATTTATAGAAAGAAATTAGAGGGTGAGATAAGAAAAAAAGAAAGTTAGAATAGAAGAAGAAGAACCAACACAAAGTCTCACATCGCAGCAGAACAAAATATAATATAGAAATAAATCTTTATTGAAAGCCTTTAAAATTACTTACAATATCAGAGTACGTCAACATCTCTGGACAGTTATAATAATCTTTCCTCATATACACAACGGAATAAATTCTAGATATCATATGTCTGAACATCTCCAGCTCGTCTCTGGACTTCTAAGTACCTGATAACCTGAACCTATACATCCCGGGCTAACCCGAGCATTTACAAAACACTGGGTCAGTCTGGTGAACCAGAGTGAGAAGAACTCGCACAGTATTAAGGTATCGCACAACTTGATTTTAAAGTTAAAATCATTTTGAAAGAAAAGGATAATCGTAAGACCAAATCCACACATAATGACAGACGGTTTTTACCTTACGATGACCCAAAACAGTTTTGAAATCAATCTCTATTCTGATATTATAATAGTGTCTAAATGTAGTAAATATCAATCTAATGGAACGCTTGCATCTCACGCTCCATATATATATAGATACATACATACATACATATATATATATATACAAAACCGTGGGCACTTATTGGAGATTGAATTCCAAATATGACAAGGTATGGGACCACCTGCCGATCGTGTATCTCTAGAGGCGAATACATTGGGTTCAACAAGAACGTCTTGCAACCCGGCCCACACATGACCGACCACTCATTTCGCTTGAGTGTATCGAATGTATATCACCAACGGTTGGGCTCAAACCACTGTTTCCCGAAAAAGGGACAGCATTGGAATAGATTAAAGAATGAAATGGATTTTCTCTAGATAGGTGATTATACACCCTAATGGGAGCGACCCACATAGCCATGCTTCCTGCCCGATTTTGTCATTTCCCGGTTGTGAGGCTTGAGCCTAGAATTTACTTCTAGAACATTTGGCCATCCTTTACTTTGAATGCCACATCGTCAGATCCTCTGGATATCACTAATTGATGTCCACAAAAATACCCTAGTTGGGAGCTACCCAACTATGACACGTTTGAAGAAATCAACGTACGTGGCCAATTGGAAATACTCTGTCAGACATTCATCCATACAAGTCATCGAGGAACAGGATGAACCGAAGGTACTCTCCTACTGCATCCAATATAGGAATCACCCCATGGATCAGTAGCGATAGTCCTTGCAATCCACAAATTCCAACCACGATAGAACCCGAGTATATCTCTGGGTCGAATCAGAGATTTTAAGTGGTTCTTCCTCTTTATGAAGATCTATGGTCTTCACATGCTCCATCTCGATCATCGTATGATCTTCTATATTTTCGCATGTGTTGGTCGGAATGGTTTTCGAATATATATTCGATCCCGGTCTTCCCATACCAACAGTCATAAAGGTCAGTCTTGATAGTCGGTTATTTAACTATCATGTGAACATCCATGAAATCATAAAAATAGATTCAGTGGTGTGGTACTCAGCATCACTTGGCTTCCTTAATTAAAATATATTAAAACTGGAATCTTCAAATATTGGGAAAAACATTTCGCCTATCACTTTAATGCACTGATATCCTTAAAACCATTTTATTTTAATATTAGAAAGGATATATCATATAACGATAACCAATACTCAATTTCTATCATTTACTGTAACATTTCCTTTGTTATAACTGAGAAATCATTTCAACTTACTACTCGATGTTACGCCAACTCTTTTGTTTTCATCACTTGGAAAAGTATCCAATTCTTATTCTTATATAGAATAAACCATTCTATATCTCATCACCCAATCCCCTTTTAATTCCGTTTCTAGGGAAAATATCATCTCATTATCATTTCCTTTACTTTGGAAATCTTATCATACACTCCCGCCATTATCAACTAGTATCATCCATGGATAGTCCCGAAGTCGTTCAAGTTGGGGTATTTTAATCACCTCTCAGGCCTTGATCGACAACGTTCTTATCTTCAAATAGATATGAGTTGTAATTCAAGAACCGATTTTCAATTTAATATCAAAACACATCCCACTTATCTTGTTTATTTAAAACATAGCTTCATAGTTCTTCTTACCCTCTTTGGAAATCTCCTTTAAATTATTAGCTTACTAAACATTTCTTTTATTATTCTCAACTTATTAAAATAACTTTGGTTTAACCTGGATTTATCATTAAAAATCCTATTTTCAACTTCGTTTACCAATGCTTGATTTCAATCCCTTTTCCAACCTCCTTTCTTTTGGAAAATCCCATTTCAATTCCCTTAACTTAATCCCATTCTCAAGTATTCTCAATTCAAAACAATGCTTTAATCTCGCATTCCCTTTATAACTATGTTTATACATCTCAGGTTTAACCTAACCCCTTTATATCTCCAACCCAATTACTTACTTAAATATATCTCATTTAAGAAGTAATTAATTAAACTAAAACCAATCATTTACTTTTACAAAGATAAATAACAAAAATCTCTTTCAAAATCTTCTTTAAATTAACCAATTATTCGGCAGGTCATTTATTTTAGTTCATTAACAACAAACTAACATAAAGGTCTAATTTTGTTAAAATGGTCAACTCGGTCAATTCGAAACACGATTACTCCTCTAACTCATTCCAATTAATTCCTCTTTTAAATTAATTAAAATATAATTAATTTAAATAACTTTATTTAACTGTTCATTTAACGCAATTAATCAAGTACTTGGCCACTAAGTTATTACTTCTTATTTGTTTTATAACTCTTATTAACGTAAGAATTTGGTTTCTAAAACCATTTCATAATTACTTATAAACCTTAATTAATAAATAATTAATATTTATTTCCTTAAGATAATTTTAAAAATAATAACTTCCAAAACCTACTTTAGCTGTAATATAACTTCAATACTATCGACCGTCGATAAAAATCCGTATCCTATAAATCGATCGATTTCTAAGCCAGGTGATGCCAATTTCCCAACCATCCTACCTATTGATTAATATCAGATATAAACGTTGAACATGGTTCAACAATCAACAATAATCAATCATCCCTTTTATCAATCTATTAACAGATCATTCAAACAATTCAATCGATTTCAAGTATGTTATAAATGTGACCAGTCAAGGGAAGTTTCTTTATTTGGGTCAAATCGTAACGATTGGTATTTTACTAAAAATTAAACGACCGTTTAATTTCAGTGGCTGAGTCAACAATAAATATGTATAGCTAGCAAACAGTCAACCACTAATAACTAGAACATGCAAAATAAAAACCCAATTTATATAAAATATAAATTGAAAATTAAACGAACGTTTAATTTCAGTGGTTGAGTCAACAATAAATATGTATAGCTAGCAAACAGTCAACCACTAACAACTAGAACACGCAAAATAAAAACCCAATTTATATAAAATATAAATGGGAAGAGCTGAGTGAGTTTAACTCACTTTGATTTAAATCCATCGATAAATTTCTGGTTTTTAGACTGTTGTTTAATTCGAATAAAATTTCCAATTATTCCCGATCCTGACCAATCACTGCTCCATCTCGAAGTTCTCGTCTTTACGGTCCCAACGCAACTCACCGTGCATAAATCTGATAACGTATGAGTGAGAAATCGTATTACGAAATTTATAAACAAATTAAACTATAAAACATGGATTTCCTTTTAAAGTTTAAAATGGGATTTACCTTCACCAGCCGGTCCAACAAAAAGAATCCGACCCGCTTCACTTTCAAAACCCTTACCCGATCCTTTACTACTATAACCCTCTTCATTACCAGCCGCCTCCACTATTTTTAATCCCCAAATTAAAAACCCTAAGCCCCATTTTTTCTGCCACTTTGAGATGTTCGGCGTCGCACCCGATCCCATCTGCTTCAACTTCGACAACCACCTCATCCAAACCCACGACGAGCGAGCCAGGCCGAAACTCCTTCCTATTAAGCTAAGTTTTCACTTGATTTTAGTATTATTTGTTTATGATTTTTTTTCTAGTTTTGCCGAATGGGTTATCCTAGTTTACTGTATTGTTTGAAGGGGTTTTGGCATGGCTAAAACACCTCCGTGTGACCCATATTTATAGTGTTAGTTTGGTTCAAATATGATCAACGTTTATCATTGTTCACCCTAGGTTGATTCGGCTAGGCTTAGGCCATTCCCTTTCTTATTTTTCAGATTTTGATCAGACTGGTGATGGAATTGTTTATGTTGCGCGATGGTTGGCAGTGAATTTTAAATGAAACCTGTATTACATTTCAGTACTGATGGACGGCTTGAATCTAGTATAGGAGTACAGCTTAGTGATTCAGGCAATGAATTGTTTATTCAAATTCAGAGATTATGAACTGAAACATAGATTTTTTTTTTCATTTTAAATACATATAAACAGTGAATTTTGTATCATAATTTTACTGTATATTAGCTGTTCGATTTCGTACAGATCTGATGCATCATACCTACTGTTTTTCTTTCTATGCAATGCCTATGTTTTAGCTATTTACTTTTTTTTCCTTATGGTGTCATTTCTATCATGAAAACCTCCCTTTGATGGGTTTTCTTTTTCTTTTTCGTAGATCAAAATTGATCGAGATGGATTCACTGATCCTTGAAAGGACAAAGGCCGCTGATATTAAATAATGGATCCTGTTTGTATTGTTTGATTCTATCAAGATTTGTTGTTATAAATGTTCATACATTTGATTTCCCTCTTTCCTTCGTTGTTCTTTTCCAGATTAGATTAATGCATATATATTTCTTTCTTAGCTGTTGAGATATGATGTGCCATCCGAGTTGTTATAGCTGTGAATTGTGGATTTCATTTTGCTGTGTACTTAAATATTTTATATTTTATTTCACTTAGTTGTTCTTGTGTTGTTAAGATTTGCTATCAATAGTATATATATATATATACCTAATGAAGTGTTGTGGCCTTTAGTTGAATGGCTTCGCAACTTCTTATTTTAGTTTATAATCAATTCATGATGTCTTATTCTCAAAGGTGCACGTATATACAGTATTTACTGCCCAAAATCTAATTTTAACTGAAATTTTCCATTTCTACTACGTTTGCCGAAAACACAAAAAGATGCTCAAGACACCTAGAAAGCACAAGGGACAAGCCTTGTTCTCTTTTCTTTTTGCATTTTCTCGCGTTGGCTACTTTGATGATATTTGTCAAGCAACAATCTAATTCCAACATGACCACATAGCAAAGAAATTGATAACATAGAAAATAGTCTAACAAGAACAAATCAAGAAATATCAATCTAAAAGTACGTTATGCTCAATCTTTTCATAGAGACATCTTAGCAGCTTGAGAGAAAATCATCTGACTTCTTGAATAGGTGAATCGGCTATCCCGAATATTAACAAGCAGAACTTTCTTTTCGATGTCATCTAATGGGCTTATAATAATATAAATTAAAAATGATTTCACAACGACTATTTGAAAATTTTCCATAACTGGAGATCTATAAGCTGAAATTTCGATTTTTCTCTTTCATTAGAAAAATATAATCGAACTGGTTCAAACGTGTCTTGTTTTACGGAAATCCGACTTTAAAGTTCAAATTGAAAATTACAAATTACCGCGTCGTTTCGAGCTCGCCTTAATATATATATATATATATATATTCAAACTCCATCTTTAATAAATAAATTCGATTAAAATCAATTATAATTTCAATATAATATATAAATTGATTTAAATATTGTCTTTTAAATGGCCGAAAAATCTGGGACGTTATAAAAAGAAATCAAAACGTGAGCACTCAATCTTCTTCCATTTTTTAAAAATCATACACTCCTATAAAAATCATGAAAATTATACATTTTCTATCCTTGAGTGAGAAGCTTTAGTTTGATGCCCATTTCATGAAGTACAACGCAAATTCATGGAGCACTGAAAATCACAGGGTGCGTTCTTATTTGTAGGGTTCTAGAGTTCTTGATTTCGGAACACTGATAGAAGAATTGAATGTTGTAGTGGTATTTATGGTAGTAAGAATTATTGTTTGTGAAATTTTGGTTAAGTTTGGACACAAAAACTTGCGCAACGCTGTAGTAGCTGTGGGGTTTTTGTCTGAGATCGAAAGTTTGATGATGGCGTAGAGTTGTAGTTTTTGGGGTGAGGATGTAAGCTCTCGGGAAGAGATGAATTTTGGTGATTGTTGCGTGATTTTTAGCGAAGTAGAAATGGAGAATGAATCATGGGAAGAGTTGCGTGAAAAGCCATGGATGAGCAGCGTGCACCTATAGGAGAAGATGGATTAGAGGGATAGATTAGTGGTAAGAAAGATGATTAAGTTTAAAATATATATTAAATTATTAGTTAATGACTTTTTAATGTATCCAAACTTGTAAAAAGCATAACTTTTTCATATGAACTCGGAATTTAGCGAAATGAGATCTATTGGAACCGTATCGACGAGAGATTCACAACAAAACTGACTGGATCCAATTTGGAACTTGTTTAAATTTGTGGCAAATACAAACCAAAACGATTCTAAAATCATCAATTAAAGAATGACGGAGTGGAAAATAAAGGTAAGAACTTACTCACTAAATAATTTTGTTAGATTATTATGTCGTAGTTACTTATGCATTCTAGGTAGCAAGTTAGAAATTGCATCATATAGTTATATTCCCCTTTACATGTAATATCCTTTTGGAGTTCAACACATGAACTCTTCACAAATCCCTTGCATTCGAGGCATTGTATGGATATTAGCGACACTCGCATTTCATACGACGTGGATGGACACTTGTGGTGCCTTAAATGGAATTTGGTAGTTGAGTATTTATTTTGACTATGTTGTGTGCAATGTATGCAAGTGATTGATTTTAATTAATTGTTGTTGTTTGAAATCCCCACACGGGTCAGGGGATGTTAATTAATTCACATCTCCTTGGATTTAATTGTATGTCAATTGATTGATTGGCAGACTGTTATAAACGTTATTTAATTATTTAATGCATATACAATTGTAAATTGCACTCTGGATGTGAATTGAATGTTTAATAGTTGTTTTTCACTATTTTTGAATATATGGAATCCATATAAATAAATTTATATGGTAATTGATTGAGTTTTATTCCAATTCAGAAATAATGAATATTTTAAAAATAATATTCAGAGAAGAATCGGAATATGATTTTGATGTCCAATTTTGGATGGACACGGAAATATATAAAAATATGGAGCCGAGGTAAGTACAGAAACATTATTTTAACTCGAACGAATTTTTATATCAATTTTATTCATTTTGAAAATGAATATCGAAAGACTGAATTTCAAATATAAAATTTTGAAAATATTATCATTTTGAGACTACAATAAAATGTGGATGTTTAATTTTAATTTAAAATTGAAATGGAAATTGAAATCATTTTAAAAAGAATTTATAAATATTTTAAAAATATGTTTTAAATAGAAACCGACGATATATATATTAAATATATTTAAGGGCTTGAATAGAACGCGCAGCGACAGTTCGCGAATTTCAACCATTGACTTCAAATTGATGTAATGAGAGATCCGACCGTCGGATTCTCCTAAAACCAGAACCATTAGGTTCACATCGAAAAGATGCTTCCAATAAATATAAGAGATTTAAATTTGAATGGTTGTATTTTAAATTATGTCCAAATCAATTTCAAAAAAGGACGCTATGAAGGCAGTTCGGCGGCCGATATTGGAAACCAACTGTAAGTGCCTAAATAAAATTATTAAAAATATGAAAAAATTAGTAAATTCATAATAAATGATTTGGAAAGATTTTGAATGAAAAATTCCTAGTTTGAAAAGATAATTTTTTTTATCTGAATGGACCAGTTTACAACTAGAATAATAATCCCATGTTTTTAGAAATAATTAAATTGGATTTGTAAATGGTTTTAAAATAACCAAAATTTTCCAACGTATGAATTAGAAAGGATTTAAATGGAAATAATCTTCGGAATATTTTGATATTGGATTCTGGGATTATGCAGATATTGTTGTGGAATTTGAAAGATATCGTTATTCCCAATACGATGTTCGTTAGTTTCAGAATTTGTTATTGAATATAAGTTAGTATAATTTCTATTCAGAGCCTTGTATTTAGTATCAAATGGGATTTTGGGTTCGTCGTGAATGGTTCCTTCAATAACACTATTCTTAAAACAAGTTGAGAATAGAACAAATCTTTTAATTAAGATTAGAGAAGTTTACTAATTAATTAATTTAATCGGAATTAAATGGAAGTTGATTTTGGGTTCATTGTGAACGATGTTTTAAATGACATTTGTTCTTTAGCCTAATTAACAGTGAAGATATGATTTGATATTTATAATTCTTTTAATTTAAATTTAATGGAAATTTCCCAAAGTAAAGTTTTCCAATTTAATACATTAAATTGGAATTGAATGAAGTTCGATTTAATAATAATCGAGATGAGCTTCTGTAAAGGAAGACCATTACTATATACGAAATTTAAAAGGCTTTTCTGTTATTCCATTTATATTATTAGTCTGATACAGAAATTTATCTCAATTATATATATTGATCTGTTTTCCGTGAAGATTCCATGGTCAATGGAATATGATTTGGGTTTAACGTGAACTGTGTTTTAAATGACATTGGTTCTTTAATCCAAGTAAAGACAAGATTACTTTCCTTAAGGTTGAATAATCATTAAGTAACGATTTTCGGAGAATTAAAACTAAATGGAGCTTTAATGAATCTGTAACAACCCAGAAAATTAGAACTAACTTAAAATTTTACTTTAAGGAAATTTTTGTTCAGAAATACGTCAGAATTTTTTTTCATTATTGAATTAAATTATTGGATTTAAAATGTTTTTTAATAAATTACACAAATAATTTTTCTATCCATTCACATTTCATGCAAGTTTACTTTTCTTTCCTATTCCTTTTCTAATTTTCCGAAATTCAGTGCTTCTTTCTCTCTACTCTATTTCTCCATTAATGTAGCATTCATTATTTCCTATTTAATGCATACGTTACCCATTTCTGTTTAAATATAGTAAAAAAATGCTAAAACAAACAAATGGAGAGAAAGTTTCTTTATTGGAATTACACCTTACCTTCCATTCATCTTTCACATATTATTCCTTCCTTTTTTCTCCATTAAGTGCACATTTATTTCTTTCCTTACTTCTACATTCATGCATCTTATTTCATTTGCATGTTCTCATTCATTATTTTTTCATCCCCTTATTCTCCTTTCCCGTTTTTCTTGCTTGTCATTTTTTTCTCTCTAAAAACAAACAATCCACACACACACACACACATATATATATATATATCCCTTCTATATCTATTCTTGTTTACATTATCTGTATGTATTTGTAGACATTTTCATTGCCTCATTCTTGTCTATGCAATTTAACATGTTCTTAACAATTATGATGTTATATGTTTTGAAATTAAAGAAGACACACAAATTTATAGCGATTAGCATCAAACAATTTCTCATGCGCTCATTTTCTTTGTTTTCTCTTTCTCTTTGTGATTTATTTTTGAATTTTGAATATGAGATAAATATTGCCACCTCAGCCTTAATAAACCACATTTAATTTATTTATAACTTACCTAATACAAATGGGGCATCTTAGTGAAATAATCATGTATACAACCGCTTTGCTAGGCATTAAAATTTATGTTACTAAAAAAGTATATTGTAATGATTAAATATTTAAAATAAAAGAAAAATAAAGTATTGTAATTAATACTAAATAGTTATATAATTATATTTTTAAATATTATAATTTATGCGGCAGCAATAATTAATTATTCTGCTGTTCATCCAAAAATAATTTTATCATGAATGATTATTTTGATTAATTGTTCTATTATCCATCTAATAATTTATGCAGTAACAATAATTAATTGTCATGTTGTTCATGTAACAATAATTTTGCCGCGGATTGAGTGTATTGAGATTATCAAGTTATTTAAACTAAGAGATACGATGAAGTATTATGTCATTTAATACACGGATATCTGTTGAGGTTGTATCATTAAATAATAAATGGGTGGTGAAGATCTTATTATATTAATGTTCATGATGTGCGAGGACCGAATTTTTATAAAAAATCGATTAGAAAAAAAATGATAATTGTCCAGTCATTTAGGTAGGCAATACCAGTGGAGCAAAAGTGAAATTGAAATATGAAATAACCGAAAGGGAGTCAAGAAATGACATCTTTAAATATGTAATTGCGATATAGAATTTGTTTTAATGGTTGATGATGTGTTTTCTGCATTTTCATTTATTTATTTGAACAACAGACCCTTTGTCGATGTCATCTGTGTTTTTAATTATTCAACCATAAATCATAATAATATTCAAATTTATCGAAAGACAATAGCACCTAAGATAGAATATACAGTGTTCACAATTCAATTTGCAGGACATGTATCTATCGAGTGTAAGATATCGTTTCTAGAATATAAAAGATATGCACAAAATTAAACAATACTTCACGCTTTGGACCAAATATTGATGTATCAACTTGAACAAAATTAAATAGTGATATCATTTCTATGGTTAATGTATCAAATTTAATTTGCACACCTTCTATAACAATAATGTCCTAAGTCTAAAATATAGCTAACGTGCTTAAGTGAAATGTTTCAAATTTGTCCCAAAAATGGATTCCTTACAACTACATAGCTGTATATTTTTTCTTTAATTTGATACATGGGCAATAGGACATTGCTGCATTCTCTTATTTTTATAAAGTCAATATTACCTAAATTAGAAAGAAAAAATATATAGTTGCAGTTGAAAATCTCTATATTTTTTGACTCATATAACGTAATATATTATAATTTAGACGTTCTAAATTTACTACTTTTTATATTCTAGTATAAACTTAATAGAAAATTAATGTATGTTTGTAACTTATTTCCCTTTGTTCTAAAATATTAATTTGGGAAATAAATACATATAATAGTTATAAATTAATGCTTCATGATGGCTGAATTAAAGGATTCATTATCAGCTATCCGCATATTGATTCAATTATAACTGAACACAATTCTGATTTATTAGAAGATGTGCAAACAATATGAATATTAACATTACAACATGAGCTAATAAAGATAACGACGAGAATGTGGAATATAATAGAATTAAGATGCTGATATGGTACTAAATTATGATTATGCATGAATGTTGTTGATGATAATATTCGGAATTGCTAGACATTATAGTGCTCATCCATCTCTGCTCTCCATATCATTTGAACACATTAGCAATTTGAATAATTTGTATATGAAATGAATAATCAAAATATCAGATATTATGTCAAAATATACAAATCAATTAATGAAAATGCAACTAACACCTTGCACGTTAAATGCTGGGTTATTAGCATTTAATGGGACGCATCAAAGTTCAAATACTTTTATGCTGTATTTTCCATTTCAATTTCTTCTAATCCTCTGCCATTAATGTACTTACTGCCTGCAGTTATCCAAAATGATAGTTTTTTATATTATTATTTATAAATATACAAAGTCTGCTTAATGGTTTTAAACGTGCTTAGATGTCTACATCAATTTTAATATTCCAACTTTCAATAACACACTTCTAGGCATAACAACATCACCTAAACCAATTTAAACCATAATTGCAAGCCTGTAAACCAAAAGTTACAATCAAAATAACAATCTTACCTGAAGTTTATATTGTTATTGCTATTTCCATTCTTTATAAGGAAGACTTACCTGAAGTATTTAACATAACTCCCAATGTTAAATGTGTTCAATCATAGTAATCGCCTCAGATGAAATAAAAACCAGTATGAAATGGTGCAACGATAGAAATCATCTCGAATAAAGAAAAAAAAAACAGTATAATAATTGAAAGTGGCAGATGAAGAAGGTATGTCAACCATATACACATACATATTTTTTATGAAAATTTATGTCAAATTTGATAATTTATGATTTTGTGGTCGACTTGTAGAAAGATCAGCATTTTAAACAATAAATTAAAAAGAAGCATAAAAATAATAATTGAATTATCCACTTTTTAAGATATAACTATATATAGAGTAAGCAGAAAGAATAACTGAGAAGAAAGAATAAAGATAGACATTTAATTTTTAACGAAATAGTACATATATTGTAGGTAAATATTAGTCAAAATTAGGCAATTGCTTAATCAGCTTCATTTAGTAAAAGGATATATATTTATTTACAAATAGCGTAATTTCAAGCTGGTTTCCATATGCACCCACTATCAAATAAGTCATATTCATTTAAAATAAGTATTAAGGTCAACAAATCAAAACTTTCATACCTGGGTACAATGTGGAAAGAAGAGGATATCCTTAAAAAAGCTTTGTACGCTTGGTTCATATGCCTAAGAGTTCACCTAATATATGCAGACATAACTACAGAATTAATGCACTTCTAATTATACAAACACTTCAAACACATTGTAGCCAAATCCAAATATGAAATATAGCCAATGAATCAAATAAAAGCTCTTTCAATACTTTTAATTTACAGTCCAAAGAGAGTATTGAATAGAAACGAATTAAAATTTATTTTCTTAGCACAATGCTTTGACTATATATCCAAATTAGATTTATTTGCAGAGTAAAAATAATAGTTGAGTTTAAATGCTTATACATTAATCAACAAAAGGCTATGAAATAATTAAGAAGCATATGTGCACATGCTAAGTGGATTACTGGAAAAAGTAGCTAACACGTCTAAACGATGAGTGAAATTTCATCAAAGGAAACTCTTTAATTGGAAATAATTGAAGCTAGAACAGTGAAAAGATCCTTACTTTAACGTGACATCTTAAAGCTTATCAACATGTAATATTTTTCCACAGCAATATTTATTATCTTTAAAGTCTTAGAAGTAAAGTTGACATAAACTTTAGTTCCATCAACATCATAATACTATTAACTTTACCAAATATGATATGGGCAATTTTTTAATATCCTTATGTTTTCATGTTCGATGGATTTTCCGAGGTTAGTATGTAAAATGGAACCAGAATATGTGTAGTGTTAGAAAAAACATTGCATAAATACTGCACTTACCACACAAACTTTTTTATGTACAATAAAGATAAAGAAGGAATATTGACCTATGTGATATTTACATAATTTTTTATTCATCAACTATTTTGTTATTAGATATTTTATGCATTTTAAAAATGTCAAAAGCAAATAAATTGATCTATAGCGGAGATATTGTGGTTGCTAACCAATAATATTAGAACTATCCAAACAACATATTGAACTATAACGCCTTTTTAACTAACATGAAAAACAACATGGATGTTTGATTAAGTATCACAGCCTTGTTAGCAAATCTCTATTGCATTACATCTAGTGCATAGAAAGTAAAAATGGAATAAAACCATTGCATATTCAATATAAAGGTACCAAAACTCAAAATATAAAATTATAGTGTTAAAGTAGATCAGTAATAACCTTCACCTCCAGGTGACCTTTACCGTAATTTTCAACAAAGCTTTTCTACTGCCGCCATATGCCAAAGCCACCCTCGAAGTCTCATGGCTTGCAGTAATATCATCAATTGTAGAATACAAATCAAGTATTCTAATCATATTCAAATGATTTTCATCATCGCGGACTGCAATTAGAAATCAACTTTTAATAGATGCAAATTAATGAATTTGTAAGTATAAACGAAATAAATATTTGTATGCAGATTAGAAGCCTACCGACGAAACATTCAGTTGCTGATCGGTTAAGGCAGTCTATTGAAGATTCAAATTGCAACGTGTTTTGAAAATATATGAGAAGGATAAAATTAACGGTGAGAAAAAAATTCATTATTGTATCGACTATGAGATGTATCCACCATGAGATATACGTCAGTTACTTGGCCTCTTCATTGTCTTCCATTATTGTATCCACCATTTTCCGAACTGACATATTCAGATTTGAATTAAACTAAGATAGATGCTATTTTATAGGTTGTGAGCAGATTTGAACTAATACAAAATAACATGAAAGAAAGAAGTCTTAGAATATTGCATATTACAAATATAAAGTGAATTTTACCTGTTTTCTAAATTGAAGATCTAGAAGGAAAAAGTAGCAAGTATGGCTCTGTAGGATTGAGAAAGAAAAAAAGAATCACTATTTTTGTATTAGTGGTACAGTATGAAATTTTAGCAGTTATTATCAAGGCTTATGGAACTCTTGCACATATTTGACTGAGGCAACTAAAGTAAAGATGACTCGATAAGAGTTTAAAAATATATTAGTTGCCCATTGATGCTTTTAAGAAAAATATCAGGATTGATTAACGTATACAGTGATATTTCGTAATTCTAGCATACATTGGCATCATGTGCTAGCACTGAGTGACAATGTGATTAATGGAAACGTGATTTCAGAATCCTTTCATTTCCATAATATCCTACTCGATATATTCGTCTCTTGGTGATTAATGGAATTTTTATACATTTTCCTTCATAAATTATCCACCAAGGATAATTTTATGGGAAATCAATTTCCATTTAAATGTAATGTAAGTAAATGTTGAGGTCATACCAAAAAGGAAAGAAAATCTTATGATTTTTTACTTCTTTGCTAACTAATCCTAATCGATATATTCATCTCCCAGTGATTTATGGAACCTTTTTTTTACACTTTCCATCTTAGATGAATATATAGGCATTTCTACCAAACCTTATCTCTTAAAACTAAGCAATGGAAAATATCCGTTTATTCATAGTATTATTTGAAATTAAGCAATGGGAAACATTCAATTGCTGACTGATTAATATATAGGCATTTCTGCTAAAGCCTATCTCTTGAAATTAAGCAGTGGAAAATCAATATCTGTTTATTTATAGTATTTTTGGTTCCTTATTTACTTCTAACTAATCACCAAGAATGAATATATCGAGTAGGAATTATTCATAAGTAATGGATATATTGAAGTCATATCAAAAAGGTAATATATGATTTATGGAACTTTTTTTTACACTTTCCATCTTAGATTAATATATAGGCATTTCTCCTAAAGCTTATCTCTAGAAATAATTGAATGTGATTTAAAATTATAAACAAAATTACTAATTATATACGTGGTATAAATAGTGCAGACATGTAATTTTGTGACAAATTACGAATTTTGGTATTGTTAAGTTACATTAGACATAAGTTGTTCTACATGGTAAGTGATGACAAATTGAAAAGATCAAGTTACCTTATAAATTGTGTTTTTTCCTCAAACATAGATAGGAACCAAAATGATATCTTTACTAACAATCAGAATAGGTTTGTTGTCACACTTTTTTGGTGTACACCTAAACCGACGAAAATGCCCTTCAAATAATTAATTTACCTATTCAAATAATTAATTGTCCAAAATTTTAGGCAACTTTCCAAAGAATATGCTTGTGAGGAAAAACAAATAAGCATATGTAAATATAAATAGAAATAAATAATAGAGAGAGAGAGAAGGGGGAGAGAGAGACATGGTGAAATAGCATGAAAAAAGCGAAAATAAATCAATGCAGGCAAAAATGATAAATCTGGACTAAAAATTCACACATTTAAATATCGCCTTTTTGAGCATATAATCCCAAAATCAAACAATTAACTTATTAAAACTTTCCTTTTATGTTAACATAAACATATATGTACTGTATTAATAACTCAATGATTATAATTAATGTATAATTCTTTTTACATTGAAAGATTCCAATCAATTTAACAAAATTAATGTCAATTTTAAAAGAGACCAAAAATAATGCATCTTTTTGTTATCATAAAAGAATTTAATAGGTACAACATTAAATCAAATGAGGCAACAATTGCAAAATTTTAGACAACTGACGATTGAATGTGCATGTGAGGAAAAAGAAATAAGCATATGTAAATATAAATAGAAATGAATAACTTATAAAGGAGAGAGAATTGGGGGGGGGGATAGCACGAAATGCGTAAATAAATCAATGTAGACAAAAATGGTAAGGGGGAAATGACTAAATGAGGTGATCCATAATAAATTAAAATGAACATAATATGACCATTATTACATAACATAAAGATAAATCTGGACTACACATTCACATGCTTAAAAATCACTTTTTGTGCACATAATCCCAAAATCAATCAATTAATTTGTGAATAAATTTGTGAATATAAATTTGTAGCTTAATATTTGTACTAATAAGGATACAAATAGTTTTGTAGCTTAAGTTTTGTAGCCTAGTAGTTTGGGTATGGATGCATGCACATTTGTTTGACCATAGGCTAAAACATTTAACTGGCTATGGAAGGTTTGCTAGATACCCATTCTATATATCTGAGGAACAAAATCCACGCGCGAAGCGCATGCCGTTACGCTCGTCATAAGAAACTGGATAGGGTTTAACTTGGTTTCCATCATAACACATGCATCAAAACAGATTAGATATGAAATTTCATTGGATTTATTAGATGCATTTCCCATGGCATTTATAGGTGAATTGTATGCTTTTTCTGGAAAATATTTTATGTATATTATGTAAATAAAGCATTTCCAGAAATATTTGAATAGACAAAATTATTAATTATATATGTGATAAGAAATCAAGTAAAGAGCAATAAAAAAGTTATATTGTATGTTATATAAATAACAATGTTGGGTAGTTCTCTGAATGCATGAACATACAAAATTAGACAAACAACAATAGCAGCAACATTTTAGATATTATGTACTATTTCAAAATCAATGTAATGAAATAGGAAAATAATGCTATTATTATAAGAACAATTATGGTCACAGTCCTTAAAAGGAATACAATCAACGTTTATATGTAATGCTTGGTAAAAAGTTAAGGAGACATTACAGGAATATCAATAAATCACCTAAATAAGGAATCGATTTACTATACCAACTTGAAATCCATCAGAAATAAAATTATCTGAAGAAAAAAGGAAACAAACCAAATTCAGGGAATAGTGATGGAAACAATGAGAATTTTGAAACAAAATTTCTTTAAATATTGAGAAAATAAACTTAGTCAATGTAACGACCCAGGGATTTTGCGACCTTGGATATCGACATACAACATCATGTCGAACATCCAAGAACCCAAAACACCGGATATTCCATGAAAGAAATTAGAGGGTGAGAATAGATAAGATAGAAACTTAGAATAGAAGAAGAAGAACATACAACATTAAACACGAATCTCACAGAGGAACAAACAATATATAATAGATACATAACTTTGAAACAAATCTAGTATATGTATACAGTAACATTTATCAGAGCATAACACTTGCAACACAGCGGAAATAAACAATTGCTATAGAATCCTGAAACCTCCTGCTCCAAGCTCTCAGTGTATCTGTAAAATCCTGACTACTTGACTGCCCGTACAAATTTGGACACCCAAGAGTTTAGGGAAAACAAAACAAAATAAACTCCGGGTCAGCCATGGGACTGGTATGAATAAACAATTTAAAACAGTTTGACAAAATAAACGATATCTCATAAGACCTTGCCGTATAACACGGAACAAATTTTTCCTTATGATAATCCAAAACACTTGATTCAACATTTCAAAATCTTTTTGAATGAAATGATAAATTTTATATCAAACTCATTTGATATTATAATAGTGTCTATCAATCACAACTAAATAATCAACTAGCGGAATGCTTGCATCTCACGTTCCACATACATAATATAAAATCAAAAACCGCAGACGTTTATTGGGCAATGGATTCCAACTGGTAAGGTATGGGACCACCTTCCGACAGTGTACCTCTAGAGAGGAATACACCAGGTACAACAAGAACATCTTGTAACCCAGGCTAAACATGATCGATCGCTCATTTCGCTTGAGTGTACCGAATGTATTATCACCACTGGTTGGGATCAGCAATCGTTTACCAGAAAGGGACAGCATCTAAATATATTATAAAAGTAAATGAAACTCTAGATCAGGTGACAATACACCCTAATTGGAAGCTGACCACTTAGCCATGTGACCTACCCGAATTTATACCATTTCCTGGATGTGAGGCTTGAGGTCGTAACGTACAGATCTCACCTTTATTTACTTTGAATGTCACATCGTCATACCCACCAAATCACAAATTGATTTCCCTAAAAATACTACGAGTATACAACTAAGAGAAACGAATTCCTCCGCCACCAAACATAAATACGTTTGAAGAGATCAACTTACGCGATGTATTAAATAAACTCTATCAGACATTCTTCCATACAGGTCATCCTGGGATTGGACAGATCGAAGGCACTATTCTGTAAACAGGACAACCCTTGCATAACTCCATCTTCAATTATCTTCATCATATTTGATTTGCAATGCTAACGCCCATACAGAGTGGTTTTCCGATAATGAATCTGATCCCGGTCTTTCCGTATTGACGACTCGATAGTCGCTGAGTTAACTATCAAAGAAAAACACGTGTGCAAACAACGATATTATTTCCATATGGAAATTCTATCAATCAATCATCAATCAACATTCATTCATTTCCCCATTTCTCGTTTCCATATATTCGTCAAATCCTTATTTTTTAAATTTAGAAAATACACGTTATTCACTTTGGAAAACGTTCCCATTTCTGATTCACACATCACTATCTTCTCACATATATCAATCTCTAACTGTAAACTAGTAAGAGAACAACTTCCCAAGTATAAACCCTGAAGGCCGAAACCAACATCATATCGATACCAAGAAAGCCATTCAACTCAATTAATTTCCGGCCAGTTTCAAATTTCAGTAATTCCATTTAAATTCCTAATTCAAACCCCAAATTCCTTTATAATATTTTATTATACAAAAATATTTATTTAAATCCTTTATTCACATTAAATGTGAATAATATTTCTTCTTTGCAATCAAAACAGTTTGATTTCGTATCTTAAAGAATATCCCAAATCCAGTTTCTATTTATACTTCTAATGATAGAATTATTCATATAAAATCTCATTTCGTTTCCAACATTTAAATCTCATTTAAAATTCACTTCATATAACTCTATTTATTCTATATAAATCATTTTATATAATTCTATTTATTTTATATAAATCATTTTATATAATTCTATTTATTCCCCAAATATTTTCTTAATTATTTTAACAACCCGGAAATGCGAGCCAGTTTAAATTTTTTATTTTGGCAATTTTAGCGAATTTTCTATATTTAAAATGAATTATTTTAAATAATATCAACGAGAAATTTAATTTGAATAGAATTCGAACGTATATATTTATATACATCGTCGTTAAAATATAAATAATTATTTATAATTATAATAGGAATTGAAAATGGCGCGGTAGTTCGATAATTCGATTTCAAAATTCAAATGAATGTACCGGGTGCAAAATAAACCGGATTTTAGCGAAACCAAAAATATTAGAATCTATATGGGAATATCTTTCCAACGAATATGAAAAATCGAAATTTCATAGCGGGGATAAAAAGTTATGCCAAGTTGAAAATTCAGAATAGTCGCTATTGAATTTCGGCCCCTGAAAATAGCCATTTTGCAAACGACCTCGGTTTTCGACGAAACTACTTTTGTTGGATCCGTGATGTCAAATTATTGCTAGATTCCAAATTTCATAATTTTTCGAATCTATATGTGAGCGTAGGGAAGGAAAATGCGTTTGACCAGTTTAAGTTGATTTTAGTCGACTGGAAAATGGCCATTTTACCAACGGTCTCAGAATTCGACGAAATTAGTTTTGTTAGGACCGTATCATCGATACGAAGCTAGAAATAATTTTTCTGTAATTTTTGGGATCCGTATGGGGCCCCAGTAAATTGAAATGCGCGCTCAAATTCAATATATAGAGTTATATGTTGATTTTGACGAAAACTGTAACACCCCGTGTATTCTATAGCTGTGAAATTAACAAATTAAAGTATAATTAATTCGAAATCAAAGAACTAAAGGAAACAGGTTACGCCATTGCGTTCTTCTTGAAATTCTGCTTGAGATAGAGTTTGAGTTTGCGTAAATTGGACTCCGTATGAAAAAGATATCCTTAAATTAAAAATTGCAGCAAAACATGAAAAAAGAGGAATGAGAAAAGAATAATGTTTAGCATTGTTCTAACTTTTGTAAGCAAAAGACTTAGTAGCTCATTTGGTTGGAACACATGACTTGCATACAAGAGGTACAGAGTTCGATCCCCGCCAGCGGCTTATTTTTGTTTTAGGGGAATGGCTTAAAATAGCCTAGTCTGAATGCAGTTCAAAAAGTGGTTTAGTGTGAAAATGGGTAATTGGGAAGATAGATAAAAAGAAAAAAAAAAGAAATATATATATATATATATATATATATACATATACGTATACATACATATATATATATGACATGTACGTATCATGAGGCGTATGTTGCGCATTTTTGCCTGCCAAGAATTGTTTTTTTTTATAAGTGGCCTTCTCTAATTGGATTCATGACAAATTAAAGAAAAGAAATATTTAACATATTCGTACATATGTGCATTTATGTCATAAACATACAAATTAAATAAAAATGTGTGGATGCAAGCAGTGAAAAGAAAGGTTTATGCATAATATTTGTATGCAGTAAATGGGGATTTTCAAAGAGGAAGAATATGAATAGGTTAGACTTAATTTTCTATTAATAGGAATGTCATTTATAAACCTGCAATTGACATCAATGTGGCACTGAATAAGAAAAATATGGTATGTGATATTATTTTGTGAACATAACATGCAAGCATATTAATATGACGAATATTTATCTGGCATTTAATTTAAAGATATGTCAATAGGGCATTGATTTGAAAACATGCTATTAACATTTATCTGTACATGTTAATTTGAGAAATATATAAATATGTTGAGAAATATATATATATGCTAAAACATGGAATTGCATGTAATTGGAATAGTAATTATGCCATAATTCAAAATGGGGGTAATTTGCATGCATAGTAATTATGACATAATTTAAAATGGGAGTAATTTACAGTCCTTAATTGTGAACATAATTGGCCTCTTTTGAAATTGATGGCCTTGATTTACCCTAGCATCATCGGACGGCTCAAATTAACTTGCAACTCTATAAAAATGGCCCTAGACTCTACGTAGGTTTCTTACACAATTCTCTAGCCTCCATTGCTCTCTTCTTCTAATAAAAATAAAAATAAAAATGGCGTCTCTGCTCTTTTGGAATTAAAACTAGAAGATAATCAACATCAGCCTAAGCAACTCAATTCGTACTAGAGATTAAAGTTCTGCAAAGATTCTACCACAAGTTAAAGCTCTTTCTTTAATCCAATCAAGGCAAGTACAGTTATTCTCCGCTATAAACGTTAATTATAATTTTGATATGCATTTAAAACTGAGTTTGAGGTTGTATATATATTCTCTTCTGTTGGATCTGTTTTCTGTGACTGTTCTGTATTCCTTTCTTCTTTTCTGTTTCTATAGCCAGGCTACCACGAGCCTGTGCCCAATCCCATAAAGAGATTAACGTATGAACGCAAAATTTGGGACAATTAATGAATGATGCGAAATTTGACAAGACTGAATTGAACGTATGACTTTAGATTTGAAGCATAAAATATATTGGACATGTGACTTGGGATTGGATGTATAAATTTGGCTATGAACATGTAATTTATATATTGCATGCATAGAGTATGTTGTAATTTAGATTTGTAACTAATTAGAGAAATGAACATATGTTATTTAGATCTGTAAAATAAGCATATGTTATAAACTAGTTTTAGACCTATGCATATTTTGTGATAAAAGAAGAAGAGGAACCACTGTAAGATTACATATGATTTGAGACTTTGAACAAAATGCATATAAAAGTCAAGATTTGATTTTTAGAAGATATGATTTAAAGATTTAGATTGTTGGGTATAGTTTGCATAAATGATTCATGACTTAAAAAGAAGAAGATATGGAAGCTTAGGTGTAAAAGATTTACATTAATTAGAATATCTATTATTGTGATTACACCTAAATAGGGATTTTTGGATATATGGCATGCATTGAAATTAATGGTTATATTTGGTATAATTTATATGTGAATCTGCTGTAAAATGCTAGTTTAACAAAAATTGGAACATATGTTATATGGCAAATTATGTCCATATTCTGCGCTTATGCAAACATGGAGTATATGTTGTGAATCATGACAATTATGTAAGCATATGAATTTAGGCCAATTTATGATTGGGCAAGGCATGTAAATAGAACTTTTAGAAATATTAAATTTGCTAAATCTGCTAATTTGTCAAGTTGCCTAAACTACTAGTTTTGTTATATTGCCTAGACTGCTAATTAGATTGAAATGCCTAATCTGTTAAATTTGTAGGTTGAAATGCCTAACCTGTTATATGCCAAAATCTGCTAAGTTGTTAAATCTGTTAAATCCGTTAAGTCATATAAAATCTGTTATCTGCTAGGTTGATATAATCATCCTGTTATTGATATAATCTGAATTGGCATATATATTGGGTGTGCGCATAAACGGTAAATTATTAATTAATTGGCCGCAAAGATAAAAATGGCTAACTCGAGGTTAGAATGAGTTTGCGGCGTAAATCTGCCCGGAACCGCCCGGCACATCCAGTGGCCGCAAACAATAGGTTCTAATGTGAGAAGTTAGTCATAACATGCGTAAGACACGAGGTTAGGTCTGGCTTGTGGCAGAAGTCTGCCCGGAACCGCCCGGCATATCCAGCGGCCACAAGCTACCGACCTAATGTGAGAGGTCTGTGCATTAATAATTAATTAATGCAAATCTAAGATAAAAATGACGTCTAAAACGTATTGGGGAAAATAGGGTTAAACCAATGGGATTAATAGATGTAGTAAAACCCATCCATGAATCTGTAGGCCCAATACAAAGTTAGACAAATCTGAAAAATCTGTACATCTGACCCGTTAGTCTGAAAACTTGTTAACTTAATTTGTGAATTAATAAATCTGAATTCTGTATGTCTGAACTTGTAAACAAGTTAATCTGAAATCTGTTAGTCTGGGGACACAAGGTTAGGAGGGGAATTACTTGTGTCGTCTGTTGTTTGGGACCCATATTAGTCAGTAACCCTTTCTGGTATCGAAACTTTGACCCAACAGTAAGTAGGGTCCGGGCACGCTTACTGAACTAATTATAAGAGGTTCATTCTGATAATGGCGAGGGGTGTTGATGGTGCGTTCCAACCGGGTCATGTGCGTGCATGGATCCCGGTCTGCCTCTGAGGATGTAAGACGCCGTGACATCTGTAAATAGGTCTGTGCCAATTGGTTGTCACTTTAGGGAGTGATACACCCTACTGTGGGGCCGACACAGGATATTTATGTATTAGGGAGCCGATCGCTTGGGGTAGGGTTTTAGGGTACGCTTAGTTCTGTCTGTTTCTGTTGGTACCGTCTGTTTCTGTTGGGTGGTAACGCCTGTCTGTTTCTGTGTGGTACCGTCTGTTCGGGTGGTAAAGGCCCATTACTAGTGTACACCTAATTCCACATTCTGTTTCCATAAGGATAAATCTGTTTCTTCTTCTGTCTGTTTCTGATCGGGTAGTAAAGGCCCATTATTAGCATTCTGTTTCTGTTAAAGTATTCTGTACCCGTTCCGGCTTCAATTTAGACGTTATGGGGACACCTAATTCTGTTATGCTAGTATTAGTGCAGAGAAGTGTAAGACAATAGTTTATATCATTCTGTTTTTCTGTTATATCTGCTACACCTATTACAGTTATCTCACATCCAGTTTTATGTTCATATCATATTATTATTATCTGTTCATATGCTGAAAGTCACTGGACTTGCCAGACTTTTTGTCTGACCCTTGTTGTTTCGCCTCCTTTCTTCCGTTTCCCCCCCAGGTTATCCAAGGAGGGAAATACTTTAGCTTGATCCGGATTTCTCTTTGCTTGAAGTGCTTAAAGTATGGCTTGGCTCTGTATAACTTCCGTTCCATGGGGATTATGATTTTAAACTATGCATTTTGAAGGCTTTTGTACAAGTCTGATATTTTGTACTTGAATTCTGAAATTGAAAGGATGTAACCATACTAATTTCTGTTTCCGCTGTAATAAAGTTAAAAATTTTTCAAGTACTGTTTTATCTGTCTTGTAAGTTTCTGTTCTGTTTACTAAAATGCTCCACCAAAGTTAAGGCATTCCCTTTGTGAGTGACCTTAACGGAGGTGGGGTGTTACACTTGGTATCAGAGCTGAAGGTTACCGGATTTGATAAAGAATTTTTGAAAACTATTTTCAAAAAGGTTTTGAAAAGGAAGTATTTTCAAAAGTAAAGCTTATTTTGAAAAACATAGTCCCCTAAGCCATATATCTATCTTTTGATCCTCTGCTTGAATCCTTGTTTCCTTCTTTCTTGAGTCTCTGGGGCTCCCGGTTTTCTGGGAGGTAACCTCATCGAAGGGCAAAGTAGTGCCCGACTTCCATCGATAGCTGTAGTAGTTTCACCTGCGGCTAGTTTTCTTTAGAGCTTTGAAGGATTTTTCCGGGCGATGGAGGCAGCTTTCGAGGGATTGGTCGACATGTTACACAAGGATAGTAAAGATGAGAATGATGAGGTTTGGCTAAGGAGCACAACCCAAAGGTGAGAAACTCATATAGACTTAGTTCACAATGGAGGCAAAAGGGAAATACAAAAGAAGGAAGGAAAGTTTGAAGATAAGGAGGAGGAAAGTGTTTTACTTATGGAAGCTCGACTCATCTGAATAAGGATTACCGAAAGAGGAAGGGGAGGGCGCTTGCTTCAACTGTGGGGAGATGGGACACTTCACTAGGGACTGCCCGAAGAGACGAGGACAAGGAGGGCAGGCGAACACTCTTGAGGCTAGTAGCTAGGATAGAAATAGGAAAATTTCTATAGTAGGTTTAATTTCTTTATCTGATTATGGAGTTAAGACTTTTTTTTTTCTGATTCTGGTATTTTGGTTTTGTAATCGGTACTCTGCACTTTAATACTAGTATTATTTTTGAATTCCGCTATAGACTCAGACCCATAAGGGTTATGGATCATCTGTTTGAGATTGGGGTTTGAGGGATATCTGTGTTAGGCGTCAAGTATGACGCATACATTCTGAGTTTTCGTGGGGTATCAATTTGATGTTGGTTCCGGTCTTTGGGGCCGATACTTAGGACCCATGTCTAATGGGAACCAAATTTTCGTTCTATCTGTACTCGCTTCCATCATTCGACTGTATCCTATCGATCGAATCTTCGAACTGTAGGTAGAAACTAATGGGTGTAAACATGTGTTTGAGACATGTTATGTTTGATGGTTGCAAGTGGATGCAAGTGGTTGCTAGTGGTTGCCCGTGGATGCATATACACACACTAGGCACTAGATCGGCTCGAAAACACTCTCATACTGCATATGGATGAGTGAGCATTTTTCAATTCTTGTGGATGCAAAATGGTTGATTCAGCACATGGATGTTGCATTTGAGTGAATGGTTATGCACTCATATAGAAATAATATATATCATCAGAATTCTATTGCATACATGTTGGACTCATGGCACTGACATAATTCGCATTAAGGAGGTCAACTGAATCAGTAGACCGCCTGATTTTGCATTAGATAAGGAACATATACACACACTTTTGCATATGTTCATACAACATTAGAAGTTTTCTAAGGACAATGGATGCTTGTGGATGATGGTTGAGTAGATGGGTGATTGGATGGTAGGACACATTCTTCTTAACTTGAAGATTTCGGGGACGAAATCCTTTTAAGTGGGGGAGAATGTAACACCCCGTGTATTCTATAGCTGTGAAATTAACAAATTAAAGTATAATTAATTCGAAATCAAAGAACTAAGGGAAACAGGTTACGCCATTGCGTTCTTCTTGAAATTATGCTTGAGATAGAGTCTGAGTTTGCGTAAATTGGACTCCGTATGAAAAAGATATCCTTGAATTAAAAATTGCAGCAAAACATGAAAAAAGAGGAATGAGAAAAGAATAATGTTTAGCATTGTTCTAACTTTTGTAAGCAAAAGACTTAGTAGCTCATTTGGTTGGAACACATGACTTGCATACAAGAGGTACAGAGTTCGATCCCCGCCAGCGCCTTATTTTTGTTTTAGGGGAATGGCTTAAAATAGCCTAGTGTGAATGCAGTTCAAAAAGTGGTTTAGTGTGAAAATGGGTAATTGGGAAGATAGATAAAAAGAAAAAAAAAGAAATATATATATATATACATACATATATATATATATATATACATATACGTATACATACATATATATATATATATATATATATATATATATGACATGTATGTATCATGAGGCGTATGTTGCGCATTTTTGCCTGCCAAGAATTGTTTTTTTTATAAGTGGCCTTCTCTAATTGGATTCATGACAAATTAAAGGAAAGAAATATTTAACATATTCGTACATATGTGCATTTATGTCATAAATATACAAATTAAATAAAAATGTGTGGATGCAAGCAGTGAAAAGAAAGGTTTATGCATAATATTTGTATGCAGTAAATGGGGATTTTCAAAGAGGAAGAATATGAATAGGTTAGACTTAATTTTCTATTAATAGGAATGTCATTTATAAACCTGCAATTGACATCAATGTGGCACTGAATAAGAAAAATATGGTATGTGATATTATTTTGTGAACATAACATGCAAGCATATTAATATGACGAATATTTATCTGGCATTTAATTTAAAGATATGTCAATAGGGCATTGATTTGAAAACATGCTATTAACATTTATCTGTACATGTTAATTTGAGAAATATATAAATATGTTGAGAAATATATATATATGCTAAAACATGGAATTGCATGTAATTGGAATAGTAATTATGCCATAATTCAAAATGGGGGTAATTTGCATGCATAGTAATTATGACATAATTTAAAATGGGAGTAATTTACAGTCCTTAATTGTGAACATAATTGGCCTCTTTTGAAATTGATGGCCTTGATTTACCCTAGCATCATCGGACGGCTCAAATTAACTTGCAACTCTATAAAAATGGCCCTAGACTCTACCTAGGTTTCTTACACAATTCTCTAGCCTCCATTGCTCTCTTCTTCTAATAAAAATAAAAATAAAAATGGCGTCTCTGCTCTTTTGGAATTAAAACTAGAAGATAATCAATATCAGCCTAAGCAACTCAATTCAAACTAGAGATTAAAGTTCTGCAAAGATTCTACCACAAGTTAAAGCTCTTTCTTTAATCCAATCAAGGCAAGTACAGTTATTCTCTGCTATAAACGTTAATTATAATTTTGATATGCATTTAAAACTGAGTTTGAGGTTGTATATATATTCTCTTCTGTTGGATCTGTTTTCTGTGACTGTTCTGTATTCCTTTCTTCTTTTCTGTTTCTATAGCCAGGCTACCACGAGCCTGTGCCCAATCCCATAAAGAGATTAACGTATGAACGCAAAATTTGGGACAATTAATGAATGATGCGAAATTTGACAAGACTGAATTGAACGTATGACTTTAGATTTGAAGCATAAAATATATTGGACATGTGACTTGGGATTGGATGTATAAATTTGGCTATGAACATGTAATTTATATATTGCATGCATAGAGTATGTTGTAATTTAGATTTGTAACTAATTAGAGAAATGAACATATGTTATTTAGATCTGTAAAATAAGCATATGTTATAAACTAGTTTTAGACCTATGCATATTTTGTGATAAAAGAAGAAGAGGAACCACTGTAAGATTACATATGATTTGAGACTTTGAACAAAATGCATATAAAAGTCAAGATTTGATTTTTAGAAGATATGATTTAAAGATTTAGATTGTTGGGTATAGTTTGCATAAATGATTCATGACTTAAAAAGAAGAAGATATGGAAGCTTAGGTGTAAAAGATTTACATTAATTAGAATATCTATTATTGTGATTACACCTAAATAGGGATTTTTGGATATATGGCATGCATTGAAATTAATGGTTATATTTGGTATAATTTATATGTGAATCTGCTGTAAAATGCTAGTTTAACAAAAATTGGAACATATGTTATATGGCAAATTATGTCCATATTCTGCGCTTATGCAAACATGGAGTATATGTTGTGAATCATGACAATTATGTAAGCATATGAATTTAGGCCAATTTATGATTGGGCAAGGCATGTAAATAGAACTTTTAGAAATATTAAATTTGCTAAATCTGCTAATTTGTCAAGTTGCCTAAACTACTAGTTTTGTTATATTGCCTAGACTGCTAATTAGATTGAAATGCCTAATCTGTTAAATTTGTAGGTTGAAATGCCTAACCTGTTATATGCCAAAATCTGCTAAGTTGTTAAATCTGTTAAATCCGTTAAGTCATATAAAATCTGTTATCTGCTAGGTTGATATAATCATCCTGTTATTGATATAATCTGAATTGGCATATATATTGGGTGTGCGCATAAACGGTAAATTATTAATTAATTGGCCGCAAAGATAAAAATGGCTAACTCGAGGTTAGAATGAGTTTGCGGCGTAAATCTGCCCGGAACCGCCCGGCACATCCAGTGGCCGCAAACAATAGGTTCTAATGTGAGAAGTTAGTCATAACATGCGTAAGACACGAGGTTAGGTCTGGCTTGTGGCAGAAGTCTGCCCGGAACCGCCCGGCATATCCAGCGGCCACAAGCTACCGACCTAATGTGAGAGGTCTGTGCATTAATAATTAATTAATGCAAATCTAAGATAAAAATGACGTCTAAAACGTATTGGGGAAAATAGGGTTAAACCAATGGGATTAATAGATGTAGTAAAACCCGTCCATGAATCTGTAGGCCCAATACAAAGTTAGACAAATCTGAAAAATCTGTACATCTGACCCGTTAGTCTGAAAACTTGTTAACTTAATTTGTGAATTAATAAATCTGAATTCTGTATGTCTGAACTTGTAAACAAGTTAATCTGAAATCTGTTAGTCTGGGGACACAAGGTTAGGAGGGGAATTACTTGTGTCGTCTGTTGTTTGGGACCCATATTAGTCAGTAACCCTTTCTGGTATCGAAACTTTGACCCAACAGTAAGTAGGGTCCGGGCACGCTTACTGAACTAATTATAAGAGGTTCATTCTGATAATGGCGAGGGGTGTTGATGGTGCGTTCCAACCGGGTCATGTGCGTGCATGGATCCCGGTCTGCCTCTGAGGATGTAAGACGCCGTGACATCTGTAAATAGGTCTGTGCCAATTGGTTGTCACTTTAGGGAGTGATACACCCTACTGTGGGGCCAACACAGGATATTTATGTATTAGGGAGCCGATCGCTTGGGGTAGGGTTTTAGGGTACGCTTAGTTCTGTCTGTTTCTGTTGGTACCGTCTGTTTCTGTTGGGTGGTAACGCCTGTCTGTTTCTGTGTGGTACCGTCTGTTCGGGTGGTAAAGGCCCATTACTAGTGTACACCTAATTCCACATTCTGTTTCCATAAGGATAAATCTGTTTCTTCTTCTGTCTGTTTCTGATCGGGTAGTAAAGGCCCATTATTAGCATTCTGTTTCTGTTAAAGTATTCTGTACCCGTTCCGGCTTCAATTTAGACGTTATGGGGACACCTAATTCTGTTATGCTAGTATTAGTGCAGAGAAGTGTAAGACAATAGTTTATATCATTCTGTTTTTCTGTTATATCTGCTACACCTATTACAGTTATCTCACATCCAGTTTTATGTTCATATCATATTATTATTATCTGTTCATATGCTGAAAGTCACTGGACTTGCCAGACTTTTTGTCTGACCCTTGTTGTTTCGCCTCCTTTCTTCCGTTTCCCCCCCCAGGTTATCCAAGGAGGGAAATACTTTAGCTTGATCCGGATTTCTCTTTGCTTGAAGTGCTTAAAGTATGGCTTGGCTCTGTATAGCTTCCGTTCCATGGGGATTATGATTTTAAACTATGCATTTTGAAGGCTTTTGTACAAGACTGATATTTTGTACTTGAATTCTGAAATTGAAAGGATGTAACCATACTAATTTCTGTTTCCGCTGTAATAAAGTTAAAAAAATTTCAAGTACTGTTTTATCTGTCTTGTAAGTTTCTGTTCTGTTTACTAAAATGCTCCACCAAAGTTAAGGCATTCCCTTTGTGAGTGACCTTAACGGAGGTGGGGTGTTACAAAAACTGATCGAAACGATCGAATCAGCCTACGATACATATCCCATTGTGTTCGAAATGGGGGTAATTAGCCATGGACGATAGGCGGAGGGTCCCGTTTCGAGTCCGAAATTTTAAGTTGCTTTTTGAAATTGAAAATAAATAAATAAATATATAAAAAAATTACAAAACCCCCCTCTCTTTCTTTCTCTTCCCCCGTTTACTTCTCAGAAATAAAAAAATAGCTGGGGGGAGGGGGGAATCGCGATCCGCCGCCCCCTATTTACTCGCCGCCGCCGCCCCTGGTGGGGCGCCACCACCGCACGCCTCCCCTCTCTCTCCTCGTTCCCCTCCCCTCTTCTAGATCCGACGCAGACCGAACCCGAAACCCCCCACAGTCCAAACCGCTGGTCCACCCATCCGTGCCACCGCCCTCCCCCTTTCCGCCGCCTTCTTCCTCCTCTGGAATCGCGCAGCCCTCTGCCCAACAGCCCATCGCCGCCTTTGTCCCCCTCGCCTCCTCTGTTAAAGCCGTGATCACCCTATGAGCGTCGCTGATGGACCCTAGTCGGAGCGATTGATTTCCATTCCACGCTACGCAATGCAATAAAGGTATGACTGATTTTAATTTTCAGTTTTAATTTAAATTAACAAGTGAATTCATTTCAGATTTTAGAATAAATATGACTGAATTTTATTTTCAGTTTTAGAGGTAAACAATATTGCTTAAAAATATGATTTTTATATAATGTGAAGAATAAAAATATAATTTTTATATTATAGAAAGAATAAAAATAAAATCTTTATATTTGAAAAGGTGAAATCTTTTTATAGAGAATAGCATGATAAAAATATAATCTTTATTATATGAACATCGGTGTAAAAATAGAATTTTTATCTATATAGTAGTGATGTAAAAATAGAATTTTTATCTATATTGTAGCGATGTAAAAATAGAATTTTTATCTATATAGTAGCGATGTAAAAATAGAGTTTTTATATATGTAGTGAATCAAAAATATGATTTTTACTTGTGTAGAGTATTAAAAATATGATCTATATATAATAGAAGATATAAAAATACTATTTTTATATAAGTAGTGTATTGAAAATAGAATTTCTATACAATAGAGAATATAAAAATATTATTTTTATATATGTAGCGAAATAAAAATCTGATTTTTATTATATATAGTGAAGTAAAAATGAGATTTTTATAGTGATAAAGTATAATTAGTTTTTATAACGATAAAGTTATAGTTTTTATATGAGTAGCGAATCAAAAATGTGATTTTTATATAATGTAGATAATAAAAATATAGTTTTAACAAACAGTGTTGAACAGATCTCGTTGGAGCACGATGAGGATTTCCTACATATGAAGGGTCGTGGAGTTTGGTTTAGCTAGTCGTTGAGAACTTCTCACCTTTTAATTTTGTTTTCTAGTTTATAATATATACTAGGATGCAGACGGTGTTTAATAGCACCCAACACCATCTTCCACAGACCATGGACTTGTTTGTTTAGTTGTGTAGTTGGTTAGATTATTTGATTTGAATTTGATTGTTTGGTGAAATGGAATGGATTTGATTGATATGTGTATGGCGTGGGCCATTATTAGACCGGGGATAAGGCTAGGCCTTATCCCGTTTCTAGTATCGTGTCGTTATGCCGCCGAAATTTTCTAAAATAAGTTAGAAAAATAAAGATATCATTTTATTTAATAAATGAACCGAATAGAATATTCATAGGTTGAATAAAATAATTTTATCATTAAAAATATATTTTTTAACGTGAATGTGAATAAATAAATATTCATTTACAAACCGGACGGTTTGTTTATGTACACCTATTTGAAGGATATAGATTGGGATAATAAATTTTACACATCACCCAACTACACAAATAAAAATCTGTGTTTGTTGATTTGAAACCCCACACGGGTGTTGGGATGATATTTGGCGTGCACTAATCCCAATTATTTAATTATATGTCGATCGATTGGTCGACATACTGTGTAAGCATTAATTATTTATATTTGATGCTTATACAGTTGTGTGGTGCACTTTGGATAATGGTTGATTGTTTATCGTTGCTATTATATACATGTGTTATATGGAATCCATATAATTAACTTTATATGGTAATTGATTGGGCCTCATTCCAATTGGGAAAATAAAGAATATTATAAAATAAAGGTTCATGTGTTGATAGTACTCATCCGTTGAGATTAGTCATGTGTTTAACGAAATATTTTAACAATAAAATTTACATCTTTATCATATATAAAATTAGAAACTAACTGTAAAATAGATAAGATGGGTGGCCTCCTAGATATTGATCTGATGTTGGTTTCGGCCTTCGGGGTTAATATTCAGGGAATCGTTCTCTTACTAATTTACGGTTGGAGTCTGATTTGAAATCAAACGATATATACCATAATTTTTATAAAAAAAATATTAAATAACAAAAATAGTCACACGTGGACAGTACTCATTCGTTGAGATTAGTCATGTGTTGACAAAAATATAGATTCATGTATTGAATAGGATAAATATTCATTTGTTGAATAGAATAACGGAATTATTGAAATATATAAAGCCGTGTTGATTAGAGATGCGCTATTTTGATGCGAACGATATTTATATCGATTATATTCGTTTTTAGAATTGAATTGAATATATAGCGAATTCGAATTGAATTAAATATAAAACGAATTCGAATTGAATTGAATATAAAACGAATTCGAATTGAATTGAATATAAAACGAATTCGAATTGAATATATAACAAATTCGAATTGAATTGAATATAAAACGAATTCGAATTGAATTGAATATATAACGAATTTGAATTGAATTGAATATATAACGAATTCGAATTGAATTGAATACAAAACGAATTCGAATTGAATTGAATATAAAACGAATTCGAATTGAATTGAACATATAACGAATTCAAATTGAATTGAACATATAACGAATTCGAATTGAATTGAATATAAAACGAATTCGAATTGAATTGAATATAAAACGAATTCGAATTGAATTGAATATATAACGAATTCGAATTGAATTGAATATAAAACAAATTCGAATTGAATATAAAACGAATTCGAATTGAATTGAAAACAAATTGAAACAAAATAAAAATCGATTTGAAATGAACTTAAATTGAATTGAAATTTGAATTGAGTTGAAATGAATTTAAAACGAATTTATAAGGGAAAAAAATTGATTTTGATTTGAATTTGAAATGGAAGTTGAAATTGTTTTGAAACGAATTTAAAACTATTTATAAAATTTGTTTAAAAAAGAAATCGACGAAATATATAATATATATATATATATATATATGTTATATATAATGGCCTGAATAGAACGCACCGCGCCGCAGCAGTTCGTAAATTTCGACCATTGACTTCGAACAGATATTACGGGAGATCCGACCGTCGGATTCTCCTAAAACTGGAACCGTTGGGTTCGTATCGAAAAGAGCTTTCAAACGAATATTAGAAATTTGAAATCTAACGGTTGGATTTGGAGATACGTCCAAATCAAATTTGGAAAAGGTCGCTGTAAGTGCAGTTCGATGGCCGCTGTTGGAAATCGACTGTACGGGCCTGGATAAAATTATTAAAAATATCAATAATTTGTGTAAAGTCATAAGAAATGATTTGTGAAAAATTGGGATGAAAAACTCCATATTTGAAAAGATAAAAATAGATTTTATCGAAATGAACTAGTTTTAAACTAAATTTAAAACCCAATTATTTTTAAATATATAAATTCGATTTAAAAGGGGTATTAAATAATCGGAATTTCTAATACATTTGATTGGAATTGAATTAGAATTGATTTGTAGGTTTACCGGGAACGGTGTTTTAAATAACACTTGTTCTTTAACCCGATAATAAATAGAATGTGATTTGGGTTTATCGTGAACTGTGTTTTAAATGACATTAGTTCTTTAACCCAGTAAAGGGAGTTTTAATGAATCATAATTTAAATTATCAAATTTGGAAAATGAGCGAGACTGGAGTATCACCAGTTTTGCTCCAAGCGATAGTTAAATCTATAATTAGATTTGAACGTGAAATGGTAATTAAATTTACCGATAACACCGTGGTGTTAGATATGGAGTATTACCAGTTTTGCTTCATGGGATGAATAGGTTGGGATTGGGAAATAAAATAAGTTTGAAATGATATCCAAAGGAAGATTAAAGAATAAATTTAAAAGAACTTATCTTTGATAAAATTAATGGGAACCTTTCCCTAAAATTATGAAATTTATAAACTAGCTGTAGGTTAGCCAAGAAGAATGGTTTCCTGAGTATTGATCTCATGTTGGTTTCGACCTTCAGGGTTAATATTTGGGAAATTGTTCTCTTGCTAATTTACGGTTAGTGACTGCTGAATTGGGCTGAGGCGTATGTTGTGTTTGTGTAACATTTGTTTTTAATATACGCAGGTTGTTCGGAAAGGTCGGGTTTATACCCATTCTGAATAACCGATTCGACGATAAGTCGAAGATGAAGACGGTGGTTGAAGACCGGAAGTCTTCCCATCGTTTGGGTGATTACTGATGATCTTGATTGGGCTGTACGCCCAAGATGAGGGAATCAGTTGGTGGTCGTCCAGACGTACTTGGAGATCGATGGATATGCAAGGAAAGTGCCTCCGGTTTTGTTCAGACCCAGAACGAACTTGTAAATGGACTGTGTGTCTGACATTGGATTTTATTCTGTGTTGATTGATCTCCATTAAATATACATCTGTTTGGCGGCGGAGAATTTATTCTCTTGCTTAACGCCCTTCTCTGAGACGTACGAGCTCAGAGGTTGTATATCGATGGACATCAGTCGCATGGCATGAATTGCCTGTGTGGCATGCCTAAGTGGCAATTGATCAAGGCTTCTATTGAAAAGCAAAGCCTTGTGGTTGATGATCAAAGCACGACCTTTGTGGCATAGCTTTTTGTATAACGTGAATTCGCGAGCCTAACACCTCGGTATGAGTTAAAAACGGGATAAGGACTGCAGGGAGAGCACGACGTTTCTTTCTAGCTTTGGTGGTTTCAGTGACATACAAGCCCTGACATTTATATACTTTTAACCTATGTGGTTGTTGGAACGAGGCGCCTCGATTTTAGGTCTGTAAGGACCGGGAAACGTGTAATAACCCAGAAATCTGGGCCAGTTTAAATTTTTTATTTTGGTAATTTTAATGAATTTTGAATAGTTAAAATAAATATTTTAAATAAAAACGACTAGAAAAATTTAGTTTGAATAGAATTCGAACGTATATATTTATATTCGTCGTCGTTGGAATATAAATATTTATTTATATATATAAAAGGAATTGAAAATGGCGCGGTAGTTCGATAATTCGATTTCAAACTTCAATTGAATGTACCGGGTGCAAAATAAACCGGATTTTAGTGAAACCAAAAATAATGGAATCTAATTGAGAATATCTTTCCAACTAATCCTAAAAATTGAAATTTCATACCGGGGATCAAAAGATATGTCCAGTTGAAAATTCTGAATAGTCGCTATGGAGTTCAGGCCCTTAAAAATAGCCATTTTTCAAACGACCTCGGATTTCGACAAAACCAATTTTGTTGGATCCGTGATGTCAAGTTATTGCTAGGTTTCAAATTTCATAATTTTTCGAATCAATATGTGAGTGTGGCAAAGGAAAATGTGTTTGACCAGTTTCAGTTGATTTTAATCGACTGGAAAATGGCCATTTTTCAAACGGTCTCGGAATTCGATGAAACTAGTTTTGTTAGGACCGTATCGTTAATACGAAGCTAGAAAATATTTTTCTGGAATTTTTCGAGCTAGTATGTGACCCCAGTAAATTGAAATGCGCATTCAAATTCAATATATATGTTGATTTTGACGAAAACTGTTCGAAACGATCGAATTAGCCTACGATACATATCCCATTGTGTTCGAGATGGGGGTAATTGGCTATGAGCGACAGGCGGTGGGCCTCATTTCGAGTTCGAATGAAAAAATTACTTTTTAGTGGAAAATAAAATAATTAGATATATATTATATTATATGGCCCCCTTCTTTATTCTCTCTCCCTCTCCCCTCATTTTCCAAATCGATTTTCAGAGAAAGAAAAAAAAATCCGCTCAGCAAACCTGAGAGACGCCCCCCTCCCCCAGGCGTCGGCGGCGCCGCGACCCCCCTCCTGCTGCTGACGCGCGATCCCCCCTCCTGCTGCTGACGCGCCCCCCCTTCTCTCCACCTGAGCGACGCGCTCCCCAACCCCCCAAACCACCCGGTGCCACCGCGACGCAACCCCCCCTCTCTGCAGTCCTCCGCGCTCAAGCCTCCTTCCAGCACCCCCACGCACCACCTCCGCCTGACAGCCTCCCCCCTTGCGCGGTGAGTTCCTTTTACTTCTTTTTCTTTTGATTTTTTTTTGCTTTTGTTTGTAAAAATATGAGTTTTCTTTTAATCCGATTTGTGATGGTAAAAAGTTTAGATTTTTGTTATAGAGGGTTTTGATTCTTATAAAATCGAAAAGTTTATATTTTTAACAAAGAAAAGAATATGATTTTTCGTTATAGAAAGTTAGGATTTTTATGATGAAAAAGATGATATTTTTAATCAAAGAAAGACGATATTTTTAATCATAGGAAGACGATATTTTTAAAGGAGAAAGGCACGATTTTTATATATTGAATAGCAAAGTAAAAATTCGATTTTTATATATTGAATAGCAAAGTAAAAATTCGATTTTTATATATTGAATAGTAAAGTAAAAATTCGATTTTTATATATTGAATAGCAAAGTAAAAATTTGATTTTTATATATTGAGTAGCAAAGTAAAAATTCGATTTTTATATATTGAATAGCAAAGTAAAAATTCAATTTTTATATATTGAATAGCAAAGTAAAAATTCGATTTTTATATATTGAATAGCAAAGTAAAAATTCGATTTTTATATATACGAAGTGAAGTTAAAAATTCGATTTTTATATATACGAAGTGAAGTTAAAAATTCGATTTATATATATGAAGTGAAGTTAAAAATTCGATTTTTATATATTGAATAACGAAGTAAAAGTTCGATTTTTAAATATGTAGCGAATACCGATGACAAAAGTGATAAATGAAGAAACGACGGAGATTTCCTACCTAAGAAGAGTCGAGATGTTTGGATTAGCTATCTATGAGAACTTCTCACCTTTAATTTTATTCTCTAGTTATATAAATATATACTAGGATGCAGACGGTGTTTAGTAGCATCCGACACCCGTCGTCCACAGACCATGGACGGCTTGTATGCTTGTTTGTTTGATTTTGATGTGTAGTTGATTGTTCGATGTGATGTGAAATGAAATAAAATATTTATATAGTTAAAAATATTTCATAGTTAAAAATAGAATTTTTAAAATAGTTATAAACAAATCGAACGATTTGTTTATATACACACATTTGACTGATATTGATTGGGACGATAAATTTTACACATCGCCCAACTGCACAAATAAAATCTGTGTTTGGTTTGTGTGAAAACCCCACACGGGTATTGGGGTGATATATGACATACACTAATCCCAATAGTTAATTGTATGTCGATCGATTGATTGACAGACTGTTATAAGCGTTAAATATTTATATTCGATGCTTATACAGTGTAGAATGCACTTTGGATGATGGTTGATTATTCATCGTTGTTATTGTATACATGTGTTGTAGAAAATCCATATAATTAACATTGTATGGTAATTGATTGGGCCTCGTTCCAGTTTCGAAATAGAAATATTTGAAAAAGAAATATTTGAAAAAGAAATATTTGAAATAGAAATATTTGAAGTAGAATATTTGGAAATAGAAATATATGAAGCCGTGTTGATTAGATTTACGCTATTTTGACGTGAACGATATTTGTATCGATTTTATTCATTTTATAACGAATATCGAAAGTGATTTCAAAATCTGAAATTTTGAAAAGAATTGAAATTCGAATTAAATTGAATAGAAATGAATTCAAATTGAAATTGAATAGAAGTGAATTTGAATTGAAATTGAATAGAAATGAATTCGAATTGAAATTGAATAGAATTGAATTCGAATTGAAATCGAAAGGAATTGCATTCGAATTAAATTGAAATTCAATTGAAATCAATTTGAAATGAATTTAACACGAATTTATATTGGAATATTCAATTTTTATTTGAAATTGAATATGAAGTTGAAACCAATTTGAAAATGAATTTAAAACGATTTATAAAGCACATTTGAATTGAAATCGACGAAGTATATATTATATATAATATAATGGCTTGAATAGAACGCGCCGCACCGCGGCAATTCGCGAATTTCGAACATTGACTTCGAACGGATATTGCGGGAGATCCAACCGTCGGATTCTCCTAAAACCGGAACCGTTGGGTTCGTATCGAAAAGAGATTTCTGATGAATATTAGAAATTTGAAATCTAACAGTTGGATTTGGAGTTACGTCCAAATCAAATTTGGAAAAGGTCGCTGTAACTGCAGTTCGATGGCCATTGATGGAAATCAACTGTACGGGCCTTGAGAAAATTATTAAAAACAGTAATAATTTGTGTAAAATTATAAGAAATGATTTGTGAAGAATTGGGATGAGAAACTCCATATTTGAAAAGATAAAAATAGATTTTTATCGAAATGAACTAGTTTTGAACTAGAATAGTAATTTATTTATTTTTAAAATAAATAAAGTGAGTTTGAAATGGTTTTGAAAAATAGCCAGAATTTCCAATAATTGAATTGGAATGGATTTGAATCGAAATTGTCTTTGGAATATTTCGATGTTGGATTTCGTGATTATGCAGATACTGTTTTGGAAATTTGAAAGATATATTAATATCGTTATTTCTAATACGATATTTGTTGATCGTAGAATTTGATATTGAATATAAGCCGATATATTTTCTATTCAGAGCCTTATATTTAATATCAAATGTGATTTGTGTTTGTCGTGAATGGTGTCTTCATTAACACTGTTCTTAAGCCCAGTTGGGAAAAAAAGATTAAATCTTTTTATCTAGATTTAATGAAGTGTACCAATTAAATAATATTTAATTGGAATTGAACTGGTATTGATTTTTGGGTTTATCGTGAACAGTGTTTTAAATAACACTTGTTCTTTAAACCGATAATTAATGAATGTGATTTTAGATTTATTGTGGGCCGTGTTTTAAATGAAATGGGTTCTTTAACCCAATTAAAGACAGGATATTGATTTTTGTGAAGATTAAAACTAAGTGGAGTTTTAATAAATCTTTAACTAGATTGAAATGATAGAGAATGGAGTATCACCAGTTTTACTCCAAGCGATAGTTAAATCTTTAATTAGATTTGAACGTGAAATGGTAATTGAATTTACCGATGATACCGTGGTGTTAGATATGAAGTATTACCAGTTTTACTTCATGGGATGAATAGGTGGGGATTGGGAAATAAAATAAATGATTTTCCCGTGTGATTCGCTAATCCCGATTAGTTTGAATTGATATTCAAAGAAAATTAAAGAATAAATTTAAAGAATTCATCTTTGATAAAATTAATGGGAACCTTTCCCAAAGTAGAAGAATATTTGAATAAATGAATATCCTGAATTGGAATGAGGCGTATGTCATGTTTGTGTAACACTTGTTGATTATATACACGAGTTATTCAGAAAGACCGGGTTTATCCCATTCTGAATAACTGATACGACGTGGTGTCGATGATGAAGACGGTGGTTGAAGACCAGAGGTCTTCACGTCGTTTAGGTGATTGCTGATGATCTTGATTGGGCCGTACACCCAAGAGGAGGGAATCAGTTGGTGATCGTCCAGACGTACTTGGAGATCGATGGATATGCGGGTTACTAGGTGCCTCCGGTTTCGTTCAGACCCAGAACGAACTTGTAAATGGACTGTGTGTCTGACATTGGATTTTAGTTTGTGTGATTGATTTCTATTAAATATATATCTGTTTGGTGGCAGAGAATTTATTCTCTTGCTTAACATCCTTCTCTGAGACGTACGAGCTCAGGGGTTATATATTGATGGATATCAAACGCATGGAGTGAATTGCCTGTGTGGCATGCCTAAGTGGCAATTGATCAAGGCTTCTGTTGAAAAGCAAAGTCTTGTGGTGATGATCAAAGCATGGCCTGTGTGGCGTAGCTTTGTGTAACGTTGATTCGCGAGCCTCACACCCTGGTGGTGAACCAAAAACGGGAGAGGACCTCAGGGAGGACATACGTTTCTTTCTAGCTAGAAGTGGCGTCAGTGGTTTTACACGCCCTAACGAGTTTGACTTATGTGGTTGTTGGTGTTGCGAGGCGCCTCGGTTTGATCAGACGATCCGGATCCGATGGAGTCCTTTGTTGGCTCATTTGCGCCCCCAAAGGGCAGGGAAACGTAGTGTTCAGGCATTTTAATCCACATCGGTGGACCGGCCCTGACGATCCAAGGGTCACTCGAGCTCTGATCCTGAGACATGTTAGGCTAGATTGCCTCGAATAGGTAGAGGACTATCTTTTGCCTCGGTTGTAGCACCCCACCTCCATTAAGGTCACTCACAAAGGGAATGCCTTAACTTTGGTGGTGCATTTTAGTAAATAGAACAAAAACTTACAAGACAGATAAAATAGTACTTGAAAAATTTATAACTTTATTTCATCAGAAACCGAAATAAACTTGGTTACATCCTTTCAAATCACATTATCAGAATTCAAGTACAAAATATCAGTCTTGTACAAAAGCCTTCAGAATGCCTAGTCTAAAATCATAATCCCCAAAGAACGGAAGCTATACAGAGCCAAGCCATACTTTAAGCACTTCAAGCAGAAGAAATCCAGATCAAGCTAAAGTATTCCCTCCTTGGATAACCTGGGGGGGGGGGGGACGGAAGAAAGGAGGCGAAACAACAAGGGTCGGACAAAAAGTCTGGCAAGTCTTGTGATTTTCAGTTATGAACAGATAATAATAGCATGACATGAAAATAAAACTGGATGAGAGATAACTGTAACAGGTGTAACAGATATAACAGAAGAACAGAATGATATAAGCTATTGTTTTACACTTCTCTGCACTTGCACTAGTATAACAGAATTAGGTGTCACCCTAATGTCTAAACTGAAATAGAAATGGGTATAGAATAATTTAATAGAAACAGAATGCTAATAATGGGCCTTTACTACCCGATCAGAAACAGACAAAAGCAGAAGCAGATTAATCCCTACGGAAACAGAATGTAGATTTAGGTGTACACTAGTAATGGGCCTTTACCACCCGAACAGATGGTACCACGCTGAAACAGACAAGTGTTACCACCCAACAGAAACAGACGGTATCAATAGAAACAGACAGAACTAAGTGTACCCTAAAACCCTACCCCAAGCGATCAGCTCCCTAATACATAAATATCCCCTATCGGCCCCACAGTTGGGTGTATCACTCCCTAAAGTGACAACCAATTGGCACAGACCTATTTACAGATGTCATGGCGTCTTACATCCTCAGAGGCAGACCGGGATCCATGCACGCACATGACCCGGTTGGAACGCACCATCAACACCCCTCACCATTATCAGAATTAACCACTTATAATTAGTTCAGTAAGCGTGCCCGGACCCTACTTACTGTTGGGTCAAAGTTTTGATACCAGAAAGGGTTACTGACTAATATGGGTCCCAAACAACAGATGACACAAGTAATTCCCCTCCTAATCTTGTGTCCCCAGACTAACAGATTTCAGCTTAACTTGTCTACAAGTTTCAGACATACAAAATTTAGATTAACTAGTTCAAAGATCAGACAATCAAGTTAACAGGTTTTCAGACTAACGGATCAAATGTTCGGATTAACAGGCTTACAGATTAACTGGTTACAGATTAACAGACTTTGTATTGGGCCTACGGATTCACGAAACGGGTTTATCAGATTCATTGGTCCAATTGGTTTAACCTTACCTAACACGTTTTAGACATCATAATTATCTCATATTTTCATTAATTAAATATTAATGCCCAAACCTCTCACATTAGACTGACAGTTTTCGGCTACTGGTTAGGCCGGTTTGTTCCGGGCAGGTTTCTGTCGCAAACTGAGTCTAACCTCGGGTTTCAAGCACGTTATGACTAACTTCTCACATTAGAACCTATTGTTTGCGACCACTGGAATATGCCGGGCGGTTCCGGGAAGAATTACGCCGCAAACTCATTCTAACCTCGAGTTAGCCATGTTTATCTTTGCGGCCAATTAATTAATGATTTACCATTTCTACCCACGCCTAATATACATGTCAATTATTCATAACTATAGCCAATTCAGATTGTGTAAATAGCGGACTGATTATATCAACTCAATAGATATAGCAGACAACAGATTTTTCAGATTAGGCGACTTAGCAGATTAAGCAAACTAGCAGATCTAGCATTTTCAACAGACTTAGCAGATGACAGATTTGGCAGATGAACAAATCTAGCAGACTAGGCAGTATAGCAGAACTAGCAGATTAAGCAATATAACAGAATTAGCAGATTAAGCAGTATAGCAGAACTAGCAGATTAGGCAAATATAACAGATTTAATCATTCCTTAAAGTTTCACAAACATATCTTGCCTAATTTTAAATTTTGCCTAAGCATGCCTAAATAATTGTCATGATTCACACTATGATCATATACCAAATATAACCATCGATTACTATGCATGTCATATATCCCAAAGATCCCTTACTTAGGTGTTTATTTACATTTAATAGATGTCATCCCTTAATGTAAATCTTTATACCTAAGCCATATTTTCTTTGTCTCAAGTCATATGTTAACATACCATGGTTCCTCTTCTTTCAATTCACAGAATATGCATAGATCTAAATCTAGTTTACAACCTATGTCCTTTTTCTTAAATCAGTCACATATTAACCATGTCCAATTATTCCACATTCATTATTTGTCCCAAACATTTTAGCGTTCGTGCGTAAATCTCATAGGAGATTGGCGCATGCTCGTAGTAGCCTGGCTATAGAACAAAAAGAAGAAGAGATACAGAATAAAATAGATCAGAACAGAACATACACAATCTCAAATTCAGATTTACAATCATGTCACAATTATGATTAAAGTTTATATCGGAAAATAACTGCACTGGCCTTGGTTGGATTAAAGAAAGAACTTTAATTGTTGTAGAATCGTTGCAGAAGCTTTAATCTCTAATTTGAATTGAGTTGCTTAGGTTGATGTTGATTAGCTTCTAGTTTTGATTCCAGTAGAGTAGCGACGCCATTTTTATTTTTATTTAGAACAGAGGCAGAGAAGAAACATAATAGAATTGTGTGTAGAGAAGGCTAGGTCTTAGGTTGTTTTTATAGGTGTAGCAATTTATTTCAGCCATCAGATTAACCCTAAAACCAATCCGGACCATCAAAAATCGTCCCTGGGCTTCAAAAACGTGTTCTGGACCGAAACAGGCCGACCAGGTCGACCTTTAAGGGTAGAGGTCGACACTATAGTCGACCCCCATTGGGGAGGTTGACTCCCAGGATGACCCCCTGGTCGACCTGGCCCCTAGGTCGACCTGCCCAGTTCTGTGCTGACCGAAACCTTCTGAATCTTCTACAGGCCATAACTTCTTCATCCGGACTCCGATTTTCCAAAACCCGGACTCTATTTCATGTAAAATTTCGAGCGGAACGCAATGGTAATGTCCATTTTACCTAATTCCTGATTCTTAAATTAATTATCCTCATTTTACTGTCTTTTCCATTACACACACCGTTACTGAACTAATTTTTCTTCTCTTTCATGTATTAATTAATTCTTCTTATGCATCACCATTATTTACCTATCACAAGCATATTTTCATATATTTTATTTCATTTTTAATTATACTTAAAAATGCGGGGTGTTACATTCTCCCCTCCTAAAAGGATTTCGTCCCCGAAATCTTCAAGTAAAGAAGAATGTGTCCTACCATCCAATCATCCATCTACTCAATCACCAATCATAGGCATTCATTGTCCTTAAGAGATTTCTAATGTTGTATGAACAAATGCAAGAAGTGTGTGTATATGTTCCTTGTCTAATGCAAAGATCAGGCGGTCCACTGATTCAGTTGACATCTTTAATGCGAATTATGCCAGTGCTATGAATTCAACATGTATGCAATTTTCCTACTCGATACATATCATTTCTATATGAGTGCACAACCATTCAGTCATATGCAACATCCATGTGCTGAGTCAATCATTTTGCATCCACAAAAATTAAAAAGGCTCACACATCCGTATGCAGTATGAGAGTGTTTTCGAGCCGATCTAGTGCCTAATGTGTGTATATGCATCCACGAGCAACCACTAGCAACCACTTGCATCCACTTGCAACCATCAAACATAACATGTCTCAAACACATGTTTACACCCATTAGTTTCTACCTAAAGTTCGAAGATTCGATCGATAGGATACAGTCAAATGATTGAAGCGAGTACAGATAAAACAAAAACTTGGTTCCCATTAGACATGGGTCCTAAGTATCGGCCCCGAAGACCGAAACCAACATCAAATTGACACCCAGAGGATTACCCTCTTTGGACAATGTCAAAACTGGAAATCTTATCAGATGTATTCAGATATTTACAGACTACTGGTACAAATCAGGTTCCTTAATGATTCTTAGGAAGCTAAGCATGATAAAATCATACCCCACAAAAACTCAGAATGTATGCGTCATACTTGACGCCTAACACAGATATCCCTCAAACCCCAATCTATCACAAAAAGATGAGTCATAACCCTTATGGGTTTGAGTCTACAACGGAATCAGAAACAATACTAGTATTAAAGTGCAGAGACCAAACTACATAATCAGAGTGTCAGAATCAGAAAGAGTTCTACTCAATAATCAGATAAAGAAATTAAACCTCCTACATATAGTTTTCCTATTTTTTTACCCTACCCACTAGCCTCGAGAGTGCTCGCCTGCATTCCAGAAGTAGGTCCTGTCCTCTGCCCTTACCCTCGTTTCTTTGGGCAGTTCCTAGTGAAGTGTCTCATCGCACCACAGTTGAAGCAAGCGCCCTTCCTCTTTCTGCAATCCTTGTTCAGATAAGTCGAGCTTCCACAAGTAAAACACTTTTCTCCCCCTTATCTTTAGACTTTTCTTTCCTCTTTTGTGTTTCCTTTTTGCCTTCTTTTTTGAACCAAATTCATATCCATGGGTTTCTTATCTTTGGATTGTGCTCCTTGGCCAAACTCCCTCATTCTCATCTTTACTATGCTTGTGTAACACGTTGACCAGTCCCTCGAAAGTTGCCTCCATCGCACAAAAAAAAATCCTACAAAGCTTGAAATAAAATTAGCCGTAGGTGAAACTACTGCGGCAACAGATGGAAGTCGGGCGCTTATTTGCCCTTTGACAGGTGTCGTAGTCTTATCAAGCCTACGGAACCATGTCGCGATGAGGTTACCTCCCAGAAAGCCAGGAGCCCTGGAGACTCAGAAAAAGAAGGAAACAAGGATTTAGACAGAGAATCAAAAGATAGATATATGGCTTTGGGGATTATGTTTTTCAAAATAAACTTTGCTTTTGAAAATACTTTCTTTTAAAGCCTTTTTGAAAATAGTTTTCAAAAACTTTTATCTAATCTAGTAACCTTCAGCTCTGATACCAAGTGTAGCACCCCACCTCCGTTAAGGTCACTCACAAAGGGAATGGCTTAACTTTGGTGGAGCATTTTAGTAAACAGAACAGAAACTTACAAGACAGATAAAATAGTACTTGAAAATTTTATAACATTATTTCGTCAGAAACTGAAATAAACTTGGTTACATCCTTTCAAATCACATTATCATAATTCAAGTACAAAATATCAGTCTTGTACAAAAGCCTTCAGAATGCCTAGTTTAAAATCATAATCCCCATAGAACGGAAGCTATACAGAGCCAAGCCATACTTTAAGCACTTCAAGCAGAAGAAATCCGGATCAAGCTAAAGTATTCCCTCCTTGGATAACCTGGGGGGAACGGAAGAAAGGAGGCGAAAAAACAAGGGTCAGACAAAAAGTCTGGCAAGTCCAATGATTTTCAGTTATGAACAGATAATAATAACATGACATGAAAATAAAACTGAATGACAGATAACTGCAACAGGTGTAACAGATATTACAGAAGAAAAGAATGATATAAGCTATTGTTTTACACTTCTCTACACTTGCACTAGTATAACAGAATTAGGTGTCACCCTAATGTCTAAACTGAAAAAGAAACGGGTACAGAATAATTTAACAGAAACAGAATGCTAATAATGGGCCTTTACTACCCGATCAGAAATAGATAGAAGCAGAAGCAGATTAATCCCTACGGAAACAGAATGTAGAATTAGGTGTACACTAGTAATGGGCCTTTACCACCCGAACAGACGGTACCACGCAGAAACAGACAGGTGTTACCACCCAACAGAAACAGACGGTACCAACAGAAACAGACAGAACTAAGTGTACCCTAAAGCCCTACCCCAAGCGATCGTCTCCCTAATACATAAATATCCTATGTCGGCCCCATAGTAGGGTGTATCACTCCCTAAAGTGACAACCAATTGACACAGACCTATTTACAGATGTCACGGCGTCTTACATCCTCAGACGCAGACCGGGATCCATGCACGCACATGATCCGTTTGGAACGCACCATCAACACCCCTTGCCATTATCAGAATGAACCGCTTATAATTAGTTCAGTAAGCGTGCCCGGACCCTACTTACTGTTGGGTCAAAGTTTTGATACCAGAAAGGGTTACTGACTAATATGGGTCCCAAACAACAGATGACACAAGTAGTTCCCCTCCTAACCTTGTGTCCCCAGACTAACAGATTTCAGCTTAACTTGTCTACAAGTTTCAGACATACAAAATTTAGATTAACTAGTTCACAGATCAGACAATCAAGTTAACAGGTTTCAGACTAACGGATCAGATGTTTGGATTAACAGGCTTACAGATTAACAGACTTTGTATTGGGCCTACGGATTCACGAAACGGGTTTATCAGATTCATTGGTCCAATTGGTTTAACCTTACCCAACACGTTTTAGACATCATAATTATCTCAGATTTTCATTAATTAAATATTAATGCCCAAACCTCTCACATTAGACTGACAGTTTGCGGCTACTGGTTAGGCCGGTTGGTTCCGAGCAGGTTTCTGTCGCAAACTGAGTCTAACCTCGGGTTTCAAGCACGTTATGACTAACTTCTCATATTAGAACCTATTGTTCGCGACCACTGGAATATGCCGGGCTGTTCCGGGCAGAATTACGCAACAAACTCATTCTAACCTCGAGTTAGCCATGTTTATTTTTGCGGCCAATTAATTAATGATTTACCATTTCTACCCACGCCTAATATACATGTCAATTATTCATAACCATAGCCAATTCAGATTGTGTCAATAGCGGATTGATTATATCAACTCAACAGATATAGCAGACAACAGATTTTTCAGATTAGGCGACTTAGCAGATTAAGCAAACTAGCAGATCTAGCATTTTCAACAGACTTAGCAGATGACAGATTTGGAAGATGAACAAATCTAGCAGACAAGGCAGTAGAGCAGAACTAGCAGATTAAGCAATATAACAGAACTAGCAGTTTAAACAGTATAGCAGATTAGGCAAATATAACAGATTTAATCATTCCTTAAAGTTTCACAAACATTTCTTGCCTAATTTTAAATTTTGCCTAAGCATGCCCAAATAATTGTCATGATTCATACTATGATCATATACCAAATATAACCATCGATTACTATGCATGTCATATATCCCAAAGATCCCTTATTTAGGTGTTTATTTACATTTAATAGATGTCCTATCTTAACGTAAATATTTATACCTAAGCCATATTTTCTTTGTCTCAAGTCATATGTTAACATACCATGGTTCCTCTTCTTCCAATTCACAGAATATGCATAGATCTAAATCTAGTTTACAACCTATGTCCTTTTTCTTAAATCAGTCACATATTAACCATGTCCAATTATTCCACATTCATTATTTGTCCCAAAAAATTTAGCGTTCGTGCGTTAATCTCTTAGGAGATTGGCGCAGGTTCGTAGTAGCCTGGCTGTAGAACAGAAAGAAGAAGAGATACAGAATAAAATAGATCAGAACAGAACATACACAATCTCAAATTCAGATTTACAATCATGTCACAATTATGATTAAAGTTTATATCGGAAAATAACTGCACTTGCCTTGGTTGGATTAAAGAAAGAACTTTAATTGTTGTAGAATCATTGCAGAAGCTTTAATCTCTAATTTGAATTGAGTTGCTTAGGTTGATGTTGATTAGCTTCTAGTTTTGATTCCAGCAAAGTAGCGACGCCATTTTTATTTTTATTTAGAACAGAGGCAGTGAAGAAGTAGAATAGAATTGTGTGTAGAGAAGGCTAGGTCTTAGATTGTTTATATAGGTGTAGAAATTCATTTCAGCCATCAGATTAACCCTAAAACCAATCCGGACCATCAAAAATCGTCCCTGGGCTTCAAAAACGTGTTTTGGACCGAAACAGACCGACCAGGTCGACCTGTAGGAGGGGAGGTCGACACTATAGTCGACCCCCGTTGGGGAGGTCGACTCCCAGGTCGACCCCTGGTCGACCTGGCCCCCAGGTCGATCCCCAGGTCTTCCTGCCCAGTTCTGTGCTGACCGAAACCTTCTGAATCTTCTACAGGCCATAACTTCTTCATCTGGACTCCGATTTTCGAAAACTCGGACTCTATTTCATGTAAAATTTCGAGAGGAACGCAATGGTGATGTCCATTTTACCTATTTCCTGATTCTTAAATTAATTATCCTCATTTTACTATCTTTTCCGTTACACACACCGTTATCGAACTAATTTTTCTTCTCTTTCATGTATTAATTAATTCTTCTTATGCATCACCATTATTTACCTATCACAAGCATATTTTCATATATTTTATTTCATTTTTAATTATACTTAAAAATGCGGGGTGTTACATCGGTTCACAGATGGAAATCTAACTTCCAAATACGTGACATTTGTGGTTTTAATTGTAGAACTAGTATGGCGACATGATGTATAGTACCCATGCCGTCTATGATTTGAAGTTGTTTTATACACTATACACTTATAATAGTATCAAATGATTTGTTTAAAACGTACTAAGCATGTTTGGCTATTATAAGGGAAAATCCTATCCCCCGGCTTGCGTTGCATTGTGTGATAGGACCTGGGTCTTATAATAGCTTCATTTTTTCAAAAAGCATTGCGTTGTTTTGTTATATGTACTGGTATTCTTGGGAGGAAACCGGTTCCGTGTTATACGGCGTGGTCCCTTGATATATCTGATTTAAAGTAAAGTTTTAAATAACTGTTTTAATTCTCACACCAGTCCCATGACTGGCCTGGAGTTTATTGTTTTAAGCTAAACTCTGGGTGCCCTTATTTTCGACACGGGCAGCTAGTAGTTTTGGTATTGCAGATTATATTCACAGGATCCTGGTTTACAGCTAGAATGATATCCAGAAAGCTTTGTATCCGTATATCTCCTTCAGTTGTGTTTGTATTATTTTCCGCTGCTATGTAATGTATTGTAATCTCTGATATTTTATAATGTGTAATATTATTCATACTCTGTATATTCTTGTATTCTGATGGAATTGTTGTAATATACAATAAAATGTTCTCCCGTCTGCGTTCTATTTTGTCGTGTTCTCAAAACAATTCGCTCTTTCTCTTCTCTTTGGAGACTGGGGAAGTTCGGGTCGTTTCTTCTTGGTATCAGAGCTTTGGTTTACAGAGCTCAGAGAACAAGGAACATTAGAACCAAACGAAAGGATTCATCAGAAATTGGATTAGTAATATCCAACGAGAATGACTCGTTAGAGATGAGATCAGTAGCATCCTAGAACGAGTGTGAAGAGTATATTTTTAAAATGAAAACAATTTCTGTTTTGAAAATTTAAATCAATTATTCGTATTTGATTATTTATATGAATTTGGACAATCCGGTATATATAAATTTGGCGTATACGTCTGATCCGCGTGTATTTGAAGTTTTAATATACTGGATAGATATAGATTCACACTCTAGTCGCCCGGAGATGATTCTGATGATTGTAGCTACATCATCAGAATTAGTGTTCGAGTGTCGAAGGTGTGATATTTATATATTTCCTATTGACTGGTGTGAGAACCAAAATTAGATAGGGCCTATTGTTGTGATTTGGCATCAAAAATGTGATTTTTGACTATATAACAAAATTATATGTTTGGAATGCTAATCAACTAATTGATTGATGGTTGTGTTGTTTGATTATTGTTGGATTAATTAAAATTTGAACCATTTAGTCAAATTGTACCAAAAAGTGAGTTGTATTGAAAATTTGTCGCATTTGCTTGCATATACTTGTACTTACATTGAACAGGTCATAGCAAAGAGGCTAGAGTTGAAGAATAAAATTGTTTGCCCGACAAATAGGTACATATTTACTATAATTTACCGTTTTGTTTGGGTGATGATGATTTTATGAGCCGATTGGCTAGCCGCTTGGCTTTTTCTTTTTCTTTTTGAGATCAGAGGGCCTGTATGGCAATTTCGGGATTTTCCCGGTGCTCCCGGTGCAGGGGAGGTTATGGCGAAATTTTTCGAAAATTTAGGGTGTTAGCCAAATTTTTGAAAAATTTGAAAAGTTCTTAAAAATTGAAAAGTTGAAGAACTTAAGCCGTAGTGAAAACACTGGAAGTTGAGCTGATTTGTGAAACAACTTTCGGCTTTATTCCTTTTCGGGGACGAAAAGTTTTAAGTGGGGGAGATTGTAATAACCCAGAAATCTGGGCCAGTTTAATATTTTTATTTTGGCAATTTTAATGAATTTTGAATATTTAAAATGAATATTTTAAATAAAAACGATGAGAAAAATTTAGTTTGAATAGAATTCGAACGTATATATTTATATTCGTCGTCGCTGGAATATAAATATTTATTTATTTATATAAAAGGAATTGAAAATGGCGCGGTAGTTCGATAATTCGATTTCAAACTTCAATTGAATGTACCGGGTGTAAAATAAAACGGATTTTAGTGAAACCAAAAATAACGGAATCTAATTGAGAATATCATTCCAACAAATCCGAAAAATTGAAATTTCATAGCGGGGATCAAAAGATATGTCCAGTTGAAAATTCTGAATAGTCTCTATGGGGTTCAGGCACTTAAAAATAGCCATTTTTCAAACGACCTCGGATGTCGACGAAACCACTTTTGTTGGATCTGTGATGTCAAGTTATTGCTAGGTTTCAAATTTCATAATTTTTCTAATCAGTATGTGAGTGTGGCAACGGAAAATGCGTTTGACCAGTTTCAGTTGATTTTAATCGACTGGAAAATGGCCATTTTTCAAATGGTCTCAGAATTCGATGAAACTAGTTTTGTTAGGACCGTATCGTTAATACGAAGCTAGAAAATATTTTTCTGGAATTTTCCGAGCTAGTATGTGACCCCAGTAAATTGAAATGCGCGTTCAAATTCAATATATAGAGTTATATGTTGATTTTGACGAAAACTGTTCGAAACGATCGAATCAGCCTACGATACATATCCCATTGTGTTCGGAATGGGGGTAATTGGCTATGGACGACAGGCGGTGGGCCTCGTTTCGAGTTCGAATAAAAAAGTTACTTTTTAGTGGAAAATAAAATAATTAAATATATATTATATTATATGGCCCTCTTCTTTATTCTCTCTCCCTCTCCCCTCATTTTCCAAATCGATTTTCAGAGAAAGAAAAAAAAAATCCGCTCTGCAAACCTGAGCGATGCGCCCCCTCCCCCCCGCCCCCCGGGCGCCGACGGCGCCGCGATCCCCTCCCTCCTGCTGCCGACGCGCGACTCCCCCTCCTGCTGCTGACGCGCGATCCCCCCTCCTGCTGCTGACGCGCCCCCCTTCTCTCCACCTGAGCGACGCCCCCCCCCAAACCACCTGGTGCCACCGCGACGCAACCCCCCTTCTCCGCAGTCCTCCGCGCTCAAGCCTCCTTCCAGCACCCCCACGCACCACCTCCGCCTGACAGCCTCCCCCCTTGCGCGGTGAGTTCCTTGTACTTCTTTTTCTTTTGATTTTGTTTTTCCTTTTGTTTGTAAAAATATGGGTTTTCTTTTAATCCGATTTGTGATGGTAAAAAGTTTAGATTTTTGTTATAGAGGGTTTTGATTTTTATAAAATCGAAAAGTTTATATTTTTAACAAAGAAAAGAATATGATTTTTCGTTATAGAAAGTTAGGATTTTTATGATGAGAAAGACGATATTTTTAATCAAAGAAAGACGATATTTTTAATCATAGGAAGACGATATTTTTAAAGCAGAAAGGCACGATTTTTATATATTGAATAGCAAAGTAAAAAATTCGATTTTTATATATTGAATAGCAAAGTAAAAATTCGATTTTTATATATTGAATAGAAAAGTAAAAATTCGATTTTTATATATTGAATAGCAAAGTAAAAATTCGATTTTTATATATTGAGTAGCAAAGTAAAAATTCGATTTTTATATATTGAATAGCAAAGTAAAAATTCGATTTTTATATATTGAATAGCAAAGTAAAAATTCGATTTTTATATATTGAATAGCAAAGTAAAAATTCGATTTTTACATATACGAAGTGAAGTTAAAATTCGATTTTTATATATACGAAGTGAAGTTAAAAATTCGATTTATATATATATGAAGTGAAGTTAAAAATTCAATTTTTATATATTTAATAACGAAGTAAAAATTCGATTTTTATATATGTAGTGAATATGGATGACGAAAGTGATAAAAGAAGAAACGACGGAGATTTCCTACCTAAGAAGAGTCGAGATGTTTGGATTAGCTATCTATGAGAACTTCTCACCTTTAATTTTATTCTCTAGTTATATAAATATATACTAGGATGCAGACGGTGTTTAGTAGCATCCGACACCCGTCGTCCACAGATCATGGACGGCTTGTATGCTTGTTTGTTTGATTTTGATGTGTAGTTGATTGTTCGATGTGATGTGAAATGAAATAAAATATTTATATAGTTAAAAATATTTCATAGTTAAAAATAGAATTTTTAAAATAGTTATAAACAAATCGAACGATTTGTTTATATACACACATTTGACTGATATTGATTGGGACGATAAATTTTACACATTGCCCAACTGCACAAATAAAATCTGTGTTTGGTTTGTTTGAAAACCCCACACGGGTATTGGGGTGATATATGACATACACTAATCCCAATAGTTAATTGTATGTCGATCGATTGATTGACAGACTGTTATAAGCGTTAAATATTTATATTCGATGCTTATACAGTGTAGAATGCACTTTGGATGATGGTTGATTATTCATCTTTGTTATTGTATACATGTGTTGTAGAAAATCCATGTAATTAACATTATATGGTAATTGATTGGGCCTTATTCCAGTTTTGAAATAGAAATATTTGAAAAAGAAATATTTGAAATAGAAATATTTGAAGTAGAATATTTGGAAAATAGAAATATATGAAGCCGTGTTGATTAGATTTACGCCATTTTGACGTGAACGATATTTATATCGATTTTATTCATTTTATAATGAATATCGAAAGTGATTTCAAAATCTGAAATTTTGAAAAGAATTGAAATTCGAATTAAATTGAATAGAAATGAATTCAAATTGAAATTGAATAGAAGTGAATTTGAATTGAAATTGAATAGAAATGAATTCGAATTGAAATTGAATAGAAATGAAATCGAATTGAAATTGAATAGAATTGAATTCGAATTGAAATCGAAAGGAATTGCATTCGAATTAAATTGAAATCAATTTGAAATGAATTTAACACGAATTTATATTGGAATATTCAATTTTAATTTGAAATTGAATATGAAGTTGAAACTGTTTTGAAAATGAATTTAAAACGATTTATAAAGCACGTTTGAATTGAAATCGACGAAGTATATATTATATATATAATATAATGGCTTGAATAGAACGCGCCGTGCCGCGGCAGTTCGCGAATTTCGACCATTGACTTCGAACGGATATTGCGGGAGATCCGACCGTCGGATTCTCCTAAAACCGGAACCGTTGGGTTCGTATCGAAAAGAGCTTTCTGATGAATATTAGAAATTTGAAATCTAACGGTTGGATTTGGAGTTACGTCCAAATCAAATTTGGAAAAGGTCGTTGTAAGTGCAGTTCGATGGCCATTGATGGAAATCAACTATACGGGCCTTGATAAAATTATTAAAAATAGTAATAATTTGTTATAAAATCATAAGAAATGATTTGTGAAGAATTGGGATGAAAAACTCCATGTTTGAAAAGATAAAAATAGATTTTTATCGAAATGAACTAGTTTTGAACAAGAATAGTAATTTATTTATTTTTAAAATAAATAAAGTGAGTTTGAAATGGTTTTGAAATATAACCAGAATTTCCAATAATTGAATTGGAATGGATTTGAATCGAAATTTTCTTTGGAATATTTCGATGTTGGATCTCGTGATTATACAGATATTGTTTTGGAAATTTGAAAGATATATTAATATCGTTATTTCCAATACGATATTTGTTGGTCGTAGAATTTGATATTGAATATAAGCCGATATATTTTCTATTCAGAGCCTTGTATTTAATATCAAATGTGATTTGGGTTTGTCGTGAATGGTGTCTTCATTAACACTGTTCTTAAGCCCAGTTGGGAAAAAAAAGATTAAATCTTTTTATTTAGATTTAATTAAATGTACCAATTAAATAATATTTAATTGGAACTGAACTGGTATTGATTTTTGGGTTTATCGTGAACAGCGTTTTAAATAACACTTGTTCTTTAACCCGATAATTAATGAATGTGATTTTGGGTTTATTGTGGGCCGTGTTTTAAATGACATTGGTTCTTTAACCTAGTTAAAGACAGGATATTGATTTCTGTGAAGATTAAAACTAAGTGGAGTTTTAATGAATCTGTAATTAGATTGAAATGATCGAGAATGGAGTTTCACCAGTTTTACTCCAAGCGATAGTTAAATCTTAAATTAGATTTGAACGTGAAATGGTAATTGAATTTACCGATGACACTGTGGTGTTAGATATGTAGTATTACCAGTTTTACTTCATGGGATGAATAGGTGGGGATTGGGAAATAAAATAAATGATTATTCCGGTGTGATTCGCTAATCCCGACTAGTTTGAATTGATATTCAAAGAAGATTAAAGAATAAATTTAAAGAATTTATCTTTGATAAAATAAATGGGAACCTTTCCCAAAGTAGAAGAATATTTGAATAAACGAATATTCTGAATTGGAATGAGGCGTATGTCGTGTTTGTGTAACACTTGTTGATTATATACGCGAGTTATTCAGAAATACCGGGTTTATCCCATTCTGAATAACTGATTTGACGTGGTGTCGAAGATGAAGACGGTGGTTGAAGACTGGAGGTCTTCACGTCGTTTGGGTGATTGCTGATGATCTTGATTGGGCCGTACACCCAAGAGGAGGGAATCAGTTGGTGATCGTCCAGACGTACTTGGAGATCGATGGATATGCGGGGTACTAGGTGCCTCCGGTTTCGTTCAGACCCAGAACGAACTTGTAAATGGACTGTGTGTCTGACATTGGATTTTAGTCTGTGTGATTGATTTCTATTAAATATATATCTGTTTGGCGGTGGAGAATTTATTCTCTTGCTTAACGCCCTTCTCTGAGACGTACGAGCCCAGGGATTATATATTGATGGATATCAAACGCATGGATTGATTGCCTGTGTGGCATGCCTAAGTGGCAATTGATCAAGGCTTCTGTTGAAAAGCAAAGTCTTGTGGTGATGATCAAAGCACGGCCTGTGTGGCGTAGCTTTGTGTGACGTTGATTCGCGAGCCTCACACCCCGGTAGTGAACCAAAAACGGGAGAGGACCTCAGGGAGGACATACGTTTCTTTCTAGCTAGAAGTGGCGTCAGTGGTTTTACACGCCCTAACGAGTTTGACTTATGTGGTTGTTGGTGTTGCGAGGCGCCTCGGTTTGATCGGACGATCTAGGTCCGATGGAGTCCTTTGTTGGCTCATTTGAGCCCCAAAGGGCGGGGAAACGTAGTCTTCAGGCATTTTAATCCACATCGGTGGACCGGCCCTGACGATCCAAGGGTCACTCGATCTCTGATCCTGAGACATGGTAGGCTAGATTGTCTCGAATTGGTAGAGGATTATCTTTTGCCTCGGTTCACAGATGGAAATCCAACTTTCGAATACGTGAAATTTGCGGTTTTAATTGTAGAACTAGTATGGCGACATGATATATGGTTCCCATGCCGTCTATGATTAATACTTATGATTTGAAGTTGTTTTATACACTATACACTTATAATAGTATCAAATGATTTGTTTAAAACGTACTAAGCATGTTTGGCTATTATAAGGGAAAACCCTATCCCTTGGCTTGCGTTGCATTGTGTGATAGGACCTGGGTCTTATAATAGCTTCATTTTTTAAAAAAGCATTGCGTTGTTTTGTTATATGTACTGGTATTCTTGGGAGGAAACCGGTTCCGTGTTATACGGCGTGGTCCCTTGATATATCTGATTTAAAGTAAAGTTTTAAATAACTGTTTTAGTTCTCACACCAGTCCCATGACTGACCTGGAGTTTATTGTTTTAACCTAAACTCTGGATGCCCTTATTTTCTACACGGGCAACTAGTAGTTTTGGTTTTGCAGATTTATATTCATAGGATCCTGGTTTATAGCTGGAATGATATCCGGAAAGCTTTGTATCCGTATATCTCCTTCAGTTGTGTTTGTATTATTTTCCGCTGCTATGTAATGTATTGTAATCTCTGATATTTTATAATGTGTAATATTATTCATACTCTGTATATTCTTGTATTCTGATGGAATTGCTGTAATATACAATTAAATGTTCTCCCGTCTGCGTTCTATTTTGTCGTGTTCTCAAAACAATTCGTTCTTTCTCTTCTCTTCGGAGGCCGAGGAAGTTCGGGTCGTTTTTAAACGTGTGTTCAGGAATTGCCAATCCTCAAACGTAAGAGAGGACCGGCCCTGAAGCATCCAAGGGTTACCCAGAGTGTGTAGTCCCGAGGCATTTGCTAGAGTGTCTCGAAGCGGAGAGGAGCTTTCCCCTTGCCTTGACTCATGACGGAAATCCAATTTCCAATACGTGTATTTCGGTTTTATTCGTAGAGCCTAGTATGGCGACATAGTAGCATGGGATACTATGCCGTCTATGATTGGTATTTATGATTGAAATTGTTTTGACACTACACACTTATTATAGTATCAAATGATTTGTTTTAAACGTATTATGCATGTTTGGCTATTATAAGGGAAAACCCTATCCTCCGATTTGCGTTGCATTGTGTGATGGGACCTGGGTCTTATAATAGCTTCATTTTTTGAAAAAGCATTGCGCTGTTTATTCCATGCACTGGTATTCTTGGGAGGAAACCCGTTCCGTGTTATACGGCGTGGTCCCTTGAATTACTCTCTTTTAAAGTAAAGTTTTAAATAACTGTTTTAGTTCTCACACCAGTCACATGACTGACCTGGAGTTTATTTTTTTAACCTAAACTCTGGGTGCCCCTATTTTCGACACGGGCAGCTAGTAGTTTTGGTTTTGTAGATTTATATTCACAGGATCCTGATTTACAGCTGGAACGATGCTCGGAAAGCTCGGTATCCGTGTATTACTTTCAGTTGTGTTTTGTATTATTTTTCCGCTGCAGTACTGTATTTAAATCTCTGATATTTATCGAATGTAATTTATTCATTTATACTCTGTATATTTTTGTATATGATGGAATTGTTGTAAATAACAATGAAATGTTCTTCTGTCTGCATTCTATTTTGTCTTGTCCTCAAGGTAATCCGCGCTTTCCTCACCGGGGAAGTTACGGGCTATCACAATTATATTTTCCAATATTTGTTTTCCAAATATTACATTTTATAATATTTCATATATAAATATTTCATTTTCAATATTCACTTTGAAATTTTCCTTTTTACATTTCAGTATTTCATATGGTATTTAAAATACCAAATAACATGACCAGTGTCATCATAATCAATCACAAATTATATATCACATCATATATCACAATATTAAAATTATAGTAATGATATTTGAGGAATCCAGCTGGATCCCTCCAACCTGTTCCCCTGCATCCACAGATCTTACACAATATAATTTACATCAATTTCATTTCAATATTAGATATTCTGATAAACAGAATCAATATTTATCTAACGATTTATTATATATATATATATCGTTTTCGACAATTTCAACCAATAAATCAGAAATTCAACCAAACAATCATCACATAGCAATCAGTCATCATTTATCAATACTAGATTATATTTATAAAAATATAAACTGTACAGAGTTAGTGAGATTTACTCACATTGGACGATCATCGTTAAATAACGATAATTGTCGGTTGATTCGAATAGACGTTAAATTCTGCTATAATTTGTAATGAGCTCCAATTTATTCTCATTCTGTTCTGTTGCGTAGCCTATGCCTCTACGATTCCAGTGGATCCAACCACGCTCAATTCTGTGTACGTATGCAAAGGTTATACACATAAGAAGTACATAGTTTAATTTTAAACAAATAAATCCCTCTAATTAAAATTTAATTAACCTAATGTTTCATTAACTTTAACAACTCCCTTAATGACGTTATTAAGGCCTTCTTCCTCCCAGGATTTGAAACAAAAACTTCAAATGAAACAAAACCATTATGCCCTATACCATTCTCCTTTCCGAATCCCAAATTCCATGATTTATCTAAACACATCTTTACCCTTTAATTACATTATAACCCTTAACCACATTATAAATCCACGTTTATACCTTGCCATTAGCGCTCTTCATCTTCTCAGGACACATAATTCACGCTCCAGTACTTCAAACACTCCATCGCTGAATTTTCAAACCCTTCCTACTACTCCATTCTCTCACAGACTTCCACACCGAGACCTCCAACGTTCCACCCCTGTTCCAATTCTCGGTCAACCTGTAACCACTACTTTCAACTCGATCGTCAACACTGGCATCGCGTTCATAGTTCCGATGTGTTTTTCCTTTACAAACACTGAACCAAATTATCATGGACTTTCCCCAAAAGTCCACATCTCAACCTAAATTCTATCGCAAGCCCATATATAAACCTAAAAGTTCGAATTGTCTCTTGAATTTCCTGGAACACTGAACCCTAGAAAACACTATCTCATGGTGTAAGGACCGCAGCTACCCAATACTTCATCGAACACACTGAATAGCCTATAGATGGGTACTTTTTATTATCTCGAATTAATAGAAAGGGGTTTAGAAATTATCAAATTTTTATCATATTTTGTCGAGATTTTGGAAGCATGATTTTCTTTTTAAATAGAGAGCGGCGGCTAAAGTATTTAGTTGACTAAGAACGAAAACGGAATAAGGGCTTAGGGGTTGCAATGATGTTACATAGAGGAGGGATTGTATTATTTTTTCCATTATAAGCAATCGCTATATATATTCATTGTTTTAAAATCCGTATTATCACAAAAATACCCAAATTCGATGAAAATGGACAGACAGCTATAGTTCGATATTACGGACCCAACGAAACTTGTTTCATCGAATTCTGAATCCGTTTTGCTCACACAACTTATTTTTAAAGTCAGAATATTAACTGTTTTTCACATTAAAATCACCTACGGCCACATACTGACTCCAAAAATCACGAAAATTGAAATCTACCAATAATTTAATATTCCGGATCCAACAAAATTAGTTTCATCGAAAACGGAGGTCATTTGCAAAACTAGCTACTTTAAATGCTCTAAATAAACCCATTTAAATATTAATATATTTAAAAATAATTAAATTAAATATTTATAAATAAATATTATCGTATATATTCACAATAGAATATCATACAGCCTTAAAAATAAATACATCAGGATTTTTAACTCGATATTTCAAAATTCCCAATTATATCGATATTCGATTTATAATGAAAATCCGTTTATAATATAAATAAATCGTTATAAATTATAAAGGAATTCCGTAGCGACTTTTCGAAAATTTGATTTGGACATAACTCAAAATCTATACAACAAAATCTTGACTTTTCTCTTCCATTAGAAAAATATACTTCACCAGCTCTGAACGTTTCTTGTTTCACAGAAATCCGATTTAAAATGGATTTTGTATATTCGATTGAAGTATAAATCGCCAAATTATGAACTACAGCACCATTTCGAGCTCGATTTTAATTATAATATAATTATACGTTTGACTGTTGTTTATATAATATATTCGTTAATATAATTCAAATCTAAACTGAATTATATATTATAAATGATCCAACTCACATCATATTGTGAATTCTACTATTTTTGATTATTCAGGAATTAAATATATTATTCTGTTAATTATATTAATTAAAAATTCACTATTATTTAATTAAGCAACGATCTAAATCTCTAAATCACCATTTAGATAATTAAATAAATTAATTATTATACCGAAAAAATACGGGAAGTTACATTCTTCCGCCTTTAAAATAATTTCGTCCTCGAAATTACTAAGGTAGAAAACAAACCCTATTGAATGGTTAGAACTTATTTGTTCAATTCTTAACTTCAATTTCAACTGAACCAAGTTAATTTCAATTAAATACTTATTCATTCTTACTAACGAAAATTTTCAAAAATCATGAAAATTTTCTAACACCTTAACTTTTCAAAAAATTTCGCCAGCACCTCCTTTGTACTAGTCACTCGGTACAACTACAACTCGCCTCTCTGGGCCTTCTCCAACCCAAAAGAAAATCAAATGGCCAAGCGGCTTGCCAGTTCGGCTCATCAAAATCTCAAACCCATATATAATATAAACCGGTACCTTTTTGTCAGGCATATGATTATATCATTCCCGCCTGTTACCAATTCTGCATATACCAATGTTATCACAACCAAACTCCAGTCACTTTTATCTCCAACACAACCATTCGTTTATCCAAGCCAAATTCCATTATCAATCTCAAGTATCATTCTTGATTTTCAATTCAGTTTCACAAATTTCTGTCTAATTTGTTTTAATTCAAACAATCCGTTTCTCGGAGTTTTTAAACAACTTTGCTTTTCAAAAATCAAATATTCATTTCAGAATATCAAAACAATTGTTTCCTCAGAACATTTCCAAAACAATATCTTTGGTAGTAATCTGTTACTTACAACTCGAAAATGGACACCGATGATGGTCGACTTCATCATCGGAATTTATTTTCCAGCGATCGAAGTGAGTTCAATACTATATCACTTTTCAAAACCATTTCTAAACATTTCCACTCTGAAATATATTTCGAAATACCATTCACTATGCTTGTAAACAATTTAAAATCTCCCAGGATTTTAAAATTCTCATATATTTAATCCATATTCATTTACAAACACTTATTCAAATTACCAGAGTTTTAGTTTCCATTCTGATTTAAATTCAGATTTAATTCATTTGATTTCAAATATTTCACTTATATGAATTCTATTTGGTTATTTACATAACTGTTTTACTTTTATAATCTTTTTGATTATAATCACAACCAATACATCCAATATACTATAATATTTATAATATCAATCATTCTTTTATATCAAAATATAATTTGGATAAAATTATTTCATTTACCCTCTTTTTAAAAGATACTGTGTCGGTCTATCGTATTCAAGTGTTTATAAACTCTTATCGATACAGTGGATCAAACTGATCGACCAAAACCCATAAACAACTCAACCAATAAATCTCCATAATATTAAACCACTCTATATCAAATAAGAAATATGTTCACCTGTATATATACATTCAACTCAATCTAGGGCATTACTAACCCCATCGCTACTGAGTCACACCACAGAGCCAAGGTAATTACTTAACCTGGTTCTGATACCACTGTAACGACCCGGGGATTTTGCGACCTTAGATATCGACACACAACACCATGTCGAACATCCAAGAACGAACAATATATAATAGATACATAACTTTGAAATAAATCTAGTATATGTATACAGTAACATTTATCAGAGTACAACACTTACAACACAACGAAAATAAACAATTGCTATAGAATCCTGAAGCCTCCTGCTCCAAGCTCTCAGTGTATCTGTAAAATCTTGACTACTTGACTACCCGTACAAATTTGGGCACCCAATAGTTTTGGGAAAACAAAAAAAATAAACTCCAAGTCAGTCATGCGACTAGTATGAGTAAACAATATAAAATAGTTTGAGAAAATAAACGTTATCTCATAAGACCACACCGTATAACATGGAATGGATTTTTCCTTATGAGAATCCTAAACACTTGATTCAACATTTCAAAATCTTTTTGAATGAAATGATAAAATTTATATCAAACTCATTTGATATTATAATAGTGTCTATCAATCACAACTAAATAATCGACTAGCAGAATGCTTGCATCACACGTTCCACACAAAATATAAAATCAAAAACCGCGGGCGCTTATTGGGTAATGGATTCCAACTGGCAAGGTATGGGATCACCTTCCGACAGTGTATCTTTAGAGAGGAATACACCGGGTACAACGAGAACATCTTGTAATCCAGGCTAAACATGGTCGGTCACTCATTTCGCTTGAGTGTACCGAATGTATTATCATCAACGGTTGGGATCAAAAACCGTTTCTCGGAAAGAGACAACATCGAAATAGATTATAGAAGTAAATGAAACTCTAGATCAGGTGACAATACACCCTAATTGGCAGCTAAACAATTACCCATGCAACCTACCCGATTTTATACCATTTCCTGGATGTAAGGCTTGAGGTCATAACGTACAGATCTCACCGTTATTTACTTTGAATGTCACATCGTCATACCCGCCAAATCACAAATAGATTTCCCCAAAAATACCAGGGGTATACAGCTAAGAGAAACGAATTCCTCCGCCACCAAACATAAATACATTTGAAGAGATCAACTTACGCGATCTATTAAATATACTCTGTCAGACATTCTTCCACACAGGTCGTCCTGGGACTGGACAGACCAAAGGCACTATTCTATAAACAGGACAGCTCTTGCATAACTCGGTCTTCAATTATCTTCATTCTATTTGATTCACAATGCTAACGCCCATATAGAGTGGTTTTTAGATAATGAATCTAATCCTGGTCTTTCCGTATTGATGACGGAAAAATGATCAAAAACTCCGATAGTCGGTGAGTTAACTATCATAGAAAAACACGTGTGCAAACAACGATATTATTTCCAGATGGAAATTCTATCAATCAATCATCAATCAACATTTATTAATTTCCCCATTTCTCGTTTCCATATATTCGTCAAATCCTTATTTTCTAAATTCAGAAAATATACGTTAATAACTTTGGAAAACCATTCCATTTCTGATTCACATATCACTATCTTCTCACATATATCAGTCTCTAACTTTAAACTAGTAAGAGAACAACTTCCCAAGTATAAACCCCGAAGGCCGAAACCAACATCAGAACGATACCAAGAAAGCCATTCAACTCAACTAATTTCCTGTCAGTTTCTAATTTCAGTAATTCCATTTAAATTCCTAATTAAAACCCCAAATTCCCTTATAATATTTTATTCTACAAAAATATTTATTTAAATCCTTTATTCACATTAAACGTGAATAATATTTCTTCTTCGCAATCAAAACAGTTTGATTTCGTATTTAAATTAATATCCCAAATCCAATTTCTATTATACTTCTAATTATAGAATTATTCATATAAAATCTCATTTCATTACCAACATTTAAATCTCATTTAAAATTCCCTTTATATAATTCAATTTATTCTATATAAATCATTTTATATAATTCTATTTATTTTATATAAATCATTTTATATAATTCTATTTATTTTATGTAAATCGTTTTATATAATTCTATTTATTCCCCAAATATTTCCTTAATTATATTTTCCAATATTTGTTTTTCAAATATTACCTTTTATAATATTTCATATATAAATATTTCATTTTCAATATTCACTTTGAAATTTTCCTTTTTACATTTTAGTATTTCATATGGTATTTAAAATACCAAATAACATGACCAGTGTCATCATAATCAATCACAGATTATATATCACATCATATATCACAATATGAAAATAACATTAATAATGTTTGAGGAATCCAGTTGGATCCCTCCAACCTGTTTCCCTGCATCCACATATGCTACAAAATAAAATTCACATCAATTTCATTACAATATTAGATATTCTGATAAACAGAATCAATATTTGACTAACGATTTATATATATATCGTTATCGATAATTTCTACCAATAAATCAGCAATTCAACCAAATAATCATCACACAACAATCAGTCATCATTTATCAACACTAGATTATATTTATAAAAATATAAACTGTATAGAGTTAGTGAGATTTACTCACATTGGATGATCATCGTTAAATAACGATAATTGTCCGTTGATTTAGATAGACATTAAATTCTACTATAATTTGTAACTAGCTCCAATTCATTCTCATTCTGTTCTGTTGCATAGCCTACGCCTCTACGATCCTAGTGGATCCAACCACGCTCAATTCTGTGTACGTATGCAAAGGTTATACACATAGGAAGTACACGATTTAATTTTAAACAAATAAATCAATTTAATTAAAATTTAATTAACCTAATGTTTCATTAACATTAACAGCCCCCTTAATGACGTTATTAAGTCCTTCTTCCTCCCAGGATTTGAAACGAAAAATTCAGATGAAACAAACCCATCACGCCCCATACCATTCTCCTTTCCAAATCCCAAATTCCATGATTTATTTAAACACATCTTTACCCTTTAATTACATCATAACCCTTAACCACATTATAAATCCACGTTTATACCTTGCCATTAGCACTCATCATCTTCTCAGGACACATGATTCATGCTCCAGTACTTCAAACACTCCATCGCTGAATTTTCGAACCCTTCCTACTGCTTCATTCTCTCATAGACTTCCACACCGAGACCTCCAACGTTCCACCCCTGCTCTAAATCTCCGTCAACCTATAACCACTACTTTCAACTCGATCATCAACACTGGCATCGCGTTCATAGTTCTGGTGTGTCCTTTCTTTACAAACACCAAACCAAATTATCATGGATTTTCCCTAAAAGTTCACAACTCAACCTAAATTATATCGCAAGCCCATATATGAAACGACCCGAACTTCCCCGGTCTCCGAAGAGAAGAGAAAGAACGAATTGTTTTGAGAACACGACAAAATAGAACGCAGACGGAAGGACATTTCATTGTATATTACAACAATTCCATCAGATACAAGAATATACAGAGTATAAATGAATATTACACAGAAATATCAGAGATTACAATTACATACCAGCGGAAAATAATACAATGCACAACTAGAAGAGATACACGGATACAAAGCTTTCCGGATATCACTCCAGCTGTAAACCAGGATCCTGTGAATATAAATCTAGAAAACCAAAACTACTAGCTGCCCGTATCAAAATAAGGGCACCCAGTGTTTAGGTTAAAACAATAAACTCCAGGTCAGTCATGGGACTGGTGTGAGAACTAAAACAGTTATTAATCTTTATTTTTAAAGTTAGGTAAATCAAGGGACCATGCCGTATAACATGGAACGGGTTTCCTCCCAAGAATACCAGTGCATAAAACAAACAACGCAATGCTAAATAAAGAAAAATGAAGCTATATTAAGACCCAGGTCCTATCACACAATGCAACGCAAGCCAGGGGATAGGATTTTCCCTTATAATAGCCAAACATGCTTAGTACGTTTAAAACAAATCATTTGATACTATTATAAGTGCATAGTGTATAAAACAACTTCAAATCATAAGTATCAATCATAGACGGCATGGGTACCATATATCATGTCGCCATACTAGTTCTACAATTAAAACCGCAAAATCACGTATTTGGAAGTTGGATTTCCATCTATGAACCGAGGCAAAAGATAGTCCTCAACCGATTCGAGACGCTCTAGCCCGTGTCTCAGGAACAGAACGCATCGTCCCTTGGAGTGACAGGGCCGGTCCACCGATGTGGATTAGGCGAAATCCTGAACAATGTGTTTCCCCGCCCTTTGGGGCGTAGGTGAGCCAACTAAATGACTCCATCGGACCCGGATCGTCCGATCAAACCGAGGCGCCTCGCAACAGCAACAACCACACAGGTGAAAAGTATATAAATGTCAGGGCTGGTAGGTCACTGACACCACCCTAGCTAGAAGGAAACGCATGCCCTCCCTGAGGTCCTTCTCCCGTTTTTGGTTCACAACCGGGGTGTGAGGCTCGCGAATTCACGTTACACAAAGCTATGCCACACAGGCGGTGCTTTGATCATCAGCCACAAGAATTTGCTTTTCAACAGAAGCCTTGATCATTTGCCACTTAGGCATGCCACATAGGCAATTCACTCTATGCGTTTGATATCCATCAGTATATAACCCCTGAGCTCGTACGTCTCAGAGAAGGGCGTTAAGCAAGAGATTAAATTCTCCGTCGCCAAACAGATATATATTTAATAGAAATCAATCGCACAGACTAAAATCCAATGTCAGACAAACAGTCCATTTACAAGTCCGTTCTAGCTCTGAACGAAACCGGAGGCACCTAGTACCCCGCATATCCATCGATCTCCAAGTACGTCTGGACGATCACCAACTGATTCCCTCATCTTGGGTGTACATTCCAATCAAGATCATCAGTAGTCACCCAAACGATGTGAAGACTTCCGGTCTTCAACCACCGTCTTCATCTTAGACACCACGTCGAAACAGTTATTCAGAATGGGGTAAACCCGGTCTTTCTGAATAACTCGCGTATATATTAAACAAGTGTTACACAAACACAACATACGCCTCATTTCAATTCAGAATATTCTTTGGGAAATGTTCTCATTAATTTTATCAAAGATAAACTCTTTTAAATTTATTCTTTAATCTTCTTTTGAATATCAATTCAAACTAGTCGGGATTAGCGAACCACACCGGAGTAATCATTTATTTTATTCCCCAATCCCAACCTATTCATCGCATGAAGTAAAACTGGTAATACTTCATATCTAACACCACGGTGTTAACGGTAAATTCAATTACCATTTCACGTTCAAATCTAATTAAAGGTTTAACTATCGCCTGGAGCAAAACTGGTGATACTCCATTCTCGATCATTTCAATCTAATTAAAGATTCATTAAAACTAAACTTAGTTTTAATCGTTAACTGGGTTAAAGAATCAGTGTCATTTAAAACATGGTTCACGATAAACCCAAAATCACATTCCATTAATTATCGGGTTAAAGAACAAGTGTTATTTAAAACACTGTTCACGATAAACCCAAAAATCAATGCCAGTTCAATTCCAATTAAATATCATTTAATTGTTACACTTCATTAAATCTAAATAAAAAGATTTAATCTTTTCTGTAATGTCCCAGAAAATTTTGCCAATTGAATATGGAATTAATTAAAGATTTATTTGTGAATAATCAATTTTTTTAAGATTAGAAATTAAATAAAAATCGAATATATGGTCTGGTGTATGATTGAATTCAATATTTAATTCAGAATGGTTGGTTGGATATTCGGATTGGAGTTGGAATTCGACTGAAAATATAAACGGTTGAATCTAAAAATAAACGTAGTTGATATTAAATGAATTGGAGATTTTATTTAGTAATATATAATTAGCTTGGATATATGTGTACACACATACGTTAAGAAATTTAAAATTTTATATTTCAAATTTGGAATTAAACAGAGTGGTGTTGTGAAAAGACGAAATTAAATTGGGAACCAATGAACAATAGAAATTAGAATATCAAATTTTGACAAAAACAAGTTCCATTGGATTTTGGGCGTCAAAATATAGCAGTGCCTAAATTTCCATCGCGTTTGAAAAATCGTTGTGACGGTACGAATATTTCCGCATTTTACGATATATAGCGGTGATTTAAGTGTCCGTTAATACAAAATCTTGGCTAGCAACTTATCTATTTCTTTAAAGGCAAGAAAATGACATCGTTATCCAACTTCCTTCATGCTGAAGTAATAACGTACATAGAGGAAAAAAAAATTAGTTCCTTCCTACGCACACAATTAGGTCCTTGGCTACCACGAAAACGTGGTACCCACGGCATTTGCTTTTATAAAAGGATGGTCCCTTTCCCATTTTTTTCAGACAATAAAAAATCGAATCTTTTCCCCTAATTTACATTAATGGCTGAAGCCTTAAATGTTTTCCCTAAATTCGAATCGCTCCTCCACCATGGCTAAAACCGTCATCACCATAAATTGAAGCATCATCAAAACCCTTCCAGCTTTCACCCAAAAATCGAATCCATGGCCTTCCCAAATCAGAAACAAAACCCACTGCCTGAAGTGTCGCGTCGCCACTTGAGTCACTGAGTTCCTGATCCGCTGGAAGCTACACCCTTTAGCAACCTACTCCGCGCTCAAATCGTGCCATCTTCTCGTAGCTGAAGTCGCTTCACCTTCGATTACGTGTACGATCGAGTTTGCTGTTCTGCTGTTGCCTTTAGGTGAGTTATCAACTCACGATGGATTCTAGTTCAAGTATTTTAATTTTAATACAAGCTAGGTACGATAGCATGACTTTTACTACGATTCTAAACTATGAAATATTGTAATGATAGTACAGGATGGACGTTCCTTTTCCAATATAGGTTGTGTCGGTAGAAATTTTCATCATAAACCCTTTAAATTTTGCTTTGATTCACTTAAGTCTGTGCCACTAGAGAGGTTAAGAGATACTCATATATGGTTTGTTCAGCTACTTGGAGTAGTCGCAGAAATTAGTTGGTTGCTTGACTGCATTTTTATTTTTACAAACTGGATGCTTTTTACATAAAGTTTATATGCATACATATGTGTAGATACACACCCACGTATGTGTGTATGTATGAAATGTGTACAACTTGATGAGTCGCACATACTGTCTTTTGTTTTACATTCAATTTATCCAAAATGAGTTCATCTTGGTGTTGCTATTTTTCGCATTCATGCTTTGCTATCCGGGTCTGCATATCATGTGTACTTAAGCACTAACATGGAGTGGATATTACATTGGCATACTCTCAAAACTAAAAGAACTACTGTTGTTCTTGGAAAGCATATTTTAATATAAGAATTTGGTGATACCAAAGGCCTACTGTTATTTATGGGAAAACATATTTTGAACATAAGAATTTGTTTATGATAAACTTCACATTGACCTAGTTTTTACTTGTTGTTTGCTCCATTGTTGAGTACTATGTACGCCATAATTTCATATTTGTATTTGTTTTCCTGTAGCTAAAGTATATCCGCTAAATTTTTATGCCCCATTTATATGTCGAGCCGGACGGACTTAATGTATGTCGCCAACTATGTTCGACAGCAAGTATTTGATAATCTGTCGTACATGTTAATGCTGACACAACCGGGACTACATGTTAAAAAATGGATGCTACTTCCGTTTCGCCAAAGAGCTGATGCTACATATATAAATATATCTTTGATAACTTAATACTGAATCACTTATACCCTATTTGGAGATACATAAGTGTTTGAGGGGAGGTATGACCCACCCTTGCCTAATCCGAAACCTCAGTCCACCCGTCTTGATTTTAAAACCATTCAGTATACACTTTTCTTTGGCACTTTGAACCCGTTCAGTATTATACACTTATGTTTGGCATTTTAAAACCATTTGTCAACAGGAATGAAATTTGCTGAAATCATCTGTTCACAAAAATAAGGTTGCTATTCATTATACATACATAGTTGGCACATTGAAACCATCTTGTCCACTGAGCAGAGATAGCTTAGTCCCATAGTAATTATGTTGCTACTTTATAAACTAAAGTATATGTTGCCATTTATATACAGGCCACTTCAAAATGATCCATTTGACATAATGTAGTGTACATGCCTGATTCATCTAAATGAATACATGCTGAACCATGGTTAATATTCTCACGTTTATAGGGACTGTTTTAAATTTCCAATTTCGATCTGTGAACTGATTATATGCTTCTCATGAATAAACGTGTATTTATATAATTTGTCCCATGATTCTAAACTACCCCAAATTGATGGAAGGTGTTAAAATAAGAACCTGGAAGTAAGGACAGTATAGTAGCGAATGAAACCATTCTCATTTGAACCTATTTATAGTAAATATAGAATGATAGTCTGTAGGCTGCCATGCTTTGAGTATATTAAATGATGATTGGTTTGAATCTACATTTGTATCCTGAATATGGTGACAACAACCATATTTTGCTTAGTAGAAGTTAAGTAAAAGTTAGAGAAATTTAGTGTACCCGTTTTATCATTATTGAAAGGTTTCCACCATGTTGGTGTTAGCTAAATAGGGTGTTAACTAAATTATGATTTGACCAGCTGAATCATGCATTTTCAAAACTGCCAAACATTTAGTTTCATTTCAATCTTAACATCTTCTAAGTTTCTTTATTTTTCTTTTGTCATATAGTTATCCTTTGATGAAACAATGGCCTGCATATGTTTATTTGTATTTTTGGTGGCATTTTCACTTGGTCCAATTCATGTGACAGTTAAACGTATGATTAAAAATGATAACTCATATGATAACCAATGTACATGTTGTGGGCTAATCCTGTTAACTGCCAAACATGAGCTGCTTCTTTTCTTTCCGCGTGTATCATGGCTCATGAATGCTTACAGGCTTGCTTTCCATATGTTTTAGTAACATTCGGTTGACCTGGAATTCATGTATGCTTTGTTTGCCTTTATTTGGTCATTCCAGAAATTTACTAAGTAGGAACATTTATTAAAGAAGGGAATTTACTGAAATATTTTATTTACTGTAATGAATTTGAGCCCTTGGCCACCTTGGTATTTACTGTATTATATAAGTCTCTCGGCCATAATTGTATTTGCGACAACATGTAATCCCTTGGCCACATTGGTACATGCTGCCCTGTTCCGTTGCATATTTGTGCATACCCACTGACCATCATAACACCTACTATTTATTGATTATGGGATGCTGAGGCAGTGTACTCATGTATATTACCTGTACATGAGTGCATATGCAAGCTCCTGTATTCGCTCCTCACGGAAAAAGTAAAACTGATATATCACGCCTGTTTATTTTATACATGAAGTCTATGTTGGGATTAACTGTTATTATATTTAGTTTATATTGAAATTACTTTACTTGAACTATGATTTAATCCTGACTCGAGTATTTGGTGTTTACATGAAATGCTCGGGTCAGATCCGAGCATTTGCAGATATAAAGATTTCAGCTTAGAATTTGAAGATTGTCAAAGCTGGGGGTTCCAAAGATGGCGCACTATGAAGATTTCAAAACAGTAAATTATTTTTCTTATATTTGAAGCATGTTTTCAAATTCCGCTGTATACAGAAAATATTGTATTCAAATTTCTAATTATATATAAAAGCTTATTTCGCTGTTCAATATTATATTATTTATTTATCCTGTGTTTTATGTGTTGATTATGTCTTTTTAAGCTCGGTAAGCTAAATACGCTCCGTCGATTTGGACGTTTTAAATTGGTTTAATTACCGATTTGAAGCGGTCAAAAAGGCGGGACGTTACAAGTGGTATCAGAGCTTTGGTTTATTCAAGGCTTAGCTTATTGAGTTTAAAAACGGATCTAGAAAATAAACAGATTTTGAAAAATAGTTATTTTTGAAATATCAAATATTTTGAAACTAGTGTTTTGAAATTAATACAGCGGAAATAAAAATTTATTTTGAGATTTGAAAATTTTGTTCGGAATCCCCAGTCTTCGGAAATCTTCGAATCCAGGTATGCAATAACAAATTTTCGGTAAGGCCCTTTTAGATTTGAAATTAGAATCCATCACCGAATGGTATCAAAGGAAGATGAGTGTAATAGAATCGATGATTTAATTTCTTTAATCATGTATTGTAGTAATCAAAGAGAGCTGAAATTTATTGAAATAAGAATTTAATTTGAATAGAAAAGGAAAATTTGAAATCGTTTCAAAGAAGAAACGATGAATTTTATTTTGAAATTAATAATATAAGTTGATGAAAATAAAATAAAAAGGGCTTAAGTAAAGGGAGCTAATAAGTGTCAGCAATTAAGTGGGAATAACGATGTTGTATTTAACATCTGTTGAATCCAAATTTATAAATGTTTTCATGAGAATAAAGTATATTTTCGTCAGGAAATGAAGATGTGTGAATGTATTGGAATGTTTTCCCAATAATAATAAGAGATTTCGTAAAAAAAAAATGAATATGATAATTGTAAATGTTTTCCAAAAGATCGGGAAAGACTAACAGGTTTTGATAAACTAGAATGGCAAGGACTGAAGAACAAAAAGCCGCACGTCGAGAACGAAGGGCAGCAGAACGTAAAAGAAGGGAAGAATTAATATTGGAATACGAGGAGAGGATTAAGGAAAAACAGATAGTTGGCCCCTACGACAATGTCGTCTGTTACAGATGTCAGAAAAAGGGACATTTCGCGGCTACGTGCGGAGAGAGAGACAAGGGAAAGAAGAAGGAAGGAAAAATTTACCATTCAATATTTTCTGTTTTAAATGTAGAGAGAAGGGACATTTTCCCAGTCGGTGTCTCAAAGTGAGGAAGAAGAAGCCTGCCATTGCTAAGACGTCTGATGAACCAACCACTTGCTATCATTGTAAGCAAGTTGGACATATAGCTCGAAATTGTTCCGAGAGACAACAAGGAAGACAGACAATATTGCACTCCGCTAGAGAGAAAACTATGAAGTACGTAGATAAAGACGACTCCATCTCGTATTATTGTAAGAACTGCAAGGAGTGGGGTCATGTGGATGAGGAATGCACAAATCTTTTTGTGGAGACTCCAGAACCATGAATATCGTGAAAGTAGTTTACGCAAAGATGTGGATCATCGATCGAAAAGCAGAAAATCATCGAAGATTGTGAAACCTAGTTAAGTTAGCTCTGTTTCGTAATACTATCATTGTAATTCTAAAACTCCTATGTAGGTATTTTGAATAGATCAAAAAGACTATGTATAATTATTTGAATGGAATGGTTATGAAAGATTTTGAACTCTATGAAGTTGCTATTAATGGTTTAATCTTATTTTTATAAAGTTATTTGAAATCTTGAAAGTGAAATATTTCTGAGTAGAAATTATAATATTGTTATAATAAATGGTTTTCATAAAAGTAGATTCGTAAACTGAATTCGAGAGTTATGTGAGAAATAATTTGATAAGAAAGTGAAGTTAAGAAATTGGAAACTGACCGGAGATTGGTCAAGTTGGATGACTTTCTAAGTGTCGATCTGATGTTGGTTTCGGCCTTCGGGGTTGATACTTAGAGAGTTGTTCGCTTGCTAATTTACGATCAGAGGATGTAAATGTGGAAGAATGAAAATGCATGAGGAGGAATTGGTTATAAGAATTTTGAAATTTTGAAAGTATAAAGATTCGAATTAAGTGATAAACTTAATAATTGGGGATCTGGAAGAAATTTTGGTTTATAACCAATAGATTTAAAAATCTGAGTTGAAAGGATATCCAATAGCTGAGTTGATTAAGAAATCAAACTGAAGTTTTGAATTTTGAATGGAAACATGAGGATATTCGATTTTGGATATTGGATATTGAAGTTCTGGAACTTATATGAAAAATATATAAGAATTTAGTGAATTTGAAAACTACTGAATTGGAAGGTAATTGATTTGAGATGAAATCTTATATACAATAGAATTTATATAAGAATGAGATGTTTGAAATCCTTATTTATAAGGAAAATTGTAAATACGATTTATGAGGAAGTACTATATGTATATAGTATTATATGTTTCAAAGCAAAATAAGGAAAGTACCTTCCTCCTTGAATTTCGAGCTTGGTTGAGATATGCTGCTGGTGGTAGTAGGTTGTCCGGACATAAAACTCATGAGTTGTCGTGGAGCACGATTGCTAGCGAAATTCGCAGGGCTGCAGATAGCCTATGGCGGTCGGATGTTTCTTGAGGGAATCAGGCGTAACCATTGTGATCGCTGCGATCTAGAGTCGTTGGAATTCGACCATGTAGCGAAAATTCGCAGGGCTGCAGATAGCCTAAGGCGGACGGATGTTTCCTGAGGGAATCAGGCGTAACCATTGTGACTGCTGTGATCTACAGTCGAATTAGAAGGGCGTAATCCGTAGAGCTGTGAAAGCTTACGGGTATGGATGTTTCCTGGGGGACCCAGGCGTAACCATTGTATACCTGCGGTCCATATAGATATTTTAGTGATAGTGAGCCACCTGTTTGATGCAGCAGTTAGTCTTCGTGACTTGATTGGTCTTTGTGACCTGATTTGTCTTTGTGACTTGTTTTGTCCTCGAGACTTGATTTATCTTCATAATTAGGTGATTTGATTTCGTGATCCTGAGAGAGAGCAACCAATGCTCAATGACCTCAGATCGTCTTTTGATTCTTAAAATATCTTCCGTTGATCTGTCCATGACGAAATTCGCAGGGAAGTGATTTCCTACGGGTACGGATGTTTTCTGGGGGATCCAGACGAAACCATTGTGTATCAGCGATTCATGAACAATCAACAGATCAATATCACATTGGTACTTTCCGTATCTGTTTTCAAAAGAACTTTTGAAATATTTTTACTGGGAGTTGAAGCAAGGATATTTAGTACTTGAAGATTTTAGTCGTGCGCCTGGCCAGCGTATGCCTAACATCTGTAAGAACGACAATATACTTGTCAAACTTCGAGTTATAAAGTGTTTTCAAATAAATAATTTGAGATTAAAATATATTTAACTTAATAAAGTGAAGAAAGGGGATTCTGAAGTATTTTCAAATCCATAGATTTGAAATAAAAATAAAAATACTTTCTGCCTAAATTTCGGGTTATGTATATAAATAAAATTATTATGTATTATTTTGATTTTTTTCAAGTCGATAAATTGTGACTTGAAAAGGAAATGTTATTTACACTCTAAAATGAGTGTTGAGAAGAATTAAATGGATTAAAAGTAATAAGATAGGGTTGATGGTTGCAAAGCCTAGACCCATTACCATGCAACGATGGATAAGTAAATGATTGACAGACGAGGTTGTAAGGAAATCTGGAATAATCCGAGATGCATCTTATGTAGAATTTGAAATTTAAGAAGTGATTGGTTTTGTAAAGAAATTTGATTTCCCAAGTTAATGGGATACGATAAATAAGGACGATCGATGACCTAAATATCGATATATAATTAGTGGTGAAGGAATTCCACATAAATATGGAGATTTGAAGTATACGACGGTATAACTCTAATGATCTCTCCTTTTCGAGGACGAAAAGTTTTAAAGAGGGGAAGAATGTAATGTCCCAGAAAATTTTGCCAATTGAATATGGAATTAATTAAAGATTTATTTGTGAATAATCAATTTTTTTGAGATTAGAAATTAAATAAAAATCGAATATATGGTCTGGTGTATGATTGAATTCAATATTTAATTCAGAATGGTTGGTTGGATATTCGGATTGGAGTTGGAATTCGACTGAAAATATAAACGGTTGAATCTAAAAATAAACGTAGTTGATATTAAATGAACTGGAGATTTTATTTAGTAATATATAATTAGCTTGGATATATGTGTACACACATACGTTAAGAAATTTAAAATTTTATATTTCAAATTTGGAATTAAACAGAGTGGTGTTGTGAAAAGACGAAATTAAATTGGGAACCAATGAACAATAGAAATTAGAATATCAAATTTTGACAAAAACAAGTTCCATTGGATTTTGGGCGTCAAAATATAGCAGTGCCTAAATTTCCATCGCGTTTGAAAAATCGTTGTGACGGTACGAATATTTCCGCATTTTACGATATATAGCGGTGATTTAAGTGTCCGTTTATACAAATTCTTGGCTAGCAACTTATCTATTTCTTTAAAGGCAAGAAAATGACATCGTTATCCAACTTCCTTCATGCTGAAGTAATAACGTACATAGAGGAAAAAAAATTAGTTCCTTCCTACGCACACAATTAGGTCCTTGGCTACCACGAAAACGTGGTACCCACGGCATTTGCTTTTATAAAAGGATGGTCCCTTTCCCATTTTTTTCAGACAATAAAAAATCGGATCTTTTCCCCTAATTTACATTAATGGCTGAAGCCTTAAATGTTTTCCCTAAATTCGAATCGCTCCTCCACCATGGCTAAAACCGTCATCACCATAAATTGAAGCATCATCAAAACCCATCCAGCTTTCACCCAAAAATCGAATCCATGGCCTTCCCAAATCAGAAACAAAACCCACTGCCTGAAGTGTCGCGTCGCCACTTGAGTCACTGAGTTCCTGATCCGCTGGAAGCTGCACCCTTTAGCAACCTACTCCGCGCTCAAATCGTGCCATCTTCTCGTAGCTGAAGTCGCTTCACCTTCGATTATGTATACGATCGAGTTTGCTGTTCTGCTGTTGCCTTTAGGTGAGTTATCAACTCACGATGGATTCTAGTTCAAGTATTTTAATTTTAGTACAAGCTAGGTACGATAGCATGACTTTTACTACGATTCTAAACTATGAAATATTGTCATGATAGTACAGGATGGACGTTCCTTTTCCAATATAGGTTGTGTCGGTAGAAATTTTCATCATAAACCCTTTAAATTTTGCTTTGTTTCACTTAAGTCTGTGCCACTAGAGAGGTTAAGAGATACTCATATATGGTTTGTTCAACTACTTGGAGTAGTCGCAGAAATTAGTTGGTTGCTTGACTGCATTTTTATTTTTACAAACTGGATGCTTTTTACATAAAGTTTATATGCATACATATGTGTAGATACACACCCACGTATGTGTGTATGTATGAAATGTGTACAACTTGATGAGTCGCACATACTGTCTTTTGTTTTACATTCAATTTATCCAAAATGAGTTCATCTTGGTGTTGCTATTTTTCGCATTCATGCTTTGCTATCCGGGTCTGCATATCATGTGTACTTAAGCACTAACATGGAGTGGATATTACATTGGCATACTCTCAAAACTAAAAGAACTACTGTTGTTCTTGGAAAGCATATTTTAATATGAGAATTTGGTGATACCAAAGGCCTACTGTTATTTATGGGAAAACATATTTTGAACATAAGAATTTGTTTATGATAAACTTCACATTGACCTAGTTTTTACTTGTTGTTTGCTCCATTGTTGAGTACTATGTACGCCATAATTTCATATTTGTAATTGTTTTCCTGTAGCTAAAGTATATCCGCTAAATTTTTATGCCCCATTTATATGTCGAGCCGGACGGACTTAATGTATGTCGCCAACTATGTTCGACAGCAAGTATTTGATAATCTATCGTACATGTTAATGCTGACACAACCGGGACTACATGTTAAAAAATGGATGCTACTTCCGTTTCGCCAAAGAGCTGATGCTACATATATAAATATATCTTTGATAACTTAATACTGAATCACTTATACCCTATTTGGAGATACATAAGTGTTTGAGGGGAGGTATGACCCACCCTTGCCTAATCCGAAACCTCAGTCCACCCGTCTTGATTTTAAAACCATTCAGTATACACTTTTCTTTGGCACTTTGAACCCGTTCAGTATTATACACTTATGTTTGGCATTTTAAAACCATTTGTCAACAGGAATGAAATTTGCTGAAATCATCTGTTCACAAAAATAAGGTTGCTATTCATTATACATACATAGTTGGCACATTGAAACCATCTTGTCCACTGAGCAGAGATAGCTTAGTCCCATAGTAATTATGTTGCTACTTTATAAACTAAAGTATATGTTGCCATTTATATACAGGCCACTTCAAAATGATCCATTTGACATAATGTAGTGTACATGCCTGATTCATCTAAATGAATACATGCTGAACCATGGTTAATATTCTCACGTTTATAGGGACTGTTTTAAATTTCCAATTTCGATCTGTGAACTGATTATATGCTTCTCATGAATAAACGTGTATTTATATAATTTGTCCCATGATTCTAAACTACCCCAAATTGATGGAAGGTGTTAAAATAAGAACCTGGAAGTAAGGACAGTATAGTAGCGAATGAAACCATTCTCATTTGAACCTATTTATAGTAAATATAGAATGATAGTCTGTAGGCTGCCATGCTTTGAGTATATTAAATGATGATTGGTTTGAATCTACATTTGTATCCTGAATATGGTGACAACAACCATATTTTGCTTAGTAGAAGTTAAGTAAAAGTTAGAGAAATTTAGTGTACCCGTTTTATCATTATTGAAAGGTTTCCACCATGTTGGTGTTAGCTAAATAGGGTGTTAACTAAATTATGATTTGACCAGCTGAATCATGCATTTTCAAAACTGCCAAACATTTAGTTTCATTTCAATCTTAACATCTTCTAAGTTTCTTTATTTTTCTTTTGTCATATAGTTATCCTTTGATGAAACAGTGGCCTGCATATGTTTATTTGTATTTTTGGTGGCATTTTCACTTGGTCCAATTCATGTGACAGTTAAACGTATGGTTAAAAATGATAACTCATATGATAACCAATGTACATGTTGTGGGCTAATCCTGTTAACTACCAAACATGAGCTGCTTCTTTTCTTTCCGCGTGTATCATGGCTCATGAATGCTTACAGGCTTGCTTTCCACATGTTTTAGTAACATTCGGTTGACCTGGAATTCATGTATGCTTTGTTTGCCTTTATTTGGTCATTCCAGAAATTTACTAAGTAGAAACATTTATTAAAGAAGGGAATTTGCTGAAATATTTTATTTACTGTAATGAATTTGAGCCCTTGGCCACCTTGGTATTTACTGTAATAAATAAGTCTCTCGGCCATAATTGTATTTGCGACAACATGTAATCCCTTGGCCACATTGGTACATGCTGCCCTGTTCCGTTGCATATTTGTGCATACCCATTGACCATCAGAACACCTACTATTTATCGATTATGGGATGCTGAGGCAGTGTACTCATGTATATTACCTGTACATGAGTGCATATGCAAGCTCCTGTATTCGCTCCTCATGGAAAAAGTAAAACTGATATATCACGCCTGTTTATTTTATACATGAAGTCTATGCTGGGATTAACTGTTATTATATTTAGTTTATATTGAAATTATTTTACTTGAACTATGATTTAATCCTGACTCGAGTATTTGGTGTTTACATGAAATGCTCGGGTCAGATCCAAGCATTTGCAGATATAAAGATTTCAGCTTAGAGTTCGAAGATTGTCAAAGCTGGGGGTTCCAAAGATGGCGCACTATGAAGATTTCAAAACAGTAAAATATTTTTCTTATATTTGAAGCATGTTTTCAAATTCCGCTGTATACAGAAAATATTGTATTCAAATTTCTAATTATATATAAAAGCTTATTTCGCTGTTCAATATTATATTATTTATTTATCCTGTGTTTTATGTGTTGATTATGTCTTTTTAAGCTCGGTAAGCTAAATACACTCCGTCGATTTGGACGTTTTAAATTGGTTTAATTACCGATTTGAAGCGGTCAAAAAGGCGGGACGTTACATTTTCTCAACTGGGTTCAAGAACCGTGTTGATGAAGACACCATTCACGACAAACCCAAATCACATTTGATATCAAATACAAGGCTCTGAATAGAAAATATATCAGCTTATATTCAATATCAAATTCTACGACCAACAAATGTCGTATTGGAAATAACGATATATATGTATATCTTTCAAATTTCCATAACAACACATGTATAATCACGAAATCCAACATCGAAATATTCCGAAGACAACTTCGATTCAAATCCATTCCAATGCAATTATTGGAAATTCTGATTATATTTCAAAACCATTTCAAACTCTCTTTATTTATTTTAAAAATAAATAAATTACTATTCTAGTTCAAAACTAGTTTATTTCGATAAAAATCTATTTTTATCTTTTCAAATATGGAGTTTTTCATCCCAATTCTTCACAAATCATTTCTTATGATTTTACACAAATTATTACTATTTTTAATAATTTTATCAAGGCCCGTACAGTCGATTTCCATCAATGGCCATCGAACTGCACTTACATCGACCTTTTCCAAATTCGATTTGGACTTAATTCCAAATCCAACCGTTAGATTTCTAATTTCTAATATTTGTTAGAAAGCTCTTTTCGATACGAACCCAATGGTTTTGGTTAGGAGAATCCGACGGTCGGATCTCCTGCAATATCCATTCGAAGTCAATGGTCGAAATTCGCGAACTGCCGCGGCGCGGCGCATTCTATTCAGGCCATTATATTATATATATAATATATATAATATATACTTCGTCGATTTCTTTCGAAACGAATTTTATAAATCGTTTTAAAATTCATTTTCAAAACGGTTTCAACTTCTTATTCAATTCAAATCAAAATTGAATATTCCAATATAAATTCGTTTTAAATTCATTTCAAATCGATTTCAATTCAAATTGATTTCTAATTCAATTTCAGTTCGTTTTCAATTCAATTCAATTTCAAATTCGAATTCATTTATATTCAATTTCAATTCGAAATCAATTCTATTCAATTTAAGTCGAATTTCAATTCTTTTCAAAATATCAGATTTTGAAATCACTTTCGATATTCATTATAAAATGAATAAAATCGATATTAATATCGTTCACGTCAAAATGGCGTCAATCTAATCAACACGGCTTCATATATTTCTATTTTCAAATATTCTATTTCAAATATTTCTTTTTCAAATGTTTTTATTCAAATATTTCTTTTTCAAATATTTCTATTCAAAACTGGAATGAAGCCCAATCAATTACCATATAATGTTAATTATATGGATTTTCTACACCACATGTACACAATAACAACGATGAATAATCAACCATCATCCAAAGTGCATTCTACACTGTATAAGCATCAAATATAAATATTTAACGCTCATAACAGTCTGTCAATCAACCGATCGACATACAACCAATTATTGGGATTAGTGTATGTCATATATCATCCCAATACCCATGTGGGGTTTCAAACAATCAAACACAGATTTTATTTGTGTAGTTGGGCGATGTGTAAAATTTATCGTCCCAATCAATATCAGTCAATGTGTGTATATAAACAAATCGTTCGATCTGTTTATTTTTATTTCATTTCATATACACGTTAAAAATTCTATTTTTAACTATAAAATATTTTCCACTATAAAATATTTTATTTCATCTATAGGAATATTTTATTTCATTTCACATCACATCACACAATCAACTACACATCAAAATTAAACAACCAAGCATACAAGCCGTCCATGGTCTGTGGACGACGGGTGTCGGGTGCTACTAAACACCGTCTGCATCCTAGTATATATTTCAACTAGAAAAATAAATAAGAGGTGAGGAGTTCTCACAGAATTGCTAATCCAATCCCACGACTCTTCAAATGTAGAAATCTTCGTCGTTCTCGCCCTTTTGTCAATTTTCACTACCCGTATTCTCTACATATATAAAAATCACATTTTTACTTTGCTATTCAATATATAAAAATCGAATTTTTACTTCGCTATTCAGTATATAAAAATCGAATTTTTACTTCGCTATTCAATATATAAAAATCGAAGTTTTACTTCGCTATTCAATATATAAAAATCGAATTTTTACTTCGCTATTCAATATATAAAAATCGAATTTTTACTTCGCTATTCAATATATAAAAATCGAATTTTTACTTCGCTATTCAATATATAAAAATCGAATTTTTGCTTCGCTATTCAATATATAAAAATCGAATTTTTACTTCGCTATTCAATATATAAAAATCGAATTTTTAGCTAAATAAAAATCTTCTTTTTACTTCATCCAACATCATATTTTTATATATGAGATTTACTACTAAAGATCATATTTTTACTACTCCACATATTTCTTTTAAAACTGAAACCTTTTTCTAGATAAAAATATAATCTCTCTAGCTTATAAAAATTATAATCTTTTATTCCAAATCAGATTTTTAAACATGATCACTATATAGTAAACTGAAAATAAAATAAATAAATGTAAATAAAATAAAATAAAAGGACGCACCTTAAATTCGATTTTTCGTAGAAGGAAGGGGGCTGCAGTGTACTGGGCGGAGAGGGGTTTGCGAGGTCGAGCTCAGGTGGAGAGAGGGGGGGTCGCGTCGGCAGATGGAAGGGGGGGTTCGCGTCGGCAGATGGAAGAAGGGGGGAGAGGGGATTCACGTCGGCAGATGGAGTAGGGGAGGGGATTCGCGGCGGCGGATGGAGAGGGGGGGGGCGATCAACGCGGTGGCGTCGCTGATGGGGGGCGCGTGCGATTAGTTTAGGGTTTTTTCATTTTTTTTCTTCTTCTGACGGGATGAAGTATGAGGGAGAGAGGGTGAGGTGAGAGATAATATATATATAATTATTTAATTAATTTATTTCTTTAAAAAGCAACTTTTAATTTCGACCACCAAACGAGACCCACCGCCTGTCGTCCATAGCTAATAACCCCCATTCCGAACACAATGGGATATGTATCTTAAGCTGATTCGATCGTTTCGATCAGTTTTCGTCAAAATCAACATATAACTCTATATATTGAATTTTGAACATGCATTTAAATTTACTGGGGTCACATACTAACTCGAAAAATTCCAGAAAAATATTTTCTAGCTTCGTATTGACGATACGGTCCTAACAAAACTAGTTTCGTCAGATTCTGAGACCGTTAGAAAAATGGCCATTTTCCAGTCGATTAAAATCAACTAAAACTGGTCAAATGCGTTTTCCTTTGCCACGCTCACATATTGATTCAAAAAATTATGAAATTTGAAACCTTGCAATAATTTGACATCTTGGATCCAACAAAAGTGGTTTCGTCGAAATCCGAGGTCGTTTGCAAAATTTCCATTTTTAAGGGCCTGAATTCCATAGCGACCATTCAGAATTTTCAACTGGACATATCTTTTGATTCCCGCTATGAAATTTCAAAATTTTGGATTCGTTGGAAAGATATTCTCTATTAGATTCAAATATTTTTGGTTTCACTAAAATCCGGTTCATTTTGCAACCGGTACATTCATTTGAATTTTGAAATCGAATTATCGAACTACCACGCCATTTTCAATTCCTTTTATAAATATAAATAATTATTTATATTCTAACGACGACGTATATAAATATATACGTTCGATTCCTATTCAAAATAAATTTTTCGTCGATATTATTTAAAGTAATTCATTTTAAATATTCAAAATTCATTAAAATTGCCAAAATAAAAATTTGAATCTGGCCCAGGTTTCCGGGTTATTACAATATATAAACCCAAAAGTTCGAATTGTCGCTTGAATTTCCAGGAACGCTAAACCCTAGAAAACACTAGCTCACGATGTAAGGACCGCAGCTACCCAATACTACATCGAACCCACTGAAATGCCTATAGATGGGTACATCTCATTATCTTGAATTCATAGAAAAGGGTTTAGAAATTATCAGATTTTTATCTGATTTTATTGAGATTTTCGAAGCATGATTTTCTTTTTTATGGAGAGGACGGCTAAAGTGATTAGTTGACTGAGAACGAAAATGGAATATGGGTTTAGGGGTAGTAATGATGTTATATAGAGGAGCGATTGTATTATTTTATTCAATTATAAACGATCGCTGCATTTATTCATTGTTTTAAAATCCGTATGATCAAAAAAATACCCAAATTCGACGAAAATGGATAGACAGCTATAGTTCGATATTACAGACCCAACGAAACATGTTTCATCGAATTCCGAATCCGTTTGCACACACAGCTTATTTTTAAAGTTAGAATATTGACTGTTTTTCACATTAAAATCGCCCATGGCCACATACTGACTCCAAAATTCACGAAAACTGAAATCTACCAATAATTTAATATTCCGGATCTAACAAAATTAGTTTCGTAGACAACGAAGGTCATTTGCAAAACTGGCTATTTTAAATGCTCTAAATAAACCCATTTAAATATTAACATATTTAAAAATAATTAAATTAAATATTTATAAATAAATATTATTGTATATATTCACAATAGAATATCAAACAACTCTAAAATAAATACATCAGGATTTTTAACTCGATTTTTCAAAATTCCCAATTATATCGATATTTGATTTATATTGAAAATCCACTTATAATATAAATAAATCGTTATAAATTGTAAAGGAATTCCAAAGCGAATTTTCGAAAATTTGATTTGGACATATCTCAAAATCTACACAATGAAATCTAGATTTTTCTCTTCTATTAGAAAAATATACTTCACCAGCTCCGAACGTTTCTTATTTCACAGAAATCCGATTTAAAGTAGATTTCGTATATTTGATTGAAGTTCAAATCGCCAAATTACAAACTACAGCGCCATTTCGAGCTCGATTTTAATTATAATATAATTTTACGTTCAACTATCATTTATATAATATGTTGGTTAATATAATTCAACTCTAAACTGAATTATATATTATAAATGATCCAATTCACATCATATTGTGAATTCTCCTATTTTCTATTATTTCGGAATTGCATATATTATTCTATTAATTATATTAATTAAAATTGTTGTGAATCCAACACTATTAATATAAACATCACAGGAGCAAAAATAGTGAGTATTATGTGGTACTAGTATTTTTTGCCCGATTTGCTTGACATTACAATTTATTTTATTAAAAAAAATACTGTAATGATTAAATATCAAAAATAAAAGAAAACTAATGTAACATAATTAATATTAAATAGTTACATATATATTTTTAAATATTATAATTTATGCGGCAGCAATAATAAATTGTTCTGTTGTTCATCCAAAAATAATTTTATTATGGATGATTATTTTGATTAATTGTTCTTTTATCCATTTAATTAATTTATGCAGTAACAATAATTAATTATCATGTTGTTCATTCAACAGTAATTTTGTCGTGGATGATTATTTGGTTATTTATTCTTTTATCCATCTAATTTTTTTATTATGAATGGTTATTTTTTGGGATAGATATATAAAATTGATTATTTGTGATTTTATTCTGAAAACATGTTCTTAATTCATTACAATTTAAACTTATATTGTGATCTTTAAACGTGAAAAATTGAACAAATAATCATTAAAATTATATAAGTGATACAATTCAAGTAATACTATATAAATTATATACAAACTACAATATGATAACTTTTCTCAATGAAGCAAAAAAGTGTGATGATGTCATTATATATATAATATGATGCAATGTATGCTTTGTTATTTATTTTTAAATATATTTTTATATGTATAATAGGCATTCTAACTAAAATTTCAAATTACAACATAAAAATAAACATCCATAACAGAAAAATACATTAATCAGTACCAGTTTTCAGAGCAAAATAAATATAAGATCATGAGTAGTTTTCTTTCCAAAAAAAATAAATATGAAAATTAGAGAAAAACAAATATAAGATCATGAATAGTTTCCATTCCAAACAAAGTAAATATGAAAATTATGTTCAAGTCTAATCTTGTTCCCATCATAACTTCATGATTTCCACTTTTTTGAATAGTTTTCATTCCTGTAGTGCAACAAACATTTGAATAGATGAACAATTAATTAGTCATTCCTTACCAAAAAAATAATAATATGTACACCATATATATAATAACTATCAAATATATATACCTTCCTTTTTCTATTTTAATTGCTTTCAATTTTGATATAAATTCATTTTCATCATCTTTTTTATCCTTAAAGTCGTCAAAAATACATGGCAGCTTGACATCATTATCAATCTCTTTGCTTTTCCTCTTCAAACTATTAGTGTTCGTAGATTTTTCAGTACCGGGGCTTTGTATATTCATGTCAGTATTATATTCAGTGTTGAAACTTGGTATAGACATCTACACATAAATGAAATAAAATAACTTGTTTCAATGAATATGGCTAACTATTTATATATATATATGTGTGTGTGTGTGTGTGTGTGTGTGTGTGTGTGTGACAACAAAATACTTGTGAACTTTGTAACGCAACTGCACCGTCTTCACTTTCTATCATAGAATTTCCAATCAACTCAAAACCTTCGTATATGTCTGTGGCCGTGCACATGCTTGAACCTCTGTGTACATTATTCTCACCAACACATATAGTAATTGTATACTGCCTTCCCTCCAAACACTTCAAAATTGTTGGAAATTCATTTTTCTTTCCTTAATAGAAAGAATATTATAATTTATTTAATTTTGTCAAAAAATAAAGTATTAAAATTTTCTTTTAGTATATTTGGAGCTATACATTCCTTTTCTTGATCTCCCATTATGTCATAAACATTTTTCTTAACTATTCTGTAAACCTTTTGGTCTTGCAAAATTATTGCAGTACTGCCACTATTATCTTCAATAATAACACATAATCTAAATCTACACACAAACACACACACACACACACACACACACACACATATATATATATATATATATATATAAACTACTAATAGGAAAGTAAGTAATTTTTTCTCTATAATTACAGAAAATTACCTCATGTCTGGACAGGGTACGCTTCTTTTACAATTAGGACATTTATACTTCCCATTTTTCTCCTAAACTTCTTGATCACTACATGCTAAGAAAACATCATAATACCAAGTTTGTTCCTCTTTTATATTCCTAACGGTTACTTGACAAATAACTTCTTTCTAAAATTTATAAAATATAGTAACTTCAGGTACTTGAATAGGAACGACAAATAAAAAATATTAAATTCTAGGGAGCATACCTCAATATATTCATATTTCAAGTTCCTTATCTCACCAATACTCAGTATTTGGTAATCTCTGGTAATCATATCGTTAACATCAACTTTTCCTCCATTGAAATCAATAATATCCAACTTACATATTTTACAAGTTTAATTTTTGATGTATATTATATTTAAAAAATATATTATATTACATTTCAATAAAACTCAAATTTACCTCTTTCTCATTTTAACAATACTGTGATGATTGTAATTGATGAAAAATCGTGTTGCACCAACATTGGTCATATTAGGTTGCTCTACAATATAAGAGACATCATGTTATTAAATTTTCACATAATAAAGTAATTGATAGTCGATAGCATAATTGGACCGATAGATGGGAGAATTGAGCTAGAATGATGGAAAAAGAGGTAAATCCCACCAAAACATATTTTAATAAATTTTCTCAATTATGAATAACATAAAAGTCATGCTAAAATTGTACCTTTAAATGAATTCAACCTACCACTTGCCACAATGATGATAACTGTTTTCTCAGTAGCTTCTTTTAAAGCGGTGGCAAACAATTTGGCAAAATCATCCCAAAAACAAAACTTCACAATTGAACCGTCAAAACATAAAAATGGGAAGAAAAATATTGTTTATGCATATAACAAAATAAAGATTTAAATTCCATAATATTTAAAATGTCATATATACATACCTCCCATATGTAAGTTCAAATATAAAATTGCATTGCACTTTGCCATTTGCATTCACAAACTCGTTTAAACCATCTTCTGAAATATCACAATCCTTATACTTGAGCACTCCAATAAAATCTGATAAATAATAATAATAAATAAATGAAACTTGCTAGTTATTGTAAAATAGATGTGTATGTATGTCAAAAGTATCTTAGATCATACCTAATAATTGAGCTTGGTCCTTCACTACTGATAACTCTTTCACATCAGCAATATCAAAGAAATCAAATTCATTTTCCCATATCATCATCATCTCATAATTCAATAATTTGGTTACCTTGGTGTGTCTTGTTAACCAAATCTATAGATCGTTGCGGATAGGTTTTATAGATCCTGGTTTGTAGGATTTGACACACAAATTGCTGATAATATATATTTGTCCTTCTTCCAACTTGTCCTTCAAGTATTCAACATGATTAGCCCATAAAAAGCATGAATTCGGATGTGCTATGTTATGCAATTTTTTTTTTAAAAATGAATAATTATGAGATTGCAATATATATATATATATATATATAAAGAATAACCTTGTCATCTAACAATAGGAGATTTCTTCCTAGATATTCCTTGTCACCTTTACTGCTGTAACTTTCCCAGATTTTAATAACTCGAACTATTATTTTCCAGTCATATTTATTACCAATAGGTTTTAGAGAGCTTAAGCTATCAAATCTTTTCATATATGTTGCTGATATGATTTCTTATGGAAACAAAAAATCAGCTAAGTTTTGATAATCAATGATATATGGATGAAAAAAAAGAGATGTTACAATTCTATGTGCGATATTGATAGTTTTTAGAAGTACTAACCTAAGAATACAAAGAGGCTTAGAGATGAGGAGGGTGTGACAATATGGAGAAGTAGGGACAAAAGTTATTTATATTGTGCTATGTACAATCTCTTTAGCTGGTCAAACATGATGGTCCATATTGTTACATTAATGTTATATGTTAAGATATTACTTATATATGTTAAATATCAGTGTAAAATTATATACAAATAATTGGTATCTATTTTAGTCAAATGAGTAAAGGTATTAATGTTATATCACTATGATACATAATATAAAAAGAAATAAAGCAACGAAACATATGAGGAATATATGGAAAAATGTTATATGTTAAGATATTACTTACATATGTTAAGATATCATTGCAAAATTATATACAAATAATTGGTATCTATTTTAGTCAAATGAGTAAATGTATTATTGTTATATCATTGTGGTACATAATATAAAAAGAAATAAAGAAACGAAACATATGAGAATATATAGAAAAAGTATATGTAAATAACAGCTGAAATTAATTGCAAGTGTATAAGTTAAGAATTCAAGTAAATCAAGTATAATGTGGGAACAATTTTCAAAGAAGGGAAAACGTCATAACATACCATTAAAAGCCTGAGCATTACATGAGCCAATAAATATGACTCATAATCAATTCATGTCAATAATGGAATTAACAATTCCTTGATGCTTTTTTGGTTGTTTATCAAACAGGTGTATTTGGAAGCAATATAAATTTATTTCATGTAAAAATTATCGTAAATTATATTAAATTCAATAAACATAATAAGAATGTTTGCACTAAATTAAGAAAATGTAACAGGTGTATTCGGAAGCAATATAATTTATTTCAAGTAAAAATTATCATAAATTATATTAAATTAAATAAACATAAATAGATTGTTTGCACTAAATTCAGAAAATGTTGTGGAAACATTTTATAGTGTTTATGTTTCTAATAAAGTGTCCAGACACACAGCATATGTAATAACCCGGAAATCCGAGCCAATTTAAACTTTTTGTTTAGGCCATTTTAATGAATTTTGAATATTTAAAATGAATTATTTTAAATAATAACGACGAGAAAATTTAATTTGAATAGAATTAGAATGTATATATTTATATACGTCGTCTTTAGAATATAAATATTATTTATAATTATAAAAGGAATTGAAAATGGCGCGGTAGTTCGATAGTTCGATTTCAAAGTTCAAATGAATGTACTGGGTGCAAAATGAACCGGATTTTAGTGAAACCAAAAATATTTGAATCCATTTGACAATATATTTCCAACGAATCCGAAAAATTGAAATTTCATAGTGGGAATAAAGAGTAATGCCCAGTTGAAAATTCAGAATAGTCGCTATGGAATTCTGGCCCTTAAAAATGGAAATTTTGCAAACGACCTCGGTTTTCGACGAAACCACTTTTGTTGGATCCATGATGTCAAGTTATTGCTAGATTCTAAAATTCATAATTTTTCGAATCAATATGTGAGCGTGGCAAAGGAAAACGCGTTTGACCAGTTTTAGTTGATTTTAATCGACTGGAAAATGGCCATTTTTCAAACGGTCTCAAAATTCGACGAAACTAGTTTTGTTAGGACCGTATCGTCAATACGAAGTTAGAAAATATTTTGCAGGAATTTTTAGAGTCCATATGTGACTCCAATGAATTGAAATGCGCGTTCAAATTCAATATATAGAGTTATATTTTGATTTTGACGAAAATTGATCAAAACGATCGAATCACCTTGCGATGAATATCCCATTGTGTTCGGAATGGGGATTATTAGCTATAGACGACAGGCGTTGGGTTCGATTTCGAGTTCGAAATATAAAGTTGCTTTTTGAAATCAATAAATAATTATATATATATATATATTTTCTGAAAACCCCTTATATTCTCCTATAACCGGTCAACCCCCCCTTCGTTCTAATCGATTTCAATATGATAAAAAAAGGGAAAAGGGGGATCGCGCCCCTTATACCGCCGCCGCCTCGAGCACGACCCCTCCCCCCTCCCCCCTAGCTGCCAACGGCGATCGGAATCCCCACCCCTCCTTCTCCCTCTTCTTCCGCGCCGTCCCCCTCCTTTATCTGACTGAACCAGAGACCGCCCAGCACAATCCCCATAGGAAACCGCCAATGACCGGCATCGCCCCCTTGCCACCACCAGCGACCCCTCCGACCCCCAGTCAGCAAGTGGGACCCCCTCCTCAGCGCGAAAACTAAAAGAAATGTGAGTTTCTACTTTTGTGTATTTATTTATTATTATGTAATTAGTGTAATTAGCTTAGTAACTGAATAAAAATCTGATTTTTAGTATGTAATAGTTTTGAGAAAAAAAGGAATATAGATATGATTTTACTTAGGTAAAAATAGGATTTTTATTCAGAGAAAAATATGATTTTTACTTAGGTAAAAATAGGATATTTGCTTTGATAAAAATATGATTTTTACATTTTATAGATAATAAAAATATAATTTTTATATGATGTAAAGAATGAAAATATAATTTTTATATGTGTGAAGAATGAAAATATAATTTTTATATGATGTAGAGAATAAAAATATGATTTTTATTATACAAGAAGAATAAAAATACAATTTATATATTATATAAATAGTAAAATTTTGATCTTTATACGTGTAGCGAAATAAAAATCGGATTTTTATTATATATATGTTAAAATAAAAATGTGATTTTTATAGCGATGATATAAAAATTCGATCTTTATATTAGAAGTAGATATATAAAAATTTAATTTTTATATAGAGAATAGCGTTATAAAAATATAATCTTTATTATACGAACACCGTTGTAAAAACAGAATTTTTATCAATATAGTAGCGGTGTATAAATAGAATTTTTATCCATATAGTAGCGGTGTAAAAATGTGAGTTTTGTCCATATAGAGTGATTATAAAAATGTGATTTTTATATACATAGCAACAATATAAAAATGTGATTTTTATATATGTAGTGGCTACAGACAATGAAATTGACAAAAGGCGAGTACGACGAAGATTTCTACATATAAAGAGTCGCGGTGTATTGGTTTAGCAAGTCGGTGAGAACTCCTCACCTTTAATTTATTTCTAGTTTGAAATATATACTAGGATGCAGACGGTGTTTAGTAGCACCCGACGCCCGTTGTCCACATACCATGGATGACTTGTTTGTTTGATTGCTGTGTTGTGAAATTTGATTGTGTAATGTGAATGAAATAAAATATTTTATAGTGGAAAATATTTTATAGTTAAAAATATGATTTTTAATATGTATAAAATAAATAGTAATAAACAAATCGGAGATTTGTTTATATACACTGATTTGACTGATATTGACTGGGACGATAAATTTTACCCATCGCCCAACTGCACAAATAAAAACCTGCATTTGTTGATTTGAAACACCACACGGGTGTTGGGATGATATTGACGAACACTGATCCCAATTGTTTAGTGGTATGTCGATTGTTTGATAGAGAGACTGTGTAAGCGTTGATTATTTATATTTGATGCTTACGCAGTTGTGTGGTGCACTCTGAATGATGGTTGATTATTTTCCGTTGCTATTATATATATGTGTTGTAGAAAATCCATATAATTAACATTATATGGTAATTGATTGGGCCTCATTTCAATTTGGAAAATAAGGAATATTATAAAAGAAAATTCATGTGTTGAATAGAAAGAAAATTCATGTGTTGAATAAAATATATTCATGTGTTGAATAAAATTAATATTCATGTGTTGAATAAAATAAATATTCATGTGTTGAATAGAATAAACATTCAAGTATGGAATAAAATCCGTGTTGATTAGATTGAATCCATTTTGACGTGAACGATATGTATATCGATTTTTTTCATTTTTATGAGGAATATAGAAAAGAAAGTGATTTCAAAATACAACGTTTTGAAAATATTATCATTTGTATATCGATGATGTGGAATATTCAATTTTGATTCGAAATTGAATATGAAGTTGAAATCGTTTTGAAATCGAATTTAAAACGATTTATAAAATACATTTTAAAAGGAAATCGACGAAATATATATAATATATACATTATATATATAACGGCCTGAATAGAACGCGCCGCGCTGCGGCAGTTTACGAATTTTGACCATTGACTTCGAATGGACATTGCGGGAGATCCGACCGTCGGATTCACCTAAAACCAGAACCGTTGGGTTCGTATCGAAAAGAGCTTTCTAACGAATATTAGAAATTAGAAATCTAACGGCTGGATTCGGAATTATGTCCAAATCAAATTTGGAAAAGGTCGTTGTAAGTGCAGTTCGATGGCCGTTGATGGAAATCGACTGTATAGGCCTTGATAAAATTATTAAAAATAGTAATAATTTGTGTAAAATCATATAAAGAAATGATTTTTGGAGAATTGGGATGAAAAACTCAATATTTGAAAAGATAAAAATAGACTTTGATCGAAATGAACTGGATTTGAACTAGAATAATAATTTATTTATTTTTAAAATAAATAAATTGGATTTGAAATGGTTTTGAAAATAACCAGAATTTCCAATAATTGAATTGGAATGGATTTGAATCGAAATTGTCTTTGGAATATTTTGATGTTGGATTTCGTGATTATACAGATATTGTTCTGGGAATTTGAAAGATATATTAATATCGTTATTTCCAATATGATATTTGTTGGTCGTAGAATTTGATATTGAATATAAGCCGATATATTTTCTATTCAGAGCCTTGTATTTAATATCAAATGGGATTTGGGTTTGTCGTGAATGGTGTCTTCATTAACACTGTTCTTAAACCCAGTTGAGAAAAAGATTAAATCTTTTTATTTGGATTTAATGAAGTGTACCAATTAAATGGTATTTAATTGGAATTGAATTTGAATTTGAATTGATTCTTGGGTTTATCGTGAACGGTGTTTTAAATAACACTTGTTCTTTAACCCGATAATTAATGGAATGTGATTTTGGGTTGTCGTGAACGGTATCTTCAATAATATTGTTCTTAGACCTAACTGAGATAATAAAATCAGAAACTAACCGGAGATTAGTTAAGTTAAATGGTTTCTTGGGTATTGATTTATTGTTGGTTTCGGCCTTCGGGGTTAATACTTAGGGAAGTGCTCACTTGCTATTTTACGGTTAAAGGCTAATAGAATGGAATGTGATTTTGGGTTTATCGCAAACCGTGTTTTAAATGACATTGATTCTTTAACCCAGTTAAAGACAGGGAGATTAAAACTAAGTAGTGTTTTAATGAATCTTTAATTAGATTGAAAAGATCTAGAATGGAGTATCACCAGTTTTGCTTCAAGTGATAGTTAAATCTTTAATTAGATTTGAACGTGAAATGGTAATTGAATTTACCGATAACACTGTGGTGTTAGATATGAAGTATGACCAGTTTTACTTCATCGGATGAATAAGTTGGGATTAGGAAATAAAATAAATGATTACTTCGGTGTGGTTCGCTAATCCCGACTAGTTGAATTGATATTCAAAAGAAGATTAAAGAATAAATTTAAGGAATTTATCTTTGATAAATTAATGGGAACCTCTCCCTAAGAATGTGAAATTTAACCACTAACTGAAGATTAGTTAAGATGAATGGTTTCATGTGTATTGATCTGATGTTGGTTTCGGCGTTCAGGGTTAATATTTGGGGAATTGTTCTCTTACTAATTTATGGTTAGTGGCTGGTGAATTGGAATGAGGCGTATGTTGTGTTTGTGTAACATTTGTTTATTATATACGCGAGTTGTTCAGAAAGACGGGGTTTATACCATTCTAAATAACCGATTCGACGTGGTGTCGAAGAGGAAGACGGTGGTTGAAGACCAGAGGTCTTCACGTCGTTTGGGTGATTACTGATGATCTTGAATGGGCTGTACACCCAAGAGGAGGGAATCAGTTGGTGATCGTCCATACGTACTTGGAGATCGATGGATATGCGAGGAATAAGGTTCCTCCGGTATCGTTCAGGCCCATAACGGACTTGTAAATGGATGTTTGTCTGACATCGGATTTCATTCTGTGTGATTGATATCAGTTGCATAGCGTGAATTTCCTGTGTGGCATGATAAGATGCAAATGATCAAGGCTTCTGTTGAAAAGCAGAGTCTTGTGGTTGATGATCAAAGCACGGCCTGTGTGGCATAGCTTTGTGTAGCGTTGATTCGCGAGCCTCACACCCCGGTTGTGAACCAAAAACAGGAGAAGGACCTAAGGGAGGACATGCGTTTATTTCTAGCTAGAAGTGGCGTCAGTGGTTTTACATGCCCTGGTAAGTTTGACTTATGTGGTTGTTGCTGTTGCGAGGCGCCTCGGATATATCGGTGACTATGTTGAGCCGATGGAGTCATTTGTTGGCTCATTTACACCCCAAAGGGTGGGGAAACGCAGTGTTCAGGCATTTTTATCCACATCGGTGGACCGACCCTGTCGCTCCAAAGGCTTGACTGAGTACTTGCCTGAGGGGCGGGCTAGAGCATCTCGAAATCGGTAGAGGACTATCTTTTGCCTCGGTTCATAGATGGTAATCAACCTTCCAAATACGTTATGTGCGGTTTTGATTGTAAACCTATATATGGCGACATAGTGGCATGGGACGCTCATGTCGCCTATGATTGATATTTATGATTGTATATAAAATCAGAAGCTAACTGGAAACGAGCTAAGATGGGTGGTTTCCTGGGTATTAGTCTGATGTTGGTTTCGGCCTTCGGGGTTAATACTTAGGGAATCATTCTCTTACTAATTTACGGTTGGAGTCTGATTAAGAATTAAAACACAAAATTCATCGTATCAAGCATTCTTTGGCTATTATAAGGTAAAAACCCTATCCTCCGGCTTGCGTTGCATTGTGTGATGGGACCTGGGTCTTATAATAGCTTTATTGTTCTTTATTTAGCATTGCGCTGTTTGTTTTATGCACTGGTGTTCTTGGGAGGAAACCCGTTCCGTGTTATACGGCGTGGTCCCTTGATTTACCTAACTTTCAAATAAAGATAAATAACTGTTTTAGTTCTCACACCAGTCACATGACTGACCTAAAGTTTATTGTTTTAACCTAAACTCTGGGTGCCCTTATTTCGACACGGGCAGCTAGTAGTTTTGGTTTTGCAGATTTATTTTGATAGGATCCTGATTTACAGCTGGAACGATACCCGAAAAGCTTTGTATCCGTGTATTACTTCTAGTTGTGTATTGTATTATTTTCCGCTTCTATGTAATGTATTATAATCTCTGATATTTTATAATGTGTAATATTTATTCATACTCTGTATATTCTTGTATTCTGATGGAATTGTTGCAGTGTACAATGAAATGTTCTTCTGTCTGCGTTCTTTTGTGTGTTGTTCTTGAAGTATCCGCGCTTTCCTTACCGGGGAAGTTACGGGTCCTTACATTTGGTATCAGAGCTTTGGTTTACAAAGCTCGAGAACAAGACACGTTAGAACCAAACGAAAGAATTCTTAAGAGATTGGATTAGTAATATCCAATGGGAAAGACTCGTTAGAGATGGGATCAGTAATATCCTAGAACAGTGTGAAGAGTATATTTTTAAAATGAAAACAGATTTTGTTTTGAAATTTAAATCGTTTTATACATATTTGAATATTTATTTTAAATTAATTTGGACAATCCAATGTATAAAGATTTTGCATATACGCCTTGCAAACGTGTATTCGAAGTTTTAACATACTTGATAGATATAGAATCAGACTGTAGTTGCCCGTAGATGATTCTGATGATTGATCGATCATCATCAGAATTTATGTTCGAGTTTTGAAAGTGAGATTTCTATATATTTCCAATTGGCTGGTGTGAGAACTGAAACTAGATAGGGCTTATTGTTGTGATTTTGCATCAAAAATTTGATTTTTGGACTATGTATCAAAGTTATGGATTTGAAAAGCTAATCAACTAATTGATTGATGGTTGTGTTGTTTGATTATTGGTTGATTAATTAAAATGTTGAACCTTTAGCCAAATTGTATCAAATAGTGAGTGTATTGAAAATTTGTCGCATTTGCTTGCATATACATGTACTTACCTTGAACAAGTCATAGTAAGGAGGCTAGAGAAGAGGAATAAAATTGTTTGCCCGACAAATAGGTACATATTTATTTTATTTCTTTGGGTTTGGATGGATTTTAAGAGCCGATTGGCTAGCCGCTTGGCTTTTTCTTTTTCTTTTGGATTGAAGAAGGCCATGGGAGGCTATATGAAATATCCTGAAGTACCCGGTGCAGGGGAGGTTATGGCTAAATTTTTCGGAAATTTAGGGTGTTAGCCAAATTTTTGAAAATTTTGAAAAGTTCTTAGAAACTGAAAAGTTGAAGAACTAAAGCCGTAAAGAAAATAATGAAAGTTGAGTTGATTTGTTAAACAACTTTCGGCTTCGTTCCTTTTTGGGGACGAAAAGTTTTAAGTGGGGGAGATTGTAATAACCCGGAAATCCGAGCCAATTTAAAATTTTTGTTTTGGCAATTTTAATGAATTTTGAATATTAAAAATGAATTATTTTAAATAATAACGACGAGAAAATTAAATTTGAATAGAATTAGAACGTATATATTTATATACGTCGTCGTTAGAATATAAATATTATTTATAATTATAAAAGGAATTGAAAATGGCGCGGTAGTTCGATAATTCGATTTCAAAGTTCAAATGAATGTACCGTGTGTAAAATGAACCGGATTTTAGTGAAACCAAAAATATTTGAATCCATTTGATAATATCTTTCCAAGGAATCCGAAAAATTGAAATTTCATTGCGGGAATAAAAAGTTATGCCCAGTTGAAAATTCAGAATAGTCGCTATGGAATTCTGGCCCTTAAAAATGGAAATTTTGCAAACGACCTCGGTTTTCAACGAAATCACTTTTGTTGGATCCGTGATGTCAAGTTATTGCTAGATTCCAAAATTCGTAATTTTTTGAATCAATATGTGAGCGTGGAAAAGGAAAACGAGTTTGACCAGTTTTAGTTGATTTTAATCGACTGGAAAATGATCATTCTTCAAATTTTCTTAGAATTCGACGAAAATAGTTTTGTTAGGACCATATCGTCAATACGAAGTTAGAAAATATTTTTCAGGAATTTTTAGAGTCCGTATGTGACCCCAATGAATTGAAATGCGTATTCAAATTCAATATATAGAGTTATATTTTGATTTTAACGAAAACTGATCGAAACGATCGAATCAGCTTGCGATAAATATCCCATTGTGCTCGGAATGGGGGTAATTAGCTATGGACGATAGGCATTGGGTTCGATTTCGAGTTCGAAATATAAAGTTGCTTTTTGAAATCAATAAATAATTAAATATATTTTTTATGAAACCCCCCCTTATATTCTCCTATAACCAGTCAACCCCCCTTCGTTCTAATCGATTTCAGTATGATCAAAAAAGAGGGAAAAGGGTGATCGTGTTGAGTCAACGGTTTCAATGCTTATTTTGATTAATGACAAGAAGGAGCTTCATGATCGACAAAAAGAAGATTCGATGCTTTATAGGTTAGAAGATGGTTATTTAGAGTTATTTATGTTAAAATCTATCCTCAAATAATCATACTTCTTATTCTCTTCAAAAAATATACATGAAAACTCATTTTTTGTATGTTGACAAAAACCTGTCAACCTGTTAAATTTAACAGGTCAACAGCTTTTTAAACTTAACTGGTCAACCTGTTAAAATTAACAGGTCAACAGTTTTTTGAAATAACGGTCAAAAACCTGTCAACCTATTAATTTTTCCTGTCGACCTATTTTTGAATTTCATGAAGAGTCATCTTCTTTCTTGAAAAGTTGCATCCATTTCTCTTCATTAAAAATCACTCCTTTTGATTGCAACTTTTCACTAATAATTACAACTTCTCAATTGCTATAAATACATCATCTTTCATTCATCCAAATCACCGATTCTTGCTCTAATTTCTGATCTTACTTTCTAAATACTCTTGCATTCTAAAAGCTCCCAAATTCAAGTTACTTATTGAATCCTTGATAATATTTCTCATATTTTGATTCAACAAGCAACTAACTTCCTTCAATTCTTCGCATTCAATTCATATATTTGAGGATAAGATTATAGGAAGGGTGTACTCAATTATTGACTAAAAAGTGTTGAAACAAGAACACATTCAGAAGTCAAACTCTTGTATTTGTTGAAGTCCTGTGTGGGTAAGCTTGTAGCCCGTGAAATCAAGTGGGTAAGCTTGTAGCCCGTAAATCAAGTGGGTAAGCTTGTAGCCCGTGAAATCAAGTGGGTAAGCTTGTAGTCCGTAAATCAATTGGGTAAGCTTGTAGCCCGTGAAATCAAGTGGGTAAGCTTGTAGCCCGTAAATCAAGTAGTGTTGTGAACCTGTTCCTCCGGGTGAAGAGAGGGTGTTGTTTAGTGAAAAGCCGAAGAGGAGCTTCGGGACTGGACGTAGGGCTGGAGGTCCGAAACAGTATAAAAATCCTGGTGTCATTACTCTACTTTACTTTACTGCATTTATAGTTATTTGTGATATATATATTGTTTGCGAATATTTATTCGCATAACTATTGAATAGCTTAAGTTATCACATACATTCTGCATAGCCATATTATAGATCCTGCACAAGTCGCACGTACCCGACCTTTTCAATTGGTATCAGAGCGAGGTGTTCTAGAGATCGTAACAACATCCTAGAACAAATGGCTATAAAGAAATCTAGTCAGGGAATTAGAAAATGGAAGACCAACAAAGCAGAATCAGGAGAGCAAGGAAACAAGTGTCTCATGGCTAAAGTCAGATCACAATCGGTATGTACAGATTCATTAAATAAAAATCTTTTGTTCGACCATAAAAAATTATTGAAACTCAATACAGTCGTTTTAGCTATGTCAAAAAATTACAAGCAAGAAAATTCCAAATTAAAAGAAGAAAACAATCGTTTGGTAAAACAAGCTAAATGTTTTGAAAATACCTTAGAAGAGCTTGTTTCTCAAAAAGATTTCCTTCAAAAAGAAAATGAGCGACTAGAAGATAAAAACAATGTTCTTTTAAAGGAAATCGATCTTTTGCAAAATAGAAATATATCATTAGAAGATTCTTTAAATAATTCTAGTTCTTTAATTTCGTCTCTTGAAAAAGAGAACAGAGCTTTAACTGAAAAGAATTTAGAATTATCTAAAGAATATGAGATTTTAAAGGTGAATAATAATATTTTGCAAAATGAAATTTCTGACTCAAAAGAAAATTTTGAAAAGTTACAATCTTCTTTAGATAATTCAGAATCTCAAATTTTAGGCTTCAAAACTGAGAATGGTACTTTAAAAAGGAAAATTTCTGAATTAAATAAGGAAATTGATGATTTAAAGAATAACAAAATTTCTTTTGAAAATGTCAATAGCGACTTTGGATATAAATTTGATAAATGTGCAAATAAGTTCGCAAAATTTAATAAAGGTCAAAATGATTTAAATATGATTTTATCTAGATCTCGACCTTTACATGACAAAAGTGGTTTAGGATATAATAAAACTAATCTTAGAAATAGTACTAGATATGCTTTCATGTACAATAAAAATATTACTGCTAGTACTAATGCTCATCCTAGATCCAATTATTATAGAAATTCGAATATTTCTATGACTAGAGATCTGTATAATAGATCTAGAAGTATGAAAAGGAATATCAGTAGAGATTACTTAAGTATTTGGGTTCCTGTAAGTTGGAAAAATAGAGAAAAATATATTGATGATTATTTTGATTCAGTAGTTAATAATGAAAATTTTATCTTTAAAGGTTCCATTAAACCCTCTTGGGTATGGTTACCTTCCATCTAACTCATGGACCCAAACAAAGCAAGTGGGTACCAAAACTATATATGTTATATATTTTGCAGGTACACCACAACAAAGAGAAGGCTATTCGGTATCTCTTAATATCTTTAAAAATTTAGCTTATCAAAAAGCACATGTTTCAATATTTCATCATCATCGAGGACACAAAATTCATGGGATAGGAATTACAACAAAAATGAAGGCGGAAGCGGAAAATATTCTCCATGGGAACCAAGATTATATTGGATCTAAGGAGATTTCTTTATATTCCGTTTAATAATGTTTTTAGTTCCTTTTTTATGAGTTTACATTATTTTATTTTAATAAAATAATGTTTGAGTATTGATTTCATTCAAAATATAGCCGAAAAAAATAGTTTTATACATATCCTGTCGACCTAAAATAAAAAGCTGTCGACCTAAATAGATGAATTTCAAACCATAGAGTTTTTAGGTCGACCGGTCCAAGAATATAGGTCGACCGGTTTGATTTTCACAATCCAGAGAAGTTTTCGGTCGACCGGTCAAAAAATTATGTCGACCGGTATCATATTTTTTTGAAACAGAGAAATTTTAGGTCGACCTGTTAAAAAATATAGGTCGACCTGTTTTGAATATTTTCAATCCAGAGAAGAATTAGGTCGACCGGTGGCAAAATATAGGTCAACCGGTTTCAAGTTGTTCATACAGGTCGATCGGTCAAAAACTATAGGTCGACCTGTTTTAATACATGTAGTTTCTAGAGACTTTTTAGGTTGACCGATTCCGAAATTCATGTCGACCGATGCTGTTTTAGCAACAAAATAGGTCAACCGGTTAAAAAAAGGAGTCGACCGGTTTTGCCTTATTTCCTCTATCTCGAACCCGAGAGTTTTTAGGTCGACCACCTTGATTTTATAGGTCGACCGGTCTCTCTGAAAACTGTTTTTTATAAAGACACGTCGTTTCAAATTCCAAACTCAAACACCATTTCTTATACTATTTTAAAATTATACTACTCTCGATTATTGAGGTTATTATGATATTTATTCTTTTTAATCAATGACAAAGGGGGAGAAATATTTTACATATACTATTTAAAATATATGTGCTTAATATGGTAAAAGTATATGTGTGCTAACATTTGTTAATGCAGGAATCAAAAGGTAAGATTATTTACTAACAAATGTTGCAGAAATTCAGGGGGAGCTTTATATTCAAAGGGAGAAAATCCAAGGTGTTGTCATCAATCAAAAAGGGGGGAAATGTTGAGACACGAGAATTTCGATTGATAACAACAAAATAAAGATCAATGGATATCATGACATGGAGCTAAGATTATGGATATGTAGATGTTTAAAGGGAGACATAGCTTATATACAGGGGGAGATAGCAATAAAGATTAAAATATCAAGCGATATTGTCATCAATCAAAAAGGGGGAGAATGTTGAGTCAACGGTTTCAATTCTTATTTTGATTAACGACAAGAAGGAGCTTCATGATCGATAAAAAGAAGATTCAATGCTTTATTGGTTAGAAGATGGTTATTTAGAGTTATTTATGTTAAAATCTATCCTCAAATAATCATACTTCTTATTCTCTTCAAAAAATATACATGAAAACTCATTTTTTATGTATGTTGACAAAAACCTGTCAACCTGTTAAATTTAACAGGTCAACAGCTTTTTAAACTTAACAGGTCAACCTGTTAAAATTAACAGGTCAACAGTTTTTTGAAATAACGGTCAAAAACCTGTCAACCTATTAATTTTTCTTGTCGACCTATTTTTGAATTTCATGAAGAGTCATCTTCTTTCTTGAAAAGTTGCATCCATTTCTCTTCATTAAAAATCACTCCTTTTGATTGCAACTTTTCACTAATAATTACAACTTCTCATTTGCTATAAATACATCATCTTTCATTCATCCAAATCACCGATTCTTCTCTAATTTCTGATCTTACTTTCTAAATACTCTTGCATTCTAAAAGCTCCCAAATTCAAGTTACTTATTGAATCCTTGATAATATTTCTCATATTTTGATTCAACAAGCAACTAACTTCCTTCAATTCTTCGCATTCAATTCATATATTTGAGGATAAGATTATAGGAAGGGTGTGCTCAATTATTGACTAATCAGTGTTGAAACAAGAACACATTCAGAAGTCAAAGTCTTGTATTTGTTGAAGTCCATTGTGGGTAAGCTTGCAGCCCGTGAAATCAAGTGGGTAAGCTTGTAGCCCATAAATCAAGTGGGTAAGCTTGTAGCCTGTGAAATCAAGTGGGTAAGCTTGTAGCCCGTAAATCAAGTGGGTAAGCTTGTAGCCCGTGAAATCAAGTGGGTAAACTTGTAGCCCGTAAATCAAGTAGTGTTGTGAACCTGTTCCTCCGGGTGAAGAGAGGGTGTTGTTTAGTGAAAAGCCGAAGAGGAGCTTTGGGACTGGACGTAGGACTGGAGGTCCGAACCAGTATAAAAATCCTGGTGTCGTTACTCTACTTTACTTTACTTTACTGCATTTATAGTTATTTGTGATATACATATTGTTTGCGAATATTTATTCGCATAACTATTGAATAGCTTAAGTTATCACATACATTCCGCATAGCCATATTATAGATCCTGCACAAGTCGCACACACCCGACCTTTTCAGATCGCGCCCCTTATACTGTCGCCGCCTCGAGCGCGACCCTCACCCCTCCCCTCCCCAGCCAACGACGATCGGAATCCCCCCACCTTCTCCTTCTTCTTCCGAGCCGTCCCCCTCCTTTATCTGACTGAACCCGAGACCGCCCAACCTAATCCCCATAGGAAACCGCCAATGACCGGCGCCGCCCCCTTGCTACCAGCAGCGACCCCTCCGACCCCCAGTCAGCACGTGGGACCCCCTCCTCTGAGCGAAAACCGAAAGAAATGTGAGTATCTACTTTTGTGTATTTATTTATCATTATGTAATTAGTGTAATTAGCTTAGAAACTGAATAAAAATCTGATTTTTAGTATGTAATAGTTTTGAGAAAAAAAGGAATATATATGATTTTACTTAGATAAAAATAGGATTTTTATTCAGAGAAAAATATGATTTTTACTTAGGTAAAAATAGGATATTTGCTTCGATAAAAATATGATTTTTACATTTTATAAATAATAAAAATATAATTTTTATATGATGTGAAGAATGAAAATATAATTTTTATATGATGTAAAGAATGAAAATATAATTTTTATATGATGTAGAGAATAAAAATATGCTTTTTATTATACGAGAAGAATAAAAATACTATTTTTATATTATATAAATAGTAAAAATTTGATCTTTACACGTGTAGCAAAATAAAAATCGGATTTTTATTATATATATATTAAAATAAAAATGTGACTTTTATAGCGATGATATAAAAATTCGATCTTTATATTAGAAGTAGATATATAAAAATATAATTTTTATATAGAGAATAGCGTGATAAAAATATAATCTTTATTATATGAACACCGTTGTAAAAATAGAATTTTTATCTATATAGTAGCGGTGTATAAATAGAATTTTTATCTATATAGTAGCGGTGTAAAAATGTGATTTTTGTCCATATAGAGTGATTATAAAAATGTGATTTTTATATACATAGCAACAATATAAAAATGTGATTTTTATATATGTAGTGGCTACAGACAATGAAATTGACAAAAGGCAAGCACGACGAAGATTTCTACATATGAAGAGTCGCAGTGTATTGGTTTAGCTAGTCGGTGATAACTCCTCACCTTTAATTTATTTCTAGTTTGAAATATATACTAGGATGCAGACGGTGTTTAGTAGCACCCGACACCCATCATCCACAGACCATTGATGACTTGTTTGTTTGATTGCTGTGTTGTGAAATTTGATTGTGTGATGTGGAATGAAATAAAATATTTTATAGTTGAAAATATTTTATAGTTAAAAATATGATTTTTAACATGTATAAAATAAATAGTAATAAACAAATCGGAGATTTGTTTATATACACTGATTTGACTGATATTGATTGGGACGATAAATTTTACACATTGATCAACTGCACAAATAAAAACCTTAGTTTGTTGATTTGAAACCCCACATGGGTGTTGGGATGATATTGACGAACACTGATCCCAATTGTTTAGTGGTATGTCGATCGTTTGATTGACAGACTGTGTAATCGTTAATTATTTATATTTGATGCTTATGCAGCTGTGTGGTGCACTCTAGATGATGGTTGATTATTTACCGTTGCTATTATATACATGTGTTGTAGAAAATCCATATATCTAACATTATATGGTAATTGATTAGGCCTCATTTCAATTTGGAAAATAAGGAATATTATAAAAGAAAATTCATGTGTTGAATAGAAAGAAAATTCATGTGTTGAATAAAATATATTCAAGTGTTGAATAAAATATATTCATGTGTTGAATAAAATTAATATTCATGTGTTGAATAAAATAAATATTCATGTGTTGAATAGAATAAACATTCATGTATTGAATAAAAGCCATGTTGATTAGATTGACGCCATTTTGATGTGAACGATATTTATATCGATTTTATTCATTTTTATAAGGAATATAAAAAAGAAAGTGATTTCAAAATATAACGTTTTGAAAATATTATCATTTGTATATCGATGATGTGGAATAATCAATTTTGATTCGAAATTGAATATGAAGTTGAAATCATTTTGAAATTAAATTTAAAACGATTTATAAAATACATTTTAAAAGGAAATCGACGAAATATATATAATATTATATATATATATATATACAATGGCCTGAATAGAACGCGCCGCGTTGCAGCAGTTCGCGATTTTCGACCATTGACTTCGAATGGACATTGCGGGAGATCCCACCGTCGGATTCTCCTAAAACCGGAACCGTTTGGTTCGTATCAAAAAGAGATTTCTATGAATATTATAAATTAGAAATCTAATGGTTGTATTTGGAATTATGTCCAAATCAAATTTGGAAAAGGTCGTTGTAAGTGCAGTTCGATGGCCGTTGATGGAAATCGACTGTGCAGGCCTTGATAAAATTATTAAAAATAGTAATAAATTATGTAAAATCATAAGAAATGATTTGTGGAGAATTGGGATGAAAAACTCCATGTTTGAAAAGATAAAAATAGACTTTGATCGAAATGAACTAGATCTGAACTAGAGTAATAATTTATTTATTTTTAAAATAAATAAATTGGATTTGAAATGGTTTTGAAAATAACCAGAATTTCCAATAATTGAATTGGAATGGATTTGAATCGAAATTGTCTTTGGAATATTTCGATGTTGGATTTCGTGGTTACACAGATATTGTTCTTGGAATTTGAAAGATATATTAATATCGTTATTTCCAATACGATATTTGTTGGTCGTAGAATTTGATATTGAATATAAGCCGATATATTTTCTATTCAGAGCCTTGTATTTAATATCAAATGGGATTTGGGTTTGTCATGAATGGTGTCTTCATTAACACTGTTCTTAAACCCAGTTGAGAAAAAAATTAAATCTTTTTATTTGGATTTAATGAAGTGTACCAATTAAATGGTATTTAATTGGAATTGAATTTGAATTGATTCTTGGGTTTATCGTGAACGGTGTTTTAAATAACACTTGTTCTTTAACCCGATAATTAATGGAATGTGATTTTGGTTTGTCGTGAACGGTATCTTCAATAATATTGTTCTTAAACCCAACTGAGTTAATAAAATAAGAAACTAACTGGAGATTAGTTAAGTTGAATGGTTTCTTGGGTATTGATCTGATGTTGGTCTCGGCCTTCGGGGTTAATACTTAGGGAATTGCTCACTTGCTATTTTACGGTTAAAGGCAGATAGAACGGAATGTGATTTTGGGTTTATCGCGAACCGTGTTTTTAATGACATTGATTCTTTAACCCAGTTAAAGACAGGAAGATTAAAACTAAGTGGTGTTTTAATGAATCTTTAATAGATTGAAAAGATCGAGAATGGAGTATCACCAGTTTTGCTCCAGCCGATAGTTAAATCTTTAATTAGATTTGAACGTGAAATGGTAATTGAATTTACCGATAACACCGTGGTGTTAGATATGAAGTATGACTAGTTTTACTTCATGGGATGAATAGGTTGGGATTGGGAAATAAAATAAATGATTACTTCGGTGTAGTTCGCTAATCCCAACTAGTTGAATTGATATTCAAAGGAAGATTAAAGAATAAATTTAAGGAATTTATCTTTGATAAAATTAATGGGAACCTCTCCCTAAGGATGTGAAATTTAACAACTAACTGAACATTAGTTAAGATGAATGGTTTCCTGTGTATTGATCTGATGTTGGTTTCAACCTTCGGGGTTAATATTTGGGGAATTGTTCTCTTACTAATTTACGGTTAGTGGCTGTTGAATTGGAATGAGGCGTATGTTGTGTTTGTGTAACACTTGTTTATTATATACGCGAGTTGTTCAGAAAGACCGGGTTTATCCCATTCTGAATAATTGATTGACGTGGTGTCGAAGAGGAAGACAGTGGTTGAAGACCGGAGGTCTTCACGTCGTTTGGGTGATTACTGATGATCTTGATTGGGCTGTACACCCAAGAGGAGGGAATCAGTTGGTGATCGTCTAGATGTACTTGGAGATCGATGGATATGCAAGGAATAGGGTTCCTCCGGTTTCGTTCAGGCCCAGAACGGACTTGTAAATGTATGTGTTTCTGACATCGGATTTCATTCTGTGTGATTGATATCGGTTGCATAGCATGAGTTGCCTGTGTGGCATGCTGAGATGCAAATGTTCAAGGCTTCTGTTGAAAAACAAAGTCTTGTGGTTGATGATCAAAGCACGGCCCGTGTGGCATAGCTTTGTGTAGCGTTGATTCATGAACCTCACACCCTGGTTGTGAAACAAAAACGGGAGGACCTCAGGGAGGACATGCGTTTCTTTCTATCAAGAAGTGGCGTCAGTGGTTTTACACGCCTTGGTGAGTTTGACTTATGTGGTTGTTGCTGGTGCGAGGTGCCTCGGATATATCGGTAACTATGTGGTGCCGATGGAGTCATTTGTTGGCTCATTTACACCCCAAAGCGTGGGGAAACGCAGTGTTCAGGCATTTTTATCCACATCGGTGGATCGGCCCCGTCGCTCCAAAGGCTTGACTGAGTACTTGCCTGAGGGGCGAGCAAGAGCGTCTCGAAATCGGTAGAGGACTATCTTTTGCCTCGGTTCATAGATGAAATCCAATTTCCAAATACGATATGTGCGATTTTGATTGTACACCTATATATGGCGACATAGTGGCATGGGACGCTCATGTCGCCTATGATTGATATTTGTGATTGTATATAAAATCAGAAACTAACTGGAAACGAGCTAAGATGGGTGGTTTCCTGGGTATTAGTCTGATGTTAGTTTCAGCCTTCGGGGTTAATACTTAGGGAATCATTCTCTTACTAATTTACGATTGGAGTCTGATAAGAATTAAAACATGAAATTTAGCGTATCAAGCATTCTTTGGCTATTATAAGGTAAAAACCCTATCCTCCGGCTTGCGTTGCATTGTGTGATGGGACTTGGATCTTATAATAGCTTCACTTCTCTTTATTTAGCATTGCGATGTTTGTTTTATGCACTGGTGTTCTAGGGAGGAAACCCGTTCCATGTTATACGGCGTGGTCCCTTGATTTACCTAACTTTAAAATAAGGATAAATAACTGTTTTAGTTCTCACACCAGTCACATGACTGACCTGGAGTTTATTGTTTTAACCTAAACTCTGGGTGCCCTTATTTCGACGCGGGCAGCTAGTAGTTTTGGTTTTGCAGATTTATTTTGACAGGATCCTGATTTACAGTTGGAACGATACCTGGAAAGCTCTTTATCCGTGTATTACTTCTAGTTGTGTATTGTATTATTTTCCGCTGCTATGTAATGTATTATAATCTCTGATATTTTATAATGTGTAATATTTATTCATACTCTGTATATTCTTGTATTCTGATGGAATTGTTGTAGTATACAATGGCATGTTCTTCTGTATGCGTTCTTTTGTGTGTTATTCTCGAAGTATCCGCGCTTTACTTACCGGGAAAGTTACGGATCCTTACAGCATAAGATGTATGTTAACCATATAATGCAATCTACATATAAGAAAGAATTAAGATAAATCTAAATGTTCAAACAGCACTACCTTCCTTGTAGAAGCAATAAATACTGTTAGCCTGCTTTGTGACCAGACTATCCAAAGCCGAAGAACTCTATCAGGAAGGCCACTCAGGGCTTGAGTATGAACTACCAGAGATCGACATCTGCTTGGACGAAGTAACGAAGGATGGGAAAACTCGTATTTCTGTGCACATAAGCTTCGGGTTGGATTCCACCATTTCGGATCAAGCTAAAGCGAATATTTCTGACCAACCAAACCGGATCGGGTAAACCGGATCGGGTCATCCAGATCGGGTCATCCGGATCGGGTTATCCTGATCGGGCCAACCGGATCGGGTCTCTACCCCTAACCGAATTCTGGGCAGTTAAAGACCATTTCCCTATGTTCTCCACTACTTCCGAGATTTACTCTGAAGCTGCCACGTGGCCACTCAACCCTAACCGAATTTCTACCTATAAATACACATACAACACATCATTTAAGGGGACTTTTTGGGCCTCAAGGAAGCTCTATCTATTTCAGCCATGGCTACCAACAAAGAACCTTCATCCTCTTTAATAAAATCAATGAATTCAGAGAGTATTATTCATTGTAATTGAGTGCTTGAGCGTCAATACTCATTGTATTTGTAATTTCTGAATGAATTGAGAAGCTATGAAGTGGATGTAGGCTTGTTAACGCCGAACCACTATAAATTCCGTGTGTTGATTGATTTTTCTTGCTTTTTGTTCACGATTCCTCATTATTCTCTACAAAACATTATCAATTGGGTGTTAGGACCATTTTTTGGTCTAACATTTTGGTGCTTTCACTGAGAAATGAAGATTCTCAGCGCTTAAGGATTCTCCAATCTACTTATTGGATTGCCAAGTCCGATGAAGAAATCCTATGAATTCTATTTACTTTGCAATTGTGGACATTAACAGAAATGAAGTCGCCACCATGCCATGTTGAAGCAATCGCTGAAGATCGAAAACAGAGTCCAGCAAAGCTTTTGGATCAGATGCAGGCGAAGGGACAGGTTCGGATGCAGACGAAGAGACCGGATCGGATGCAGGCAAAGAGACCAGATCAGATGCAGTTGAAGCCCTTGGATCGGATGTAGATGAGGCGCAGTCCAATCTCCCACAGGGGGTCGGATCGGGTCTTACCCAACCTGAAAAAGAACGGCTGATCCGAACCAGAGGGGCAGATCCGAACCGGCTGCCTGCTGATGACATACCCGATCCGATCTGAATCGATAACATACCCGAACCAACCCGAAGGCATATCCCCGATCCGAGCAGCATGGGAAGGCCCGAACCGACCCAATGTTGCATCTCCGAACTGAACCGAAGAGGGTGCCACGACCCGAACCGCAGGAAAGTGGAGATGCAGGGTAGGGAAGACCGATCCGAACAGGAGTAGGAGATCCGAACCGGCTCTTTCATATATACCGAACCGACTAGCTAATGACGTCTTCGATCCGGCTCGGAGGAACTAGTCCGATCCGACCCGACCTGAAGACAATCTCCGAACCGCAAATTTGAAGGCATGATCCGATCCGAAACAGCTATTTTTGAAAAAAAAAACATTTTTAAGATCAATTCAGAAAAGGCTCCATCTTCCAAAATCGAAAAAATCGCCGCCGGGACTGCGGGGCCCCGGACCCTCGCCGGCGCTGCGTCCGGACCCGCTGACGGCCTCGCCTTCGGCTCGGAGCACGGCTCGCCTTCGGCTCGACGTATATTTTGACCAACAGTAGTCATCAAAGTTTGTTAATGAAGATAAGGTGGATAGTCAAAGAATATGACAACCAAATGGCAACGACTAGGATTCCTCCAGAAGCCATAGCCTCTATTTGTCGATGTCATTCAATGGGAGGAGCTGTCAGTCAGATTCATCTTGCTATCAACGACAGTATACGAGATAATGATTGTCTAATAGTAGCCTCATCTTCTGGAACTCCGATAGTGTAGATTTCAGCAATGCAACTGATGTTGTTCCCTAATGAGTAGTGACCATCCCATTTATATGACTTAAACCTGTCCAATCGGCGGAGCATCGAATGACATTTATATAGAATAGTTCGAACACTACTTCAAAGATGATTCATATGATCTTAGTGACCATGATTGTCAATAGTGGGATACCAGAAAGCAGCTAAGGATCCCAACATCCCAAAGCTACACTTCAATTGTATGATGTGATGAATAAAATGTCCTGCGTCTCACCTCCCGAAGAACTTAGCTAACCTTTGCAATGGCTATTTGCTGTCAATCGCATTGAGGAAGACTGATTTCCATCGAATAAGGGTTAGGTCAACATACTTTGGTGCCCAGCGATAGGTAACAGCTGAACCCCTGCAGGCCATGATTGGACATATGAATCTTTGCTCGGATGATAGCAACTTGACTGCTCACCCGTCACCATATGACCTTTGTCAAGAGATGAGAGTTCGAGATCAAAACAAATATGAATCGGCCGTTAGCTCTCGACTTCATACATAAATTGTGATAGAAAATGTGAACATTACTTCAAGCCTTGGAAGCCATGCTATTGTAGTCAAGTTTATCTGACTAAGGTCTAAACTGACCAGCTCTAGCGGCGATTAGAGCTTACATTGCACCCTGGTATCTATTGCTAAAATTCCTAATGAAAGATGGAATGGGAATGGTCCATGGCGACCATGTTACTGGAAGAGCCTGCTATTTAGCTAATTAGGAGATGCTACTCGATGGAGGTGGCAAGTTAAAGGTTTAGAGCACTTAAGCCTGGATGCTGATTGATTATCTGTGCATTAGATCTTATTCCCAACGTGGGACTAAAGGCATATCTGCGGATGGATGAGATATGACTATCCCCCTAGCAGCCATGACTCCCTTATACTCAATCCTTGCCCTTAGCATGGGGGCAAGAAGGCGATTCAAATAAGATGCGACCTCGTCATTCGCTTATAGTATTTACCTAATTGCCTTTGTCACTCCAAGTCCTCTTTCAAGGTCTGTTCATTCTTGGGACCGCCACCCCACAACGGTTTGAAAAGACGTTCATCGCCAGCTAAAGATTTTGACAGCCATCCCCTGACAGAGATGTAGTGAGGAAAAATGGACCTGCAAAGAGCGTGCAATGCCATTTTCGCACAGAATGATATTCATTCCTTTAACAGGATTACTTTTTAACCATGACTCTTATATTTCCATGCTTTATGAGTTATTGATGTAACTAACTCAGATGAATTTATATGTGGATGATGTAGGTACCCCGAATCTGGTACCGATCAAACTTTGAGCACCTACAGGAAGAATTATGGAGCATTGCTGTAACGAGCCCGATTGAACTGCTCGTTTACAGAGCCACGTCCTTCGCCTGAGAGAAGTTGTATACCTTAAGATGGATCCGAGGTGACCATCCACTCCTTGGCTCACACGTGGCAGATCTCAAGATAATTGTGCATCGATCATTGCATTTCAGAGTTGAGATCCGACTCCAGATGGACGCGGTTCGACCGTCCATACAATCAGATCCTGCAGTCGATGCCATCGAATTACATAAATCCAAATAAAGGAGGCAGCACCGCCTATCAACATACTTATTTTCCAATCATGCATTTTTCCTTTACATACTTCTTGAGTTATTGACATGATTAACTCATGCAAATTCGTATTTGAATGTTGCAGGTACCCGAGGTTTGGTACCGACAACTCCTTCCATAGTTTGATCGGAGGAATGTAAAGCTTTGGCGAACGTGATTCGACCCTTCACCTGCTTACTATTGGCCTAACGAAAACATTCTAAAGCAAAAGAAGTTCGACCATTCATTCACCGACTTTTTGCCCTTGACGTGGGGGCAAGAGAGTAAATGCATACGAGTTCGACCTGTGTTATCCATATATGGACATACTAATGAGGCCTCCTCATCATCTATCCATTGATTCGCCACGCAAGACATAGAAATGTATTCGAGTTTGACATAATTACTCGGTAGATCGACGACTCTATCCCTTGATCTGATGGGAAGAGTGCAACAGTGACGGGTACAATACCATGAATGAGATAACCTTTACCTTCGAAGTGGGGGAAAAAGAGATATGTTAAGACGAGGATGAGTATGACTCAACCGCTCTCTAACGACGTATCTAACTCTTTCCCATGCTTCGGAAGGGAGGAGTATAAACTCAATAGGGGTGAGAACCGATCATCCCCGATGGCGACCTTTGCCCTTGACATGGGAGCAAAGGGACGATGCCAAGGCAAATGTGACCCGACTGTTTACCTGACTAACTCTAATCCTCAGAGCTTGGATATGAGTATAAACTTAGGACGAGTGTGACAGGCGCGCCAAGATTTAAGACCACTCGATCCACAACTCTAACCCAAACTGACTTTGGGAGAGTATAAAGGACGAACCGCGACGTCCATAACTCTAACTCTCACGACTTGAGAGAGAGTATAAATCTGTTGGGTTAGTGTGAATGGTGCACCATGACTTAAGACCACTAAACCCATAACTCTAACTCTCACGACTTGGGAGAGAGTATAAAGGACAATGCTGCGACGTGCATGCAATCTTCATTGCCCTCCGACTGAGGATAGGATTATAAAGGACTTACGGATCAGGCATCCGAATGACTTAATCTGGTTCCCATCAACGCTGGGGGCACGGACATAGATTTTTGAATTAACTTCAAACACGCTTCGGACGCTACCCATGTTTCAAAGTTAAATGGAGGCTACAGACACTATACCTCCAAACTACGACACCTGACACTTTGACATTTAATAATTCTATGCTAGATAGATTAGCACTCAAAATGTTTTCATTTCGAGCTACAATTGCTTGTGACTTAAAGATTGACTTAGTAGATTGCAAGACTAAGCTAACTATTCTTTTTCGAATTGCAAGATTATGTACAGATACAAAGCAAAGACACAAGGGATACTCGCGTACAACAACAAAGAGGTCGTGTTTGAAGGAATGACGTCGAATTCTAATGCTAAGCTTCCCACACGACTCAATGAAATCACCGAAAGGAGGTCCTAAGAGTGATATATCAAATCAACATACACACCTATGTGTGACTGGCAAATACGTTGAATGGAAAACGTGATACCTCGAGCACTTGGATAACTCGAGCACATAAGCTTATAAAGCAATGTCTCTTTTCCATGCATCCATGTCTAAATTTGAATGGGAGGTGATACAACTACCGACCTTTCGCCATTACCCCTGGACTAGGGCCACATTGCTGCTTGAGGGCCAAGAAATGGATGCAGAATGAACGTCCATTTTCTAGTCCAGACCGAATTCCCGGTTGAAAGACCCCATATAAAGGAGGACGCCATTACTTTGACCTCTAACTTGCGAGGAGGCAAATTGCCTGACACTAAAACTCAAAGGCTAAGAAGGAAGATAGAAATTTCTTCCGTGCTGAGGATATTGGCGCAGAAGGCGCTTGGAACGAAGGAAGTCAGCAAATTTCTTCTTGCAATGATCCCTCAGCATGTCATGCTAGATATGAAATAGATGGTACCCTCGCTGATTTGAGAACTCAGATGGCTCAGTGAGACAAACTTCTCTGGAAACGACAGAAAATGATGGATAACTTTTTTACTTGGATAGATGGAAGGCCGAGTAACTATGGCTAACTCGCTGGAGCGAGCACCATGGAAATTCAAGCGACAACGACCTTGGCTCAAACACTCCCTGTTTCATGGTCCAGATCATATGGGACCCTAGGACAAGTTGGCATAGTCGTATTTAACGAAACAAGATGCAACCAACCTCCTCCAGGCATTTGTAGCATGCAACTTCCGACTGTAACATTTTGGATGAAAACGATGGATATGCAAGAGCCACCGAAAAATTAAACGAAGCCCAACCAACCTCTGCTCCAATTCAGAGGAATGTTTAAAATCTAGCTCAACCTCAACATGAGGCCCCCCATATAAAGGAAGATGAGAGCATTCGAGAAAGCTATAGTCTAACTTCATTGCCATCCGACTCCGAACCTCAAAGCTTGGATGGGAGACCAAGGACTAACATGAGCTGGACACGAATAAATCATTTTCTATCAAACTCTAACTCACAGCTCGATGAGGGAGTATGAATTCAGAGAACACGTGGATTTGATGACCACCATTTAGTAAAATCCCCATGGATGGGTAGTACGGGATAAGAGCTTCGAACATCATCATCTGACTATCCGCCAGCTTTAGGCACATTTACGATTATCTGAGCTTCATAATAACCTAGACTATAAGCAGAAGAATGGCTCCTCAAGAACAACCTTCATACATCCAGGTAGCGGATCACCATCCAGAATTAAAAAACAGAAGCCTGATTGACGGCTATTACATATGCGCAACCAAGAAGCCAGGAACCGGCTTCCACCCAATTTAAGACTTCATACCGGGGCACTAGCGCTAAATTAGGTAATTAGCGACAACTTCTCAAAGATGAGGTCCAAATTGGCAACATTAATTGATGCTTCAACAGAGATCAAGCGAGACCCTGCATGCATTCCTTGAAAGATTCAACGCCGCAGTGGCATCGGTAAATCGACCTGGGCCATATATAGCGTTGATTGCTGTAGTATCCGGTATTCTGGATATCTCAAACTTCAAAATCTCTTTGCATCGAGACCCACCAAGAGGACTTGGCGGATTCACCTCTGAAACAAACCTCGGTATCTCTCTACCATGAGATTCTCCTAGAAACGTTGGAAAATCCTATCCTGAGATAGACAGATTCGTGCAATAAGAGTGTGCTAATGTTGAAATGGATGATCTCAATGTCTTCACGACAGAATGGAGCACCATATGACTCTTGAAATAATAAAGGAAAAAGAAAAGCCCCAGGAAAGACTAACAGGAATTTCCAATTCTGGAAATGACCAATGTCATTAATCGGGCCCGCGGTCTTGATTGTCAAGCTTAATGGAACCAAGCATGGGAGATAGACTCAACAAGACTATGATGGCTATTTCGGATTATTCCAAAGCGTGAACGAAGGAGCTCGAATAACTCACTAACGACGTTCGCTCGCTTGCAAGATCGATGAGCTTACTCAACTCTGCAGCTGATGCGAGGTGAGTATCTAAGTTTGCTGGTATACTCAATAAGGCGATCACTGCTTTCTGGCTAAACAGATGGGTTGACCCTAACGCGAATGTGATTCGACCATTCGTATACACGACTCCAACCCTTAATGACTTGGGAATGTGCACATAACGACACAGGGTGACTAAGATTGTTGAACCTACATATCTAACCTGATGCGGCAGAAAAAAGTATAAAGGCTAAAAGATTGGATGTCCGATTGACCTATCATAACCCCCAACAATGCTGGGGGCATAAGCACTGACTTCGCTCGTCCTCCACTAATGCTAGGAACATCAACTTCAACCGACAGATTGACTTTAAACATGACCCTGACTCAATGCATGATTCAGAACATATACATTATATCTTTAAAATATGACGTGATTCATCCCGACCATCCAAGTGAGCGAAATTACGGATCAAGCAAGAATTCCTCTGCTGCCTTACAATTGTGATAATCCTACCAGCTATTGGCTTGCATGTTTTCAACAACATCTCGTACTGACTAGTATGCGATCATGGGACTATAAAACAATCTGAAGTGATCATGGCTTTCGGATGCACTATTATTACGATTAGATGCAATCATGGAGTCCTAGATTAATATCCTGATATCGAGATACTCCAAATCCAAGCAAAATGACAAATTCATATGCCGACTCTGATGCGCTCTATCTGAACGGTCCAGATGCTAGCTTAAGATACGAAGATTCTGACACCATACTATGACTTGGACGACTATTGTATACATTGACTTATACATTAAAGAAATCTTAGCTTAGTAATGCACTTGACTTGTTTAGGAAGATGGCGTCGTTTGGCATCAACTTTTACATGTACGATCTCACACGGGAGCCAAACATACCGCATGACCTATGATGAAGGAATTCTACCTCTTGATTCGACGAAGTCTAAACGATTACTTGATCATCTTGACCACTCTAGCCATGAAATTTGGCCCGATAAGCATCAACGGAAGCAATGCGGCATATGACAAGCCATTTATACAGAAAAAGATCCAAAAAGATTCATCTTGACTTATTCAAAGCACATCTTATTTGCAACAAGATGTACTTTGGGGGGCAAAATGTTAGCCTGCTTTGTGACCAGACTATCCAAAGCCGAAGAACTCTATCAGGAAGGCCACTCAGGGCTTGAGTATGAACTACCAGAGATCGACATCTGCTTGGACGAAGTAACGAAGGATGGGAAAACTCGTATTTCTATGCACATAAGATTCGGGTTGGATTCCACCATTTAGGATCAAGCTAAAGCGAATATTTCTGACCAACCAAACCGGATCGGGTAAACCGGATCGGGTCATCCGGATCGGGTAAACCGGATCGGGTCATCCGGATCGGGCCAACCGGATCGGGTCTCTACCCCTAACCGAATTCTGGGCAGTTACAGACCATTTCCCCATGTTCTCCACTACTTCCGAGATTTACTCTGAAGCTGCCACGTGTCCACTCAACCCTAACCGAATTTCTACCTATAAATACACATACAACACATCATTTAAGGGGACTTTTTGGGCCTCAAGGAAGCTCTATCTATTTCAGCCATGGCTACCAACGAAGAACCTTCATCCTCTTTAATAAAATCAATGAATTCAGAGAGTATTATTCATTGTAATTGAGTGCTTGAGCATCAATACTCATTGTATTTGTAATTTTTGAATGAATTGAGAAGCTATGAAGTGGATGTAGGTTTGTTAACGCCGAACCACTATAAATTCCGTGTGTTGATTGATTTTTCTTGCTTTTGTTCACGATTCCTCATTATTCTCTACAAAACATTATCAATTGGGTGTTAGGACCATTTTTTGGTCTAACAAATACCGACAGTAAACAGTAATAAAGCATGATCAAAATATAGATTTCTATTAATTATAGATGGAAAAATATAGATTTCTAATATTTATTATCTTTTAATTTTTTTTTAGTTTTTTTCATGACCGATTATTTGGCATCAACTATAAGCAATTTTTTTGATGTAAAAGTAGTGCTTTAAGAACTGATGACCGAAGAGAAATAGAAATGAAGGTAATAAGAACTGTAGTAATGAAAAATAGTAGAAATAAGTATACATATGCAACTGAGAATGATATATAGTATATATGGAAAAAATCCAGTCTAGCAATATAATTATGCAACACATTAAACAAGAAATATATTTTACATTGGATGATTGGTAAATATATTAAAAAATTGAACTAATAAAGATTGAAACAGGTAGTATATTCAAGCAAACGTAAATATGTTACACACTGCAGACAACAACATGTTCAACAAAAAAAGTATTCTTGAGTTTTCCTAATCATTCCCAGGTTAATAATACAAAAAAGTCAATAAAAAGTGCAATACAATATTTATGTTTTAATTATTTAACTGCTTGCATCCATCACAGTTTACAAATAACCAACAGTGGGTCATCACGTTGATTGAAAATGGGTACACTAAAAATGACATTTGCTATCAATATTATCTGAAAGACTAAAATAGATCCAGAGTACTAATTCTGAAATACAAACATGCAATCTAAAAAAATAAAACTATCCATGTACTATATTGAGGAATAAATAAATTTATCATTATTTGGATGAGGAGTTCTTCTTAACTGAAAAACAAAAACTGCATTTTGTATGCTGTAAATGTTTAGAGAAACCCAAAATAACAAAAAAAAAAAGAACTTACCAGCAAAATCAAAGAAGGTCTTAAACTGTTTCGGTGTTTGTATGACTGTGCTAGATCCACCACCATCATTTTTTTTGAAATCTCAGCAGTGCGAAGTTGAGTATAACTTGTTAACAACCAATCTTTGTTGAAAATTAGCCTGGTTGGATAACTGTACCAGATCCACCACCCTTATTGTTGAAATAAACAAAGCAAATCCAGGAAGAACCAAGTTTAGTTATGTATAACAAATCTAATCAACAAAACCAGCAGAAAAAGGATTTTTACTTGGAGTATGATCGTTAGCTAAGAAAAATACGAAGGAACAAACTATGCAATATGACACCTCAAATAGATCTGAGAAAGGGAAATAGAGTCGCCACGACAAATTAGTGGAAGACGTTAGAGAAGGCGACGATCGATTTTCTAGTTTAATTTGACTTTGGAATGCTGGATGAAATTAGGGTTAGAACAGGGGTAAGCAGCGCAAAGGAAATAAAAGAAAAACCGATGGTTAAATTCTTGTATGACATGGAATATCTCAGATCTATTTATTTTGAGTTGGGAAACTATAGTATAATATGAATTGTGTAATATTTTGATTTAATACAAATATCTTAAAGGAATTAAGGAGAATAGAGATAATTGAGGGAATTAAGGAGAAAGAATCAAGGAGGTAGCAGGAAATTTTTCTGCTTTACTATTATTTAATAGATTTCGTACTAAACATATCATATGTTTTTTCTTTTTATTTCTTTAAAACCGTTGATTGCATTTATGTCTAGTTCTATTTAAACTATAAAATTCCAATTAATTTAAAAGCATTAATTTCAGCATTAAATTCTAAAATTTAATTTAATTTCTGTAGGGTAAAAAATATTTGTATTCTAATTATACTAATTGAAACATATTAATAACTTTACAAAATTCAAGAGGTTATTTGGTATTAATCATTGAATAGAAAGGAAAGAAATCAAGGAAGATAATTGTAGGTATACGCATATATATATATATATATATATATATATGCTGATAGATTTTGCACATTTAAACAATTAAAATTAAATACACAGAGGTAGCTATATCCGAATTTTATGAAACTAATTATAACATCTGCATTAGAAATGTTCTAGTATTTAAAAAGGGAGATATTTAAATTTCAAAAATATTTTATTTTCAAAGAATTTATGGATTCAAATTAAAATCTTGCAAATGAATGAAACTTGCATATTTTACTATGATAAGCATATATATGCAAATGGTTAAGAAATGTTGAAATAATTGGTAAGAATGTGAAAGCTAAACAGGTATTATAAAGAACAAATGGTTAAGAAATTAGCGTTTCCATAAATATTATGTATTAAATAACATCATCATATTTAGAGAAATATTAAGCATTTCCAGAAATATTATGTATGTATAAGAAAGTTTTTCGTCATATCAGCATTTCCAGAAATATTATGTATTAAATAACATCATCATATTTAGTAAGAAATCTTAAATTTACGTATATTATGTAAAACACTTCCATATACTAATAAAGTTTTTCATCATATTGTGTAAAGCATTTACAGAAATATTACTAAAAACGTTATTAGGTATGTTATTGTAACACCCCGTATTTCGGTTAACACTAAAGTTACTAATTTAATAATAAATGTGTAAAGGGGAGATGTATCTAATGTGCATACAAATTTAATAATAAATGTGTAAAGGTGGGATGTATCTAATGTGCATACAAATTTAATAATAAATGTGTAAAGGGAAGATGTATCTAATGTGCATACAAATTTAATAATAAATGAGTAAAGGAGAGATGTATCTAATGTGCATACAAATTTAATAATAAATGTGTAAAGGGGAGATGTATCTAATGTGCATACAAATTTAATAATAAATGTTAATAATTACATTAAGGAAGTAATTGTGAACATAATTGGCTTCTCTTTAGAACGGACGACTTTGATTAACTTTGGCATCATCGACGGCTCAAATTAACTTGCAATCCTATATAAACAGCCCCTAGTCTCCTTCTCTTTGCACCATTCTTCTCTAACCTTATGCTGCACAAATTCTTGATGGACATGGCTTCTTCTTCTTCCTCTAAATCTAAATAAATAAATTAAAATAAAATATATATCAAGACGAGGATATCCTGCTCAAGTCTTTCAAGAGAAAACAAGTTAGGATTCAAGTAAAGATTCAACGGCTTCAAGCAACGCTATCTTTCTATTCTTTTCTAGATCCAATCAATGTAAGTCGGTTACTTTTTAGATTTGAACGCCTTTTCTATTTGTGACATGAAATTAAAAGAATATAAGAAATATGCCTTATCATTTCATTGAATCTGTGCTTGTTTATGACTTTGGATCTGATTCTTGATTATGTCCTAGAACACATTGTGACTAAATTGCCAATGCTTAAGATTATGACTATGGAACTGTGGCCTTTGAAACCATAAGCCTTTGACTATGAACATAAGCCTTTGACTATGAACATAAGCCTTTGACTATGAACATAATCCTTTGACTAGGAGCATAAACCAATGCCTATGACTATGACAAGGACAATAGTGGATAATTACCTATGATTCATGAACATGATATTATTGCCTAGGATTATGACTATGAGATTGGATCTAAATTTGATTATCAATTCAGTTTATTCTTAATTATCCTTGGATCTTGATTATGGGAATGTATCTATTAAGTTATATCTACCCATATACTTGAACCTATGTTATTTTTTCAACCCTTTTTATGTCATAATACTATCAGATCTATAGGCCTTCGATACTTCAATCAATTTATTCGGTATAATTTGTTAGATCTGTGATTAGTGAATTATCATCTTCTGCCAGTCATTATGTCTATCTTTTCATGGCATTTTGGTTCATTCCCTTTTTATCCACGAATCTAGATTTATCTATAATCTAGGATGAAATCACGATTACACGAACGATGGGAATACGAATTGGGCAAATCATAAATTTGACTTAAACATGGTTGTAAACTCGAAAATTGGCATAATGTGGAACATGAACATAATTATGATTGACATAATTTAGAACATGTATTATGGCATGTTTATTAGAACGCAAATTTGAAAATTTGACATGAATTATGGAATATGTAATTTGACATATTAAATTTAGTATTGGCAAGTAAGCTAAGTTTTAGGCGTAAACGGTAAACTAGAATAATAATTCTAGTCTTGCCATAAACTTTAAATTAGGATGTTAAATCAGAATTGGGTCAATTAAAGTTAATTTGGCATAATAAGTATATTAGCACAAATTTTGAATTTAGTCATAATTGTGAGTAATTGTCATGTTTAGAATAATCATGGTTAGTGACACTTAATTTGGTATAATTTACATACCAAAAACTATAAATATGATATATAGGGAAAATGGGCCATAATAATAAATGTTGACAATGTACATTAAAAGAGTAATAGTGGAATAAGTAAATTAGGGAAAATTTACTTATAGAATTTATCCTAAATGAGAAAAGTAAATTTAGACAATACGAACATGCTTAACCCGAGGTTGGATTGAGTTGTGATGTAAACCTGCCCGGACCCGCTCGGTTGTCCAGTGATCACAACAATACCTATCCGATGTGGGAGGTTAAGGCATTGAGCCCGATAAAGGCCCGAGGTTAGACTGAGTTGTGGCGTAAGACTGCCCGGAACCAACCGGCATACCGGCAGCTACAGCAATACATGTCTAATGTGAGTGGCTGGTGCTTTAATAAGACAATTAAAGTTAAGCTTGAATGGGAGGGTTAAGTCCATAAGAACACTTAACCAACTTAACATGTTAAGCTAGAATGGGATGGTTAAGTCCATAGGAACACTTAACCAACTTAACACAGTTAAGTTAGAACGATAGGGTTAAGTTAACTAGATCACTTAACCAACTTAACATGGTAACAAGACAAGATTTGTAGGGGTTAAGTAACTAAGAAAAACACTTAGCCAATTTAATATGTTAACCAGACTAGAAAGTGGGGGTTAAGTAAATTAATTACACTTAGCCAATTTAACATGTTAACTAGACTAGAGATTGGGGATAAGTAAAGTTAATGCACTTAGCCAATTTAACATGCTAACTAGACTAGAGGTTGGGGTTAAGTAAATTTAATACACTTAGCCAATTTAATATGTTAGCTGGACTAGACCGTAGGGTTAAGTAAGCTTGAACACTTAACCATCAGAGTGTGATAAATGAATAGGGTTAAGTTAAAAACATGAAGGGACAATACTTAACCATTAGAACATGTTAATCAAACCAATGTTAGGGTTAAGTTAACTAAGGGAACACTTAACCGTTATAACATGTTAGTTAAAACAGATAGGCAAGGTTAAGTTAAAAAGGAACACTTAACCAATACAAGATGAATGAGTAGGGTTAAGTAAATACTTAACCAATATAACTTGATGCTGGTAGGGTTAAGTCAACGTGAATTACTGATAACACTTAACCAGTTTAATATGACAAAGGAATGGGTTAAGTTAATTTGAATTGACTAATGACACTTAACCAATCCAACTTGACGAGAAAGAGGACTAAGTAGTAAACCTTAGTTAAAAAGGGCTAAGTAGTAAACCTTAGTTAAGAAAACGACGATTCAATACACTAAGTGGTAAACCTTAGTAAGAAAAACTAAGTAGTAATCCTTAGTATAATACGAAGAGGAGCGAACGTCCATCTGATCTTAAAGAAAGCTCCAACGAATTGGGTTACGAAGCCCGAGGCTTTGAGGGGACGTAAGGGTGCTCTTGGTATCCCTCTGTGAGAATGCAGATGATCCGCCTGGGCTCACAGAGGTTAAGGTCTGCGTGAGAAGAACCAAGGGTATGCCTTGGTTGCAATATATGGCAACCTAAAGACTAGGATGGACCAGCGTGATTCGGCGAGACCAGTAGCCCTATGATAGCGACTCGTCGTCTACCTACCATCTTGAATCAGTCGAGATACGTAAAGCGGAAAGGCGGAAAACTCCAAAAGACCATATACTTGCTATCTAGTTATGGGTGAGGATGGCCATAGGTTAGTGGGGGCATAGAGGGCCTGCGTATAGTTCTCATTTTTCAAGGTGTGCCTTTCATTAGTTGAGCGAGGGGTCGAGTGGGACCATAGCCACTGGAAAAAAAGACCTTAGCATCTGCATCGGCAGGGATCTGAAAGCTCCCGACCAAGTTCCGTGTTTCTAGAGCAGCCCTGCCACGGGACTCGGGTCGCACATTTCAGGACATGTGCATCTAGACAGCGATAAACGATTCGCGACACATACGTGGGGAAAGTCTAGGAACATATACCGCTCTAGGTAGTGAGTCCTAGACTAGGGGCATCGTTCGAAAGGTAGCATATTCCCTAGTTGGACTTAGGTGGCATAAACCCTGAATCTGTGAAGCATTAGATAAGCCGCGTAAACCCGAGTGGAATCTAGGAAGCACTTTGATATAAAACCCTAGATTAGATCTTGGTAAAAAATAATAAATGTACGCCTGAAGGCAACCACAATTACTGGGATTGGGATCGCGTTATCATTTTATACAGATTACTAGTTGAGACACTAGTTAGGCGGTGCAGAGATATAGAAACCAGAATAACAGAGAAAGTAGTGAAGCATACATTATCTTGCCTTAGCATATCTTGCATTAATCTTATGTTATCTTGTTAGCCCTATCATCACGGTATTATCTTGTATTCAGTTAATTCATGTCGTGTTGCTTTTCCCTGTTCACATGCTAAAAGTTACTGAACTTACAAGACTTTATGTCTGACTCTGTTTTCTTTCGCTTTCTTTTCTTCCGTTCCCCCCCCCCCCAGGTTGTAAAGGAGGGAATAGTATAGCTCAGATTAGATTGACCGTTACTCTTTCCCAACTTGAAAATTATTCAAAGATTTGCTTGGATTCTCTTGCTATGGCTGGCTCATGCTACATTGAGGAATATAAATGTTATTTTATGCTTCTTCCTTTTTTGTAAGATAGATACTTTGATATTGAAAAACAATTGTTGTACAAATTACTTTATCAATAAAGTAAAGTTTTATTTTCCGCTGTTTTAAATTTGTCTGTCTTGTAATTTATCTGCATCTTTTACCTATAATGCTCCACAGAACTTAGTGCATTCCCTTTGTGAGTGACACTAACGGATGTGGGGTGTTACACTTAGTATCAGAGCTGAAGGTTACCGGATCAGATAAAAGATTTGAAAAAAATTATTATTTTCAAACAGTTTTAAAAGAAGCATTTTCAAAAGAAAAGTTTTGTTTTAAAGGCATATTCCCCAAAATCCATATGCACTATCTTCTGATTCTCTGTTTGAATTCTTGTCCCCTTCTTTCTTGAGTCTCTGGGGATCCTGGCTTTCTGGGAGGTAACCTCATCGAAGGGCGAAGTAGTGCCCGACTTCCATCTATAACCGTAGTAGTTTCATCTGCGGCTAGTTTTCTTTTAGGCTTAGTAGGGTTTTCTGTACGATCGAGGCAGCTTTCGAGAGATTTGTCAACATGATTACACACGAAAGAGGATAAGGAGTTTGGCTAAGGAGCATAACCCAAGGATGAGGAATTCATGGATGTAGACTTGGCTCACGAAGGAGGAAGGGATTATAAAACCTAAGACAAGAGGAAGTTTCTTTACTATGGCAGAATAGGGCATATAATTAAGAACAAAGGACAAGATTTTCAAAAGGGAAAGTACATGCTTTCACCACTAAGCATACCTAGGAGAAAGGTAGTAAAGTTCTGTTGGAAGAGTCTAGCTTTTCTGTTTGTATTCTTTCTTTTGGTTTTAGCACTTCGCATTTGTTCATATTTGCTTCCATGGTTGAGTCTCTACACCTTAGTACTTGTATAGTAAAAGATACCAACTAGTGCTCAAGTGTTTGGTTGTTTTTGCTTAGATCATCTCACGTAGATCGTCCAAATTCGGAGGAGACATTCCTCGGGTGCTTGTCTGATATTGGTTTAGGCCTTTGGGGCTTGTACTTGAGGGATGTCGAGTTCGACTAGGATAGTTTGCTTGAGAGATGAATAGTTGTGGCAGGCGCTCTATATAGAGAAGGACTAACCTTAAGAGAGGTAAAAAGTACGTAGTGACCTTTTGACCCTCATAGTTATGGCATGATGGATAGGCTAAGAGGAGAGACCTCTGATCATCCTAGTATATACACTCAATATCATGGTTGACATTTGTTTATTTTGGAAATGGAGGTCAAGAAACTTCGCAATCGTGAAGTTGAATATGTTAAGGTACAGTTGAGTAAAGCTCAAGAAGACGTGATACGGGAGATTGAAGATAAGGCATACGCGCCTCATACCCTTTTTCTTAAGGGTACATCCTTGATTCCTTTTTTTTAGGAATTCTATGCATACTAATTTCTAGCTTTTAAGGTATATCCTCTAGGACGTATCATCGATCCTTAGGTAGAAACCCTTTTGGATGTAAACATGTATTTGAAACATGTTATGGTTAATGGTTGCGAATGGTTGCTAGTGGTTGCTCGTGAATGCATATACACATGTATTAGGCACTAGATCAGCTCAGACGCCTTCATATTTCATTTACATATATGTATTTGTTTATGAATTGAACTTAGTGTGTTATCATATGGATGTCGCATTTGAGTGAATGATTGTGCACTCATATAGAAATAATATGTATCATTAGGATTTGCATACATATTGGACGCATGGCACTGACATGATTTGCATTAAGGAGGTCAACTGAATCAGTAGACCGCCTGATTTTGCATTAGATAAAGACATGTACACACACTGTGCATATGAACATACAAGCATTAGAAGTCTTTAAGGACAATGGATGCCTGTGTTTGATGGTTGAGTAGATGGATGATTGGATGGTAGGATTTACATTCTTCTTGACTTGAAGACTTCGGGGTCGAAATCCTTTAAGGAGGGGAGAATGTAACACGCCGTATTTCGGTTAACACTAAAGTTACTAATTTAATAGTAAATGTGTAAAGGGGAGATGTATCTAATGTGCATACAAATTTAATAATAAATGTGTAAAGGGAGGATGTATCTAATGTGCATACAAATTTAATAATAAATGTGTAAAGGGGAGACGTATCTAATGTGCATACAAATTTAACAATAAATGTGTAAAGGAGAGATGTATCTTATGTGCATACAAATTTAATAATAAATGTGTAAAGGGGAGATGTATCTAATGTGCATACAAATTTAATAATAAATGTTAATAATGTACATTAAGGAAGTAATTGTGAACATAATTGGCTTCTCTTAAGAACGGATGGCTTTGATTAACCTTGGCTTCATCGACGGCTCAAATTAACTTGCAATCCTATATAAACATCCCCCTAGTCTCCTTCTCTTTGCACCATTCGTCTCTAACCTTATGCTGCACAAATTCTGGATGGACATGGCTTCTTCTTCTTCCTCTAAATCTAAATCAATAAATTAAAATAAAACATAAATCAAGACGAGGATATCCTGCTCAAGTCTTTCAAGAGAAGATTCAAAACAAGTTAGGATTCAAGTAAAGATTCAACGGCTTCAAGCAACGCTATCTTTCTATTCTTTTCTAGATCCAATCAATGTAAGTCGGTTACTTTTTAGATTTGAAAGCCTTTACTATTTGTGACATGAAATTAAAAGAATATAAGAAATATTCCTTATCATTTCATTGAATCTGTGCTTGTTTATGACTTTGGATCTGATTCTTGGTTATGGCCTAGAATACATTGTGACTAAATTGCCAATGCTTAAGATTATGACAATGGAACTGTGGCCTTTGAAACCATAAGCCTTTGACTAAGAACATAAGCCCTTGACTATGAACATAAGCCTCGGACTATGAACATAAGCCTTTGACTATGAACATAAGCCTTTGACTAGGATCATAAACCAATGCCTATGACTATGACAAGGACAATAGTGGATAACTACCTATGATTCATGAACATGATATTATTGCCTAGGATTATGACTATGAGATTGGATCTAAACTTGATTATCTATTCAGTTTATTCTTAATTATCCTTGGATCTTGATTATGGGAATTTATCTATTAAGTTAGATCTACCCATATACTTGAACCTATGTTATTTGTTCAACCCTTTTTATGTCATAATACTATCAGATCTATAGGCCTTCGATGCTTTAATCAATTTATTCAGTGTAATTTGTTAGATCTGTGATTAGTGAATTATTATCTTCTGCCAGTCATTATGTCTATCTTTTCATGGCATTTTGGTTCATTCCCTTTTTATCCACGAATCTAGATTTATCTATAATCTAGGATGAAATCACGATTACACGAACGATGGGAATATGATTTGAGCAAATCATAAATTTGACTTAAACATGGTTGTAAACTCGGAAATTGGCATAATGTGGAACATGAACATAATTATGATTGACATAATTTAGAACATGTATTATGGCATGTTTATTAGAATGCAAATTTGAAACTTTGACATGAATTATGGAATATGTAATTTGACATATTAAATTTAGTATTGGCAAGTAAGCTAAGTTTTAGGCATAAACGGTAAACTAGAATAATAATTCTAGTCTTGCCATAAACTTTAAATTAGGATGTTAAATCAGAATTGGGTCAATTAAAGTTAATTTGGCATAATAAGTATATTAGCACAAATTTTGAATTTAGTCATAATTGTGAGTAATTGTCATGTTTAGAATAATCATGGTTAGTGACACTTAATTTGGTATAATTTACATACCAAAAACTATAAATATGATATATAGGGAAAATGCGCCATAATAATAAATGTTGACAATGTACATTAAAAGAGTAATAATGGAATTAGTAAATTAGGGAAAATTTACTTATAGAATTTAACCTAAATGAGAAAAGTAAATTTAGACAATACGAACATGCTTAACCCGAGGTTGGATTGAGTTGTGATGTAAACCTGCCCGGACCCACCTGGCTATCCAGTGATCACATCAATACCTATCCGATGTGGGAGGTTAAGGCATTGAGCCCGATAAAGGCCCGAGGTTAGACTGATTTGTGGCGTAAGACTGCCCGTAACCAACAGGTATACCGGCAGCCACAACAATACCTGTCTAATGTGAGTGGTTGGTGCTTTAATAAGAAAATTAAAGTTTAGCTAGAATGGGAGGGTTAAGTCCGTAAGAACACTTAACCAACTTAACACAGTTAAGCTAGAATGGGAGGGTTAAGTCCATAGGAACACTTAACCAACTTAACACATTTAAGTTAGAACGATAGGGTTAAGTTAACTAGAACACTTAACCAAGTTAACATGGTAACAAGACAAGATTTGTAGGGGTTAAGTAACTAAGAAAAACACTTAGCCAATTTAATATGTTAACCAGACTAGAAAGTGGGGGTTAAGTAAATTAATTACACTTAGCCAATTTAACATGTTAACTAGACTAGAGGTTGGGGATAAGTAAAGTTAATACACTTAGCTAATTTAACATGCTAACTAGACTAGAGGTTGGGGTTAAGTAAATTTAATACACTTAGCCAATTTAATATGTTAGCTGGACTAGACCGTAGGGTTAAGTAAGCTTGAACACTTAACCATCAGAGTGTGATAAATGAATAGGGTTAAGTTAAAAACATGAAGGGACAATAATTAACCATTAGAACATGTTAATCAAACCAATGTTAGGGTTAAGTTAATAAGGGAACACTTAACCGTTATAACATGTTAGTTAAAACAGATAGGCAAGGTTAAGTTAAAAAGGAACACTTAACCAATACAAGATGAATGGGTAGGGTTAAGTAAATACTTAACCAATATAACTTGATGCTGGTAGGGTTAAGTCAACGGGAATTACTGATAACACTTAACCAGTTTAATATGATAAAGGAATGGGTTAAGTTAACTTGAATTGACTAATGACACTTAACCAATCCAACTTGACGAGAAAGAGGACTAAGTAGTAAACCTTAGTTAAAAAGGGATAAGTAGTAAACCTTAGTTAAGAAAACAACGTTTCAATACACTAAGTGGTAAACCTTAGTTAGAAAAACTAAGTAGTAATCCTTAGTATAACACGAAGAGGAGCGAATGTCCATCTGATCTTAAAGAAGGCTCCAACGAATTGGGTTACGAAGCCCGAGGCTTCGAGGAGACGTAAGGGTACTCTTGGTATCCCTCTGCGAGAATGCCGATGATCCGCCTGGGCTCACAGAGGTTAAGGTCTGCGTGAGAAGAACCAAGGGTATGCCTTGGTTGCAATATATGGCAACCTAAAGACTAGGATCGACCAGCGTGATTCGGCGAGACCAGTAGCCCTGTGATAACGACTCGTCGTCTACCTACCATCTTGAGTCAATCGAGATACGTAAAGCGGAAAGGCGGAGAACTCCAAAAGACCATATACTCGCTATCTAGTTATGGGTGAGGATGGCCATAGGTTAGTGGGGGCAAAGAGGGCCTGTGTATAGTTCTCATTTTTCAAGGTGTGCCTTTCATTAGTTGAGCGAGGGGTCGAGTGGGACCATAGCCACTGGAAAAACAGACCTTAGCATCTGCATCGGCAGATATCTGAAAGCTCCCGACCGAGTTTCGTGTTTCTAGAGCAGCCCTGCCACGGGACTCGGGTCGCACATTTCCGGACATGTTCATCTAGAAAGCGATAAATGATTCACGACACATACGTGGGGAAAGTCTAGGAACATATATCGCTCTAGGTAGTGTGTCCTAGACTAGGGGCATCGTTCGATTGGTAGTGTAATCCCTAGTTGGACTTAGGTGGCATAAATCCTGAATCTGTGAAGCATTAGATAAGCCGCATAAACCTGAGTGGAATCTAGGAAGCACTTTGATATAAAACCCTAGATTAGATCTAGGTAATAAATAATAAATGTACGCCTCAAGGCAACCACAATTACTGGGATTGGGATCGCGTTATCATTTTATACAGATTGCTAGTTGAGACACTAGTTAGGCGGTGCAGAGATATAGAAACCAGAATAACAGAGAAAGTAGTGAAGCATACATTATCTTGCCTTAGCATATCTTGCGTTAATCTTATGTTATCTTGTTAGCCCAATCATCACGGTATTATCTTGTATTCAGTTAATTCATGTCGTGTTGCTTTTCCCTGTTCACATGCTAAAAGTTACTGAACTTACCAGACTTTATGTCTGACTCTGTTTCTTTCGCTTTCTTTTCTTCCGTCTCCCCCCCCCCCAGGTTGTAAAGGAGGGAATAGTATAGCTCAGATTAGATTGACCGTTACTTTTTCCCAACTTGAAGATTAGTCGAAGATTTGCTTGGATTCTCTTACTATGGCTGGCTCATGCTACATTGGGGAATATAAATGTTATTTTATGCTTCTTCCTTTTTTGTAAGATAGATACTCTGATATTGAAAAACAATTGTTGTACAAATTACTTTATCAATAAAGTAAAGTTTTATTTTCCGCTGTTTTAAATTTGTCTGTCTTGTAATTTATCTGCATCTTTTACCTATAATGCTCCACAGAACTTAGTACATTCCCTTTATGTGTGACACTAACGGATGTGGGGTGTTACAATTATTTCTACAAATAATATACATTTGTAAAAATGATTAATCGATTTAAGATTAGTAAATTTACGTATATTACGTATGTTATTTCCAGAACTAATAAAGATCAGTAAATTTACGTATATTATGTATATTATTTCCAGAACTTAAAAAGATTAGTAAATTTACGTATATTACGTATAATACACATTTGTAAAAAGAACTAGAAAGCATTTCGTCATATCACATATATTATTGAAAACGTTATTATGTGTGTTATTTTACATAATATTTCCATAAATATTTATTGTAATTTATACCATTTTGGGAAATAATAGTTTATGTATATTATGTAAATAAAGCATTTCCAGAAATATTAGAATAGGCAAAATTATTAATTATACATGTAATAAGAAATCAAGTAAAGAGCAATAAAAAAAATTATTAATTACATTTGTTGGTCGGACCAAATACATGTAATATTTCATAATTTTTAAAAATACATGTAATTTTTTTAATAATTATTCCTAATTTGTAAAAATACATGTAATTTTTTTAATATACTGTCATTCGTATGTAGTTTCAAATAATCTATAAAACTACAATAAAATAATATTTTTAATCAATTACATTAAACCTTTTATACTTTTTTGTTGAATATTTTTTTATGTATTTAATATTTGCATGTGCTTAATTAGTTAAAATAATTATTCCTAATTTGTAACAATACATGTAATTTTTTTAATATATTGTCGTTTGTATGTAGTTTCAAATAATTAAAAAAACTATAATAAATTTATATTTTTAATCAATTATTTCAAACCTTTTAGACTTTTTTGTTGAATATTATGTATTTAATATTTTCATGTGCTTGATTAGTTAGAATAATTATTCCTAATTTGTAACAATACATGTATTTTTTTAATGTATTGTCATTTGTATGTAGTTTCAAATAATTTAAAAAACTAAAATAAAATTATATTTTTAATCAATTTTATAGCATTACAAAGTTGGAATAATTAAAGATTAGTGGGAATAATTCAAGGTCGGACCAAAGGTTAGAATAATTAAATGACCTTGATAAATATGGGCAATTTGGGTATTTTACGGTCGGACCAATTAGTAATCATTAAAGATTAATGGGAATTATAATATAAATAGATATTTTTTCATTTCTCATTCCTTATCAGAAAACTCTAATTCTCCTTCTTCCTTTTTGAATCTAGATCTACATCTCAAAAATTCATAGAGAAAAAATTCCTCAAAATCCATTTGCAAATGAAGGAAGAATCAAGGAAAACAAATCCTATAATCCTCTCTCTTATCATCGCCTCTCTAAAATCCATGCCATATTTTCAACAACTTAATTCATGGAAATTAAAGAGATTCCCCTGCTCTTTATTTCTATACGGACATGATGAATATTCGTGGCCTGCTCTGCTCGCAATTGCCACTCAAAGTCGTTATCTTTACAGCGTTTTTGGGTGAGGCTGGGCCCACCGAGTTGGGGACGGCGCTAGGTGCGGGGAGGAGTCGGGCCGGCAATCGATGGGGCGGCGTTGGATCTGTGACCGACGGCCTCTGGAGCCGACGGGATGGAAGATTTCAACTTGACGGGTTTTCGGTTCTCTTGAAGAAGAAAACGATAAAGGGGGTGAGGATTAAAGAAGGATTAATTAAATTAATTATTATTTAATTTCAGTAATTACTCGTTTAGTTTATGCAATGTTTAATTGGCCATAACTAGTTCAAATCTAATCAGAATTTGATGTAACTAAATGCGTTGCGAATGTAAATTTAAGCTACACATGATGGAAAAGTCTGAAACAGATTTGGAGCTGATTACAAAGTAAGAAGGAAAAAAAACCAATGTGAGATTTCTTAATTTGTAACTAAAATAAATTGTTATGCGTTGGAAATCATTATCTATTCGCTGTTAAGATTCATATTGTTTGTGGTGCATGATTTGAATTGTTTGATGCTAGATGTGTTGATCTATTCAATTTGATTGAAATTTATGTACAAATAAATATTTAACATTTATTTATCATACTAAAGATTGAAATTTATGTACAAATAAAAATTTACATTTATTTGTCATGCTAAAGATTAAAATTTATGTACAAATAAATATTACATTTATTTGTCATACTAAATATCGAAATTTATATACAAATAAATATTCACATTTATTTGTCATACTAGAGATTGAAATTTGTTTACCAATAATAAATGTTCATTTTCAATTGTCATATTAAGTTGACATTTATTTAGAATAATGTTGTGTCATATTACTATGTCATTTATGTCAGAATCATGTTATGTGAATAAAAATGTCATTTTTGTTAGAATCATGTTTTGTAAATAAATATGTCATTTATGTTAGAATTATGTTATGTAATAAAATATTTCATTTATGTTAGAATCATGTTATGTGAATAAATATATCATTTATGTTAGAATCATGTTATGTGAATAAATATGTCATTTATGTTAGAATCATGCTATGTGAATAAAAATGTCATTTATGTTTGAATCATGTTATGTGAATAAAAATGTCATTTATGTTAGAATCAGGTCATGTAAATAAAAATGTCATTTATGTTAGAATCATGTTATGTGAATAAATATGTCATTTATGTTAGAATCATGTTATGTGAATAATAATGTCATTTATTTTAGAATCATGTTATGTAAATAGAAATATCATTTATGTTAGAATTTTTTTATGTAAATAAAAATGTTATTTATGTTAGAACCATGTTATGTAAATAAAATATCATTTATGTTAGAGAGTTAATATGCCATTTATGTTAGAGAATTAATATATCTTTTATGTTAGAGAATTAATATGTCATTTATGTAGAAAACATATTTTGAATAAATATGTCATTTATGTAGAAAACATATTTTGAATAAATAAGTCATTTAGTTAGAAAACATATTTTGTAAATGAATATGTCAATTAGTTAGAATATATTTTAGCAAACGAATATGTCATTTATTTAGAGTATATTTATGTTACACAAATATGTCATTTATTTAGAATATATTCACGTTACATATAATTGTCATTTATTTAGAGTATATTCATGTTACATTAAAAATGTTATTTATTTAGAAAATGTCATGTTGAAATAAAAATGTCAGGTAAAAATAAAAATGTCATTTTGTTAGAGAATGTTATATTGAAATAAAAATATGTCAATGATAAATTTTACATTTTTTTTATAGTGAATGTAGAAATATTTAAAATGATCATTAGTTGGAAATACAAAAATATGTAAAGAATAAAACATTATCATTATTATGTTAGCAATATTAGAAAATTGGTCGTATGTTAAAAATATGATTTGTGCTAGATAAAACATTATCATAATAATGATAATATTAAAACGGTAGTTGAAATTAAGTCATAAATATTCATTTATAATTTTAAACAGTAAAAAATTGTTAAATTAGAAAATAATTCAAACCGAAATATAATTGGTTAAATTTATTAACCAATGATTTATTTATATAAACTGTTGTTGTTTGAAAACCCCACACGGGTATTGGGATGATATTTATCATACACTAGTCTCAATATTTAGTTGTATGTCAATCGATGGATTGACAGTCTGTGATGAGCATTATTTATTTATTCTAATGCTCACACAATTATAAATTTCACTCTGGATGTGAATGGATTGTTTAATGATTATTTATCATTATTGTTGTATACATCCGATGTATGAAATCCATATAATTAGAATTATGAGGTAATTAATTGAGTCGCATTCCGATTCAGAATATCTTTTAAGTACAGAATATGTTAAAATAAAGAACATTTTTTTAAAGAATATTTAAAGTAATGAATCTTTTAAATAAAGATAAATCTTTAAATTGAGATTTAATGAAGTTTTCCAATTAATTAATATTTAATTGGAATTAAATAAAATAAATTGGATTTTTTAGTTTGTCGTGAATAGTGTCTTCAATAACACTGTTCTTAAACCTAGTTAAGAAAAGAATAAATATTTTAATTAAGATTACTAGAGTTTTCCAGTATATTTAGTAATTGGAATAAAATGGAATGTGAATTAGGTTTATTGTGAACTGTGTTTTTAACGACATTTGTTCTTTAACCCAATTAATATTGAAAATATAATTCGGAAGTTATAAATCTTTTATTAAAATTTAATGGAAATACTCCAAAGTAAAGTTCCTCAATTTAATATATTAAATTGGAATTGAATGGGATTCGGTTTAATAATAATCGAGTTGAGATTCCGTAAAAGAAGACCATTACTATATATGGAATTTTAAAGGCTTTGCCATTATATCATTTATATTATTAGCCTGATACGAAAATTTATATCGATTATATATTGATTTGATTTCTGTGAAAATTCCATATTTAATGGAAAATGATTTTGGGTTTATTGTGATCTATGTTTTAAATGACATTGGTTCTTTAACCCAGTTAAAGATAAGATTAATTTCTTAAATTTGAATAATCATAAAATAATGATTTTTGATATTAAAACTAAATTGGAGTTTTAATAAATCTTTAAAAATTAGATTAGTGATTAAATTTATTAAAATTTATCTTTGATAAAATTAATAGGAACCTTTCCCTAATGTTGTGAATATTTTATTAAAGGAATATTCTGAATTGGAATGAGGCGTATGATGTGTTCTTATAGCACGTAATTGTTGATTATAAAATACGCGATTATTCGAAAAGACCGGGTTTAACCCATTTTGAATAATTACTACGACGATTTAAAGTCGAAGATGAAGACGGTGGTTGAAGACCCGAGGTCTTCACATCGTTTGGAAGATTACCGATGTCTTGATTGGGAGGCGTCCCAAGACAAGGTAATAACTGGTGATCGTCCAGACGTACTTGGAGATCGACGGATATGCGAGGACCTCTCTCCTGTACTGGACATATGGAACAAGGAATAAGGTGTCTCTGGTTTCGTTCAGACCCAGAACGAACTTGTAAATGGATGTATACCTGACATTGGATTTCGTTCTGTGTAAATTGATGTCTATTAAATATATATCTGTTTGGTGGCGAAGAATTTATTCTCTTGCTTAACACCTGGTTGTATATTGATAGACATCAATTGCATGGCGTGAGCTGTCAATGTGGCATGCCAAGATGCAAATGATCAAGGATTTTTGTTGAAAATCAGATCCTTGTGGGTGATGATCAAAGCACAGCCCATTTAGGCATAGCTTTGTGTATAGCATAACTTCGCAAGCCTCACACCCCAGTAAGAGTCATTAACGGGACAAGAGAACGCAGGGAGTGCACACGTTTCTTTCTAGCTAGAAGTGGTATCAGGGTTTAGCAAGCCCTGACATTTTACTTATGTGGATGATGGATTGTGAGGTACCTCGATTTATTGGTCAATAGTGACTAAATTATAGGTTCAATAGGATCGGGAAATGTGTTTTCAGGCATAACTAATCCACTAAGTGTATATTTGTGGATCGGCCTTGCAGGATCCAAGGGTTCACTATAGAGGATCCTGAGATATTTGCTAGAGTGTCTCGAATCGGTAAGGAGATCATCCCTAGCCTTGACTCATGATGGAAACCCAAGTTCCAATACGAAATTACTGTTTTGATTGTAAACCTATATGTGGCGACATAGTATATGGTAGCTATGTCGTCTAGGATTGATACATTTACTTTGAAGTATTTTAAAACTGATTAGACACTAATAATATTATTAAAAAGTTTTTTTCTACGTATCAAGCATGTTTAATCATTATAAGGTAAAACTCTATCCACCGGTTTGCGTTGCATTATGTGATGAGACTTGAGTCTTATAATGATTTAATTTTTCTAAAAGCATTACGTTGTTTTGAATAAAAAATTATTTATTTTATATACTGGCAATCCAATGGAGTAAACCCGTTCTGCGTTAGCGGCGTGGTCCTGTGATTAGTCTTATTATTAGATAAGTTAAGAAAGATTTCTCATACCAGTCTCATGATTGACTCATACTTTGTTTCGCTTGCAAACTCAGGTGCCAATATTTTCCACACAGGCAGTCGAGTAGCTTATTTTTCAGATATTTTGAGCAGGATTCTAGATCGAAACTTAAAGCTATGTCAAGAGCATTGATAGTCTTCCGCTGCACTGTATAAATTTCATTGTAAATTTATTTTCCGTTCTTTTTATTTCGATGTACTCTGATATTCTGTACTCTGATGTAACATTATTATGATGTTTATAAAAGTCTGTTGTTATTTGTTCTAAGGTGTTGTATGCCCAGAGTTAGCGTATTCGGTGTAATAACCCGGAAAATACGAGCCAATTAAAAAATTTTAAATTGATTATTTAAAAGCAATTTGAACCATTGAAATAGAATATTTCAATAAATTAGTGAATTAGAAATAGTGAGTCAGTTTGAAAATTTGAATTCAAACTTTGACCGACTATGCAGGGTGGAAAATATAACGGATTTTAGTGAGACCAAAAATATTTAAGTCTGTTAGTCAATACCTTTCTAACGAATCTGAAAAATCGAAGTTTCATAACGGGAATCAAAAGTTATGGCCGAATGAATTTTCAGAAGAGTCGGTATATAGAATATATAGGCCTGGAAAATTGATATTTTGCATATGGCCTCGGAATTCGACGAAACCACTTTTGTCGGGTCCGGGATGTCAAACTATTGCTAGGTTTCAAATTTCATAATTTTTCGAATCAATATGTGAGCGTGGGAAAAGAAAACGCGTTTGACCAGTTTCTGTTGAATTTAATCGACTGGAAATTGGCCATTTTTCAAACGGTCTCAGAATTCGACGAAACTAGTTTTGTTAGAACTGTATCGGCAATACGAAACTAGAAAATATTTTTCTGGAATTTTTCTAGTTAGTATGTGACCCCGGTAATTTGAAATGTACGTTTAAAATTCAATATAAGGATTTAATGTAATTTCAACGGAAACTGATTGTAACGATCAAACCATCTTGCGATACATATCCCATTGTGTTCGGAATGGGGGTAAAACGCTATGGACGACAGGCGGTGGGCCTCGTTTCGAGGTCGTATGTAAAAGTCAACCTTTTTGCAAAATTAAATAATTAAATAATAAAAAAAAACATATATATATATATATTACTTTAATTTTCCCCCTTTTCTTCTGCTTGCCCCCCCCCCCCGATTCATTTACCAGAATGAAATAAAAAAAAAACCTAAATCAAATCGCGCCGCCCCCCCCCCCCCTCAAGACCTCGACGCCGACGAAGACCACCACCTCGAAGCCGTCGCCTAACCCTCGAAGCCGCCGCCTCGTCTCGAAGTCGCCGACGAAGACCCCGAAGCAAACCCCCCCCCCCCTCGAAGCCTGCCGCCGACGCCTCCTTCTTCTTCCCTCCCCTTCGCGGCCTGCGGTGTGTAAGTAGGGTTATTTTACTTTATTTTTATTTTTATTTTTGTTTTGCTAATTACTGATTTTTTTTTTAAAGATTAAAAACTGAATTTTTAAAGAACTAATTTCTGATTATTTTTAAAGAATTTTAAAACTGAATTTTTAAAGATTTAAAAACTGATTTAAAGAATTTTAAAAACTGATTTTTTTAAAAGAAATTTAAAAACTGATTTTTTAAAGATTTAAAAACTGATTTTTTTTAAAGAAATTTAAAAACTGAATTTTTAAAGATTTAAAAACTGAATTTTTAAAGATTTAAAAACTGATTTGAAAAGAATTTATAAACTGATTTAAAGAATTTTAAAAACTGATTTTTAAAGGAAATAAAAACTGATTTTATTTTAAGGTTTAAAATAGAAAAAAGGTTTAAACTTTGAAATAGAAAAAGGTTTAATCTTTTAGTAGAAAAAGATTTGAACTTGCAAAAATAAAGATCATATTTTTAAAAAGAGAAAAGACGGGATTTTTATTAGGTAAAAGGAGCAAGACATGATTTTTGTATTTTTAAAGTAATAAAAATATAATTTTTACATCATAAGAATAATAAAAATATAATCTTTATATATTTAATAGCGAAGTCAAAATGCAATCTTTATATATTGAATAACATAGTAAAAATTCGATTTTTTACCTATGTAGAGAATACAGGCAACGAAAGCAACAAGAAGGCGAAATAGGCGAAGATTTCCATAAAGGAAGAGTCGTGTTATTGGATAGCTATTGGTGAGAATTTCTCACTCTTCAATTTCTTGTTATATATATATATGTGGAAATAAAAGTGAATTGCTATATATAAATATATATATATATATATATATACACACGCCCCCTCGTCCACAAACCATGGACGATATTTATTGGTTGAAATTGTTGTGAAAATTGGTTGACGGCAAATTGTTGTTTGGAATTGTTTGTGGTTGATATTGAATTGATTGTGGTTGAAAAATACCCGTTTGTGATTGGAAAATATTTGGTTGAAACCACATAGGATTAGTTTGTGGAAATGAAATAAATATAAACATGCCGCCTGCATGCGAATTAGATGCATGATCCCCATTGTCAAAAACCGCGAGGTTTTAAGGTAGAGCGAGGAGCCGTACTAGGGACGGTGCCGGTTTTAACTACCCTGCCGTTATACTGCCGAAATTTTGAATAATCTTTGTGTGTTAGAATTATTTTCATATGTTGAAATTATTTGCATGCATAGAAATAAAAGCCATATATTGAAACTATGTCCATGTGTGGAAATATTCATGTGTTGAAAAGTGTTGTGTGAAAATAAAATTCATTCGTGAATGAATGAAGTGTATAAACAATAAAAATCATATTTTTATATATATATGAAGTATGAAAAATATTCGCCTTATATAAATAATTTCAATCATAAAAATCCCATCTTTCTAATATGAACAACATAAATAAATTGTCCATGTGTGGAAATACTCATTTGTTGAGAAATGTGTGTAGTGGAATGGTTCATGTGTTGAATAAAAAGATTGAATGATAAAAATTACATTTTTATTGAAACTATGAAGTGTTGAAACCCTACATTGGTTGAATAAATATTTTAAATGATAAAAATATCATTTTTATCATATGTGTGATATGCTAAAGATATGCAGACGTTGAAACAAATATTTGTGATAGAAATATTATTTTTAACATGCATAGGAACTAAATAAAATAGTCATGTGTTGAATTCTACTTTAGTTCGCCAAAATTATCATCTTTGAAATGTGAAGTGTTAAAAATATCCACTTGTTCAAATAAACGTGCATGAGTTGAAATATACATTAACTAGCTAATGATATGATTTTAGCCTATGCATGCGATATTAGAATGAATGGTGTTTTTGAACCAAAGCAAATCAAATATGAAGTTGAATAGAAAATGATAAATGTTAGAAATTGTATATATGTGCATGCATATCTATTGAACAGGTTAAAGCAAAAAGGGGCTAGAGAAGAGGAATAAAATTTTGTGCCCGACAAATAGGTACACATTTACTGTTTTGTTTGGGTGATGATTTTATGAGCCTGTTGGCTAGCCGCTTGGCTTTTTCTTTTTCTTTTTGAGATTAGAAGGACCGGGAACGCTATTTGCGATTTCCCGATGCTCCCGGTGCCGGGGAGGTTATGGCGAAATTTTCCAAAATTTTAAGGTGTTAGAAAAATATTTGAAGAGAAAACGATATAGAAATTATTGAATGGACTATATTTATATAAATATATATATATAAATATAATTAAAACGAAACGTGGCCGTGCAGTTCATATTTTGAAACCATGATTTCAAACGACTAGTGCGGAAGATCCGACCATTGGATTTTCCCGAAACCTCAACCGTTGGGTTCGCCTTGGAAATATCTTTCCAACGGCACCAACTTTGTGAAGATCCGACGGTTGGATTGTCTGGAATGTTTAATTCAAAATTAGGGGAAAACAGCGCCAGAAACGATTATATTTATATATATATATAAATAAAATTAAATTAAATCGAATAACGACGCTGCAGTTCGTAAATTGAAATCGTAACTTCAAATGGTTAGTGTGGAAGATCCGACCGTCGGATTTTCCCAAAACTGGAACCGTTGGATTCGTTTTGAAAAGACCTTCCTAATGATGTAAAATTTGTGAAGATCCAACGGTTAGATTTTCCTATATGTGTAAAACAAAATTAGTGGAAAGCAGCGCCAGTGCATCGAAACGACCTGAAACGTCGTTTGATTAAATATGGCCGTTTTAAATTAAATAAAAATGGTGATATATCGTTATTAAGTGCTATAGACGATATAGAGTGAAAATAAACCAATTTTGTTGTGTTTGCTTGATATGTGATGGTTGAATGTATTTGACGTGAAAATTATAACTAAATAACTGAAATGTGAATGTTGAGTAGTTCAACCCTGTGATTAATTGGTTTGAAAATCTAAATATATGTGGGTTATTTGAAAAGGCCGAGTTTATCTCATTTCAAATAATCGATCGACGTTGAGAAGTCGAAGAGTTGAAGACGACTGAAGACCGACGATCTCCACATTGGATGGATGGGCGCTACTGATGCTCGTGATTGGAGTAGCTACCATGAAGGAATTGAAGTAGTAGCCGTCCAAACATATTGTTGATTGTACGGATATGCGAGGAATTGGTGCCTCCGGTTTCGTTCAGACCCAGAACGGACTTGTAAATGGACTGTGTGTCTGACATTGGATTTTGTTCTGTGTTGATTGATCTCTGTTAAATATATATCTGTTTGGCGGCGGAGAATTTATTCTCTTGCTTAACGCCCTTCTCTGAGACGTACGAGCTTAGAGGTTATGTATTGACAGAAATCAGTCGCATGGAGTGGATTGCCTGTGTGGCACGCCTAAGTGGCATATGATCAAGGCTTCTGTTGCAAAGAAAAGTCTTGTGGTTGATGATCAAAGCATGGTCTGTGTGACGTAGCTTTGTGTATAACGTGAATTCGCGAGCCTCACACCCCGGTATGAGTCAAAAACGGGAGAAGGACCCAAGGAGTGCATGACGTTTCTTTCTAGCTATGGTGGTGTCAGTGACCTCCCAGCCCTGACATTTATATCTACTTTTCACCTGTGTGGTTGTTGGAATGCGAGGCGCCTCGATTATAGGTCTGTAAGGACCGGGAAACGTGTGTTCAGGAATTGCCAATCCTCAAAAGTAAGAGAGGACCGGCCTTGGAGGATCCAGGGGATTGCTGTGTGCGGTCCCGAGGCATTTGCTAGAGTGTCTCGAACGGAGAGGAGCTTGCCCCTTGCCTCGACTCATGAAGGAATCCAATTTCCAATACGAAATATGCGGACGTGATTGTATTACTAGTATGGCGACATAGTGGTATGGGTCATTTATGCCGCCTATGATTGATATTTATGATTGAAATCGCTTTTGAAACATATATGCACTAGTAATAATATCAAGCACTTTTGTTTTATTCGTATGAAGCATCTTTGGCCATTATAAGGTAAAAACTCTATCCTCCGGCTTGCGTTGCATTGTGTGATGGGACCTGAGTCTTATAATGGCTTCATTTTATAAAAAGCATTGCGTTGATTTAATCATTTACTTTATTTCATGCACGAGCACTCATTGGAGTAAACCCGTTCCGCGAAAGTGGCGTGGTCCTTTGATTTGCCTTATTATTGTTGTTAATAAGTTGAATGGATTTCTCATACCAGTCCCATGACTGACTCGTAGTTTGTTTCACCTTGCAAACTCGGGTGCCCTTATTTTCACACGGGCAGCCTAGTTACAGGTTTCTGACGCACCTTTTGGCTCATGGCGAGGCTTGACTACACTGTGCTGACTTGGATTTTCTCCGCCATTATTGTATCTATATTATGATCCGCCACTGGCGATGTAGACTGATATTCCTTTTGTGTACTCTTTATGTATGATTCCGCCTCAGGCGATGGTGACTGATTATGTATCATTATGCACTAAGTTGTATCCTGTACTGTGCTTCTCTGATGTGATGTTATCTATATGATTCCGGTGTCATATGTGTGTAAATTATTCTATTTTCTGTTTATGCTATTATCTGTGATCTGCTAATGATGATTAATGTGTTATATTCCAATGATTATCCTTAACACCGTGTCACGGGGTTTTGGGATCGTCGCAGCTGGTATCAGAGCTTTGGTTAACCTTAGTTCTGGAGTCTAACACATTAAACACTTCGTCAAAATAGAATCAGTAGTATTCTAAGGCGAGTCGCTCATTAGAGATGGTACTAGTAAAGTCCTAGAATGAGCTGAGCAGAATAGCAAAAACAATTGATCAGTCCATCGTTATCTTTCCGTAGGAGTTTCTGCTTAACTATGCAATAGACTATTATTTCTGTTAACTGACTTTTTCGTTACTTATACAGAATTTGACAAATGGCTACCAGAGGAGCCGCTGCTAGAGGAGGCTGTGCCGGCCGAGGCCGAGGAAGGGGAGAAATCCCAACTCAAGAAGGACCTTTGATACAACCTCCGGCAGCTCAATACTTCGAGCTCGACCGTGTAGCTAAGAGATATAAGAACTTAGGAGGCAAGACCTTCTCGGGAACTGGCACCGTAATAGAGGCCCTTGCATGGCTCAAAACATGCGAGAAAATTCTTGAAGGCCTAAGGCTAGGAGACGAAGACAAAGCTATTATGGGCGCCTGGCTTATGCAGGAACAAGCCGAATTATGGTGGGAATCTCTTACCGCCGGGAATAGAGAAGCTGGAAGAACATGGGATGGATTCAAAGAACTCTTCAAGGAGAAATATGTCCCAGAACAAGCTCTAGAAAGAATGCACGATGACTTCGCCAATCTCCAGCAAGGGGATCTTTCCGTGCAAGATTATCTGAACAAATTCACAATGTTGTCGCCCTATGCTCCAGAACTTGTTGCTACCGCGAAATCCAAAAATAAGAGGTTTATCTTTGGACTAAGACGACAATATCATGATAGAGCCATGGCCCATGTCAAGCTGGATTTCAACGAGCTAGTGGAGATGACATGCAACTATGAAGACCTTGATCAAAGGCATCTGGATCAGGATCGCGCTAGAAGTCAAGCAGGAAACAAGCGCAAGCCTACTGTAAATCAAGGCGAGTCAAGCCAAGCAGCATCTTCAAAGCCTCAGACTGGCAAGCCGCCAAGAGGAAATTGCTTTAATTGTGGTAAGCCGGGGCACTACTCAAACGTCTGCACAGCTCCGAAGAGGCAGAAAACAAATTCTCAAGGCTCGAGCCAAGGCTCTCAGAACCCTCGCTCGTGCTTCAACTGTCGCAAGACCGACCACCTGGTCAAAGACTGTCCTTTGCTAAAGAAAGCTACTGTAGCTCATGTCTATGACGGGTCTAGCCCGCCAGCTGCTTCCGATGGAGCAGGTAAACCCGATGTTTTGGGAGGTACCCTTACAATTAAAAATATTCCTGTTTCTGTATTATTTGACACAGGTGCATCGCGTAGTTTTATTGCTAAAAACACAGTGCACAAACTAAAGTTAAAACAGCGAAAGCTTAAAGAATTGGTTGAAGTTCATAACCCGATAGGGGGTCCTGTTACTCTCGGCTTATATTGTAGAGTGCCAATCTCCTATTCTTTCTATAAATTTCCTTTTGATTTAATCGTTATGGATTTTCCGGAATTCGATATTATTCTCGGGCTAGATTGGTTAAATAATATGAAGCTGAAGTGAAGTGTGCGGAAAGAATTGTTAAAATCCGAACGGAGCTTGGACATATATATATTCCCTGTCATGGTTCGAATCCGAATAGAGAAGAATTTTGGTCAGCATTAGAACTTATCCCCACTTCCATAGAAAAGATTCCGATTGTTAGTAACTATGTGGATGTGTTTGAAGAAGTTGAAAACTTACCTCCGCAAAGAGAAATAGAATTCCGAATCGATCTAATTCCTAATGCCAGACCAGTGGTGCATCCAATCCGTAGAATGACTCCGAAAGAAAAAGAAGAATTAGGCGATCAAACTCGTCAACTATTGTGGAAAGGTCTAATCAAACCGAGTTTTTCTAATTGGGGTGCAGCTGTTGTGTTTGTCCCGAAGTCAGACGGTACTCTTAGATTATGTGTTGATTACCAAGACCTCAACAAACAGACGCTTGAAAACAAATATCCACTACCCCGCATTGATGATTTGCTAGACCAATTGAATGGGGCGAAAGTATTTTCCCGAATGGACCTAGCTACAGGTTTTCATCAATTGAGAATAGCAGAAGAGTGTGTTCCTTTGACCGCTTTCAGAGGCCCAGACATATTTTATGAATGGTTAGTAATGCCGTTTGGCCTTTGCAACGCTCCAGCATACTTTGTCGATCTAATGAATAGAGTGTTCAGGGGAGTTCTGAATAAATTTGTCCTCGTATTCATCGATGATATTTTAATCTACTCCAAATCAAAACCCGAGCATGAAAAACATTTAGAACAAGTATTGGAGATTCTAAGGAAGAACGTCTTCAAAGCCAAATTCTCTGAATGTGTCTTCTGGCAAGAAGAAGTCAAATTTCTTGGCCATGTCGTGTCAGAGAAAGGAATTTCTGTTGACCCAAGCAAAATAACAGCGATTCAAGACTGGAAACAACCCACTACTCCCACAGAAGTTAGAAGTTTTATGGGGTTGTCTAGTTATTATCGAAAGTTCGTTAAGGATTTTTCAAAGATATCCGGTCCGTTAACGAAGCTCACAAAGAAACATGAGAAGTTTAAGTGGACTTCCGACTGTGAAGAAGCTTTCCAAGAATTGAAATCGAAGATGACCACCGCTCCAGTGTTAACTATTATTGATGGCAATCAAGATTTAACGGTTTGGACAGATGCTTCTATTAGAGGTCTTGGTGCAGTGTTAATGCAGAAAGGCCAGGTAGTCGCTTATGCAAGCCGCCAATTGAAACCGCATGAGAAGAATTATGCGACTCATGATCTTGAGTTGCTAGCCATCATATTTGCCTTGAAAATCTGGAGGCATTACTTATTGGGCGAGAAATTTATATTGTACACAGATCACCAATCATTGAAGTATTTATATACCCAAAAAGATCTGAATCTGAGACAGCAGCGTTGGCTAGAATTTCTTGCAGCGTATGATCTTGATATCCTGTATACGCCGGGGAAAGCTAACGTAGTAGCAGATGCGCTTAGTAGAAAAACCGCAATCATTGCCAATCTTATAATTACACCTGGATTGATTGATAGGATATCTGTTCTTCAGAAAAGTGACAATTTTGCGAAAGAGATGGTAAAAAGGATTCAAAGGGGCGAAGGCTCTAGTTTCCAAGTGGATACAGAAGGAGTTTTGAGGCTGAATAGAAGAATATGTGTTCCCGACATTCCCGAGCTTAAAAGAGAAGTGCTAGATGAATGCCATAAATCCAAATTTTGCATCCATCCTGGGGTGAGTAAAATGTACAACGATATCAAACGCACTTTCTGGTGGAAGGCAATGAAAAGGGATATTTCTTTGTATGTTAGCAGATGCCCTACTTGTCAATTGGTCAAGAGTGACCAACAAAAGCTAGCTGGACTGTTGCAACCGTTGGAAGTCCCAGGTTGGAAATGGGAACAGATTTCCATGGATTTCATAGATGGTTTGCCGCGAACCAAGAAAGGTAATGACAGTATTTGGGTAATCGTAGATCGCTTCACGAAGACTGCCCATTTTATACCTATCAGGTCCAATCGAACTGCCCAAAGTCTAGCACAGATATATTTCAAAGAAATTGTTAAGTTGCATGGAATTCCCATCAGCATAGTCAGTGATAGAGATCCCCTATTTACTAGCAAATTCTGGGAGGCTTTCCAGACAGAATTGGGAACAAAACTGAATATGAGCACCGCTTATCACCCCCAAACAGATGGACAAACTGAGCGGGTGAATAGAATTCTAGAAGATTTATTGCGGGCTTGTATAATCGATTTTGGTGGGTCATGGGAAGATCATTTGCACTTGGCAGAATTCTCATATAACAATAGTTATCAAGCAAGTTTGAGAATGTCACCATTTGAAGCATTATATGGCAGACCATGCAGATCTCCAGCATGTTGGGTAGAACCTGGCAACAGACTTGTACTAGGACCCGATATGATTAGGGAAGCATCTGATAAAGTGGACTTCATCAAGAAGCGATTGAAAACCGCCCAAAGCGACAGAAAAGTTACGCAGACCCTAGAAGGAGAGATTTGACATTTGCTGTTGGTGAACATGTTTATTTAAAGGTTTCTCCGATGAGGGGAGTAATCAGATTTGGAAAGACTGGGAAGTTGGCACCGAGATTTATTGGTCCCTTTCCTATACTTGAGCGAATTGGAACTCTCGCTTATAGGGTTCAATTGCCAGACTGGTTGCCTGGAGTGCACAATGTATTTCACGTATCTCAACTTAGGAAACATGTGCATGATCCGGATCTTGTTGTAGAAGAAGTAGCGCAACAGGATGTGGAGATAACTCCAGAATTAGCACTCAGAAGAGAGCCATTAAAAATTGTTGGCAAAGAAACTAGAGAACTCAGAAGCAAAAAGGTTCATTTAGTTAAAGTGCAGTGGAGCAGTGATCCTAGAGACTGTACTTGGGAAACTGAGGAAAGCATTAAACAAGCTTACCCCAAATGCAGAGTGGATATCTCTGACTAACTCCGGTGCAAGGTACCATTACCATACTTTGCATTTACATTTTATTTCCTACTTTACTGTTGTTTCCTTTTCGAGGACGAAAAGTTTTAAGTAGGGGAGATTGTAATAACCCGGAAAATACGAGCCAATTTAAAAATTTTAAATTGATTATTTAAAAGAAATTTGAACCATTGAAATAGAATATTTCAATAAATTAGTGAATTAGAAATAGTGAGTCAGTTTGAAAATTTGAATTCAAACTTTGACCGACTATGCAGGGTAGAAAATATAACGGATTTTAGTGAGACCAAAAATATTTAAGTCTGTTAGTAAATACCTTTCTAACGAATCTGAAAAATCGAAGTTTCATAACGAGAATCAAAAGTTATGGCCGAATGAATTTTCAGAAGAGTCGGTATATTGAATATATAGGCCTGGAAAATTGATATTTTGCATATGGCCTCGGAATTCGACGAAACCACTTTTGTCGGGTCTGGGATGTCAAACTATTGCTAGGTTTCAAATTTCATAATTTTTCGAATCAATATGTGAGCGTGGCAAAAGAAAACGCATTTGACCAGTTTCTGTTGAATTTAATCGACTGGAAATTGGCCATTTTTCAAACGGTCTCAGAATTCGACGAAACTAGTTTTGTTAGAACCGTATCGGCAATACGAAACTAGAAAATATTTTTCTGGAATTTTTCTAGTTAGTATGTGACCCCGGTAATTTGAAATGTACGTTTAAAATTCAATATAAGGATTTAATGTAATTTCAACGGAAACTGATTGTAACGATCAAACCAGCTTGCGATACATATCCCATTGTGTTCGGAATGGGGGTAAAACGCTATGGACGACAGGCGGTGGGCCTCGTTTCGAGGTCGTATGTAAAAGTCAACCTTTTTGCAAAATTAAATAATTAAATAATAAATATATATATATATATATTACTTTAATTTTTCCCCCCTTTTCTTCTGCTTGCCCCCCCCATTCATTTACCAGAACGAAATAAAAAAAAAACCTAAATCAAATCGCGCCGCCCCCCCCCCCCTCAAGACCTCGACGCCGACGAAGACCACCACCTCGAAGCCGCCGCCTCGTCTCGAAGTCGCCGACGAAGACCCCGAAGCAAACCCCCCCCCCCTCGAAGCCTGCCGCCGACGCCTCCTTCTACTTCCCTCCCCTTCGCAGCCTGCGGTGTGTAAGTAGGGTTATTTTACTTTTTTTTATTTTTATTTTTGTTTTGCTAATTACTGATTTTTTTTTAAAGATTAAAAACTGAATTTTTAAAGAACTAATTTCTGATTATTTTTAAAGAATTTTAAAACTGAATTTTTAAAGATTTAAAAACTGAATTTTTAAAGATTTAAAAACTGATTTAAAGAATTTTAAAAACTGATTTTTTTTAAAGAAATTTAAAAACTGAATTTTTAAAGATTTAAAAACTGATTTTTTTTAAAGAAATTTAAAAACTGAATTTTTAAAGATTTAAAAACTGAATTTTTAAAGATTTAAAAACTGATTTGAAAAGAATTTATAAACTGATTTAAAGAATTTTAAAAACTGATTTTTAAAGGAAATAAAAACTGATTTTATTTTAAGGTTTAAAATAGAAAAAAGGTTTAAACTTTGAAATAGAAAAAGGTTTAATCTTTTAGTAGAAAAAGATTTGAACTTGCAAAAATAAAGATCATATTTTTAAAAAGAGAAAAGACGGGATTTTTATTAGGTAGAAGGAGCAAGACATTATTTTTGTATTTTTAAAGTAATAAAAATATAATTTTTACATCATAAGAATAATAAAATATAATCTTTATATATTTAATAGCGAAGTCAAAATGCAATCTTTATATATTGAATAACATAGTAAAAATTCGATTTTTTACCTATGTAGAGAATACAGGCAACGAAAGCAACAAGAAGGCGAAATAGGCGAAGATTTCCATAAAGGAAGAGTCGTGTTATTGGATAGCTATTGGTGAGAATTTCTCACTCTTCAATTTCTTGTTATATATATATATATATGTGTGGAAATAAAAGTGAATTGCTATATATAAATATTTATATATATATATATATATATATATATATATATATATATATATATACGCCCCCTCGTCCACAAACCATGGACGATATTTATTGGTTGAAATTGTTGTGAAAATTGGTTGACGGCAAATTGTTGTTTGGAATTGTTTGTGGTTGATATTGAATTGATTGTGGTTGAAAAATACCCGTTTGTGATTGGAAAATATTTGGTTGAAACCACATAGGATTAGTTTGTGGAAATGAAATAAATATAAACATGCCGCCTGCGTGCGAATTAGATGCATGATCCCCATTGTCAAAAACCGCGAGGTTTTAAGGTAGAGCGAGGAGCCGTACTAGGGACGGTGCCGGTTTTAACTACCCTGCCGTTATGCTACCGAAATTTTGAATAATCTTTGTGTGTTAGAATTATTTTCATATGTTGAAATTATTTGCATGCATAGAAATTAAAGCCATATATTGAAACTATGTCCATGTGTGGAAATATTCATGTGTTGAAAAGTGTTGTGTGAAAATAAAATTCATTCGTGAATGAATGAAGTGTATAAACAATAAAAATCATATTTTTTATATATATATATGAAGTATGAAAAATATTCGCCTTATATAAATAATTTCAATCATAAAAATCCCATCTTTCTAATATGAACAACATAAATAAATTGTTCATGTGTGGAAATACTCATTTGTTGAGAAATGTGTGTAGTGGAAAGGTTCATGTGTTGAATAAAAAGATTGAACGATAAAAATTACATTTTTATTGAAACTATGAAGTGTTGAAACCCTACATTGGTTGAATAAATATTTTAAATGATAAAAATATCATTTTTATCATATGTGTGATATGCTAAAGATATGCAGACGTTGAAACAAATATTTGTGATAGAAATATTATTTTTAACATGCATAGGAACTAAATAAAATAGTCATGTGTTGAAATCTACTTTAGTTCGCCAAAATTATCATCTTTGAAATGTGAAGTGTTAAAAATATCCACTTGTTCAAATAAACGTGCATGAGTTGAAATATACATTAACTAGCTAATGATATGATTTTAGCCTATGCATGCGATATTAGAATGAATGGTGTTTTTGAACCAAAGCAAATCAAATATGAAGTTGAATAGAAAATGATAAATGTTAGAAATTGTATATATGTGCATGCATATCTATTGAACAGGTTAAAGCAAAAAGGGGCTAGAGAAGAGGAATAAAATTTTGTGCCCGACAAATAGGTACACATTTACTGTTTTGTTTGGGTGATGATTTTATGAGCCTGTTGGCTAGCTGCTTGGCTTTTTCTTTTTCTTTTTGAGATTAGAAGGACCGGGAACGCTATTTGCGATTTCCCGATGCTCCCGGTGCAGGGGAGGTTATGGCGAAATTTTCCAAAATTTTAAGGTGTTAGAAAAATATTTGAAGTGAAAACGATATAGAAATTATTGAATGGACTATATTTATATATATATATATATATATATATATATATATAATTAAAACGAAACGTGGCCGTGCAGTTCATATTTTGAAACCGTGATTTCAAACGACTAGTGCGGAAGATCCGACCATTGGATTTTCCCGAAACCTCAACCGTTGGGTTCGCCTTGGAAATATCTTTCCAACGGCACCAACTTTGTGAAGATCCGACGGTTGGATTGTCTGGAATGTTTAATTCAAAATTAGGGAAAAACAGCGCCAGAAACGATTATATTTATATATATATATATATATATATATATAAATATAATTAAATTAAATCGAATAACGACGCTGCAGTTCGTAAATTGAAATCGTAAATTCAAATGGTTAGTGTGGAAGATCCGACCGTCGGATTTTCCCAAAACTGGAACCGTTGGATTCGTTTTGAAAAGACCTTCCTAATGATGTAAAATTTGTGAAGATCCAACGGTTAGATTTTCCTATATGTGTAAAACAAAATTAGTGGAAAGCAGCGCCAGTGCATCGAAACGACCTGAAACGTCGTTTGATTAAATATGGCTGTTTTAAATTAAATAAAAATGGCGATATATCGTTATTAAGTGCTATAGACGATATAGAGTGAAAATAAACCAATTTTGTTGTGTTTGCTTGATATGTGATGGTTGAATGTATTTGACGTGAAAATTATAACTAAATAACTGAAATGTGAATGTTGAATAGTTCAACCCTGTGATTAATTGGTTTGAAAATCTAAATATACGTGGGTTATTTGAAAAGGCCGAGTTTATCTCATTTCAAATAATCGATCGACGTTGAGAAGTCGAAGAGTCAAAGACGACTGAAGACCGACGATCTCCACATTGGATGGATGGGCGCTACTGATGCTCGTGATTGGAGTAGCTACCATGAAGGAATTGAAGTAGTAGCCGTCCAAACATATTGTTGATTGTACGGATATGCGAGGAATTGGTGCCTCCGGTTTCGTTCAGACCCAGAACGGACTTGTAAATGGACTGTGTGTCTGACATTGGATTTTGTTCTGTGTTGATTGATCTCTGTTAAATATATATCTGTTTGGCGGCGGAGAATTTATTCTCTTGCTTAACGCCCTTCTCTGAGACGTACGAGCTTAGAGGTTATGTATTGACAGAAATCAGTCGCATGGAGTGGATTGCCTGTGTGGCACGCCTAAGTGGCATATGATCAAGGCTTCTGTTGCAAAGCAAAGTCTTGTGGTTGATGATCAAAGAATGGTCTGTGTGACGTAGCTTTGTGTATAACGTGAATTCGCGAGCCTCACACCCCGGTATGAGTCAAAAACGGGAGAAGGACCCAAGGAGTGCATGACGTTTCTTTCTAGCTATGGTGGTGTCAGTGACCTCCCAGCCCTGACATTTATATCTACTTTTCACCTGTGTGGTTGTTGGAATGCGAGGCGCCTCGATTATAGGTCTGTAAGGACCGGGAAACGTGTGTTCAGGAATTGCCAATCCTCAAAAGTAAGAGAGGGCCGGCCTTGGAGGATCCAGGGGATTGCTGTGTGCGGTCCCGAGGCATTTGCTAGAGTGTCTCGAACGGAGAGGAGCTTGCCCCTTGCCTCGACTCATGAAGGAATCCAATTTCCAATACGAAATATGCGGATGTGATTGTATTACTAGTATGGCGACATAGTGGTATTGGTCATTTATGCCGCCTATGATTGATATTTATGATTGAAATCGCTTTTGAAACATATATGCACTAGTAATAATATCAAGCACTTTTGTTTTATTCGTATGAAGCATCTTTGTCCATTATAAGGTAAAAACTCTATCCTCCGGCTTGCGTTGCATTGTGTGATGGGACATGAGTCTTATAATGGCTTCATTTTATAAAAAGCATTGCGTTGATTTAATCATTTACTTTATTTCATGCACGAGCACTCATTGGAGTAAACCCGTTCCGCGAAAGTGGCGTGGTCCTTTGATTTGCCTTATTATTGTTGTTAATAAGTTGAATGGATTTCTCATACCAGTCCCATGACTGACTCGTAGTTTGTTTCACCTTGCAAACTCGGGTGCCCTTATTTTCACACGGGCAGCCTAGTTACAGGTTTCTGACGCACCTTTTGGCTCATGGCGAGGCTTGACTACACCGTGCTGACTTGGATTTTCTCCGCCATTATTGTATCTATATTATGATTCCGCCACTGGCGATGTAGACTGATATTCCTTTTGTGTACTCTTTATGTATGATTCCGCCTCAGGCGATGGTGACTGATCATGTATCATTATGCACTAAGTTGTATCCTGTACTGTGCTTCTCTGATGTGATGTTATCTATATGATTCCGCTGTCATATGTGTGTAAATTATTCTATTTTCTGTTTATGCTATTATCTGTGATCTGCTTATGATGATTAATGTGTTATATTCCAATGATTATCCTTAACACCGTGTCACGGGGTTTTGGGATCGTCGCATTCGGGTTTTGAACGGCCTTGATCGATTTGGCCCGGGCGGAATCCGGGTCGTTACAATTGGTATCAGAGCTTTGGTTAGCTCAAATCTTTGGAGTACAACTCGTTAGAACTAAACAAAAGACTCATCAAAGGTAGGATTAGTAATATCCTATAAAAGAATACTCGTTAGAGATAGGATCAGTAGTATCCTAGAATGAGAACTCGTTAGAGATGGGGTTAGAAATGCCCTAGAATGAGTTGAGAGTGACAAGTTTATAATTAACGTATTTGTGATTATATATATAATTCGATCTTAGAAAATATGAGTTTTGAATATACAAAAGTTAAATATATTTGAAAAAATAATCAACCAATTGATTGACGATTGTATTTTGTGATTATTAGTTGAACAAATTAAATTATTTAAACAAATAAAGTAATGAAAATTGAGTTGGTTAGTCAAACAACTTTTAGCTTTGTTCCTTTTCGAGGATGAAAAGATTTTAAGTGGGAGAGATCGTAACAACCTGGAAAATTAGAACTAATTTAAAATTTTACTTTAAGGAAATTTTTGTTCATAAATACGTCAGAATTTAAAAAAAGTTTCATTATTAAATTAAATTATTGGATTTAAAAAGTTTTTTTAATAAATTACACAAATAATTTTTCTATCCATTCACATTTCATGAATGTTTACTTTTCTTTCCTATTCCTTTTCTAATTTCCTCAAATTCAGTGCTTCTTTCTCTCCACTCTATTTTTCTGCTAATGTAGCATTCATTGTTTCCTATTTAATGCATACGTTACTCATTTCTATTTAAATATAATAAAAATATGCTAAAACTAACAAATGGAGAGAAAGTTTCTTTATTAGAATTAAACCTTACCTTTCATTCATATTTCACATATTATTCCTTCCCTTTTTCTCCATTAAGTGCACATTTATTTCTTTCCTTACTTCTACAATCATGCATCTTATTTCATTTGCATGTTCTCATTCATTATATTTTCATCCCCTCATTCTCATTTCCTATTTTTCTTGCTTGTTATTTTTTTCTCTAAAAACAAACAATCCTCACACACACACACACACACACACACACACATATATATTATTCCCTTCTATATCTATTCTTGTTTACATTATCTGTATGTATTTGTAGACATTTTCGTTGCCTTATTCTTGTCTGTGCAATTTAATATGTTCCCTACAATTATGATGTTATATGTTTGGAAATTAAAGAAGACACACAAATTTATAGCGATTAGCATCAAACTATTTCTCATGCATTCATTTTCTTTGTTTTCTCTTTCTCTTTATGATTTATTTTTGAATTTTGAATATGAGATAAATACTGCCACCTCAGCCTTAATAAACCACGTTTAATTTATTTATAACTTACCTAATACAAAGGGGGCTTCTTTCTTAAATAAATCATGTACATATCTTTTCATTTCTCATTCTCTATCAGAAAACTCTAATTATTCTTCTTCCTTTTTGAATCTAGATCTACATCTCAAAAATTCATGGAGAAAATTTTCCTCAAAATCCATTTGCAAATGATGGAAGAATGAAGGTAAACAAATCCTATATTCCTCTCTCTCTTATCATCTCCTCTCTAAAATCCATGCCATATTTTCAACAACTTAATTCATGGAAATTAAAGAGATTCTCTTGCTCTTTATTTCTATACGGACATGATGAATTTTCGTGGCCTGCTCTGCTCGCAATTGCCACTCAAAGTCGCTTTCTTTACAACGTTTTTGGGTGAGGCTGGGCCCACCGAATTGGGGACGGCGCTGGGTGCGGGGAGGAGTCGGATCGGCGATCGATGGGCAGCGTTAAATCTGAGACAGACGACCTCTAGAGGCGGCGGGATGGAAGATTTCAACTCGACGGGTTTTGAGTTCTCCTGAAGAAGAAAACGATGAAGGGGGTGAGGATTAAAGAAGGATTAATTAAATTAATTATTAATTAATTTCAGTAATTACTCGTTTAATTTATGCAATGTTTAATATGCCGTAACTAGTTCAAATCTAATCAGAATTTGATGAAACTGAAAGCGTTGCTATGACAATCTCAAAGCCCATTCGATGGTGTTAAGGATAATCATTGGAATTTAACTCATTAACATCATTAGCAGAGTACAGATAATAGCATAAACAACAAATAGAATAATTTTACATAGATATGACAGCGGAATCATAACATGTAACAACATCAGAGTAGCACAGTGTAGGATATAACTTAGTGCATAAAAAGTGAATGATCAGTCAACATCGCCGTAGCGGGATATACACATACAATGAGAAATAATAAAGATATCAGTCTACATCGCCTGAGGCGGTACATATACATAGGATAATACATGCTGGAAGTAAATCAGTCTACATCGCCATAGGCGGAATCATATACATAAGATAAGGATAGCGGAAAGTCAATAGCCAAAATACAAGTAAATCTAATCCTCGCCATCAAGCCAAAAGCGCACTCCGTGCTGCAGTGCTAAGCCAAAATAACCTGTCATCTGTCAACTAGGCTTCCCGTGTGAAAATAAGGGCACCCGAGTTTGCAAAGTGAAACAAACAACGAGTCAGTCGTGGGACTGGTATGAGAAATCTACTTAACTGGTTTAACAACAATAATAAGGCAAATCATAGGACCATGCCACTTTCGCGGAACGGGTTTACTCCAGTGATTGCCAGTGCATTTAAAAACAAAGTAAATTCTTTAAATAATGCAATGCTTTTAAAAAGAATGATGCCGTTATAAGACTCAAGCCCCATCACACAATGCAACGCAAACCGGAGGATAGAGTTTTACCTTATAATGGCCAAAATATGCTTAATACGTGCAAAGCAAAATCACTTGATATTATTACTAGTGCATATATGTTTTAAAAGCGAATTCAATCATAAATATCAATCATAGACGGCATAAGTGCCCCATACCACTATGTCGCCATATGAGCTCTACAATCAAATCCGTTATTTCGTATTGGAAATTGGATTCCATCATGAGTCGAGGCAAGGGGCAAGCTCCTCTTCGCTTCGAGACACTCTAGCAAATGCCTCAGAACTACACACTCTGGGTAACCCTTAGATTCGGCTGGGCTGGTCATTTCTTACGTTGAGGATTGGCAATTCCTGAACACACGTTTCCCGGTCCTTACAGACCTAATATTGAGGCGCCTCTCATTCCAACAACCACAAAGATGAAAGTAACATAAATGTCAGCCAGTTTAAGCATTGACACCATCATAACTAGAAACAAACTTCGTGTTCTCTCAGCGGTCCTTGTCCCGTTTTTGACTCATACCAAGGTGTGAGGCTCGCGAATCCACGCTATACACAAAGCCAAACCACATAGGCCATAGTTTGATCATCGACCACAAGACTTTGCTTAGCAACAGAAGCCTTGATCACTGCATCTTGGCAAGCCATACAGGCAATCCACTCCATACGACCGATTTCTATCGATATATAACCTCTGAGCTCGTACGTCTCAGAGAAGGGCGTTAAGCAAGAGAATAAATTCTCCACCGCCAAACAGATATATATTTAACAGAGATCAATCAGTACAGAACAAAATCCAATGTCAGACACACAGTCCATTTACAAGTCCGTTCTAGGTCTGAACGAAACCGGAGGCACCATATTCCTCGCATATCCGTACAATCAACACATACGTTCAGACGGCTACTACTCCAGTCCCTTCAAGGTAGCTACTCCAATCAAGAACCTCAGCAACGCCCATCAATCCGATACGTAGATCGTCGATCTTGAACCGTCTTCGTATTTTCGACTATGAATCGTTCGATCAATTATTTGAAATGAGGGTTAGCTCGGCCTTTTCAAATAATTCATGTATATTTAGAATTCAAATTCTTTCTATGGTTAAATTATTCGACATTCATATTTTAGTTCTTTAGTATAATTTTCGTGTCAAACACATTCAACCTTCAAATATCAAGCAAACCAAGTAAAATCGGTTTATTTCCAATCCATATCGCTTATAATATTTTATAACGATTTTTCGCCATTTTTATTTATTTAAAAATGGCCATATTCAATTAAATGACGTTTCAGGTCATGCCGTGGCACTGGCCCTGTTTTCCCCCAAATTTGTTTTACACATATCGGGAAATCTAACTATTGGATTTCTACAAAGTTAATATCACTGGGAAGATATTTCAAAAGCGAACCCAACGGTTCGAGTTTCATGAAAATCCGACGGTCGGATCTTCCGTACTAGTCGTTTGAAGTTACAGTTTCAAAATACGAACTGCAGCGTCGTTATTCGATTTGATTTAATTATATTTATATTTATATATAAATATAATCGATTCTGGTGATGTTTTTCTTCAGATTTGAATTAAAAATTCCAGATAATGCAACCGTTGGATCTTTACAAAGTTGGTGCCGTTGGAAAGATATTTCCAAGGCAAACCCAACGGTTGCGGTTTCGGGGAAATCCGATGGTCGGATTTCTTGTACTAATCGATTGAAGTTACGATTTAAAAATACGAACTGCACAACATCGATTCATTTTAATTTAATTTATATTTTTATATAAATAAATATAGTTCATTCTGCGATTTCAATATCGTTTTCACTTCAAATATTTCACTAACGCCTTTATATTTCGAAAAATTTCGCCACAACCTCCTTTGTACGGGAAGGGGTTTGGAAATTTATTGGGCCGTATTAGGTACCCAATAAATCCTAATAAGCGTACACATATTTATAGTGATATATTCCGGTGTCCACAGGGGAGTGTGTAGAGATCATAACTCCAGAGAATAAATTCTCGTCACCCTATAAATGGTTTTTGTGCCTTAATGACCAGAGAGACGTGTTTATTGTCATCTCCAGACCTGGGTGGTTTTTTTATTAATCTGCTATTTTACCGTTACAATTTATATAGTTCAGATCAGTCATCAGTTCAACCTGTAATATATAGTCATCGTCATACTAGCCTCTCACTCGTATGGTAAATCTTCAACCTCGTCACACAAGCTCCAAATGCTTATGTGGTATATGATGAAGTATGCCTATCGTCAAGAAGTATGCCATGTAGTGTAGTTCAAAATTAATTGTTACTATCCTATGGCGATGTTTATTATTACACACTGAATAACCAGCACTCCGCATCCAATGACATTCACAGGAGTTGATATAAAAATAAAATTGCGCAGCCAACTCATTAAGGCTTACCTATTTTTCGGGCACGCAAATAATTTCTTTACTCAACTGCTAATCCATTTTCTCTGTTCAACACATGTGTGTGTGTATATATATATATATATATATATATATATATATATATATATATATGCAGAACAAAGCTAATAATAATATCTCTAGCGAACAAATATTTATTTCAACACACTATTATTTTTAACACTTATACATAGGATAAAATGATATTTTTGATAAACAAAAATATATTTCAACTCTTCGCTATTTTATTATAATCCTAACCATGTTAAAAATAATATTTATAACCCTCGAACATTTATTTCAACATGTGTGTATTTTTAGCACTTCATATTCACAATAAAAATGTAATTTTTTTTGTTAAATCCATTTATTTAAAACACGAATACCGTTCAACACATGAATTTCTATTCAACGAATGAATTTCTATTCAACACATGAATGTTCTCTATAGTTTGTATATATAATAAAAATGTGATTTTTATTGTGAAAGCAATTTATTTAAAACACGAATACCATTCAACACATGAATTTCTATTCAACGAATGAATTTCTTTTCAACACATGAATGTTCTCTGTAGTTTGTATATATAATAAAAATGTGATTTTTATTGTTAAAGCAATTTACTTAAAACACGAATACCATTCAACACATGAATTTCTATTCAACGAATGAATTTCTATTCAACACATGAATGTTCTCTATAGTTTGTATATATAATAAAAATGTGATTTTTATTGTTAAAGCAATTTATTTAAAACACGAATACCATTCAACACATGAATTTCTATTCAACGAATGAATTTCTATTCAACACACGAATGTGGTTTCAACCTATGAAAAATAATTTCAACAAATGAAAATAATTCTAACGCATGAATATTTCAGAAAATTTCGACAGCATAACGACAAGGTAGTTAAAACCGGCACCGTCCCGAGTACAGCGCCTCGCTCTACCTTAAAACCTCGCGGTTTTTGGCAATGGGGATTTCATGCATCTAGTTCACACGTAGGCGGCATGTTTTATTTTCATTTCCACAATCCTATTCTAATTTGTTTCAACCACAAGAGGGTATTTTTCCACCATAAAGGTATTTTTCAACCACAGTCCAACAATATCAACCACAAACAATTATTTTCAACCATTCGTCATACCACATATTTTCACGCCAATCACAAGCAATAAATATCGTCCATGGTTTGTGGGCGAGGGGGGTTTATATATATATATTATATTTCACTTGCATTTCAACACAATTCGAAGCATATATGTTTCATACAACGCTTGTATAATTTATACATCGCTGATATAACTTATACAACATATGTACATGAGGTATACAATGCGTATATAATTTACACTTCGCTTATATAATTTATACAACACGATTTCATTCACACATTTGAATTTAGATTTCTCACTTTAGTTTTCGAGGTGCTAAAAATCATAGATAGCTCAAAAAAATCCGCGGTCTCTCTAGTTGGTAGAGAGCCTCCTTGCGGTCACGATGTTTCCTGTTTCATCGAATTTCGTTAACACATCATAAAGATATGATTTTTCAAAGTTTGCAACACTTAAAAGTGTTATTTTCAATTCAGAAAATTAAAGACGTTTACCTTCTGAAATCTTCGAAACTAGGGTTCGATCTTTCTCCTCGATCGTTGCACGATGTTCCAATCCAGTCGCACCACGTGGTAGAGGAGAGAGTAGCGCTCAGATCGGTGGCAGAAACGTCGAGCTCGGTGGTCTGAATCGGCGGTGGCGGCGGCTCCAAGCGGGCGACTTCAGGAGGCCGATTCTATACTGACCGTTAGCGGGTGTTCTTGGTATGGATTTAAAGAGGGGAGTGAGAGCTTCAATAAGTTGCAAAGGGAGGGGGGTTGATTCTTCTTGGATTGATCAAAAAATGGGAGGGAAGATCGGAGCTTTTTCCGTCGTGCAGAGGGAGGGGGTAATCAGGTTTTGACTAGTCAAAAGGGAAGTGAGAGAGAAAGAGAGTGATTGGCCATTATATTTTATTTTTAATTTATTTTAAATTCAAAAATATCCTTTTCTCTAAACGAACACCAATTTCAACCCAACGACTGTCGCCCCTAGCTAAATACCCCCATCCCGGACACAATGGGATACGTTTCGTAGGCCAATTCGATTTTTACAATCAGTTATTTTTCAAATTAAAGTATATAACATTCAATATTCAATTTGAACGTACATTTCAATTTGCCAGGGCCACAAACTGATTCGAAAAATTCCAGAAAAATAAATCTAGCTATGTTTTGATGCTATGGTCTCAACAAAACTAGTTTCGTCGAATTCTGAGATCGTTTGAAAAATGGCCATTTTGTGGTCGATCCAATTTAACAGAAATCAACCAATCACATTTTCTTTTGCCACGCTCACATACTAGCTTCAAGAATTATGCAATTAGAAACCTAGCAATAGTTTGACATCCTGGATCCAACAAAAGTGGTTTCGTCGAATTCCGAGGTCGTTTGCAAAATGACTATTTTTAAGGGCTATATATACTCTATAGCGACCTTTCTGAAAATTCATTTGGCGATAACTTTTGATTCCCGCTATGAAACTCCGATTTTTCAGATACGTTAGAGAGGTATTCATAAACAGATTTAAATATATTTTTTTCACTAAAATCTGTTATATTTTACACCCGATACAGTCAGTTAAAGTTTGAATTGAAATTTTCAAACTGCCACACTACTTCTAATTCATTATTTATTGAAATATTCTATTTCAATTGTTCAAGTTCCTTGAAAATAACCAATTTAATTTTTTTTTTAAATTGGCTCGTATTTTCTGGGTTGTTACAGTTGCGACCATAAATTCAAGATCCACATGATGGAAAAGTCTGAAACAGATTTGGAGCTGACTGCAAATTAAGAAGGAATAAAACCCCTAATGTGAGGTTTCTTAATTTATAATTAAAATAAATTGTTATTCATTGGAAATCATTATCTATTTTCTGTTAAGATTCATATTGTTTGTGGTGCGTGATTTGAATTGGTTGATGCTGGTTGTGTTGATCTGTTTGATTTGATTGAAATTTATGTACAAATAAATATTTATATTTATTTATCATACTAAAGATTGAAATTTATGTACAAACAAATATTTACATTTATTTGTCATACTAAAGATCAAAAATTTATGTACAAATAAATATTTACATTTATTTGTCATACTAAAGATTGAAATTTATATACAAATAAATATTACATTTATTTGTCATACTAGAGATTGAAATTTGTTTACCAATAATAAATGTTCATTTTCAATTGTCATATTAAGTTGACATTTATTTAGAACAATGTTGTGTCATATTAATATATCATTTGTGTTAGAATCATGTTATGTGAATAAAAATGTCATTTATGTTAGAATCATGTTATGTGAATAAATATGTCATTTATGTTAGAATCATATTATGTAAATAAATATGTCATTTATGTTAGAATTATGTTATGTGAACAAATATGTCATTTAGGTTAGAATCACGTTATGTAAATATGAATGACATAAATAAAAATGTCATTTATGTTAGAATCATGTTTTGTAAATAAAAATGTCATTCATGTTAGAATCATGTTATGTAAATAAAAATGTCATTTATGTTAGAATCACGTTATGTAAATAAAAATGTCATTTATGTTAGAATCACGTTATGTGAATAAATATGTCATTTATGTTGGAATCATGTTATGTAAATAAAAATGTCATTTATGCAAGAATCATGTTACGTGAATAAAATATCATTTATGTTAGAATCATGTTATGTAAATAAAAATGTCATTTATGTTAGAATCATGTTATGTATATAAAATATCATTTATGTTAGAGAGTTAATATGTCATTTATGTTAGAGAATTAATATGTCATTTATGTTAGAGAATTAATATGTCATTTATGTAGAAAATTAATTTTGAATAAATATGTCATTTATGTAGAAAACATATTTTGAATATATATCTCTTTTAGTTAGAAAACATATTTTGGAAATGAACATGTTAATTAGTTAGAATATATTTTTGGCAAACAAATATGTCATTTATTTAGAGTATATTCATGTTACACAAATATGTCATTTATTTAGATTATTTTTACGTTACATAAAAATGTCATTTATTTAGAGTATATTCATATTACATTAAAAATGTCATTTATTTAGAAAATGTCATATTGAAATAAAAATGTCATTAGAAAATGTCAGGTAAAAATAAAAATGTCATTTTGTTAGGGAATGTTATGTTGAAATAAAAATATGTCAATGATAAAATTTTCATTTTTTATAGTGCATGTAGAAATGATTTAAAATGATCATTAGTTGGAAATACAAAAATATGTAAAGAGTAGAACATTATCATTATTATGTTAGCAATATTAGAAAATTGGTAATATGTTAAAAATATGATTTGGGCTAGTTAAAACATTATCATAATAATGATAATATTAGTATGGTAGTTGAAATTAAATCATAAATATTCATTTATAATTTTAAACAGTGAAAATTTGTTAAATAGAAAATAATTCAAACCGAATTATAATTGGTTAAATTTATTAACCAATGATTTATTTATATAAACTGTTGTTGTTTGAAAAGCCCATACAGGTATTGGGATGATATTTGTCATACACTATTCTCAGTATTTAGTTGTATGTCAATCGATGGATTGACAGTCTGTGATTAGTGTTATTTATTTATTTTAATGCGCAACAATTATAACTCTGGATGTGAATGGATTCTTTAATGATTATTTATCATTATCGTTGTATACATCCGATGTATGAAATCCATATAATTAGAATTATATGGTAATTGATTGAGTCGCATTCCGATTCAGAATGTCCTTAAGTACAGAATATGTTAAAATAAAGAACTTTTTTTGAAAAAAGAATATTTTAAAGTAATGAATCTTTTAAATGAAGAATAAATCTTTAAATTAAGATTTAATGAAGTTTTCCAATTAATTAATATTTAATTGGAATTAGATAAAATAAATTGTATTTTTGGGTTTGTCGTGAATGGTGTCTTCAATAACACTATTCTTAAATCTAGTTGAGAAAAGAATAAATCTTTAAATTAAGATTACGAGAGTTTTCCATTATGTTTAGTAATTGGAATAAAATGGAATGTGAATTGGGTTTATTGTGAACCGTGTTTTTAATGACATTTTTCTTTAACCCAGTTAACAGTGAAAATATAATTTGGAAGTTATAAATCTTTTATTAAGATTTAATGGAAATTCTCCAAAGTAAAGTTTTCTAAATTTAATATATTAAATTGGAATTGAATGGGATTCGGTTTAATAATAATCGAGATGAGATTCTGTAAAAGAAGAACATTACTATATATGGAATTTAAAAGGCTTTGCCATTATCCCATTTATATTATTAGTCTGATACGAAAATTTATATCGATTATATATTGATTTGATTTCTGTGAAAATTCCATATTTAATGGAAAATGATTTTGGGTTTATCGTGAACTGTGTTTTAAATGACATTGGTTCTTTAATCCAGTTAAAGATAAGATTAATGTCTTAAATTTGAATAATCATAAAATAATGATTTTTGATATTAAAATCAAATTGGAGTTTTAATGAATCTTTAAAAATAAGATTAAAGAATAAATTTATTAAAATTTATCTTTGATAAAATTAATGGGAACCTTTCCCTAGTATTGTGAGTATTTTATTAAAGGAATATTCTGAATTGGAGTGAGGCGTATGATGTGTTCTTATAGCACTTAATTATTGATTATAAAATACAACCGTTATTCGAAAAGACCGGGTTTAACCCATTCTGAATAATTACTACTACGATTTAAAGTCGAAGGTCCGAGGTCTTCACATCATTTGGAAGATTACTGATGTCATGATTGGGAGGCATCCCAAGACAAGGTAATAAGTGGTGATCGTCCGGACGTACTTGGAGATCGACGGATATGCGAGGACCTATCTCCTGTATTGGACGTATAGGACGAGGAATAAGGTGTCTCCGGTTTTGTTCAGACCCAAAACGAACTTGTAAATGGATGTATGTCTGACAATGGATTTCGTTCTGTGTAAATTGATGTCTATTAAATATATATATATATATATATATATATATTTGGTGGCAAAGAATTTATTCTCTTTCTTAACACTCGGTTATATATTGATAGACATCAGTTGCATGGCATGAGCTGTCAATGTGGCATGCCAAGATGCAAATGATCAAGGATTTTTTTGAAAAGAAGAGCTTTGTGGTTTATGATCAAACCGTAGTCCATTTAGGCATAGCTTTGTGTATAGCATTACTTCGCGAGCCTCACACCCCGGTAAGAGTCAGAAATGGGACAGGGGACCGCAGGGAGTCTACACGTTTCTTTCTAGCTAGAAGTGGTATCATGGTTTATCAAGCCCTGACATTTTACTTATGTGGATGATGGATTACAAGGCCTCGGTTATATTGGTCGATAGTGACCAATTTATAGGTTCAATAGGACTGGGAAACGTGTGTTTAGGAATAACTAATCAATTAAGCGTATATTTGTGGACCGACCCTGCAGAATCCAAGGGTTTACTACGGGGGATCCTGAGACATTTGCTAGAGTGTCTCAAATCGGTAAGGAGATCGTCCCTAGCCTTGAATCATGATGGAAACCCAATTTCCAATACGAAATTACGGTTTTGATTGTAAACCTATGTATAGCGACATAGTGTATGGTAGTTATGCCGTCTAGGATTGATATATTTACTCTGAAGTGTTTTAAAACTGATTAGACACTAATAATAATATTAAAATATTATTTTCTATGAATCAAGTATGTTTGATCATTATAAGGTAAAACTCTATCCTCCGGTTTGCGTTGCATAGTGTGATGGGACTTGAGTCTTATAATGATTTCATTTTTCTAAAAAGCATTACGTTGTTTTGAATAAAAAATTATTTATTTTGTGCACTGGAAATCCAATGGAGTAAACCCGTTCCGTGTTAGCGGCATGGTCTTGTGATTAGCCTTATTATTAGATAAGTTAAGAAAGATTTCTCATACCAGTCCCATGACTGACTCGTAGTTTGTTTCACTTGCAAACTCGGGTGCCCATATTTTCCATACGGGCAGTCGAGTAGCTTATTTTGCAGATATTTTGAGTTGGATTCTGGATTGAAGCATAAAGTTGTGTCCAGAGCATTGATAGTCTTCTGCTGCTTTGTATTAAATTCATTGTAAATTTATTTTCCACTGTATTTATTCTGATGTACTCTGATATTCTGTACTCTGATGTAACATTATTATGATGTTTATAAAAGTTTGCTGTTATTTGTTCTAATGTGTTGTATGCCCAAATTTAGCGTATTCGGGTTTTGAACAGTCTTGATCGATTTGGTCTGGGCAAAATCCGGGTCGTTACAGAATCTTTAACTAGATTGAAAGTTTAATGGTAATTAAATTTACCAAATTCCAGAAATATTTAGAGATGGAGTACCACTAATTTTACACCACGCGATTGTTAAATCTTTAATTAGATATGAACGTGAAATGGTAATTAAATTACTTATAACCCAGTGGGTGTTAGATATAGAGTACTACCATTTTTGCTCCATGGGATGAATAGATTGGGATTGGAAATAATAAAATAATAAATGATTACTTCGGTAAGGCTCGATAATCCCAACTAGTTTTATAAAACCTTAATTCGGTTTAGAATTGGTAAAGGATAATATAAAATCTTTTGAAATGGTTTTTAAAGGAAGATTAAACAATAAGTTTAAAAGAATTTATATTTGATAAAATTAATGGGAACCTTACCCAAAGATATTAATATTTGAATAAAAGAATATTCAGGATTGGAATGAGGCGTATGATGTATTTATATATCACTTGATTATAAGATGTGCAAGTTATTCGGAAAGACCAGGTTTAACCCATTCTGAATAACTATTATGATGATTAAAAGTCGAAGATATTGAAGATGGTGCAAGACTGACAATCTTCACATCGAATGGATTTCTACTGTTGCCTTTGATTGGAGTTGCTGCCTTGAAAGGGTTAAAGTGGTAGTTTTCCGGACGTACTTGTTGATTCTTCGGATATGCGAGGGCCTCTCTCCGGTATTAGACATATGGGACAAGGAATAAGGTGCCTCCTATTTCGTTCAGACCCAGAACGAACTTGTGAATGGATTGTATGTCCAACATTGGATTTCATTCTATGATGATTGATTTCTATTGAATATATATCTATTTGGTGGAGGAGAATTTATTCTTTTGCTTAACACCTTTCTCTGAGACGTATGAGCTTAGAGGTTATATATTGATAGACATCAGTAATATAGCATGAGTTGTCAGTGTGGCATGCTAAGGTGCAATGATCAAGGCTTTTATTGAAAAGCAGTGTCATGTGGATGATGATCAAAGCACGGCTTTAATTATCATAGCTTTATGTATGTCGTTAATTCGCGAGCTTCACACCCCGATATGAATCTGGAACAGGATGAGGGACTACAGGAAGGACATGCGTTTCTTTCTAGCTAGGAGTGATGTCATGGTATAGAGCTCAGACATTTTACTTATGCAGATGTTGGAAAGCAGGTATCTCGAATTTGAGTCCCTAATGGCTCTTGATATGGTTGACATACTGACCAAATTGTATGCCCCATAGGGCAAGGAAACGTATTGTTCAGGAATAACCAATCCACTAAAGTAAGTGCGGATCAGCCCTAAAGATCCTAGATGCAGTTGCTACTGAATCCTGAGACATGGGAGGCTATATTGTCTCAAAATGAAAAGGAAGATCCTTGCTTTGGTTCATAGATGGAATCCAATTTCCAATACGCGACTTTTCGGTATTAGATGTAAACCTATCTATGGCGACATAATATATGGTACCTATGCCGTCTATGATTGATACATTTATATTTGAAGTTGATTTTGACATTATGCATTTATAGTAATATCAAAATGATTTGTTTTAAGCGTATCAAGCATGTTTGACTATTATACGGTAAAACTCTATCCTCTTGCTTACATTGCATTGTGTGATGGGACGTAAGTCTTATAATAGTTTCATTTTCCTAAAAGCATTGCGTTGATTATAAATTGTTTTGTTTCAGGCTTTGGTATTCACATGAAGTAAACCTCTTCCGTGACATACGGCGTGGTCCCGTGAATTACCTGATTTTAAATTAATGTTTAATAACTGTTTTAAGTTCTCACACGAGTCCCTGACCTGGAGTTTATTGTTTTCGCCTAAATTCTAGGTGCCCATATTTTCCGCATGGGCAACTAGTAGTTTTGGTTTTGCAGATTTCTATTTAACAGGATCCTAGTTTACAGCTGGAGCTATATTAGGAAAACTTTGTATCTGTGTATTTCTTTCAATTGTGGTAGTTGATGTATTTCCGCTGTGCATTGTATTTATATATTTTTTATTTCCCCTGCTATGTAAATTTTTAATTTCTGATATTATTTTTCCGCTATGTAATATTTATTCGTACTCTGATATTCTTGTACTCTGATGTAAATTGTTGTAATAACAATGAAATGTTCTTGTGTTTGTTTTCTGATGCGTCGTGTTCTCAAAACCATTCGGGCTTCGAACGGTCTTGGTCGGTTTAGCGATCGATTCGGACCGAGCGAAATTCGGTGCGTCACAGGTGGTACATAGCTTTGGTTTACCATGCTCGAGAACAAGACACATTAGAACCGAATGAGAGAATTCATCAAAGATAGAATTATTAACATTCTATTTAGGAATATCCATTAGAGATAGGATCAGTAGCATCCTAGAATGAGAAACTCGTTAGAGATGGGATTAGTAATGCCCTAGAATGAGTTGAGAGTGATATATTTATATGTAACGTATTTGTGATTATTATATAATTCGATCTTAAATCATATTCTGAGTATATAAAAGTTATATCTTTAGAAAGATAAATAATCAAATTTAGCCAAAGATAATGTCTAATTTATTTAAATCGGACCTCATAAGTAAGCAAACAAAAAGCAAAAGAAAATCAAACAACTACATAAGCAATTTCTTTGGCAATTTCGGACCTTGAATATACGAAAACACTTAGTATTTAATTGAGTTAAGTTAAACTGAATTACAAGTTTAGTTAGAATTGGATATGTACATATATATGTTGAGCAGGTTAATGGCTTCGCGTTGAGTAAAGAAATAAATTATGTGCCCGACATATAGGTGAACCTTAATGAGTTGGCTGCGCAATTTCATTTATTATAAACTACTGTGAATGAATTTGGATGCGCTATGATGGTTGCTCTGTGTTAAATACAACGTACGCCATAGGATAGCAACAAATAAGTTATAAACTACATAACATTACATACATCATGAAGGCAGCATGTCATATCATATTCCATATAAGAATTTGGTTCTTATATGACGAGGTTTGGATTACCATATGAGCGAGATTCTTGTATGGTGAGGATTGGATTACATATTGTACAGAAGACTGATTATGGACTTAATAACATATAAAGGTGCTCGGGGCAGGATTTAATAAAAACCCTACACAGGTCTGGAGATGAAAAAAATTCACGTCTCTCTTGTTTTTAGTTACGGCACATGGATTATTTTATTTCCAACACTGGGGCAAGGTATGAGATTTCGGCCTTTTTACATGTCTCCCTTGGGCATACATAGGTCACCAAAATCCTGTATGCTTTTTATTGATTTATTAGGTGCCTAATACGTCCCAATAAGCTTTTCGAACCGTCCCCGTAAAAAAGAGGTTATAGCAAAAAAATTCGAAACTTTAGGGTGTTAGCCAAATTTTGAGAAATTAGAAAATTCTTAAAAACTTAAAAGTTGAAGAAATCAAACCAGAATGAATGTTGAGTTGGTTAGTTAAACAACTTTCAGCTCCGTTCCTTTTCTAGGAGGAAAAAGTTATAAGTGGAGGAGATTGTAATAATCTGGAATTTCTGAACCAATTTAAAATTTTATTTTTAATTGATTTAATGGAATATAAGGATTTAAAATGATTTATTTTGGAAATTAACGATTTAAAATTTATTAAATCGAAGTTAGAACATATATATTTAAAATTTAATTAAAATGAACTCAAAATGGCGCAATAGTTTGAAAATTCGATTTTAATTTTCAATTGAATGTACGGAATTCAATATAAATCGGATTTCGATAAAACAAGAAACGTTGGAATTTTTTGAACTATAATTCTCTAACGAATATAAGAAACTGAGATTTTGTTTTATAAATTGTAAGTTATGTCCAGTTTAAAATTTAGAATAGTCATTATGGATTTTATTTATATTTTAATATATAATATATAGCTCTTAAAAATAGCCATTTTGCAAAAGACCTCGGAATTCAATGTAACTTTTTTTATTAAATCCATAGCGTCAAATAATGGTAAGATTCCAAGTTTCGTGATTTTTAGAATCAGTATGTAGTCGTGCGTGATTTTTAAAGTGAAAAACATATAATATTTTGACTTTAAAAATTCTTTGTTTGTGCATATGATCTTGGAATTCAACGAAACCAATTTCGTCGTGTCTATAATGTCAGAGAGTAGCTGCATATCAATTTTCATTGAAAACGGAATCCGTAGGTGACCACGTGGATTTTTAAACAATGAAAATGAGAGAAATTTGAGTATAATAAAATATAAAATCAATAAAAAAATAATAATTCTTCCTATCCTATATAATATCCTTACCATCTCTAAGCCTAACCTAATTTTTCTCTAGTCAAACCAAGCGCTTCCTCCACTAAAAGAAATCTAAACGTGAGCACTCAATCTTCTTCTATTTTTTAAAAATCGTACACTCCTCTAAAAATCTTGAAAATTATAATTTGCGATCCTTGAGTGAGGAGCTTCAGTTTGATGCCCATTTCATGAAGTACGACACAAATTCATGGAGCACCGAAAATCGCAGGATGCGTTTTTATTTGTAGGGTTCCAAAATTCTTGATTTTGGAACATTGATAGAAGAATTGAATGTTGAAGTGGTGTTTATGGTATTAAGAAATATTGTTTGTGAAATTTTGGTGAAATTTGGACATAAAAACTTGCGCAACTTTGTAGTAGCCGTTGGCTTTTTGTTTGAGATTGGAAGTTTGATGGAGTAGTGTTGTAGTTTTTGGAGTGAGGATGGAAGCTCTCGGCAAGAGATGAATTTTGGTGATTGTTGCGTGATATTTATCGAAGTAGAAATGGAGAATGAATCATGGGAAGAGCTGCTTGAAAAGCCATGGATGAGCAGCGTACACCAGTAGGAAAAGATGGATTAGAGGGATATATTAGTGGTAAGAAAGGTGATTAAGTTTAAAATATATATTAAATTATTAGTTAATGATTTTTTAATGTATCGAAACTTGTAAAAAGCATAACTTTTTCGTATGAACTCGGAATTTAGCGAAACAAGATCTATTGGAACCGTATCGATGAGAGCTTCACAACAAAACTGACTGGGTCCAATTTGGAGCTTGTTTTAATTTGGGGCAAATACAAACCCAAATGGTACTAAAATCGCCAATTAAAGAATGACGGAGTGGAAAACAAAGGTGAGAACTCACCCACTAAATAATTTTGTTAGATTATTATGTCGTAGTTAATTGTGCATTCTAGGTTGCCAGTTAGAAATTGCATCATATAGTTATATTCTCCTTTACATGTAATATCCTTTTGGAGTTCAACACATGAATTCTTCACAAATCCCTTGATTTAGAAGCGTTGTATGGAAATTAGCAACACTCGCATTTCATATGACGTGGATGGACACTTGTGGCGCCTTAAATGGCATTTGGTAGTTGAGTATTTATTTATTTTGACTATGGTGTGTGAATTGTATGCAAGTGATTGATTTTAATTAATTATTGTTGTTTGAAAACCCCACAAGGTCTGGGGATGATAATTAATTCACATCTCCCTTGGATTTAATTGTATGTCAACCGATTGATTGACAGACTATTATAAGCGTTATTTAATTATTTAATGCTTACACAGTTGTAAATTGCACTCTGGATGTGAATTGAATGTATAATAGTTGATTATCACTATTTTTGAATACATGCGATGTATGGAATCCATATAAATAAATTTATATGGTAATTGATTGAGTCTAATTCCAATTCAGAAATAACGGATAGTTTAAAAATAAAATTCAGAGAAGAATCAGAATATGATTTTGACATCAAATTTTTGATGGACACAAAAATATATAAAAATATGAAGCCGAGTTAAATATATAAACATTATTTTAACTTGAACGAATTTTTATATCGATTTTATTCATTTTGAAAATGAATATCGAAAGACTGAATTTCAAATATGACATTTCGAAAATATTATCATTTTGAGATCATAATAAAATGCGATGTTCAATTTGAATATAAAATTGAAATGGAAGTTGAAATCATTTTAAAACAAATTTATAAATATTTTATAAAATAAGTTTTAAATAGAAATCTACGATATATATATATATATATATATATATATATTATATAAGGGCTTGAATGGAACGTGTCGCGCAGCGCCCGTTCGCGAATTTCAACCATTGACTTCAAATTGATGTAACGGGAGATCCGACCTTAGATTCTCCTAAAACCGGAACCGTTGGGTTCGTATCAAAAAGATCTTCCCAATTAATATAAGAGATTTAAATTTGAATGGTTGGATTTTGAATTATGTCCAAATCAATTTTAGAGAAGGTCGCCATGAAGGCAGTTTGGTGGCCAATATTGGAAACCGACTGTAAGGGCCTAAATAAAATTATTAGAAATTTGGAAAAATTGTGTAAATTCATAATAAATGATTTGGAAAGATTTTGGAGTAAAAATTCAAATATTGAAAAGATAAAAAAAATTACCTGAATGGACTAGTTAACAACAAGAATTATAATCCAATGGTTTTTAGAAATAAATAAATTGGATTTGTAAATGGTTTTTAAAATAACCAAAATTTTCCAACGTATGAATTGGAAAGGATTTAAATGGAAATAATCTTTGGAATATTTCGATATTGGATTCCGTGAGTATGCATATATTGTTGAGGAATTTGAAAGATATGGATATCTTTATTCCCAATACAATGTCCATTAGTTTCAGAATTTGATATTGAATATAAGTCAGTATAATTTCTATTCAGAGCCTTGTATTTAATATCAAATGGGATTTTGGGTTCGTCGTGAATAGTGTCTTCAATAACATTGTTCTTAAACCTGGTTGAGAATTGAATAAATCTTTTAATTAAAATTTAGAGAAATTTACAAGTTAAATAATTTAATTGGAATTAAATGGAAGTTGATTTTGGGTTCGTTGTGAACGATATTTTAAATGACATTTGTTTTTTAGCCTAATTAACAGCGAAGATATGATTTGATATCTATAAATCTTTTAATTTAAATTTAATGGAAATTGTCCAAAGTAAAATTTTCCAATTTACTACATTAAATTGGAATTGAATGGAGTTCGATTTAATAATAATCGAGATGAGCTTCTGTAAAGGAAGACCATTACTATATATGGATTTTAAAAGGCTTTGCCGTTATACCATTTATACTATTAGTCTGATATACAAATTTATATCAATTGTATATATTGATCTGTTTTCCGTGAAGATTCCATTGTTAATGAAAGATGATTTGGGTTTATCGTGAACTGTGTTTTAAATGACATTGGTTCTTTAACCCAAGTAAAGACAAGATTAATTTCTTAAGGTTGAATAATCATTAAGTAATCATTTTTGAAAGATTAAAACTAAATGAAGCTTTAATGAATCTTTAATTAGAATGAAAGTTAAATGGTAATTAAATTTACCAAATTCAAGAAATATTTCGAGATGGAGTACTACCAGTTTTACTCCATGCCATAGTTAAATCTTTAGTTAGATTTGAACGTGAAATGGTAATTAAATTACCGATAACCCAGAGGGTGTTAGATAAGGAGTACTACCAGTTTTGCTCCATAGGATGAAAAGATTGGGATTGGAAATAATAAAACAATAATTGTTACATCGGTAAGGCTTAATAATCCTAACTATTTTTATAAACCTTAATTTGGTTTAGAATTGGTAAAGGATAATATAAAATCTTTTGAAATGGTTTTTAAAGGAAGATTAAACAATAAGTTTAAAAGAATTTATCTTTGATAAAATTATTGGGAACCTTTCCCCAAACATATGAATATTTGAATAAAAGAATATTCAGGATTGGAATGAGGCGTATGATGTGTTTATATGTCACTTGATTATAAGATGCGCAAGTTATTTGGAAAGAACGGGTTGAGCCCATTCTGAATAACTGTTACGACGATTAAAAAGACGAAGATATTGAAGATGGTGCAAGACCGACAATTTTCACATCGAATGGATTTCTAATGATGCCTTTGACTGGAGTTGCTGCCTTGAAAGGGTTAAAGTAGTAGTTGTCTAGATGTACTTGTCGATTGTTCAGATATGCGAGGGCCTCTCTCCTGTATTGGACATATGGGACAAGGAATAAGATGCCTCCGATTTCGTTCAGACCCAGAATGAACATGTAAATGGATTGTATGTCCGACATTGTATTTCATTATGTGATGATTGATTTCTATTGAATATATATCTATTTGGTGGCAAAGAATTTATTCTTTTGCTTAACACCCTTCTCTGAGACGTATGTGCTTAGAGGTTATTTATTGATAAACATCAGTTGTATGGCATGAATTGTCAGTGTGGCATGCTAAGGTGCAATGATCAAAGCTTTTTCTGAAAAGCAGAGTCTTGTGGATGATGATCAAATCACGACTTTAATTAGCATAGCTTGGTGTATGTCGTTAATTCGCGATCTTCACACCCGGTATGAACCAGGAACGGGATAAGGGACTACAGGAAGGACATTCGTTTCTTTCTAGCTAAGAGTGATGTCATGGTATGGAGCCCAGACATTTTACTTATGTGGATGTTGGAAAGCGAGGTACCTCGGATTTGAGTCCCTAGTGGCTCTTGATATAGCCGACATACTGACCAGATTTTATTCCCCATAGGGCAGGGAAACGTATTGTCCAGGCCCAATCCACAAAGGAAGCGTGGACCGGCCCTGAAGAACCCAGGTGCAGTTGCGGTAGAATTCTGAGACATGGGAAGCTAAATTGTCTCGAATTAGAAGGCGAGATCCCTTGCCTTAGTTCATAGATGGAATCCAATTTCCAATACGTGACTTTTCTGTTTTAGTTGTAAACCTATGTATGGCGACATAATACATGGTACCTATGCCATGTGTGATTGATACATTTATATTTGAAGTTGATTTTGACACTATGAACTTATAGTAATATCAAAATGATTTGGTTTTAGCATATCAAGCATGTTTGGCTATTATAAGGTAAAACTCTATCCTCCAACTTGCGTTGTGTTGTGTGATGGGACCTGAGTCTTATAATAGCTTCATTTTCCCAAAAGCATTGCATTGGTTATAAATTGTTTTGTTTCGGTATTTGGTATATACATGGAGTAAATCTGTTCCGTGACATACGTCTTAGTCCCGTGAATTACCTAATTTTAAATTAAAGTGTAATAACTGTTTTAAGTTCTCACACTGGTCCTATGACTGACCTGGAGTTTATTGTTTTCTCCTAAACTATGAATGCCCATATTTTCCACACGGGCAGCTAGTAGTTTTGATTTTGCAGATTTCTATTTAACAGAATACTATTTTACAGTTGGAGCTATATTTGGAAAGCTTTGTATCTGTGTATTTCTTTAAGTTGTGGTAGTTGATTTATTTCTGTTGTGCATTGTATTTATACATTTTTATTTCCGCTGCTATGTAAATTTTTAATCTCTGATATGATTTTTCCGATGTGTAATATTTATTCGTACTCTGATATTTTTGTACTCTAATGCAAATTGTTGTGATTGCAATGAAATGTTCTCGTGTTTATGTTCTGATGCATCGTGTTTTCAAAACAATCCGGGCTTCGAACGGTTTTGGTCGGTTTAGCGATCGATTCCGACCGAGCGAAATTCGGTGTGTCACATGACCCGACCTCGAGCGACCCGACTTCAAATGACCCGACCTTATGCCATGTTTTCAATGTTTATTTCTTCCTTCCCAAGCCATGTGACCCATCAAAAACAACCCTACTTCGATTCATCAACAAACGGCAATGTCAATGCACGCAACTCATCCAAATCGGCCAATCCAATCATCAATGCTTCATGCAATCATCAAACAACACTTACACAATAATTGCTTATCATACAATCATATGAAACTCACCAAATCATGTTAAAACAATGAATAAACAAACTTTCATATACATAAGAATTAACATAAGAATTATTAGTTTAATTTGCTAGATTAGATCCTATGGTGATTCAAATGAAAATATATGATGAAAATAAGATCAAACAACCCATATACTTGACTGAATCCATGTGCGAGATGCTTATCACTCAATAAATCTTTAAACAAACTTGAAATCACTAAATTCCCAATCTGGATAGCGAAGAATGAGCTTCAAACCTCTCAATTTGATGTGATCTCCCTTCGGTTGATGTAGATCTAGCTTTGCTTGATGTAGATCTTTAATCTTCTTGCGTAGATCTAGAATTTTAATAAAGTAATGATGTATTTGATTGAGCATGGAGGATCATGAGCTCAACCAAATGAGAGAATGAAGAAAGTAAAATATTATCCATGCTTCTACCCCCTATTTATAACCAATAACCAGTCCAGTAACGGGCCACACCAATTCAACCTATTAATGACTAGCCAAACCTGCTCAGAAATTGTGTAGCACTAAAATAACGATTTCTCCCAAACTGCTGAACCAAATTTTTAATGTGACTATACTATGGAATTGGAAACATCATTTCATTTCCGATGAAATAGATCTTAGCATCTGATTCGATCCAGTCAAAAGTTATGCCCTGCACAAAACTGACAGAGGAAAAATGGTCACAAATAAAATTGATAAAAAATTTGGATATGTCTCACATCCAGATAACCAACATATCAAAATATGAGAATGATTCGAACCTCAGGGAATAAAATAAAAATATTTTATGATCCTCCGATATGTAAAATGTGGGTTGTTACATTCTCCCATCCTTAGAAATTTTGCCCCCGAAATTCCAAGCAAACATAGACAACCAAAACGATTCCACATGCCTATCATCCATGAGCATCCAACTTACCATCCAAACTAGCATCCACCAACTCATGCATCCATAGCCTTGACCTAGCATGCAGAATTCTAGTGAATAGTAGTATAAGCTACAATAATGTGAGGTGACACGACATTAATGGGTCATACTGACGAAAAGTTCTGGATGAATCATCTTCATACACTTCTGCCTCCTACGTACAATCGCCATCATCCTCACTCCATTGCACCTTGACTAGCTTAACCGTCTTCCTCCGAAGCTTTTTTGTGTCATTTCCCACAACGCGAAGCTGCTAACGAAGTTTCATAACTATGAACTCGACTCCTAGGTCTTTGTACTATTCCGGAGGTACCACCACATTCGAATCATGCACACACTTCCGTAAAAACGATACATGGAAAACATTGTGCACATCTGACATCTTCTCAGGTAAATCCAATTTATGTACGAGCTTCCTAATGCTCTCGACTATCAGAAACGGTCCAACGAATCTCAGAGCTAACTTTCCTTTACTTATGGACCAAATAACATGCTTCAACAGCGAAATCTTCAGGAAAACTTCAAATTCCAAATCCTTTCAACGTTTATCGGCATAACTCTTCTGACGATCTTAGGCTGCCTTCATTCGTTGTTCAATGATCTCAATACAATCCGTTGTTTCTCTTATCATCTCAGACCCAAGTATCATCTTATCTCTAGTCTCTAACCAACATGTCGAAGAATTACACATTCTACCATACAACGCCTTGTATGGTGCCATCCCAATGCTGACTGGTAACTTTTTGTTGTAAGCAAACTCAAATAAATGTAGATGGTCTTCCTATGATCCTCTGAAGTCCAATACACAAGCTCTTAGGAGATCTTCCAGAACTCGGTTAACCCTTTTAGATTGACCATCAGTTTGTGCATGATAAGTCATACTCAAATACAACTCGATTCTCAAAGTTTCTTGCAAACTCTTCCAAAATCCACTTATGAATAATGGATCTCGATCACTAAGCATGCTCTTCAGGATACCATGGAATCGTACTATCCATTTAATACATAGCTCAGCAAATTTCGATCCGATCCTAGAATATTTTAAAGAAATAAATCTTGCACTTTTGGTCAAGCAATGGGCTATAACCCAATTTTCTTTGTTTCTAGCCCTGATTCTAGGTAGCCCATCGATGAAATCCATCGATATCTACCCCCACTTCCGTGTAGGTACTTCTAATGGCTAAAGCAGTCCACTCGACTTCTTCTGTTCATCTTTTACAAACTGGCAGTTCAACATTTGGAAATGACCTTTCCAACATCCCTCTTCATCCCTTTCTAGTAGTAGGCTCGCTTCATGTTGTGATACATCTTATTACCATCAGGATGAATCGTTAACTTCTGGATAATCTCGACAAGCTTCCTATCCGGCTTTTGGCTCTCGCCAATCCTTTCGAGGGAGTAGGTCTTATCGATAAGATTGCCATCGCTTCAGGCTCTAACTCGCATCAAGGCCTAAAATCAAATCCTGCCAAGTACTCGTTGTAATGTCCCAGATTTTTTGACCATTTTATATTTGAATATTTAAATCTGTGTATCTATTATATTGGAGATATAGTGGATTTTTTATCGAATTTTATTTTATAAAATCGAGTTCGAATATATATAATTTATAATATAATTAAAACAAGCTCAAAACAATGCTGCAGTTCATAATATTGAGTTTTGAACTTTAATTGAATATACAGGATCCGATATAGGTCGGAATTAGTGAAACAAGAATCGTCTGGATCGATTTGTTGATATTTTTCTAATGGAAAAGAAAATTGGAGATTTCATGTTATAGATCGCAAGTTATGTCCAATTCGAATTTTCAAATAGTCACTATGGGATTCTGTTAATAAACGATAGCATTTATTTAATAAATACAAAGGAATTTCTATGTATTTTGGTATCGTTTTAAACCAGATTTCTGGATATTGAATTTAAAATATACGTTGGTTAATCCATTTGGATATATACAATAATAATAATTTATTTTTATCTAAATAGAATTGTTTTGAATTTAACTATATTTTTGTCGATATTGTATAGGCCTTAAAAATAATTGTATTTTCAAACGACCTCCGTTTTCGATGAAACAAGTTTTATTGGAATGCGTACAATTAGTTATTGTTAGATTTCTAGTTTGGAGCCAATCGGAGTCGTTTTATCAGAAGGCAATATTTAGAGGTGAACTGACAAATTAAAATATCGCCATTGTGCAAACCGAGTCCGTTTTCGTTGAAATTAATATCGTTGGGACCGGAACGTTAAGACGTAGCGGTACGTCGGTATTCACTTTGTTTGAAGTGTGTGTACTTTGGCATGAATATAAAGCGGTAAGTAACGGTAAAATATATTAACCATACAAAAACCAACGAATAAAAATAGAATATATATATAAAGAAAATAAAACGCGGTGCTTAGCTATCTTAACCAAAACATGCCTACAATAATTTTCCTACCCTATTCCATCTTTCCTACTGACCTTTTCGTGCATTAATTTATAAGAAGTCTCATTGTATGATTGTATCGACCTAATGGACTGTTTTAGAATCTAAATGAGCTACTAATAGTTGTGGTAACGTTAATTCTCACTTTACAATTAGACAATCTCGCTATATACATGAGCTCATTTTTTTAATGAAGTATTGGAATGTTTCTGAAAATTCTTGGCGTAATTTGTGGAAGCATACACATCATCTTCCAGATTGTTAAGTAAAGTGATTCGTTGATGTTACGATTTTTAATCCACCATTGAAATATTTATTAAGGACCGGTTCAAATTTTTACAAAAAAAATTGCAACCATGTTCTCTTTTTACCCTCCGTATTTTTGGCATGTCTGTAGCTTCTTTTCCTTCTCAATTGAAATAAAAATTCAAGCAGTTTAAAAAAATATACACAACGTAACTTACAAAATGGAAACGCAGTGCCTAAAAACCAAACTACAGAATAGACAAAAGGAGTACATAACACATATAAAATTATATTTTTTGTTTGCCTTGCCGCGCACACTTCCTTACCATGCCCATCAAGCTACCCAATTAAATATGTTTTTCCAGTGCCTTGCTCCCCACGCCTTCTCCTCTATAAGTAACCAAGCCTATCTCCTTTCTTTCTTCATCCAGAGAAACAAACCCAAGCTCACTTCAACAAAAATAAATAACACACAAGCTAGCACCCAAAGTTTCAAAACGATATGAAAAACTCCTCGTAATCAAATATAGACTGGATCGTTGAACTTCTCAAATGCCTACTCCGGTGATGATTGGATCTACGACATGGAGCAGGCCGAAAAACAGTGCAGAAAGGACTGATGGTCTTAGGGTGGTTGCAGACAGTCGGAGAAGCCAAGTTAAGCGAGATTTTGGGAGAAGAGAGAATGAACTCAGATGCACGTGTTGATGCTGTTAGATCATCGGCGAGCGATCGACGGGTGGCACAGCTGGGTGGATTTCGAGGCGTGGATGGTACCGGTGTATGCCGCAGTGACGGAAAGTTGAACGGGTATGGAGAGGGTGCACTTTGTTTTTGACGTAGGAAGGACTGTTGGAATGTGAGGGGTAAAGAGAAAGGGAGGAAAGCATGTGTACTGGAGAAGAGATGGGAAGGGGAACTAGCATGAAGTTGATGCATGGAAGAAATGGTGTTAGTAGGAGACATGGGAAGTGGGTACTGAAAGCTTCAAAGTATGGGACGATGGTTAGCGGGGTGATGCGTGAAGAGATGTACTAACAACGTGTATATACACATAACGGAAAAATATAATATAATAAAAGAAAATAAAAGAAGAAAGGAAATGGGATGTTTGGGAAGGGGAAGACAGAACGTGATGCTTGGTTCCTGCCATGTAGTAGTGGGAATGGTTTTTTTTTTTGGGAAGCAGGTGTAGTCACGCGTGGGGTGCAGTTGTTGCAAGGGAAGGTGGTGGAATTCAAAAGCAGTCTTCAAAAGTTAAAAAAAATTAAGAGAAGAGAAAACATAAATGCCCAGTCTAAATGAAAAGAGAATGATGGTCCATGCTTGAAGAGAGAGCAGGTGGAACCAGACGTTACACGCGAATGGCAAGAAAAGGTAACAACGGGTTGGACTTTGCTTGCGTACCGAAAAAAATGATATTAATGCGCTTGTTTATTTAACAAGCATATATAAATAATAAATTATATACTTATATGTTTAGTACATTTAGTTAAACATATCATACAAGCACCGCAAACAAGAAATCAAATATCTAATTAAGAAAATTAGTTTGGACCGTAACCTATAATTTGTGTAATGTGCTCCGATGTTAACAGAATTTAATAAACCAGAGGACGTCAGTATCACCGGGATGAATGCTTCACTCTGGAAACATTACGGATAATTTTGGTAGCAGGAGGAGTTCTCGGGTGGATTAAATAAACCGTTTTGACTACAAACGGAAGCCAAGGTGAGTTTAACTCACTCAATTTATCCCGTTTATATTTTATATAAATTGAGTTTTTATTTTGTGTGCAATGTTTGCTAATGGTTTGGATGACTGTTTTGTTAGTGTGTTGAATATTATTTAATATTAGTTGATTGAATTAAATGTTTGTTTAATTTAATTGAATTAAATCGTTATTTTAACGATTAGATTCCGAACAAGGTAACTTACCTTGTTGGTTACATTTATAATAATATAAACGTGTTAAATAAATAACTGAATGCTTGATTGAATGTTATAAATTGTTTGTTGACTATTATTAGATGAACTGTTTAATTTCTAGTTATCATAATGAATGAATATATTGCATTATTAAATGTAAGGTAATCCATTGTGATGCAGGGAAGGCAGGTTTGAGGGATCAAATTGTTTGTTGACTGTTATTAGTTTAACTAGATTGTTAATGAAATCAAATGAGGTTTATTTAAATTAATTTTATTTATTAATTTAAAAGAAATAACCAAGTGGAAATGGTTAACAAAGGAACCTTGTTTAATATGATCAAGTCGACTAATTGAACGAGAATTGATTGTTTAAAAACAATTATTAGATTGTTAATCATCATTGGAGTTAATTATTATTTTAAATTAACCATTTAAGAAAGATTAATTATTTTATTAATAGCTGTTGATGAAGTAAACTATTTGACGTAAGGGATGTTTGGCAATTAACGGGGAGTTGACCTATTACCGAGATTTTTAAAGTATAGTTTGAACATGAATTCATAAAGTGACTCGATGGGCAAGATTTGAATATATAATAGTGTTTTAAAATGAAACCAATTTGTTTTGATATATCGAATCCTGAAGCGTATAAAAAGGATAATGTTAACTTTTAAAGTAAATAATGTTTGAAAGGAACCAGGTTAAAATAGAAATGGTGATAATGGAATTAGTTGAGTAATATCTTGTTTATAAATAAAAAGGATTTAAATAAGCTTTACTCGTATGAGTTAGATTTTGGTTTACTTCCGAAAAGGAATTGTATAAAAGGAAAATTTTAATCAAGGTTTAATGTGTGTTGAAATTGAACAGAGACTTTAATAGACTGAACTTGGTTATAAAAGTGAGAATCTAATGATAAAGATCTAGAGATAAATATTTTTAATGTGAAAGGAGTTTATTTGAATAAAACTAAGATATGTGGTTATTTAAAAAGGATTCTAAAATAAATAGAAGTGCTGGGATATCATTTGAATGGGATTGTGGTTATTTAAAAAGTATTCTAAAATAAATAGAAGTGCTGGGATATCATTTGAATGGGATTTTGTTTATAAACTTCTATATATTCCGAAGATAAGAATGTTGTCATCTGAAGGCCTGAGAGGTAATAAAATACCCCAACTTGTAACGACTTCATGATTTTCCCAGAATAATATTAGTTTAGAAACGTGGGAAGTTAAAGAAGTTAAATTAATATTTCTATAAAGTATATTATAATCTATAATTCGAAAAGTTGAATAAATTGAGTTGCAAATAAGAAGTGATGGAGCATACTTCAAATGTTGAAGGATTTATAAATGAATTAACAAATGTTTAACTAGAAAGGCCAACTGATGTTGTATACCGAGCCAATGGATCCACTTTATTTTTATCTGAGTGATGGTTATTTATTTTGATAGTTAAATCACCGATTATCAAAATATGGCCAAATCAATTGTTGGTACGGAAAGTCCGGGATCGAATTTATATTTGAAAACCATTCTGACCAACAAATACGTAAACGTTGGAGATACCAAAAGATGGTCGAGATGGAGCTTTGAAGACTATGGGTCTTCATAAGCAGAAGGATTACTTGTCGAATATTCTCTGGCTAGCTACCAGAGTTATCCTGACATGATTTGGTCGTGGTTGAGATTTTGCGGATTGCAAGAACTTCTCGCTACTGATCCTTTGGATGCGGTAGGAGGGTGCCTTCGGTTCATCCTGTTCGTGGATGACGTGTATGAATGATGCGAATGGTGGCCAGATGTTCCAAAAGTCAATTATAACCTCAAGCCACATCAACCGGGAAATGACAAAAATCGGGCAGGCAGCATGGCTATGTGGGTCGCTCCCATTAGGGTGTATAATCACCTATCTAGAGAAATTCATTTCGCTTCTTTAATCTATTTCGTTGTTGTCCCTTTTTGGGAAATGGTTGCTGATCCCAACCGCTGGTGATATACATTCGATACACTCAAGCGAAATGATTGGTCGGTCATATGTCGACCGGGTTGCAAGACGTTCTTGTTGAACCCAGTGTATTTCTCTCTAGAGATACACTATCGGTAAGTGGTTTCATACCTTGTCATAGTTGGAATCCAATTCCCAATAAGCGCCCGCGGTTTTGATTGTATACTATATATGTGGAGCGTGAGATGCAAGCGTTCCGCTAGATTTTATTTATTTGTAATTAGACACTATTGTAATATCATACAATTATATGATTTTCAAAAAATTTTGGGTTATCGTAGGTAAAAACCATCCGTATTTATGTGTGGATTTGGTATTACGATTATCCTTTCCTTTTGAAAGATTTTGAACTTTAAAATCAAGTTGGATGATTCCCCTTAAAACTTTACGAGTTTTTCTCACTCTGGTTCACCAGACTGACCCGGTATTTGTAATGCTCGGGTTTGACCGGGTTATACAGGTTCAGGTTATTGGACACTACAAAGTTCAGAAGACGTGCTAGAGGAATTCTGGCGTATGGTTTTTATCTAGTATATTCTGATGTGTGATGTATATGAGGATAGGTTTTATAACTGCCTAGGTGTATAGATTTACTCTGATGTTGTAAGTATATTTCAAACTCTCAGTAAATATTATTTCTATGTTATATTTTGTTCCACTGCGATGTGAGACTCTGTGTTGATTCTTCTTTTTCTTCTATTCTAATATTTCTTTCTTTCTTATCTGACCCTCTAAATTCTTTCTATTGGCATTTGTGGTTTTCAATACAGTTTTGAGTTGGGCTGGTGTTGTTTGGTCAGCTCAAAAGGTACCGGAATTTGGGTTGTCACACTCGTGGTGCTTCCATTCCGAAAAAATCGCTCCCATACTTGCGTGTATTCATCTCAATGCATCAGCCATCGCGTTACCTTTAGCAGGAGTATAGGTTATTCCTAAAACATGAAATGTTGGAAACTCTAACCACAGTTGCTGCCAAAGATTCAAATCCTTCTGGGAGAAAATATACTTCAATGAATTGGTATCCATATAAAAATCGAATCAAACTCCTAAAAGGTAATATCTCCCTATCCTCAGAGCAAACACGATCGCTTGCGATGAGTTGGATAACTCCTTTCGTGCAGCTTCAGCTGTCGACTCGCATAGGCCACAACTATACCCCTCGCTACTCTCGGCTGGTGAAATATTATTGCCAAATCCATCTGAGAAAACACCTTGGCTTCGTAAAGATAATCCAACAAGTTGCATATTCTAGGCAATGGATACTTGTTTTTCTTAGTCACCTTGTTTAGATCACGATGATCCACATATAATCTCAAAGATCCATCGGCATTGGTTGCAAAGAAAACTGGTGCACCCATTCGGACTCGCTTCTCTGAATGAATCCCTTTCCCAAAAGGTCTCGTACTTGCATCTATAACTCTCGCTGTTCCTTAGGCGCCATCCGACTAATGTAACGTCTGGGATTTTCGACCCAGAAAATCAACATAAATAAACTGTCAATTTCTCGAGCATCGAAAATACCAGGACATCAATAGAAAGAAATTAGAGGGTGAGAAAGACAAGATAGAACTAATAAAATAGAAGAAGAAGAAAAACTCACTGAACAAAATCACAGTAAACACGAAACTCACAGCGGAATGAATAAATTGTATTATAACATAACTTTGAAATACAATTTCTTAATCTGTACTTACATATCATATCAGAGTATAATTCATATACATCACAGCGGAAATAATCTCTAACTAATTAATGGTGAAGCCTTCTGTTCCCAGCTCCTCCAAGTGAATCTGTAAAATCCTGAAACACTTGACTGCCCGTACAAATTTGGGCACCCAAGAGTTTAGGGAAAACAACAAAATAAACTCTGGGTCAGTCATGGGACTGGTGTGAGTAAATTCCAACCATACTGTTTAACTTTGAAAATCCTTTTCAAACAAGAAGATAATAGTAAGACCAGCCCACACATAAACATGGACGGTTTTTACCTTACTATAATCCAAAATACTTTGATATCAAACCTTAGTGATATTATAATAATGTCTACTCAATTAAATAATCAAGTAGCAGAACGCTTGCATCTCACGCTCCACATATATATAGTATAAAATAAAAAACCGCAGGGAGCTTATTGGAGATTAGATTCCAACAGACAAGGTATGGGAGCACCTTCTGAATAGTGTACTCTAGAGGGGATACACTCAGGGTTCAACAAGAACGTCTTGCAACCCGGCCACACATGACCGCTCACTCATTTAGCTTTAGTGTCGCGAATATATTGCTACCACGGTTGTAGGCCATCCAACCGTCATCCGAAGATACAGAATCGAAAAGAAGTATAAATATGAATTTTCTCTAGATCGGTGACAATACACCCTGCTTGGGATGACCCAACTAGCCATGCTGCCTAGCCCAACTTCTGTTACTTCCTGGTTGTGAGGCTAGAGGCTACATCTATCTTCAGAACATCTGATCACCATTCACTTTGAATGTCACATCGTCAAATCCGTAATCACACATTGATTACACAAATGCACACTGGGTGTAGAATAAAGAGAAGTTACCTTCTCCCCACCAACTTGGTATATTCGTCAAATCAACGGCGCGACCGTTGGAAATACTCTGTCAGACACTCGTCCATACAAGTTGTCCTGGGACTGGACAAACAAAAACACCATTCTTGAACTGGACGACCCATGTATTTAACTCCGTCTTCAATTATCTTCAGCATATCTAATTCTCAACGCTTATGCCTATACGGAGTGGTTTTCAGATAATATATTCAACCGATCTCTACGTATTGACAACGATGGTCAAACACTTCGATAGTCGGTTATTTAACTATCGGAGTTGAAACAACATCCATTATAATGTATAACTAACATCATGCAACCCCGGACACCTTTATTTAACATTCGTTTTATTATTCGAGTTCCCATACCTTACCAGGTATTCCTCAAATCCCATTTTAGCATTTTTACACTTCTTGGAAAACATTTCCAGTTCTTATTTTCTCATGTTCCAGAAAATATACGTTATCAACGTTCGATCCATTTTTCACAATCTTTATTTCTATACTTGGATAAACAACCCTAATTATATTGGAAAATATTTCCAATTTCATTTTAACCTTTTAATCGGTCCCACGTTTACTTTTAAAACATTATTCATTTTGAAATGTGAACACCATCCCTTATTATAGAAATCTGAACACCTTGATCATATAACTCTTTATTCACATAATAATCTCCCTTATCTTGTTTACCGAAATCTCTTTCATACTTTTTCACTCCTATTCCACTTTATAAACTCTGTCTCTAAGTCAGCTTCTTATCTAATCGATATCAAGTTTATAACTAAATACTGACTCATATCCTATTAACATTTATTTGTTTAAACTAAATGTTAATTATTTTATCAGATTATAATCCCTAAAAATAGTTTACTTTTAATACATTCGACACCGTCGAATTCTAGTTACAAATCCTAACAGTTTAAATTCTAATCACATTTCGAACATCGAAATGTTGTCCTCAGTTTCTAATACGATTCCCCAATTCTTTTTCTAAACTCTTTCTTATATTTCTTTGAACAAACGTCGTTACTTATTACTCTAGAATAAGTGGATATCAAACCAAAGTGTTACATTTCCTAGGAAGTGCTGCTATATATAAAAGTCATGCTTAAGTCAAATCAATAGCAGTTAATTCGTCGCTATAGTTCTAAACTTGTCATACGCTGTAATATTCTCCTTATAACTAATTACAGTCACACTTACCTTATCAACAGCGTTATTTTTATCGCTACAATTATAAGACTTGCATACGCTGCCATATTCCTTTTATACAAAAATCTTGACATCTCTTTCCGTTACAAAAATCTTGACATCTCTTTCTGTTACAAAAATCTTGACATCTCTTTCTGTTACAAAAATCTTGACATCTCTTTCTGTTACCAAAAATCTTGACATCTCTTTCTGTTACAAAAATCTTGACATCTCTTTCTGTTACCAAAAATCTTGACATCTCTTTCCGTTACAAACTGATATTGTTCCTCGGTAATAGCGAAGCCGTTCAAGTTGGGGTATTTTATTTACCTCTCAGACCTTGATCGACAACGTTCTTACCTTAGAACCGATACAAGTCTGTATTCAAATTCCTTATTACTTAATATATTTATTAAATTGTATTTCCTTGTTGTATTTTGGAATATGGTTTTACAACACCATATTCTTACTTTGGAATCTCTGTGGTTTATGAATATTTAATTTAAACATTTACTCTTTGCTTTCTCCATTTCCCATTTCTTATCTATAACTTCTTAAATGGTAATTAACTCTCATTAATTTCGATAAACTTATTTCTAACCTGTTTTAATTAGATTAATTAAAGACCAATTAATCTAATAATCATGTTCCCAAATAACAGTTGATTAAATCAACTTATTTCCATCAGTAAATTCGTTAACTGATTTTAATTACTTCTTAACATTAGATTAATCTAATTAATCTAATGATATCTCTAAATTATTTATCTTAAATATAATTATCCAAATATTTAATCGTCGGATAGTTTTTACTTTATACTTGTTTAAATATCAACAATCAATTTTATTTGCTTTATAAAAACGAACTCTAAAATACTGGTTTATAATAGAACTTCTATTATAATTTAAAACTTCACTTTAATTATAAAAATATAATTTCTATAATTAACTTCATTGATTTGCCTGACGGTAAATCAGTTTCTTAACAAAACGATGGTTTTACGGTCGACTGTTAACATTTTCTAAATCGATATCGTTTATTTATTTAATCTAAACAAATGTTGAATTTTCGTTCAACGTCAATATTCACACCGGGTTTTAAATATAATTCGGGTTCAAACAGTGCATACAAAACAAACAGTACATATAAATATCGAGGAATCCGATCGGATTCCTCCAACCGGTTTCCGCATCCACAGATGTCAGTCAACACAATTTTCACTAACTCTATACTAGGGGATATTCTAATCGATGAAATCAGTGTCCAACCGATGATGTGTACATATGCAACGATATAAAATATTTAACCAATTTAATTGAAATCTACCTAATCGACCATCATACAGCATTCAAACAACATTTAAAATATAATTATAATATTTTAAATAGATCAGAGTGAGTTGTTTTACTCACATTGGCGCGTTAACCGTTAAATAACGATTTGCGTTCGCTGATTCAGATACCCGCTCCAGTGTTTATCGCCATTCACTTTACGTCGCTCGCCACCTCCATGTCACCGCGCTGAACTTCACTCACTGCTGTATACTTCTCGTTGGTTTTATTTAAGTGGGCTTCACTACGAACTGGTCCGACAATAAACAGACCCGCCCACTTAGTGAATCCACCTTCTTCGATATCCCCTCACCATTTTGATCGTCTTAAACGAACCCTCCCTGCGCGCTGACTACCCCGGTCACTCACTGCCGGAGCGCCACTGGATCCATCGCCTTCCTGACTCATCACCTTCTTCTCAACTTTCACGTGCTGCACCATTCACTTCCTATTTTATTTTTATTTCCTTTTATAATAAGGCCCAAAATCCCTGAATGGCCCATCTTCAAAGTGAATTCACGCACCACTGACCACTACGTCTCAAATCCCGTTCACAGAAAAACTCAGCTTTGTTTATTATTCTTCCCCTGCCTCCACAGTCTTGACGCTGTCGCCAGTCTCCAGTACACCATTATTTACTTTAGCGCGACCACGAACAAGCACAGCAATCCTTTAAAACTTATATTATTTCTTCACCTCCTACTCTCTTGTTTCCCTTTACCATGCTTCACGTTAAACTATGCACCATGCAGTTTCACCGCCAAAAAGAACTTCCATTTTCACGAGCAGAACCCCAGGCAACATCACATTCTGCTTTTGTTTTACACATATGAAAATCACTCTAAACTCATACCTCATCGTTACCGGAATTAGCAGCATCACCTACTCAGCAATTTTTCAATAACAAATTGGACTAAATTTCCTATATCAACGGACACAGGCAAAAACATTTATCCTATCAAAACCGTGCATGCTGTCCACCTTCTCTCCATAACAAACACGTCCCTAACTTTTCATGCAACACTACTTCACAATATTTACTTCACTTCCCAAAAATAAAGACGTGGCTCCTGAAACCCACGGCAACCTTCCACTATACATGCCACCGATCATCTCCATGTATTTACTCTCGCCAAAAGCCTTCAAGCACAGAACCTCCTTGTACAAACGCTCGCATGCACCCCTTAACCCCACTCCGAACACACAGCACCCCCAGCTAGCTCCAACTCCTTACATAGTGCGGTCTCCCTACCCTTCCATCACATCCATGAAGCCACTTCATGATCACGTTCTTGCTACAGCTTGCGCCTCTCAATTTGTTGGATCCCTTGCACTAAATCTAATGCCAATACATGAGGAACGAGTGAATCTCCTCAATATTTAGCATCCAATTCCCTGCGCCATCTCAACGTGAAAGCCAGGTCTTGAGTCCTCCTGAATACTCCACTCATCCCTATGTACCTCGCGCCTACTACACCGTCCTTTCGATGAACAGAAAGGGTATTAAACCACCTGGAGCTTCAACGTTAAAAGGAGGATGTCCCATTTTGTATTTTGTATTTGATTCTCGTTGGATTTCATTTTTTTACAAGAAAAACATGTGGTGCGGTATCAATATATAGATGAGGAAGCTTAATGTTTAAGCATACACAGTCTAGCCATAGGATAGAGTAGATTGATAACCTGTACATTGATTAGATCAGTCGTATACTTAATTGCTAAGGTTTCCAATATAGGCTTACGGTGTTCATTTACTGTTCAGTATGGGTTGTTATTTACTGTTCAGTATGGGTTGGTTTTGCTTCCATGTTACTTTGTCTTCTTGCTTCTGAAAATAAGGGTGGCACGTTTCTAGGTGTTAGGCATTTTCTTGTTTAGGCTTACTTAGGGCATGGCATCTGCTGTAGGGTATGAGAGGGAATTAATGTGTGTACAGTGTATCAAATGATGACCATATCCTTTTCTTCATTGTTAAGTTTACCCAAATAGTTTGCTACTTACGTGACATTGCTTTTGTTACTTATATTTCTCAAAACCTTTCATATAACTAGAGTTCATATATAAAATATGTTTTTAATTAATGTCACTTTCCTTTGTCATGTACGTCCGTTTCTGTTTTATGAATTCCGTTCGTTATGGACTGCTATCGACAGAAATAAAATTATAGTCGTATCCAGCGAGGTGCCCCGATCCCAAAAATATAATAATACCGGTAGATTAATTCATATTGTGAAACCCCGAAATATCGATACAGGGTGCACAATACTTCAAATAAAAAGTTGCATATAAAATTAATTAAAAATTACGGTAAAATTCTAAAAATTAAATTATCACTAGCCCCAAAAGAACCTTGTCTAAATTCGAAACTGATATCTAGTTATATCGAATAAACTGTTACGGTCGATAAATGGTTTTACAACGACTATTTGAATATTTGATTTGGACATATCTTGAAATCTATATGACGAAATCATGGGTTTTCACTTCTGTTAGAAAAATACAGTTCATCAGATTCCAACGTTTCTCGTTCCGAAGAAATCCGATTCAAAACGAGTCCGGTACACTCAGTTGAAGTTCAGAACGTTAAATTACGAACTGCAGGGTTGTTCTGAGCTCGATTATGATTAATATATATTTATATACGTTCAACTTCTTTTTAATTAATATATAAATCCACTTATATTACAAATTCAATATTTAAACTGATTTAAATATTCAAATACCAACCGAAAAAATGCGAGACGTTACAAACCTTCCCCCTTAAAATAATTTCGTCCTCGAAATTGCTAAGATAGGGAAAATGCTACAATCTCTGTTATAACATGGTTAAAAATCTTTTTGGTTTACTTCATAATTCCAGTTTCCACTGAACTGATTATTTCCAATTAAAATATTAATTCCTTATTATTTCGAATATTTTCAAAATTTCTGAAAATTTCCTAACAGCTTAAATTTTCAGAGAATCTCGCCAGCATCTCCTCTGCACGGCTCACTCGGTACTATAACCACTTGCCACTCCAGGCCTTCTTCAATCCAAAAGAAAATCAAACAGCCAAACGGCTTGCCCAAACTGACTCATAAAAAATCTCATACTCGTATATAAACGTGTACCTTCTCTGTTGGGTATTCAACTCTATCTCTGCCATCTGCTATCAAACCAGCATATCCAAGCATCCTTGGTTGATCTCCCATCAATCCGTTCTCAAACCAGTCTTTCGCTTTTACTAAGCCAAATTTCTATTTCAACTACGATTCCACTCTCAGTTCTTAACCTTGTTAAGTTTTATTACGACATTCCATTTACTGGTTTATTTCTCAAATCAGTTATCTCCATCTCTAATTCAAAATTCGATTCTTATTCTCCAAGAATCAATTCATTTTTAATAACTCGAATCTCCAATATTTTTCTTTTATAATTTTCATTCTGGATCTTTCCAAATTCAGTCCAATTTCGTTTATCTTTGTTTAAGTCCCACTTTTATCATTTTTACTCCATAAGTTAAATTTTTATTTCAGAATTCAAATTCCTGGGATTTATTTCAAATCAGTTTGAAATCATATATAATTCAAAACATTTGAATTTTTGACAACTTGTTTCTCAACAATACAAAACAAAAATTTTGGTAGTAATCCGTCACTTACCAGCTCGAAAATGAACACCGATAATGTCGCGATCATCATCGGGATTTATTTTCCAGTCATCAAAGTGAGTTCAATACTATATTACTTTAAAAACTCATTTATAATAACTTTATTTTTGAAATTACTTCAAAATATCTTTCACAGCACTTGGAAAACAAATTTTCAAATCTCTCAGGATTTTAAAATTCCCTTATATTTAATTCAAATTCAATTTCAATTCTTTTCCAAGTTTTCAGAGTTTTAATTCAATTCTGGTTTTAAATTCAGATTTAGTTTATCAGATTTTTCATATTATACTTATATAATATTTCGATTTGGTTATTTATATAACCAACTCAATTATAGATCTTATTTGGTCGTAATAATGGTCAATACTATAATAATCTCAAGATATATACTTCTTTTTATATCAAAATATACTTTGGGTAAAATTATTCCATTTACCCTCTTTTCAAAACATACTGTGTCGAATTACTCTGTTCAAGAGTTTAGAAACACTTATCGACTCAGTTTGCATTACTGTTTCGACCAGAATTCATAAACCACTCGAGTGACCAGTCAACACAATATAAAACAGTTTTTATATTAATCACAAATACGCGCTTATATATATACACTCAACTCAATCTAGAGTATTACTAACTCCATCTCTATTGAGTTACGCCACAGAGCCAAGGTAATGACTTAACCTTCAGCTCTGATACCAACTGTAACGTCTGGGATTTTCGACCCAGAAAATCAACATAAATAAACTGTCAATTTCTCGAGCATCGAAAATACCAGGACATCAATAGAAAGAAATTAGAGGGTGAGAAAGACAAGATAGAACTAATAGAATAGAAGAAGAAGAAAAACTCACTGAACAAAATCACAGTAAACACGAAACTCACAGCGGAATGAATAAATTGTATTATAACATAACTTTGAAATACAATTTCTTAATCTGTACTTACATATCATATCAGAGAATAATTCATATACATCACAGCGGAAATAATCTCTAACTAATTAATGGTGAAGCCTTCTGTTCCCAGCTCCTCCAAGTGAATCTGTAAAATCCTGAAACACTTGACTACCCGTACAAATTTGGGCACCCAAGAGTTTAGGGAAAACAACAAAATAAACTCTGGGTCAGTCATGGGACTGGTGTGAGTAAATTCCAACCATACTGTTTAACTTTGAAAATCCTTTTCAAACAAGAAGATAATAGTAAGACCAGCCCACACATAAACATGGACGGTTTTTACCTTACTATAATCCAAAATACTTTGATATCAAACCTTAGTGATATTATAATAATGTCTACTCAATTAAATAATCAAGTAGCAGAACGCTTGCATCTCACGCTCCACATATATATAGTATAAAATAAAAAACCGCAGGGTGCTTATTGGAGATTAGATTCCAACAGACAAGGTATGGGAGCACCTTCTAAATAGTGTACTCTAGAGGGGATACACTCAGGGTTCAACAAGAACATCTTGCAACCCGGCCACACATGACCGCTCACTCATTTAGCTTGAGTGTCGCGAATATATTGCCACCACGGTTGTAGGCCATCCAACCGTCATCCGAAGATACAGAATCGAAAAGAAGTATAAATATGAATTTTCTCTAGATCGGTGACAATACACCCTGCTTGGGGATGACCCAACTAGCCATGCTGCCTAGCCCAACTTCTGTTACTTCCTGGTTGTGAGGCTAGAGGCTACGTCTATCTTCAGAACATCTGATCACCATTCACTTTGAATGTCACATCGTCAAATCCGTAATCACACATTGATTACACAAATGCACACTGGGTGTAGAATAAAGAGAAGTTACCTTCTCCCCACCAACTTGGTATATTCGTCAAATCAACGGCACGACCGTTGGAAATATTCTGTCAGACACTCGTCCATACAAGTTGTCCTGGGACTGGACAAACAAAAACACCATTCTTGAACTGGACGACCCATGTATTTAACTCCGTCTTCAATTATCTTCAGCATATCTAATTCGCAACGCTTATGCCTATACGGAGTGGTTTTCAGATAATATATTCAACCGATCTCTACGTATTGACAACGATGGTCAAACACTTCGATAGTCGGTTATTTAACTATCGGAGTTGAAACAACATCCATTATAATGTATAACTAACATCACGCAACCCCGGACACCTTTATTTAACATTCGTTTTATTATTCGAGTTCCCATACCTTACCAGATATTCCTCAAATCCCATTTTAGCATTTTTACACTTCTTGGAAAACATTTCCAGTTCTTATTTTCTCATGTTCCAGAAAATATACGTTATCAACGTTCGATCCATTTTTCACAATCTTTATTTCTATACTTGGATAAACTACCCTAATTATATTGGAAAATATTTCCAATTTCATTTTAACCTTTTAATCGGTCCCACGTTTACTTTTAAAACATTATTCATTTTGAAATGTGAACACCATCCCTTATTATAGAAATCCGAACACCTTGATCATATAACTCTTTATTCACATAATAATCTCCCTTATCTTGTTTACCGAAATCTCTTTCATACTTTTTCACTCCTGTTCCACTTTATAAACTCTGTCTCTAAGTCAGCTTCTTATCTAATCGATATCAAGTTTATAACAAAATACTGACTCAATTCCTATTAACATTTATTTGTTTAAACTAAATGTTAATTATTTTATCAGATTATAATCCCTAAAAATAGTTTACTTTTAATACATTCGACACCGTCGAATTCTAGTTACAAATCCTAACAGTTTAAATTCTAATCACATTTCGAACATCGAAATGTTGTCCTCAGTTTCTAATACGATTCCCCAATTCTTTTTCTAAACTCTTTCTTATATTTCTTTGAACAAACGTCGTTACTTATTACTCTAGAATAAGTGGATTTCAAACCAAAGTGTTACATTTCCTAGGAAGTGCTGCTATATATAAAAGTCATGCTTAAGTCAAATCAATAGCAGTTAATTCGTCGCTATAGTTCTAAACTTGTCATACGCTGTAATATTCTCCTTATAACTAATTACAGTCACACTTACCTTATCAACAGCGTTATTTTTATCGCTATAATTATAAGACTTGCATACGCTGCCATATTCCTTTTATACAAAAATCTTGACATCTCTTTCCGTTACAAAAATCTTGACATCTCTTTCTGTTACAAAAATCTTGACATCTCTTTCTGTTACAAAAATCTTGACATCTCTTTCTGTTACCAAAAATCTTGACATCTCTTTCTGTTACAAAAATCTTGACATCTCTTTCTGTTACCAAAAATCTTGATGTCTCTTTCCGTTACAAACTGATATCGTTCCTCGGTAATAGCGAAGCCGTTCAAGTTGGGGTATTTTATTTACCTCTCAGACCTTGATCGACAACGTTCTTACCTTAGAACCGATACAAGTCTGTATTCAAATTCCTTATTACTTAATATATTAATTAAATCGTATTTCCTTGTTGTATTTTGGAATATGGTTTTACAACACCATATTCTTACTTTGGAATCTCTATGGTTTATGAATATTTAATTTAAACACTTACTCTTTGTTTTCTCCATTTCCATTTCTTATCTATAACTTCTTAAATGGTAATTAACTCTCATTAATTTCAATAAACTTATTTCTAACCTGTTTTCATTAGATTAATTAAAGACCAATTAATCTAATAATCATGTTCCCAAATAACAGTTGATTAAATCAACTTATTTCCATCAGTAAATTCGTTAACTGATTTTAATTACTTCTTAACATTAGATTAATCTAATTAATCTAATGATATCTCTAAATTATTCATCTTAAATATAATTATCCAAATATTTAATCGTCGGATAGTTTTTACTTTATACTTGTTTAAATATCAACAATCACTTTTATTTGCTTTATAAAAACGAACTCTAAAATACTGGTTTATAATAGAACTTCTATTTAATTTAAAACTTCACTTTAATTATAAAAATATAATTTCTATAATTAACTTCATTGATTTGCCTGACGGTAAATCAGTTTCTTAACAAAACGATGGTTTTACGGTCGACTGTTAACATTTTCTAAATCGATATCGTTTATTTATTTAATCTAAACAAATGTTGAATTTTCGTTCAACGTCAATATTCACACAGGGTTTTAAATATAATTCGGGTACAAACAGTGCATACAAAACAAACAGTACATATAAATATCGAGGAATCCGGTCGGATTCCTCCAACCGGTTTCCGCATCCACAGATGTCAGTCAACACAATTTTCACTAACTCTATACTAGGGGATATTCTAATCGATGAAATCAGTGTCCAACCGATGATGTGTACATATGCAACAATATAAAATATTTAACCAATTTAATTGAAATTTATCTAGTCGACCATCATACAGCATTCAAACAACATTTAAAATATAATTAAAATATTTTAAATAGATCAGAGTGAGTGGTTTTACTCACATTGGCGCGTTAACCGTTAAATAACGATTTGCGTTCGCTGATTCAGATACCCGCTCCAGTGTTTATCGCCATTCACTTTACGTCGCTCGCCACCTCCATGTCACTGCGCTGAACTTCACTCACTGCTGTATACTTCTCGTTGGTTTTATTTAAGTGGGCTTCACTACGAACTGGTCCGACAATAAACAGACCCGCCCACTTAGTGAATCCACCTTTTTTGATATCCCCTCACCATTTTGCTCGTCTTAAACGAACCCTCCCTGCGCGCTGACTACCCCGGTCACTCACTGCTGGAGCGCCACCGGATCCATCGCCTTCCTGACTCATCACCTTCTTCTCAACTTTCACGTGCTGCACCATTCACTTCCTATTTTATTTTTATTTCCTTTTATAATAAGGCCCAAAATCCCTGAATGGCCCATCTTCAAAGTGAATTCACGCACCACTGACCACTACGTCTCAAATCCCGTTCACAGAAAAACTCAGCTTTGTTTATTATTCTTCCCCTGCCTCCACAGTCTTGACGCTGTCGCCAGTCTCCAGTACACCGTTATTTACTTTAGCGCGACCACGAACAAGCACAGCAATCCTTTAAAACTTATATTATTTCTTCACCTCCCACTCTCTTGTTTCCCTTTACCATGCTTCACGTTAAACTACGCACCATGCAGTTTCACCGCCAAAAAGAACTTCCATTTTCACGAGCAGAACCCCAGGCAACATCACGTTCTGCTTTTGTTTTACACATATGAAAATCACTCTAAACTCATACCTCATCGTTACCGGAATTAGCAGCATCACCTACTCAGCAATTTTTCAATAACAAATTGGACTAAATTTCCTATATCAACGGACACAGGCAAAAACATTTATCCTATCAAAACCGTGCATGCTGTCCACCTTCTCTCCATAACAAACACGTCCCTAAATTTTCATGCAACACTACTTCACAATATTTACTTCACTTCCCAAAAATAAAGACGTGGCTCCCGAAACCCACGGCAACCTTCCACTATACATGCCACCGATCATCTCCATGTATTTACTCTCGCCAAAAGCCTTCAAGCACAGAACCTCCTTGTACAAATGCTCGCATGCACCCCTTAACCCCACTCCGAACACACAGCACCCCCAGCTAGCTCCAACTCCTTACATAGTGCGGTCTCCCTACCCTTCCATCACATCCATGAAGCCACTTCATGATCACGTTCTTGCTACAGCTTGCGCCTCTCAATTTGTTGGATCCCTTGCACTAAATCTAATGCCAATACATGAGGAACGAGTGAATCTCCTCAATATTTAGCATCCAACTCCCTGCGCCAGCTCAACGTGAAAGCCAGGTCTTGAGTCCTCCTGAATACTCCACTCATCCCTATGTACCTCGCGCCCACTACACCGTCCTTTCGATGAACAGAAAGGGTATTAAACCACCTGGAGCTTCAACGTTAAAAGGAGGATGTCCCATTTTGTATTTTGTATTTGATTCTCGTTGGATTTCATTTTTTTACAAGAAAAACATGTGGTGCGGTATGAATATATAGATGAGGAAGCTTAATGTTTAAGCATACACAGTCTAGCCGTAGGATAGAGTAGATTGATAACCTGTAGATTGATTAGATCAGTCGTATACTTAATTGCAAGGTTTCTAATATAGGCTTACGGTGTTCATTTACTGTTTAGTATGGGTTGTTATTTACTGTTCAGTATGGGTTGGTTTTGCTTCCATGTTACTTTGTCTTCTTGCTTCTGAAAATAAGGGTGGCACGTTTCTAGGTGTTAGGCATTTTCTTGTTTAGGCTTACTTAGGGCATGGCATCTGCTGTAGGGTATGAGAGGGAATTAATGTGTGTACAGTGTATCAAATGATGACCATATCCTTTTCTTCATTGTTAAGTTTACCCAAATAGTTTGCTACTTACGTGACATTGCTTTTGTTACTTATATTTCTCAAAACCTTTCATATAACTAGAGTTCATATATAAAATATGTTTTTAATTAATGTCACTTTCCTTTGTCATGTACGTCCGTTTCTGTTTTATGAATTCCGTTCGTTATGGACTGCTATCGACAGAAATAAAATTATAGTTGTATCCAGCGAGGTGCCCCGATCCCAAAAATATAATAATACCGGTAGATTAATTCATATTGTGAAACCCCGAAATATCGATACAGGGTGCACAATACTTCAAATAAAAAGTTGCATATAAAATTAATTAAAAATTATGGTAAAATTCTAAAAATTAAATTATCACTACGCCCTAAAAGAACCTTGTCTAAATTCGAAACCGATATCTAGTTATATCGAATAAACTGTTACGGTCGATAAATGGTTTTACAACGACTATTTGAATATTTGATTTGGACATATCTTGAAATCTATACGACGAAATCATGGTTTTTCACTTCTGTTAGAAAAATACAGTTCAACAGATTCCAACGTTTCTCGTTTCGAAGAAATCCGATTCAAAACGAGTCCGGTACACTCAGTTGAAGTTCAGAACGTTAAATTACGAACTGCAGGGTTGTTCTGAGCTCGATTATGATTAATATATATTTATATACGTTCAACTTCTTTTTAATTAATATATAAATCCACTTATATTACAAATTCAATATTTAAACTGATTTAAATATTCAAATACCAACCGAAAAAAATGCGAGACGTTACAACTAAGAGGCATAAACGATAAGTCTAATACCCTCGACTAAATCGTTCATAAATCCCATTCTCACAATGCGGCGACAACTCTTTGACCTTGACAAAGCCATCATCGAACTCATTAGCGATCATTACAAATGATAATTCTCCCCGTGGACTCACAGTCGAACATAAATAGCTTACAAAGACACCGTCTTCTGGCTTACCTCTAATCATAACCATTCTCCCTTCCACATTCCCAACTATCACTTCTAGCTTCTCGCAATCCACTGTTTCCACATACCTCTTAAGTCAATCCATTCCCAGTATGATCCCAAACCCAACGAAGTTCAAAACAAAGAAATCACACACAAATGAGAAACCATGATTTGACAACACTAGACCATGATAGATCATACACAAGCTGAACAAACCCCCTACTGTATTGGGCACCACTGAAGGTCTACCACAAATCTCGGGTTCTAAACCCAACCGTACACAAGCTCATAACCCATGAAAGAATGCGATGCTCCAGTATCAACATGTGAACTGAAAACATTTCAAATGAAAAGAGTACCTCGAATTACAATGCTCTTCCCTTCCTCCTCCGCCGTAGGAGTCCTCAAAGAAGATGGAACAAATTCCAAAGCATGCGCCTTCACAATCTTCTTTCCCTTCGGCGGTTCTAGACAATCCTTCTTGTCATGCCCAGGCTTTCCACAATAAAAGCACTTCCTTGCACCTTTCAATTCTTGCAATCCCTGGAAAAATGGTCTTTCGGTTGGCAGTTAAAGCAAATCACCTCGCTTTTGGGCTTTTTCTGGCCCTCCTTTCCTTTCTACTGTTGTTGCTTACTTTTCTTGTTATTATTATCATTCTGTTGAGATTTCGGTTCCTCATTAGCTTCAAAAACATTCTTTTCCTTAGGAAACAAACTCTCGTGACTTTAAGCTTTCTCCACGAGCTTCTCATATGTATCGTCCAAATGATCAATTAGCTGCTTCCCCAGAAACTTATCCAAGCCCATTACGAAATTCTCATTCTTTTGATAAAGATTCTCGACATATGAACAAGCATACTTCGACAAAGATTCAAAGTCAGAAACATACTCCGGCATCGGTATACCGTTATGCTTCGGCTCAATAAACCTCTTGAATAGAATAGACTTCTGAACGGTAGAGATAAACTTCGTCTCAAACTTGACTTGGAATTGCTCCCATGAAATACCATCTTCTAGAGTTTCTAGAAAGACAGAGTTCCACCAATCCATAGCTCTGCCATGTAGTTGTCTCGATAATAGCTTCCTCTTAGTCACACTGGCAATGCGTACGTCTCCGAAAATTCGGATTCAAGTATCAAGCCACCCTTGAATCTCTTCAATTGGATATGTCCCTTTGAACGGATTTCCTCCTAGAGTATTAAAGTCTTTGCATAGCTTCGTGAAGTCCATAACCCTAGGCACTTGCACCTGAACCCTTACATCTACCGCAACTATCTCTGGAGTGGGGACCCTTCTCATGATCGCCGCCGTTATGGCCTCGAACATAGTTGGGTAGTCTGGTATACCACCATTTCCCTTTCTAGGCACAGTCCCCTACCCTAGCAGTATGTCTCCCCGTTCGATGACTCATTCTAAATATGAAAAATAGAATGATTAGTCCACATACGAGAAAAACTATAAATAAAGTTCAAGCGCTACTATACTATACACTATAATATAGTATACATCCATCAAAAATCTACAAATATGTCTCTCATATGTTATTATGTCTTCGAACTTTAGCTAAAATCAATTAACCAAAGCTCTGATACCAAATGTGACGAGCACCCACAACCCATCGCTTAACAAGAAAAATAATGTGTTGAAGGACGTGCCAGGTAACTATGGACGATCATCGGGGTAGGATAACATAAGCGGAACCTGTCATACAATTCACAGCGCAAGGATAAAATTTAATAGAACATATACAACAGGCAATAGGAGCAAAGCATAATTGCGCAGAATTTTAAACTTTCATATCATCAAAAGGATATCCATAGTACCATAGGAATACAACACCAAATTCTGTACAAAAAGCCTCACTACAATCACTCAGAGTATCATAACAACCATAACAGCAGAAGCATATAATAATATGTAGGAAATAATACGTCATACTTCCACTCGTCATCGCTCTACAGCATCGTCCTCGTCATGATCTACTACCTGCTACATGCTTCTCAGTCTGCCGATCCAAAACATGGATGAATATCCCAAGTTAATAAGAGGGAAACATAAAACCTTGAGTAAGACAATAATATTAATAAGTGATAAAACAACTATCTAACATAATCAATAAAGTATATGAGAAATAGGTAGATCAAGCATCCAATCTACCAACACATCATCAGAGAAGAACCCAAACCCGTCTCTTCTACATCTGAAAGTGATAGCCTTTACAATAATCAATAAAAACCACGCAATAACATACATATCAACTAATTTTCCTATTTAGACCATCCTAATCGAGATCGACATCTCCCAAGCATAAGCCACGACGTCCTAAACCAACATCAGACAAGCACCCAAAAGAATCTTCTTCGATGTTGAACAATCTACACAAGATGATAAAAGCAAAACAATCATCATCCATGACTCTAGCTATCACCGCCAATCCTACCTTGAAACCATTGTTGGTCGTATGACTGACTATGTTACGCCATTCTGTGAAGGGCTAATGGTAACCCCGGTTCTAGCTCAACTCCAAACACCATCGTGACTCGTATGTTTGTCTTCGCAGAAGACAAATAGTCCCATCGTGACAGCCCAGGGTACTCGACTAGTCCAACTAGTCTTTTAGGCATCCCTATTATATCCCTGCATTGAGTCCGTTAGAACCTCCGATTAACGATAATACCTTGGCCCCAATATCTATAATCGTCATCACTAGAGACTATATACAAGCTTAGATACCATTTCGAGCAACCATTATCCACGAGCTCATACATATTTGGGTCCTCTGCTCATTCGTTGCATTTCGCCGATCAACGAACACTTCATATCACTTTGAATATTCCTCCCTGAATTCAATTCGAAGCCAAGTCCATTCTCAAACCAAAATAATCATCACTTTTGCTCGACACTCAATCCATAGCACTTCGGCCTTTCCGCTATGAAAAACGACCCATAGAAAAAAAAACACATAGCCAAAAAATGACCCGTAGCAAAAAATGATCCATAGCCAAAAACGACCCAACGCAAGTCACAATCCATACTTCAAACGACCCAACCTCGAGCGACCCGACCTCGAGTGGCACAACTTCAAATGACTTGACTGTGTGCTACATTTTCAAACATCATTTTTTTACTTCTTAAGAAATGCATCTGACATATGCAAAACGACCGATAAAAAACGACCCGAGTTCGATTAATCAACAAACGACAACGTCAATGCACACAACTCATACAAATCGACCAATCCAATCATCAATGCTTCATGCGATCATCAAACAACGCTTGCACAACAATTATTCATCATACAATCATATGAAACTCACCAAATCATGGTAAAATAATGAATAAACAAAATAATGGATCTAAACTTGCGTATGCATACAAATTAACATAAGAATTACCAGTTTAAGTTGCTAGATTATATCATATGGAGATTTTAATGAAAATATACTTACCAAGATGTAGATCTAGGTGAAAACAATTTTTAAATGATGAAAATAAGATCAAATAACTCATATACTTGATTAAATCCGTTGAGAGATGCTTATCACTCACCAAATCTTCAAACAAACTTGAAGTCACTAAATTCCCAATCCGAATAGCCAAGAATGAGCTTCAAACCTCTCAATTTGATGTGATCTCCCTTCAGTTGATGTAGATCATCAATCTTCTTGAGTAAATCTAGAATTTTAATAGAGGATGTATTTGATTGAGCAAGGAGGATCATAAGATCAACCAAATGAGAGAATGAAGAAAGTAAACTATTCTCCATGTCTCTACCCCCTATTTATAGCCTCTAACCAACCCACTAATTGGCCACACCAATTCAACCCATTAATGACTAGCCAGACCTGCTCAGAAATTGTGTAGCACTAAAACAGTGATTTCTCATAAAACGCTAAACAAAATATTTAATGTGACCACTTTATGGAAATGGAAACATCATTTCCTTTCCTATGAAATTGACCTCAGCACTTGATTCAATCCCAGTAAAAAGTTATACACTTTACAAAACTGACAGGGTCAAAATTGTCATAAATAAAATTGATAAAAATTATACACATGTCTCACATCCCCATAACCAACATGTCAAAATATGAGAATGATCCAACCCTCAAGGAATAAAATAAAAATATTTTATGATTCTTTGATACATAAAATGCGGGTCGTTACATAGAGCAAATACACAAGCTCGTATTTCCTAGATGTATGGGGTGCGGCAAGATCTGAGCTATCTAAGGGAAGAACCAACCTAGGAATGAAAGAAAGAAGGGTTGGGTCAGAGACAGACACAGTGGGAGAGAGAAGAAAGGACTGGAAATGGGAGAGAATATTATCCTTGACTTAACTCGGAAGGGAAGCCATAGATAGATCTAGACGCTGGATTTGACGAATCTTAAGAATATTATTCTTCTTACAGACAGAAGAATGGGAAAACTTTGAGTTTGTATCACATTCAACAATCCACTTGATCCTCGCCTTCTGGCTAAGATAGTCATGCTCAGTACGAAGCTCCGACGAGAAGGCCAGTTGGGTAATCGCCCAAGCCTCCTTGTTGGAAGCCGAGGGATTCTCATCAAAAGATGATTCAATTAAAACAAGAGTTTTTTCAGCCGCATGAACGTGGTCAAAGATATTCTTGAATTGAAGATCATTTCACGTCTTAAGCCAGGCTCTAAGACGCTTCAACTTATGAGAAAACACAACACAGTGAGAACCAAGAACATGGAAGCTCTTGGATTTTTCCACAACACTATGGCAGGTGTGGAGAGATCTTCACATACTCTGGAACCTAAAGGAAGTAGGACCGGAGAGGGAAAGGGGAAAAAACGAAGAATCATATAAGCATAAACCGAAAAGGTACGATGCAAATGGGAAAAAGAATAGGTGAATGGAACGTTGAACCAACCTTCCGATCTGAAAACTCTACCAAGTCTAGAAAGAATCCAATTTGGTCCTTCTTGGTTGTTATTCCAAGTAAAAGCCGAACCATCAGACGAAACATCAGAAAGACCTGAACCGACGATGCAAGAATTGAAATTTGCTACCGCTAAATAGTTAACAGCATTACTTCTCCGTTTCTCAGCTTAACAGGAAACAACATTGAAGTCTCCTCCCAAAATCGAAACAGGAAAACCCAAGTCGGGGAGAGCGAGGATGTCGGACCAAAGGGTCAATCACTCAATCCTATCGCACTTCACGTAGACCACTGAGAACAGAAAAGAAGAAGAAATATATAGGGTAGAGCAGGCTACCGAAAGTAGCTACTCGGAGTCATAAAGGGGATGGACGACAACATCTTTGGACTAAAGGATCCAAATCTTGTCAGATACATTGGCTAAGGAACCACCAAAGCCTAGAGACAAATTGACTTGGCTATCTCGTTCGGTTCCATAAAATGGTTCTAGAAGCGCCAGCAATTAGGTAGAATGCTTTCTAACAATTCGCATAAGTCTAGCCACTGACACATCATTACCAATGTCACGAACGTTCCAGAAAAGGAAGTTCCCCATCAATCCAGGAAAGAAAAATAAAACAGGTAGACACATAGAGAGACAAGACCACACACTAACTATAAGAACAGATGACCACAAACCTCAAACAAGATAGAGTGTGTGTCGAGTAGATCTAACGATCTGCTCAGACACTGCTATAGATCGTGTGTGAATGGTATAGAGAGTGCAAGGAGCCGCTAGCTGATTATGACGTGAGGACCTAAAAGACGACCAATTGAAGTCTTGCTGGACATTGAGAACCCCAACGAGACCACACTACCCTCATCAGCGGGACAAGAAGTCGAAGCACCAGACCACGAAGGACTAAAATTCTTAGTAAGTCGAGATAAGTGATCATTAATGATCTCTATCTCTTCCTTACTAAGAAGGGGAACCGAGACAAAGGCAAACGACATGGAATGAGTAGAAGAGAAAGAGGGACTCACTGGTTCAACATAAATAGAAAAAACAGATGAGCATATGGAGTTGCCTACAAGAGGAAACACCAGTTGTTGTTTGAACTTGACCAATGTCGAACTGTCATTAGATTGACAATCCAGCGTAAAAGGTAAAGTTCTCAAGCCGACACACAAATAGATAATATAAGGTAAAGTCAAAAAAGGGAGGCCATCTCTATGGTAGGTCGTATAGTGGTTCAAAACTGAATCCTCTATATGTCTACGACATGGAGACCACCCATCCCATGTATACAATACCCAATGTATCTGTTAACAAAGCCCTCAAAACACGGAGAGCAAAAAACAATACACACGAGTCATAAACGATATGAATAAGGCCTCACTATGACTAATCAAAATGGCCACCCCAAGAACCATCATAACCACTCCAGAAAAACTAAAGCAAACCTAACAAAGTGCACTAGTCAATGTCCATGCTTAAACCACTTGTTGGCCGACCAAAGCAAGCCAATAAAATGACGTGACAATGTTGGCATGCCTCCAACAAAAACCACTGAATCAAAATGAAAACTAGGCCAATATGCAATTAGGTTGAAGCCAACAGGCATAGGCTTAAAAGCGAGCCACTCACACTTAACGTAAGTGACCAAGCCAATAAGATCAAAGGGACAACCACAAGGGGAGAAAAGCACTCAGAAGAGGGGGAGGCACAAGCCAGAAGAGCAGCGAGCTCAACACCACAAGAAGCAACACACACATAACCCATCACATATTCATTCATAGATGGAAATACATTGACGGGGAGAACATACATAGGTGTCAAGGCTCATAACATCGCACACAACATTGTCCAAAAACCAGACATGCACAACCAAATCCCAAGATAAAGAAATAAAGCAAGAAACAACCGATAAAGGCCGAACCTGAGAGAAAAATCAGTGAGCTAGCAAAGAAACTGAAAGTGAGAACTACAAAGAATGCACCTGCAAAGCCTCAACCTCCAAAACATCCACCAAGGAAATGAACCTCAATTTTGAGTTGTCAATTGCCTCGAGACTCAACAACCGCACCACAGAGCTAATAAAGCCTACCCCTTCCAAAATTTTCCTAGAGAAATGTGATCCCGATGAAAAGCAAACAGAGTTCACACTTTCATTGATAGTCAAATCACCTCATAAAACATCAAAGGCATTCATAAGAATGAGGAAAGGAAGAGCGGAATTGCCTGCAAAATAAAAAACAACCGACAAAGCCGCCAAGGAAAAGCAGGAAGGAAGAGTAGAAGGTGGAGCAGTAGAATTGGATTTCATTGAATGACGAGCACGAGGACGATGACGTCATCGTCAACTAGCTCCAACTTGCTGCCCACAAACATATACCCTCAACATTTCTCTGGAAATAACACACCGCACAGGGTGGGATAGGGTGGTCAACTACCCTTCACCACCCAAAACATCAGAAACCACATTACCAAAACTAGAACCAAAAACCCCTCCACATGTCAAGGAACCTACTAGAAAACCATGAACAGCCGACATGGGAGAGACATGCAAGTACTTAAAACCTCAACGAGACTCCAAAAAGGTGGTGAAATCTTGTTTAGCTCGATTGGTTTGGGGACTGCATCGCTCACCCACACCCTCCTTCACCGATGATCGAACAAAACGCCCACGTAGGTAGAGTTCAGTCACCATCTCAGACACATAACGAGGAGCCAGTTACAAGAAACACCTATTAACATCCAAAACCTGAATCGTGTTAGCTCAATAAAGGAGTTAAGCGAGAAAGCCGAATCTCAACTTTCGACAAACCAGTGATGACCAACAGATAGCGGACCATTGGAAATAGCCAAAATCGAGGTCGCAATCTCATTGAAAGTAGGGCATGGCTTCAGAAAGAGCCTCAAACGACAAATTCCTCGAATTCCAAACTTGAAACCATTGTAATAAAATTAGGGCAAACCAATTTCGGAAGAGAGAACGTAAGGCCTCAAACAACTTGCGAGCAGATAAGAAGGAAACAGATATGAATGACAAATAGTTGTAAGAAAGACACAAAAAAATCGCAGAAGCTCAAAGGATGGAAGCCATGGAAATGACCATTAGAAGAAAAGTAGTGCAAAAAATGTCAAGTTTTGAAATTGATTTTCTAAAGCTTCTTGATGTGTTTAAGATGTTATTTCCATACATAACCAGTTAGTGAAGTTTCAATGAATTCAAGAGTGGAATTTGGGGTAGTTTCAATAGTAAAAAAGCAATACACCTTATCGTTTTCCTATGATTTTGATGGCCTTATATGTTTACCCTCTTTCCCTGATATTACTTGTGATTCTTGACACTTGCAAAAACTTTATAAATGATTTTCGAAATGTTTTGAAAAGAAAATATGATTTTTGGAAATAAATATTACTTTAATAAAATTTTAAATTTATTTATAATATTACCTAAATAAGGATTTTCAAACTATTCACTTTTCAAATATTTTTCTGATTTTTGAACTATTTTCTTAAAAGATGATTTTTAATTAAAAAACGCCCATATTTGCACACTTCGAGAAGGCTTGTTGGCAATCGAATAATGTCGAGTACCCCGCGGTACTGGACGTGGCGGTCTTTGGTCTTATTTAATCAAAAATTCGTCCAATCGAAGTAATAGTCTTTGTGTTTTCCAATAACATCTGTGATCCTCTATGTTATTCAGTGTTTCTAGTGATTTCTCGTGATTTATATGTTTCTCAATGTATGAAGCTGACTTACAACGTGTAAACCATTAAGTGAAAACGTATGGTATGGAAAGCATGATTATCACTTTTCGGGTTACTATTTGAGGGTCTGTGACACATTCCTATGTGGCTACCAGTAGTAGACCTTCGGGTAAATCCTATCTGAACTCTGTATGGACCTACGTGTCAATCCTGTGTGAACTTTATGGACCTTCTGCTCATCTGGGTACCCTTCTATGTTATATAGTATTGGCTAAGGCTTCAAGTATTTAGTGTGACAGCACATTCAGGCGTAGCTTCGGCTTGCCACTCTGTATGGATCCACAATCTGCGGTTTTGTGTTTCTTGTGTATTAATTTTTTTTTTCATTTTAAACTCTTATTATAGTTCTATGATTCTATAAACTCATGATTCAGTGATTTTTTTGGACATGTGTTTTTGTGAATATGTGACTTCATCCTATGAACTTCAAAAAGTATTCCTATAGCTAATTTTCGGGAATTTAACTGTATAGTGAATTATACCATCTCTTTCAATTATGAACTAAAGGAATATTATTCCCTTATCATTCATTACTTATCATGCTTATAGTGATAATATGATTCAAGTTATACTGACCAATGTGTGTGTGTTCCTGGGGTCAGACCGAGTTACAGGTTAGGATTGTTCGGCTCATGCTTAGCCGTTCAATTGGATATTATGCTTCACCTTATGGGAGTCGCATAATTTTTGTTATGTGTTTTGTAGTTCACTCTTGGACATGACACTGTATAATCTATGTGGAGGGAATTTGATGTACATATATGTATATTTGTGTAGTGACTATCAGACTTCATGTGTGTGATGTATTGTACAAGATGTAGTCGTATGTATGTATGTATGTATGTATGTATAAATATCCATTCTTCTCTATTCTATGTTGTATACTATACTGTATTTTGTTCGAAATAGATCCTGAACCCGCCGTAATTGTGTATTGGATAAGGATTAGATATGTCGATATGAGGGGAAAAACTCTACATGTTTAGTAATTGTTTGATGCATTAGTACAGATGGTCGCTCTTATATGCCATATTCTCTGTATTAGCAGATAGTATTACCTGTTTATATTCTCTGTTAATATAGATCTTGGAGATGGGCATCATAACCCACCCTGAGACCCACCCTAATAGTGAGAATTAACTAGTAATGTCGTCTACTAGAGTGAAGAATAAGGTTGGTCAGGGGCGGCCATCCGTAACTTCGTCAGACGAGTATTGAATACGTGGGTTGGGCATATACTTTCTCAAGTGGATCGTTAAGAAAAGTGGATCAATATTTCTAATAAGAAATCATGATAGCTAAAGATCGTTTTAGAACAATATAAAACACAACAGACAACAGATTATAAAATAGATACATACTGATACAATCACTTAACCCAACATATACATGTGCTACATCTCAAATGATATACAGCAATGTCCAATGGAACAAATATACAATAACAAAAATACACGTATAAACAAATTGGAAAATTTCTCCAAAGGATAGTCCAAGCTATACCTGCGAACCACGAATCAACAGCAGACTGAAACACCTTGTCCAACCCGAGTATTACATACATGGATCAATCAAGTTTACATATCAGTAATGATAAAAGTTGAAATAAATATCTGCTAGATAATAGTTCCTTTCCATAAGAAAAGGAATCTTTAGACATACATTTATATGTAAACTCTGATATAGTAATTTCTTTCCATTCGAATGGAATGTCACACATAGGTCAATAAGCACATCATTCAAAGTCCACACGATTAGCAAATGGCTATGTGAGCGAGAAACATGAACATGGATTTAAACACTTCCTTAGTATGAATAACTCAAATTCCACGGTTAGGGTAATCAATAATTGGAATTACATAATATCAATGGAACACTCTGAAGTTCACAAATATCATAAGGTGAGATCACAAAGTCACGTAATTCACTGAATCACCGAGTCACAAGTCAAAAAATCACGGAATCACCAAAGCATAAAATCATGGGATCACCGAAACACAGGATCGTTGGATAACTGAAACTCTATTGAGAGTTTAGAACCATTAATGAAATCATCACAAATAGTAATAATCATTATGGAAAAATCAGAGATAAACTAAAAAATAGAAACAAAGAGTTCAGAATCAGTCACAAAGTGGAAAGTCGAAGCTATGCCTTCACGTGATGTCACACGGGACAGGTTAAAGCCAGAGCTAGTACTATATCACACAGAAGGGTACACGAACAGCCTAAAGGTCTACTGAGTTCACACAAGATTGATCTGTAGGTCTACATAGAGTTCACACAGAATTTACCCGAAGGTCTAGCACTTATGGTCAGACAGGAACGTGTCACAGACCCTCAGATAGTAACCCAAAAAGCGGTAATCGAACGTCCCATACTGTTAACGATATTTTTTTCAACACCAGAAATAGATCTAGGGATGTGGACCTAGAGAAATTAAAGGGATTATTTAGCTTCTACAAGCTTGAGTTAGTTCACCAATTCCTAGATATCAAGGTCTTAAGCACGAAGATTAGTTACTCTTCCTTCAAAGAAGTGAGTATTATGCCTACGAGACTCAAGGACCATCAGTTACTTTGTAATAAAGATGCATAAGCGCAACGCAAGCTAGAAAGCTAAACGACTTGTAGAAGCGTATTTTGGATAATTTGGCTTATGCATGGAACATTGTCATGAAGAAACATTGAAGAAACTAGCAACATAAATGATGAAAAAATTCATGTCATTGTCTCAAGTATAGATTCACTGTTTATTGACCAATTTTTTGAGTACTTAGAAATGCACAAGCAAAATCCCCAAACTGATTTAGAAATTTGGGTTTACTCTATAAGAAAAGTTTACAAGAATGAGAAAAGTCCCCTCAAAATGAGACCACTGGGGTCTTATTTACAGGCATATTAGGCCTCCTTTTGGTAACACCTAATGAAAGCCGCTTTCAGATTCAACAATAAGAAGAGGGGCTTGGTGTCGCCAGCTTTATTACCCTTCAGTGTCGATCACTGAGTTTCGGCCTCTCATATTCTTTAAATATTGCTATCGGTTTTTGGTCTGGGAGTCCGGATCCAGTTCCGATTGTCAATTCTGGACTTTGTCTAGATTTTGTGACTTTTGGTATTGGCATTGACACTAAGATTGTCAATGTGGAGGACATTTCCTCTCACTAGCTTTGGCTTGCTTAACTATCTTCTAAAAGTTACTTTGGTACTTCAACCTTTGGTGTCGGCTTTATTTCCACCCCTAAGTTTTGTTATCGAATCCCCTTGCATTCGATACACGGATTTTGATCCTTTTTGACTTACGACTCAAGTAATGCTTACGATTGTGTATCAATACCAAGTGGATTGGTGTGGATACCCTCGATAGAAAATCTTGCTTCAATATCTTTAGAATGCTTCCTGATGTCGGTATCGATACTAAGCAACATAGTATTGATAGCCCCTTTCGTATTATTTTAACTTGGTTCTATGCTTCTTTTCTCACAATTCTGGCTTCCAATATCGAATGGCATGCCTTCTACTATACCCCGTTATTTGTTTTCGGTGTCGAGTTGTATGCTGTCGGAGTCAACTCTCGGTTGATCACCTGCGATGTTAAAACCGATTTTCCACCATCCTTTAGTGTTGGTTCCAAGTTTTCCTATTCATGTTGTTATTGATAGCATGTGAATTCAATTTTTCTCCTCCTATTTTCGGCATTGGGTATTTCAGTGATTTAGTGCCAGTTTTGGGCTTTCGAGACAAACTCTTGTTACTTGTTGTGCTCCGACGCCCCTTCTCCTTTACTCATTCTCAGTGTCGAAATTCGATAGTAAAATTTTCCCCTTCCCAATGAAGGGGTATTTTTGACTTTTCAAGTCAAATTTCTGACTTTCGCACTATACTCTAACTTCCTGCCTTATGGTATTCCAGAATTGATCTATATCGCTGATTAACGCCCATTTGTATGGCTAGGATTGAAAGGCGCTTGTAATATAAATTTTTCCTTCTCCCTCATCATTTCTCCATCTCCAAGCAAGCATTTCAAATAAGATCACTATTATTTGAAAATTTCCAAATTTCAGGATTCTACGCCTCAATCTATTCTCAACAAGTACTTTAATCGTTCAAAAATGGGGTTGGAAAATTATTAATTCAGCTCCATTATGAAATCGGTCAAGATTCCTATTCTTAAGATCGGAATTAAACGATGAGAATGGTTTAAGTTACCCTTAATGGGATATAGTGTAGGTTATTTATCCCCTTAACATGTTTTTGAGGTCTAAAATGCAAAATTGACATACAGAAGATTAATTTTTACTATAGAGATGATGTTATATTTTTTGTACTGTTGAATTAAATATCAATTCGTAATCGGTTCTCTTAGTCTCGGTTTTAGCGACACCGACATCTATATCTCACTTTGCTTTGATCACTTGGTATCGAGACAATATAAAAAGCATTGTCGAAAGGCATGCCTTACCTTTGTTTCAGTATTGGTAAAAATTTGAGATTCCAGCACTGTAATATTTTGATTTATCTTCATCGGTACCGGGTTTCAAGCTCTTCCTATTTCCAGTTAAGCCTTGGATATTGATACCCAAAAATTTGGTTTCGACTAGACTAATACAAAAGATTTTTTTCACCTTAAATTTGACCCTCCAACATCGAACCTTTTCATCTTTTTAGTTTCGGTGTCGGGGTAGTCATCAGGATCGACACCAAATACTTAACTATTTTTGGACATATACAATGTGTAAAATAATGTATGAATTTTGCCAATGTCTTAATACTAATGATTCAGGTTGTACTTCAATATCTGTGGATCTTTCCAAAATTTTCAAATTTTAGCAAGTTCTTTTGGTAATTGCGAACTTATGAATGACTCATGCTAGCTTTTAGAAATATGATACTGATATGTGTTATGGAATAATATCACCTGGCAGCGTTATGTATGATAGGAAGGATACTTGCAAACCCAAGTCCGGTGGCTCTGTTACCCCTTGGGCGAAGAGGGTATTCATTCCACAATAATCTCTTATCACCACCTAAGATGAAGTGAATGCCATTCTCGGAAGCTTTGGCATGTCTGGGATATATGTCATTCCTGCTACTAGCCAAGGTACCATCCAAAAGCCGCCGGAGGGGTACTTTGCGTATAGTACCATCCACATATGGCATGCGGGTTTCTTCCCTTTCCCATCTCTTATTTCCAAGCTCTTACATGATCAAGTAATTGCTCATATCCAGATTACACCAGATATGTATACTCTCTTCTTGTGCCTTGAAATTTTAGTGCTTAAATCTATCCAGGCTTCTCTCAACCCCAACCTTATTCATCATTTGTTACGTTTCTCAAAAGGATCGGATTCACCTATCCTGCATGCAAACCCAATAAAGAAGTTAATTAGTGGCAACATCAATAAGTCTAAGCCTCGTGAAAATCAATCCTTCTATGTTAAGTGCCCTCCTAGTATTTCATGCAATTTTGTTGAACGTCGTGAGCCTTTTCCTTTATACAATGATTATGTTATTTTTATGCTTTTTTTGACTTTGCTTATTTTTAGATCTTGCTTCCATGAAAATAATTTTGAAAGAAGGGGAAACTCGCGCTACTGAAATCATTTTCAAAGCGTCTGAAGAATCCGGGCATCGATCATCTTTCCTAACTCTAAACAATCTTTGCTAATATGCCCTTCTTCCCCACCGACAAAAGATTTTAAGGCAACCATCCATTCATTTTTCTAGAGCTAAATATCTATCTTTAGGGTCTAACACTTTTAATGCATCATCTCCCCTGTTCCCATGCTGTTCGGGTAGAATTGTTTTTCTTCTCTAGAGAATTTTTTTACTTCTCTCGTTTTAGTTTTTCTTATTTCTGTTTGCTGATGTAATCATTTTTGATTGGATACCCAAACGTACGAAGACATATCTCTTTTGGAAGCTCTTGCTTAATCTGATTCTTTTGCTATAAAAAGGCTTATTAGAACCGTTGTTGAACCATCGTCCAAAAGGCAGAAGGGTGACACCAACATTCCCCTTCCTGATGATGACGTTGTTATAACTGCCGAGCGGAAAACTCCGGCCCCATAGTTTCTGCTACCGAAGCTACTCTAAATATCAGCTCTTCGCCTAAGGTGACTCATGGGAGCAGGTTTATGGGTAATATTTTGACATCAAATCTTTCGAGTGCATTAGATACGAGAGAACGAGATATGATCCCACCTTCTTCTTCACGATGTGTTAGTCCCCAAGGCTACCCTTGCTGACTTTGGATTTTAATGAACTTGTAAAGTTGCCCTCTCTTCCTCCAAAGTTTCAAATGTTTCACTGCCTTCCTCACCTTTAGATCTGAAGAATTTTTACCAACATCTTATTAAACAACAACTTTCAGTATAGTCTTATCCTTCTTTGCCTTCATTTATTTTTTTATCTTAAACAAAGGCTGATTTGGTTTTTTTTTCTTCTAGGTAACCAAAGGCTGGTTCTCGCTCCAAGGAATAACTTTCCCGGCTACCTCGGAGACTATTAAGCTTCAAGAGGAGAATGCTGCTCTAGAGGCTAAGGTTAACTCCCTGATCATAGCAAAGGATAAAAGTGATGATGAGTGCGAGAGACTAAAGGCCACCATTGAGAAGGCAGATTAGATCTTGAGAAAGAGAGATAAGCTAAAAAAAATTATCCGACATAATTCCGGCTCTTGAGAATAAGCAGGCCGAGATGGAGGGTGATCACGCCAATGAGTTGAGGGAGAGAGGTGACAAGCTTTCACACGCAAGGAGAATAATTTATGAAGCCAAGAACAAGATTTCTGATTGTTTGAAGACTCATTTTCCAAAAGTTGCTTTGGCATACTATGAAGATTCTCTTTTCCTTGCATTTTCTGACAATTTCCAAAAATTTCTTGAGATGAGTTTCCTTTTGTTGCTCCCTCTATCCGGAGTAGCGTTATGAAAAGGATTTAGCTAGCCAGACAAAGAGTTGAGGTCCCGAAAAAGGACAAACAAAGCTCAATGATTTCCTGTTTATAGAAGACTTGTCTAGTGACTCCGATGGGGAAGAGGAAGATGTAATTGTTGGAGGTGATGATGTAGACAACGATGATGATGACATCGATCTTGGCGACAGAAGTTGTCGTGATGATGCCAATAAATATGGTGGTGATCCCCCTTCTACTGCTGGTGGCTCTCATGACTCCGAAGTAATAAACCCATATCCTATTGGTGTTTTTGATCCAAGCCCGAAGGAAGCTTTTACCAAGATGGGTAGCTTTGCTGAGCCAAAGGGAATAGATCGACCTGTTTTGTCTGACATTCCAGCTTCTCAGGTATGGCTTTCACATTTGAACTATATCCTTTCTTCTTTAGTTTATGGTAAATTTTCTTCTGTCATGTTATATGGATAAAGAAAAGCTTAGTTTCACAATATAAAGCAGAATTAGATAAGAAACTAAGTGAATTTACAATATTCCACTTAGATCATAAAAGGTTATTTAAAGATTATAATGCCTTATCACAAAGATATCACGATCTTGACAAAAGTGCCTCTAAACTTATGTTTTATAAAGAACATGAAGCTGCACCAAGACTGAGAAAAGCTCGAATTCGAACGGCGGAGATTCTAGAAGAAAACAAGGGGTTGTTGACATTATTTTGGATGTTGGTCAAGGACAGAGATATTTTGGTAGAATTTCGGTATAGGGTATATAGTCGATTTACAATGATAAACTTCTCCTTCTTAGGAGAGCACAGTGGTGGATTACTTTGACGTCTTCATAGATGTTGCTTGGATGAGTTAGGGACGGACCTTTAGCCTGGGGAATGCTGGAACCTACCACGGGTTCTTACCATCCCCGGGGACTTACTACCTGAGAGGCTTAGATATAACAAAAATAGGTTTGTCACTAAGTTGTTTAAAAGGTCAATTTTATATGATCAGGTGGAACACTTGTATAATTTAATAACATGGACGTGCACTTTCGGTGATAACTTCTTTTTTGTAATTACGGATTCCCTTTAACATTATGATAAAACTTTGTTTTTCGCAAAGTTGTAATTCCAAAAGATGATTGTCATTCATTGTCTTGATTAAAAAGGAAATTTTCAAGGAAATCATCGTATAAACTTAGGAGGGAATGTTTCTTAGGAGAATTGAGGCGTATTTACGTGAAATACCCTCAACTTCCTTTTGACTTTCTGGGTGACGACCGAGAAGTAATTTTCAAAAGACTCAGGTTAAACATACTGAATTGATATGTAATATCAGCTCTAGATGTATTGATAAGCAGGATCAAAATTTTTAATATTAGACATGATATAAAATAGTTTAAAGCATTCTTGAGTAATGTTTGTGTAATGAATCCTCCAGAAAAATATGACGTATCAATGTTATTCTTTTAAAAGCAAGATTTTATGCATAATTGCATCTCATTTTGTAAATAGGGATATCAACACAAGATTACACTCCTTAATATAGGGAAAATCATTGGTAATTGTAGACCATAAGGATAATTTTAAAGAGGCTCCTACTTCGAGGAGCGAAAGGGTGTACTACCTTTAAAAGGTAGCCAATAGGAATTTGAACGAACAAATATTCGTTTTAAAAGGTCAACTTAAAGATAAGGATTAAAATATTCTTGATGTGCAAAGACAACTAAGGGCCAATCCTTTTCCCAATTTGGACGAAGAGGTAAGTAAATTGCTCCTATGAATCAATGGATTGAAGTTTGAAATGGATGGTACTAAATCAAATTATATATCTTTAGAGTATGCTTTAAAGCATCTTGACTCAGACTAAAGGGCCTAGTTATTACAAAACTTTTCTATTTGATAAATGTGGCATGGTACTAGAATGATATAATTGTAAGATACTTGATGTGATGATATTTTGTATGTGGAAACTTGTGGAATGATTTTGTAAATATGTTCGTGTGGATATCACCTGACACTTGATCGTTTTCTTTTGTTGAGAATATCCTTTTTGATGAATCTTATTGCTTCACCTTGCACAAAATTAAGACACATCATTTGGTGTTAATATTATAGGATATATAAGATAACCTACTTCTTTATGAGTCAGTATTTGAATTGCAATAAAACAAAAAATGAATTCACTATAGATAAGATTGTTTATCCATATTTCATGTTTTGGGAATAACCATTCTATTTAATAGGTGTTGTTAAAGAGCCTCCCTGTATGAGGTGTTGAGGAAAACATGACCTTTTTCATAAGGTTCCATTCGAAAGCGTCAAGGTACCTACTTGTGTATTTATTAGGAAAATTCTTCTTTTGGAAACAAGTAGTAACTTGGACCCCCTATTTGGGCATAGTAACCGCAGTTTGAATATCCTTGCTACCTTGAAACAATAGACTGGAAATCTTCACCTGTCTTTAAGTGCTTGAAATACACTCGATTTGGGAATGGATCCAAGGCCGGAATAATTAGTAATGACTATGTGTATATGGATTGAGAAAATCTCCCTGAGCAAGATGGAAGATCATAATCCTTGTCTAAAGGTGTATGGATAGTAGATTCGTGATATCAATCTGAGTATTGATAGTAGATACTTTTTCTCAAAGACAAGAATTGAAGTCTCCTAAGCTGATTAGGGTACTTAGTTGGAAGCTCAGACTCTCTTTTCTGGAAACATAGATAGGACCGTCGAAACCCATATTCAGGAATTCCATGAGAGCAGACTAGAAACCCATATCTAGATATAGCAGCTAGAAGCTTCAAAACCCACATTTGGGTATTAATAAGAGAAGACCAGAATTCCGCATCTAGCAATGATTTAAAGTCCCGAATGATAACCCAAATTCAGGTATTTTGATAGTAGACCATAAATCCACTTCTTGCGATAATAGAAGTCCCAAACCAACCCATATTCAGGTATTTGATATAAGACCGGAAATCCACTGTCAGCAATTAGTTAGAAGGCCCAAACCATGAACTAGATTCAGGTATTTAAGAGAAGATCAGATATCCATATCTAGAAATATTAAAAGTCCTGAGCCATAACCTAGATTCATGTATTTAATAGAAGACCAGATATCCATATCTGGAATTAGTTAGAAGGTCCGAACCGTAAGCCAGATTCGAGTATTTAAGAGAAGACTAGATATCCATATATGGTACTTAACTGTGTCACCCCCTTTGGGTTTAATTTGCAAAGAAGAGGATGTACGTGCTTTGTTATCCACTCTCTATTCTTGTGATTTTCAAAGAAGAGGATGTACGTGCTTTGTTGGCCGCTCTTTGGGCCTATGTGTCTGGTGCGCTTGGCTAGCTTATTCTCAAGTAGGGTCCAAGGACTTACATGACCTCCCTCTAGGAGGTGTCTCATCCTGGCCATCATAGGCGGTGATAAGTGATTAAATGCTTTAACAGGGCCATCGTAGACGCGGTTTAAAGGCTGACTCTTTTGATGCTCTATCTTGTCCATTATAGGCGGAGATAGAGGCTTACACTCCACCCCCTCCAAGGGGTGCCTTATCCTGGCTATTGTAGGCGGTGATAAGGGTTTACGTTCCCTTCTATGGGATACGAGGAACATAATCAGAGGTAGGATATGCTCTTCTACAAGCATAGGTAGGATGTTCTTAGTTCATAGCAGAGGCAGGGCATACTCTTCTGCGAGTTGAGGCAGGCCGTGCAAATTTCGATGCCCCGTCCCGACCATTTCTATCGTGGATCGGAGGTTTTCTCTTTTGATGCTTTAACCTGGACCTTTTTGGTTAGGCATGGAGAAAGGCTTACACACCACTCCCTCTGAGGGATGCCTTGCCCTGGCCATCTTAGCGGTGACAAGGGTTTTCAACCATTACAATTCATTTGACCCATTTCGGGTTAATCCAAACTTTGAGAGGGTTTCCATACCCTTAACTATGTGGGCAATCTTATTTTAAAGAACTCATTGTTGTAGTTTACTAAGTCTCCTTTACGTATTGGTACAGTTGGCCTTGATTAAAGAACTTGGTAATCATCCCTTCTAGAACTCTGCAATGATTAGTTTTATGTCCATTCATCAAATGATAATAGCAGTAAGGTTCTCCCAACTTAACTTCATTCTTAGGCCTCTACCTTAATGATGGATAAAAGTTAACTCATGCATTATTCGAAAGTAGATATTCTCGATTGATGTAGTGAGCTCGGATTCTTTAGGCAACCTTGATTCAAAGCCCCCCTTTCGTCGTCGTAGATTAACCCTTTTGTTACTTAATTTCCTTGGTTCTTCTTTATCTTCGAGCTTTTGTTTTGCTATGTTGTGAGGCTGAGAAGCAACCTTCTTAGACCATCTTGAAGTAAAGTAACTATATTCTTCCACTATTATTTGCTCGAATATAGTTCCTTCAGCCTGTGCATGAATGGCTTCCTTCATGTGAATGAATAGGTTATATTCCGTTGAAGTATATTTTTTTCAAAAGCAAAGATTATGGTTGGTCCTATGTGGAAAGGGTTAATGCTCCAATAATCAGGGTCATAAGATTCCACTTCCTTATCCTTTTGATTTGCAGTGCTCCAATCTTAGCCTTTGTTCTTCCATCACTCACAGTTCAAAAATACCTAACGTAGCCATTTAATATCCAGAAGATTCTTGTTATGACACTTTGCCCATGGTTTCACTTCTTCAAAGCTTTAGTCCAATCCTGAGTGGAACATCACAGTTAGAAATGTGGTAAGGTTATCCAATGGTTCGAAGATTCAAGCCCTGCTTCTAGCGCCAAAATGTTAATGATATTTTTCATCAACAGGAAATAGGTATAGGGATGTGGACCAAGGGAAATTAAAGGGATTATTTAGTTTCTATAATCTTGAGTTAGTACACCGTTTCCTAGATATCAAGTTCTTAAGCCCAAAAATTAGTAACTATTCCTTCAAAGAGGTGAGTATTATGCTTATGAGACTCAAGGATCAATAACTACCTTGAGATAAGAGTTCCCTAAGTGCAATGCAAGTTAGAAAGCTGAATGGCTTGTAGAAGGGTATTATTGGTAATTTGGCTTATGCATGGCACATTATCGGGAAGAAACTTTGATGAAACTAGCAACATAAATGATGAAGAAATTCATGACATTGTCTCTAGTATTGACTCACTCTTTATTGATCGCTTTGTTGATCACACAGAAATATCCAAGTAAAATCCCCAAATTGATTCATAAATTAGGGTTTACTCTATAAGAAAAGTTTACAAGAATGAGGAATGAGAAAAGTCCCCACAAATGAAACCTATAGGGTCTTATTTATAGGCACGGGCCTCCATTTGGTAACACTCGATGAAAGCCGCTTTCGGATTCGACAATGAGAAAATGGGGTTGGTGTCGGCCACTTTATTAGCTTTCAGTGTCGGTCATTGAATTTTGGCCCTTCATATTCTCCGAATATTTCCATCGGTTTTCGGTCCCGGAGACAAGATCACGTTTTGGTAGTCAATTTTGGACTCTGTCTTTCTTTCATGACTTCTGGTATCAGTATCGAAACTAAACTTGTTAGCGTGGATGACCTTTCTTCTCACTAGCTTTGGCTTGCTTTACTATCTTCTAAAAGTAACTTTACGTCTTCAACTGTAATAACCCAGAAATCAGAGCCAATTTAAAATTTTTATTTTTGAAATTTTAGTGAATTTTGAATATTTAAAATGATTTATTTTAAATAAGGACGACGAGAAATTTATTTTGAATAGATATAGAACATATATATTTATCTGAATCGACGTTAGAATATAAATATTTATTTTAAATTATAAAAGGAATTGAAAATGGCGCGGTAGTTCGAAAATTCGATTTCAAAATTCAAATGAATGTATAGGATTCAAAATAAACCGATTTTAGCAAAACCAAAAATATTAGAATATATTTGAGAATATCTTTCCAATGAATCCGAAAAATTGAAATTTCATAGCGGGGATAAAAAGTTATGCCCAGTTGAAATTTCAGAATAGTCGCTATGGAATTCTTGCCCTTAAAAATGAAAATTTTGCAAACGACCTCGTTTTTCGTCGAAACCATTTTGTTGGATCCGGGATGACAAGTTATGGCTAGATTCCAAAATTCATAATTTTCTGAATCAATATGTGAGCGTGACACAGGAAAATGTGTTTTGACCATTTCAGTTGAATTTAATCGACTGGAAAATGGCCATTTTTCAAACGGTCTCAAAATTTGACGAAATTAGTTTTGTTAAGACCGTATCGTCAATACGAAGCTAGAAAATATTTGTCAGGGGTTTTTCGAGTTAGTAGGTGACCCCAGTAAATTGAAATGTGCGTTCAAAATCAATATATAGATTTATATTTTGATTTTGACGAAAACTGGTCGAAACAACAGAATCGGCTTACGATACTTAGTCCATTGTGTTCGGAATGGGGGTAAAACGCTAGGGACGATAGTCGATGGGTTTCGTTTCGAGTTCAGAATAAAAAAGTTGCTTTTTGAAAATTAAATATAATAAAATATATAAATTAAATTTCTCCCATCCCCTCTTTCTCTTTACAGTCAACCCCCCCCCCTTTCCAAATCAAAACGAAATAAAAAAAGAAAACAAAAAGAAAAAGGGGAAATCACGGATGCTCTTCCCTCCTCGTCAACGTTCAGCCTCGCGCTCCCTCAAGTGGCGTCGCCGCCTTCCGCCCATCGCGAGCCACCCATCGTCGACGCCGACCCCGGCGAACTCCCCCCTTTTTCTCCTTCGCGATGCCCTCCTCTGCCCCCTTTTCTAACGAGAAAACTTCCCCCCTTTACTCCCTCCATCAGCGCACCTCCCCGACCCTCCTCCGACCTGTGCAGCCACCAAAGACGCGACCAACACCCCTTCGACAGCAAGCTCTCCGGCCACCGAAACCCTAGAAAAATGGGTAAGCCTCTGATTTTGATTTCAATACAAATATGATTTTTATATTATAGACGAGAATAAAAATATGATTTCTATATTATAGAGAGAATAAAAATATGATTTTTATATTATAGAGAGTATAAAAATATGATTTTTATATTATGGAGATAATAAAAATATGATCTTTATGCTTTGTTTAGTTAAAAATATAATCTTTTCTATATAAACATCTTTTTGAAAATATATTAGCATGATAAAGAGGCGATTTATATGTATATGAAAGTGATATAAAAATGTGATTTTTATATTAAAAGTGAACAAATAAAAATGTGGTTTTTATTTTTAAAGATAGCGGTTTAAAAATATAATTTTTATCTATATAGTAGCGGAATAAAAATATAATTTTTATTGTGAAGGCGAAGTAAAAATATGTGATTTTTATATATTAGTGAACACGGACGACGAAAGTGACAAAAGGCTAGCACAGTGAAGATTTTCTACATACGAAGAGTCGCGGTGTCTGGTTTAGCTAATCAGTGAGAACTTCTCACTTTAATTCTTGTTTTCTAGTTAAAAATATATACTAGGATGCAGACGGTGCTTAGCAGCACCCGACACCCGTCGTCCACAGACCATGGTCGACTTGTTTGATTTTGTTGTGTTGCAAAAATTGTTTGTGTGTTGAAATAAAATATATATTCATGTGTTGAAATAAAATATATATTCATGTGTTGAAGTAAAATAAATATTCATTTACAAATCGAATGATTTGTTTATGTACACCAATTTGACTGATACTGATTGGAACGATAAATTTTATACATCGCCCAACTGCACAAATAAAAATTTGTGTTTGTTGATTTGAAACCCCACACGAGTACTGGGATAATATTTGACGTGCACTAATCCTGATTGTTTAGTTGTATGTCAATCGATGGGTTGACATACTGCGTAAGCGTTAATTATTTATATTTAATGCTTATGCAGTTGTGTGGTGCACTCTGGAAGATGGTTGATTATTTATCATTGGTATTATATACATGTTTTGTATGGAATCCATATAATTAACATTATATGGTAATTGATTGAGCCTCATTCCAATTTGGAAAATAAGGAATATTATAAAAGAAAATTCATGTGTTGAATAGAAAGAAAATTCATGTGTTGAATAGAAATAAAATTCATGTGTTGAATAGAAAGAAAATTCATGTGTTGAATAGAATAAAAATTCATGTGTTGAATAAAATATATATTCATGTATTGAATAAAAGCAAATTCATGTGTTGAAGAAAATATTCATTTGTTGAATAGAACAACGAAGTTATTGAAATATATAAAGCCGTGTTGGTTAGATATGCGCCATTTTGACACAAATGAAATTTATATCGATTATACTCGTTTTTATAATGATTATAGAAAAGGAAGTGATTTCAAAATATAACGTTTTGAAAATATTATCATATATAGATTAATGATATGGAATATTCAATTTTGATTAGAAATTGAATATGAAGTTGAAATCGTTTTGAAAACGAATTTAGAACGATTTATAAAATACGTTTTTAAAAGGAAATCGACAAAATATATATAATATATATTATATACATATAATGGCCTGAATAGAACACGCCGCGCCGCGGTAGTTCGCGAATTTCGACCATTGACTTCGAATGGAGATTACAGGAGATCCGACCATCGGATTCTCCTAAAACCGGAACCATTGGGTTCGTATCAAAAGGAGCTTTCTAACGAATATTAGAGATTTGAAATTTAATGGTTGGATTTGGAATTATGTCCAAATCAAATTTGGAAAAGGTCGTTGTAAGTGCAGTTCGATGGCAGTTGATGGAAATCGACTGTACGGGCCTTAATAAAATTATTAAAAATAGTAATAATTTGTGTAAAGTCAAAAGAAATGATTTGTGAAGAATTGGGATGAAAATTCCATATTTGAAAAGATAAAAATAGATTTTTATCAAAATGAAGTAGTTTTGAACTAGAATTATAATCCCATTTATTTTTAAAGTAAATAAAGTAGATTTGAAATGGTTTTGAAAATAACCAGAATTTCCAATATATATAAAGTGGAAATGGATTTGAATTGGAATTGTCTTTGGAATATTTCGATATTGCATTTTGTGATTATACAGATATTGTTATGGAAATTTGAAAGATATATTTGTATCGTTATTTCCAATACGATATTTGTTGGTTGTAGAATTTAATATTGAATATAAGCCGATATATTTTCTATTTAACCTTGTATTTAATATCAAATGTGATTTTGGGTTGTCGTGAACAGTATCTTTAATAATACTATTCTTAGACCCAACGAAGTTAAGAAAAATCAGAAACTAACTGGAGATTAGTAAAGTTGAATGGTTTCTTGGGTATTGATCTGATGTTGGTTTCGGCCTTCGGGGTTAATACATATGGAATTGTTCACTTGCTAATTTACGATTAAAGGCTGATAGAATGGAATGTGTTTTTGGGTTTACCGTGAACCGTGTTTGAATGACATTAGTTCTTTAACCCAATTAAAGATAGGATATTGATTTTTGGGAAGATTAAAACCAAGTGGAGTTTTAATGAATCTTTAATTAGATTGAAATGATCGAGAATGGAGTATCACCAGTTTTGCTCCAGGCGATAGTTGAATCTTTAATTAGATTTAAACGTGAAATGGTAATTGAATTTACCGATAACACCGTGGTGCTAGGTATGAAGTATTACCAGTTTTGCTTCATGGAATGAATAGGTTGGGATTGGGAAATTAAAATAAATGATTACTTCGGTAAGGTCTGTTAATCCCGTCTAGTTTTGATAAACTTTAATTTGGTTTGATATCCAAAGGAAGATTAAAGTATAAATTTAAAAGAATTTGTCTTTGATAAAATTAATGGGAACCTTTCCCTAAGAATGTGAAATTTAGAAACTAATTGAGGATTAGTTAAGATGAACGGTTTCCTGGGTATTGATCTGATGTTGGTTTCAGCCTTCGAGGTTAATATTTGGGGAGTTGTTCTCTTACTAATTTACGGCTAGTGACTGATGAATTGGAATGAGGTGTATGTTGTGTTTGTGCAACACTTGTTTATTATATACGCGAGTTATTCGTAAAGGCCGGGTTTATCCCATTCTGAATAACTGAATCGACGATGTGTCGAAGATGAAGACGGTTGTCGAAGACCGGAGGTCTTCACATCATTTGGGTGATTACTGATGATCTTGATTGGGCTGTACACCCAAGAGGAGGGAATCAGTTGGTGATCGTCCAGACGTACTTGGAGATCGATGGATATGCGAGGTACAAGGTGCCTCCGGTTTCGTTCAGACCCAGAACGAACTTGTAAATGGACTGTGTGTCTTACATTGGATTTTATTCTGTGTGATTGATTTCTATTAAATATATATATCTGTTTGGCGACGGAGAATTTATTCTCTTGCTTAATGCCCTTCTCTGAGACATACGAGCTCGAAGGTTATATATTGATCGATATCAATCGCATGGAGTGAATTACCTGTGTGGCATGCCTAAGTGGCAAATGATCAAGGATTTTGTTGAAAAGCAAAGTCTTGTGGTTGATGATCAAAGCACCTCCTGTGTGGCATAGCTTTTTGTAACGTTGATTCGCGAGCCTCACACCCCGAACCAGAAATGGGAGAGGATCCAGGGAGAACATGCGTCTCTTTCTAGTTAGAGGTAGTGTTAGTGACCTACCAGCCCTGACATTTATATTATTTTCACCTATGTGGTTGTTGGATTGCGAGGCGCCTTGGATAGATCGGTGACTGTATGGAGCCGACAGAGTCATTTGGCTCATTTACGCCCCAACGGGTGGGGAAACGCAGTGTTCAAGGTCTATGGCTCCTAGGTGCAGTTACAGCTGTAGCCTGAGACATGGACTAGATTGTCTTGAATTCGGTGAGGACTATGTTTTGCCTCGGTTCATAGATGGAAATCCAACTTCCAATACGTGACTTTGCGGTTTTGATTGTAGAGCCTAGTATGGCGACATAGTGGTATGGGGGCACTTATGCCGTCTATGATTGATATTTATGATTAAAATTGTTTTGACAGTATACACTTATAGTAATAATAAAACATGAAATTTAGCGTATCAAGCATTCTTTGGTTATTATAAGGTAAAATCCTATCCTCCGGCTTGTGTTGCATTATGTGATGGGACCAGGGTCTTATAATAGCTTCATTGTTCTTTATTTAGCATTGCGCTGTTTTATGCACTAGTATTCTTGGGAGGAAACTCGTTCCGTGTTATACGGCGTGGTCCATTGATTTACCTAACTTTAAAATAAAGATTAATAAATGTTTTAGTTCTCACACCAGTCACATAACTGACTTGGAGTTTATTGTTTTAACCTAAACTCTGGGTGCCCTTATTTTTACACAGGCAGCTAGTAGTTTTGGTTTTGCAAATTTATATTCCCAGGAACCTGGCTTACAGGTGGAATGATATTCGGAAAGCTCTGTATTCGTATATTCCTTTCAGTTGTGTTTTGTTTTATTTTCCGCTGCTATGTAATTTATTGTAATCTCTGATATTTATCGAATGTATTTTATTCATTCATACTCTGTATCTGATGAAATTGTTGTAATATACAATGAAACGTTCTTCTGCTTGCGTTCCGATGTGTCGTGTTCTCAAAACAATCAGGGGTTTCGAGCGGTCTTGGTTGGTTTAGTGATCGATTCGGATCGAGCAAAATTCCGAATTGTTACATCAACCTTTTCTGTCGACTTTCTTTCCACCTCTATGATTTGATGTCGAATAACCCTTGCTTTCGGAACACAGGTTTTGATTCTTAGTGACTTGTGACTCTAGTACTGTTTTTGATTGTGTATCAATACCAAGTTGATTGTGGTGGATAGCCTCGACAACAAATCTTGGTTCAATAGCTTTTGAATGCTTCCTGATGTCAGTAGCGATAATAAGAAACTTAGTATCGATAGCCCCCTTCATTAGAATTTTATCTTAGTGCTATGTTTCTTTTCTCACTGTTCTGGGTTCCAATATCGGATGGTGTGCCTTCTGTTATCCCCCATAGTTTGCTTTCGGTGTCGAATTGTATGATGTCGGAGTCAACTCTTGGTTGATTTGGGACACCCAGACTTCCCGATCCCAAGAGGAGCCCGGATTTCTTTGAGAACACAACTATTCAGAACACAAACACTAGAACATCTCATTGCTATTACAACAATTTACATCAGAGTACAAGAATATCATAGTATGAATAAATATTACACAGTGGAAAAATAATATCAGATATTTAAAAATTTACATAGTAGGGGAAATAAAAATGTATAAATACAATATATAGCGGAAATTCATCAACTAACACAACTGAAGGAAATATACATATTCAAAGCTTTCCGAATATAGCTCTAGATGTAAACCAGGATCCTGTTAAATAGAAATCTGCAAAACAAAAACTACTAGTTGCCCACGTGGAAAGTATGGGCACCCAGAGTTTAGGCGAAAACAATAAACTCTGAGTCAGTCATGGGGCTCGTGTGAGAACTTAAAATAGTTACTAAACTTTTACTTTAAAAATAGGCAATTCACGGGACCACGCCATATATCACGGAACGAGTTTACTCCTTGTGAATACCAAAACTTGAAATAAAAATATTTATAAACAACGCAATGCTTTTGGAAAAAATGAATCTATCATAAGACTTGGGTTCCATGACACAATGCAACGCAAGCCAGAGGATAGAGTTTTACCTTATAATAGCCAAACATGCTTGGTACGTTTTAAAACAAATCATTTTGATATACTATAAGTACGTAGTGTCAAAAACAACTTCAAATATAAATGTATCAATCAAAGACGACATAGGTACCATATATTATGCTGCCATACATAGGTTTAAAATTAAAACAGAAAAGTTGCGTATTGGAAACTGGATTTCCATCATGATTCAAGGCAAGGGAGATCTCCTTACCGAAACAGATCACCTTTAGCAAGATAACCCAGGATCGCACCTACGAGCAACCCTTGGATCCTGCAGGGCCAATCCACACTTTAGTGAATTAATTATTCTAGAAAAATATGTTTCTCGGTCCTATCGGACCTCCACAATGGTCAGCACGTCGACCAATCAAATTTGACACGCCTCGCAATCCATCATCCATATAAGTAAAAATGTCTGGGTTCCATGCCATGACACAGCTTCTAGCTAGAAAGAAACGTATGCACTCCCTGCGTTTCTTATCCCGTTTTTGACTCATACTGGGGTGTGAGGCTCGCGAACTAGCGCTATACACAAAGCTATGCTAATTAAAGTCGTGCTTTGGTCATCAACCTGTAACACCCCACCTGCGCTAGGGTCACTCACAAAGGGAATGCACTAGTTTTGGAGGAGCATTATCGAGGTAAACAAACACAGAAATATTACAAGACAGAACATAAATAAAACGATGGAAGAATCAAAAGCTAAATTTCATTACTTTCAAAAAGAGTCAAAACCTTTTACATCCAAAGTACCAAATAGCCAAAGTATCATTTTCCATTACAACAAGTTCTTCCTTGAATAAATAAATAAGCATAAAACTTAAAACAACAAAAGTAGCTTAATTCCCCAAAGGTAGCAGAAATGCAACCATAGCATAGCTCAAGATCAAACCGTACATGAGCTGAACCGAAAGCAAGCGAAATCCATGCTAAGTGCTAGAGTTTCCTCCCTAAGAACCTAGGGGGAAACGAAAGAAAAGGAGGTGAAAGAAAACGGGTCAGTCATAAAGACTAGTAAGTCCTAGTGACTTTCAACATAAAAACAGGTAAAGGTAACATGACATGTATAAACTGAAAGTAAACATAATGATGTTGTCAAGATGAGCATGATAAACTAAGATAACAAGATAAATCAAGATAAATCAGGTATGGCAACGCATGTTCAAGGTTCACTGCACCAATTGTACTAGTATCCCAACCCATGTCTAATATTAACCATGAAACGATCCCTTGGCCCAATATCATGAATGACCCATTACTAGGTCCGACGGAACGATCCACTAATCGATCGGCTCCCAACAAGTTCTAGCTCGTCGTGTGTCTGTGTCATACGGCCCTATCACGAATGTGGTCACCTGTGCTAGGTCCACCATAGGGTGTATCAAGCCCTAGGGTGCCAACCATCGACACGAATCAAGCATGCACAGTGTAAACTTACTGATGCCCAGTGCCTGCTTTTTCAACTCCGGACTACGTGCATGACCATATTCCGCCTGAACCTACACCGGTGCACCAGCTCAGCCGTCGTTCTGATCGCTTACAATCAGCCTAGTAATCGTGCCCCACCCTGCCTAATTCCAGAGCACCATGATACATCTAGTGGGTTACTGCTGAAATGGACCGCGTAACTAGGGTTTCCGCCCAATAGGTTAAGTGTTGTCATTTAAATTCGTGACTTAACCCTTATTAGTTTAGCACGTCAATTTGGTTAAGTGTTGTCATTCAAGTTCGTGACTTAATCCGCCTACGTGTCATGTCAAATTGGCTAAGTGTTGTCATTCAAGTTCATGACTTAGCCCTACGAATCATGTGTCAAGTTGTTTAAGTGTTGTCTTTCATGTTCATGACTTAACCCTATCATGTGACATTAATTCATTAATGCACCCTAACCTCTTACATCAGACCTGTTGTTGTGGTCACTGGATATCTCGGGCAGTTCTGGGCAGATTTACACCACAACTCAGTCTGACCTCGAGTTTCAAGCGTGATATGACCAACTACCCACACTGGATCCTATTGTTTGCAGTCACTGGTTTTGCTGGGCGATTCCGGGAATAATTACACTGCAAACTCAACCCAACCTCGAGTTGGCCATTTTCAAGTTCATTCTAGTGTCATGTCCATGTTCAAGTTTCATGTCAAGTTCGTGTCAAGTTTCATGGCAAGTTCATGTCCATATCTAGATTCAAGTTATAACAATGTTCATGTTTCATGTTCATAACCAATTCATGTTTTGCCTAATCTACCCAAATCATATTCCCATCGCACATAAACTCGAATCGATCCAAATTACAATTAAATCTAAATCCAGAATAAGGGAATATCATCAAAAAAAAGGACGAGCACAAATGGTAAAAGGGATTACAAGTCTAGCATGATATAACTTGAGATAATTGGTTACAACATCACTGGCATATGGAATAATAGCCTCAAAACATTAGGATTTCAAATCTAGCATGATAAGATGATAGTCATGATGAAAGTTGACATAAGGTGATACTCCCAAACTTGTGAATAATAACTGATTCAACATCACATGCATAATAATATTATGGACATGAAAGGATTTGATTTACAACATGAATAGGCCCAAATTAATTTCATAGCAATATCCCCAAAATTCAAGATCCAAGATGAACAAGAATAGATATGAATTAATTATCATACATAGGTCCAATTCCAATTTATAACATGTCCATATTAAGTTTATAGTTTTAATCTAAAAGTAACTTAGACTTACAGTGCGCGGATCGAGAATTAGAAAGCAGAAGTTGATGTTGAATCTCCATTTGATTAATCGTGTTCTAATTGAAAACCCCCAATTTGCAAATCTCTATGCGTAGGCTTGATGGAGAAGTAGTAGTCCCTTTTTTCTTTTAATTATAACTAGAATTTTAGAAGCATAAGGCTAGAGAGAATTGGTGAAGAGAGAATGGGGCTAGGAGGGTGTTTACATAGGTTTAGAGTCAAGAATCTGGTCACGAAATGAGTCTAGATACATCAGAATGAACCCAGGCTCAAAACTGGGTTTTGGCACCGACCATAGGGTCGACCTGGTCCCTGGGAGGTCGACCATAGAGTCGACCCCCAGGTCGACCTGGTCTTGGGTAGGAAAATTCCCACCCAGTCTGCGCTGGGGTTTGAATTTGAATTTCGAATTCGAATTCGATCTGTTTTTCTGTTCTGAAAATCCTTGAAACTTTGTAGGGTCATATCTCCCGCATACGGACTCCGTTTCTCAAACACTCAGACTCGTTTCCAAGCAGAATTTTGAGATGAACGCAATGGCACAACCCGTTTCCCTTGATTCTTATTTTAAAATTTAATTGTGCCTTGATTTATGGTTTTAACAGTTTATTATAATACGGGTTATTACATTCTCCCCTCCTTAAAGGATTTTGTCCCGAAATCTTCAAGTTAAGAAGAAGGTGTCCTACCATCCAACATCCATCTACTCAACCATCATCCACAAGCAACCATTGTCCTTAAAAGATTTCTAATGCTGTATGAACTTATGCAAGAGTGTGTGTATATGTACTTATCTAATGCAAAAGATCAGGCGGTTACTGATTCAGTAAACCTCCTTAATGCAAAATATGTTAGTGTAATGAGTCCAACATATATGCAGATTCCTAACATACTTTATAATCTCTACATGAGTGCACAAACATTCATCCATATGCAACATCCATATGATAACATATCAAATTTCCATCCATATACAAGTATAAGCACACATGCATATGCAGTATGAGATATGTGACTAAGCCGATCTAGTGCCTAATGTGTGTTATGCAACCACGAGGAGCCACTAGCAACCACTTGCAATCATCAACCATAACATGTTTCAATTACATGTTTACATCCATAGGGTTCTAACTAAGGTTCTCAAGATAGGATCGAGAAGATAAGAAAGATAAAACAAAGCATCTAGGAGAAGAAGTTAAAGATGTACCCTCAGAAGGTCCTTCTTGCGGGCCTTGCCCTTGCTTCTTAGGGCAGTTATTGCTGATATGTCCAGTATCACCACACTGAAAGCATGCTCCCATCTTCATCTTCTTCTTTCTACAATCCTGGACTATATGCCCATCAATACTATAGAAGTTGCATTTTCATTTCTCACGTGAATTGTTGTCATTATTGTTGTTATTGCTCTTGTCTCCTTTCTCGGAGTCTACCTTCTTGTTTTGAGACTCATTCGCCTTGACCTCCTTCTTTCCATTCTTGTCTTCTTCATTTAAGAGCGCCATGTCCACTAACTTTTCGTAAGTAGCCCCCATAGGTATGTGGGTCATAGCTAAGCTGTTAAGTGGCTCATTCAATCCCTTGACAAAACAGAGAGCCTTCTTATGAGGAGTATTCACTAAGTCCAGTCCAAACCAGACCAGCGGATTGAATTGATTGACGTACTCCCTGACTGTCATACTTCCTTGCTTAAGAGATAAGAACTTTTCCTGTTGTAAACTTCGTTCAGCTTGTGAGAGGAATTTCATCTCAAACCTTATCCTGAAATCCATCCATGTGTCAACAGGTCTTTCAGCGTTAGTGACTTCCCACCAATAGGAAGCTTCGTCTTTGAGCAACCATACTGCCAACTGTACCTTCTGCCTATCGTCCACCTCGAAGATAATGAACAGATCCTCAGTTTCTTTGAGCCAGTTCCTTGCTTCTATGAATGATTCAGTTCCCTTGAAATCCTTTCCACCCATGGCCCTAAAATCTATACAGGTCTTGGAGAAAGCATTTGCAGGAGGAGGAGGAGGGGGAACTGCTGCAGGTGGAGGAGGAATATCTGTTGGGCCTGCATCGTTGGCCCTAGCCGCTAAGCACCTCCTGAACCAGCCAGGTATTGGCACACCCTCTGGAAGGTTAAGATTCCCAGACATGCTGAAATGAGAAAGAAAAAGATTGAAACGAGGAAACAAAGGATAGTGCTAATGGCTTTTGGGGAATAGCCTTTAAATAAAACAAGACTTTTCTTGAAAAATGCTTCTTTATAAACGGTTTTGAAAATAGTTTTAGAAGGTTTTAAAAACTTTTGCCCAGTCTGGTTACCTTCTGCACTGATACCAAGTGTAACACCCCACCTCCGCTAGGGTCACTCACAAAGCGAATGCACTAGTTTTGGAGGAGCGTTATGGAGGTAAACTAACACAGAAATATTACAAGACAGAACATAAATAAAACAACGGAAGAATCAAAAGCTAAATTTCATTACTTTCAAAAAGAGTTAAAACCTTTTTCATCCAATGTACCAAATAGCCAAAGTCATCATTTTCCATTACAACAAGTTCTGCCTTGAATAAATAAAGAAGCATAAAACTTAAAACAACAAAAGTAGCTTAATTCCCCAAAGTAGCATAAATGCAGCCATAGCATAGCTCAAGATCAAACCGTACATGAGCTGAACCGAAAGCAAGCGAAATCCAAGCTAAGTGCTAGAGTTACCTCCCTGGGAACCTGAAGGGGGGAAACGAAAGAAAAAGAGGCGAAAGAAAACGGGTCAGTCATAAAGACTGGTAAGTCCTAGTGACTTTCAGCATAAAAACAGGTAAAGGTAATATGACATGTATAAACTGAAAGTAAACATAAGGATGCTGTCAAGATGGGCATGATAAACTAAGATAAGAAGATAAATCAGGTATGGCATCACATGTTCAAGGTTCGCTGCACCAATTGTACTAGTATCCCAACCCATATCTAATATTAACCATGAAACGATCCTTTGGCCCAATATCATGAATGACCCATTACTAGGTCCAACGGAACGATCCACTAATCGATCGGCTCCCTACAAGTTCTAGCCCGTCGTGTGTCTGTGTCATATGGCCCTATCACAAATGTAGTCACCTGTGCTAGGTCCACCATAGGGTGTATCAAGCCCTAGGGTGCCAAACACCGACACGAATGAAGCATGCACAGTGTAAACCTACTAGTGCCCAATGCTTGCTTTTTCAACTTCGGACTACGTGCACGAACATAGTCCGCCTGAACCTACACTGGCTCACCAACTCAGCCGTTGTTCTGGTCGCTTACAATCAGCCCAGTAATCGTGCCCCACCCTGCCTAGTTCCAGGGTACCATGATACATCTAGTGGGTTACTGCTGAAATGGCCGCGTAACTAGGGTTTCCGCCTAATAGGTTATGTGTTGTCATTTAAATTCGTGACTTAACCCTTATCAGTTTAGCATGTCAAGTTGGTTAAGTGTTGTCATTCAAGTTCGTGACTTAACCCGCCTACATGTCATGTCAAATTGGCTAAGTGTCGTTGTTCAAGTTTATGACTTAGCCCTACGAATCATGTGTCAAGTTGGTTAAGTGTTGTCTTTCATGTTCATGACTTAACCCTATCATGTGGCATTAATTCATTAATGCACCCCAACCTCTCACATCAGACTAGTTGTTGTGGTCACTGGATATGTTGGGCGGTTTGGGGCAGATTTACACCACAACTCAGTCTGACCACGGGTTTCTAGCGCGATATGACCGACTACCTATATTGGATCCTATTGTTTGCAGTCACCGGATTTGTCGGGTGGTTCCGGGCAGAATTACGCTGCAAACTCAACCCAACCTCGAGTTGGCCTTTTTCAAGTTCATTCGTGTCATGTCCATGTTCAAGTTTCATGTCAAGTTTGTGTCAAGTTTCATGGCAAGTTTCATGTCCATATCTAGATTCAAGTTATAACAATGTTCATGTTTCATGTTCATAACCAATTCATGTTTTGCCTAATCTACCCAAACCGCATTCCCATCGTACGTAAACTCGAATCGATCCAAATTACAAATAAATCTAAATCCAGAATAAGGTAATAACATCAACAAAAGGACGAGCATAAAGAGATAAAAGGGATTACAAGTCTAGCATGATATAACTTGAGATAATTGGTTACAACATCACTGGCATATGGAATAATAGCCTCAAAACATTAGGATTTCAAATTTAGCATGATAAGGTGATAGTCATGATAAAAGTTGTCGTAAGGTGATTGTCCCAAACTTGTGAATAATAACTGATTCAACATCACAGGCATGATAATATTATGGACATGAAAGGATTTGATTTGCAACATGAATAGGCCCAAATTAATTTCATAGCAATATTCCCAAAATTCAAGATCCAAGATGAACAAGAATAGATATGAATCAATTATTATACATAGGCCCAATTCCAATTTATAACATGTCCATATTAAGTTTATAGTTTTAATCTAAAAGTAACTTGGACTTACAGTGCGCAGATCGAGAATTAGAAAGCAGAAGTTGATGTTGAATCTCTATTTGATTAATCGTGTTCTTATTGAAAACCCCCAATTTGCAAATCTCTATGCGTAGGCTTAATGGAGAAGCAGTAGTCCCTTTTTTCTTTTAATTATAAATAGAATTTGAGAAGCATAAGGCTAGAGAGAATTAATGTAGAGATAATGGGGCTAGGAGGGTGTTTATATAGGTTTAGAGTCAAGAATCTGGTCACGAAACGAGTCTAGATACATCAGAATGAACCCAGGCTCAAAACTGGGTTTTGGCACCAGGTCGACCCCAAGGTCGACCATAGGGTTGACCTGGTCCCTGGGAGGTCGACCATAGTGTCGACCCCCAGGTCGACCTGGTCCTGCGGGGGGGAGGGGGGATTCCCGCCCAGTCTGCGCTGGGGTTTGAATTTGAATTTCGAATTCGAGCTGTTTTTCTATTCTAAAAATCCTTGAAACTTAGGAGGGTCATATCTCCCTCATACAGACTCTGTTTCTTGAAAACTCAGACACTTTTCCAAGCAGAATTTGGAGACGAATGCAATGGCGCAACCCGTTTCCCTTGATTCTTATTTTAAAATTAAATTCTGCCTTGATTTATGGTTTTAACATGTTATTAAAATACGGGTTGTTACATACCACAAGAATCTGCTTTTCAACAAAAGCCTTGATCATTTGCATCTCAGCATGCCACACTGACAATTCACGCCATACAACTGATGTCTATTAATATATAACCTCTAAGCTCGTACGTCTCAGAGAAGGGTGTTGAGCAAGAGAATAAATTCTCCGCCGCCAAATAGATATATATTTAATAGAAATCAATCAACCCAGAATGAAGCCCAATGTTAGACACACATCCATTTACAAGTCCGTTTTGGGTCTGAACGAAACCATAGGCACCTTATAACCCGTCCCATATGTCCAATACAGGAAAGAATCCTTCGCATATCTGAACAATTAACAAATACGTCCGGACAACTAACACTATAACCCCTTCAAGGCTGCAACTCCATCCAGGGCATCAGCAGTAATCCGTTTTATGTGAAGATTGTCGGTCTTGCACCGTCGACTTTTAATCGTTGTAACAGTTATTCAGAATGGGTTAAACCCGGTCTTCCCGAATAACTCGCGTATCTTATAATCAAGTGATATATAAACACATCATACGCCTCATTCCAATCCAGAATATTCTTTTATTAAAATATTCATATCCTTTTGGAAAGGGACTCATTAATTTTATCAAAGATAAATTCTTTTAAACTTATCGTTTAATCTTCCTTTAAAAACCATTTCAAAAGACTTTGCATTATTATCCTTTAACAATTTTAAGCCAAATTAAGGTTTATAAAAACTAGTCGGGATATCGTGCTTTATCGAAGTAATCATTTATTATTTCCAATCACAGTCTATTCACCCCATGGAGCAAAACTGGTAGTGCTCCATATCTAACACCCCCTGGGTTATTTGTAAATTTAATTACCATTTCACATTCAAATCTAATTAAAAATTTAACTATCGCATAGAGTAAAACTTCTGGTACACCATTCTCAATCATTTCTTAAATTCGGTAAATTTAATTACCTCATTTACATTCCAATGTAATTAAAGATTTATTAAAACTCCAATCTTGGTTTTAATCTCAAAAATCATTACTTTATTATTATTCAACTTTAAGAAATTAATCTTGCCTTTAACTAGGTTAAAGAACCAATGTCATTTAAAACACAGTTCACGATAAACCCAAAATCATCTTCCATCAAAATGGAATCTACATGGAAATCATATCAGTATATAATCGATATAAATTCCCATATCAGATTAATAATATAAATGGAATAACGACAAAGCCTTCTAAATTCCATATATATATACATATATATATATATATATATATATATATATATATATATATATATTAACGGTCTTCCTTCATAGTAGCTCATCTCGATTATTACCAAATCGAATTCCATTCAATTCCAATTTAATATATTAAACTGGAAAATCTTACTTTGGAAATTTCCCATTAAATCTTAGAATAAAAAATTTTAAATTCCAAATCTTAACTACATTGTTAAGTGGGTTAAAGAACAAATGTTATTTAAAACACAGTTCACAAAATCCAATTTGATATCAAATACAAGGCTTTGAATAGAAATTATATCAGCTTCTATTCAATATCAAATTCTTAAACCAACAAATATCATATTGGGAATAACGATATTTATATTTTCCAAATTCCTCAAGAATATTTGTATAATCACAGAATCCAATATCAAAATATTCCTAAAATTATTTCCATTTAAATCCATTCCAATTCATACGTTGGAAAATTCTGGTTATATTAAAACCATTTCAATCCAATTTATTATTTCTCTAGTTATTAACTAGTTCATTCCGAAAAAAAAATATTTTTATCTCTTCAAATATGAAATTTTTCATCTAAACTCTTTCTAAATCAGTAATTATGATTTTACATAATTTTTCCATATTTTTAATAAATTTATTTAGTCCCTTACAATACGTTTCCAATAATGACCACCGAACAACATCCATAACGACCCTTTCTAAAATTGATTTTGATATATTTTAAAATCCAACCATTCAAATTTGAATCTCTTATATTCATTGGAAAGATCTTTTCGATACGAACCCAGCTGTTCCGGTTTTAGGACAATCCGACAGCCAGATGTTCCGTTACATCAATTTGAAGTTAATGGTTGAAATTCGCGAACGGTCGCTGCGCAGCGCGTTCTATTCAAGCCATTTATATATATAATATATATAATATATTTCGTCGATTTCCGTTCAAAACATATTTTACAAATATTTTATAAATTCATTTTAAAATGATTTCAACTTCGTTTTCAATTTTAAACCAAAATTGAATATTCCATATCATTATAATATTAAAATAATAGTATTTTCAAAATATTGGATTTTGAAATCAATTCTTTTCATTATTCACTATATAATGAAAAAAGTCGATATAAAATTTCGATCGAGTTAAAATAGCGTTTCTATACATAATCCGGCTTCATATTTTTATATATTTTTGTGGCCATCCAAAATCGGACATCAAAATTATATTTTAATTCTTCCTGTATATTATTTTAAAATATTCGTTTATATTCTGAATTGGAATCAGACTCAATAAATTACCATATAATTTTATTTATATGGATTCCATACATCGCACGTACTCAAAAATAGTGATAAACGACTATTAAACATTCAATTCACATCCAGAGTACAATTTACAACTGTATAAGCAATAAATAATTACATAACGCTTGTAATAGCCTGTTAATCAATCGGTTGACATACAATCAAATCCAAGGGAGATGTGAATAAATTATCATCCCAAGACCCGTGTGAGGTTTCAACCAACAACCATGAATTCAAATTAGTCAGTGGTAAATAAGTTTAACCAATTCTCATTTTATTCGAATTATTTTTCTAATTTTCCAATTTTCATTGTTTAAATTATAAATGGATAATTATAATTTAATTTCAACTACCAAAAATTTATTAACATTATTTTTAATACCTTAGAAATTTCAAAATCATAATAACAATACACAAATCACCAAACCTTCCATATAAATAAATACTCAACAACCAAATGCCATTTACGGTGCCACAAGTGTCCATCCACGGAGTATGAAATGCGAGTGTCCCTAATATCCATACATCGCTTCTAATTTCAATTGTAATGACCCGCATTTTTTTTTAGATGGAATAATTAATTTATTTAATTATTAAATATCGTTATAGCGATATCGAGAACCATAATTAAATAATATTGAATATTTAATTAATATTTATAATGAATAATATATTATAATGTCGAAATAGTCGGAAATAGTGAAATTCACAATAGAGTGTGAATTGAATAGTATAGGAGATGTGGTTGAGTTTCGATTCGAAATATAATAACGAATATATTGAATCGACGACAGTTGAACGTATAGTTTATAATATATTTATAAACGAGCTTGAAATGGCGCTGCAGTTCGTGAATTGGCGATTCGAACTTCAACTGAATGTACATGATTCGTTTTAAGCCGGATTTCAGTGAAACAAGAAACGTGTGGAGCTGGTGGAGTATATCTTTCTAGAGGAAGAGAAAAATCGGGATTTCGTCGTGTAGATTTTGATTTACGTCCAAATCAAATTTCAGAAAAGTCGCTATGGAATTATTAATAATTTAATTCGATTTAAAAGGGTTTTGACCATAACTGGAGCAGACGATCGAATTAAGCCACGAAACCAGTTCCGCTGAGTTCGTATCGTCGTTTAGAGTCAGAAAACATATACAGTTTGTTATTTTTGAACATTGGAAATTTTGGTGTCTAAAGGAGCACTTAGGGTGCGTAGAAAATAGCGTACCGGGAAACAGTCTCAGAATGCATCGTAGTGTGTGCCATTGGGTTCGTATTAATTTATCGTTATAAGAAAGTCAAGTTTCACGGCAAACCGATGACGTATGTGACCTCGGTGGCCAAAAACGCCTTGTTTTGAGTTAACCATTTATACGGTTTAAACAGGGGTAACTTTTATTGAATGGTTAACTGGTCAAACGAACTCGAAATTCAACGAAACAAGTTTCATATGAAACCTTAGGAAGAGGTCTAGTGAAACGTCAAGGCCTCATATTTTTAGGATTTTTTCTGTATTTATAAGGAATTAATGCTCGGTGTTTTTCATCGATATTTTTCTAAGGGATTTTTACAAACTGTGTCGGAATTCGACGAAACCAGTTTCGTTGGGACCGTAATGTCGAACAGTAGCTGCCTGTCAATTTTCGTGATGATCGGACGAAGCATATGGTCGTGAAAGCATAAAATGCTCGATAGAATATAATTGAATATTTTATTTTAAATATCTTGATATTTATAACCATATAAATAGCCCTTTGAAATTCCTTACAACCTAATTTCTCTCTTCACTTGGTCAGCCGCCACCAAGAAAGTTCAACAGTGAGATTCAAAGTTTAGAAAATCAATACAAATCATATAAATTCTCTTAAATCCCTAAATATACATATTTGAATCCCTGATCATTTACTCTACACGCTCATACCATTCTCAATGGGTTCAACGCATTCACTTCCGCTGGATTTCAAAACAGCGAACGCTAGGGGTTCAATTCTGGTGAGATTTAGGGAGTCGATCCTTGTTTTTGGTGTGGTTTTCGGACTTAGATGGTGAAACCAAGCTTGAATAATGATTTTTGGGATGTGCGATGCATTTCGGGGGCAGTTCGTTCCTGTATGTCACGACCTGAGGAGTGCCACCAAGTGGGGATTGTTGAGTATGGAGATGGTGAGATTTGGAAGGGGAGTTTAATGGGATTAACGGTTTTGTGGTTCGTGGATTTTGGAAGGAGAACGAGGTGGAAGATTGGGCCGTAATGGTGTTACAGGAAGAGGCGGTTTTGCTGGAGTCGTAGCTTTCTGTTTTGGGGGAGAAGACTTCAACGAACGGGTATGGGCTTGAAGTAGATGGGCCCGAATGTGGGTGAGGCTCGACGTAATTATTTAAGTCAAATTTTATTTTAAAAATTATATGAACTTGTATAATTCATAACAATTGCATACGGTATCGAAATTGGACAAAACAGGATCCAATGGGATCGTATGGACGAGAGCTCCACAACGGAACTGATTGGAAGTGGATAGGAGCTCGGTTGAATTTATGGCAAAATAAATTGTTTGATTCAGATCAAATAACGGTTTATCGTTCTTTAACGATGAACTGCAAATGTGAGTAAATCTCACCAACTCTGAACAGTTTATAATTTCATGTTGTATTTTTAGAACTGTTAGAAATTGTCTGTTTGATTGTGTGTTGACTGTTTGATTGAACTGCTAGTCAGTAAATGAAAATATTATATATATATAAATATATATATATATATATATAATATAAATAAATATATATATATATATATAATATAAACAGTTAGATAGGTATATATTTATTCTGCTATCAGAATAATTTATATTGAACTGAAAGTGATGACAATCATGTTGTGTAACATCTGTGGATGCAGGGAAACAGGTTGGAGGAATCCGATTGGATTCCTAAACAGTTATTTTATTGTTCTTCATATATTTTGATATATGATGTGAATTTTAACCTGTTGTTGATTGTGTGGGCATGGATGATATTGAACAGCGTGATTTGATATGATTGAATACCATAACATACCGAAATGTTGATAAGGGGATTTTCAAAGTGATATTGAAAACAGAATATTTATAAATTGGAATATTTATAAATAAGAGATATTTATAAATTTAAATATTTATAAATAAGGAATATTTATAAATTGGGATATTTATAAATAGGAGATATTTTAAAAAGGAAAATAAATTCAAAACATTTCTTTTTGAATGGAAAGGCCTGTGTGGCGAGTTTGGGGATTTTCCCGATGCTCTCGACACAAAGGAGGTTATGGCGAATTTTCCCGGGAATTTAAGGAGTTAGAATATTTTTAAGAATAAATCTGAAAAGGGAATATTTGCAAACCATTTGCAAATAGAATAAAATAGAGAAAGAAATATTTGTAAACCATTTACAAATAGAATTGAAAGGGGAATATTTAGAAAATAAATAGAGTTAAATAAAAGGGAAATTGGTTTATAAAGGAAACCGTTATAAAAAGGAAAACCTTATTAAAAGGACATTTATAAAGTGAAGAACCGTTACTAATAGTAAATCTTTATAAATGAATAAACGTGTTAAAAAGGAGATCTTTTTAAAATGGATAGACGTTATAAAAAGGAGAAATCGAATATGGTATTCGAAGTTAGTTAATCGAATATAGACATTCGAAAGGAGTTAATCGAATATAGACATTCGAAAAGAGTTAATCGAATATGGTATTCGAAGTTAGTTAATCGAATATAGACATTCGAAAGGAGTTAATCGAATTTAGACATTCGAAAGGAGTTAATCGAATATGGTATTCGAAGTTAGTTAATCGAATATAGACATTCGAAAAGGAGAAATCGAATATGGTATTCGAAGTTAGTTAATCGAATATAGACATTCGAAAGGAGAAATCGAATATGGTATTCGAAGTTAGTTAATCGAATATGGTATTCGAAAGTTAGTTAATCGAATATGTTATTCAAAAGGGGTTAGTCAAGTTGAGTTAGTCAAATAGAGTTAACCAGTTAGAGTTAATCAGTTAGAGTTAACCAGTTAGAATTAATCAAATATAGTTATTTGAGACAGAGTTAGTCAAACATAGTATTCAGGGTAAGTTGCCATCTTGTACGACTGCTAGCGTAATTCGCAGGGCTGTAAATAGCCTACGGCGGTCGGATGTTTCCTGAGGGAGTCAGGCGTAACCATTGTGATCGTTGCGATCTAGAGTCAAGCGAATGGAGTTTTAATCGAATATTAGTTATTCGATAGGATTTAATCGAGTTGATCGAGTTGAGAAATAAGTTAAGTTAAATAAGTTGAGTTGATCGGCTGGTTCGACCAAGTTAGTCGAGCCTAGTTAATCGAATCGAATTGGTCGAACCAAGTAAGTCGAGTTAAGTTAGTCAAGTTAGTCGAGCCTAGTTAATCGAATCGAATTCGTCGAACCAAGTAAGTCAAGTTAGTCGAGTCGAATTAAGTTCGTCGAGTTAAATAAATCGATGTTTGTTTCATCGAAAGAAGTTATCGATGTTAGTTTCATCGAAAGGAGTTATCGATGTTAGTTTCATCGAAAGGAGTTATCGATGTTAGTTTCATCGAAGGGAGTTATCGATTATAGTTTAATCGAAGTGAGATTTTCAAATATGAGATATTAGAAAAGGAAGAGTTATCGAATATTAGTTATTCGAAGAGAGATTATCGAATATCGTTTATTCGAGAAGAACTTAATCGAATATAGCTTATTCGAAAAAGAGTTAATCAAATAGAGATTTCTCGAAGAGAGTTAATCGGAAAATTCGATTATATCGAATTCGGGAAAGTACTTATACTTTCCAGTTTTTAAATAGAGATTTATTTATTTATAAATAAATAAGTGTTAGGTTAATTATTCACTAATAAGAATAGAAGTTATAATTAAAGTTAGATAATTCGAAAGGAGAATTATAACGTTATCGTTTTAACCAATGTTTTAAATATAGAAGTGGATTAGTAAAATTGAATCCGAGAAAGGCGTAAAGAAGTTGTTAAAGATTAAAAGATAAACTTTGACCATTTTGAAGTTATAACATTGTTCAGTTAAGGTCTGAGAGGTAGTTATACCCCAACTTGAGTGACTTCCTTCTTAACTAAGAAATGGTAAGGTTTGATCGTAAAGGAGTTTTTGGAAATGTTTTCCAAACAAGAATCAGAAATGTTTTCTAAATACAGAAAACAAGGAATGGAAATGTTTCCAGTGTTGATAACATATATTTTCTAAATATAGAAAATAGCAAATGTTGAATATAGGGAAACAGGAGATGTAAAATGAACTAAAGAGATAAATGATGTCCGTTTGATATAATTTCCATCTGGAAATAATATCGTTGTTTGCACAATTGTTTTCTTTGATAGTTAAATCACAGACTATCGAAGTTTTGACCATTTTAACGTTGTTAATATGGAGAGACCGGTTGGATTATTATCCAAAGAACCACTCTGTATTGGCATAAGCGTTGTGAATCATATATGCCAAAGATAATTGAAGACGGAGTAAAATGCAAGGGTTGTTGTATAAGTCTTAGATAACAGTGACTAAGATGTATATACGGAATAGTGCCTTCAGTTTGTCCAGTCCCAGGACAACTTGTATGGACGAAGGTCTGACAGAGTATATCCAATGAACCGCGTAAGTTGATCTGTTCAAACGTATTCACGTTTGGTGGCGGAGGAATTCGTTTCTCTTAGCTGTATACCCGTTTTATTTTTGGATAAATCAATTTGTGATTTGGCGGGTATGACGATGTGATGTTCTAAGTGAATGAAGATGGATGTCTGACAGAGTATTTCCAGAAAGGTCACGTACATTGATTTCTTCAACCGTACCAAGAGTGGAAGCGGAGAAGGAAACTTCTTTAGCTAACACGTAATGTACTGTTGTAGACGAAAATTAGTGATTTTCGATGGATCTGACAATGTGGCATTCAAAGTGAATCTGATGTAATGATAAAGCATAGCTTCTAGCCTCATCAACCGGTAAATGACAGAAATCGGGCAGGCAGCATGGCTAAGTCGGTCGCACCGAAGTAGGGTGTATAATCGCCTTTCTAGAGAATATTCATTTGTTTCTTAAATCTATCAATGTTGTCCCATATATATACGGGAACTGTTGCTGATCCCAACTTTTGGTGATGTACATTCGATACACTCAAGCGAAATGAGTGGTCGGTCATGTGTGGCTGAGTTACAAGATGTTCTTGTTGAACTCCAGTGTATCGTTCCTAGAGTACACTGATCGGAAGGTGGTTCCATACCTTGTCATAGTTGGAAATCCATTATCCAATATGTGCTTGCGATTGTGATTGTATACTATATATGTAGAACGTGAGATGAAAGCGTTTCTGCTAGTTGATATCTATTTGTACATGGACATTATTATAATATCAAAAGGTTTTTTGATATAAAGATATTTTGGATTCTCATAAGGGAAAAACCCGTTCTGTTCTGCGGCGTGGTCTTATGAGATATCGTTTACTTGTTCATATACCTGTTTAAACTGTTTTACTCACACCAGTCCCATGACTGACCCGGAGTTTACTTTGTTGTTTTCCCTAAACTCTTGGGTGCCTAAATTTGTACGGGCAGTCAAGTAGTCGGGATTTGCAGATACATTGAAGAGCTGGAGCAGGAGGCTTCAGAATCATATAGCTATAGTTAATTTCCGCTGTGTTGTAAGTGTTGTACTCTGATAAGTGCTATTGTATACGTAACTGTTATATTTCAAAGTAATGTTATATGTTATATTTTATTCGTTCCGCTGTGAGATTCGTGTTTACTCTGATGATGATGTTCTTCTTCTTCTTCTATTCTATAAGTTCTATCTTATCTATTCTCACCTTCTAATTTCTTTCATTAATTACCGGGATTTTTTGATGTTTTGGTTATCGACGTCAAGCTTACGTCGATAACGAAAGTCGCCGAAAATCCGGGTCGTTACATCAATGATTTGTATGAGTTCGTTGTTGAACTCTAGCAATGTCACATACAGCAGATAAAAAATCAAAACTGGCATATAATTTTAGTTATTAAATATATAAATAACTGTATAAATATTTTAGTGAGAGAATTCTCACTTTCGTTTCCACTCCATCAGTCTTTATTTTTGGATTGTATTTTTCAGCTTAATTAAACACGCTTTTGATTTAGCTGAAAATCCAATTGGCTCTATTTCCGTTCTGGTCAGTTCCATATTAAAGAGTTCATTGTTGCGAATCCAGCGCAACTTGTTTCACTAAATTCTGGTATCAAATGAAAGGGTTACACAATTTTAAATGTTAATTACATTTATTAACTAATTAATTAACTTAATTAATTCCTTTTATCTACCTTTCTTCCACGTTGAAAGGTTATAGGCTTCAGTCGACCTTGAGAAAAACTCGTCACTGATCCCTGGTTGCGTGCAACGCCAGGGAGGTCTAGAACTTGATCAGAGGATTCCACGTTCTCGGCCTACATGCCTTCCACCATCTCCGACAGTCTTGGTGAACTCGGCCACCCCATGACGCCTGAAAACTCAGCTGAACGGTGCGGCTTTGCACACAAAAATCACTCAAATTACTCCCTTAAAACTGATCATAAACACATGGATTCGAAGTGCAGAAAAATCTCTCCAAGTTTCATTTTGAAATCAAAGGTTAATTCATTTTGTATTGGGGGAATTTAAGGTTTTAAAATCGAATGAGATCAGCCATTGAAAAGGGATATGGCGAGGCTGATTATTGGGGTCCTAGGGTTTAGTAGGAGATGGTTATTTATACCCTTATAATTATATTATTTAATTCCAGTAATAACTGTTTAACGATCCGAACTCCAAATCAAACCCAATAACTGTCGCTTCTAGCTAAATACCCCAATTTCGGACACAATGGGATATGTTTCGTAAGACAATTCCATCGTTTTGATCGGTTTTTATCAAAATTAAAATATAAATTAATATAATGGTGAATATTTAATTTGAACTTACATTTTAATTTACCGGGGCCATACACTTACTCCAAAAATTATAGGAAAATTAAATCTAGCTATGTTTTGACAATACGGTCCTAATGAAACTAATTACGTCGAATTTGGAGATCGTTTGAAAAATGGCCTTTATACAGTCGATTAAATTTAAACTGAACTGACAAAACACGTTTAAATTTACTGTGCTCACATATTAATTCCAGAAGTTATGAAAATTTGAATCTGCCAATAATTTGGTATTCCGGATCCAACAAAAGCGGTTTCGTCGAAAACGGAGGTCGTTTGCAATATGGCTATTTTTAAGGGCTATATGTTATATTAAAATATATATGAATTCCATAGCGACTATTTTGAATTTTAAAGTGGACATAACTTACAATTCATAAAGTGAAATCTCCATTTCTAACATCCATTAGAAAATTACAGTTCAAAATATCCTAATGTTTCTTGTTTCATTAAATTCTAATTTATATTGAATTATGTATGTTCATTCAAAGTTTAAAATCGAATTTTCAAACTACTGCGCCATTTCAGGCTCATTTTATAATCAAAATAAATTTATACGTTCTATCTTCGATTCAAATAAATTTTAAATCATTATAATTTAAAATAAATCATTTTAAATATCCAAAACCCATTAAAATTGCTAAAATAAAATTTTTAAATTGGTTCAGAAATTCTGGGTTGTTACAATCTCCCCCACTTAAAATCTTTTCGTTCTCGAAAAGGAACGGAGTTGAAAATTGTTTAACTAAACAACTCAAATTTCATTCTGGCTTGAGTTCATCAACTTTTTAGTTTCTAAGAATTTTCCAATTTCTCAAAAATTTGGCTAACACCTTATATTTTCGAAAAATTTCGCCATAACCTCCTTTGTATGGGGAGGGTTTGAAAAATTTTTTGGGCCATATTAGGCACCCAGTAAATCAATAAAAAGCATACACAACATTTGTGACCTATCTATTCCCAAGGGAGACGCGTAAAAAGGTCGAAATCTCATACCTTGCCCCAATGTTGGAAATAAAATAATCCATGTGCCTTAATTAAAAACAAGAGAGACATGAAATTTTGTCATCTCCAGACCTATATAAGGTTTTTATTAAATCCTGCCCCGAGCACCTTTGTAAAACCCCGGAATTTTGGGGCCAATTTAAAATTTTTATTTTATAAATTTTAAGGGATTTTGGATATTTGAAATTGATTTATTTTAAATAATAACGACTAAATATTTATTTTAATTAAAGTTAAAACGAATATATTTAATTTAAATATAAAAGGAGTTAGAAATAACGCTGTAGTTTGGAATCTTGATTTTGAACTTTAACTGAATGTACAGGGTTCAAAATAAATCAAAATTGAGTAAAACCAGAATTATTTGAATATGTTTAATCATATCTTTCTAACGAATGTGAGAAACTGAAATTTCACTTTATAAATAAAAAGTTATGTCCAGTTTAAAATCTAGGAAAGTCGTCGTAGAATTTATATATATTTTAATATAATATATGGCCCTTGGAATAGTCATTTTGCAAACGACCTCGGTTTTCGACCAAACCACTTTTGTTGGAACCGGAATGTCAAATTATTTATAAGTTTAGTTTTCCAGAATTTTTCGAATTAATATGTGAGTGTGGCAAAAGAAAATGTGTTTTTTCAGTTTCAGTCAATTTCAATCGACTGAAAAATAGCCATTTTTCAAACAGTCTCAGAATTCGACGAAATTAGTTTTGTTAGGACCGTATCGTCATAACAAAGCCAAATATATTTTTTCTGGATTTTTCTGAGTCCGTATGTGGCCCCGGTGAATTTAAAAATACGATCAAATTAATAATTAAATGTGTTATATTTTAATTTAAAGAAAAACATATCGTAACAGCCGAATTGGGTTACGAAACATGCTCCATTTTGTCCGGGATGGGGGTATTTAGCTAGGGGCGATACTTTTTGTGTTTGATTTGGAGTTCTGAACGATGTACGAGTTATATTTGAATTAAAAGGAATTAAATAAATAAAATTATAAAATACACCTATAAATACGGTCAAGAATACGTATACTCAAGACCCTAATTCTCTAACACAGCTGTCTTCTACAAATCAATAGCGCACGGTTTCCAATCTTCCTCCCTCTTTTTCTTCTAATCCTTTGCTGATTACAACATGAAAATAAGACGAACATTGTAGAGAATCGAGAGCTCTACGATGTGGATGGTGGTGATCGACTGAAGTGGCACGGATAGTCAGAATTCGGAGCTCTAAGCAGTGGGCTTTGGCGCAGTTCCACGGCCTCGAGAGGCGTGTGAGTTGGGGGGGTGGCCGGCGTCGGGGGAAGGGCTCCAAGGCGGAGCTCGTGGTGGTGTCAGATCTGGAGCCGGCGCATGGTGGTGATGTCAAAGTGAAACCCTAACGACGACAATGGGTTGTGGCTTACCAGTGAACGAAGAAGAAGGAGTAGAGAAAGGGAACAACCTGATTTTTGGTTAAACAATGTAGTTAAAAATTAATTAATTATTTAATTATATATTAAAACAATGAATGTTTAAATGATCATAATTCATTCAAACGCCATCAGAATTGAACGAAACAAGTTGCGTTGCAATCGTATTGAAGAACACTACAACATGAAGTGGATTAGATTTGAAACAGAGAAAATCAGAATTTGAGGAAAATTCAGATCTGAACCACTCAGATTCAAACCAATGTGAGAAATTCTATTCCTTTAATTGTATAATTTAAATTTGTTAATTATAATTTTAGTGTTACACATGGGCTGTAATATTTTGAGTTATTCGTGATTTGATGTGGATTGATGAATTCTCTTATACTGATCTGTTGATTGATTGGATTATTTTGATTGTTATAAGATAGTTGAAAATAAACAGTTCGTGTTTGTTTTGTTGAAACAAATATATCTTGTTTGTTAAGATAGAATAATTGAAAAAAAAAATTATGTCTTATTGTGATTATAAAATTGTTGAAAAAACAAATATGTCATTTTGGTTATTATAAAATTGTCGTAAACCAATATCTCATTATTGTTAAAATAAATAAGTAAAAGAAATATATCATTTTTTTTTGCTGACAAAAAGATTGGATGACAAAAATATTCATTTTGCCAAATGTAAAGGATGAAATAGAGACCACAGGAATTGTTAACATATAAATATCATTTTTATATGACATTAGAATTCATAGAAATGTTAACATATAAAACATTATTTTATATGATATTAGAAAACATCACTTTTATTAGAGAATGACATGTTAATTAAAAACATCAATTTTATGAAGGAATGTCTTGTAAAATATAAAATAACATTTTAGTTACAAAATGCTAAAGTAAAGAAAAATAACATTTCAGTTATAAAATGTTGAATTGATAAAATATAACTTTTTATTTGTTTTGTTGAGTTAAAATTGACAACAAACAAATATATCACTTTTATATGTTTTTGTTGAAATAAAATTGTCGACAAAAACAAAGTTATCCTTTTTATTTGTTTTTGTTGAAATATTAGAAATGAGTTAACATAAAAAAAATTATGTTAATGTGAAATGTTAGAAATAATAGTCAATAAAAATTATATTTTTATTGAAATATGAACCATTAGAAAGGAGTTGTCAATAAAAATTATATTTTTATTGAAATATGAACCATTAGAAAGGAGTTGTCAATAAAAATTATATTTTATTGAAATATGAACAATTAGAAAGGAGTTGCCAATAAAAAATATATTTATTGAAATATGAACCATTAGAAAAAGAGTAGACAATAAGGATTCCATTTTCATTGTAATGAGAATCATTTTTGTTGAAACAAAATATAATAAACAAAAATATCATTTTTGTTAAACAGAAATTGTTAACAAATAAAATTTTCATTTTTATTTGTTAAGTCAAATTAGAAATTGTAAACAAATAAATCATTCTTTTATCTGTTCTGTAGAATACATAGAAATTTGTATTAAAATAAAATATTCTTTATTGGTCATTGGAATACATAAGAAGTTATATGTTAATTTAAATAGGTCATTTTTGGTTAGAAAATGTACACTAGAATTAAAAGAACATTTGGCTAGAAAATTTACATTAGAGTAAAAAAGAACATTTGCTAGAAAATGTCATATTTGAAGTGAAAGAATTTCATGATAAATTAGCAGTAAAAAGGACTAAAACAAAAATATTCATTTTTGTTCACTTAAGAGAAATAAACCTTTTGTTCATTAAAAAAAAGGATTAAAACAAGAACAAACATTTTTGTTCATTTAAGAGGGGTTAAACAAAAATAGACATTTTTGTTTATCAAAAAGTTTTACAACAAGAATATACATTGTTGTCATGAAAAAGTACATTTTTATTCACATTATAGATGTGAATAAAAACTTAAAATTAGGAAGCACCTCTTCATTTACATTCTTGTCATAAATAAAAACCATGATTATAGAAAAGTATATTTTTATTTATATATTAGATGTAAATAAAACATAAATTGAAAAGGAACATTTTTAGCTTTATTCTCTTTTGAGAATAAAATAAAAAGATCATATATTTTAACCTAATGTTAGAACAGACAAAAGATTCATGTTTTATTTTGAAATCATGTTTTACATTAAAAACACATTTTTATGTAATATGAAAACCATAGAGAAAAAGAAGTACATTTTTATTTGCAAGTTAGTTGTAAATAAAAACAAGAATATGAGAAGTATATTTTATTCACATTTTAGATGTGAATAAGAACATGAATATCAAAAGTATATTTTATTCACATTTTAGATGTGGATAAGAACGTGAATTGAAAATGGATTTTTTTATTTATATTTTAGATATAAATAAAAACATTGGAATAAAAAGTGTACTTTTATTTACATTTTAGATGTATATAAAAACAGAGATATAAAAGTACATTTATATTTACATTTTGGATGTAAATAAAAAAAACATGAATATAAAAGTACATTTATATTTACGTTTTAGTTGTAAATAAAAACCATGAATTAAAAAGTGAAATTCTATTTACATTTTAGATGTAAAGAAAACGATTAAATTCAAAGTTACACCTTTATTTATATTTTAGATGTAAATAAAAGGATTAAATCAAAGGTACATCTTTATTTACATTGTACGTGCAAATAAAAAGAATATATTTTAAAGTGACATCTTTATTTACATTTTTAGATGTAAATAAAAAAAGAATAAATGTAAAGCGACATTTTTATTGATATTTTATTCAATAAAAAGGATTAAAATTAAAAGAAGCATTTTGTTGTCATTTTAGAGACAATAAAAGAGTAGAAATAAAAGCGATAATTTTATCGTCATTTTAGATGCGATAAAAAGAATTGATCTTAGTAGTTGGAATCGCCAAACGTTATATATGTATATATGTATATATTAAAATAAAACGAATCGCGCTGCTGCAGTTCGCGATTTGAAATCGTAATTCTAAACGATTATACAGTAAGATCCGACCGTCGGATTTTCCCAAAACTGGAACCGTTAGGACCGCTTTAGGAAGATCTTTCCAACGATACAAAATTTGTTAAAATCCAACGGTTAGATTTCGAGATATATCTAAATCAAATTTGGTTGAAAACAGCGCTATGGTCGCCCATCGACCCGTAGCGTCGTTAAATGAAAATGTTTATTTTTATATTAATAAAAATAGCGATAAATCGTTATTAAATAATAATAACGATATGAAATGATTTTAAATATATATATATGCGAGGATCATTTGAAAAGACCGAGTTCAATCTTATTTCAAATGATCATACGTCGATCTAAGTCGAAGAGTTGAAGACGGTGATTGAAGACCGATGATCTTCACATCGAATGGATGTGTTGCTACTTAGACCCATGATGGGAGTAGCTACCTTGAAAGGGCTTCAGTGGTAGCCGCCCCGACGTACTTGTTGATTGTTCGGATACGCGAGCGCCTCACTTCTGTATTGGACATATGGGAGGCAGAATAAGGTGACTCCGGTTTCGTTCAGACCCAGAACGGACTTGTAAAAGGATGGTATGTTTGACATTATATTCCTTTATACTATATTCGTTGATCTCTGCTAAATATATATCTGTTTGGTAGTTAACACCCTTCTCTAAGACGTACGAGCTTAGAGGTTATATATTGGTAGGAATCAATGGTATGGTATGGATTGACAATGTGGCATGCCAAGATGCATGGATCAAGGCTTTTGTTGAAAAGGAGAGCCTTGTGGTTGATGATCAAAGCATAGCCTGTCTAGGCGTAGCTTTGTGTATAGCATGACTTCGCGAGCCTCACACCCCGGTATGAGTCAAAAACGAGATTAGGACTGCAGGGAGTGCACATGTTTCTTTCTAGCTAGGAGTAGTGTCAGTGCTTAAACTGGCTGGCATTTTACTTATGTGGATGATGGATTGAGGTACCTAAGATTTATAGGTCGTTAGTGACCATATTATAGGTTCAAAGGAATCGGGAAACGTGTGTTCAGGCATAACCAATCCACTACCGTTAGGTGGGGACCGGCCCTGAAGATCCAAGGGTTCACTGCGGGGAATCCTGAGGCATTTGCTAGAGTGTCTCGAATCGGAGAGGACGATCCCTAGCCTCGATTTCATGATGGAAACCCAATTTCCAATACGAACCATCGGTTTTGATTGTAGAACTAGTATGGCGACATAGAAGGATGGGGTACTATGCCGTCTATGATTGATACATTATGATTGAAATGTTTTTATTAAAACTTATACACACTAATATCAAATCCGTTTTTATCGTATCAAGCATCTTTTGACCATTATAAGGTAAAACCCTATCCACCGGTTTACGTTGCATTGTGTGATGGGATTTGGGTCTTATAATGGTTTCATTTTTCTAATAAAGCATTGCGTTGTTTAACGATTTACTTTATTTATGCACTGGCAATCTAATGGAGTAAACCCGTTCCGCGTTAGCGGCGTGGTCCTGTGATTAGCCTTATTATTAGATAAGTTAAGTTAGATTTCCCATACCAGTCCCATGACTGACCTGAAGTATGTTTCACTGGCAAACTCGGGTGCCTATATTTTTCACACGGGCAGTCGAGTAGCTTTTTGCAGATATTTATCTCTTTAGCAGAACCCTGGATCGAAGCTTAAAGATGTGTCCAGAGCATAGAAAGTCTTCCGCTGAGCATTTTATTTTATTTATTAAATGTTCCGCTGTTTTATTTATTTATTTATTTATTCGATGTACTCTGATATGTTCTGTACTCTAATGTAACATTACAGTAATGTTTATAAAAGTCTGTTGTTGTTGTTCTAATGTGTTGTATTCCCAAAGTTAAAGTATTCAAGGATTTCTTACCTTTGAATCAGACCTGTGTGGTTTATGGTCGATTCAAAGGGATGGAATTTTCAGGTCTTTACAGTTGGTATCAGAGCTTTGGTTAGCTCAAATCTTTGGGGTATAACTCGTTAGAACTGAACAAAGACTCATCAGAGATTGGATTAGTAATATCCGATAAGAATAATCATTAGAGATAGGATCAGTAGTATCCTAGAATGAGAAAACTCATTAGAGATGGGGTTAGTAATGCCCTAGAATGTGTTGAGAGTACCAAGATTATAATAAGCGCATTTTTATTATATATAAAATACGAACTTGGAAAATATAATTTTTGAGTATATAAAAGTTATGTATATTTGAAGAGTTAATCAACTAATAAAATTATTGAAACAATAAGAATGAAAATTGAATAGGTTAATTAAACACTTTTAGCTTCGTTTCTTTTCGAGGACGAAAAGATTTTAAGTGGGGGAGATTGTAACAACCCGGAATTTTGGGGCCAATTTTAAAAATTTATTTTAGAAATTTTAAGGGATTTTGGATATTTGAAATTGATTTATTTTAAATAATAACGATTAAAATTTTATTTTAATTAAAGTTAAAACGAATATATTTAATTTAAATATAAAAGGAGTTAGAAATAACGCTGCAGTTTGGAATCTTGATTTTGAACTTTAACTGAATGTATAGGATTCAAAATAAATCAGAATTGAGTAAAACCAGAAATATTTGAATTTGTTTAATCATATCTTTCTAACGAATGTGAGAAACTGAAATTTCACTTTATGAATCTAAAGTTATGTCCAGTTTAAAATCTAGAAAAGTCGCTGTAGAATTTATATATACTTTAATATAATATATGGCCCTTGAAATAGTCATTTTGCAAACGACCTCGGTCTTCGACGAAACCACTTTTGTTGGAACCGGAATGTCAAATTATTTGTAAGTTTAGTTTTCCAGAATTTTTCGAATTAATATGTGAGCGTGGCAAAAGAAAATGTGTTTTGTTAGTTTCAGTCAATTTCAATCGACTGTAAAATAGCCATTTTTCAAACGGTCTCAGAATTCGACGAAATTAGTTTTGTTAGGACCGTATCGTCATAACAAAGCCAAATATATTTTTTCTGAAATTTTCTGAGTCCGTTTGTGGCCCTGGTGAATTTAAAAATACGATCAAATTAATAATTAAATGTGTTATATTTTAATTTAAAGAAAAACATATCTTAACAGCCGAATTGGGTTACGAAACATGCTCCATTTTGTCCGGGATGGGGGTATTTAGCTAGGGGCGACACTAGTTGTGTTTGATTTGGAGTTCTGAACGATATACGAGTTATATTTGAATTAAAAGGAATTAAATAAATAAAATTATAAAATACACCTATAAATACGGTCAAGAATACATATACTCAAGACCCTAATTCTCTAACACAGCCGCCTTCAACAAATCAATGGCGCACGGCTTCCAATCTTCCTCCCTCTTTTTCTTCTAATCCTTCGCTAATTACAACATGAAAATAAGACGAACATTGTAGAGAATCGAGAGCTCTACGATGTGGATGGTGGTGATCGACTGAAGTGGCACGGATAGTCAGAATTCGGAGCTCGAAGCAGTGGGCTTTGGAGCGGTTCTACGGACTCAAGAGGCGTGCGAGTTAGGGGGATGGACGGCATCGGGGGAAGGGCTCCAATGCGGAGCTCGTGGTGGTGTCAGATCTAGAGCCGGCGCATGGTGGTGATGGCAAAGTGAAACCCTAACGATGACAATGGGTTGCGGCTTACCAGTGAACGAAGAAGAAGGAGTAGAGAAAGGGAACGGCCTGATTTTTGGTTAAACAATGTAATTAAAAATTAATTAATTATTTAATTATATATTAAAACAATGAATGTTTAAATGATCATAATTCTTTCATACGACATCAGAATCGAACGAAACAAGTTGCGTTGCGATCGTATTGAAGAACACTACAACATGAAACGGACCATATTTGAAACAGAGCAAACCAGAATTTGAGGAAAATTCATATCTGAACCACTCAGATTCAAACCAATGTGAGAAATTCTATTCCTTTAATTATATAATTTAAATTTGTTAATTATAATTTTAGTGTTACACATGCGCTGTAATATTTTGTGTTATTCGTGATTTGATGTAGATTGATGAATTCTCTTATACCGATCTGTTGATTGATTGGATTATTTTGATTGTTATAAGATAATTGAAAATAAATAGTTCGTGTTTGTTTTGTTGAAATAAATATATCTTGTTCGTTAAGATAGAATAATTGAAAAAAAAATTATGTCTTGTTGTGATTATAAAATTATTGAAAAACAAATATGTCATTTTGGTTATTATAAAATTGTTGTAAACCAATATCTCATTATTGTTAAAATAAATAAGTAAAAGGAATATATCATTTTTTTTGTTGACAAAAAGATTGGATGACAAAAATATTCATTTTGCCAAACGTAAAGGATGAAATAGAAACCATAGGAATTGTTAACATATAAATATCATTTTTATATGACATTAGAATTCATAGAAATGTTAACATATAAAACATTATTTTATATGATATTAGAAAACATCACTTTTATTAGAGAATGACATGTTAATTAAAAACATCAATTTTATGAAGTAATGTCCTGTAAAATATAAAATAACATTTTAGTTAAAAAATGCTAAAGTAAAGAAAAATAACATTTCAGTTATAAAATGTTGAGTTGATAAAATATCACTTTTTATTTGTTTTGTTGAGTTAGAATTGACAACAAACAAATATATCACTTTTATATGTTTTTCTTGAAATAAAATTGTTGACAAAAACAAAGTTATCCTTTTTATTCGTTTTTGTTGAAATATTAGAAATGATTTAACATAAAAAAATTATGTTAATGTGAAATGTTAGAAATGATGCAAAATAAAAATTATATTTTTATGTTAATCTGAATCACGAGAAAAGAATAGTCAATAAAAATTATATTTTTATTGAAATATGAACCATTAGAAAGGAGTTGTCAATAAAAATTATATTTTTATTGAAATATGAACCATTAGAAAGGAGTTGTCAATAAAAATTATATTTTTATTGAAATATAAACCATCAGAAAGGAGTTGTCAATAAAAATTATATTTATTGAAATATGAACCATTAGAAAAAGAGTAGACAATAAGGATTTCATTTTCATTGTAATGAGAATCATTTTTATTGAAACAAAATATAATAAACAAAAATATCGTTTTTGTTAAATAGAAATTGTTAACAAATAAAATTATCATTTTTATTTGTTAAGTCAAATTAGAAATTGTAACCAAATAAATCATTCTTTTATCTGTTCTGTAGAATACATAGAAATTTGTATTAAAATAAAATATTCTTTATTAGTCATTGGAATACATAAGAAGTTATATGTTAATTTAAATAGGTCTTTTTTGGTTAGAAAATGTACACTAGAATTAAAAGAACATTTGGCTAGAAAAATTACACTAGAGTAAAAAGAACATTTGCTAGAAAATGTCATATGTGAAGTGAAAGAATTTCATGTTAAATTAGTAGTAAAAAGGATTAAAACAAAAATATTCATTTTTGTTCACTTAAGAGAAATAAACCTTTTGTTCATTAAAAAAAAGGATTAAAACAAGAACAAACATTTTTGTTCAATTAAGAGGGATTAAACAAAAAATAGACATTTTTGTTTATCAAAAAGTTTTACAACAAGAATATACATTGTTGTCATGAAAAAGTACATTTTTATTCACATTATAGATGTGAATAAAAACTTAAAATTAGGAAGCACCTCTTTATTTACATTCTTGTCGTAAATAAAAACCATGATTATAGAAAAGTATATTTTTATTTATATATTAGACGTAAATAAAACATAAATTGAAAAGGAACATTTTTAGCCTTATTCTCTTTAGAGAATAAAATAAAAAGATCATATATTTTAATGTAATGTTAGAACAGACAAAAGATTCATGTTTTATTTTGAAATCATGTTTTACATTAAAAACACATTTTTATGTAATATGAAAACCATAGAGAAAAAGAAGTACATTTTTATTTGCAAGTTAGCTGTAAATAAAAACAAGAATATGAGAAGTATATTTTATTCACATTTTAGATGTGAATAAGAACATGAATATTAAAAGTATATTTTATTCACATTTTAGATGTGAATAAGAACATGAATTGAAAAGGGACATTTTTAGTTATATTTTAGATATAAATAAAAACATAGGAATAAAAAGTATACTTTTATTTACATTTTAGATGTATATAAAAACAGAGATATAAAAGTACATTTATATTTACATTTTGGATGTAAATAAAAAAATATGAATATAAAAGTACATTTATATTTACATTTTAGATGTAAATAAAAACCTTGAATTGAAAAGTGAAATTCTATTTACATTTTAGATGTAAATAAAAAGATTAAATTCAAAGTTACACCTTTATTTATATTTTAGATGTAAATAAAAGGATTAAATCAAAGGTGCATCTTTATTTACATTGTACGTGTAAATAAAAAGAATATATTTTAAAGTGACATCTTTATTTACATTTTTAGATGTAAATAAAAAAAGAATAAATGTAAAGCGACATTTTTATTGATATTTTATTCAATAAAAAGGATTAAAATTAAAAGAACATTTTATTGTCATTTACGAGACAATAAAAGAGTAGAAATAAAAGCGATATTTTTATCGTCATTTTAGATGCGATAAAAAGAATTGATCTTAGTAGTTGAAATTGCTAAACGATATATATATAAATTAAAATAAAACGAATCGTGCTGCTGCAGTTCGCGATTTGAAATCGTAACTTTAAATGTTTATACCGTAAGATCCGACCGTCGGATTTTCCCAATATTGGAACCTTTAGGACCGCTTTGGGAAGATCTTTCCAACGATATAAACTTTGTTAAAATCCAACGGTTAGATTTCGAGATATGTGTAAATCAAATTTGGTTGAAAACAGCGCTATGGTCGCCCATCGACCCATAGCGTCGTTAAATGAAAATGGCTATTTTTATATTAATAAAAATAGCGATAAATCATTATTAAATACTAATAACGATATGAAATGATATTATATATATATATATATGCGTGGATCATTTGAAAAGACCGAGTTCAATCTCATTTCAAATGATCATACGTCGATCTAAGTCGAAGAGTTGAAGACGGTGATTGAAGACCGACGATCTTCACATCGAATGGATGTGTTGCTACTGAGACCCATGATGGGAGTAGCTACCTTGAAAGGGCTTCAGTGGTAGCCGCCTGGACGTACTTGTTGATTGTTTGGATACGCGAGCGCCTCACTTCTGTATTGGACATATGAGAGGCAGAATAAGGTGCCTCCGGTTTCGTTCAGACCCAGAACGGACTTTTAAATGGATGGTATGTCTGACATTATATTCCTTTATACTGTATTTGTTGATCTCTGCTAAATATATATATGTTTGGTAGTTAACACCCTTCTCTGAGACGTACGAGCTTAGAGGTTATATATTGGTAGGAATCAATGGTATGGTATGGATTGACAATGTGGCATGCCAAGATGCATGGATCAAGGCTTTTGTTGAAAAGCAGAGCCTTGTGGTTGATGATCAAAGCATAGCCTGTCTAGGCGTAGCTTTGTGTATAGCATGACTTCGCAAGCCTCACACCCCGGTATGAGTCAAAAACGAGATTAGGACTGCAGGGAGTGCACATGTTTCTTTCTAGCTAGGAGTAGTGTCAGTGCTTAAACTGGCTGGCATTTTACTTATGTGGATGATGGATTGAGGTACCTAAGATTTATAGGTCGTTAGTGGCCATATTATAGGTTCAAAGGAATCGGGAAACGTGTGTTCAGGCATAACCAATCCACTACCGTTAGGTGGGGACCTGCCCTGAAGATCCAAGGGTTCACTACGGGGAATCCTGAGGCATTTGCTAGAGTGTCTCGAATCGGAGAGGACGATCCCTAGCCTCGATTTCATGATGGAAACCCAATTTCCAATACGAACCACGCGGTTTTGATTGTAGAACTAGTATAGCAACATAGTAGGATGGGGTACTATGCCGTCTATGATTGATACATTATGATTGAAATGTTTTTATTAAAACTTATACACACTAATATCAAATCCGTTTTTATCGTATCAAGCATCTTTTGACCATTATAAGGTAAAACCCTATCCTCTGGTTTGCGTTGCATTGTGTGATGGGATTTGAGTCTTATAATGGTTTCATTTTTCTAATAAAGCATTGCGTTGTTTAACGATTTACTTTATTTATGCACTGGCAATCCAATGGAGTAACCCCGTTCTATGTTAACGGCATGGTCCTGTGATTAGCCTTATTATTAGATAAGTTAAGTTAGATTTCTCATACCAGTCCCATGACTGACCTGTAGTTTGTTTCACTGGCAAAATCGGGTGCCCATATTTTTCACATGGGCAGTTGAGTAGCTTTTTGCAGATATTTATCTCTTTAGCAGGATCCTGGATCGAAGCTTAAAGCTGTGTCCAGAGCATAGAAAGTCTTCCGCTGAGCATTTTATTTTATTTATTAAATCTTCCGCTGTTTTATTTATTTATTCGATGTACTCTGATATGTTCTGTACTCTGATGTAACATTACTATAATGTTTATAAAAGTCTGCTATTGTTGTTCTAATGTGTTGTATTCCCAAAGTTAAAGTATTCGAGGATTTCTTACGTTTGAATCAGACCTATGTGGTTTATGGTTGATTCAAAGGGAGGGAATTTTTGGGTCTTTACAACCTTTACATATATTGTTAAGTTCATAATCTAATCAGTCTTCTGTTCAACCTATAATTCAGTCATCGCCATACAAGTGTCTCGCTCGTATGGAAATCCAAACCTCATTGTATAAGCGCCAAATGCTTATATGGAATATGATATGATATGTTATCTTCATGTCGTATGCCATGCGTTGTGGTTCATAATTTATTTGTTGCTATCCTATGGCGTACGTTTTATTTCACACAAAAAAACCATCACAACGCATCCAATTTCATACACACGAGTTGATATAATAATATAATTGTGCAACCAACTCATTAAGGTGCACCTGTTTGTCGGGCACGCAAATTAATTCTCTACTCAACGCAAAGCCATTAACCTATTTTAATATATATATGTATATATTCAAACTTAATTTGCAATTCTGTTAAACTTAACCCAGTTAAATTAAATCACAAGCGTTTTCGTATATTCAATGTTCAAAATTGCCAAAGAAATTGTTTAATTTATTTATCTTTCTAAAAATAATAATTTTTATATACTCAAAATATAATTTCTAAGACCGGATTTTATATATATATATATATATATATATAATCACAAATACTTTACATATAAATATAACACTCTCAACTCATTCTAAGGCACTACTAACCCCATCTCTAATGAGTTTCTCATTCTGAGATGTTACTAATCCTATCTCTAATGGATATTCTTAAATAGAATGTTAATAACTCTATCTCTGATGAATTCACTCATTTGGTTCTAATGTGTCTTGTTCTCGAGCTTTGTGAACCAAGGCTCTGATACCAAACTGAGATGACCCAGACTTCCAGAAGAGACGGAGGAGCCCGGATTGCTTTGAGAACACAACTCATCAGAACACAAACACTTGAACATTTCATTACTATTACAACAATTTACATCAGAGTACATGAATATCATAACACAAATAAGTATTATACAGCTGAAAAATAATATCAGAGATTTAAAAATTTACATTGTAGTGGAAATAAAAATGTATAAATAAAATATACAACGGAAATACATCAACTAACACATCTGAAGGAAATACATGGATACAAAGCTTTCCGAATATAGCTCCAGCTGTAAACCAAGATCCTGTTAAATAGAAATCTGCAAAACCAAAACTACTAGCTGCCCGTGTGGAAAATATGGGCACCCAGAGTTTAGGCGAAAACAATAAACTCCGAGTCAGTCACGGGACTGGTGTGAGAACTTAAAACAGTTACTAAACTTTTACTTTAAAATTAGGTAATTCACGGGACCACGCCATATATCACGGAACAGGTTTACTCCATGTGAATACCAAAACTTGAAATAAAACGATTTTTAAACAACGCAATGCTTTTAGGAAAAATGAAGCTATCATAAGACTCAGGTTCCATCACACAATGCAACACAAGTCGGAGGATATAGTTTTACCTTATAATAGCCAAACATGCTTGGTACGTTTTAAAACAAATCATTTTAATATACATAAGTGTGTGTGTCAAAAACAACTTCAAATATCAATGTTTCAATCATAGACGACATAGTTACCATATATTATGCCGCCATATGTGATGACCCAAGCTTCCCCGTAAAGGGAAGCCCGGATTGTTTTGAGTACAACACACACCAGAACTAAAACAGAAGAACATTTCATTACTTATTACAACAATTTACATCAGAGTACAAGAATATTCCAGAGTATGAATAATTATACAACAGAAATACTATAATATCATAGATTTAAATAGCAGCGGAAAAATAATACAAAATACAACTGAAAGAAATACACGGACACAGAGCTTTCCGAATATCGCTTCAGCTGTAGACTAGGATCCTGTGAACATAATATCTGCAAAACCAAAACTACTAGCTGCCCATGTGGAATTATGGGCACCCAGAGTTTAGGTTAAAACAATAAACTCTAGGTCAGTCATGAGACTGGTATGAGAACTCAAAACAGTTATTAATTTGATTTTTAAAGTTAGGTAAATCAAAGGACCACGCCGTATTACACGGAACGGGTTTAACCCCAAGAATAACAAAAGTAAACAACACAATGCTTTTTAGAAAAATGGAACCATTATAAGACTCAAGTCCCATGCAACGCAAGCCGAGGGGTAGAGTTTTACCTTATAATGGTAAAAAATGCTTAATACGTGAAATTCATCTTTTAATATTACTATAAGTGCATAGTGTAGAAATCAATTTCGAAAGTAAATGTATCAATCCTAGATGGCATAATATATCATGTAAGCGGCATAATATATTATGTCACCATATAGGTATACAACTAAAACCGTAAAGCTCGTATTTGAAAATTGGGTTTCCATCATGATGGTTGCAGATTCGAAAGATCTATCACGAATGTATCTCCACGGCTTACGTCTCGGCAAGAGAAAACACCGTAATACATATACTACGCACTTTGGATGAGCATCAGTATGTTCTATCCTCATGGGATTTGGTCGGCTGAAATGACCTATCCCAATCTCCAGGTATGGAGCGACCACACCCATCACAACTCGGCCGACAAAATCCATATATAAATAAAGTATATTGGTCAAACCTACTAATTAAACAAATCGATCACCATCATACCGAGGTGTAAAGCTTGCAAAAGTAACATTGTACACAAAGCTATGCTAATTAAAGTTGTGCTTTGATCATCATCCACAAGGCTCTGCTTTTCAACGAAAGCCTTGATCCATGCATCTTATCATGCCACATTGTCAATCCATACCATACCATTGATTTCCGCCAATATATATAACCTTTGAGCACATATGTCTTAGAGAAGGGTGTTAATAAAGAGAATAAATTCTCCGCCACCAATATATATATATATATATATATATATATATATATAGAAGAGATCAACGAATACAGTATAAAGGAATACAACGTCAGACATACCATCCATTTACAAGTCCGTTCTGGGTATGAATGATACCGGAGGCACCTTATTCCTTTCCCGTATGTCCAATACAGAAGAAAGGCCCTCTCATATCCGAACAATCAACAAGTACGTCCGGACGGCTACCACTAAGGTAGCTACTCCAATCATGGGCATCAGTAGCAACTCATCCATTCGATGTGAAGATCGTCGGTTATACGCCATCTTCAATCTCTTCGACTGTTAGTCATCGTATCAATTATTCAGAATGTGTTAAACCCAATCTTTCTGAGTAACTGGCATACTTTATAAACAAGTGCTATAAAAACACATCCTACGCCTTATTCCAATTCACGATATTCTTTTAATAAAATATTCACATTTTTATCTAATTAAAGATTCATTAAAACTTTGGTTCGGTTTTAATCTCAAAAATCACTACTTAATGATTGTTCCAATTTTAAGAAATAAATAACTGGGTTAAGGAACTAATGTCTTTTAAAACATAGTTCACGATAAACCCAAATCTTCTTTCATTAACTATGGAATCTTCCCGGAAATCATAACAGTGTATAATCGATATAAATCCCCGTATCAAACTAATAGTATAAATGAAATAGTGGCAATGCCTTTTAAATTCCATATATTGTATTAGCCTTCATTCACAGGAGCTCATCTTGATTATTACCAAATCGAATTCCATCCAATTCCAATTTAATATATTAAATTGGAAAACTTTATTTTGGAAAATTCCCATTAAATCTCAATAAAATATTTATAAATTGCAAATTATTTCTTCATTGTTAATTGGGTTAAAGAACAGGTGTTATTTAAAAAACCGTTCACGTTAAACCCAAAAATCCAATTCTTTTATCCAATTCCAATTAAATATTAATTAATTGGTAAAATTTCCTAAATCTTAAATAAAAGATTTATTCGTTTCTAAATTTGGTTTAAGAACAGTGTTATTAGAGACACCGTCCACGACAAACACAAAATTCCATTTGACATTAAATATAAGGTTCTGAATAGAAATTATATCGGCTTATATTCAATATCAAATTCTGAAACCAATAGATATCGTATTGGGAATAACGATATGTATATATCTTCCAAATTCCCATAATACTATCCGTATAATTACGGAATCCATTATTGAAATATTACGAAACTATTTCCGTTCAAATCCATTCTAACATATATATATTAGAAACTTTGGTTTATATTAAAACTTTTTGTTTGTTAAAAAAAATCAATTAATCTGATTAAAATATCATTTATCTTCATAAATTGGCATATTTCATCCAAAAACCATTTCAAATCATTTATTATAATATTACATAAATTTTCCGTATTTTATTTATTTAAAAATAGGCTTATTCAATTAAATGACGTTTCAGGTCATTTAACTGCACTGGCGCTGTTTTTATTCCAACTTGAACTAAACATTTCTGAAAATCTACCATTGGATTTTAAATCTCTTATTATCATATGAAAGCTCTTTTCAATACGAACCCGTAGGTTCCTGTTTCAGAAGAATCCGAAGGTCCGATCTTCCGCTACGTCCAATCAAAGTTAATGGTCGAAATTCGCGAACGGTCATCGCGCGAAGCGTTCTATTTAGGCCATTATATATATATATATATATATATATATATATATATATATATATATATATATATATATATATCGTTGATTTCCATTCAAAATGTATTTTAAAACGTTTATAAGTTCCTTTAAAAATGATTCCAACTTTTATTTCAGTTTTAAATTAAAATTGAATATTCTATATATTTCTTTATATTAAAATAATATTATTTTCAAAATATTAGATTTTGAAAATACTTCTTTTCGATATTCATTATAAAATGAATAAAATAAATAGATAAACCCGTTCGGGTTAAAATGGCGTTGCTACTTATAATGGGCTAAGTAGTCCAATTCTTTATCATATTCATTTATGGTTAAAATGGGCTAGACCTCTCACATTAGGCCTACACCTTGTGGATGATGGATATGCCGGTCGATTCTGGGTAGACTTATCCCACAAGTTGGGCTTAACCTCGTGTCATGGCCCATTTCTTATTTGTGCACTTAGACCTCTCACATTAGATTTAACATTTATGGCTGCTGGATATGCCGGTCGGGTCCGGGCAGACTTCCACCACAAATGTAACCTAACCTCGTGTCAAAAGTGCAAATTTTAATTTCTAATAAAAATTGAACTTACCAGATTATTATAATATTAAAATAATATTTCAAAATGTCTAATTTTGAAATCTAATCTTTTTAATATCTATTATAAAATAAATAAAATCATTTAAAACATCTGTTCGAGTAAAAATAACGCAAAGCTACTTAACTCAGCTTTAATTCACCTAAGATATTATTTAAAAATATCAAAACCCATATTTTGGTTCTTTAACTGAAAATTATTTTAAAAACATTCATTAATTTCTAAATTGGAATGAGACCTAAAAAATTTCCATATAATTTAATTATATGGATTTTCATACATCGCATGTATACTAACTAATGATAAATAATCATTAAAACATCCAAATCATCCAAAGTGCTTCCTACAACTGTATAAGCATTCAATAAATAAATAATGCTTATAACTAATCACAAGGGAGACGTGTGATTAAAGTATCATCCCATGACCCGTGCGGGGTTTCAACCAACAAACAACCAAAAAATAATATATTATTAGTTGTGCACTTGGGCGATGTGTTAAAATTATCGTCCCAATCAACATAAACAAGTCAGGTAACTTGTAAATGGAAGTGTAACCATATTTAAATTATCATAAAAATAATTACATCATTTAAACATGTTGAATACTTCCAAATCAACAAACATGACATAACATCCAATACCACAAACATCCGTGTAATTGATAAAATTCATCAACACATATTTTGATTACGAACAATTAATTTACATTTAATTATATAAATAACTATTCAAAAAGGTTGAGTGAGAAAGAGTTCTCACCTTCGATTTCCACCCCGTCATTCTTTAATTCACGGTCCGGATCCAATTTTGGCCCAAAATCTAACATGCTCCAAATTTGACAAAATTAGTGCTCGCTCGAAGCTCTCGACTCAACGATTACAATGGATTCAGTTTCACGCAAATTCGATGTCGTAACAAAAAGTTATTAACTTGCGAAGTTAAGAAATTAATTAAAATAATTCTCGAAATTGTAAATTTTACCCAAATTTCACACTTGCTCCAAATTGGACGAAGTTGGTGTCCACTCGAAGGCCTCGTCGCCACGATTGCGGTAGATCCAGTTTTGCGTGATTCTGAGTTCGTGGCAAAAAGATATTAATATACGAACATGAAATATTATTTATATAATAAAATCACTTTTCACCTTCTTCTCCAAACGAGACCCTCAACTTAAAATGCTCGCCATGACCAAGCCGTAAGTCAGAATTGCATGAAACCAGCGCCATTCTCTCCGACTTCTCCCTCTCTTTCCACGCCGGGTGGTCCCCCTCCAATTTGCCACGTGGGGCCCACGATCTATAGTGTAACGTTAAACTGCAGTTTCCATTCATCTTAGTACTACGGCCGCCTCGGTGCTCCAAATGCCACCAATTTTTGTCAGTAGCTAGATCTCGACCTCCCGAACAACTTTCCTTCAGGTCACTTCGCTTGAAAATGCACCGATCGACGGGAAATTGCTCATCCTTGCGACTATCCTGTTTTCAGCACCCCTCCAATCGAATTGACATTCCGGCCATCTCCGGCCATGTGCAAACATGCCACCACCACCAAAAGAACCGTATGCTTCCCTTCTACCACTGCTTGAAGTCGCCCGTCCTAATTTTCTTCGTGGTGCCCGCAACGAGCAAATAACTAAAATTGGACGTTTTCCATTCAACTGATCTATCTCCTGCCTCCAACGTCCAATGACCCCCAATTTTTGGGCATGGGTAGCTCTCCCCAATATTTAGAAACAATTTAATATCATGGCCTAACTCCTTATGGTTTGGGAGATATAAATTATTCAGTGTTTGGGGTGTTTTTTGCAAAAGAATTTTGAGAGAGGAGGAGAGCTGCCGCCATGAAAATGAAGAATAAGGATTAGGGTTTTCATTAGGGTTATGGGTGGGTTTATGATAATATATAGAGGTTAGGAAATTGTAGTTTAACCTTGTATCTTTTAGTTAGGTTTTATTTTATAATTATGACCCCTTATGTATATTGTTTTATTAAATTTTGGTCCTTTCCATGGTTCTAAAAACCGCGTGATCACCTACGGATTCCAACGTTGATGAAAATTGAAACACAACTATTTCTCGGCATTACGAATCCAAAGAAACTGGTTTCGTTGAATTCCAAATCCGTATGAATAAATAATGAATTTTTAAAGTCTGAAAATTGACTGTTTTTTACTGAAAAATTAACAACGACCACATACTAGCTCCAAAAATCACTAATTTTGGAATCTAGCAATAATTTAATATTCCAGATCCATAGAAAGTGGTTTCGTCGAATTCGGAAGTCGTTTGAAAAATTTCCATTTTTAAGGCATATATATTTAATATTAAAAATACATATTTAAATGAATAATTTATGAATCAAGAAATATATCGATGTTTATACTTTTCGAATTCAAAAACGTTATTTTGAACTCAATGGAAGTGGTTTCGAGTCCAAATTCATTCATGTGCAAAAAGTAGCTTTTTGAACCATATATATTATATATATATAAACTTTCCCGTATTTTTCTAAGATTTTGATTTGGACATAACTTACAATTTATAAACTGAAATTTCAATTTCTTACATTCATTAGAAAGAATCGTCAGTACGCTCCCAAAGTCTCTGGTTTCGTCCGATTCTGATTTATATTCGATTTTATATACTTTTTCAAAGTTTAAAATCAAAATTTGAAACTACCGCGCCATTTCAGGCTCGTAATATATAAATTATAAATTTATACATCGCAGCTTCGTTTAAAATAAATTTTTCGTCGTTATTATCTAAAAAAACCATTTTAATTATTCAAAATCTGTTAAATTTGCTAAAATAAATTTTTTAAATTGGTTCAGAAATTGCGGGTTGTTACACCATACATGGGTGTACAATTAAAACCGAAAAGTCGCGTATTGGTAATTAGATTTCCATCATGAGTCAAGCGAAGGGATGATCTCCTTGCCGATTCAGATCACCTCTAGCAAGATGACCCAGGATCACACCTACAAGCAACCCTTGGATCCTACAGGGCTGGTCCACACTTACTTTAGTGGATTAATTATTCCTGAACAATATGTTTCCCGGTCCTATCGGACCTCCACAATGGTCAGTACGTCGACCAATAAAATCCAAGGCGCCTCGCAATCCATCATCCATATAAGTAAAAATGTCTGGGCTCCATATCATGACACAACTTCTAGGTAGAAAGAAACGTATGCACTCCCTGCATCCCTTATCCCGTTTTTGACTCATACCGAGGTGTGAGGCTTGCGGATTAACGCTATACACAAAGCTATGCTAATTAAAGACGTTCTATAACCATCAACCACAAGACTTTTCTTTTCAACAAAAGCCTTGATCATTTGCATCTCATCGTGCCATATTGATAATTCACGCCATACTACTGATGTTTTTCAATATATAACCTCAAAGCTTGTACGTCTCAGAGAAGGGTGCTAAGCAAGAGAATAAATTCTCCACCACCAAACAGTTATATATTTAATAGAAATTAATCAACACAGAATGAAGTCCAATGTCAGACACACATCCATTTTCAAGTCCGTTCTGGGTCTAAACGTAACCGGAGGCACCGTATTCCTCGTCCCATATGTCCAATATACGAGAGAGAGACCCTCGCATATCCGAACAATCAACAAATACATCTGCACAACTACACTATAACCCCTTCAAGGCTACAACTCCATCCAGGGCATCAGTAGGAATCAATTTGATGTGAAGATTGTGGTCTTGCACCGTCTTCATCGTCTACTTTTAATCGCCGTAACAGTTTTTTAGAATGGTTTAAACCCGGTCTTCCCGTATAACTCGCGTATCTTATAATTAAGTGATATACAAACACATTACACGCCTCATTCCAATCCAGAATATTATTTTATTAAAATATTCATATCCTTTGAGAAAGGTTATCATTAATTTTATGAACGATAAATTCTTGAATTTATCGTTCAATCTTCCTTTTAAAACCATTTCAAAAGATTTTGTATTATCCTTTAACAATTTTAAGCCAAATTAAGTTTTATAAAACTAATCGGGATTATCGAGCCTTACCGAAGTAATCATTTTTATTTCCAATCCCAATCTACTCATCCCGTGGAGCAAAACTGGTGGTACTCCATATCTCGCACCCCTGGGTTATCGGTAAATTTAATTACCATTTCACGTTCAAATCTAATTAAAATTTAACTATTGCATAAAGTAAAACTGGTGGTACTCCCTTCTCGATCGTTTCTTAAATTCGGTGAATTAAATTACCTCATTTACATTCCAATCTAATGAAAGGCTTATTAAAACTCCAATCTTGGTTTTAATCTCAAAAATATTTACTTTATGATTATTCAACTTTAAGAAATTAATCTTACCTTTAACTGGGTTAAAGAACCAATGTTATTTAAAACACAGTTCATGATAAACCCAAAATCATCTTCCATCAAAATGGAATCTACACGGAAATCATATTAGTATATAATCGATATAAATTCCCGTATCAGACTAATAATATAAATGGAATAACGACAAAGCCTTTTAAATTCCATATATATATATATATATATATTAACGGTCTTCCTTCATAGAAGCTCATCTCGATTATTACCAAATCGAATTCCATTCAATTCCAATTTAATATATTAATTGGAAAACCTTATTTGGGAAAATTTCCATTAAATCTTAGAAAAAAGATTTATAAATTCCAATTCTTAACTTCATTGTTAATCGGTTAAAGAACATATGTTATTTAAAACACAGTTCACGATAAACCTAAAATCCAATTTGATATCAAATACATGGCTCTAAACTGAAATTATATCAGCTTCTCTTCAACATCAAATTCTGAAACCAACAAATATCGTATTGGGAATAACGATATTTATATCTTCCAAATTCCTCAACAATATCCGTATAATCATGAAATTGAATATCGAAATATTCCGAAGATTATTTCCATTTATATCTATTCCAATTCATACGTTGGAAAATTCTGGTTATATTAAAACCATTTCGATTCAATTTATTATTTCTAAAAATCACTGGATTATTATTCTAGTTATTAACTAGTTCATTTCGATAAAAAATTATTTTTATCTTTTTAAATATGGTATTTTTAATCCAAAATCTTTCCAAATCGGAAATTATGATTTTACATAATTTATCCATATTTTTTATAATTTTATTTAGGCCCTTGCAGTCGGTTTTCAATAATGGCAACCGAACTACATCCATAGTGACCTTTTCTGAAATTGATTTGAAAATATTTTAAAATCCAGCCATTCAAATTTAAATCCCTTATATTCATTGGAAAGATCGTTTTGATATAAAGCCAATGGTTCCGATTTTAGAAGAATCCAACGGTCGGATCTCCCGCTACATCAATTTGAAGTTAATGGTTGAAATTCACGAACGATCACTGTGTGTTCTATTCAAGCCATTTAAATATATATAATATAATTCATCAATTTCCGTTCAAAACTTATTTTATAAATCATTTATAAATTCATTTTAAAACGATTTCAACTTCATTTTCAATTTTAAATCAAAATTGAATATTCCATATCATTATAATATTAAAATGATAATATTTTCAAAATATCAGATTTTGAAATCAATTCTTTTCGATATTCATTATAAAATGAATAAAATCGATACAAAATTTCGATCGAGTTAAAATAGCAATTCTATACTTAACCCGGTTTCATATTTTTATATACTTTCAAGTCCATCCGAAATCGGACATCAAAATCATATTTTAATTATTCCTGAATTTTATTTTAAAATATTCTTTATATTCTGAATTGGAATCAGACTCAATCAATTACCAAATAATTTTATTTATATGGATTCCATACATCGCACATACTCAAAAATAGTGATAAACGACCATTAAACATTCAATTCACATCTAGAGTGCAATTTACAACTGTATACGCATTAAATAATTACATAACGCTTGTAACAGCCTGTCAATCAATCGGTTGACATACAATCAAATCCAAGGGAGATGTGAATAAATTATCATCCTCAGACCCGTGTGGGGTTTCAACCAACAACCATGTATTCAAATTAATCAGTGGTTAATAAATTTAACCAATTCTAATTTGATTCGAATTATTTTTCTAATTAGCCAATTTTCATTGTTTAAATTATAAATGGATAATTATAATTTAATTTCAACTACCACAAATTTATTAACATTATTTTTAATATGTTAAACATTTCAAATCCATAATCACAATCACAATACACAAATCACCAAAAGATCTATATAAATAAATATTCGACAACCAAATGCCATTTACGGCGCCACAAGTGTCCATCCACGGAGTATGAAATGTGAGTGTCGCTAATAACCATACATAGCTTCTAATTTCAGTGATTTGTGTGATTTCGTATGTTAGACTCCAGCAAAGTCACATACAATAGATAAAAATCAATACTGGCATATAATTTCAGATATAAAATAAATAAATAACTGTATAAATATTTTAGTGAGAGAATTCTCACTTTCGTTTCCACTCCGTCAGTCCTTATTTGAAGATTGTATTTTTCAACTAAATTAAACACACGTTTAATTTAGCTGAAAATTCAATTTGCTCCGTTTCTATTCTGGTTAGTTCCATGTTAAAGAGTTCGTTGTTGCGAATCCAATGCAACTTGTTTCACTAAATTCCGGTATCACATGAAAGAGTTACACAATTTTAATTGTTAATTACATTTGTTAACTTATGAAGTAAATTCACGATCTAGGTGATTTTGATCAAGAGAAAATCTGGCCCTTGTTAATGGAGACATCCACCCCCGATCTTGCTTCGTCCTCTCCTCTCTCTTCTACTCCTCCTCCTCCTCCTCAACTTCTTGTTTGTTCCCCTCCACCTCCTGATCCTCATGACAAGTTTATCTCTGTTTTGGCTGATTCTGATCTAGTTAATTCATCTTCTGCTCAATCTTACATTTCTTTTGATTGTGATCCTCATGGTGATTCTTCTGATTCTCAAAAAGTGAATTATACTCGTTTTCATGATGTAGATTTGGATACTTTGTTTGTTAATAGCTTTGGTGATTTGGATCTGAATTTAAATCTGGCTGGTGATAAAACTTCGAATGATATTAATTCTTCTGTTCATAATCCATTTCTTGATACTTTCAATCCTCAATCAGTAAATACTCAATCTATAAATCCCTCTTCGATTGTAATTGATCAAAACTCTTCCAATCCTCTTACAAATATTTCTTCAAATACCTCATTGGCATCTAAGGTTGGATCTAAATCTGACTATCTTTCACTATTCAACTCATTACCTCGTAATGCTGGAACATATAAACCGCAGGAATTTGAAGCTATTAAGAGCCGAAAGAAATGTCCTCCTGAAGTAGTGAAAGCTGAAGGGGTAAAATACTGGAATCAATACTTGGTAGGTTTTTTCTTGGATGGATCCTTATCATACTTGACAGTGGTTAATTTTCTTTTAAATCGTTGGAAGCTCTTTGGTGAGGTTGACATAAAATCTGATGGTCTTAATTTCTACTTCAAATTCTCTAATGATGCTGATAAGGATAAGGTTTTAAGGACGGATCCTGTGTTTATCATAGGAAGAATGTTCATAATCACTAAATGGGATCCATCCATAGGAAGTGCTCAATCTCAAATAAAGAAAATTCCTATATGGGTTCATCTTCATAGAATTCATGTTATTCTTTGGACTTTAATGGGGATAAATTGGTTAGCATGTCAAATTGGTAAGCTCATTTGTTTTGATACAAATACTGAAAGTATGAAGAGAATAAAGTATGCTAAGGTGCTAGTTGAAATTGATGTTGAATTAGACTTGCCTGAATGCATTGAACTGGGTGATTTAGGTGATAATTGTCCCCCTGTTATAGTCAAGTATGATTGGAGGCCGAGCATATGTGTGAGTTGCAAAGCTTTTGGTCATGAAACTATTAATTGTGATGTTTTCAACAAGAGAGAGCCTTATGTAGAATGTCATGACGGTGATGGAAAACAAGTCAAGAATGTTCCTCCAGTTAAGGGGACAACTGTTAGAGTCAACATGGCTAATAATGATAAAAACAATGGTCGGGCTAAAGTAACTAATAAGAGGAAGCTAATGTGGCAAAGTAAATCAGGGAAAGAAGGGACTCTTGAGAAGGAAGATGGGGAGAATCAGAAGGTGAAAGTGAGTATTACTAATGGCAAAGGTGAATCAATGAAACAAGTATCCAAGGAAAAAGATACGTCAGAGATAAGTAATTGCTATGCTGTTGGGAGTAATGATAATCACATTTTGATTGTGGATGAGAAAGGTAATAGTGTAGTTCATAAGAAGGAGAATTTAGAGTTTTCTCATGAAGATTCTAAAATTAAAGGCAAGCAAAAAGTTGGAGATAATGAAGTAGATGAATTTCAGATTGATTTCAACCCTTTCTCCATTTTGAGTGAGAATTCGAGTATGCCCTTTACATCAAATTCTGCTTTGTTTTCAGATGATATTCATTCTTTGAACTTAAATATTCCTCTGAACTCTAATTTCAGTAAGAAATTCTTTGATCATAAATCATCTCCCTATTCTCATCTTGCCCCACCTAAGGATTTGGTTCTTCCTCTTCCTTCTAATAATTCTCTTCTTCCTAATCCTCCTCCTTCTAAAATTTCTCCTCCTCCATCTAATAATCCTCCTCCTCCATCTAACAATTCCTTTTATTCTCCTCCTTCTGAGATGGCAGGTAAAGGTTTTGCTCCCAAATCTGTTAAGGCTAAAGTGAGTGATTATGTTGATGCAGCTTTTAAAACTCCTCCTAATTTGAAGAAAAAAGGCAGGAAAAAAAAGATTGCAGTAAAGTCAGTGAATATGGAAGACACTGATGAAGGAATTGAGTATAATAAGGATGAAGTTCTTCCTTCTGGCAGTTTGAATCAAATTCCTAAAAGGCATACTAGGAGTAATACTGCTCCTTCTATTACTTCAAATTTCCAATGATCCACAGAGTGTCTTTTTGGAATATAAGGGGGATGAGCCTTCCATCAAAGCAAAGTGAGATTAAATTCTTTTTGAAGAATAATAATATTCATATGCTTTGTATTTCTGAGACAAAGCTTGATAAGGTTTCTACAGAAAAAGCTGCCAATTATATTTCTTCTTCTTGGAAGTTTGATCATAATTTGGATCAGGCTAGTTTTGGTAGATTGCTTACTTTATGGAATCCTTCTATATTTAAGCTTTCTAAAATTAGCTCCACTGATCAATTCATTCATTACAAGTGCATTTATCTTCCTTCCAAATTTTCTTTTTATCTTACCTCAGTTTATGCCCATAATGCTTTGTCTTTGAGGAATTATTTTCTTTTTGATCTTAGCAATATTCATTCAACTTCTGATCCCTGGTTATTGAGTGGTGATTTTAATTGTATGTTTTCATCTTCTCATAAGCTTGGAGGTTGTTCTTTAACTGTTAAGGATATTGCTCCTTTGAATCAAGCTCTTATCTCCTCAAAATTAACTTCTCTTAATAGTTTTGGTTCAGTTTTTACTTGGTCCAACAGTAGTCATAATGGTTCTCCTACCTTCTGTAGGCTAGATCATATCTTTGTTAATTCCTCTTTTTTTAAGCTATGGCCTAATCTTTCTATCAAGTTCTTCCACCTACCATTTCCGATCACTCTCCTCTTCTTTTATATTGGGGGTTGGATGGTGCTACTAACAAAGGGAAGTCCTCATTTGAATTTTTTAATTTTTGGTGTGCTAATAAGGATTACTCAGTCATTTTATTGCAGGTTTGGAATCACTTTCAAGGTTTGAACTCGATGGATAACTTGTTTTCAAATTGAAATTGCTAAAGTTTCACTTAAAATCCTAGTCAAGACAAATTTATGGTGATGCTATTAAGCAATCAGCTATTGTGAGATCTGATCTTATTAGAGTCCAAAATCAATTAGTGGGTAATCCTCTTGATTTTCAGCTACTATTGGAGGAAAAGGATCTAAAGGAGAAGTTGAAATACTTTTTACATATGGAATATCAATCTTTAAAGCAGTGTTCTAATTCTAAGAGGGAAATGGAGGCAGATAGGAATTCGAAGTACTATCATAATTCATTAAAAATCAACAGGATTAAAGAGGTTGTTCATATGATTAAGGATCCAGAGGGTAATATTTTAACTTTACAGTCTTCTATTGATAAGGCATTTGTTGATTATTTTTCTTCCATATTAGCTCCTAGCTCTTTACCTTTGTGTAACCTTGAGCCTTTTTTCATTTGAATGTTCCTGTTATTTCTGATCAACAATCTTTGGAGCTTATTAAGTTAGTAACTGGTGATGAGATTAAGTCAGCTGTTTGTAGTATGGATGCTTCTAGTTCAGGTGGACCTGAAGGATATAATGCCTGTTTTCTTCAAAAAAGTTAGGGGATTATTGGTTCTGATGTTATTAAAGCTATTCAATCTTTTTTCATGGATAATAAGTTGCCTTCTTTGTTTACTGCTACATCAATTGCCCTGGTTCCTAAGGTAGATAATCCTTCATGTGTTTCTGATTTTAGGCCCATCTCTTGTTGTAGTGTGTTTTATAAAATCATCTCTAAAATCTTGGCTATCAGTATTCAAGCTGTTCTACCTTCTTTAATCTCTTGTAACCAATCTGCATTTGTGCCTGGTAGGAAAATTAGTGATAACATTCTCATTACTCAGGAACTTTTACATGGTTATGATAGAAAAAATATATCTCCTCGTTGTATGTTGAAATTGGACATTGGAAAAAATTTTGATAGTGTGTCATGGTCTTCTATAATTACTGTTATGTCAAGAATGAAATTTCCACTCCCTTTTTTAGCCTGGATCTATACATGTATATCTACACCTATGTTTTCAATATCAAGGAATGGTATGCTACATGGATTTTTTAAGAGCAAAAGAGGGGTTAGGAACGGAGATCCTATAAGTTCTTATCTGTTTATTATGACTATGGAGATTCTTAATTCATTGATTCTCAATCAAGTTGAGGTAGGTAATCTTCAATTACATCCTAGGTGCAAAGATCCTCTTATAACTCATCTATGCTTTGCAGATGATCTCCTCATATTCACTAAGCCAACTAAGGATAATATTCAGTGTATTTTAAATATTCTGGACAATTTTAACGAGATTACAGGATTGAGGATTAAGTTGGCCAAGTCTCAAATTAAGGTGGCAGGGTTAAATGTTGATGGAACTAAAGCTCTAATTGATTTTTCTGGTCTAAAGGTACTTCATGATAATTCAACTTATTTAGGACTTCCTCTTTTTGCTGGTAGGATTACTAAGGACAAGCGCATGCCTTTGTATGAGAAAATTATTGGAAAATTGAAGCAATGGCCAACCTGTAGTTTGTCTCTAGCTGGTAGGTTGGTTATTGTTCAATCAATTGTCTTTGCTATGACTACTTTTTATACTAGGCATTATGTACTACCAGTTAAGCTGATCAATATGGTCATTAGTGCTATGAATAAATTTCTGTGGCATGGAGATCCTTTTGCAAAGAAGTTGGTTCCTATTGCATTTTCAAAACTGTGTGAAAAGAAATCCAATGGAGGCCTTGGTATTATTAACCTTCATCTCTGGAATAAGGCGGTTATCTCTACATACATTGACAGACTATTTTCTGATGACAATTCATTGTGGACATAGTTTGTAAGGAGCAATTTAATTGGTAGAAAGGATTTTTGGATAATGAATATTCCTGATGATTGTAGCTGGAGCTGGAGGCAGATTTTGAAACTAAGAGAGGTTTTTCTTCCATTTATTCAATCTGGTGTTGGTGGTAATCAAAGGATTTCATTCTGGCATTCTCCCTGGTCAAGTAAAGGTACTTTATTGAGTAATGCTATTCAATTCAATTTAAGATCAAATAGTGGCATTTCAGAATTTGCTTTAGTGGAGGATTTGATTAAAGATGTTTCTCTGTTTTTGCCTAAAGTTTCTGCTACTTCACTTAGAGCTTTATGGTCTGGCATTTCAACTAGTTTTAAAAAAGATCATGGTCTGTTTTGGATGGATAAGAGGCATTCTATTGGTTTAGTTTATGATTTGTTGATTGGAGATAAACCATTTTTTCCTTGGCATAAACGGGTGTGGAATTGTATGAATAATGCAAAACAGAATTTCTTTTTGTGGAAACTTATGGCAAATGCTTTGAACACAAAGGACAAGCTGTTTAAGTTTGGTATAATTAGTGAGGATTCTTGTGTCTTTTGTGGTGTGCAAACTAAAAATAATACTCATCTATTTTTTGAATGTGCATTTATTTTTGAACTATGGAGGAGAATTTTGCATAATTTCAATTTGCACAGTCCTTTAGGAATAAGCCGAGATGAATGGTTTCTTTTATTCAAAGCTACGAGATGGAAATCATCTCAGGGGATGAAGTTATTGAAAATTTTGAAGATTTTTGTATATGAGGTATGGCAGGAAAGGAATAGAAGGGTGTTTAATATGATTTCTTTGCCATTGGATGATATGTACTTGTTCATCAAAGATATTGTATTGAGGAAAATGAATTTTGTGGAGATTGCTGTATAGGAAGTTTTTGAAGCTTGAATACTTTTGTTCTTGTTTGCGAACTGTAGTAGGTGCTTGGAAGTTTTGTTCTTGTTTGAGATCAGCTCATGTCCAGATTCTTTTGCTCTTCAAAGTTTGGATACATTTGTTGCTTTGTGGCTTGGTAATAAGCAGATTGAGGAATTTATGCTTGAAGACTGTAGTGCTTATTTGTAATTAGTGTAGTTGTTTTTTCATAGAGTTTTTTCTGGTTTACTTGTATATGTCAGTGTTTATTTTTCTCTATGTTGTATTTGCTCTTGTTGTAATTTGAACTCTTGTATGTTTTAGTGGTAATATGATTTTATGCTGCCTTACATACATTTGTTAACTTATTAAATAATTAATTAACTTAATTATTCCTTTTATCCACCTTTCTTCCACATTGAAAGGCTATAGGCTTTAACCAACCTCGAGAAAATTTCATCACCGATCCCTGCTTGCGCGCGACGCCGGGGAGGTTTAGAACTTGATCGGAGGATTCCACATTATCGGCCTACACGCCTCCACCTTCGCCAACATTCTTGGCGAACTTGGCCACCACACGATGCCTGAAAACTCAACTGAACGACGCGCCTTTGCACATAGAAATCACTCAAATTACTCCATTAAAACTAATTATAGACGCATGGATTCGAAGAGTAGAAAAATCTCTTCGACTTTCATTTTGAAATCAGGGGTTAATTCGATTTGGATTAGAGGAATTTAAGGTTTTAAAAATCGAATGAGATCAGCCATTAAAAAGGGATATGGCAGCGCTGATTATTGGTGTCCTAGGGTTTAGTAGGAGATGGTTATTTATACCCTTATAATTATATTATTTAATTCCAATAATACCTGTTTAACGATCCGAGCTCCAAATCAAACCCAACGACTGTCGCTCCTAGCTAAATACCCTCATTTCGGACACAATGGGATATGTTTCGTAAGCCAATTCTATCGTTTTGATAAGTTTTTATCAAAATTAAAATATAAATTAATATAATGGTCAATATTTAATTAGAATGTACATTTAAATTTAAAGGGGCCACATACTAACTCCAAAAATTACAGAAAAAATAAATCTAGCTATGTTTTGACAATACGGTCCAAACAAAACTAATTTCATCGAATTTGGAGATTGTTTGAAAAATGGCTTTTTACAGTCGATTAAATTTAAACTGAACTGACAAAACACGTTTAAATTTATTGTGCTCACATATTAATTCCAAAAATTATGAAAATTTGAACCTGACAATAATTTGACATTCTGTATCCAACAAAAGTGGTTTCATCGAAAACGAAGGTTGTTTGCAAAATGGCTATTTTTAAGGGCTATATATTATGTTAAAATATATATAAATTCCATAGAGACTATTTTGAATTTTAAATCGGGCATTACTTACAATTCATAAAGTGAAATCTCCATTTCTTACATTCGTTAGAAAATTACAGTTCAAAATATTCCAATGTTTCTTGTTTTATTAAATTCTGATTTGTATTGAATTCTGTATATTCATTCTAAGTTTAAAATCGAATTTCCAAACTACTGCACCATTTCAGGGTCGTTTTATAATTAAAATAAATTTATACAATCTAACTTCGATTTAAATAAATTTTAAATCGTTATAATTTAAAATAAATCATTTTAAATATTCAAAACCCATTAAAATTGCTAAAATAAAAATTTTAAATTGGTTTGGAAATTCTGGGTTGTTACATGATTGTTTTCTGTGTTAAAACTAATTTTCCACCATCTCTGGTGTCGGTTCCAAGCTTCCCTATTCATGTTGGTACCGATAGCAAGTGAAACCAATTTTCCTCCTCCTGCTTTCGGCATTGGGAGTTTCGGTGATTTAGTGTGGCTTTCAAGACCGAATCTCGTTGCTTGTTGTGCTCCGATACCCCTTCTTCTTTACTCAGTTTTAGTGTCAAAATTCAGTTGTAAAACATACCCCACGTTCTCACTTAAAGATTCACACACTGTAAGTCAGCTCCACACTAGAAAACACCAAAAGTCACATAACTCATAGAAATCACTGAATATCATAGAAGGCCACATAGGGTCACTGAAAACCATAGAAAGTCACTGAGATTCATTACTTCAGTTGGAAAGATCAGGGATTAATTGATACATATACCATCACATCCCATATCATGAAGTTTACGATACCATTCAATCGCCAGACGCCTTCTCGAAGGGTGCCGAAATGTGTGATTTAATATATGGAAAATACTCTGTTTACGAGAACAAGTCTATAAAATGATTTTGAAATCATATGAGTCATTTCTTTAGAATTATTTATACTTGGAAAATATAGATTTAATATTTTCTTGAGACGTTTATTTCAAATCAAAACTATGAAAATCAATGTAGCGACCCGAACTTCCCGGTCGGCCTAAACCGAACAAGAAGGCGGACTACTTTGAGAACAAAACCAATCGGAATGCATACAACAGAACATTTCATTGCTGTTACAACAATTACATCAGATTACAAGATATTAGAGTATAAATGAATAATATACAGCAGAAAAATACCAGAAACTAAAATACATTAGATAACAGCGGAAAAATAATACATAGCCCAACTGAAAGAAATACACGGATACAGAGCTTTCCGAATATAGTTCCAGCTGTAAATTCAGGATCCTGTGAAAATAAATATCTGTAAAAACCAAAACTGCAAGTTGCCCATGTGGGAAATAGGGGAACCCAGAGTTTATGTTAAAACAATAAACTCTGAGTCAGTCATGGGACTGGTGTGAGAACTAAAACAATTATTTAAAACTTTACTTTAGAAATAAAGTAAATCAAGGGACCATGCCATATAACACGAAACGAGTTTTCTCCCAAGAATACCAGTGCACAAAAAGTTATAAACAGCACAACGCTTTTCGAAAAATGAAGCAATTATAAGATCAGGTCCCATCACACAATGCAACGCAAGCCGAAGGATAGAGTTTTCCCTTATAATTGCCAAACATTATAAGATATGGTCAGTATGTCGACCATATCCATTCATCGGCCCCGTAGTGACCGATATATCCAAGGTACCTCGCTATCCATCAAAAAATATGCAACATCAACATGAGTAAAATGTCTGGCTCCATACCATGACACCACTCCTAGCTAGAAAGAAACGCATGTTCTCTCAGTAGTCCTCTCCCATTTGTGGTTCACACCGGGTTGTGAGGCTCGCGAATTAACGATACACAAAGCTATGCTATTTAAAGTCGTGCTTTGATCATCAACCACAAGGCCCTGCTTTTCAACAAAAGCCTTGATCACATGCCACTCAGCATGCCACACTGTCACTCCAAAAATTCCAGAAAAATAAATCTTGATATGTTTTGACAATACAGTCCTAACAAAACTAATTTCGTCAAATTCGGAGATCGTTTAAAAAATGGCCATTTTCCAGTCGATTAATTTCAAACTGAAATTACCAAACACATTTAAATCCACCATGCTCACATATTAATTCCAAAAATTATGAAATTTGGAATTTAATTTGACATTCCGAATCCAACAAAAGTGGTTTTGTCGAAAACGGAAGTCATTTGCAAAATGGCTGTTTTTAAGGGCCATTTATATTTAAAATATATTAAATTCCATAGAAACTGTTTTAAATTTTAAACTGGACATAACTTTTAATTTAATTTATGAAATATCAATTTTTTTACATTCGTTAGAACGATAAAATCAAACAGATTCTAATATTTCTTGTTTTACTGAATTTCGATTTATTATGAATTATGTATATTCATTTGAAATTTAAAATCAAATTTTCGAACTACCACGCCATTTCAGACTCCTTTTATAATTAAAATAAAATTAATTAGTTGTAACTTCGATTTAAATAAATTTTTAGTCGTTATTATTTAAAATAAATCATTTTAAATATTCAAAATCCATTAAAATAGCTAAAATAAATATTTTAAATTGGTTCTGAAAATCCGGGTTGTTACAATCAATTTGTCTGAAAGCTACAACAACTATACATATATAAAATTTCTTGGAAACTATTTTAAGTAATGTTCGCGTGTCATAAATACACCAAATTCCAACATGAAAACATCATCTGCAAGGACGCAAATTAGCAAATCCATGAATTTGCATACAATATAGGCTTGTCCAAATAGGATCAAAGACCATTAAAATCATAAAAATAACAAGGAAAACTTATTCGGATTCCACAAATCACTTTACGTGGAAAAAAAATCTGAAATTGCGGTAAATTAAGCTGGGGAGAAAGTTACAAACCCAGGTCTAAATCCTTCTTTGGGTTCAACTTTTAAGGTAAAATTTGAATGACCAAAGGATCTTTAATTGGTTTAAAATTCGACATACATAAACTAGAATAACATGTCTTTCAAATAAAAAACAAATCATTGAATTTCGATATGATATTAAAGAGATATGAAGTCTCAAAGTTGGACTAAGGCCATGCTGAATTCTGGCCTACTCCGAAATCTTCTCCAGGTCCAACTTTGAGACCTGGTTTGAATGACCAAAGGACCTCAGAATGGTCTAAAATTTTGAAGGCATGGAGAAAAACTTTCTTCACAATGCAAAATGATTCATGCAAATCGGAATAATAACGTGGGAGATGCAGGGCCCTGAAGTTGGACCTAGGCAGTGTTATCTCCCAGGAGCAAAGAAAATGCCAATGTAACTCAATACTACATCGGTCGACCCCTATGTTAACACATATATGGTTTTTGTCAACCCATGGGTCGACCCACCCTTTTCTCGGGTCGACACATGGGTGAAGCAAGCTTATGGAAGACTCCCAGGTGCAAAAATGAGCTCGTACACAACTTTGGGCATAGTTTACAAGCATCAACTCTGGTCGGAATGACCTGAAATTTTGCAAGCACTGGACCAGAGTTTCTACTTTGCATTGAAACAAAAATGAGATGATTTAATCAGGAGTTTAAGAAGTTGTAACAATTCAAAGTGGCATTATGGATTTTTTTTTTTTGCACGATAGGGTAAATATGAACAGAAGCTATTGGTTTTCATGAACAACAACCCAATTCATACAAATAATGGTAGGAAAATGTAAACTAGAAGGTGAGAGTTGAACAACTCACCTTGAATTCGGATAACAACGAAGATGGAGCTGAATGGAAGTAAACTGGAGCCTGATTTCTAGGAAGAAGCTCTCTTTTTCTTGTAAAATCTGCTGGATAATGAGAATAATAAAATTCAGCTCTTAGAAGTAAGTTAGAGGCAGGAATTGATTTATTGTAAAAAAAATCTTTTGTTTTCTTTCTTTTTTTGAACTTCAGGAATGAATGAGGAAGGAGGCTCCAAAGAAGAAACTCACGTACAGTGTTTATTTCTTCTGGACCTTTCCTTAGTTAATCCTCTTTTAGGGTCTTAAGCAACAATTAATTAAGCCCAAACTACTAATTAAGCCATTAAGTAATTATTTAGGCCAACAAACCCTCATTTACACCTATTTTAACCTAGTTAAGGTATGTTTAAGCCATTTCTTCACATAGTTGACATGCTTTCGCAACGCACAAACTTTCTAAATTTTAAAAATATTTGTAAAACATTTTAGAAGCTTTTTAACACTGGATTCTACCTTTTACATCGCATTTGACACATTATGTTAACATTTTTTTTTGAACTTGTATAAATTTTCATATAACACATGAATTAAATATGTTAGTGTGTACATTTTAAAACGCAAATCGCCATGACTTTAAAAATTCACATTTTGCTTATTTATTATCAAAAAAAAAATCACATATTGCACATATTTTATATTTTGCTTCTTTACAAATACCATTTACACTAAAACTCAATGATTACCTCCATTTTCTCCCAAACTATAGTCTATACATCTTTTACTCAAAATTCTCATAATATAATATTTAATCTTTTATTTTATATTTCAAAACCATTTTAACTCTAATAAATAATTTGAGTTTGTCAAAATATTTATTTTACACCAAAACAACTTTTTCTTCAATATAACACTAACTTTGTTCATTTGTCACAAAGCCTCAATTTGATCACTTTGAGATAACTAAATTCCACAATTTTCACAATTAAACAATAATATAAAAAATTGCAAATACTAACTCAAGTAATTAAGTTAAATATTCATTCCAATGATGTATATTCAACCTAATTATTAACCCAATGCTCTTATCAAAATTGTTAATTATGGAAGGTAATCAACTCGAGTAGTTATAAACTCATCCCCTTACAAAAATTGCATACTCTCAATTTCCTCAAGGATTAAGTCATAAACAACCTAATTTATTATATCCACACTAGAAATAACAAAAAAGAGGATAAGTTGAGTACCAGATTCGTTGTACCTAAAATAAGGGTAAAAGGGAAAATTAGGATATGCTCACAAATTCTTATCTCAAGAAAAATTGTCAAGATTTTTCAACTGTTGAAAATTTCCAATGGGGTTTATCCTTTAAATAAATATATAACATGGAGTTTCACAAAAGATACAACATAAAAGGTTGCTTAAAATCACTAACGAATAACCCTTGTGTGGAACAAAAATTATGTAATAATGTGGTACTTATAACAGTTGTAATGGATGATCGACGACTAAGATTCCATAGAAATAGGAGGGAATGGTTGTTGGCATTCTATCTGAATGCATGAGCTGATGAAAAATAGCTTTAAAGTAGAAAAGGAATGTGTGACTAAGGAGCATGCTAAATTATCCCCTCCATAAGGCATAAACATTGCACTTAATGCACATTAAATGTAAATTTTGTTGGTTTGTTATGGTATCCAATATAGTTGGTTGCATGATCTGTAGATTAATTTTGTATGCCTATGCGGTATGTAACATCCCTAATTTTTATTAAAACATTACTCGCAAAATTTGATTGTTGGATAGATTAAACAAAATAATATAATAGGATAATGGGATGTGATTTGATAAATAATAATGATATGGCCTTAGTTAATTAACTAATTGAATTAACATAAAAGTAGACTTATGGAAGGGCAATAGAGGGATACACTGGTCTTCCATGTCATGGCCATTCACCTTTCCATTTATTCTTTCATTTTAAAGACATTTCTAAAACCAAACACTTTGGAGGCTCGCCATTATCATCGTTGAGGGTACAAGAAGCTAAGGGGAACACACGGGAAAAAGTATAGGAAATCAAGCCAAATCAAATCTCAACTTGTTCGTCCATTTTAAGTGAAATAATACACTCATCCATATATGTCTGCTTTTTTCTAATTAGGTAACGGGAAAATATCCTAATTGCCTATGTTGTTTTGATGATTTATTGTTTATTTTGGCAAAGCTGACGATGTTGAGGTCCCCTACCTTTATTGAAGCAATAAGAGAAAAAATACAAAGCTACTAGGAAAAATTCCAAGTAGATGAATATGGGGAGAAAATTGGTTTAAACGTAGGAAGCACAAAAAAGAAAACAAAACAAACACAAAACAAAGATCCAAATAGTCAATACAACAAATTGTTTTATAATCCCTGGATCAATCGCAAAATTATCATGCAACATTTTTTGGTTTATTTCATGCGTAATCCAAGCCTTAGTCGCTATGTCATTCTTCTTCTGATCTGGCTTAAAGATGATGATATTTCTCTCCTTCCATATGCAGTAGACAAACTTCATTAGTGTAACATTGTTCAATCTCTTTCCTCCGTCTTTGGTTCCCATGTACAAATATATGTTATCCCATGTTACAGTAGAACTAATGTTCTCATTGTTCAATCCATCTTTCAACGATATATTGTCATATAATCCCTTAACAACGTTGTAGCTAAAGAACAGATGATCCAATGTTTAAGATTGCACCAAAGAGAAACTACAACTCCCGTCAATTGTGAGACCTCTGTTGATTAGTATGTCCTTTGTATTCAATGCACCATTCAACGCCTTCCAAACAAAATGGATTTTCCTTAGCCAGACTGTCATTTTTCAAAACCCTTTTACTCCATTTCAAGTTCGTTAATTCACTGTCAATAGTAAGGAAACCGTAAGAATCTCGAAACATCCTCTGTCTTGTTCCCTAGTTATTTTTGTCATCAAGTTACGAGAAAGTTAAGCTGTCTCTAATATGTTGAAATAGAGTATTGATCCTGGTAATCGATGATTTATTGTTATTTGAAAATAATAAAAACATATTTAATTTGTTCTAAATTTAAATGATTAATATTTAGGACAAGTGCCTTAGGGCCTCAATAAACCAATACTCCCTCCGGTTCATAATGTAAAAAGTTATAGGGTTTTGCACAAGAATTAAGGAAAAAATCAAATGACACTTTACCCCATACATAAATTAGATTTGTCTTGCACATTAATTTCTCTTTTCATGTCTACCAACTACTATTTATATCCCTAACAACCACCTTTTACCTTTTCAGGCATAAAAATCACTCATAAAGTAGCTTTAGGTTTCTACCATTTATTATAGATCAGAGATAAAGTTGGAATAACAAGTTTAAACATCATACATTTTCAAACAAAATAATCTTCTAAAAACATCTTACATTATGAACCGGAGATATTATATTACATCACCAAATAATTTGAAATTTTAATATGACTAGCTTAATATGATTTTGGAGGCAGATTTTTAATTTTCATAAGTTTCTGAACATTTATGAATTTCCAATGGAGGTAATATGCCTTAATTCAGGTTTTAAACCATTAAAATGATAATAAATAATTTTGACTTGAAAATTTTATGAAACGAAGAGAAGTTTTTATCCAAGTTTTATGATTTTGGGGAACTTTTCCATATAAAACAAGAATAATTTAAAACTATTTTTTGTCTTGGAAGGAATAAAGGAAATAATTTAAGGCTTTTACTTAGATAATATATTATGTTTTAGCCATAGATGGAAGACCAAATTCTCACATGATTTCTTAAGAAAAATTATGAATTTTTAGATCCACTAATAAATTTTTGATATATAGGAAGAGTTTATTAAAATTTAACATTTTATTTAAAAAGAAATCATTTTTACCTTTAGTTAGGGTTTCACCTAGGCCATTTGATTCATTTCGCATTATCAAGTTTTTCTTTAATTCGATGAAAAAGAAGGTATCAACTAGTTGGTAAGGAGTGGTGTTATCCACCAAATTCACATAGCATTGTATCGGGCCTTTCATGTAGTTTTGGATTGGTCTGAATCGAATAGAAGCACACTGGAATGGTCAGAGAAGCAGTTGAATCGGCCTACTTGTATGATGATGAATCGGCCTGCTTGTATGATGGTGAATCGGCCTACCTCGTAGTAAAGTGGATCGGCCTCAGTTGATCTAGATCGGACTGATCTGTTGCAGTGTGATTCGAATCGGCTCGAGATGAACTGGATCGGGCTGAAGCGCGCTACACTGGCTCGAGACGAGATGGACCGGGCTGAAGGGCGTTACACTAGCTCGAGAGGTTCTGGATCGGGTAAAAGTATGTTGAATCGGCTCGAGATGTACTGGATCGGGCAGAATCACTCTGGATTGGATCGAAAGCTTGGAAACTGGAAATTAACCTCAGTGGCATTACCGTAAATACTTAACATACTGGTCCAAAACCTGAAAGCTATATTACACTCATCCCACGCTCCTGTAAATAGAGTTTGACATCCACTTTAATGGGGGGACTTTTGGGTGATCCCGAAGGGCTGTAAAACTCTATTCTCAACTTCTCCTAAGTATTTTGATCATCTCAAACACTTCAATTCAAAGATCCAATTCCGAATTCATTACAAAGATATGAAGATTTTTCAAAACTTGTGAGAGATTTCGGATTGATTCTATCAACATCCATACTTGGAGGATCTTAACCATTTCTTATTGGAAGTTCACTAATTATAAAAGTGAGAAGAGTGAGGTAAATCATGGATGTATTGAGAGAGTATGCTTGTTTTGTAATTCGAAAGGTAATAATGGAATCATTTGATAAAGTGGATGTAGATCACGCTTGATCGAACCACTATAAAACTATGTGTCTCTCTCTTTACTTGCATATTCTTAGTTCTCGACTCCATTTTTACTATTTTAAAGAATATTGTGAAGTGCACCTTGCATCTTTGGTGTTGACTCAAGTTTTGAGATAAACAATTGGCGCCCATCATAGGGCCAATTCAATCCTTCGTCTTCTCTCATTCCACCACAAGTTGCGAAGCCTTGCATTAGAAAAAAATCCAATCCTATTTTACTACGTTCTACTCCAAGTCTTTGCCTAAGCTATGGGTAAATTAGGTAGACCACCAAAGAGGCTCACGGATCAAAATGCCGAGAATGGTGATAATATCGCCGATCATGAAACTACTCCTCCTATCAACCGATTTGAGGCTGGAGTCGCCATAACAAGGCGAGAATTAGATGAAGTGGTCGCTACTTTAACTAACCAAATGAATATTGCAAATGAGGCCATGATGAAGAGACTCGAAACGATGTTCGCCATGCAAGCCGCTACGGCAAAAGTCACCATGAAGACCGCCCATGCTAAATCCATACAGACTCCGCACATAGAAAACACCGGTTCCTCTTCTTCAAGCCCAATCCGAGGAAATTCTATTCAAATGATAACAAACCCTAAGCATAACGAGGTAAAGCTACCAACTCGTGACCATCCTGATAAAGCGACTTCTCAACAAGTGCTTGTGTAACACCCCGTAATTTTAAAACGGGACATAAGAGATAGTTAAAGAATAATTGATTATTAAAATAATAATTAGATAAAACGGGTTAAGCCATTGCGTTCATCTCGGAATTCTGCTTGAGATAGAGTCCGAGTTTGCGTAAAGCGGATAACGTATGAAGAAGATATGGACGAACGAAGTTAGGCAGAAAAACCGGAAGTCGACCAGAATGCACTGGCGCACTTCACAAGTGCGCCAATACAAAATTGCACTGGCGCACCTGCCAAGTGCGCCCATACCAATCCAGCACAGAATTCTGGAGTGTTCTGTGATGATGTGTCTTCTTCTGAGTGGCCGGATGATGTATATTTGAGTTGGGTGGTTCTGATGGACTCCTAGTTCATCTAAGGGCTCTAAATAATCATAAACATCTATAAACGTAGCTAAACCTAAACCCTAACATCATAACCCCAAAATTGTGGTTCTGTTATGATGTTCGTCTACAAGCTAGCCTAGCCTCCTTCATCCTCTCCAAACTGGAAAATCAAATCCAAACTAGTAATGGATTAAGAAGAGCATCAAATCAAACATCTACATCAAAGATAGCTTTTCAAATTCAGAAATAAGATCCCAGAAATCAAGATCCGTCCTTTTTCTGCAAGTTCAGTTATTGTTCTGATTTAAACACCTAATAAGAAATCATGACTGTAATAACTGGATCTAGAACTATGCCTACTTCTATTCGTGCCTATTCTTTTCTGAATTCTGAATTTCTTATGCCTATTGGACTATTGTGACTGGCATAGAAAAACCTATCATATCTATTGGATTGTTGAGACTGACACAGAAAAACCTATCATGCTTATTGGACTACTGTGACTGACATAGAAAACCTATCATGCCTATTGGACTGTTGTGACTTATATGATGAAACCTATCATCTTATACATCCTATGCCGTTGAGACTATTGGGACTGATACATTTGAACCTATCATGTTGTATTAAATTCGTGGTTCTTTTATGTACATTGAATTACATGCTAAGTAATGTTCATACAAGGTGTATGTTAGATCCAAGCTAGTACCCATGTTTAAGATCTATATAAGTTCATGCTTATACAATTAGACCTATGCTTGTTCGTCTGTTAATTGGATCTAATTTAAATGAAAGATTACGTTCATGTGATTGATTAAGTTTATGTCGTTATATCCCAAATTTATACTACGCATGTTGATCTATATTGTTTATGCCTGTTGAAATATTACATGTCCCTTTCTTTTCCCTTTGTTTATAAGTTAGGCTAATTTGCTAGCCTAATGTTCTATGTGAATTATGCGAACGAATAACGGGGGAGACGTTGGGGAAAAATATTTAACTACATGCTATTGGCATAGATTGCCTCATAATCATGTAAATGATTAGTAGCATGAAATGGTAGAATTTGTATACCTAGAATTATGGACATAATTTAGAGGGTAAATGGGGCATGACTTGAATTGACAACACTGATGGATAATTTACATATAAACAGTAAATATATAAATTAATTAAACGATGAATATGCATAACCCGAGGTTAGATTGAGTTACAGTGTAAGATTGCTCGGAACCGCCCGGCACATCCAACAACCGTAACAATATAGATCAAATGTGAGAGGTTAGCGCATTAAGCCTAAAAACCTTAGGTTAGATCGAGTAGCGGTGTAAGACTGCAAGGAACCGCCAGGCACATCCAGCGGCCGCAACAATATAGATCTAATGTGAGAGGTTGGTGTTTTAATGAATAAATTAAAGCTAAGAAACAAACAGGCTAAGAGTGGTAGGGCTAAGTTAATCAAAGCAACACTTAACCAATATAACATGATGTGTGATAGGGTTAAGTAACACAAGAGGGCAACACTTAACCAATGTAACATGACAAGTGGTAGGGTTAAGTAACACAAGAAGACAACACTTAACCGATGTAACATGACAAGTGGGTAGGTTAAGTTAACTCGACTAGACTTATGACACTTAACTAATATAACATGATGAACGAGTGGGGTTAAGTTAATGGGTAACACTTAACCAATATAATATGATGAATGAACAGGGTTAAGTTAATAGAAAACACTTAACCAATTAAAACATGATGAATGGGAAGGGTTAAGTTAATAAGAAACACTTAACCAACATGACATGGCATGTGGATGAGTTAAGTTAACTTGAATGGATGGATAACACTTAGTCAATTTGGGGGGTATACGAATAGACCCTAGAAAACCCTAGTAACGGGGAACCATTTCAGCAGTAACCCACACATATGTATCATGGTACCCTGAACTAGGCAGGGTGGGGCACGATTACTTGGCTGATTATAAGCAGTCAAAATAGCGGCAGGGGGTGCATCAGTGTAGTTCCGACGGATTGTGGGCGTGCACGTGCTCCGGAGTGGAAAAGCAGGCACTGGGCATCAGTAGTATATACTGTGCATCTAGAATTTGTGTCGGGTTGCTATCATAGGGATTGGTACACCTTATGGTGGGAACAGCACAGGGTATATACATGCAAGAGAGGGCCGATTAACACAGACACAAGGAAAAATTAATACAAGTAGGGAGCCGATTGATAGGGTAGTAAGGGTACATCTAACATCTTCATGGCAATTAGGCTGATTGAGGTAAGACCCTCATACTAGATGTACACCTGAAGGCTACCACAATTGCAGGGTTGAGATCACCTTATTTTATAACACAGGATACTAGTTGGGACACTAGTAGGGGATATGGATCCTTTTCACAGGATACTAGTTGGGACACTAGTAGGGAATACGAATCGTTCATTAAATGACACTAGTTAGGATGCTAGTTGGGTGGTGTAGAGAAAATAGGAAATCAGAGAAAGAACCAAAGTGCATTCGTTATATCTTACCATGCCATATCTAACGATCATCATTTATTGTCTTGCTATGCTTATTATCATGGTTATGTCTGGTATTCAGTTTATTCATGTCATGATCCTTCTACGTGTTTACATGCTGAATAATCACTGGACTTACCAGACTTATGTCTGATCCGTTTTCTTTCGCCTTCTTTTCTTCCGCTCTCCCCTTCCCCCGGTTCACACGGAGGGAATATCACCACTTAGCTCAGTCTTCTTTCCAAACTCGAAGATAGACGATGTATTTCTTTAGACTCTCTTTTCCACTGCTATGGCTGGCTCATGCTTTATTGGGGCATATTATTTTCATTTTGTTCTTCTTTATTTTGCTAAACATGACAGATGCTTTGTTGTAATGAGTAAGGGTGTTTTGGTGTTGGAAAACAATCTTTGTACAAGCTGTTTTACCAAGCTGTTGTTTTATCAATAAAGTAAAGTTTTATTTATTTTCCGCTATTTAAATTTTGTTGGTTTTGTAATTTATCTGTTCTATACACTTATGACGCTCCACTGAATTTAATGCATTCCCTTTGTGAGTGACCTTAACGAAGGTGGGGTGTTACAACTTGGTTTCGCCAAAGGGGCACCTCTCCAAGTGGGAGGTTCAGGGCCCCAAAATCCGAACCGTGAACGTCTGCTTAGGCAAACATCTGGTAAGGAAGACGACGTCCGCACCATGGACCAACACAATGAGGAGGAGCGAATATCAGAAATGATTCATAAAATCATGGAGAGAAATCAGGAAAAGCGGGATGATGAAAAAGAATGGGGATTTTCTCCCACAAAAACTCCGCTCACCGAAAGAATCAAAATAGCACCATATCCAAAAAAATCAAGCCCCCAGTAGTGCAAGATTATAATGGGACGACTAATCCAAATGTGTTCTGTTCAAGTACGACAAACACATGGATGGGGCTCGTGCCACTGATGAGTTGAAGTATTTGTACTTTCCGACTTATCTTGAGGGGGTGGCGCCGCTTTTGTTCACCAAATTGCCACCGAGGTTAGTGGACGATTTCTCTACCCTGGCCAAGTTGTTCAGAGAGCAATTCAGACTTCTAGCCCCAAAAGTGCGAGATGTTATGGAATTGAATGAACTCGAGCAAAGACCAGGAGAATCCGTTAGGGCCTTCCTCACCCGCTTTAATACCGTTGCGGCTGAAGTGGGAAACTACGGGCCTTGCCTGGCTTTGATGGCATCAAAGGGGGGCTATTAGTAAGAAAACTAAGCTCGGATGGCGAATTAAAAAGAAAAAACCAAGTACACTAGAGGAGTTGTTTGATAAAGCTGAGGGATACATAGGTGTGGATGAGAATCCTGCCTATGCCATGGATATCCCAGAAAGCAACATACAATCTGAAAAGAGGAATAATGACGCACCAAGCAATCAGAAAAACCCTGGAGGTCAGAAATGGGATAATGATGGGAAGAACCGAGTCAACAAAAAGTTCCGCTTCTTCAAGAACTCGAAGTTGAGTCCATTAAATGAAATGGTGGAGAATATTTTCATGGCCACTAAGGAGACAGAAGAGTACCCAGTACCAAAGCAGATAAAGGTTAGCGATGCCGCCATAAAATCTGGGAGATTTTGTCGGTTTCATAACCATCCCGGTCATAGTACGAATGAGTGTAGGCACCTAAAGAGTCTAAACGAGGAACTAATAAAGGAGAATAGACTTCAGCAATACACAAATAATATGCAAAATAATCAAGCTTCACAAGGTCAAGGAACTTTTGCAGGGCAACCAAAGCAAGGTGAAAATGCCGCGAATGTTGTCATGCTAAGGCTGATCATTAACACCATTCCAGGAGGTCCACATCCGGCCGAGAAAAGCTGGGGGGATATTGTGAAATATGCTAATGAGATGAGAGACCTTCCAAGAGGAGAAGAACTCATGATTATGGATCAAGCTTCTTTAGCAAAGATAACTAGGTCTCCCTGGGATGACATTGTGTTTAAGGATTGAGACTCAGAGGGATTGATAACTCCAACTAAAGATCCGATGGTAATAACCGTAGGCTTGGGCCCTTCCATTGTTAGAAGAGTTCTGATTGACAGTGGAGCATCCGTTAATGTTCTTTTCGTCAATGCATTCCAAAGGATGAAGCTCTCCACGGAGGATGTGAAAGCTTGTCAAAGCAAAATTCATGGGTTCATAGCTGTTCAACCAATCGGAGTCATCAATCTACTTGTTGAGCTCGGAGAAGGAGAAAACAAGGCACATAGAAGCAAGATTTCGTTGTAGTCGATGAGTGGTCCGCTTATAATGCTTTCCTTGGAAGACCAACCCTCCCGGTTTTCAGAATAATGATGGCGCCATGGTGCCTAATAATGAAATTTCCCACTGAAAATGGGGTTGGAGTGGTCAAAGGCAATCAGCAAACAGCAAGGGAATGCTACCTATTTGAACTTGCTGAGGCGAGGAAAAAAGAAGTGGGAAAGGATGCGGAGCCCCCGCCCCGCATTCATGGATCCCCCTTATAGCAGTTAAAGCGGGGCCCTCATACTGGTGAACATAGTAGGGCCCAGAAGGAAATCGATCCAAGAAAAACCAGTATTGGGAAAGACAGAGAAGCACCGGCTGAAGATTCCATTTCCATTTCAATACACGACAAAGATCCTGACCGAGTCTTAAAGATAGGTTCTCAGTTGGGCCAAAAGCTGCAGAAGGACTTGATATTGATTCTAAAAGAAAATTTTGATGTTTTTGCTTGGACACACTCAGACATTTGTGGAATATCAATAGATGTAATTGTTCATAAATTGAATATTAATCCCTATTCAACTCCTGTAAAACAGAAACGACGAACTCAGGGACCTGAAAGATCAATGGCATTAAAAGAAGTAGATAGACTTTTTAAGAATAATTTTATATGAATATCTACATATCCTGACTGGGTCTTGAATCCAATTCTCGTCAAAAAGTCTAATGGCAAGTGGAGAGTATGCATAGACTACTTAGACCTTAACAAAGCATGTCCCATAAACAGTTTCCATCTGCCTAGAATCAATCAACTTGTCGATGCAACTGCGAGGCATGCACTATTATCTTTCATGGATGCATATTCTGGATATAATCAAATTATGATGCACGAACCGGATCAGGAGAACACAAGTTTTAGAACTGATAGAGGCTTGTACTGTTATAAGGTTATGCCATTCGGACTAAAGAATGCAGGAGCAACATACCAACGCCTTGTGAACTCCATGTTCAAATCCCAGATTGGGAACACCATGGAGGTTTACGTCGATGACATGTTAGTAAAGTCCAAAAAGGGTGAAGATCACCTAGAGGATCTAGCAGAGATGTTCCATATCCTTAGAAAATTCGGCATGAAGTTAAATCCTTTGAAATGATCATTTGGGGTTTCTTCGGGGAAATTTCTCGGATTCGTAGTCAATGCCACGGGCATTGAGGCAAATCCTTCCCAAGTCGCTGCATTACGAGAAATGCGAGTGCCAAAAACAATAAAATAGCTTCAGAGCTTGAATGGGAAGATTGCCGCCCTTAACCTCTTCATTTCTAAAGCAACGGATCGATGCATTCCCCTTCTTGACGCTTTAAAGAAAGACTTCAAATGGACCCTAGAATGTAAAATGGCTTTCGAGCAGTTGATTCAACATTTGGAGTCTCCGTCGATGCTTTCTAAACCCATATATGGAGAAGAACTATTCCTATACTTGGCGATATCACCGCATGCCCTGAGCGCCGCAGTTGTCCGTGAGGATGTTAAGATCCAACGACCAGTTTACTATATCAGTAAGTGGCTTGCTGGGGTAGAACTGAATTATCCGAAGCTGGAGAAACTTGCGTATTGTCTACTCATTGCTTCAAAAAATTGAGACCATATTTCCAGTCCCATCCAATAAAAGTCCTCACTGATCAGCCGCTAAGGCAAATTCACTTCCGTCCGGAAACTTCTCCAGAAACTTCTGGAAGGCTATTGAAATGGAACATTTAGCTTAGCCAATATGACATCACTTATCACCCTCAAAGTGATATCAATGGGCAAGCTTTAGCAGATTTCATCGCCGAGTTCATGGATAGAGGAGATGGAATTGAAGAACCAACAAGGGCGGTCACTAGCTGGAAGTTATACATTGATGGCTCAAGGAATGATTACTGTTCAGGGGCCGGAATTGTCTTAGAAACTCCAGAAGGTCGTTCCTTGTGTTACGCATTAAGGTTGGAATTTCCACCAACCAATAACGAGGACGAATATGAAGCATTGATAAACGGATTAAGACTAGAAAAAGGACTGAATCTAAAAACCGTGCAGATCTTCAGTGATTCCCAATTGGTAGTAAGTCAGGTTCTTAGGGAATTCCAAGCTAAAGTTGGAAATCTAACTTCGTATCTTATAAAAGCTATGGAACTTCTCAACAACCTCGATCATTACACCATATCTCACATCCCAAGAGAGGAAAATGCAAAGGCGGAATCACTCGCTAAATATGCTAGTTTTTCTGATGCACATTTTCTTGGGTTTAAACCTATTGAAGTCCTTACAACCCCGGCCATTGAAGAGGTAGATGTTGACTGGATTATGGAAACAGTTGAGGAACCTATGTCTTAGATGACACCGATTAAGGAATATATCCTCAACGGAACACTTCCAGAGGAACCCAAAAAGAGGAGGAAAATACTACGCAAAGCTCCGCTATATCTTGTTCAGGACGGGAGGTTATATAGACGGGGATTCTCTATGCCATTACTACGATGTTTGTCTAAGGAAGAATCGAAAGCAGTTTTGGCTGAATTACATGAGGGAGACTGCGGGGGTCACGTCGATGGTCAGACGTTAGCCAAAAAAGTTCTGCGATACGGCTATTTTTGGCCCGATGTGAACTTGGATGCAATGACTTATGCCAAAAGATGTGATAAGTGTCAAAGATATGCAAAAATCCCGAGAGCACCACTAACTGAGTTGACCCAGCTGGTAAGTTCATGGCGATTTGTTGTTTGGGGCATAGATTTGATTGGGGCACTACCCACCGCAAAATCAAATATGAAGTACGCAATAGTGGCAGTCGATTATTTTACTAAATGAGCTGAAGCAGAGCCACTAGCCACTATTACTTCAAAGAAGGTGATCAATTTTGTCTTGAAAAACATCATCTACAGGTTTGGCATTCCACAGAAGATAATTACTGATAATGGGAATCAATTTGAGAGCGTTGAGTTTTTGGACTTTTGTGTCGAGTACAAGATCAAGAAAAGTTTTTTAACCGTTGTCAATCCGCAGGCCAACGGGCAAGTTGAAGCAATCAACAAGATCCTGAAGTCAACCATCAAAAAACGACTTGAGAAAGCCAAGGGTAGTTGGGTTGATGAGCTTCCGCTTGCATTATGGGCATATCGTACTACTCACAAAACAGCAACAGGGCACACTCTGTTTTCCCTTGTATTTGGATTAGAGGCGATGATCCCGGTTGAGCTCGAGGTTCCGACTCATAGAAGGATCTACTTCAACCAAGAGGAGAATGAAAAACTTCAACTCGAAGTGCTTGACTTACTCGAGGAAAGAAGAAAGGAATCAGAACTTAGAATTATTGCACATCGGAGAAGAATAGCTCGTCATTTTAATGCTCAAGTTAGGCGAAGGACCTTCCAAGTTGGGGATCTAGTTCTTAAGAGAATTATGACAGGAACCGGAGTACTAGGACCCAACTAGGAGGGACCATATGTGATAGGCAAAAAGTTCTCGGATGGTACATTCGAGCTAAAGACAACAGACGGATTCCAACTCCCAAGAGCATGGAATGCTATACATCTCCGTCGCTACTTCTTTTAATGTTTCTTTCTTAGTATTTGTAAACAACATGCATTGTACACACCATGCAATGCTATTATAAGTTTTGTAAATATAAATTGAATCACTTGCCTAAATCATACATTTGCAAATTACTTGTTAAAGATCGATTTTGATTGCAGGTCCTTTAAAAAGATACACTGATATCACTATAACCTAATCAGTCCTTGAGGCTATTGGATCATCACTTATTTCTCAAAAACATCATTCGCAATTAGCTCGGTGACATAGAAAGCATAGCGTTGCAAGTACAAGACACCAAGGTTAGGCCTATCAAATGACATGACGCTTAAATCACAAACAAAACTGCAAGTTTCACCAAAGGGGCACCTTCTTAATAACAAGGTCTCAGGCCCTAGTTCTAACAAATCGTCATAAAACTCGATAAAAGAACTAGCGTCTGCCCCGTGGAACAGCGCAGCCAATAAACCAAAGTCCTCCCTGAGGGGCACCTAGTTAATCGCCAGTACCATTAATACATGGTCCAGCTGCAACATATACTGGGCCTTCAAACCAAAGACCTCCCCGAGGGGCACCCAGTTCATCATCGATGCCATTAGTACATGGCTGGATAGCGATATAAACACTGGTTCCAAAAGACCTCTTCGGGGGAATCCGATCAGATGTTGGGTCTTCCAAACCCAACTATCAATTCTGGGTCTTCCAAATCCAGTTACTGGTGGATTATAAAGACCCTTACTGGGGCATCCGATCATATGTCGGGTCCTCCAAATTCGGTTAGTGACGGACCCAAAGTCCTTCTTGAAAGGCACCCTATAAATTCTACAAGTGACTGAGTCATTTGATCACTACGAATAATGGGTTTACAAATATTCCTTTAGGAAAGAAAAAATAAAAGACCTCTCAAAAAGGGGCACGAAGGACTGAAAACTCATCTTCCTCTAAAGGGTATGAGTTGAAACGGTTAGGCCGGAATCCCTTAATCATGATCACGCTAAAAATTGGTTTCTAAACTCTAATAAACCTGTGATAAACCTTGGTATGGGGGCAGTACCACCGCATTGAAGAAATTCAATAATGCTTGTTTCTCGAACATGCCACAGATTTGTCATAGCTTGAGATCAAAAGTTCAACCTAAGTTGAACCCCGAAATGGCTATAGAAAACTCAAGAACTTCAATACCGTGACAAACACAAAGGTGGTTGTTCGCGACAGGAGTTGATTCGGCCAAAATCAAGAAGGGGCAACGGAAAAATCGGTTGAGCAAATTCATCTCGCGATAACCCATGGCTGCGGTCAGAAATCACTCACCAAATGCTGCAGGATCATTCTTATACCAAGTATTGCATTAACAAGTAATTTACAGTGTAAATTTTTGGGTTGCAATCATGAAAGGATGATAAGTGCAGAGTGCAAAGCAGCTAAGTAAGACAAAGTTCAACTACAATAAGAAGAACATAGTTTCATTCTAGCAGCACAGAATCAGATCACAGAATTACAAAGTCAAACACAAACTATGAGTCATAAGAATGCGCAGAGTAACAAGCGTAAAAGTAAGTGAGCAAGGGCCGGCACTCGCATATGCAACCGGTCTAAATACAGTGCATAAAAGGGAAATAACAGTATAAGGGAAACTGGTTTGAGGCATTACTTCTTCTTTCCGTTCTTCGAGCTCCCAGATCTTAAAGTCGGTCCTGTCGATCGATCTCCATCTTTGATCACTATACCATTGGGACTCTGTTGATAAGATATAATAATGGCCTTCTTCTTCTTCTTCTTCCTGGATGTCATTTTTCCCTTGAGGCCCGAAGATGTCCCCCGTTTTTCTTGAATCTTAGTGTCTTGTGCGGGCGACTCGTCAGTATGGTTTGAATCCTCCTCGCTTGTGAATTCATCAATGTCCTTGTCTAGGTCTGCAATTGCTTCAATCTTGGTGTCCAGGGACTCCGAGGTCGTAACATTAACCAGGGACTTGTCACCGTGGCTTAGGGGAAGAGCTGGGGGCAGGGGGTGTCGAGAGCCGGTGGTTGTGGCTTCAGTCATCATGGCAGTAAATCTACCAACAGGAAGTATTGGTGAGATCAAACCTAAGGAAAACAAACAGTGAGTTAAGTACGTGGTTGTACCGGGAGAAGCGAACAAGCGATCTAAGTTTGGTACAAGCTGAGCAACCTCAGGTTTGCCTACAGCCATGTGACTCGTCTCGATATTCGTACATGCTTCGACTTCAAACCCACTGGCATCTAGAGGGCTACCAGCATCTTTACCTTCACCTTTGTCTTTTTGAGGGTTCGAAGGATCAACAAAAGTCTGCAGATCTGATGCCTCAACATTGACAATGTCCGCATGGGTTTCCACATTTGTATCGAGAATGGATTCCCCCGAACATCCAGCTTTGTCTCCAAAAAGGCCTCTTGCAGCTACTGACTGAGCCATCCCCACTGTAAGAGTATTGCGAGACTCTGGATCAAGGAGATCTTCAATGAGATCATCCTCGCTACGATGCCTTCATTGATCTCTAAAATTCACTCCCAAACACGAGCTAGAGTGATCTCGAATTTTTCCTCGAAGAAATACAAGCTTCCTTTGTTCATGACGCTGTAAACATAAAAGTCAAAAAAGGAATCTTCATCTTCTGAGCGAACCCTCTCAAGATCAGCGGTAGATTTAAGCTTCTCTTTTTCAAGGGCTGTGCTAAGCGAAGCAATCCTCTCATGAAGAGCGGTACTCTCTTGTTGGTAAGAAGATAACGAGGCCTTTTCCATGGCTAACAGAGTTTCAGTCATCTGTCTAACAGTTTGAGCTCCTTGTAGTTGTGCTGATGGAGCATATTCATTCAGCTTCGCAGTAGCAAGTTCCTCTTTAAGCCTTTTATTTTTCAGCTCCAAGTTTGATAATTCTAAGTCCTTCTGGAATGTGAAGCAATAATTTTCTCTTGTGATTTTATGGCTTTAATTAGTATGGCCTTATCACTCTCTAAGGTGGCGATACGATTGAGGCTAACCCCATTAACTCTAGAAAGTTCGCGAGCAAACATCCGCCACTGTCCTAATTGCTTCTCGACATCAGTTTTGAGCTTGTCCAGTTTCATGTCAAATTGATCCCTAGTTGTTTGCAACTGATTCTGAGCCACATCAAAATGTGAAGATGCACTACCTTTCAAGATATCAAACTATTCAAGTAAATCTCGCTTGTCATTGGGATAGATATCCAGATCGAGACGTGTTCCTCTGAGATTCCAACCTGGGAACCGGTCAGCAAGGCCAAAATCAGCCTGACCAGGAATATAAGGCCGCCTGTTCATGATGGTCTCGAGGTCAGCAGGGACATGAGTGATTGATGGAGAAGCCAGGGACATTCCTTGAAGGTGGAGTAAGCGTCTGGCATAGAAGAGTCATCCGACTTTTGGAGCTTTCGAGAATCACTCTTATTCCCTTCACCCGCAGAATCTTTTTGCTTGGATTTCTTCTTTTTCTTTTCGATCTTTTTCCTCTCCTTTTCCTTCCGCCGAGCTCATTATCCTTCCTCCATCGCCTCTATTCTTCGGTTTCGAGAAGCTCAGGAAGTTGCCGAGAGTCGTGAAATGTTTTTGAATGCTGAGGAGGATTGGGCTGACAGGGATGTTCTAAAGGACGAGGTTTGTTTAGAGAACGCTTTGGATCTTGCTGATTTCGCTTTTCTTTGAAATCTTGCAAGAATGAGGACTTTAGCATTGCTCTTGTACCTATAATAAAGAAAGTAACGAGAATTCATTTCGCACACAGTAGAGGATAAAACAGTTTCAAAAAGGAAAGTTTGGGAAATAAATAAGCAATGTAGTAACAAATCAATGATAAGAGAAACATTGGTAGCAGTTATACCGAGACAAAGATCCTTGCAAGAGGCATCGGGTGAGATTCGTATGTCAATGACCCTCTTAGCTTTATCCTTTGCAGGCAATGCAGGAACTAATAATGAAACATCACGAGGAATAATATGTTTAGAAGAGCTAATGTCACTTAAATCCATAAAGGTGTCCGAAGAATAAACTTTAGGTGTTATCGGTGTGGAAGGTTCTTTAGAAATCTTCTTGACACCAGTATTGTCATGAGAAGTAACTTCAGCATCTCCTTCTATTTTATCTCCCATAACCGGATTGAAAAGGGTTCGCGAAGAAGTCAAGTCCTTCTCACCTCCCTCAGTCATTTTCCTAACATTTCCACCTCGCCCCTTCTCATGATCAGACCACCCTTCCTTAATAGAAGATAGCTTGGCCTTAAGAGGTGTCTTACTGTTTCCTGCAGTACTAAGGCATTTTTGTGAGGGAGACATGAGAGTAGAGCCTTTACCCGCAATTCTTGTCCTAGGAAACAATCGCATTTTGAGAGTACAGGAAAGATCAAGCAAACGGTATTGGTAAAGAAATTCCTCGATGATCAAATATCTCCTACTTCTCTGTGCCTCGGGTATAGTTAGTAGAGTGTTGTACAACTCGTCGCCGATATTATCATTTGATTTAGAAGAGGGCAGTTCTGCAAAATAAAAAGGATGATTTCACATACGGAAGCTAATTGAAAGGATAAAAAGAAAATGTACGAATATGTCATTACCTCCTTCCATCCATCTTCCATAGAAACTATCGGGGCAGAGCACAATGCAATAGTTTTCCAAGTAGCCTTTGACGATTTTCATCAAGTCGGTTACAATCTTAGGGTACTTCCCTTCTAAGCTAACGATCAATGGCGAAGGTTGTTTCTTTTTGAAAATATATAAAGAGCAAACCTCTTCGAAGGTTGGAGGACACTCCTTGGTTCTCATAAAAATTATGTAAAGGCAGTTTAGGATAGCGTAACTATTTGGATGAAGTGGCATGGGGCAGCGGCTAAACGTTTTAGAATCATCTCTATGAAAGGGTTTAAAGGTGGCACACCACCCATTGTCAACATGTGTCGGTTGAAAGTAACATATCCAGAGGGAGGGTTATTCGCAAGCTCACTATCCTCTGGAAATTTGGACTCATCCTCTGATATACTGAATTGATCACATAACGACTTATGCCCATAGTCGACCAGTTTGTTTGGTTTACTGTCATCGGGTTTTTCAGTCAAGGGCTTGGGTGTAGGAAATTCAAAATTATCATCAACTTCAGAAGGATTTTCTGCAATAATAGAAGTACTGGCCGATGCAGACTTAGATGTTGCTTCAGATTGTTGACGAGATTTCTGTCTGGTATCCATCTCTACGTGAATCAAGATGTTTGACAATGAAATACAGGTTGGCAAATGATAAAAGATTAGACTCTCAAATGGATCAATCATTTGGATCAAGTTGAACCGGTTCGGGCCGATACAATTTAGATCAGCTAACCAATTCAAACTGGATTGGCCAGAGCTAACTAGGACCGATACAGATTGAATAAGCCTAGACCGATCCAGATTGAATCAGTCAAGGAGGGTCCAAAATGGATCAGTCCAAACCGATCCAAATTTAATCGATTAAGGAAGATCAGCCCAAACCGATCCAAGTTTAATCGATTAAGGAAGATCAGCCCAAACCGATCCAAATTGAATCGGTCATAACAGGTCCAAAGTGGATCAGCCCAGACTGATACGAATTGAATCGGTCAAGGCATATCCAAAATGGATCAGCCCAGACCGATCTAGATTGAATCTGTCGAGGCAGATCCAAATCGGTTTAGCCCAGACCGATTCAGACTGAATCAGTCATAACCGATCCAAATTGGATCTGTCATGACCAATCCCTATTGGTTCGGCCGGGATTGATCCAAGCTGGATCGTCCATAGCCGGTTCAATGCTAACCCGATTCATGAGCAACTTCCTGGTTCAAACTTTTCTATGAACACCTTGCATGCATCATGAGAAAATCGAAATTCAAAGACTGGTTTGCAAACTGAATTCAACACATACTACCACCAATCCATTACAGACATGTTCAAACCATTTCCGCACCCAAAATCCACAATTCAAAACCCTATGATTCCAAGAACTAACTCTAATTGGCAATACATAAGTTCCCCGTATCCAATTCACTCCAACCCAATTATAAAGCAAGAAAATCACCGAAAAAGGAAAACAAAATACCTGCAGTTGCGTGTGTGAAGAAGGCGGATTTGGGTATGAAATAGCATGATTTTGGGGTTGGATTCTCGGCTTAAGCTAATCGAGAGGGAGCGATTTGGATACGAGTTGGAGTGGGGAGCTGAATCGGGCACTTTATTTTTGAAGTAATGCGTCTTAGGAAGAAACAACTGCCATTACAGAGTTTTCAGCCAAAATGAAATGAAAAAGGGAAGTGACGCGTCATATATTTATAATACCCAAGCGTCAGGCCGATCCAGATCAACCTGGGCCACGAACGAAGCAAGCCCTTTCCAAATTTAAAACCCGTGATAAGAAGCCAATAGTCCATCAAAGTATCCTGGATTTGGAATGTTTCGAAGCCCACACTTTTTATAAATAAAATTGTGAACTCCGAGGGGCAAAATGTTATCCACAAAATTCACATAGCATGGGAGCAGGCCTGTAACACCCCACCTCCGTTAAGGTCACTCACAAAGGCAATGCCTTAACTTTGGTTGAGCGTTTTAGTAAACAGAACAGAAAATTTCAAGACAGATAAACAATACTTGAAATATTATAACTTTATTTTAGCGGAAAACAGAAACCAATATGGTTACATCTTTACCGAAAACTCGAGTACATATATATATCAGCCTTGTTCAAAACCATTAGAGTAAAAAACTTTTAAAATCATAATCCCCACAGAACAGAAGCTATAAAGAGCCAAGCCATACTTCAAGTACTTCAAGAAGAAGGAATCTGGATCAAGTTAAAGTATTCCCTCCTTGGATAACCTGGGGGGAAACGGAAGAAAAGAGGCGAAACAAACTAGGTCAGACATACGTCTGGTGAGTCCAGTAACTTTTAGCCAGTAAATAAATAAAGGTAAACATGGCAGGCATACAAAGTGGATAAGAGGATTCACGGTATAGATGGCAGGTATAAGAGGACAAATAAGGTAAGATGTATGCTTCACTACAAACTACTCTGCACTATTACTAGTATAACAGGATTAGGTGTTACCCTAATGTCTAAACAGAAACAGAAACAGAATAATGGGCCTTTACTACCCTAACAGACAGAAACGGAAACAGAATAATCCCTACGGAAATAGAATGTTAGAATTAGGTGCACACTAGTAAATGGGCCTTTACCACCCCAACAGACGGTACCACGCAGAAACTAAAAGGTGTTACCACCCAACAGAAACAAACGGTACCCTACAGAACAGACAGAACTAAGTGTACCCTAAATCCTATCCCACGCGATCGGCTCCCTAATACATAAATACCCTGTGCCAGCCCCACAAAAGGGTGTATCATTCCCTAAAGTGGCAACCTTTGAATGACACCGACTTATTTATAGATGTCACGGTGTCTTACATCCTCAGAGGCAGACCGGGATCCATGCACGCACATGACCCGGTTGGAACACACCATCAACACCCCTCGCCATTATCAGAATGAACTGCTTATAATTAGTTCACTAAGCGTGCCCGGACCCTACCTACTGTTGGGTCATAGTTTTGATACCAGAAAGGGTTAGTGACTAATATAGGTCTCACACAACAGATGACGCAAGTAATTACCCATCCTAACCTTGTGTCCCCAGACTAACAGATTTCAGATTTCAGATTAACTTGTTTACAAGTTTCAGACACACAGAGTTCAGATTTACTAGTTCACAGATCAAACAATCAAGTTAACAAGTTTTCAGACTAACGGATCAGATGTATAGATTTAACAGACTTACAGATTGTCTAACTTTGTATTGGGCCTGCAAATTCATGAAACGGGTTGTAAAATTCATCAGTCCAGTTGGTTTAACCCCATCCACCCAACACGTTTTAGACATCATATTTATCTCAGATTTGCATTAATTAATTATTGAAATACCTAATTGTATTTTACATGCCACCATAGGCACCCACTTAATTCCACATGCCACCCAAGGCACCCACTTAACCCCCTCATGTCCCTCTACATGCTTATCTGGTTAAGTGTTTCTTAATTCATTAAGGCCGTAACCTTATAAAGACCTCTCACATTAGACTGGCATTTGTGGCAGCTGGATTTGCCGGGCGGGTCCGGGCAGTCTTACACCACAAAAGAGTCTAACCTCGTGTCTTTATAACTGTCACGTATTTAATTTATGCCTAAGACCTCCCACATTAGACTAGAATTTGTGGCAGCTGGATTTGCCGGGCGGGTCCGGGCAGTCTTACACCACAAAAGAGCCTAACCTCGTGTCTTAGACGATTAATTACTCCTAATTAATCCTTCCCCAATTTGAATTTCTTTCCCTATTCAAATTATCAATCAATTCCAAATTCTACGATGTCCATAATTGACTCAATTATGTCCATCCATTTATGGTATGTAAAATCATACCAATTTTCACCATAATTATATTTTATGCCTTTTAAGGCATTTATGCCAATTAAATCTTTTTAAATCTTCGGACTTTAATTGCTTAAACGTTCCTCTTTTGATTAATTAAATTAATTAATCCTTTCCTCCTTTTATAGGTGTCAATACCTATCTTATTAACAATTTGAATTTCCTATTTATAAATGGTCATATTCAAATTGTACAATTTTTACCCAATTTTACCTATATCATAATAGGTAATTATCTATGTGTTTCCCTACTAGAATCATGTGTCCCATTTACATGATCACTATGTAAATTATGCCTATTACAAATTCCCCTTTTTCCCTGTTTCTTAACTAGCGTAACCGTTTGCGTTTTGGCGTCATCGAGGCTGCTAAATAGTCTCGCCATAACAATAAAATAAAGGGAATGACAAGGTGATCGTTTTCAGTACAATTTTTGGCATAAGCATGACAACTAGGGGAAATGACATGATAACTTCGCATATAATTATGATTCACCACATAATTAACAACTTGCATAGATTCGTAACAACTTGCATAGGTTCATGAATTAACAACTAAAATAGGTTCATGATTCTCATCATAGTCAACAACTTATATAGGTTTAAGATTCACAATATAACAACTTGCATGATTCATAACATAACTTCTTACATAGGTGACTTACATAGGTTCATGATCCACAACATAACAACTAGCATAGGTTCATGAATTCATCACACAATAACTTGCATAGTAACTTGCATGATCTCATAATAATTTGCATAGATTCATGATAACAAGTTGCATAATAACGATTTGCATAGATTCATGATAACAACTTGCATATATTCATAATAACCACTTGCATAGATTCATGATAACGACTTGCATAGATTCATCATAACGACTTGCATAGATTCATAGTTTCTCAACATAATAACTTGCATCATATCATGATTCACAACAATAATAAACTTGCATCATATCATGATTCACAACAATAATAAACTTGCATAATATCATGATTCACAACAATAATAAACTTGCATCATATCATGATTCACAACAATAATAAACTTGCATAACTACAAACAACATATACCCTAATCATAGTCTACCACAATTCACTTTTATTTATTTAAACCTAAAAGTGACTAGAACTCACCGTATAAGGGGTCTTGGTTCTGGGTTCTGAATTCTGTAATTGATTAGTGTTCCCTTGTTGTATACAATTACGTTGTTGTAGTTTTAGGCTTGATTTGATTTGTATTGAGTTGCTTTACTTTGCTTCTAGTTGGTGGCGGCTACTCCAGGATTTAGAGTGACAACATGACGGCTACTGATCTAATTTTTGATTTGATTCTAGGGTTTGGGTCTACACATGTTTATATAGAATTTCAATTTAATTATAGCCATCGGATGATCTTAGGGTTAATCAAAACCACTCAGTCCATATTAGAACTATCCAGAAACCCTAATGACTCATTAACTAGTCAGAAATGACTCAGCACTGACTCACCGTTCGAACTAGAAGGCTGTGCAGGTTTTCCCTCGGCTTGGGCGCACTTGGGAAGTGTGCCAATGCAAATTTTTACTGGCGCACTTCCCAAGTGCGCCAGTGCATTCTTTTTTTTTCAAACTTCATTCGTCCATATCTTCTTCATACGTTATCTGTTTTACGCAAACTCGGATTCTATCTCAAGCAGAACTCCGAGACGAACGCAATGGAACGAGCCGTTTCCCTTAATTCCCACATTTGAAATTAAGTATTCTTAAATTTAGTTAATCTGATTATTCAAAAATTCGGGGTGTTACATTCTCCCCTACTTAAAGGATTTCGTCCCCGAAATCTTCAAGTCAAGAATAATATTTCCTACCATCCAATCACCCATCTACTCAACCATCATCCACAAGCATCCATTGTCCTTAGAAAACTTCTAATGTTGTATGAACATATGCAAAAGTGTGTGTATATGTTCCTTATCTAATGCAAAATCAGGCGGTCTACTGATCCAGTTGACCTCCTTAATGTGAATCATGTTAATGCCATGAGTCCAAATATGTATGCAAGAAATCCTATTTGATACACATCATTTCTATATGAGTGCATAACCATTCATCCAAATGCAACATCCATGTGAGGAGTCAATCATTCTGCATCCACAAAAACTGAGAAAAGCACACACATCCATATGCAGTATGAGAGTGTTTTTGAGCCGATCTAGTGCCTAGTGTGTGTATACGCATCCACGAGCAACCACTAACAACCACTTGCATCCACTTGCAACCATCAAACATAACATGTCTCAAACACATGTTTACATCCATAGGATTCTTATCTATAGTTGGAAGACTCGATCGATAGGGTACAGTTGAGTGATGGGAGCGAGTGTAGATAAACAAAAACTTGGTTTCCATTAGACCTTAGTTGAGAGACAAACTCCCCTAAGTATCAACCCCGTAGACCGAAATCAACATCAGATTGACACCCAGAGGATTACCCTACTTAGACAATGTCAAAACTGGAAATCTTAATTATCATATGCTTATAGACTACTAGTATAGATTAGATTATCGAATGATTCCTAGAAAACTAAGCATGGGAAAATCCCACCATATCCCTCAAAAACCCAGAATGTATGCATTACAATCGACTTGACGCCTAACACAGATACCCTCAAACCCCAACCTATCACCAACAGATGAGTCATAACCCCTATGGGGTTTGAGACTATAAACAGATCAGAAACAAGACTAGTATTAAAGTGCAGGGACTCGACCATAGAATCAGAATGCCATAATCGGAAAGAGTTCTAACTCAATAATCAGATAAGGAAACTAAACTCTCTACGGAAATTTTCCTACTTCTATCCTATCCACCAACTATGAGAGCATTCACCTGCCTTCCCGAAGTAGGTCATGTCCTCTGTCCTTGCCCCCGTTTCTTCTTGCAGTCCCTAGTGAAGTGTCCCATCTCACCACAATTGAAGTGAGTGTCCTTCCTCTTTCGGCAATTCTTGTTCAGATGAGTCAAGCTTCCATAAGTAAAGCACTTTTCTCCTCCTTTATGAACCAAGTCCATATCCATGAGTTTCTCATCCTTGGGTTGTGCTCCTTAGCCAAACTCCCTCATTCTCATCTTTACTATCCGTGTGTAACACGTTGACAAGTCCCTCGAAAGCGGCCTCCATCGCACGGAAAATCCTACAAAGCTCGAAAGAAAATTAGCCGTAGGTGAGACTACTGCGGCTACAGATGGAAGTCGGGCGCTTATTTCCCCTTTGACCGGTGTCGTAGTCTTATCAAGCCTACAGAACCATGCCGCAATGAGGTTACCTCCCAGAAACCCGGGAATCCCGGAGAAAGAAGGAAACAATGATTCAAACAGAGGATCAAAAGATAGACATATGGATTTTGGGGATTATGTTTTTCAACTTCCTTTTAAAACCTTTTTGAAAATAGTTTTCGAAAACTTTACCCAATCTGGTAACCTTCAGCTCTGATACCAAGTGTAACACCCCACCTCCGTTAAGGTCACTCACAAAGGGAATGACTTAACTATGGTGGAGCGTTTTAGTAAACAGAACAGAAAATTTCAAGACAGCTAAACAATACTTGAAATATTATAACTTTATTTCAGCGGAAAACAGAAACCAATATGGTTACATCTTTACCAAAAACTCGAGTACATATATATCAGCCTTGTTCAAAACCATTAGAGTACAAAACTTTTAAAACCATAATCCCCATAGAACAAAAGCTATAAAGAGCCAAGCCATACTTCAAATACTTCAAGCAGAAGGATTCTGGATCAAGCTAAAGTATTCCCTCCTTGGATAACCAGGGGGGAAACGGAAGAAAAGAGGCGAAACAAACTAGGTCAGACATATGTCTGGTGAGTCCAGTAACTTTTAGCCAGTAAATAAATAAAGGTAAACATGGCAGGCATACAAAGTGGATAAGAGGATTCACGGTACAGATGGAAGGTATAACAGGACAAATAAGGTAAGATGTATGCTTCACTACAAACTACTTTGCACTATTACTAGTATAACAGGATTAGGTGTTACCCTAATGTCTAAACAGAAACAAAATAATGGGCCTTTACCACCCTAACAGTGACAGAAACGGAAACAGAATAATCCCTACGGAAACAGAATGTTAGCATTAGATGCACACTAGTAAATGGGCCTTTACCACTCCAACAAACGGTACCACGCAGAAACTAACAGGTGTTACCAACCAACAGAAACAGACGGTACCCTACAGAACAGACAAAACTAAGTGTACCCTAAATCCTATCCCACGCGATCGGCTCCCTAATACATAAATACCTTGTGCCAGCCCCACAAAAGGGTGTATCATTCCCTAAAGTGGCAACCTTTGAATGACACAGACCTATTTATAGATGTCACGGCGTCTTACATCCCCAGAGGCAGACCGGGATCCATGCACGCACATGACCCGGTTGGAACGCACCATCAACATCCCTCGCCATTATCAGAATGAACCGCTTATAATTAGTTCGGTAAGCGTGCCCAAACCCTACCTACTGTTGGGTCATAGTTTTGATATCAGAAAGGGTTACTGACTAATATGGGTCCCACACAACAGATGACACAAGTAATTACCCATCCTAACCTTGTGTCCCCAGACTAACAGATTTCAGATTAACTTGTTTACAAGTTTCAGACATACAGAGTTCAGATTTACTAGTTCACAGATCAGACAATCAAGTTGACAAGTTTTCAGACTAACGGATCAGATGTACAGATTTTACAGACTTACAGATTGTCTAACTTTGTATTGGGCCTACAGATTCACGAAACGGGTTGTAAAATTCATCAGTCCAGTTGGTTTAACCCCATCCACCCAACTCGTTTTAGACATCATATTTATCTCAGATTTGCATTAATTAATTATTGAAATACCTAATTATATTTCACATGCCACCCCAGGCACCCACTTAATTACACATGCCACCCAAGGCACCCACTTAACCCCCTCATGTCCCTTTACATGCTTATCTGGTTAAGTGTTTCTTAATTCATTAAGGTCATAACCTTATAAAGACCTCTCACATTAGACTAACATTTGTGGCAGCTGGATTTGCCGGCGGGTCCGGGCAGTCTTACACCACAAAAGAGTCTAACCTCGTGTCTTTATAACTGTCACGTATTTAATTTATGCCTAAGACCTCCCACATTAGACTGGCATTTGTGGCAGCTGGATTTGCCGGGCGGGTCCTGGCAGTCTTACACCACTAAAGAGCCTAACCTCGTGTCTTAGACGATTAATTACTCCTAATTAATCCTTCCCCAATTTGAATTTCTTTCCCTATTCAAATTATCAATCAATTCCAAATATTACGATGTCCATAATTGACTCAATTATGTCTATCCATTTATGGTATGTAAAATCGTACCAATTTTCACCATAATTATATTTTATGCCTTTTAAGGCATTTATGCTAATTAAATCTTTTTAAATCTTCAGACTTTAATTGCTTTAACATTCCTCTTTTGATTAATTAAATTAATTAATCCTTTCCCTTTTTATAGGCGTCAATACCTATCTTATTAACAATTTGAATTTCGTATCCATAAATGGTAATATTCAAATTGTATAATTTTTACCCAATTTTACCTATGTCATAATAGGTAATTATCTATGTGTTTCCCTACTAGAATCATGTGTCCCATTTGCATGATCACTATGTAAATTATGCCTATTACAACCCCTTTTTTCCCGTTTCTTAACTAGCGTAACCGTTTGTGTTTTGGCGTCATCGAGGCTACTAAATAGTCTCGCCATAATAATAAAATAAAGGGAATGACAAGGTGATCGTTTTCAGTACAATTTTTGGCATAAGCATGACAACTAGGGAAAATGACATGATAACTTCGCATATAATTATGATTCACCACATAATTAACAACTTGCATAGATTCATAATAACTTGCATAGGTTCATGAATTAACAACTAACATAGGTTCATGATTCTCATCATAGTCAACAACCTATATAGGTTCAAGATTCACAATATGACAACTTGCATGATTCATAACATAACTTCTTACATAGGTGACTTACATAGGTTCATGATCCACAACATAACAACTAGCATAGGTTCATGAATTCATCACACAATAACTTGCATAGGTAACTTGCTTGATCTCATAATAATTTGCATAGATTCATGATAACAACTTGCATAATAACGATTTGCATAGATTCACGATAACAACTTGCATAGATTCATAATAACCACTTGCATAGATTCATGATAACGACTTGCATAGATTCATCATAACGACTTGCATAGATTCATAGTTTCTCAACATAATAACTTGCATCATATCATGATTCACAACAATAATAAACTTGCATCATATCATGATTCACAACAATAATAAACTTGCATCATATCATGATTCACAACAATAATAAACTTGCATCATATCATGATTCACAACAATAATAAACTTGCATCATATCATGATTCACAACAATAATAAACTTGCATAACTACAAACAACATATACCCAAATCATACTCTACCACAATTCACTTTTATTTATTTAAACCTAAAAGTGACTAGAACTCACCGAATAATGGGTCTTGGTTATGGGTTCTGAATTCTGTAATTCATTAGAATTCCCTTGTTGTAGACAATTACGTTGTTGTAGTTTTAGGCTTGATTTGATTTGTATTGAGTTGCTTTACTTTGCTTCTAGTTGGTGGCGGCTACTCCAGGGTTTGGAGTGACAACATGATGGCTACTGATCTAATTTTTGATTTGATTCTAGGGTTTGGGTCTACATGTGTTTAAATAGAATTTCAATTTAATTATAGCCGTCGGATGATCTTAGGGTTAATCAAAACCACTCAGTCAAGATTAGAACTATGCAGAAACCCAAATGACTCATTAACTAGTCAGAAATGACTCAGCACTGACTCACCGTTCGAACCAGAAGGTTGTGCAGGTTTTCCCTTGGCCTGGGCGCACTTGGGAAGTGCACCAATGCAAATTTGTACTGGCGCACTTCCCAAGTGCGCCAGTGCATTCTTTTTTTTTCAAACTTCGTTTGTCCATATCTTCTTCATACGGTATCCGTTTTACGCAAACTCAGATTCTATCTCAAGCAAAACTCCGAGATGAACGCAATGGAATGAACCGTTTCCCTTAATTCCCACATTTGAAATTAAGTATTCTTAAATTTAGTTAATCTGATTATTCAAAAATTCGGGGTGTTACAAGGCCTTTCATGTAGTTTTGGATCAGTCTGAATCGAATAGAAGCACTCTAGAATGGTCCGAGAAGCAGTTGAATCGGCCTACTTGTATGATGATGAATCGGCCTGCTTGTATGATGGTGAATTGGTCTACCTTGTAGTAAAGTGAATCGGCCTCAACTGATCTCGGACCGAGCTGTTGCAGTGTGATTCGAATTGGCTCGAGATGAACCGGATCGGGCTGAAGCGCGCTACACTGGCTCGAGACGAGCTGGACCAGGTTGAAGGGCGTTACACTGGCTCGAGAGGTTCTGGATCGGGTAAAGGTATGTTGAATCGGCTCGAGATGTTCTGGATCGGGAAGAATCACTCTGGATTGGATCGGAAGCTTGGAAACTGGAAATTAACCTCAGTGGCATTACCGTAAATCTGAAAGCTATATTACACTCATCCCTCACTCCTATAAATAGAGCTTAACATCCACTTTAATGGGGGGACTTTTGGGTGATCCCGAAGGGCTGTAAAACTCTATTCTCAACTTATCCTAAGTAATTTGATCATCTCAAACACTTCAATTCAAAGATCCATCTACGAATTCATTGCAAAGATATGAAGATTTATCAAAATTTGTAAGAGAGTTCGGATTGATTCTATCGACATCCATACTTGGAGGATCTCAACCATCTCTCATTGGAAGTTCACTACGTATAAAAGTGAGAAGAGTGAGGTGAATCATGGATGTATTGAGAGAGTATGTTTGTCTCGTAATCTGATAAGGCAAGAATAAAGTGGATGTAGATCACGCTTGATCAAACCACTATAAAACTTTGTGTCTCTCTCTTTACTTGCATGTTCTTAGTTCTCGGCTCCATTTTTACTATTTTAAAGAATATTGTGAAGTGCACCTTGCATCTTTGGTGTTGACTCAAGTTTTGAGATCAACAAGTGGTTTAACATGTAATTGGGTGCGAAGAGGAAGAGTGTAAAGCAATTGTTTCGCTTTAAACCGAGGTTCCGCCTATCTAAAATTAAAAGTCAACTCTTATTGTTGTTTCGTTGGAAGTACTTCGCTTCGCTTCATAGCCAAAAATAGCAAAGCATAACAGTAGTGTTTCCACATTTATTTAAAACTTGGTTTTGATTTGACCATTAGATGATGCCACTTAATTTTGCTTCAACCCAATAAGGCAAGAATAAAGCAAACCTTTTTAATTTTTTTCCTTTGCTTTGCACTAAGTTGGAAAGGCAAATGTGAAACTATTCTTTTTCGTTTCGAGCTAAGCCTGGTAGCAAGGCTTAAATCCTAGTTTTGCTTCGAATTAAGCTGGATAAGAGAGTGCGGAGCACCCATTTCATTTTTTTGTATTCGCACTATGGTGGATAAACGGAAGTATATCATGGTTTTGAGTGCTATTTGTTTAAGACAATCACTTTGCTTCACATAAAACATTGTTTTATTGTTTTTCTTTGAGTAAAGGGATTAACATAGGATAGGGCGAGATGAGGTTCACTTCGAACCAGTGGATTTTTATTAAAATGATTGATAACCGAAATATTTTTTAATCAATACTATTTATTTACATGGCAGATAGCCATATACATTTGCTTTTCATTGCTATGTATTTTGGCAAGGCCAGCGATTTTTTATAATGGACCGTACCGTTTTTTCATTATATCAAGTAGCAAGTACAAAATATAACAGTGGATAAGTTGGTCTCCTATTTGCCACATATACGGTTTGGCTTTACTAAGATCTATACTATTATCTATCACTACGTAGGGTGAGACGAGTTACAAAATAGTTAAGAGGTAGAACAAACAGTACATAAGACAGCACATAGCATTAGGCTGCATGCAGTCCTACAAAACAGAGTGTCAGGAATATATTTGTATACATTTGTTTTCATTAGTTTATTATATGTTTCCCAGTATAGAAGATTATATTTGTTTCCCCAGTATAGAAGATTATATTTGTTTCCATTAGTTTATTATATATTTCCCAGTATAAAAGATTATATTTGTTTCCATTTGTCTAAGATATGTTTATTGGGAAACATAAATTCATTTTTCTATAAATTTGTATCATCTGTACTGTTTTGAATAAGAATAATTATTTTCCTACATGCAATCATAGCCTAAAAACCCTAGCCTCCTCTATCTTTGAAACTTGCGCCGTCAATCATGGCCAATGAACATAGTTCTGATGGATCTGCCAACAGTGGAACCTCTCTTAACCCCTTGACCTCTTTACCTTATGATCCAAAAAAAGATCCCTCTTCCCCGTATTATCTATCTTCCTATGATAACAAAGGGAATATCATTACCCCTATCATACCTCGTGGTGGACTGCCGTCTAATGGCGGACAGCAGCGCATTTCTACAGCAGGCCGTCACACCAGTCCAGGTGCAGCAGCAGGGGCATTGAATGCTGCTTTCTCCGGACAGCCGTCGATCCTTGGTACTCCGATAGGTGCGGCAAGTTCCAATGGGACAGTCCCCTATTGACTGCATCATAATATCAGCGTCTCATGAGTTTGATTGGTAATTCTGATGCTCCTCCCATGTCCGATCGTTTGATGGGTAAGTTTTTCGGTACCCCTTAGATTGTCGATACAGGTGCTACCGTACATGTGACGGGTTGTTTAGATTGTTTGGTTGACCGATTTGAGTGTTCTTCTTTTCATGTGACCTTACTAGATGGTGCAGTGATTACATCTAATTTGTATGGCCGAGTTGTTTTGTCTGCTGAGTTGGCGCTCAACATTGTTCTCTATGTCCCAAATTTACATTGCAACTTAATTTCTATGTCGCATTTAATTGATGATACTCAATGTGATGTACTCTTTACTCATGCATTGTGTATTATTCCGGAGCGGAGTACGAGGATAGTGATTGGAGCAGGTGAACGGTGGGGTGGACTTCACTATTTTTGTGATGCTTCAAAGGTTACAAGTTCAGCTATTTTGGAAGTACAAAGTGGAGATTTGGAGTTATGGCATAGTAGACTTGGTCACCTAGCTGAGAAAGTGATGAAGCATTTACCTTTTATTAGTAGTTCTTTGCATTTAAACAAAGCGTGTGATGTTTGCCACAAAGCTAAACAGACAAGGGATAGTTTTTCAGATAGTAATAATAGAGTTTTTAAGTGGTTTGAACTCATTCATTATGAATTATGGGGACCATATCGTTGTGTTTCTTCATGTGGTGCTAAGTATTTTTTGACTATAGTTGATGATTTTTCTAGAGCAGTATGGGTGATTTTGTTAATAGATAAAACTGAGGTATATTCGATGTTTATGAAATTCATTGCAATGGTTAAATGTCAGTTTGATAGTAATATTTGTCGTGTTCGTAGTGATAATGGTACTGAGATTAATTGCTTGAAAGATTATTTTTCAAACCAGGGTATTCTGTTTCAAACCTCTTGCGTCGGAACCCCCCAGTAGAATGGGAGAGTGGAAAGAGAACATCGACATATTCTCAATGTAACTCGAGCTTTAAGGTTTCAAGGGTCTTTACCTATTGAGTTTTGGGGTAAGTGCGTTCTTGCTGCTAGCTATTTAATTAATCGAACTCCCTCTCGATTGTTAAATTATAAGTCTCCATATGAGATTTTATATGTCACTCCTCCTTTGTATGAGAATATTCGAGTGTTTGGGTGTCTTTTTTTTTTGCTTACGATATACAGTCTAAAAAAGACAAGTTTTCTAGTTGTAGATGCATATTTGTTATCCCGCTGATAAGAAAGGGTGGAAATTATTTGATTTGTCTTCGCATCAGTATTTTATTTCCTGTGATGTTGTTTTCTATGAGACGGAATTCCCTTATGCTTCTCCGACTATTGAGAATAAAAATAGTATAGGGTCTGACTTTGAGGGAGGGTGTTGTCCCTAAGTTTGTGGAGATGAAGTTACTCCAAAAGGGACTTCATGTTGTAGTTCAATACACAACGCCATCCACTATTGTGGTCTCGAATGAAAGGGAGGGAAAAGAGCTAGGAGCAGTGCCTGCTTCAGATTCGGCGCTTTCTTCAGCCTTGGATGTTGTCTAGGATGCAACGTAAGTCCCAGTTGTAGAACTTAGTAGCAAGCTTGGTCATGGTAAGCGTCTAAAATCTCATCCTGATCATCTTCAGGAATATGTGACAAGTCTCATCAGTCCACCCCCATAATGTTTCACCTAGCACCCCTCCTTCCTCAGGTACTCCGTATCCCCTTACACATTACATGAGCTATAAAATATTTTCTATGTGACATAGAGATTTTCTTGCAATAATTACTGCCGGTGTTGAGCATATCTCTTATTGTCATGCCTCAAGGGATGCTGGATGGAACTCTGTTATGCAGAATGAGATACGAGCATTAGAAAATAATGGGGCATGGAGTTTGGTGGATTTGCATCCTGGTAAGAAGGCGTTGGGAAGTCGCTGGGTGTATAAGATTAAGTACAATTCGGATGGTTCTATTGAGTTGTTGAAGGCCAGACTAGTTGTTTTTGGCAATCACCAGGTGGAGGGAATTAACTATTCAGAGACATTTGCATCAGTGACCAAGATGTCTACGGTTCGCACATTTCTGTCTGTAGCAGCAGCCAAAGGATGGATCTTGCACCAGATAGATGTTCATAATGCTTTCCTTTATGGTGATTTGCACGAGGAGGTGTATATGAAGCTTCCCCCAGGTTTCGAGCATAGAGAACTCAACAAAGTATGTCGTTTGCGTAAGTCTCTCTATGGTCTGAAATAAGCACCACATTGTTGGTTTGCTAAACTTGCTACTTCTTTGACTGCTTATGGTTTCTCCCGGTCTCTTTCTGATTATTCTTTGTTTTCCTACCGGAGTAGAGATGTACATATTCATGTTCTTGTTTATGTTGATGATTTGATCATTTCTGGTAATGATTCAGAGGCAGTTGACAAATTTAAGAAATATCTTAGTTCTTATTTTCATATGAAGGACTTGGGAGTCTTAAAATATTTTTTGGGTATTGATGTAGCTTGCAGTGCAGCTGATATTTCCCTATGTCAGAGGAAGTATGTATTGGATATTATTGCAGAGTGCGGACTCTTACGTAGTAGACTAGCGACTTTTCCTATGGAGCCGAACCACAAGCTTGGGTCCTCTACCGGCCCACCTCTTGAGGAGGAGGAGAAGTATCGACGTCTAGTTGGTAGATTGATCTATCTTTCTTTTACTCGTCTGGATCTAGCATATGCAGTACATATTTTGTCCCAGTTCTTGCAGAAGCCAAGACAGGATCATTGGGATGCAGCACTATGGGTTGTGTGCTATCTCAAGAATTCCCCATGCCAGGTAATTATCTTTAGAGCTGATTCAGAATTGACCCTATCTGGCTGGTGTGATTCTGGTTGGGCAAGTTGCCCCCTTACACGGCGTTCTATTACAGGATGGTTGGTGTTTCTTAGTGGTTCCTCTATCTCTTGAAAAACCAAGAAACATAAGATAGTATCATTATCTTCCGCTGAGGCTGAGTATCGTTTACTGGCAGTCTTGACATGTGAGATAAAGTGGCTGAAAGAATTGCTAACATGTTTGGGTGTTCAACATATTTCTTCTGTTCTGGTTTACTGTGATAGTCAGTCCGCGTTGCATCTAGCACAGAATCCCGTGTTTCATGAATGCTCCAAACGCATTGAGGTAGATGTGCACTTCATTCGTGGTGCTATTCAGGATGGGACAATCATTACGTCATATGTACCTACTTCTTCGCATCTTGCTGATATCTTCACCAAGTCACTCGGGAAGTAGCAGTTTGCTTCTTTATTCCACAAGTTGGGCTACATGCTCCAACTTGAGGGAGGGTGTTATGAATATATTTGTATACATTTGTTTTCAATAGTTTATTATATGTTTCCCAGTATAGAAGATTATATTTATTTCCATTTGTCTAAGATATGTTTACTGGGAAACATAAACTTATTTTTCTACAAATTTGTATTATCTGCACAGTTTTAAATAAGAAGAATTATTTTCCTACATAGAGTCTTGAATCTACTTAGCTGGCATTTATTACCAACATCTATAATCATCTACAAAGAACCTATTGTAGAGGTTGAATCGAAGCATAGGATTGAATCAACATGGCCGAGCAGCTAATCCAAAAAACTAATAATAGCACTATTTAGACACCTCAATTAAAACTTTCCTAACAGCATATTTGAGAAGCAAGGAATAGATATATGTACTCAAGTTAGAAGCACCAAGCCTCAGCAACCACCACATACCAGTAATGCACTATGAACCCAAGATGAAGAAGATTGAAATCAATGTAGAAAGTTGAAGTACATGCACAACGCAAATTATCAACTAGAAAGTGGACGGCACCAAGGCTTAATACAATTTCATCAATCTAGGTTAGACTAAACCACAAAGAAACATCTAACAAAATTTCAACACCAAGAACCACACTCGATCACCCAGAGAAATCACAAAGACAAAACACCTAATAAGGTTTTGACTACTTTCACAAGAACCGGAGATAAGCATCCACTAAAAGACTTAACACAACTAATACCAACACCAAACAAATATCCAAGTATTCTTAATAGAACAACACTAGCAACATCTAGCACGACACAAGGAACCAAGCTAGACTGAGGGGGTGGATGGCATCCAATGGAAAAGACTACGAGGAGCACATACTCCTAGTAGATCGACACAAACGTCGAAGAAAGTGTGCTGAAGGAGAAAGAAACATAAGGAGATGCTCAGGCTATTAACAAAAGTTGTAAAGGTATCAGATGTGGATTCAAGGGATGAAAGTACTAGGGTTAGGAGAAAGAAAGGAAAGCAACGATGGGCTACCAGAAAAGTGGAAAAAAGGGGGAGAGTGGTAGATAGATTCAGCAAAGGATTAGGATGATGAAGAAGCACAAGGAAAGTCTTGATCTAGAAGAAAGCCGCTAAATCGCATAGGCAAAAGCAAGGGAGGGAGGGGGTAGAAGAGAACTGAGGATGAAGGAGATCTAGGATTCAGATGGGGAAAAGGTAGAAACATAAAGGGAAAAGTAAGATTTAGAACGGGAAATGGGTAGAAAGTGTTTCCCTAGTCGCCGGTGGGAAAAATCACTTGGTCCAAGAATTGCATGGTCCCATGGATCAAAATAATCTGACCCTCCGATTTTAGGTGTGTTCCCCCAAAATCAATCGGTTAGATTCTTTTGATCCATGGGACCATGCAATTTTCGGACCATAGGATCCGCTCCCATCGCCGTTTGGATGTTAGAAAGCTCAACAATGATGGATAATCATATTTGTTATGATTGATTATAATGTTTGTAATGGATAATCATATTTGTTTCGCTTCAAATGGACAAAGTAGTTATACTTAAGCTACATGTTGATTCGACTCAATAGGATATCATTTTTTTCTTTTTTTTATCATCTATTAATATAATTCTTGACATAAACACATGTTAACTAAGGACACCAATAGGAGATAAACTATTAATTATATAATTGGAGATACTAATTTTTATAGATTGAATTCCTGAGGTTTAAGATTGAAATATGCAAATAATGGGTTTACAGTCAACCTAGGAAAATAATATATTATGAGATGGATAGTGCATATATCGTTGAGGAGGGGCAGTCTCTAGAATATGGCGAGTTATGGTTTTATAATCATCCTAGAAAAATTAAGCGGAGTGCGATGGATAGTCCATATCTATTTAAATATTGAAATCCAAGGGGATGGGTAATATTCATGATTTTATGATGGATAATCATTTAAAATATGTTGGGTAATCATATAAAGTTTAAGATTATAGTCGCTTGTATATGATAATCACAAATATGTTCAAATAGATAGTCATATATGATGTGAATCGCATTATGTATTAAAACAGATAGTCACTGGAATACGACTAGTAAAACAGAATGTAAGGTGAAACATCATTATAACATATAAATCAATCAACATTTCCATTTTTTAGGTTCCCTTTGCTTCATGTGTTTTTTTAACCTCTAAGAATTTTGAATGCGGAAGATTTGTGCTTTTCATATTCTTAAATTAAAGCTTTCAAATTAGAGGCAATCGGAATTTCGATACATTAGCTGAACTTAATGGGAGAGACGAATAATTAAGTCACTGTAATAATTTGCGACGGTCAAGAATTTCATTATTTAAGAGTATTTTTTAAAAAGATATATATATAATAAAATCATTACACTGTATCATTAGGAATTATGCAACCTTGGTTGCTTTGATCTTAAAACAACTCATGAGAAAATGATTATTCATATTCCATAGAAAAAAGTCACACTAAATATAATGATGTGGTAAACTAAAACAAATGATAAAATAAATTCAATGTAAAAAATATAATACGTTATAGCTTGGAAATAAAAATAAATAAATATATTTTTCTTTATCAATATCTCGCATTCTTGCACTAGACTACTGAGTGGCATGCACATAGGTAGAGTGTGATATTGTTTGATATCAGTGTGGTTAAAGAAAGATAAGTAAAAGTTAATTAAATTAAGAGCCAGTGGAAAATAGAAAATGCATGGTCAAAACAGGAAATAGAAACCAAAAATAAAACGTTACAAAACCAAGATGAGATAACAATGCAGCAATGACAGTCATGTGAAAAGAGACTTTATCTTACTTCTGTGAATATCTCTGAATGTGTGCACGATCCCATCTAGCAACGATCTATTTGAGTTTAGTGTACTTAGGAGCCGACGATAAGCACCTAACTTATTGACTCAACAAATGTTGGTTGTTTACGTATGAACTCCAGAGAGAGGCATGATCCTGATTGTTAAAGTATGACAATTTAATCAACATGCTCAACGAAATCGATCAAAGGTGGATTGCTAACAAGCTGCAGTCCGTACTTATATAATCAGGAATCAACCAAGCATCTCATACCATTGCAAAAAGAACATCTTTTGACATATGCAACTCGCTAGACGAATAAAATCCATTTATGAAAGCTACGTGGAGTCCTTTCTGCTAGCATAAGTTTATCTCCATTCAAAGCACGTCAGGTTAGCAACAAGGCATACTTTGGAGGGGGGTGTTACCTTGCCTTTGTGCTTGAACTATTTCGACTATAAAGCTAGCAATACTGGAAGATTATGAAGCGAATAGACCATGGTGATGACCCGAAGGTCCAAGCTTGGATAGTAACATCAAAAATGGTTAAACGGAATTTAACATATCAATGCCAAAGAACTCCACTATGTAAGGGATCGACCAAAGCCCGAGAACTCATAAAGTATGGGATCAGCCTTCAACCATGTTAGGGGTACAGCTATGTAACGTACAAGAAGAAAACTCAATTTCATTTGACATAACTTCGTATCTCTGAAACAACAAGGAAACTACCCAAATGATTTGTAGGTTCATGAAGCAAACAACCAGAAGATGCTCTAAGAAGGTTCAGTCGATCTGATTCAAAATCAGTGCCTAACCACTGTAACTGTTGTATTCCTGATTTTTCTTGATTTTTCTGTTTGATTCCTCATTTCATTTTTTATTTATTCATTTTAATTCTCTGTAAGAACTCTTCAATGTTTGTGCTAATTTTTGATGCAAAGAAAGGAATTGTTTCCTTATCTGTTTTTCTTAACGATTAAGTATCAAGTGGTTGACTAAGGGCCCGCCTTCTTGGTAGAAGTATTAAGCAGAAAGAAGATTTCTTTGTAGTGTGAGCAGGATAATATACAGTAAGCTTAGAAATAGGAGATGTTGTCTAGGATTAAAGATTTTAATTGGTCAGGTGTTGACACCAAAAATTGGCACAATACACAAAGAATGATTTTTTAGAGAATAAATGAAGACAAATAAGTGAAAAGTGAAGAGGAAAACAATCACATATAGGTTTATAGTGGTTCAGCATTAATGCGCCTATGTCCACTTTATACTCTCCTTATATCTAATGATCTATTACAAGCGAGCATTCACAATAATGATATAATCATAAATTTGCCAAAAGATCCCCCTCTTCTAAGTTCAAAAGGTCTATTTGTAGGTGCTACAACATTCAAATTTGCGGAGACATGAGTCCTCTGATCCAAGATTTCAGGAGATCCCGAAGAGGATTTCTTTTTGAGAATGGCGGCTTGATTTGAATCCACAGTGATAGGTGGCATCTGATTCAATCATTGAGGACGACTAGGAGAGGTTAAGTAAGAGTAAGAACAAATCTTCAGGAAAGTATCTTGCATTGAATTAGGCGGGACCTAACCAAGTCGGTCCGAATATAATGGGCTCCAGCAGGACCACTTATAAGGTCCTGGCTTTCAGATTGTGTTTCAGATTTTATATCGATTCATCCATGGGCCGAAGACTGTGATGTTAATGAATTTTGATTGCCTTACCAAAAGGCTGATCAACACTCTGCCCTCAAAAGTATGGTATGTTAAGAGCAGGGCATGCTTTGTATATTTTATTCTGGATCATCCACAAGAAAATCAGAAGGATATATTTATATCATCTTGAAAATCCCATCACGAATCACGTGAGCTAAGGGTCTATTGAATGCCATGGGAAATAACACTAGTCCGGGAAATGATGAAGCCCTGCAGTCACGTGTCTATCCGACCAGGCTCGGCACAATAATGGATTGACATGTTTTCCCCAATGGCAGGCTCATCAATCATGTCAGCAGAAAATGAAGAGTCCTTTCGTTCCATTATAAAAGGTTAGCCCACCTTCTTTATTTACCTTTACCTTCTTACCGCAGCTGAATTAGTTACTTTTCAAAATAATTAGGAAAACCTCCTTTGCTGAGAAGCAAGATCGTCTTCTCCAATTTCTCCGCAGGTATTAATGTTCTTTTCATCATTTTTTTTTAAACATCGCGAATTTACACATAAGTTTCCCCACTCTTCTTTTTCTACTTCAATTCGTATTCTGTATAATCCACGTTCTAAGTCGTTCTTGAACTCGACTGAATTATGGCCTAGAAGTAAGGCAGCGGTCACATGTATCTCTGATAGCATAGTGATGATAATCGATGGTGATAGAGGATTTTCCCTTATGAAGAGGCGTCGAATGAAGAGATACCTCATTCTTCGTAACATTTCAAATTTCGAGATGCCATTTGTTTTAAGGACACGTTGCAGTGAGAGAGAAGGACCGATTGTACGAGCGTGCTCAAGTAATGATGAGGCTTTTGGTGTTATCGGGCAGATGGAGACCAAAGATGACTTTAAAACTGATGCTTGTAGACTTAGCACTATAGACTAAGTAGTTGCCTTCATCATGTTTGGGAACAATACTTAACCTTGAGTCGGTAAGGTTATCGGTCGACCTCTTTAGGGTCGCAAGCCATGAAACTGAATATGCTCTTGGGTATTTCTTTTTAAGTTAGGTTGTCACTTCCTCTTTCATACATACATCAATGCATATTTGAGGTATTTTAATCTCACCAATCTGACTGATGGTTTTTCATTAACAGTATAGCTCACAACGGTCGAACGGCGCAATACTTAGCCTTGCAGCAGGAAAGGATATGGTCCCATCTACTCCTGTTAACTTGGAAAGCAGTTCATCCTTAGAATCTTGGACTGATCCCAAGTCCAGTTTTAATATCGATACCCAAGGTCGATCGACTGGCCCACCTCCTATCATGGTAATAGGCAAGACAAGCGGAGAGGCGGCTATGACAATGGCACCCGACAGGGTGCAGTAATTCTAAAAGACACTTTAGATGCTTAGCGTTACACAATGAGCCCGAAGCAATTGAAGAACATAAGCACTAGACACAATATTCCCTGGGAAGAGGTCCGTCTTCCTAAGGAACATGATCGCCCCCATAATCCACCGAGCGGTTATATAACGTTAACTCGCCCGATGTGTTCTGCCGAAGCTATCCCTTTGTTTCCTCCATTCATCATCAATTTTATGATGCGGATGAACGTGGCATCAATGCAGCTCCATTTGATTGCCTACGCCAACTTGTTATCACTATATGTCTTGTATATGAAGCATTTAGGTCAACCTCCGACTTTTGACGACATAGTATTTTTCTTCAACTTCAGACACCGAAAGAATGATTCTCATTCCTTCCTTTTCTTCGAAGCTTCCTATAAACGAAAAATCATCGAGGGCGTCCCCAGCAAATTGGGGGACATTAGGCACGACTGACTTTATATTAAGCAATAATCGGGATATGCACGTCGCTGGCTCCAGTGCAGTAAGTCTTTTGTTTCGGTTGACTTGGTTGTAAGAAGGCTTCTTACACAAGCTATTTCATTTGCAGGGGAAGATCCGAAGAAGCCCGAGGGGAGAGAATTCCAAGAGCGCTTAGACACGTTGTCAAGCCTAGATCTTAAGTGTCAGAAACTTTGGAATTTTTAGACCGACACACGCCTGCACCGATACCAACTCCTTGATGGGAGCATAACATTGGGGCCTTCAACCGGCCAGTCTTCCCCATCAATGCATGTTCACGTTTATAACCTCCTAGCTGAAAGAGTATCTATCGTCTCCAAGAATGTTGCTCTATTTAAAAAGACATCGACCGCTGTCAATGTCGTGCCCCCGGCCGGGTGGTCGTCTAATCGACCCTCGTCCGAAGGAAAAAAGAATATTCGTCCCCGTGTGAGGGGGAAGAAGCTTGCTTTGAAGAGATTGACTCAGGAGTCAACCAATCAAAATTGCAGAAGAGCACGGCTGGAGGTGCTTCGGGGAAGGTCCGAGAAGAAACAATTGAAGAGGAGATTGTTGAACGCCGACTAAGAGACTCTGATCTTAGAAAAGATTCTTCTCCCGATCATGGTCCATGGGAGGAAGAAGTGACTTCTCCCTTTTGTGGCTTACGAAATCTGGACATCCCCGAAAAAGTCATCTCTTCCCAAAACATGGATCCATATACTTTCTTCCATAACAAGTCCAAAGAAGATTTCATACCGATCGATCCAAAAGACATTGGAAATGCAAGCAAAGTTCCTGACTCGGGTTAGTACTAGGAGAATCACTTTTGAAGAGTACACAACACTAGCACTGCACGTCACAGCACTGTTTTCTCTTGTGTGCGTTGAACATTCACTACAACAAAACAAATCCATAAAGTCATGTTGTAATATGTCCTCTTTTACAATGTGCAATGAACGTGGTAACAGACAGTTGTAATAGAATTTTTACAACGGTCTTATGTTGTTGTTGTTGTATGGCCCTTCATTAGAATAGCTGCCCAGTGTAATATTTTTTGCAATAGGTATTGACTGTTGTAATAGACGTCTATTACAACTGCTTTTGTCCGTTGTTAAAAATATACAAAATTATAAAAAAGAACCATTGATGCAACATATATGCAAATCGTACTCGCAATTGTTAAAAACCAACACAGGCTATGTATTCACAGCAATTGTGAAGTCGCACATTTAATTCTTTTTATACATATTGTCACACATTTACAAAAATAACAAATAACATACTCCTCGATAAATAATAATATCTATTGATTGGCCATCAGGCTAAATCCTCATTTTTTGCTAGCTTTTGATGTTTTTCCAGCTTTTATCCGTTAAAGCCTGCATAATTAATAGCACACAAATTACAAAAATAGTGTTGTAGCCCACTAAAAATTAAGACCAAAAACCCAAAGGGTGTGTATAAGGTAATAACCGTATACAGTAGGGGTGGGCATTTACATAGTTAAGAAAGCATCCTGACTATTAAAACAATACCATTCAAATCAAATGGTCTCTATTATTTCCTTACCATTAACCAATTATTGTTCTTCATACATTATTAGTTTTGAATATAACCAAACTAATTTTACTGCGTGAAGAGGCTTTACATTCCGTTAAAAGCTGAGGCCCTCCCCTTGCTTAGTGTACATGGAAGTCTACTTCTCTTATAGCTATTTACTACACCAATAAGCTTTACTCCTATGCACATAGGTTTTTTATTTTTTATTCCCATAACTCATAAAACATACACCTGTGTGTTTTTTCTGTACTCTTACTACTAGAGAATAGAAATGATTTAAGTTTCCTTTTTTAACATAGAGTAAGTATAATATTGCAAGATTTTTCACCTTATGGTTTCAGGCTTTCAGCTGATATGATGACGGAGTCCAAGGAGAGGAGCAATGGTACTTAGTAGTATGTTTTATGACTGATTCACTGTATCTGGATTCACTATTCAGTATGTAATATATATATATGTATATGTAATATATATATATGTATATATATATATATATATATATATATATATATATATATATATATATATTAGCTGTAGCTGTGACCGACTGAGCACTGACCGGCCGACTAACTTACCGAGTCTATGTCCATGGATAAATAGTTTCGGCTCGGTCTACACAAACTACCCTCGATTAACCGAAACTCGGTTAACCGAACAAACTAAGCGGTTAACCGAAAAAATTAACCGATCAATCCAATTAACCGCCAACGCACACTATTATACAGTTTATAGAAAGTACCTTCAACGGGTTCAAAGAGCTACGCAAAGATGATTCAAGTTTTGATAGGGGTGATACAAGATCAACATCCAATCAAGTAAAACATAAAAAATTCTATTGTATAAAAACTAATAAATAAACATAGAATGTTTTTGATGAAAAGAAAATGCATACTTTAAACAAGTGTTATACCTTCCATAGCTCTTCCTTTGCTTTAGAATCTTCTACATATATAAAATGAGTGTCATTCTGAATAAGCTGGTATGTTCATGTATACACTTGAAACATTGGTCAGTAATCAAGTTCACTTTTTAAAATTCAAATAAAATATTGGAGTTGCATGGTGAAAATCAAAATAGCAAATGTGACATTGTAGTAAGAAAACAAAATTGTGTGTGCATAGAGAATCTATTTTTCCTTTTCCTTCTTATATAGGCTTCATGAGAAATTATATAACTAAAATTACATAAGAAGACCATCTACCATACGTTCCATCAGGTTATACAAAAACTTTAAGCACATAACACATTTCAGTAAATAGGCGGATTAATTTCATTCACATTCCTTGTATCATTGCCACTGTATGTACTTTCAATATTGGAACTTTGTTTGGTAAATTGCAATCATCGGGCTACCACTCCAAAATCGTATAGTCTTTAGCTGGTCTCCCATTCTTCTGTCAATTATTGAATATATCAGCTTTGGTCAATTATTGAATATCCCTTCTATTACACTGCATTTGTCAGGAGTCAGAACAAAACTTGATTGTATCTTCATCAGTGATGTTGTTTGGAGCTGATGTTGTATCTTCCTTCTCTTCTGGAGACCTTTGGGGAACACTTTCCCAGCAATTGAAACAGAGCTGATAATGATTACTATTATTCACAGGGGCAAATTTACTTTCTTCATCTGCTTTTGTAATTATAAAACGAAACAGAAATTGTAAATTTGGTAAAAAATTAGAGTTAACATTGAACTAAAATTGGTGGTGAGAAGAAGAGTCGGTGGCTTGATTCAAGGAAAACAATTCTAGTTGGGTCGAAATGAGCCCGGTATTCACATTTATTGCCTGAATGAAAAATGAACATAAAACAATTTTACTGTAAAGATATTTGTTCGATCCAATGCTAAAATTACAATAAAATAAATTTTAATTTTTGGGACTAAGTTTAACAAAGGTATAAAAGAATTACATTGTATATAAAAAGCATACAAATAAAAAATTAGTGATAAAAGTCTTTCTTAGGAAGTTCAGAAAACCTGATGCTACATCAAACTGAATTTAATTTACTCCGTAGCATAGTTTCTTAAGTTCGATTCAACTCGGGGTGGTAGCCGTGTTAATCACAGGTTGTCACTGAGTTTAACTCAACATTCAGAATTTAGCTCCACTTAATGAAACTACAAAAAAAATCCACTCACTGCACAAGCACTGAGTGAAATAGTGAGTTTATAACTCAGTAGTTGAATCAAGTTTATAGTCAGTGGTTGCACTAAGTAAATGTGTTACTCCGACATATGTTTGCAATCATCATTAACAAAACAATGTCTTATATGTTTTCATATAACGAAAAGCATTCTTCAAATAAACTTATATGGTTAAGCAACATATAGACTATACGAGACTATCCACTGCAAGTGCTTATCTGTGTTGAATCTAAAAATATATAACTTATATGCAAGTCCATTTTACAAAACATCTACCATACATAAAGAAACCAAAAAACAACCACTTAGATTTTGTTCCATTAAAACTGCATTCATAAGCCAATAGATGCATGTGAACTAGTGATTCCAATAGAGCTCGACTCATTAAACATTTCAAATAAATAGTTGAGTGACATATGAAAAAAAGGAATACACACTCGATAAAACTAATCCAAAACAATTACAAATATTCTTCTAATGCTTCAGTGGCTTTCAGCTATAATAAAAAAATCATATTAAAAACGATACGTCGAATTGATTATTAAAATAATTTTTTAATTGTAAATACTTGATTTAACACTTTAAACGTCAAAGTTTTGATAATATTAGCTCATTAGTGATTTATAGTGATTTCAATAAATATATTTAAGATATTACAAGTGAACTAAAAGTACCATGACATGTATTTATCATTGCAAGTCTGAATACCAAAAATCAAAGTGCATACTGATTGTAAAAGTCAAATAAAAACACCCACTAATACATTGCTTATAGAATCACGGGACAAGAATAAGCTTCAACTCAAATACGTAAAAAAATCATTAGGAACAAGCATCAAATATTAGCAAGATATTAATAAATGTTTTGCTTAAATAATCAAAATAAAATACAGGTTAACCACAATAGTTCTATACATCATATTATAAAAAGTCTGCTATCAACAATGTTCATTAGTTATATACAAGTATTGAGATAAACTTTGAACATATAAGAATGTGATTAGGATATGGTTTACTTAGCTTTGTTAATGCCTCTCTAGTTTATTATTTTAGCTACCACTCAGAATAAATTGGTAAAAATATAAATTATCCAACCATTCTAAACTCTGCAGCCAGTTATAACAAGTAAGCTACCAAATATTTTGGTGTTGTCTTAGTTAAAAAAGTACATGTCTTTCTAGATAATTGTGATCTTGTTTTCAAATAAATTTCATAGAGAACTGAATTGTTTTCTAGCGCCGAAAAGTGCAAACTTAAAGCCCTTGCTTCAATTAGTGCCATAAGCTATGGTTTTCTACACCAGTACTTGCATGTAAGCCAATATATCCAGTCTCTAAAAAATTCACAAACCATGCATATGGAAATAGTGAGAACTTATAATTCCAAAATATTCATTCAATACAAATGACGCCACTTAATTATAGGCAGTATTACCTTTGAACTCGGGAAGAACAAAAACTAGGTTAAGCTTTAAACTTGTTCAGATAAGTAAAAATTTGGTACTTTGCAATGTTTCAAACTTATCTCAAAACTAGGGTTAAGAAAAGAAAACTCACCAGTTTTGCGAAATTTAGGGCCATCAATTCCTAAATTGATGCAGCTAAAAGAGCCAACTTCAAAGATGCTTGATCAAAGAATGAAGAAATACGCAATTCGATGGTAAGCGAATCATAATCGAAATGGACGGGAGGGAGAATGAAAATCGTTGGAGAGGGAAATAATCGATGGAATCAATTGACATAAACTGAAATCACTGAAAAGTTGGTTGTCGGGTTCGCGATTCAATATGAGAAAACCTAGAAAAAGGTAAAAAAAAAAAAAAAAAAAAAAAAGGGAAAAGAAGAACGTGAAAAGAAAGAAATTGGGAGTCGCTGGCTCCTTCCGTGTGGGTTAATTTTGTGGATGACGGATAGTAGCAATGGGTAGATTAAATCTAGCACTTTTAAGTTAGTGACATGTAACTGTCGTTGTTTTTATTACCCCTGTATTGAGTATGGTTTGTGAAATTTTGAAATTTTGAATTCTTAAATATTAAATTCTAATAAATAAATACTTCCACTTGATTATGAAAGATTTTTCATAGTATCTCTCTTGTTTCCAAATAAATACATATCATTTATTAACTTTTAATTATTTGTCATAACTTTTAGTTATCGCTTTTGAATTATTTAATAGTAATATTTAATTATCAATTATTTACTGCTACATAATCAATATTAAATACTGAATACTAATTAAACATTATTTAATAGTAATATTTAATGTTATAATTATTAGTCCTTAGTTATACTTATTAATTATCTAACATAATTAATAAATACTAACTGTAATTTACTAGTTCTTAATTATAATTTTGAACTAAATCGAGCAAATTAATTTTTTTCCGATTTATTTATTAGAAATAATTTTTTGTTTTAATGAAATTTTGCAATTTTTTCATGCAATTCGCAATTATTAAATGCATATTACACAATAAAAAATAAAAAATCAATTAATTATAAATTAGTTGAATTAAAATCATGAATTAAATTACCTTGATTAAGTGTTCTTCTCAAATATCTTGTTCGTAGCGTCAGACTTATACTTCATTCACCCATCGTTCTTGCCTAAATGTATATAACACACATGTTTAAAAAATCACATTGATTCGATCCTTTCATATGGCGAAGATTCCCTCGAAAACTTTTACAAAGTAAATCGATTTGTACAGTAGTAAATTAGCTTCTTTTTTTGGGCAAGGTCGACGGAGTTTGCCGGAATCCTACCGCTTTTATTAATTTTCTTGAGAAGGAACGAGTACAACAAACACAAGAATACATAGAAACACGGTACATTAACACAGGAAGAACAACAAAACAAATATGTACAAAATAAACTACAGAAGCGGTTGCATGATTCCCTGATCAAAGGTGAAGTTAAGCAGTTTAAGTCCATTTCGAACATCCATTCTCACACTCTTACTGAATTGCTCATTGCTTCTTGCTTCGTCTGGCTTGAAAATTCTTTTATTCCTTTCTCTCCAAAGGGAGCTCACATGTTTCTTCAGTGTATAACACATCAATCTCCCTTTGTTACTTTTCTTACTAGTTTGCATCTCTAAATTTCTTCATTCTGACATGTTGTTACAGCTTGCACCATTTCTTCCAATTGCAATCATAAGACCCGTCCAAATAGTGAATGAGGTGCCACATATGATTATTTATTTATTAATGATTAATTATTAAATATTAGTAAATAACAAATATTAGTGACATATGATTGATATAATATTATTAATGATTAATAAATATTTGTAGCATATGATTAATATAATAAATATTATTAGTAATGCAATATTAGAATTAGTAATTGGTAACAATATATGACTAATATATATAATATTATTAAGGATAAATTATTAAATATTAATAAATAATAAATATTAATTTTAAGAAAGCATACGATTATAAATTGTTTATTATTGAAAATTCGTAGTAGACATTCATTATAATGATTACAACCGGCATTTTTTTTCATCGTAAAATTGGCATCTTTTACAACGGTCATTTTTTGCCAGTTGTGCAATTGACATCTATTACAATGGGCATTTTGTGAACATTGTAAAATTGAATCTATTACAATGGGCCAGAAATAACTATTGTAATAGAGTCCTATTACAAAGGGCTTTCATTGCCCGTTGTAAAAAAAAGCATTATATATGGTGTCTATTACAACAAACATTAATTGATCGTTGTAATAGTCGTCTATTACAATGGGCAGTCTATGCCGGTTGTAAAAATGATGTTGTAATAGATCTGTTTTGTTGTAGTGATTGATTGTGGGATTTTTTAATGTAGGAGATATGGATATCAAGTACTACCACGATAACTTTGATTCTCTTTTGAGGGAAGGTGGGCCTGCCGGGTCGGCCCCGCAGCAAGATAGGCACGATGATGGACGTGGTGACCACAGCCAAGGAGAGCAAAAAGAGAAAAGAAAGAGAAAGGAAAGAGAAAGAAGAAAGAACTCGGGAGAGAGAAGCAAAAGAAACAAGAGAAGGAATATCGGGAAAAGAAGAAAGGGAAACATAAGGAGAAGGGAAAAGAAGGGAGCAAGTCCAAGGGAAGAGAGGAGCATGAGACCCCCAAGCATTGATCTTCATCCCGTCCTCAAGATAAAATTCCTAGGGCAACGACGAAGCCGCTAATGAACATTCTCAAGTCTCTCCAAATCATCCCAAACTCCCGGTCGACCCTTTTCCTAAGACACGGTCGACTGAAATTAATGATCACTGCTCTACCCCTCTTCCCGATCGTCCTGGGAAAGGCCCTCAAGTACCAACCTCTTTGGATCAAGAGAGGGCATCTGTCGATCGAGTGAATTGGAAGAGGGTTTCCCGAATCTCTATTTTGCTGGAATAGTGCATGCCCCTTTCTTCAACCATTCTCTCCAAGCTTAAATGATTGAGTCAGAACTAATGTTGACATTGCTATAACCCAATATGACGAGATGCATGTATATGCAAAGCAGGTATGTGAAGTGTTTAGGAGTAGGTCGATAGAGAACATTGGCTTGCGAAAAGAACTGGAGACCGATAGAAAGGCCTTTGAGTTGCTCAAGAAGAGAATGGAGAATGTGAGTCTAAAGTGGTTACTATTAGGTAAAAGTGCAAAGAAATTTCAGAAGGCCTCAGACCTGATTTCAGTCGAAGAGTCAGGAGTGTAAGTCCCTGAGAACCGAGGTCAAAATCTTAAAGAGTGATAAAAATCGACTGGATTGGGAGGTAAAAGTCCTCAAAGTTCATCTCGATTCGTCCGTGCTTGCCAGAAAATAGGTCGAGGACAATGTCGTAGCTACGGTCGAAAACACTAACAACGCCAAGCTCCAACATAATATTGAGATGTGTTCGATCAGATGATAACATGTTGCTGAGAATAGAGAAATAAGCAAGAGATTTTGGAGCTAACATTCTTCTGTTCTTCACCCGCGTCCTCCGTCACAGAAACTTGTCTTGGACGAGAGATTACCAGCGGGTTTTAACCGATGCATGAGAGGTGTTTGTAAGAGAGGAGGTTGAGGCGGCGAAGGTTAAGCCGCTAGACGAGGAAGCTTTGATCGCTCAATATTTGCATGGTGATGAGCAAGAGGTATTGGCTGAAGGGAAGAGAAAGCTAAAGTCATTAAGAGATGCCGAATGATACAAGGCCAACGGGAAGTCCGTCCCTGAGGATGACACAAGTAAGACGAAAGCATCTCTCCCTTCTACAAAGGTTGAGGTCGGGTCATCCTGTATTCCCCATCCCCCAAATCATCCTTCTAGCATAGCGGAGGAATATAGTTCGGATGACCTCCTTCTCCCCTTGCCCAAGAAAAGTTCAACTACTCCCGCTTTCGCAATAAAGGCTTCGGACCAACTAACAGAGTTTGTAACTGAAGGTAGCTCACTCCTTCCTTCTTAAGTCCAACGACCATTTGTCCCTTCATTCATAACTTTTGTTCTTCCTGTCATAGGTACACCGTTGATGAAAGATGTCACTGAGGTGGAGACTGAGGTGTGTTGTAGAAGGATCCCACTGCCGTCCTTAGTAAAGATGAGAAGACGACCGAGGCTTCAAAGAAACCCAAGTCAATGATGTTCGATCGAAGGATGATGAAGTAGAATTCATAAAAGAGATTAAGAATACAGATCTTCCTTCTATGGTTGAGATAAAGGTAAGGAACAAGGAAAATATCTCTTCCCGTAAAGCTGAAATGTCCGATGAACCTCTCAACATCTGTCTCCTCCAATGTATTCCACCAACTTTACTTTCGTCTGTCAATGTGGCTCCTTTTCCAGCCCCGGTTGACCCAAGCAAAAGAAAGCATGACACATCAACAATGTCCAATCGCTTTATTCCTTTTGGTAGTACGTTCAAAAGACCAAAGTGGGGTTTGACTACTGAGGAGATGCAGGAGATGATCAGAAAGAGAGAAATGGAGAAAATTGAGAAGTCTGTCTATAAGCTACTCAAATCTTAGAATCACCTCGTTGCTAGTTTACTTTAGTCCCTTTGAATGTTTCATGCGAGTGCGTCCCTCACATTTTTGTCATTGTCAAGACTTGTTTTTAGTGGATAATATTGGATGTACCTATAAACATTTATCTTTGTAAACAAAGCTTATATGATGTCTAATAGTATTTTATCACCTTAAAATACTTGTATTATTCACATGTCGAGGTATTTGTGAAAGTCCTAGGGGAGCAATATCAATGACCCCAATTTATTCCAGACTCCGAGGATCGTTTTAAAGTGAAACTCGTATTTGGATCACTTATCTATCCTCATGCCCTTAGTGCCGCCGGGGATCGGTTCGGATGTCGAGACTCCCCATCAAATCCAAGGTCGAGTCGGCCAGTTCGGGGGTCGGGTGATCATGGTTAGGGATACGTAAGTCTTTTTATACTCTCCCTTTAGTCGTTAAGCATTAGAGTTTCAAGGATCGAGCGGTCTTTTGTCGGGGTGCGCCTTTCACACTCGTCCGTAATTTTATACTCCTTCTTAAGTCATGAGAATCAGAGTTATTTTAAACAAGAAGACATGTTATTTACATCTGTGTTATCCACACTTTTTAGTCTACAAAATGTGGTTCGATTATTCGAGGGTCGTAATCAAGCCCGAAGTTACTCGTCCCTAATTTCCTTTAGGTTCTTGAACGAGGTGGACTCGTTGCGACATGGACTGGCAGGTTGGGGAGTTAGCATTTGACCTAATGTTGCTCGAATCACAACATACAGTCGTCATACTAATAAGATAGAGTTGGAAAGGAGCTTTTATTCATAAATTACTACGGGTGATAAGACGCACCTTATTACAATACTAAAATAGATATAATAATAAGAAAACAAAATTCTAAGAAAGATAGGGTCGTAAATGCTCTGCATTTCACGCTTTCCAAAAAGGTTCGCTATCAACAATCACTAGCCTGAAGGTTCCATTATCAAGCTTCTGTTGGATGATGTAGGGCCCTTCCCACTTAGGGTCCATATGTACGAGAGTCAGGAAGACCCATTATAGGACAAGCTTACCAACATCGAATGTTTTGGGTCGAACCTTCTCGTTGTAATATTGAGCGACCCACCGCCGATGAGCTTCGGTGTAGAGATTTGCCTCTTCTCTTTTGTCATCAATCATGCTTGATGATTCCAAGAGAAGGGCTTTGTTTGATAGCAGGTAATAATATGTAGTCCTATGAGAAGGAACTTCAAGCTCTATTGGAATGACTGCTCCCGAGCCATAAGAAAATGCAAAAAGAGTATGACTTGTGGCAGTCTTATGAGTGGTTCAATAAGCCTATAGGCCTAAAGGCAATTCATCGACCCACTTACCTTTGGCTCCTTTCAGGCGCTTCTTAAGGATAGACTTGACAATCTTGTTAACAGCTTCAACCTGTCCATTAGACTATGGATGTGCAACCACCATATATGTTTTCTTAATGTGATACCTTTCACTGAAGTCTCTGAACTTCGAGTTGTTGAACCGAGTCCCATTGTCAGTTATAATAGTCCGGGGCAAACCAAATCGACATATAATATTCCTGACAATAATATTTATGACTCGATTTGTTGTGATCATTGTTAGTTGTTCAGCTTCTGCCCACTTTGTGAAGTAGTCTACAACCACGATCGAATATTTTGCACCCCCTTTTGATATTGGAAAGCTTCCAATAATATGTATTCCCCAAACGGCAAATGGCCATGGGCCAACCATCTGAGTGAAATCTGTTGGTGGGGCTCATAAAATTTGTGCAAACCTCTGGCATTTATCACATCGCCTAGAATAATTGGTCACATCCTTGTTAACGGTCAGCCAAAAATACCCATATCGCAGCACTTTCTTAGCCAATGTTTATCCTCCAGTGTGAGCACCACATTCTCCTTTATGCACGTCTTTTAGTATTCTTTTGATATCATCGTTAACCACACGCCAAAGCATTGGAACAGAGAAACCCCTCCTATAAAGTTTGTTTTGTTGAATGACGTATCTAGAAGCTTGTCGTACGAGGGCTCATCTTTCATTATTTTTTTCAGGGAGAGTATTTGTAGGAGAAAGTTCTAGATGGGAGCCATCCAGGATTATTTTTCAGCTTTAGCTTCTGATTGATTGACCTCCATCTAATCTAGACTCGGAATGTTTAAAGTCTTTATAGGGACTAGTTCTGTTTCGCTCGGGTTGTCGGAACTAGCAAGTTTTGCCAATCTGTCTACCTTCTGGTTTTCCTCTTCGGAAATGTGGGATATGCTATATTGATCAAATCCATTTGGCAATTCTTTATCCTGCTTGAGATAGGCGGCAAGTCAAACTCCTTTGGTTTGATATTCTTTCTGAACCTAAAATACAATAAGTTGAGAGTCGTAGAAAATATTGACCGATGTTATCCTTACGTCCCTCGCGAGCTTGAGCCTAGCAATCAAGGCTTCGTACTCGCAACCATTGTTGGTAGCCAAGAAATTCAATCTCAGGGCATAATAGATCGACCGCCCTTTAGGAGATAATAACACTATGTTGGCGCCAGAGCATCGATCGTTGCGGGCCCCATATGTATACAACTTCCAGGTGTCTTATTTCAGTTCGGTACTCGAAGGCTTGGCACTATCCTCCAAGCTGTCGTCCTCCGGAGTTTTGAACTCGACTATGAAATCAGCTAGTGCTTGCCCCAGGATGGACTTCCACGAGACAAAAGTCAGGTCAAATTGACTTAACTCGATGTTCCATTTGAGAAGTCTCCTGTTGACCTCTGGTCGTTGCAAGACTTGTCATAGTGGTTGGTCGGTGAACACTTTAATAGGGTGAGCCTGGAAGTATTATCGGAGCTTCCATGATGCAATCAACAGACTATAGGCGATCTTTTCAATCTTTAGATAGTTGTGTGCAGCCCCTGTTAGTTTCTTGTTTACATAATAAACTAGACGTTGTACCCAATCCTCTTCACGGATTAAGACCGAGCTAATCGCATGTGCGGATAATGCTAGATACACAAACAGATCTTCATTTTCGATCAGTTTGGACAGGATTGGAGGTTTCTCTAGGTGCTTGAGTAAATTCTGAAAGGTCTTGACACGATCAAGTTTCCAGGCAAAGTTTCGTTTCTCTCTTTTAATCAATTCAAAGAAAGGTAAACACTTATCGGTTGCTTTAGATATGAATCGACCCATTGCTGCGACCTTGCCTGTCAAACTTGGCAAGTCCTTGATCCTCCTTGGTTCCTAGATTCCCTTGATTGCTACGATCTGGTCAAGGTTGGTTTCTATCGCACGAGTGCTAACTATGAAACCTAAAAACTTTCTCGATGCTACTCCAAAAGAACACTTTAAGGGATTGAGCTTCATCCTATATATTCAGAGGATGTCAAACATCTCTGAAAAGTATCTAACATGATCGGATGATTGCCTCGACTTTATCAACATATCATCTATGTAAACCTCCATCATTCTTCCTATTTGATCATGAAACATTCGGTTGACCAGATGCTGATATATTGCCCCCGCGTTCTTCAGTCTGAATGGCATGACCACGTAACAATATAGCCCAAAGTCTGTTATGAAGCTGGTATTTTCTTGATTCGGAATATGCATTGCAATCTGATTATATCCCAAGTATGCATCCGTGAATGAAGGGAGTTCTTGCCCCGCGATTATATCAATCGGTTGATTGATCTTAGGTAAGGGAAAGCTGCCTTTGGGGCAGGCCCTATTCAAATCGAAAAAGTCGATACAAGTTCGCTATTTTCCATTGGCCTTCTTCACAAGCACTGGGTTTGCTATCAACTTAGGATAAGTCGCGCCGCGAATAAATCCATTGTCTTGAAGCTTTCCAATTTCTTTTGTTAGAGAAGCAGACCTCTCTAGGCCAAGCATCTGCCTCTTCTGCTTTATAGAGATATATTTCAGGTCGATGCTAAGGGAATGAGTCATGATGGAGGGTGAAATCCCACACATGTTAGCATGGGTCCACGCAAACATGTCAAGGTTAGCGCAAAGGAATTCGGTCAACTCCCTCGTCTGGAGGGGGTCAAGATGGGATCCAATCTTCAAGACCCTCGTACCGATTTTCGTTGTCGATTAAGATCTCCAAAGTAGATTCAATCGGGGCTTCCTTCCTACATCCTGGTTCTTCGTCCTCTCTTGGATTGATCTCCTCGAGCTGGCAAATGGACGGTCCTGGCCGGGATGTTTTCTGTAATTTCTATGCTTCCTTCCCCTCTGCAAGGGGAGGGGTATCTTATGTTGCTTGCTATTTTTTCTTCGCAGCTCTTTCCATTCTGCCAAATTGCAGGCTTGCCATGTCACTTGGTTCCCTCGCATCGTTCTAATCCCTCCATCGGTCGGGAATTTCAAAAGCAAATACCAAGGAGCAATACAAGCTCTAAATTCAGCTAGGGTCAGTTGCCTTAAGAATGCATTATATTTGGAGTTTATATTCATTACAAAATTTTTTTGCAACCTAGTCTAATTTATTTCTATCTAAATATAGAAGTGCTCATAGAAATCGAATTTCATAGAGCATAATACCCTATTACTTACTTTTTTTTATTACAAATTACAAGATCTCGTTCATTAAAATTAATAAGATACATCGAAGGTATCTTTTCTTAGACTTCCCCTGGGGTAGGGTACTACGAAAGGATGAAAGGATCCGTAATCTCCTATAGTCTCCGTCTCCCAGTTCTGCCGATAGGTCGACCATACCGACCGGCTCAGTAGACGACCCATTGAAGCCACGTATATGGCCCGTGCATGGCTTCAAGTCCTTCAATTCCAACTTCATCTAATCATACGCATGTTGAACAAGATATTTATCGAGCTCTCATTATCGACCAAAATCTTTCGTATTGTGGTCGGGCAAATAATGGTCGTTATGACCAATGGGTCAATGCTCGATGTTTCTACACTGATCGACTCCCGATCACAGAAAATGATGTCATCAGTCATCGTCCTTCTTTGTTTTATGGGACTTGCAACTTCAGGGGTGCTGATTTCCACAACGCTTTGATGTTTTTCAGAGTTTACGTACCGTTCCATAGTCCGAACGCTATGCCCCGCTGGATGAGGTCCTCCAACAATGGCATTGATCACTATCCCCTTTGCCTTTTCTTGGGTTGTAGCTCTAAGTGCTGCCTGACTTTGCTCAGATGTCAAAGTCCCTTGCCCCTAGTCTCTTAGGGCCACCTAGTACTCATCGAGCTTTCCCTCTCGAATCAAATTCTCAACGATGTCCCTAAAGTGATGGCATTCATTAGTCGCATGCCCATAAATCTCATTGAAATTACAAAAATTCCCAGATGCCCGTTCCTTTTTGTTGACTCACACAAGGGAGGCTTCTTGTATTGAACTGTACTACACGTTTCGAGATATATGTTTTCAAGTGTGTCATTCAACATTGTATAACTTCCAAAGACTTGGAACTGGGGTCACTACATGGAATTCCCTCTTTGCCCAGGGTTTCCATTGGTTCCCTTTGGTTCGTTACCATTTCGTTTTCCATGATTTCCTATATTCACTTCCACTTTCCCAAAATATCTCTATACTGCTTGACTGCTACATTACTCTGAATGGGTTTGGCGGATACGTCTTTCGACCCATCCTCTTCATCTAATTGCGCATCTTCCTGACTTAGCCGGATGTTGGCCTTTTCATAAAACATCTCAATTGTCATAGGTGGCTTCCCAATCAGATACTTGCCGAACTCCATTCTTTTGTCAATGGCGTCTACCATGGCCATCAAAACTGTCTTACGATTAGGATTGCTTACTTCGGTAGCAACCCGGTTAAATCGGCTAAGGTAGTTCTTTAGGGATTCTCCCCATACTTGCTTTACTGCGAAAAGAGCCATGACATGCTTCGACTTAGAGGCATTGAGGTAGAACTAGTTCAGGAATTTCTCACTTAATTCTTTGAAGCTTGGGACCGACCTAGGGGGAAGATGAGTGACCCACATAAGTGCTACTCCACTCCGGAAAATTGGGAAAGCCTTGCATTTGATGGTGTCTGGAGCTACAGCCATTTCCATATGCCACGAATATCTCATCAAATGCTATTGCAGCTCGGTGGTTCCATCATAATGGTTCATCTTGGGCATATTAAATCTTCTTGTGAATTCCGCCCACAAAATTTCATCTGTGAAAGGCGTTTGGCTTCGTCGATGTAACACCCCGTATTTCTGTTAACACTAAAGTTACTAATTTAATAATAAATGTGTAAAGGGGAGATGTATCTAATGTGCATACAAATTTAATAATAAATGTGTAAAGGGGAGATGTATCTAATGTGCATACAAATTTAATAATAAATGTGTAAAGGGGAGATGTATCTAATGTGCATACAAATTTAATAATAAATGTGTAAAGGGGGGATGTATCTAATGTGCATACAAATTTAATAATAAATGTTAATAATGTACATTAAGAAAGTAATTGTGAACATAATTGGCTTCTCTTTAGAACGGATGGCTTTGATTAACCTTGGCTTCATCGACGGCTCAAATTAACTTGCAATCCTATATAAACAACCCCCTAGTCTCCTTCTCTTTGCACCATTCTTCTCTAACCTTATGCTGCACAAATTCTTGATGGACATGGCTTCTTCTTCTTCCTCTAAATCTAAATAGATAAAATATAAATCAAGACGAGGATATCCTGCTCAAGTCTTTCAAGAGAAGATTCAAAACGAGTTAGGATTCAAGTAAAGATTCAACGGCTTCAAGCAACGCTATCTTTCTATTATTTTCTAGATCCAATCAATGTAAGTCGGTTACTTTTTAGATTTGAACGCCTTTTCTATTTGTGACATGAAATTAAAAGAATATAAGAAATATGCCTTATCATTTCATTGAATCTGTGCTTGTTTATGACTTTGGATCTGATTCTTGATTATGGCCTAGAACACATTGTGACTAAATTGACAATGCTTAAGATAATGACTATGGAACTGTGGCCTTTGAAACCATAAGCCTTTGACTATGAACATAAGCTTTTGACTAGGAGCATAAACCAATGCCTATGACTATGACAAGGACAATAGTGGATAATTACCTATGATTCATGAACATGATATTATTGCCTAGGATTATGACTGTGATATTGGATCTAAACTTGATTATCTATTCAGTTTATTCTTAATTATCCTTGGATCTTGATTATGGGAATTTATCTATTAAGTTAGATCTACCCATATACTTGAACCTATGTTATTTGTTCAACCCTTTTTATGTCATAATATTATCAGATCTATAGGCCTTCGATGCTTTAATCAATTTATTCATTGTAACTTGATTGATCTGTGATTGGTGAATTATCATCTTCTGCCAGTCATTATGTCTATCTTTTCATGGCATTTTGGTTCATTCCCTTTTTATCCACGAATCTAGATTTATCTATAATCTAGGATGAAATCACGATTACACAAACGACGGGAATACGATTTGGGCAAATCATAAATTTGACTTAAACATGGTTGTAAACTTGGAAATTGGCATAATGTGGAACATTAACATAATTATGATTGACATAATTTAGAACATGTATTATGGCATGTTTATTAGAACGCAAATTTGAAAATTTGACATGAATTATGGAATATGTAATTTGACATATTAAATTTAGTATTGACAAGTAAGCTAAGTTTTAGGCGTAAACGGTAAACTAGAATAATAATTCTAGTCTTGCCATGAACTGTAAATTAGGGTGTTAAATCAGAATTGGGTCAATTAAAGTTAATTTGGCATAATAAGTATATTAGCACAAATTTTGAATTTAGTCATAATTGTGAGTAATTGTCATGTTTAGAATAATCATGGTTAGTGACACTTAATTTGGTATAATTTACATACCAAAAACTATAAATATGATATATAGGGAAAATGGGCCATAATAATAAATGTTGACAATGTACATAAAAAGAGTAATAATGGAATAAGTAAATTAGGGAAAATTTACTTATAGAATTTATCCTAAATGAGAAAAGTAAATTTAGACAATACGAACATGCTTAACCCGAGGTTGGATTGAGTTGTGATGTAAACCTGGCCGGACCCGCCCGACTATCCAGTGATCACAACAATACCTATCCAATGTGGAAGGTTAAGGCATTGAGCCCGATAAAGGCCTGAGGTTAGACTGAGTTGTGGCGTAAGACTGCCCGGAACCAACCGGCATACCGACATCCACAACAATACCTGTCTAATGTGAGTGGCTGGTGTTTTAATAAGACAATTAAAGTTAAGCTAGAATGGGAGGGTTAAGTCCATAAGAACACTTAACCAACTTAACATGGTAACAAGACAAGATTTGTAGGGGTTAAATAACTAAGAAAAACACTTAGCCAATTTAATATGTTAACTAGACTAGAAAGTGGGGGTTAAGTAAATTCAATACACTTAGCCAATTTAACATGTTAACTAGACTAGAGGTTGGGGATAAGTAAAGTTAATACACTTAGCCAATTTAACATGCTAACTAGACTAGAGGTTGGGGTTAAGTAAATTTAATACACTTAGCCAATTTAATATGTTAGCTGGACTAGACCGTAGGGTTAAGTAAGCTTGAACACTTAACCATCAGAGTGTGATAAACGAATAGGGTTAAGTTAAAAACATGAAGGGACAATACTTAACCATTAGAACATGTTAATCAAACCAATGTTAGGGTTAAGTTAACTAAGGGAACACTTAACCGTTATAACATGTTAGTTAAAACAGATAGGCAATGTTAAGTTAAAAAGGAACACTTAACCAATACAAGATGAATGGGTAAGGTTACGTAAATACTTAACCAATATAACTTGATGCTGGTAAGGTTAAGTCAACGTGAATTACTGATAACACTTAACCAGTTTAACATGACAAATGAATGGGTTAAGTTAACTTGTATCGACAAATGACACTTAACCAATCCAACTTGACGAGAAAGAGAACTAAGTAGTAAACCTTAGTTGAAAGGGGCTAAGTAGTAAACCTTAGTTAAGAAAACGATAATTAAGGAAACTAAGTGGTAAACCTTAGTTAGGAAAACTAAGTAGTAATTCTTAGTATAACACGAGGAGGAGCGAACGTCCATCTAATCTTAAAAAAAGGCTCCAACGAATTGGGTTACGAAGCCCGAGGCTTCGAGAGGACGTGAGGGTATTCTTGGTATCTCTCTGTGAGGCTGCAGATGATCCTCCTGGGCTCACAGAGGTTAAGGTCTGCGTTAGAAGAACCAAGGGTATGCCTTGGTTGCAATATAAGGCAACCTAAAGACTAGGATGGACCAGCGTGATTCGGCGAGACCAGTAGCCCTGTGATAGCAACTCGTCATCTACCTACCATCTTGAGTCAGTCGAGATACGTAAAGCGGAAAGGCGGAGAACTCCAAAAGACCATATTCTTGCTATCTAGTTATGGGTGAGGATGGCCATAAGACAGTGGGGCATAGGGGGCCTGCGTATAGTTCTCAATTTTTCAAGGGTGGCCTTTCATTAGTTGAGGGAGGGGTCAGGTGGGACCATAGCCACTGGAAAAAAACAGACCTTAGCATTTGCATTGGCAGATATCTGAAAGCTCCCGACCGAGTTGTGTTTCTAGAATAGCCCTACCACGGGACTCGGGTCACACATTTCATGACATGTGCATCTAGACAGCGATAAATGATTCGCAACACATACGTAGGGAAAGTCTAGGAACATATACCACTCTAGGTAGTGCGTCCTAGACTAGGGGCATCGTTCGACAGGTAGCATAATCCCTAGTTGGACCTAGGTGGCATAAATCCTGAATCCGAGAAGTATTAGATAAGTCGCATAAACCCTAGTTGAATTTAGGAAGCGCTCGATAAGAAAACCCTAGATTAGATATAGGTAATAAATAATAAATGTACGCCTAAAGGCAACCAAAATTACTGGGATTGGGATCGCGTTATCATTTTAGACAGATTACTAGTTGGGACACTAGATAGGTGGTGCAGAGACATAGAAACCACAATAACAGGTTAATAGCGATGCGGAGAAAGTATTAAAGCATATCCAGTTTATCTTGTCTTAGCATATCTTGTGTTGATCTTATCCTATCTTGTTGGCCCTATCATCATGGTATTGTCTTGTATTCAGTTAATTCATGTCGTTTTGTTTTTCCTTGTTCACATGATAGAAGTAACTGAACTTACCAGACTTTATGTCTGACCTAGTTTTCTTTCGTCTTCTTTTCTTCCGTCCCCCCCCCCCTGGGTAGTTAAGGAGGGAATAGTATAGCTCAGGTTAGATTGGACCGTCACTCTTCCCAAGCTCGAAGATTCTTTGACAAAGTGCTTTGGACTCTCTTTTTCTGCTGCTATGGCTGGCTTATGCTACATTGGGGATTATAAATGTTATTTTATGCTTCTTTATTTTGTAAGACAGATGATACTCTGATATTGGAAAACAATTGTTGTACAAACTATTTTATCAATAAAGTAAAGTTTTGTTTTCCGCTGTTTTAATTTTGTCTGTCTTGTAATTTATCTGCATCTTTTACCCTAAATGCTCCACAGAACTTAGTGCATTCCCTTTGTGAGTGACACTAAAGGATGTGGGGTGTTACAGTCGATCTTCCAGTCTTCATTCTTGTAGCCCTTACTATCATTCATAATTTGACGTACCATGATAGTCAGATCGGGAGGAATGAGCGTACATCAATCGACATCTTCAACTGATCGAATTCTCCTCGCTCCCTCTCAAGGCAACGTTGCCTGAGTCGCCATCCGGGCGGTCCTTCCTCTTCCCGGGCTTCCCGTTCATTCAAAAGATGTTGGGGAGGAAGAACAAGAGCTTGATCTGTTTGAGCAGTATTTTGGTGAGCCGAAGGAGAGGCACTTGGACCCCGTCGATTCGTTGGATCGACATTCCCTAGATTTGTCAGAACAACCCATGCTTGGTCAACTGTTCCGAGCTGGTTGGAACGCTCTTCCAGTAGCAAATGTCGTATGTTTTGGTTCTTTTCATCGGGCATCACGATTGAAATCGATCTCTTCTTCCTTCGGATGATGGTGAACCTTCCGAATTTTTGTCCAGCAAATGATGGGAAGATTGTTTCTTCCTGAATTCTTCCATTTGTATCGACATATGACCCATGTCCTCTCTCATAGCAGCACTTTCCTGAGCTTGATGATTTACCGCCACTGTGGCATCCCTGAGTTGATTCATTACAGTCATAAACTCATCACGGGTGGCAAAAGTTGAGGGAGAAGCTGGATCTGCTGTGGAAGTTTACATCGAGGATGGTAGCGTAGGCTGGTCCGGAGTAGGTCCCAGAACGATTGACCTTCCATCTGCGTCTGCTGAAGTTGCAGCCTGTGGATGCTTTCCAGTATTGCGTGCCGAGGATTTGACAGCCATGATTCAATGATATTTGAAAAGCCGTAGGACCTCGTCTCGGACTTGGTGACCTGAAAGTAGAGCAAAATCCTCCAAATGTTGAGAATATCAATATTCTCAGTGAAAGCACCAAAGTGTTGAAACCAAAAATTGGCACAACATTGGAATGGGTTTGTAGAGAATAAATGAAGACAAATAAGTGAAAAGTGAAGAAGAAAGCAATCACACACAGGTTTATAGTAGTTCGGCGTTAACGAGTCCACTCCACTTTATAATCTCCTTATATCAAATGATCTATTACAAGTGAACAGTCACAATAGTGATATAATCATAAATTTGCCAAAAGATCCCCCTCTTCTGAGTTCAGAAGGTCTATTTATAGGTTCTACAACATTCAAATTGGCTGAAAGATGTCTCCTTTGATTCAAGATTTCAGGAGATCCCGAATAAGAGTTCTTTTCGTGAATGGCGGCTTGATTTGAATCCGCAGTGATAGATGGCATCTGATCTGATCGTTGAGGATGACTAGGAGCAGTTAAGTTGGAGTAAGAACAAATATTCTGGAGAATATCTTGCATTGAATTAGGTGGGACCTGACCCAGTCGGTCCGAAGATAATGGACTCCAGCTGGACTGCATATAAGGTCCTAGTTTTTGGATTATGTTTCAGATTTTATATCGATTCATCCATATGTCGAAACCTATGATGTTAACGAATTTTGATGGCCTTACCAAAAGGCTGGTCAATATCAGTCTACCTAACATTCTTAAACGGCGTCAAGTTGGCTAATGGTGACATTTCTCATGTTGCTAGACTCTTTTAGGATTATGAATTAGGAAATCTACTTCAAGAAGTGAAGGTCGTAATTGACATGGGACCTGCCCATATTAAGGTCTTGAAGGGTCAAAGTATACCTCCTTTCCATGTATGAAGTATTAAATGATTTCATTATATGTTATTGTAAGGCATATTCTTTTTTTTTTAAATATACTTCCAAGTTCTGAAATAAGAAGCCGAATTCATCAGAACTTGTTTTTCAAACTACAGCTTCATTAAAACACATGTTAGAGAAGAGTTAATGGTGATGATTCATGAAGATGGTGAGGGTAGAGCTTGGAGGAAGTTTTATTCTCCTGCTATGAGTTATAAGAGAATAGATAGATAACTTTGTATTACTCCACTTTTTATAAACCACAACCTAACTTTGGAACAGATCCGAGTTTTGGTGAGCCTTTTCTAAGTTGAAATATATGTCTGCCTTGAGATAGGTTGTTATAGTTCATATATTGTTAAATTTCATGATAATATCAAATTTAACATAGTAGATATTTATGTATTTGTATATAGTCTTTAACCTAGTGTACGTCGATCAGTTAAAAATCAAGACTTCCCCGATAATTTGTAGCGTGCCACTTGAAAGTAAATAGTATATGATATGGATTAAGATTTTTTTTTCAAGAATTGGAACATGCTTCATTCATTCTTTATTGTGGTTTTTTTTGTTGTTGAATATTTTGTAAGTTTCAGTGGTAGGTGATGCATAATATATGATAAACGATTATTATTGTTAATCATGTAATACAACTGAATTCTATTGAACTAGAAAAAATTTACTTATCTAGAGTACTGGAACAAAAAGGAAGAATGGAGGCATATACACACAAAAATATCGTGTAAGGTAAATGGACATGAATTGGCCAAAGTGCGCACCTACACCTTGCGCAATTCACATCCCTATATAGCGATAATAAAAGGGTCCATTCGCTTCAAAGTTCTCTATCGATAACAAGCTAGCACAATATATGTACAAACACTCGTTATACATGCATAAATACATGAGCCTATATGTATACATATGTGTATATTGGATACTAATCCAATTTGGGCATGTAATTTTGGAAGGACAAATAATAAAAGTCTAGCAATCCATACATTAATGTGATGGTACTGTTCTAAAAGTGTTCAATTAAGTATGGGATTGGTAAGAGTTAAAAAAAATCATGTTCCAAATCATTATGCAATTCCAAAGAATAATAGTTTAGCATATCAAAGAGAGAGTAGACGTTAGGTAGTAAAAGAGAAAAATTAATGTCGTGCATATTCCCAATATGTAAATAAATAATGAAAAATTTGGTAGAGTCTTCAATAGTTGTCAAAACATAAGTGGCGTTTGACTTTCTTTCAAGTGTGGAATGCTACAAAAATTTCAGAACACTTTAAGTGGAGAAAAGATAAAATGATTCCCTGATTTTGTTGCGATTGAATGATCGACCAACATATTTGATGATCTATTAAAAAAAGCATTAAACTGCAAAAATAGCAAAGTCACAACATATATTTTACAATATTTTCTATTATGCACCAACCAATATCGAGCCAACACAAATAGATGAAGATAATTGGTATTACTATTGTTTAAGTAATTAAACTTACTTGTTGATTATGCAAATCATTTGTAGTAATAGAAAAATAAAGTAAAAAAATAGATGTTCATTGTCATAGAATCCGTTAGTTAGCCCATGACTGCTTCAGTGATTAACCCAGAAAGGTATGGAAGTGTATTACAGTATAGATTTTGAGAACATCTCAAATATATTTACGGTCGATTACTTTAAGTATGTTTCGTTAGGGAAAAATAGTAAATACGTGAAAAACTATTGTAGAAAAGTATTTGCAAAGTTTTTGTAAAACAAACTAATTCAATTATACAATAATAAAAACAGTTTGCAAATGGTTTGCAAAAACTGTGTCAATTTATATTTCAGAAAACGTTTGCAAAGATTTCGCAAAAAACCGTATTTAATTATGTAACAAAAAACTAATGCAAATAATTTGCAGAAATCTATTTGAAAAGATTTTGCAAAAAACTGTTATAAAAATTCAGTAATACGTAAAGTACCTTTTAGTTTGTCCGAGTGCAGAATTCTTTGTTTCTCGTAACAATATTGTTCCCTCTATAGCACAAAAGGTTAATGAGAAACCATTTCCCGATATAACGAACTCAAGAGAGTAATTAAGAACAAAGTTTAATAAGGAAAAATGTAATAACCCGGAAATCTGAGCCAATTTAAAAATTTTATTTTGGCGATTTTAATGAATTTTGAATATTTAAAATGGTTTATTTTAAATAATAACGACGATAAATTTGATTTGAATAGAATTAGAACGTATATATATATATATACTTGAATCGTCGTTAGAATATAAATATTTATTTTTAATTATAAAAGGAATTGAAAATGGCGCGGTAGTTTGAAATTTCGATTTCGAATTTCAAATGAATGTACAGGATTCAAAATAAAACGGATTTTAGCGAAACCAAAAATATTAGAATCCATTTGAGAATATCTTTCCAACGAATCCGAAAAATTGAAATTTCATAGCGGGAATAAAAAGTTATGCCCCGTTGAAAATTCAGAGTAGTCGCTATGGAATTTTTGGCCCTTAAAAATGGAAATTTTGCAAACAACCTCTGTTTTCGACGAAACCACTTTTGTTGGATCCGGGATGTTAAATTATTGCTATATTCCAAAATTCATAATTTTCTGAATCAATATGTGAGCGTGGCGAAGTAATACGTGTTTTGACAGTTTTAGTTAATTTCGATCGACCAGAAAATGACTATTTTTCAAACGGTCTCGGAATTTAATGAAATTAGTTTTATTAGAACCGTATCGTCAATACGAAGATGGAAAATATTTTTTGGGAATTTTTAGAGTCCGTATGTGGCCCCGGTAAATTGAAATGTGCGTTCAAATTCAATATATAGATTTTGACGAAAACTGATCGAAACAGTCTAATCAGCCTACGATACATATCCTATTGTGTTCGAAATGAGGGTAATTAGCTACGGACGACAGGCAATGGGTCTCGTTTGGAGGTTGAAATAAAAAGTTACTTTTTGAAATTAAAAATAATAAAACATATATTAAATAATACTCTCTCTCCCTATGCTCCCTCTCGCCTATACCCGTCAACCCTCACTCCCCCCCCCCCCAAATTATTCTCAAAACAGAAATCGAAAAAAATATATAGAAAAAAAACGTAAATGCGATCGGAAGGAGCCGCCCACCCCTCCCCTCGCGCACCGCCGCCGGCGTCAGAGGACCCCCCCCCCCTCTTGTCATGCTGCCTCTCCTCAAACGCCCTCCCCCTCCCTCCTCGCACTGGGCGCGATTCCCTCTCCCCCTTCCTCCTAGCGCTGGACATAGAATTCCTCCCTCCTTCTTCCTCCTCGCAACGGCGGCAAAGCCAATCCCCCTCCCTCCTCCGAAAATCAGTAAGCTTTTTATTTTATTATATTGAATTTCCTTTTTCAGTTTTTCCCTAGATTAAAATCTGAGTTATAAAAAAAACAAAACATTAATTTTAGAAATCAGTTTTTATATGAATAGTATGTTAAAAGATTAGATTTTTGACAATGTAAAGACTCGATTTTTAACTATAGAGAGGTTAGATTTTAAAAAAATAAAAGAAATGATTTTTCATAGTAAAAAGAAATGATTTTTATACATACAAAGATGCGATCTTTAATTTTTAAAGTTATGATTTTTATCTATGTGAGGAAGCGATAAAAATGTGATTTTTGTCAATGTAGAGTTGAAATAAAAATATAATTTTTATATATGTATGAAGATAAAAATAGAATTTTTATCTATATAGTAGCGGCATAAAAATAGAATTTTTATCTATATAGTAGCGGTATAAAAATAGAATTTTTATCTATATAGAAGCGGTATAAAAATAGAATTTTTGTCTTTATAGTAGCAGTATAAAAATGTGATTTTTATATGAGTGGCGATATAAAAATATAATTTTTATTATAAAGTTAGCATGATAAAAATATGATTTTTATATGTGTAGCAAATTAAAAATGTGATTTTTAATATATGATTTTTAACATATACCGCGTGAAACAGATCTCGTTGGAAAGACAGCGAAGATTTTCTACATATGATGAGTCGCAGCGTTTGGTTTAGCTCTTGGTGAGAACTCCTCACTTTTATTTTAATTTCTAGTTTGAAATATATACTAGGATGCAGACGGTGCTTAGCAACACCCGACACCCGTCGTCCACAGACCATGGACGACTTGTTTGATTTTGTTGTATTGTGAAAATTTTATTGTGTGATGTGGAATGAAATAAAATATTTTATTGTTATAAATATTTTATAGTTAAAAATATAATTTTTATCGTGTATATAAAATAAATATTTATAAACAAATCGGGCGATTTGTTTATGTACACCCATTTGACTGATATTGCTTGGGACGATAAATTTTACACATCGCCCAACTGCACAAATAAAAATCTGTGTTTGTTGATTTAGAACCCCACACTGGTATTGGGATGATATTTGATGTACACTAATCCTGATTTTTTAGTTGTATGTCAATCGATGGGTTGAATGATTGTGTAAGTAGCGTTAATTATTTATATTTAATGCTTATGCAGTTGTGTGGTGCACTCTGGATGATGGTTGATTATTTATCATTGCTATTATATACATGTGTGGTATGGAATCCATATAATTAACATTATATGGTAATTGATTGGGCCTCATTCCAATTTGGAAAATAAGGAATATTATAAAAGAAAATTCATGTGTTGAATAGAAAGAAAACTCATGTGTTGAATAGAAAGAAAATTCATGTGTTGAATAAAAGAAAATTCATATGTTGAAGAAAATATTCATTTGTTGAATAGATTGGCGAAGTTATTGAAATATATAAAGCCATGTTGGTTAGGTATGCGCCATTTTGACGCGAATGATATTTATATCGATTATATTCGCTTTTATAATGAATAAGAAAAGGAAGTGATTTCAAAATATAATGTTTTGAAAATATTATCATTTATATATATATTGATGATATGGAATATTCAATTTTGATTAGAAATTGAATATGAATTGAAATCGTTTTGAAAACGAATTTAATACGATTTAAAAATACGTTTCGAAAGGAAATCGACGAAATATATATAATATATATATTAAATGGCCTGAATAGAATGCGCCGCGCCGCGGCAGTTCGCAAATTTCGACCATTGACTTCGAATGGATATTTCGGGATATCCGACCGTCGGATTCTCCTAAAACCGGAATCGTTGGGTTCGTATCGAAAAGAGCTTTCTAACAAATATTAGTGATTTGAAATCTAACGGTTGGATTTGGAATTATGTCCAAATCAAATTTGGAAAAGGTCGTTGTTAGTGCAGTTCGATGGCCATTGATGGAAATCGACTATACAGGCCTTGATAAAATTATTAAAAATAGTAATAATTAGTGTAAAATCATAAGAAATGATTTGTGAAGAATTGGGATGAAAAACTCCATATTTGAAAACATAAAAATAGATTTTTATCGAAATGAACAAGTTTTGAACTAGAATTATAATCTCATTTAGTTTTAAAATAAATAAAGTGGATTTGAAATGGTTTTGAAAATAACCAGAATTTCCAATATATAAAGTGGAAATGGATTTGAATCGAAATTGTCTTTGGAATATTTCGTTGTCGGATTTCGTGATTATACAAATACTGTTCTGGAAATTTGAAAGATATATTTATATCGTTATCTCCAATACGATATTTGTTGGTCGTAGAATATGATATTAAATATAGGTCCATATATTTTCTATTCAGAGCCTTGTATTTAATATCAAATGTGATTTGGGTTTGTCGTGAATGGTGTCTTCATTAACACTGTTCTTAAACCCAGTTGAGAAAAAGATTAAATCTTTTTATTTAGATTTAATGAAGTATACCAATTAAATGGAATTTAATTGGAATTGAATTTGAATTGATTTTTGGGTTTATCGTGAACGGTGTTTTAAATAACACTTGTTCTTTAACACGATAATTAATGGAATGTGATTTTGGATTTATAGTGAACCGTATTTTAAATGACATTGGTTCTTTAACCCAGTTAAAGTCAGGATACGATTTCCCATGTTAAACAATCATTAATATTTATTTTTGGGAAGATTAAAACCAAGTGGAGTTTTAATGAATCTTTAATTAGATTGAAATGATCGAGAATGGAGTATCACCAGTTTTGCTCCAGGCGATAGTTAAATCTTTAATTAGATTTGAACGTGAAATGGTAATTGAATTTACCGATAACACCGTGGTGTTAGATATGAAGTATTACCGGTTTTACTTCATGGGATGAATAAGTTGGGATTGGGAAATTAAAACAAATGATTACTTCGGTAAGGTTCGTTAATCCTGACTAGTTTGGATAAACCATAATTTGGTTTGAATCGATATTCGAAGGAAGATTAAAGAATAAATTTAAAGAATTTATCTTTGATAAAATTTATGGGAACATTTCCCAAAGTATAAGAATATTTGAATAAAAGAATATTCTGAATTGGAATGAGGCGTATGTTGTGTTTGTGTAACACTTGTTTATTATATACGCGAGTTATTCAGAAAGACCGGGTTTATCCTATTCTTAATAACTGATTCGACGATGTTTCGAGGATGAAGACGGTGGTCGAAGATCGGAGGTCTTCACATCGTTTGGATAATTACTGATGATCTTGATTGGGCTGTACACCCAAGAGGAAGGAATCAGTTGGGGATCGTCCAGACGTACTTGGAGATCGATGGATATGCGAGGTACAAGGTGCCTCTGGTTTCATTAAGACCCAGAACGAACTTGTAAATGGACTGTGTGTCTAACATTGGATTTTATTCTATGTTGATTGATCTCTATTAAATATACATATGTTTGGTGGCGGAGAATTTATTCTCTTGCTTAACACCCTTCTCTGAGACGTACGAGCTTAGAGGTTATATATTGATGGATATTAATCGCATGGAGTGAATTGCCTGTGTGGCATGCCTAAGTGGCAAATGATCAAGGCTTTTGTTGAAAAACAAAGTCTTGTGGTTGATGGTCAAAGCACGGCCTGTGTGTCATAGCTTTGTGTAGCGTTGAATCGCGAGCCTCACACCCCAGTTGTGAACCAGAAACGGGAGAGGACCTCAGGGAGGGCATGCGTTTCCCTCTAGCTAGGGTGGTGTTAGTGACCTACCATCCCTAACAGTTATATTATTTTCACCTGTGTGGTTGTTGGATTGCGAGGCGCCTCGGATATATCGGTGACTGTGTGGAGCCGATCGAGTCATTTGGCTCATTTACGCCCCCAAAGGGCGGGGAAACGCAGTGTTCAGGCATTTTAATCCACATCAGTGGACCGACCCTGACGATCCAAGGGTCGATGCGCTCTGACCCTGAGGCTCGGGCTAGAGAGTCTCGAAGCCGGTGAGGACGATCCATTGCCTCGGTTCATAGTTGGAAACCCAACTTCCAATACGTGACTTTGCGGTTTTTTGATTGTAGAGCCTAGTGTGGCGACATAGTGGTATGGGGCATTTATACCGTATATGATTGATACTTGTGTTTGAAATTGTTTTGACACTATACACTTATAGTAATAATAAAACATGAAATTTAACGTACCAAGCATTCTTGGCTATTATAAGGTAAAAACCCTATCCTCCGGCTTGCGTTGCATTGTGTGATGGGACCTGGGACTTATAATAGCTTCATTTTTCTTTATTTAGCATTGCGCTGTTTGGTTTATGCATTGGTATTCTTGGGAGGAAACTCGTTCCGTGTTATACGGTGTGGTCCCTTGATTTACCTAACTTTAAAATAATGATTAATAAATGTTTTAGTTCTCACACCAGTCACATGACTGACCTGGAGTTTATTGTTTTAACCTAAACTCTGGGAGCCCCTATTTTCCGCACGGGCAGCTAGTAGTTTTTGTTTTGCAGATTTATATTCACAGGATCCTGATTTACAACTGGAACGATATCCGGAAAGCTCTGTATCCGTATATCTCTTTCAGTTGTGTTTTGTATTATTTTCCACTGCTATGTAACATATTGTAATCTCTGATATTTTGTGATATATATTATTTATTCATACTCTGTATATTCTTGTATTCTGACGGAATTGTTGTAATTAACAATGAAATGTTCTTCTGTTTACGTTCCGATGTGGCTTGTCCTCAAAGCAACCCAGGCTTTCTTTACCGGGGAAGTTACGGGTTCTTACAGTGGTATCAGTGCTTTGGTTTACAGAGCTCGGAGAACAAGACACGTTAAAACCAAACGAATGGATTCATTAGAAATTGGATTAGTAATATCTAATGAGAATGACTCGTTAGAGATAGGATCAGTAGTATCCTAGAACGAGTGTAAAGAGTGATGTTTTGAAAAATAAAATTGAAAACCAATTTAGTTTTGAAAATTTAAATTTTATTATACATATTTGAATATTTATTTGTATTGAATTTGGACAATCCAATATATAAAATTTTTGCATATACGTCTGATCCACGGGTATTCGAAGTTTTAATATACTGGATAGATATAGAGTCACGCTCTAGTCGCTCGGGGATAATTCTGGTGATGTCGCGACATCATCAGTATTTGTGTTCGAGTTTCGAAGGTTTGATATTTATATATTTCCAATTGACTCGTGTGAGAACCAAAACTAGATAGGGCTTATTGTTGTAATTTGGCATCAAAAATCTGATTTTTGGACTATGTATCAAAGTTATAAATTTGAAAAGATAATCAATTAATTGATTGTTGATTGTGTTGTTTGATTATTGGTTAATTAATTAAAATTTGAACCATTTAGCCAAATTGAACCAAATATTGAACTGTATTGAAAATTTGTCGCATTTGCATGCATGTACATGTACTTACATTGAACAGGTCTTAGCAAGGAGGCTTGAGAAGAGGAATCAAATTGTTTGCCCGACAAATAGGTACATGTTTATTGTATTTCTTGGGTTTTGATGATTTTATGAGCCGATTGGCTAGCCGCTTGGCTGTTTCTTTTTCTTTTTGGATTGGTGAGGGCCATGGGAGGCTATTTGAAATATCCCGAAGCTCCCGGTGCAGGGGAGGTTATGGCAAAAAATTTCGAAAATTTTGGGTGTTAGCCAAATTTTTGAAAAATTTGAAAAGTTCTTAGAAACTGGAAAGTTGAAGAACTTAAGCCGTAATGAAAATAATTAAAGTTTAGTTGATTTGTGAAACAACTTTCAGCTTCGTTCCTTTTCGGGGATGAAAAGTTTTAAGTGGGGGAGATTGTAATAACCCGGAAATCTGAGCCAACTTAAAATTTTTATTTTGGCAATTTTAATGAATTTTGAATATTTAAAATGATTTATTTTAAGTAATAACGACGAGAAATTTGATTTGAATAGAATTAGAATGTGTGTGTGTATATATATATATTTGAATCATCGTTAGAATATAAATATTTATATTTGTAATTATAAAAGGAATTGAAAATGGCACGGTAGTTTGAAATTTCGATTTCGAATTTCAAATGAATGTACATGATTCAAAATAAACCGGATTTTAGCAAACCAAAAATATTAGAGTCTATTTGAGAATATCTTTCTAATGAATCTGAAAAATTGAAATTTTATAGCGGGAATAAAAAGTTATGCCCAGTTCAAAATTCAGAATAGTCGCTATGGAATTTTTGGCCCTTAAAAATGGAAATTTTGCAAACGACCTCTGTTTTTGACGAAACCACTTTTGTTGGATCAGGGATGTCAAATTATTACTAGATTCCAAAATTCGTAATTTTCTGAATCAATATGTGAGCGTGGCATAGTAAAACGTTTTTTAACAGTTTCAGTCAATTTTGATCGACCAGAAAATGGTCATTTTTCAAACGGTCTCGGAATTTGGCGAAATTAGTTCTATTAGAACTGTATCGTCAATACGAAGCTAGAAAATATTTTTTGGGAGTTTTTAGGGTCCGTATGTGGCTCCGGTAAATTGAAATGTGCGTTCAAATTCAATATATAGATTTATATTTTGATTTTGACGAAAACTGATCGAAACAGTCGGATCAGCCTACGATACATATCCCGTTGTGTTCGGAATGAGGGTAATTAGCTAAGGACGACAGGCGATGGGTCTCGTTTGGAGGTTGAAATAAAAAGTTACTTTTTAAAATTAAAAATTATAAAATATACATTAAATAATACTCCCTCTCCCCATGCTCCCTCCCTCCTATACCCATCAACCCTCACTCCCCCCTCCCCCCATTATTCTCAAAATAGAAATCGAAAAAAAAAGAAAACAAAATAAAAAAAACGTGAACGCGATTGGAAGGAGCCGCCCACCCCTCCCCTCGCGCACCGCCGCCGGCGTCAGAGGGTGCCCCCCCTCTTGTCACGCTGCCTCTCCTCAAATGCCCTCCCCCTCCCTCTGGGCGTGATTCCCTCTCCCACTTCATCCTCGCGCTGGACGCAGATTTCCTCCCCCCTTCTTCCTCCTCGCAACGGCGGCGAAGCCAATCCCCCTCCCTCCTCCGAAAATCAGTAAGCTTTTTATTTTATTATACTGAATTTCCTTTTTCAGTTTTTCCCTAGATTAAAATCTGAGTTATAAAAAAAAACAAATAAACAAAACATTAATTTTAGAAATCAGTTTTTATATGAATAGTATGTTAAAAGATTAGATTTTTGACTATGCAAAGACTCGATTTTTAACTATAGAAAGGTTAGATTTTAAAAAAAAATAAAAAGAAATGATTTTTCATAGTAAAAAGAAATGATTCTTATACATACAAAGATGCGATCTTTAATTTATAAAGTTATGATTTTTATCTATGTGAGGAAGCGATAAAAATGTGATTTTTATCTATATAGAGTTGAAACAAAAATATAATTTTTAAATATGTATGAAGATAAAAATAGAATTTTTATCTATATAGTAGCGGTATAAAAATTGAATTTTTATCTATATAGTAGCGGTATAAAAATAGAATTTTTATCTATATAGTAGCAGTATAAAAATGTGATTTTTATATGAGTGGCGATATAAAAATATATTTTTTATTATGAAGTTAGCATGATAAAAATATGATTTTTATATGTGTAGCAAATTAAAAATGTGATTTTTAATATAGCGATGGTAAAAATATGATTTTTAACATATACCGCGTGGAACAGATCTTGTTGGAAAGACGGCGAAGATTTTCTACACATGAAGAGTCGCGGCGTTTGGTTTAGCTCTTAGTGAGAACTCCTCACTTTTATTTTAATTTCTAGTTTGAAATATATACTAGGATGCAGATGGTGCTTAGCAGCATCCGACACCCGTCGTCCACAGACCATGGACGACTTGTTTGATTTTGTTGTGTTGTGAAAATTTTATTGTGTGATATGGAATGAAATAAAATATTTTATCGTTATAAATATTTTATAGTTAAAAATATAATTTTTAACGTGTATATATAATAAATATTTATAAACAAATCCATTGATTTGTTTATGTACACTCATTTGACTGATATTGCTTGGGACGATAAATTTTACACATCGCCCAACTGCACAAATAAAAATCTGTTTTTGTTGATTTGGAACCCCATATGGGTATTGGGATGATATTTGATGTACACTAATCCCGATTTTTTAGTTGTATGTCAATCGATGGGTTGATAGACTGTGTAAGCGTTAATTATTTATATTTAATGCTTATGCAGTTGTGTGGTGCACTCTGGATGATGGTTGATTATTTATTGTTGCTATTATATACATGTGTTGTATGGAATCCATATAATTTACATTATATGGTAATTGATTGGGCCTCGTTCCAATTTGGAAAACAAGGAATATTATAAAAGAAAATTTATGTGTTGAACAGAAAGAAAACTCATGTGTTGAATAGAAAGAAAATTCATGTGTTGAATAAAAGAAAATTCATGTGTTGAATAAAATATTCATTTATTGAATAGATTAACAAAGTTATTGAAATATATAAAGCCGTGTTGGTTAGATATGCGCCATTTGACGCGAATGATATTTATATCGATTATACTCGTTTTTATAATGAATATAGAAAAGGAAGAGATTCCAAAATATAACTTTTTGAAAATATTATCATTTATATATATATTTATGGTATGGAATATTCAATTTCGATTGGAAATTGAATATGAAGTTGAAATCGTTTTGAAAACGAATTTAAAACGATTTATAAAATACGTTTTGAAAGGAAATCAACGAAATATATGTAATATATATATATATATATATATATATATTAAATGGCCTGAATAGAACGCGCCGCGACAGTTCGCGAATTTCGACCATTGACTTCGAATGGATATTTCGGGAGATCTGACCGTCGGATTCTCCTAAAAACGGAACCATTGGGTTCGTATCGAAAAGAGCTTTCTAACAAATATTAGAGATTTGAAATATAACGGTTGGATTTGGAATTATGTCCAAATCGAATTTGGAAAAGGTCGTTGTAAGTGCTGTTCGATGGCCGTTGATGGAAATCGACTGTACGGGCCTTGATAAAATTATTAAAAATAGTAGTAATTTGTGTAAAATCATAAGAAATGATTCGTGAAGAATTGGGATGAAAAACTCCATATTTGAAAAGATAAAAATAGATTTTTATCAAAATGAACTAGTTTTGAACTAGAATTATAATCCCATTTATTTTTAAAATAAATAAAGTGGTTTGAAATGGTTTTGAAAATAACCAGAATATCCAATATATAAAGTGGAAATGGATTTGAATCAAAATTGTCTTTGGAATATTTCGATGTTGGATTTCGTGATTATACAGATATTGTTATGGAAATTTGAAAGATATATTTATATCGTTATTTCCAATACGATATTTTGTTGGTCGTAGAATTTGATATTGAATATAAGTCGATATATTTTCTATTTAGAGCCTTCTATTTAATATCAAATGGGATTTGGGTTTGTCGTGAATGGTGTCTTCATTAACACTGTTCTTAAACCCAGTTGAGAAAAAGATTAAATCTTTTTATTTAGATTTAATGAAGTATACCAATTAAATGGAATTTAAATGGAATTGAATTTGAATTGATTTTTGGATTTATCGTGACCGGTGTTTTAAATAACACTTACTTTTTAACCCGATAATTAATGGAATGTGATTTTGGATTTATAGTGAACAGTATTTTAAATGACATTGGTTCTTTAAACCAGTTAAAGATAGGATATGATTTCCCAAGTTAAATAATCATTAATATTGATTTTTGGGAAGATCAAAACCAAGTGGAGTTTTAATGAATCTTTAATTAGATTGAAATGATCGAGAATGGAGTATCACCAGTTTTGCTCTAGGCGATAGTTAAATCTTTAATTAGATTTGAACGTAAAATGGTAATTGAATTTACCGATAACACCGTGGTGTTAGATATGAAGTATTACCAGTTTTACTTCATGGGATGAATAGGTTGGGATTGGGAAATTAAAACAAATGATTACTTCGGTAAGGTTCGTTAATCCCGACTAGTTTGGATAAACCATAATTTGGTTTTAATTGATATTCATGGGAAGATTAAAGAATAAATTTAAAGAATTTATCTTTGATAAAATTTATGGGAAAATTTCCTAAAGTATAAGAATATTTGAATAAAAGAATATTCTGAATTGGAATGAGGCGTTTGTTGTGTTTGTGTAACACTTGTTTATTATATACGCGAGTTATTCAGAAAGACCGGGTTTATCCCATTCTGAATAACTGATTCGACGATGTGTCGAGGATGAAGACGGTGGTCGAAGACCGAAGGTCTTCACATCGTTTGGATAATTACTGAATATCTTGATTGGGATGTGCACCCAGGAGGAGGGAATCAGTTGGTGATCGTCCAGACGTACTTGGAGATCGATAGATATGCGAGGTACAAGGTGCCTCCGGTTTCGTTCAGACCCAGAACGAACTTGTAATTGGACTGTGTGTCTGACATTGGATTTATTCTGTGTTGATTGATCTCTATTAAATATACATCTGTTTGGTGGCGGAGAATTTATTCTCTTGCTTAACACCCTTCTCTGAGACGTACGAGCTTAGAGGTTATATATTGATGGATATCAATCGCATGGAGTGAATTGCCTGTGTGGCATGCCTAAGTGGTAAATGATCAAGGCTTTTGTTGAAAAGAAAAGTCTTGTGGTTGATGATCAAAGCACGGCCTGTGTGTCATAGCTTTGTGTAGTGTTGATTCGCGAGCCTCACACCCCAGTTGTGAACCAGAAACGGGAGAGGACCTCAGGGAGGGCATGCGTTTCCTTCTAGCTAGGGTGGTGTCAGTGACCTACCAACCCTGACATTTATATTATTTTCACCTGTGTGGTTGTTGGATTGCGAGGCGCCTCGGATATATCGGTGACTGTGTGGAGCCGATGGAGTCATTTGGCTCATTTACGCCCCAAAGGGCGGGGAAACGCAGTGTTCAGGCATTTTATTCCACATCGGTGGACCGGCCCTGACAATCCAAGGGTCGATGCGCACTGACCCTGAGGCTCGGGCTAGAGAGTCTCGAAGCCGGTGAGGACGGTCCCTTGCCTCGGTTCATAGATGGAAACCCAATTTCCAATACGTGACTTTGCGGTTTTTTGATTGTAGAGCCTAGTATGGCGACATAGTGGTATGGGGCACTTATGCCGTCTATGATTGATACTTATGACACTATACACTTATAGTAATAATAAAACATGAAATTTCATGTACCAAGCATTCTTGGCTATTATAAGGTAAAAACCCTATCCTTTGGCTTGCGTTGCATTGTGTGATGGGACCTGGGTCTTATAATAGCTTCATTTTTCTTTATTTAACATTGCTCTGTTTGTTTTATGCACTGGTATTCTTGGGAGGAAACCCGTTCCGTGTTATACGGCGTGGTCATTTGATTTACCTAACTTTAAAATAAAGATTAATAACCGTTTTAGTTCTCACACCAGTCACATGACAGACCTAAAGTTTATTGTTTTAACCTAAACTCTGGGCACCCCTATTTTCCTCACGGGTAGCTAGTAGTTTTGGTTTTGCAGATTAATATTCAAAGGATCCTGATTTACAGCTGGAACGATATCCGGAAAGCTGTATATCCGTATATCTCTTTCAGTTGTGTTTTGTATTATTTTCCGCTACTATGTAATGTATTGTAATCTCTGATATTTTGTGATGTATATTATTTATTCATACTCTGCGTATTCTTGTATTCTAATGGAATTGTTGTAATTAACAATGAAATGTTCTTCTATTTGCGTTCCGATGTGGCTTGTCCCCAAAGCAATCCGTTCTTTCTTTACCGGGGAAGTTACGGGTTCTTACAAAAAAGAAGAGCATATTTTAGAATTATTGTTATTTTTTTGTTCTGTCCGCCTTGTTCTATATATAGGTTTGGGAATGCCAGTTAACGGTTGTAACGCTTAGAAAGTTTGCGACTCTTTGACCAAGTGATGCAATCATTTTATTAGTGTTTCCATTTGATTTTGAATGGAAAAACTGTTTCGTCTGAATATTTACCACATCCAATTGTCATTGTCATCTGCCACCTGACAATTGAAAAGTGCCTCTAATATGCCTCAAATGTCCATTTGTCCATGTCGTGGGCGTGGGTTTGGACTCGATCTCGGGCATGGGTACGAACATGAGCCCGGGCGCGCGCGGGCATTGCAACACCCGGTAAGATGGTCTTTTCTTTAATGTATCTCGTCTCATGGGAACTATAATATGTCCTTATTTCAATATATAACCATATAGTATTTATTACATACTAGGATATGCGACTATGCATATTCCAAGACATCTAATACATAAAATAGTCATTCGTTTCTAGTAATCCCTCACAGGAATGAGTATTTTCTTATTTTTTTTTTAATTTAATGAAATATTATCGCATTGTTATAGAGCACAAAGGCCTTGAATTATCCTAGTGATTATATATTTGACTTACTAGCGAATCAGTAGCTTGTTAGTCCTTGAACTGTAAGATTTTTGTGTATGTCTGCTACATAGATAACACACAGTAATATTTCTTATCTTCCTTGGTTTTCTGCTCGTGTTCTTTTTTTTTTTTTTTGATGAACACCAGCTTGATTTCATGAGTGTTTAGAGGATTTTTAGCCTCAGTAATTCTCTTGAAGTGGCGCCTTCATACTTACGTATGTGATTCTGCAAAGTGTATCCTGCAATACTCCACTTGATTCTCTTTTTAGCCAAGTATAGACATCATTAAAAGATATTACTCTATCCTTCGGCGATTCGTGCATTGATTTATCATAGGAATGGTTATAATGTTAACAGTGCTGCCAAGTTTTTCTTGAACTTAGTTATCCCTCTAAACCTAGTTCTTGGGATCTCCGGTCTACTACGTAGGGTTTCCATTGAGGTAATTTTTTTAGTTTATAGGCTTTACGCCATTCCCTTCGATAAGATTTGAACTTTCTCTCTTGGAAAGCCTTTTATAAGTGGATTCGCTATGTTATCTTTTGATCTTATGTAATCTATAATGATTACTCCATTAGGGAGAAGCTATCTTACAATTCTGTGTCTGGACGAATATATGTAGACTTTCCATTATAAAGTTCGCTATTTTCTCTACCAATAGCAGATTGTTTGTCATACTGTATACTTATTAGCGATCTGGGTTTTCCCCAATTTGGAATATCTTCTAAGAAATCTAGAAGCAATTTAACTTCTTCCTTGGCTTTGTCTAATGCAATGAATTCTAATTCAATTGTAGATCTTGATATACAAGTTTGTTTGGAAGATTTCCAAGATACTGCCCTGTTATCCAAACAGAACACATATCCACTTGTGGACTTTGTGTTTGCTGCCCCAATGATCCAATTTGTGTCGCAATATCCTTCTACCATAGATGATCTCCTGAATAATGTAGTCCATAATTTTACGTATATTTCAGATATCCTAATACTCGAATTATTGATTTCCAGTGATTCTTTCCTAAGTTTTTTTTAATCCAGCTAAGTTTGCTTATAATGCTATGTTTGGTCTAGTATAGTTCATAAAGTTCATAATGTTGCCTAATATACTAGAATACTCAATTTGATAGATACTATAAGCACTATTTTTGTTTAAGTCTATAAGTGATTTTGCAACAATTATGCTATGTTTCTTATTTTTTCTAATATATTATCAATGTTATGTGATGGAGACAATAGATATCCTTGTGGGCTTTAATTTATTCTTATACCGAGAATTACATTGTATTCCAATATCTTTCATGTCAAATCTGGCAGAGAGAATTCTTTATTGATGTTATTATATCTTTATGGCTTCCTAGTTTGAGTAGAGGATCAACATATAGACACATGATAACATATCCTTTATCTGCAATTTTTTCTTTAAAAACATTTGTCACATTCATTTATACAAAAATCCACTTGATGTCGTTATTTCATCAAAATTTTCATACCATTGTTTTGGTGTTTGTTTATGCCTATTGTAACACCCTATATTTTTTAGATAATGAAAAAAGAATAACTTAATTAAATATTAAATAAAATGGACTGTACCATTGCGTCCGTCTCGAAATTCTGGTCAAGGTAGACACCTGGTTTGCATAAATCGAACCCCGTATGAAGAAGTTATTAAGGTTGGAAGTTTGTATAAGCGTAGGAAGAATATATATACACACATTAGATTCAGAAATTCAAAAATAGGTCCAAAAACTCAAAAATCGGTTCAAAATTCAAAATTTCGGAAGGCGGCAGATTCCCTGCCCAGGTGGGTCGACCCCCTCAAGGGTGGGTCGACACCATGGTCGACCCCCTCAAGGGTGGGTCTACCCACCTACGGAAGATTTTGGCAGATTAGGGTTTTTGAGTTTTTGGACTATTTTGATAGCTTTTGGTCAAATCTGAGGGTCCTGGTTGCTCCATACACCTATAAATAAGACCCTAGACCTAGCCTTAACCCTCATAATTTGACGGCTATGTTGGAGCTCTGCCATTACTCCCTTTCTCCTGAAATCTATTCTAAAAATTAAAATATTAGCCTAGGAAAATTATGAATCCAGATCTAGAAGAGAGAATCAACATTAATAAAATGATTATTGAATCATGAAAGTAAGGTAAACTTCTAGATCCAATCTACTCATATTCTTCCTACTTTCTTTCCCTTATCTCTTAATGAAAATAGTTAATCCATGGTTATTAGGTTTCAAATTAAACTACAGGGGAAAGGAAAACCATGGATGATAGAATGGACCAGATCCAAAATTTTGGGAAAGCATGAAAGGTGAGTGGATTTAAGCCATATTATTTTAGATAATGGTACATAATCGTTTAGCATTCCCCTTTTTATTAATTGTGAAATTGCCAGATTAATTATAAATTGCTATTGTAACGAGTTGAAATGTTAATATGAATATGTCAAGAAATTCCTATGCTGAATTGGCTAAAGTATTGAATGTTTACATGTTGGAGAAAATAAACTTGTTAGGATATAAATAACCAATTCATTGATTGTAATTACATGATTTACTTGTGGCATATTATTGAGTGATTGACCTGTAACTTGCTAGATTTGAATAATTCTCCGATTAAATGCTTACATGTCAAAAATTAGAATTAAATACATGTTAAAAGGGACATGAGCCAAAATATAGGCATAACTTGATGACATGTAAATTGGATTACAATAAACATATGAAGAGGATAATATGCCAAAAATTTACTTGGAAAAAAGGGACAACTATTAAAATATGAACATGCCTAAATACACAGTAATTTGGAATTGTAACGCCATAGACACGAGGTTAGATTGCTCTTATGATAGAAGTCTACCATGACCCGCCCGACATATCCAGCATTCACAAGTGATAAATCTAATATGATAGGTCTAAGTGCATAACTAAAAATGGTGCTAAGGCACGAGGCTAAGTCGAGTTTTGGTAGAAGTCTGCCCGACAAATCCAGCGTCCACAAGTGTAGGCTTAATGTGAGAGTTCTAGGCATATGTATGCACAAATATATGTATATAAAAAGATATGAATAAATGGAAATGATGGTAATTAAATGCCTAACTCAAAAAATAAGAAAGGAAGGGATGTGATGAACTAAGTTAGTGTGATATGAAGGAAAAGTGATGTATTTCCCTAAATGACCTATTTCTGAGAACGTGGTTGCAAGTAAGCTACATTAAATAAAGTAAGAAAAGTAAAGAAATTACTTGCTACCACTAATTTAGATGGGAAGACATTATGAAAATAAATCATTGATTCCTTCTATCAAACTGATAAGGTGCATAAAGTGTTTTCCTTAATTAAAATAAGGAACATATATTGCATCGAATGAAGAATACTCAGTAAAAGAAAATGGTTTAAAAGGGGAATGATAATCACCTATTATAAATACATAACATTAATTAAAATGTTGTATAATAGGTAGACTTGTCCTAAGGACAAGTGAGGGATTATAACTTAGGTTATGATACACTAATAAGTAAATTGGATTATTGGTGAAATAAGATAAGGGACACTTAATTGTAAATTAAGTAATCAGAAAAGGGAAAAACCTGTAATCAATTAAGAAAAGGGGGAAAATATATTGTACTTAATTATAAATTAAGTGATCCGTAAACTTAGAGGTCTGAAACCCACTGATAAGAATAACATGTTCAGACTTGTCCTGGGGACAAGGGGAAATTATAACATAGGTTATAATAAAGGGGTAGAGAAACTTATTAATGGGCCTTTATTAATAGAACTAAGTTTATAAGCAAACAACGATAAATTGTATTGACGATGTAAAGTGAAATTATGATTAAATGAAAAAGAATGAGGAAAACTTAGGAAACAAGTTATATTTCATCATAAATGGTAAGTGACATGTTAATTGGAAAACATGTGAATTGAGATATACTTAATTACATATTAAGTAAATCATGTTATTGTAATCAAACAAGAATATAAAAGAGATTGTGGATTACAGACCTTGGGCCACAATCCAGAGAATAACATGTGGTGGGCTTATTAATAAACTTAAATGGGTTAAGTTATATGACTGAAATTAATAAGCAATAGAAACTTGGTAATTTGAATAAGAATTTAATATGAATGGGAATAACCAAGTTAAACGAAAACCCGGGGAGGTAAGGAAAGCGCGTAAAAGAATTTTTAGACATATGGTCTAACAACATATTAAAGTGAGGCGGTTGGGCTAGCCCATATGTTTGATGGTGAATAACTCAACGGGGTAGATCATCGAGGTTTTATAAGGCACGAGGGGAGCATACATTCATCTAATTGTTTTGACGGCTCCAAAAGACTGGAAGGGGAAGCACACGGCTTCCTGAGGTACGCAAGGTGCTCCTAGTAGTCCTCTGTGCGGTGACAGATGACTTAGGCTGTGCTCGCAAAGGCTGGGTTTGTGCGTAACCACTAGGTGGGTGGGCCTTGACTGCAGAAGTAGCTATGCAGTCAGAATGTTGTGACGTGGTGACACCAGGGTGATTCGGCGGTTGCCTCAACGAGGAGACGGAGGGTCATGACAAAGGATTGTAGATCGTCGGATACCCGTCATCGACTGCCAGTGGGATGCGAAAAGACTAGAGCTAAACCCAAGATACCATTTCACCCTTCACTATCGGGGTAAGGGGTTGAGGGGAGGCGCCAAATGGATGTTTAGATTGTGTGTTATTAGAGGCATGTCGCTTAGCTCTTGTTGTCTTTACTAGTTGAGGGAGGGCCCTAAGTGAGGCCATAGCCACCGTGAAATAGACCCTAGGAATATCTGTAGAGGCTCTTAAGACGGGCCTGTACAGGTATGGGAAAGCTCCGAATCGAGTTCTATGTTTCTCGCATCACCATGCCATGGAACTCGGTGCAGATTAGAGGACGTGCGATTGAGGAATCGAGTACAATTGAAGATATGTATGATGGACAGTCTAGATACATGCATGTCGGCTCTGGGTGGTTTATCGTAGACTTGAGGGCATTTACTCCGGTATGAATTCTGATTCGAACAAAGGTGTCAGTCCGTACGTTCGTGTAGCATAGTAATGAGAGAAATATGCGGAACGTAGTATTGTTACCTGAACGTCACTACGGTGTAGGACGAGGGACTGTGTATATTTCGATGGTGTTACAGTGGAGATCGTGCGAGTGGGGTACCATGGGGTGTACCTTAATATTGGGGGTAGCTACATATATATTGTATTAGGTTAATCCACTAGGAAGTAAATGGGTGCGATGTGTGTGTAAGCCTTGAGTGTTGTTAACCCAAGTAACCTAATAAATAAGAAAATATGATTGAACTTTATATGTAGGATTATCCAAAGTGTATAGTTTAAATCCAGTCACTGGAACTTGTGTTCTGACCCCCTCCTCATAACATACTCGCAGGTTAGATTTGTGGCTGGGACATTATAGCCTTAGATACTAGTTAGGAAGTATTATTAATACGGTAAGGCTATATTTTGATTATACTATATTTTATCCATTCCGCTGTGAGATGTTATTTGAGATTTGACATATTTTATATCTCTGTCTTTTCTGCAGGATATCAGAGCAACTCAATCCGAGTTTTGATAGATTGGAGTTTTTGAAAAAAAATCGGTTTGTCGGAATTCGGGTTGTCACATCTGGTATCAGAGCTTAGGTTTAGGATTCCTATATAAATAGTGAGTGAATGTATTTGTATTTATAAAAATATATTATATATATACCTAGGTCCATAGAGGAACCCACTAAATATAAATAGTATAATGTGGTAAGAAATGGGATGTTTGTTCTGTATACTAAAGGAAGGAATACGAGACCCTTAGGTATTCTGGGTGGAAAGTGTACAATGTATTTTGTATGGAAGGAAGATGAACCCCATATGATTAGTATTTTGGGTTAAGTGGGTTTGGCAGTAAAACCTTACAGATTGGAAAAGGTTAAAAAAGAGAAAAACAAAACGGATTGGGAATATATATATATATATATATATATATATATAGTTGAGAGAATTGACCTCGGGGAGTGTCTAGGAAAGCCTAGAAAATTGGAAACCCGCTTTGAGTCCAACCCCATTGTTAACTTTTAAGAACTTGAAATTGTAAAAGTTTTGGGGAAAGATTTTATGGTGTTTTCAAATTTTAATCTTAAAAGTTATTGTTTTAAAATATGTAAAGAAGTACATATTGAGTTTTAATGTAAAATTCTCTCAGTAAAAAGGCGCATATTATAGAGCATGTATAGCTCACTAATTTTCTTGTTATATTTCATACAAGAGTTTTTAATAAAGAAAGAATTGAAATCTCTATTCTTATGATAATCCTTTTTGGATAAATTATTTTGATAAGATAATTTAGTTGGGTGGACAAAATAAGTGTAGAAATTAAGAATAGAGTGGACGTTTGCACCTTGTAGTAATAGACTAAACCGACTTTATAGGTAAGAACAAGTCATAAACCCGATGGAGAAAATAGTTGTCCATATCTACTCTAGTTTTGTGATTTGAAAAAAAAATGATTTACATTTTTTAAGATGACAAGTTTTTATGATTTGGCAAAAGTAAGTTTTCATGAGGAAAATAAAGTTTTGACACTTTTAATTTTTGGGAAGAAAATTTAAATGAAAAAGAAAGGCCAAACCGTGTTTTAAAATTATGGACTAGATAAGGATTAGTGCCTACGAAAGACGGGAAAAGTTTTGAGGCTATAAAGTAAATAGTGAGAATTATCTTGAAATAATAGTAAGTTCCCCTAGAATGTGTAAGCGTTGAAAAGCCTAGGTGTTGCTTGAAATAATTATTGGTACACAGCCAGGACTAGTGATGACTACTATATAGTAAAAATGGGCAAGTAAGTGTTTAGATCCTGTTATGGGTAAAACCCGATACTGCATTTCAGTTGGGATCGTTTCATTATTTGGTTCTTGTTGGGTAGTTAGGGTAACACCTAAACCTGTCGTAGATCCCATAGTTTGGACTTTTCTGTCTGAGGGGGGACATAGTCCCGAGATTCTTGGCCATTAGTAGTAGCTGTGTATGGTGTCTGTTCTCCTGTTTTAGTTGAAAGACTAGAAGACTTATTTAAATTTAAACTAAGATCAAATGATTAAATAAGCTAAGAAAAGTGAAAAGGTACAACTATGAAGGAAACAACAAATTCAGTAAAGCAACAAACATGATAAATTATGAGAAAAGATGGATAAAGATAAAAATTTCCAAGATAAGATGAAAAAGAAAATCAGTAACAAAAGAAAATTTTCTTATGTGGGATGTGCTTGGAAAGGAAAATAGGAGAATATTTACAATAGTTTCATAAAATCCAAGTACGGTGGGAAAAAGGTATATAAAAGAAAAATGGAAGATTTGAAAATTTTCGTTTTCCACCTTTTTGAAGCATAAGAAATCGAATTTAGAAAATTAGATTTTTCAGAAATTCGAAAAATAAAGTTGGTTAGTAGGATTATGGATGCAACAATTGAATGAATTATGCTCTTACTCAGTCAGAGTGTGGGAAAATTTAGATGAAAAAGCATTTTTATTTTCAAAATATTGCATTCATGTAGAGCTGCCAGTATATTTAGGATGTGAGCATCATATTTTAAAATGATTTTTGAAAAATTTGCATACACATAGGAGGTACCGCTTAGGCATACATGCATTATTATGTTGTACTTCACTTTTCACAAGTGCACAACGTTTGCAAATATTGGACGCACACATGATGGATGTATATTATGCGAGGGGTTAATTGATTTTACCCTTATTAAATTTCAGGGACAAAATTTCCTAAGGGTGGGAGAATGTAACACCCCATATTTTTAAGATAATGAAATAAGAATAACTTAATTAAATATTCAAAATTAAGTAAAATGGACTGCTCCATTGCGTCTGTCTCAAAATTATGGTCAAGGTAGACACCTGGTTTGCGTAAATCAGACACCGTATGAAGAAGTTATTAAGGTTGGAAGTTTGTATACGCGCAGGAAGATTACATATATATACATTGGGTTTAGAAATTCAAAAATGGGTTAGAAATTCGAAAATCAGTTCAAAATTCAAAATTTCGGAAGGCGGCAGATTTCCCGCTCAAGTGGGTCGACCCCCACAAGGATGGGTCGACACCATGGTCGACCCCCTCAAGGGTGGGTCTACCCACCTACGGCAGATTTTGGCAGATTAAGGTTTTTGAGTTTCTGGACGATTCTGGTAGCTTTTGGTCAAATCTGAGGTTCTTGGTTGCTCCATACACCTATAAATAAGACCCTAAACCTCATAATTTGGTGGCTACGCTGGAGCTCTTCCATTACTCTCTCTCTCCTCAAATCCATTCAAAAAATTAAAATATTAGCCAAGGAAAATTATGGATCCAGATCTGGAAGAGCGAATCAACATTAATAAAAAGATTATTGAATCACGAAAGCAAGGTAAACTTCTAGATCCAATCTATTCATATTATTCCTATTTTTTCCCTTCTCTTTTAATGAAAATAGTCAATCCACGGTTATTAGGTTTCAAAACAAATTAAAGGGGAAAGGAAAACCATGGACGATAGAATGGATCAGATCCAGAATTTGGGGAAAGCACGAAAAGTCAGTGGATTTAAGCCATATTATTTCAGACAATGGTACATAATCGTTTAGCATTCCCCTTTTTATTAATTGTGAAATTGCCAGATTAATTATAAATTGTTGTTGTAATGAGTTGAAATGATATGAATATGTCAGGAAATTCCTATGTTGAATTGGCTAAAGTATTGAATGTTTACATGTTGGAGAAAATAAACTTGTTAGGATATGAATAGCCAATTCAGTGATTGTAACTACATGATTTACTTATGGCATATTATTGAGTAATTGTCTTGTGACTTGCTAGATTTGAATAATTATCTGATTAAATGCTTACATGTCAAAAATTAGAATTAAATACATGTTAAAAGGGACATCCGCCAAAATATAGGCATAACTTGACAACATGTAAATTGGACTACAGTAAACATATGAAGGGGTTAATATGCCAAAAATTTACATAGAAAAAAGGGATAACTATTAAAATATGAACGTGCCTAAATACACAGTGATTTGGAACTGTAACGCCTTAGACACGAGGTTAGATTGCACTTATGATAGAAGTCTGCCGGGACCTGCCCGGCATATCCAGCATTCACAAGTGGTAAATCTAATGTGACAGGTCTAAGTGCATAACTAAAAATGGTGCTAAGGCACGAGTTTAAGTCGACTTGTGGTAGAAGTCTGCCCGGACCCGCACGACAAATCTAGCGTCCACAAGTGTAAGCTTAATGTGAGAGGTCTAGGCATATGTATGTACATATATATAAATATATGTATATAACAAGATATGAATAAATTGCAATGATGGTAATTAAATGTCTAACTCAGAAAATAAGAAAGGAAAGGATGTGATGAACTGAGTTAGTGTGATAACCTATTTCTGAGAACGTGGTTGCAAGTAAGCCATGGTAAATAAAGTAAGAAAAGTAAAGAAATTACTTGTTACCACGAATTTAGATGGGAATACGTTATGAAATAAATCACTGATTCCTTCTATGAAACAGATAAGGTGCATGAAGGGTTTTCCTTAATTAAAATAAGGAACATATATTACACTGAATGAAGAATACTCAGTAAAAGAAAATGGTTTAAAAGGGGAATGATAATCACCTATTAAAAATACATAACATTAATGATAATATTGTATAATAGGTAGACTTGTCCTAGGGACAAGTGAGGGATTATAACTTAGGTTATAATAAACTAATAAGTAAATTGGATAACTGGTGAAATATGATAAGGGACACTTAATTATAAATTAGGTAATCAAAAAAGGGGGAAACCTGAAATCAGTTAAGAAAAGAGGGAAAATATATTGTACTTAATTATAAATTAAGTAGTCCGTAAAATTGGAGGTCTGAAACCCGCTGATAAGAATAACATGTTCAGATTTGTCCAAGGGACAAGGGGAAATTATAACATAGGTTATAATAAAGGGGTAGAGAAACTTATTAACGGGCCTTTATTAATAGAACAAAGTTTATAAATAAACAATGATAAGTTGTAATGATGATGTAAAGTGGAATTATGATTAAATGAGAAAGAATGAGGAAAACTTATGAAATAAGTTATATTCAATCATAAATGGTAAGTGACATGTTAATTGGAAAACATGTGAATTGAGATATACTTAATTACATATTAAGTAAAACATGTTATTGTTATCAAACAAGAATATAAAATAGATTGTGGATTACAAACCTTGGGCCACAATCTAGAGAATAACATGTTGTGGGCTTAATAAACCTAAAGGGGTTAAGTTATATGACTGAAATTAATAAGCAAGAGAAACTTGGTAATTTGAATAAAAATTCAATATGAATGGGAATAACCAAGTTAAATGGAAACCCGGGGAGGTAAGGCAATCGCGTAAAAGAATGTTCAAACATAGGGTCGAACAACATATTAAAGTGAGGCGCTTGGACCAGTCCGTACGTGTGATGGTGAATAACCCAACGAGGTTGATCATCGAGGTGTTATAAGGCTTGAGGGGAATGTACATTCATCTAATTGTTCTGACGGCTCCAAAAGACTAGAAGGGGAAGCATGCGGCTTCCTAAGGTACGTAAGATGCTCCTAGTAGTCCTCTGTGCGGTGATTGATGACTCAGGTTGTGCTCGCAGAGGTTGGGTCTGCACGTAACTACTAGGTGGGTGGGCCTTGACTATAGAAGTAGCTATGTAGTCAGAATGCTATGATGCGATGACACCAGGGTGATTCGGCGGTTGCCTCAACGGGGAGGCGGAGGGTCACGACTAAGGATAGTAGATTGTTAGATACCCGTCATCGACTGCCTGTGGGATGCAAAAAGACTAGAGCTAAACCCAAGATACCATTTCACCCTTCACTATCGGGGTAAGGGGTTGATGGGAGATGCCAAATGGATGTTTAGATTGTGTGTTATTAGGGTCATATCGCTTAGCTCTTGTAGTCTTTACTAGTTGAGGGAGGAGCCTAGGTGAGGCCATAGCCACCGTGAAGCAGACCCTAGGAATATCTGTGGAGGCTCTTAAGACGGGCCTGTACACGTATGGAAAAGCTCCTGACCGAGTTCCGTGTTTCTTGCATCGCCCTGCCATGGAACTCGGTGCACATCATAGGACGTGCGATTGAGGCATCGAGCTACAATTGAAGATATGTATGATGGACAGTCTAGATACATGCATGTCGGCTATGGGTGGTGTATCGTAGATTTGAGGGCATTTACTCTGGTATGAATTTTGATTCATACAAAGGTGGCAGTCCGTACGCTTGTGTAGCATTGTAATGAGAGATATATGCGGAATGTAGTATTGTTATCTGTACGTCACTACGGCGTAGGATGCGGGACTGCGTATATTTCGATAGTGTTACGGTGGAGACCGTGCGAGTAGGGTACCATGGGGTGTACCTCAATATTGGAGGTAGCTACATATATACTGTATTAGGTTAATCCACTGAGAAGTAAATGGATGTGATGTGTGTGTAATCCTTAAGTGATGTTAACCCAAGTAATCTAATAAATAAGAAAATATGATTGAATGGTATATGTAGGATTATCCGAAGTGTATTGTTTAAATCCAGTCACCAGAGCTTGTGTTCCGATCCCCTCCTCATAACATACTCGCAGGTTAGATTTGTGGCAGGGACATGATAGTCTTGGATACTGTTCAGAAGTATTATTAATACGGTAAGGCTATATTTTGATTATACTATATTTTATCCATTCCGCTGTGAGATATTTTCTGAGCTCTGACATATTTTATGTCTCTGTCTTTTCTACAGGATACCAGAGAAACTCAATCCGAGTCTCGATAAATTGGAGTTTTTGAAGAAAAAAAATCGATCTGTCAAAGTTCAGGTTGTCACACCTATACAATATTTTACTAGTTTGCATAATTTTTCTTCATTTCTTGCTTTTATGAAACCCTCTAGTTGTTTTACGTAAATATCTTCTTTGAAATCACCAGTTAGAAACACCGTTTTAATATCAATTTTATGTACTTTCAATTGTAGTAACTATGTGATTTCTATCAGCATTCTAGTGGAAGTTATTCGTGTTATAGGAGAATATGTGTCAAAGTAGTTTAACTCTTCCTTTTGCCTATAACCACGTACCACAAGTCTTGCTTTATATTTATCTATTGAGCCAGGAGGTTTTGATTTTCTTTTAAAGATCCATTCATTACCCAATGCTTTGCATCCTTGAGGTAGAACAACTAATTCCCATGTACGATTTTTCATAATAGATTCTGTCTCACTATTAATGACTTCCTTCCAGTATAGAGCCTCAAAGGAGGACATTGCCTGGTTATATGTTAGTGGTGCATTTTCTAACATTAAGGCATAAAAGTCATGTCCAAAAGATTTTGAAATCCATTTCCTTTTACTTTTTCTTGGTTCCTCCGATTTTACATCATTTTCTTCTTATGATTTTTCACGACTTTTTACATCATTATGATTATATGAATAAGAAATTTCTTTTTCTTCATTCTTATTATGCTTGATAGATTATTTTAAATGGTAAATATGTTCGATAAATCTTGCATTTTTCGACTCATTGATGATATTCACATAAATATCATTGATTTCGTAATTATATTCTAGGAATCGATGTGTAGCACTGTTTTGTGTGTATCGTATGAAAGCATAATCTATTGAATTTTGTCCAATTTTGATCTTCTTTTGTTTAGGTACCTCTATTTTCGCAAGATACACCCACACCCTTAAGTATTTGTAGGATGATGTCATGTTTTTTCATAGTTCGTGAGGAGACATTGAAGTTTTCTTTTAAGGCACTTTATTCAGAATGTGATTAGAAGAAAGTATAGCTTCTCCCTAGAAGTTATCTGGTTGACTGGAACTTATGAGTAAAACGTTCATCATATCTTTAAGAGTACGATTTTTCCGTTTTACTACACCATTTGATTGAAGGGAACATGGAATCGTTGTTTGATGAATTATGCCATTTTCACATAGAATTCCTCGAATGGAAATTCATATTCATCTCTCCTATCACTTCTTAAGGTTTTGATTTTCTTGTTTAATTGATTTTCAACATCTGTCTTGTGTTACCGAAAATTTCAAATGCCTCATCTTTACTTCTCAATAAGTACACATAATAATATCTGATACAGTCGTCTATGAAGGTTATGAAATATCTTTTCCTTCCACGAGATTGATACGTTTTCAAGTCACATTCATTTGTATGTATAATGTTTAAGGGCTTAGTATTCCTTTTGATAGGGTAAAAGGAAGTTCTAGTCATTTTTTTCCTTAGTGCCTATTTCATATTTATAATTTAATTTTATTGTAAACATAGGTATATAATCTAATTTAATTATTTTTCGTAATGTATCAAAATTAATTTGGCCTAATCTGACATGCCATATATTAAAGGATTCAACGATTTAGACAGAAGAATCAATTTTATTATCACAATCCTTATGTACAAGAGTCATTGCATTCATCTTAAACAAGCCATCGCTCACAAAACCTTTTCCTACATAAACTCCATTCTTTGATAAACCAAAATTATTGGAAACAAAAACCAACTTGGTGCAAGTTTTTTTATGAAGTGAACCAGAAACTAAATTTTTTGAATCCCTGGGACGTGTAGGACATCATTTAGTGTAAGCTCTATTCCAATGGTCATTTTCAAAATGATTTTGCCCTTTTTGTCCACTTTTGATGTGGAGGAGATTCTCATAAACTGTTCATTTTGTGTCACAGTTTTGTAGTTGGAAAACATCCATCTGTTGGCGTAGGTATGTCTTGTGGCACCAGTGTCCACAAACCATTATTTGGTATTGCCAATCAAGTTGTGTTTATAAATAACTACAGAAAAAAATCCATTTATGAATTATCAGTAGTGAGTTTCTCGCATTCAGTGATATTTGCTTGTTCTCTCTTCTTCTTAGGACCTCGACATTCGCTTGCATTATGCCTTTACTTCCTACAGTTTTGGCAGGACCCTTTGAATTTCTTTGCATTTTTCTTTTGTGTTCTCATGTATGCTTATTGTTCTTCTCAGCCTCGACCACATTTTCCTTTGGCACAATTACGTTGCTTGATTTTTTTTCCTGATTTCCTACTGTTCTCTTCGATCTTAAGTTTTAAAAAAAAGATCTTCCATTGTCGTTTTCTTGCGTTTATACTTCAGATAATTCTTGAAATTTGATGGAGGTAACTTTTTAGTTGCAGCAGCCACTTAAAATGACTCGCTTAATGACATTCCTTCATCATAGATTTCATGAAATATCACCTACAACTCCGGGAGTTGACTGATAACAGTTTCAACATCTATCATTTTGAAATCGAGGAACTTTCCGACAATGAATTTCTTCATTCCAACATCCTCCATTTTATACTTTTTATCCATAAAAGCCCAAAGTTGCTTTGATGTATTCACTGTGCAACACAAATTATACATACTATTATCAAGTCCATTTAACATGTAGTTTTTCAGATGCAGTCCGAACTTTTCCAAATGTTGAGTGCTTCGACTGTCATTACATCAAGCTTCAGATCATTTACTTCTGGAGAATCATCATTGAGATACTTTGCAAGGTTTGGAGTTGTCAAGTAGAACAACATTTTCTGTTGTAGTGCATGAAATCTACTCCAGTGAATTTTTCTGGCCACTCACCATGCGATAAAGTGACAGTGGTTGTTGGGACCATTGTTCTGTTCTCAGTGGTGACCACTTGTGGCTTTGTTGCTAATGTATTATTGTCTTAGCCGTTGTCTACAATACAATGACTCTAATTAGTGATTGGTTAATATTTATACAATATTGTTTCAAGATTGTTAGGGAAAAATAGTAAATATGCGACAAAACTATTGTAGAAAAGTATTTGTGAAGTTTTTGCAAAACAAACTAATTCAATTATACAGCAGAAAAAATAATCTGCAAATGGTTAGCAAAAACTATGTCAATTTATATTTTAGAAATTTTTTGTAAAGATTTGCAAAAACCATGTTTACTTCCGTAATAGAAAACAATTGCAAATAATTTGCAGAAATTTATTTGTAAAGATTTTGCAAAAACTATTATAAAGATTCAGTAATACGTACGGTACCTTTTAGTTTATCCGAGTCCATAATTCTCTATTTCCTTAAAACAATATTGCTCCTTCTATGGCGCAAAAGGTTGATGTGCAACTATTTCTCAAAATAAAACAGACCTACCCTGCAAAACTGCGATGGAATTTGCAAAACTTGACATATGCATGAGAGTAATTAAGAGCATAGTTTAATGAGGAAGAAGAAGAGCAGATTTTAGAATTATTGTTTTTTTTGAAGACAAGGGTACTTATATTACAATCAAACGACTACAAAGAGGAGTTCGAGCTGACAACAAATACAAGAACACAAACACCTAACGAATACTAAACAAAATAAAAGCCAGCTCGAACAAAATGAAGAACACACTACCAACACATACAACATAGAAAAACACAACAATAAAAAAACCACTAAAATAAAAAAACCAGAGAGATAACACTAGGCAGACCACAAAATAACTAGCATACAAACCAATCTGCAGCTACTAAAGAACTGTGTCCACCATACACGAAACCAACTGTTAAAGCTCAAGCAGAATACCAAGACAATTGCTGAATGACACAACAAAAATACTTCAGTACCACCAAAGAAGCCCAAGCAGGGAAATAAATCTTCATTCATTAAGAAGAACCATGCAGCAAAGGAGCAACAGAACAACTCCAAGACAAAGATCAACGATTAAACTGCAACATCAAGAACAAAAAATCCACTTTACTACATAACTAAACAAGCTCTTCAAACCAAGTCAAAACTACCAACAGAGATTAACTAGCCAAGCAACACTAATAAAAATAAAACCCAGGAGACTATTTGTCAATGACACCACCATTAGATACTTTACTTATATTTCCTCCACCTTTAGATTTTCTTGACTTGGATCGAGTTAACATTTGATGCACAAGTTTATCCCATTCCGGGTTATCCTTAACCAATGGTTCGTCAGATGCAAACTGATAATCCTTTTTGTGAACACTGGTATTAAATTTCATTTTCCTCCTCTTGAAACTGTTTGTTGAGCTATAAGAACTATAAGAGCTATCTGAATCGTACATGAAAATATCATTGTTTAGAGGATCCTCACTATTTTTAACTTTACCATAATCTCCAATATAATCCATTCTAGCAGTCTTGTTTTTCTCTTCACAATTACCTAATGCTTTAGCAAACTCATTAGACTGCTCACATGAGTCATTCCTAAACCTTTTATCTTCTAAATTCTCTGTTGGATTGTTATTTCTACTAACCTCACCATTTTACACTTCTATCTTAATACACTCATTACATTTCTCCTGCAATTCTCCAACACACAACAGATTATTTCCCTCTTTAGCTTGCAGAGCATCCTTAACCTCATCTATCATTATTGATGTAGAATTGATAACTTGTGAATTTTTATTTCCAGATCTTTCAGAATTTTCCATTTTCTAATGGAAATCAGAGACATCTAAATCCATCTCTTTCACTGCAGTTGAGTTTAATTTTGGAGTCCAAACTTTCATAAATTTACAAACTTCATTTGTGTGACCAAACACTTTACATTCAGAACAAACAGAAGGCACCCATTCGTAAACTACTCTTTGCCATACAATATCTCCATTAGAGCATTGAACAGGAATGTACTCTGGAAATTGAAAGTCAATATTCACCTCAACAAGAACTCTAGCATATGATATTCGAACTACATTTTCTGTTGAGTTATCCAATTTTAAAGGCAGTCCTATTAACGAAGCAATTCTATAATACCCTCTATGGTCCAGAAATCCAAATCCAGATTCGGAAATTGAATCTAAATAGGTAGTGCATGTAAAAATTCTCTGTTTAATTTCAGACCTGGAACCATTTTTTTCATAACAATTAATCTCTTATTATAGTAATACGGTCCACCAGCTAAAATCCTATCACATTCTTCTCCATTTTCACATTTAACAATATAAAAACCATTTTCTCTAGAGAATAATTGAAATCTACCTTTCAAATTCCAAGTTATGTCTATATAAGCTTTAAGAAAATGGTAATATGGCCTACTTCCAAAGACATAGAAAGCAATAGAATTAATCCATCTATCTCTAGCTGCCTTGGTTAATTCCTCATTTATAATAGCGATTTTCATACTATCCTTGACAGCGGGCTCATAAAATTTCAATTGAATCGAAGATTGATGAAAATTATTTTCTTTAACAATATCAATCCATGCCCTTGACCGTGAGTTAATATTCGGATTTGCAGAGTTCAAATCATTGGATTTCAGATCCGAAAATTCCTTAAAAGAAGTTAGATCTGAATTTAGAGATTTACCTTGGACAAAAGATATCTCATGAGTTGCATGTTGTCCTGGAGATCTTGAATCTGGAGGCACAACCGATCTATGATCGGAGGCTGAAATATTGGCGATTTTTGATCTGAAGTTTGAGTATTTTGGAGTTCCAGAGGTCGCCATTAAACCGTGTTATTATATCCACAAAAAATCACGTTTGAAATTTTCTATTTTGTCTGCCTCTTCCTATATATAGATGTGGGAAGATCGGCTAACGGTTGTAACGATTAGAAAGGTTACAACCGTTTGACCAAGTGATGCGATCGTTTTATTACTGTTTTCATTTAAATTTGAAAGGAGAAAATTGTTCGCTCTGAATAGTTAACACAACCGACTTCCATTGTTATCTGCCACCTTCCAATTGCAAAGCTATAAGTGTCTCTAATGTGTCTCAAACGCCCAATCACCTATGTCGCAGATGCGAGTTTGCATTCGGGCTCGTGCACACACACAGGCGGGGGCACGCGCGAGTCATGTGGTGCGTTGGACCACCCGTTAAGGTGATCTTTTATGTATCTCTTGTATAATGGGAGCTATAATAATGTCACAATCTTCGTATATAATCATGTAATATTATTACATACTAGATGTGAGACTATACATATTCTAAGACATTTAATACATAAAATAGTCATTCATATCCAACACTAAGTAATTAACTATTGTAGAATAGAAAGTATTGAAAAGTGGAGCAATGCTATATTGGTTCTATTATGGATAGGAGGACAACGCAGAGGACTTATATTCCAAATCAAGAAGACCCACCCTTTTTTGGCCTGTTTAGACCCATCCTATTCGACTATCGTGATGAGTTAACCTTTGACCCGCTCTTGAGACATCCAGGTCTAGGATCATATCAAGGCTGGGCCAGCTGACCCCAACCTAATATGTTTCATTGTGATCTTCTGAAACTTGTTGGTTAATGCAATGATGGCATATTACTATTCTTAAACATAAATGGGTATAGTAGGATATTATAATTTTTAAATCAACATGTTATATTTCTTTTCTAGTATTAAATTGCATCACTAATAATTATATAATAACAAATGCCTAAATTTTAGTTATCATTTTACACCTCATTTTTAAGATTTTCTTTTATAATTATAAATACATTATTGTTTGTATTTAATATGTCATTTTGCGTCACGAAATATAAATACCTGAAGCAGGTCCAGAGCATGTAAATCCACTCAAACCCATCCCAGTGCCAGTTCTAGTAATGAAAGCACGAAAATGTACCCAATGGTATAGGGAAATATGACATATTTCAATATTGATGCAGCACCCTAGGCTTCTTATTTCCCCAAATTTACCATAATAATGCGATAACCAGCAAAACATACACACCTTGACATGTTATTACAAGTAGGGGTATGGCAATCGTCAATTTTACCTCCAACCGTAACCGCAGCCGTTGTTGCCGGTTAGCAAAATTTACAACCGTTACCGCAACATTACCGTAAAATTACCTTGTTATCCATAAATAATTCAAGTTTTAACTTTTTCCTTAAGAATTAGTTTGTTTGCCTATGAAACAAACCATCCATATGCATGTTGTCTATAAATAAAAATGCAAATAATTCATACATATGTTATTTCTCTAGCTTAAATTATTGGGAAATATTTTTTTTATGAAATGCTACAAAAAATATCATGTGCGGTTGGTACGGTTTACCGTGGTTATCAAAATCCACAACCGTTGATGTCATCGTTACCGTAGTAGACGGTAACCGTATAACGGTTAGTGCGGTTCGGCGGTTGAACGGTACAACTGTAACAACCTAATTACAAGAGTCCCTCTTCCAAAGCATGCACGATACGCATGCTCCAAATCAAAGCTCTTTTATCACACATACTAAAATTTTTAACACTATTTCGTTTTTTGTCAGTATGAGAAATTTAGTATAACTACGTGTTTTAGTTTGTAAAGCACCTTGGAAAAAAAAATACGAAAGGCAATATATTCAAATGTAAATGGGATTACTATATGATAAACCAACACAAATAAGCAAATTAACTACATCTCATTTTATTTTATATTAAGATTTACTTATATCTGTATTAAAGCAGTATGTTGTCATGTGGCCTATAATAACCAAAACTAGATTTTTCCTATATTCGTTAATGTTAAAAAAATTCAAATTAAAAATCATAGGCTAATGTCATTAATCACGAGTTAAGACCAAGAACTGAATGTTGATTCTATATAGTAAACTTAAATATTAAATTTAAAAAATGCAAAATTTGATACATCTACGTCTTACACGTTGTATCGTAAGCATGGAAATGATGAATATTCTCCGAAGGTGCCATAGGATATATTGTTTCTGATAGTGAATGTCATACACAACATAATTATTATTGGAAAAAATCTAATAGACAATGGAATATACTTTACAACTTATTCATTTATTGCAATTTAGTGAGTTTATTTTAAGTTCGTAAACAAAATGACATTTTTATTGATGTTCGCTTATGCGAAAACTATTGGTTATATAAAAAAAATAACAAATAAAAATATAAAGAACAAATTGAACACATGGCTACCTCGCATTTGGTTTTCAGTTCTTTAGGAAAGAAATTTTAATTACATGAATTCACACTTAAAATTATTAATCTTTGAAGATATATGAATAAAAATAACATACGATAATTGAATCAAGAATTCTAGATTAATAATTTAAGTAAAATAAGAAAGTTAATATAATCTGGTTATCAAATATCACAAAAGCAATTCAATAAGTCAACTCTTAGTTAACCTTATGATGCTATGCCAAGAAAATTATTATTGAATGAACACATGTATAGAATAGAAATATAATATCTTAACATAATAATAGAAAACAAGAATATAAAAATACAAGTTTCCATTAATGTTTCTTACTTTCCACTTTCTGTGCCTTGAATTTCTCCTGCTATCTTGGATATATAATTGTCTTAGTATTTAACAAAATCATAAAAAATAAAAAAATATGTATATAAAGGTAAAAATATATTCTATAAACAATTAAGCAATTTTTTTATAAAAAAGGAAAACAAACATGGTGTTGACCGAGTTTTTGGAAAAAAGCCATTACAACCAGAATCCATACATAGCACAAGCTATCTCCTTCACCTGGATCGGTTCACACCACGATCGATCGAAGCTGGGCTCGACCCAAGTCAGTAATTCCCAAGTGGGAAGGTACTTCTTTAGCAAATGGACCGAAGTCCGAAGCCCAGGTCGATCTAACCGGCTGATCGACCCCCAACTATGATGGTCCACCTCCTATGCTACATAACAAAGCTCGGTTCTCAAGGCTGCTCTGTAACAACCCGAATTTCAAAAGACCGATTTTTTTTTCAAAATTCTAATCTGTCGGAACTCGGATTAGCTTGTCTAGTATCCTGCATAAAAGATAGAGATATAAAATATATCAAAGCTCAAAAAACATCTCACAGCGGAATAAAATATAATCAAATATATCCTTACCAAGGTAATAATACTACTAACCAGTATCCAAAGCTATCATATATCTGCCACAAACCTAACCTACGAGTGTGTTATGAGGAGGGGGTCAGAACACAAGTTCTGGTGACTGGACTAAATCACACAATCTGAAATAACCCTATATATACCATTCAGTTATGTTACTTATTTATTAGGTTCTTTGGGTTAATAGCACTCAAGAATTTACACACACGTCGTACACATCTACCTCCCAGTAGATTAACCTAATAGAGCATATATGTAGCTACCCCTAATATCAAGGTACTTCCCGTGGTACCCATCTCGCACGGTCTTCGCCATCACGCCACGGAAGTGTACACAACTCTCATCCCACAACCTCGCAATACTACATAAGCGTACGGACCGTCATATCCAAATTCCTTGGCCAAGCTCGGTCTTAACAAGGAGTAATGCCCTAGTGTCTATGATACACCACCCGTGGCAACATGTATCCTCACACGTACGTACTGTCTACTATACCTCGAGTTCTATAACGGGGCTACATCTGAATGCACGAAACACGATCAGGAGCTTTTCTATATCTGTATAGGTCTGCTAAAGAGGCAAAAAGTACATATATCTAAACTACGGTCTGCATTTCTATAGTGGCTAGGGTCCCAACTCGACCCCTCCCTCAACTAGTGAAAGACTACATCAAGAGCTAAGTGTCGTGCCCCTAGCAAACAATCTACATCCAAATTGGCGTGTCACACAACCAATGTCTCGATAGTGAAAGATCGATGGTCTTTCGGTTTAGCTCTAGTCTTTCTATGTTACACTAACTGCCAATGATAGGTACCCGCTAGAGAAGCCACGTTAAAAAAACCAGATTTGGACCGGCTTTGGTCGACCCGCTATTACTGGGTCGACCCATGGGTCGACTTAGCCCTTCTTGGGTCGACCCATGCAGCACATAGGTGAACCTATCTGGGTCCATGTGTGCTTTCTGGGACGCTGTTTCTGAATTATACGTATTTAATTAACAACGTTTAATTACTTGCCCCTTTTTACTTCTTTGATTTGTTTTATATCCTTTATATAACATCACTAAGTCTGAATTTCGCTTATATACATGTATATATATATATATTCATAACTTTCCAATTATTTCATTTATTGTTATCTTTCGCATACATTCTCCGTTTTGGTCATGTCATATACCAAAAAGAATCATAAAATCACCATGAATGCATTGGTAGTTGTTTCAGGGTCAAATTATGAAAAATATAATCTTTTATAATTTTCTTTTTATTATTAACATAAAAATACGGGGTGTTACAAGTAATCTTCTGTAATGTGCAATTCTTGCGGAAGATTAAGAAGAAAAAATTTGCTTCACTTTGTTCCATATTTCTTGAGATGTTTTGCATCTAACAAGTAGAGTCAATATCTTTGAATTGACAGTAGATAGCAACCAAGATGCTATCAATCTATCTTGTTTCTTGTATTTAGCATATTGCTTATTCAGAATCCAATTTTCCTGAATGTCAATAGTGGTTGGTTTTGGTATTTTAATGTTTCCATACACATGTCCTTCTAAATCAAAGCCACTGAATGCTATTTTAACTTGATATTTCTAGAGTAGGAAATTGTTTTCATTAAGCTGAGTAGTAACCAGCCACCCCTTGAGTTTAACCAATGGATTATTTAGAGGGATAACCTGATCATCGACTACGTGTGAGGCTGACAAATAAACTGTATCATTTCTTGGTGTCGTAAGGTAAACGAAATTAAATGGTAGTGGAAAAGAAAATCACAAAAGAAAAAAACTGATTCTTGGTTGGCGGAAATATAGGTATGCTCAAATAAAGAGGAACTTTGATAAGTTCATTATGAAGATCAGCAAGAATGTATTAGCCAGAATGATTTTATTGGCAATCCACTTCACCTTCTTTCGTAGCTGTTGACCCACCTTTTTGGCAAGGTAGTCGCACATTAATTTATGGCAATTGAAGTGCTCTGGACTTGAGTATGAACTAAGTTTGGCGCGATTTGGATGAAGTCGCGAAGTTATCAAAAACTCTAGAATTTGGTTAAGTGTTTTAGGATTGATACAACTCCTGGAAAAACACCTGGATTAGTGTAAATCATGAAGATTCAAGAAGTTGAAAATTTGGTCAAGTATCCCGGGACTGGTATTTGTATATCCGATCCTGAGATCGATATTTTACAGGATACAAATTTTCGTATCTCAGGATTTCATATCCTACTTTTGCAATGATTTTTCATCTTCCAACATGACGTAGTTTTCTCTAAGGCTCAGGATCGATATTTCATCTTCTCCTTCCTAGATTGGTGTAGTTTTAGTGGCGTACAGGATCGGCTTTATGTATTTCATGTCCTAGATATGAAGTAGTGGATACGAAAAAATGCTTCAATTTTAGAGTTCAGGAGCATCGAAGTAGAAGCAGATTTTCTGTTAAGTACCAAATTTGGTATCGATTCTTGGGTACGAAATTAGGGATATGAACTCTTAGGTTCCAATTGACATGAAACTGGAAATCTTACAATAATCAACTATTACAAATTTTACAAAATTAGTTTCGTTGAAATCCGAGGTGGTTTGAAAATTGGTTGTTCTTAAGTTCCATATTAAATCGATAAAATATACATTGATTTCACAATAAACAAAATCATTGATATTAAATTATTATTATCAAATATATTCAAACATAGTTTATATAACTTTTTAAATAAACTAGTTCAGATTTTCAACTCAACATATTGAATTCTAAGTTAAATCGATATAAAAATCCTTTTATTTTATTAAATGAATAGTTATGGTTTATAAACGATCCTATATCGACTTTCTGAAAATTTGATTTGGACATACCTAAAAATCTGCAAGATGAAATCTCGATTTGTTCTCTTTCATTATAAAATTATAATCCAATTGATCTAGACAATTCTTGTTTCAAAGAATTCTGACTTATACTAGATCATGTACATTCAATTGAAGTTCAAAACATAAAACTACGAAGTACCGCGACGCTACGGGCTCGTTTTTAGTTAAATTATAAATAATACGTTCAAACTTCGTTTAATAAATGAATTCCTTATTATAATTCAAAATCTTAACGAAATTAAATCATTTTATAATGTCCATTTCATAATATATTGCGAATCCAACTTTTTCTGACTATTTCGAGATTTAATTTATTATTTTGCTATTCAAATTGAATTAAATACTCAAAATTATATAATTCGAGTGTTTTAAATTTCCAAATAATGATTTAAAACCAATTTAAATATTTAAACATGATGGTAAAAATCCAGGTCGTTACATTCCTACCTCTTTAAAATAATTTCGTCCTCGAAATTCCTAAGGTAGGAAAAATGCTTCAATCTCATTAACTTTTCACAATCCATTTAGTAAAAATCTTCTGTTCCACGTTCTAAACCTTTTGGTCTAAACTAATCCAATTAGTTTTAACAGAAAAAACAATTCATTTCCGTTAAAAAAAAACTTTTAAAATAAAATACTAACACTTTAAATTCCTGAATTTCTTTGGCAATGTCTCTCTTATATGGAGAGGCTTTCGGAATACAACAAGAGAGATAAAAAAGTATACATAAACTCACACGGTCGGAAAATCTAATTTATAAACCCAATTTTGTATTTTTGCGTAGACGCACTTTACATGATTGATAAGCAATAAGCTATAAAAGAGCTTGCCCAATTATTATGCAGCTATAACAAAACTAGATCCGATTAGCTCCAGAATTCAATCAAATAGTTTTAAAATTGAATTAGCCTCTGCACCTGTTCTTAACTCAAATGAAACTCACTGGTTCCATAATCATGCAATGTAGGTTCAAACATTCATATTATCCATTTCATTGTATTTATATACTATTCAATCCACATGAAATTTATTTATAACCAATTTCTTAACAATCCATAAATCGATTCATTTATATTCCAATCAGATTCATTATACTTGAATTCATTCTAATAAGTTAAACTTTATTTCAAAAATCAAGTTCAATTACAACATATACAATTCGTTTTAACTCAATCTACTTACTATATAAGTCAAACAAAATATTAAAATTCTCATTTACACATTTCATATTTGGAATCCCCTTTTTGGTCAAATCATTCTAACTTCATAATTTAACTTGAATTCCATTCAAATCAACGTTGGGGTATCTGGTTGGTTACCAATATTACAATAATTTGAAAAAAATATATTACTTTTATCATCTTTATAGAATATACTGGGCAAAAATAACATAAAATAATTTTATATTTAATTACAAATATGCGCTCTAATATAAATATATATATATATATATATATATGTGTGTGTGTGTGTGTGTGTGTGTGTACATACACTCAAAGTCAATTTAGGGCATTATTAACCTCATCTCTATTGAGTTACACCACAGAGCCAAGGTTATTACTCAACCTTTTGCTTTAATACCATTGTAATGACCCGGAAGAAATCCGAAGCTCAAATTTCGACAATAATACATAATCCTGTGTTCTTTTGCCAAAGCCCAAGTATCGAAAACCCGGATAGTTAATAGAAAGAAATTCGAGGGTGAGAAGTAGAAAGAAAGAAATGTTAGAACAGAGGAAAAGAAGAAGCATACCAATACTACATAATAAGAGTAGAATAGAATCTCACAGTGGAATGAATAAAAAATTATATATCAAACTCTTTACACAAAGAGAAACTGTATATATATGATACAACATCAGAGTACATAAACAAATCAGATTACAAAATCTGATGTTACACCGGAAATAAAATAATACCAGAAAATACGGGAATACGTCTCGACTCCAGCTTTCCTCCTGAAGCTTCAGGAGAAACCTAAACTAGAAATATGCTAAGTCTGACCCGAACACATTTTGAAGCAAAGAAAAATCAACCTTGATCGGTTTGGAATACTTTCGGCGATAAATTCACATTACAAACAACCTGTTTAACTTTAGAAAATCCTTTTAAAGAATGGAACTCTCGTAAGACGACCACACATAAACATGGCACGTGGTTTTACCTTACGATAACCAAAATCAATTTTATATTTTAAAATCCAATTATATTATAATAGTGCCATCAATCCACAAATAAATAGGAATATAGCCGGACAACTTGCACCTCACTTTCCAACATAGTTGGTATAAAACTAAAAATATATGGGTCGCATTGGAGTTTGGATTTCCAACATGGCAAGGTATAGAACCACCTCCCAATCAGTGTTCTCTAGAGATGAAACACTGGGGTTCAACAAGAACATCTTGCAACCCGACAACACATGAACGACCACTCATTTAACTTAAGTGTACCGAATATCTAATCACCCACGGTTGGCCAACCACTGTTTCTCATAAGATACATAAACGATAGAATAAACAAATGAATTTTCTCTAGGTGGTGACAATATACACTAATGGGAATGACCCACATATCCATGTTGCCTGTCCGATTTCTGTCATTTCCTGCTTGATGAGGCTTGAGGTTACGATTACCTTTTCAAAACCATCTCATTCAAACATTGAATGCTACATTGCCAGATCCATCAAATCACTAATTGATTTGCAAAAATATACTCTGGGTGTCAAGCTAAAAAATGTTTGCTTTTCTGCCACCAATAATGGTATATTTGTAAAAACCAACAATAGTGATTCTTAGGAAATACTATGTCAGACATTCATCCATACAAGTCATCCGGGAACAGGATGAACCGACGGCACCCTCCTACCACATCCTATATAGGAATCAACCCAAGGATCAGTAGCGAGTAGTCCTTGCAATCCTGAAGATTTCAATCACAACAGAATCACTGTCAAAATATCTCTGATAGTCAGCCAGAGAAATTTAACAAGTAGTTCTTCGGCTCATGAAGATCCACGGTCTTCAAATCTTAAATCGCATAAGCCTCCCAGCAAATTAGTCTCAAAAGAAAAGCTGGATCAAAGTGGTTTTGGGTTCAGTCCTCATCCCGATCTCTTCGAACTAACTCGTCAAAAGTCAACAAGGAAATTCATTGATAGTCAGGTTTTAACTGTCAATTCAAAAATAGTACAGATTAGTACTTTAGCAGCTCAGTTCCTTTATAAAATTAAAATTATTCATTAAAATCATTTTATCGATTTGAAAATCGATTTCCATATATTTATCTCATTGGAATACTTATATTTCAAATCTCTTATGTTTATTACTTTTGAAAACAAATACAAAACTTATATCCCTTTCAGAATAACGTATTCACCAATCATCTCTATTTCCTTTTCCCTTGAAAATATCGCTATAATTTTATAAACTCATTTTCTATTTCCTTTACCATTACAGACTACTACCATCTCTTAATGTTTGAAACGACCCGAACTTCCCCGATAAGGAAAGCCCGGATTGAGTTGAGATCAAGCCACATCGGAACGCAAACAGAAGGACATTTCATTGTTAATTACAACAATTTCATCGGAATACAAGAATATATAGAGTATAAACAAATATTATACACCAGAAAAATACCAGAGAATTAAATTACATTATTGTAGCGGAAAATAATACAAAACACAACTGAAAGGAATATACGGATACAGAGCTTTCCGAATATCATTCCAGCTGTAAACCTGGTTCCTGTGAATATAAATCTGCAAAACCAAAACTACTAGCTGCCCGTGTCAAAATAAGGGCACCCAGAGTTTAGGTTAAAACAATAAACTCCAGGTCAGTCATATGACCGGTGTGAGAACTAAAACAGTTATTAATCTTTATTTTAAAGTTAGGTAAATCAAGGGACCACGCCGTATAATACGGAACGAGTTTCCTCCCAAGAGTACCAGTGCATAAAACAACAGCGCAATGCTAAATAAAGAACAATGAAGCTATTATAAGACCCAGGCCCCATCACACAATGCAACACAAGCTGGAGGATAGGGTTTTACCTTATAATAGCCAAAGAATGCTTGATACGCTAAATTTCATCTTTTATTATTACTTTAAGTGTATAGTGTTAGAATAATTTCAATCATAAGTATCAATCATAGACGGCATAAGTGCCCCATACCACTATGTCGCCATATATAGGTTCTACAATCAAAATCGCAAAGTCACATATTGGAGGTTGGATTTCCATCTGTGAACCGAGGCCAGGGATTCTCCTCACCGTTTCTAGACAATCTAGCCTACCATGTCTCAGGAACAGCCGCAACTGCACCTTGGATCGTTAGGGCCGGTCCACCGATGTGGATTAAAATGCCTGAACACTGTGTTTTCCCACCCTTTAGGGCGTAAATGAGTCCAATGACTCCATCGGCTCCACATAGTCACTGATATATCTGAGGTGCCTCGCAACCCAACAACCACATAAGTCAAACTTGTCAGGGCGTGTAAAACCACTGACGCCACTTCTAGCTAGAAAGAAACGCATGTCCTCCCTGAGGTCCTCTCCCGTTTCTGGTTCACAACCGAGGTACGAGGCTCGCGAATCAACGGTACACAAAGCTGTGCCACATAGGCTGTGCTTTGATCATCATCCACAAAACTTTGCTTTTCAACAAAAGCCTTGATCATTTGCCACTTAGGCATGCCACACAGGCAATTCACTCCATACGATTGATATCCATCAATATATAACCCCTGAGCTCGTACGTCTCAGAGAAGGGCGTTAAGCAAGAGAATAAATTCTCCGATGCCAAACAGATATATATTTAATAGAAATCAATCACATAGAATAAAATCCAATGTCAGACACACAGTCCATTTACAAGTTCGTTCTGGGTCTGAACGAATCCGGAGGCACCTTGTACCTCGCATATCCATCGATCTCCAAGTACATCTGGACGATCCCCAACTGATTCCCTCCTCTTAGGTGTACAGCCCAATCAAGATCATCAGTAGTCACCCAAACGATGTGAAGACCTCTGGTCTTCGACCACCGTCTTCATCCTCGATACATCGTCGAATCAGTTATTCAGAATGGGATAAACCCGGTCTTTCTGGATAACTCGCATATATAATAAACAAGTGTTACACAAACACAACATATGCCTCATTTCAATTCAGAATATTCTTTTATTCAAATATTCTTATACTTTGGGAAAGGTTCCCATCAATTTTATTAAAGATAAATTCTTTAAATTTATTCTTTAGTCTTCTTTTGAATATCAATTCAAATTAATCGGGATTAGCGAACCACACCGAAGTAATCATTTATTTTAAATTTCCCAATCCCAACCTAATCATCCCATGAAGTAAAACTGGTCATACTTCATATCTAACACCACGGTGTTATCGATAAATTCAATTACCATTTCACGTTCAAATCTAATTATAGATTTAACTATCGCCTGGAGGAAAACTGGTGATACTCCATTCTCGATTGTTTCAATCTAATTAAAGATTCATTAAAACTCCACTTGATTTTAATCTTCCCAATAATCACTATCAATTATTATTTAACTTGGGAAATCATATCTTGTCTTTAACTGGGTTAAAGAACCAATGTCATTTAAAACACGGCTCATGATAAACCCAAAATCACATTCTATTCCATCAGCCTTTAACCGTAAATTAGCAAGTGAACAATTCCCTAAGTAATAACCTCGAAGGCCGAAACCAACATCAGATTAATACCCCAGAAACCATTCAACTTAACTAATCTCCAGTTAGTTTCTGATTTTCTTAACTCCGTTGGGTCTAAGAACAGTATTATTAAAGATACCATTCACGACAACCCAAAATCACATTTGATATTAAATACAAAGCTCTGAATAGAAAATATATCATATTATACTCAATATCAAATTCTACGACCAACAAATATCGTATTGGAAATAACGATATCAATATATCTTTCAAATTTCCATAACAATATCTGTATAATCAAGAAATCCAACATAAAAATATTCCAAAGACAATTTCGATTCAAATCCATTCCAATTCAATTATTGGAAATTCTGGTTACTTTTAAAACCATTTCAAATCCAATTTATTTATTTCAAAAATAAATGAATTATAATTCTAGTTCAAAACTAGTTCATTTCGATAAAAATCTATTTTTATCTTTTCAAATATGGAATTTTTCGCCCTAATTCTTTCCAAATCATTTCTTATGATTTTACACAAATTATTACTATTTTTGATAATTTTATCAAGGCCCGTACAGTTGATTTCCATCAACGGCCATCGAACCGCACTTACAGCGACCTTTTCCAAATTTGATTTGGACATAATTCCAAATCAACCGTTATATTTCTAATTTCTAATATTCCTTAGAAAGCTCTTTTCGATACGAACCCAACGGTTTCGGTTTTAAGAGAATCCAACGGTCGGATCTCCCGTAATATCCATTCGAAGTCAATGGTCGAAATTCGCAAACTGCCGCGGCACGACGCGTTCTATTCAGGCCATTATATATATATTTATATATATAATATATATATATATATTTCGTCGATTTCCTTTTAAAACGTATTTTATAAATCGTTTTAAATTCGTTTTCAAAACGATTTCAACTTCATATTCAATCTCTAGTCAAAATTGAATATTCCATATCATTAATCTATAAATGATAATATTTACAAAATGTTATATTTTGAAATCACTTCCTTTTCTATAATCATTATAAAAACGAATATAATCGATATAAATATCGTTCGCGTCAAAATGGCGCATATCTAACAATGCGGCTTTATATATTTCAATAACTTCGTTATTCTATTCAACAAATGAATATTTTCTTCAACACATGAATATATATTTTTATTCAACACATGAATATATATTTTATTCAACTCCTGAATATATATATTTTTATTCAATTCATGAATATTTACTCTATTCAACACATGAATATATATTTTATTCAACTCCTGAATATATATTTTTATTCAACACATGAATATTTATTTTATTCAACACATGAATTAATATTCTATTCAACACATGAATTTATATTTTTATTCAACACATGAATATTTATTTTATTCAGCACATGAATTTATATTCTATTCAACACATGAATATTTATTCTATTCAACACATGAGTTTATATTTTTATTCAACACATGAATATTTATTTTATAATATTCCTTATTTTCCAAATTGGAATGAGGCTAAAATTACCATATAATGTTAATTATATGGATTCCCTACAACACATGTATATAATAGCAACGATAAATCATCAACCATCATCCAGAGTGCACCACACAACTGCATAAGCATTAAATATAAATAATTAACGCTTACACAGTCTGTAAATCCATCGATTGACATACAACTAAACAATCGGGTTTAGTGTACGTCAAATCTCATCCCAATACCCGTGTGGGGTTTCAAATCAACAAACACAGATTTTATTTGTGCAGTTGGGCGATGTGTAAAATTTATCGTCCCAATCAATATCAGTGTATAAACAAATCGTCCGATTTGTTTATTACTATTTATTTTATATACACGTTAAAAATTATATTTTTACTATAAAATATTTTATTCATTCCACTTCTCACAATCAATTTTCACAACACACCAATCAAACAAATAAGTCATCCATGGTCTGTGGACGACGGGTGTCGGGGGCTGCTAAGCACCGTCTACATCCTAGTATATATTTCAACTAGGAAACAAAATAAAAGTGAGGAGTTCTTACCATTAAGCTAAACCAAACACCTCGACTCTTCATATGTAGGAAATCTTCGCCGTGCTCGCCTTTTGTCACTCTCGTTGCCCGTATCCACTACATATATAAAAATCACATTTTTATATTCTCTAGTATATAAAAATCATATTTTTAATCCGCTACTCATATAAAAATCTAATCTTTATCCTCACTACTTCATGATAAAATAAAGTTCATATTTCTATTTCACTTCATATACTGTAAATATTATATTTTTATTTCACTTCTCATATAATAAAAATTATATTTTTATTATGCTACGTATATAAAATTTGTATTTTTATATTCTCTATCTTATAAAAATTATATTTTTATAATCTCTACTATATAAAAATCATATTTTTATTATCTATACTATATAAAAATCATATTTTTGATTCACTACTTATATAAAAATCATATTTTTATTTCGATGTTCATACCACAAAAATCATATTTTTATTATAAAAACCAAATTTTCATATACGATAAAAATCAAATCTTTTTACTTTTAAAAATATAATCTTTTATATAAACAACCACTTTTTTAGTTTGAAAATCACATCTTTCTAGATATAAAAATTGTATCTTTCTAGTTATAAAAATCGTATCTTTCTAGTTATAAAAATCGTATCTTTACTAGTTTAAAAATCGTATATTTACTAGTTTAAAAAGATAAAATAAAAGAGAAGAAATGAATGCTTACAGCGAGTTTCCGGGTGGAGATGGCGGCGATGGGTGGTGAGGAGGCGTCGTTGGCACGGTGGTGGGCCGCAGTGGGGTCCAGGAGGGTGGCAGCTGCTGTTTAGGGGTGTGGGGGTCTTGGGGGATCTCAAATTGACCGGAGAAGGGGGGAGGCGGAAGAAAAGGGTGATGGTGGCCAGAGGGCTCGGCAGCGGGGAAAAGGGTCGGGGGCGGCGGCACATTGGGTTCATGATGGTCTAGGGCGCCGGAGTTTCTAGGGTTCGGGGTTTTCAAAAGGGAACGAGGTCTGGGGCGACGACATTGGAAGGTGGGGGAGGGCCGGAGGCAGCTGACGCTGGCGGCGGCGTGCCTGGAGGGGCGGTGGCTTGCATCGACGGCTTCCGTGGTTCTTTTTTTTCCTCAGATCTGAAACGAGAGAATGAGAGGATAAGAGGAGGGAGGGGGTTAAGTGAAAAAGAGGGTATATATATTAATATATGTATAATTAATTTAATTTTCAAAAAGCAACTTTTTATTCCGAACTCGAAATCAAACCCACCGACTGTCGTTCATAGCTAATTACCCCCATTCCGAACACAATGAGATATGTTTCGTAAGCCAATTCGGCCGTTATGATCATTTTCTATCAAAATTAAATATAAATCATTATATTCAATTTTAAACGTACATTTCAATTTATTGGGGCCACATACTGATTTGAAAAATTCCCGAAAAATATTTTCTAACTTCATATTGACGATACGGCCCTAACAAAACTAATTTCGCCAAATTCTGAGACCGTTTGAAAAATGGCCATTTTCCAGTCGATTAAAATCAACTAAAACTGGTCAAACGCGTTTTCCTTTGCCACGCTCACATATTGGTTCGAAAAATTACAAATTTTGAAACCTAGCAATAACTTGACATCACGGATCCAACAAAAGTGCTTTCGTCGAAAACCGAGGTCGTTTGCAAAATTTCCATTTTTAAGGGCCAGAATTCCATAGCGACTATTCTGAATTTTCAACTGGGCATAACTTTTTATCCCCGCTATGAAATTTTGATTTTTCGGATTCATTGGAAAGATATTCTCAAATAGATTCAAATATTTTTGGTTTTGCTAAAATCCGGTTTATTTTGAATCCTGTACGTTCATTTGAAATTTGAAATCGAATTTTCGAACTACCGTGCCATTTTCAATTCCTTTTATAATTAAAATAAAATATTTATATTATAATGTCGATTCAAATAAATATATTCATTTTATTCTATTCAAAATAAATTTTTCGTCGTTATTATTTAAAATAATTCATTTTAAATATTCAAAATTCACTAAAATTGCCAAAATAAAAATTTTAAATTGGCTCGGATTTCCGGGTTATTACATCGTTCAAGTTGGGGTATTTTATTTACCTCTCAGACCTTGATTGACAACCTTCTTATCTTAAGAAAGATAAAAGTTTGTAATTCAAAACTGCTATTAATTTCGATATCACAACTTGATTGCCTTCTTAAATGATGTCAAAAAGGGTAATCCTTTTAATTATTATTAATTAAAACAATATTTAATTACAACATTAACCGAAGTAAAATAGTTTACTTCGTCATTTAACTAAAGATAGATTAGTTAATCCTTTTCAAAGGTAATTAAATAATTATTAACTTTATTAATAATAAACAACTCGATAATCTCCTTTTAAACATAATTGTATTAAAGATTAAGTAACTTTTAACAACATTTATTAAGTTTGAACAACTATTTGTCAAAATCATTTTAATTAAATTAACTGAAAAACATTTTAATAACTAATTTCAATTTAAAAAGTTGACTAAATCAACTTAAAAGCATCAGTTAATTGGTTAACTGATTTCAACAAATCCTCCATCTTAAATTTATTAATAATACAATTAGTTTAATATAAACTCACTCAATTGTTTCTTAAAAGCAATTGTTCCAAATTATTAACCCTTAGGTTAATTTTTGCCCTTATTGCTTATAAAACTTATTAAAATGTTAAAATAGAACATTTATAATTAAAAAAAAATCAAGTGTAGAGTTTAATTTATTTATAAAACTTCTATTTATATAAAATAGAATTTAAAATCTTACCTTAGTTTTAAAAATTAATTTTATAACTTCAACTACGTCGATTCGCCTGACCGCAAATCAACATCTTAAAAAAAAGATGAAATTTGACCATCTACTATCAATCACTTGATCAATACTGTCTATTGATTAAAACACAACAACTATTGAATTTTAATTCAACAATCAACATCCAAACAGGTTTAACGTAACCGGGGTCAAACAGTTCATATATGAATACTATGAATAAAATAACAACAAAAATATTTGAGGATTCTAGTTAGAGCCCTCCAACCTGTTTTTTCGTGCATTACAGCTCATAATATCATTATATAATTGCAAATTAAATGTATATTTTAATCTAATGCATTCAACATGATGGAAATATAATTATCGACAACCATTAAACAACAAATAGACAATATTCAACCATAACATCCAATCATCCAATTTATACTATCAACGATTTTTAGTTATATGAATTTAATCACATCATAAAATTCTAGAAGGCATGAGAGTTAACTTGCATTTCGTATTCGATTTGACGATGTCGCGTTGTTTTATTCAATTTCGAACAAACGTTTAAAATTATACGAAATTCCGAGTAGCTCTAAAGCTAACCAATATAGCACGTAGCAATCTTCGATACGATCCCAACATGACTTGTTTTGTGAAATTCTGTTAATATATGAACAAGTTATACATTTTATAAGATTTAACATATTATAATTAGACTAACGTCATTAACTTAAATTAATCAACTTGATTAACCACCTTAATCACGTTTTAAAAAACTGTTAATTTTTTCCTACCTTCAGCAAAACACAACTTCTTTAATCAAATAAACTTCGACCCTTTTATTCCTCACCGTTGCCGTTAGTCACCACTGGACCCTACGTCGATTCGCCACCGTGACCGCCCAGACCCCTACTCTCATCGGCCCTAGGTCTGAGCTCCAGCACACCCCATCTTCGCCAGAAATTGAAAGAAAGCAAATTTCGTTCGTCTAGACATTTCCACCACCTCCGACCACTATATCGCCAGCGACCACCACCACCTGAAAGCTCGACCTCTCCCCTTCCTCTTCCCTTTAGACACTTCGTCCTGAAAACAACCCCACTGACGTAAATATCCCAAAGAACGAAACTCAACAGTTTCCTGTCATCGCCAATTTCTGGCAGCCACAGACCATCGCGTCTCCCCAAAATTCACTAGTCTAGCGCCCTCACCTTCCTCTAGAACTTCCTAGTTGGAAGTTTCCTCAAATTCTTACTAGTTTGAGGGATGAGATGGACTGAAGAAGAATGATGCTTCGGTTTATATAGGAAATAGGTAGCCGTGATTTTTGACGAAGAGGGGCGCAAATTCAGAGCAGACAGTCAATAGGTAGGTAGTTTTCTTTTTTTCTTTTTTTTTCTTTTTTTTTTTTTTTTAGAGGTGACTGAAGATATTTTTGAATTGAAAAGACTAAAGATTTTTGTGAAAGAGAGTAACGATCTCTTTAGCATGTTTATAATTCGTACGAACCCATACGAACTCTGATCATGACGAAATTAGAAATTCTATAATAACTTAATATTTCGGGTACGATGGAACTAGTTTCATCGAATTCCAAAATCGTTTGTAAAAATACTATTTTAATTTCAAACGGTTAATCGTCGGTACATGTTTATATTGCGCATGGTCACAAAATAACCTCAATTGACCTGAAATTGGAAATCTCACAATAATTAGCCATTACGAATTTTAAAAAATTAGTTTCGTTGAAATCTGAGATCGTTTGAAAATTGATTATTCTTAAGTTCCATATTAAATCGATAAAATGTACATCGATTTCACAATAAACAAATTCATTGATAATAAATTATTATCATCAAATATATTCAACCAGAATTTATATAACTTAAAAAATAAACTAGTTAAGATTTTAAACTCAACATATTGAATTCTAAGTTAAATCGGTATAAAAATCCTTTTATTTTATTAAATAAATCGTTATGATTTATAAACAATTCCATAGCGACTTTTTGAAAATTTGATTTGGACGCATCTAAAATCTAGAAGGTGAAATCTAGATTTTTCTCTTTCATTAGAAAATTATAATCCAATATATCTGGATGATTCTTGTTTCAAAGAATTCCAACTTATATTGGATCTTGTACATTTAATTCAAGTTCAAAACGTAAAACTACGAACTATCGCGACGCTGCAGGCTCGTTTTTAATTAAATTATAAATTATATGTTCAAACTTTATTTAATAAACGAATTCCTTATCATAATTCAAAATATAAACTTAATTAAATCCTTTTTTAATGTCCAATTCATACTACATTGCGATCCAAATTATTCCTATTATTTCGGAATTTATTTTATTATTTAAATTGAATTAAATACTTAAAATTCGAATGTTTTAAAATTTCAAATCAGCATTTAAAACCAGTTTAAATATTTACACTTAACGGTAAAAAAATTCAGATCGTACCATTCTGATGGTTTCATTGGACCCCCTAAATACCACCAATCAAAAAATGAGGTTCGTTCACACTAGTGTTAACAAACTAGTACTCGTTTCATTGGATAATCACCGGAATCCAAGAGTAGTTTTGGATTTCTATGGAAAAAAGACGAGCCGTTAGAAAAATATAAAAATCAGACTGATGCGTATACAGTTGGGGCCAGCAGCTTGATATAGAAACCACGCAGTGCATTCTTGAACTTTCTGCATCATTCGCGATTTCTCCCTTCTCCAGAATTTTCTATCAAATATTCTTATATCTCCCCCTCTATTCTCCTCATTTTACAGCTTCAATTGCCATAAGCAAATTTTAGAACTTCGACCGTTTTCTGCAGCATAGTTTAATCGAATCAGATAACCCACCAAAATCTCTAATGGGAGTGGACTACTATAGGATACTTCAAGTCGATAAAAGCGCCAGCGACGACGATCTGAAAAAGGCGTATCGAAAGCTCGCTATGAAATGGCACCCCGACAAAAATCCCAACAACAAGAAAGAGGCAGAGGCTAAATTCAAGCAAATTTCCGAAGCATACGATGTAATCTTAAAACCCTATCACTACCGATCTTCACCAAGAAGCTAAGATAAAACAGTTGCTGACGGATTTGTTTTCAAATTACGTGCAGGTTTTAAGCGATCCGCAAAAACGAGCGGTGTACGACCAGTACGGAGAAGAAGGGTTGAAAGGCCAGGTTCCGCCACCAGGAGCGGATATGCCAGGTGGCGGATCGTTCTTCTCAAGCGGTGGAGATGGACCTACCGTGTTTAGATTCAATCCGAGAAGTGCAGATGATATATTTGCGGAGTTTTTTGGATTCTCAAGCCCTTTCGGTGGCGGGGGTGGGGGAATGAGAGGCGGAGGTGGATCTACTAGGTTTTCAAGCAGTATGTTCGGTGACGATATGTTTGGATCTGCTTTTGGCGGCGGCGGTGGTGCTGGCGTTAGAGAGGGAATGGGAATGGGAATGAGGCAGCAGAAGGCGGCACCCATTGAGAACAATTTGCCTTGTAGCTTGGAGGAATTGTATAAGGGTACTACCAAGAAAATGAAGATTTCAAGGGAGATTGCCGATGTTAGCGGGTAAGGTTAACTTATTCTCGTAGAACATCAATCATCTTTGTGTTATTTGTACGCTTTGATCATTCATCACTTGTTGCAATATTTGGAATGTGCAGGAAAACAATACCAGTGGAAGAGATCCTAACAATAGAAATAAAGCCAGGATGGAAGAAAGGGACGAAGATCACATTCCCTGAGAAGGGCAACGAGCGACCAAATGTTATTCCAGCTGACCTCATCTTCATAATCGATGAAAAGCCGCATAGCACTTACAAGCGAGACGGGAATGATCTGATCGTAACCCAGAAGATCACTCTACTAGAAGCCCTTACTGGATACACTGTGCAATTGACCACACTCGATGGAAGGAGCCTTAAGATACCGATTAATAATATCATTCATCCAGATTACGAAGAAATCGTTCGTGGTGAAGGAATGCCACTGCCTAAGGATCCATCGAGGAAAGGCAATTTGAGGATTAAGTTTGATATCAAGTTTCCTACAAGGCTGAGTGCTGAACAGAAGGCTGGGCTTAAGAGGCTTCTTCCTCAATGATGATGATGTTTTGGTTTTGGCAAGTTGTTTGTAGTTTGTACATGTCGAGCGTTTGCTGTTGGTCTTGTAATTTTTCTATATTGTAACCGTAGAGCCTGTAATAATAAAATTTACAATTGGTTATAAAAAGGGTAGTGGGTGAAGTGCGCCAAATGCCTTACAGAAGAGGGATTATGGGTAAGTTGAATATGTAAGAGCAAGTAAGTTATCAAATCAGCTGGAAGTTATTGATTTTGGGGGAAAAATCAGTCCATGATCAGTTAGTTCATAATCGGAGGAGGTAAGCCTCGTTTTGGAACGTTAAAGTGTTAGTTGATACTAACCTTTTTATAGATCAGGTTATTCCGTACGTCTGGGTATCGTAGTCTATAAATAAATGTGAAAAAGATTCGAACAGGGGCTAATAATAAGTTACGCTGAAGAAAGACTCTTGCATTCAAACTCTGCGACTAGACTTTTTTTTTTTAGGGACAAATGTATTACCAAAATCGGCGTTCGCATGGGGCGTTCGGCACAATGCCCAGCAGCCCAGGGCTGTTACACCAGGGCAACAAGCATAGCAGGAGTAGACTCCTAGACCTGGAGTCTTAAGGGGTTCGTCACAACGTACCAAAAACTGCAGTGTATAAGCAATAATGCAGTGTATACCCTGGAAGGATCCAAACAGTTTAGAAAGCCAAAAATTTAGGGTGCTTTTAATTTGTCATTTTGGGTTTTTCATTTTTAAAAAACAATGAAAACACGTTTCTTCTATTGTTTTGAAATTTTTTATCATTTTTTAAAATGGTTAAACAAAAAAAACTAAAATTAGTTTTTTTTTTTTCCAAGTTAATTGAAAAATCCTAAAGCTCAAAAACAAGAAAAACATGTTAAAAAATACCTTATTTATTATCTGATCACACTTTCTCTTCTTCGTTGTTACTACAAAATTCGTACGGGTGATAACGAAATCAAAGCGGGAGGATGAATTGTAATATAGAGTCGGCATCAAAGTACAAACCAGATAGGTTTTCAATCGATAACCAAGCGGGTTGGAGTAAAGATGGAGCCGGTACGGATAGTAAAAGGTCTAAGAAGAACAAAGATGACACCAAAATGAAAAGAATAAGAAAAGAGCCGAAACTAAGAAGTGGAGACGTGGAGACATAACATGTGAAGTTGACACTGGAAATTCGGAATAATAACAACGAAACCAGTACCGAAATAGCAAGATTGAGAATATGAAGTTGACACTATCGGCGAAGACAACACTAGAACAATGACTTTATAAATATACTATTGGCACCAACATTGGGGAACAAACAGCTTGTTGTCGATAATAAGAATAGAAGGCAATAAAGGCATGTTGTCGACACCAACGTGCAGAAAGCAGTTAGCTTAATGTCCACACCGAACGAAAGAAGACAATAAAGGCACGTTGTAGACGCCAACATAGAGTGATCAGTTAGCTTGGTGACGACATCGAAGAATGAAGGCAAATGCATAGCGCCGATACCGAGGTAGGGAAAGCAGCTGATGTACAGGTCGATACCAAAGTCAGGAAGACAGAGACACGAAATTGAAACCCCGAAGGCAGAGGCATGAATTTGATGTTCAAAAGTGAAAGTGGTAAGAGCAATAGAGCGATACCCAGCTATTGGGTGGAAGCATAAAGGCGATACCAAGAAGTGCAAGTGACAAAGGACTAAAACTGGTATCGAAGCCAGAAATTGCTAAAAGTGGTTGCATTTTGGAGACCTTTCTCATTTCAAAATCTTGTACTTAATTCTTAGATATTGAACGCTAATTTAGAGTTCAAATTGGTGATTTCTCTTGTAATCTTCCATGTATTTATCAATTGATCAGGTAGGGAATACTTAGCATCTACAATCAATTGTACTTGTCTTTTAGTTAATAATTTGGGTTTAAAACCTTGAATTGAAAGTAATTGCGAAACCAGCCTGAATAGACATTCTAGCTTCAACTAATAACGAACTTATGAAGTTCTTGTCCTAAGATAACTTCGTTTCCTTAATTGTTGTTTGCGTGGTACTCAACTCTTGAAGGAAGAGAAATTAATCTTCATACTTGGGGCATTGATATCTAAGAAAGGGCGAATTAAGTCGAGCTTGGAAGACCTAGATTACACCAGGGACTACAACCGTAACCCTACATTCGGGTGTTGACTATTTTTTACTATTAACATTTCGACGCTGGAAGGGGGACTTGAACCTCTGATTCTCTCAATAGCCTACCACATCCCTAACTGTTCCATCTTGTTGGTTGGACATTGAAGAGCTAGACCACAGACAAAAGGTCTCAATCAGGGTCTTCTGAACCTCGAATTACTACTTCAGACATCATTGATCTAAGGGCTATTAAAGAATAAAAGCTAAGAATGAAAGCTTCGCAGATCATGGATAAGAAAAGAGAAGTAGAACAGTATAACCCTGACTATTGGAGCATTAACCCTTACCATATGGGACCAACCCTCTTCTTTGCTTTAAGTAACTCTACCTTAAAGGAGTATAGCTTATTCTCTCACGTGAAAGAAACCATCCAACAGTAAGCTAAAGGAACTTTCTTTCGGCAAGAAATAACAAAGGATTTCAACCGCTTTACTTTAAAATGGTCTAAGAAAATTGCACTTCAGCCTCAACATATATTGAAAAGAGTACTTAAAGATTAGGATGAAGCAACAAAGCGGAGTAACAAAGGGGCTATGTCCTGACGTTGGAAGGGGATCTTGGAGTCAAGACTACCTAAAGAATGTGACTTTATCACATCTATTGAGAATATTTACTTCTTAATGAAACATGAACTTAACTTTTGGCCAGCATCAAAGAAGAAACCCAAATATGAAAGGATTTTAGGAGGGCCATATTGCCACTAGCATATGATAAATGGGCATGAAACCAACCGCTGCAGGGTTTTCGAAGGCATGATTATCAAGTTATTTAAACAAGGTCAATTGTACAGATTTGTGAAAAGACTTAACCAGTTCTAACAAAGGATTCCTTGAAGAAAGAATGTCTGCACGGTTGGGAGTATGAAAAACTCCTTAGAATTTGAAAGTAGTCAAAATGGGTAAGCTGCCTACAATGGCAGAAAACCCTTGTCTGTGCCAAGTTGGCCAGGGAAAGGCATCTCCGGGAGGGAGGTGGAGTGTAAGCCTTTAGCCGTGCCCAAACCAGAAAGGGAAAGGTTAAAGCATGAAAAGAGTAAGCTTTTATCTGCGCTAGAAATGGTCAGGTTGGAGCATCTAAGCCCTTAACCGCGTCTACAATGGCCAGGTTAAGGCGCCTTCTAAGGGGAGGTTGGTGTGAGCCTTTATCCACGTCCAAACCAGAAAGGGTTAGTTTAAAACATCAAAATCCCGCGCCTATAATAGCCTAGGTAAGGCACCACTTGGAGGAGGTGGGTGTAAGCCTCTATCCGCGCCTACAATTGAGAGGGTAGAGTATCAAAAATGTTCCAAGATAAAGCATATATATCAAAAGAGTTCCAATATAAAGCATCTAAGCCCTTAGCCGCGTCACAATGGTTAGGTTAAGGGGCCTTCTGGAGGGAGGTCGAGTAAGTCCTTGGGCCCTGCTGAGTTAAGTTAGTCAAGCACACTAGACACACAATGCCTAGAGAGTGGCTCACAAGGATGAAACGCCCAGTCAAAGCCCAGTAAGTGGCTCATAAAGCTGAAATGGTAATTCAAAGCAAAACTGTAAATACTCCAATATGGGATTCAGGACTTCTGTTATTTTCAAAAGTGGACTGTTAATCTTCTATTATAAATACATGAATATGGGTTTTGGGGCTTCTATTATTTCCAGAGGTGGATTTCTGATTTTCTATTATATACCTAAATATGAGTTTTTAGTCTTCTATCTACGTTGCTAGAAGTGGATTTCTGGTCTTATATTACAAGTGCCTGAGTCGGGTATCACGTCTTCTATTATAATGCCCGGACATTGGTTTTGGGTCTTTCATCCTTATTTCCTGAGGAGGGTTCCTAGACTTCTATTATCATAACCAAGAATGAGATTCAGGCTAATCATCTTATTTATAAAAGTGAATTTCTGGATTTCTACTACAAGTGACTAAATGCGGACTCGTACTTCTAGGAATGGGTCTTCAGTTTGCTACCACTAATACCCAAATTGAGGTTTCAAGGTGATTTCAAGAAAGATTATGATATTCACACCTCAAAATAGGGAAGTTCTCTAAACTTATGTTAACCAAAATGATTATATTACTCTTGCCACAAATTTCATTTATTGCATGGTTTTAAATAAAACAATGCTTAGCACAATATGAGTGAAGTATTAAGCATTATGAAAAAGACCAACTCAACAAGTGTTAATTGTTGTATTCTATGCAGAAAAATGCAGTGTAAATTTTGAATGCGGATATTCGAAACAAAGACAAAAGCCATGCATAACACAATATGTAAACCACAGGTTTATTCACGAAGCATGTTACAAAATGGCTACATACAGAAAATGGACAATAATGTAATATTTGTACAAGAATTTTAATGCTTCCATGATTAAGTCCTCAGAAACATGATTATAAGTTATTTGAATGATCATCAAGGCAGAAAATTGCTTTCTTATCATTGCCTAATTCTTAACTTTGCCTAATTCTTAACTTTGCCTAATCCTCCAATAGTATAAGCGGGAGGACATTTGTAATAATCCAATTTTCCAGTTAGAGGACTATTGTAATAACCCGTATTTTTGGAACCAATTTAAGATTTATGTTTAATTGATTTTCATGGAAAATAAATATTTTATACGATTTATTTTGTGAATAAATGACTTAAAATTTATTTAAAATGAAGCCCAAGCATATATATTTATATTAATTATAAAACGAGCTTGAAATGGCGCGGTAGTTTGAAAATTTAATTTTAAACTTCAAACGGATATACATAATTAATTATAAATCAAAATTTGTCGAAACAAGAAATAGTATTACTTAATTAATTATATCTTTCTAACGGATGTAAGAAACTGAGATTTTACTTTATAAATTGTAAGTTATGTCCAAATTAAAATTTCAAATAGTAGTTACGGAAAATATTAATATATTTTAATATTATATGTAGCCCTTAAAAATAGCCATTTTGCAAATGACCTCCGTTTTTGACGAAACTAATTTTGTTGGATTCGGAATGTCAAATTATTATCGGGTGTAAAAATTTCAAGTCATTGGGAATTAGTATGTGAGCGTGGTAAATTTGAATTCAGTTGAATGTAATAAGCTAATTAAAAGACCATTTTTCAAATGACCTCCAAATTCGATGAAATTAATTTTGTTAGTACCATAATTGTAAAACATAGCTAGATTTCAAATTCCATAATTTTTGGAGTTAGTATGTGGCCGTGGTAAATTAAAATGTACGTTGAAATTTAATATTGAACGTTATATTAATTTATATTTTACTTTTGATAAAAACTGTCTGAAACAGCCGAATTAGCTTACGAAACAAATCCCATTGTGTACAGAATAGGGATATTTAGTTAGGAACGTCAGTCGTTGGGTTTGATTTGGAGTTCGGAATGATAAACAAGTTATTTTTGAATTAAATGATATTATAATATTATATATATATATATATAAAATCTTTAAAACCAATTCATTCCTTCAGGCCGTCGACCCTAATGTTTTATTGGCCACTGTTTTCCCATTTTTATTCCTTAATCAATTCAAATCCGTGAAGAATTAGATGACGGTTTCTAAACAAAAATTCCAGAGCAAGATCAAGGCTTCAAAATGGTACGGATGAAATTGGATTTCATGACCTAGGGTGCTCAAATTTGCACCATTAACTGTCGCCGTTCACAAGCGATTTTCGATCAGGTGGGGGGTGCGAGTGGTCCCCCATGGCCGGTGTGGGGAAGAGGTTTGACGCCCTACAGCGTGGACATGGTGGATCGAGTTCTAGTGGCACGGTTTTAGTGCGATGTGAAGCCCTTGCCATTCATGATAGGTTCGAAGAAATTGGCTGAAGCCTGGAACGGGGAAGACGTACTAAAGGAGGGTAATTAGGGGATTAGTTAATTATTATTTAATTATGTAATTAGAACTTTGGACCTCAATAACGTTTTCATACGAACTCAGAATCGCACGAAACCGGATCCATTGCGATCGCAGAGACGAAAGCTTCACAACAAGACTAATTTGGTCAGATTTGGAGTAAAATGAATTTTTGGGTCAAATTAAACCCAAGTTTAATTTGACTTAAAAGAAAATTGTCTATCAAAGATAACGGAGCGGAAATCAAAGTGAGAATTCTCTCACTCAAATTATTTGTACAGTTGTTTATTTTATCACTGAATATATGTTGATTGCCTGTGTATGCAATGCAGTCAATTTATTATAATATGTTATACGGTGCCTGGTAGCTTACATCACAACTGTTTGCAAACCCATGGATGAATTGTTGACTTGTTGTGTTATGTTTGGATTGTGATTTCGAGTTGTTTAACATATAAAAATAATGTTAATAAATTGATGGTAGTTGAAATTGGGTATAAATATCCATTTATAAATGAATAGTGAATTAATTATTACTTGTTCAGGTAAAATTAGTCAGTTAGAAAAATAATTCGAATTGAATTAAAAACGATTATATTCATGAATCAATAATGAATTTAAATTGATTGTTGTTGGTTGAAAACCCTACATGGGTCTTGGTATGATATTTGACTCACACATCTCCCTTTTGTGAAATTGCGATTAATCGGTTGATTGACAGATTTATATATGCGCCAATTATTTGATTGAAGCTTATACAAAAATAAAATGCACATTGGATGTTGATAGTTGTTTGCAACTATTGTTGGGTGTATTAGATGAATGTAATCCACACAGATTTATTTATATGGATATTGATTGAGATTTTATTCCAATCCTGAATAAATATGAATATTTTTATAATATAATATTCAATAAAGATTAGAAGTTTGATTTTTATGTCTGATTTTGGATGGATATAAAAATAAAAAATATGAAGCCGAGTTAAGTATATAAACGCTATTTTAACTCGAACAGATTTTTATATAGATTTTATTCATTTTATAATGAATATCGAGAAGACTGAATTTCAAATTCTGACATTTTGAAAATATTATCATTTTGAGATTATAACAAAAAGAGATGTTCAATTTTGATTTAAAATTGAAATGGAAATTGGAATCGTATTTAAACGAATTTATAAATGTTTTATAAAATACATTTTGAATGGAAATCGAAGATGTATATTATATATATTTAAATGGCTTGAATAGAACGTGGTGTGTAGCGACTATTTGTGAATTTCGACCATTAACTATGAATGGACGTAACGGTAGATGCAACCGTCAAATTCTTCTAAAACCGGAACCGTTGGGTTTGTATCGAAAAAAATCTTTCAAATGAATGTAAGAGATTTAAATTTGAATGGATTGATTTTAAAATCTATCTAAATCAATATTGGAAGTTCGGTGGTCGATATTGGAAACCGACTGTAAGGGCCTTAATAAAATATTGAAAAATTATGTAAAACCAAAATTAACGATTTGGAAAGATTCTGGATGAAATATTCCGTATTTGAACAGACGAAAGATATTTTTATCTAAATGAACTGGTTAACAACTAGAGTAATAATTCAATGATTTCAAATTAATAAATTGGAATGGATTTGAATGGAAATTTTCTTTAGATATTTCGATATTGGATTCTGTGATTATACAGATATTGTTATAGGAATTTGGAAGATATTGATATCCTTATTCCAAAACGATATCTGTTAGTTTCATAATTTGGTATTGAAGGTAAGTCGACATGATTTCCATTTAAGATCCTATATTTAATATCAAATTGGATTTTGGGTTTGTTGTGAATGGTATATCAATTAATATTGTTCTTAAAACCTAGTTATGAAAGGAATAAATCTTTTTAAAGAAGATTTAAAAAAGTTTTCCAATTTACTTAATTAAATTGGAATTGAATGGAATTCGATTAATAATAATCGAAATGAGAGAGAACTATATACCCCATATATAGGGTATATAGTTCTCTCTGCTTTTGTGAAGGAATGCATTTAATATTTATGGAATTTAAATGGCATTGCTGTTATTCCACTTAAAGTAGTACGGAAATTTATATTGTTCAGATTTCCGTGAAGCTTCCATATTAAATGGAAGATGATTTTGGGTTTATTATGAGCGGTGTTTTAAATGACATTTTTTATTTATCCCAATTAAAGGTAGGATAAATTTCATAAAGTTGGATAATCATTAAATAATGATTTTTGAGAATAAAACCAAACTAGAGTTTTAATAAATCTTTAAGTAGATTGAAATGGGAATGAGAATGAGATAATTAAATTTATCAAACAAGAGAAGTGTTTGAGGATGGCGTACCACTAATTTTACTTTATGCGATAGTTAAATCTTTAATTAGATTTGAATCGTGAAGTGGTAATTTAATTTACCGATAACACAATAAGTGTTAGATATGGAGTACTACCAGTTTTTCTCCATGGGACGAATAGGTTGGTACTGGGATAATAAAATGAATGATTACTTCGGTAAAGCTTGATAATCCCGACTAGCTTTTAAACCTTAATTTGGTTTAGTCTGTGAAAAGATATATTAAAATCTTTTGAAAGTGACATCCAAAGGAAGGTTAAACAATATGTTTAAAGGAATTTATCTTTGACAAAATTGATGGGAACCTTTCCCAAAGGTAATGAATATTTAAATAAAACAATATTCTGGATTGGAATGAGATGTGTGTTATCTTTATTTATCACCTGATTATAAAGACGCGGCGGTTATTCGGAAAGACCGAGTTTAACCCAATCTGAATAACTGTTACGATGATTAAAAGTCGAAAATCAAGATGGTGGTTGAAGACCAGATATCTTCACATCATTTGGTCTATTGTCGATGTCTTACTTGGAAAGTACACCCAAGTAGAGGTTGTAAGTGGTGATTGTCCAGACGTACTAGGAAATCGACTGGATATGAGAGGACCTCTCTCCTGTATTGGACATATGAGATGAGGAATAAGGTGCCTCCGTTTCGTCCAGACCCAGAACGAACTTGTAAATGGATTGTATTTTTGACATTCTACTTCGTGTTGTATTCGTTGATCTCTGCTAAATATATATCTGTTTGGTGGCGAAGAATTTATTCTCTTGCTTAACACCCTTCTCTGAGACGTACGAGTTTAGAGGTTATATATTAGTGGAAATCAATGGTATATTATGGATTGATAATGTGGCATGCTGAGATGCAATGATCAAGGATTTTATTGAAAAGCAGGGGCTTGTGGATGATGATCAAAGAACGACTTTAATAAGCACAGCTTTGTGCATATCATTAATTCGTGAGCTTCACACCCTGGTGTGAGTCAAAAACGGGATGAGGACCTCAGGGAGGATATGCGTTTCTTTCTAGCTATGGGTGATGTCATGGTATGGAGCCCAGATATTTTTACTTATGGCATGATGGATTGCGAGGCGCCTTAGATATAGAGCCGACTAAAAGGCTTATATGGTTGACGTACTGACTAGGTTGTAGGTCTTAAGGACGGGGAAATATATTGTTCAGGAATAAATAATCCACAAACGTTCGGTGTGGACTGAACCTGATGCTAACCAAGAGTTGCCCATGGGTGTAATCCTGGACATCTTACTAGAGGTGATCAGAAATCGGTGAGGAAGATCCCTTGCCTCGACTCATAGATGGAATCCAAATTCCAATACGCGGCTTTTCGGTTTTAGTTGTAAACCTATATATTGCGACATAGTTGGATGGGGTACTATGCCGTCTATGATTGATACACTTATATTCAAAGGTGTTTACTACACTACACACTTATAATAATACCAAAATTATTTGTTTAAAAGCGTATCAATCATGTTTGGCTATTATAAGGTAAAACTATATCCTCTGACTTGTGTTGCATTGTGTGATGGGACATGAGTCTTATAATAGCTTCATTTTTCAGAAAGGCATTGTGTTGTTTTATATTAAACTGATATTCATGTGGCGTAAACCCGTTCAACATTACACGGCGTGGTCTCATGATTTTTCCCACTTTTAAAGTAAGTTTCAATAACCGTTTTAAGTTCTCACACCAGTCCCATGACTGACCTGGAGTTTATTGTATTCACCTAAACTCTGAGTGCTTATATTTTCCATACGGGCAGCTAGTAGTTTTGGTTTTGCAGAATTCTATTTAACGGGATCCAATTTACAGCTGGTGCTATATTCGGAAAGCTTTGTATCCGTGTATTTCTTTCTGTTGTGTTAGTTGATGTATTTCCGCTGCGTATTGTATTTGTACATTTTTATTTCCGCTGCTATGTAATATAATCTCTGATATTATTTTTCCACTATGTAACATTTATTTGTACTCTGGTATATTCTTGTACTCTGATGTAAATTGTTGCAAAAGCAATGAAAAGTTTTGTGGTTCTGCGTTCTGATGCGTCGTGTTCTCATACAATCCACATTATCATTCGGTCTAGGCCGAGTGGGGATTTCGATGTGTGACAACTATCATAACCACGGATTAATTTTAAGTTGTATGTCCGAGCTTTAAGTGCGCATCCTTCTCTTCACCCAAGAAATCTAAGAAAAACTGAGGGCAATGAGCATAAATCTTTTCAAGATCTCTAACAAAGCAATATCTTACCAATTTTGAAGATTTGATAGGTGAAGACGTCTCGTAATATTCTTTCTTCAATCTAACAAAGCTTCCTAACAAATCTCTAGCAAGTGAACTCGTCATAGGGGGCGGGTTCTGAAAGAAGTATAAAGAGGCCAAGAGAAACAAATTCATTTATCAAAAGCCGGATGGATACATATATTCTTCTTTTTCATACAAAATAGATCTTTTGAAAGATTCAAATTCAAATCTATCCTTGTTGAATTTAAGCTTGTCTAAGGTTAAATCTCTAGGAATCGAATGAACTTGAGGTAGACTCCAGCTAGCTCTTGGATGAAGATCAACGACATAATCATATAAGCATCTTCTATGAAGACATCCGAGCAAACCTCCGCCAATAGCACATAGAAAAAAAATCTACGGTTTCATATCTGCTATAAACTTTATGTAAAAGATCCATCAAGGTGTCTCTATCTTCAATTAACATCTAGAATAGAGTTGTTAATTCAGCATTCTCTTTCAAAAGTCTCTCACAACGTTTCCTTAACCTGGGAGCTACTTCCTTTTCTTTAAATGATATTGGTCTAGAGGCACTTTTGCCAAGCCGGTGGTATTTATTAGATAGGGCGTTATATTCGCTCGTTTGCTTATTTCGCTCCCTAGTGAAACGAGCAATTTCTGATTGTATCTTTTCGGGTCAGATGTGCTTAAGATCTATTTTTTTTCCTTTTCATCAAATACAGAGGAAAGAGGATAAGTATTGAGAATATGAACAAAGTAGAATGCTATAAAAATTATCGTACCTTAGAAATTGAAGCGAAAGCTTGGTGCGTCTCAACATTTTTAGCGCTATCTGAGCTCAAACCTTCCCCCTCCTCTTGCATGTCGGAAGTGTGACGGCCCGCCCCGCACCAGCCGGCATTTCCTCCGAAAGTGCGTTGTACATATGCCTGACTAGCACGGAACGGTCGCCAAAGAAAGGAAATAAGAGAATGGACTAATCGAAAACCTGTAGAATGTCTCACAGCGCATGGAACAAAATATAATAATAATGTATTTGACATAAAACAGGTGAGACAGTGCATAAGCTGATAACCAAAACCAACATCAACATCATCATCAGAGTAGCGGAAATCCAAATACAACTTATTACAACTTTCCAAATTACTGTCTCTAAACAAAAGAAAGAAAGGTACACCACTAATGCCCAAAGTAGTGACCGCAGCAACACAGGGTGAATGTCTATATATATATATATATATATATATATATATATCATACGTGGAAGCCTCCTGCTCGTCTCCGGTACAACTACTCCTGCATACCACCTAACATGTCTCTAGTCTGCTCGTGAGAGCACCCAGAGTAATAAGAAGAGACATAAAACTTTGGGTTAGACAAAAAGCCTGGTATAAGCGATAAGCAGCTAAACAGAACAATAACTGGTATACTAAACCATATACGAACCTGGACATGCAACCAAAGAGTTAGCACTACATACCATACAATACTCTAAGGTGCCACTGAACAGATGGTGTAAAGATAATGGGTGTGCATGTCATAATGATGGCAAACAAATCAACCATAGCAACCATCCTCACATCTCTCACTCAGTGCGTAAAGCATACAATGTCCACCACTGTCAATCACTAGACCCATCGAAGTAGTGACAGAGTTCGACTTGTACAACTACTGCTACTACCAAGCTTACCACATGGAGTCATGACCCAATCTTTACAAATGACCCCACTTCATTGGTCTATAGCTCTTTAGTCGTACGTAGGCCAATGTGGCCCTGAATCCGTTCACGTACTCCCTACACATAGTGATCCAAAGTTATAGACATCGATAACCCCTTAGCACACGTCCCGCAGCAAAGTTTAATCATGAAGTGAACTCGTTGGTTCCCAACAGGATCCTGAGCTCTAACTTCCTATATGGACTACCCTTACATCTCGGGTTTTTGGTCATCACTGGATCGGTTTGGGTCTCTCCCTAATCATCGGTTCGGTTCGGGTTGTCCCAGTCACTGGCCATCGTCTCGGTTCGGATCCTCCACGTCACATTGATTCGGTTCGGATATACATGCTTCGGTTCGGTTCGGTGTACCCTTGCTCCATCGGTTCGGTTCGGGTTCCTGGTCACAGTTTGATCCACTTAACCATTCTCTTCCGCTCCGATCCCCCTCACTTCCCTTCAAGTCAATCTGGTTCCCCCTTCCTTAGCTCGATCCGATCCCAGTTCAACCATAGTGGCCTTTCTTTTTGCCATACTCTCTCTTGTGCCAAGCCTCGGTTCGTTTGGGTGATCTCTTGCCCAGTCCACTATGCGGTCCGAGCCCATCCAACCGATCCGATCCGAAAACCTGCACCAATTTCCTGCAACTTTTCCAGCGAGTGTTTTACGCCATTCGACGGCGTTTTCGACCATTCTAACTATTCTAAACAATCATAAGTCATACCAAACAGTCATAGCAAAAAATAGAAGTGACCTCAAACACCAAAACATCAATATGATAGGTTAAAATGGATCAAACAGAGCCAAAACCCCATATTTTCCCTTAAGCATGTTCTAGCATAGTTAATGATAGGATTATCAAAACTTAACCAAATTAACCCAAGTTTCTAACAGAGGTCTAAAACATCATTTAAGAATTTATAAAAAAATTCCAGATTTTTAACATGTATAAATTCGCTAATTATCACTAATTATTCTTAATTAACCATAATTAGTGAGGAACTATGCAAATCACTCACCTTGGCCACAAATAAAATACCAAATTTGAAATGATTCTCTATTTGGCGCTGTTCTCAATGCAACACAGCAGCTCTAACCTTGCTTTAGTGCTTTCTCTCCTTAATTTGATGTAGTTTAAGCCAAAACTTGATTAAGAAGTGATTAGAGGTGTTTTAGAGGTTGGAGGCCATTGCTAGGTTGAAGAGAGGGTTTGTAGCGGTTGGAAAATGAGTGAAAAACCGAAGTCCTAACCCTAGCAGCCCTTAAATACCTCTAATCCCGAAATCCCCCATTGGGCTTAGCTGTTAATCACCCGGTTAAGCCCAATTAAGTTGTTTTTCACTATCTGAAACTTGTTTCAGCCATATCTCCCAAACGGTAAGTCCATTTGGATAATGTTACCACTCTACGGAAAGGTAAATCTTCATCCAGAGCCAATGGAAGTGGTTTCAAGTCAAAATTCCTTTCCAGTCAAAAGTTATGGCCAAAACAGCCTACATAGTAGTTCTAGTGCTACGCCTTCAACCACTCGGCCAGTATCAGCTATGGGCAAAACGGTCATATAAAAATCGACAAAAATCATGAACATGGGAAATGACCCCAATAGTCGTCTCCCGAATTTACATGACCATACTACTTCTTATGTGAAAGAAATAAATATTCTACGATCCTGCGATGCGTAGAATGCGGGTCGTTACACTCTCCCCCCTTAAGAAATTTCGTCCTAGAAATTCCTTAACCCAAAACATACAAAGCATCCCGCATGCTTACCAGCCACGTACAACAATCAAACATGCAGAAGAAACAGACAAACAAGCCTACCCTAGCATGCAGAAAGACTAAATTGAAACTGTAATCTTACCAGGCGAAGAGTTCTGGATACGTCTTCCTAATGCTCTCCTCTGTCTCTCAAGTACAGTCATTCTCATTCTCACCCCACTGGACTTTGACTAGATTCACCGCTTTCCTTCGAAGTTGCTCTGTATCATTCCCAACAATACACATAGGCTTGCGGTTCCCAACCGCCTTGGGTTCAACCTCGATATCATCCAACTGATCAGGTGAAATAGTAACATCTGGGTCGTGTATGAACTTCCTTAACTGGGAAACATGAAATACGTTGTGAACTCCTGCCATCTTCTCTGGTAGTTCAACTTTGCATGCCAAATTCCCAATTTGCTCAAGAACTGGGAATGGACCAACAAATCTTGGTGCTAACTTGCCTCTCCTGCCAAATCGTATCACGCTCTTCAACGAAGAAATCTTGATAAACACCAAGTCGCCAATGGAGAACTTTAATTCTATTCTCCTCTTATCAGCATAACTCTTCTGCCTATCTTGGGCAGCCTTCATTTGCTGTTGGATAATCTTAATTGTAGATGAAGTTTCTCTTATCACATCGGGTCCAAGTACAAACTTCTCACCAGTTTTTACCCAACATGACGATGAGTTGCACGGTCTTCCGTACAAAGCTTCAAATGGAGCCATACCGATACTGGACTGATAACTATTATTATATGCAAACTCTACTAGATGCAAATGGTCATCCCATGATCCACCAAAATCCAATACACAGGGTCTTAAGAGGTCTTCTAATATACGATTCACACACACTGTTTGACCATCGGTTTGAGGATGATACGTAGTACTGAGATGTAGTTCTGATCCTAACGCCTCTTGTAAGCTCTTCCAGAATCCACTAGTGAACAACGGATCTCGGTCACTCATAATTCCTTTGGGTATTACCCACTTTACATGTAGTTCAGCTAACTTAGCTGCCGTCCTGTTTGACTTGACGGGTATAAACCTTGCACTCTTAGTCAATTGGTTTACAATCACCCAAATACTATCATGGCCCGATCTAGTCCTTGGTAACCCATCAATGAAATCCATTGACACTTGTTCCCATTTCCATTCTGAAATTTCTAATGGTTGTAACAAACCACTAGGCTTCTTTTGCTCAGCTTTAACTAGTTGGCAATTCATGCATTTGGATATAAATTTCCCAACGTCTCTTTTCATGCCTTCCCCGTAGTAGGTCTGCTTCATGTCTCGGTACATCTTGTTACCAATGGGGTGTATAGTCAGTTTTGAGCGATGACATTCTCTAAGAACATCATCTCTCAATCCATTGACATTGGGTACAACCAATCTTCCATTCTTTCTAAGCCATCCATCTCGATCAAGCCCATACTTGTTCCTTTCTCCGTCGATTCCCATCTTTAACTTTGAGATGATTTCCAATAGGTTAGGATCGTCCCTCTGACTGGAACCAATCCGCTCAATAAAAGGGGGTCTGATCGTCAAACTTGCTAACATTTCTGGATCCAATTCGCACTTTGGTCTGAAATCACACCCAGTGATGTACTCCAGTTGCTTCCATTCAAGAAACATAGCCCCTAAACTGGCATGTCTTCTACTCAATGCATCATCCACCGCATTGCCCTTTCCTGGTGTATATGCGATGTCGAAATCATAGGAAGTTAAGAATTCTAACCATCTTTGCTGTCGAAGATTTAGATCCTTCTAAGAGAAGAGATACTTTAACGATTTATGATTGGTAAACAACTCGAATCTTTCTCCCAAGAGATAATGTCTCCACATCTTCATTGCAAACACGATCGCTGCCAATTCCAAATCATGAGTAGGGTATCTTTTCTCATGCGGTTTCAGTTGCCGACTTGCATAAGCTACAACCCTACCTCCTTGCATCAATACAGCACCTAGTCCGATACCACATGCATCCATATGTACCGTCATCTCTTCATTCCCCTTAGGAATGACTAACACTGGTGCACATGCAAGCTTTTCCTTTAGACTCTTGAATGCACTCTTCGTCCCAAACGAAAGCTTGATTCTTCGTGGTCAACTGAGTCAACGGTGCTGCTATCTTGGAGAAGTCTTAGATAAACTTAGGATAATATCCAGCTAATCCCAAGAAACTTCTTATGTCTGTCGCATTCTTGGGCATAGACCAATCTTGTACTGTAGCCACCTTCGCAGGATCCACGGCAATAACATTCTCTGAAACAACATGGCCCAAGAATCTCACTTCCCTCCTCCAGAAGTGACACTTAGAAAACTTTGCTTTCAATTGGTGTTTTCTCAACACCTCCATTACTATCCTCAAATGTTCCTTGTGTTCTTCCTCTGTCCTCGAATAAACAAGTATATCGTCCACGAACACAAGAACAAACTTATTCAACTGATCTCAGAATACCCTATTCATAAGATCTACAAAATATGCTGGTGCATTGGTCAACCCAAATGGCATGACCAACCATTCATAAAATCCCGACGGTGTCCGAAATGTCGTTTTAGCTATACTCTCAGCTTCCACCCTAAGCTGATGAAAACCTGTCGCGAGATCCAACTGAAAAAATACTCTCGCGCCACTCAAATGATCAAACAAATCATCTACCCGCGGTAGAGGATACTTGTTCTTCCTCGTCACTATATTCAACTCGCGATAGTCTACACACAATCGAAGGGAACTATCCGCCTTGGTAGCAAACACAACTGGTGCTCGCCATTCAGAAACACTCCTTCTAATAAATCCCTTCTTCAAAAGATCGCTGACTTGCACCCCGAGCTCTCGCTGCTCCCTTGGTGCCATACGACGAAGTGGCATCACTATAGGTCTGGCATCTTTCACTAAATCAATACTGAACTCAATCTCTCGGTGTGGTGGAAGCCCGGTCACTTCTTCGAAGACGTCCGGATACTTGCCAACCACGGGCAAACCTGACAACTCACCTTGTGGGATGTCGAGGGAATTTAGAAAACTAGCCATTACCCCCATCACTAGGTAGATCACCAAACACTACCATCCACCCATCATCTTCTCTAGCTGTCACCAAAAAGCCCTCACAGTCTACCACCACCCCGTATCTTTGGAGCCAATCGACTCCCAAAATAATGCCAAACCCAGTAAAGCCCAAAACAAAGCAATCACAAACAAACATGCATCCATGACTCGATAAGACCACATTACGACAAATCATGTTAAGGTTAGTAGAACCACCAACCGGGTTCGTCACTACTAAAGCTCTATCGACAATCTCGGGCTCCAATCCTAACCTATCTACCAGGTCACTAGATATGAAAGAACTGGAAGCCCCAGTATCAAACAAAACTCTAACAGGAACATCATAAACAGAAAGCATAACTTGAATAACGACATTCTTTCCCTTCTCCGCCGCAGTTGGGGGCATTCGACGAAGAAGGAATAGCATTAAGGGCATATGCTTTCACCATCTGTTTTCTTTAGGGGGTTGCGGACACTTGTCCTTGTGATGTCCCACTTGGCCACAGTTGAAGCACTTCCTATCCGCTGGCTTGGCCCGATAATCACTAGCATAATGGCCCTTTTTTTTACCACAGCTGAAGCACTCAACATCTTTCTTCTTCTTTTGGCCATCCTTATTCTGGTTCTACTTCCTCTTATTCTGAGAACCATTCTTGCCTCCACCGCTTGCTTGCTGCTTTGGCTCCTCTGCAGATGCGACCTCGGTCTTCAACTTAGGGTAAAGACTCTATGACCTCAATGTCTTTCCCACAATCGATTCAAACGTCTCATCGACGTGGTTAATAAGCCTTTCCCCCAAGTACTGATCCAAGCCAGTTATGAACTTCTCGTTCTTCTTCTCGGCAGTATCTATTAGGGATAACCCATATTTCGACAAAGCGTCGAATTCGGCAATATACTTCGAGACAGCTCTGTCATTCTGCTTGAGTTCCAAGAATTTCTTAAACAACACTAATTTCTGAGCAGTTGGAATGAACTTATCGCTAAAGCGAACCTTAAACTGATCCCAAGTAATCTGATCTTCGGGAGTAGCTGCCTTTATAGCATTCCACCAATTCATTGCCCGTCCTTGCAGCTGACGGGATGCTAGCCTTCTCTTCATCACATCCTCGATACCCAAATCTTCGAAGATACGCTCGCAGCTATCCAACCAATCCCGAACTTCCGTAGCCGACTCCGTTCCGTGGAACGGCTTCCCACCAAGACTTGTATAATCATTGTTCAGCTTGGCGAAATCCGCCCTTGGCGCCTGCACTATTGGACCACCACCATTTCCAGCATTGGGAGCTGCCCTCTGCACATCCCTAAGCATCTCTCTCATAAGGTCTGTAAACATCGTCCTCATGTCAGCAGCATTCCCATTATTGGCTCCTCTACCGGCACCTCTTGCGTATCGGTTCATCGTTCAATATGTAAAGAGAAACAATTAACCTTCTCCATAGTGGTGCTAGTGCAGTGCGACTTCAACATTAGCTATACTAATAGTATATATATAGCTTTTGAAAACCAAATAATCACAAATACGCGCTCTCATATACGTATACTATCTCTCCCTGATGACTTCCCTAGGTTAACTACGCAACCTAGAGCTCTGATACCAAGTGTGACAGCCCGCCCCGCACCAGCCGACATTTCCTCCGAAAGTGCGCTGTACACATGCTCAACTAGCACAGAACGGTCGCCAAAGAAAGGAAAGAAGAGAATGGACTAATCGAAAACCTATAGAATGTCTCACAGCGCATGGAACAAAATATAATAATAATGTACTTGACATAAAACAGGTGAGACAGTGCATAAGCTGATAACTAAAACCAACATCATCAGAGTAGCGGAAATCCAAATACAGCTTATTACAACTTTCCAAATTATTGTATCTAAACAAAAGAAAGAAAGGTACACCACTAACGCCCAAAGTAGTGACCGCAACAACACAGGGAGAATGTCTATATATATATCATACGTGGAAGCCTCCTGCTCGTCTCCGGTACAACTACTCGTGCATACCACCTAACATGTCTCTAGTCTGCTCGTGAGAGCACCCAGAGTAATAAAAAGAGACATAAAATTATGGGTTAGACAAAATGCCTGGTATGAGCGATAAGCAGCTAAACAGAACAATAACAGGTATACTAAACCATACTTGAACCTGGACCTGCAACCAAAGAGGTAGCACTACATACCGTACAATACTCTAAGGTGCCACTGAACAGATGGTGTAAAGATAACGGGTGTGGGGGTGTGCATGTCATGATGATGGCAAACAAATCAACCATAACAACCATCCTCACATCTCTCACTCAGTGCGTAAAGCATACGATGTCAACCACTATCAATCACTAGACCCATCGAAGTAGTGACAGAGTGCGACTTGTATAACTACTACTACTACCAAGCTTACCACATGGAGTCATGACCCAATCTTTACAAATGACCCACTTCATTAGTCTATAGCTCTTTAGTCGTACCTAGGCCACTGTGGCCCTGAATCCGTTCACGTACTCCCTACACATAGCAGTCCAAAGTTATAGACATCGATAACCCCTTAGCCCACGTCCAGCAACAAAGTCTAATCATGAAGTGAACTCGTTGGTTCCCAACTGGATCCTAAGCTCTAACTTCCTATTATGACTACCCTTGCATCTCGGGTTTTTGGTCATCACTGGATCGATTCGGGTCTCCTCCTAGTCATCGGTTCGGTTTGTCTTGTCCCAGTCACTGGCCATCGTCTCGGTTCGGATCCTCCACATCGCATTGATTCAGTTCGGATATACATGCTTCGGTTCGGTTTGGTGTACCCTTGCTCCATCGGTTCAGTTCGGGTTCCTGGTCACGGTCCGATCCACTTCCCCATTCTCTTTCGCTCCGATTCCCCTCATTTCCCTTCAAGTCAATCTGGTTCCCCCTTCCTTAGATCGATCCGATCCCAGTTCAACCATAGTGGCCTTCCTTTTTGCCATACTCTCTCTTGTGCCAAGCCTCGGTTCGGTTCGGTGATCTCTTGCCCAGTCCACTATCCGGTCCGAGCCCATCTAGCCGATCCGATCCAAAAACCTGCACCAATTTCCTGCAACTTTTCCAGCGAGTGTTTTACGCCATTCGACGGCATTTTCGATCATTCTAACTATTCTAAACAATCATAAGTCATACCAAACAGTCATAGCAACAAATAGAAGTGACCCCAAACACCAAAACAACAATATGATAGGTTAAAATGGATCAAACATAGCCAAAACCCCATATTTTTCCTTAAACATGTTCTAGCATAGTTAATGATTGGATTATCAAAACTTAACCAAATTAACCCAAGTTTCTAACAGAGGTCTGAAACATCATTTAAGAATTTATAAATATTTTTCCAGATTTTTAACATGTATAAATTCACTAATTACTCTTAATTAACCATAATTAGTAAGGAACTATGCAAATCACTCACTTTGGCCACAAATAAAATACCAAATTTGAAATGATTCTCTGTTTGGCGCTATTCCTAATGCAACATAGCAGCTCTAACCTTGCTTTGGTGCTTTCTCTCCTTAATTTGATGTAGTGTAAGCCAAAACTTGATTAAGAAGTGATTAGAGGTGTGTTAGAGGTAGGAGGCCATTGTTAGGTTGAAGAGAGGGTTTGTGGCGGCTGGAAAATGAGTGAAAAACCGAAATCCTAACCCTAACAGCCCTTAAATACCTCTAATCCCGAAATCCCCCATTCAGCCTAGCTGTTAATCACCCGGTTAAGCCCAATTAAGCTGTTTTTCATTATCTAAAACTTGTTTCAGCCATATCTCCCAAACGGTGAGCCCGTTTGGCTAATGTGACCACTCTACGGAAAGTTAAATCATCATCCGGAGCCAATGGAAGTAGTTTTAGGTCAAAATTCCTTTCCAGTAAAAAGTTATGGCCAAAACAGTATCAGCTAGGGGCAAAATGGTCATTTAAAAATCGAAAAAATTCATGAACATGGGAAATGACCCCAATAGTCGTCTCCCGAAGTTACATGACCATACGACTTCTTATGTGAAAGAAATAAATATTCTACGATTCTGCGATGCGTAGAATGCGGGTCGTTACAGGAAGTGTCAAGAGTTCTAGTTGGAATGACATCATGATCAAGGATCTCGAGATTGATACTTGGCATTTCATCCTGGCCATTGGGAACTTGGAAGATACCATTAGCATCTTTAAAGTTGTCACCACAATCGCCTCTATTTTCACTAATGTACAGCCTTTAAAACCATAACCGTCATCATTAATGCGGTCGACTTTTGCAGCTATAGCCACATCTTCCTCCCCATCAGCGTATTACTCTTCCATGGGAATGTCATCTATAAACAACAGCTTTGCCACATCAATCTCCTCTCTCTCTCTCGGGAACGACGATTCCATATTTTACCCGGTTTATCTTTGTCATAAACTTTTCTACCTAAAGCGGATCAAGAGAGGAAAATATTAAGTCAGGGTATTGTCTTATGTTGTCTGCATAAATGAGCAAAAATGCATCCTCGAACGAGTTGACCATGATCTTTCCAAAGTGGTTTGAAGGAAAAAGGAAAGCCTTTTTTAGCATCGTTGATCACACTAATAGCCTTTGTCAAGGAAGCGCCCTTCTTCTCAAGCTTCCTCCTAAGATAGGCATTCTTCTCCTTGAGAAGAGAGTTTTATTCTTGTAGAGAAGAATGGCTAGAATAAATTGCAGTTATTTTTTCATTAGTTCTTCCCCAAGGTATCATTTAAAGCTATAATTTCTTTAGTTAAAGATAGATTGATTCCTTTCTCCTTAACTATTGAAGATTCTGCTTCAGCAAGTGAAACCTCTGATGACTTCTGTTTCTTTATCGCACCCTCTCAAGCGTTGATAAGGTTAGTAATTTCTCCCTTCAAAAAAGATTTTTTTCCTTATGCTTCAAAAAATCGGAAAAAGTCCCAATGACACCTTCTTGCAATAAGAATCATCGTTTGGTGACCTAAAGAAAGAAAGATATAGCAGAAATGAAGGGCACAATTACAAAACTACAAGAAGTAAGAAGTAGGAATAATACCAAGAGTTGTTGCTCGACTAGATATTGATGATAACTAAATAAATAATGAATGGAAGATGGAAGACCAATACTGTATAATGAGGATGAAGACATAATCAGTTTAACCAACTCGTCAAAGCCCTCAACAGTTGAAGGTATAGAAGATCCTTAAGAATTGAGGCCTTCAGAAGAAGAGTAAAGTATTATTGTGTGGTGGATCACAATAAAAACTTCAAGAGTTTTAGATAAACAGATATATGTTGGGAAGAAACCTTTGGAGTAGCGATTATGAGCAAATCAACATCCACATCAGCACAAGAAGTTTGGTCTTCATCATTCATGGATCTCTTGGATGGAGAACTCTTAGTGATTATATTTACTAGTTTCCATTCCGCAGCTTCACGAGACTTGAGCAAGGTGTCACTCAAGGAGGAGGTTCCTGTTTTTAGAAACAGGGAAGGTGAATTGATCTTATTTGGTTTGGAACTGATGACACCTAATGAATCATGAACTAAGTATATAATGCAAATGGACAAGAAGATAAAGCAATTACAAAGTTTTTGGGTTGTCCTATAAATCGCATAAGGGGCGTCAGGAAATATTGGAGAATTTGAGAAAGGAGCATTCCTCTCCATAGATAGAGAAAGTATTCCCTATTAAAAGAAATTAAGGGAGGTTGACTGATAATATTCTGACTTATTGGAAGGAGAGAGTATTTTTGAAGGCTACTTAGCTTCATTAAAGAAGGTATATTACCCAACATTTTTGAAGCAATGTTAAGAAGGTCTACGAGTCTTTTACCTATGAAACTAGGAAGCTTGGGAGCAACATCTGAAATACAAGCCATTTGTGAACACACATGTGGAAAATAAGTGTACGTTGAGTTAAGAAGAATAAGTAAAGGATGTAGTCAAAATTCAAACATGGAGCATTGAAATTTCAAAAAAATTCCAAGAGGGCAACGTATGAAGAAAAATTGAGTCTCCCAATCTTTAAATCTAACGGCTCCTTCAAATTGTTGTTTCTTGAGGGGTTAGCACAGAAAATTTGGTAATTCACATTGTTAAGTTTGGAGGGGAAAATCAAAAAATCAGGAAGTGGGGGATCTAAGGAAGAGTTACAGATTCCAATGAAAAAAGCTTTAGAACTAAAAGGCAGGTATATGTATTAGGAGAAAGATGGATGGGAGCGAAGTTCAGACATTGCAGGAATCTAGCAATGAAATTTAGAAAAGGGACAAAGCCTCCATGCCAGATATGAATGGCGGTACATGCAAAATACCCTTTAGGAGGAAACATGACCACGTCAGTTATACATAGAGGAATGGCTTCCACTATAGAAATGTTGAAATCTTAAAGAATAGTGTGATGACTGCCCATAACTCCTGCACTTAACAAAGGAAATAGTGCGCTGAAAGACATGGCAGATAGCTATGGACGATCTTCAGGGTAGAATACACCAACCGAACCTGTAGTATAACTCACAACGCATGGATAAAATAGAATAGAACATATACAACAGGAAATAATAATGAAGCACAATTGAGTGGAATTCCAACTTTTCATATCTCCATGAAAATATCCAATACAAAACAACTGCATTACATGAAATATGTACTGAGAGCCTTACTACAATTTCACTCAAAGTAACATATCAACAACATCTACGGAAACAACAATTATGTATAGTAAATAGTAATACGTCAGCCTCCTGCTCGTCATCCCTCATCAGCATCATCTTCATCAAGATCTACTACTTGTCACTCAGTCTGCCCATCAACAACATTGATGAACAACCGAAGTTAATAAGAGGGAAACATAAAACCTTGAGTCAGACAACAGTCTTAATGAGCATTAAAACAATTGTCTACATCATCAATAAAGCATATCGATAATAGGTAGTTCAATCATCTGATCCTCCCAATACATTAATAGAATTGGTTTCCCAATCCCACTTCTCTTCCACATCCTACGGTGATGGCCTTCCCAGATAATTAGAGAAGAAACAAACTGTAACAACCATAGCGATCAATTATCAAGCATGGACCATCCTAATCAAGTTTAATACCCCTCGACCACAAACCCCAAAGGCCGAAACCAAGATCAGATAAGCACCCAAGAAATATCTCCATCAACATCGAATAATCCACATAAGATGATACAAGCAAAAAATAACATTCATGACCCTAGCTATCACGGTCTGCCTTGCCTTGAATCTATCGTTAATTGTATGACTGGCCCATCCTGCCATCCATCAAGGGCTAATGACAACTTTGGTTCTAGCAAAACTATATACACCATCGTGACTCATGTCTAGGTCCATCGTGACTGCCCAGGGTACTCGACTAATCATCTAGTCTTTTGGGCGTCCCCACTATATCCCTGCTTTGAATTCGCAAGAACCTTTGATTAACGACGATTACTTGGTTCTTCAAATCTAGTCATCCTCCTTGACGACTACATTCGTAAGCTCAAGCGCCTTCTCGACCAAACCATTATCTATGAGCTTAAACCGCTTTTGTGTCATCTTCATAACCTTATTGCATAGTCCCACAATCAATGATAACTTAACCATGCTTCAAACTTCCACCTGAATTCACATCGAAGCTAATCACCAAAAATCAACTTCATTTGGTCAACATATGATGGGTCGTCCCTAACCCATCCGTGGGTTGCCCACCGACCCACTACATGGATCACACCGAATTCATTAACCTACTAGAGACCACAGGCTACTCCAAAGTTTTTCCATAACTCTACCAGTGACCCACGACCCATCAACCGAACCATCACGAAGCCTTAGTTCCTTTTCATTCCTCATCGAGCCGACCCATATTGCCACGACCCGATCCATCACTAAACATTGCACATTCTGCCTTTCACAAAAACTGGCCGACCCAGTCCCCACGGGACCCGATCCATCCATTCGAACCGTCCCGATTGCACTTGAGCCATCCACCCGATCCAGCTTTTTCCACAGCTTCTCTTCGTATCTTCAATCGACCTGACCTAAGGCATGGGTTGCGAATGACCATCTTGAATTCCAGCGACCCATCGTAACAATGGCGTTTGGAGTCCAAACTTTTTAGGCCTCCTCGACTCCTCCTCTAGATCTCCTCCACTAAGTCTCATCTGATACGATCAGCGCATACTCCGATTTGCATCGACCAATCAACGTAAGCTTTAACGATGAACATTTATGCATACAGCTCATCCAAAACATCCATTTTTGAGCAAACAATCAATAGTACAATAAAACAATCATCATACAATCATTAGCATAGTATGTAGTCATCATAATCATACCAAATTCACAAAACCATGATAAAACGATAAATGAATCAATAATTGGATCTAAACTTGCATATATAGCGTATGATGAACATATGATTTCAATGTTAACATTTGATTTTACCGTTATAATTAACTAGATTAGATCCTATGGTGTGATCCGAATTCAAAATATGCTTATTGGATTAGATCTAGGTGAATATAACTTTTATGGATGAAATTAATATCAAACAAACCCATATACTCGATTGAATCCATGCGAGAGATGATTATCACTCACCAAATCCACAAAATAGCCACAAATCAACAATCTCTAATTCCAGATAGCGAAGAATGACCTCCAAATCAATCCAATTGATTCGATCTACCCTTCCTCGATGTTGATCTTCAATCCTATTTCACAAATCTATGAACTAAAATGGAATGAAGGTGTATTTGATTTGGTCGGAGAATCACAAGCACCTAACCAAATGAGAATGTGAAGAGACTAAACAAATCTCTTTACCCTACCCTCCTATTTATAGCTAACAACTCCAAGCCATAATGGGCCTTACTAATCAGCCAACTAATGACTAATTAGCCTGTCCAGAAAAGAAGCAACACTAAAACAACAATTTCTCCCAAATCGCTCAACCAAATCCTTAATATGACCACTCTACAGAATTGGAAACACCATTCCCGATCCAATGATATTGATCCCAGCTCCTGAATCAATCCCATTCAAAATTTATGCCCTAAACAAAAATAATAGGGGCAAAATGGTCACAAATAGAATTGGTAATGTTATGGACATGTCTCACATTCCCATGAAGTACATATCAAAGGACGAGAATGGTTCGACCCTTGGAGAGTTAAATACAAATATTTTATGATCCTCCGATACGTAAAATGTGGGTCGTTGCAAATTGCATCAACTTCCTCCTGCTAAGTGATCAAAGAGAGTTTTCCAACGACCCCAATCTTCTTCGAGGACGAAGGTTAAGATGGTAAGATGGAACTTTTAGTGCGATTAGTTGCGATATATTTCTTTCCCATGATGTTAGGTATTATCTGCCCATTTCATTAAACAAATCATATGCATAAGTGGTAGGGGCTGTGGAAAGAGAAATTCACATAAAGATCAGCATAATTTTATAAAAAGAAAGAAAATTGTCTTTATCTTCCGAAAGTATTCCAAAGTAACAACATTTACATTAATCATGTGATATACACTTTCTAAAGAATGAGAAACAAAGAAGATATTTGTATTATTTGTCAACCAAACTGAAATTGATTAGCGGCGATCAATTAGGCAATTAGACTAAAACTAATTTGCTCTAATCAATTTGATAATTACATCAACTAGTCAAATAGAATTGCTTCATAAATATCTGAAATTCAATTGGATAATTAAGTTGATGCATACTGGTAACTTTCTGAGATAATCCAATCAAAACCTAAGAATCATATAGAAATTTGAATCATTTATATGAATACCAAGGATTTGATGATGATCACGGAATGAAACTGGTAAAATGCTTCGAATCATTTTAGAACAAACTTACTCCGATTAATGCAGGAGTATGTCCCAAGAATTTTAAATGTGTTGAAGTAATTGATGCTTGCACTTGGAAATTTTAAATGCTGGAGATTAATAAAGAAGAACAAGGGAAAACTGAAAGAAAGCGGGAAACAAGTATTTATAGGATGGAAGAAGCAGATGTTTGAACAGTAGGTTAAAAAGTCAGGAATACCCCTTCACTAACGGGGCTATATGTTATTACAAAATTTATACAGGTGATACCGAAACCAAGATAAGATGAAGGGGTATCGTAATAGAGTCGACATCAAAGTAGAAGCCTGGGAAGTTTTTGGTCAATACCAAAGCAGGAGGGTGTAGAGGTGAAGCCGGTACCGTTAGAGAAAGGTGTAAGAAGAACAAAGCTGGCACCAAAATGAAAAGTATAAAAGAGGAGGTGGAACCAAGAAGTGGATCCATAACAAGTGAAGCTGACAATGAAAGTTTGGAATAATAACAACGAAACCGGTATTGAAACAGCAAGATTGGGAATATGAAGTCGATACCAAGGATATAGAGAGTACCAGCGAAGACAATACAGGAAAAATGACTTTATGAAACGACTCAAACTTCCCCTTTCAGGAAAACCCGGATTGCTTTGAGAACACGACGCATCAGAATACAAACGATAGAACATTTCATTGTTATTACAACAATTTATATCAGAGTACAAGAATATAACGGAGTATGCGTAAATAATATACACTAGAAAAATATCATAGATTTTAATTTCATTTAAATAGCAGCGGAAAAATAATACAAAACACAACTGAAAGAAATACACGGATAAAGAGCTTCCGAATATCACTTCAGTTGTAAACCAGGCTCCAATGAATATAATATCTGAAAAAACCAAAACTACTAGCTACCCGTGTGGAAAATAGGGCCACCCAGAGTTTAGGTTAAAACAATAAACTCTAGGTCAGTCATGAGACTGGTGTGAGAACTAAAACAGTTATTAATCTTAAATTTTAAGGTTGGGAAAATCTTGGGACCATGCCGTATAACACGGAACGCCTTTACTCCACATGAATCTTAGTTCAAAGTAAAACAACACAATGCTTTTTGGAAAAATGATGCTATTATAAGACTCAGGTCCCAATTCCAGCCGAAGGATGGAGTTTTTCCTTATAATAGCCAAAATATGCTTGATATTTATAAAGCAAATTATTTTGATATTATAAGCGCATAGTGTTTTAAAACAACTTCAAGTAAAAATGTATCAATCATAGACGGCATGGGTACCATATATCATGTCGCCATACTAGTTCTACAATCAAAACCGCGTGATGTCATATTGGAAGTTGGATTTCCATCATGAACCAAGGCAAGGGATGGTCGTTACCGAATTCGAGACACTCTAGCCCGTGCCTTAGGATCAGAGCTCGAGTGACCCTAGGAGCGCCAGGGCTGGTCCACAAATATGTTAGTAGATTAGTTATGCCTGAATAATACGTTTCCCTGCCCCATGGGGAATAAAATCTGAGCCACTAGGGACTCAGTATCTGAGGTACCTCACTTTCCAACATCCACATAAGTAAAAACGTCTAGGCTTCATACCATGACATCACTTCTAGCTAGAAAGAAACGCAGGTCCTTCCTAGGGTCCTTCTCCCGTTTCCAGTTCATACCGGGGTGTGAGGCTCGCGAAATAACGCTATACACAAAGCTATGCTAATTAAAGCTGTGCTTTGATCATCAACCACAAGGCTCTGATTTTCAACAAAAGCCTTGATTAGTTGCATCTCAGCATGTCAAATTGTCAATCGATACCATACCATGATTCTTCCAATATACAACCTCTAAGCTCGTACGTCTCAAAGAAGGGTGTTAAGCAAGATAATAAATTCTCCACTACCAAACATATATATATTTAGCAGAGATCAATGAATACAGCATAAGGAACACAACGTGATACATACCATCCATTTACAAGTCCGTTCTGGGTCTGAAGAAAACTAGAAGCACCTTATTCCTCGTCCCATTTGTCCAATACAGGAGAGAGGTCCTCGCATATCCATCGATCTCAAAGTACATTTGGACGATCACTACTTATTACCTTGTCTTGGGTGTACGGCCTAATCAAGACATCAGTAATCATCGAAACGGTGTGAAGATCTCTGATCTTCAACCACCGACTTCATCTTTGACTCTTGGTTGTCGTATTAATTATTCAAAATGGGTTAAACCCGGTCTTTCCGAATAATTCGCGTATTTTATAATCAAGTGTTATAAAAACACATCATATGCCTCATTCTAATTCAGAATATTCTTTTAATAAAATATTCACATTATTAGGGAAAGGTTCCCATTAATTTTATCAAAGATAAATTCTTTTAAATTTATTCTTTAATCTTCCTTTCGATATCGATTTCAAAAGATTTTGTTAACTAGTCGGGATTATCGAACCTTACCAAAGTAATCATTTATTTATATTTATTATCCCAACCCTAACCTATTCATCCCATGGAGATAAACTAGTAGCACTCCATATATAACACCGACAGTGTTATTGGTAAATTTAATTACCATTTTTACGATCAAATCTAATTAAAGATTTAACTATCATCTGGAGTAAAGCTGGTGGTACTCCATTCTCAATCATTTCAAGAATTTTATAAATCTAATTATCTCGTTTCCATTTCAATTTAATTTATTAAAACTTCAATATGGTTTTAATATCAAAAATCATTACTTTGTGATTATCCAAATTTAGGAAATAATCTTGGCTTTAACTGGGTTAAAGAACCAATGTCATTTAAAACACAGTTCACGACAAACCGAAAATCATCTTCCATTAAATATGGAATCTTCACAGAAATTAGATCAATATATAATTTATATAAATTTCCGTATCAGACTAATAATATAAATGGATTACCGGCAAAGCCTTATAAATTCAATATATAGTAATGGTCTTCTTTTACAGAAGCTCATCTCAATAATTATTGAATCGAATTATGTAACACCCCACCTCCGCCAGGGTGTCTCTTGCAAGCACTCTGACTTTGGAGGGGCGTTTGTACCGGGTAAACATGCATAATGATATATCAAGGCAGAACAAGAACATATGTATATATGTAAACAGAGTAAATAAGATAAGTAAAACAGCGGAAGATTTCAAACTATTTCAAAACAAGTCTGGTACAACATAATGTCAACTTTCCAAATACACAAGTCTAGATAAAAACAACATCACTGAAAAACTGAAATACATAAGTACTATCCCCAAAATAAGTGATAACCATAGCTAGCTTCATGTCAAGACCGTACATGAGCTAAAATCCCACAAACAAGCGATCAGAAATCCAAGCTAAGCTCCAATATTCCCACCCTGAGAACCTTGGGGGGGGGGGGGGGAACGGAAGAAAAGAGGCGAAAGAAAAACAAGTCAGTCAAAAAGACTGAGTAAGCCCTACTACAATCAATGTAAACTGATAAAGTTAACTGGCATGAGAAGCAGGGATGAACATAAGGATAACAACATACTAGCATGATGATTAACTAATAAGGTAGATAAAGGTGTCATCGCATAATCAGGATTAAGGTTTTGCACCACAGGTGTACTAGCAAACTAACATGACTTGAATAAACAAGTATTGATCCCTTGGCCCAAGCTTTGACCCAATAACATGAAATGACCCTAATACGAGGTCCAATAACATGAAGTGACCCTAATACGAGGTCCAATAACATGAAGTGACCCTAATACGAGGTCCAATAACATGAAGTGACCCTAATACGAGGTCCAATAACATGAAGTGACCCTAATACGAGGTCCAATAACATGAAGTGACCCTAATACGAGGTCCAATAACATGAAGTGACCTTAAAACGAGGTCCAACCAAACGGTCTAATCGATCGGCTCCCTAAGCCTAACTCGTCACGTGTTGGTGTCAATACGGCCCAAACATAATTGTAGTCGGACTGTGCCGGGTCTCCCGTCGGGTGTATCAAGCCCTAGGGTGTCAACCCCTGGACACCATAAACATAAGTGCACAGCCTCGATCCACTGGTACCCATGCTTGACTTCTCCAAATACGGACTACGTGCACGACCATAGTCCGTCCGAAACTACATCGGCGTACCACTGTGCCGTCGTTTTTGGTCACTTACCTCAAGTCCAGTAATCGTGCCCCCACCCTAGCCTAGTCCCTAGGGTCTTAATGATACAAACTTGGGATTACTGCTGGAGTGGACCCCCATTGCTAGGATTTTCTAGTGGGTTAAGTACGGTTTAACCCTTTTACTAATCATGGATTAACTTGGTTAAGTGTAACGATGAGTTCACGACTTAACCCTGATTAATCTACCAAGCCCAAATTGGTTAAGTATTAAGTGGACCATGACTTAACCCTAATCATGAGGCATTAACTAATTTAATGTGCCTTAACCTCTCACATTAGACCTTGTTGTGGTTACTAGTTAAGCCGGGCGGGTCCGGGTAGCTTTACACCACAACTTGATCTAACCTCGGGTTCAAGGTACAACATGACCAACTTCTCACATTGGGTCCTATTGTTTGTAGCAACTAGTTAAACCGGTCGGTTTCGGGTAGTTTTACGCTACAAACTCAACCCAACCTCGAGTTGGTCACACTTATATTTTCTAAGTGTCATGTCCATTATGTTTCCAAAACATATTACAAGTTTTCAAGCATTTGGGTAGACCTAACTTAATAGGTAAATTCCCAATGGGTAGACCTAACTTAATAGGTAAATTCCCAATCTTATGTTTTTATGTCTTTTAAGTTTACCCAACCCCAAACGCAATCCCATTGCTTACATATCGCAATAGCGCATAAAGAATAGGAAGAGGGAACTTGGCATAATCATGACATAAAGGTGTTGAAGCCACAAGTTTACCATGGTGGCATATGAAATGTACATATGTTCATATACTTGCATATTACATTTTTAGGCCTCAAAAGCATGCATAAAACCAAACTTAGCATATTGGTGATACATGGTGTTAAATGACATGTAGAAATGGCCATAAGTTCGCATTTAGCCTCACATGCAAATTATCATAAGGGATATGATAACTTACATGTTGCCAAAATGCAACCTTTAGCATAAAGCTTGAAGCTTTAAGCTCATAAACCCAAGATAAGCTTGCATAACATGATAACATGAGAAAAATGATCAACCCAAACTTGCATAACATAACTTGCATATCATATGGCAAACTTGCATATCATAACATAGCAAACTTGCATAACATAACATGATAAACTTGCATATCATAACATGGCAAACTTGCATAACATAACATGATAAACTTGCATATCATAACATGGCAAACTTGCATAGCATAACATGATAAACTTGCATATCATAACATGGAAAACTTGCATAGCATAACATGGTAAACTTGCATATCATAACATGGCAACCTTGCATAGCATAACATGGTAAACTTGCATATCATATGATCAACCAAACTTGCATCATTCATTTAACTTTAGAGTTTAAATATGAAAGTAGAAAAGGGCTTACAATGCTTATGAAGACACAAAAATATATATAGATTGAGACAAAGCCCTTATGCAATCAAATAAACCCAAAATGCAAGTTCCAATAGAAAAACCCTTGAGCCAAAAAGATCAAAACCCTTGCTTTATGATGTAAATATGGAAACTTGACTTGAATGCAAGCTAATGACACTCATACAAGCTTGAAAACACTTGTATGCATGGAAAATCTCTCATAGAAATAACTTAGAATTTTATGAAGAGAGTGGAGGCCATGAGAGGAATGATTTTGCCATAGTTTAGTTGTAGGATTGATTAATGATGATTTATGTTGTATGAACAATGATTGCTCGTGGATGATGTTTTGGTAGATGATCCCGTCTGTGTCTCAAATCCTATTGGGGGTTCCGCCCATCTGTCTATGATATGTGGGGATTTGAGGATCTCTATACTGAGTGTAGAGTTCTTGTGTAGTACTTATGTATTTCAGTTTTTCAGTGATGTTGTTTTTATCTAGACTTGTGTATTTGGAAAGTTGACATTATGTTGTACCAGACTTGTTTTGAAATAGTTTGAAATCTTTCGCTGTTTTATTTATCTTATTTACTCTGTTTACATATATACATATGTTCTTGTTCTGCCTTGATATATCATTATGCATGTTTACCCGGTACAAACGCCCCTCCAAAGTCAGAGTGCTTGCAAGAGACACCTTGGCGGAGGTGGGGTGTTACATTTGGTAAACTTAACATAAATCGACATAAAAACATAAGATTGGGAATTTACCTATTAAGTTAGGTCTACCCATTGGGAATTTACCTATTAAGTTAGGTCTACCCAAATGCTTGAAAACTTGTAATATGTTTTGGAAACATAATGGACATGACACTTAGAAAATATAAGTGTGACCAACTCGAGGTTGGGTTGAGTTTGTAGCGTAAAACTACCCGGAACCAACCGACTTAACTAGTTGCTACAAACAATATGACCCAATGTGAGAAGTTGGTCATGTTGTACCTTGAACCCGAGGTTAGATCAAGTTGTGGTGTAAAGCTACCCGGACCCGCCCGGCTTAACTAGTAACCACAACAAGGTCTAATGTGAGAGGTTAAGGCACATTAAATTAGTTAATGCCTCATGATTAGGGTTAAGTCATGGTCCACTTAATACTTAACCAATTTGGGCTTGGTAGATTAATCAGGGTTAAGTCGTGAACTCATCGTTACACTTAACCAAGTTAATCCATGATTAGTAAAAGGGTTAAACCATACTTAACCCACTAGAAAATCCTAGCAATGGGGGTCCACTCCAGCAGTAATCCCAAGTTTGTATCATTAAGACCCTAGGGACTAGGCTAGGGTGGGGGCACGATTACTGGACTTGAGGTAAGTGACCAAAAACGACGGCAGAGTGGTACGCCGATGTAGTTCCGGACGGACTATGGTCGTGCACGTAGTCCGTATTTGGAGAAGTCAAGCATGGGTACCAGTAGATCGAGGCTGTGCACTTATGTTTATGGTGTCCAGGGGTTGACACCCTAGGGCTTGATACACCCGACGGGAGACCCGGCACAGTCCGACTACAATTATGTTTAGGCCGTATTGACACCAACACGTGACGAGTTAGGCTTAGGGAGCCGATCGATTAGACCGTTTGGTTGGACCTCGTATTAGGGTCACTTCATGTTATTGGACCTCGTATTAGGGTCACTTCATGTTATTGGACCTCGTATTAGGGTCACTTCATGTTATTGGACCTCGTATTAGGGTCACTTCATGTTATTGGACCTCGTATTAGGGTCACTTCATGTTATTGGACCTCGTATTAGGGTCACTTCATGTTATTGGACCTCGTATTAGGGTCATTTCATGTTATTGGGTCAAAGCTTGGGCCAAGGGATCAATACTTGTTTATTCAAGTCATGTTAGTTTGCTAGTACACCTGTGGTGCAAAACCTTAATCCTGATTATGCGATGTCACCTTTATCTACCTTGTTAGTTAATCATCATGCTAGTATGTTGTTATCCTTATGTTCATCCCTGCTTCTCATGCCAGTTAACTTTATCAGTTTACATTGATTGTAGTAGGGCTTACTCAGTCTTTTTGACTGACCTGTTTTTCTTTCGCCTCTTTTCTTCCGTTTCCCCCCCCCCCAGGTTCTCAGGGTGGGAATATTGGAGCTTAGCTTGGATTTCTGATCGCTTTCTTGTGGGATTTTAGCTCATGTACGGTCTTGACATGAAGCTAGCTATGGTTATCACTTATTTTGGGGATAGTACTTATGTATTTCAGTTTTTCAGTGATGTTGTTTTTATCTAGACTTGTGTATTTGGAAAGTTGACAATATGTTGTACCAGACTTGTTTTGAAATAGTTTGAAATCTTCCGCTGTTTTACTTATCTTATTTACTCTGTTTACATATATACATATGTTCTTGTTCTGCCTTGATATATCATTATGCATGTTTACCCGGTACAAACGCCCCTCCAAAGTCAGAGTGCTTGCAAGAGACACCCTAGCGGAGGTGGGGTGTTACATTTGGTATCAGAGCATATGGTTTACGAGAAGAAAAAAAAAGGTTTTTGAAACTTTTGGAAAACTATTTTCAAAACCAAGTATAAAGTATTTTCCAAAGAAAAGTCTAGTTTATTTTAAAGGCTATTCCCCAAAAAGCCATTAGCAAAAATTCCTTCGTTCTTCTCCATTCTGAATCTATCTTTTTCTTCGTTTTCAGTATGGCCAATAACTTTGCCATTCCGGAGGGAGTACACGTACCTGTGTGGTATAGGAGACTTTTGGAGGCTAGGGCGACCGAAGCCGGCCCCGCCGATGTTCCTCTTCCTCCTCCTCCGGTAGTTAATGTTCCTCCTCCTCCTGTCGCTGAGGTTCCTCTTCCTCCTCCCCCTCAGCATCCACAAGAGGATTTCGCGGAGATTTGCAAAGACTTTAAGGCGATGGGTTGCAAGAATTTCATTGGAACCGAGACTTATGTAGAGGCAAGGAATTGGTTGAAAGAAACCGAAGATCTTTTTGCCTTCTTTGATATAGATGACCGTAGGAAGGTTTTATTGGCAGTGTGGTTGCTAAAGGAAGAAGCTGCACGTTGGTGGGTGGTCACCACCGCTACTAGGCCAATTGAGACTTGGGATGACTTTCGGGGAAAGTTTGGACTAAGGTTCCTATCACTGAAGCAAGGGGACATGACTATTAGGGAATACATAGATAAGTTTAATCAACTGGCTCGGGTCGGTTTAGACTTGGTTAACACAGCTTAGAAGAAGGCCTTATACTTTGCTCTAGGATTAAACGAGCCATTACATGGTTTAGCCATGACTCATATACCCTTGGGGGCAACTTTCGAGAGTTTGGTGAATATGGCGTTACTTCAGGGAGATGTCAAGAAAGAGATCAAGATGAATGATACTCAAGCCAAGAAGACTGATTCCCAATGGAAAGGAAATCAGGGTAATCCAAGTGGTCAGAGCAGTCAAGGCAATCAAAACAAGAACAAGAGTCAAGGTAACAAGGGGAAGTGCCATTATTGCGGTTCAGTTGGGCATCTTATTAAGGATTGTAAGAAGAGGAAAAGGAAGAATGGTGAATGCTTTTTCTGCGGTGAGACTGGACATTTCAGTATGGATTGCCCGAAGAAGCACGGGCAAGGCCAGGGTCAGACTCAGCGTGCTGGACCTTCAGGAGGGCAAGTTCATGCTCTCAATGCCGCTCCAGTTCCCGATCGAGGTAGTATTTCTGTTGAGAGCCTTGTATATATTTCTGATTTTCCAGTTCGTACCTTGTTTGATTCTGGTGCATCGCATAGCTTTATCTCATATGATCTTGTTGATAGTTTGCACCTAAGTACTAGTCTAGTTAATGATCCCGTGTGCGTTTCAAATCCAATTGGGGTTTCGGCCCATTTGTCTATTATCTACGTGGATTTGAAAATTTCTATCTTGAGTGTAGAATTCTCGTGTGATGCTTATATTCTCGGTTTCATGGGGTATGGGTTGATTTTGGGCATGGATTGGTTGTCCAGTTTTGGAGCCATTCTTGATTTTTGAGCATAGGGTTGAGAGGCTCATGACTGGCCTCGGTAATACCCTAAAAATTTCTAGTAGCCCTATGAGTCCCGTCATGTTGTGTTATCTTGAATCCCTCAACCCGTCTATCGATAGTTTGCAATCGGTGAGGGTGGTCCGAGAATATCCTGATATCTTGGGTGAAGTGAAGGGGGTTACCCCTAAACGAGAGATAGATTTCCGCATTTATCGGGTTAATAATGCCAAGATAGTTTCGTGGCCGGTTAGGCACATGGCCCCGCAAGATGAGAGTTAAGAAAGCAAGTCAAGGAGTTGCTTGAGAAGAACTTCATTAGACGAAGTATATCTGAATAGGGAGCGCCTGTAGTATTTACTACCAAGGCAGATGGTTCTCTTCGACTTTGTGTTGATTATCGTGAGTTAAACAAAGAGAATAGACAACCATTGCTAAGGATCGATGATTTGTTTGATCAGCTTGTAGGAACATCTGTTTTCTCTTGATCTTGCTACTGGATCCCTTCAGCTTAGAGTAGCTGAGGATAGTATAGACAAAACTGCGTTCAGAACTCCAGATGGATTCTTAGAATGGCTGGTCATGCCATTCGGTTTGACTAATGCACCCGCCTACTTCGTGGACTTGATGAGTAGGGTGTCTAGGGAGTTCCTGAACGAGTTTGTGGTAGTCTTTGTAGACGATATCCTGACTTTCTTAAAGAACGAGGAAGAACGTGCTAGACATCTCAAGGAGGTGATGGATACGCTTAGAGCACATCAGTTGAAAGCCAAGTCCTCCAAATGTCATTTTGGAGAAAAAAGAAGTTAGATTTCTTGGGCACATAGTTTCTAAGCAAGGCTTAGTGGTGGATCATGTTAAAGTGGTCGCGGTTCAAAACCGAAAAGCTCCGACGAGGACAATTGAAGTAAGAAGTTCTCTCAGTTTAATTAGTTAGTTAGCGTCCCTTGAGCTTAGACCTACCCTTCTGGATCAAGTAGGGACTTCACAGAAAGAAGACCCGCAGTTAGTCGAGATCATGGATAAGTTGATTCGAGGCGAGATGGTAAGTCACCTCGCTATAGATGACAAGGGATGGCTAAGACGCGATGAGAGAAAGAAGGTTCTTGAAGATGCACATCACCCGAGGAGGTGGCCGAGTTTGTCCCAAGGTGCATGTTGTGCCAACAGGTTAAAGGCCGAGTCATAGAAGCCCGGTGGGCTATTATATCCATTGGAGGTCCCCGCAATGGAAGAGGGAAAAGCGTCACGAAGTATTTCGTGGATGGACTGCCTAGATCAAGAAAGGGAATAAGAGCATGTGGGTCATAGTAGGTAGACTCACGAAGAGTGCTCATTTTACTCCGGTAAAGAGCGAAAGGACTGCATCATAACTAGCGACAGTTTACTTTCGAGAAATAAAGCGGTTGCACGAGGTTCCCTAAAGTATAGTTAGTAACCATGACTCAATCTTCACTAGCCAGTTTTGGGATAGTCTACGGGAAGTCATGGGCAAGCAACTGAATCTAAGTACGGCCTATCATTCGCAGGAGGATGGTTCATTTCGTTCAAGCATGAGTTATAGAAAATCACGTTGGTAAGAGCAATTGGCAACGTGGATTGGTATTTCCAAGAAAAGTTCTGCTGCGTGGAATACTTTATAGTAAGTAAACGAGATCCAGGATTTACTAGTGAATTTTGGAGAGCTTGCATGAAACCATGAGGTCATAGTTATGTTTAAGCCAAGAATGATAGAAGAGTAAGTGGAAAAGGAAGACGAGAGGCGACAATGAAATGGGTTCCAACTCATATTTGGAAATAAGAGTTAAGAAGCCAAGGAATCATGAAGTAAAAGACGGTCAAAGCACAGTGGAGTTAAACTCAAGGAAACGTGACTTAGAAGACTGAAGGCTAGATAAGCGCATCATATCTCTTTTTAAGAGCATATCCTTGATCCTTGTTTTCCGGTGGAACTTACTCGCATGTTATCTTTTACATATATCCTCTCGGTCCCGTTCTCGATCCCATTTTTGTTGTAAACTCCATAAGGAGGTATGACTCATCGGTTAGTAATACATGTCAAGGTTTGAAGGGGTCCGTTAGGTTGACTAAACCTTTTGGGCTTTTATAGAATATGGGTTGGGTTAGGAAGGGAATTCTTGTAATCCAAAAGGAGTATATCCTGCTTATCTTCCCGATCTCTTTGTAGCATATCTTTCTTTTGCTATCTATATCGTGTTAATCTTGTCATGAGAACCTTAGGTAGAAACCCTTTGGATGAAACATGTGTTTGAAACATTTTATGCTTGATGGTTACAAGTGGTTGCAAGTGTTTGCAAGTGGTTACTCGTGGATGCATTATACACATTAGGCACTAGATCAGCTCACACACTCCTCATATTGCATATGCATGAGCGTTTACGCTTATTCATGGATGAAAATTTTTGTGTTATCACATGGATGTTGCATATGGATGTATGTTATGTGCACACATATAGATGTTATACATTATGTTAGGAATTGCATACATATGGATTCATTTCACTAACATAATTTGCATTGATGATATTTGCATTAGATAAGTACATATACACACACCTTTGCATATGTTCATACAACATTTAGAATCTTGTAAGGACAATGATTGCTCGTGGATAATGTTTTGAGTAGATGGATGTTGGATGGTAGGATACGTTCTTCCTAACTTGAAGATTTCGGGGACGAAATCCTTTAAGGAGGGGAGAATGTAACAACCCGTATTTTCAATAACCTGTTATAACATAAATCGAGGCAGAATTTAATTTATAAATCTGAATCAAGGGAAATGGGCTATGCCATTGCGTTCGTCTCGGAAAAATACGCGAAATAGAGTCCGAGTTTTTGAAAATCGGAGTCCATATGACCCGATTAAGGCCCAATGAAGTTTTCAGAAAATTTCAAGTTCAAAACAGATTTCGAATTTCGGGTTCAAAATTCGAAAAAGGGTCAGATTGGGCCAGGCGGGAAAATTCCTGCCAGAGCACCCAAGTCGACAGCCCTGTCGACTTGGGAGTCGACTTGGTTGGACCCAAGTCGACAGCCCTGTCGACTTGGCTGTCGACTTGGCTCAGCCGGGCAGTTTTGCCTGGTGCACCATTTTGGGGTTTTGGTTAGGTTTTGGGCCAGATTCGGTTTTAAGGGCTGAGATTGGAACTAGGGTTTAATTCTAAGGCTAAAACTAATCCTAATCTCTATAAATAAGACCCTAACCTAAGCCTAAATCATCATTAATCAATCCTACAACTAAACTATGGCAAAATCATTCCTCTCATGGCCTCCACTCTCTTCATAAAATTCTAAGTTATTTCTATGAGAGATTTTCCATGCATACAAGTGTTTTCAAGCTTGTATGAGTGTCATTAGCTTGCATTCAAGTCAAGTTTCCATATTTACATCATAAAGCAAGGGTTTTGATCATTTTGGCTCAAGGGTTTTTCTATTGGAACTTGCATTTTGGGTTTATTTGATTGCATAAGGGCTTTGTCTCAATCTATATATATTTTTGTGTCTTCATAAGCATTGTAAGCCCTTTTCTACTTTCATATTTAAACTCTAAAGTTAAATGAATGATGCAAGTTTGGTTGATCATATGATATGCAAGTTTACCATGTTATGCTATGCAAGGTTGCCATGTTATGATATGCAAGTTTACCATGTTATGCTATGCAAGTTTGCCATGTTATGATATGCAAGTTTATCATGTTATGTTATGCAAGTTTGCCATGTTATGATATGCAAGTTTACCATGTTATGTTATGCAAGTTTTCTATGTTATGATATGCAAGTTTGCCATATGATATGCAAGTTATGTTATGCAAGTTTGGGTTGATCATTTTGCTCATGTTATCATGTTATGCAAGCTTATCTTGGGTTTATGAGCTTAAAGCTTAAAGCTTCAAGCTTTATGCTAAAGGTTGCATTTTGGCAACATGTAAGTTATCATATCCCTTATGATAACTTGCATGTGAGGCTAAATGCGAACTTATGGCCATTTCTACATGTCATTTATCACCATGTATCACCAATATGCTAAGTTTGGTTTTATGCATGCTTTTGAGGCCTAAAAATGTAATATGCAAGTATATGAACATATGTACATTTCATATGCCACCATGTTAAACTTGTGGCTTCAACACCTTTATGTCATGATTATGCCAAGTTCCCTCTTTCTATCCTTTATGCGCTATTGCGATATGTAAGCGATGGGATTGCGTTTGGGGTTGGGTAAACTTAAAAGACATAAAAACATAAGATTGGGAATTTACCTATTAAGTTAGGTCTACCCATTGGGAATTTACCTATTAAGTTAGGTCTATCCAAATGCTTGAAAACTTGTAATATGTTTTGGAAACATAATGGACATGACACTTAGAAAATATAAGTGTGACCAACTCGAGGTTGGGTTGAGTTTGTAGCGTAAAACTACCCGGAACCGACCGGCTTAACTAGTTAATACAAACAATAGGACCCAATGTGAGAAGTTGGTCATGTTGTACCTTGAACCCGAGGTTAGATCAAGTTGTGGTGTAAAGCTACCCGGACCCGCCCGGCTTAACTAGTAACCACAACAAGGTCTAATGTGAGAGGTTAAGGCACATTAAATTAGTTAATGCCTCATGATTAGGGTTAAGTCATGGTCCACTTAATACTTAACCAATTTTGGCTTGGTAGATTAATCAGGGTTAAGTCGTGAACTCATCGTTACACTTAACCAAGTTAATCCATGATTAGTAAAAGGGTTAAACCGTACTTAACCCACTAGAAAATCCTAGCAATGGGGGTCCACTCCAGCAGTAATCCCAAGTTTGTATCATTAAGACCCTAGGGACTAGGCTAGGGTGGGGGCACGATTACTGGACTTGAGGTAAGTGACCAAAAACGACGACAGAGTGGTACGCCGATGTAGTTCCGGACGGACTATGGTCGTGCACGTAGTCCGTATTTAGAGAAGTCAAGCATGGGTACCAGTAGATCGAGGCTGTACACTTATGTTTATGGTGTCCAGGGGTTGACACCCTAGGGCTTGATACACCCGACGGGAGACCCGGCACAGTCCGACTACAATTATGTTTGGGTCGTATTGACACCAACACGTGACGAGTTAGGCTTAGGGAGCCGATCGATTAGACCGTTTGGTTGGACCTCGTATTAGGGTCACTTCATGTTATTGGACCTCGTATTAGGGTCACTTCATGTTATTGGACCTCGTATTAGGGTCACTTCATGTTATTGGACCTCGTATTAGGGTCACTTCATGTTATTGGACCTCGTATTAGGGTCATTTCATGTTATTGGGTCAAAGCTTGGGCCAAGGGATCAATACTTGTTTATTCAAGTCATGTTAGTTTGCTAGTACACCTGTGGTGCAAAACCTTAATCCTGATTATGCGATGACACCTTTATCTACCTTGTTAGTTAATCATCATGCTAGTATGTTGTTATCCTTATGTTCATCCCTGCTTCTCATGCCAGTAAACTTTATCGGTTTACATTGATTGTAGTAGGGCTTACTCGGTCTTTTTGACTGACCTGTTTTTCTTTCGCCTCTTTTCTTCCGTTCCCCCCCCCAGGTTCTCAGGGTGGGAATAATGGAGCTTAGCTTGGATTTCTGATCGCTTGCTTGTGGGATTTTAGCTCATGTACGGTCTTGACATGAAGCTAGCTATGGTTATCACTTATTTTGGGGATAGTACTTATGTATTTCAGTTTTTCAGTGATGTTGTTTTTATCTAGATTTGTGTATTTGGAAAGTTGACATTATGTTGTACCAGACTTGTTTTGAAATACTTTGAAATCTTCCGCTGTTTTACTTATCTTATTTACTCTGTTTACATATATACATATGTTCTTGTTCTGCCTTGATGTATCATTATGCATGTTTACCCGGTACAAACGCCCCTCCAAAGTCAGAGTGCTTGCAAGAGACACCCTGGCGGAGGTGGGGTGTTACAAATTCCATTCAATTCCAATTTAATATATTAAATTGGAAAACTTTACTTTGGAAATTTTTCCATTTAAATCTTAATAAAAGATTTATAAATTCCATTTAAATCTTAATAAAAGATTTATAAATTCCAAATTATATTTTCACTGTTAATTGGGGTTAAAGAACAAATGTCGTTTAAAACATAGTTCAGGTTAAACCCACAATTAACTTTCATTTCAATTCTAATTAAACATTAATTAATTAGTTAACTTTTCTAAATCGTAATTAAAGGATTTATTCTTTTCACATGGGGTTTAAGAACAGTGTTATTTAAGACACCATTCATGACAAACCCAAAATCTAATTTATTTTATTTAATTCCAATATAATATTAATTAATTGGAAAACTTCACTAAATCTTAATTAAAAGATTTATTCCTTTTAGTAGCTAGTTCATTTCGATAAAAATATATTTTTCTCCTTTCAAATATGGAAATTTTCATCCAAAATCTTTCCAGATTATTAATTATGATTTTACATAATTTTTCCATATTTTTAATAATTTTATTAAGGCTCGTATAGTAGGTTTCCAATAACGGTCTGCGAACTGCATCCATAGTGACTTTTTTCAAATTTGATTTGGACATAATTTCAAATCCAACTGTTAGATTTCAAACTTCTTATATTGATTGGAAATCTCTTTTCAATACGAACCCAACGGTTCCGGTTTTAGGAGAATCCGATGGTCGAATCTCTCGTTACATCAATTTGAATTTAATGGTCGAAATTCGCGAATGGTCGCTGCGCGGCGCGTTCTATTCAGGCCATTAAATATGTATAATATATATATATATATATATATATATTATATATTTCATCGATTTCCATTTTATAAATCGTTTATAAATTTGTTTTAAAACGATTCCAACTTCATTTTCGATTTTAAAGCAAAATTGAATATTCTATATCTGTATCTTGTTAAAATAATAATATTTTCAAAATATTAGATTTCGAAATCACTTCTTTTCAATATTCATTATAAAATGAATAAAATCGATCGATAAACCCGTTCGGGTTAAAATGACGTTTGCTACTTCATTCGACTTCATATTTTTATATTTTTGTGTCCATCCAGAAACGGACATCAAAATCACCTTTTGATTATTCACTGAATATTATTTTAAAATATTTGTTATTCTAAAATATTCTTTATTTTAAAAGATTCTTTACTCTAAAGTATTCTTTATTTAAAATATTCTTTAATAAAAATGTTCTTTTACATTAATATGTTCTTTTATATTAAAATGTTCTTTTACATTAAAAATGTTCTCTTATATTAAAAATGTTCTTTTACATTAAAAATGATATCTTTTATCCTAATATGTCATTTATTCTAAAATGATATTTTATACTAAAATATCTTTTATTCCAAAATGATCTTTTATTCTAAAATGATCTCTTTTATTCTAAAATGTCCTTACTTCTAAAATGTCTTTAATCTAAAATAATCTTTATTCCAAAATGTCTTTTATTCTAACATAATCTTTATAAAACAATATTTATTACAAAACATTCTTTATAAAACATTATATATTTTGATTCGGAATGCGACTCAATCAATTACCACATAATTTCAGTTATATGGATTTCATACATCGCATGTATTCATAATAATGATAAATAATCATTAAACAGTCCAGTCACATCCGAAGTGAAATTTACAACTATGTGAGCATTAAAATAAATAAATAACGCTCATTACAGCCTGTCAATCCATCGATATACGGTGCGTGGACAAGGAAGGTGATCTAACAGGCACCGTATACAATTTACGATGATTTAACTGATGAAAATCTAAATTGGCAATTATATATATTTTTCAGTTATGGAAATAAATAAATACTATGCCGAATATTTAGTGAGGAGTTCTCACCATTGGTTTCCACTCCGCCAGTTTTATTTCTGAATTTTTGAATAGTTTGGATTTGCTCCATCGCGTTGTATTCTTCACCGTGATTTCAACGCAATCTTTTTCACGCAGTTTACATTAAAAATCACATTTTTATATCGCTATTATATATATAAAAATCATATTTTTAATTCACTCCATATATAAAAGTCATATTTTTATAATCTATTCATATCTTTTATATAATCTAAAAATCATATCTTTTACATAATCTAAAAATCGCATTTTTCTATACAGTGAAAAATCACATTTTTCTATATGGTCAAAAATCATATTTTTCTATATAGTGAAAAATCATATTTTTCTATACGGTGAAAAATCATATTTTTCTATATGGTGAAAAATCATATTTTTGTTATTGCTATATATATATATATATTCCACTTTTATATTGCTATTTTTATTTTCTAAACCTTGCTATTTTTATTATTTGAACATTGCTATTTTTATTATCTAAACAGTGCTATTTTTATTTTTTCTAAAAACCATATTTTGAAAATAATGTTTTTACTATTAGAAATCCTATTTTCAAAATAATGCTTACATATGTAAGAATTCACATTTTAAAATTTACATTTTTACCCAAAGTTGTTTTGTATAAAAATCACATTTTAATACTATGTTATTTTATATAAAAATCATTTTCTTAAATCATCACTATTTCATATATTTAAAAATCATATTTATAAAAAATTTATATTTATTTCTAAAAAATCATATTTATGTAAATCTTATTTTTATTTTTATAAGTAATGTTAATTTCATTTTAAAGGTAATGCTATTTCACATATTTTAAAATTAATGTTATTTATATATTTTTAAAGTAATGTTATTTTCTTTTAATAAAAACAATGTTATTTATATTTTTAAAATCACATTTCTGTAAACAGTTTTATAAATTAAAAATCGTATTTTTATTTTTAAAACTATATATATTTTATAAATTCCATTTTTAAAATAATGACTTTTACTATAAAATTGGTTTTTATTACATGAGGAAAAAAGAAAAATGTAAAACCTCTTCTCTGTAAAAATTTGAAAGCCGCTCTTGTAACCTTCAATCCGAGAATCACCATCGCACCACCAGTATGCCGCATCATAATCGGATCAAGCTGCGCCACCCTCTCTGCCTTGGAGTGCGACACCTCCAGCAGCGACGCCAGTGAACTCGACCCCACCTCGACATCAGAAAATGGGTGCGAAGTCAGACTGTTTGAGCCCAAAAACTCAGCGCCTCAAACAACGAGAAACCATCACCCCTATATCAATCCATGGATCTCGAGTTCCTCCTTAGTTTTTTTTTTTGGTAGAATCGAAATTCATTGAGGGGATTAGGAACGATTGAGGAAAGAAATCGGGAGCATTCTGGCCATTTATTTTGAAGATGGCGGCTTCGTATTTGTGATTAGGGTTTGACTGTATTTGGCCGTGTACTATGGTAAATATACCATTTAAAATAATATATTTAATTTAATTTTAAAATACCAGTTTATCGCCACGAACTCCAAATCAATCTCAACGACTAGCGCCTCTAGCTAAATACCCTCATTCCAGACACAATGGGATATGTTTCGTAAGCCAATTCGATCATTTTGATCAGTTTTCATGAAAATTAAAATATAACTCAGTTAAAAATGAAAATTTAATTTACCGAGGCCACATGCTGACTCCAAAAATTCCCAAAATAAATCTAGCTATGTTTTGACGGTACGGTCCTGAAAAACTAATTTCATCGAATTTGGAGACCGTTTGAAAAACGGTCATTTTCTGGTCGATCCAATTTGATTGAAATTGACAAAACACATTTTCTTTTTCCACGCTCACATATTAATTCCAAAAATTATGAAAATTGGAATCTAGAAATAATTTGACATTCCGGATCCAATAAAAGTGGTTTCATCAAAAACAGAGGTCATTTGCAAAGCGGCTATTTTTGAGGGCTATATATATTATATAATATATATAAATTCCACAGCGACTTTTCTGAATTTTAAACTGGGCATAACTTTCAGCTTATAAAACGAAAACTCAGTTTCTTACATCCGCTAGGAAGATATCGTTAATCAGATTCTAACATTTCTTGTTTCGTCCAATTTTGACTTATATTGAATTCTGTACATTTAATTGAAGTTTAAAATCGAATTTTTGAACATCCGCGCCATTTCAGGCTCTTTTTATAATTAAAATGAATTTATACATTCTAACTTCAATTCAAATAAATTTTTAATCGTTATCATTTAAAATAAATCATTTTAAATATTCAAAATCCATTAAAATTATTAAAATAAAAAATTTAAATTTGTTCAGAATTTCCGGGTTGCTACAGTTTTTAAATATGCTATCGGCACCAACATAGGGTAACAAACAACATGGCGCTAATACCAAGAAAATAAGGCAATAATGGCATATTGTCAACACCAATGTGAAGAGAGCAGTTAGATTGGTGTCGACACTAAAGGAAAGAAGGCAATAAATGCACATTGTCGACACCAACATGTAGTGAGCAGTTTGCTTGGTGACGACACCGAAGAATAAAGGAAAATGCATAAAGCATGAAGACAAAGACATAAATTGTAGCCCTGAAGGCAGAAGCACATATTCGATGTTCAAAAGTGAAACCGACAAAGACAATGGAGCGATGCCCGACTATTATGTGAAAGCATAGAAGCGATAATAAGAAGTGCAAATGGAAAAGGATTAAAGCTTGTACTTAAGCCAGAAATCCCCAAAATGGGCCGATGCTCAGAGGTTGATGCGAAATAAGGGTTTCCTACCCAATTGCTACAAAAGGAGGGGGTCCGGATCCTCTACAAAAAATACCTTAGGGTTCACATTTTGGGGGACCTTCCTCATTCAAAAATCTTATACTCAATTCTTGGATACTAAATCCTAATTTAGATATCAAATTAGGGGATTTCTCTTGTAATTTTTCATGTATTTCATCGATTGATCAATAAAGGAAATACTTAGTATCTACAATCAATTGTACTTGTCTTTCAACTAATAATTTGGGTTTTAAACCTTAAATTAAAAGTAATTACCAAACCGGCCTCAATAAGCATTCTAGCTTTAACTAACAATAAACTTATGAAGTCCTTATCCTAAGATAACTTTGTTTTCTTAAGTTTTCTAAGTGTGATACTCACCTCTTAAAGGAAGAATAACTAATCTTCATACTTGGGACATTGATATCTAAGAAAGGGCAAATTAAGTCGAGTTGGAAAGAACAACACTACACCAAGGACCACAACCGTAGCCCCATACTCGGGCGATGACAATTTTTATCGTTAACATCTGATTTTCGTCGATCATCAAAAATTCTAGTAAAATCGCAACTTTTTGTCTTTTTTCAAACCACCTTTGATTCAGTTTAATTGGATCGTCATGTTTTTTATTTACTCTAGTGGCTCCTTCTCTCCTGCATCTGTTAGGATTTTTCTAATTCAATCATTGTAAGGTTAATTCTATTGATCTATAACTGCTTTGTTTCGTGCCAAGTACCCCTCTTTACTTTTGATTTAGATTAGCTGATTTATGATCTTTGCCTTACATTCTCCATTTTTACTACTTTTTGACAACGTAGGAAGGAGATAACTTAGGTATTAATTTGTAATCATAGAAGCTTGGATAATATATTTCTTTCCCTAAACTTACAACATTTACAATTAGGTTGTAAGAATTTTTGTTTGTACTTAGAACTATAAAAATTACTTATAATGTCTAATGACATGTTTGATAAGGTGCAACGTACAGTAGGACCTCCTTTTTTGATTGAACATAAGTTGATGCTTAGTAATTGTAAATGTGCTTAGTCCTATTTCTATCTGTGTCAAAGGTGATTAAAGAATTAGTAACCATTAGAAAGAATTGTTAACCATATATGCTCATATAGACAAATAAAAATTAAACTTGAAAATCATGTTTGCTATGTTTATAGTTCGATATTCATGTACACTTGCATAGCATTGGTGAAAGAAAAGGTAAACTCACTTAAAAAATTGTTATGTATACTACATAATGACTGATGAATATGGTTATGAAATAACATACAAGATGTGTTGTCTTAGGTTAAACGTGCTACCATTAGCACAACCATATTCAATGTTATTTTTGCTAAATAGTGGTATTCAATTGATACTTTTGATGTAATCAGAAGCCTTAGCTTCAATAGGAGTACTAACTCAAATTATGTCAAAATAACTTAGCTTATGGTTTAGTATAAAATCATGGGAATCCAAAGAGGGGATTGGAAAGAAGCTCTAGATCATATAGTTATAGCGATATGATATAAAGATAGTAGATTGCTTTTAGCTTAAATATCTCTTAGATGCCCGTTTAGTGTTGGTTTTTATGTTGATTGGCCAAAAGTTTTTTATGATCCAACTAATGCTTCAAGCATCAGGCCTTCAATATCAATTTGCTACAGTTGATTTTGTTGTTTAAATGAACAACATTTGTAGCCCTGTTCCATCTGGACATGTTGACGATTTCCAGTCCTCTTAACTTCGTACTAGCTACACTTTAAAAAGAAATATGGATTGTTTTCCTAGAGAAAGAGGAGCCCGACCCAAGGAAGTGATTGTGTGTCTACTCAGTCATTTGAATCAACTTGTTAGGCATGATGAAAAACCTATAATATAAACCTTCATGGATAAGGTGAATGGTAAATCTACCAGCAATTGAAAGACGACTTTCACTCCATATTCCTATTCTAGTTGTTATCTTTTCATATGGATATATACATTGATGTTTCCAAATTTTGCTAACGTAAAAGGGATGTAAAATATTTCACCTAACTGCCTCGCAACTGGAAGCTATAAGGGTCCAACATAGGTGCCAAGGCACTTTCATGAATACCAATGAGCATGCATATTTTATTTGGTGCATCACTTTTGCATAATGTGTGCACGAGTTATGCCATGACGACTGTTACTTTGTATCCAGCTACATGTTGTCAAGCCGCTCCATGTTTGGTTTTGACTTCAGAAAACTAGGCTGATTGATACACAATTATAACATGCATTCTGATTTTTTTAACTTGTTGTGTTGGCGTCTTTATGTTTCTTAGGATGAGTAGATGGGAATGCATGCATTGTTCTAATAGCATTGTTATATTTTTGAGGTACATGGAGACATTATTGCTAGGCGTATTGAGGCTATGATTAACTGCACTTTAAATAGTATGCATTTGAAATGCATCCGGTCTCTTATATGCTGTAATGGTTCTTGCATATAAAGTGTTGTGATTATGGATTTAATTCAGCTAATACAAGTAGATAGCTAGACGAGACTCATCCAAAATTACAAAAGAGCATTTGGTTTTGAAGGCTTGAAATGGTGTTCTGCTTTGAAGTGTACATCAATTATTGAATAATTGGTTTTGTGAATATTATGTATGATGTATGTTATGTTTAATAAATGAAATACATAAGATAATTGGTTTTTTGTTGAAGGCAAAAATGTGTTTGATTTGACGTGTATGGAGTTTTGCGAGGAGTTCTGTTGTGCTTTGTGATTTGTGGTTGGTGTTTTTTGTGATTTAAAACATTTTTTTTTTTGCTTATATGGGATCAGAAATGTTTCAGAACGAGGGAGAATTTGGTGAAATTGTAACTTTGCATGTAAAGGAGTTCTTGATAGAGTAAGAGTTGTTTGAAAGTGATGTATTGGTTTTAGGACTATTGTGTATGGTTATGTATGTGTTATCACAATTTTGTTTTGATGATTTTCTGGTTGTGTATTGATTTTATTGTCTATTGACTGTTGTGTATTTATGCTGCATTTTGTTATCTAACATGTTAAGTGTGTTCATATGTATATGGATAGTGAATAATGTATGGTATGTATTATGGTTTAAATGTAAATATTGTTTGAATTACAAAAAGAAAAATTCAGAATTTCAATACCTCAAACCAAATGTATTTTTCAGTTTTCATTTTTGAAAATGTGTTTTCAGAATACTCTATAACAAACACATCTTCTGAAATAATGAAAATTGTCAAAATGAAAGATTGAAAAGGACTAAAAACACAAAACCGAAAAACTTAAAACACAAACCAAACGCACTCTTAAATCGACTGCAGCTACGAGTTCAATGTAGCCATGTCAATGATCTTGTCCGTTATGCACCATTCTTAGAAGATGGCAGCAATACAACTCATTGCATCTAGGCAATTCCTTGGTCCGTTATCCATTATTGTTTGTAAACTCCATGATCCCTAACTTATAAACAGAATTGTCTGTGAGCATGCTTAGATAATTACTACAGATTTTGTAATAACCCAAATTTTAAAGAACAACAATTAACTAATTAAAGAATAAGTTAAAAAATTATAGAAATTTTACAAAGAGGATTGTGCCATTGTGTATGTTACGATTTTCTGCTTCAGACGCATATTTCGTTTACAAGAAACTGACTTAAAATGGAGTTAGGGCCATTGGAATTTCAATTTTTTTGGGGTGACCAGCAACCACTGGGTCAATATATGGGTCGACCCATATAGAAAGTGAGTCAACACAATGTCGACCAACTAGTCGGGAGGGTCGAGCCATATGTGTCTGACACGTAGTTTTTCAAGCCTGAAACGTTTTGAACGGATGAATTGTTTTTAGATAATTTTGAATTGACATGGCTTGTTTTTTATTGGCTGGTGTGGTTAATCCTGATTGACACAAGAATATGATCAGATTTAAAACCTTAGTATAACGGCTGAGGGTATTTTTCTCTACCTATAAATAACCCCAACCCTCTCCTCATTTTCTCACAATTCATCTCTTCCCCGCCTGAGCTAGCCTTCTTTCGGAGACAAGCCACCATAATTTTAAATTTTAGGCTAGTCTTCTTTTCTGAAGATAGAACACCTTAATCCAAATAATAGGGGTTGACATTTAAATTAAAATATTTTATTTTATTTTCTTTTGGAGGGGAGCGTGGGTTTTACCGGACCCACAAAGGAAAGCTTTCTGGTGAGTTTCTATGATTATCTAGATTTTTGATTAAAGTTTTGGGTAAATAGACATAATAGCGATTACAATTTTGTTTACAGTTCTTTTACTTAAAGTTTATTTATAGTTTTTTTTAAGGCAGCGTGTTTTTTTTTAGTACTCAACCAAAATTACAATATTTACATCAGATCAATGTGCACACGTTACAATTGAAATCTTATGTACACAAATCTACCAATTACAAAACTTAGTTCATAAATGAGACCTGGAACACAAACTCTCCATTAATCACAAGCTCCACATAACAACAATGATACACAAAAAGTCGTAGCAGTGACCAATTCAGATTCTAAGCATAAGGTGTAGCAAACATCACCATGTTGCAAAATAGAGGCCTAACCAATGAACTATACAACAAAATCATAATCATGTGTAACCAAGCTCCTTGTATCTATTACTACAAATGCCAAACTGTCAATATGAAGCTAAATAGTAGCAGACACCAACATTGCAGAACCTGATCTAAATCCAAATATTTTCATCATCAAAACTTAAGGGGATCAAAGGGAAGATTTTTCCTTGTGTGTCTTTTTGATGATTTCAAATTACTATTGAAAGGAAGCACATCATCAGGTCTAAAATCATTACCATCATCCAAGTCATCCCAAAATTTTCCATGTATCTTGCTACTCTTAGATTTGGAAGTAGAAATAGAAACTGATGATGCAATATTAGAAGGTGGAGGTGACTGAATATGAGAAGGAAGTGTTAAATGGGCATGTAGTGAAGGCTTAGAAGGTGCATTGGAAGATGTCAGAGGAGAAGAAGAGGAAAAAGGAAATTTAGAGCTTGTTGAAGAAGCAATTGACATGGTAAACACAGAAAAGCTAGATTATTACCATTCGCAGAATGCACCTGAGTCCCCAACATAGTAGATTTCATTGCATCATTCTCACCATTAAACATATTACCTTAACCAAAATCAGACTCATCGTTCTCAACACACTCATCATTAGCTTGATTATTTCCTTAATCCTCATAAAACTCTGAATTTTTACTGCTTGAAGTAATATCCCCAGCAAGTAAATCAAATTTATTGCCATCTGATTTTTCAACTTGAACACCCAAAGATTCATCTCTATCATTACAACTTGCAACTATATGCTTGGCAACTGCTGGTTCCTTATTTCCATCTCCTTTCTTTCTCCATATCATTTTTTTAGAGATAATCCTTGCCCAACCATTTTCATTATCAGCAAAAAAAATCTTGTTCCTGAATTGATTATCATTCATCATTTCACTTTATTGTTTCTCCTCATAAACCTCATCATTATGAATGTCATCAAACATATCATCCCTAGGTCTATGATCACAATTAATAGTTTGATGTCCAAAACATTTACAAATAGTACAAATATTTGGTTTCCAGTCATAAGAGAGCTTTATTGGTGGACAATCACCTAATCCTGCTAACTTAATACATGGACGTTGTGACGGCCCGCCCCGCACCAACCGACATTTACTCCAAAAGTGCGCTGTACACATGTCCAGTTAGCACGGAACGGGTCGCCAGAAGGAAAAAGGAAGAAGGAAATGAGCATACAAAGAACCTGTAGAATGTCTCATAGCGCATAGAACAAAATATAATAATAACATACTTGACATAAAACAGGAGAGACAGTGCATAAGCTGAAAACCTGAACTAAACATCATAGCAGCGGAAATCCAAAATACAGCTTATTACAACTTTCAAACTGTCTCAAAGCAAAAGTAAGATAAATGAGGTACACTACTAATGCCCAAGTAGCGACCACCAACGACACAGGGAGAATGTGTATATATATAATACGTGGAAGCCTCCTGCCCGCCTCTGAATCAGCTACTCGCGCATCACCAGCTAACCTGTCTCTAGTCTGCTCGTGTGAGCACCCAGAGTAATAAGAGGAGACATAAAACTCTGGGTCAGACATAAAGCCTGGTATGAGCGATGAGCATCTAAAGTGAACAATAACAGGTAGACTAAAACATACCTGAACCTGGACCTGCAACCAAAGAGTTAGCACTACATAATGTACAACACTCTGAGGTACCATATCAAACAGTGTAAAATACGGAGGTGGGGGAGGTGTGCATGTCATAGGGATGGCAAACAATCAAACATAGCATCCATCCTCACATCTCTCACTCAATGCGTAAAGCATACGATATTCACCACTTCGATCACCCAACATACCTTGCTACGATCACTCTGCCCCATGAAGCCATAAGTGGCTTCACTGCACTGATAACGTAGCCACTAATTCCTCGCTATGTCCACTTGCCCCATGGAGTTATTCACCCCATCTGCGCTGGCTCATAGCCTTACCAATCCTTACCATGTCCACTTGCCCCATGGAGTTGTTCACCCCATCTGCGCTGGCTCATAGTCTTACTACGCATCACCTTGCCCCTCAGGTCATAATGACCCTACTGCACTGATAACGTAGTCTTGCTACCATCACCTTGCCCCTCAGGTCGTAATGACCCTACTGCACTGATAAGTAGCCATCCTTCATTTTTAGTGGTGAATCGAAGTTATGAACGTCAACAACTCCTTAGCACACGTCCCGCAGCAAAGTCCAACTCATGAAGTCCACTCATTGGTTCCTATCTGGATCTTGAGTCAATACCCTTCATTTGGACTACCTTTGCATCTCGGGTTATCAGTCTTCATCGGTTCGTTTCGGATCAGAATGCTCCTCCTTCACTGGATCGGGTCGCATCGCCATCACCCCTGGCGGATCGGGTCGGGTCTCCAGATTGCCACGGTTCGGATCGTATTGCGGTCCTCTTTCTCTCTGCTTCGGATCGTGCTCCTCTCCTCGGTTCGGATCGGAATACCCCACACGGGTCGGATCGCGCCCCTCCAGCTCGTGGCTCCCCCTGGTTCGAATCGGCGTCTCGTAGTGCTTCGTTTCGTGGATGCTGCTTTCCTTTAGTCGGATCGTGACGCGAAGCACAAGTGGATCGGATCGGGTAGCAGTTCAAGGTTGGTGCTCGTGGGCCTTGCGCAGACGGTTCGGTTCGGAGGAGACGACTCGGCTCGTGGTGATGTCCCACGATCCCATAGGGCGATCCGATCGACCCTCAATCCCCTATGCGATCTGAATCCCTGCACCTTGTCCAGCGAGTTGTTTACGCCCCTCGACGGCGTTTTCGACCATTCCAACTATTCTAATCAGTCACAAAGCATTTCATACCGTCATAGCAACATGCATAATCAACCACAAACATCAAAACATCAACATGATAGGTAAAAATGGATCAAACATACCCAAAACCCCATATTTCCCCTTAAGCATGTTTAGGTGAAACTAATGATAGGATTAACAAAACTTAACCAAATTAACCCAAATTCATATCAGACGTCTAAAACATCATTCCGAATTTTATAAACATTTTTCCAGAATTTTATCATGTGTAAATTCGCTAATTAACACTAATCACCCCTAATTAGCCACAATTAGTGCAAAACTATGCAAATCACTCACCTTAGCCACAAATAAACCAAGATCTGAAATAATTCTCTGATTTGATACGAATTTCAATGCCAAACAGCAGCTCCTATGTTGATTTGGTGAAGATCTTCCTTGATTAGGGGTTGCTAAGCCAAATCCTTAACCTAAAGGTGATTTGGAGGTGATTTAGAGGTTGGAGGCCATTTTTAGGGATCCTTGGTGATAAGTGGAGGCTAGAAAACTGAAATGGAATGATTCTCCATCTCATTTCAGCCCTCCCATAACCCTAATCCCGAAATGGGTTATGGGCCTACTCACTAATCACCCGATTTGGCCCGGTTAAGCAGTTTTTCACCCTCCAAACCTTGTTTCAGCCATATCTCCCAAACGGTAAGTCTGTTTGGCTATTATGACCACTCTACGGAAAGGTAAACCATCAAACGAATCTAATGGAAGTGGTTTCAGGTCAAAATTCCTTTCCAATCAAAAGTTATGACCAAAACAGTACCAACTAGGGGCAAAATGGTCATTTAAAAATCGACAAAAATCATGGACATGGGAAATGGCTCTAATGGATGTTTCCCAAAGTTACATGACCATACGACTTCACATGGGAAAGAAATAAATATTCTACGATCCCCCGATACATAGGATATGGGTTATTACAGACGTGAAACTTCTACTAGGACTTTTGCGTACCTAAACCTTTGCAATTTCTCAGTATTTCCATTGAAACGTATAAGTTTGCCAACATGGCATGCAGACTAGTTTATACCAACTAATGTACAAAGTATTAAGAGGATTTTATGAAAATGAATCCATGCAGGAACCTTTTTGATTTGCATCTAAGAATTACCAATTATAGGATCTCACTGAGTAATTATAAATATTCTACCCTTGATGAAAATCGGATCAGCATGTAAATTTTATCACTACAAAGATCATTTGAAAATCGAAAGAAAATATTTATTCCATTGGATTTAACACTGAAATCGCCATGTAATTTCCAATACCTCCTAAGAAAATTGACCGCAAAGAGATAACAAAGTGTAACAACCAATAAGATACCTACCAAATGATTAATCCAGAACTTCTGACCCTTTTTCTTAACAAGATCTGGTGGCTCCTTAGATATACCATCTTCGATAATGTCGAGCTGGATTGGCTTAAAGACTCTAGCATTTCTTGGAAGAGAGTTGAAAAGTGAAATGTAATTGGACTTAATAGGGAATTTATTGACAAAAGAAGGATTCTCTAGGTCATTTGAAGAAGACAAAGGATTAACAATAGTCCGCTTCGGTAAACCATTGAATATATCAATCTGATTTGCATCTGAAAGATTAACTTGAGAAGAGACAGAAGAGGAGAGAGCATGTGGATCCAGAAGTGGAGAAGGTTTGGATGATGAAAGAGGAGGAAATGAGGTGGAATCGATGGCAAACGAAGAAGAAGAAGAGGGGATCCCAATTAATCGCCACAGATAGCTAAAATCACCATTTGCTATTTTCGTTAATGTGTTTTGCTTTTGCTTTTTTTGTTTATTTACAGTTTATGCTCATTCCTTTTCTCTGTAGTTTCTTTCTGTAATAATTTTCTATAAAAAAATTGTTTTTTCTTAAAGTTTCTATTAAATTAATATTTAGATTGTGTTGATTATTATTCTCAGTCTACCTTCCCTCATTCTTCATCAGATTTTTTTATTGTTTATTTTAGTTATGCCCAAATATGCCAAAAAGGCATACAAATACGACTGATTTAGGCATAATTCACTATGCCTAATTGCATATGACTTATTATTATCCTTTATTATGCGTACGTTTGGAAATTTTTGTTAAAACACTATAACAAAACAGATCTATTACAACGAGCAATGCCCGTTGCAATAGGTGTTTTACAGCGGCCAACCCGCCCATTGTATTAGGCCATGTTGTAATATGTCCTCTTTTACAACGGGCAATGAACGTGGTAACTAGCGGTAGTAATAGACTTTTTACAACGGTCTTATGTTGTTGTTGTTCCTTCAATAAAATAACAAATATATTACAACGAGCAATGCCCGTTGTAATAGTTGTTTTACACCGGCCAGCCCGCCCATTGTATTAGGCCATGTTGTAATATGTCGTCTTTTACAACGGGCAATGAACGTGGTAACAAGCGGTTGTAATAGACTTTTTACAACGGTCTTATGTTGTGGTTATATGTTCCTTCAATAAAATAACAGCTCCGTTGTAATATTTTTTACAGTAGGTATTGACCGTTGTAATAAATGTCGATTACAACTGTTTTTGCCCATTGTTAAAAATATACAAAATTATAAAAAAAAACATTGATGCAACATATATGCAAATTGTACTCACAACAGTGAAAAACCAACACAGACTATATGTTCACAACATTTGTGAAGTCGCACATTTAATTCTTTTTATACATTGTCACATATTTACAAAAATAACAAAGAACATACTCCTCGGTAAATAATAATATCTATTGTTTGGCCACCAGGCTAAATCCTCTTCTTTTGCTAGCTTTTGATGTTTTTCCAACTTTTATCCATTAAAGCACGCATAATTAACATCGCACAAATTACAAAAATAGTGTTGTAGCCAACTAAAAATTAAGACCAAATACCCAATGGGTGTGCATAAGGTAATAACCATATACAAGTTATCGAAAGTACCTTCAAGGGGTTCAAAGAGCTACACGAAGATGATTCAAGTTTTGATAGGGGTGACACAAGATCAACATGCAATCAAGTAAAACATAAAAAATTCTACTGTATAAAAACTAGTAAATAAACAAAAAATGTTTTTGAAGAAAAGAAAATGCATATTGTAAACAAGTATTATACCTTCCATAGCCCTTCCTTTGCTTCAGAATCTTCCACATATATAAAATCAGTGCCATTCTGGTCAGCGACTATCTTCTGAATAAGCAATGCATGTGCCGAATATTGTGAAAAATAACATTAAAGGGAAAATAGGGTGAAGTGATGAAAGCTGGGCGCTATGACTTTTTACCTGGTGCTTTCATATATAGGGTAGAGAGATAAATTCTCCTAGTGCTTAGCTTTCCAAGCAGAAGATATAACAATAAAGTTACACATTACCTGTGCATATGAGTTCAAACATTAATGTTATCTTCCCGGGTAAACGTTTTCCATTTGCAACATTGATTGCCCTTATTTGAACTTCATCCAGGAGCTCCATCCTCGAGACATTTATACCATAATATTCAGTGGTTGCTATGTGCCATTTTGAGTCAATTAAAGATGCTGAAAATGTAGCAATGGCAACAAAGTATTCTGGTATAAACAAAGAACGTTGAATCAAGTAAAACAGTTAATTTTAGAAGCAAAGAAAATAAAACCAATTAGTCATGCATACTAGTATTACCGCACAACGGTGGGAAAGCCGACCGCTAAGGTACACGATATAAAAAAATTGATAATTTTATTTTAATTATGACCCCAAATAAATAAACCTCCTCACTCAGTTTCTGTCTGGGTTATATTTGGTGTTCAACTTTCCTATGTTCATACTATACTCCTATCTTAGGCATGACAGCATATTCAAATAAGGAAAAACAAAAAAGAAACAAAAATTAGCTGCAATTGTACATAGTGTATTTGTAATGTTCACAACTTATGCTTGACCTTTTCAAGGCTAAGAAACTGCGCCTTGAGCATCATACCTGCTGCATCCTCTTTATTCTTACTTCCACATTAACATGCCTTATTTGAGATAATTGATGCATTTCTCTAACCACTCTATATTCTCTCTTTGAAAACCTGAGTGTTGCTACTTTGCATAATTACATGGACTTCAGGCACTCTAGTTAATTAAAGAATTGTGTTTATCTGCAACCAAACCAATAAGCATAGGCAGATCAGATCGAATAAACATATTAGATGGTGCTGTCATTATCAAAATTAATGGAAAGATAATAACTTGCCTGCACTAGAACTAAAATGAATACTGACACAAATAAAAGAAGTGAAAACTAGTTTTTAGATTTAGCATATGAAAGCCAACTAGTCCATAATTCTTCAAAGACCCATGATAAGTTTAAGCAATTATGCCTTTCATGCATGGATTTATTAATGGTAGAGTCGGTATTACCCCGGATCACTATTTAGCATAAGCAGATCACTATTTTTAAAGGCAAAAATTTCTTCAAATGGAACAAGCAAATAATTCTGCTTAGGAGTCCCTAAATATGAAAAACAAAATGACTTTCAACCGTTAGGTCTAACTTAACCGTTCATGTGTGTTTTTCCCCTTCTTATGGTAGATTTAGTTGACCTTATTAAAAGAATTACTATTTTATAAAGAAGAAAAATTATAGAAACCCACCCAAAATGTATGCAGTAACACAAAAAGGGAAAACACCCTTTCTGATGTCTCTCACATAACTAGTACAAAAAAAATAAGTTGTAAAGGGTCACTAAACATGCAAAGATAAATTGACTACCAAAAATTGCTTTTGAAGTAATTTGGAAATAATTTTATCGACTTTCAAAAGCATGTAGTTGTTTGTTATTACCCTTTTTTGTTTTTTGTTTGTTTTTGTTTTTGTTTTGCAATAAAGGCATTTAACAGAAGCTGAAATAGTTTCTTTTGATTGGGAATGGAGCCTTAACAAAGCTAAAGAAACCAAACTTTATAATCTTGTGAAGGAGGAAAAGGAAGTGAACAATCTGCCGTTGCAGACAGTGTTATACACAATAACAAATGTAAAAGCGTCAAGAAAATATATCGGTCTGTCGCTAGTTATTAAGGTAGCATGACTTTACGATTCACAAAACAGCCAGACGAAATCAGAAATTAACATTTTAAGGTACATGTGTTGCATTCCTTTTATGAGGTGAACGGTACCTGAAAAGGCATTGCAGGTATATTCTTTAATCTGGATGAAATCCTTCATCGTGAAATCAAGGGGATTTCTAAACGAGACAAATATGAGTAAGGGAAATGCATGGTTGAAGTTGCGGGCAATGTGAGAAAACAAACACCCACGTTTATATTTGAGTTTACACCATCGTAGTCGACAAGTTTAAATGTGTCACTATACTAAGCTGTTAGGGCGACTAGCCAGTCATTGAGCAACATTCTTCCTCTCACTTTTTTCTCTAAAGAACCATGAATTACCTACAAATTTCAATGATTTAGATGACTTCTAAACATTGATCACAAAAAAAACTTAATTTTTTTACAATTCATATCCCGCTTTAAATAAAATTTCTCCAATCATGAGTCAATTGCCAAATTCTGATCAAAAACTTGATTAAAACCACAACAGCGGATAATAAACATCTAGTAGATGCTTGAAAAAGAAAACCAAGTATATCATTTAAAAATATAGTTTACTGTTTTAAAAAAAAGTGCAACTCAAGTGTTGATATATCTCGAAACAATACATATAAAAATATACCATTTCTAAATAGTGACAACCAACACGTGATATGCGTATGATCATGCAGGCAATTCAAGTATTATCAGACTATTAAAATGTATTAAACTTAGTAATAATACAAGGCATGCTCACATCAATGTCAGAGATTGACTCATAGATGACCGTAAAATATACATACCCCAAAGTCCTTCCCATTTGATAAATATAACACAATCGATCACCCAAATTGGATAAGCGTGAAATGTGAATATTGCATACCCTCAATAGCTATGTTATCTCTCAAAAGACCATATAAGAATAGGCATGTGATCAATTCTATGCTTTTAGTGTACTTTTCTACCCACGATAGCTATGTTATCTCTCAGTCAATTTATCCTCGATGGTTATATACATTCAATATAGGTATAACATTATGACCATTCAACAGAAGATCCAGAGCCAATGTAAAATCTCGAAAAAGTTCAAACCAAAATCTCAAAAGGATAATATACGAAATCAATTCCAATATAAGAAGACATACCATTATCGGCACAATAGTGTTCAGATGATCTGAGAAGGGCCGGATGGAGGACGGAGGAGGTGTTGGGGTTTAGATTTGGGGGAGTGAGAGGTAGAAGGAGGAAGGTGGTGGAGTTGCCGAAAGGGGTTAGGGTTAAGATGATTGGGAAGTTGGCTGAGGTGATTTCTCGTTCTTGATTCAATGAACTTTAATGGTTTAGAATAACATGTAGTAGGGGATAGTGAGCAAATTTTTTAAGAATGAGATGTATCAAGGAGGGAAAAAGTGATTTACGAAAGTGGGTGGACCAAGCAAGCTAACGTGAAAAAATATATAAATAGGATCCATGATAGGAAAAACCTATAAAGGTTTCTTAATCTTTGGAAAAAATTAACTGAATCTCACGGGTTGTATAGTATTAGTAGGCATGATTTTATATTTATCTATTTAGAGGTTTAAAGAGTTGATGTTTGTAAAAATATTAACATGTTTGTTCATGACAATTCAACAGTAAACAACGTGAATGTGTGATTTAGGTTCCTTCAATCAAAAAAAGGAAAATATTTATGGGTCAATCATTATTATGATGTTTAGTGATGTTACACAAAGAAATCAAATCTCAGATTTAACATGAATATGTTAGCTAGTAACTGATCACATCTTATATGTTTCATGTTTGACATCAGTTGCACAAAAGATTTAGCATTTTCTCAAGCATAAAATAAACAACCATAGAAAGCAAGTTAAGGATGTGCTTCCTAAATCCTTCCCTTTGTTGAAGTTATTGTAAAAATAGCAATTACTTATAATTACATATAACACTTAACTACGTAAGCAATTTGCTAAGAAGATCATAGTCTGAACAAATGAATAAAACCATTTAAAATTTTCATCGATATTTTACAATAATATTTTGAAAGTACAAGTAAACATTGGTAGTTAAAAAAGTGAAACAAAAAAAGATGATCATAGTGTAAAAATGCAGGGTTGATTCATTTTAACTCTGCTTGCTGTCACAATAACCAAAAAAGTTTCCTACATTAGATATGCAGCACCCTTAAAATAACATTTGGTAGAAGCATACTTATAAAATACGGCAAGAAGCAGAAAAAACCATGTTATTTATACAAAATTAGAATGCTAATTGATCAAATCTCATTTCTATGAATAAAATAATGGATTTGATCTATTTTCACTTGTTTTGTTAATGGAATAATTATTCGAGTGTTAATAGATGTGTCGAGTTAAGAAATGAGCAATAGAAAGTACACCTGATAGAATTTGGATGCCACTAATGTGATGTAAAGTTTCCAAACTTTAGTAATTAAATTGACACTAAAATGATTTGGGCATCTCCTCTGTTGATTTGGAAGTAGGAACAAACCATTACATCGTCGTGGTCTTGCAGCAGAGAGCACATAATAGTTGTAGAGCAGTTTTTGATTGCTTAATTACTTTCCGACCGAAACTAAAATTTGTTTTTCACCAGCACGTCCCAGACTCCCATGGAACCTTCAATATATAGGACAATACTTTCAACTTAATATATCTCAAAATATTTATTGATTTACATGACAAAAATATACCTGAAGGATCGAACAGTAGGTCCAAATTCTACACAATAGCAAAACAAAAAGTTCGCAATTTTAATGCAATCATTAACAACAAATAGCAATCCAAATGTAAATTGCAGTACCAATTAATGAAAAGATAACCATTGTTTAATGTTTATGGATTGCATTCAACAGAAATTGCAGCAAATATAGAATCAGCCAACTATTTTTGTGAAAAATCGTGGAAATTAGGAAATGAATTACCTGAACTGCGTAGAATGAACACTCGCATCTCACCAATCTAAGAAACCTTAAATAGTAGAAATTGGCAGAAGCTTATGGGTAGGAACACGACCACAGCGAGGAATGGATGCTATGCGGAATTTGTAGACGACAAAAGAAAGAATGGAGATTGTAACCACTCGTTGTGCGGAATAATAAAACAGAAGTGCAGCGAGTAAAAGATCAAGCAGGATGAGTGTCAAAGGTTCGACAAGGAGATATCTATTTGTGTGCATAGTGTATATATCTGATTTGGAGAGTAGGAACACAAATTGAGGAAAGAAGTGAAGAATTCGGTTTCAGTAGTTTGTGACGAAGCACAAACTGGGGAAGGGGGAAAGCGGGTTGGCAATTTGGGAAAAGTGAAAGCGGTTTGGCAATTTGGGAAAAAAAGGGAATTAGGAAAAAAAGGCGGTGAGTTGTTGGAGATAAGAGAATGCGGTGAATACAGGACAATTGTAGTGTACACGTAGGCTATACTTGGTTCCTGTTTAAATTAAATAATAGATGTTAGGTTTGTAAAATTTTGAATTCTTAAATATTAAATTCTGAGAAATAAATACTGCCACTTTATTATAAAAGTTTTTTTTTGTAGTATCTCTCTTGTTTTCAAGTAAATACATATCATTTGTTAATTATTAATTATTTGTCATAATTTTTAGTTATCGTTTTTCAATTATTCAATAATAATCTTTAATTATCAGTTATTTACTGCTACATAATCAATATTAAATACTGAATATTAATTGAAAATTATTTAATAGTAATATTTAATCCTATAATCATTAGTCCTTAATTATATTTATTAATTATCTAATATAATTAATAAATATTAATTGTAATTTACTAGTCCTTAATTGTAATTTTGAACTAAATCAAGCAAACTAAAATTTTACAATTATTTTTTTTGAACTAATTTTTAATTTAATGAAATTTGAAGAAAAAATCATGTAATTCACAATTATTAAATGCATATTACACAATTAAAATTAAATGATCAATTAAATACAAACTAGTTTAATTAAAAATCATGAATTAAATTACCCTGAAGTGCTCTTCTCAAATATCTTATTCGTAGCTAGTTGCAAACTTATACTTCATTCACCCATCGTTCATACCTAAATGTAAATAGCACACATTAAAAAATCATGTTGATTCAATCCATCATGTTGATTCGATCCATTCATATGGCGAAGATTCCCTCGAAAACTTTTACAAAGTAATTCAATTTATATAGTAGTAAATTAGTTATTAATGATTAATTATTAAATATTAGTAAATAATAAATATTAGTTACATATGATTAATATAATATTATTAATGATTAATAAATATTAGTACCATAGGATTAATATAATAAATATTATGACTAATGTAATATTACAGGTTGTAGTTAGTAACATATGACAAATATATATAATATTATTAATGATAAATTATTATATACAAATAAATAATAAATATTAATTTTAAGAAAGTATTATGATTATTAAATATTTAGTATTGAAAATTCACATCAGACATTCAGTATAACGATTACAACAGACATTTTTTGGCCGTTGTAAAATTGGCACTTTTTGCAATGGTCATTTTTTGCCCGTTATGAAATTGACATCTATTACAACGGCATTTTATGAACGTTATAAAATTTACATCTATTACAAGGGGCCAGAAAGAACCATTGTAATAGAATCCTATTACAACGGGCTATTATTACCCGTTGTAAAAAAGTAGTTGTATAGGGCATCTATTACAAAGAACTAATTTTACCGTTGTAACACAAAATGAGGACACATAATTGCACACAATAAATCTAGAGCATTGAATCCTCCCATGAATTACACTCTCCACATAAAGACAAACAAATCCAATGGTGGAGGCTTTGTGTCTCTATCTTTGTGTTCAATTTTGTGTCTAAATAGCCGGCCCCTATATATATACATACATACACACACATATATATATGTATATATATATATATATATATATATGAGGACATTGTAATTGACTGCTTTTGTTGCAGTGAAATTAGGATATTTTAATAATTTGGGCTAATTGGACAGATGTTGTAAAACTATTAAAAAAGGGAACGTTGGACTAATAATATTCAAACTTGATTAAGTTTGTAAAAATTACTATAGTGTAGATTTTGAAAGAAGAATGAACTATAACTTATATTCGCATGAATATGATAATTGGAGATTTATAATAAACGAACATAGGTAATTTGCAAATACGAATATGACAAGGAATGGTTGAAAAGAGAGTTATATTTTAATATGAACAAATTGACTTAACATGTGTTAAGTTACAAGACTAAAATTTTATGGTGTCCTTATGATTAGGCGTTAAGCTTTAATATGAACATATTGACCTAAAATGTGTTACGTTATAGCTTAAATATGATAACTTAGGAAATCATAATAAAACAAACATGGTTCAAATACAGTTAGGCTTTAATATGAATATATTAACTAAAAGTATGTTAAGTTACGAGCCTAAATTTCTAGGATGTCCAGGTGATTAGGCGTTAGACTTTAATATAAATATATTGATTTTAAAGGGATAAATTACAAGCCTGAAATTAATATGGTTAATCTACGGGGGGTCAAATCAGTGGGGATTTGGACCAAATATTATTTGTTGGGGATCCATACCTTAAAATATACCTTTTTATCAGATACAGTCTCATATAGAAGGCAAGGGCATGCACTGCGTTGTGGGTGGTAGTAAGATGGTCCAAATTGAGGTGGGTACGGATGCATTTCTACGAGTAAATGTGCATGCAATGGGCTGATGTGGGAAATTAAGACACTATAAAAGCTGTTACTAGCACTATGTCTTTTGTTGATGGCTTGGGCCTCATAAGCCTAAGCCATAGTAGGCATAGGTTATCATTCTATTGTTTTGATAGCCGATCGATAAGTGGTATTAGGAATATTTTTCCTAATTATACTATGTTTCGAATTTGTAGAAATGAAAACAGTCGAAAGTTATTATCTCGTTGAATGAGAACTGTCATCTCTATTTTGTGTCATTTTGTATGTTCACTTTAGGCGTACATAGACACTACAAGTATTATTCTAATTGTTTCCCTTACTTTTCAGTCGTGCTAATAATCTAGAAAGCTCACCAGATTTTATGTCTGACCTATCTTCCCTTTCTTCTTTCTCTTTTCTTCCCCCCCCCCAAACTCGTAGGGAGGAAGTTCATAGTTTGGATTATTTAGTGGATTCTGTCTTGGAGGATTTTCTTTGCAGCAAACGTATTGCTCTTTTTATTTCATCTCATTTTAACAGTTTGGTTGTACTTATAACTATTATTGAGGGATGAAATTTATGTACTATGATGTTATTTTATGACTGAGATTTTATCTTCACGAGACATGGTGTTTTGTGATAGTTGGTTTTTCTTTTTGAAATAAAAATGGTTTTGTCACTTATGTAAATTGTCTTCTTCTTCCGCTATATTTAAATTTTTTATAACTTGTGAATCTTAGTCTCTGTGATGTATTTATGTTTTTATACGTATAATAATTTATATTTCTCAACAAAATCCTATTTTGAGCAACGTTAAGGGGTGTCGGGTGTTTCATTTGGTATCTATAACAATTCGAATTTTTAATAATGAATATTTAATTGATTTAAATATTTAAATGATTAATTTTAAGATTTAATGGTTGGAATTTATATAAAACAAGAACTTGAATGTCATTTTAACTTGATAAATAAAATCTTGAACTTAAAATCTTGTTAAATTTATTTTGAAACTTTATAGAATTTTAATTGAATGGAAATGATAATAAATATTCTATAATTAATGAATTTGAGTGTTTTTAAATCGAATTATTATTAATCAATTTGATCTAACTTGTGAAAATAAGCATTTTTCAAATGATCTCGGATTTTGACAAAACTAGTTTCATCAAATCTGCAATAGTAAACTATTGTAAGATTTCAATTTTCATATCAATCAGAGTTGTTGTGTAAGCGTGCGCGATATAAACGTGTATCGATAATTGATTTTAAAATTTAATAATAACTGTTAAATATGATTGAATTAGCTTCCAAAACAAGTTCCATTATGTTCGGACTGTGGGTTGTTAGCTATAGACTACAATGAGCTTACTTTGTTTCAAGTCTGGATAACTTTAGACTTGATGAATAGTGTTTTTTAAGAGGCTATATAAGCATCTCATCTCTTCACTTTCCCAAAGAAAAAACCTTGCCCCTTTTTCTTCAAATCAATGTCCATAATTTAATCTTCTAATTCATTCATAATTAGCTAAAACACTCAACTGGAAAGTTGTTCATATCGTCGTTTGGAGTTGAACGAGATTTGTTCATCCCTGATTTTCGGTGACTAGAGGCGACAGGGACAGTCGTGATTCTCGGCATATGTGCCCCTCGATGAGGTGTTACTGACGGCAGTGTAAAGGTAGGCTCTGGCATTGTATTGTAGCGGCAACAATGGATTAAAGATAGTCAAGGAGGTCGGTTTTGTTCGTGCATGTACCGTGATGTGGGGGTAAGGATTAAATTTGCTATCAAGGTAATTAGGGATTAGTGATGGTCATTAGGTAATTAGGGATTAGTAAATATTATAACATGTGATCTTTTTCATATGTGATCATATTTCAACGAAACAAGTTGCGTTGGGTTCGTATTAACCTACACTATGTGTACAAGTTAGATTGGTCTGATTTGGAGCTGTTCGGATTTGTATGAAATTTCAAATGCCTATTTGTAATTATATAAAACAAAGTGAATCGTTGATTCTCACTTAGATGGATGGCTAGTTAACTCTCACAATTTCTGGAATATTATGAATGTTGTTATTCCTTATAAAAATATTCATTGTTTTTTTAGCAAAGCCGACCGGTATTTTAGGTGATCACAAATACCTTTTTATTATTACCAATAATAAAAAAATACAAGAATAATAGGGTACTGTGGTTGATTGTCGGCTAAGTTCAGTTTTTAAGGTGGATCATCCACCACATACAGAATTGAAGTGTTCAGTCTGCTCTACCTATACAGGCTTACAGAACTGGAGCTAGCTAATTACTAGACTACAACTGATCTCCATGCAGGGAGTTAAATACATATTGTTGCCAAATAAATGAAACAAAAAATCTACTCCACGTACATCCCATGCCCCTGAATAATAACATTACACATTGTTAGAGATACTTACCATCACATAGTACATAGCAACCTAGTGTTAGAAGTAGGGGACCTACAAGAACATCACATTTCAATCCACAGTGAACATGGCTCAAAACTAAGGGCAATCCCAGAAAGTTATAAAAGCACAAGGCACCAAAACACCGAAAACTGACGATAAGAGCAAAGCCCTTCTATTCCCAAGATTACATTGAGCAGACACGTAAGTAGCAAAAGACAGGGAGGCTACTAAGAAAAGCCATCAACAATGAGATGTAAGCATTGCTCTTCCATGTGTTACTTCAGAGAATTTCCATGTAGACTCCAAGATAGCAAAGATAAACTCAAACGTAGTCAAGGCAGTATAGTTTCCACCGTCGAGACTCAGATTGTCAATCACCTATAGCAAGCTAAGATCAATGTCAGAGACATCTCATGTATAGCCAACTATCGATGAAAACCACCAAGCAATAACAGTCACAAATATAACTGCAAAAAACATAAAGCCGATCGCAAATCCAATAACCAGGGAGGACAAACTAAGCACCTCAACAAATCACAAACAATTTAAAACACACATCTGTAAATCAGAACAACCTACAAGACGAACTCCACATCAGAACATTGAATATCCAAATACTAATAAGGAACCATCACAAACTAAAAAGTAGAAACTCAAATTAATTCTGGCAGAGGACGTTGCTACTTACCATGAAGACTCCGCGTTGGTGTCGGCAACCATTCGAAAGCCATAATCATCTGTTGAATAACTCGCATTAGCGAGTAGTTGCCTGAAATGGCTGCATCGCAAGGGAGTGGAATGATTACAGATGCAATTTTAGGAAAAGATTTGAAGAGATGAGGCGATTAATTTTTGGGTTAATCTGGATTTGGCATCATTTCATAGAAAAGCTTCGATATGAATAAGTTAGAGAGGTACATAGTGGAGCTACGCATGACGAAAGCAGGGTTTGAGGAGGAGAGAAAGTTGTTGAATTGATATAAAGTATGAAGAGGAGACAACGTGCAAGAAGAAGAAAAGATTAGAGATAACCCTGTCGCCATTTACATTTCCCCTGTGTACGAAGCTTTCTTTTGTATATTATTCATTGTTGTTAGCATATAAATTATGTGTTGGACGTTTTGAATGATTTATTGCTCTGTGGATGGTTATGGATATATATTCCCGTATGTTGAGCGGATGAACTTTGACACTACCTTCTTTTAAGCGGAAGATTCATCTTAAATGATATAGATTAGATTATATAATTTTTATGCATGTATGAACTGATATATGAGCTGTGATGCAGGGGGACGGGTTCGAGGGATCCAACTGGATTCCTCGCTATTTTGGATGTTACTTGCTTTCATATTTTACACATATGAATTGTTTAACATAAGTAACACAAAATTATGATTTGGATGATGATTGTTGAATTAAATTCAACACTGACCTGTTGTTAATCAATAAAAAGTATTGGTTAAGCGTGGATGACCTGAATTTAATATTTTGAAGGCATAGATTCGCCATATGGCGAATCTACTAAATTTGATGTTATAAATTTATTTTATAACAAAAGCAATGTTTTGAATTAAAATTTTATATAAGTTATATAAATTTATTTTTATTAATAAATTGATATTTATAATCAGGTTTCATAGAGAAGTTGTAATTTGGTTTGTAGAGCGTATCTACATGTTTTGATGGGTTTTATAATTGGAGATTCTGAGTGTTAAAAACTCAACCAAGTTTATAAAGTTATAAAAACTAAGTTCTAAACGAATGAGTTTACGGGTGACATCAAGCTATTGTGGACGAGATTAATAAATTACTTTATTAATCCCATGAACCACGAAGAAAAGATATTGGTTTCAGAATGTAACTTATTAAAGGATATATATTCATAAAGAGATTTTAAATGATTAAAATTGATTTCAAGCTAAAATTTTATATTGTTTTGATTTATAATCAAACGATTTTAAATGAGAATGAAGTTTTCTAATAGAAAGTTAGTTAAGTTTTATAATAAGATGCTAAATGGATTTTTGTAAAGGATTTGATGAATGGATTTTTGTAATAAATCGAAGTTGTAGACGATTTTTTTTAAAGAGGTTTAAACTAATGGTTTGTGTTTTAATAACGGTTTACTTAATAAACGAATTAAGTAAAAGTATTGAAAGAAGATTTTTAAAATGCAAGAATGGTTTATAAAACCATATTTAAATTGAATAGTAAATAAGACTCGTGAGATATAGTTGATATCAGGTGTTGAGTTACAACATTTTATCTATCTTAAAGAAAAGAATGTTGTTGAGTCAAGGTCTAAGAGGTAAGTAAAATACCCCAACTTGAACGACTTCATTGTTATCCGACGGATGATGCTAGTTTGGAAATGGAAGTGGTGCTAGAGATTAAATTTTTATTTCCATAAGTGATGTTTATAAATTTTAATTTACAAAGTTTAGAAGTTAAATAAATTAATTTCAGGTTTTATAGTAAACAATGTATCACGCACTTTGTTTAACTATAGTATAATGCGTGACTTTATTTATACCATTCGTTTAATTATATAATGCTATTTTCTAAGTATTGATAATAGTATTGTTTGTAAATACACTTATTCTTGGATACAAGTGTAAGTGTATGGCTATGATTTTCGAAGTAATGAAAACAAGAGATTTGTGAATATACTTATCCCTTAGAGATAAGTATATGAAATCGATTATTAAGAATTGATGAAATTTTTTAGTGAATGATTTTATCAAAAGGGCATGTGCTGCTAATGTACTAAACGATACAACTATAGATGATGGTCAAAGAATCGACTATCAATTAATTCCCTTTTAACTTATAACATGTTGGTTCAAGGAACCTGGAACTGGATCCAAAACCACTTCAAACCGACTTGATTTCGAACTGGAATTGCAAGTATGCTTGTGCAAAGACAAAGTATTAAGAGTGATAAGGGTTACTTTCAACTAGTCATATGGATGTAGTAGAAGTAATGCCTTCAGATCGTTTTGTTCCTGTACAACTTGTATGGATGAATGTTTTTAGTACATTGCCACAGAAAGGCGACAAACATTCAAAGTTGAAATGTTCCATCTGTGAAAGGTAAAAAAATATCCTCTTGCGTTATCGGTTGGTAAAGACTAAAATCTGGGTAGATGCAGCATTGTTATGTGGGTCGCACCCATTAAGGTACACTTATCTCCAATATAGAACAACTGACCCTTTGATTATTATGTTTTGGTGTGGTTGTTAATCACAACCTTGGTGATAATGTATTCAGTACTATCAAGTTCAGTGATAGTCCAGTACTATGTTGGCAGCGGTGCAAGATGTTCTTGCTACCTCGGTACACTTTTCTAGAAAAAAACTATGTCAGGGGATACCCCAGTGATCATTCCTTGCATGTAATCCAAAATCCAATACAAACCTTTTACGGTTCCAGTTGTATACTAGCGTACTGGAATTTAATTAATGTTACTATTTTGGCTGGATTGATAAGTATTTGTGTTTAGACATATTTATAATATCACTGGATTTGATATAAAAGTTTTTTGGTTATCGTAAGGGAAAAATACGTACCATGTTTATGCTTGGTCGATTATGACGAGAGTTCCATTCCTTTGAAAAAGGATTTCAAAAATTAAGCTAGTTGTTTGTGATGTGATTTTTTATCACTGTAAGTATTCCGGACCGATCCGGGTGTTTTTCCTTCCCTTAAAATGTGCTCAAGTCAAATCGTGTATATTTTTTAGGTTTACTTTGGATTTTCATAGAGCTATAGATGTAACACCCCGTAATTCTGTGACATTAAGATTCTCAAATTAAAGTATAATTAATTTTTAAAAGAAAAATTAAAAGAAAAAGATCCATGCAGTTGTTTAATTTAAGTATTGTAACTAACATGAAAAAGAGAAGTAAGGAGAGAACAATAATTATTATTGTTCTAAGACTCATTAACAAAAGCCTTTGTAGCTCAGTTGGTTAAGGCATTGGATTTGTAGCATGGAGGTCGGGGGTTCGAACCCCGGCGGCGGCGACATAATTTTTTATCTTTGTTTTAGAGAGGGCCAACTGAACATGCAAATATATGTACGTATACAAATTCAAAATTTGAAAGGATAAGAATGTACATATAAGGAAATAAAGAAAATATATATATACATATGAGAATATATATATATATATATATATATGCAAAAGAAAGATAAAATTCAAGATAAGGCTACAGTCAATGAAATATGGCAACATCATTTGAATTTTGAAAATAAAATGAAAGTTGTGCATATATATATACGCGTAAAAGGGTCATTAGAGGAATTGTATACATATAAGAATATTTCATGTGAATAAAACAGTTAAATAAATTCCAGAAATTCAAAAGTTCGAAAATCAAACTTCTACGCCAAAACAATTCATTCGAAATTCAAATTTCTACGCCAAAATAGCTTGTGGGACCCAATGCTGACTCAGCACTGTGTGTATGATAAGGTTTGGCTAGATTCATCTACGTACCTGGACTATTTTCTTAACTGGGTTCAATGCTGATTCAGCGCTGCGTGTACGATAAGGTCTTGAGCAGCTATACAAACAGCCCTAGTCTTCATTCTCTTTGCACCAATTCTGTTCTATCCTTATGCTGCTAAGATTCATGGCTTCTTCCCCTCCTCTAAATTTTCTTGAATAATTAAAATAAAATATAAATTCAAGACATGGAGATGCTGCTCAAATCTGTTCAAGAGAAGATTCAAATCAAAGTGAAGAATTCAAAGGCTAAATCAACAAACCTCGAGCAACGACATACGAATCTTAGCATCGCCGTTCTTCTATTCTAGATCTAATTTCTGTAAGTTGGTTATTTCTAGACTTGAACGTTTTATTTTTACTTGTGACATGAAATTAAAAGGATATAAGAAAAATGCCTAATCTCTTCACTTGGATCTGTGTTTATTTAAGTTTTTGGATCTAATTCTTGACTATGGCCCAGAACATACTATGACTTTGATTGACGGCCTATGACTATTGAACAAAGAGGATATGCCTATGCCTATGATCATGATTATGAGAACTATGACCATGAACCTATTGCCTTTGAATTACGAACATGAACCTTGATTTGGGACATACAACATATGACTATGACATTGCCTATGACAATGACTTATGACTATGGGAATTATTTTCCCTTTTGGACTATGAACATTGCCTATAACTATGAACCTTGCCTATGATTCATAATTAGGAAAATTGTTGCTTAAGTTTTGTGGCTATGAAATTAGGTCTAAACCCGATTATCTATTTTATCTGTTCCTTGTTTTTCTTTGGTTTTAGACTGTGGGAATTTACCTATTCAGTTAGGTCTATCCATGTTCTTGAACCTATTCTATCTATTGGTTTTAGACAGTGGGAATTTACCTATTAAGTTACGTCTACCCATATTCTTGAACCTATGTCGTTATCCAAACCTTTTATGCCAGTTATTATCCATTTTCATAGCATCTTTGGTTCATTCCCTATTTTCTACGAATCTAGATTTATTTACAATCTAGGTTAAATCACGATTATACGAACGGTGGGAATGCAATTTGGGGAAAATATGAAAAGGAACATAAATGTAGTTATAAGCTTGGAAATTGGCATAAATTGGGAATATGTATTATGGCATGTTCATAGGAATGCAAATTGGATAAGTTTAACATATTAAATTTAATATTAGCAAGTAAGCTAAATTTTAGGCATGAAATGTAAACTATAATAATAATTCTAGTCTTACCATAAACTGTGAATTAGGAATGTTAAATCAAAATTGTGTTAATTAAAGATTTGGAATAAGTATATTAGCAAAATTTTGAATTTAGCCATAATTGTGAGAAATTGTCATGTTTAGAATAAATTATGGTTAGTGACTTTTAATTTGGTATAATTTACATACCAAAAAGTATAAATATGATAAATAAGAGGGAACGGGCCATAATAATAAATGTGACAATGTACATTAAAAGTGTAATAATGAAATAAGTAAATTAGGAGTAAATTTACTTATAGAATTTGTCATAAATGATAAATTGTTCATTTACCACAAAATATGTAACATGCATGTAGGTAAAGTTTTGGCCATAAATTATAAACTAGGATATTTAATCTAGTTTTGGCAATGAAATAGGAAATGGCCTGAACTGCATCTTGGGTTAGGACTTGGGCCTAGAATATAAGTATACTAGTGGGCAGGACAAAATGAAAATGGTATAGGCCAAGTTTATTTAAAAAGGGAAAATGGACTTTGAAGATAAATTGTTGACAATTTATATATGGACAAAAGAAAGGTTTTCTCTTTGAATAACACATACACCTGAAAGTTCTAGGGTGACAGAGAGGATAGTGTCTAGGCTTGGGTTTGGAAAATACAAGTTTCCTGCCCTCCCTGGCTATCCCTAACTGATCCGAAATACGGGATGGTTGTTTTCAAAACCAGATTTGGAAATTAATCAAAAACCCTTTGAACTTAGAAAACATGAATATGCCTAACCCGAGGTTAGACTGAGTTGCAGTGTAAACCTGCCCGCAACCGACCGGCACATCCAGTAACCGCAGCAATATCTGTCTAATGTGAGAGGTTGCGGCTTTAATTTATTAATTAAAGCTAGAACAAGAATGGGAGAGTTAAGTCCATAGAAACACTTAACCAATTTAACACAGTTAAGCAAGAATGGGTGGGTTAAGTCCATAGAAACACTTAACCAACTTAACACAGTTAAGCTAGAATGGGAAGGTTAAGTCCATAGAAACACTTAACCAACTTAACACAGTTAAGCTAGAATGGGAAGGTTAAGGAACACTTAACGAACTTAGCACAGTTAAAGCTAGAATGGGAGGGTTAAGTCCATGGGAATACTTAGCCAAATTAACATGTTGACTAGACTAGAAGGTGGGGTTAAGTAAAGTTAATACACTTAGCCAATTTAACATGTTAATTAGACTAGAGGTTGGGGTTAAGTAATACACTTAGCCAATTTAATATGTTAGCTGGACTAGACCATAGGGTTAAGTAAACTTGAACGCTTAACCATCAGAATATGATAAATGAATAGGGCTAAGTAAAAAGCATAAAGAGATAACACTTAACCAGTTTAACAGGATAAGGGAAGAGGGTTAAGATAGCTTGAATTGACTAAAGACACTTAACCAATCCAACCTGGCGAGAAAGAAAACTAAGTAGTAAACCTCAGTTGAAAAGGGGACTAAGTAGTAAAACTTAGTCAAGAAAACAAGGAATTTGGAAACTAAGTGGTAAACCTTAGTTAGTAGAACTAAGTAGTAATTCTTAGTATAACACGAAGGAGCGGACGTCCATCTGAATTTAAAGAAGACTCCAACGAATTGGGATACGAAGCCCGAGGCTTCGAGGGGATGTGAGGGTACTCTTGGTATCCCTCTGTGAGGCTGCAGATGATCTGCCTGGGCGCACAGAGGTTAAGGTCTGCGGTAGAAGAGTCAAGGGTATGCCTTGGTTGCAATATATGGCAACCAAAAGACTAGGATGGACCAGCGTGATTCGGCGAGAAGACGGAAGCCCTGTGATAGCAACTCGTCGTCTACCTACCATCTTCAGTCAAGCGAGACACGTGAAGCGCGAAGGCTGGAGGACTCATACGGACCACATACTTGCTATCTAGTTGTGGTTGCGGGGTGTTGTTGGCCATAGAAATTAGTGGGGCAGATAGGGGCCTTCGTACAGTTCTCATTTTACAAGGGTGGCCTTCCAATAGTTGAGGGAGGGGTCGAGTGGGACCATAGCCACTGGAAAAACAGACCTTAGCATCTGCATCGGCAGATATTGAAAGCTCCCGACCGAGTTCCGTATTTCTAGAGTAGCCCTGACAGCGGAACTCGGACCGCACATTACTGGACATGTGCATCTAGACAAGCGATAACGATTCGCGATACATGCGTGGGAAAAGTCTAGGAACATGTACCACCCTAGGTGGTGTGTCCTAGACTAAAGGGCATCGTTCGACAGGTAGCTTAATCCCTAGTTTGGAACTAGGTGGCATAAACCCTGAATCCAAGAAGCATTCAGAAAAATAGCGTAAGTTCTAGTTGAATCTAGAAGGCACTTGATAGAAAACCCTAGATTAGATCTAGGTAATTAAATAATAAATGGATGCCTGAAGGCGACGGAAACTACAGGGATTGGGATCACGTTATCGTTACTAGTAGGGACACTAGTTAGGCGGTGCAGAGATATAGAAACCAGAATAATAAGGTAATAGCGAAGCAGAGAAAGTATTAAAGTATATCCAGTTTATCTTGCCTTAGTATATCTTGTGGTAGTCTTATCTTATCCTGTTGACCCTATCATCATGGTATTGTCTTGTATTCAGTAAATTCATGTCGTTTCATTTTTCGTTGTTCACATGCTAGAAGTTACTGACTTACTCAGGCTTTATGTCTGACTCTGTTTTTCTTTCGCTTCTTTTCTTCCGTTTCCCCCCCAGGTAGTTGAGGAGGGAATAGTATAACTCAGGATTAGATTGGACCATTGCTCTTTCCCCAGCTTGAAGATTTGACGAAGTCGTCCTTGGATTCTCTTTCAGATGCTATGGCTGGCTCTTGCTACATTGGGGAATATAAAATGTTGTTTTATGCTTCTTTATTTTGTAAAGACAGATGATACTCGGATATTGTAAAAGAATCTTGTACAGACTATTTTATCAATAAAGCAAAGTTCTATTTTCCACTGTTTAATATTTGTCTGTCTTGTAATTTATTTGCATCTTTTACCCAAAATGCTCCACAGAACTTAGTGCATTCCCTTTGTGAGTGACACTAACGGACGTGGGGTGTTACACGTGGTATCAGAGCTGAAGGTTACCGGATCAGATAAAAGATTTAAAAAATTATTTTCAAACGGTTTTTAAAGAAGCATTTTAAAAAGAAAGGATTTGTTTTAAAGGCATATTCCCCAAAGCCATACGCATTGTCTCTTCTTCCTCTGTTTGAATTCTTGTCTCCTTCTTTCTTGACTCTCTGGGGCTCCTGGCTTTCTGGGAGGTAACCTCATCGAAGGGCGAAGTAGTGCCCGACTTCCATCTATAGCCGTAGTTGTTTCACTTACGGCCAGTCTTCTTTTAAGTTCATAGGGTTTTCCGTATGATGGAAGCAGCTTTCGAGAGATTTGCCAACATAGTTATACACGTAAAGGGATGAGGATTTTGGCAAAGGAGCACAACCCTAGGATGAGGAATTCATGGAGATAGGTTTAGCTCACGAAGGAGGAAGAAATTATAAAAGAGGAAGTATCTTTACTTGGGTATGATAGGGCACATAATTAAGGACAAGGGCAAGAACGAGGGACAAGATTTTTTAGAAGGGCAAGTACATGCTAAGCATACCTAGGAGATAGGTGGCAAAAGTTTCTGTTGGAAAGAATCTAGTTTTTCTGTTCGTACTCTTTCCTTCAGTTTTAACGCTTTGTAATTGTTCATAATTGCTTCCATAGTTGAGTCTCTCCACCGTAGTACTTGTATAGTAAGAAGATCCCAATCAGTCTCAAACCCAATGGGTGGTTCGACCCGTTTATTTTTGGTTAGTAGGGGTTTGAGAATAGCTATCGAGATTGTCTATATCATATCACGTAGATCGTCTAAAATCAGAGGAGATACTCCTTGGGTGCTTGTCTGATATTGGTTTAGGCCTTTGGGGCTTGTACTTGAGGAATGTTGAGTTCGACTAGGATGGTTTGCGTGAGAGATGAATAGTTGTGACAGGCACTCTAAAAAGCGCGTAGTGATCTTTCAACCCTTATAGTTATGGCATGGTGGATAAGGGAGAGACCTCTAATCATACACTTGGTACCGTGATTGACATCTGTTTATTTTGGAAATGGAGGTTAGGAACTTCACAATCGTGAAGATAAATTGGTTAAGATACAGTGGAGTAAAGCTCAAGAAGGCTAGATACCAGCAACATGCCCTTTTTCCTTAAGGGTGCATCCTTGATTTCTTTGTTTAGGATCTTTAGGCATAGTTGTTTCTCTCTTTCCAAAGTATATCCTCTAGATCGAATCTGCGATCTTTAGGTAGAAGCCAATGGATGTAAACATGTATTTGAAACATGTTATGGTTGAATGGTTGCAATTGGTTGCAAATGGTCGCTTGTGGATGCATATGCATACGTATTAGACACTAGATCAAGTTCGAACGCTTTCATATAGCATGTACATATATGCATTTGTTTGTAAGTTGAACTTGATATGATATCATATGGACGTTGCATATGGATGAATGGTTGTGCACGCATGTAGTATTTACATGACTAGGGATGTTTGCATGCATGATTGGACGCATGGCACTAACATGATTTTCATTAAGGAGGTCAACTGAATCAGTAGACCGCCTGATTTTGCATTAGATAGAGACATATACACACACTATGCATATGACCATGAAAGCATTAGAAATCTTTTAAGGACAATGAATGCCTGTGATTGAATGGTTGAGTAGATGGGTGATTGGATGGTAGGACACATTCTTCCTGACTTGAAGATTTCGCGGACGAAATCCTTTTAAGTGGGGGAGAATGTAACACCCCGTAATTCTGTGACATTAAGATTCTCAAATTAAAGTATAATTAATTTTTAAAAGAAAAATTAAAAGAAAAAGATCCATGCAGTTGTTTAATTTAAGTATTGTAACTAACATGAAAAAGAGAAGTAAGGAGATAACAATAATTATTATTGTTCTAAGACTTATTAACAAAAGCCTCTGTAGCTCAGTTGGTTAAGGCATTGGATTTGTAGCATGGAGGTCGGGGGTTTGAACCCCGGCGGCGGCGACATAATTTTTTATCTTTGTTTTAGAGAGGGCCAACTGAACATGCAAATATATGTACGTATACAAATTCAAAATTTGAAAGGATAATAACGTACATATAAGGAAATAAAGAAAATATATATATATATATATACATATGAGAATATAAATATATATATATATATATGCAAAAATATATGTATACGAAAGATAAAATTCAAGATAAGGCTACAGTCAATGAAATATGGCAACATCATTTGAATTTTGAAAATAAAATGAAAGTTGTGCGTATATATATACGCGTAAAATTGTCATTAGAGGAATTGTATACGTATAAGAATAATTCATGTGAATAAAAAAGTTAAATAAATTCCAGAAATTCAAAAGTTCGAAAATCAAACTTCTACGCCAAAACAATTCATTCGAAATTCAAATTTCTACGCCAAAATAGCTTGTGGGACCCAATGCTGACTCAGCACTGTGTGTATGATAAGGTTTGGCTAGATTCATCTACGTACCTGGACTATTTTCTTAACTGGGTTCAATGCTGACTCAGCGCTGCGTGTACGATAAGGTCTTGAGCAGCTATACAAACAGCCCTAGTCTTCATTCTCTTTGCACCAATTCTCTTCTATCCTTATACTGCTAAGATTCATGGCTTCTTCCCCTCCTCTAAATTTTCTTAAATAATTAAAATAAAATATAAATTCAAGACATGGAGATGCTTCTCAAATCTGTTCAAGAGAAGATTCAAATCAAAGTGAAGAATTCAAAGGCTAAATCAACAAACCTCGAGCAACGACATACGAATCTTAGCATCGCCGTTCTTCTATTCTAGATCTAATTTCTGTAAGTTGGTTATTTCTAGACTTGAACGTTTTATTTTTACTTGTGACATGAAATTAAAAGGATATAAGAAAAATGCCTAATCTCTTCACTTGGATCTGTGTTTATTTAGGTTTTTGGATCTAATTCTTGACTATGGCCCAGAACATACTATGACTTTGATTGACGGCCTATGACTATTGAACAAAGAGGATATGCCTATGCCTATGATCATGATTATGAGAACTATGACCATGAACCTATTGCCTTTGAATTACGAACATGAACCTTGATTTGGGACATACAACATATGACTATGACATTGCCTATGACAATGACTTATGACTATGGGAATTATTTTCCCTTTTGGACTATGAACATTGCCTATAACTATGAACCTTGCCTATGATTCATAATTAGGAAAATTGTTGCTTAAGTTTTGTGGCTATGAAATTGGGTCTAAACCCGATTATCTATTTTATCTGTTCCTTGTTTTTCTTTGGTTTTAGACTATGAGAATTTACCTATTCAGTTAGGTCTATCCATGTTCTTGAACCTATTCTATCTATTGGTTTTAGACAGTGGGAATTTACCTATTAAGTTACGTCTACCCATATTCTTGAACCTATGTCGTTATCCAAACCTTTTATTCCAGTTATTATCCCTTTTCATAGCATCTTTGGTTCATTCCCTATTTTCTACGAATCTAGATTTATTTACAATCTAGGTTAAATCACGATTATACGAACGGTGGGAATGCAATTTGGGGAAAATATGAAAATGAACATAAATGTAGTTATAAGCTTGGAAATTGGCATAAATTGGGAATATGTATTATGGCATGTTCATAGGAATGCAAATTGGATAAGTTTAACATATTAAATTTAGTATTAGCAAGTAAGCTAAATTTTAGGCATGAAATGTAAACTATAATAATAATTCTAGTCTTACCATAAACTGTGAATTAGGAATGTTAAATCAAAATTGTGTTAATTAAAGATTTGGAATAAGTATATTAGCAAAATTTTGAATTTAGCCATAATTGTGAGAAATTGTCATGTTTAGAATAAATTATGGTTAGTGACTTTTAATTTGGTATAATTTACATACCAAAAAGTATAAATATGATAAATAAGAGGGAACGGGCCATAATAATAAATGTGACAATGTACATTAAAAGTGTAATAATGAAATAAGTAAATTAGGAGTAAATTTACTTATAGAATTTGTCATAAATGATAAATTGTTCATTTACCACAAAATATGTAACATGCATGTAGGTAAAATTTTGGCCATAAATTATAAACTAGGATATTTAATCTAGTTTTGGCAATGAAATAGGAAATGGCCTGAACTGCATCTTGGGTTAGGACTTGGGCCTAGAATATAAGTATACTAGTGGGCAGGACAAAATGAAAATGGTATAGGCCAAGTTTATTTAAAATGGGAAAATGGACTTTGAAGATAAATTGTTGACAATTTATATATGGACAAAAGAAAGGTTTTCTCTTTGAATAACACATACACCTGAAAGTTCTAGGGTGACAGAGAGGATAGTGTTTAGGCTTGGGTTTGGAAAATACAAGTTTCCTGCCCTCCCTGGCTATCCCTAACTGATCCGAAGTACGGGATGGTTGTTTTCAAAACCAGATTTGGAAATTAATCAAAAACCCTTTGAACTTAGAAAACATGAATATGCCTAACCCGAGGTTAGACTGAGTTGCAGTGTAAACCTGCCCGCAACCGACCGGCACATCCAGTAACCGCAGCAATATCTGTCTAATGTGAGAGGTTGCGGCTTTAATTTATTAATTAAAGCTAGAACAAGAATGGGAGAGTTAAGTCCATAGAAACACTTAACCAATTTAACACAGTTAAGCAAGAATGGGTGGGTTAAGTCCATAGAAACACTTAACCAACTTAACACAGTTAAGCTAGAATGGGAAGGTTAAGTCCATAGGAACACTTAACCAACTTAACACAGTTAAGCTAGAATGGGAAGGTTAAGGAACACTTAACGAACTTAGCACAGTTAAAGCTAGAATGGGAGGGTTAAGTCCATGGGAATACTTAGCCAAATTAACATGTTGACTAGACTAGACGGTGGGGTTAAGTAAAGTTAATACACTTAGCCAATTTAACATGTTAATTAGACTAGAGGTTGGGGTTAAGTAATACACTTAGCCAATTTAATATGTTAGCTGGACTAGACCATAGGGTTAAGTAAACTTGAACGCTTAACCATCAGAATATGATAAATGAATAGGGCTAAGTAAAAAGCATAAAGAGATAACACTTAACCAGTTTAACAGGATAAGGGAAGAGGGTTAAGATAGCTTGAATCGACTAAAGACACTTAACCAATCCAACCTGGCGAGAAAGAAAACTAAGTAGTAAACCTCAGTTGAAAAGGGGACTAAGCAGTAAAACTTAGTCAAGAAAACAAGGAATTTGGAAACTGAGTGGTAAACCTTAGTTAGTAGAACTAAGTAGTAATTCTTAGTATAACACGAAGGAGCGGACGTCCATCTGAATTTAAAGAAGACTCCAACGAATTGGGATACGAAGCCCGAGGCTTCGAGGGGATGTGAGGGTACTCTTGGTATCCCTCTGTGAGGCTGCAGATGATCTGCCTGGGCGCACAGAGGTTAAGGTCTGCGGTAGAAGAGCCAAGGGTATGCCTTGGTTGCAATATATGGCAACCAAAAGACTAGGATGGACCAGCGTGATTCGGCGAGAAGACGGAAGCCCTGTGATAGCAACTCGTCGTCTACCTACCATCTTCAGTCAAGCGAGACACGTGAAGCGCGAAGGCTGGAGGACTCATACGGACCACATACTTGCTATCTAGTTGTGGTTGCGGGGTGTTGTTGGCCATAGAAATTAGTGGGGCAGATAGGGGCCTTCGTACAGTTCTCATTTTACAAGGGTGGCCTTCCAATAGTTGAGGGAGGGGTCGAGTGGGACCATAGCCACTGGAAAAACAGACCTTAGCATCTGCATCGGCAGATATTGAAAGCTCCCGACCGAGTTCCGTATTTCTAGAGTAGCCCTGACAGCGGAACTCGGACCGCACATTACTGGACATGTGCATCTAGACAAGCGATAACGATTCGCGATACATGCGTGGGAAAAGTCTAGGAACATGTACCACCCTAGGTGGTGTGTCCTAGACTAAAGGGCATCGTTCGACAGGTAGCTTAATCCCTAGTTTGGAACTAGGTGGCATAAACCCTGAATCCAAGAAGCATTCAGAAAAATAGCGTAAGTTCTAGTTGAATCTAGAAGGCACTTGATAGAAAACCCTAGATTAGATCTAGGTAATTAAATAATAAATGGATGCCTGAAGGCGACGGAAACTACAGGGATTGGGATCACGTTATCGTTACTAGTAGGGACACTAGTTAGGTGGTGCAGAGATATAGAAACCAGAATAATAAGGTAATAGCGAAGCAGAGAAAGTATTAAAGTATATCCAGTTTATCTTGCCTTAGTATATCTTGTGGTAGTCTTATCTTATCCTGTTGACCCTATCATCATGGTATTGTCTTGTATTCAGTAAATTCATGTCATTTCATTTTTCCCTGTTCACATGCTAGAAGTTACTGACTTACTAAGGCTTTATGTCTGACTCTGTTTTTCTTTCGCTTCTTTTCTTCCGTTTCCCCCCAGGTAGTTGAGGAGGGAATAGTATAACTCAGGATTAGATTGGACCATTGCTCTTTCCCCAGCTTGAAAATTTGACGAAGTCGTCCTTGGATTCTCTTTCAGATGCTATGGCTGGCTCTTGCTACATTGGGGAATATAAAATGTTGTTTTATGCTTCTTTATTTTGTAAAGACAGATGATACTCGGATATTGTAAAAGAATCTTGTACAGACTATTTTATCAATAAAGCAAAGTTCTATTTTCCACTGTTTAATATTTGTCTTTCTTGTAATTTATTTGCATCTTTTACCCAAAATGCTCCACAGAACTTAGTGCATTCCCTTTGTGAGTGACACTAACGGACGTGGGGTGTTACACGTGGTATCAGAGCTGAAGGTTACCGGATCAGATAAAAGATTTAAAAAATTATTTTCAAACGGTTTTTAAAGAAGCATTTTTAAAAGAAAGGATTTGTTTTAAAGGCATATTCCCCAAAGCCATACGCATTGTCTCTTCTTCCTCTGTTTGAATTCTTGTCTCCTTCTTTCTTGACTCTCTGGGGCTCCTGGCTTTCTGGGAGGTAACCTCATCGAAGGGCGAAGTAGTGCCCGACTTCCATCTATAGCCGTAGTTGTTTCACTTACGGCCAGTCTTCTTTTAAGTTCATAGGGTTTTCCGTATGATGGAAGCAGCTTTCGAGAGATTTGCCAACATAGTTATACACGTAAAGGGATGAGGATTTTGGCAAAGTAGCACAACCCTAGGATGAGGAATTCATGGAGATAGGTTTAGCTCACGAAGGAGGAAGAAATTATAAAAGAGGAAGTATCTTTACTCGGGTATGATAGGGCACATAATTAAGGACAAGGGCAAGAACGAGGGACAAGATTTTTTAGAAGGGCAAGTACATGCTAAGCATACCTAGGAGATAGGTGGCAAAAGTTTCTGTTGGAAAGAATCTAGTTTTTCTGTTCGTACTCTTTCCTTCAGTTTTAACGCTTTGCAATTGTTCATAATTGCTTCCATAGTTGAGTCTCTGCACCGTAGTACTTGTATAGTAAGAAGATCCCAATCAGTCTCAAACCCAATGGGTGGTTCGACCCGTTTATTTTTGGTTAGTAGGGGTTTGAGAATAGCTATCGAGATTGTCTATATCATATCACGTAGATCGTCTAAAATCAGAGGAGATACTCCTTGGGTGCTTGTCTGATATTGGTTTAGGCCTTTGGGGCTTGTACTTGAGGAATGTTGAGTTCGACTAGGATGGTTTGCGTGAGAGATGAATAGTTGTGACAGGCACTCTAAAAAGCGCGTAGTGATCTTTCAACCCTTATAGTTATGGCATGGTGGATAAGGGAGAGACCTCTAATCATACACTTGGTACCGTGATTGACATCTGTTTATTTTGGAAATGGAGGTTAGGAACTTCACAATCGTGAAGATAAATTGGTTAAGATACAGTGGAGTAAAGCTCAAGAAGGCTAGATACCAGCAACATGCACTTTTTCCTTAAGGGTGCATCCTTGATTTCTTTGTTTAGGATCTTTAGGCATAGTTGTTTCTCTCTTTCCAAAGTATATCCTCTAGATCGAATCTGCGATCTTTAGGTAGAAGCCAATGGATGTAAACATGTATTTGAAACATGTTATGGTTGAATGGTTGCAATTGGTTGCAAATGGTCGCTCGTGGATGCATATGCATACGTATTAGACACTAGATCAAGTTCGAACGCTTTCATATAGCATGTACATATATGCATTTGTTTGTAAGTTGAACTTGATATGATATCATATGGACGTTGCATATGGATGAATGGCTGTGCACGCATGTAGTATTTACATGACTAGGGATGTTTGCATGCATGATTGGACGCATGGCACTAACATGATTTTCATTAAGGAGGTCAACTGAATCAGTAGACCGCCTGATTTTGCATTAGATAGAGACATATACACACACTATGCATATGAACATGAAAGCATTAGAAATCTTTTAAGGACAATGAATGCCTGTGATTGAATGGTTGAGTAGATGGGTGATTGGATGGTAGGACACATTCTTCCTGAATTGAAGATTTCGCGGACGAAATCCTTTTAAGTGGGGGAGAATGTAACACCCCGTAATTCTGTGACATTAAGATTCTCAAATTAAAGTATAATTAATTTTTAAAAGAAAAATTAAAAGAAAAAGATCCATGCAGTTGTTTAATTTAAGTATTGTAACTAACATGAAAAAGAGAAGTAAGGAGAGAACAATAATTATTATTGTTCTAAGACTTATTAACAAAAGCCTCTGTAGCTCAGTTGGTTAAGGCATTGGATTTGTAGCATGGAGGTCGGGGGTTCGAACCCCGGCGGCGGCGGCATAATTTTTTATCTTTGTTTTAGAGAGGGCCAACTGAACATGCAAATATATGTACGTATACAAATTCAAAATTTGAAAGGATAATAACGTACATATAATGAAATAAAGAATATATATATATATACATATGAGAATATAAATATATATATATATGCAAAAATATATGTATACGAAAGATAAAATTCAAGATAAGGCTACAGTCAATGAAATATGGCAACATCATTTGAATTTTGAAAATAAAATGAAAGTTGTGCGTATATATATACGCGTAAAATTGTCATTAGAGGAATTGTATACGTATAAGAATACTTCATGTGAATAAAAAAGTTAAATAAATTCCAGAAATTCAAAAGTTCGAAAATCAAACTTCTACGCCAAAACAATTCATTCGAAATTCAAATTTCTACGCCAAAATAGCTTGTGGGACCCAATGCTGGCTCAGCACTGCGTGTATGATAAGGTTTGGCTAGATTCATCTACGTACCTGGACTATTTTCTTAACTGGGTTCAATGCTGACTCAGCGCTGCGTGTACGATAAGGTCTTAAGCAGCTATATAAACAGCCCTAGTCTTCATTCTCTTTGCACCAATTCTCTTCTATCCTTATGCTGCTAAGATTCATGGCTTCTTCCCCTCCTCTAAATTTTCTTAAATAATTAAAATAAAATATAAATTCAAGACATGGAGATGCTGCTCAAATCTGTTCAAGAGAAGATTCAAATCAAAGTGAAGAATTCAAAGTCTAAATCAACAAACCTCGAGCAACGACATACGAATCTTAGCATCGCCGTTCTTCTATTCTAGATCTAATTTCTGTAAGTTGGTTATTTCTAGACTTGAACGTTTTATTTTTACTTGTGACATGAAATTAAAAGGATATAAGAAAAATGCCTAATCTCTTCACTTGGATCTGTGTTTATTTAAGTTTTTGGATCTAATTCTTGACTATGGCCCAGAACATACTATGACTTTGATTGACGGCCTATGACTATTGAACAAAGAGGATATGCCTATGCCTATGATCATGATTATGAGAACTATGACCATGAACCTATTGCCTTTGAATTACGAACATGAACCTTGATTTGGGACATACAACATATGACTATGACATTGCCTATGACAATGACTTATGACTATGGGAATTATTTTCCCTTTTGGACTATGAACATTGCCTATAACTATGAACCTTGCCTATGATTCATAATTAGGAAAATTGTTGCTTAAGTTTTGTGGCTATGAAATTGGGTCTAAACCCGATTATCTATTTTATCTGTTCCTTGTTTTTCTTTGGTTTTAGACTGTGGGAATTTACCTATTCAGTTAGGTCTACCCATGTTCTTGAACCTATTCTATCTATTGGTTTTAGACCGTGGGAATTTACCTATTAAGTTAGGTCTACCCATATTCTTGAACCTACTTCGTTATCCAAACCTTTTATGCCAGTTATTATCCCTTTTCATAGCATCTTTGGTTCATTCCCTATTTTCTACGAATCTAGATTTATTTACAATCTAGGTTAAATCACGATTATACGAACGGTGGGAATGCAATTTGGGGAAAATATGAAAATGAACATAAATGTAGTTATAAGCTTGGAAATTGGCATAAATTGGGAATATGTATTATGGCATGTTCATAGGAATGCAAATTGGATAAGTTTAACATATTAAATTTAGTATTAGCAAGTAAGCTAAATTTTAGACAAGAAATGTAAACTAGAATAATAATTCTAGTCTTACCTTAAACTGTGAATTAGGAATGTTAAATCAAAATTGTGTTAATTAAAGATTTGGAATAAGTATATTAGCACAATTTTGAATTTAGCCATAATTGTGAGAAATCGTCATGTTTAGAATAAATTATGGTTAGTGACATTTAATTTGGTATAATTTACATACCAAAAAGTATAAATATGATAAATAAGAGGGAACGGGCCATAATAATAAATGTGACAATGTACATTAAAAGTGTAATAATGATATAAGTAAATTAGGAGTAAATTTACTTATAGAATTTGTCATAAATGATAAATTGTTCATTTACCACAAAATATGTAACATGCATGTAGGTAAAGTTTTGGCCATAAATTATAAACTAGGATATTTAATCTAATTTGGCAATGAAATAGGAAATGGCCTGAACTGCATCTTGGGTTAGGACTTGGGCCTAGAATATAAGTATACTAGTGGGCAGGACAAAATGAAAATGGTATAGGCCAAGTTTATTTAAAAAGGGAAAATGGACTTTGAAGATAAATTGTTGACAATTTATATATGGACAAAAGAAAGGTTTTCTCTTTGAATAACACATACACCTGAAAGTTCTAGGGTGACAGAGAGGATAGTGTCTAGGCTTGGGTTTGGAAAATACAAGTTTCCTGCCCTCCCTGGCTATCCCTAACTGATCCGAAGGACGGGGTGGTTGTTTTCAAAACCAGATTTGGAAATTAATCAAAAACCCTTTGAACTTAGAAAACATGAATATGCCTAACCCGAGGTTAGACTGAGTTGCGGTGTAAACCTGCCTGGAACCCACCGGCACATCCAGTAACCGCAGCAATATCTGTCTAATGTGAGAGGTTGCGGCTTTAATTTATTAATTAAAGCTAGAACAAGAATGGGAGAGTTAAGTCCATAGAAACACTTAACCAATTTAACACAGTTAAGCAAGAATGGGTGGGTTAAGTACATAGAAACACTTAACCAACTTAACACAGTTCAGCTAGAATGGGAAGGTTAAGTCCATAGGAACACTTAACCAACTTAACACAGTTAAGCTAGAATGGGAAGGTTAAGGAACACTTAACGAACTTAGCACAGTTAAAGCTAGAATGGGAGGGTTAAGTCCATGGGAATACTTAGCCAAATTAACATGTTGACTAGACTAGAAGGTGGGGTTAAGTAAAGTTAATACACTTAGCCAATTTAACATGTTAATTAGACTAGAGGTTGGGGTTAAGTAATACACTTAGCCAATTTAATATGTTAGCTGGACTAGACCATAGGGTTAAGTAAACTTGAACGCTTAACCATCAGAATATGATAAATGAATAGGGTTAAGTAAAAAGCATAAAGGGATAACACTTAACCAGTTTAACAAGATAAGGGAAGAGGGTTAAGATTGCTTGAATCGACTAAAGACACTTAACCAATCCAACCTGGCGAGAAAGAAAACTAAGTAGTAAACCTCAGTTGAAAAGGGGACTAAGTAGTAAAACTTAGTCTAGAAAACAAGGAATTTGGAAACTAAGTGGTAAACCTTAGTTAGTAGAACCAAGTAGTAATTCTTAGTATAACACGAAGGAGCGGACGTCCATCTGAATTTAAAGAAGACTCCAACGAATTGGGATACGAAGCCCGAGGCTTCGAGGGGACGTGAGGGTACTCTTGGTATCCCTCTGTGAGGCTGCAGATGATCCGCCTGGGCGCACAGAGGTTAAGGTCTGCGGTAGAAGAGCCAAGGGTATGCCTTGGTTGCAATATATGGCAACCAAAAGACTAGGATGGACCAGCGTGATTCGGCGAGAAGACGGAAGCCCTGTGATAGCAACTCGTCGTCTACCTACCATCTTCAGTCAAGCGAGACACGTGAAGCGCGAAGGCTGGAGGACTCATACGGACCACATACTTGCTATCTAGTTGTGGTTGCGGGGTGTTGTTGGCCAGATAGGGGCCTTCGTACAGTTCTCATTTTACAAGGGTGGCCTTCCATTAGTTGAGGGAGGGGTCGAGTGGGACCATAGCCACTGGAAAAACAGACCTTAGCATCTGCATCGGCAGATATTGAAAGCTCCCGACCGAGTTCCGTATTTCTAGAGTAGCCCTGACAGCAGAACTCGGACCGCACATTACTGGACATGTGCATCTAGACAAGTGATAACGATTCGCGATACATGCGTGGGAAAAGTCTAGGAACATGTACCACCCTAGGTGGTTTGTCCTAGACTAAAGGGCATCGTTCGACAGGTAGCATAATCCCTAGTTTGGAACTAGGTGGCATAAACCATTAATCCAAGAAGCATTCAGAAAAATAGCGTAAGTTCTAGTTGAATCTAGAAGGCACTTGATAGAAAACCCTAGATTAGATCTAGGTAATTAAATAATAAATGGATGCCTGAAGGCGACGGAAACTACAGGGATTGGGATCACGTTATCGTTACTAGTAGGGACACTAGTTAGGCGGTGCAGAGATATAGAAACCAGAATAATAAGGTAATAGCGAAGCAGAGAAAGTATTAAAGTATATCCAGTTTATCTTGCCTTAGTATATCTTGTGGTAATCTTATCTTATCCTGTTGACCCTATCATCATTGTATTGTCTTGTATTCAGTAAATTCATGTCGTTTCATTTTTTCCATGTTCACATGCTAGAAGTTACTGACTTACTCAGGCTTTATGTCTGACTCTGTTTTTCTTTCGCTTCTTTTCTTCCGTTTCCCCCCCCCCCCTAGGTAGTTGAGGAGGGAATAGTATAACTCAGGATTAGATTGGACCATTGCTCTTTCCCCAGCTTGAAGATTTGACGAAGTCGTCCTTGGATTCTCTTTCAGATGCTATGGCTGGGTCTTGCTACATTGGGGAATATAAAATGTTGTTTTATGCTTCTTTATTTTGTAAAGACAGATGATACTCTGATATTGTAAAAGAATCTTGTACAGACTATTTTATCAATAAAGCGAAGTTCTATTTTCCGCTGTTTAATATTTGTCTGTCTTGTAATATATCTGCATCTTTTACCCAAAATGCTCTACAGAATTTAGTTCATTCCCTTTGTGAGTGACACTAACGGACGTGGGGTGTTACAATAGAAGAGAAGCTGGAATCGAGATGTATTCTCGTATTAACTGTGTTAATTTATTTTTGCTGTGTGTGTTGTATTTATCAACCAATGAACAGACATATTGTTATACCTATATAGGCTGATCTAGTTGAGTACTTTGATTATTTATTCATGTGTATATATATATAGTTTTTCTCTTGTGTAAAGAGTATTAGTAGATTATATTTTATTCATCCACTATGAGACTACGATCTTTTCTGTTTTTAAAGTGTTAGCGTTTTTCTTTTTCTTCTATTCTAACCTTGCTTTCTTCCTACATCTCAACCTTAATGAAACGACCAAAACTTCCCCGTAAAGGAAGGCCCGGATTGCTTTTGAGAACAACACTCATCACAACATAAACAGAAGAACGTTTTATTGCTTATTACAACAATTACATCAGAGTACAAGAATATTCCAGAGTATGAATAAATAATATACAATAGAAATACAATATCAGAGATTTAAATTACATTTAAATAAGAGTGGAAAAATAATACAAAATGCAACTGAAAGAAATACATGGATATAGAGCTTTCCGAATATAGTTTCAGCTGTGAACCAGGATCCTGTGAATATAATATCTGCAAAACCAAAACTACTAGCTGCCCGTGTGGAAAATATGGGAACCCAGAGTTTAAATTAAAACAATAAACTCCAGGTCAGTCATGGGAATGGTGTGAGAACTCAAAACAGTTATTAACTTTATTTTTAAAGCAGGGATTTCATGGGACCATGCCGTATAACACGAAACGGCGTAGAATGAACACTCACATCTCATCAGTCTAAGAAACCTTAAATAGTAGAAATTGGCAGAAGCTTCTAGGTAGGAGCACGACCACAGCGAGGAATGGATGCTATGCGGAATTTGTAGATGACAAAAGAAAGAATGGAGATTGTAACAGCTCGTTGTACAGAATAATAAGACAGAACTGCGGCTAGTAAAAGATCAAGCTGGATGGGTGTCAAAGGTTCATCAAGGAGATATCTATTTGTGTGCATAGTGCATACACCTGATTTGGAGAGTAGGAACACAAATTGAGGAAAGAAGTGAAGAATTCGGTTTCAGTAGTTTGTGACGAAGCGCAAATTGGGTAAAGGGGAAAGCGGGTTGGCAATTTGTGAAAAGTGAAAGCGATTTAGCAATTGGGGAAAAGGAAATTAGGAAAAAAAGCGGTGAGTTGTTTGAGATAAGAGAATGCGGTGAATACAGGACAATTGAAGTGTACACGTAGGCTATACTTGGTTCCTGTTTTCCTGTTTAAATTAAATAATAGATGTCACTGTCGTTGGTTTAGTACACTTGTATTGAGTATAGTATGTAAAATTTTGAATTCTTGAATATTAAATTCTGAGAAATAAATACTGCCACTTTATTGTAAATGATTTTTTTGTAGTATCTCTCTTGTTTTCAAGTAAATACATATCATTTCTTAATTATTAATTATTTGTCATAATTTTTAGTTATCGCATGCCAATTATTCAATAGTAATCTTTAATTGTCAATTATTTACTGCTACATAATCAATATTAAATACTGAATATTAATTGAAAATTATTTAATAGTAATATTTAATCCTATAATCATTAGTCCTTAATTATATTTATTAATTATCTAATATAATTAATAAATATTAATTGTAATTTACTAGTCCTTAGTTGTAATTTTGAACAAAATCGAGCAAGCTAAAATTTTACAATTATTTTTTTTTTGAAATAATTTTTTAATTTAATGAAATTTGAAGAAAAAAAATCATGTAATTCACAATTATTAAACGCATATTACATAATTAAAAATAAATGATCAATTATATATAAATTAATTTAATTAAAAATCATGAATTAAATTACCCTGAAGTGCTCTTCTCAAATATCTTATTCGTAGCTAGTTGCAAACTTACTTCATTCACCCATCGTTCATACCTAAATGTAAATAGCACACATTAAAAAATCATGTTGATTCGAACCTTTCATATGGCGAAGACTCCCTCGAAAACTTTTACAAAGTAATTCAATTTGTATAGTAGTAAGTTATTAATGATTAATTATTAAATATTAGTAAATAATAAATATTAGTGACATATGATTAATATAATATTATTAATGATTAATAAATATTAGTAGCATATGATTAATATAATAAATATTATTACTAATGTAACATTACAGTTAGTTATTAGTAACTTATGACTAATATATATAATATTATTAATGATAAATTATTAAATACAAATTAATAATAAATATTAATTTTAAGAAAGTTTTATGATTATTAATTATTTATTATTGAAAATTCACATCAGATATTCATAATAACGATTACAACAGACATTTTTTGGCCGTTGTAAAATTGGCACTTTATGCAATGGTCATTTTTTGCCCGTTGTGAAATTGACATCTATTACAACGGGCATTTAATGAACGTTGTAAAATTGACATCTATTACAATGGGCGACAAAGAACCGTTGTAATAGAATCCTATTACAACGGGCTTTTAATGCCCGTTGTAAAAAAGACGTTGTATAGGGCATCTATTACAATAAACTAATTTTACAGTTGTAATAGCCCTCTATTACAATGGGCAAACAATGCCGGTTGTAAAAATGAAGTTGTAATAGACTGTTTTTGTTGTAGTGAAATTAGGATATGTTAATAATTTAATAATTTGGGCTAACTGGACAGATGTTGTAAAACTATTAAAAAAAGGGAACGTTGGACTAATAATATTCAAACTTGATTAAGTTTGTAAAAATTACTATAGTGTAGATTTTGAAAGAAAAATGAACTACAACTTATATTTGCATGAATATGGTAATTGGAGATTTATAATAAACGAACATAGGTTATTTGCGAATACGAATATGACAAGAAATGGTTGAAAAGAGAGTTATATTTTAATATGAACATATTGACTTAACATGTGTTAAGTTACAAGACTAAAATTCTATGGTGTCCTTACAATTAGGCGTTAGGCTTTAATATGAACATATTGACCTAAAATGTGTTAAGTTATAGCTTAAATATGATAACTTAGGAAATCATAATAAAACAAACATGGTTTCAAATACAGTTAGACTTTAATATGAACATATTAACTAAAAGTATGTTAAATTACGAGCCGAAATTTCTATGATGTCCAGGTGATTAGGCGTCAGACTTTAATATAAACATATTGATTTTCAAGGGATAAATTACGAGCCTAAAATTAATATGGTTAATCTACAGGGGTCAAATCAGTGGGCATTTGGACCAAATATTATTTTTTGGGGATCCAAACCTTACAATATACCTTTTTTATCATATACGGTCTCGTGTAGAAGGCGAAGGAATGCACCGTGTTGTGGGTGGTAGTAAGATGGTCCAAATTGAGGTGGATACGGATGCATTTCTATGGGTAAATGTGCATGCAATGGGCTGATGTGGGAAAATAAGACACTATAAAAGCTGTTACTAGCACTATGCGTTTTGCTGATGGCTTGGGCCTTATAAGCCTAAAGCCATAGTGGGCATAGGATATCATTCTATTGTTTTGATAGCCGATCGATAGGTGCTATTAGGAATATTTTTCCTAATTGTACTATGTTTCAAATTTGTAGAAGTGCAAACAGTCGAAAGTTATTATCTCGTTGAATGAGACTCTATTTTGTGTCATTCTGTATGTTCACTTTAGGCGTACATAGACACTACAAGTACTATTCTAATTGTTTCCCTTACTTTCAATCGTGCTAATAATCTATATAGCTTACCAGATTTCATGTCTGACCTATCTTCCCTTTCTTCTTTCTCTTTTCTTCCCCGCTCCCCCCAGGCTCGTGGGGAGGAAGTGCATAGTTTGGATTATTTAGTTGATTCTGTCTTGGAGGATTTTCTTTGCAGCAGACGTATTGCTCTTTTTATTTCATCTCTTTTTCACAGTTTGGTTGTACTTATAACTATTATTGAGGGTTGAAATTTATGTACATTGATGTTATTTTATGACTAAGATTTTTTCTTCACGAGACATGGTGTTTTGTGACAGTTGGTTTTTCTTTTTGAAATAAAAATGGTTTTGTCACTTATGTAAATTGTCTTCTTCTTTCGCTATATCAAAAAAAATTATGTCTTGTGAATCTTAGTCTCTGTGATTTATTTATGTTTTTATACGTATAATAATTTATACTTCTTAACGAAATCCTATTTTGAGCAACATTAAGGGGTGTGGGGTGTTTCATTTGGTATCTATAACAACTCGAATTTTTAATAATGAATATGTAATTAATTTAAATATTTAAATGATTAATTTTAAGATTTATTGGTTGGAATTTATATAAAACAAGAATTTGAATGTCGTTTTAACCTAATAATTAAAATCTTGAACTTAAAATCTTGTTAAATTTATTTAGAAGCTTTGTAGAATTTTAATTGAATGGAAACGATAATAAATATTCTATAATTAATGAATTTGAGTGTTTTTAAATCGAATTATTATTAATCAATTCGATCTAACTTGTGAAAATAATCATTTTTCAAATGATCTCAGATTTTGATAAAACTAATTTCATCAAATCTGCAATAGTAAAATATTGTAAGATTTCAATTTTCGTATCAATCGGAGTTGTTGTGTGAGCGTGCGCGATATAAACGTGTATCAATAATTGATTTTAAAATTTAATAATAACTATTAAATATGATTGAATTAGTTTCCAAAACAAGTTCCACTATGTTCGGAATGTGGGTTGTTAGCTATGGACTACAGTGAGCTTAATTTGTTTCAAGTCTGGATAATTTTAGACTTGATGAATAATGTTTTTAAGAGGCTATATAAGCATCTCATCTCTTCAATTTCCCAAAGAAAAAACCTTGCCCCTTTTTCTTTAAATCAATGTCCATAATTTAGTCTTCTAATTTGTTCACAATTAGCTAAAACACTCAACTGGAAAGTTGTTCATATCGTCGTTTGGAGTTGAGCGACACTTGTTCATCCCCGATTTTCGGTGACTGGAGGTGACGGGGGCAGTCTTGATTCTCGGCATATGTGCCCCTCGATGAGGTGTTACTGGCGGCAGTGTAAAGGTAGGCTCTAGCGTTGTATTTTGGCGGCAACAATGGATTGAAGATAGCGAAGGAGGTCGGGTTTGTTCGTGCATGTACCGTGATGTGGGGTAAGGATTAAATTTGCCAATCAAGGTAATTAGGGATTAATGATGGTCATTAGTGAATTATACAAGCTAGTTTAATTCAAGTAATTCAAGTAAATATTATAACATGCGATCTTTTTCATATGTGATCATATTTCAACGAAACAAGTTGCGTTGGTTTCGTATTGACCTACACTATGTGTACAAGTCAAATTGGTCTGATTTGGAGCTGTTTGGATTTGTACGAAATTCCAAATGCCTATATGTAATTATATAAAACAAAGTGAATCGTTGATTCTCACTTAGATGGATGGCTAGTTAACTCTCACAATTTCTGGAATATTATGAATGTTGTTATTCCTTATAATAATATTCATTATTTTTTAGCAAAGCCGATAGGTTTTTTAGGTGATCGCAAATACCTTTTATTGTTACCAATAATAAAAAATACAAGAAGAATAGGGTACTGTGGTTGATTGTCAGCTAAGTTCAGTTTTTAAGGAGGATCGTCCACCACGTACAAAATTAAAGTGTTCAATCCGCTCTACCTATACAGGCTTACAAAACTGGAGCTAGCTAATTACAAGACTACAACTGATCTCCATGCAGGGAGTTAAATACATATTGTTGCCAAATAAATGAAACAAAAAATCTACTCCACGTACATCCCATGCCCCTGAATAATAACATTACATAGTGTTAGAGACACTTACCATCACATAGTACATAGCAACCTAGTGTCAGAAGTAGGAGACCTACAACAACATCACATTTCAATCCACAGTGAACAGGGCTCAAAACTAAGGGCAATCCCAAAAAGTTAAAAAAAGCACAAGGCATCAAAACACCGAAAACAAACGATCAGAGCAAAGCCCTTCCATTCCCGAGATTACATTGAGTAGACACGTAAGTAGCAAAAGACAGGGAGGCTACTAAGAAAAGCCATCAGCAATGATATGTAAGCGTTGCTCGTCCATGTGTTACTTCAGAGAATTTCCACGTAGACTCCAAGATAGCAAAGATAAACTCAAACGTAGTCAAGGCAGTATAGTTTCCACCGTCGAGACTCAGATTGTCAATCACCCATAGCAAGCTAAGATCAATGTCAGAGACATCTCATGTATAACCAACTATCGATGAAAACCACCAAGCAATAACAGTCACAAATATAACTGCAAAAAACATAAAGCCGATCGCAAATCCAATAACCAGGGAGGACAAACTAAGCACCTCAACAAATCACAAACAATTTAATAAATACATCTGTAAATCGGAATAACCTACAAGACAAACTCCACGATAGAACATTGAATATCCAAATACCGATAAGGATCCATCACAAACTAAAAAGTTGAAACGCAAATCAATTCTGGTAGAAGACGTTGCTACTTACCATGAAGACTCCGCATTGGTGTCGGCAACCATTCGAAAGCCGTAATCATCAGTTGAATAACTCGCGTTAGCGAGTAGTTGTCTGAAATGGCTACATCGCAAGGGAGTGGAAGGATTACAGATGCAGTTTTAGGAAAAGATTTGAAGAGATGAGGCGATTAATTTTGGGTTAATCTGGATCTGATATCATTTCATAGAAAAGCTTTGATATGAATCAGTTAGAGAGGTACATAGAGGAGCTACGCATGACGAAAGCAGGGTTTGAGGAGGAGAGAAAGTTGTGGAATTGATATAAAGTTTGAAGTGGAGACAAGGTGTGAGAAGAATAAAAGATTGGTGATTAACCCTGTTGCCATTTACATTTCCCCTGTGTACAAAGCTTTCTTTTGTATAATATTCATTGTTGTTAGCATAAAAATTTTGTGTTGGATATTTTGAATGATTTATTGCTTTGTAGGTGGTTATTGATATATATTCCTGTATGTTGAGCGGATGAACTTTGACACTACCTTCTTTTAAGCGGAAGATTCATCTTAAATGATATAGATTAGATTATATAATTTTTATGCAAGTATGAACTGATATATGAGTTGTGATGCAGGGGGACGTGTTCGAGGGATCAAACTGGATTCCTCACTATTTTGGATGTTACTTGCTTTCATATTTTACACATATGAATTGTTTAACACAAGTAACACAAAGTTATGATTTGGATGATGATTGTTGAATTAAATTCAACACTGACCCGTTGTTAATCAATAAAAAGTATTGGTTAAGCGTGGATGACCTGAATTTAATATTTTGAAGGCTTAGATTCGCCATATGGCGAATCTACTAAGTTTGACGTTATAAATTTATTTTATAACAAAAGCAATGTTTTGAATTAAAATTTTATATAAGTTATATAAATTTATTTTTATTAATAAATTGATATTTTTAATCGGTTTTCATAGAGAAGTTGTAAATTGGTTTGTAGAGCGTATCTACCTGTTTTGATGAGTTTTATAATTGGAGATTCTGAGTGTTAAAAACTCAACCAAGTTTATAATGTTATAAAAACTAAGTTCTAAAGAATGAGTTTACGGGTGACATCAAGCTATTGTGGACGAGATTAATAAATTACTTTATTCATCCCATGAACCATGAAGAAAAGATATTGGTTTCATAATGTAACTTATTAAAGGATATATATTCATAATGAGATTTTAAATGATTAAAATTGATTTCAAGCTAAAATTTTATATTGTTTTGATTTATAATCAAACGATTTTAAATGAGAATGAAGTTTTCTAATAGAAAGTAAGTTAAGTTTTATAATAAGATGCTTAATGGATTTTATTAAAGGATTTGATGAATGGATTTTTGTAATAAATCAAAGTTGTAAACGAAATTTTTTAAAGAGGTTAAAAGCTAGTGGTGTAACACCCCACCTCCGCCAGGGTCACTCACAAGAGAATGCACTAGCTTTGGAGGGGTGTTGTCTAGGTAAACATGCACAGAGATATCACAAGACAGAACATAGATAAATAAATAAGTAAAGCAGCTTTAGAAATTTAAAAACCATAGTTAACCATTTCAAAACCAAAGTCATCTTACATCAAAAATACTTAGTCATTATTTTCCAACTACCGCAAGTCTAGAAACATAAACTGAAAATAACATAGTAAACTATCCCCAAAATAGATGTGGTGAAGCTATAGCGAGCTCAAGTCCAAACCGTACATGAGCTATCAAGAAAGCAAGCCAAATGTCCAAGCTAAGCACTAGTGTTCCCTCCCTGAGAACCGGGGGGGGGGTAGATCAAGTGTGGCATCGCATATACAAGGTTTAGTTTTGCACCAATAGTACTAGTATTCTAACCCATGTCAAGTATAAACAAGAAATGATCCCTTGGCCCAATATCATCAGATGACCCAAGTCAAGGTCCAACTATACGATCTAGTCGATCGGCTCCCTATAAGCCTAACTCGTCGAGTGTCGGTGTCATACGGCCCAATCATGGAATGTAGTCAACTATGCTAGGTCCACCCTAGGGTGTATCAAGCCCTAGGGTGCCAACCACTGGCACAAATCAAGCACGCATAGTCTAAACCTACTGGTGCCCATGTCTGTTTTTTTTTCAACTCCGGACTATGTGCACGACCATAGCCCGCCTGAACCTACACTGGCGCACCTACTCAGCCATCTTTCTGGTCGCTTACAATCAGCCCAGTAATCGTGCCTCACCCTAGCCTAGTCCCTAGGGTATCATGATACATCCAAGAGGGTTACTGCTAAAAAGGACCACGTAACTAGGGTTTCTAACGGGTTAAGTGTGGTTAACCCTATCCAATCATGTATCAAGTTGGTTAAGTGTATCCAAGTGGTTCATGACTTAACCCTAACATGTGGCATTAATTAATTTAATGCGCCCAACCTCTCACATTAGACTTTGTTGTGGTTACTGGATGTGCCGGGCGGGTCCGGGCAGCTTTACACCACAACCTAGTCTAACCTCGGGTTTCAAGCGCGATATGACCAACTACTCACATTGGGTCCTATTGTTTGTAGCCACTGGATTTGCCAGGTGGTTCCGGGCAGATTTACGCTACAAACTCAACCCAACCTCGAGTTGGCCACTTTATGGTTTTCTACATGTCATGACCACATTCAAGTTTTCAAGCATAATCAAGTTTCATGTCACATTTCAAGTCATGTTTTTTTCATGTCATTTCAAGTTCGCCTAACTACCCATAACGTATTCCCATCGCACGCAAATTCGCATCAATACAAATAGATCAAGAAGGGGAACATAACAATATGACAAAGATGGGCATAAGGTGGTAAAGTTGGTCATAAGTTAAACATGATGATATTTGAGGCAAAGGTGTTCATCACAACTAGCATATAGGATTATTGGCCTCAAAACATGTATGACATCAAACTTAGCAAATAGGGTGATAACATGGTAATAGTTGACATAGAGTGATAAACTTGTGACTAGCTTGTAGTTCAACATCATAGGCAAGTTAACATCAATGTTATGAGGGGTTCTATGTTGCATTATGCATAATTCCCAAATAAAGCTTATAGCTTTATACCCAAAAATCAAGATGAACGGTACTAGGTTCATGATAGTTCCACAATCATAGATCAAAAGAGTCATGAATGGATCTATGCATACAATGATAGACCCAAGGCAAGTATTACACCAAAAATCCCATTTCAACTTGCTACATGTACATATTAATTTCATAGTTTGAATCTAAGAGTAGAGTAAGGCTTACAAATCGTGGCTATGAGAACTAGAACAAAATAGAACAAGATAGAGATGTTGTAGAAGCTCTAGGTATGATGTAGCAACACTAGAAGCCTTGAGAAATAAGTAGCTCCTTTGATTTGATGGAGAAAGATTGCTCCTTTTGCCTTAGCTCTAGTTTAGAACTCTCAAGCTCTCAAGATGAAGATGGAGGCCATGATTAGGAGCATTTTGGCAGCACTTGGTTATTAGGATGATTTGTGGTGGTTTAGGCTAGGTCTTAGGGTGTTTTTATAGGAGTAGAGACAAGTTTAGGCCATAGGATTAACCCTAGTTTAGATCCGAACCCTTAAATCTCGTCACAGGCTAGCTGAGCTGACCCAAAGGAGCAAACAGGTGCACCAAGCCAAGATGGCCGACCAGGGAAGTCGACCTCCTGGTCGACACCCAAGTCGACTGGGCAGTCGACCTGGGCTGGGGCAGGTCGACTCCCCAGTCGACCTGGGGCTGGGCGGGAAATTTTCCCGCCCAATCTGTTTGGGGCTGAATTTGAATTTCGGGCTGAATTTTTGAATTTTCTGAAATCTTCTATGGGCCATAACTTGGTCATACGGACTCCGATTTACGAAATTTCGGACTCGTTTTCAAGCAGAATTTCGAAACGAACGCAATGGCGTAACCCGTTCCCATAGATTCTTAACTTATAATTTAATTCTTCCCTGATTTCTTGTTTTAACATGTTATAAAAATTCAGGTTATTACATTCTCCCCACCTTAAAGGATTTCGTCCCCGAAATCTCCAAATTAGGAAGAACGTATCCTACCATCCATCATCCATCTACTCAAAACATCATCCACAAGTAATCATTGTCCTTAAAAGATTTCTAATGCTGTATGAACATATGCAAAAGTGTGTGTATGTGCACCTATCTAATGTGAAAATTAGGCGGTTACTGACTCAGTAGACCTCCTTAATGCAGAATATGTTAGTCAAATGAGTCCAAATGTATGCAAATTCCTAACATAATTTATAATCTCTACATGAGTGCACATAACATTCATTCATATGCAACATCCACGTGATAGCATAACAAGTTTCATCCATGAATAAGCATAAACACTCATGCATATGCAATATGAAAGTGTGTGAGCCGATCTTAGTGCCTAACGTGTATCATGCATCCACGAGTAACCACTTGCAGACACTTGCAACCATTTGCAACCATCAAGCATAACATGTTTCAAATACATGTTTCATCCAAAGGGTTTCTACCTAAGGTTCTCATGACAAGATTAACTAAATAACAAGATAAACCTGGATAGCAAAAGAAAGATATGCTAACTAGGAAAAGAGGTTGAGAATGTACCCTCAAAAATAAATGGATAAAGCCCACGCATCTTCTCCTCGGTTTCCCAAGTTGCATCTTCATCGGCTTCACTCCACTGAACCTTTACTAACTTGACTTCTCGATTCCTCGGCTTCTTGATCTCCGTTCCCAAGATACGAATCGAAGCTCGCCTCAGGGTTGCCTCTTTCTCTACCTCCACGTCTTCAAGAATGCTAGGCTCAACTACTTCGGCTGATTCATGTAGGCATTTTCGGAGATGCGAGACATGAAAGACATTGTGTACTCCAGCCAGCTTCTCGGGCAATTCCACCCTATAAGCCATTTGCCCAACCTTCTCGATGATAGGGAAGGGTCCTACGAACCTTGGTGCTAGCTTTCCAACTGCTCCAAAACGGACCACATTTCGCAAGGGAGAAACCTTCACGAAGACCATATCTCCAACTTCAAACTCTAAGTCTGTCCTTCGCTTGTCTGCATAGGATTTCTATCTGTCTTGGGCCGTTTTCATCCGCCTTCAAATCAACTCAACCTTCTCGGATGTGTCCCTTATCATGTCGGGCCCAAGTATAAGCTTATCCGTCGTCTCCCACCAACATGTTGGTGACTTGCACGGCCTCCCATACAAAGCTTCGAATGGTGCCATCCCTATGCTTGCTTGGTAGCTGTTATTATAAGCAAACTCTACGAGAGGAAGGTGGTCTTCCCAAGTGCCACCAAAGTCAAGAATGCATAGCCTCAACAGATCTTCTTGTACCCTATTCACCCTTTCGGTCTGACCATCCGTCTGTGGGTGATAGGCTGTACTTAGATTCAATCGCGTACCCATCGCTTCTTGCAAACTATTCCAAAATTGGCTAGTGAAGATTGGGTCACGATCGCTAACTATGCTAGAAGGAACTCCATGCAATCGCACTATCTCTCGAAGATAAACAGATGTTAGCTATGATGCGGTCCTCTTGCTCTTAACTGGAATGAAATGAGCGCACTTCGTGAGTCTATCCACTATGACCCATATGCTAGTATTCCCCTTCCTTGATCTCGGCAATCCATCCACAAAATCCATAGAGATACTTTCCCACTTCCATTGCGGGACCTCCAATGGATGCAGTAGCCCACTGGGCATCTTCGACTCGGCATTTACTTGTTGGCAAGCAACGCATCTAGAAACAAACTCTGCAACATCCTTTTTCATCCCATCCCAAAAGAAAGTGCGCTTCATATCCCGGTACATCTTATCCCCTCCGGGATGTATGGTCATCCTCGAGTGATGCGCCTCCTCAAGAACTTTATTTACTAAGTCTCCCACTTGTGGGACACATAGTCTTCCATTAAGCCTTAGCCACCCCTTGTCATCAATAGTATATCTAGTGAGGTGACTTGACGTCTCACCACGAATCAACTTGTCCATGATCTCGACTATCTGCGGGTCTTCCCTCTGTGAAGTCCCAACTTGATCAAAAAGTGTAGGTCTAAGCTCAAGGGATGCTAACGAACCAGTCATCGACTCAACAGCATGTGTAAAATCAAAGGTTGCCAAGAACTCTAGGCTCTTCATCTCAACAAATAAGGGAATCAAAGTCAACCTTCTTCTACTTAGCGCATCCGCCACAGCATTACCCTTGCCAGGGGTATAAGCTATATCGAAGTCATATGATGCCAAGAATTCCATCCACCTCTGCTGCCTTAGATTCAAATATTTCTGCGAGAAGAGGTACTTGAGCAACTTGTGATCAGTATATAACTCAAACCTTTCACCTAGAATATAGTGGCGCCAAGATTTGAGTGCAAAGACGATCGCTGCCAATTCCAAATCATGAGTGGGATAGTTCTTCTCATGAACTTTGAGTTGCCTACCCCCAAAGCATATCACTCTCCCCTCTTGCATCAGGACAGCGCCTAATCCCGTGCCACATGCATCGGTGTACACGGTAAACAACTTCCCTCCATCAGGTAATGCTAGAACTGGAGCTGTGGTGAGGGCTTTCTTGAGCCTTTGAAAAGCAAGCTCACACTCTAAGTCCCATGTAAAGACTAAGTTCTTCTTCGTTAACTTAGTAAGAGGGGCTGAAATCTTAGCGAAGTCCTTAATGAACTTCCTATAAAATCCTGCCAGACCGAGAAAGCTTCTCACTTCAGTTGCATTCTTTGGAACTTTCCAGTCTTGTACCGCCACTACTTTAGCGGGATCCACAGCTATGCCTTGCTTAGAAACTATATGCCCAAGGAACTGAACTTCCCTTCTCCAGAAATGACATTTGGAGAACTTGGCTTTTAACTGATGAGCTCTAAGCGTATCCATAACCTCCTTGAGATGTGTAGCATGCTCTTCCTCTTCCTTAGAGAAGATCAGAATATCATCCACGAAGACAACCACAAACTTGTTAAGGAACTCCTTAAACACCCTACTCATCAAATCAACGAAGTATGCGGGTGCATTAGTCAAACCGAACGGCATGGCGAGCCATTCAAAGAATCCATCTGGAGTCCTAAACGCAGTCTTGTCAATACTATCCTCAGCCACTCTAAGCTGATGGAATCCGGTGGCTAGATCGAGTTGAGAGAAAAAGAAGCACCTACAAGCTGGTCAAAGAGATCATCAATCCTCGGTAACGAGTGCCTATTCGTCTTTGTCAGCTTGTTTAACTCACGATAATCAACACATAAACGAAGCGAACCATCCGCCTTAGTAGCGAATACCACAGGAGCACCCCATTCAGAAATGCTTCGCCTAATGAAATTTTTCTCAAGCAACTCCTTGACTTGCTTGCTAAGCTCTCTTCTTTCTCGCGGGGCCATGTGCCTAACAGGCAATGAAACTGGCTTGGCATTATCGATAAGATAAATATGGAAGTTTATCTCGCGTTTAGGGGGTAACCCCTTCACCTCATCAAAAAACATCAGGATACTCTCGGACCACCCTCACAGATTGTAGATTGTCAATAGACGAGTCGAGGGATTCAAGATAACATAACATGACGGGATCCATATGGTTACAAGAAATCTCTAAGGTATTGCCAAGGTGAGTCATAAGCCTCACTACCCTATGCTCACAATCGAGAATGGCTCCATAACTGGACAACCAATCCGTGCCCAAAATCAACCCGTATCCCATGAACCCGAGAACATAAGCATTACATGTGAATTCTACGGTCAAGATAGAAATCCTCAAATCCATACAAATCATAGATAGATGGGCGTAACCCCCAATTGGATTTGAAACACTAACGGGATCCTCAACTAGACTAGTACTTAGGTGCAAACTTTCAACAATGTCAGAAGAAATAAAGGTATGCGATGCGCCAGAATCAAATAAAGTTCGAATAGGAAAACCAGAAATGTAAACAAGGCATTCTCCAGAAATACTACCTCGGTCCGGAGCTGGAGTAGTGTTGAGAGCATGCATCTGCCCTCCAGAAGGTCCTGCTCGCTGAGTCTGTCCTTGCCCCTATCCTTGCTTCTTTGGGCAATCCTTACTGTAGTGTCCAGACTCTCCGCAATGAAATCATTCTCCCAACTTCCTCTTCTTCTTCCTACAATCTTTGATTATGTGTCCAGTGATCCCACATAAGTTGCACTTCCTTGTCTCCCTTGCCTTGTTGTTGTTGGCCTCGTTACCCTTGTTGTTCTTGTTGTTCTTGTTATTCTGATTGTTCTGGTTGCCTCCCCACTTGGAGTCCACCTTCTTGGTTTGAGTCTCATTAAGCTTAACTTCTTTCTTGCCATTCTTATCATCTCCTTGAAGCAAGGCCATATCCACTAAGCTCTCAAAAGTGGCCCTCATGGGTATATGAGACATGGCCAAACCTTGCAATGGCTCATTCAATCCTCGAGCAAAGCGTAGAGCCTTTTTCTGAGGTGTGTTAACCATGTCTAAACCAAATCGAGCAAGCTGGTTAAACTTATTCACATACTCCCTCACGGTCATGTCCCCTTGCTTCAAAGATATAAACCTCTTCATTTATAGATTCTCTTCAGCAGATGATAGAAACTTAAGCCCAAACCTCATCCTAAAGTCATCCCAAGTCTCTATAGGCCTAGTAGCGTTGGTGACTTCCCACCAATAAGCAGCAACCTCTTTCAATAGCCATACTGCCAACAGAACTTTCCTACGATCTTCTACATCAAAGATAGCAAAAAGTTCTTCAGTTTCTTTTAACCAGTTCCTTGCCTCAACAAAAGTCTCTGTCCCAACAAAATTCTTGCCACCCATCGCCTTAAAGTCTTTGCAAATCTTTGCAAAATCCACTTGTGGACGCTGAGGAGGAGGAGGAGGAGGAACCTCAGCTACGGGAGGAGGAGTGGGAGTGTTTGCTAGGCCGGCTCCATTTTCCCTAGCCTCCATGTACCTCCTAAACCAAATAGGTACTGGTATTCCCTCCGGGATGATAAAGTTATCGGCCATACTGAAACGAAGTAAAAGATAGATTTAGAACGAGGAAACGAAGGATAGTGCTAATGGCTTTTGGGGAATAGCCTTTTAAAATAAGCTAGACTTTCCTTGGAAAAATACTTAATTGGTTTTGAAAATAGTTTTTCAAAAGGGTTTTTAAAACTTTTGTCCGGTCTAGTAAACCTCAGGCTCTGATACCAAATGTAACACCCCACCTCCGCCAGGGTCACTCACGAGAGAATGCACTAGCTTTGGAGGGGTGTTGTCTAGGTAAACAAGCACAGAGATATCACAAGACAGAACATAGATAAATAAATAAATAAGTAAAGCAGCGGTAGAAATTTAAAAACCATAGTTAACCATTTCAAAACCAAAGTCAGCTTACATAAAAAATACTTAGTCATTATTTTCCAACTACCGCAAGTCTAGAAACATAAACTGAAAATAACATAAAGTAAACTATCCCCAAAATAGATGTGGTGAAGCCATAGCGAGCTCAAGTCCAAACCGTACATGAGCTGTCAAGAAAGCAAGCCAAATGTCCAAGCTAAGCACTAGTGTTCCCTCCCTGAGAACCTGGGGGGAAACGGAAGAAAAGAGGTGAAAGAAAAAGGGTCAGTCATAAAGAATGGTAAGTCCTACCTACTGTTAGTATAAAAACTAATGAAGTTAACTAAACATGAGAAACTGAGATGAAACATAAAGATGGTAACTAACTGGCATGATAAATAGATAACAAGGTAGATCAAGTGTGACATCGCATATACAAGGTTTAGTTTTGCACCAATAGTACTAGTATTCTAACCCATGTCAAGTATAAACAAGAAATGATCCATTGGCCCAATATCATGAGATGACCCAAGTCAAGGTCCAACTATACGATCTAGTCGATCGGCTCCCTATAAGCCTAACTCGTCGAGTGTCGGTGTCATACGGCCCAATCACGGAATGTAGTCAACTGTGCTAGGTCTACCCTAGGGTGTATCAAGCCCTAGGGTGCCAACCACTGACACAAATCAAGCACGCACAGTCTAAACCTACTGGTTCCCATGTCTGTTTTTTTTTCAACTCCGGACTATGTGCACGACCATAGCCCGCCTGAACCTACACTGGCGCACCTACTCAGTTGTCTTTCTGGTCGCTTACAATCAGCCCAGTAATCATGCCCCACCCTAGCCTAGTCCCTAGGGTATCGTGATACATCCAAGAGGGTTACTGCTGAAAAGGACCACGTAACTAGGGTTTCTAACGGGTTAAGTGTGGTTAACCCTATCCACTCATGTATCAAGTTGGTTAAGTGTATCCAAGTGGTTCATGACTTAACCCTAACATGTGGCATTAATTAATTTAATGTGCCCAACCTCTCACATTAGACTTTGTTGTGGTTACTGGATGTGCCGGGCGGGTTCGGGCAGCTTTACACCACAACCTAGTCTAACCTCGGGTTTCAAGCGCGATATGACCAACTACTCACATTGGGTCCTATTGTTTGTAGCCACTGGATTTGTCGGGCGGTTCCGGGCAGATTTACGCTACAAACTCAACCCAACCTCGAGTTGGCCACTTTATGGTTTTCTACATGTCATGACCACATTCAAGTTTTCAAGCATAATCAAGTTTCATGTGACATTTCAAGTCATGTTTTCTTTTCATGTCATTTCAAGTTCGCCTAACTACCCATAACGTATTCCCATCACACGCAAATTCGCATCAATACAAATAGATCAAGAAGGGGAACATAACAATATGACAAAGATGGGCATAAGGTGGTAAAGTTGGTCATAAGTTAAACATGATAATATTTGAGGCAAAGATGTTCATCACAACTAGCATATAGGATTATTGGCCTCAAAACATGTATGATATCAAACTTAGCAAGTAGGGTGATAACATGGTAATAGTTGACATAGAGTGATAAACTTGTGACTAGCATGTAGTTCAACATCATAGGCAAGTTAACATCAAGGTTATGAGGGGTTCTATGTTGCATTATGCATAATTCCCAAATAACGCTCATAGCTTTATACCCAAAAATCAAGATGAACGGTACTAGGTTCATGATAGTTCCACAATCATAGATCAAAAGAGTCATGAATGGATCTATGCATACAATGATAGACCCAAGGCAAGTATTACACCAAAAATCCCATTTCAACTTGCTACATGTACATATTAATTTCATAGTTTAAATCTAAGAGTAGAGTAGGGCTTACAAATCGTGGCTATGAGAACTAGAACAAGATAGAGACGTTGTAGAAGCTCTAGGTATGATGTAGCAACACTAGAAGCCTTGAGAAATAAGTAGCTCCTTTGATTTGATGGAGAAAGATTGCTCCTTTTGCCTTAGCTCTAGTTTAGAACTCTCAAGCTCTCAAGATGAAGATGGAGGCCATGATTAGGAGCATTTTGGCAGCACTTGGTTGTTAGGATGATTTGTGGTGGTTTAGGCTAGGTCTTAGGGTGTTTTTATAGGAGTAGAGACAAGTTTAGGCCATAGGATTAAACCTAGTTTAGATCTGAACCCTTAAATCTCGTCACAGGCTAGCTGAGCAGACCCAAAGGAGCAAACAGGTGCACCAAGCCAAGATGGCCGACCAGGGAAGTCGACCCCTAGTTCGATACCCAAGTCGACTGGGCAGTCAACCTGGGCTGGGGCAGGTCGACTCCCCAGTCGACCTGGAGCTGGGCGGGAAATCTTCCCGCCCAATCTGTTTGGGGCTGAATTTGAATTTCGGGCTGAATTTTTGAATTTTCTGAAATCTTCTACGGGCCATAACTTGGTCATACGGACTCCGATTTACGAAATTTCGGACTCGTTTTCAAGCAGAATTTCGAGACGAACGCAATGGCGTAACCCGTTCCCGTTGATTCTTTACTTATAATTTAATTCTGCCCTGATTTCTTGTTTTAACATGTTATAAAAATTCGGGTTGTTACAAGTGGTTTGTGTTTTAATAACGGTTTACTTAATAAACGAATTAAGTAAAAGTATTGAGAGAATATTTTCAAAATGCGAGAATGGTTTATAAAACCATATTTAAATTGAATAGTAAATAAGACTCGTGAGATATAGTTGATATCAGTTTTTGAGTTACAACATTTTATCTATCTTAAAGAAAAGAATGTTGTCGATTCAAGGTTTAAGAGGTAAGTAAAATACCCTAACTTGAATGACTACATTGTTATCCGACGGATGATTCTAGTTTGGAAATGGAAGTGGTACTAGAGATTAAATTTTTATTTCCATAAGTGATGTTTATAAATTTTAATTTACAAAGTTTAGAAGTTAAATTAATTAATTTCAGGTTTTATAGTAAACAATGTATCACACACGTTGTTTAGCTCTAGTATAATGCGTGACTATATTTATACCATTCGTTTAATTATATAACGCTATTTTCTAAGTAGTGAAAATAGTATAGTTTGTAAATACACTTATTCCTGGATATAAGTGTAAGTGCATGGCTATGATTTTCGAAGTAATGAAAACAAGAGATTTGTGAATATACTTGTCCCTTAGAGATAAGTATATGAAATCGATTTTTAAGAATTGATGAAATTTTTTATTGAATGATTTAATCAAAAGGGAACATGCTACTAATGTACTAAACGGTACAACTATAAATGATGGTCAAACAATCGACTATCAATTAGTTCCCTTTTAACTTATAACATGTTGGTTCAAGGAACCTGAATTGGAACTGGATCCAAAACCACTTCAAACCGACTTTGGGTTCGAATTGAAATTGCAGGTATGCTTGTGCAAAGACAAAGTATTAAGAGTGATAAGGGTTACTTTCAACTAGTCATATGGATGTAATAGAAGTAATGCCTTCGAATCGTTTTTTTCCTGTACAACTTGTATGGATGAATGTTTTCAGTACATTGCCACTGAAAGGCGACGAACATTCAAAGTTGAAATGTGCCATCTGTGAAAGGTAAAAAAATATCCTCTTGCGTTATTAGTCGGTAATGACTAAAATCTAGGTAGATGCAGCACGGTTATGTGGGTCGCACCCATTAAGGTACATGTATCTCCAATCTAGAACAACCAACCCTTTGATTATTACGTTTTGGTGTGGTTATTAATCGCAACCTTGGTGATAATGTATTCATTACTATCAAGTTCAGTGATAGGCCGGTTCTATGTTGGCATCGGTGCAAGATGTTCTTGCGACCTCGGTACACTTATCTAGAAAAAAACTATGTTAAGTGATACCCCAGTGATCATTCGTTGCATGGAATCCAAAGTCCAATACAAACCTTTTACGGTTTCAGTTGTATACCTAGTGTACTGGAATTTAATTAATGTTACAATTTTGGCTGGATTGATAAGTATTTGTGTTTAGACATATTTATAATATCATTGGCTTTGATATAAAAGTTTTTTGGTTATCGTAAGGGAAAAATACATACCATGTTTATGTTTAGTTGATTATGACGAGAGTTCCATTCTTTTGAAAAAGGATTTAAAAAATTAAGCTAGTTGTTTATGATGTGATTTTTTTATCACTGTAAGTACTCCAGACCGATCCGGGTGTTTTTCCTTCCCTTAAAATGTGCACGGGTCAGATCGTGTATATTTTTAGGTTTACTTTGGATTTTCTTAGAGCTATAGAAGAGAAGCTGGAGTCGAGATGTATTCTCGTATTTACTGTGTTAATTTATTTCCGCTGTATGTGTCATATTTATCTACTAATGAACAGACATATTGTTTTTTTTAAAACAAAAATGTGTGATCTTCTGAGAAGAAGAGGACACACATATATAATAAAAACAAAAAGGATAAAATGTCCGAAAATCGACACCAAAGGACACCAAAGCAATACAGACACGACAATTAGAATGTAAAGGAAAGTAGATAGATGAGCTCCGGATAAACCACCGCCCATCTTACTTCAATATTGAATTACGACAAAGCCACCACCCGATATTGAAGTAAATCTACTCCAATACAACAGCCAGACTGACCAAGCAAATGCAGCACATAGGGTAACAGAATACCCCGATAACTCTCAAGCAACTCACACACAAAAAGAACCAAAGCAAAAACAAACGCTAATCCGGACAGCTATCCACATAGCTCCACTGCTAAATCAACATCCATTCCAGATAACAACCCACATAACTCCACAACCAAAATCACCAACCTGAAACCTGAAAAAAACTAGGCAAAACGTAAGTATCCATAACATATATATATATATATATATATATATATATAAGTATATATGTATATATATAAATATATATATAACAATATATATATATAGATATCCATACATATATGTGAATAAACAAGGAATAACAAACAACAACAAAAAGCAGAAAACAATAACAGATGCGAGAACTATTGCCCTTAAAATAATTATTAATTCTAATAAACAAACTCAATTTAATCCTAACCTTACGCAAATTACAACCAAAGCGAGAATCACCAATAAACTTAAAACGCAAGTTGGACATCCAATCCAGACAGTAATTGACAATCTTGATGATTAAATTATCAGCAGACAAAGAAATAGAATGAAAAAATATCTTTGATTCCTCTCTAATCAAATAAACCAACAAACGATATTAACTAAAGAATCCAACACAACCCTCTGCTTACAATTATAAGCAAATCTATAACTATCCCAATACTTAGTACAACTACTAAAAGAATTAGAACAATCAAAAGCAAAAGTCCTTAAAACCATGATTAAAATAAAAATGGTAAAAAAACAAGAGAAAAATAAATGATCAACATCTTCATCCAAAAGACTACAAAAACAACAATTAACATTAAAAATAATATTCTTCTTCTTTAAAAGCTCAACCGTATTAAGTTTCTTATGAATAAGCAACCACATAAGAAACTTAGCTTTAGGAGGAGAATTTGAATTCCAAAGAAACTTAAAAGATAGCAGAGAAACACCAGAAAAATTAATGAAATTATACATAGAGTTAACAGAGAAAACAGAACTCTTGTCCAGACCCCAACTAAAAGAATTACCATACTCATCCAAATTATACAAGGCTAATTTAGCTTTAAGTAAAGCTAACTGCCTTAACCAACTCTATAATGACGCGTATTCTACGCATCATAGGATCGTAGGATATTTATTTCTTTCGCATACGAAGTCGTATGGTCATGTAACTTTGGGAGACGACTATTGGGGTCATTTCCCATGTTCATCATTTTCCCAATTTTTAAATGACCATTTTACCCCAGTTGGTACTGTTTTGGCCATAACTTTTGACTGGAAAGGAATTTTAAACTGAAACCACTTCTATTGGCTCCGGGTGACTAACAGCTAGGCCCAATGGGGGATTTCGGGATTAGGGTTAAGAGGAGGTTGAAATCAGTTAGAGAACGATCTTATCATCATTTTCCAGCCGCCATTTTCATTCTTGAACCCTAACAATGGCCGCCAACATCTAGAAACATCCCCAAATCACTTTCTAATCAAGTTTTGGCTTAATCTACATCAAATTAAGGAGAGAAAACATGAAAGCAAGGTTAGAGCTGCTGTTAGACATCAGTATTCACCCAAATCAGCGAGGTTTCAGTTCTGAGAATTTTATTTGTGGCCAAGGTGAGTGATTAGCATTGTTTTGACACTAATTACAGTTAATTAAGGGTAATTAGTGAAGATTAGCGAATTTATACATTAATAAATTCTGGAAAAAAAATATCTATAAATTCGAAAATAATATTTTATGCCTCTGGTAGAAATTTGGTTTAATTTGGTTAAGTTTTGTTAACCCTAGGATTAGTTTTGCTTAAACATGCTTAAGGGTAAATATGGGGTTTTGGCTATATTTGATCCGTTTTACATGTTATGGTTGATGTTTTGGTGTTTATGGTCATTTCTATTTGTTGCTATGACTGTATGGACTGTTTTGTGATTGATTAGTATAGTTAGATTGGTCAAAAACGTCGTCGAATGACGTAAACAAGTTGCTGGAAAAAGTTACAGAAAGTTGTGTAGGGTTTCAGATCGGATCGGGTATGGGCTCGGATTGGATCGGGTATGGGCTCGGATCGGATAGGAGAGTTGGGCAAGGAATCCGACCCGAACTGAAATCTGGCACAAAGGAGATTTGGCAAGAAGGAAGGCCATTCGCATAGAGTTGGTGAAGGGATCGGATCGGAGGGACAAAAGGGGATCGGATCGGAACGGCAGGAAGGCGTGGGATCGGATGAAAAAACACATGAGTTGAATAAAGGCAGGGGATCTGATCGGAGGTAGGGAGGAGGATCGGACCAGAGCCAGGACATCTCGACCCGAACCGAAGCGAGAGAGCAACTACCGAACCAAATCCAAGCAGAAGGCATCCGAACCGAACCAAGCTAGAAGGGAAGCACCGAACCGAACCGCACTCAGGAGCATACTAGGAAGCATGGCACCCGAACCGAACCGACTGAAGCAAATTGGACCGAACCGAATTAGACTTCCATCTCTTCTACGCGACGACTCTTTTGAAGACCAAATCCAATTTGATCAAAACCCGAGATGCAAAGGAAGTCCAAATGAGGAGCCTTGACTCAGGATCCAGTTGGGAACCAATGAGTGGGCTTCATGATTGGGCTTTGCTGCGGGACGTGTGCCAAGGGGCTATCGATGTCTATGACTTTGGATCACTATGTATGGGAGGTACGTGAATGGATTCAGGTCCGCAGTGGCCTAGGTACGACTAAAGGGCTATAGACCAATGAAGTGGGGTCATTTGTAAAGATTTGGTCATGACTCCATGTGGTAAGCTTGGTAGCAGCAGTAGTTGTACAAGTTGAACTCCGTCACTACTTCGATGGGTCTAGTGATTGACAGTGGTGGATATCGTATGCTTTACGCACTGAGTGAGAGATGTGAGGATGGTTGCTATGGTTCATTTGTTTGGCATCATTATGACATGCACACCCCACCCCCGTATTCTTTACACTATTTGTTATGGCACCTTAGAGTATTGTACGGTATGTAGTGCTAACTCTTTGGTTGCAGGTTCAGGTATGGTTTAGTATACCTGTTATTGTTCTGTTTAGATGCTTATCGCTCATACCAGACTTTTTGTTTGACCCAGAGTTTTATGTCTCTTCTTATTACTCTGGGTGCTCACACGAGCAGACTAGAGACATGTTAGCTGGTGATGCACGGGTAGATGATCCGAAGACGAGCAGGAGGCTTCCACATATGATATATATATATATATAGTATTCTCCCTGTGTTGTTGAAGATCACTGCTTGGGCATTAGTAGTGCATCTTCTACTTTAGCTTTCTTTTATTTTAGAGACAGTAAATTTGGAAAGTTGAAATAAGCTGTATTTGGATTTTCGCTGCTCTGATGTTGATGTTGGTTTTAGTTATCAGCTTATGCACTGTCTCACCTGTTTTATGTCAAGTATGTTATTATTATATTTTACTCCATGTGCTGTGAGACATTCTACAGGTTCTTGATTAGTTCATTTCCTTCCTCCCTTTCCTTCTGACGACCGTCTCGTGCTAACTGGACATGTGTACAACGCACTTTTGGAGTAAATGTCGGTTGGTGCGGGGCGGGCCGTCACACTTGGTATCAGAGCTCTAGGTTGCGTAGTTAACCTAGGGAAGTTATCAGGGAGAGATAGTATATGTATATGAGAGCGCGTATTTGTGATTACTTTGGTTTTCAAAAGCTATATATATATGTACTATTAGTGGTATAAGGATGAAGTCGTACTGCACTAGTACCACTATGGAGATGGTTAATCGTTTTCTCTGTGCAGATTAACCGATGAGCCGATACGCAAGGGGTACCAGTAGAGGGGCCAATAATGGGAATGCTGCTGACATGAGGACGATGTTTACTTACCTCATGAGAGAGATGCTTAGGGATGTGCAGAGGGCAGCTCCCAATGGTGGTAATGGTGGTGGTCCAATAGTGCAGACGCTGAGGGCCGACTTCGCCAAGCTGAATAAGGATTATACTAGTCTTGGCGGGAAGCCGTTCCACGGAACGGAGTCGGCTACGGATGTTCAGGATTGGTTGGATAGTTGCGAACGCATCTTCGAGGATTTGGGTATCGAGGATGCGATGAAGAGAAAGCTAGCGTCCCGTCAGCTGCAAGGGTGGGCAATGAATTAGTGGAATGCTATAAAGGCAGCTACTCCCGAAGATCAGATTACTTGGGAGCAGTTTAAGGTTCACTTTAGCGAGAAGTTCATTCCAACTGCTCAGAAGTCAGTGCTGTTTAAGAAATTCTAAGAGCTCAAGCAGAATAGCAGAGCTGTCTCGGAGTATATTGCTGAATTCGACACTTTGTCGAAGTATGGGTTATCTCTTATTGATACTGCCGAGAAGAAGAATGAGAAATTCATAACTGGTTTGGATCAGTACTTGGGGGAAAGGCTTATTAACCACATCGATGAGACGTTTGAATCGATTGTGGGGAAAGCATTGAGATCAGAAAGTCTCTACCCTAAGCCGAAGACTGAGGTTGCATCTGCAGAGGAGCCAAAGCCACAAGCAAGTGGTGGAGGCAAGGGTGGTCCCCAGAATAAGAGAAAGAAGAATCAGACTAAGGATAGTCAGAAGAAAAAGAATAAGCAAGATGTTGAGTGCTTCAGCTGTGGTTAGAAGGGCCATTATGCTAGTAATTGTCGGGCCAAGCCAGCGGATAGGAAGTGCTTCAACTGTGGCCAAATGTGACATCACAAGGACAAGTGTCCGCAACCCCCTAAAGGAAAGCAAATGGTGAAAGCATATGCCCTTAATGCTATTCCTTCTTCGTCAAATGCCCCAATTGCGGCGGAGAAGGGAAAGAATGTCGTCATTCAAGGTATGCTTTCTGTTTATGATGTTCCTGTTAGAGTTTTGTTTGATACCGGAGCTTCCAGTTCTTTCATATCTAGTGACCTAGTAGATAGGTTGGGATTGGAGCCCGAGATTGTCGATAGACCTTTAGTAGTGACGAACCCGAATGGTGGTTTGACTAGCCTTAGCATGATTTGTCGTAATGTGGTCTTATCGAGTCATGGATGCATGTTTGTTTGTGATTTCTTTGTTTTGGGCTTTACTGGGTTTGGTATTATTTTGGGAGTCGATTGGCTCCAAAGATACGGGGCGGTGGTAGACTGTGAGGGCTTTTTGGTGACAGCTAGAGTGGATGATGGGCGGAGGATAATGTTTGGTGGTCTACCCAGTGAGGGGGTATTGGCTAGTTTTCTAAACTCCCTCGACATTCCGCATAGTGAGTTGTCAGGTTTGCCCGTGGTTGGCCAGTATCCGGACGTTTTCGAAGAAGTGACCGGGCTTCTTCCACATCGAGAGATTGAGTTCCTTATTGATTTGGTGAAAGATGCCAGACCTATAGTGATGCCACTTCGTCGTATGGCACCAAGGGAGCAGCAAGAGCTCGGGGTGCAAGTCACCGATCTTTTGAAGAAGGGATTTATCAGGAGTGTTTCTGAATGGGGAGCACCAGTTGTGTTTGCTACCAAGGCCGATGGTTCCCTTCGTTTGTGTGTAGACTACCGCGAGTTGAATAAAGTGACGAGGAAGAACAAGTATCCTCTACCGCGGATAGATGATTTTTTCGATCAGTTGAGTGGCGCGAGAGTATTTTTCAGTTGGATCTCGCGACAGGTTTTCATCAGCTTAGAGTGGAAGCTAAGAGTATAGCTAAAATGGCATTTCGGACGCCGTCTGGATTTTATGAGTGGTTGGTCATGCCATTCGGGCTGACCAATGCCCCAGCATATTTTGTGGATCTTATGAAAAGGGTATTCAGAGATCAGTTGAATAAGTTTGTCCTTGTGTTCGTTGATGATATTTTGGTCTATTCGAGGATAGAGGAAGAACACAAGGAACATTTAAGAATAGTGATGGAGGTGTTGAGAAAACACCAATTGAAAGCAAAGTTTTCTAAGTGTCACTTTTGGAGGAGGGAAGTGAGGTTCTTGGGCCATGTTGTTTCAGAGAATGGTATCGCCGTGGATCCTGCGAAGGTGGCTACGGTACAAGATTGGTCTACGCCCAAGAATGCAACGGACATAAGAAGTTTCTTGGGATTAGCTGGATATTATCGTAAGTTTATCCAAGGCTTCTCCAAGATAGCAGCACCGTTGACCCAGTTGACCAAGAAGAATCAAGCTTTTGTCTGGGATGAAAGGTGCGAGAATGCATTCAAGAGTCTAAAGGACAAGTTGACGTGTGCACCAGTGTTAGTCATTCCTAAGGGGAATGAAGAGATGACAGTATATACGGATGCCTGTGGTTCCAGACTAGGTGCTGTATTGATGCAAGGCGGTAGGGTTATAGCTTATGCAAGTCAGCAATTGAAACCGCACGAGAGAAGATACCCTACCCATGATTTGGAATTGGCAGCGATCGTGTTCGCATTGAAGATGTGGAGACACTATCTCTTGGGAGAAAGATTTGAGTTGTTTACAGATCATAAGTCATTGAAGTATCTTTTCTCTCAGAAGGATCTAAATCTCCGGCAGCAAAGGTGGTTAGAATTCTTAGCTTCCTATAATTTCAACATCACGTATACACCGGGAAAGGGAAATGCGGTGGCTGATGCATTGAGTAGGAGACATGCCAGTTTAGGGGCTATGTTTCTAGAATGGAAGCAACTGGAGTACATCGCTGGGTATGATTTCAATCCAAAGTGCGAATTGGATCCAGAAATGTTAGCAAGTTTGACGATCAGACCCACTTTGATAGAGCGGATTTGCTCTAGTCAGAAGGACGATCCTAACCTATTGGAAATCATCTCCAAGTTAGAGATGGGTATCGATGAGGAGATGAACAAATATGGGCTTGATCGAGATGGATGGCTTAGAATGGATGGAAGACTAGTCGTACCCAATGTCAATGGATTGAGAGATGAAGTGCTTAGAGAGTGTCATCACTCAAAACCGACTATACACCCTGGTGGTAATAAGATGTATCGAGACATGAGACAGACTTACTACTGGGAAGGGATGAAAAGAGACGTTGGGAAGTTTATATCCAAATGCATGAATTGCCAGCTTGTTAAAGCCGAGCAAAAGAAGCCTAGTGGGTTGTTGCAACCATTAGAAATTCCCAAATGGAAATGGGAGCAAGTCTCGATGGATTTCATCGATGATTTACCAAGGACTAGATTGGGACATGATAGCATTTGGGTAATTGTGGATCGGTTGACTAAGAGTGCAAGATTTATACCAGTCAAATCGACCAGAACGGCAGCTAAGTTAGCAGAATTGTATATGAAGTGGGTAGTGAGATTTCATGGAGTACCTAAAAGCATTGTGAGTGACCGAGACCCGTTGTTCACTAGTGGGTTTTGGAAGAGCTTACAAGAGGCTCTAGGGTCAGAATTACATCTCAGTACCGCATATCATCCTCAGACCGACGGTCAGACGGAGAGGGTGAATCGTATTTTGGAAGATCTCTTGAGAGCATGTATATTGGATTTTGGTGGATCATGGGATGACCATTTGCATCTAGTAGAGTTTGCATATAATAATAGCTACCAATCCAGTATCGGTACGGCTCCATATGAAGCTTTGTACGGAAGACCGTGCAACTCACCATCATGTTGGATAGAGATGGCGAGAAGTTTATGCTCGGACCAGATGTGGTGAGGGAAACTTCAGATAAGATTAAGACCATTCAACAACGAATGAAAGCTGCCCAGGATAGGCAGAAGAGTTATGCTGATAAGAGGAGAAGAGACTTAAAATTCTCCGTTGGTGACTTGGTGTTTGTCAAAATTTCTCCGTTGAAGAGTGTGATACGATTTGGCAGGAGAGGCAAGTTAGCACCAAGATTTGTTGGCCCATTCCCTGTTCTTGAACTAGTCGGGAATTTGGCGTATAGAGTTGACTTACCAGAGAAGATGGCGGGAGTTCACAACGTATTTCATGTTTCCCAACTGAGAAAGTTCGTTCACGACCCAGATATGACTATTTCACCTGATCAGTTAGAGGACTTCGAAGTAGAACCCGAGGCGATTGGGAACCGCAAGCCGATCCGTATTGTCGAGCACGATATGAAGCAACTTCGAAGGAAGGCGGTGAAGCTAGTCAAGGTTGTAACACCCCACGCCCGCTACGGTCACTCACTAAGGGAATGCCATAGCATCGGTGGAGTATTTTAAGTGAATATAGAACAAAAAAATTACAACAAGACAGATATAAGAATACTTGAAAATTTAAAACCATCATTTCATTACAGCGGAAACTAAAACATGTTTGGTTACATCACAAAACCATAACAAGAGTCAAGTACAAAATATCCATCCTGATAAAATAAAAGTACATAATCCCACTACATAAACTAATAGCCATAATAGAAAAGATAAACTGAGCTTTACATCCACGGTCCAAGCTCCAAGAGGTAGATAAAGCAGTTTGATCAAAGCCCACTAGCACTAGGCCCACTCTGATAACCTGAGGGTTGGGAAAAAGATAAAAACAACGGGGTCAGACATAAGTCTGAGCGAGTCCTATAACTTTAACAATACAATCATTAAAGTAACCAAAGTAAGGCATAAGCTTGATATACGGTAACGACTGGGGATGAATGGCTACACTAAGCAGCCAACTAGACTTAGGATGAACTAAGATAACCGTAAAGACGCATCTACCCACCCAAGGATAATTACTACACTGCACCACCCCAGATCTACCCACCCAAGGGTAATTCCTACACTGCACCACACCAGTTCTACCCACCCAAGGGTAATTCCTACTTAAGGTTGATCCCACTAAGTGTACTTAGTAATTTTTAATAGTAGTTTCGTGTACCCCTAGCTGACTACATAGGTGCCGTCTGCCCCTATCTCCACTAGGTGTACCCACTACTCACCAAGCGATCGGCTCCCTAACGTAGATACCCGTGCTGGCCCCACAGTGGGGTGTATCATTCCCCAAAGTGGCAACCTGATAATATCGACGATGCACGGCTTATACCTACACGATGCAACAACGTCTTACTTACCAGCCCGGGTCCACACACGCATATGAAACGCGTTGGACTTGCGTTGCCACCGCTACCCCGTTTTGGCCTCTTATAGTCAAGCCCAGTACGCGTGTCCCGTCCTCGACATGGGTCGAGCCCAATAAGATACATATGGGTTACTGGTTGAAATGGGCCCCCACAAGCTACTACTTAAGCTTGTCATTTTATCTAGTGCATCCCACTTAACCCCTTTTTATAATCATGCCCACTTACATGTTAAGGTTTGGTTAAGTCATCTAATCATATTTCAATTGCCACTCAAGGCCCCCACAAGCTACTACTTAAGCTTGTCATTTAATCATATTTCAATTGCCACTTAAGGCCCCCACAAGCTACTACTTAAGCTTGTCATTTAATCATATTTCAATTGCCACTTAAGGCCCCCACAAGCTACTACTTAAGCTTGTCATTTAATCATATTTCAATTGCCACTTAAGGCACCCACTAGATTTCCACATGCCACCCAAGGCACTTACTTGATTCCCACATGCCACCCAAGGCACTTACTTAACCCTTTAACCATGTTTAATTACATGTTCCACTTTGGTTAAGTATTCTAATCGTATTTTCTATTGCCACCCAAGGCAACCCACTAGTTTCCTTATGCCACCCAAGGCACCCCCACTAGTTACTACATGCCACCCAAGGCACCCACTTAACCCCTCATGCCCCACTACATGCTAATTTGGTTAAGTGTTTCTTAATTAATTAAGATCGTAACCTTTGTAAAGACCTCCCACATTAGACTGTCTTTTATGGCAGCTGGATATGCCGGTTGGTTCCGGGCAGCCTTACACCATAACAGAGTCTAACCTCGTGTCTTTACACTTGTCACGTATTTAGTTTATGACTAAGACCTCTCACATTGGGCCAATCATTTGTAGCCGCTGGATTTGCCGGTCGGTTCCGGGCAGTCTTATGCTACAAAAAGGGTCCAACCCCGTGTCTTAGTAGATTAATTACACCTAATTAATCACCCCCATAATTTGTATTAATTATCCCTAATTAATTACAAATATTTAAGAATATGGGTAGACCTAACTCAATAGGTAAATTCCCAATTCCATAATATGGGTAGACCTAACTTAATAGGTAAGTTCCCAATTATGTCCATCCACTTTATGGTATGTTTAATCATACCCACTTCACACAATTTTATGTGTTCATTAATTTTTACCCCATCGTCCCCACGTAAATACGTTAACATGACATACTTCACAAGAGAAGATTCATCATACACACAACGGGTTCAACTTAGCATATCATTAGCATTATCATGGGTTTAAAAGGTGTCAACTTGCATATATGACCATAAACCCAACTTGCATAAATAACCAACCCAAACTTGCATGAATCACATATGTCATAAAGATGGTAACTTGCATAAATGTTCATGTCATAGACCTATCATAAAGGTGTCAACTTGCATACATGTCATAGGTCTAAAAGGGATGAACTTGCACATGTACTTATGTCATACAAAGGGGTAAACTTGCATAGCATGTCACATGTTAACTTGCATATAACCAAACACATAACTTGCATAACATGTTACATATGAACTTGCATATAATCATGCACATAACTTGCATATAACCAAACACATAACTTGCATAACATGTTACATATGAACTTGCATATAATCATGCACATAACTTGCATTACATGTTACATATGAACTTGCACATGTATGTATGACATACAAAGGTAAACTCGCATATGTTATGCATATCACTAATCCAAACAACTTGCATAAATTATGCATATTATAGATCCAAACTCATAGGTTAAACTTGCATGTCATGTCACTTATTTCACACATGATTCTAGCATAAAACCAAGCATTTAACTTGCATAAAACCAAACACTTAGCATGCATAAAACCGAATACTTAGCATGCATAAAACCCACCACTTAACATGCATAAACCCAAACACTTAACTTGCATAAACATAGTGTCATCATGAATAAGTGTTAAACATAGTGATTAGCAAACTAGCATCATAACATATGACCTAAAACCCATTGATCTGCAAGCAAAACCATATGATCTCATCATATCTCATCTACTTAGTTTAGCAATTGGTTATTAAAGTGATAGAAACTCACAAACTCCAAGATTAGCTCCTTAGATAGTTGCTAGAGTTGAAGTAGAGGTGGATTAGTAGTTGATTAGCTTGCAATCCTCTTCTCTAATTAGTGGAGGCTCCCTCTAAGTTGCATTTTGGCGGCATGATGGCATAGATTCTATTTTAGTATGGATTAGGGTAGTCTTAGGGTGTATTTATAGGATTAGGTTGTGTTTTAGACCCTTAGATTAACCCTAGGATAGTTTAGGTCCGTCAGATTTCGTCCCAAGCCCTCCAACCCAGCCCAAAACTCAACCAGGTGCACCCAGGCCAGATTCAGCCGACAGGGCAAGTCGACAGCCCTATCGACTGCCAAGTCGACAGGCATGTCGACAGGCAAGTCGACAGCCCTTTCGACAGCCAAGTCGACTTGGTTGGGCGGGAGTTTTCCCGCCTGGGCCCCATTTCTGCATGTTTCGAAATTCAAATTTCCCGAAAACTTCTTTGGGCCTTAACCGGGTCATACGGACTCCGATTTACAAAATTTCGGACTCTATTTCGCGTATTTTTCCGAGACGAACACAATGACGTAACCCGTTTCCCCTGATTCTCACATCTGAGATTATTAATTCTGTAATTAGTGAATATCAGTGTTAACTGAAATTCGGGGTGTTACATTCTCCCCTCCTTAAAGGATTTCGTCCCCGAAATCTCCAAGTTAAGGAGAATGCATATCCTACTATCCAAACAACCATCTACTCAATCCATCAAACACGGGCATCCATTGTCCTTAAAACAATTTCTACTGATGTATGAGCATATGCAAAAAGTGTGTGTATATGTTCCCTATCTAATGTATGAACATATGCAAACCGTGATAGTGCCATGCATCCAATATGTATGCGAAAGAACCCTATCGGCACATACTATATCTACATGAGTGCACAATCATTCACCAAAATGCATCATCCATATGATAACACAACCATTATACATCCATAAATATAGCTACCTACACACAATTATATGCAATATGCAATATGAAGTGATTGAGCCGATCTAGTGTCTAGATTGTGTGTATATGCATCCACGAGCAACCACTAGCAAACACTTGCATCCACATGCATCCATCAATCATAACATGTCTCAAACACATGTTTCAACCATAGGTTTACCCTATCTAAAGGTCAAAGGCACTAACAAGAAGACATACTAAAGATAAGATAAGTACTAGACAAACGATAAAGGAGAAGTTAAAAGACATATCCTCAAAAAGGAATGGGTATAATGAACGCATTTTCGCTTCCGTCTCCCAAGTAGCGTTGCTCTCATCTTCTCCCCATTGCACTTTGACTAGTTGAACCTCCCTGTTTCTCAACCTCTTAATCTCTGACCCAAGGATGCGTGTAGGAGCTCGTCGAATAGTCGCATCACGCTCTATCTCTACTTCTCTAAGCAAGCTCGGCTCTACCACCTCTGCGGTCTCATGTAGGCACTTCCTCAAATGTGACACATGGAATACATCATGTACACCACTAAGTCTGTCGGGCAACTCCACTCTATAGGCCATCTGTCCAATCCTTTCCTTAATAGGAAACGGTCCAACAAACCTTGGTGCTAACTTCCCAACAGATCCAAAGCGAACCACATTCCGTAACGGAGATACTTTGACAAAGACCATGTCCCCAACATCAAACTCAAGCTCTGTTCTCCTCTTGTCCGCATAAGATTTCTGTCTGTCTTGCGCCGCTTTCATCCTTCTTCGAATCAAATCAATCTTTTCCGAAGTCTTCCTAACCATATCGGGCCCAAGCAAGATCTTATCCATAGATTCCCACCAACATGTTGGTGATCGACAAGGCCTTCCATAAAAAGCTTCGAAAGGAGCCATGCCAATACTAGACTGAAAGCTGTTATTATATGCGAACTCCACCAATGGAAGATGCTCTTCCCATGTACCTCCAAAATCCAAGATACATAGCCTCAAAAGGTCTTCTAAAATACGATTCACCCTCTCGGTCTGGCCGTCTGTCTGAGGATGATATGCGGTACTCAAACACAACTGAGTCCCTACCGCCTCTTGCAAACTCTTCCAAAACTCTCTAGTGAAGATAGGATCTCGATCGCTCACTATGCTGGAAGGTACACCATGCAATCTAACAATCTCTCGAATGTAAACTGAAGCTAGCCATGGAGCAGTTCTCTTACTCTTCACGGGTATAAAATGGGCGCTCTTAGTAAGTCTGTCTACCACAACCCAAATTCCCGTATTACCCTTCCTCGATCTCGGTAATCCATCGAGACACTATCCCACTTCCATAGCGGAACCTCCAATGGGTGAAGCAACCCACCGGGTTTCTTCTGCTCCGCTTTCACTTGCTAGCACACCAAGCATCTAGCGACATACTCGACCACATCTTTCTTCATACCGGCCCAAAAGAAAACTCGCTTCATGTCTTGGTACATCTTGTCCCCACCGGGATGAATGGTCATCTTCGACCGATGTGCATCATCAAGTATAGCCTTCCTCAAACCCTCGTCTTGCGGTACACAAAGTCTACCGTCTCTACGCAACCACCCCTTACCATCTAGGGTGTACCTACTCAAATGGCTGGATGACTGCCCCCCCCCTTATGAGCTTCTCTACTAACTCAACCAACTGTGGGTCGTCTCGCTGTGCCTCGCCAATCCGTCCCAAAAAAAAAGTAGGCCTATCCTCCAAGGAGGCTAGCAAACCGGGTACAAAGTCAACGGAAGGTCTAAAGTCAAACATAGAAATAAACTCTAAGCTCCGTCGTTCAACGAACAATGAACTCAAGGACAACCTTTTTCTACTTAAGGCGTCCGCTACCACGTTACCCTTGCCATGGGTATACGCTATCTCAAACTCATAGGATGCTAAGAATCCCATCCAAAATCATCACAACTGTCCATCTCTCACGCAGACCACCCTAGTCGAACTCGACATCCCCCAAATGCAAGCCCCAAAGGCCTAAACCAATATAAGACAAACACCCAAGGGATACCTCCTTCGAATTCAGACGACCTACGTGAGATGATACTAGTAAAAACGGCTAAATAATTAAGCCCTTGTCCAACTCTGGATGTCCTCGCCAGTCTCGCTCCAAAACCACCGTTTATCCTATAACTGGCTTTGCTCAACCTATTGAGCACATACGAAAACTTATTTCGCTCCTAGAAAAGACCAAGTTGTCATTTACAAAGACCATCACGAACTTATTTAGGTACTCCCTGAACACCCTTCTCATCCAATCAACAAAGTATGCGGGGGCGTTCATCAAACCAAATGGCATCACCAGCCACTCATAAAAACCATCCGGAGTCCTAAAGGTAGTCTTCTCTATACTATCCTCAGCCACTCTCAACTGATGAAACCCCGTGGCTAAGTCCTACTACGAAAACACTGAGGCGCCAACCAACTGATCAAAGAGATCATCAGCACACTGGCCAAGATACTGGTTTGGCATTGTCTACCAAATATATTCGGAAGTCAATCTCCCGCTCCGGAGGTATGCCCTTCACCTCCTCAAACACATCCGAGTATTCCCGGACCACTCTAACAGATCGCAAACTCTCGACCGACGTGTCAAGCGATTCTAAATAACTTAGCATAACAGATTCCATGGGATTACAAGAGATCTCGAGAGTGTTATCCAAGCGGGTCATAAGCCTAACAACTCTCCTTTCACAAACAAGAACGGCACCATTACTGGATAACCAGTCCATGCCCAAAACTAACCCATAGCTCGTGAAGCCCAAGAAGCATCACATCTAAACTCAACGCTAAGTATAGAAACTTTCAAACCCAAACACATCATGGAGCCCCCAATTGGGTTTGAAACAACTAAGGGATCATCTAATAAACTGGTGTATAAGTGCAGTGACTCAACTAACAACGATGAGATAAACGAACTCGATGCGTCAGAATCAAATAAAGTTCGAACCGGATAATAAAGAAATCCAAATTCCAACCTAGACGGTCCTATCCCCATCTGGTACACTAGCCGTGAGGGAATACAACTACCCTCCAGGAGATTCCATACCTTGCCCATGCCCCTTTGGACAATCCTAATAAGGTGTCCTATTCTTCCAAAAGGATAACTACTAGCCCTCTTCTTCCCATTCTCCACTCGTAACCTCCCATCAAAATGAGGTTTCGTCCTTCATTAAACAACAACTATTTGAGCCTTCCTCCCATCGTCTATCCAATAGGTACCTACAAGTCCTCCTCCATCTTGAACCAACTTCTAGTCCGACTAATGTCTAAGTCCCTTGAAGTGGTTTACCATTCTTATCTATCTTAGAAAGATCATCTATACGCGGAGGGGAACTCAAAACGAGAGAGGAAGAGATTCAAAACGGAGAATTTGAAAGATATAGATATGGCTATTGGGGATTATGCTTTTCTTTCAAAAACTTTTCTCTTAAAAGACATGTTTTTGAAAATACTCCTTTCAAAAATATTCTTAGAAAATAGTTTTTCTAAAAAATTTATCTGTTCTGGTAACCTTAAGCTCTGATACCACGTGTAACACCCCACGCCCGCTACGGTCACTCACTCAGGGAATGCCATAGCATCGGTGGAGTATTTTAAGTGAATATAGAATAGAAAAATTACAACAAGACAGATATAAGAATACTTAAAAATTTAAAACATCATTTCATTACAGCGGAAACTAAAACATGTTTGGTTACATCACAAAACCATAACAAGAGTCAAGTACAAAATATCCATCCTGATAAAATAAAAGTACATAATCCCAATACATAAACTAATAGCCATAATAGAAAAGATAAACTGAGCTTTACATCCACGATCCAAGCTCCAAGAGGTAGATAAAGCAGTTTGATCAAAGCCCACTAGCACTAGGCCCACTCTGATAACCTGAGGGTTGGGAAAAATATAAAAACAACGGGGTCAGACATAAGTCTGAGCGAGTCCTATAACTTTAACAATACAATCATTAAAGTAACCAGAGTAAGACATAAGCTTGATATACGGTAACGACTGGGGATGAATGGCTACACTAAGCAGCCAACTAGACTTAGGATGAACTAAGATAACCGTAAAGACGCATCTACCCACCCAAGGATAATTACTACACTGCACCACCCCAGATCTACCCACCCAAGGGTAATTCCTACACTGCACCACACCAGTTCTACCCACCCAAGGGTAATTCCTACTTAAGGTTGATCCCACTAAGTGTACTTAGTAATTTTTAATAGTAGTTTCGTGTACCCCTAGCTGACTACATAGGTGCCGTCTGCCCCTATCTCCACTAGGTGTACCCACTACTCCCCAAGCGATCGGCTCCCTAGCGTAGATACCCGTGCTGGCCCCACAGTGGGGTGTATCATTCCCCAAAGTGGCAACCTGATAATATCGACGGTGCACGGCTTATACCTACACGATGCAACAACGTCTTACTTACCAGCCCGGGTCCACACACGCATATGAAACCCGTTGGACTTGCGTTGCCACCGCTACCCCGTTTTGGCCTCTTATAGTCAAGCCCAGTACGCGTGTCCCGTCCTCGACATGGGTCGAGCCCAATAAGATACATATGGGTTACTGGTTGAAATGGGCCCCCACAAGCTACTACTTAAGCTTGTCATTTTATCTAGTGCATCCCACTTAACCCCTTTTTATAATCATGCCCACTTACATGTTAAGGTTTGGTTAAGTCATCTAATCATATTTCAATTGCCATTCAAGGCCCCCACAAGCTACTACTTAAGCTTGTCATTTAATCATATTTCAATTGCCACTTAAGGCCCCCACAAGCAACTACTTAAGCTTGTCATTTAATCATATTTCAATTGCCACTTAAGGCCCCCACAAGCTACTACTTAAGCTTGTCATTTAATCATATTTCAATTGCCACTTAAGGCACCCACTAGATTTCCACATGCCACCCAAGGCACTTACTTGATTCCCACATGCCACCCAAGGCACTTACTTAACCCTTTAACCATGTTTAATTACATGTTCCACTTTGGTTAAGTATTCTAATCGTATTTTCTATTGCCACCCAAGGCAACCCACTAGTTTCCTCATGCCACCCAAGGCACCCCCACTAGTTACTACATGCCACCCAAGGCACCCACTTAACCCCTCATGCCCCCACTACATGCTAATTTGGTTAAGTGTTTCTTAATTAATTAAGATCGTAACCTTTGTAAAGACCTCCCACATTAGACTGTCTTTTATGGCAGCTGGATATGCCGGTTGGTTCCGGGCAGCCTTACACCATTGCAGAGTCTAACCTCGTGTCTTTACACTTGTCACGTATTTAGTTTATGACTAAGACCTCTCACATTGGGCCAATCATTTGTAGCCGCTGGATTTGCCGGTCGGTTCCGGGCAGTCTTATGCTACAAAAAGGGTCCAACCTCGTGTCTTAGTAGATTAATTACACCTAATTAATCACCCCCATAATTTGTATTAATTATCCCTAATTAATTACAAATATTTAAGAATATGGGTAGACCTAACTCAATAGGTAAATTCCCAATTCCATAATATGGGTAGACCTAACTTAATAGGTAAGTTCCCAATTATGTCCATCCACTTTATGGTATGTTTAATCATACCCACTTCACACAATTTTATGTGTTCATTAATTTTTACCCCATCGTCCCCACGTAAATACGTTAACATGACATACTTCACAAGAGAAGATTCATCATACACATAATGGGTTCAACTTAGCATATCATTAGCATTATCATGGGTTTAAAAGGTGTCAACTTGCATATATGACCATAAACCCAACTTGCATAAATAACCAACCCAAACTTGCATGAATCACATATGTCATAAAGATGGTAACTTGCATAAATGTTCATGTCATAGACCTATCATAAAGGTGTCAACTTGCATACATGTCATAGGTCTAAAAGGGATGAACTTGCACATGTACTTATGTCATACAAAGGGGTAAACTTGCATAGCATGTCACATGTTAACTTGCATATAACCAAACACATAACTTGCATAACATGTTACATATGAACTTGAATATAATCATGCACATAACTTGCATATAACCAAACACATAACTTGCATAACATGTTACATATGAACTTGCATATAATCATGCACATAACTTGCATTACATGTTACATATGAACTTGCACATGTATGTATGACATACAAAGGTAAACTCGCATATGTTATGCATATCACTAATCCAAACAACTTGCATAGATTATGCATATTATAGATCCAAACTCATAGGTTAAACTTGCATGTCATGTCACTTATTTCACACACGATTCTTGCATAAAACCAAACACTTAGCATGCATAAAACCGAATACTTAGCATGCATAAATCCCACCACTTAACATGCATAAACCCAAACACTTAACTTGCATAAACATAGTGTCATCATGAATAAGTGTTAAACATAGTGATTAGCAAACTAGCATCATAACATATGACCTAAAACCCATTGATCCGCAAGCAAAACCATATGATCTCATCATATCTCATCTACTTAGTTTAGCAATTGGTTATTAAAGTGATAGAAACTCACAAACTCCAAGATTAGCTCCTTAGATAGTTGCTAGAGTTGAAGTAGAGGTGGATTAGTAGTTGATTAGCTTGCAATCCTCTTCTCTAATTAGTGGAGGCTCCCTCTAAGTTGCATTTTGGCGGCATGATGGCATAGATTCTATTTTTAGTATGGATTAGGGTAGTCTTAGGGTGTATTTATAGGATTAGGTTGTGTTTTAGACCCTTAGATTAACCCTATGTTAGTTTAGGTCCGTCAGATTTCGTCCCAAGCCCTCCAACCCAGCCCAAAACTCAACCAGGTGCACCCAGGCCAGATTCAGCCGACAGGGCAAGTCGACAGCCCTGTCGACTGCCAAGTCGACAGGCATGTCGACAGGCAAGTCGACAGCCCTGTCGACAGCCAAGTCGACTTGGTTGGGCGGGAGTTTTCCCGCTTGGCCCCCATTTCTGCATGTTTCGAAATTCAAATTTCCCGAAAACTTCTTTGGGCCTTAACCGGGTCATACGGACTCCGATTTACAAAATTTCGGACTCTATTTCGCGTATTTTTCCGAGACGAACACAATGACGTAACCTTTTTCCCCTGATTCTCACATTTGAGATCATTAATTCTGTAATTAGTGAATATCAGTGTTAACTGAAATTCGGGGTGTTACAGTTCAGTGGTGCGAGAACGAAAATGACTGTACTTGGGAGACAGAGGAGAGTATTTAAAAGATGTATCCAGAACTCTTCGCTTGGTAAAATTTTAACTTCGATTTAGTTTTCTGCATGCTAGGATAGGCTTGTTTGCTTGTTTTGGATGTTTGATTGTTGTATGTGGCTATTAGGCATGCGGGATCCTTTGTATGTTTTACGTTAAGGAATTTCGGGGACGAAATTTCTTAAGGGGGGGAGAGTGTAACGACCCGTATTCTACGCATCATAGAATTGTAGGATATTTATTTCTTTCACATACGAAGTCTTATGGTCATATAACTTTGGGAGACGACTATTGCGGTCATTTCTCATGTTCATGATTTTTCGCAATTTCAAAATGACCATTTCACCCCAGTTGGTACTGTTTTGGCCATAACTTTTGACTGTAAAGGAATTTTGACTTGAAACCACTTCCATTGGCTCCGGTTGATGGTTTACAATTCCATAGAGTGGTCACAATAGCCAAACGGACTCACCGTTTGGGAGATATGGCTGAAACAAGTTTCAGATAGTGAAAAACAGCTTAATTGGGCTTAACCGGGTGACTAACAGCTAGGCCCAATGGGGGATTTCGAGATTAGGGTTATGAGGAGGCTGAAATCAGTTAGAGAACGATCTTATCCTCATTTTCCAGCCGCCACTTTCATTCTTGAACCCTAACAATGGCCGCCAACATATAGAAACATCCCCAAATCACTTTCTAATCAAGTTTTGGCTTAATCTACATCAAATTAAGGAGAGAAAACACGAAAGCAAGGTTAGAGCTGCTGTTAGACATCAGTATTCACCCAAATCAGCGAGGTTTCAGTTCTGAGAATTTTATTTGTAGCCAAGGTGAGTGATTAGCATTGTTTTGACACTAATTACAGTTAATTAAGGATAATTAGTGAAGATTAGCGAATTTATACATTAATAAATTCTGGAAAAAAATATCTATAAATTCGAAAATAATATTTTATGCCTCTGGTAGAAATTTGGTTTAATTTGGTTAAGTTTTGTTAACCCTAGGATTAGTTTTGCTTAAACATGCTTAAGGGAAGGGGTTTTGGCTATATTTGATCCGTTTTACATGTTATGGTTGATGTTTTGGTGTTTGTGGTCTTTTCTATTTGTTGCTATGACTGTATGGACTGTTTTGTGATTGATTAGTATAGTTAAATTGGTGAAAAACGTCGTCGAATGGCGTAAACAAGTTGCTGGAAAAAGTTGTAGAAAGTTGTGCAGGGTTTCGGATCGGATCGGGTATGGGCTCGGATCGGATAGGAGAGCTGGGCAAGGAATCTGACCCGAACTGAAATCTGGCACAAAGGAGACTTGGCAAGAAGGAAGGCCATTCGCATAGAGTTGGTGAAGGGATCGGATCGGAGGGACAAAAGGGGATCGGATCGGAACGGCAGGAAGGCGTGGGATCGGATGAAAAAAACACATGAGTTGAATAAAGGCAGGGGATCGGATCGGAGGTAGGGAGGTGGATCAGACAAGAGCCAGGACATCTCGACCCGAACCGAAGCAAGAGAGCAACTACCGAACCAAATCCAAGCAGAAGGCATCCGAACCGAACCGAGCTAGAAGGGAAGCACCGAACCGAACCGCACTCAGGAGCATACTAGGAAGCATGGCACCCGAACCGAACCGACTGAAGCAAATTGGACCGAACCGAAATCGACTTCCATCTCTTCTACGCGACGACACTTTTGAAGACCAACTCCAATTCGATCAAAACCCGGGATGCAAAGGAAGTCCAAATGAGGAGCCTTGACTCAGGATCCAGTTGGGAACCAATGAGTGGGCTTCATGATTGGGCTTTGCTGCGGGACGTGTGCCAAGGGGCTATCGATGTTTATGACTTTGGATCACTATGTATGGGAGGTACGTGAACGGATTCAGGGCTGCAGTGGCCTAGGTACGACTAAAGGGCTATAGACCAATGAAGTGGGGTCATTTGTAAAGATTTGGTCATGACTACATGTGGTAAGCTTGGTAGCAGCAGTAGTTGTACAAGTTGAACTCCGTCACTACTTCGATGGGTCTAGTGATTGATAGTGGTGGATATCGTATGCTTTACGCACTGAGTGAGAGATGTGAAGATGGTTGCTATGGTTAATTTGTTTGGCATCATTATGACATGCACACCCCACCCCCGTATTCTTTACACTATTTGTTATGGCACCTTAGAGTATTGTACGGTATGTAGTGCTAACTCTTTGGTTGCAGGTCCAGGTTTAGGTATGGTTTAGTATACCTGTTATTGTTCTGTTTAGATGCTTATCGCTCATACAAGACTTTTTGTCTGACCCAGAGTTTTATGTCTCTTCTTATTACTCTGGGTGCTCACACGAGCAGACTAGAGACAGGTTAGCTGGTGATGCACGGGTAGATGATCCGGAGACGAGCAGGAGGCTTCCACGTATGATATATATATAGTATTCTCTCTGTGTTGTTGAAGATCACTGCTTAGGCATTAGTAGTACATCTTCTACTTTAGGTTTCTTTTATTTTAGAGACAGTAAATTTGGAAAGTTGTAATAAGCTGTATTTGGATTTTCGCTGCTCTGATGTTGATGTTGGTTTTAGTTATTAGCTTATGCACTGTCTCACCTGTTTTATGTCAAGTATGTTATTATTATATTTTACTCCATGCGTTGTGAGACATTCTACAGGTTCTTGATTAGTTCATTTCCTTCCTCTCTTTCCTTCTGACGACCGTCCCGTGCTAACTGGACATGTGTACAGCGCACTTTTGGTGTAAATGTCGGTTGGTGCGGGGTGGGCCATCACAAACTCCCTTCTAGAATATTAACAAAGTAAAACCCCCAAGGGGGGGGGTCTAAATCTCTTCTACAAACATCCGCAATTAGAGCATTCTTAAAGTCGCAATTATAAAAAAGCTCACTAAATTCAATTTTAAGTGGCACATGAAAAATCCAAGCATCATGCCCAAAGTAAGAAAGACTACCAGAGTGAACAATCACCTTACAACCTAACTTGAAAAGATCATACACACAAAACAGACTTCCAGAAATATGATAACCTATTAGACCAACTAAGACTAGACCCAACAATAAACTCACCACTAGGGTAATAGAGTTTGATAACAATATGCTTCCAAGTAGCCGACACCTCAGGGCACCTATATCTCCATAACCATTTTGGCTAACAAGGAAGAATTAAAATTATAATATTGTTATACCTATATAGGCTAATCTAGTTGAGTACTTTGATTATTTATTTATATATATATATACATATATATATATATATAGTTTTTCTCTTGTGTAAAGAGTATTAGTATATTTTATTTTATTTATCCACTATGAGGCTACGATCTTTTCTGTTTTTAAATTGTTAGCGTTGTACTTTTTCTTCTATTCTAACCTTTCTTTCTTCCTACATCTCACCCTTAATGAAACGACCCAAACTTCCCCGTAAAGGAAGGCCCTGATTGCTTTTGAGAACAACACTCATCACAACATAAACAGAAGAACATTTTATTGCTTATTACAACAATTACATCAAAGTACAAGAATATTCCAGAGTATGAATAAATAATATACAATAGAAACATGATATCAGAGATTTAAATTACATTTAAATAAGAGTGGAAAAATAATACAAAATGTAACTGAAAGACATACACCGATATAGAGCTTTCTGAATATCGCTTCACCTGTAAACCAGGATCCCGTGAATATAATATCTGCAAAACCAAAAGTACTAGCTGCCCGTGTGGAAAATATGGGCACCCAGAGTTTAGGTTAAAACAATAAACTCCAGGTCAGTCATGGGACTGGTGTGAGAACTCAAAACAGTTATTAACTTTATTTTTAATGGTGGGAATTTCATGGGACCATGCCGTATAATACGGAACGGGTTTACTCCACATAATCTTAGTTAAAATAAAACAACCCAATGCTTTTTGAAAAATGAAGCTATTATACTCAGGTCCCGTCACACAATGCGATGCAAGCCGGAGGATAGAGTTTTACCTTATAATAGCCAAACATGCTTGATACATATACAACAAATTATTTTGATATTATAAATGCATAGTGTTCAGAAACAGCTTCGAATATAAATGTATCAATCATAGATGGCATAGTGCCACATCCCACTATGTCGCCATACTAGGCTCTACAAATAAAACCGAATGTCATGTATTGGAAGTTGGGTTTCCATCTATGAACAACGGCAAAGGGCCATCCTAACCGTTTTGAGACTCTCTAGCCCAAGCCTCAGGTTTCGGCCGCAACTGTACTTAGGTAACATGCACGGCCGATCCACACTAAGTGCGATGGTGGATTCATAGTTCCTAAGCATGCGTTTCCCCGCTCTGTGGTGCGTAAAATCTGGTCGGTAATGTCGACCATAACAATATCCAAGGCGCCTCTCTATCCATCAAGTAATAATAAGCAACATCCGCATGAGTAAAATGCCAGGGCTTGCGAAACGCTGACACCCCTTCTAGCTAGAAAGAAACGCAATGCCCTCCCTGCTGTCCACTCCCAATTCTGGTTCATACCGGTGTGTGAAACTCATGAAGTAATGTTATACACAAGCTATAGTAACTAAAGCTGTTCTTTGATCATCATCCACAAGACTCTGATTTTCAACAAAAGCCTTGATCATTTGCATCTTAGCATGCCACATTGTCAATCCATACCATACCATTGATTTCTGTCAATATATAACCTCTAAGCTCGTACGTCTCGGTGAAGGGTGTTAAGCAAGAGAATAAATTCTCCGCCACCAAATAGATATATATTTAGCAGAGATCAACAAATACAACATAAAGGAATACAACGTCAGACATACTATCTATTAGCAAGTCGGTTCTGGGTTTGAACGGAACCGGAGGCACCTTATTCCTCATCCTATATGTCCAATACAGAAGAGAGGTCCTCGCATATCCGTCGATCTCCAAGTACGTTTGTACGATCACCACTTATTACCTTGTCTTGGGTGTGCGGTCCAATCAAAACATCAGTAATCACCCAAACGATGTGAAGATCTCTGGTCTTCTACCACCTTCTTCATCTTCAACTTTTAATCATCGTATTAATTATTTAGAATGGGTTAAACCCTGTCTTTCTGAATAATTTGCATATTTTATAATCAAGTGCTATAAAAACAATCATATGCCTCATTCCAGTTCAGAATATTCTTTTAATAAAATATTCACATTATTAGGGAAAGGTTCCCATTAATTTTATTAAAGATAATTTCTTTTAAATTTATTCTTTAATCTTCCTTGGGATCTCATTTCAAAGGATTTTAATAACTAGTCGGGATTACCGAATCTTACCGCAATAATCGTTTATTATTATCCAGTCCCAACCTATTCATCCCATGGAGCAAAACTGGTAACACTCCATATCTAACACCCACTGTGTTCTCGGTAACTTTAATTACCATTTCACTTTCAAATCTAATTAAAGTTTTAACTATCGCTTGGAGTAAAACTGGTGGTACTCCATTCTCAATAATTTCAAGAATTCGACAAATTTAATTATCTCTTTTGCATTTTAATCTAATTAAAGATTCATTAAAACTCTAGTTTAGTTTTAATGTCAAAAGTCATTACTTAATGATTATTCAAATTTAAGAAATTAATCTTATCTTCTAACTGGGTTAAAGAACAAATGTTATTTAAAAACATTGTTCACGATAAATCCAAAATCATCTTCCATCAAAATGGAATCTTCACAGAAATCAGATCAATATATAATCGATATAAATTCCCGTATCAGACTGATAATATAAATGGGAAAACGACAAAGCCTTTTAAATACCATATGTAGTAACGGTCTTCATTCACAGAAGCTCATCTCAATTATTATTAAATCAAATTCCATTCAATTCCAATTTAATATATTAAATTGGAAAACTTTACTTTGGAAAATTTCCATTTAAATCTTAATAAAAGATTTATAAATTCCAAATTATATTTTCACTGTTAATTGGGTTAATGAACAGATGTTGTTAAAAACACAGTTCACAATAAACCCAATTCACATTTCATTTTATTCCAATTACTAAATATAATTGGAAACTCTAATAATCTTAATTAAAAGATTTATAAATTCTGAAATTATATTCTATTTAATTCCAATTAAATATTAATTGGAAAACTTCATTAAATCTTATTTAAAAGATTTATTCTTTTCTAATTGGGATTTATGAACAATGTTATTAAACATAACATTCACGACAACCCAAAATCCAATTTATTCTCTATAATTCCAATTAAATATTATTTAATTGGGTTTTTATTCTAGTTAATAACAAGTTTCATTTCTATAAAATATATTTTTATCTTTATAAAATTGTAATTTCTATCCAAATTCTTTCCAATTCATTTACTATGATTTTACATAATTTTTCCATATTTTTAATAAATTTAATATCGCCCATACAGTCGGTTTCCAGTATCGTCCACCGAACTGCATCCATAGCGACCTTTTCTGAAATTGATTTATACATATTTCCAAATCTAATCATTAGATTTCAAATATCTTATACTCATTCAATATCTCTTTTCGATACGAACCCAACTGTTCTGGTTTTAGGAGAATCCGACGGTAAGATCTCCCGTTACATCAATTTGAAGTTAATGGTCGAAATTCGCAAACGGTCGCTGCACGACGCGTTCTATTCAGACCATTAAATATATATAATATATATTTTGTTGATTTCCTTTAAAAAAATAATTTATCAATCATTTATAAATTCATTTCAAAATGATTTTAACTTCATTTTCAATTTTAAATCAAAATTGAATATTCTATATCTTTATCATATTAAAATGATATATTTTCAGAATATTAAATTTTTAAATTTCTTCTTTTCGATATTCATTATAAAATGAATAGAATCGATTGATAAACCCGTTCGGGTCAAAATGGAATTTCTATACATAACCTGGCTTCATATTTTTTATATTTGTGTGTCCATTCAAAGACGGACATCAAAATCGTAATCTTATTCTTCACCGTATATTATTTTAAAATATTTCTTATTTTAAAATATTCTTTACTTTAAAATATTCTTTATTTTAAAATAATCCTTTACATTAAAATGTTCTTTTATATTCCTTTACATTAAAATGTTATTTTACATAAAAATGTTCTTTAATATTCTTTTACATTAAAATGTTATTTTACATAAAAATGTTCTTTACCATTAAAAATGTTTCTTTAACATTAAAACGGTTTCTTTACATTATTTACATTAAAAATGTTTGATTATATTAAAATGATTCTTATATTTTGTTGACAATTCTATTTCAACAAAATGACTAAAAAGCGACAACTTCATTTTGTTAACAATTCTATTTTAGCAAAATGAATTAAAATGATTACTTCATTTTATTTACAATAACCCAATTCAACAAAATTGACATTTTTGTTTTAAAACAAATCTATTTAACAAAAATGAAAATTTTATTTTGATACAAATCTATTTAACAAAAATGTTATTTTTGTTTTGACTATTTCATTTCAACAAAAAATGATATCTTGGCTTCAACTATTTTATTTCAACAAAAATGTAAATTTTGTTTTCAACTATTTTATTTCAATAAAAATGTTAGTTTTGGTTTCAACTATTTTAATTCAACAAAAATGTCATTTTAATTCTAAAATGCCTTTTTAATTCTAAAATGTCTTTTTAACTCTAAAATGTTATTTTGTTCTAAAATGTACTTTTTACATTATAATGTCTTTTCTTTCAAAAATGTACTTTTTACATTATAATGATATTTTCATTCTAAAATGTTATTTTATTCCAAAATATTGTTTATTATAAAAATGTTGTTTATTTCTGAATCGGAATGTGACTCAATCAATTACCATATAATTTCAGTTATATGGATTTCATACATCGCAGGTATACAACAATAATGATAAACACTCATTAAACAGTCCGTTCACATTCATAGTGAAATTTATCACTGTGTGAGTATTAAAATAAATAAATAACGCGCATCACAGTCTGTCAATCCATCAATTGACATACAAATAAATATTGGGACAAGTGTATGTCAAATATCGTCCCAATACCCGTGTAGGGTTTTCAAACAACAACATTTTATTTAAATAACTTATTGGTTAATAAATTCAACCAATTCTAATTCAGATTGAATTATTTTATATTTAGCCAGTTTTACTGTGTTAAATTATAAATAAATATTTATAATTTAATTTCAACTACCATATTTATGTTAACATTATTTTTAATGCATTCGACATTTCAACATCACAAACAACACAAAATACAGTCAATTTAAATCGTCCATGGTTTGTGGATGAGGAAAGTGGTCTAACAAACACTATATACAGTTTATAATGGTAAAACTGATAAAAGTCTAAACTTGCAATCCTATAAAATTTTCAGTTATGAAAATAAATTAATAACTGTGCAAAATTTTTAGTGAGGTGTTCTCACCTTTGGTTTCCACTCCATCAGTGTGTATTTCTGAATTTCTGGTACGGTTTGGATTCTGCTTTATTTCCAGATATTTCTATCGCAATTTGTTGCATGCAGTATGTATATTAAAAATCATATTTTTAATGCTATTCTATATATGGTAAAATCATATTTTTTATTTACGTTATATTTATATAAAAATCATATTTTTATATTGCTATTTCTATTTTAAAACAATGTGATTTCATAAAAATCATATTTTTATAATCAATGCGATTTCTCTTTCAAAAACAACACAAATTTCATATTAAAAACAATGCAGATTTCATACTAGAAACAATGCAAATTTCATACTAAAAACAATATATATTCATATTAAAAACAATGTGTATTTCATATTAAAAACATTGTTATTTTCATTTATAAAACAATGCCAATTTTATTTTCTAAACAATATATATTTTATTTTCTAAACAATATTCCTTTCATTTTCAAAATAATGTCATTTTTATTTTCAAAAACAATGTTGTACTTTATTTTTTAAATCCAGGTTATACTTTATTTTCTAAATCCAAGTTGTATTTTTATTTTACAAACCAAGATAATTTTTACTTTACAAACACATCATGCTATTTTATTTTTATTTTACAATTTAACAACATAATTTATTAACACACAAGACCCAATTACCATATAATTAAATAAAGGCCGTTCATTATCTGATCCAAGGGCCACTATATCTTCTTCCTCCTAGTTCGACAGTCCAGGCACGCTTCGAACCCATCAGCTCATTTGAAAACCTCCCACCGCACTTCACCTCGAGGCTCCGTACTCTGATCCGACAACGCAACAATGACCGCCTTGGAGGCACCTCCTCACGCCCCCGACATCCACCAGCTCGGTGGCTCCACCACTCCGATATTGGTCCATGAACGACAGCCCTTTGAGGGTGCGATTCATGCTCAACTCAACACGATCAGTGATCATCACCGTATCAATCTGAAGCTCTCTCATTGCTTTCGAATTTTTCTTTTAGAAGTTTGATTTAATTTAAAGCCATTTAGAAGAGATTAAGGAATTTATTTTGTTGGTTTTCAGCCATTGGAAACCATAGTGGCGGCTGCGTGTAATGAATTTGGGTTCCGTATATTCAACTGTATATATAGAGTATTTTCTATATTATTTAATTATTTAATTCAAAAATAGCTTGTTAAACCATCCGAACTCCAAATCCAACCCAACGAGTTTCGCCCCCAGCTAAATACTCTTGTTCCGTACGCAATGGAAGATGTTTCGTAGTCCAATTCGGCTGTTACGATTAGTTTTTGTCAAAATTAAAATATAAATCAATATATAATTAATTTAAACGTAGATTTTAAATTACCGGGCCACATACTGACTCCAAAAATTACAGGAAAATTATATCTAGCTTTGTTTTGACGATACGGTCCTAACAAAACTAATTTCGTCGAATTTGGAGACCGTTTGAAAAATGGCCATTTTTTGGTCGATCCAATTTGACTGAAATTGACTAAACACGTTTTCTTTTGCTATGCTCAGATATTAATTCCAAAAATTCTGAAAATTGAAATCTAGCAATAATTTGATATTCTGGATTCAACCAAAGAGGTTTCATCAAAAATGGAGGTCGTTGGTAAAATGGCTATTTTTAATATTAAAAAATATATAAATTCCATAGCGACAATTCTGAATTTTAAACTGGGTATAACTTTTGATTTTCGTTATGAAATTTCAATTATTCAGATTTGTTGGAAAGATATTTTTAAACAGATTTAAATATTTCTTGCTTTACTAAAATCCGGTTTATTTTGAATCCTGTACATTCAATTGAAATTCAAAATTGAATTTTCAATCTACCGCGTCATTTCAAGCTCGTTCTATAATTAAAATAAATTTATTAGTTCTAACCCGGATTTAAATAAATTTTTCGTTGTTATTATTTAAAATAAATTATTTTAAATATTAAAATCCATTAAAATTGCTAAAATAAAAAATTTAAATTGGTTCTGATTTTCCTGGTTATTACAATCTCTCTCACTTAAAATCTTTTCATCCTCGAAAAGGAACGGAGCTGAAAGTTGTTTAACTAAGTAACTCAACTCTCAATTCTAATCAATTTTCAATTCAGTTCAATAATACTTTCGATTTAGCTAAATTTATCATTCTTTCTCATATGGGTTAAATTAATTATCCTTCCAATATTCTAAGTAGTTAAACTAATTATCAACCATCACAACCAGCAATCAATTAGGTGATTAACTTTTCAAATATTTAAGTTTTTTATATATAGTCAAAAATCATATTTTTAGTGCAAATCACAGCAGTAAACTCTAATTAAGTTTTGGTTCTCACACTAGTCAATTGGAATATATAGATATACCACTTTCGAAACTCGAACATAAACACGGATGATGCTAGCAATCATCAGAATCATCTTCGGGAGACTAGAGTGTGATTCTATATCTATCCAGTATATTAAAAGTTCGAATATCCATTAATTATGCGTATATTCAAAATCTTTATATACATGATTGTCTAAAATAAAATAAAATAATATACTGAAATACGTATTATAGGATAAAATTTTCAAAACTTAATTTGTTTTCATTTTTAAAGAAAATAATACTCTTCACAGTCGTTCTAGGATACTACTGATCCTATCTCTAACGAGTCATTCTTATTGGATATTACTAATCCAATCTCTAATGAATTCTTACATTCGGTTCTAATGTGTCTTCTTCTCGAGCTCTGTAAACCAAAGCTCTGATACCAAATGAAACGACCCAAAGTTCCCCGTAAAGGAACGTCTGGATTGCTTTTGAGAACAACACTCATTAGAACACAAACAGAAGAACATTTTATTGCTTATTACAACAATTACATCAGAGTACAAGAATATTCTAGAGTATGAATAAATAATACACAATATAAATACAATATCAGAGATTTAAATTACATTTAAATAGCAGCGGAAAAATAATACAAAATGCAATTGAAAGAAATATACAGATACAGAGCTTTTCGTATATCGCTTCAGCTGTAAACCAGGATCCTGTGAATATAATATCTGCAAAACCAAAACTACTAGCTGCCCGTGTGGAAAATATGGGCACCCAGAGTTTAGGTTAAAACAATAAATTCCAGGTCAGTCATGGGACTGGTGTGAGAACTCAAACTAGTTATTAACTTTATTTTTAATGGTGGAGATATCATGGGACCACGCCGTATAACACGGAACGGGTTTACTCCACATGAATATTAGTTTAAAGTAAAGCAATGCATTGCTTTTTGAAATATGAAAGACTCAGGTCCCGTCACACAATGCAACGCAAGCCGGAGGATAGAGTTTTACCTTATAATAGCCAAACATGCTTGATGCATATAAAACAATTTATTTTGATATTATAAGTGCATAGTGTTCAGAAATAGCTTCGAATATAAATGTATCAATCATAGACGGCATAGTGCCCCATCCCACTATGTCGCCATACTAGGCTATACAAATAAAACCGAATGTCATGTATTGGAAGTTGGATTTCCATCTACGAACCAAGGCAAGGGGTCGTCCTTACCGTTTCGAGACTCTCTAGCCCGAGCCTCAGGCTTCAGCCGCAATTGTACCTAGGTAACATTCAGAGCCGGTCCACACTAAATGCGATGGTGGATTCATAATTCCTAAGCATACGTTTTCCAGCCCTAAGGGGCGTAAAATCTGGTCAGTAATGTCTACCATAACAATATCCGAGATGCCTCTCTATCCATTAAGTAATAATAAGCAACATCCACATCAGTAAAATATCAGGGCTTGCAAAATGCTGACACCCCTCCTAGCTAGAAAGAAACGTAATGCCCTCCCTGCTATCCTCTCCCATTTCTGGTTCATACCGGGGTGTGAAGCTCAGGAAGTAACGCTATACACAAATCTATGTTAATGAAAGGTATGCTTTGATCATCATCCATAAGACTCTGCTTTTCAACAAAATCCTTGATCATTTGAATCTTGGTATGCCACATTGTCAATCCATACCATACCATTTCTGCCAATATATAACCTCTAAGCTCGTACTTCTCAGAGAAGGGTGTTAAGCAAGAGTACAAATTCTCCGCCACCAAACAGATGTATATTTAGCAGAGATCCACGAATACAACATAAAGGAATACAATGTAAGACATACTTTCTATTTACAAGTCCGTTCTGGGTCTGAACGAAACCGAAGGCACCTTATTCTTCGTCCCATATGTCTAGTACAGGAGAGAGGTCCTCACATATCCTTCGATCTCCAAGTAGCTGATTCGGAAGCGAGCAGGAGGCTTCCACGTATGATATATATATATTCTCCCTGTGTCGTTGGTGATCACTACTTTGGGCATTAGTAGTGTACCTTTCTTGTTTAGCATTTTGAAACAGTTTTAAAAGTTGTAATAATGTTGGCTTGGGAACATAAGCTGTATTTTGGATCTTTCCGCTGCTTTGATAGGCTGTTTTCAACTTATGCACTGTCTCACCTGTTTTATATCAAGTATGTTGTTATTATATTTTGTTCTATGCGTTGTGAGTCATTCTACAGGTTCCTTATTGATTCTTCATCTTCTTCCTTTCCTTCTGACGATCGTCCCGTGCTAACTGGACATGTGTACAACGCACTTTTGGAGTAAATGTCGGTTGGTACGGGGCGGGCCGACACATTTGGTATCAAAGCAAGGTGATTAGGGATTAATCAAGGTGATCTAAATTTTTTTGAAGTAAAATTTACCAGTTTGTAACAGTCTTCTTAACTTGTTATTTCGAAGACGAAATAATTTTAATGAAGAAAAAATGTAACAACCTGAAAATTTAATAATGAATATTTAATTAATTTAAATATTTAAAATGACTAATTTTAAGATTTAATGGCTTGAATTTATATAAAACGAGAATTTGAATGTCGTTTTAATTTGATACTGAAAATCTTGAACTTAAAATCTGGTTAAATTTATTTAGAAGCTTTGTAGAATTTTAATTGAATGGAAACGATAATATAATCAATTACCAATGAATTTGAGCGTTATTAAATCGAATTATTATTAATCGATTTGGTTCCACTCATGAAAATAAACAATTTTCAAATGATCTCGGATGTCAATGAAACCAGTTTCATCAGATCCGGAATAGTGAATTATTGTAACGTTTCAATTTTCGTAGTAATCAGAATTGTTATGTGAGCGTGTGCGTTATAAACGTGTATCGATAATTGATTTAAAAATTTAATAATAATTTTTAAATACAATTGAATTATCTTCCAAAACATGTTCCATAATGTTCGGACTGTGGGTTGTTAGCTATGGATTACAGTGAGCATACTTTGTTTCAAGTTTGGAAAATTTCGGATTTGATGTACAATGTTTCTGAGAGGTTATATAAGCATCTCATCTCTTCGCTTTCCCAAAGCAAAACCCTAGCCCCTTTTTCTTCGAATCAATGGCCATAATTTAATATTATAATCCGTTCATAATTAGCTAAAACTCTCAACTGGAAAGTTGTTTGGAGTTGATCCATACCAAGCGCTCGACCATGGGAGGTCATAGGTGGCGGAACATCACAAAAACCCAAACAGGAGCAGTTTTGGTTTTTGGGGCTTAGTTCATCAACGAAAAACTTCTAGGCGATAGTTGCGGAGGAGGCTGGGCTTCATGCCGGTGGTGGTCCTTTCATGTATCATCGATGATGGAAGGAGAAATCACGAGTTGAACGAGATTTGTTCATCTCTGATTTCCAGTGACTGGAGGCGATGTGGGCGGTTGTAGTTCTGGGCATAGGTGCGCCTCAGTGAGGTGTTGTAGGCGGTAGTGTCAAGGCGGGGTCAGGCGCTATATTTTGGTGGTGACGGTGGTTTGAATATTGGGAAAGAGGTTGGGTTTGTTCGTTCTTGTAGCATGATGTAGGGGAAGGTTTAAATTTGGTGATCAAGGTGATTAGGGATTAATGATGGTCATTAATGAATTATACAAGCTAGTTCAATTCAAATAAATATTATAACATGCTTATCTTTACATACGTGATCAGATTTCGATGAAACAAGTTGTAACGACCCGCAAATTCGAACCCTTTTGAGTCGATTAAATACAATGCAAGTTCGACCCAAATTGCACGAAAATACGAATCATTAATAGAAAGAAGTTAGAGGATGAGAAGTAGAAAAGATAGGAAATTAGAATAGAAGAATTAAGATAGAAGAAAGATCTGAATAACATTGAATCTCACGGTCGCAGCGGAATAAAATATAATATAGATGTAAGCTTTGGAAAATACAAAACTATATCTGAACTTACATACATCATCAGAGTACATCATATATACATCACAGTGGAAATAACTCTATATATATCTAGCGCTGAAGCCTCCTGCTCCAAGCTCCTTCTAGATCATCTGTAAAATCCTGAACTGCTTGACTGCCCGTACAAATTTGGGCACCAAGAGTTTAGGGAGAACACAGAAAAATAAACACTGGGTCAGTCATGGGACTGGTGTGAGTAAGCGATTTTAAACCATTTTCTTAACTTAGGAAAATTCCTTTGAAAGAAAATATAATCGTAAGACCGATCCACACATAAACATGGATGGTTTTTCCCTTATGATAACCCAAAACATTATGAAATCATACTATTCTTATATTATAATAATGTCTACGGTTTTCCACAAATAAATTAGAATCTAGCGGAACGCTTGCATCTCACGCTCCACATATAAAGTATACAAACAAAACCGCTTAGCGCTTAGGGATAATGGATTTCCAACTATGACAAGGTATGGAACCACCTTCCGGTAGTGTATCTCAAGAGAGGAATACACTGGGTTCAACAAGAAAGTCTTGCAACTCGGCCACACATGACCGACCACTCACTTTTCTTGAGTGTATCGAATATATTGTCACCTTACGGTTGCTAGCAACATAACCGTTACCGGGAGGTACAGAAGCGAAAGAAGTAACAAAATGAATATTCTCTAGATGGTGACAATACACCCTAATGGGAGCGACCCACATAGCCATGCTGCCTGCCCGATTTTTGTCATTTTCCGATTGTGAGGCTTGAGGTCAAAACTTACCGTTAGATATATCATGTCTTTATTCACTTTGAATGCCACATCGTCAAACCCGTCAAATCACAAATTGATTTCCCTAAAACCATGGGTATAAAGCTAAGAGAAACGAATTCCTCCGCCACCATACATAGTTTTGAAGATATCAACTTACGCGATCTGTTAGGTACACTCTATCAGACATTCATCCCTACAAGTTGTCTTGGGTTTGGACAAACCAAAGGCACTATTCTATAAATCCGTCTTGGGAAATTTCTACCTAGGATTGACAGAATAGCCCTTGCATAAACACCGTCTTCAATGGTCTTCAGCTTGACTTCAAATTAATCAATGCCTAGGTCGAAACAAAGTGGTATTTGAATTTCATATAGTAAACCAATCCCGGTCGCTTTGAATCGATGAACGTTAATTTCTTTTAGGGCCAAGTGATACTTAAAGGATCAGGTTAACATATTCAAACAAATATCAATGTCTATATCGATTATCATGTTTATCTACTTATATGATTTAACTTATATAATTCTAGATTTCAACAATAGCTTGCTATAATCTAAGTAGGACGTGTAAATGATTAATTTAACTAACAAGTTTCTGGGGTCATACAGCAGTATTTCTACCGTTTCAATAATCAAAATAGATCTTGTTTATCACAATTTAAATATATATCATTCATAAATTTGTTAATCTTGGAAAAATGATCATGTCTAAATCATATCCATCGAGAGTTGGATTTTTAGAATCCACCATTTACATTGATTATAACGGCACTGTTAAAATTCATATTCCAATGTATATATCACTTAATAATATAACCTGTATTTATTAATGGGTAAGTAATTCAATATAATTAAATTTAAATCCTTATTTAAACGGAAAGTGAATGAAACTTTCCTTAATTTGACTTTGTCGATTATCAATTCAAAATCTCTTTCCAATTCATCTCTATATCTCACCTATTTTCTAACTTCTGAATAATCCCATCATTTTCAGTTAATCAAATTATCTTACCAATATTCCTCGTAACCATTCTTATCTGCCAATCATTGCTTTTTACATTATCCACATTAGGTTGTAAATGTCCTCCCTCCTTGACTCGATTTCATATCAACTTGATTTCATAATTGAATATTGGTGCCTAGTCCAATTTCTATTTATTTAGTTCATACACGAATTTCCATATTTCGTTAATTCAACTGTTAAATCATTTCTCAATTTAAATTATATTTATCGTCCTAATAATATTTATTTCAAAATAATTGAATTTATCACAACATAATATAACTGATGATTGGTTATCATTCATGTCTTACAACGTATTGTCAATTACAATTTAATAAATTAGACTTGAACTAGTTATCTGGAATAAATGAAATTCGTATTTTATTTAATTCAAAAGAATATAAATTTAATTCCATTACACATTTCAATAACTTTGTTAAATTTAACAAAGTACGACTCTGTCTGTTTCGATCATTGTTCGATTATCTCTTATCGTTAAAATCCCTGATTTTATCCACCATACGAACACTTGTTTTCCTTAATTTCCAGTATTAATTTCATACTTAGAAATCTTTTTCTTCTTTTTCCCTTCTCTTCATATTTTAATTTCTTTTTCTTTCTTTTATCCTTTTTATTCTTTTTACAGCCCAATTACACTTCTGGCCAAACTCCATTATTCATTTATCTTTTTTTTCTTTTATTAAATTTCACCTTAGCCCAAAAAGTCCAAATGCCATCCGCATGTCACTTCCAGGCAGCATGCCTTGCGCCACTACCCATTACCCGATGTTGCACCTCATATCCAAGCCCCATTTGCTTCTCTCCTTCACGCCCTTTCTCTCTTTTGTTTCAATATACTTATATATATATTATTTTAAAACTGGCTGAAGCCCATCCTTACAGGCTCAATATCTTCCATACGAGCGCACTCCTTCTCTCCCGTTACTTTCTTCTTTTCCCATATTTGTTGTTACTTCTGTCCATCCTAATTCCGTACCCAACATTTCTGCTGATTCTTCACTCCCGTTTTTTTTTCTTCTTTGACAAATAACACTTCATGATATTGGTGCCGACCTAGTAATTAACACTAACATGTGCTCTTCTCTATCTATGTAATTTCAGCTAACCCCAACATACCTTAATTCTCTTCCATCATGTATTTTATTTTTACTTGTTTCCAGAGGAGAAGGTAGACCTGTAGTGTAGATTTCGAATGCATAAATTATGTAATTCATAAATTAAATACTATACTTCCAATTTCTATTGTTTTCTTTCTTCTCCCTTATACTGCATTCTGCACCCACTCATACGTACATTACACCACCCGTGTACATGCACAACCAGTTCCGCCGCCAAACCATTGTCCTGGTCACCGCCGCAAGTCCTGTTCACTCACCCGAACTCAGCCCCATCATCAAAATTCTATTTCTCTACTGTATCGCATATTCAGTGTGTAAACCGAAATTCTACAAAGGAGAAATTATTCTCACTGAATCACCTTACGACGCTACCTCACTGCTCCATCTCCGATGAACTTCCCCTTCCTGATCATTTCAAGAATCCTCATCGACATAAAGCACAAAACATTGAAGCAGGGCATGTACTAGCTAATCATGAATACTTCAAAATATATCACATTTATGCTGATATTCTTTTTATTGATAACAATTAACATGTGAAGCCTAATTCCTTTTGTCTTGCGAAATGCAGACAACAATCCATGATACATCCCGACAACAATCCATGAGACATCCCTTTGGACTTACCAATACTATGTCTTGTGAATAAAATTCAAAATGCATTTCAGACTTAGGTAAGTCATTTTCATGTTGGGCGCAAGGCTATGACCTTTTAGAAATGAAGATATAGATTTAGTATTTGTTAGGCTTGGGTTTTCTTCTATTGTTTAGTTATACAGTAAATTTCATACTACACAATAATTTATATATCTTTACACATTTATACGTAATATATACCAATATACATTTCTGAACGCATGGTGATGAGCGCAACAACTCAGATCATTTCCAAAAATTTTGATAAAGAAAAAAATGGAGTTAAGTTTACTCACTATACTTGTTCATAGTTTAGATCTGGTTTATGTACCTTGTTTTACTTGATTTCCAGAGACAAAAGGTAAATCCAAGAAAAATATTTCCTATCGTCACATAATTAAATAAAATTGGTAACAAGGGTTTAAACGTTTGCTCACCTTTTTGGCTTTCTCTGTTTCATGCTTCATTTCACAGATTTCCACATTTCCTCCCATGATTTTCTCCCATTTTTATTTTATTTTGTCTTTATTTTCATTTCCAGGCACACGAAATGTGCCAAACTTCACATATTAACAAAGTACTGATTCCGAGCATTCTCATCGATATATTATAGAATCTATCGTTTTTGCTACTAGGATGAATACTACCATTAATAACCTTTAAATCTTATATTCTTGACCGCATAACTTCATCATACATGTACGTTAGTAAAATGAAAATGGCCACACTAACATGATAACTATATGCTATGAAAAATGATAAAAGTGCACGTAATCATCATGTTTCCAGGTTTAGCTTTATCCCCAGATCACAGGGCTTTTCATCTGTCTTGCCCACTGTTTCATACATTTGTTTCTATTGCCACGTTTTGACACTTCAGGTTTTTCCACAAGAAATGTATTATATGAACGCATATGTAGATGTATATAGATTTACTTAACATGTAAAGATTAGTGAAGAAAGGTTTACTAACAAATTTCATGCCACTCCAGGATTCTGTCTTTTATGTTTTTTTTCTTTTTTTCTTTTTAATAATGCTACTTTCGGCCATTACTTCTTTCCAGGTTAGAGTATTGAACTGGCTTCTAGTTAAGGTATGGTTTTATACAAAAATTGATGTGTATTTATTGGTTGAAATGGTTTAAAGGCTTTAATAGGGTAGTCTATAGGCTGTCTTGCCTAGGGATGGCAATAGGGCGGGGCGGGCGCGGGTTGTACCACCCCATCACCCGCCCCGTTGGATGATTTTTTGCCCCATGCCCGCCCCATACCCGTACGGGTATCCATTAAACGAGTTTTAAACAGGTTGCGGGTAATTGCGGGTAGTCATGGGTATCCATTATATTTATTCAATTTATTTTTTAGCCATTTATTGAAACTATTCAAAAGTACATTTGGTAAAGAAAAAACAAATTAGACCAATGCTTAAATGCTAACATCAAAATATCAATACATATTTAAACCAATATCCAAAAACCAAGAGACAACAACAGAAGTATCCATCAAAATATCAACAACCAGTTATAAATTGTTGAGTAAAATCTTGCACACAAATACCGAACAACCAACAACAATATTTTTTGTATTGACTATTGAAAATAAATCACATTCAATACGGGTACGGGTACCCGCGGACATGGATATCTTACTATCCGTACCCGCCAAATTAATTATTGATATTAAAAATACCCATTTATTTTACCCACGGATACCCATTCAACAATCCATTTCATATCCATAACGGATTTTACCCGCGGATAACCGCGAGTACGGATTTTTTTGCCATCCCTAGTCTTGCCATGATGGATTGGATAATCTAGGTGCCGCGATGACTGATTGAAACACCACACAATGTTGCATATTTGATGGGAAGCACAGCTATGTTTATAGCTGTTTTGTTAGCTGATTGAAAGGGACAAAACAAGGTGTGCATAGTTGTTGTATGTACTTTAATGAGCTCGATCATGTGTTTTCTTAGTGATTGAAAGGGGAAATCTATGAAGTTGATAATATTAGAAAGATGAGCTATTGTATGTAGCTGTGCGCTTGTGTGTAAGAAAGACGCAACTAAGAGTATAGCTGTGTGTAGTTGTATGAAGTACACGAGTTAAATATTATAAATGACACATCTTGGTACAAATGCATGTACAACCATGTGAGAAATGGGTGTAACTGCATGTGCTAGTGGTTGTGCATAGATCTGAAAAGCATAACCAGTTCCCATTTCTTAAGACATTGATGTACGGCAACATGATTGGGATGTATGATTTTGTACATCAATGTGTTAATGGAATAAAACAACTTCATTTCTAGGCAAATTACATATGTATCACACTGTACAATATGTACATGCCTCGTGCACTTTATTGTTAGGAAAATAAAACATACTTAGTTATAAGTATTTACACCGTTAATGCATACGTATTCAAATGTTTTAGATTTTCGTTCATGGCTTAAAACTCACATTCTTCGTCTATTGCTTTAATTCTATGTACACTAGGTGTTACATCATTCATTGATGTATCGTTTCTTCCTTACTAAGTAATTATATTTTTAATTAAGTGATGTTTATACTTAATCTACAAGAGTTAAGAGCCATTATAAAACAAAATATAAAACATTGCATATTTGTTAATATACACACAAATTCGTTTCTTAAGGAATTTAAATAATAAATATGTATGTATATATATAGGATTTTAAATAAATAAACAGGATCATTAAATTTTCTATAATAACTAAACCCAATTTATTGAATTATAATTATTACACAATATAATCAATAAATTATCATTTAACAAAATTAACCAAAAACCCGGGTCGTTACACAAGTTTCATTACGTTTGTATTGACGAACACTAAGCATACGAGTTGGAGTGGTATGATTTGGAGCTGTTTGGATTTTTATGTAATTTCAAATGTTTGTTTGAAATTATATAAAACAACGTGAATCATGATTCTGATTTAGATGATTGGTGAGTTAACTCTCACACTTTTTGGAATTTTGTGAATGTTGTTATTTCTTATAGTAATATTCATTGTTGTTAGTATATAAATTGTGTATTGGATGTTTTGGGTGATTATTGCTTTGTTGGTGGTTGTCGATGTATATTCCTTTCCATGAACGAATGATCTTTGACACTACCAGCTTTTAAGTGAAATATTCATCTTAAATAAATTAATTTTCATATGCATATATGAACTGATATATGAGTTGTTATGGAGGGGGATAGGTTAGAGGGATCCAACAGGATTCCTTAATTTTTTGGATATGTTACTTGCTTTCTTATATTACACATATCAACTGTCTAACATAAGTGTCATAAAAATCTTATTTGGATGATGATTGTTGAATTAAATTCAACAAAGATGTATTATTAATCAATAAACTTTATTGGTCAAGTGATTGACAGTGGATGACCTAAATCTAATATTTTGAAGGAACTGATTCATCGTAAGGCGAATCTACCATGTTTGACGTTATAAATTTATTTTATAACAAAACAATTTTTGAATTACAATTTTATATAAATTTAGTTTGATAAGTAAATGAATATTTACAATCGTATTTCGTAAAGAAGTCATAAATTGATTTGTGTAGCGAACCCTTATGTTTTAATGAGTTTTATAATTGGAGGTTTTGAGTGTTAAAAACTAAACCAGGTTTATAAGAATTTATAAAAACCAAGTTTTGAATGAATAAGTTTATGAGTGATATTAAGCTATTGTTGATGAGTTTAATATACTTTATTGAGCTCATAGATGATGCCAAAAAGATATTGGTTTTCGAATGTAATATATGAAAGGTTAGATATTCATAAAGAGCTTTTAAATGATTAATACTGATTTTAAGCTAAAATGTTTTGATTTACAATCAAACGATTTTAATTGAGAATGAAGTTTTTATAAGGGAAAATAAGTTAAGTTTTATAATAAGATTCTTAGTGGATTTTTCTAAAGGAATTGATAAATGGATTTTTGTAATAAATCCAAGTAGTAAACGAATTGTATTAAAGAGATTTAAAGATAAAGGTTTGTGTTTTAGTAAGTGTAGTAACCCGCATTTTAGCTGTTGAATAATTAATTTATTTAATTATTAAATATCGATTTATCGATATCGAGAACGTGAATTAAATAATATTGAATATTTAATTAATAATTATAATATAATAAAATATATTATAATGTCGAAATAGTCAGAAATAGTGAAATTCACAATATCGTGTAAATTGAATAGCATACGAGATTTGGTGGAGTTTCGATTCGAAATATAATAACGATTATATTGAATCGACGACAGTTGAACGTATAGTTTATAATATATTTATAAACGAGCTTGAAATGGCGCTGCAGTTCGCTATTTGGCGATTTGAACTTCAACTGGATGTACATGATTCGTTTTAAGCCGGATTTCAGTGAAACAAGAAACGTGTGGAGCTGGTGGAGTATATCTTTCTAGTGGAAGAGAAAAATCGGGATTTCGTCGTGTAGATTTTGATGTACGTCCAAATCAAATTTCCGAAAGTCACTGTGGAATTCCTTTATAATTTGCGATGCTTTATATATGTTATAAATGGATTTTCAGTATAAACTGAATATCGAGATAATCTAGAATCTGAAATATCAAGCTGTAAATTCTGATATGATATTCTGGGGCTGTACGATATCATATGTGAATATATACGATAATAATTAATTTTAAATAATTAATTCAATTATATTTAAATATATTTATATATTTAAATAGGCTATTTAAAGCGTTAAAAATAGCCACTTTTGCAAATGAAGCCGGAATTCGACGAAACCATAGTTGTTAGATTTCCAGTTTCGTGATTTTTAGAGTCACTGTGTGGCCGTACGGATTTTTAGAGTGGAAAACAGTCAGTATTTCGACGGTTAAAAATACGCTGTGTGAGCATGCGAAGTCGGAATTCGACGAAACCAGTTTCGTTGGGACCGTAATGTCGAGCTGTAGCTGCATGTCCGTTTTCGTGATTTTTGGGTATCGTATGTGGTCACAAGAATTTTAGAGAACGATTGCGGATAGCGTTTGATTAAAAACGAATATAATAATAAATATAAAAAAAATATTTATTTCTCTCTATAAATACCCTAACTTAAAACTAAACCCTAGAAAATTTGTTCAGAAGTCAATAACACTTCCGCCGCGTTGTTTTCTTCCTGGAAAACAATTTTGTCGACTTTCAAAATACAAATAAAAATCCAAATCATATGCAGAAAAATCTTAAATATATGTATTTGAGTTCGTATCAACATGCTCTTCATTTCTATGGGAGTTTTATCCCGTGCGATGGCAAACCTGTAGCCAGCAGAAGTTGACAGCGAGGGCTAGGGTTCGATGTAATGGCTTCTGTGGTGGTTGATGGACGATGGGAAGGTGATGGTTGAGTTTCAGGATGCGAGGCGCACGCGCGGACCAGTTTTGGTGAAGTACGGTAGTACTTTAGGACATGCGATTTCTGTAGCAGCTCTTGGAGTTGGTTGAGCGCGACGAAGGGATGGAGTTCGAGTTCGAGATGAATGGGCTGGAGATGAAGAGTGGATGACGAGGTGAATTCTGGTGTGTTCAGTCTTTGAATCCGTGGGGAGATAATGGAGTTTCGGCGGGTCAAAGTCGTCGAAATGGTGAAGAGGGATAAAACTGGAGCAATGGGGTAAAATCCGATTTGGGGAAGAAGGCAGTAGGGTCGGGTTTTATTTTCTTCATAAGTGGAAGCGTTGGGCCCAATATAAATGGACGGAATTCAGCGAAACAAGATCCGACAGGATCGTATGGACGGGAGCAACACAATGAGACTGACCAGGAGTGAATCCGAGCTCGTTACAATTTATGGCGAAATAAATTGTCCGACTGAGTCAAATAACGCAAACCGTTATTCAATGGCTAACGCGCAACTGTGAGTAAAAACTCACTAACTCTCCTCAATTTATATTTTAATATAAATTGTATTTTTTTTCTATATTTGACTGCTAGTTATGTACTTTTAATTTGGACTGTTAAGTTGTATTGTTAAATTGGACCGTTAAATAATTGATTGAAAACAGAATGGATATATATATACATATATATCTACATATATGTATATATCGTTATTGAACGGTGATTTTGTTATCAGTGTATTTCATTAGAAATGCAAGTGATGTTATATACGTTGTTTAACATCGGTGGATGCAGGGAAACAGGTTGGAGGAATCCGACTGGATTCCTCAACATTTATTTTACTGTTATTTGTATATTGTGATATATACTGTGATATATAATCTGTTGTTGATTGTATATGTTTGGATGATATTGATCAATGACAGTTGGTTGTTTAAAAACAATAGAAAACACTGAAAATGTAGAAAAGGGGATTTTCAATATTTATATTGAAAATAAATCTATTTATAAAATCGAAGGACTTTATAAAAGGATATTTATTTAGAAATAAATAAATAAAATAAAGGAATGTTTATTTAGGTTAAATAAATAGAATTAAGGATATTTAATTAGGGATTAAATAATTAGAGTTATAAAGGAAAATCTATTTAGGAAAATAAATAGATTATACAAAAGGAAATCTATTTAGGAAATAAATAGAAGTTAAAATAAATAGAAATAAAAGTGAAGTTAGTTAGTCGAATATAAATATTCGAATCAAGTTAGTTAAGTGGTCAAAAACCAAGCTAGTCGAACCAAACTAGTCAAGCTAGTCGAACCCAACCGAGTCGAAATGGTCGAGTCGAACCAATCGAGCAAAATGGTCGAGTCGAACCAATCGAGCCAAATGGTCGAGTCGAACCAAATCGAGCCAAATGGTCGAGTCGAACCAATCGAGTCAAGATGGTCGAGTCAAACCAACCGAGTCGAGCTGGTCGAGTCGAACCAATCGAGTCAAGCTGGTCAAGTTAGTCGAACCTGGTCAGTACAACCAAGCTGGTCAAGTTAGTCGGACCTGGTCAGTCGAGTCGAGTAAATCAAACTTAGTTAATCGAAAGGAGTTTATCGATTTAGTTAATCGATAGGAGTTAATTGATTTAGTCAAATCGAGATGAGTTAATCGGTTTTAATGAATCGAGAGGAGTTAGTCGAATATGGTATTCGAACCAAATGGTCAAACCAAGTAGTCAAGCCCAGTGGTCAAACCAAATGGGTCAGGTTAGCCAAACATGGTCAGTCAAACCAAATGGGTCAGGTTAGCCAAACCTGGTCAGTCAAACCAAATGGGTCAGGTTAGCCAAACCTGGTCAGTCAAACCAAATGGGTCAGGTTAGCCAAACCTGGTCAGTCAAACCAAATGGGTCAGGTTAGTCAAACCTGGTCGGTCGAACCAAGTTAGTCGAGTTAGCCGAATAGGGTTAGTCAAATAGAATTAATCGATTAGGGTTAAACCATAGAACTAATCGATTAGAGTTAAACCAATAGAGTTGGTCGAGCCTAGTTAATCGAATCGAATTGGTCGAACCAAGTAAGTCGAGTTAGTCGAGTCAAGTTAAGTTAGTCGAGTTAAGTTCGTCGAGTTAAATAAATCGATGTTAGTTTCATCGAAGGGAGTTATCGATTTTAGTTTAATCGAAGTGAGATTTTCAAATATGAGATATTTGAAAAGGAAGAGTTATCGAATATTAGTTATTCGAAGAGAGATTATCGAATATCGTTTATTCGAGAAGAAGTTAATCGAATATAGGTTATTCGAAGAAGAGTTAATCAAATAGAGATTTCTCGAAGAGAGTTAATCGGCAAATTCGATTATATCGAATTCGGGAAAGTACTTATACTTTCCAGTGTTTTAAATAGAAATTTATTTATTTATAAATAAATAAGAGTTAGGTTAATTATTCACTAATAAGAATAGAAGTTATAATTAAAGTTAGATAATTCGAAAGTAGGGATTATAACGTTATCGTTATAACCAATGTTTTAAATATAGAAGTGGATTAGTAAAATTGAATCCGAGAAAGGCATAAAGAAGTTGTTAAAGATTTAAAGATAAACTTTGACCATTTCGAAGTTATAACGTTGTTCAGTTAAGGTCTGAGAGGTAATTATACCCCAACTTGAGTGACTTCCTTCTTAACTAAGAAATGGTAAGGTTTGATCGTAAAGGAGTTTTGGAAATGTTTTCCAAACGAGAATCAGAAATGTTTTCTGATAAAAGAAAAATAAGAATTTAGAATATAGGGAAACAGGAGATAAGTAAATAAATGAACTAAAGAGATTTATGTTAAATGATGTTTGTTTGATATAATTTCCATTTGGAAATAATATCGTTGTTTGCACACTTGTTTTTCTTTGATGGTTAAATCACCGACTATCGAAGTTTTGACCATTTTTAACGTTGTTAATATGGAGAGACCGGTTGGATTATTATCCATAGAACCACTCTGTATTGGCATAAGCGTCGCGAATCATATATGCCAAAGATAATTGAAGACGGAGTAAAATGCAAGGGCTATCCTGTTTACAGAATAGTGCCTTCGGTTTGTCCAGTCCCAGGACAACTTGTATGGACGAAGGTCTGACAGAGTATATCCAATGAACCGCGTAAGTTGATCTGTTCAAACGTATTCATGTTTGGTGGCGGAGGAATTCGTTTCTCTTAGCTGTATACCCGTGTTATTTTTAGATAAGTCAATTTGTGATTTGGCGGGTATGACGATGTGACATTTCTAAGTGAATGAAGATGGATGTCTGACATAGTATATCCAGACGGTCACGTACATTGATTTCTTCAACTATACCAAGAGTGGAAGAGGAGAAGGAAACTTCTTTTAGCTGACACGTAATGTATGGTTGTAGACGTCAATTAGCGATTCTGATGGATCTGACAATGTGGCATTCGAAGTGAATCTGATGTGATGATAAAGCGTAGCTTCTAGCCTCATCAACCGGTAAATGACAGAAATCGGGCAGGCAGCATGGCTAAGTCGGTCACACCGAAGTAGGGTGTATAATCACTTATCTAGTGAATATTCATTTGTTTCTTAAATCTATCAATGCTGTCCCATATATATACGGGAACGGTTGCTGATCCCAACCGTTGGTGATGTACATTCGATACACTCAAGCGAAATGAGTGGTCGGTCATGTGTGGCTGAGTTACAAGATGTTCTTGTTGAACTCCAGTGTATCGTTCCTAGAGTACACTGATCGGAAGGTGGTTCCATACCTTGTCATAGTTGGAAATCCATTACCCAATACGTGCTTGCGATTTTGATTGTATACTATATATGTAGAACGTGAGATGAAAGCGTTTCTGCTAGTTGATATCTATTTGTACATAGACATTATTATAATATCAAAAGGTTTTTGATATAAAGATATTTTGGATTCTCATAAGGGAAAAACCCGTTCCGTTCTGCGGCGTGGTCTTATGAGATATCGTTTACTTGTTCATATACCTGTTTAAACTGTTTTACTCATACCAGTCCCATGACTGACCCGGAGTTTATTTGTTTTGTTTTCCCTAAACTCTTGGGTGCCTAATTTTGTACGGGCAGTCAAGTAGTCAGGAATTTACAGATATACTGGAAGAGCGTGGAGCAGGAGGCTTCAAGATCATATAGCTATAGTTATTTCCGCTGTGTTGTAAGTGCTGTACTCTGATAAGTGCTATTGTACACATAACTGTTATATTTCAAAGTTATGCTATCTATTATATGTTATTCGTTCCGCTGTGAGGTTCGTGTTACTCTGATGTTATGTTCTTCTTCTTCTTCTATTCTAAGTTTCTATCTTATCTATTCTCACCTTCTAATTTCTTTCATTAATTACCAGGATTTTTCGATGTTTTGGTTATCGACGTCGAGCTTACGTCGATAACCAAAGCCGCTCAAAATCCGGGTCACTACAGTTGGTATCAGAGCTTAAGTTAAGAATTACCTTGGCTCTGTGGCGTGATTCAGTAGAGATGGGATTAGTAATATCCTAGACTGAGTTTGAGTGTATATATACGAGCGAACGTATTTGTTAGTTAATATAAAATGATTTTATATTGTGGAGTTTTATTGGTTGAGTTGTTTGTGAATTCTGGTCGATCGGTTTGATCCACTGTATCGATAGGGGTTACTAAACACTCGAATACGATGAACCGTCATGGTATGTTTTGAAAGAGGGTAAATGGAATAATTTTACCCGAATATATTTGATATAGTATATTGGTTGTGTTGGTTGTTATTATAATCGAGTAAGATTATAAAAAGGTAAAATGATTATAAATGACTAATCAGAATTCATATAAGTAAAGTATATGAAATGAAATGAAGAAAAATCTAAATTTAAATCTGATTTGGAATTAAAATAAGGAAATTTTAAGTTCCTGGGAGATTTTAAAACGTTTTTTCAAACTGAAGGTGATATAGTATTGAACTCACTTCAATAGCTGGAAAATAGATTCTGATGATGAATCGCGACATCATCAGTGTTCATTTTCGAGTTCTAAGTGACGGACTACTACCAAAGGTTTTGTTTTTGAATTGTTTTGAGAAAACAAGTTGTTTAGAAATTCAAAGGTTTTGAATTGACATATGATTTCAAATTGATTTGGAAAAAACCCAGGAACTTAAGTTCTGGGATTTAAAATTTAACCAATGAAGTTAAATAGAATAAGATAGTAGAAATAAATTGAAATATTAACTTGAACTGAGTTAAATTGAATTGAATTGGATTAGAGAATAATCTGTTATGAAATTGGGTTGATGAGTTAAGAATTTGAAATTTGATATTCGGGTTCGAATGAAATTTGATATTCGGGTTCGAATGAAATTCGATTTGGTTTTGAGGATATGAACTGATTGGAATTTGATGGAAATAACACTGGTATATGCTGAGTTGATAGCATATGGAAGTGATAGAGTTGATATTCCCGACAAAAAGGTACCAGTTTATATTATATATGGATATGAGATTTATGAGCCAAATTGGCAAGCCGCTTGGCTGTTTGATTTTCTTTTGGGTTAAAGAAGGCCCAAAGAGGCGAGTTGGAGTTTAGGATATTGACCAGTACAAAGGAGGTGCTGACGAAATTTTTTGAAAAGTTAAGGCGTTAGAAAATTTTCAAAATTTTTGAAAATTTAGTTAGTCAGAATAAATTAATATGTTAGTCGATATTAATTGGTTCAGTTGAAACCAGAGATAAGAGGTAAACAGATAAATTTTTACCCAGTAGATAGGGTCATCCCCTAGCTTAGCAATTTCGAGGACGAAATTTTATTAAGGGGGGAAGATTGTAGTAACCCGCATTTTAGCTGTTGAATAATTAATTTATTTAATTATTAAATATCGATTTATCGATATCGAGAACGTGAATTAAATAATATTGAATATTTAATTAATAATTATAATATAATAAAATATATTATAATGTCGAAATAGTCAGAAATAGTGAAATTCACAATATCGTGTAAATTGAATAGCATACGAGATTTGGTGGAGTTTCGATTCGAAATATAATAACGATTATATTGAATCGACGACAGTTGAACGTATAGTTTATAATATATTTATAAACGAGCTTGAAATGGCGCTGCAGTTCGCTATTTGGCGATTTGAACTTCAACTGGATGTACATGATTCGTTTTAAGCCGGATTTCAGTGGAACAAGAAAAGTGTGGAGCTGGTGGAGTATATCTTTCTAGTGGAAGAGAAAAATCGGGATTTCGTCGTGTAGATTTTGATGTACGTCCAAATCAAATTTCAGAAAGTCGCTGTGGAATTCCTTTATAATTTGCGACGCTTTATATACGTTATAAATGGATTTTCAGTATAAACTGAATATCGAGATAATCTGGAATCTGAAATATCAAGCTGTAAATTCTGATATGATATTCTGGGGCTGTACGATATGATATGTGAATATATACGATAATAATTAATTTTAAATAATTAATTCAATTATATTTAAATATATTTATATATCTAAATAGGCTATTTAAAGCGTTAAAAATAGCCACTTTTGCAAACGAAGCCGGAATTCGACGAAACCATAGTTGTTAGATTTCCAGTTTCGTGATTTTTAGAGTCACTGTGTGGCCGTACGGATTTTTAGAGTGGAAAACAGTCAGTATTTCGACGGTTAAAAATACGCTGTGTGAGCATACGAAGTCGGAATTCGACGAAACCAGTTTCGTTGGGACCGTAACGTCGAGCTGTAGCTGCATGTCCGTTTTCGTGATTTTTGGGTATTGTATGTGGTCACTGGAATTTTAGAGGACGATTGCGAATAGCGTTTGATTAAAAACGAATATAATAATAAATATAAAAAAATATTTATTTCTCTCTATAAATACCCTAACTTAAAACTAAACCCTAGAAAATTTGTTCAGAAGTCAATAACACTTCCGTCGTGTTGTTTTCTTCCTGGAAAACAATTTTGTCGACTTTCAAAATACAAATAAAAATCCAAATCATATGCAGAAAAATCTTAAATATATGTATTTGAGTTCGTATCAACATGCTCTTCATTTCTATGGGAGTTTTATCCCGTGCGATGGCATTCCTGTAGCCAGCAGAAGTTGACAGCGAGGGCTAGGGTTCGATGTAATGGCTTCTGTGGTGGTTGATGGACGATGGTAAGGTGATGGTTGAGTTTCAGGATGCGAGGCGCACGCGCGGACCAGTTTTGGTGAAGTACGGTAGTACTTAGGACATGCGATTTCTGTAGTAGCTCTTGGAGTTGGTTGAGCGCGACGAAGGGATGGAGTTCGAGTTCGAGATGAATGGGCTGGAGATGAAGAGTGGATGACGAGGTGAATTCTGGTGTGTTCGGTCTTTGAATCCGTGGGGAGATAATGGAGTTTCGGCGGGTCAAAGTCGTGGAAATGGTGAAGAGGGATAAAACTGGAGCGATGGGGTAAAATCCGATTTGGGGAAGAAGGCAGTAGGGTCGGGTTTTATTTTTTTCATAAGTGGAAGCGTTGGGCCCAATATAAATGGACGGAATTCAGCGAAACAAGATCCGACAGGATCGTATGGACGGGAGCAACACAATGAGACTGACCAGGAGTGAATCCGAGCTCGTTACAATTTATGGCGAAATAAATTGTCCAACTGAGTCAAATAACGCAAACCGTTATTCAACGGCTAACGCGCAATTGTGAGTAAAAACTCAATAACTCTCCTCAATTTATATTTTAATATAAATTGTATTTTTTTTCTATATTTGACTGCTAGTTATGTACTATTAATTTGGACTGTTAAGTTGTATTGTTAAATTGGACTGTAGATTGGACTGTTAAATAATTGATTGAAAACAGAATGGATATATATATACATATATATCTACATATATGTATATATCGTTATTAAACGGTGATTTTGTTATCAGTGTATTTCATTAGAAATGCAAGTGATGTTATATACGTTGTTTAACATCGGTGGATGCAGGGAAACAGGTTGGAGGAATCCGACTGGATTCCTCAATATTTATTTTACTGTTATTTGTATATTGTGATATATACTGTGATATATAATCTGTTGTTGATTGTATATGTTTGGATGATATTGATCATTGACAGTTGGTTGTTTAAAAACAATAGAAAACACTGAAAATGTAGAAAAGGGGATTTTCAATATTTATATTGAAAATGAATCTATTTATAAAATCGAAGGACTTTATAAAAGGATATTTATTTAGAAATAAATAAATAAAATAAAGGAATGTTTATTTAGATTAAATAAATAGAATAAAGGATATTTAATTAGGGATTAAATAATTAGAGTTATAAAGGAAAATCTATTTAGGAAAATAAATAGATTATACAAAAGGAAATCTATTTAGGAAATAAATAGAAGTTAAAATAAATAGAAATAAAAGTGAAGTTAGTTAGTCGAATATAAATATTCGAATCAAGTTAGTTAAGTGGTCAAAAACCAAGCTAGTCGAACCAAACTAGTCAAGCTAGTCGAACCCAACCGAGTCGAAATGGTCGAGTCGAACCAATCGAGCAAAATGGTCGAGTCGAACCAATCGAGCCAAATGGTCGAGTCGAACCAAATCGAGCCAAATGGTCGAGTCGAACCAATCGAGTCAAGATGGTCGAGTCAAACCAACCGAGTCGAGCTGGTCGAGTCGAACCAATCGAGTCAAGCTGGTCAAGTTAGTCGAACCTGGTCAGTACAACCAAGCTGGTCAAGTTAGTCGGACCTGGTCAGTCGAGTCGAGTAAATCAAACTTAGTTAATCGAAAGGAGTTTATCGATTTAGTTAATCGATAGGAGTTAATTGATTTAGTCAAATCGAGATGAGTTAATCGGTTTTAATGAATCGAGAGGAGTTAGTCGAATATGGTATTCGAACCAAATGGTCAAACCAAGTAGTCAAGCCCAGTGGTCAAACCAAATGGGTCAGGTTAGCCAAACATGGTCAGTCAAACCAAATGGGTCAGGTTAGCCAAACCTGGTCAGTCAAACCAAATGGGTCAGGTTAGCCAAACCTGGTCAGTCAAACCAAATGGGTCAGGTTAGCCAAACCTGGTCAGTCAAACCAAATGGGTGAGGTTAGTCAAACCTGGTCGGTCGAACCAAGTTAGTCGAGTTAGCCGAATAGGGTTAGTCAAATAGAATTAATCGATTAGGGTTAAACCATAGAACTAATCGATTAGAGTTAAACCAATAGAGTTAGTCGAGCCTAGTTAATCGAATCGAATTGGTCGAACCAAGTAAGTCGAGTTAGTCGAGTCAAGTTAAGTTAGTCGAGTTAAGTTCGTCGAGTTAAATAAATCGATGTTAGTTTCATCGAAGGGAGTTATCGATTTTAGTTTAATCGAAGTGAGATTTTCAAATATGAGATATTTGAAAAGGAAGAGTTATCGAATATTAGTTATTCGAAGAGAGATTATCGAATATCGTTTATTCGAGAAGAAGTTAATCGAATATAGGTTATTCGAAGAAGAGTTAATCAAATAGAGATTTCTCGAAGAGAGTTAATCGGCAAATTCGATTATATCGAATTCGGGAAAGTACTTATACTTTCCAGTGTTTTAAATAGAAATTTATTTATTTATAAATAAATAAGAGTTAGGTTAATTATTCACTAATAAGAATAGAAGTTATAATTAAAGTTAGATAATTCGAAAGTAGGGATTATAACGTTATCGTTATAACCAATGTTTTAAATATAGAAGTGGATTAGTAAAATTGAATCCGAGAAAGGCATAAAGAAGTTGTTAAAGATTTAAAGATAAACTTTGACCATTTCGAAGTTATAACGTTGTTCAGTTAAGGTCTGAGAGGTAATTATACCCTAACTTGAGTGACTTCCTTCTTAACTAAGAAATGGTAAGGTTTGATCGTAAAGGAGTTTTGGAAATGTTTTCCAAACGAGAATCAGAAATGTTTTCTGATAAAAGAAAAATACGAATTTAGAATATAGGGAAACAGGAGATAAGTAAATAAATGAACTAAAGAGATTTATGTTAAATGATGTTTGTTCGATATAATTTCCATTTGGAAATAATATCGTTGTTTGCACACTTGTTTTTCTTTGATGGTTAAATCACCGACTATCGAAGTTTTGACCATTTTTAACGTTGTTAATAGGGAGAGACCGGTTGGATTATTATCCATAGAACCACTCTGTATTGGCATAAGCGTCGCGAATCATATATGCCAAAGATAATTGAAGACAGAGTAAAATGCAAGGGCTATCCTGTTTACAGAATAGTGCCTTCGGTTTGTCCAGTCCCAGGACAACTTGTATGGACGAAGGTCTGACAGAGTATATCCAATGAACCGCGTAAGTTGATCTGTTCAAACGTATTCATGTTTGGTGGCGGAGGAATTCGTTTCTCTTAGCTGTATACCCGTGTTATTTTTGGATAAGTCAATTTGTGATTTGGCGGGTATGACGATGTGACATTTCTAAGTGAATGAAGATGGATGTCTGACATAGTATATCCAGACGGTCACGTACATTGATTTCTTCAACTATACCAAGAGTGGAAGCGGAGAAGGAAACTTCTTTTAGCTGACACGTAATGTATGGTTGTAGACGTCAATTAGTGATTCTGATGGATCTGACAATGTGGCATTCGAAGTGAATCTGATGTGATGATAAAGCGTAGCTTCTAGCCTCATCAACCGGTAAATGACAGAAATCGGGCAGGCAGCATGGCTAAGTCGGTCGCACCGAAGTAGGGTGTATAATCACTTATCTAGTGAATATTCATTTGTTTCTTAAATCTATCAATGCTGTCCCATATATATATGGAACGGTTGCTGATCCCAACCGTTGGTGATGTACATTCGATACACTCAAGCGAAATGAGTGGTCAGTCATGTGTGGCTGAGTTACAAGATGTTCTTGTTGAACTCCAGTGTATCGTTCCTAGAGTACACTGATCGGAAGGTGGTTCCATACCTTGTCATAGTTGGAAATCCATTACCCAATACGCGCTTGCGATTTTGATTGTATACTATATATGTAGAACGTGAGATGAAAGCGTTTCTGCTAGTTGATATCTATTTGTACATAGACATTATTATAATATCAAAAGGTTTTTGATATAAAGATATTTTGGATTCTCATAAGGGAAAAACCCGTTCCGTTCTGCGGCGTGGTCTTATGAGATATCGTTTACTTGTTTATTTACCTGTTTAAACTGTTTTACTCATACCAGTCCCATGACTGACCCGGAGTTTATTTGTTTTGTTTTCCCTAAACTCTTGGGTGCCTAATTTTGTACGGGCAGTCAAGTAGTCAGGAATTTACAGATATACTGGAAGAGCGTGGAGTAGGAGGCTTCAAGATCATATAGCTATAGTTATTTCCGCTGTGTTGTAAGTGCTGTACTCTGATAAGTGCTATTGTATACATAACTGTTATATTTCAAAGTTATGTTATCTATTATATGTTATTCGTTCCGCTGTGAGGTTCGTGTTACTCTGATGTTATGTTCTTCTTCTTCTTCTATTCTAAGTTTCTATCTTATCTATTCTCACCTTCTAATTTCTTTCATTAATTACCAGGATTTTTCGATGTTTTGGTTATCGACGTCGAGCTTACGTCGATAACCAAAGCCGCTCAAAATCCGGGTCACTACATTAAGGGTTTACTTAATAAATGAATTAAGTAAAAGTGGTTATAATTAAATGATGTTTTTTCAAATGCAAGGAATGACTTATAAAACCATATTTAATTGAATAGTAATTAGGACTTGTGATATATAGTTGATATCAGGTTTTGAGTAACAAACTTTTTTCTATCTTAAAGTTAAAAACGTTATTGAGTCAAGGTCTGAGAGGTAAATAAAATACCCCAACTTGAACGACTTCATTGTTGTCCGAGGGATGATGCTAGTTTAGAAATGGAAGTGTTGCTAGAAATTAAATTTTTATTTCCATAAGTGATGCTATAAATTTCAATTTACAATGTTTAAAAGTTAAGTATAACTGTTCGGGTTTTATAATAAACAATTTATCGGGCGACATTGTTTGGCCCTAGTATGATGTGTGGCTATATTTGTACCATTCGGTTAATTATATAGTGCAATTTTCTAAGTATTGAAAGTAGTATGGTTTTTGAATATGTTTATTCCAGCAGATAAGCATATGACTATGGTTTTCGAAGTAATTAAAACAAGAGATGTGTGAATATACTTATCCTTTGAGATGTGTGTGTGTCGTGTATATGAAATTGATACTTTAGAATTGATTAAATGTTTGAATGAAGATTTAACTAAAAGCACTAGTACAAAATATATCTGTTGCTTCTCCTCATTTGCTTATATCGTGCTTTCAACCAAAACATATACCATTATTTGCTTCAGTTTTTCTTACAACCGCAGCAAGAGCATCGATGTAAATAGTGTTATATGCTTCTGTTGCTACTCTAACAGAAGCATATAGTATTATTTGCTTCGGTTGTTCTTACAACTGTAGCTAGTGCAAGAAAGCAAATAGTGTTATTACATTGGTTGTTGGTACAATGGAAGCAAGTAATGTTATTTTCTTCCGTTGTTCTTTCAACCGAAGCAAATGCTCTAAAGCATATAGTTTTATTTATAGTGGATAATAATGTAATCATTGATAACTTATAATTAGTAGAAAAGTAATTTATGAATGGTAATTTACATTTTATAATTATTCGTGATAGTTTATATAGGTCATTATCTATAAATTATATAATTAATGATTATTACTAAATAATTAATAATTATTTATGGACAATAAGTTTATTTATATATAATAACTTATTAATTATTGTTAATTATTAATCATTAGTACATTATAGATAATATTTATCAATCATATTTAGTAGTTAGTAAATATGACTCATAATGCACAACTAATATTAAAATTTTATAATAAATTATCAATAATTGACAATATATACATTCTAATTACTATTTAATAATTAATTAATTTAATAATTACTAGTTTAATAATTAATATTATACAACTTAATCGTTAAAAACTAATAGCTAAAATTAATAATTAAAAAGTAATATTTAATATTTAATGGCTACTTCAAATGATTAATAAGTAATACTAAATTTATATAATTAGCATTAAAAAATAATATTGATTATTTAATAATTAATAATCAACATTTACTGTTAAATAATTGAAATTAAAAATTAAAAATTAAATTTGTTAATTGATAACTAAGAATGATATTTAAGCTAATATTTACTAATTTTTGATAATCAATGACCAACAAGCAATTTTTAAAAATAAAAGAAAATAAATATATAAGTAATAAAAAGAATAGGGAACTATATATTAATATAGGGAAAGTCTATAGGGACGCTAAATTTTGACACAAAATTAAACACACAAAATCTGGACCACTAGATCTTCCCATGATTTGCACCTCTCACGTAAAGACAAAAGAATCCAACGGTAAGGATTCTGTGTTTAAATTTGTGTGTTTTATTTTGTGTCCCAATAGCCGCTCCCATTAATATAAGCGGATGCAATGCGCATATATTAAGGGTGCGTTCTTAACCAACGCGAGCGGGGGTATTTGAGCGTGGCATTCGAGCGTGGTACTGTAGCGAACGGGGAATGTGTTTTTAGCTGCGAACGGGGTATTTGAGCGTGGTATCTGAACGTGGTATTTGAGCGTGGTATTTTTAAAATAACATATAAATAGATATGATTTGGCAAATACGAATACAAATACAAATACAGATACAGTTTCTAATACAGATACAAGTACAAATACAGTTATAGATACAAAGACAAATTAGCGCAGACCGGCAACAACCAACTCATCTCTAATGTTATCTCGAACTAATGACATTTCTCGGTATCCGCCTGGGTGTACACGTTCAGTGCCTCTATTCGTCGTATTTCTCATGCTATAATATTCCGCCACATACTAATCGGGGATTAGTTCAGGATCATCATCAAAAGCCATAAACTCAGGGTCACCGCTATTATATTTGCGTATGAAATTGTGTAAGGCTATTGTAGATACGACAACTTTCACTTGAGTGTTAAACCGAAATGTAGGCATCTTGTTGAGAATGGCAATTTTTTTTTTCCAAATGCCAAATGTTCTTTCGACGGCCATACGTAAACTCGAATGGTAGTAATTAAACACTTCATTGGCCGACTTTGGTTGATTCATGGTATCACGGAAATGCGGAATATGGTACCTCATATTTCGATATGGCGGTAAATATCCAGTCTGAAGTGGATAGCCCTAATCAACCAAATAATACTGTCTAGCTGGAGGGATAGGAAAGTTAGAGTTTCTATCGTTTGTAACAACATTAAAAATTCTACTATCATGTGCAGTCCCTTCCCAACCAGCCATAACATACATAAACTGTAAATCGAAATCACAAACCGCTAATATATTTTGAGTTGCAAAGCCTTTTCGTCCGATATAAGGGATAATTTTATCAGCGGGTAAATGTGCAGATACGTGTGTACCATTTATAGCGCCAATACAATTTCTGAAATACGGATAATACCGGGTTGAATTTCTGATGTGATGTGGAATAGTATTAAATTGTTGTTCTCCTGGCTTTATTACATCCACAGCGAGTAATTGAAAAGCGTTTAGGACATCATGAAAACAAACGGAAATTGTGCTACCTAATCGTTGAAATCTTTCTTGAAGTTGTCTATTTGAAAGCCCAGTAGCCATTGTCTAAATGAAAATACCAACCATTTCAACGACATAGATTTCTGGTCTAGAAGCGAGACCATGATGTTGTAGTTTTTCACATAACGCGTGGAAACATAGTCTTTTCATTCGAAAATTATTTTGACAATGGCTTTGATGACCGTTCAAAATTTCGTTGATCCAAGATAAGCCAGTGAACTCCGAAGTATTAATCCGCGTCATATGATTTCTCCTTTAATTCTGAATTAGATAAACCCCGTAGAGCTCCATCAAATCGTCTTAATCGGAGGAAGAATTGGAGTTAGACATTAATCGAATAAGCAGAAAGATTTGAAGAAATTGTTGAAGTAGTATTGTGAAAGGTGTTAAGGATAGAGTGGGTGTTTTGTAGGGAGAAAGGGAAGTTGAAAATCAAGTCGTTGGCGTCCGACTCGTCGGACGTGTCCGACGCGTCGGACGTGTCCAACGCGAACGGCTTGATTTTTAACTTCCAACAAACGTTCTATTTGGCAGTGGTAAAGGTGCTTGCGTCGGACGCGTCGGACGCCACAAAAACTCTGAGCGTGGCAAATAAAGGTTGCGAATGCACCCTAAGGGTGCGTTTGCAGTCGTTTCCTGGCACATTGGATTTTGTTGTCACGTCCGACGCGTCGGACGCGAGAACAAAATTCCACTGCCGAAAGGAAAGACTACCCCTTCACCCCTCTTCATCCACACTACACCAACCCAATTCTCTTCTAAAATTATCCTCAACCGAATTCGATTAGCAATCAGGTTTTTTTCAGTTTGTTGTTCATATTTTTTTCGTTGTTTTTTTTAATTTATTTCTAAAATATTTTGTTTTTCATTTTTCAGTATGGCAAATCGAAAATCTGCACATCACTGGTCGTTTACTGCAACACTGATTATGCTGCAATGTTCTGTTGATGCATACGGTGCTTGTGGCAGCAACAAAAAAGGTGTGCATAAAGTGATTGCAGAAAAGTTCAATGATGCCATAGAAACCATTCCGGACATCGTACCGATCGAGGAAAGAAAAATCCGAAACAAATATGATAGTCTTCGACGAGATTGGAAGAAATGGGATGCATTGATGAACAAGACTGGCGCGGATTGGGATGCTTACAAAGGAACCGTCTCTGGAAGCGATGAATGGTGGAAAGATCGTGTTAAGGTCTGTAAATTTATTTTGTTACCATTCAGTTATTGTTAGTTTCTTACAATTTTCCCTCTTACATTTTGGAATTTGGATCGGGTGTCTTGAAATATAAGAAACGTCCACTAGAAAACTTAGAGCTGATGCAACAATTATTTCGTGGGACGAATGCAACTGGTCAATCGTCGTACACTCCTGCTGCTACTGTACAACCGTCACAGACTGGCACCCCGCCATCAACACAAACCACGTTTGACAGAACATGGGAATTCACCGAGTTTTTTAATCCTTTGGATGACACGTAAAATAATCATATTCCAAACCTGAATTCGCCATCAAATCCTCCTTTGCAACAAAATCCAATTAATCCACCAAATTATGAAGCTCCAACCCAAAATCCAATGAATCCGCCAACCCAAAATCCGATGAATCCGCCCAATCAACAAACTTCACGTCAACATTTAAGAAGAAGACGTGGTGAAAGTGACGATAAAATGGCTATGCTAATTGACCTAATGACCGAGAGACAGATGAAAAAATCTCGCACGCATTCTGATAGTCCTAATACAGGTACTAGCGTGGAATCAACGGGAAGTACTACAAATTATGCAAATATGGTAGCTCGCATGCAACGTCTGGAAGCAACGGGTGAATTTGATGTTGCAGACGCACTATTATTTGTTTTGGACCCCAAAATAAATGATATGTTCGCTGCTCTATCGGATGAGATAGCGAAAATGTAACACCCCGTATTTTCTGTGAACTTAAGAATTACAAATCTGAGTATAATTAAAATATAAAATCAGAATCAAGGGAAACGGGCTGTGCCATTGCGTTCGTCTCGGAAAAATACGCGAAATAGAGTCCGAAGTTTCGTAAATCGGAGTCCATATGACCAAGTTATGGCCTCCCAAAGTTCAGAAAAAAAAATTAAACAGCACAGACCAGGTCGACTGGGGAGTCGACACTAGAGTCGACCTGCCCCCACGGGGTCGACCCTAGAGTCGACCTGCCCCAAGGGGTCGACCCTAGAGTCGACCCTAGTGTCGACCTGCCCCCAGGGGGTCGACCCTAGAGTCGACCCTAGAGTCGACCGGGGGGTCGACCTGCCTCCCGAATCTGTTTTTCTGTCTGGGTGCGTTCTGATGTATCTGGTCTCGTTTTCTGTCTAGATTCGTCTGCCTAAACCTATTTAAACAGCCCCAAACCTAGCCTTCTCTGCACACAATTCTATTCTGCTTCTTCTCTGCCTCTGTTCTAATAAAAATGAAAATGGCGTCGTTACTCTACTGGAATCAAAACTAGAAGCTAATCAACATAAACCTAAGCAATTCAATTCAAATTTGAGATAAAAGCTTCTGCAACAATTCTGCAACAACTAAAGTTCTTTCTTTAATCCAACCAAGGCAAGTACAGTTATTCTCCGCTATAAACGTTAATTTTGATTGTGACATGAATTCTAAATCTGAATCTGAGGTTATATCCGTTCTGTTCTGATTTGATTTATCTTATTCTATACCTCTTTCCTCTTTCTGTTCTATAGCCAGGCTACCACGAGCCTGAGCCAATCTCATAGGAGATTAACATACGCTAAAATGTTTGGGATAGTAAAATGAATGATGCATGAATTTTGCATGGCCAATAGGTGACTGATTTGAGGAAAGAACATGGACTGTAGCTAGAACATAAATCTGAGATGATTTGACATGTTATGTTTATAACATAAAAAGCTATTGAACATATGATTTGTGGACACAACATAAAAAGGTATATAATTGAACCTATGACTTGAGTTTGTGGCATAAAGACTATTGAACATACGACTTGAGAAGTTTGTTAATCTGTGACTGATTTAAGAAAAAGGACATAGGTTGTAAACTAGATTTAGATCTATGCATATTCTGTGAATTGGAAGAAGAGGAACCATGGTATGTTAACATATGACTTGAGATAAGGAGAATATGGTTTAGGTATAAAGATTTACATTAAAGTAGGATATCTATCAAATATGAATAATACCTAAGTAGGAGATTTTTGTCAATAGCTATATTTGGTATAATTTATATGTGAATCTTTTGTACTAGGCAAGTTGAACTAAATTGGGACATGTAAATTATGACCATATTCTGTGACATTCAAATTTAACGCAAACATGGGGTATATGAACATATTGTGAATCATGACTATTATTTATGCATGTGAACTTAGGCAAGATTTATAATTAGGCAAGATATGTTGTGAAACTTTAAGGAATGATTAAATCTGTTATATTTGCCTAATTTGCTAGTTCTGCTATATTGGCCTAATCTGCTAGTTCTGTTATATTGCTTAATCTGCTTGTTCTGCCCTACTGCCTAGTCTGCTAGATCTGTTCATCTGCCAAATCTGTCATCTGCTAATTCTGTTAAAAATGCCAACCTAAATCTGTTGAGATGCCTAATCTGTTATCTGCTAAATCTGCTAGTTGTTTAATTTGCTGAATCCGTTAAGTCGCCTAAACCTGTTATCTGCTATGTCTGTTAAGTTGATATATTCAGTCTGTTATTGACATAATCTGAATTAGCTATGAATAATTGACATGTATATTAGGCGTGGGTATAAATGGTAAATCATTAATTAATTGGCCGCAAAGATAAACATGGCTAACTCGAGGTTAGAATGAGTTTGCGGCGTAATTCTGCCCGGAACCGCCCGACATATTCCAGTGGCCGCAAACAATAGGTTCTAATGTGAGAAGTTAGTCATAACGTGCTTGAAACCCGAGGTTAGACTCAGTTTGCGACAGAAATCTACCCGGAACCAACCGGCCTAACCAGTAGCCGCAAACTGTCAGTCTAATGTGAGAGGTCTGGGCATTAATATTTAATTAATGAAAATCTGAGATAAATATGATGTCTAAACCGTGTTGGGCGAATAAGATTAAACCCACTAAACTGATGAATTTAATAAATCTGTTCTGTGAATATGTAGGCCCAATTACAAAGTTAGACAAATCTGTAAGTCTGTTAATGTAACACCCCGAATTTTAGTTAATGCTAAAATTCACTAATTACAGAATAAATAATCTCAGATGTGAGAATTGGGGGAAATGGGCTGCGTTATTGCGTTCGTCTCGGAAAAATACGCGAAATAGAGTCCGAGTTTTCGAGAATCGGAGTCCGTATGGCCAAATGAAGTTGGCAGAAAATTTAAGATAAAAACAGAATTAAATATTTAAAAATCAGATTTCGAATTGGGGCCAGCGGGGGCCAGGCGGGAAAAATTCCCGCCCTAGCCATGTCGACAGGGCTGTCGACAGGGGTGTCGACTGCCCTGTCGACTTGCCTGTCGACACAGGGTGTCGGCCCTGTTGATCTGGGTGCACCAGATCTGGTTTTTGGTTGAGTCTTGGGCTGGGTTCTAGAGATTTCCTAAATCTAACGGACCTAATCTAATCTAGGGTTAATCTAAGGGCCTAAAACACTACCTAATCCTATAAATAAGACCCCAACCCTACCCTAATTCATTCATAATTAAATCTTGTAATTAAACTATGGCAAAATGAAACTTGATCATGGCCTCCACAAATCAATGAAGAGGGTTGCAAGCTAATCACTCTCTAATCAACCTCTAATCCATTCTAAGCATCTTAATCTTCTTCATTTGGAGTGCAAATTTGCTAGTAGTGAGTTTCTATCACTTTGATGATCAATTGCTAAATTAAGTAGATGAGATATGATGAGATCTATGGTTTTGCATGAGGATTAATGGGTTTTCAAGTCATATGATATGATGTGAATATGCTAATCTATGTTTAATATTAATCCTATGTTTATGCAAGTTAAATATGTGAGTTTATGCATGTTGAATATGTAAGTTTATGCAAGTGGTTTATGCAAGTTAAGTGGTGGGTTTATGCATAATAAGTAATTGATTTTATGCATGCTAAGTAGGTGGTTTTATGCATGCTAAGTGTTTGGTATTATGCATAAATCATAATATGCAAGTTATGCATGCTTATGCAAGTATATGAATGCTTATGCAAGTTATGTATATGCTTAAATGCAAGTTTAACATGATATGCAAGTTATGCATGCTTATGCAAGTATGTGGATGCTTATGCAAGGATGTGAATGCTCATGCAAGTTATGTGTATGCTTAAATGCATGTTATGCAAGTTATGAGAATGCTTATATGCAAGTTCATATGCAAGTTTATGTGTATGATGTTATGTAAGTTATGTACATGTTGTTATGCAAGTTCATATGCAAGTTTATGTGTATGATGTTATGTAAGTTATGTACATGTTGTTATGCAAGTTCATATGTGAGACGACCCGATTTCCCGTTCTCACGGAAACAAGGTTATCTTTGGAATATAACACAGAAACATATAATAGCAGAACAGAATTAAATAAATACACCAGAATGAACAACAAAATATACTGGATAAAAGTAATCATCAGAGTTACACAGTATACAGGATCTTACTTAGTACAAATACAGTTCAGCTATACATAAATGTCTACAGCGGAAATAAACAAAATATGTACAATAGGAGCTGAACAGCATAAAAAGAAATAAATGATAGAATCCATCTTCAGCTCCAGCTATCCAGAAAGAACCAGCTAAACCTGAATACAAGGCTGCCCGTGTAGAAAAAGGGGCACCCGAGTTTGAAAGTGAAACAAACTACGAGTCAGTCATGGGACTGGTATGAGAAATCTACTCAACACATATATAATTGGCTAATCACAGGACCACGCCACTTTCGTGGAACGGGTTTACTCCATTGGATTGCCAGTGCTTTAAAACAAATCTTTCTTTTAAACATCGCTATGTTTTTTTATAAAAATGAAGCCGTTATAAGACTCAGTTCCCATCACACAATGCAACGCAACCCGGAGGATAGAGTTTTTACCTTATAACAGCCAAAATATGATTGATACGAATAAAACAAAGGCATTTGATATTATTGCTAGTGTTTATATGCTTTGAAAACAATTTCAAATCATAACTATCAATCATAGACGGCATGGGTACCATATATCATGTCGCCATATATATATATACAATCAAAACCGCACGATGTCGTATTTGGAAATTGGATTTCCGTCATGAACCAAGGCAAAAGATAGTCCTTACCGAATTCGAGACGCTCTAGCCCGTGTCTCAGGTACAGCCGCGACCATACCCTGGATCGTCAGGGCCGGTCCACACGAAGTGGATTATAATGCCTGAACAATGCGTTTCTCCACCCTTTGGGGTGTAAATGAGCCAACGAATGACTCCATCGGACCCGGATCGTCCGATCAAACCGAGGCGCCTCGCAACAGCAACAACCACATAGGTGAAAAGTATATAAATGTCAGGGCCGGTAGGTCACTGACACCACCCTAGCTAGAAAGAAAACGCACGTCCCCCCTGAGGTCCTGCTCCCGTTTCTGGTTCATACCGGGGTGTGAGGCTCGCGAATTCACGTTATACACAAAGCTACGCCACACAGGCGGTGCTTTGATCATCACCACAAGACTTTGCTTTTCAATAGAAGCCCTGATCACTGCATCTTAGCATGCCACACAGGCAATTCACAACGTGCAACTGATGGCTATCAATCACACAGAACAAATTCCAATGCCGGACACACAGTCCATTTACAAGTCCGTTCTGGGTCTGAACGAAACCGGAGGCACTAAATACCTCGCAAACCCATCGATCAACACGTACGTCTGAACGATCACCACTCATTATCCATATTTCGGGATGCCTCCCAATCAGGACCTCGGTTACCATCCAAACGAGGTGAAGATCTCCGGTCTTCGACCATCGTCTTCATCTTCGAATTTCAATCGTCGGTCGATTATTCGAAATGAGAATTAACTCGGCCTTTTCAAATAATTCACGTATATTTAGAATTTCAAATCGATTTATTTCAATGGTTAAATTATTCGACAACACCAATTGTGTTCTTTATATAATTTTCACACCAAACACATTCAACCATCAAACATCACATAAATCAAGCAAATTCAGTTTATTTCCATTCCATATCGCTTACGATATTTTATAACTATTTATCGCTATTTTTATTTATTTTAAAATAGCCATTTTATTCAAAACGACGCTTCGGGCCATAAGGCGGCCGTGGCGCTGTTTTTCTTCAGATTTGATTTACACATATCTGAAAATCTAACCGTTGGATCTTCACAAAATTTACATCATTAGAAAGGTCTTTTCAAAACGAATCCAACGGTTCCAGTTTCGGGAAAATCCGACGGTCGGATCTCCCGGTACAATCGTTTGAATTTTCGATTTCAAAATACGAACTGCAGCGTCGTTATTCGATTAAATATATAATTATATTTATATATATATAAATATAATCGCTTCTGGCGCTGTTTTTCTTCAGATTTGAATTAAACATTCCAGACAATCCAACCGTTGGATTTTAACAAGGTTGGTGCCGTTGGAAAGATTATTCCAAGGCGAACCCGACGGTTGAGGTTTCGGGAAAATCCAATGGTCGGATTTCCCGTACTAGTCGTTTGAAATCACGGTTTCAAAATACGAACTGCACGGCCTCGTTTCGTTTTATTTTTATTTATATATTTATATAAATATAGTTCATTCAATGATTTCAATATCGTTTTCACTTCAAAAAAATTTCTAACACCTTAAATTTTGGAAAAATTTCGCCATAACCTCTCCTGCACCGGGAGCATCGGGAAATCGCAAATAGCGTTCCCGGTCCTTCTAATCTCAAAAAGAAAAAGAAGAAGCCAAGCGGCTAGCCAACAGGCTCAAAATCATCACCCAAACAAATCAGTAAATGTGTACCTATTTGTCGGGCACAAAATTTTATTCCTCTTCTCTAGCCCCTTTGCTATAACCTGTTCAATGAATATGCATGTACATATATATACAGTTCTTATCATTTATCAATTTCTATTCGACTTCATATTTGATTTCTATTTGGTTTAAAAACTCCATTCATTCTAATGTTACATAAATAGGTGCAAATCATTTCATTAGCTAATTAATGAATATTTCATCTCATATATGTTTATTTTGAACAAGTGGCTATTTTTAACACTTCACATTTCAACGATTTATGCATACAATAAAAATGTGATTTTTATTGTAAGACGATTCATTTCAAAACACTATTTTTCTATATAGTTCATATAGTCGATAAAAGGTGATTTTTATTATCAAACAATTTATTTCAAAATATGAATACCATTCAACACATGAATTTCTAAACAACGAATGAATATCAATTCAACCCATGAATGTTTTCAATAGTTTTATATATAGATAAAAATGTGATTTTTATTATCAAACAATTTATTTCAAAATATGAATACCATTCAACACATGAATTTCTAAACAACGAATGAATATCAATTCAACACATGAATGTTTTCTATAGTTTCTATATATAGATAAAAATGTGATTTTTATTATCAAACAATTTATTTCAAAATATGAATACCATTCAACACATGAATTTCTAAACAACGAATGAATATCAATTCAACACATGAATGTTTTCAATAGTTTTTATATATAGATAAAAATGTGATTTTTATTATCGAACAATTTATTTCAAAATATGAATACCATTCAACACATGAATTTCTAAACAACGAATGAATATCAATTCAACACATGAATGTTTTCTATACAATGAATAAATATAGTTTAAGCATATGAAAATAATTCAAACACACAAATATTATTCAAAATTTCGGCAGCATAACGGCAGGGTAGTTACACCGGCACCGTCCCTAGTACGGCTCCTCGCTCTACCTTAAAACCTCGCGGTTTTTGACAATGGGAATCATGCATCAAGTTCGCACGCAGGCGGCATGTATATATTTATTTCATTTCCACAAACTAATCCTAAGTGGTTTCAACCAAATATTTCACAACCACAAACGGGTATTTTTCAACCACAATCAACCAATATCCATCACAAACAATCCCAAACAATCATTCAATTTTCACAACAATTTCAACCAATAAATATCGTCCATGGTTTGTGGACGAGGGGGCGTATATATATATATATATATATATATATATATATATATATTTTTATATATAGCAATTTATATATAGCTATTCACTTTCATTTTCAACACATATATAATTTTATTTTAAATCAGAAATCTCACCAATAGCTATCCAACTGCACGACACTTCACTTATAGAAATCTTCGCCTTTTGTCGCTTTCGCCCGTATTCTCTACATATGTAAAAATAGAATTTTTACTATGCTATTCAATATATAAAAATCGAATTTTGACTTCGCTATTCAATATATAAAAATATGTTTTTTACTTCGACTTTCAACATATAAAAATATGATTTTTACTTCGACTTTCAACATATAAAAATATGATTTTTACTTCGACTTTCAACATATAAAAATATGATTTTTACTTCGACTTTCAACATATAAAAATATGATTTTTACTTCGACTTTCAACATATAAAAATATGATTTTTTACTTCGCTTTTAAAATCAGTTTTTCCTTGCTTTTAAAATCAGTTTTTATCTTGCTTTTAAAAATCAGTTTTCTTTGCTTTTAAAAATCAGTTTTCTTTGCTTTTAAAAAAATAAAAACCAGTTTAAAAATTCTTTTATAAAAATCTGTTTTATTTCTTTTAAAACTTTCAGTTTTAAACTTTTTTTTTTCTTTTTTCCCACGAATTAAAATAAAAATAGCATACAATAAAAATGCTTACAGTATAACGAAGAAAGGGGGGGAAGATGATGGCCAGGCTCGCGGCAGGAGATCGGCACGGTGGCTAGGGTTTCGAACAGGAGGCGGCAGAAGGCGGGCGGTGGCGTCGCTGCTTCGGGGGCTGCTCGATGTCAGGGTCTTCGATCGAGGGAGGGAGGACAGGCAGAGTGGACGGAGGGGCGGCGATGCTTCGGGGTTCGATCGATTTGCTCGCGACGGAGGGAGGAGCGGTCGGTCTCCGACGAGGGTTTTTCTTCTTTTTTTTTTTTTTATTTCTGAAGAATGAAATATGATTGAACAGGGGGGGGCAGGAGGAAGAATAAAGGGAGGGAGGGAAGAGTACTTTTTTTTATTTATTTATTATTTAATTATTATATTTAGCAAAGAGTTGACCTTTTACGTACGACCTCTAAACGAGGCCCACCGCCTGTCGCCCATAGCGTTTTACCCCCATTCCGAACACAATGGGATATACATCGCAAGCTGATTTGCTTGTTACAATCAGTTTCCTTTGAATTTACATTTAAATCACTATATTGAATTTTAAACGTACATTTCAAATTACCGGGGTCACATACTAACTAGAAAAATTCCAGAAAAATAATTTCTAGCTTCGTATTGACGATACGGTCCTAACAAAACTAGTTTCGTCGAATTCTGAGACCGTTTGCAAAATGGCCAATTTCCAGTCGATTAAATTCAACAAAAACTGGTCAAACGCGTTTTCCTTTGCCACGCTCACATATTGATTCGAAAAATTATGAAATTTGAAACCTAGCAATAACTTGACACTGCGGATCCAATAAAAGTGGTTTCGTCGAAATCCGAGGTCATTTGCAAAATGTCCATTTTTAAGGGCCTGAATTCCATAGCGACTATTCAGAATTTTCAACTGGCCATATCCTTTGATTCCCGCTATCAAATTTCGATTGGCCGGATTCGTTAGAAAGATATAATCAATTAGATTCCATTATTTTTGGTTTCACTAAAATTCGGATTGGTTTGCACCCGGTATATTCAATTGAAGTTAGAAATCGAATTATCGAACTACCGCGCCATTTTCAATTCTATATATAATTATAATTAATTATATTCGTTTTCAAATGTCGATTCCAACTCAGTTTTCATCGCCATTATTTAAAATATTTATTTTAAATATTTAAAATCCATTATTTTAGCCAATTAAAAAATTTTAAATTAGTTCAGATTTTCTGGGTCGTTACAATATGCAAGTTTATGTGTATGATGTTATGTAAGTTATGTACATGTTGTTATGCAAATTCATATGCAAGTTTATGTGTATGATGTTATGTAAGTTATGTGCATATTGTTATGCAAATTCATATGCAAGTTATGTGTATGATATTATGCAAGTTATGTGCATGATGCTATGTAAGTTATGTGTATGTTGATATGCAAGTTATGTTTATAATATTATGCAAGTTATGTGTATGATGTTATGCAAGTTAACATGTAACATGTTGTGCAAGTTCACACCTTTAAGACACATGCAAGTTCACCTTTGTATAACCTATGAACACTTATGCAAGTCGCCTTTATACATGACATATGTATGTTCATACAAGTTGGGTTATTTAGTAATGCTAGTTGGGTTAATGTCATTATGTAAGTGGACACCTTTTTAACCCATGTCAATGCTAATAAGTGAAACCCATGTTATTTGTGAAAGAATCTTCTCTTGGAAATATGTCGTGTTAGCATAAGTACGTGGGGGAAACGATGGGGTTAATAGACATGTTAATGAATGGTGTGAAATGGTTATGATTAAGCATACCATAAAATGAATAAGCATAAGTGGGAATTTACCTATTGAGTTAGGTCTACCCCATGGGAATTTACCTATTGAGTTAGGTCTACCCATGTTATGGAATTGGGAATTTACCTATTAAGTTAGGTCTACCCATATTCTTGTAAATGTGAATATTAATTAGGGATAAGTAATAAATATGGGGGTGATTACTTAGGGGTAATTAATCGACTAAGACACGAGGTTGGACTCATTTGTAGTGTAAAACTGCCCGGACCCAACCGGCTTAACCAGTTGCTACAAATGTTAGCCCAATGTGAGAGGTCTTAGGCACAAACTAAATACGTGATTAACGTAAAGACACGAGGTTAGACTCGGTTATGACGTAAGGCTGCCCGGACCCAACCGGCTTAACCAGCGGTCATAAAAGATAGTCTAATGTGAGAGGTCTTTATGAGGATCACGGTCTTAATTAATTAAGAAACACTTAACCAAATTAGCATGTAGTGGGACATGAGGGTTAAGTGGGTGCCTTGGGTGGCATGTAGTAACTAGTGGGGGTGCCTCGGGTGGCATGAGGAAACTAGTGGGTTGCCTTGGATGGCAATAGAAAATACGATTAGAATACTTAACCAAAGTGGAACATGTAATTAAAACATGGGTGAAGGGTTAAGTAAGTGCTTTGGGTGGCATGTGGAAATCTAGTGGGTGCCCTAAGTGGCAATTGAAATATGATTGATAACTTAACCAAATCTTAACATGTAAGTGGGCATGACTATATAAGGGGTTAAGTGGGATGCACTAGATAAAAGTAGCAAGCTTAAGTAGTAGCTTGTGGGGGCCCATTTCAACCAATATCCCAAACGTATCTTTGTGGGCTCGACTCTAGTCGAGTGACGGGACACGCATATTGGGCTTGACTATAAGAGGCCAAACCGGGTTAGCGGTGGCAACGCGGGACAACGGGTTTCATATGCGTGTGTGGACCCCGGGCTGGTTGGTAAGTCGTTGTTGCATCATGTAGATATAAAGCCGTGCACCGTTGATATTATCAGGTGGCCACGTTGGGGAATGATACACCCCATTCGTGGGACCTGCACGGGTATCTACGTAGGGGAGCCGATCGCTTGGGGAGTAGTGGGTACACCTATGTAGTCAGATGGGGGTACACAAAACTACTAAATTACTAAGTACACTTAGGGGGATCAACCTTTTAAGTAGGAATGACTGGTGTGGTGCAGTGTAGTAATTATCCTTGGGTGGGTGGATGCGTCTTTACGGTTATCTTAGTTTATCCTAAGTCTACCAAGCTGCTTAGTGTAGCCATTCATCCCCAGACGTCACCGTATATCAAGCTTATGTCTTCTTTGGTTACTTTAATGATTGTATTGTTAAAGTTATAGGACTCACTCAGACTTATGTCTGACCCCGTTGTTTTTATCTTTTTTTCCCAACCCTCAGGTTATCAGAGTAGGCCCAGTAAGAGTGGGCTTTGATCAGGCTGCTATATTCTCTTTTGGAGCTTGGACCATAGGTGTAGAGCTCGGCTTACCCTTTCTTTATGGCTATCAGTTCATGTATTGGGATTATGTACTTTTGTTTATCAGGATGGATATTTTGGACTTGACTTTTATTTGGTTTTGTGATGTAACCAAACATGTTTTACTTTCCGCTGCAATGAAATGATGTTTTGAAATTTTCAAGTATTACTTATATCTGTCTTGTTGTAATTTTTCTGTTCTATATTCACTTAAAAATACTCCACCGATGTTATGGCATTCCCTTAGAGAGTGACCATAGCAGGTGTGGGGTGTTACACGTGGTATCAGAGCAAAGGTTACCAGAACAGATAAAATTTTTAGAAAACTATTTTTCTAAAAACATTTTTGGAAGAAATATTTTCAAAAACATGTCTTTAAAGAGAAAAGTTTTCGAAAGAAAAGCATAATCCCCGATAGCCATATCTTTATCTTTCGAATTCTCCGTTTTGAATCTTTCCTTTTTCGTCTCAGCATGGCTGAAGATCTTTATCTTCCGGACGGTGTAGCGGTACCAGTATGGTATAGGAGGTTGTTAGAGGCTAGGGCCACCGCTGCAGGTCCAGCAAATGTTCCTCCTCCACCCGTTGTACTCGTTCCTCCTCGCGCGGATACTTTTGCTATGACTTGTAGGAAGTTTAAGGCTATGGGAGGAAAACCTTTTGTGGGAGCTAGGGATTGGCTTAATGAGACGGAAGAATTGATGGAAATCTGGGAAGTGGAAGAGGGAAAGAAAGTCAGGTTAGCCGCTTGGTTAATGGAAGGAGAGGCCTCGTTCTGGTGGGAGGTCACTAATGGAGAACGCCCTGTTGATTCTTGGATGGATTTCAGGCAAAGGTTTGAGGCAAAGTTTCTCTCAAAAGCGGAAGAAAATATGCACGTGGAAAGGTTCTTGAACTTAAAGCAAGGGAACTTGTCGGTGAAAGAATATGTTAACAAGTTTAATCAGTTAGAGAGATTCAACATGGACTCGGTAAACACACCGGAAGAGAAAGCTTTGAGGTTCGTTAAAGGCTTGAATGAACCGATGCACGGATTGGCTATGTCTCACATCCCTATGGGGGCCACTTTCGAGAAGCTAGTGGACATGGCACTTATGCATGAGGAAGAGAAGGGTCCCAATGCTAATAAAGCACCCGAGAAGAATGAAGATCAGAAGAAACCTCAACAACAAAATAAGGGTGGGAAAGGTAACGGTGGCAAGGGAAAGAAGAAGTGCTTCAACTGTGGGACACTAGGCCACCTAAGCAAGGATTGTCGCAAGAAGAGGAAGGCTGGCTGCTTCCACTGTGACGAAGCAGGACATCTAGTGAAGGACTGCCCTAAGAAAGGGCAAAGGACGGGATCTACCTCAGGAGGACAGGTGCAAGTTCTTTAGGCACCAACTCAGGCAAGGGGGCAAGCTCAGGCTCTCGCGGTTCGACCGATTCAGAAAAGAGGTAGAACTATTTCCGTGGAAAGTTTAGTTTTTCCTGTTTGATTATCCTGTCCGTACTTTATTTGATTTTGACGCATCGAGTTCGTTTATTTCATTATTGTTGAGTCACTGCACTGAGACACCAGTTAGTAGATGATCCCTTAGTTGTTTCAAACCCAATTGGGGCTCCATGATGTGTTTGGGTTTGAAAGTTTCTATACTTAGCGTTGAGTTTAGATGTGATGCTTTTTGGGCTTCACGGGCTATGGGTTAGTTTTAGGCATGGACTGGTTATCCAGTAATGGTGCCGTTCTTATTGTAGAAGGAGAGTTGTTAGGCTTATGACCCTCTAGGGTAACACTCTCGAGATCTCTTGTAATCCCATGGAATCTGTTATGCTAAGTTATCTAGAATCGCTTGACACGTCGGTCAAGAGTTTGCGATCTGTTAGAATGGTCCGGGAATACTCGGAAGTGTTTGAGGAGGTGAAGGGCTTACCTCCGGAGCGGAAGATTGACTTCCCAATATATCTGGTAGACAATGCCAAACCAGTGTCTTGGCCAGTGTGCCATGTGGCTCCTCGTGAGAGGAGGGAACTCCATAAGCAAGTAGGCAATTTGCTTGAGAAGGGGTTTAGAAGACGAAGTATATCGGAGTAGGGTGCTCCGGTAGTCTTTGCCACGAAGGCGGATGGGTCCCTCAGACTTTGTGTAGGCTAAAGAGAGCTAAATAAACTCACAAAGAAGAATAGACACCCATTGTCAAGGATTGATGATCTCTTTGATCAGTTAGTGGGCGCCTCAGTATTTTCGTAGTTGGACTTAGCCACGAGGTTTCGTCAGATGAGAGTGACTGAGGATAGTATAGAGAAGACTACCTTTAGGACTCCGGATGGTTTTTGTGAGTGGCTGGAGATGCCATTTGGTTTGACGAACGCCCCCGCATATGATGAGAAGGGTGTTCAGGGAGTACCTAAATAAGTTCGTGATGGTCTTTGTAAATGACATCTTGGTCTTTTCTAGGAGCGAAATAAGTTTTCGTATGTGCTCAATAGGATGAGCAAAGCCAGTTATGGGATAAACGGTGGTTTTGGAGCGAGACTGACAAGGACATCCAGAGTTGGACAAGGGCTTAATTATTTAGCCGTTTTTACTAGTATCATCTCACGTAGGTCGTCTGAATTCGAAGGAGGTATCCCTTGGGTGTTTGTCTGATATTGGTCTAGGCCTTTGGGGCTTGCATTTGGGGGATGTCGAGTTCGACTAAGGTGGTCTGCGTGAGAGATGGATAGTTGTGACGATTTTGCATGGGAGAATATCCTGATTTTCTCTAGAAGTGGAGGAAAGCATGCCTTACATCTCAGAGAAGTGTTGGAGACTCTTCGAGCACATAATCTTAAAGCTAAATTCTCTAAATGTCATTTTTGGAGAAGAGAAGTGCGATTCTTAGGGCATGTGGTCTCTAAGAAAGGGATAGCTGTGGATCCCGCAAAGATAGTATCTATCCAGGATTGGAAAGTTCCTAGGAATGCTACCAAAGTAAGAAGTTTCTTGGGGTTGGCAGGATATTATAGGAAGTTCATCAAAGACTTCGCGAAGATATCAGCCTCATTAACCCGCTTGACGAAGAAGAATCTGGTTTTCTTAGGGGACGGGATGTACCAAGACATGAAGCGAGTTTTCTTTTTGGGCCGGTATGAAGAAAGACATTGCCGAGTATGTCGCTAGATGCTTGGTGAAAGCGGAGCAAAAGAAACCAAGTGGGTTGCTTCACCCATTGGAAGTTCCGCTAAGGAAGTGGGATAGTGTCTCGAAGGATTACCGAAATCAAGGAAGGGTAATACGGGGATTTGGGTTTTGGTAGATAGACTTACTAAGTGTGCCCATTTCATACCCGTGAAGAGCAAGAGGACTATTCCATGTCTAGCTTCAGTTTACATTCGAGAGATTATTAGATTACATGATGTACCTTCCAGTATAGTGAGCGATCGAGATCCTATCTTCACTAAAGAGTTTTGGAAAAGTTTGCAAGAGGCGGTAGAGACTCAGTTGTATTTGAGTACCGCATATCATCCTCAGATAGACGGCCAGACCGAGAGGGTGAATCGTGTTTTAGAAGACCTTTTGAGACTATGTATCTTGGATTTAGGAGGTACATGGGAAGAGCATCTTCCATTGGTGGGGTTGCCCGACAGACTTAGTGGTGTACATGATGTATTCCATGTGAGGAAGGGCCTACATAAGATCGTAGAGGCGTTAGAGCCAAGCTTGCTTAAAGAAGTAAAGTAGAGCGTGATGTGATTATTCGACGAGCTCCTACCCGCATCCTTGGGTCAGAGATTAGGGAGTTGAGAAACAGAGAGGTTCGACAAGTCAAAATGAAAAAGGAGAAAAAGTGAGAGCAATGCTACTTGGGAGACAGAAGCGAAGATGCGTTCGTTATGCCCATCTCTTTTTGAGGGTATGTACTTTAGACGTCTCCTTTATCGGTTGTCTAGTGCTTATCTTATCCTTAGTATGTCCTCTCATTAGTACCTTTGACCTTTAGATAGGGTAAACCTATGGTTGAAACATGTGTTTGAGACATGTTATGGTTGATGGATGCAAGTGGATGCAAGTGTTTGCTAGTGGTTGCTCGTGGATGCATATACACACACTCTAGGCACTAGATCGGCTCAATCACTTCATATTGCATATTGCATAAAAATTGTATGTAGGAAGCTATATTTATGGATGTATAATGATTGTGTTATCATATGGATGATGCATTTTGGTGAATGATTGTGCACTCATATAGATATTGTATGTGTCGATAGGGTTATCTCGCATACATATTGGATGCATGGCACTATCATGGTTTGCATATGTTCGTACATTTGATAGGGAACATATACACACACTTTTCGCATATGCTCATACATCATTAGAAATTGTTTTAAGGACAATGGACGCCCGTGTTTGATGGATTGAGTAGATGGTTGTTTGATAGGATATGCATTCTCCTTAGCTTAGGGATTTCGGGGACGAAATCCTTTAAGGAGGGGAGAATGTAACACCCCGAATTTTAGTTAATGCTAAAATTCACTAATTACAGAATAAATAATCTCAGATGTGAGAATTGGGGGAAATGGGCTGCGTTATTGCGTTCGTCTCGGAAAAATACGCGAAATAGAGTCCGAGTTTTTGAGAATCGGAGTCCGTATGGCCCAGTTATGGCCCAATGAAGTTGGCAGAAAATTTAAGATAAAAACAGAATTAAATATTTAAAAATCAGATTTCGAATTGGGGCCAGCGGGGGCCAGGCGGGAAAAATTCCCGCCCTAGCCATGTCGACAGGGCTGTCGACAGGGGTGTCGACTGCCCTGTCGACTTGCCTGTCGACACAGGGTGTCGGCCCTGTTGATCTGGGTGCACCAGATCTGGTTTTTGGTTGAGTCTTGGGCTGGGTTCTAGAGATTTCCTAAATCTAACGGACCTAATCTAATCTAGGGTTAATCTAAGGGCCTAAAACACTACCTAATCCTATAAATAAAACCCCAACCCTACCCTAATTCATTCATAATTAAATCTTGTAATTAAACTATGGCAAAATGAAACTTGATCATGGCCTCCACAAATCAATGAAGAGGGTTGCAAGCTAATCACTCTCTAATCAACCTCTAATCCATTCTAAGCATCTTAATCTTCTTCATTTGGAGTGCAAATTTGCTAGTAGTGAGTTTCTATCACTTTGATGATCAATTGCTAAATTAAGTAGATGAGATATGATGAGATCTATGGTTTTGCATGAGGATTAATGGGTTTTCAAGTCATATGATATGATGTGAATATGCTAATCTATGTTTAATATTAATCCTATGTTTATGCAAGTTAAATATGTGAGTTTATGCATGTTGAATATGTAAGTTTATGCAAGTGGTTTATGCAAGTTAAGTGGTGGGTTTATGCATAATAAGTAATTAATTTTATGCATGCTAAGTAAGTGGTTTTATGCATGCTAAGTGTTTGGTATTATGCATAAATCATAATATGCAAGTTATGCATGCTTATGCAAGTATATGAATGCTTATGCAAGTTATGTATATGCTTAAATGCAAGTTTAACATGATATGCAAGTTATGCATGCTTATGCAAGTATGTGGATGCTTATGCAAGGATGTGAATGCTCATGCAAGTTATGTGTATGCTTAAATGCATGTTATGCAAGTTATGAGAATACTTATATGCAAGTTCATATGCAAGTTTATGTGTATGATGTTATGTAAGTTATGTACATGTTGTTATGCAAGTTCATATGCAAGTTTATGTGTATGATGTTATGTAAGTTATGTACATGTTGTTATGCAAGTTCATATGCAAGTTTATATGTATGATGTTATGTAAGTTATGTACATGTTGTTATGCAAATTCATATGCAAGTTTATGTGTATGATGTTATGTAAGTTATGTGCATATTGTTATGCAAATTCATATGCAAGTTATGTGTATGATATTATGCAAGTTATGTGCATGATGCTATGTAAGTTATGTGTATGTTGATATGCAAGTTATGTTTATAATATTATGCAAGTTATGTGTATGATGTTATGCAAGTTAACATGTAACATGTTGTGCAAGTTCACACCTTTAAGACACATGCAAGTTCACCTTTGTATAACCTATGAACACTTATGCAAGTCGCCTTTATACATGACATATGTATGTTCATACAAGTTGGGTTATTTAGTAATGCTAGTTGGGTTAATGTCATTATGTAAGTGGACACCTTTTTAACCCATGTCAATGCTAATAAGTGAAACCCATGTTATTTGTGAAAGAATCTTCTCTTGGAAATATGTCGTGTTAGCATAAGTACGTGGGGGAAACGATGAGGTTAATAGACATGTTAATGAATGGTGTGAAATGGTTATGATTAAGCATACCATAAAATGAATAAGCATAAGTGGGAATTTACCTATTGAGTTAGGTCTACCCCATGGGAATTTACCTATTGAGTTAGGTCTACCCATGTTATGGAATTGGGAATTTACCTATTAAGTTAGGTCTACCCATATTCTTGTAAATGTGAATATTAATTAGGGATAAGTAATAAATATGGGGGTGATTACTTAGGGGTAATTAATCGACTAAGACACGAGGTTGGACTCATTTGTAGTGTAAAACTGCCCGGACCCAACCGGCTTAACCAGTTGCTACAAATGTTAGCCCAATGTGAGAGGTCTTAGGCACAAACTAAATACGTGATTAACGTAAAGACACGAGGTTAGACTCGGTTATGACGTAAGGCTGCCCGGACCCAACCGGCTTAACCAGCGGTCATAAAAGATAGTCTAATGTGAGAGGTCTTTATGAGGATCACGGTCTTAATTAATTAAGAAACACTTAACCAAATTAGCATGTAGTGGGACATGAGGGTTAAGTGGGTGCCTTGGGTGGCATGTAGTAACTAGTGGGGGTGCCTCGGGTGGCATGAGGAAACTAGTGGGTTGCCTTGGATGGCAATAGAAAATACGATTAGAATACTTAACCAAAGTGGAACATGTAATTAAAACATGGGTGAAGGGTTAAGTAAGTGCTTTGGGTGGCATGTGGAAATCTAGTGGGTGCCCTAAGTGGCAATTGAAATATGATTGATAACTTAACCAAATCTTAACATGTAAGTGGGCATGACTATATAAGGGGTTAAGTGGGATGCACTAGATAAAAGTAGCAAGCTTAAGTAGTAGCTTGTGGGGGCCCATTTCAACCAATATCCCAAACGTATCTTTGTGGGCTCGACTCTAGTCGAGTGACGGGACACGCATATTGGGCTTGACTATAAGAGGCCAAACCGGGTTAGCGGTGGCAACGCGGGACAACGGGTTTCATATGCGTGTGTGGACCCCGGGCTGGTTGGTAAGTCGTTGTTGCATCGTGTAGATATAAAGCCGTGCACCGTTGATATTATCAGGTGGCCACGTTGGGGAATGATACACCCCATTCGTGGGACCTGCACGGGTATCTACGTAGGGGAGCCGATCGCTTGGGGAGTAGTGGGTACACCTATGTAGTCAGATGGGGGTACACGAAACTACTAAATTACTAAGTACACTTAGGGGGATCAACCTTTTAAGTAGGAATGACTGGTGTGGTGCAGTGTAGTAATTATCCTTGGGTGGGTGGATGCGTCTTTACGGTTATCTTAGTTTATCCTAAGTCTACCAAGCTGCTTAGTGTAGCCATTCATCCCCAGACGTCACCGTATATCAAGCTTATGTCTTCTTTGGTTACTTTAATGATTGTATTGTTAAAGTTATAGGACTCACTCAGACTTATGTCTGACCCCGTTGTTTTTATCTTTTTTCCCCAACCCTCAGGTTATCAGAGTAGGCCCAGTAAGAGTGGGCTTTGATCAGGCTGCTATATTCTCTTTTGGAGCTTGGACCATAGGTGTAGAGCTCGGCTTACCCTTTCTTTATGGCTATCAGTTCATGTATTGGGATTATGTACTTTTGTTTATCAGGATGGATATTTTGGACTTGACTTTTATTTGGTTTTGTGATGTAACCAAACATGTTTTACTTTCCGCTGCAATGAAATGATGTTTTGAAATTTTCAAGTATTACTTATATCTGTCTTGTTGTAATTTTTCTGTTCTATATTCACTTAAAAATACTCCACCGATGTTATGGCATTCCCTTAGAGAGTGACCATAGCGGGTGTGGGGTGTTACAGTTAATCTGTAACTGGTTAATCGGTAAGTCTGTTAAATCTGTATATCTGATCCGTTAGTCTGAAAACTTGTCTGTGAACTAGTTGATCTGAATTCTGTATGTTTGAACTTGTAAACAAGTTAATCTGAAATCTGTTAGTCTGGGGACACAAGGTTAGGAGGGGAATTACTTGTGCCATCTGTTGTTTGGGACCCATATTAGTCAATAACCCTTTCTGGTATCAAAACTTTGACCCAACAGTAGGTAGGGTCCGGGCACGCTTACTGAACTAATTATAAGTGGTTCATTCTGATAATGGCGAGGGGTGTTGATGGTGCGTTCCAACCGGGTCATGTGCGTGCATGGATCCCGGTCTGCCTCTGAGGATGTAAGACGCCGTGACATCTGTAAATAGGTCTGTGCCAATTGGTTGTCACTTTAGGGAGTGATACACCCTACTGTGGGGCCGACACAGGATATTTATGTATTAAGGAGCCGATCGCTTGGGGTAGGGTTTTTAGGGTACACTTAGTTCTGTCTGTTTGTGTTGGTACCGTCTGTTTCTGTTGGGTGGTAACACCTGTCTGTTTATGCGTGGTACCGTCTGTTCGGTTGGTAAAGGCCCATTACTAGTGTACACCTAATTCTACATTCTGTTTCCGTAGGGATTAATCTGTTTCTGCTTCTGTCTGTTTCTGATCGGGTAGTAAAGGCCCATTATTAGCATTCTGTTTCTGTTAAATTATTCTGTACCCGTTCCTGCTTCAATTTAGACATTAGGGTGACACCTAATTCTGTTATACTAGTATTAGTGCAGAGAAGTGTAAAGCAATAGTTTATGTCATTCTGTTCTTCTGTTATATCTGCTACACCTGTTACAGTTATCTCTCATCCAGTTTTATGTTCATGTCATATTATTATTATCTGTTCATATGCTGAAAGTCACTGGACTTGCCAGACTTTTTGTCTGACCCTTGTTGTTTCGCCTCCTTTCTTCCGTTTCCCCCCCAGGTTATCCAAGGAGGGAATACTTTAGCTTGATCCGGATTTCTCTTTGCTTGAAATACTTAAAGTATGGCTTGGCTCTGAATAGCTTCCGTTCTATGGGGATTATGATTTTAAACCATGCATTTTGAAGGCTTTTGTACAAGACTGATATTTTGTACTTGAATTCTGAGATTTGAAAGGATGTAACCATATTGATTTCTGTTTCCGCTGTAATAAAGTTAAAAAATTTCATGTACTGTTTTATCTATCTTGTAAGTTTCTGTTCTGTTTACTAAAATGCTCCACTAAAGTTAAGGCATTCCCTTTGTGAGTGACCTTAATGGAGGTGGGGTGTTACACTTGGTATCAGAGCTAAAGGTTACCAGATTAGATAAAAGTTTTTGAAAGCTATTTCCAAAAAGGTTTTAAAAGGAAGTATTTTCAAAAATAAAGCTTATTTTGAAAAACATAATCCCCGAGAACCATATATCTTTCTTTCAGTCCTTTTTGTATTGAACCTTTCCTTTTTCGTTTCAGCATGTCTGAAGCATCTGAGATACCAGAGGGTGTTCATGTACCCGATTGGTTTCGTCAATATCTTGAGGCTAGGACCACCGCTGCAGGTCCAGCAAATGATCCCCCTCCCCCACCCCCTCCTCGTGCAATTGCTTTCTCAAAGATCTGTAGAGATTTTAGGGCCATGGGTGGGAAGGATTTCAAAGGAACTGAATCATTCGTAGAAGCGAGGAATTGGCTCAAAGAAACTGAGGATCTATTCGTTATTTTCGAGGTGGACGATAGGCAGAAGGTACAGTTGGCGGTATGGCTGCTCAAAGACGAAGCTTCCTACTGGTGGGAAGTCACTAACGCCGAGAGGCTGGTTGAGACATGGATGGATTTCAGAACAAGGTTTGAGACAAAATTTCTCTCGCAAGCTGAACAGAGTTTACAATTGGAGAAGTTCTTATCTCTTAAGCAAGGAAGTATTACGGTCAAGGAATACGTCAACCAGTTCAACTAACTAGCTAGGTTCGGGTTGGATTTAGTCAACACTCAGCATAAAAAGGCTCTCTGTTTTGTTAAATGATTGAACGAGCCACTGCACAGCCTAGCTATGACCCATGTACCCATGGGAGCGACTTACGAGAAATTGGTGGACATGGCACTACTGCACGAGGAAGACAAGGGCCCGAAAGAGACAAAGAAGGAAGAACCACAGAATAAGAAAGCGGGGCCCAAAAAGGAAACACAAAGGAAGGATGAGAAGTCTGAAGATAAGAAGGGGAAAAAGTGCTTTACTTGTGGAAGCTCGACTCATCTGAACAAGGATTGCAGAAAAAGGAAGGGCGCTTGCTTCAATTGTGGGGAGATGGGACACTTCACTAGGGACTGCCCGAAGAAACGAGGACAAGGAAGGCAGGCGAACACTCTTGAGGCTAGTGGCTAGGATAGAAATAGGAAAATTTCTATAGTAGGTTTAATTTCTTTATCTGATTATGGAGTTAAGACTTTTTCTGATTCTGGTATTTTGATTTTGTAATCGATACTCTGCACTTTAATACTAGTATTATTTCTGAATTCCGCTGTAGACTCAGACCCATAAGGATTATGGCTCATCTGTTTGAGATTGGGGTTTGAGGGATATCTGTGTTAGGCGTCAAATATGACGCATATATTCTGAGTTTTTGTGGGATATGATTTTATCATGCTTAGCTTCCGAAGAATCATTAAGGAACCTGATCTGTACCAGTAGTCTGTAAAAATCTGAATACTTCTGATAAGATTTCCAGTTTTGACATTGTCTAAAGAGGGTAACCCTCTGGGTGTCAATCTGATGTTGATTTCGGTCTTCGCGGTTGATACTTAGGGGAATTATTTTCTCAACCAATGTCTAATGGGAACCAAGTCTTTGACTTATCTGTACTCGCTTCCATCATTCGACTGTATCCTATCGATCGAATCTTCGAACTTTAGGTAGAAACTAATGGGTGTAAACATGTGTTTGAGACATGTTATGTTTGATGGTTGCAAGTGGATGAAAGTGGTTGCTAGTGGTTGCTCGTGGACGCATATACACACACTAGGCACTAGATCGGCTCGAAAACACTCTTATACTGCATACGGATGTGTGAGCATTTTAAATTTTTATGGATGCAAAATGGTTGAATCGGCACATGGATGTTGCATATGAGTGGATGGTTGTGCACTCATATAGAAATGATATGTATCAAATAGGAAAATTGCATACATATTGGACTCATGGCACTGACATAATTCGCATTAAGGAGGTCAACTGAATCAGTAGACCGCCTGATCTTTGCATTAGATAAGGAACATATACACACACTTTTGCAAATGTTCATACAGCACTAGAAATTTCTAAGGACAATGGATGCTTGTGGATGGTGACTGAGTAGATGAGTGATTGGATGGTAGGACACATTCTTCTTAACTTGAAGATTTCGGGGACGAAATCCTTTAAGGAGGGGAGAATGTAACACTCCGTATATTCTGTGAACATAAGAATTACAAATCTGAGTATAATTAAAATATAAAATCAAAATCAAGGGAAACGGGCTGTGCCATTGCGTTCGTCTCGGAAAAATACGCGAAATAGAGTCTGAAATTTCGTAAATCGGAGTCCATATGACCAAGTTATGGCCTCCCAAAGTTCAAAAAAAAAAATTAAACAGCACAGACCAGGTCGACTGGGGAGTCGACCCTAGAGTCGACCTGCCCCCAGGGGGTCGACCCTAGAGTCGACCTGCCCCAGGGGGTCGACCCTAGAGTCGACCCTAGTGTCGACCTTCCCCCAGGGGGTCGACCCTAGAGTCGACCTGGGGGTCGACCTGCCTCCCGAATTTGTTTTTCTGCCTGGGTGCGTTCTGATGTATCTGATCTCGTTTTCTGTCTAGATTCGTCTGCCTAAACCTATTTAAACAGCCCCAAACCCAGCCTTCTCTGCACACAATTCTATTCTGCTTCTTCTCTGCCTCTGTTCTAATAAAAATGAAAATGGCGTCATTACTCTACTAGAATCAAAACTAGAAGCTAATCAACATCAACCTAAGCAATTCAATTCAAATTTGAGATAAAAGCTTCTGCAACAATTCTGCAACAACTAAAGTTCTTTCTTTAATCCAACCAAGGCAAGTACAGTTATTCTCCGCTATAAACGTTAATTTTGATTGTGACATGAATTCTAAATCTGAATCTGAGGTTATATCTGTTCTGTTCTGATTTGATTTATCTTATTCTGTACCTCTTTCCTCTTTCTATTTTATAGCCAGGCTACCACGAGCCTGAGCCAATCTCATAAGAGATTAACATACGCTAAAATGTTTGGGACAGTAAAATGAATGATGCGTGAATTTTGCATGGCCAATAAGTGACTGATTTGAGGAAAGAACATGGACTGTAGCTAGAATATAAATCTGAGATGATTTGACATGTTATGTTTATAACATAAAAAGCTATTGAACATATGATTTGTGGACACAACATAAAAAGGTATATAATTGAACCTATGATTTGAGTTTGTGGCATAAAGACTATTGAACATACGACTTGAGAAGTTTGTTAATCTATGACTGATTTAAGAAAAAGGACATAGGTTGTAAACTAGATTTAGATCTATGCATATTTTGTGAATTGGAAGAAGAGGAACCATGGTATGTTAACATATGACTTGAGATAAGGAGAATATGGTTTAGGTATAAAGATTTACATTAAAGTAGGATATCTATCAAATATGAATAATACCTAAGTAGGAGATTTTTGTCAATAGCTATATTTGGTATAATTTATATGTGAATCTTTTGTACTAGGCAAGTTGAACTAAATTGGGACATGTAAATTATGACCATAATCTGTGACATGCAAATTTAAAGCAAACATGGGGTATATGAACATATTGTGAATCATGACTATTATTTATGCATGTGAACTTAGGCAAGATTTATAATTAGGTAAGATATGTTGTGAAACTTTAAGGAATGATTAAATCTGTTATATTTGCCTAATTTGCTAGTTCTGCTATATTTGCCTAATCTGCTAGTTCTGTTATATTGCTTAATCTGCTTGTTCTGCCCTACTACCTAGTCCGCTAGATCTGTTCATCTGCCAAATCTGTCATCTGCTAATTCTGTTAAAAATGCCAACCTAAATCTGTTGAGATGCCTAATCTGTTATCTGCTAAATCTGCTAGTTGTTTAATTTGCTGAATCCGTTAAGTCGCCTAAACCTGTTATCTGCTATGTCTGTTAAGTTGATATATTCAGTCTGTTATTGACATAATCTGAATTAGCTATGAATAATTGACATGTATATTAGGCATGGGTATAAATGGTAAATCATTAATTAATTGGCCGCAAAGATAAACATGGCTAACTCGAGGTTAGAATGAGTTTGCGGCGTAATTCTGCCCGGAACCGCCCGACATATTCCAGTGGCCGCAAACAATAGGTTCTAATGTGAGAAGTTAGTCATAACGTGCTTGAAACCTGAGGTTAGACTCAGTTTGCGACAGAAATCTGCCCGGAACCAACCGGCCTAACCAGTAGCCGCAAACTGTCAGTCTAATGTGAGAGGTCTAGGCATTAATATTTAATTAATGAAAATCTGAGATAAATATGATGTCTAAACCGTGTTGGGCGGATAAGATTAAACCCACTAGATTGATGAATTTAATAAATCTGTTCTGTGAATCTGTAGGCCCAATTACAAAGTTAGACAAATCTTTAAGTCTGTTAATCTGTAACTGGTTAATCGGTAAGTCTGTTAAATCTGTATATCTGATCCGTTAGTCTGAAAACTTGTCTATGAACTAGTTGATCTGAATTCTGTATGTTTGAACTTGTAAACAAGTTAATCTGAAATCTGTTAGTCTGGGGACACAAGGTTAGGAGGGGAATTACTTGTGTCATCTGTTGTTTGGGACCCATATTAGTCAGTAACCGTTTCTGGTATCAAAACTTTGACCCAACAGTAGGTAGGGTCCGGGCACGCTTACTGAACTAATTATAAGTGGTTCATTCTGAATATTGGCGAGGGGTGTTGATGGTGCGTTCCAACCGGGTCATGTGCGTGCATGGATCCCGGTCTGCCTCTGAGGATGTAAGACGCCGTGACATCTATAAATAGGTCTGTGCCAATTGGTTGTCACTTTAGGGAGTGATACACCCTACTGTGGGGCCGACACAGGATATTTATGTATTAGGGAGCCGATCGCTTGGGGTAGGGTTTTTAGGGTACACTTAGTTCTGTCTGTTTGTGTTGGTACCGTCTGTTTCTGTTGGGTGGTAACACCTGTCTGTTTCTGCGTGGTATCGTCTGTTCGGGTGGTAAAGGCCCATTACTAGTGTACACCTAATTCTACATTCTGTTTCCGTAGGGATTAATCTGTTTCTGCTTATGTCTGTTTCTGATCGGGTAGTAAAGGCCCATTATTAGCATTCTGTTTCTGTTAAATTATTCTGTACCCGTTCCTGCTTCAATTTAGACATTAGGGTGACACCTAATTCTGTTATACTATTATTAGTGCAAAGAAGTGTAAAGCAATAGTTTATGTCATTCTGTTCTTCTGTTATATCTGCTACACCTGTTACAGTTATCTCTCATCCAGTTTTATGTTCATGTCATATTATTATTATCTGTTCATATGCTGAAAGTCACTGGACTTGCCAGACTTTTTGTCTGACCCTTGTTGTTTCGCCTCCTTTCTTCCGTTTCCCCCCCCCCCAGGTTATCCAAGGAGGGAATACTTTAGCTTGATCCGGATTTCTCTTTGCTTGAAATGCTTAAAGTATGGCTTGGCTCTGCATAGCTTCCGTTCTATGGGGATTATGATTTTAAACCATGCATTTTGAAGGCTTTTGTACAAGATTGATATTTTGTACTTGAATTCTGAGATTTGAAAGGATGTAACCATATTGATTTCTGTTTCCGCTGTAATAAATTTAAAATTTTTCAAGTACTGTTTTATCTGTCTTGTAAGTTTCTGTTCTGTTTACTAAAATGCTCCACTAAAGTTAAGGCATTCTCTTTGTGAGTGACCTTAATGGAGGTGGGGTGTTACAGAAAAGCTGGTTGATTAGAGGGCTTGCAGACAAACGCACTAAGACGCACTATTATTTGTTTTGGACCCCAAAATAAATGATATGTTTGCTGCTCTACCGGATGAGATAGCGAAAAGCTGGTTGATAAGAGGGCTTGCAGACAAACGCCACGAAAAAAATACCAAACTTATCTGATAAATACCAATAAGTAGGAGGTTCATGTCATCGTGTTATTGTATTTCTGTCGTATTTATGTTTGTTTTTTCTTTTGTGTAATGTAATGTAGTCGTTTTGTTTTTCGAAATTAGTACTTAATTAAATCAAAACTTATAATTTAACATATAAATACCCCGCTCAAATAACACGCTCAAATACCCTGTTCGTCGCTAAAAACACATTTCCCGTTCGTTACAGTACCACGCTCAAATACCCCGCTCAAATGCCCCGCTAAAATACGCAATTTGCGTGTGTTCGTTGAGAACGCACCCTAATTATCCGCTTCTTTTTCAACGATTGCCGCTCACTGATCATTTACAGTCCCTTTATATATTAAAAAAAGGGGACTGTTAAAGGGACTCCACATTTGGTTAAGGGGGGATAATTTTAAGGGGACTCCATCTTTAAAAAAAATTGTTAAGGGGGGTCTATATTATTTAAAAAAAAAGGAAAAAGAGACATAAATGCCCTTGGCTTGTCACTTATGTTAAAACCTAAAGTACTAAATTCAACGCAAAATACAAAAGCGTGCTTCCATAAAAAAAAACAATTGCAAAAAAAAAAAAAAAAAAAAAACATCATTGACAAAATAAACAACAATATAAAATACGCAGCACGTTAGATCAAAATTTTCATTTACACATTTACTTTAAATTAAACATATCAGTTCCAATATGAAATTACAATTAATTACCTGATTCAATGCCTTCCAATCACTCATGAAAATTTCTTGTGTCTCCTTACATTAATTATATCCATTTTTTATTGTTACGTGTAGTGTTAAATTGTAAGTATTAATTAAGATTTAGGTTTTATGGTTTTTATTAATGAGGATTATAGGGGTTAATGTCGGAATTTTATTTAATATGTTTAAGGGGAAGCTTATTTATTTTGTACCCCCCATAACAATTATACACTGAATTAAAATTGATCCCCGCTTAACCAAACGTGCAGTCCCATTGACAATCCCCGAGCACCCTGTCGATCGGTTACCACTTCCTTTCCACGAATTATTTTTATTCAGTTTTCGTCACTTCACCTCTTTCAGGTAAGAATCTCTTGTTTATTCGATTATAGTTTTCGATTTTATTACACATTCCTGCTTTGGACGATTTTAATTTTGACTTCTTGCTTTTGACGATTTATATTTAGATCGGTTCCTTCAGACTCTAGAAATCGGTTTCAATTTCTCATTCGAAATCGGAATCAAAATCGGAATCGAATTCAATTTCGTCATAGATTTCGAATTCAACGTCGATTTTAGTTTGAAATCGATTTTAATTTTGACGTCGATCTCGAAACCATTATATTTATCTTATTTAGTTGGATTTGTTGTTTTTTTTTCTGGTGGAAACCACATTTGTTTGATTATTTTTCCAGTAAGTAGATTATGTTTCAAAGCTGATTTGATTTGTTATTTTGGTGATTCAAATTAACCGTGAGAAATTTTCACTTTCAGTAATTGAGACGCTGAAGGTGATCTAGCATTTAAAAGATGCTTCACACGGTATAGTCTAAAATTCATGACACCTAATTTGCATATTTTATTGTATGCATACGCTAGTTTATTACATTTTGTTTACTTGCGTTTATAAAACCACCTGGATGGAAGATCTATGCTAAAAGTTTACTTACATAAGAGTTGTAATCCAACGAGAAAAGGTTTTTTTTTTTTTTTTTTTTTTTTTTTTTTTTTTTTTTTTTTTTTTTTTGCTAATCAGTGGATATCCTCTTTTTTTTGTGAACGAGTTGTTATAATTCTTTCTGGAAATTAATGAAGCTATGTGAGACATTACTATACTTAAAAGTAGGACAACTATAGTGGTCTTCATGTAGCTCTATACATCAACCTGGCTTGTCACGCTGGTTTCAGTAAGGAGAATCAAGTCAAATGTATGGATATTTTTGCATCCTTTTTTGTGGGCATGTGGCGTGTCAAGAGCATTTTTTTGGTGGTGTAGTTTAGTAACTTTTGTTACTTGTGTACAAGGTTAGTAGCGATTTATGTTGGCCTCCCACATGCAAAATGTTTCATTATATTCCTGTAAGCCTTTGGTACTACGATTTTTCCATACCAAAAAATAAAATTAATTTTGCTTTTCATATATTTTATAAAGCTATCTGAATGTCTACCCTGGTGCTTATTCTTATTTATACTTGCAGAAAAGAAACATGGGATTTTGTACAAATTAGACATGTAAGATAATGTTATGTGCTATGTACAGTTACGGATCTTTACCCACAATTATTATTCTGTATGTTTGACTTAGCTTAATACAGTGATGTACCTTGTACTTGATTGCTTCCACTTTTGTACTTGTTTAGTTTCTCTTCACTCTTCCATTCATAACGTAAGTCAAAAACACAAATTAGTTTTTACACATAATGATACTCCAAACCCATTCTAACAATATTTTTATATTATATTCCTAGGGTAGTTTTGTCATGGTGGTGTAGTTTTTCTTACTTTTAGTGAAGACATCAAGCTGCACAACAAGTTTATCATTTCTGATAGCTCAACAGCTACTACATCAATAAATGGAATATACAGCATGATAGCAATATGATTCATAGAAGCTGCAAAATCATAAAATAAACCTAGTGTACACAAGTTTAGACTATTTAGTATACTTGTTACTGGGAGTTAGTTGTATGTTATCTTGTTCAAAAGGAAATTTAACTTAGTGGATGGTTTAAATACACACAAGTTATATTTGATCCATTGACTCACGTTAAATTTCAAAATCATTGATGGTCAGTTGAGCTCATAGGTTGTATTTGTGTTTAGTCCTGTTCAAAGGCCACTTGGTAAAATCTGCAATCCAAATTTGTTAGCCAGTTACCTTTCTATCTCTCTCTATACAAATGTGTATCTGATTTCAAATGTTAATATTGTTATAGGTGATATCCAGTAGCTGCAGTAAACTTTATAGTTAGTTCTTGGAAAGTTTGGTTTAAGAGTGTTCTTTATGTAACTATGCACACTGTTTAGAAAGTCAAATATTTGGTTTTGAAAATATAAATGTATATTTGGATTAATATAGTAGATGGATGTTCATAACAACTTTCTGCATTGAACACGGGTTTATAATTCAAAATAAATATGCATTCTTTCTAGATTCAATATTTTAATATCAAGCTTTGTTACTCATTAGGCTAATTAACAACAGCATTGCTAATGAAGCATAAGAGGATTCTAATAACTAGTAGCACACAATTTTGAGAGATCAGCTGTTCCTTCTGCTCTTTACATATATTTTACATTGTATTTCTCTATAGAGAACTGCACCTCTTATGACGATGCTAATTTTGGTCACAACAAACTTCTCAGAATCCAATCATAATATCATTGGTATAATTGTTTATTTACCTGTTATTGCTGCATATACCACAACAGACTGTAAAATGAATTTTAATAACTTTAATTAACTATCATCAAGGGTATAACTCCACGTTTATTTTGTGTGCAGGGAGGGAGTGAGGAAGCAAAAAAAATATGTGGTTCAATGGTGCATCACACGTTACTCAGTTTCCAGTCTACACGGTCAAAATTTCACATATAAGATAAAATTCACAATTGATGCAAGAGAACGCTGGTGGCATGCACATATGACTGCACTTCAAGAAGGTTTTCATGGAGCTATAATCGTATAGTCAAATCATGGTACTACTTATCCTTTTTCAAAATCTCGTGAAGTATTGATGTTATCAGTTATTAATTTTCATGCATTTTGCATTATATAAATTTTTTAGTAACCTCCTGTGCAATGTTGATGTAGGAGAGTGGTGGAAAATGCACACAGTTGATGTCTTTAAGTAAGCAAGTGAAAAATACAGGCCACTAATTCCCTGATTTGTTTAACTAGTAGTGGTTAGCCTGGTGATTAATACCCACGCTCTAAGTAGGTATGTCCTTAATCTAAACTAATTTACTTTGCAAATGTTGGGTATATATACCGCGTTTAACGAATATCTGGAGAATGCATAAACGTCGAGGAAGAATATTTCACAGAAAAGGCATATATACAGCTTCTACATCTTTTATTTTTAGAGAGCAACTGGGATATTTGCCTCGTGCATATCTCCCCGTGCATATGCTGATGTGCTGCATGCGATGACTGAGTTTACTGTATGTTTTTGAACGCACATAAATGAAAATGCAATCACAATATATAGTAACATTATTCATGCGTTTTTCAGATAGTTGCTAAAGCAATTGAATAAGTGGGATGGATACGGGTATGATATTGGGATTGATTACTCGATTTCTTGATGCGCTTTCTCACAACCACAATGCACTAATGGTTTTTGTAGAAGTACTAGCTGCAACATTGTATGTAAATCCAGACAGTACAAGCACGTATGGTTGTAGAAGTATTTTTGTCTTTTTTTGATGTTCCATTTTAAGCATTAACAATCATGTTTCAACCACCTAGATCAAATATTTGTTACATAACCTTCCCATGTTTATGCATTGACTATTATTGTACAATAATGTTATGAAATCACTGATAATTGATTTTCACGTAACGAAAAAATGCATAGATATTCATAAAACAAAATGTTTCAATTATTAATTTATTTTGGATATTGTATTTTAGTAGTATTTATGATAAAACTTGATAACGGTGAACATTGCTAAATGCATGCCTTGGGTTACTGTAAAAATCAATATTTAGTTGCTCAGATTAACTATATAGTTTGATAATCTGATTTTAAATTTGTTTAAATACATTTATATAGAGTTAAAAGCTGTTCTAGTAGTGGATGATCATCAACATCCATTTACTTGTTAATAGACTATAATTTTAAGCTATGATAATGTGATGAAATATATTATTATTTGATGTTCTAGTAGTGGATGATCATTTTTTTGTTATGGTTATTTTCTTCAGTTGTTTTACCTCTTTTGCTTCAATTCAATGACTGAAGCAAATGAACTTTGTTGCTTCGGTTCAACAGTCGAATCAATAGATTTTGGTCTGTTGCATCCACTTCATTTGCTTCAGTTGTTGAACTAAAGCAACATGGGGTTAACAAAAGAAGCAAAGGACTTGTTTTTTTAGTAGTGAAGGGTTTGTGTTGCTAATGTACTCAACTGTACAACTATAGATTGATAGTTAAAGAACCAACTATCAATAGTTCCCTTTTAACTTATAACGTGTTGGTTCGAGGAACCAAAATTGGATCAAAAACCACTTCGAATGGACTTTGCATTCGAACTGGAGTTGCAGGTATGCTTGTGAAAGGAAAAAATATTGGGAGTGCAAGAGTTACTTGTTACTAATCCTATAGATGTAGTAGAAGTAATGCCTTCGGTTCATTCTGTTCCTGAAAGACTTATATAGATGAATGTTATCAGTACATTGTCATTGAAGGGGGATGAACATTCAAAGATTAATTGTGCCATGTGAGAGTAAAAACGTAGCCTCGGGCCTCATCAGTCGGTAATGACTAAAATCAGTGGAGATGTAGCAGGGCTATGTGGATCGCACCCATTTGGTTATGTTTATCACCAATCTAGAATGCTTGACCCTTTGATTATTATGTTTTGGTGTAGTTGTCGATCACAACCATGGAGATAATGCATTCGGTACTATCAAGTTAAGTGATAGGCCGGTTCTGTATTGGCAGGGGTGCAAAATGTTCTAACGACCTCAGCATGCTTATCTAGAGAGATACTGTGTCAGCTGGTACCCTAGTGCCCAGTAATTATATGGAATCCAAACACCAGTACGAGCCTTTTACGGTTTAGTTGTATACCTTGTTTGCTGGAATTTAATTAATGTAACAATTTCGGATAGATTGTAAGTATTTGTGTTTAGACATATTTATAGTATCATTGGATTAGATATAAAAGTGTTTTGATTATCGTAAGGGCAAAACACGTACCATGTTCATATGTGGTCGTGTCTTATGAGAGTTCCATTCTTTTGGAAAAAAGATTTCAAAAATTAAGCATGTGTTTTTGTATGTGAAATTTTCTCACTCTAAGTATTCTAAAATGATCCGGGTGATTTTGCTTTCCCTCAAAATGTGCTCGGATCATACCTCGTATATTTTTTAGGTTTGCTTTGGAATTTCTTGTAGCTATAGGAAAGGAGCAGGAGTCGAGATGTATTCTCCTATTTACTATATTAATTTATTTCTCCTCTTTGTGTTATATTTATCAGCCATTATACAGACAGATTGTTATGACTATATAAGAAGATCTAGTTGTGTACTTTGATTATTTATTCATGTATATATACAATACTTCTCTTGTGTAAGGAGTATTGATATATTATATTTTATTCATTCCTCTGTGAGATTCTGATTGTTTCTGATTCTGATGTGTTTATGTTCTTCTTCTTCTTATAATATTCTAGTCCTTTCTTTCTTCTTTCTCATATTCTTTCTTCTGACTTTCTGGGTTTTTGGTACTTGAGTTTTGGCACGTGAATACAGAGAGTGTATTAGGGTTGAAATCCGAGTGTCGATTTTTCAGATCATTGTAGTATCAGAGCCTACGATTACAAGATCACTAAAAATTTTTTTTTAGAGGAAAACTTTTTGAAGAAAACATATGTTCAAAACCAAAGTTACTTTAAAAAGATATCCCTTCAAGTCAGTTATAACCTTCCTTTGACTCTCTTGAATTCTAAAATCTTCATCTTCTCTCTCTTGTGTAGTAAGTCAGAAGCCCCTAATCTTCCAGAGGGCATTTGTATTCCTAGTTGGTTTCGTAGATACTTAAAAGCTACGCCACCAACCGAAGGACTGGAATATGCACAAGCTCCATCACCTATTATGGTGGTTCCTCCTAATCCACCGGTAGCTCTTGACTTTTTTAAGCTTTGCAAGGATTTCACTAATTCCGATGGTAAGACATTTATGGGCATAGAGACTTTTGTGGAGGCCCTCACTTGTTTATAGACACAGAACAGATCTCTAAGTTAGTAGTGCTTGATTATCGTTATTGAATTCCGTTGGTAGCTTGGCAACTTAAGAGAGAAGCATCATTTTGGTGCGAAAATATTGAGGTCGAAGTAAGAGTTATGGATCGAGTTGGATTCTGAGTTAGATTCGGAAGGAAATTTATGTCTCAAGTGGAAGCGGGTATGCAACTAGAGTGGTTTCTTAATCTGAAGTAAGGAAACCTTTCTTTTAAGGAGTACATCAACCAGTTTAATTGGTTATCGAGGTTTAGGATGGATTTATTTGGTACCACCAATAAGAAGGTAATTAGATTGCGAGAAAGATGAATCAAACTCTATACGGATTGGTTATGACTCATATTCTGATGGTAGCTACTTTAGAAACTTTATTAGAGATGGCTTTGATGCACGAGGGAAAAAAGAAGAGGTTAAGGATGCTAAGGGAGAAGTCCCAAAAGCTGCAAATTTTAAGAAGAAATGGTGGGAAAACAAGAGAGGCAAGAAAACGCAAGCAGGTAATTCCCAGAAAGGGTAGATCAACATAAGATCAAGCGTCATGGACGTAGGAGGAGACAGTCCATTTAGTGAAGGATTGCAGGAAGACGAAGGGCAAGTTCTCTACTTGTGGTGTAACAAACTGTATTTTATGTATTGACTGATCGTAAAATAATCATATTTTATTCCCAAATGGTCTGATCATTCTCAGATTTTAGTATATCGTTCATAGGGATATGAGACATGTCCATGATTTTTACCAAATTCAAGTATGACCATTTTGCCCTTGAGTTTACTATTTGGGCCTTAACTTTTGATAGGAATCGAATCAGGTGCTGAGATCGGTTCCACTAGATCAGAATGGTTGTTTACGATTCCGTAGAATGGTCACAAGAAGGATTTGGTTCAACGGTTTGGAAGGAATCACTGTTTTAAGTTTCAGTTTGTGTTTGGCACTCTGGTCAGTGCTAATGGGTTGATTAGCCAAACCCATTAGATCTATGACCATCAGATATACATAGGGGGTTGGGGACATAATTAGGGTTACTCTCTTCATTCTAAACTTTTGGTTGGACGTCTGTGATTCTCCGGTTCAGCCTAAACCCCTATTTCACCATTTTCTTCGATCAAATTCATTGTAGATTGCATCTAAAAGATATATCATCATCAAGAAAGGTTAGATCACATCAAATTGCATCGAATTCAAGGGGTTTCAGTGCTGTCCAGATCCGATCTCATTGAATCTTTATCAAATCTAGAAATTGGTGAGTGATAAATATCTCTCACATGGAAGCTACGGATTGTATCGATAAATTAGGATCATATTCATATATTTCATGTTAAAATCACCTTAGATTTGATCATATATATTTAACTCAGATTTGGAAACCCTAGGAAAATCTAATTTGACCATATTAGCCGGATAACTGTTAGATTAATCATGTTTATACATATGTTAGATCCAAATTATGCTAGATCTTATGATTATGACATATTTATGCTATGTTTATGGATTTGTTGATGTTTGTATAATCATTACTGTATGGATTGATGTTTGCTTTGATTGAATCGATTGTGTTGCTTGAGTTGTTGTTAGATTGGTTGACGTTGAATCATAGGATCGAAGAACAGAGCAAATCAGAGGTTCAGATGATTTGACTCAGACGAAACTTGGTGGAGGCGCTCTGGAAGACGAAGAAATGGAACATGAAAATTTTACTATAATATGCACTAAATGAATGGGTCGGCACTGACCCATGATGATTCGGCACTGACCCATGAGGAAGGGTCGTATGGCCTTGGGATTTGGTGTGTGACACCGTGGTGGTGAGTCGAAGCTACTGGTGAATTTCCTATTCGATCAAATGTGTTTTTGATGGGTTGAAGACTGAATGCTCGATAGATGAATGGACCAACATAAGTTTCTGTTGAAGCATCGAAACGATTGGAAATTGGACCGGAGGAACATGCTCGAAGTAGCATTGGATATGGGCCAACCATTTAGCCAATTTTGGCTAAGTGGATGGGCTGGCACCGGCCCATGATGGGTCGACACCAATAGAGGGAGGCCAGATTGATGTGAATTTTTAGGGCTTAGTTGTCTTAGCTTCCTGAAGTTGTTGGTGAATTTTTGATTGAAATGGACTTCAGATAATTGATGTGCAACTAAAAGATGGATGGTGCTTCGATTATGAACTCATGATGGAGTGGTCGGAGTCGGAATGATGTGAAACTGGTCGTGATTCGATACGCGATCTAGTATGATGTTGGATTGACAGAATGTGAGTCAATCATGGATGATAATGGAACAGTTCGAGAGTTGGATGGATTTGCCGAAGAGAAAGTCTTGACAGATTGATGAGCCTAGGAATCGTTTGTATCGAAGTGTTTTAGTAGACTCAGAGCAGAGTATTATAGGGACGCCCATTAGGATCAAATTTGAGAGATCGTATACCCTAGGCAGTCATGATGGGCTTTGTTGTCGAGAATGGAAAAGACAAACATACGAGTCACGATGGCGTATGGTAGTTTGGCTAGAACCGGGTTCTCTATTAGCCCTTTTAATCGTTGAAAAGAAAATTCGATAATCAATGGATTCATGGCTGTAGACGGTGATAGCTGTGATATTAGATGCTATGGTTGACTATGTGTTTTACTTCTCTCTTTTCTCTGGGTAGGCTGTCACCATAGGTTGTCGAAGAGAAGTGGGATCGGGGTTGTCCTTTCCTATTTCTAATGTGGCATGTGATGGATGGTTGCCGGGAAGATTAGATTCTTAATCCGCTTATACTTATTATCTTGTGAAACCGTTGTTTGCTATTTTATCGCTCACTAAGACTGTTGTCTAACTCAAGTTTTTATGTTTCCCTCTTATTACCTTAGGCATTTCACCAATTTGATGGTGGGAAGACTGAGTAGCAGCTAGCAAGTTTGGTGTCGGTGTTGTTGTGCGATGACAAACAGGAGGCTGGCGTATTATTACTACCTACTATTTAGCTATTTCTTTTCTATTTCCGTTGTATGTCGATGTTGTTGAGACTTTGAGGGATGTAGTGAGGCATATTGTAGTAAGAGATTCTTGTACTGAGAAGTTTTGTACCCACGATTCTATGGTTTATGGAAATTTGATTCTCCGTTCAATTATGCTTCATTACTATATCATGTTGTATATTTTATTAATATATATTATCCATGCACTGTGAGTTAATACGACAGGTTCTGTTTTCGAATTATTCTAACCTAATGATCATTCTGTATCGGCCTGGCACGTCATACAGCGCACTTCTTCTTAGTTTTGTGCAAGAGATATGGTCAGTGGTCACGTTTGGTATCAGAGCTTTAGTTAATCGATTTTACCCAAAGTTCACGAGCGAATAAACGTATGAGATACGTATTTGTAATTTTATTTGGATGATTACTATATTACATATATACATATACAGTGTAGTATAGTAAGTTAGTGAGCACTTGAACACAAAAGCGGCTTTCTTTATTTTGAATTAACTCTCGTTTCAGAGTAAAGATGAGTGGAGGAACTTCAAGACATGCTGTTAGGAATGAGTATGCGGCTGGAGGGGTAGGCGGCCATAGCCATCGGGAATTGTAGCTGCTATGCCCGATTATCCTGCTATGTTCGAGGCCATGATGGCAACGATCATGAGGAGCATGCCCACTCTAGGATCAGTAGTAGAGTGAGGTGTTCTTGTGCAGGCACCTAGGGATCTTGATTTTGCGAAGTTGTGCAAGGACTATGGTTCTCCAAGTGGGAAGCCATTTATTGGGACATAACAGGATGTTGAAGTTCAGAATTGGTTGGATACTTGTGTTATGATATTCAAAAATTGGGGAATTGACGATGCAACTAAGAGGAAGCTTGCATCGGACAACTGCAAGATCGAGCGATGGATTGGTGGAACTCTATTACCTTGAAGACACCAGAGGACCAGATCACTTGGGATCTGTTTAGAGCTAAGTTTGAAGAGAAGATCATTTCAACGGCTTATAAATCGATGTTGTTTAAGAAGTTTGCTGAGCTTAAGCAAGGAGGTAGACCAGTATTTGAGTATATGGCCGAGTTTGAAGCTTTAACGAAGTATGCTCGTTCTTATGTTGAAACACCTTATCAGAAGAACGAGAAATTTATTTTGGGATTAAATACGAATATTGGAAAGCAATTGATTGACCATATTGATTGGAGAAGTTAGGTTAAAAGTCCTTAAGGAAGGAAAGCTTGTTTCCGCAAAAGGCTGAGGCTGTTGAGAATAGAAAGGACAATTCGAAACCACAACAAGGCAATGATAATAAGAAAAAGTGGAAAGGTAAATCAAAGCAACAACAAGGGAAGAATGGGAAGAAGAAACCAAATGGTAAAGTCACTTGTTATAACTGCCAACAGAAGGGCCATCTTTCCAAGGATTGTAAGAATGCTAAGGTGGAAAAAAGTGTTTTGACTGTGATAAGCCCAGGCATATGAAGAAGAATTTTACGGACCCATCGAAGGACAAACAGCTTGTGAGGGTGTATACTTTGGATTGTTTTTTTGTCTTCTTTTAGGGGTCCAACTGCTAAGGAAAAGGGAAAGAATGTTGTTGTGCAAGGTACGCTTTCTGTCAGAGATGTTTTGGTTCGCATTTTGTTTGATACTGGAGCATCACATTCTTTTATTTGTATTAGGATTGTTTGCAAATTAGATTTAGAAACCGTGATTGTTTATAGACCATTAGTCGTGACTAATCTAGTAGGGGGTTCGTCCAGTCTTTGTTTGCTTTGTCGTGGTCTTGTTTTATCGAGTCATGGTTGCTCTTTTGTGTGTGGTTGTTTTTTTTTTTAAATTTCGCTGGGCTTGGAATTACTTTGGGTATGGATTTGCTTAAGAAGTATGCTGCGATTGTTGATTGCTAAAGGCTCGAGGTGATGCTTGGGAATGTGTAAGGGCGAACGATTGTGATACATTGTCGACCAGAGGATGGGGTTCTAGTTAGCTTTTTATATTTGCTTGTGATTCCACGGGATGGGTTGTCATTTGTGCCAATCGTACGAGAGTTTTCTGATGTGCTTGATGAAGTCAGAGGGTTGCCGCCGCAGCGAGAGACCGAGTTTCAGATTGATTTAGTAGATGAGTCAGACTTGTTGTTATGCCTCTTAGGCGGATGGCACCTAAGGAACAACGAGAGTTAGAGGTGCAAGTTAACGATTTTTGAGTAAGGGATTCATTCAGAGAAGTGTATCTGAGTGGGGTGCACCAATTATGTTTGTGACCAAGGCTGATGGATCACTGCATTTATGTGTGGATTATCGTAAGCTGAATAAGGTGACCAAGAAGAACAATTATCATTTGCCGAGAATCGATGACTTGTTTGATTAGCTTCACGAAGCCAAGGTGTTTTCCCAAATAGATTTGGCAATGATATTTCACGAATAAAGAGTGACTAGGGATAGTGTGTCAAAGATTGCTTTTAGGACACCATCCAGATTTTACGAGTGGTGATGATGCCGTTTGGATCAACTAACGCACCAGCGTATTTTGTGGATCTAATGAATCGTCGGGATCAATTGAACAAGTTCGTACTTGTGTTCGTGGACGATATATTGGTTTGTTCTAGGACTGAGGAGGATCACAAGACACACTTGAGAATTGTTTTGGAAATCTTGTGAAAACGTCGGCTGAGGGCTAAGTTTTCGAAGTGTCACTTCTGGAAGGAAGAAGTTAGATTTTTGGGTCACGTCCTGTTAGGACAAGGAATAGCGGTGGATCCCGCTAAGGTAACAACAATACAAGATTGGGATCGACCCAAAAATGCAACGGATGTTAGAAGCTTCCTTGGTTAGCATATTATCGACAATTTATCAAGGATTTTTTGAGATAGCTATACCATTAATCAGATTGATAAAGAAGAATCAAGTCCTCGTGTGGGATGCGATGTGTGAGTAGGCCTTCGAAATTCTGAAAGAGAGATTGACGTGTGTTGCTGTTTCGACTATTCCAAGTGAAAATGAAGTGATGGTAGTACATACTGATGCATGCGGTACAGGACTTAGAGCATTGCTAATGCAAAGGATAGAGTTGTGGCCTATGCGAGTCAAAAACTGAAGCCGCAAGGAAGGAGTTACCCGACCCATGATTTGGAGTTAGCGAAGATAGTATTTGCTCTAAAAATTTGGAGACATTATTTGTTGGGAGTTATATTCGAGTTATGTACGGATCATAAGTCGTTAGAGTATCTTTTCTCCCAAAAGGTTTTGAATCTTCGGCAACAACGATGGTTAGAATTTCTAGCATCATACGATTTGGAATAGCCTATTCTCCAGGAAAGGGTAACGCGGTGGCCGATGTGTTAAGTCAAATACATGCTAGTTTAGGAGCCATGTTTTCAAAATCGAAACATCTCGAGTATTTGGCCGGATTTGATTTTAGATCTCATTGCAAATTAGTGCCTGAGATGTTAGCAAGCGTGTTGATTTAGCCGATTCTCATCGAAAGGATAGGCGAAAGCAAGAAGCGAGACAATAAGTTTTTGGGAATCATTAGGTGATTAGAGATGAGGGTCGACCCTGAGGAATTTAAGTATTCCGAAGTCGATCGAGATGGTTGGTTTCGCAAGAATGGGCGATTGATTGTTCCTAATTTGGATGGGTTAAGAGATGAAGTTTTAAGGGAGTGTCATTACTCTAGGTTGATGATTCATCTTCTTGGTAATAAGATGTATCGAGATATGAAAAGAGTCTACTACTGGGAAGGTATGAAACGGGATGACTAGAAATTTATCTCAAAGTGTAAGAATTGTTAGTTCGTTAAAGTTGAGCAGAAGAAGCTGAGCGGATTGTTACAGACATTGGAAGTTCCATTGTGGATATGTGAGCAAGTGTCGATGAGTTTATCAACGGATTACCTAGGACAAAGGCGGGAAATGATAGTATTTGGGTCGTTGTGGATCACTTGACTAAACGCGCAAGGTTTATTCCTATCAAATCAACTAGTATTGCATCGAAGATGGCTGAGTTATGTCTTAGGTAGATAGTTCAATTCCATGGGATTCCAAAAAGCACAGTTAGTGATCGAGATTCGTTATTCACCAGTGGAATCTAGAAGAGTTTGCAAGAGACATTGGGAACTGAGTTATGTATGAGCACAGTTTATCATTTACAGACAGATGGCCAAACCGAAAGGGTTAATAGAGTATTGGAAGGTATTCTAAGAGCTTGTGTATTGGATTTAGGAGGATCACGGAAAGACCATCTCCGTTTGGTCGAGTTTGCTTACAACAACAACTACCCGTTGAGTATTGGGATGGCACCATATGAGACGTTGTACGGTAGGATGTGTAATTCTCCATGTTGTAGGTTAGAAACTGGCGATAAGTTGGTACTTGAGCCTGAGATGATAAGAAAAACAGCATATATCATTGAAATCGTTCGGCAACGAATGAAGGCAGCCCAAGATCGTCAAAAAATTTATGCCAATAAGCGACGAAAGGATTTGGAATTCTCAATTGGATATTTAGTGTTTGTTAAGATTTCGCCTCTAAGGAATACCATTTGTCTTAGGAAGAAAGAAAAATTAGCGCAAAGGTTTGTTGAGCCGTTCCCGATTATCGAGCGTATTAGAAAGCTCATTTATAGATTGGACTTACCTGAGATGATGACGTGTGTGCATAATATTTTTCATGTATTGTTTCTATGGAAGTTTGTGCATAACTCGAATGTTGTGGTATCTCTAGACCAGCTTGAAGATTTTGAAGTCGAGTCAGAAGTTTCTGGGCCTCGTAAGCCACTTCGCGTCGTGGGGAATGACATGAAACAGATTAGGAAGGTTGTTAAGCTAGTTAAGGTACAATGGAGCGAAAACAATGGTGATTGGACACGGGAAACGGAAGATAATATGAAGTTGAGCCATTCAGAACTCTTCGAGTGTTATGTCCCATATGTCGTATCTTCGTTATGCCATTTTGTATTAGAATTTCGCATGCTAGGATAGAATTTTGATTGCATGGATTGTTGAATGCTAGGTTGCATAATAGATCAGCTTCTCATGGATGGTAGACATGCGTAATACCTTGTTTACTCGTGTTTGCTTGAGATTTCGATGGCAAAGTTCCTAAAGGGGGCTAGAATGTAACAACCCATATTTTACTTATCGACTGATCGTAAAATAATTATATTTTATTCCCTAATAGTCGGAGCATTCTCATATTTTAGTATATCGTTCATGGGGATGTGAGACATGCCCATGATATTTACCAAATTCAAGTATGACCATTTTGCCCTTAAGTTTACTGTTTGGGCCATAAATTTTTATAGGAATCAAATCAGGTGTTGAGATTAGTTCCATTAGATCGAAATTGTTGTTTATGATTCCGTATAGTGGTCACAAGAAGGATTTGGTTCAGCGGTTTGGGAGGAATCACTGTTTTAAGTTTCAGCGTGCGTTTAGATAGACTGGTCAGTAGCTAGGGGGCTGATTATCCAAACCTATTAGACCTAAGACCAGCTAATATAAATAGGGGGACCTAGGGAGAGAGCTAGGGTTACTCTCTTTATTCTAAACTTTAGATTGGGCGTCTGTGATTCTCCGGTTCAGCCTAAAACCCTATTTCTCCGTTTTCTTCAATCAAATTTATTACAGATTGCTTCTAGAAGATAGATCATCATCGAGGAAGGTTAGATCGCATCAAATTGCATCGAATTCAAGGGGTTTCAGCGCTGTCCAGATCTGATCTCATTGAGTCTTCAACAAACTTAGAAATTGGTGACTGATAGATATCTCTCACATGGAAGCTACGGATTGTATGGGTAAATTATGACCTATTCATTTGTTTCATATTAAAATCACCTTATATCTGATCATATATGTTTAACTCAGATTTAAAAAACTCTAGGAAAACCTAATTTGACTATATTAATCGGATATTATTAGATTAATCATGTTTATACATATGTTAGATCCAAATCATGATAGTTCTTACGTTTATGATATATTTATGCTATGTTTATGGATTTGTTCATGTTTGTATAATAATTGCTTTATGGATTGATGTTTGTTTTAATTGAATTGATTGCATTTCTTGAGTTGTATATTACATTAGTTGTCATAAATCATAGGATTGAAGAACAAATCAGATCGGAGGATCAGGTGATTGGATTCGGACCAAACTTGGCAGAGGCGCTCTCGAAGACGAAGAAATGGGGCATGCAAAATTTGGTGCCTACATGCACTAAGTGCATGAGTCGGCACCAACCCATAATGGTCGACACCGACCCACGAGGAAGGGTCATATGGCCTTGGGATTTGGTGTGTGTCATCGTAGTGGTGAGTCAAAGCTACTTGTGAATTTCCAAGTCAATCGGATGTGTTTTAGATGGGTTGAAGACCGAATGCTCAAGAGATGAATGGACCAACATAAGTTTCTGTAGAAGCATCGAAACGATTGGAGATTTGACCAAAGAAACATGCTCCAAGCAGGATTGGATATGGGCCAACCACTTAACCACTTTTGGCTAAGTGGATGGTCAGCACCGACCCATGATGGGTCGACACCGACCCATAGGGGAAGGCCGGATTGATGTGAATTTTTGGGCGCGTGTTTGTCTTGGCTTCATGAAGTTGTTGGTGAAGTTTGGATTGAAATGGACTTCAAATGATTGATGTGCAACTCAAAGATGGATGGTGCTTCGATTGTGAACTCACGATGGAGTGGTCGGAGCCGGATTGATGTGAAACTGGTCGTGATTTGATATACAATCTAGTATGATATTGAATTGACGGAATATAAGTCAATCATGGGTGATAATGGAACGGTTCGATAGTTGGATGGAGTCGCCGAAGAGAAAGGCTTGACAGATTAATGTGCCAAGGAATCGTTAGTTAACGAAGTGTTCTAACAAACTCAAAGTAGGGGTATTTTGGGGACACCCATTAGGATCAGATTCGAGAGATCATGTACCATGGGCAGTCATGATAGGACTAGTTGTCGAGAATGGAAAAGTCAAACGTACGAGTCATGATGGTGTATGGTAGTTTGGTTAGAACCGGGGTTCCCCATTAGCCCTTTTGATTGTTGAAAAGCAAATTTGATAATCAATGGATTCACGGCTGCATACGATGATAGCTAGGATATCGGATGCTAAGGTTGACTGTGTGTTTTACTTCTCTCTTTTCTATGGGTAGGCTATCACCGTAGTTTGTCGAAGAGAAGCGGGATTAGGGTTGTCCTTTCCTATTTCTGATGTGGCATGTTATGGACAGTTTTCACATGTTAACTTGATGGTTGCGGGGCAGATCAGATAGTTTATCTTCCTGTACTCATATTATCCTGTGTAATTGTTGTTAGCTATTTTATTGCTCACTAAGACTGTTGTCTGACTCAAGGTTTTATGTTTCCCTCTTATTACCTAGGGTTGTTCACAAATTTGATGGTGGGTAGACTGAGTAGTAGGTAGCTGGTTTAGTACCGGTGTTGTTGTGCGGTGACGAGTAGGAGGCTGGCGTATTATTACTACCTACTATTTTGTTGTTTCTTTTTTATTTCCGTTGTATGTCGATGTTATTAAGATTCTGATGGATGTAGTGAGGCATATTGTGTTAAGAGATTCTTGTATCGAGAAGTATTATACCCAATATTCTATGGTTTATGGAAATTTGATTATTTGTTCAATTGTGCTTCATTACTATATCTTGTTGTATATTTTATTATTATATATTATCCATGCGCTGTGAGTTATATGACTGGTTTTGTTTTTGAATTATTCTACCCCGATGATCGTTTCGTGTCGGCCTGGCACGTTATACAATGCACTTCTCCTTAGTTTTGTGCAGAAGATATGGGGCAGTCGTCACATGTGGGTAGGCTAAGCATTATGGTAGGACATGTCCACAAAAACTACGATAGGGTTCTGGTACATCAACAACGTATGTTCATGTGTTGGAGGATGCTCATACTAGCGAACGTCTAGACAGAGGTAGGAAAGTAGACGTTGAAGTTTTGATTTCTATTGCTGACTTTTCTATGCGTACTTCGTACTTTATTTGCTTCGGATACTTCTCATTCATTTATTTCTAGTACCTTGGTTGACTATACACTTAGATATTTTTCTTGTTACTGATCCCATATTAGTTTCAAACCCCACAGGTGGTTTTATCTATTGTTTATAGGAATTTTAAATTTTCAATTTTAGGCGTTGAATTTGATTGCAATGTTTATTATTGGGATATTATGGGTAGGGTATGACCCTAAGGATGGACTAGTTAGCCATGTACAAGGCAATCCTTGAATGCGATAGAAGGGTTGTTAGATTGATGACTTGTAGTGGTTGACTGGTTCGAAACTCGAGATTTCTTGCAACCCTCGAGGGCCAGCCATTTTGAGTTTCCAATATTTCTTATGTTCTTCTGTTAATGATGTTGCTTCTGTACCCATTGTGCACGAGTACCTGAACCTGTTTGAGGAAGTTAAGGGAATGCCCCCTAAGCGAGAGATTGATTTCCAAATCTATTTGTGTGAGAATTAAAAGCCTGTTGCATTGCCTATTCGTCATATGACTTAAATAGAACAGAGAAATCTTAGTAAGCAAGTGAGTGATCTTCTAGAGAAAGGATTTATCAAGCAAAGTATCTCTGAGTGGGGAGCATTGGTCGTCTTTGCTACCAAGGCAGACGACTCCCTTCAGCTTTGTGTGGATTATATAGAATTAAATAGGCCCTCGAAGAAGAATTGTTACCCACTCCCTCGAACAGATGACATGTTTGACAAGTTGGTTGGTGTGTCTGTATTTTGGCTACTTGTTTTCATTTGTTGTGGGTGGCAGATGACAATATCGATAAGATAACATTTCGGGCTCCTGATAGTTTCTTTGAGTGGTTGGTTATGCCTTTTGGATTAACCAACGTACAAGCTTATTTTGTTGGTTTTATTAGCAGAGTATTCAAGGAAGTTCTGTTTAAGTTTGTGATTGTGTTTTTGGACAATATTCTTGTATTCTCGAGGAGGGAGGATGAGCACACCCTGCATTTGGGAGAGATTCTCCGTACTCTCCAAGCGCATCAGCTAAAGGCGAAGTTTTCCATGGGCCATTTTTGGCCTAGGGAAGTGCATTTCTTAGGGCACATGGTTTCTGAGCGTGGATTAGCTGTGGATCACGCTAAACTGGTGGCAGTGCAGGATTGGAAGACCTCCAAAAAGACGCTAGAGGTGAGGAATTTTTTTGGATTAGCAGGCTACTATAGGAAGTTCATTAAGGACTTTGCATGGATTTTAGTGCCACTCACTCGCCTTACCAAGAAGAACTTGGTATTTTCTAGGGATTAGGATTATAAGGATTATTTCTTGAGTTTGAAGAGGGATCTCACTAGTGCACTGGTTTTGGTACTTCCTGATGGCTCTACGACATTTACTGTATATACCGTTGCGTGTGGGACTGGCTTAGACGCGGTGTTAATGCATTAGGCTGAGAGGTTTATCTACTAGGTGAGAGGTTTGAGCTTTTCATGGATCGTAAGTCTCTGAAGTATTTATTTTCACATTGGGATCTCAGTCTGAGGTAGCAACGTTGCCTAGAGTTTCTAGCATCCTATGACTTTGAGTTTTCTTACTCCTCGGGTAAGGGGAATGTGGTAGCAGGTGCTTTGAGTAGGCAGGGAGCATCATCGAGTCCTTTTTCATGGAGTGGCAAAGTTTAGAGTTCATATCTACATTCAATATTAGACAACCTACGGACTATACTAAGGATTGTTGGCCTCTTGGGAGGTGCAGCATACCTACTTAGAGTAGGTTGGGTCGAAGAAGCGTGAGGATCCCTCTCTAGTGGATATTTTAGATAGGCCTGATAAGGGAGAGACCTCTAGACATATTCTAAGGTATACTGTGGACAGTAGAGGTTGGTTACGAAGTGATGGTAGGCTTTGCATTTCCAGCACAGGTCATCTAACGAGTGCAGTATTGGTTGAGGAACATCACTCTCGGATGAAAATCCATCCAGGTGGTGATAAGATGTACCGTGATAGGAGACGAGTATTATACTGAGCTAGCGTGAAAAAGGACATGAACGATTTTGTGGCGAGATGTATGACAAGCCAAAGCTAAAGGCAGAGCAAAAAAACTTAGTGGATTGCTCTAGCCTTTAGATGTGTCACTTTGAAAATGGGATAGTGTATCCGTGGATTTCATTGGTTAGTTGCTTAGGTCAAGGAAAGGCAACACTATTATTTGGGTTATTGTAGACCTACTGACGAAGAGCGCTCAATTCATCCTAGTAAGAGTAAGGGAAACAACTTTTTTGTTATCTTCAATCTATGTGTGAGAGATTGTCCGACTCCATGGTGTTCACACGAGTATTGTAAGCGACAAAGATCTGATTTTTAGTAGTGAGTTTTAGAGGAGCCTACATGAGGCTCTAGGGGCACAGCTCACATTGAGCACAACTTATCATCCTAAGACCGATGGATAGACTGAGAGGGGGAACCAGATTTTAGAGGATCTACTGAGGTTGTGTATCTTAGATTACGGAGGTACATGGGAGGAGCACTTACCCCCTAGTGGAGTTTGGATATAATAATTTTTTTCGAACTAGCATCAGCATGCCACCCTTCGAGGCTCTTTATGGACGACCTTACAGATGTCGCTCGTGTTGGTATGAGACAATAGACATACTACTTCTCGATCCAGATATTATTAGGGATGCCTTTGAAAATATTGTGATTTGATTAGAAGGATGATGAAGGCAACACAAGATACCCAAAAGTCGTACGTAGAAAAGAGAAGGAATGACTTAAGTTTTCTATTGGAGACTTGTATTCATTAAGGTGTCGCCATTGAGGAATGTAGTGAAATTTGGCTCCATAGGAAAGTTAGCACCGCAGTTAGTTGGACCATTTCCGATCACAGAGTGAGTAGGGCATATGGCATATAGATTCCAGCTAACTGATAGGCTTTCAGGTGTTCACGACGTATTTCATTTTTTGCACTTGTGAAAGTACTTACATGACTCATTAGTGGTAGTATAACCTTGTTGATTGGAGGATGTGGAGATTGAGCGAGAGACATCTATTCGACGAGCATCTACGCGAATCCTAGACTTTGAGACCAAGAAGCTAAAGAATAAGGAGGTGAAGCTTATAAATGTTTAATGAAGTGATGATTTTATGAAGCCACTTAAGAACTAGAGGAGAAGATGCACATTTTTTATCCTTTTCTTTTTGATGGTATGCTTTGATATTCCTTTTTCCATCGTTATTTTTGAATAGGTTAGATCCTTTCTATCCTTTGAAACTTAGGATCTAAGCCATATATGGTAGGATGTGCTTGAAACATGTTAGTTTGATGTTTGCAAATGGATGCAAGTGTTTGCATGTGGATGTAGAGGATTCATATGTATACACACTACATATTAATGATTGACTAATTGGACACTTGCATATGCATATGGATGTGTGCACATTTTATTTTATTGATGATATAAATGGATGTTATCATATGGTTGTTTCATATGAATGATGGTTGAAGCACACAAGAAAAACTATCTGTTATCATTACGACTTTATTCTTAATTTGGAGACATGACACCGTCATATTAGCATTAAGAGGAGGTCAACTAAATCAGTAAACAACCTAATCTTTTGCATTAGTTAGATATATGCACTATACAATTGCATAATTACATGAAAAATATTAGAAATATAGGGACTATGGCTGTTAATGGGTAATATATGATTAGATGGTTATAGATATTTGTACGAAAATATTTATCCTATATTCCTATCATTGGAAATTTTGAGAACGAAATCCTTTAAGGAAGGGTGAATGTAACAACCTAAATTTTAATGAACAATAATTAAATAAAAAATTAATTAATTAAAGAATAAGTTGAAAATTTATGGGAATTTAGCAACGACTATTGCGCAATTGTGTCCATTACGTTTTTCTGGTTCAAATGCATAGTTGGTGTGCGAGAAACGGACTTAAAACGAATGAGTTATGTCCATTCGAAATTTAAATCAGAAACTTAAATAATATAAAAGTTGCATAGGGCAACCCGACAAATACTGGGCCGACAAATCGGTTGACCCAAATGGTAAGTGAGTCGAAATATGTGTCGACCCTTTGGTTGGTTGGGTGGACTCAAACGTGCTTGGCACATTTTTCTTGCCAAGCACAAAATGTTTTGAACTATTGGATATTTTTGGTCTATTTTGACCTAACGTGTCTTGTTTTTATTGGCTAGTGTGGTTAATCTGGATTAACCCAAGGACATAGCGGTTCAAATTTAAAACCTAGATCTAACAGCTGATGGTCTTTTGCCCCACCTATAAATAACCCTCAACCCTCTCCTCATTTTCCCACAACTCATATCTTCCCTACCTAGGCTAGTCTTCTAAAATAACCATCTTAATCTAAATTTTAGGGGTTGAAACTTAAAATATAATATTTTCCATTTTATTTTCTTCTTTGGGGAGGAGAGGGGAGGTTCTACTGGATCCACAAGGAAAAGAAATCTGATGAGTTTTTATGATTATTTAGATTTTTGTTTAAGATTAGGGTAAATAGGAATAATAGTAGATATAGTTATAATTTTGTTTACAGTTATTTTACCTACAACTTATTTACATTTTATGTTCATTCTTATTTTCAGTGCTTTCTTTTTGTAAGTAGTTTTATGTCTTTTCTTACAGTTTAACTTATATGAAACGACCCAAACTCGCCCTTATGGGAAAGTCCGGATTGAGTTGAGAACACGACAAATCAGATTGCAAATGACAGAACATTTCAAACCTATTACAAAAATTTACATCAGTGTACAAGAATATAATAGAGTATGAATAAATTATATATATTAGAAAAATATCAGAGATTTAAATTACATTTAAATATATGGCAGCGAAAAAAATAATACATAATACAACTGAAAGAAATACATGGATACAGAGCTATCTGAATATATCTCCAGCTGTAAATTCAGGATCCTGGAAAAGAAATATCTGCAAAAACTAAAACTATTAGTTGCCCGTGTGAAAAATAGGGGCACCTAGAGTTTAGGTTAAAACAATAAACTCTAGGTCAGTCATGTGACTGATGTGAGAACTAAAACAGTTATTAAATTTATTTTAAAGTTAGTAAATCAAGGGACCACGCCGTATAACATGGAACGGGTTTACCCCCAAGAATACCAGTGCATGGAACAAACATTGCAATGCTAATTAAAGAAAATGAATCTATTATAAGACTCAGGTCCCATCACATAATGCAACGCAAGCCGGAGGATAGAGTTTTACCTTATAATAGCCAAATAATGCTTGGTACATGAAATTTTATCTTTTATTATTACTATAAGTGAAGTAATCAACTTCAAATATAAATGTATCAATCATAGGCGGCATGGGTACCATATATCATGTCGCCATACTAGGCTCCACAACCAAAATCGAAATGTCATGTATTGGAAATTGGATTTCCGCCATGAGTCGAGGCAAGGGATGAACTCCTCGCCGGCTTTGAGACAATCTAGCAAATGCCTCAGGATCTCCCGCAGTAGACCCTTGGATCCTCCAAGGTCGGTCCTCTCTTACATTTCAGGATTGACAATTCCTGAAAACATGTTTCCCGGTCCTATAGGACCTATCCATCGGGTCCGTAGTAACCGATATATCTGAGGCGCTTCGCTATCCATCATCCACATAGGTAAAAATATAATAAATGTCTGGGCTCCATACATTGACACCACCCACAGCTAGAAAGAAATGTTATGTCTTCCTTAGGTCCCTTATCCCATTATTGACTCATACCGAGGTGTGAGGCTCGCTAATTAACGCTATACACAAAGCTATGCTATATTAAAGCCGTGCTTTGATCATCAACCACAAGACTCTGCTTTTCAATAGAAACCTTAATCATATGCATCTCAGCATGCCACACAGGCAACTCTCGCCATGCGACTGATGTCTGTCGATAAATAACCTCTGAGCTCGTACGTCTCAGAGAAGGGTGTTAAGCAAGAGAATAAATTCTCCGCCACCAAATAGATATATATTTACTAGAAATCAATCAACAAAGAATAAAATCCAATGTCAGACTCACATCCATTTACTAGTTCGTTCTGAGTCTGAACAAAACTGGAGGCACCTTATTCCTCGTCCCATATGTCAATACAGGAGAGAGGTCCTCGCATATCCAGTCGATCTCCAAGTACGTCTGGAAAATCTCCACTTATTACCTTATCTTGGGTGGACAACCCAATTAAGACATCAGTAACCATCCAAATGATGTGAAGACATCCGGTCTTCAACCACCGTCTTCATCGTCGACTTATCGTCGAATCAGTTATTCAGAATGGGTATAAACCCGGCCTTTTCGAATAACTCGCGTATATTATAAACAAGTGCTACAAAAACACAACATACGCCTCAGTCCAATTCTAAATATTCTTTTATTTAAATATTCATATCCTTTGGGAATGGTTCCCATTAGTTTTATCAAAGATAAATTCTTTAAATTTATTCTTTAATTTTCCTTTGGATCTCAATTCAAACCAAATTAAGGTTTATCCAAACTAGTTGGGATTGGCGCACCTTACCAAAGTAATCATTTGTTGTATTTCCCAATCCCAACCTATTCATCCCATGGAGCAAAACTGATAATACTCCATATCTAACACCATGGTGTTATCGGTAAATTTAATTACTATTTCACGTTCAAATCTAATTAAAGATTTAACTATCACTTGGAGTAAAACTGGTGATACTCCATTCTCGATCATTTCCAAAAGTTGATAATTTAGATTATCACATTAACATTTCAATCTAATGGAAGATTCATTAAAACTCCAATTAGTTTTAATCTTACCAAAAATCAATATTAATGATTGTTTAATTTTGGGAAATCAAACATGCCGCATCGACAATCTACATTGTACCATTGATTTCTGTCGATATATAACCGCTAAGCTTGTACGTCTTAGAGACGGGTGTTAAGCAAGAGAATAAATTCTCCGCCACCAAAAAGATATATATTTAGCAGAGATCAACGAATACAGTTCGAAATACAACGTTAGACATGTAATCCTGTCTTTATCAGGGTTAAAGAACCAATGTCTTTTAAAATACGATTCACGATAAACCCAAAATCATATTCCACTAATTATGGAATTTTCATGGAAAAAAGATCAATATATAATAGATATCAATTTTCGTATCCGACTAATAATATAAATGGAATAACGACAAAGCCTTTTAAATTCCATATATATTAACAGTCTTCCTCCACAGAAGCTCACTTCGATTATTATCAAATTGAATTCCATTCCATTCCAATTATTTTAATATATTGGCAAACTTTACTTTGGAGAATTTCCTTTAAATTTTAATAGAAAGATTTATAAATTAAAAATCACATTTCACTGTTAATTGGGTTAAAGAACGAATGTCATTAAAAACAAAGTTCACAATAAACCCAATTCACATTCCATTTTTGTGATAACCCGGAAATCTGAGCCAATTTAAATTTTTAATTTTGGCAATTTTAGTGATTTTGAATATTTAAAATGAATTATTTTAAATAATTACGACGAGAAATTTATTTTCAATAGAATTAGAACGTATATATTTATATACGTCGTCGTTAGAATATAAATATTTTATTTTATTTATAAAAGGAATTAAAAATGGCGCGGTAGTTTGAAAACTTGATTTCAAAGTTCAAATGAATGTACCAGGTGCAAAATAAATCGGATTTTAGCGAAACCTAAAATATTAGAATCTATTTGAAAATATCTTTCGAACGAATCCGAAAAAGTGAAATTTCATCGCGGGATTCAAAAGTTATGCCCAGTTGAAAATTCAGAATAGTCACTATGGAATTCTGGCACTTAAAAATGGAAATTTTGCAAACGACCTCGGTTTTCGATGAAACCACTTTTGTTGGATCCGGGATGTCAAGTTATTGCTAGGTTTCCAAATTCGTAATTTTCTGAATCAATATGTGAGCGTGGCAAAGGAAAACGCGTTTGACCAGTTTCAGTTGATTTTAATCGATTGGAAAATGACCATTTTTCAAACAGTCTCAGAATTTGACGAAATTAGTTTTGTTAGGACCGTATCGTCAATACGAAGCTAGAAAATATTTTTCGGTAATTTCTAGAGTCCGTATGTGGCCCCATAAATTGAAATATGTGTTCAAATTCAATATATGATTTATATTTTGATTTTGACGAAAACTGGTCGAAATGATCGAATCAGCTTATGATACATATCCCATTGTGTTCGGAATGAGGGTAATACGTTAGGGACGACAGTCGTTGGGTCTCGCTTGAAGTTCGAATAAAAAGTCAACCTTTTAAAGAAGAACAATAATAAAATAATAATATATATAAATTTGTTTTCACTTATTCCCCCCTTTTCCATTTCATTTCCCACAAATCAGAGAAAAAAAAGAGGACCGACGGAGGTCGATCGTGCCCCTCCCCCCCTCCCCCCGCAGAGGCAGCGTCGCCTCCATCTCCTCCAATCCGTCCCAATCCTCCTCCGCCTTCCTTTCTTCCCCTACCTCACCTCAGAGCGCCATCGGAGAAGCCCTAGCCGAGAGACCAGACCCCCCGTTCGATGCACCGCCCCCCTCTCCTACGCAGTCCACCGCCGCGCCTGCCCCCTCCGACCCCCCTCCGACCTCCCCTTGCCCCTCCTCCCTCTCTCTGATTCAAACAACCACCAAACCACTGACTCAGGCCACTAACCACACTCTCGACCTTCGAGCCGCCTCCTCCGCCACCTAGACCACCTGTGAGTTTTAATTTTAATTTTTATTCATTCATGCAATTAAAAATAGGATTTTTATACATGATTTTAAATTAAAAATGTGATTTTTAATTGTATATAGTGATAAAAATATTATTTTTATCAATAAGAGGTAGCGTTAAAAGGATTGGATCTTTATCGTTTGAGGAGCATTATAAAAATATGATTTTTATAATATAGAGAGAATAAAAATACGTTTTTTAAATTCTATAGTTAGTAAAAATTTGATCTTTATATATGTAGCAAAATAAAAATCTGATTTTTATTATATATATGTTGAAATAAAAATGTGATTTTTATAGAGATGATATAACAATTCGATCTTTATATAAGGAGTATAAATATAAAAATATAATTTTTATATAGGAAGAAGCGTTGTAAAATATATGAAGAAGGTATAATAATAGAATTTTTATCTATATAGTAGCCTTATAAAATGTGATTTCTATATACATAGCAACAATATAAAAATGTGATTTTTATATATGTAGTGGCTACGGACGATGAAATTGACAAAAGGCGAGCACGACGAAGATTTCTACATAAGAAGAGTCGTGACAATTGGTTTAGCTAGTCGGTGAGAACTCCTCACTTTTAATTTATTTTCTAGTTGAAATATATACTAGGATCCAGACGGTTCTTAGTAGCACCCAACACTCATCGTCCACAGACCATGGATGACTTGTTTGTTTGGTTGCTGTGTTGTGCAATTGATTGTGTGATGTGGAATGAAATAAAATATTTTACAGTGGAAAATATTTTATGGTTAAAAATATGATTTTTAACGTGTATATAAAATAAATATTTATAAACAAATCGGAAGATTTATTTATATACACCGATTTCACTGATATTGATTGGGACGATAAATTTTACACATCGCCCAACTGCACAAATAAAATCTGTGTTTGTTGTTTTGAAACCCCACACGGGTATTGGGATGAGATTTGACGTACACTAACCCCGATTGTTTAGTTGTATGTCAATCGATGGATTGACAGACTGTGTAAGCGTTAATTATTTATATTTAATGTTTATGCAGTCGTGTGGTGCACTCTGGATGATGGTTGATGATTTATCATTGCTGTGATATACATGTGTTGAAGGGAATCCATATAATAAACGTTATATGGTAATTGATTAGGCCTCATTCCAATTTGGAAAATAAGAATATAAATTCATGTGTTGAATTTAAAATAAAATTCATGTGTTGAATTGAAAATAAAATTCATGTGTTGAATTGAAAATAAATTCATGTGTTGAATAGAAAATAATTTCATGTGTTGAAATAAAATAATTTCATGTGTTGAATAAAAGCCGTGTTGATTAGATTGACGCCATTTTGTCGTGAACGATATTTATATCGATTATATTCGTCTTCAAAATGAATATAGAAAAGAAAGTGATTTCAAAATTTAACGTTTTGAAAATATTGTCATTTGTATATCGATGAAGTGGAATATCCAATTTTGATTAGAAATTGAAAATGAAGTTGAAATCGTTTTGAAAACAAATTTAAAACGATGTATAAAGTACGTTTTAAAGGAAATCAACGAAATTTATATAATATATATATTATGGCCTGAATAGAACGCGCCGCGCTGCGATAGTTCGCGAATTTCGACCATTGACTTCGAACGGATATTACGGGAGATCCGACCGTCGGATTCTCCTAAAACCAGAACTGTTTGGTTCGTATCGAAAAGAGCTTTCTAAGAATATTAGAGATTTGAAATCTAACGGTTGGATTTGGAATTATGTCCAAATCAAATTTGGAAAAGGTCGCTGTAAGTGTAGTTCGATGACCATTGATGGAAATCGACTGTACGGGCCTTGATAAAATTATTAAAAATAGTAATAATTTGTGTAAAATCATAAGAAACGATTTGTGAAGAATTGGGATGAAGAATTCCATATTTGAAAAGATAAAAATAGATTTTTAAATAAAATGAACTAGTTTTTAACTAGAATAATATTTTTTTTTAATTAAATAAAGTGGATTTGAAATGGTTTTAAAAGTAACCAGAATTTCCAATAATTGAATTGGAATGACTTATAATCGAAATTGTCTTTGGAATATTTCGATGTTGGATTTCGTGATGATACAGATATTGTTATGGGAATTTGAAAGGATATTTTTATCGTTATTTCCAATACGATATTTGTTGGTCGTAGAATTTGATATTGAATATAAGCCGATATATTTTCTATTCAGAGCATTGTATTTAATATCAAATGTGATTTAGGTTTGTCGTGAATGGTATCTTCATTAACACTGTCCTTAAACCCAGTTGAGAAAAAGATTAAATCTTTTTATTTAGATTTAAAGAAGTGTACTAATTAAATGGTATTTAATTGGAATTGAATTGAAATTGATTTTTGGGTTTATCGTGAACGGTGTTTTAAATAACACTTGTTCTTTAACCCGATATTTAATGGAATGTGATTTTTGGTTTATCGTGAACCGTGTTTTAGATGACATTGGTTCTTTAACCCAGTTAAAGACAGGATATTGATTTTTGGGAAGATTAAAACTAGTGGAGTTTTAATGAATCTTTTATTAGATTGAAGTGATCGAGAATGGGATATCACCAGTTTTGCTCCAAGCGATAGTTAAAACTTTAATTAGATTTGAACGTGAAATGGTAGTTGAATTTACCGATAAACACTGTGGTGTTAGATATGAAGTATGACCAGTTTTACTTCATGGGATGAATAGATTGGGATTGGGAAATAAAATAAATGATTACTTCGGTGTGGTTCGCTAATCCCGACTAGTTTGAATTAATATTCAAAGGAAGATTAAATAATAAATTTAAAGAATTTATCTTTGATAAAATTAATGGGAACCTTTCCCAAAGTATGAGAATATTTCAATAAAGGAATATTCTGAATTGGCATGAGGCATATGTTGTGTTTGTGTAACACTTGTTTATTATATACGAGAGTTATTCAGAAGGACCGGGTTTATCCCATTCTGAATAACTGATTCGACTTGGTGTCGAGGATGAAGATGGTGGTCGAAGACTGGAGGTCTTCACGTCGTTTGGGTGATTACTGATGATCTTGATTGTGCCGTACACCCAAGAGGAGGGAATCAGTTAGTGATCGTCCAGACGTACTTGGAGATCCATGGATATGCGAGGTACAAGGTGCCTTCGGTTTCGTTCAGACCCCGAACGGACTTGTAAATGGACTGTGTGTCTGACATTGGATATCATTCCGTGTGATTGATGGATATCGGTTGCATGGAGTGGTTTGCATGTGTGGCACGCTAAGATGCAAATGATCAAGGCTTCTGTTGAAAAGCGGAGTCTTGTGGTTGATGATCAAAGCGCGGCCTGCGTGGCATAGCTTTGTGTAACGTTGATTCGCGAGCCTCACACCCCGGTTGTGAACCAGAAACGGGAGAGGACATCAGGGAGGGCATGCATTTCCTTCTAGCTAGAAGTGGCGTCAGTGGTTTTACACGCCCTGACGAGTTTGACTTATGTGGTTGTTGCTGTTGCGAGGCGCCTCAGATAGATCAGTGACTGTGTGGATCCGGTGGAGTCGTTTGGCTCATTGACACCCCATAGGTTGGGGAAACGCAGTGTTCAGACCTTTTTAATCCACATCGGTGGACCGACCCTAACGATCCAAGGGACGATGCGTTCTGTTCCTGAGACGCGAGCTAGAGCATCTCGAATTCGGTAAGGACGATCCCTTGTCTTGGTTCACAGATGGAAATCCAACTTCCAATACGTGACTTTGCGGTTTTGATTGTAGAGCCTAGTATTAGCGACATGATATATGGTACCCATGCCGTCTATGATTGATACTTATGATTGAAATTGTTTTGACACTATACACTTATAGTAATAAAAGATGAAATTTAGCGTATCAAGCATTCTTTGGCTATTATAAGGTAAAACCCTATCCTCCGGCTTGTGTTGCATTGTGTGATGGGACCTGGGTCTTATAATAGCTTCATTTTTATTTATTTAGCATTGCGCTGTTGTTTTATGCACTGGTATTCTTGGGAGAAAACCCATTATGTGTTATACGGCGTGGCCCCTTGATTTACCTAACTTTAAAAATAAAGACTAATAACTGATTTAGTTCTCACTCCAGTCACATGACTGACCTGGAGTTTATTGATTTAACCTAAACTCTGGGTGCACCTATTTTCCGCACGGGCAACTAGTAGTTTTGGTTTTGCAGATTTATATTCACATGATCCTGATTTACAACTGGAATGATACTCGGAAAGCTCTGTATCCGTGTATTACTTCTAGTTGTGTATTATATTATTTTTCGCTACTATGTTATGTAATTTAGATCTCTGATATTTTCTGTGTAATATTTATTCATACTCTGTATATTCTTGTATTCTGATGGAATTGTTGTAATATACAATGAAATGTTTTTCTGTTTGCGTTCTTTTGTGAGTTGTTCTCGAAGTATCCGGGCTTTCCTTACCGGGTAAGTTACGGGTCTTTACAGCTTGGTATCAGAGATTTGGTTTACAAAGCTCGGAGAACAAGACACATTCAAACCATACGAAAGAATTCATCAGAGATTGGATTAGTAATATCCAATGGGAATAACTCGTTAGAGATGGGATCAGTAGTATCCTAGAACGAGTGTGAAGAGTGATGTTTTTAAAATAAAAATGAAAACAATTTTTGTTTTGAAAATTTAAATCAATTATTTGTATTTGATTATTTATTTGTATTGATTTGGACAGTCCAGTATATAAAGATTTTACGTATATGTCTGATCCACGTGTATTCGAAATTTTAATATACTGGATAGATATAGAATCGCACTGTAGACGCCCGGGAATGATTCTGATGATGGGTACCCATCATCAGTGTTGTGTTCGAGTTTCGAAGTGAGATTTCTATATATTTCCAGTTGACTGGTGTGAGGACCAAAGCTAGATAGGGCTTATTGTTGTGATTTGGCATCAAAAATCTGATTTTTAGGCTATGTATCAAAATTATGAATTTGAAACGTTAATCAACAAATTGATTGATGGTTGTGTTGATTGATTACCGTTTTGATTAATTAAATGTTGAACCATTAAGCCAAATTGAATCAAATAGTGAGTTGTATTGAAAATTTATCGAATATGCATGCATGTACATGTACTTACATTGAACAGGTCATGGCAAGGAGGCTAGAGCAGAAGAATAAAATTGTTTGCCCGACAAATAAGTGCATGTTTACCATAATTTACTGTTTTGTTTGGGTGATGATGATTTTATGAGCCGATTGCCTAGCCACTTGGCTTTTTCTTTTTCTTTTGGATTGAAGAAGGCCATGGGAGGCTATATGAAATATCCCGAAGTCCCCGGTGCAGGGGAGGTTATGGCGAAATTTTTCGGAAATTTAGGGTGTTAGCTAAATTTTTGAAAAAATTGAAAAGTTCTTAGAAACTGAAAAGTTGAAGAACTTAAGCCGTAATGAAAATACTGGAAGTTGAGTTGATTAGTTAAACAACTTTCGGCTTCGTTCCTTTTCGGGGACGAAAAGTTTTAAGTGGGGGAGATTGTAATAACCCAGAAATCTGAGCCAATTTAAAATTTTTATTTTGGCAATTTTAGTGAATTTTGAATATTTAAAATGAATTATTTTAAATAATTATGACGAGAAATTTATTTTGAATAGAATTAGAACGTATATATTTATATACGTCGTCGTTAGAATATAAATATTTTATTTTATTTATAAAAGGAATTGAAAATGGCGCGGTAGTTTGAAAATTCGATTTCAAAGTTCAAATGAATGTACCGGGTGCAAAATAAATTGAATTTTAGCGAAACCAAAAATATTAGAATCTATTTGAAAATATCTTTCCAACGAATCCGAAAAGGTGAAATTTCATAGCGGGAATCAAAAGTTATGCCCAGTTGAAAATTCAGAATAGTCGCTGTGGAATTCTGGCCCTTAAAAATGGAAATTTTGCAAACGACCTCGGTTTTCGACGAAACCACTTTTGTTGGATCCGAGATGTCAAGTTATTGCTAGGTTTCAAAGTTCGTAGTTTTCTGAATCAATATGTGATCGTGGCAAAGGAAAAACGCGTTTGACCAGTTTCAGTTGATTTTAATCAACTGGAAAATGGCCATTTTTCAAACAGTCTCAATTTTGACAAAATTAGTTTTGTTAGGACCGTATCGTCAATACGAAGCTAGAAAATATTTTTCGGGAATTTCTAGAGTCCGTATGTGGCCCCAGTAAACTGAAATATGTGTTCAAATTCAATATATAGATTTATATTTTGATTTTGACGAAAACTGGTCGAAACGATCGAATCAGCTTACGATACATATCCCATTGTGTTCGGAATGGGGGTAATACGCTAGGGACGACAGTCGTTGGGTCTCGTTTGAAGTTCGAATAAAAAAGTCAACCTTTTAAAGAAGAATAATAATAAAATAATAATATATATAAATTTGTTTTCACTTACCCCCTCCCCCTTTTCCATTTCATTTCCCACGAATCAGAGGAAAAAAAAGAGGACCGATGGAGGTCAATCGCGCGCCCCTCCCCAGTAGAGGCGGCGCCGCCTCCATCTCCTCCAACCCGTCCCCCTCCTCCTCCGCTTTCCTTTCTTCCCCTACCTCACCTCAGAGCGCCATCGGGGAAGCCCTAGCCGAGAGACCAGACCCCCCGTTCGACGCACCGTCCCCCCTCTCCTGCGCAGTCCACCGCCGCGCCTAACCCCGGCGAGCCCCCCCTCCAACCTCCCCTTGCTCCTCCTCCCTCTCTCTGATTCAAACAACCACCAAACCACCGCCTCAGGCCCCTAACCACCACTGCCGACCTTCGAGCCGCCTCCTCCGCCACCTAGACCACCTGTGAGTTTTAATTTTAATTTTTATTCATTCATGCAATTAAAAATAGGATTTTTATACATGATTTTAAATTAAAAATGTGATTTTTAATTGTATATAGTGATAAAAATATTATTTTTATCAATAAGAGGTAGCGTTAAAAGGATTGGATTTTTATCGTATGAGGAGCATTATAAAAATATGATTTTTATAATATAGAGAATAAAAATACGAATTTTATATTCTATAATTAGTAAAAATTTGATCTTCATATATGTAGCGTAATAAAAATCTGATTTTTATTATATATATGTTGAAATAAAAATGTGATTTTTATAGAGATGGTATAAAAATTCTATCTTTATATAAGGAGTAGAAATATAAAAATATAATTTTTATATAGGAAGAAGCGTTGTAAAATATATGAAGAAGGTATAATAATAGATTTTTTATCTATATAGTAGCCGTATAAAATGTGATTTCTATATACATAGCAACAATATAAAAATGTGATTTTTATATATGTAGTGGCTACGGACGATGAAATTGACAAAAGGCGAGCATGACGAAGATTTCTACATAAGAAGAGTCGTGGCAATTGGTTTAGCTAGTCGATGAAAACTCCTCACTTTTAATTTATTTTCTAGTTGAAATATATACTAGGATGCAGACGGTGTTTAGTAGCACCCGACACCCGTCGTCCACAGACCATGGATGACTTGTTTGTTTGGTTGCTGTGTTGTGCACTTGATTGTGTGATGTGGAATGAAATAAAATATTTTACAGTGGAAAATATTTTATGGTTAAAAATATGATTTTTAACGTGTATATAAAATAAATATTTACGAACAAATCGGACGATTTATTTATATACACTGATTTGATTGATATTGATTAGGACGATAAATTTTACACATCGCCCAACTGCACAAATAAAATATGTGTTTGTTGTTTTGAAACCCCACACGGGTATTGGGATGAGATTTGACGTACACTAATCCCGATTGTTTAGTTGTATATCAATCGATGGATTGACAGACTGTGTAAGCGTTAATTATTTATATTTAATGCTTATGCAGTTGTGTGGTGCACTCTGGATGATGGTTGATGATTTATCATTGCTGTGATATACATGTGTTGTAGGGAATCCATATAATAAATGTTATATGGTAATTGATTAGGCATCATTCCAATTTGGAAAATAAGAAATATAAATTCATGTGTTGAATTGAAAATAAAATTCATGTGTTGAATTGAAAATAAAATTCATGTGTTGAATTGAAAATAAATTCATGTGTTGAATAGAAAATAATTCCATGTGTTGAAATAAAATAATTTCATGTGTTGAATAAAAGCCGTGTTGATATTCAAAGGAAGATTAAAGAATAAATTTAATGAATTTATCTTTGATAAAATTAACGGGAACCTTTCCCAAAGTATGAGAATATTTGAATAAAGGAATATTTTGAATTGGAATGAGGCGTATGTTGTGTTTGTGTAACACCTGTTTATTATATACGCGAGTTATTCAGAAACACCGGGTTTATCGCATTCTGAATAACTGATTCGACGTGGTGTTAAGGATGAAGATGGTGGTCGAAGACCGGAGGTCTTCACGTCGTTTGGGTGATTACTGATGATCTTGGTTGGGCCGCACACCCAAGAGGAGGGAATCAGTTAGTGATCGTCCAGACGTACTTGGAGATCGATGGATATGCGAGGTACAAGGTGCCTCCGGTTTCGTTCAGACCTAGAACGGACTTGTAAATGGACTATGTGTCTGACATTGGATATCATTCTGTGTGATTGATGGATATCGGTTGCATGGAGTGGTTTGCCTGTGTGGCACGCTAAGATGTAAATGATCAAGGCTTCTGTTGAAAAGCGGAGTCTTGTGGTTTTGATCAAAGCGCGGCCTGTGTGGCATAGCTTTGTGTAACATTGATTAGCGAGCCTCACACCCCGGTTGTGAACCAGAAACGGGAGATGACATCAGGGAGGGCATGCGTTTCCTTCTAGCTAGAAGTGGCGTCAGTGGTTTTACACGCCCTAACGAGTTTGACTTATGTGGTTGTTGTTGTTGCAAGGCGCCTCGGATATATCGGTGATTGTGTGGTGCCGGTGGAGTCATTTAGCTCATTGACACCCCATAGGGTGGGGAAACGCGGTGTTCAGGCATTTTTAATCCACATCGGTGGACCGGTCCTGACGATCCAAGGGACGATGCGTTCTGTTCCTGAGACACGGGCTAGAGCGTCTCGAATTCGGTAAGGACGATCCCTTGCCTTGGTTCACAGATGGAAATCCAACTTCCGATACGTGACATTGCGGTTTTGATTGTAGAGCCTAGTATTGGCGACATGATATATGGTACCCATGCCGTCTATGGTTGATACTTATGATTGAAATTGTTTTGACACTATACACTTATAGTAATAAAAGATGAAATTTAGCGTACCAAGCATTCTTTGGCTATTATAAGGTAAAACCCTATCCTCCGGCTTGTGTTGCATTGTGTGATGGGACCTGGGTCTTATAATAGCTTCATTTTTCTTTATTTAGCATTGCGCTGTTGTTTTATGCTCTGGTGTTTTTGGGAGGAAACTCGTTCCGTGTTATACGGCGTGATCTCTTGATTTACCTGACTTTAAAAATAAAGACTAATAACTGTTTTAGTTCTCACACCAGTCACATGACTGACCTGAAGTTTATTGTTTTAACCTAAGCTCTGGGTGCCCCTATTTTCCGCACGGGCAGCTAGTAGTTTCGGTTTTGCAGATTTATATTCACAGGATCCTGATTTAAAGCTGGAACGATACTCGGAAAGCTCTGTATCCGTGTATTACTTCTAGTTGTGTATTGTATTATTTTCCACTGCTATGTAATGTAATTTAAATCTCTGATATTTACTGTGTAATATTTATTCATACTCTGTATAGTCTTGTATTCTGATGGAATTGTTGTAACATACAATGAAATGTTTTTCTGTTTGCGTTCTTTTGTGTGTTGTTCTCGAAGTATCCGGGCTTTCCTTACCGGGGAAGTTAAGGGTCTTTACAATTTTATTCTAGTTACTAAATATTAATGGAAACTCTAAAAATCTTAATTAAAAGGTTTATTCTTTTCACATGGGGTTTAAGAATAGTGTTATTTAAGACACCATTCATGACAGACCCAAAGTCACATTTCATTAATTATGGAATCTTCATGGAAAACAGATCAATATATAATCGATATCAATTTCCATATCCGACTAATAATATAAATGGAATAACGACAAAGCCTTTTAAATTCCATATATATTAACAGTCTTCCTCCACAGAAGCTCACTTTGATTATTACCAAATTGAATTTGATTCCATTCTAATTTATTTTATTAAATTGGCAAATTTACTTTGGAAAATTTCCTTTAAATTTTAATAAAAAGATTTACAAATTCCAAATCATATTTCATTATTAATTGGGTTAAAGAATGAATGTCATTAAAAACACAGTTCACAATAAACCCACTTCACATTCCATTTTATTCCAGTTACTAAATATAACTGGAAACTCTAATAATCTTAATTAAAAGATTTATTCTTTTAACACGGGGTTTAAGAACAATGTTATTTAAGACACTATTCACGACAAACCCAAAATCCAATTCTTTTATTCAATTCCAATTAAATATTAATTAATTGGAAAACTTCACTAAACCTTAATTTAAAGATTTATTCTTATCTCAACTGGGTTTAAGAACAGTATTATTCATCGTTCACAAAAAAAACACAAAATCCAATTTGATATCAAATACAAGGCTTTGAATAGAAATTATATCGGATTATATTCAATATCAAATTCTGAAACCAACAAATATTGTTTTGGAAATACCAATACAAATATATCTTCAAATTTCCATAACAGTATCCTTACAATCACGGAAACCAATATCGAAATATTCCGAAGATGATTTCCATTCAAATCCATTCCAATTCATATATTGGAAATTCTGGTTATATTAAAACCCATTCTCAATCTAATTTATATATTTAAAAATAATTTTATTATAATTCTAGTTAATAACTAGTTCATTTTGATAAAAATATAATTTTATCTTTACAAATATGGAATTTTTCAACCTAGTTCTTTCCAAATCATTTATTATGATTTTACACAAATTATTAATATTTTTAATAATTTTATTAAGGCCCTTTCAGTCGATTTCCATAAACGGTCATCAAACTGCACTTACAACGACCTTTTCCAAATTTGATTTGGACATAATTCTAAATCCAACGGTTAGATTTCAAATCTCTTATATTCATTGGAAAGCTCATTTCGGTACAAACCTAACGGTTCCGATTTTAGGAGAATTCGACGGTCGGATCTTCCGTAATGTCACCTCGAAGTCAATGGTCGAAATTCGAGAACGATCGCGGCACGACGCGTTCTATTCAGACCATTAAATATATATAATATATATATATTATATATATTTCGTCGATTTCCATTTAAAACTTATTTTATAAATCGTTTTAAATTCATTTTAAAAACGATTCTAACTTCATTTTTCAATTTTAAATCAAAATAGAATATTTTATATCATTATAATATATAAATGATAAATTTTCAAAATATCCAATTTTGAAATCATTTCCTTTTCGATATTCATTATAAAAATGAATAAAATCGATATAAATATCGTTCGCGTCAAAATGGCGCATATTTATGCAATACGGCTTCACATATTTTAATCTTTTCATGTCCATCCAAAATCAGACATTAAAATCAGATTTTAATCTTTTATTGAATATTATTTTAAAATATTCCTTATTATAAAATATTCGTTATTTTAAAATTCTTTACGAATTGGAATCAAACACAGTCAATTACCGTATAATGTTATTTATATGGATTTCATACATCGTATGTACACAACAACAATGATAAACAATCAACCATCATCCAAAGTGCAATACACAACAACATAATCATTAAATATAAATAATCAATGCTTACAATAGTATGTCAACCAATCGATTGACATAACTAAACAATTGGGATTAATGTACATGAAATATCATCCCAATACCCGTGTAGGGTTTCAATCAACACACACAGATTTTATTTGCGTAGTTGGGCGATGTGTAAAATATATTGTCCCAATCAATATTAGTCAAATGAGTGTACATAAACAAATCGTCCGATTTGTAAATGAATATTTATTTTCATTTCAGGATTATTTTATGCCATTCATATATACGTTAAAAATTATATTTTTAACAATAAAATATTTTATTCAACACATGAATATTTTATACAGTTCATTTACATAATAAAAATGATAATTTTATTGTTCTAACATATTTTAGAAATTTTTGGCAGCATAACGGCGCGATACTAAAAACGGAATAAGGTCTAGCCTTATCCCTCGCCTAATACTGGCTCGCGCCATACACATACCAATTCCAATCAATTCCATTAACATCCCAAATCAAATTCAACCAATTTCTTAATAGGGTTGCCAAACCCTGTTAAATAACAATCAATCAAATAAAACAGACAACCAAACATCCATGGTTTCGATCAAAGGTGTCGGGTGCTACTACGAATCGTCTGCATCCTAGTATATATTTACTTGTAAACAAAATTAGAGCGAGAAGTTCTCATCTTTGGTTTCCACTCCATCATTCTTTTCGGACGGTTTGGATTCCACTGGCTTTCGGTCGATTTCATCGCAATCTGTTTCGCGCAGTTTATGTTAAAAATCTGATTTTTAGATAACGCTATTTATATATATATAACACATTTTCAACTGACGATCTTTATAAATAAAAATCACATTTTTGTTACGCTATTATATATATATATATAAATCATATTTTCATATCGCTAAAAATTATATTTTTAATCTAAAACCATCATATAAAAATCAGATCTACATATTACTACTTATATAATAAAAATCAAATTTTTATATTGCTACTTATATAATAAAAATCAAATTTTTATTGTAGCTATTTTATTTTTAAAATGACGCTATAATATATAAAAATTACATTTTTAATTTAAGCTATTTATTTAAAAAATATGAAAAGAAAATTCAATGCTTTATATATATTTAAAAAAAACATAATCCAATGTTATTTCATATAAAAATCATATTTTAAAACTTTGCTTTAATATATACATATTTAAGAAAAAAACATATAATAAAATAAAGCTTACTGTGTTCGACGTTGAACCGAGAGGGGGGGGATGGCGCACGAGTGCTGGAGCAAGGGGGAGGTGCAGCGGTAGGGTGGTGGGCCACGGTGGATGGATTGGGTTTGTGCGGTTTGGGGTTAAAGGAGAAGAAGGAGAGAGGACGTGCAGCAGAGGTGGGGGGGAGACTGGGGAGCTGCGGCGCTAGGGGTGTGTTTGGAGGCGGGCGGCGGCCTGGTGGACGCGGCGGCCCTCTGGTGCGGCGGCGGGAAGAAAGGGGAAGCTGAGCGATTTAGGATTTAGGTTTTTTTTGTTTTTTTTTCTCGTAGACTTCTAACTGCAGGAGGAAAAGGGGGGTAACATTATATATAATTATGTTTTTAATTTTGATTCAAGTCAAAAAAAGTTAATTTTTAACTCGAACTCCAATCCGAACCCAACGACTGTCGTCCAAAGCTAATTACCCCTATTCCGAACACAATGGGATATGTCCCTTAATCCAATTCATCTGTTTCGTTCAGTTTTCGTTAAAATTAAAATATAAATTAATATAACATTCAAAATTGATTTCAACATACATTTTAATTTACCGGGGCCACATACTAACTCAAAAAATTCCAGAAAAATATATCTAGCTATGTTTTGATGATACAGTCCTAACAAAACAAATTTCATCGAATTTGGAGACCGTTTGAAAAATGGTCATTTTCCAGTTGATTAAATTCAAACTGAAATTACGAAACACGTTTAAATTCGCCATGCTCACATATCAATTCCAAAAATTATGAAAATTGGAATCTAGCAATAATTTGGCATTCCGGATCCAACAAAAGTGGGTTCATCGAAAATGGAGGTCGTTTGCAAAATGGTTATTTTTAAGGGCTATATATTATATAATATATATATAAATTCCCTAGCGACTTTTTAAATTTTAAACAAGACATAACTTTCAATTCCCGTTATGAAATCTGGATTTTTCACATTTGTTAGAAATATATAATTAAAAAGATTCAAATATTTCTGGTTTTACTAAAATCCGGTTTATTTTGAATCCTGCATATTCATTTGAAATTTAAAATAAAAATTTGAAACTACTACGCCATTTCAGGCTCGTTTTTTAATTAATTTTTTTTATTCGTTCTAACTTCAATTAAAATAATTTTTTAGTTGTTATTATTTAAAATAAATCATTTTAAATATCAAAATCGGTTAAAATAGCTAAAATGAAATTTTTAAATTGATTCTGAAAATTCGGGTTGTTACAATCTCTCCCACTTAAAATCTTTTCGTCCTCGAAAAGGAACGGAGCTGAAAGTTGTTTAACTAACCAACTCAACTTTCATTCTGGCTTCCATTATTCAACTTTTCAGTTTCTAAGAATTTTCAAATTCTTCAAAAATTTGGCTAACACCCTAAATTTTCGAAAAATTTCACCATAACCTCCTTTGTACGGGGAGACCTTTAAAACCCCAAGTTGCCTCACAGGGCCCTCACCAATCCAAAAGAAAAAGAAAAAACCAAGCGGCTAGCCAATCGGCTCATCAAATCATCAAAACCCAAAAAATACAATAAACATGTACCTATTTGTTCGGCATACAATTTTATTCCTCTTCTTAGCTTCCATGCTGTGACTTATTCATACATATATATGTACATGTATGCAGTTTCAAACAATTTTCAATTCAGTTCAATATTTGATTCGATTTGGCTAAATTAGCTTTACTTTTCCTATTGGTTTTATTAGTTGAATTAATAATCAAACATCATAATTAGCAATCAATTTGTGAATTAACATTTCAAATTCATATTTTTTATATACCCAAAAATCGTGTTTTTGAAGCCAATTCATAACAATAAACTTTATCTAGTTTTGGTTCTCACACCAGTCAATTGGAAATATATAGATACCCCGCTTTCGGCACTCGAACATAAACACTGATGATACTAGTAATCACCAATATCATCTCCAGGCGACTAGAGTGTGATTCTATATCTATCCAGCATATTTGAGACTTCGTATATCCGTTAATTAAGTGTATATTCAAAATCTTCATGTACTCAATTTTCCAAATTCAATATAAAATAAATATTCAAATACGGATAACTGATATAAAATTTTAAAACTAAATTTGATTTTTAAAAAATAACACTCTTCACACTCTTTCTAGGATAATACCGATCTTATCTCTAACGAGTTATTCTCATTGGATATTACTAATCCAATCTCTGATGAATTCTTTTGTTTGGTTCTAATTAGTCTTGTTCTCGAGCTCTGTAAACTAAAGCTCCGATACTACGATGAAACGACCCAAACTCGCCCTTATGGGAAAGCCCAGATTGAGTTGAGAACACGACAAATCAGAATGAAAATGACAGAACATTTCATTGTTATTACAACAATTTACATCAGAGTACAAGAATATAATAGAGTATGAATAAATTATATATATCAGAAAAGTATCAGAGATTTAAATCACATTTAAATACATGGCAGCAAGAAAATAATACATAATACAACTGAAAGAAATACACAGATATAGAGCTTTCCGAATATATCTCTAGCTGTAAATCCAGGATCCTGGAAAAGAATTATCTGCAAAAACTAAAACTACTAGCTGCCCGTATGGAAAATAGGGGAATCTAAAGTTTAGGTTAAAACAATAAACTCCAGGTCAGTCATGTGACTAGTGTGAGAACTAAAATAGTTATTAAATTTATTTTAAAGTTAGGTAAATTAAGGGACCACGCCGTATAACATGGAACGGGTTTACCCCCGAGAATACCAGTGCATGAAACAAACAGTGCAATGCTAATTAAAGAAAATGAAGCTATTATAAGACTCACGTCCTATCACATAATGCAACGCAAGCCAGAGGATTGAGCTTTACCTTACAATAGCCAAATAATGCTTGGTACGAATTTTTTTATCTTTTATTATTACTATAAGTGAAGAAATCAACTTCAAATATAAATGTATCAATCATAAGCGGCATGGGTACCATCTATCATGTCGCCATACTAGCCTCTACAATCAAAACCGAAAAGTCACGTATTGGAAATTGGATTTCCGCCATGAGTCGAGGCAAGGGATGTAGTCCTCACCGGCTTTGAGACACTCTAGTAAATACCTTAGGATCTCACGCAGTAGACCCTTGGATCCTCCAAGGCCGGTACTCTCTTATGTTTGAGGATTGGCAATTCCTGAACACACGTTTCCCGGTCCTATAGGACCTATCCCTCGGGTCCGTAGTAACCGATATATCCGAGGCGCTTCGCTATCCATCATCCACACAGGTAAAATTATATTAAATGTCTGGGCTCCATACCATGACACCACTCATAGCTAGAAAGAAACGTCATGTCCTCCTTGGGTCCGTTATCCCATTTTTGACTCATACCGAGGTATGAGACTCGCGAATTAACGCTATACACAAAACTATGCTATATTAAAGTCGTGCTTTGATCATCCACCACAAGACTCTGCTTTTCAACAGAAGCCTTGATCATTTGCATCTCAGCATGCCACACAGGCAATTCACACCATGCGACTGATGTTTATCGATATATAACCTCTGAGCTCGTGCGTCTCCGAGAAGGGTGTTAAGCAAGAGAATAAATTCTCCGCCACCAAACTGATATATATTTAATATAAATCAGTCAACATAGAATATAATCCAATGTCAGACACACATTAATTTACTAGTTCGTTCTGAGTCTGAACAAAACTAGAGACACCTTATTCCTCGTCCCATATGTCCAATATAGGAGAGAGGTCCTCGCATATCCGGTCGATCTCCAAGTACGTCTGGAAAATCTCCGCTTATTACCTTATCTTGGGTGTACAACCCAATTAAGACATCAGTAATCATCCAAACGATGTGAAGACCTCCGGTCTTCAACCACCGTCTTCATCGTCGACTTATCGTCGAATCAGTTTTTCAGAATGGGTATAAACCCTGCCTTTCCGAATTACTCGCGTATATTATAAACAAGTGCTACAAAAACAACATACGCCTCATTCCAATTCTAAATATTATTTTATTTAAATATTCATATCCTTTGGGAAAGGTTCCCATTAGTTTTATCAAAGATAAATTCTTTAAATTTATTCTTTAATTTTCCTTTGGATCTTAATTCAAACCAAATTAAGGTTTATCCAAACTAGTCGGGGTTAGCACACCTTACCGAAGTAATCATTTGTTACATTTCTCAATTCCTACCTATTCATCCCATGGAGCAAAACTGGTAATACCCCATACTCCATTCTCGACCATTTCCCAAAGTTGATAATTTAGGTTATCACATTCACATTTCAATCTAATTAAAGAATAATTAAAACTCTAATTAGTTTTAATCTTCCTAAAAATAAATATTAATGATTATTTAACTTTGGAAAATCAAACATGCCGCATCGACAATCTACACTATACCATTGATTTGTGCCGATATATAACCTCTAAGCTCATACGTCTTAGAGAAGGGTGTTAAGTAAGAGAATAAATTCTTCGCCACCAAACAAATAAATATTTTGCAGAGATCAACAAATACAGTTCGAAATACAATGTTAGACATGTAATCCTGTCTTTAACTGGGTTAAAGAACCAATGTCTTTTTAAAACACGATTCACGATAAACTCGAAATCACATTCCATTGATTATGGAATCTTCATGAAAAACAAATCGATATATAATCGATATCAATTTCCATATCCGACTAATAATATAAATGGAATAACGACAAAGCCTTTTAAATTCCATATATATATATATATATATATATATATATATATATATATATATATATATATGTTAATAGTCTTCCTCCACAGAAGCTCACTTCGATTATTACCAAATCGAATTCCATTCCATTCCAATTTATTTTATTAAATTGGAAAACTTTACTTTGTAAAGTTTCCTTTAAATCTTAATAAAAAGATTTATAAATTCCAAATCACATTGCACTATTAATTGGGTTAAAGAACGAATGCCATTAAAAACACAGGTCATAACAAACCCAATTCACATTCCATTTTATTCCAATTATTAAATTTAACTGGAAACTCTAATAATCTTAATTAAAAGATTTATTCTTTTCACAAGGGGCTTAAGAACAGTGTTATTTAAGACACCATTAATGACAAACCCAAAATCACATTCCATTATTTATGAAATCTTCACGGAAAACAGATCAATATATAATCGATGTCAATTTCCGTATCCGTCTAATAATATAAATGAAATAACGATAAATCCTTTTAAATTTCATATATATATATTAACAGTCTTCCTCCACAGAAGCTCACTTCAATTATTACTAAATCGAATTCCATTCCAATTTATTTTATTAAATTGGCAAACTTTACTTCAGAAAATTTCCTTTAAATCTTAATAAAAAGATTTATAAATTCCAAATCACATTTCACTGTTAATTGGGTTAAAGATTTAATGTCATTAAAAACACAGTTCACAATAAACCCAATTCACATTCCATTTTATTCTAGTTACTAAACATAACTGGAAACTCTAATAACCTTAAAAGATTTATTCTTTTCACACGTGGTTTAAAAACAGTGTTATTTAAGATACCATTCACGATAAACCCAAAATCCAATTCTTTTATTCAATTCCAAATAAATATTAATTAATTGGAAAACTTCACTAAATCTTAATTTAAAGATTTATTCTTATCTCAACTGGGTTTAAGAACACTATTATTTAAGACACCGTTCACGACAAAACCCAAAATCCAATTTGATATCAAATACAAGGCTCTGAATAGAAATTATATCGGCTTATATTCAATATCAAATTCTGAAACCAACAAATATCGTTTTGGAAATACCGATATAAATATATCTTCCAAATTTCCATAACTATATCCGTATAATCATGGAAATCAATATCGAAATATTTCGAAGATGATTTCCATTCAAATCCATTCCAATTCATATATTGGAAATTCTGGTTATATTAAAACCCGTTCTCAATCCAATTTATTTATTTAAAAATAATTGGATTATAATTCTAGTTAATAATAACTAGTCATTTCGATAAAAATATATTTTTATCTTTATAAATATGCAATTTTTCGTCCGAATTCTTTCCAAATCATTTATAATGATTTTACACAAATTATTAATATTTTTAATAATTTTATTAAGGCCCTTTCAGTTGATTTCCATAAACGGTCATCGAACTGCACTTACAACGACCTTTTCCAAATTTGATTTGGACGTAATTCAAATCCAACCGTTAGATTTCAAATCTCTTATATTCGCCGGAAAGCTCTTTTCGATATGAACCCAACGGTTCCGGTTTTAGGAGAATCCAACGGTTGGATCTCTTGTAATGTCAACTCGAAGTCAATTGTAACAACCCGTAAAATGCGAGCCGATTAAAAAATTTTATTTTGGCAATTTTAGCGAATTTTCTATATTTAAAATAGGTTATTTTAAATAATATCGTTGAGAAATTTATTTTGAATAAAATTAGAACGTATATATTTATATACGTCGTCGTTAGAATATAAAATTTTATTTTAATTATAAAAGGAATTGAAAATGGCGCGGTAGTTCGATAATTCGATTTCAAACTTCAAATGAATGTACCGGGTGCAAAATAAACCGGATTTTAGTGAAACCAAAAATAATAGGATCTATTTGAGGATATCTTTCCAACGAATCCGAAAAATCAATATTTCATAGCGGGGGTCAAAAGATATGTCCAGCTGAAAATTCTGAATAGTCGTTATGGAATTTCGGCCCTTAAAAATAGCCATTTTGCAAACGACCTCGGATTTCGACGAAACCACTTTTGTTGGATCCGCAGTGTCAAATTATTGCTAGGTTTCAAATTTCGTAATTTTCTGAATCAATATGTGAGCGTGGAAAAGGAAAACACGTTTGACCAGTTTCAGTTGATTTTAAACGACGGGAAATTGGCCATTTTTCAAACGATCTCAGAATTCGACGAAATTAGTTTTGTTAGGACCGTGTCGTTAATACAAAGCTAGAAATAATTTTTCTGGAATTTTTAGGATCTGTATGTGACCCCAGTAAATTGAAATGTGCGTTAAAATTCAATATATATAGATTTATATTTTAAATTCAACGAAAACTGATCGTAACGATCGACTTGGCCTACGATACATATTCCATTGTGTTCTGAATGGGGGTAATTAGCTAGGGACGAAAGTCATTGGGATCGATTTGCATTTCGTGATGTTAAACAACTAATGTACGAATTAAATATAATATAATAAAATAATTTAATATAAATAACTATATCCATCTAAACCGTAGCCGCCATCTTCATTCAACCGACGCTCAGAAAGCTCCAAAAATGAAACCCAAATCGCCCTCCATCCAAGCTTCAATCCGACGAGCTTCCAACGTGAAAACAGTGGAGGAGCGTGAGGTCTTTGATTTGGGACAACTATGATCGAGTTTAGTGGCCTCATTTTCTGGAATGGCGGCCTTAAAGCATCGCCATTACCAGGCGATTTCCAGCGCAAAGCCGACGGCGAGATCGACGTGATGGGCGGCTCCAGGCGCGGCTCAAGGCGACGGAGAACGTGGAGCACTCCGATCATCTTCTAGGGCATGGTGGGGCCCGCAATTTCAAACCCTAACTCTGAACAGTGCTTTGAACGGCGAGGATGAGTTCTATAGAGGAAGGTTTATTTTCTTATTTCCTTTTTAACTTATACATTGCTTAATTGATGATTGCAGTAATTAATTTTTGAAAGTGAATAACATTGAAATAAAAATCAAAATTTTTATATGAAACTCATTAGTATAAAAACCAAATTTTTTATATGAAAATCATTAGTTTAAAAAATCAAGTTTTTACGTGAAGAGCATTGGTTTAAAAATAGCAAGTGTTTTAAATAAATTTTCATTGATTTTATTTTCAGATTTTATTTGAATAACATTGGATTAAAAATAAAATTTATATATATAAATATATAAATAGATTAGTATTGGAAAAAAAGGGAAATATACGTTGTTTTGAAAAGTAAAAATGCGATTTTTGTTCAAGTAAAAATACGATTTTTGTTCAAGTAAAAATGAGATTTTTGTTCAAGTAAAAATACGATTTTTGTTCAATTAAAAATACGATTTTTGTTCAAGTAAAAATATAATTTTTATATACAAAGTGGAGATGTAAAAATAAGATTTTTATAAATAAGACTGAATAATAAAAATGTGATTTTTATTATGAACAGTGTGAATAAGAGTGCGATGGAATTGACGGAAAGTAGAACGAAATCCAGATGTTCAGAAATTCAGAAATAGAATGGAGGAGTGGATCTCCAAGGTGAGAACTCCTCACTTTTATTTTAAATTTCTAGTTAATATATATACTAGGATGCAGACGGTGCTTAGCAGCACCTGACACCCGTCGTCCACAGACCATGGATGACTTGTTTGTTTGTTTGATTTTGATGTGTAGTTGATCGTGTGATGTGAAATGAAATAAAATATTTATATAGAAAATAAATATTATATAGTTAAAAATGGAATTTTTAAGGTGTATATAAAATGAAATAAATAAATATAAACGAATCGGACGATTTGTTTATATACACACATTTGACTGATATTGATTGGGACGATAAATTTTACACATCGCCCAACTGCACAAATAAAATCTGTTTTTATTGATTTGAAACACCACACGGGTGTTGGGATGATATTTGGCGTACACTAATCCCAATTATTTAATTGTATGTCGATCGATTGGTCGACAGACTGTGTAAGCGTTAATTATTTATATTTAATGCTTATGCGGTTGTGTTGTGCACTTTGGATGATGGTTGATTATTTATCGCTGTTATTATATACATGTGTTGTATGGAATCCATATAATTAACATTATATGGTAATTAATTGGGCCTCATTCCAATTGGGAAAATAAAGAATATTATAAAGTAAAGATTAACGTGTTGACGGTACTCATTTGTTGAGATTAGTCAGGTGGTGAGAGAAATAAAGATTCATGTGTTGAATAGGATAAATATTCATTTGTTGAATAGAATAACGAAGTTATTGAATAATATAAAGCCGTGTTGATTAGAGATGCGCTGTTTTGATGCGAACGATATTGATATCGATTATATTCGTTTTTAAAATGAATTTGAATTGAATAAGAATTGAAAGTAAACTCAAACGGAATAGAAATGAATAGAATAGAAAACAGATTTGAAATGAATAGAAAAGAAATGGATTCGAAATGAATAGAATAGAAAACGGATTTGAAATGAATTGAATAGAAAACGGGTTTGAATTGAATTGAATAGAAAAATGAAGTGGAATAAAATTGAATTGAAATTGAATTCGAATAGAATAGAATTGAAATTGAATTCGAATAGAATTGATTTGAATTTGAATTTGAATTGAATTGAATAGAAAAATGAATTTGAATTGAATTGAATAGAAAATTGAATTCGAATAGAATAGAATTAAAATTGAATTCGAATAGAATAGAATTGAAATTGAATTCGAATAGAATTGAATTGAAATCGATTTGAACTGAAAAGGAAGTTGAAATTGTTTTTGAAAAAAATTAAAACGATTTATAAAATTCGTTTTAAATAGAAATCGACGAAATATATATTATATATATAATATAATGGCCTGAATAGAATGCGCCGCGCCGCGGCAGTTCGTGAATTTCGACCATTGACTTCGAACGGACATTACGGGAGATCCGACCGTCGGATTCTCCTGAAATCAGAACCGTTGGGTTCGTATCGAAAAGCGCTTTCCAATGAATATTAGAAATTTGAAATCTAACAGTTGGATTTGGAGATATGTCCAAATCAATTTCAGAAAAGGTCGTTATAAGTGCAGTTCGATGGCCGTAGATGGAAATCGACTGTACGGGCTTTGATAAAATAATTAAAAATATCTATAATTTGTGTAAAATCAAAATAAATGATTTGAAAAGAACTGGGATGAAAAACTCCATATGTGAAAAGATAAAAATAGATTTTTATCGAAATGAACTAGCTTTGAACTAGAATTAAAATCAATTTATTTTTGAAATAAATAAATTGAATTTGAAATGGGTTTTAAATAACCAGAATTTCTAATATATTTTATTGGAATTGAAATAGAATATGATTTGGGTTTATAGTGAACTGTGTTTTAAATGACATTAGTTCTTTAACCCAGTAAAAGGAGTTTTAATGAATCTTTAATTAGATTGAAATAGGAATTGATAATTTAAATTATCAAAATTGGGAAATGATCGAAAGGGGAGTATCACCAGTTTTACTCCTAGCGATAGTTAAATCTTTAATTAGATTTGAACGTGAAATGGTAATTAAATTTACCGATAACACCGTGGTGTTAGTTATGGGGTGATAACAGTTTTGCTCCATGGGATGAATAGGTTGGGATTGGGAAATTAAATAAATAATTACTTCGGTGTGGTTTGCTAATCCCGACTAGTTTGGAAAACCATGATATGGTTTGAAATGATATCCAAAGGAAGATTAAAGAATAAATTTAAAAGAATTTATCTTTGATAAAATTAGTGGGAACCTTTCCCTAAGAATGTGAAATTGACTGATGAATTGGAATGAGGCATATGTTGTGTTTGTATAACAATTGTTTATTATATACGTGGGTTATTCAGAAAGGCCGGGTCTATACCCATTCTGAATAACCGATTCGACGATAAGTCGAAGAGATTGAAGACGGTGCAAGACCAACGATCTTCACATCGAATGGATGGGTGCTAATGACGCTCACGATGGGAGTAGCTACCTTGAAGGGGGCCGAAGTGGTAGCCGTCCAGACGTGCTTGGAGGTCGATGGATATGCGAGGAAAGTGCCTCCGGTTTCGTTCAGACCTTGAACGGACTTGTAAATGGATGGTGTGTCTGACATTGTATTCCTTTATATTGTATTCGTTGATCTTTGATAAATATATATCTGTTTGGCGGCGGAGAATTTATTCTCTTGCTTAACGCCCTTCTTTGAGACATACGAGCTCAGAGGTTATATATTGGCAGAAATCAGTGGTACGATATGGATTGATAGTGTGGCATGCTGAGATGCAGTGATCCAGACTTTTGTTGGAAAGCAAAGTTTGGTGGATGATGATCAAAGCGCAGCTTTGATATAGCACGGCTTTGTGTATAACATTGATTCGCGAGCCTCACACCCCGGTATGGTGGTAAACTGATGGTTTGATCAGTATGCTTTTTAGTGGACGGGCACCTTAGTGGTGTCGTGGATTCGGTCGACCGAGATTGAGCTTAATGCTCAGAGGGATAGGGTAAGCGGTGTTTTCTCTCGTCGGGACGTAAGCCGCAGTGATACTCGATTTCCCAAAAGTGCGGATGTGCATTACGGTGTTTTCTCTAGCTGAGACGTAAGCCATTGTAGATGGCACTACGCGATCGATCTTTCGAATCAGGAGCCACCATGATGGAAATCCAATTTCCAAATATGACATTTTGCGGTTTTGATTGTAGAGCCTAGTATTGGCGACATGATATATGGTACCCATGCCATCTATGATTGATATATTTATATTTAAAGTTGTTTTCTTCACTTATAGTGATAATATAAGATGAAATTTCGTGTATCAAGCATATTTGGCTATTATAAGGGAAAACCCTATCCTCCGGCTTGCGTTGCATTGTGTGATGGGATCTGGGTCTTATAATAGCTTTATTGTTCTTTATTTAGCATTGCGCTGTTTGTTTTCTGCACTGGTATTCTTGGGAGGAAACCCGTTCCGTGTTATACGGCGTGGTCCCTTGATTTACCTAACTTTAAAAACAAAGATTAATAACTGTTTTAGTTCTCACACCAGTCACATGACTGACTTGGAGTTTATTGTTTTAACCTAAACTCTGGGTGCCCCTATTTTCCACACGGGCAGCTAGTAGTTTTGGTTTTGCAGATTTATATTCACAGGATCCTGATTTACAGCTGGAACGATATCCGGAAAGCTCTGTATCCGTATATCTCTTCTAGTTGTGTTTTGTATTATTTCCGCTGCGATGTATTTAAATGTAATTTAAATCTCTGATATTTTCTGTGTAATATTTATTCATACTCTGTATATTCTTGTATTCTGATGGAATTGTTGTAATAAACAATGAAATGTTCTTCTTTCTGCGTTCTGTTGTGGCTTGTTCTCAAAGTATCCGCTCTTTCCTTACCGGGGAATTTACGGGTTCTCACATCAGTGGTCGAAATTCGCGAATGGTCGCGACGCGGCACATTCTATTCAGGCCATTAAATATATATATATATATATATTATATTTCATCGATTTTCGTTTAAAATATATTTTATAATTCATTTTAAATTCGTTTTAAAAACGATTCCAACTTCACTTTTCAATTTTAAATCAAAACTAAATATTCCATATCATTATAATATATAAGTGATAATTTTTCAAAATATTTGATTTTGAAATCATTTCCTTTTCGATATTCATTTTGAAAATGAATAAAATCGATATAAATATCGATCGCGTCAAAATGGTGCATATCTAATCAATACGACTTCACATATTTTAATATTTTCGTGTCCATCCAAAATCGGACATTAAAATCAGATTTTAATCCTTTATTGTATATTATTTTAAAATATTTCTTATTTTAAAATATTCGTTATTTTAAAATATTAGTTCTTTCCAAATTGGAATCAGACAAAGTCAAGTACCGTATAATGTTATTTATATGAATTTCATACGTAATATGTATACAACAACAATGATAAACAATCAACCATCATCCAGAGCGCAATACACAACTGCATAAGTGTAAGAACCCATAACTTCCCCATGAAGGAAAGCACGGATACTTTGAGAACAACACACAAAAGAACGCAAACGGAAGAACATTTCATTGTTATTACAACAATTCCATTAGATACAAGAATATACAGAGTATAAATGAATAAAATACATTCAATAAATATCAGAGATTACAATAAATTACATAGCAGCGGAAAAATATACAAAACATAACTGAAAGTGATACACGGATACAGAGCTTTCCGAGCATCGTTCCAGCTGTAAATCAGGATCCTGTGAATATAAATCTGCAAAACCAAAACTACTAGCTGCCCGTGTGGAAAATAGGGGCACACAGAGTTTAGGTAAAAACAATAAACTCCAGGTCAGTCATGTGACTAGTGTGAGAACTAAAACAGTTATTGATCTTTATTTTTAAAGTTAGGTAAATCAAGTGACCACGCCGTATAACACGGAACGGGTTTCTTCCCAAGAATACCAGTGCATAAAACAAACAGCGCAATGCTAAATAAAGAAAAATGAAGCTGTTATAAGACCTAGGTCCCATCACACAATGCAACGCAAGCCGAAGGATAGGGTTTTTACCTTATAACAGCAAAGGCATGCTTGATACGTTTAAAACACATTATTTGATACTATTATATGTGTATAGTGTCAAAACAGTTTCAATCATAAGTATTAATCATAGGCGGCATAACTACCATCTACTATGTCGCCATACTAGGCTCTACAAATAAAACCGAAACACACGTATTGGAAATTGGATTCCATCATGAGTCGAGGCAAGGGGCAAGCTCCTCTCCGCTTTCGAGACACTCTAGCAAATGTCCCAGGACCCCACTTTGATCCTTGGAATCGGCTGGGCCGGTCCTCTCTTACTTTTGAGGATTGGCAATTCCTGAACACACGTTTCCCGGTCCTTACAGACCTATATCCGAGGCGCCTCGCATTCCAACAACCACACAGGTGAAAAGTATATAAATGTCAGGGCTGGTAGGTCACTGACACCACCCTAGCTATAAAGAAACGTCGTGCTCTCCCAGCGGTCCATCTCCCGTTTTTGACTCATACCGAGGTGTGAGGCTCGCGAATTCATGTTATACACAAAGCTGCGCAACACAGGCTGTGCTTTGATCATCAACCGCAAGACTTTGCTTTTCAACAGAAGCCCTGATCAATTGCCACTTACGTGTGCTACATTGGCAATTCACTCCATGTGACTGATGTCCATCGATATACAACCTCTGAGCTCGTACGTCTCAGAGAAGGGCGTTAAGCAAGAGAATAAATTCTCCGCCGCCAAACAGATGTATATTTAATAGAGATCAATCAACACAGAATAAAATCCAATGTCAGACACACAATCCATTTACAAGTTCGTTCTGGGTCTGAACGAAACTGGAGGCACTTTCCTCGCATATCCATCGATCTCCAAGTACGTTTGGACGATCACCAACTGTTTCCCTCATCTTGGGTGTACAGCCCAATCGAGGTCATCAGTAATCACCCAAACGATGTGAAGACTTCCGGTCTTCAGCCACCGTCTTCATCTTCGACATCTCGTCGAATCGGTTATTCAGAATGGTTATAACCCGGCCTTTCTGAATAACCCACGTATATAATAAACAATTGTTACACAAACACAACGAACGCCTCATTCCAATTCAGAATATTCTTTTTTTCACAAAATCACATTCTTAGGGAAAGGTTCCCATTAATTTTATCCAAGATAAATTCCTTTAATCCTCCTTTGGATATCATTTCAAACTAGTCGGGATTAGCGAACCACACCGAAGTAATTATTTATTTTATTTCCCAATCCCAACCTATTCATCCCATGGAGCAAAAACTGGTAATACTCCATATCTAACACCACGGTGTTATCAGTAAAATTAATTACCATTTCACGTTCAAATCTAAGTACAGATTTAACTACCGCTTTGGAGCAAAACTGGTGATACTCCATTCTTGATCACCTTTCAAATTTGATAATTCAAATTATCAATTCACATTTTTAATCTAATTAAAGATTCATCAAAACTCCATTTAGTTTTAATCTTTTCAAAAAATCAACATCCTGCCTTTAACTGGGTTAAAGAACCAATGTCATCTAAAACACGATTCACGATAAACCCAAATCACATTTGATATTAAATACAAGGCTCTGAATAGAAAATATACCGGCTTATATTCAATATCAAATTCTGAAACCAACAAATATCGTATTGGGAATAACGATATAGAACATATCTTTCAAATTCCCATAAAAATATCTGTATAGTCACGAAATCCAACATCGAAATATTCCGAAGATAATTTCGATTCAACTCCATCCCAATCCACGTATTGGGAATATTGATTATTTTTAAAATCACTTTCAAATTCAATTTATTTATTTAAAAAATAAATTGATTTTAATTCTAGTTCAAAACTAGCTCATTTCGATAAAAATATATTTTTATCTTTTCAAATATGAAATTTTTCAGCCCAATTTTCCCCAAATCATTTCTTATGATTTTACACAAATTATAGATATTTTTAATAATTTTATCTAGGCCTGTACAGTCGATTTCCATCAACGGCCATCGAACTGCACTTACAACGACCTTTTCCAAATTTGATTTGGACATAATTCCAAATCCAACCGTTAGATTTCAAATTTCTAATATTCATTGGAAATCTCTTTTCGATACGAACCCAACGGTTCCGGTTTCAGGAGAATCCGACGGTCGGATCTCCCGCAACGTCAATTCGAAGTCAATGGTCGAAATTCGCGAACTACCGCGGCGCTGCGCGTTCTATTCAGGCCAGTATATATAATATATATATATTATATATATTTAGTCGATTTCCTTTTAAAACGTATTTTACAAATCGTTTTAAATTCGTTTTCAAAACCATTTCAACTTCATCTTCAATTTCAAATCGATTTGATTTCCATTCAATTCGAATTCATTTCAATTCAATTTCAGTTTGTTTTAAATTTCATTCAAAACGATTTCAATTTGTTTTTAACTCAATTTCAATTTAATTCAATTTCAATTTAATTCAATTTAATTTGAATTTCAGTTCAAAATATTAAATTTTTGAAATCACTTTTCAATATTCATTATAAAACGAATAAAATCGATATAAATATCGCTCGCGTCAAAATAACGCATCTCTAATCGACACGGCTTTATGTTTTTCAAAACTTCTTTATTTTATTCAACAAATGAATACTTATTCTATTCAACACATGAATCTATATTTCTTTCAACACACGACTATTTTTGTTATGTAAAATATTTTATAAAATCATGGTATCTATCGTTTGATTTTTAATTAGACTCCACCGTGAAGTAGTTCTAATTTTAAATATGATAAAGATGAAAATTTTATTGTATAAAATATTTCACTTAACACATCAATAGTTTCAACTCATGAACATCGTCAACACATGACTATTTTTATATTCAACACATGAATTTTCTTTTATAATATTCATTATTTTCCCGATTGGAATGAGGCCCAATCAATCACCATATAATGTTAATTATATGGATTCCACACAACACATGTTTATAATAGCAACGATAACCAATCAACCATCATCCAAGGTGCACCACACAAGTGCATAAGCATCAAATATAAATAATCGACGCTTACACCGTCTGTCGACCAATCGATCGACATACAATTAAATAATTGAGATTAGTGTACCCAAATATCATCCCAACACCCGTGTGGGGTTTCAAATCAACAAACACAGATTTTTATTTGTGCAGTTGGGCGATGTGTAAAATTTATCGACCCAATCAATTATCAGTCAAATCAGTGTATATAAACAAATCGGCCGATTTGTTTATAAATATATATTTATTCACATTCACGTTAAAAATTATATTTTTAACGCTAATTAATTTATTTCAACACTTCTACTTTTTATTATCGATTTCACATCAACATCACAAACAATTTTCACAACAAATCAATCAAACAAACAAGCCATCCATGGTCTGTGGATGACGGGTGTTGGGTGCTGCTTAGCACCGTCTGCATCCTAGTATATATATATAACTAGAAAAAGGAAATTTGAGTGAGAAGTTCTCACCAACTAGCTAAACCAACGCTGAGACTCTTCTTATGTAGAAATCTTCGTCGTTCTCGCCTTTTGTCACTTTCATTTCCCATATTCACTACATATATAAAAATCACATTTTTATATCCTATTCAATATAGAAAAATCGAATTTTTACTTCGCTATTCAATATATAAGAATTCTATTTTTACATCGCTACTATGTAGATAAAAATTCCATTTTTACACGCTATCCTCTACATAAAGATTTCGCCTTTTCAAATATAAAGATTTCGCCTTTTCAATTTCAAAAATCTAATCTTTTTTATAAAAAATCTTATCTTTGTTTAAAATAAAAACCGTATTTCATATAAACAAAAATCATAGCTTTATATTGCTAAAAATCTCAACTTTGCGATGTTAAAAAGCTCGATTTCATGTTGTTTAAAAATCAATGCTTCATATTAAAAATCATACCTTTTTCTACAAACAAAATCTAATTTTTCTATTCAAACAAAAAGCTAATCTATTTTATTTTATATATATAAAAATCAAAGCTTATTGAAAATAAATAAACGAAACAAAATAAATAAATAAAACAAACTTACATTGCTCGAAAAAAAAGGGTTTGCTGTGGCGAACAGTGGAGGAGGACTCGGGACTGCAGTTGCTCGCTTTGGGGGGGGGGAATCGAGCTCAGGCCGGCTGCGGTGGGGGCGTGGAGCGACGGTGGCTTCTATGGAGGCGGATTTCGGTGTCACGGTGGTGCGTTTGGGGGTTGAACGGCGAAGGGGAGAGGAGAATCGAGGCGAGGGGGAAGAAGAAGGAGGGCGTGGCAAAAGGGGAGTGCGGCGCTACCTCGCCGGAGGCGGCGATCTCCTGGCGGCGGCGGGAGGGGCCATCGCTGGTGGAGCGATTTGTTTTTTTTTCCTTTTCTTCTTTTGATTTTAAATCGAACGGGGGGGGGGGGGCAGAGGGTATAGGAGAGGTTTTTTTTTATTTAATTATTTTATTTTTCACCAAAAAGCAACTTTTATTTTCGACCTCAAAACGAGGCCCACCGCCTGTCGTCCATAGCGTTTTACCCCTATTCCGAACACAATGGGATATGTATCGTAGGCTGATTCGATCGTTTCGATCTGTTTCCATTAAAATCAACATATAACTATATATATTGATTTTGAACACGCATTTCAATTTACCGGGGTCACATACTAACTAGAAAAATTCCAGAAAAATATTTTCTAGCTTCGTATTGACGATACGGTCCTAACCAAACTAGTTTCGTCGAATTCTGAGACCGTTGGAAAAATGGCCATTTTCCAGTCGATTAAAATCAACTGAAACTGGTCAAACACGTTTTCCTTCGCCACGCTCACATATTGATTCGGAAAATTATGAAATTTGGAATCTAGCAATAATTTGACATCGCGGACCCAACAAAAGTGGTTTCGTCGAAATCCGAGGTCGTTTGCAAAATTCCCAGTTTTAAGGGCTTGAATTCCATAGCGACTATTCAGAATTTTCAACAGGACATATCTTTTGATCCCCGCTATGAAATCTCAATTTTTCGGATTCGTTGGAAAGATATTCTCAAATAGATCCTAATGTTTTTGGTTTCTCTAAAATCCTGATTGTTTTGCACCCGGTACATTCAATTGAAGTTCGAAATTGAATTATCGAACTACCGCGCCATTTCAATTCTATTTATAATTATATATAATTATTTATATTCTAACGACGACGTATATAATATATACGTTCGAATTCTATTCAAAATAAATTTCTCGTCGATATTTTTTAAAGTAATTCATTTTAAATGTTCAAAATTCGCTAAAATTGCCAAAATAAAAATTTTAAACTGGCCCAGATTTTCGGGTTGTTACAATAAGCATTAAATATAAATAATCAACGCTTACAATAGTCTGCCAACCAATAGATTGACATACAACTAAACAATTTGGATTAGTGTACGTCAAATATCATCCCAATACCCGTGTGGGGTTTCAATCAACACACACAGAATCTATTTGTGCAGTTGGGCAATGTGTAAAATATATCGCCCCACTCAATATCAGTCAAATGAGTGTACATAAACAAATCGTCCGATTTGTAAATGAATATTTATTTTCATTTCAGGATTATTTTATGTCGTTCATATATACGTTAAAAATTATATTTTTGACGATAAAATATTTTATTCAACACACGAATATTTTATACAGTTCATTTATATAATAAAAATGATATTTTTATTGTTCTAACATATTTTAGAAAATTTTGGCAGCATAACGGTGCGATATTAGAACCAAAATATGGTCTAGCCTTATCCCTCGCCTAATACTGGCTCACTCCATACACATACCAATTCCAATCAGTTCCATTAACATCCCAAATCAAATTCAACCAATTTCTTAATAAGGTTGCTAAACCCTATTAAATAACAATCAATCAAGTAAAACAGACAACCAAACATCCATGGTTTCAATCAAAGGTGTCGGGTGCTACTAAGCACCGTCTGCATCGTAGTATATATCTAACTATAAACAAAATTAGAGTGATAAGTTCTCACCTTTGGTTTCCGCTCCGTTATTCTTTATCGGATGGTTTGGACTCCGTTTGCTTCCAGTCGATTTCATCGCAATCTGTTTAACGCGATTTATGTTAAAAATCAGATTTTTAAATAACGCTATTTATATTTAAAAATTATATTTTCAATTGACGATCTTTACAAATAAAAATCACAATTTTATTATGCTATTATATATATAAAAATCATATTTTTATATCGCTAAAAATAATATTTTTAATCCAAAACTATCATGTAAAAATCACATCTTTATATTGGTACTTATGTAATAAAAATCAAATTTTTATATTGCTACTTATATAATAAAAATCAAATTTTTATTGAAGCTATTTCATTTTTAAAATGATGCTATAATATATAATAATTACATTTTTAATTTAAGCTATTTATTTAAAAAACTGAAAAGAAAATTCTATTCTTTATATATATATATATAACACATTTTTAAGCCAATGTTATTTCTTATAAAAAATCAGATTTTAAAACATTGCTTTAATATATATATATAAGAAAAAAACAAAAAAATATAATAAAAGAAAGCTTACTGTGTTCGACGTTGAACTGAGAAGGAGGGAGAATGGCGCGCCGGGGTGCTGTAGCAAGGGGGAGGGCGCATCGGGAGGGTGGTGGGCCACGGTGGTTGGATTGGGGTTGTGCGGTTTGGGGTTAAAGGAGAAAGAGGAGAGAGGACGCGCATAAGATGGGGGTGGGGCTGGGGAGGTGCGGCGCTAAGGGTGTGTTTGGAGGTGGGCGGCGGCCTGGTGGACGCGACGACCCTCTGGTGCGGCGGTGGGAAGAATGGGGGCTGAGCGATTTAGGATTTAGGTTTTCTTTTTTTTATCGTTTCATTTTCTCGTTGACTTCTAACTGCAGGAGGAAAAGGGGGTAATATTATATATAATTATATTTCTAATTTTTAATTCAAGTCAAAAAAGTTAATTTTTAATTGGAACTCCAATCCGAACCCAATGACTGTCGTTTATAGCTAATAACCTCCATTACGAACACAATGGGATGCGTCCCTTAAGCCAATTAGACTGTTTCCTTCAGTTTTCATTAAAATTAAAATATAAATTAATACAACGTTCAAAATTGATTTCAACGTACATTTTAATTTACCGGGGCCACGTACTGACTCCAAAAATTTCAGAAAAATAAATCTAGCTATGTTTTGACGATACGGTCCTAACAAAACTAATTTCATTGAATTTGGAGACCGTTTGAAAAATGGTCATTTTCCAGTTGATTAAATTCAAACTGAAATTACCAAACACGTTAAGTTCGCCACGCTCACATATTAATTCCAAAAATTATGAAAATTGGAATCTAGCAATAATTTGACAATCCGGATCCAACAAAAGTGGTTTCGTCGAAAATGGAGGTTGTTTGCAAAATGACTATTTTTAAGGGCTATATATTATATATAATATATATAAATTTCCCAACGACTATTTTAAATTTTAAACTGGACATAACTTTCAATTCCCATTATGAAATCTAGATTTTTCACATTTGTTAGAAAGATATAATTAAATAGATTCAAATATTTCTAGTTTTACTGAAATTCGGTTTATTTTGACTCCTGTATGTTCATTTGAAATTTAAAATCGAATTTTCAAACTACCATGCCATTTCAGGCTCGTTTTATAATTAAAATAAATTTATTCGTTCTAACTTCAATTACAATAAATTTTTAGTCGTTACTATTTAAAATAAATCATTTTAGATTTCAAAATTCGTTAAAATAGCTAAAATAAAAAATTTAAATTGGTTCTGAAAATCCGGGTTGTTACATTATATCCATATTTCTATAGATTATTATTCTCAGCCTTCATTCCACCATTCTTCTTCCGATTTTTTATAGTTTATTTTGTCTATGCCCAAATATACCTAAAAGGAACACATATGCGATTGATTTATGCATAAATTGATATGCCTAACTGCCAATGATTGATTATTACCCTTTATTATGCACACGTCTGATAAATTTTATTAAATTGGGATAATTTAATAATTTAGGGTTAATTGGGTAGATGTTGTAAAACTGTAATAAAAAAGGGGGCGTTGGACTGATAATATTAAAAACTTATTAAATTTGAAAAAAATGGCTGTAGTGCAGATTGTGAAGAAAAAATGAACTATAACTTATATTTGCATGAATATGATAATTTGGGAATCATAATAAATGAACATAGTTTATTTGCAAATACGAATACGATAGGAAATGGTTGAAAAAGAAATCAGGCTTTAATTTGAACATATTGACTTAAAAAGTGTTAAGTTACGAGCCAAAAACTCTACGGTGGCTCTGTGATAAGGCATTAGGCCTTAATATGAATATATTGACTTAAAAGGTGTTAAGTTACGAGCCTAAATATGATAATTGGGAAATCATTATAAAAGAAACATGGTTTAAGAGATAGTTAGGGTTTAATATGAACATATTGACTAAAATTGTGTTATGTTACAAGCCTAAAATTCTACTGTGACCTTATGATAAGCGTTAGGATTTAATATGAACATAATGATTTACAAGGGATAAATTACGAGCCTAAAAATAATATGGTTAATACATGGGGGATCAAATCAGTGAGGATTCGGATCGAATATTATTTTTTGGGGATTTAGACCACACAACATATCTTTTTTCTCACATACCGTCTCATATAGGAGACGAGGGCATGCACTATGCTATGGTAGGTAGTAAGATGGTCCAAATTGAGGTAGATACAGCTGCGTTTCAGTAGCTCAATGTGTGTGCATTGAGCCGATGAGGGAAAATAAGACATTGTGATACCTGTGAGTCTGTGACTAGCGCTATGTCTTTTTGTTGAAGGCTTAGGCCTCATAAGCCCAAGGCAATGGTAGACATAGGTTATCACTGTATGGTATTGATAGCCGATCGATGTGTAGTATTAGGAGTATTTTCCCTAATCATATTATGTTTCGAATTTGTAGAACTGTAAACAGTCAAAAGTTATTACTCTGGTGAATAAGAACAGTCATCTTTATTTGTAAACTTATGTCATCCTATATATTCACTTTAGGTGTACATGGACTTTTTCCCTTTTATGACACTAGAACTACTATTCTATTTGTTTCCCTTACTTATCAATCATGCCAGTAATCATGATAGCTCACTAGACTTGATGTCTGACCCATTTTCCTTTCCTTCTTTCTCTTTTCTTCCCCTAGACTCGCTGGAAGGAAGTGTGTAGTTTGGATTATTCAACTGATTCAGTCTTGTAGGATTTTCTTTGCAGTAGATATATTTTCTCTTTATTTCATCTCTTTTTTATAGTTTGGTTGCATTTATGACTATTATTGAGGGATGATATTTATGTACTCTAATGTTATTTTATGACTAAGATTTTATTTTCATGAGACATGGTGTTTTGTGATAGTTGGTTTTTCTCTCAAAAATAATAATGGTTTTGTCACGTATAAAATTATGTTCTTCTTCCCTTATGTTTAAATTATTTATGCTTTGTGATTCTTAGTTTTTATGATGTATTTATGTTTTTATATGTATGATGCTTCATATTTCTTAACAGAATTCTATTATGGGTAACGTTTAAGGGTGTGGGGTATTCCAAATTTGTTACCTAAAACCAACTCAATATATTAGGAAAAGAATAAATGGATCATTGGCCTAAATTTATTTTACAATTGGTAATTTAGCCTATCCATCACAGTGAATTTCACAGTGAAATTGGATGATCAGACCACAGTGAAATTGGATGATCTGATGTGACAACATATGATTTTTTTATGTAATCTATATTGTTGGATCGCACAATGACAAAGCTAGACCTCAAGTTTAAATTGGGCAGAATTAACAATATGGCTGAAATAATTTTATTTTATTGAAGGAGAATGAGGTTTGTTCAATTAGTTTCATAATAATCCTTCCATATAGCTATCCTTGTATATATATAGGGATGTCAAATGGGTCATGTCGGGTCGTATGAGGGTCAATTTTTTTTACCCAATCCATTTACAACCTATTTATTTTGACCCGTTTAACATAATGATTTACCTAACAAAACCCACCTATTATGTGGGATACCCATTTGAAACATCTAAATGTTGTAACAACCCACCATTTTGAACAACATAATTTTGCTCAAATTGATAGATATTTATTAGGGTAGTAAAAGAATTGATCACATAACATAGACATTGAAATAAAATCCAACTCAGAATCTCGTAGTAGAAATAAAAATACATAAGTGATTCAAATATTTTCATTTTTCTTTCTTTGAAGTAAAACAACTGGAAATAAAATAAGTTAATAGCTACATAAGTAAACTGAGATGATGATATAACTAGAATAAAATAGAGCTTCCACTATGTCATCATCTCTACAAAATTCATCCATAACAACTCAGACCTGACCCGAGCAATATGTGAAAACAGAATCACCAGATTAGAACTAACATCCTCATGTAAATCTGTAAATCAACCTGGGTAGTAATTTAAGAGATGTTATGTGTTTTCCATCTCTTAAAGATCCATTAAATTATTTACATATAAAAGCATATGCTATAATAAATAATGTCTGTCTGTAAAATCAATAACAAAATAGTGTTAATGCTTTACATTGTTCCACCTTAACACATCTAATTTTCAAAACAAAATCATAATGGGCTTGTATATGGATAAATATGAAAAGACACATAAGGAAATTCCTAAGGTAGGATTCTACCACTTTACCCTTACTGGATGGTCATAACCCACCCATGCTTGACACGTCTGACACCCCAATCAAATCAAGGTGCACCATTCGAATCAAAAGTCAAGTGAGTAATACAACAAGGTCTGTCAGCTAGAGGTAGCTAACCTAATTGGCTAGACATAGGCTCCTATTTCAGTTATTTTAATCATGACACAAGTGTCCATGCTATCCATATTTCTTTCTAGTAAACATTCATCAAATTAACCACTACCTTCTAGAACTTCTTCCATGTAAATTGTTGTTAAAGTAGTTTCAGTATTGAAAGAGAGTATGCCAATATGCAGTCCTAGACTCTTTAACAAACAACCATCATTTTACACACCATGGTCATTTATGTTTAAATAAAACACCGTATTTCAAATCATAGATTGATTTACTTAGAATTTGATTTTCTTTATCATTTCTCAAAACAATTCAATATTGGATTTCAAACAAAATTTCATAATTTTTTTTTCAAAAAATGAAGATTCAGAGTAACCATTGCTAAATCATACTTATAAAAATAAAAAGTCAAACAAATAAACATAACGCTGATACCATTCACACAAACGGTACTACTAAACAAAGTTCTGGAACATGGTTACACTATTTTCTACACAGAAGCAGTCGACCACAATTCCAACCCAACATTAAAAATAATCGCAACAGAAAGAAAGATAAGAACTGTACGTCTAATAGGAAAACTCTAATCCCTCTCACCCCTTATTCTTCTAGCAAGCTGAATTTCCTTTGGCATGATTGTTACCCTCTTTTATGAATTGCGCACGAATTAGTATCTTCAAGCAAACAAACAAGGTAAGCCTTGAGCGCCTCCTGAAGAGCAGCTACAACAGAGCTTTGAAATCTCAGATCAGTCTTGAAATATTGTGCTATGTCACGAACCAACCTCTGAAATGGAAGCTTTCTAACCAAAGTTTGGTGCTTTTCTGATACTTATGGATCTCACGAAGCGCAACAGTTCTAAACCTGAATCTATGAGGCTTCTTCACACCACCGGTGGCCGGAGCAGATTTGTAACAACCCAAATTCCAATAAACTGATTTTTTTTTTTTCAAAATTCCACTCTATCGAAACTCGGATTGGTTTGCTCTGGTATCCTACAGAAAAGACAGAGACATAAAATATGTCAAAGCTCAGAAAATATCTCACAGTGGAATGGATAAAATATAATATAATCAAAGTATAGCCTTACCATATTAATAATACTGCATAACTAGTATCTAGAGCTATAATGTCTCATGTCTCTACCACAAATCTAACACGCAAGTATGTTATGAGGAGGGGGTCAGAACACAAGTTCTAGTGACTGGATTTAAAGTATACACTTTGGATAATCGTACATTTATCGTTCAATCATATTTTTGTTATTTATAGGGTTCTTGGGTTAACAACACTCAAGGCTTATGCACATGTCGTACCCATTTACTTCCTAGTGGATTAACCTAATACAGTATATATGTAGCTACTCGTCAATACTGAGGTATACCCCATGGTACCCCACTAGAACGGTCTCCACCGTAATGCCACAGAAGTGAATGCAATCCCTAATCCTACACCGGAGTGACGTACAGATCTCTACATAACAATGTTAGTTCCGCGTATATCTTGTCATTACTCGCTACGTAAGCGTACGGACTGCCATTGTCGATCGAATCAGATTCATACCAGAGTAATGCCCTTAAGTCTACGATACACCATCTAGAGCAAACATGCACATGTCTAGACTGTCCCACATACGTATCTTCAATTGTAACTCGATGCCTTAACCGCATGTCCTCTAATGTGCACCGAGTTCTGCGGTAGGGCGATACAAGAAACACGGGACTCGGTCGGGAGCTTTTCCATATCTATACAGGCCCGTCTTTAAGAGCCTCTATATACAGATATTCCTAGGGTTTGTTTTCACGGTGGCTATGGCCCCACCTTGGCCCCTCCCTCAACTAGTAAAGAATACAAGAGTTAAACGATTGCCCCTAAAAAATAATTTAAACATCCATTTGGCGTCTTCCCTTAACCACCGTACCCCGATAGTGAAAGGTGAACGGTCTATTTAGTTTTAGCTCTAGTCTTTTCGCATCACATTGGCTGCCGAAGATAGGTATCCGACGATTTACTGTCCTTGTTGGTCGTGAACCTTCACCTCCCCGTTGAGGCGACCGCCAAATCACCCTGGTGTCACCGCGTTACAGCATTCTGACTGCATAACTACTTTTGCAGTCGAGGCCCACCCACCTGGTAGTTACGCGCAGACCCAACCTCTGCGAGCACAGCCTAAACATTTGCCACCGCACAGAGAACTACTAGGAACATCTTATGTATCTCAGGAAGCCTCGTGCTTCCTCTTCCAGTCCTTCGGAGCCGACAAAATAAAAATATAAACTTGCACTCCCCTCGTGCCTTATAACACCACGATGATCTACCCCGTTAGGTTGTTCACCCTCAAATGTGCGGGCTAGTCCAAGCGCCTCACTTTAATATGTTGTTAGACCATATGTCTAAACATTATTTTACGCGCTTGCCTTACCTAATCAGGTTTCCATTTAACTTGGTTATTCTCATTCATACTGAATCTTAATCAAGTTACCAAGTTCCTCTTGCTTATTAATTCCATTTATATAACGTAACCCATTTAAGTTTATTAATAAGCCCACAACATGTTATTCTCTTGATTGTGGTCGTCATTTATTATTAAATATAACTTTTTTGATAAGTTTTCCTTATTCTTTCTCATTTAATCATAATACCATTTTACACCTTTACTACAACTTATCGTTGTTTACTTATTAACTTAATTCTCTTAACTAAGGCCCATTAATAAGTCTCTCTACCCATTTATTATAACCTATGATATAATTTCCTCCTGTCCCTAGGATAAGTCCAAACATGTTATTCTTATCAGTTGGTTTCAAACTTTCAAGTTTACAGATTACTTAATTTATAATTCGGTACAACTTCTTATATTTAATATTTTCTCCCCTTTTCTCAACTGGTTTCCGGCTTTCCCCATTTACTAATTACTCAATTTATAATTGAGTGTCCCTTATCGCATTTCACCAGTCATCCCATTTCCTTACTAGTTTATTATAGCCTAAGTTATAATCTTCATTTGTCCCTAGGACAAGTCTACCTATAATACAACATTTTCATTAATGTTATTTATTTATAATTAGTTATTATAATTCCCCGTTTGAACCATTTACTGATATTTTTCATTCACTGTAATATATGTTCCTTATTTTATTAAGGAAAACACTTTATGCACCTTATCAATTTGATTTATAGAAAGAATCAGTGATTTATTTTCATAACGTATTTCCATCTAAATTTGTGGTGGCAAGTAATTTCTTTCCTCTTTCTTACTTTATTCACTGTGGCTTACTTGCAACCACGTTCTCAGAAATAGGTCATTTAGCGAAATACGTCACTTTTCCTTTACATCTCACTAACTCAGTCCATTACATCCCTTCCTTTCTTATTTTCTGAGTTAGACATTTAATTACCATCATTTCCATTTGTTCATATCTTAATATATATATATATATATTCATATATGTATATATATATATATGCATTAGACCTCTCAAATTAAGCCTACACTTGTGGACACTGGATTTGCCGGGCGGGTCCGGGCAGACTTCTACCACAAGTTGACTTAACCTCGTGTCTTAGTACCATTTCATGTTTTAATTATTCACTTAGACCCCTCACATTAGATTTACCACTTGTGAATGCTGGATATGCCAGGCGGTTCCGGGCAGACTTCTATCACAAGTGCAATCTAGCCTCGTGTCTAAGAGCGTTACAATGTCAAATTACTGTGAATCTAGGGATGTTCGTTCTTTAACAATTATTCCTATTTCATGTAAATTTTAAGCATAATCTCCTTTTCATATGTTTACTATAATCAAATTTACTTGTCATCAAATTATGCCTATATTTTGTCACATGTCCTCTTTAACATGTGTTTAATTCTATTTTGGCATGTAAACATTTAATTGGGTAATTGTTCAAATCGAACAAGTTAAACATGTCATTTACTCAATAATATACCATAAGTGAATCATGTGATTATAACAACAGTAGTCATTACCCATTTTCTAACAAGTTTGTTCTCAATATGTAATCAATTCCATACTTTAACTGATCCAACATACGAATTATTCATATTAACATGTCAACTTGTTATAACAATAATTCTTAATTATTCTGGCAAATTCAATTATACAAAATGGGGAATGGTAAACGATAACGTATTATTATCTAAAATGCTATAACTTAAACCCACTCACCTCATATGCTTTCCCAATTCTGGATCTGATCCAGTTTTAGCGTCCATGGTTTTTCCCTTAATCGAATTCAAAACCTAACGACCATGGATTGATTATTTTCATTAAAAGAATAAGAAAGAGGAAGGAATTTGAATAGCTTGGATCTAGATAATTACCTTACTACGATAAGAGATCTGAACACCCATTTACAAACATACGTTCCTTTCCTTCATATCTAGATCTAGAATTTTTCCAAAACTAATAATCTTAATTTTCCGAATAGATTTGAGGAGGGAGAGGAATGGCAAAGCTTCTGCGTTGTCTTAGAAATATGAGACTTAGGGTAGGCTCTATAGGCTTATTTATAGGTGTTCAGCAATGTATTCGGTCAAGAAACGAGCCCACATTCACAAAACCGAATTCTGCCCAGATCTGTATGAGGGTCGACCCCCCTTTGGGTGTTGACCCCCAAAATGGGACGGTTCAGATATTGGGGCTTCCGTTCGCTGGTTTTGAATTTTTTTTAATATTTTTATTTTTTTGTATATATATATATATATAACTCTCTTGCGTGTATACAAACTTCTAGGATTAATAACTTCTTCATACGATGCCAGTTTCACGCAAACCAGCTGTCTATCTTGACTAGAATTTCGAGATGGATGCAATGGCACAGTCCGTTTTACTCGATTATGAATATTTAATTAAGTTATTCTTATTTTATTATCTTAATAATACAGGATGTTACAAGATTTGCGAGCGGCTTTGGTAGCTAGCTGCTTTCTCTGGGCTTTGCCTTCGGTTGATTTCCTGGCAGTTTGCTTGGTACGAGCCATCGTAATAAGGGTTATGGATTTCGGATTTGGGGAATAATTTGGGAGTGATTCCTGATTTAGGACGATCAAAATTTCATAATTTCGTATTGTAAATTAGTTAATTTTCAATAAATCAAACTTTGATTTATATTCCACATCACAATCACCGTTATCCAAATGAAATCTTATATTCAAACAAAAAGGGCTGAACAACTTGGCTTGAAAATAAACTTCTTATTCCATTAGTTTATGCATATATAAAAATCATTAAGATTAAAATATAATAGTTTAATAAAGATAGTTACATATATAGGATACTATGAAATAAAATAATATAAGGGAAATAGTTTAATATAAAATACTACTGATTTTAAGAGTAATGTATGCGTAATATTTTAAAGTAAACATTTTATTTTTTTCCAAACCTTTTGAACCTAACATAGAGTTACAAAATTCACATTAAACCATTTTCGATTTCAAATTCCAATTCAAAATAAATTATCAATCATTTCAATTTACCATTTAAAGTGAATCCGAAATCATTTCACCAATTCGAAATCAATGATAATTTAATGAACCAAATTTTGATTATCAGCTTAAACAGGTTCAGTCGATTACAAATTTCAAATCCATTTCCATTATATTGACTGCACATTAAAATCACAAACTTAGCCAAATTCATTATATTGGTTTAAATCCTAACTCTTAGATTTAACCCTTGAAATAATCCAGTTCGATAAAACCTAATTTAATCTTAAATTCACTTTAAGGTTTCGAATCCCACAAATTATATCAAAACTTATTTTTCATTTTCATTTAACAACTTATATGGAAAATTTGTTCCAAATATATTTCAAGACGAATTGAAATTATAAATTTACAAATTTCCATATACAAGTTTCCATTTTAATGATTCATTTCAAATAGAGTTCAATTCAAAATTTGGTTTTATTTGACAAAATCGATTAAATTCAATTATGGCGTATATTCAAAATAATGGATTTAACTTAAGATCAAATCCTACATTCGAATAAATTTAGAATTAACTTTTTTAAGTCTCAATCTAAATTACGATATATTCCAATCTTAAAATCACGTTAATTATACCTCAATGAATTTCAAATTAAATTATAGTTCACAGTTAAACTTTATAAAACCTTGTAATTTCAGAAATCCACGTCACTGAATCTAATTCCCAATAATTAATCATAATAGCAACCTCCGGTAACATTGTTATGCTTAAATATTTAATTCTTAGTTTTAGTCGATTATATATCAAAATTTGAAAAATTGAGTTTCAATAAATAAATTCGTTCAAATATTTATCAAAAGTTATTATATAATTCATTAAATCTCAATTTGGTAAGACATATAGTCGAATAGCAAATAATTTTTTAAAGCAGTCTATTGAAATTTAAATAACTCATTACTAAATTTCAAACCAATTTCAGTGTATAAAACAAATCATTTTGACCAGTTATATTTATAGTTTAATTTTCAACCTAGTCCAAGTGAAATAATTATAATTTAATTTAGGTATATGTCATTTCAACCTTTTCCATTGTTAGAAGTGAGTATGTCAAATATGCCTTACATTAACAGGGAATTAACGACACTCATAATTGAAGATTTTATTATATGTAACACAACCAAATATTGAAACAATGGGTGTAACATCATGTATAAATATTCGTTTTCTACACGTTTGTTTATACATATGACGTGCGTATATCGTGCAAACGTGTGTGCTAACAATACAACCAATTCAATTTGCAGCCAACAATTCACGTGTCAATTAATTCAAACAACATATAAATTCACAACAATTTAATTTATTAACTTGCATGAAAACGTTAGTTAAGTGTGAGTGCGTAAACACTCATTTTGATTTTATGTTCAGTCGAAATCTAAATGGTCGTCAATCTTCCAATAGTCTCCAATCTCAGTCCACACGCCCATGTTGTACGACTCACAAACACATTTTCATGATTTGTTGAGATGTATCTCTTTTCTTTTACTTTCATTTTTACCAGCATTCACATAATTAAAGAACTTATTGAAACACAACCTTTCCACTTAATGCAGTTAACACCATTTCTTTGCTCAAGTTTAACATTTACTACATGCTAGCAGCGTGAGTTATATAACTTTTGTTTTTTGTGTTCGCATAGCTGATTGAAAGCACATAATTGCTTCCATTCTCTTGTTCTAGTCTTACTACACAAGTTAGTGATATCCAACGCACACACTGATCCCATGTGTATCTCTCTACAAACGAGACATCTTGCATGCATTAACACCCTAGTACCCTCGTAGGAAAAACAACAGCCAAAACCTTTTTTATTACTACCACATCAGACCAGAGAGGGCTGTAGACTGGGAGGTGCAGGTCATCAAGGTCATGTATGGATAGAGATCGGGTGGCCGTGGTTGCCTTTTGGAGGCTTGAGTGTTTCATAATACAAGCAAAGACGGAGCCAGTATTTAAGCATGACCTGGACTAGAAAAATTCCAATATGATACAAACACAATAATCATTTTAACAACTAATACAATTTAAATATGGTGGTTATAGTTATGATTCAGTAATAAAATCCAAATGCATGTAAAATAACCGAGAGAACTATTGTTTCCTTAAAAAAGGTAAGATAGTGTTTGGTTTACCCTTTTCAGTTACGGGTTTTCGTCCATACAAAAATGTGCATGATGCATGTATATTACGAAATCAACCATTTTAGCAAACAAAGTTAACATATAAAATAAAAAACAACTTTTATTTATTTTTCGTGTTTTGAGAAATATTCGTGTTTTGAGAAATAAGGCAAACATGAAGAGCAATTCTTCCTACCATGATTGCTACATCCCCTCCACAGTCCCCTCCATCTTTCTTTCATTCTACCAATCCTTCTTCCACACCTTTAATGATTTATAATTAATTTTGAAAACTTAAAACCCAAAACTCAATTTTAACCAAACGCAACCTAATTTACTTCAAAATTTATTTAATATTCTGTTCTTCTGTTTTTTTATTAGTTTGTAATCAAAGAACTAAAAGGTAGAGGTGTAAAGAGTGCAAAAAAAAAATGAAAATAGAACAAGTGAATAGAAAACACAAGTAGATTTAATAACTCAACGAAGAAACAGGTGCCTCAGCTTTGCATTTTGGCATAGCATTTTTTTTCTTTCTGGAACAGTGGCAAATACAGGTGGCAAATATAATATGGAAAATAATGCTATTCATTTTTGTGAAATATTGACCTGGGATGCAAGCTAGCTTTGCTACTGCTCCCGGGTTTCGATCAGGAGCAGCTCCTGTCTTTGCCCTCCCTCCGCCAATTAATATACTGGGCTCCCGTAAGGGAGAAGCTCACTAGAGGTCGCCTCGTCCCTTCCTTCGGTCGCCTGCCTAGAGGTCGCCTCCCGGTTGTCGCCTTCGAGCGAAGTGAGGGGCGACTAAAAGATAACCAACAAGGGAGACCTGGGTTTTCACGAGCGTTGGCGGGTCCTGGAGTGCCCGTCAAGGGCGCTAGCGCATACCCCGGGGTGATCATCACCACCTGCACCTCACATCTCGGCACAGTGGAACGTGTAACCCGCCTGCTGTCCAAGTCAAGCCCTTAGCTTTGCATCCGTCCTTGGATACAAGGTTTCGTATTGCTTCTTTACATATGCGTGAGTCCGAGCTTTTACAAAATGAAGGAGAAGACGCTGCCAGATTCAGCTTTCTACTTTCATGTGTTTTTTAAAATCTATGTGAAAAGATGTGAATGTAGCAATGAATAATAGATCTCTACATATGAATGAGATATGTTAGGGGTTTATTATTGACACTCCAATTTCGGTTAAGGGGAGGTCAAATCTGAAGGACACTCCACTTTTCAAAAAGGGTCAAGGGGAGGTTGTTTTGAATATTAGTTTTATTTTAGATTCTTACGCTTTTACCCTTTTTCTAAAATGTTACTCACCGTAACGTTATCGGTCCCTAAATCACGAAACCCAAAATCTTTCAATTGAAATTACAAAGTCGACTAAAAAATGGTGAGGAGGAAGAAAACACCATTGTCCTCACTGCCAAATCGTGGGATAGTGAAGATGGTAATCCAAAGGTACGCGTTTTTTATTCTCATTCTTCCGTGTCTCGATTGTTGTAGTTAAAAAATTTCGATTTAAAAGCCTTGATTTTGTAGTGGTTAATCGGATTTAAAAGCCTTGATTTTGTAGTAGTTAATCGATGCGAATCATCAAAGTATAAAATAATTGGGGAATTACTGGCAATTTAACGGTCAGTGGGTTTGGATTTATAGGATAATTTTTGTCTGGTCATGGGATGTTGGGGATTTTGTGGTTTGAGATGATGATGGAGGAGAATAATTGCCGTACTTCTGACTTCAAGGATTTGCGGAGCAAATTCTTTCAGACAATAGTTCAACCCACCAGGTACAAACGGGTTAACGAACTATTGACTTCAGGATTCAATGAAGCCTTGAAACAGCGTTATCGAATTCAAAGTTTGTACGACTTTGATTCGACCAAGAACACTCTGATTTAATGTTTCTGATGATGCAAGTACTGTAGAGAATGAAGAGAAGAAGAGGAGGATTAATCTGCAACGTATTTCTGCAATTTGCAACACCTCAGAGGCGTTACAAATGAAACAGCGTTTTGATACGCTTTAATGGCGTTGCAGACTGTAAAGGAAGAAGAAGATATTATTCGAAGTGATTTCAAACATTTCTGGGCGTTGCTATTTATAACAAATGAAGAGGCATCCTTTCAGCGAAGCGTCACCACCGTCTGTAACGGTTATTTCCGTCTGTACAGCGTCGCATCTCTTCCCTTTGGGATGAAATCGGTCGACCGTTTTCAAACAGAGAGTAAAACGGTCGACTGGTTGAGTTTTGGCCGGTCGACCGATCTGTTTCGTGACTTAATGGATCACGAGACCCCAAGATCCCCAAGGCCCATTTTTTGACATTTTAAACATTATTATGCCAAGTTCATGCTCAAGGCCCATTGCCTTATCTCTCCTTCTCTTCTTTCTTTTGTTATTATACATCATGTCTTTACATATATAGTGGCAATCCTTTGTATTTTCCATGATGTGGGACAAAACATATTTGCCCATTCCTTCTTCCTTTTATTCTTCATTCTCTTCAAAAAATACCCAAACCCAAATCATTTGTTTTGAAAATTTTACAACAATCTCCCCCAATTTTCAAAATAAGAAAATAAATAAAGTGGACGGCTGAGGTACTAGTGTGATTTCCTACATACCCAAGTGGGATCAAGCCTATGTAGTTCTAAGATCAAGTTTTGCATCATCGTGGAAACAACACATAAATAAAAGTATCTTTTGGATTTGAACTTCTACTTAGTGTAAACCATTCAAAGTTCTATCGAGATTCAATGGTGAACGAATCTTGAACCAAGTATCCCTTAATGATAAAACCGGAACAATCACACATGTTGTATTCCTTAGTTAGAGTGTTCTATATTGCTCAGCACATTAATGGCCATGTGCTTAAATCCTGGTTCATGAGTCTACTTATAAAGCGGTCTTACTTTCCTAGGAAACGGCCTGATTTCCATACTCATATAGGTAAGTCACTTAAGGTGTTTCTGCGAGACACCTTTTTAGGGTTTCTAGACTTATTAAGGATATTTATCCATCCTTTGTTCATGTAGAATCCAACACTAAACATTATGGGATTATTGATTTAGTGTTCCATAATCATTTCCTTAACTTGTTGGTACCCATTGAACTTTGTCTATCCTTTTCAAGACACAAGTTGGGTTTCTGTTAAGGATGATCAATCTTCATTCACAGACCTTAGTCCCATTTCCTTTGACTTTATAGAAACCATAGCCTTTGGAAGACTCTTCGTAAGTGGGTCAGCCAAGTTTTTCTTTGTTTCTATGTAATCAACAGTTATAACTCCACTTTTGAGTAACTGTCTCACCATGTGATGTCTAAGACTTACATGTCTAGATTTTCCATTATATGTTTTATTAGAAACATTATATATCGTCGCTTGATTATCATAGTTAATCAAGACTGCTGGAGATGGATTCTTCCATAATGGGATTTCTACTAACAAATTTCTAAGCCATTCCGCTTCTTTACATGCGTCTGCTAATGCAATCAATTCTGACAACATAGTTGAATCAGATATACATGTCTGCTTCTTGGAAGACCAAGACACAGCAGCGCCTCCTAATGTAAATATCCATCTAGTCGTAGACTTGGATTTCGATTCTACATTGTTCCAGGTTGCATCACTATATCCTTCTATTACAGCAGGATATCCTTTATAAGATAAACCATAGTTGATGGTTCCCTTCAAATAAGCTAAGACTCTGGAAATGGCTTTCCAGTGTTCGAAACCAGGATTACTCGTAAATCGACACAATACACTTATAGCATGTGCGATATCTGGTCTAGTGCAATGCATAGCATACATAAGACTCCCAATAATACTGGAATATTCCAATTGAGAAATGGTACGTCCAGTGTTCTTTTCTAATTTTATACTTGGATCTAAAGGAGTTGGTGCTGGTTTGTCATCATAATGATTATACTTCTTTAGGAACTTCTCAATGTAATGAGATTGAGTTAATAATAACTCCCCCGTTTTCCTAATGATTTTAATTCCTAGAATTACATCAGCCTCTCCCAGATCTTTCATATCAAATTTAGAAGATAGAAACTTCTTAGTTTCATTTACACACGATATGTTGGAACCAAATATCAGCATGTCATCAACGTATAAACATATTATAACATAACCGTTGTTATCCGATTTGCTATAGATACATTTATCTGCATCATTAACAATGAATCCAAATGACAGTGCAACTTTATCAAACTTCTCATGCCATTGCATGGGAGCTTGCTTCAGGCCATAAAGAGATTTAACTAATTTACAAACTTTCTTTTCTTGGCCTGGGGTTATGAAACCTTCAGGTTGTTCCATGTATATCTCTTCTTCTAAATCTCCATTTAGAAAAGCTGTCTTTACATCCATTTGATGTATGACCAAGTTATGAATTGATGCAAGTGTTATTAAACAGCGTATCGAGGATATGCGAGCCACCGGAGCATATGTATCAAAATAATCTACTCCTTTTCTTTGTTTATATCCCTTAGCAACTAATCTGGCTTTGAACTTATCAATGGATCCATTTGTGTTCAACTTTTTCTTGAATATCCATTTACATCCTATAGGTTTTGCACCAGGAGGTAAATCGCTTAATACCCAAGTTTGGTTTAACATTATGGAATTCATTTCATCATTGATAGCTTCTTTCCAGAAATTAGAATCTCTAGAACTCATAGCCTTAGAATAAGTTTTGGGATCATCATCGACGTTCATTACATATCTTGTCACATTAAGGACTTTGTCCTTATTCCCTTCTACGAGATATGTTATGAAGTCAGGACCATAGTCCTTCTCTATTCTCGCTCTTTTACTTCTTCTGTGTTCAGTACTATCATCTGGTACTGACGTTTCCTTGCTGTTTTGAGCAGGAGCATATTCATCATCATTTGTATCATTAGTCTCAGTTGGTTCTGGACTAGATGATCTCAATGGATTCTCAATAGTTTGATTTTAAAAAAATTCTACATCTACAGATTCTATGACTTCTAAGGTATTAAGAATCATAAATCTATAAGTTATACTATTAAGAGAATATCCAATGAAAACACATTTAAAAGCCCTATTACCTAACTTTGGTCATTTAGGATCTGGTTTCTAACATATGCTAAGCAACCCCAAACTTTAAGTCTAGTAAGATTAGGTTTTCTATTGAACCATAATTCATAAGGAGAAATATTATTTTTCTTAAGTGGTACTCTATTTAAAATGTAACATGCAGATAACATAGCATCACCCCATAGTTTATAAGGCAAATTAGAACTTATGAGCATGGCATTAACCATTTCTACTAAAGTTCTATTTTTTCTCTCAGCAACACCATTTTGTTGTGGTGTATAAGGGGCGGTACATTGGTGAATGATACCATTTTGTTTGCAAAACAAAGTAAACTCATTTGAAAAATATTCACCACCACGATCTGAATGTAACACTTTAATTTTAATTCCTAATTGTGTTTCGACTTCTGCTTTGTAAATTTTGAATTTATCAAAGGCTTCATCTTTTGATTTCATTAGATATACATAAGCATATCTAGAATAATCATCAATAAACGTTATATAGTATTGGTTACCACCATAGGTGATATGACTTTTCAAGTCACCCACATCACTATATACCAAATCAAGCAAACCAGTTTTCCTTTCAACAGATTTAAAGGATTTTCGATGTATTTTTGCTTGAACACATATCTCACATTTAGAAATGGATTCGAAATCACAATCAGAAATTAATCCTAATTTATGCATATTTCTAAGTGACTTATAATTAACATGTCCTAATCTACTATGCCATAAATTAACAGAGTTAACAATATAAGCAGAAGATTTCTTTATTAGATTCAACTTAATCATGCCGTTACAAGAATATCCCTATCCAATAAATTTGTTGTTCTTGGACAACACTAACTTATCAGACTCATACACCATCTTGAATCCTCCTTTGTTAAGAAGGTATCCAGAAATCAAATTCTTACACATATCAGGTACATAAAATACATTGACTAAAGTAAGAACTTTCCCAGAGGTTAATGTCAATTCAATAGTGCCTTTTCCCAGAACTTTGCTTGCAACTTTGCTTGCAACTTTGTTTGCGCTAGTTACTTCGCTGGATTCTCCGTTATTCTCATCGTAAGTCTTGAACAGATTACGGTCTTTGCAAATATGAATAGTTGCTCCAGTATCGAGCCACCAATCATTATCAATTCCACTAACGGAGTTTGCCTCTTGTACGACAGCCACAAGCTTTTCTTCGACCACATTCGCTTTTTGTTGTTTCTTCCGAAGACGACAGTCTCGGGCATAGTGGCCGGGTTTGTGACACTAGTAACAGTCACCCTTCTTCTTATTCTTGGAATTAGTACCTTTCTTTTTGAACTGTGTCTCATTCTTAGGCTTCAACTTATCGTTAATTTCAACATTATTAGCCTTAGATTGAGACTCAGTTTGCGGATTATCATCTGGTTCGCGTTTACGAGAATCCTCTTCAATACGAAGATGACGCTGTAAATCGTCTAAATCATAATCGGTTTCCGCATGTTTTAATTTCTTCTTATAATCATTCCAAGAATTCGGGAGTCCCGAAATAATAACTCCAACAACAAATGATTCATGGAGATCAATACCGGCATCCTTAAGTTGATTTACTAATAGTAGTATTTCACTAACTTGTCCAATTATGGACTTGTTAGTGACCATTTTGAAATCCATAAAATTGCATATAAGAAATTTCTTATTACTTGCCTCAGAGATGCGATATTTGCTTTCTAGCGCAGTCCAGAGAGCCTTCGCGGTGTCCAAGGTCCTGTGAGAATTGTATATCGGAGTAGATAGTGCATTCAGAATGTGGCCTCTACATAGAAAATCTTCCTCTTTGCGCTTTCCCCTTTTTGCTTTTAGTTCTGCACTATCCTTATCTGTTTCCTCCGGTATTTTCTCCAATCCATCTTCGAGAATATGAAATAACTTGACTGTGATCAGGAAGAATTTCATGGTCTCTTGCCAACGAGTGAAATTCTCTCCATCAAATCGCTCTAACTTCGTCAAATGCTGATTCATTACTTGTAACGCGCTCAAACCTTCCATGGTTGAAACTATTGTTTGAAAATTTGTTGGGGATTTTGTGGTTTGAGACGATGATGGAGGAGAATAATTGCCGTACTTCTGACTTTAAGGATTTGCGGAGCAAATTCTTTCAGACAATAGTTCAACCCACCAGGTACAAACGGGTTAACGAACTATTGACTTCAGGATTCAATGAAGCCTTGAAACAGCGTTATCGAATTCAAAGTTTGTACGACTTTGATTCGACCAAGAACACTCTGATTTAATGTTTCTGATGATGCAAGTACTGTAGAGAATGAAGAGAAGAAGAGGAGGATTAATCTGCAACGTATTTCTGCAATTTGCAACACCTCAGAGGCGTTACAAATGAAACAGCATTTTGATACGCTTTAATGGCGTTGCAGACTGTAAAGGAAGAAGAAGATATTATTCGAAGTGATTTCAAACATTTCTGGCCGGTCGACCGATCTGTTTCGTGACTTAATGGATCACGAGACCCCAAAAGCCCCAAGGCCCATCTTTTGACATTTTAAATATTATTATGCCAAGTTCATGCTCAAGGCCCATTGCCTTATCTCTCCTTCTCTTCTTTCTTTTGTTATTATACATCATGTCTTCACATATATAGTGGAAATCCTTTGTATTTTCCATGATGTGGGACAAAACATATTTGCCCATTCCTTCTTCCTTTTATTCTTCATTCTCTTCAAATAATACCCAAACCCAAATCATTTGTTTTGAAAATTTTACAACATGGGATGTCGAGTTACTGGATAAGTTTATTTCGGTAATGGGGTGTCTGAGTTATTGGATACTTAATTTTGAGGAACTACTGGCAATATAACAAGTCATACTTAACTAGAAATTCCTATTTAGTTAGTTGGATCGGTGCATCTGAACTTAGAGATGCTGTTACAAAATTGTCTGAATATCGTAACATACTAGAGTGCAACAAGATTGTCTCAATTTTTTTTCAAGTGCCAGTCAAAGTTATTTATTTTCTATTTCACATTCCAAAATTGGTTAACAGAGCGTTTGCTTCTTCAACGGCTAAAAAGTAATCAAAACTTCCTTAGAAAAAATGATGGGTGATAATTAAATTAGAGATTTAGTAGTGTTCATATCTTTGATTCTTCTTCTCAATTAAATTAGAAAAAATATTGTTTGAATTATAAGCTTTAGTTAATCATAACTTATAGACAGACAGTCTTGATGAAGAATTCTTTTAACTTGAGCAACAAGATACAAAATAACTATGGGAAGAATTGCCTTTCAGAGCATGAAAGACTTTGGAAACTCATTTTAAAATACATAGATATATGTTTGAATAATTGGAAATACCCCTTCTTCTGGTTATTTTTCATTTTGCAGTGTGTATTTTCAAAGACGTTAATGAAAAAAAAAACTTTGTATAAAATTGTCTGTTAAAGTAAGTAATGTTATATGTAATCGTACCTTTACAAAATAATAAACAATACCAGTTTATGTTCTGCTTAGTGAAAGGAAAAGGCTTATTTGTAAGTCTGAAGAGTCATGATTCATGAACAAGTAGACATTATGGACAAGTATTTGTTTTTAATAAGAAATTCCTCTTATGATATTATATTATAGAAAAAAAATCATAAATTTACTCAATGTTAGAAATTCCTTTAAAAATAATAATGCAAACATATTTAAAAATAGTAAACCCCAAATTTTTACATCCACAATTGTTTGTCTTTTGCAGCCTTTAAAATTCATATAATTTATTTAAGAATAAACAAATAGGAACACACAAGTGGGTTTACTGGCCGCCGATGGATTGGCGTCACTCCCTTCACACCACGCCGCTGGGTTCAGGACACTGCCAGCGGACTACTGGCTTCTGAGCACCTACTTCAATTGATGGCTTTCCAGCAAAGTACATCACTATTTTGAATTTTTCTTCCACGTTAGTCAAAACTTTAGTTGATTGTGATATATTTTGTAATAAATTCATGAAAAATGGTTCTGTTTTATTTATTTATTAAACAAAAAAAGTGAAGAGACTTTAAGCTTATCCCTAGCAGTAGTATGTCAATATTTGTTGTCAATCAATTACAAACAAATTAAATCAGTAATTGTAGAACTGGAATATATTGTCATGTAACATTTGAGATCAAAATTGCTTATTGATATTAATTCATCTTTTGCAGTTCCTATTGCATGCTAGTATATGGAAAGAGTTGAACGGATCGATGAAGATTAGCCGCTTGATATCTACGGGGAAGATGTTTGTGATAAAGAAGAAGCAGAAGGAGCAAAGGCAAAGAAAACAAAAAGCTCAGCTATTGAAGAACAAGCTTCTTCTAGCGTTGAAAAGACAAACCAGAAAGCGCATAAAAATGAAAAAAAAAGAAAGGCACAGTCACTAAACAAGTGAAAAAACGGGGAACAAAGTGAAATAGTCAATGGTCATTGTATTTTTGTTTTACTGGTCTGGACACTATGGTGTCATTTTGGTTTGAAAACTTGGTGGCTTAATTTTATTTGGTATATGATCATGTAATGATACTGATATACTTAATTTGCAATATCACACGCACCCCACCGTTGTTATGTTTATTTTAGCAACTTATTTATCTGTGTATGTGTTATTTTATATAGTATTTTGTGATGCCTTGTTAAGACTACAGAAGATGCCATTGTGGTAATAGGTTTGATTTTTGTGATGAATGGTGCTTCTCTTTTGGCACCTTTAGATGATGATGTAGTGATATTTTTGTTTTTTGCATGAACTATAGGGTTATTGAGAAGCAAAAGGAAAAGACAAATCATAATATATAGAGCATGGATGGTTCATTCGTAAGCTTACAGAAATAGAAGCTCAAAGCATTGCATTCATGCAAGGGAAACAGATAATTGTGGTATTAAAGTAGCTTACAGACTTTCTTTTGGTATGAACAGAGATTTATAAGAAGATAGCTGAATGGATAGATGAAGTTGGCTAGTAGCATAATGGAGATGGACCTATGTTGTCTGATATCAGGTAAATAACAATGATTGACTTATGGTCACATATATTTTTATAGTTATGTAAGTATCCTATGAGCAAACGTGTGATGTATTTCATTTAACTTGTGTATGTCCTTGTATTTGCACTTGAAAGGATGTTGTACACTTGTATCCTATGTTCAGAATTAGCGTTTTTATATGAGTGTAATAAAATTGACACTTGATCACGCTGAAAGCTTGAACTGGTCTTCAAGGCTAGAAGTTGACAGTCTCAATAACTACAAATGTTTGCAGTTAACAGGAAGTTTCATGTAACTTCAACTAGAACTAGAACAATAGATCAAAGTGAAACCACAATAAGATCAGTAATCAAACTACAATAAGATTAATATCAACAAATTAAATACAATCAATTTTAAGATCAATGAGAACAATAATATGGACTAGATCAATGAGAACAAACAAATATACAGAAATTCATTTTCAACAATATACCAAAATAGCGTATTCATCGTCAAATACAACTTTGTAGTCAAAACCATACAAAATCCACTTAATCTATGTCAAACACCACAATACTCAATGGCTATACAAAACCCTTACTCATAAGTTGATGCAGCGGTATCCTCTTCATGGTCATCCATTGACGCTACGTACTTGTTCAATCGCTCCATGTAATGTTTAATCCAATCTTCTGTGTTTATATTATAAAATTGTTGAAAATATGCATATTGAGGTGTAGGCGGCAAAGGAGAGTCTCCAGTAAGCCTAATACTAACAAAATGTGAGCTATTTACATAGCCCATGACTACCATCCTATTTTGATTTAACATAGTCGCACGAACAGTCGAGGGAATAAAGGTACAACTCATATGCTTGCTTAACAGTACTACAACAGTGCCAAATGTCTCGGCGATGACAAATCCTGATTCGGGCATCTGCATCCACTCGCTAATCCCAACCTCATTAGTACATTGTATCCTTTCCTTCATTTCATCATAACCAGTGTCATCCCACATCCTTCTGCACATTTGTGAGTGTAGCACTAAATTGTCAGCCATAGCTTCACGTACATACTTGCAAGGATTGTCAGGTCTTTTATTATGAAGGTTCAGTTGATTGACCGCAACCCAATAACCACAATTACCATCGCTTGGCATGTCCTCTATACCAATTATATACGGCCTCATGTTTTCGGGCAATTGCATCAAATAATAATTGTCAACTTGATTGTTCTCGCATGCTTTATTCTTTACGCCGAGCTTTTTTAAGTAACGACCAGCCGGCGTAAGATTTGAACCGCAAGACAATGACGATTCAACATGTTCAAAGTACGAAGGATCCCTTTTAGTTGACTTTTCTTTTTTTGAAGGTCTTCCTTTTTTTTAGTCGCCACCGGTGGTTCTAATATAGTGGTTGTTTGAGGGAATGCCATCAATTTCAGTTGTTGTTGCATATCAAATCTCACGTTATCAGGAGATTCATCGTACCTGCTTTTCACTACTTGTAATTCGGGCAAATCTAGGAAATCGAGAGTGGAACAATGCAATGTGGGAGGAGTACATGAAAATTGCTTCCAGTAAGAATCTATAATGCTAAGAGGGATGAAACCGTTTGAATTTCTAAATTCCACAAGCATATGTGCACATGGTAGTCCATTTACTTGCCATAAAACACAACCGCAATTCTCGATACTCAATCCCACAGTTAAAATGCTCCGCAACTCTTCTAATAGTGAATCAAGTGCTTTGTGAGATACAAAACCCAAGAGGTCTTTAAACATTGGCTGGGTTCGAAATCTATGCATTGTCCTAGACGTGCTTAATTCGAATGCATTTTCAATTGCAACTAGTTCATTCTCACAACAAAGATGTGCACTTGTCCAACATTGCACAAACTACATGCAACTGAATCGAAGTACAATTTCAAACGTGCGTGTGCACTTTCAACTATGCTCGTTGAGACGTTGTCGTAGTGTTTCACTTTGTTGTCCAAGCCGAAACAAACATCTCCTTATATTTACTAAGCCAATTTTTCAGTACGTATGTGATGGCTTTTTTCTGTTTATCTATCCATGCATCACAAAACAATTTTAAGTTTCGATGGTACTCTTCTTCAGACAAAGAATTAACCATGTTTACCCAACCATCCCAAAATAGTTCATACTGTTTTTTTTTCCTCCTCATCCTCAAGCACTACTTCTTTATCGTTAATCATTATCCGTTTCTTCTTTATAAAATTAGATTTACAATTCGCTTGAACATTCTTCGAGATATGCCATGCACATAGAATATGACGTGCCGTTGGAAACACAGTTGCGACAGCATTTGAAAGAGCAATTTCAGCATCGGTGATGATAACATTTGGAATTTCTTTATCTCTATAACACTTTCGCACACATTCAAGAGCCCATATATATGACTCCGTGGTCTCACGGCTAATAAAAGAAAGTGCCACCATAAAAAAGCCCCGGTTGATGTTTGCGACACCATATGAAAACAAGGTAGCTTATATCGGTTTGTCTTGAACGTGCAATCTAAGAATAAAACTTGATAAAAACATTGAGCTAGAACAACACATCTGGGATGGCTAAAGAATAAGTCAGAGACTTCATTGCTTGTATCATCCACTCTATGGTGCACAGAATAATTATGACCGTGAGCCAATTTCATAAAGTGTTGCATTATCGATCTACCTTCCGTATTATGCAGTTTAAGCTTTGCCTTGGCATTATAAATACTTCTTATGGTTGATTGGTTCTCCGGATTATTATTTTTGATAGCAGTTAATATATTTCGAGGTCTTGCACCACTTTTTGTCAGTGTTTCAACAGTTTTCACTTCATTCCCTTTCAACCTCGCAACATACGGATGCCCGGTTAGTACATTCGGAAGTAGGTGACTCTGGCGTCCATCCTTCACAGTTAATACCCACCTACCATCATCCATGTAACGTGCACTTAATTCAAATGGACATCCACATTTTCTACTTTCCGACCTACGTCTTTTTTGTTGAGTTTTTGGAGCATAATTCTTTTGTTTGTGATCGATATACTCGCCGCTTCTTTCACATACTAAAACCATCCAAGAGCCTTTTCCATTTGACAACAAATTTCTCATTCTAGTTCTTTTTGTCACAACAATACAATTTGCAATAATACCACGATTCATGCACCATTCTCTTACATTTTCTTTTGAATCAAACAGTTGCATCATAAATGAGAATAACATAAGTTAAATAGCAAAATAATTGAAATATTTAAATGTACCATGTCAGTAGCGAAATGAGAAGTTAGATCGGGATAATCGAGAGGAGCCGTGGTAACTTCTTCATCTTGGTTGTCATTATTAACATCCTTATCAATTTTATTCGAGCAACTGCAATCATCATTTGATGCATCTTCGAATTCTTCATCGTTCTCCACTTGATTTGGTTTATTATTCCGATAATAATACGTTATCTATGGAAAATACAAATTCAAACACATTTAAATGTGCATTAATAAATGACCATGGACGTTGTCAATTTTATTGTATAGTGTCCCTAAACTAATTCAAAGAAGAAGAGTTGCATATACTAACATAAACATTTAATTCAATAGTGGACCTCAGAAGTACCACTCAGAAGTGGATATAGAAAATATGAACTAGTTAAGTACCACAGGACTCCAAAGTACCACTCAGATGTGGGACGTCGAAAGAAATATGAATTAGTTAAGTACCACAGGATTTAATATTTATGTTAGTATACAACTATCGATTTATGTGAGCATAACTCATTGGTTAGTGATCCACATGTTCGTCCCTAAACTAAGTCAAATAACGATTCATATTTCATGTGTCAGGATTTTACATGTGAGCATAACTCATTGGTTAGTGATCCACATGTTATTTTACAACTATCGATTTTTCCTGCCACACGTAATTCAAAGATCATATTTCCTGTCACATGCAATTCAAATATCGACAGTGAGGCTTCGAAATACACTCCTGTCAGATGTAACTCAAAGATGGGCGATAACCAAACGAACTAAACTGATATGCTCGATAATTCCTCTTCGGTTTTTGACCCAGCATCAAATTAATTTAAATCGTTATTTTACGTGATAGTCATCTTAATCCTTCCAAACCCTAGAAATTAAAATTTTCGAATTAAAGGAAAACAAACCTTCTGATCAGCAGATTGAATAATTCCCACGTAAAGTTCACTTTCTTGAGCCAATATCATGTTATTTTCCTTCTCCTCAATTGTGGATTTCATTAGGTTTTTCTAGGTTTACAGTAATAAAAAAATTACGGTAAATAATTTAGGTTTACAGAAATAAGAAGATTAAGGTAGATAATTAGCCAAGGGTAATTTAGTAACATTATTATTTTCTGTTAAGGAGGGCTATCTTTTGTGGTACCCCCTTTAATAAATTTAATCTTTTTTGAAAAATGACCCCCCCCCCCCTAACCAAAATTGGAGTGTCAATAACAAAATTCATATGTAAATATGAGAGAAGAAGAAAACAACGATAGTGGCAGACAATAATAAGGAGGAGAAAATGGTAGCATTTTGAAGATTAGAAAATGAAGAATAATAAACGAGCTACAGACCAAATCAAATCGTCTGTACCCAAAATCCCATAACCCCTTGTATCCAACCAATCAGGACCCCCTGATTTCAACCTTTTTGCAATTAAGCCTTATTTCTCTCTCCGACTTAATTGCAAAAAAGGTGAAAATCAGAGTTTCTGATTGGTTAGATACAGAGGTACAGAAGAATTTAGGTACAAAGAATTTGCTCTCGGCTACAAACTGACTAAATCTCTCCACTCTACTAGCAAAACAACTATACACGACAATTATACAACATTAATACAATTTGAATTTAAATGATATTATATAATATCATACTACAGAGCCGGTCTGATACCAACGTACCTTAAATTTAAAATTCAAATCAACGTAGAAATCAAATTGGATTTCGTGCACATAGAACAAAATATTGTAATGTTCAACATGTCAATACGAATGAGACAACACATTGAAAAATTGTTAAATTAATGTTCATATCAAAATTTGTTATTTATGTTATTTTGGTTATCGCACGCTACTGTAAACCAATCATATAAATCAATTTTTAACAGAGCCACCGAAATCAAAATTCGATGAAACAAACATTGACGTTTTCATTGTAAAAATTCCTAAATTGATTTTGTATGAAAATATTCGTTATTAATTAAAAATTAACACTTCATCGTTATTTCTTATTTAGTAATTTGATATCAAAATCCAAAACAAATAAACTCCATATTAAACGATCATTTTAACTTTTATATTCATTTCGAACATACACATTCATATACATAATACATTTAGAAATTGAATCTATAAATTCCTTACATTTCAAAATAAATCAAATTTTACTATAATTCTAAATGGTAAATTTACGTTTCATTACATTTTCCCCCACTCAAGACTTTTCGTCCCCAAAAAGGAATGATACAAAAAACTAGCAATTTATATATTTTCAAACAATCAATATGTATACATTTTAAACTATTTAGTTATATATATATATATATATATATATACACACACACACACATATATATATATATATATATATATATATATATATATTAAGAGATGGTAAATCAAAAGTTTAGTCATTTTCAAATATATTTAAAAATAGTTTTAAGTATATAGTATATGTGTCAACTAGCATCTTATACCAATCTTACTTTTGAAACCCAAAAATAAACATTAATGATGCTATAGTCATCACCAGAATCATTTTCAAGTGATTTGAGTGAGATTTATTAATAATTATCTCATACTTATAGAATTTAGTACATACGTTGACCAGACGCATTCTCGAAATCTCTAAGTACTCGACAGTCCAATTTTAACATCAAAAGAAAATACTTGAAACCTTTCTTTCAAAACAAAAGATATTGAAATTTCAAAATGTATACCGTTAATGGAGACATATTTTCCCCCCACTTTCTTCCTCTTTTGATCTTCATCGCTTCTATTACTTATTCATCATCCTCTTCCACACAAATCGGCCTTTATTTCTGCCATCCCCCTAATCTGTTTTCGTCTGTATGGCCGCTCAAACGTTGCTCATTTTCTTTGTTAAATCTAAACCCTTACCACCGATTCCCCTCTATTTTTTTCTAGACCAATCCAAAGCTACTCTTCTAATCCTTATCTATCTCCAGCCTTCTCATTTCCCCAGTACGTGGTGGACCCTTTGGATTCATTCACGACGTTCTATTGCTGCCTTTGCGGGCTGATTTCGCAACTCCCCATTCAAACGATTAACTATACTATGCAACAGCAGGAGTCCTTGCGATTTCGCAATTTTACATTGCATGGTGTATCTTGTCTATCTTGTCCAATGTTTGTCTGACTTAGTCAGGGGTTATTAGGTTGTTATGGGTGTTTTGTTGGGTCTCCTGTTTGGATAACGAGAGTCTATTTTGTTTGTTTCCTATTGGTGGTATCAGATTTCCTAGGGATGTTGGGTTTGGCATCTTCGTAGAGCTTATGAAGTTTGTAGTAACTTCTTGCCTTTTGTTTGCCTCTCATTTCACCCTTGTTTGGTTGTGATGGTGCTTACAAGGGGTTGGACATTCAATGTATCTCCATATGTTGTCTTGGTGGTGCCGATTGTTGGCTTTGTTGTTTGGTGTGGGGTTGATGTTGTGTAGTTTGTGGAGTTTTTGGTTTGTCTTCCATAGAGTTTTGGTGGTTGATCTACTTCTTGGTTGCTGGTTAATGGTGGTATTCTGTTTTCATTTTCCTTGCCTCCTCTCTCGGCAACATGGTGAAGCATTCACTCGCGACCTGCTAGAGTTCGGTAGGTGGGCTTACTTTGGATGTCCCTGTTTCTGGCTTGCCATGTACTGTTTTAATCTTGGTTACCTTTCAATGTTATGTTGTCTAGTCATCCCTTTTGTTGGCCATTGGATATGTTATATCTTGCTATGCTATGTTTTCATGTCACTGCTATTTGGTTGCCAAGTGATGTAGCATGCTGTTTTTGCTTGGCTTCCGACTAGCTCGTAGGTAGTGTGGATGGAGATGTCTGCGCGGCCTAGTTTATTGAAGTGCATAGGGTACACTTTGGATGTTACATTGGTTTGAGTGATTGGAAGGAAGGTAGGTCTCTTGAAGTGATGTCCAGAGTGGCACACTATACTGCCTGCTTGTCACTATTTGCTTTCGGTTGTGGGAACAGGTTTAGGTAGTTGGTTACAATGGGTTTGTTTATTCTTCTTGCAAAAGAATGTTATATTGTCACGAAATTGCTTGATTTTTGGTTGCCTACCTTGTTAGTAGCTTAGGTAGTAATTGTCCTTCTTTGTCCCAGTTGCAATTGTCCTCTGTTTAACTATTGGGTTGGTAAGATTTGAGTGAGTCTGTAGGTTTTTGCCCATTGGGTTGGTCTGCTACTTTGGAATGTTGATCTGGTCATAGTGTTGCAATGTAAATTTGTAACTACTCCTAGGCTTGTCATATGTAATATTCTACCCTGCGTGGATATGCAATAGTAGTCTAGTCAATTTGACTAGCTCATGTTCTTTTAGCTAGTTTATTAACAGTGGTCAATCCACTTTAAAAAGTCTATGGTGGACGGTCCACCTAAAAAACAAAACTTGTAGTAGATTGATAAACTATCAATCTACTGTAATGTTATAATTAATATTTGTTATAATAATAAGTGTTTGTGGTCACTTTAAAAACCGGTCAGCTTTGCCAAAAAAATGTATGTACTTATTAGTAATAACTTTTTTAAATCATTTCCTTATTACAAAAATTGAATTAGAAAAATTATATATATAACTCCATCTTTTATTTAATTTCACCGTATTTATATACGTATGAAGCTTATGTGTATCCAATTTTGATGTCAATTGTTCATAAATTTCAAAATTCCGATATTTCAACATTCGACAATAGTTCATTTATAAGATTTCTTACTTAACATAAAACGAATTTCATTCATAATATAAATTTTGTCATAGTTATCTATACAAAATGTGTAAATATTGTAAATTAATATTTAGCATCATTACTTATGCTTATATGGAAATTTATTATTTGAAAATTCAAACAAAATTTCTTTTTAAAAATGGGGGAAAACATAACATCTTAAGGTAGATTACTTTTTACAACGCCTTCCCATAATAAGTACTTTTTTTTGTCCATATTTTGACTATTTATTCAAATATAATAATTAATTAAAATTAGGATAGCAACCTTCTTTTGAAACTTAATGTAAAGCAGCTCCTTCCTTCAAGTTTGATGTAAAGTGGGTCCTTATTTTTAATACAGCAACGTGTTTCAACATTTTTTATGGCGCTGGTATATAGAAAAAAAATTCAAATATTCATGAAGTAATCTGCAAAAAAAAAAAAAAAAAAAAAAGGAGCAAAATCAGCAATTATAGTGAATAATTGCTAATATATCAGCAATTATTCACCCTTAGTTGAAAATACGATGAATAATTACTGATATATTGACAATTATTAATATATACTTGCTGATATATCAACAATTATACTCAATTTTTTGCAAGGCTTATGAATTATTGGTGTATATCAATAATTATTGTATATAATTACTGATATATCAGCAACTATGTTAAAATTGATGGAAGACTTATAGATAATGGCTGATATATCAGCAATTATCATATATAATTGCTGATATATCAGCTGCTATATTTAAAATTGATGTATAACTAAATTAATAAAGGGTAGATGAAAAATTGCAGCAAAGACTGCAATTGTTACTGAAAATTACTGATATGACAACAATTGTTTAGCAATTGATGCAAATAATTGAAAAAGTTGCTGAAATATCAACAACTGCAAATAGTCGGATTATTTGCTGTAATTTACTGGAGCGTGCATGTTTTTTATTTTTTTTATTTTTGAATCATATTTTATGTAGTTCTAATGCATGAATACGATGATGATTATATGTTGAATTTAATTCTGAATTTTCATAAAAAAAATCATATTTTTAATTTTTTGATGATTTTCGGAAAACATGGACCTAATTTATAAAGTTTTTAGACAGTTTTTATTTTTGTATCTCGAAACATAATAGAGACCTAAGCCAGCATGTCCCATTAATTACGACACATTGATAACTCATATACAATAATATATTCAAGTATATAAGTTGTATATGGTTTCATAACATACATTTGCATTTCAGTTAGCTTAAAGTTTTCTTAATTCGCAGTTCATACATTTAATCTATTTTAAAGTTTCAATTAAATTTCCATTTTATTAATAATTCACATCTTACAGTTATTGAGACGTACTGTTTGTTTTATAGTATTCTTACTAACAATTAAATAAACACTTCAAATGAATTCATATTCAGTTCAACCTCGTTTATTTATATTCACTAATGTTATCTTGAACTACCGTTTATAATTTCAAAATCCAAATCATCATCAATTATTATTGCTAACCTTCTAAGAGCAGAGTTATTTCTAAATGACCAAACTCAAATTAAAACGAACCCATCCATTTCATTTACATCGTGAACCATACTTTAAAAATTCAAAGTACTTAGATTATAATTATACAATCCATTTAACTTCCAAAAATTTATCCTAATTCTATGTATTCTCTAGCATTCATTATTCTTTTATACATTCATATCCACATAAAAAGGACCTTAATAAATGCATATCCATTCTAAAATCAAATTTGGCATACCAAACATATTTTACTTGAAACCAAATTAGCATTAGATACTTAAAATTAATTTTAACTATATTAAATGATAATAATTATAAATAGCAATTTATAAAATACTTATATTAGGAAGGTATTACTACTTTCACAATCTTTGCATATATTATATAAAATCGATTAATTCAATAAACCATTTAAGCAAAAGTTTTAAAATTTATTACAAATTAACTACGGACTAACTTAGTCATAGTTTCTATTATTAACTTAATAAAAAAGTGTCATAAATCTTTGTTTGGATATCTTTCGTCTTAAAAATAAGACTGCTTACTTGTATGCTATCATTTTTTAAAGTAGTTTATACAGATTCCTTAATATAGCCTCTATTAATTACTTAAGCATATAAATCTTGTACAAAACTTCTTTTTAAAGAAAATCTATCCATTAAACGTTATTGTTAGCCTACTTTGTGAAATAGGTTACACAAAGACACAGATCCAATTCTTGAAGAATGTTGGATAGAAGAACATGCATTCGAAGTCCGGATCGGATCGGGGGTCTCAATCAAAAACAGAATATAACAGAGTAGGAATCGGAGGAGCAGAGGCAGACTCGGATCGGGTCGAGGAAACCTGATCCGCTCCCTTCCTTCTCTCATACATCTGACCTGAACCGAGTGCCAGTAGATAGCAGTTACACCCCATAACTCCAGAAAACTCGGAGCGGTTAGAGAGTCATCTCCCTACATTCACCCACATTGTAGTCATGTTGTCACCATCCCATTCTATCTGAGCCCGATTCCTGTGGGATGTCCGCCACGTGTACTCGAGTCGGAACCACCTCAGAGAGGTTTTCCACCTATAAATATGCCTCCAAGGGTCATTTGAAGGGATCTTTTGGCAAATTCAGAACTCAAACCTTCTTTTCAACTGAATTTCATCATCATTTTCAGATCATAATCATCTTTCAAACCGTATTTTTGAGAGAATTGAGTGAATTTATGTGTTGTGTAAGTGAATATGAGTGAGAATAACTAGTGTACTTGTATCCAAATCATTAATCCAAAAAGTAGAAAGTGGACGTAGGCTCTTTAACGCCGAACCACTATAAATTGTGTGTTTTCTTTGCTTTTGATTTCATTTCATTAGAATTATTGCTAATTTGGGTGTTAGAGCCATTTTTGGATCTAATAGTTATACTTATCCTTTAGAATTTTTTTACACCATAAGTACCTTTCAAATTTATTTTATTTCGAAGCAATAGCTTATAAAGCTATGTAGTTATTTCTCAATTTATAAAATATTCTTAATTTCTAATTTCTAAACTCATCTTCACAAATTTTCCATATAGTTTATATATAATTTCTTTTGTTACTTATTAGGTTAGGAAAGAAAAAAAAAGTAAGTTTCAAGAAAATAAATTAAAAGTTAAAATAAGAAAGGTTCCGAATGAAAAGGGAGTTTATAAAGGGTAGAGAGCCTATTTAAATAAATTAGAAAATATTAAGTATTTTGAAACCATTTGTTATTTTAAAATGTGCTCTCTGCAAAAAGATCCTACTCATTCTAGTGTAATACTTACCCCATATCTAATGAGTTTACTCTACAGGCTTAGGTGCTCGCTCAACCTAAGCTCTGATACCAACTGTAATGAACCACCATTTTAAACAACATAACTTTTCTCAAAATTATGGATAGTTATTAGGGTAGTAAAATAATCAATCACAGAACATATATACAAAAATAAAACATAATTCAGAATCACAATGCGGAAATAAAAATACATAAGTGATTTATATATTTACATTTTTTTCTTTGAAGTAAAATAACTGGAAATAATATAAGTTAACAGCTACACAACTAAACTGAGATGATGATGTAACTAGAATGAAAGAGAGCTTCCAACATGTCTTCGTCTCCCGAAAAATCATCCATAACGGTAGTACTCAGGCTTGTCATATGTAATATTTGACCCTGCGTGGATATGCAATAGTAGTCTAGTCACTTTGACTAGCTCATGTTCTTTTAGCTAGTTTATTAACAGTGGTCAATCCACTTTAAAAACGTTTATGGTGGACGGTCCACCTAAAAAACAAAACTTGTAGTAGATTGATAAACTATCAATCTCATGTAATGTTATAATTAATATTTGTTATAATAATAAGTGTTTGTGGTCACTTTAAAAACCGGTCGGCTTCGCCAAAAAAATGTATATACTTATAAGTAATAACTTTTTTACATCATTTCCTTATTACAAAAATTGAATTAGAAAAATTATATATATATAACTCCATCTTTTATTTAATTTCACCGTACTTATATACGTATGAAGCTTATGTATATCCAATTTTGATGTCAATTGTTCATAAATTTCGAAATTCCAATATTTCAACATTCGACAATAGTTCATTTATAAGATTTCTTACTTAACATAAAATGAATTTCATTCATAACATAAATTTTGTCATAGTTATCTATACAAAATGTGTAAATATGGTAAATTAATATTTAGCACCATTACTTATGCTTATATGGAAATTTATTGTTTGAAAATCCAGACAAAATTTCTTTTTAAAAGTGGGGGAAAACATAACATCTTAAGGTAGATTACTTTTTACAACACCTTCCCATAATAAGTACTTTTTTTTTTATCATATTTTGGTTTCTACTATTTATTCAAATATAATAATTAATTAAAATTAGGATAGCAACCTTCTTTTGAAACTTAATGTAAAGCAGCTCCTTCCTTCAAGTTTGATGTAAAGTGGGTCCTTATCTTTACTATAGCAACGTGTTCCAACATTTTTTATGGCGCTGCTATATAGATTTTTTTTCTTCCAAATATTCATGAAATAATCTGCAAAAAAAAGAAGAAGCAAAATCAGCAATTATAGTGAATAATTGCTAATATATCAGCAATATTCACCCTTAGTTGAAAATACGATGAATAATTACTGATATATTGGCAATTATTAATATATACTTGCTGATATATCAACAATTATACTCAATTTTTTGCAAGGCTTATGAATTATTGGTGTATATCAATAATTATTGTATATAATTACTGATATATCAGCAACTATGTTAAAATTGATGGAAGACTTATAGATAATGGCTGATATATCAGCAATTATCATATATAATTGCTGATATATCAGCTGCTATATTTAAAATTGATGTATAACTAAATTAATAAAGGGTAGATGAAAAATTGCAGCAAAGACTGCAATTATTACTGTAAATTACTGATATGACAACAATTGTTTAGCAATTGATGCAAATAATTGGAAAAGTTGCTGAAATATCAACAACAACTGCAAATAGTCGGATTATTTGCTGTAATTTACTGGAGCGTGCATGATTTTTATTTTTTTATTTTTGAATCATATTTTATGTAGTTCTAATGCATGAATACGATGATGATTATATGTTGAATCTAATTCTGAATTTTCATAAAATTTTCATATTTTTAATTTTTTGATGATTTTCGTAAAACATGGACCTAATTTATAAAGTTTTAGACAGTTTTTATTTTTGTATCTCGAAACATAATAGAGACCTAAGCCAACATGTCCCATTAATTACGACACATTGCTAACTCATATACAATAATATATTCAAGTATATAGGTCGTATATGGTTTCATAACATACATTTGCATTTCAGTTAGCTTAAAGTTTTCTTAATTCGCAGTTCATACATTTAATCTATTTTAAAGTTTCAATTAAATTTCCATTTTATTAATAATTCACATCTTACAGTTATTGAGACGTACTGTTTGTTTTATAGTATTCTTACTAACAATTAAATAAACACTTCAAATGAATTCATATTCAGTTCAACCTCATTTATTTATATTCACTAATGTTATCTTGAACTACCGTTTATAATTTCAAAATCCAAATCATCATCAATTATTATTGCTAACCTTCTAAGAGTAGAGTTATTTCTAAATCGCCAAACTCAAATTAAAACGAACCCATCCATTTCATTTACATCGTGAACCATGCCTTAAAAATTCAAAGTACTTAGATTATAATTATACAATCCATTTAACTTCCAAAAATTTATCCTAATTCTATGTATTCTCTAGCATTCATTATTCTTTTATACATTCATATCCACATAAAAAGGACTTTAATAAATGCATATCCATTCTAAAATCAAATTTTGCATACCAAACATTAGGAAGGTATTACTACTTTCACAATCTTTGCATATATTATATAAAATCGATTAATTCAATAAACCGTTTAAGCAAAAGTTTTAAAATTTATTACAAATTAACTACGGACTAACTTAGTCATAGTTTCTATTATTAACTTAGTAAAAAACAGTCATAAATCTTTGTTTGGATATCTTTCGTCTTAAAATTAAGATTGCTTACTTGTATGCTATCATTTTTTAAAGTAGTTTATACAGATTCCTTAATATAGCCTCTATTAATTACTTAAACCTATAAATCTTGTACAAAACTTCTTTTTAAAGAAAATCTATCCATTAAACATTATTGTTAGACTACTTTGTGAAATAGGTTACACAAAGACACATATCCAATTCTTGAAGAATGTTGGTTAGAAGAACATGCATTCGAAGTCCAGACCGGATCGGGGGTCTCAATCAAAAACAGAATATAACAGAGTAGGGATCGGAGGAGCAGAGGCAGACTCGGATTGGGTCGAGGAAACCTAATCCGCTCCCTTCCTTCTCTCATACATCTGACCCGAACCGATTGCCAGTAGATAGAAATTACACCCCATGACTCCAGAAAACTCGGAGCGGTTAGAGAGTCATCTCCCTACATTCACCCACATTGTAGTCATGTTGTCACCATCCTGTTCTATCTGAGCCCGATTCCTGTGGGATGTCTGCCACGTGTACTCAAGTCGGAACCACCTCAAAGAGGTTTTCCGCCTATAAATATGCCTCTAAGGGTCATTTGAAGGGATCTTTTGGCAAATTCAGAACTCAAACCTTCTTTTCAACTGAATTTCATCATCATTTTCAGATCATAATCATCTTTCAAACCATATTTTTGAGAGAATTGAGTGAACTTATGTGTTGTGTAAGTGAATATGAGTGAGAATCACTAGTGTACTTGTATCCAAATCATTAATCCAAAAAGTAGAAAGTGGACGTAGGCTCTTTAACGCCGAACCACTATAAATTGTGTGTTTTCTTTGCTTTTGATTTCATTTCATTAGAATTATTGCTAGTTTGGGTGTTAGAGCCATTTTTGGATCTAATAGTTATACTTATCCTTTAGAATTTTTTTACACCATAAGTACCTTTCAAATTTACTTTATTTCGAAACAATAGCTTATAAAGCTATGTAGTTATTTCTCTATTTATAAAACATTCTTAATTTCTAATTTCTAAACTCATCTTCACAAATTTTCCATATAGTTTATATATAATTTCTTTTGTTACTTATTAGGTTAGGAAAGAAAAAAAGTAAGTTTCAAGAAAATAAATTAAAAGTTAAAATAAGAAAGGTTCCGAATGAAAAGGGAGTTTATGAAGGGTAGAGAGCCTATTTAAAATAAATTAGAAAATATTAAGTATTTTGAAACCATTTGTTATTTTAAAATGTGCTCTCTGCAAAAAGATCCTACTCATTCTAGTGTAATACTTACCCCATATCTAATGAGTTTACTCTACAAGCTTAGGTGCTCGCTCAACCTAAGCTCTGATACCAACTGTAATGAACCACCATTTTAAATGACATAACTTTTCTCAAAATGATGGATAATTATTAGGGTAGTAAAAGAATCAATCACATAACATATATACAAAAATAAAACACAATTCAGAATCACAAAGCGGAAATAAAAATACATAAGTGATTTATATATTTACATTTTTTTCTTTGAAGTAAAACAATTGGAAATAATATAAGTTAACAGCTACACAACTAAACTGAGATGATGATGTAACTAGAATAAAACAGAGCTTCCAACATGTCTTCGTCTCCCGAAAAATCATCCATAACGGTAGTACTCAGGGCTGACCCGAGCATTGTGAAAAAATAAAATCCTCGATCAGTACTAACATCTTCATGCAAATCAATAAATCAAAATGCGCAATAACTTAAGATACGTTATGGGTTTTCCATCTCTTAAGGAACCATCAAACTATTTTCATATAATATTATAAGCTATAATAGATAATGTATATCAGTAAAATAAAAATCAAAATAGCATTATGGCTTTACATTGATCCACCTTAACAAATTTAGTTTTCAAAACAAAATCATAATGGGCTCGATAGGGATAAAAATAACAAGGCATGTGAGGTAATGCCCAAGGTAGGATTCTACCACTTTACCCGTTCTAGCTCGTCATAACCTACCCATGGTCAACTGCATTCGACACCCCCATTCAAATCAAGGTACACCAATCGAATCACAAGTCAAGTAAGTAATACGACGAGGTGTGTCCGCTAGAGGTTGCTAACCTCATTGGCCAGACATAAGCTCCTATTCTAGTAATTTTAATTATGACACAAATGTTAAGCCTATCCATCACCATTATCTCACTTCATTCCAAACATTCGTCAAATCAGCCACTTCATTCTGGAACTCCTTCCATGTACATGTGATGACTTGTCCTGCTGCCAGTTTGAGCCAATGGTTAAACCGACTTAAACTGATCAACAAGACATATCGCTTGGGGTTACAACTAAAAAGAACTGAACAAAATAACCTTTTTAATTATCATTACAATAATTTTTACACTAGAGTACAGAATATATCAGAGTACATTACTAAATACATGCACAGTGAAAATAACTATATCAGAGTATAACATGTACAAATCGAAAAAGATAAACTCTCAGCGGAAGAAATAATGCTCTAGACACAACTTTAGCTCCAATCCAGCACCTGCTCTATAAAATATCTACAAACTAAAACTACTAGACTACCCTGTGGAAAATATAGGCACCCTGAGTTTAGGTGGGAAACAATAAACTCCGAATCAGTCATGGGACTGGTGTGAGAACTAAAACAATTATTTAATTTCAATTTAAAGTTGGATAAATCACAGGACTACGCCATATAACACGAAAGAGGTTTTCCCTACATGAATACCAATCATAAACTACTTGCAATGCTTTTTGAAAAATGAAGCTATTATAAGACTCAAATCCCATCTCACGATGCAACGCATACCGGAGGAAAGAGTTTTACCTTATAATAACCAAACATGCTTGATACTTGATGTTCTCTTTTACTATTACTAGTGCATAGCGTCCACAGGCGGATGCAGCCCAATAGCAGTGGGGGGCCAAGACCCCACTGGAATTAAAAAAACAATACCACTACTGAAATATTGCTTTCTCTCCCCATATTCAGCATACATCCATCGATGAAACCCTCAAACTTCCTCTCTCGGTGCTTTCCAATTTCTATTTCAGATCAGCAACATTAAATCCATCGTCATCGTCTTGCTCCGCCAGAGCTGCAGCACCTCCGCCTCATCCGTCATCACCGTCTAGGCTCTAGCCCCTCTGCCTCTGGTAATTCGAACTTCGAAGACAGGTAATGGTTTTGAGTTTGCACTAATTTCTAATTTTGTCTGCTATACCTATTACAATCAAAATTTCTAAATATAATCTTAAAATCACTGTAAAATCTGAATTCATACATCTGAAATTACAAATTTGATATTGACAGATATAAAATGGAATGATTCTTTAAAAGAAAACCTGTTTCTCAATCTAGTTCTAGTCCTTGTCCTCAAATGCCTAAACTAATTGATTTGAAAGAACTTCCTTCAGATCCCTATTAATTTTTTTCTTCCTCAGAATATCATCCAAAATAGAGAGATGAAATAAGACTGACATACCTAGTTAGAGGACCTTGTCAACCGCGTGATCATGAATTTCCATATACAATGATAGAGGGTAAGTTGAGATGCTTTAACACTGCATGGTTTAATCAATATGGTGGTTGGTTGGAGTATAGTGTGAAAGCCGATAAAGTTTTTTGTTTAAGTTGTTCCTTATTTAGTGATCACACTGGAAAACAGGGGGGAGGTGATGCATTTACAGTTGAAGGTTTTTGCTGTTGGAATAAAATGGATAGACTTAAAATTCACATTGGTGAAGTTAGTAATTTACATAATACATGTGTTAAGAAATGTGATGATCTAATGAGACAAGACCAATCTATTGTGGTTGCATTACATAAGCAAAGTGATATTGCAAAGAATGAGTATCGAATTCGATTAAGTGCTTCGATTGATGTTTCTAAATATTTGTTGAATGGCGCATTACCTTTTCATGGTCATGATGAGTCAAAAAACTCTCTTCATAAAGGACATTTTTTGAAAATGATAAAATACTTCCAAAATCAAAATGAAAGTGTCTCTAAGGTTATATTAAAAAATGCTCTAGGAAATAGTCAAATGGTGTCCCCAAGCATCCAAAAGATATTTGTCATTGCTTTGCAAAAGAAATACCCAAATCTATTCTTATAGAAACTGGTGATGATGTGTTCGCTTTTTTAGTAGATGAGTCTAGCGATGTATCTAAAAAGGAACAAATGGCTGTTGTTTTAAGATATGTTGATGATACAAATGGAATGGTTAAGGAGAGATTTGTCGGTGTTGTTCATGTAAAAAAGACAACTTCTTTAACTCTTGAATCAGCTATTGATAGCTTATTTGCTGAATTTGGTTTGAGTTTGAAACAAGTTAGAGGGCAGGGTTATGATGGTTCAAGCAATATGCGTAGTGAGTTCAATGGGTTAAAAGTTTTAATCATGAGAGAAAATAGCTCAACATATTATTTACATTATTTTTCTCACTAACTTTAGTTAGTGGTTGTGGCGATTGCAAAAAAAAAAACACTTGCTGTTGGAGATTTCTCTGACATGATAGCGGTTTTAATAGATGCGGTTGGTGGTTCTTGTAAACGAACAGATATAATTCAGGATAATCAAAAGGAGAGATTGTTAAAATAGATAGGTCGGGGTGAAATAGAAATGGGAAGTGGGCTGAATCAAGAACTTTCCCTAATAAGAGCTGGAGATACACGTTGGAGTTCGCATTACAAAACCCTTATGCGTCTGGTTGATTTCAACTGTTATGGATATTCTTAACTTTGTAGAAAAGGAAGGTGAAAAGGATTTGCAACAACGTTAATCAAATGGTCTTCAAATATATTTCACATCTTTTAATTTTGTTTTTTATTTGCACTTGATGTTGCACATCTTTGGGCTCACTGAATCTCCAACAAAAGCTTTACAAAGAAATGATCAAGACATCTTAAATGCTATGTCACTGGTGAAATCAACAAAGCGACAATTACAAAATTTTAGACTTGATGGATAGGTTCCTCTTTTAAAAAAGATCTTTTCTTTTTGTGACAAGCATGACATTGAAAAGTTGGACATGACGATGTCTTACATTAATCCAAAAAATAAAGGACAAAAAACAGGAATCACATATTGGCATTATTGCTCTTTTGATTGTTTCAGTGTTGTCATGGATATGCAAATCACGAAGTTTAATGATCGTTTTAATGAGGTAAACTTGAATTTGCTCATTTGTATGGCTGCTTTGGACCCATTTGATTCATTTGGTGCATTTAGCTCATCACAGTTAATGAGGCTAGTTAAATTTTATCTCGAAGATTTTAGTTCCATGGAGAGGATTGCTATTGAATATGAACTTATCATTTTTTGATAATGTGAAAGAAAACGAAAGATTTGCCAATTTGAATGGTATTGGTGATCTTGCTCGAGTGATGGTGCAAAAAAATACATCTTTCTTATCCTTTAGTGTATAGGTTACTAAAGCTTGCATTGGTTTTACCGGTTGCAACCGCAATAGTTGAGAGATGCTTTTCTAAGATGAAACTTGTAAAGTCGGATTTGCGCAACCGAATCGGCGATGAACTTTTAAGCGATTGTCTTATTTCGACAATAAAAAAACAAGCACTCGCCAATGTTACTAATAAAGTTGTAATAGATCGTTTTCAAAAGATGAAAACTCGTAGCGAAAAAATTTATAATGTAAAACGTTTCTATTTTTATTGAAGTAATATTTTCTTGAATTATTATCGTATTTTATTTTACTTTTATGTTGCATAAGGACCCCAGTAAAATGTTTTTCTGGATCCGCCACTGATAGTGTCAAAATCACTTTTGAAGGTAAGGCATAAATCTTAGCTTGCATAATGCCCCATCCCATTATTTTCGCTATTAGGTTACAATTGAATACGCAAAGCTCATATTGAAAGTTGGATTCCATCAATGACCAAGACAAAGGATCTTTCTTAACCATACAAAACACCTCTGTGCCCCAAGACTCAACAAATGACCCTTCAAAGTGGCAGAGCCGGCCAACACTAACAATCTAATTGTAAATATTTCTTAAACATAATGTACCCCGGTCATATTTGACAATCATCCGAGGTACCTCGATCTTAAGTAAACTTACCTAGGCTCCGTACCATGACATCACTTTATAGCTAGAAGGAAATGTATGCCCCCATCTATGCGGTCCATCATCCTGTTTTCAACCATTCATGGGTTATGAGTAACCAAAGTTATGTTTCAACACAAAGCTATGTTATATGAGCGATGCTTTGATCATCATCCACAAAGTTCTGCTTTTCAACAAAAATCTTTGATCGGCTCAGGACTTAGCATGCCACATTGCCAATTCAAAACATATAATCGGGGTCTATTAATATATAACCCTCCAAGTACATAAATCTCAGAGGAGAGTGTTAAGATAAGATAATAAATTCTCTGCCACCAACTGATATAATATCAATAGAAACCAGCTGGTTATGTTCTAAAATACAACATCAGACATACAACCATTTAAAGGTTCGTTCTGGGTCTGAACGAAACCAAAAGCACTTTATTCCTCATCCAATAAAGGAGAGAGTGTAACACCCCGTCTCCGTTAAGGTCACCCACGAAGGGAATGCATTAACTTCAGTGGAGCATCATAAGTGTATAGAACAGATAAATTACAAAACAGACAAAATTTTAAAATAGCGAAAAATGTATAAAACTTTACTTCATTGATAAAATAGCATCTTCTTAACAATTTGTACAAAGATTGTTTTCCAACACCAAAACACCCTTATCCATTACAACAAAGCACCTGTCTTGTTTAACAAAATAAAGAATCATAAAACGACAATGATATTCCCCTATAAAGCCTGAGCCAGCCATAGCAGTGGAAAAGAGAGTCCAAAGAAATACATCGCTTTTCTTCGAGCTTGGAAAGAAAAATGAGCTAAGTGGTAATATTCCCTTCCCGTGAACGGGGGGAAGGGGGACGAAAGAAAAGAGAGCGAAACAAAACAGAGTCAGACATAAAGCCTGGTAAGTTCAGTGACTTTTAGCATGTAAATAGGTAAAAGCATCATCACATGAATAAACTGGATACCAGACTGTAACCATGATAATAAGCATAGCAAGACAAGATATGATGATCGTTAGATATGACAAGGAAAGATACACTGAATGCACTTCGGTTCTTTCCCTGATTTCCTATTTTCTCTGCACCACCTAACTAGCATCCTAACTAGTGTCTTTTATAGAACAATTTGTATTCCATACTTGTGTCCCTACTAGTATCCTATGAAAAAAGGATCTGTATCCCCTACTAGTGTCCCAACTAGTATCCTGTGTTATAAAATAAGGTGATCCCAACCCCGCAATTTTGGTATCCTTCAGGTGTACATCTAGTATGAGGATCTTACCTCAACCAGCCTAATTGCCATGAAGATGTTAAATGTACCCTTACTACCCTATCGATCGGCTCCCTACTTGTATTAACTTTCCTTGTGTTTGTGTCAATCAGCCCTCTCTTGCAAGTAGATACCTTGTGTTGGTCCCACCATAAAGTGTATCAATGCCTATGATAGCAACCCGACACAAATTCTAGATGCACAGTGTATACTACTGATGCCAAGTGTCTGCTTTTCCACTCCGGAGCACGTGCATGTCCATACTCCATCGAAACTACACTGCTGCACCCCCTGCAGCTATTTTAACCGCTTATAATCAGCCCAGTAATCGTGCCCCACACTGCTTAGTTTCAGGGTACCGTGATACATCCATGTGGGTTACTACTGAAATGGGTCACCGTTACTAGGGTTTTCTAGGGTCTATTTGTATACCCCCCAAATTGGCTAAGTGTTATCCATCCATTCAAGTTAACTTATCCCATCCACACACCATGCCATGTTGGTTAAGTGTTTCTTATTAATTTAACCTTTCTCATTCATCATGTTGTAATTGGTTGAATGTTTTCTATTAACTTAACCCTGTTCATTCATCATATTCTATTGGTTAAGAGTTTCCCCTTAGCTTAACCCCATTCGTTCATCATGTTATATTGGTTAAATGTTTCCCATTAACTTAACCCCACTCTCATTGTTTAAGTGTTAACTTAACGCTACCACTTGTCATGTTACATTGGTTAAGTGTTGCCCTCTTGTGTTACTTAATCCTACCACTTGTCATGTTACAATGGTTAAGTGTTTCCCTCTTGTGTTACTTAACCCTACCACTTGTCATGTTACATTGGTTAAGTGTTTCCCTCTTGTGTTACACTACCCTACCACTTGTCATGTTACATTGGCTAAGTGTTGCCTTATTGTGTTAACTTAACCTAACCATTCTTAGCATGTCCGTTTATTAGCATTAATTCATTCACTAATGCTCTCACATTAGAACTGTTGTTTGCGGCTGCTGGATGTCCCAGGCGGTTCCGGGCAGACTTCTACCGCAATCTCATTCTAACCTCGGGTTTTGGGCTTAATGTGCTAACCTCTCACATTAGGTCTATATTGTTGCGGTCGCTGGATGTGCCGGGCGGTTCCGGGAAGTCTTACACCGCAACTCAATCTAACCTCGGGTTAGACATGTTCATCTTTAGCTAATTTACATTTTTATCATACATGTCCAAGTCTAGATTTTATATGCTAATTATCCCGAATTCACAAACTAGTTATGTTCCAATTCCCAAGTTATGCCCAATAAATTCAATTACAAGTTATTACTCAAAATAGATTACACCCAGTCTTCCCAAATTTGCAATAATAGTCATGCCCCAAGATCGTAATATACATTATGCTTGGCGTTCCAACCAGTAGTTATGCCCAACCTAGATTTAATATTCCAATTTACAGTTTCCGCCCAATCTAGATTTAATATTCCAGTTTACCCCAAGTTTGCAACAATAACAATTATTCCCCAAATCACAAGTTACAAATTATGTTCCACTACTACCAAATAGATTATTCCCTAATATCCCCACATTCTAATCGCACTTATAATAAGATTTAGTCAAGATTCTAGGTTAATCTAGATTCATAAAACAAAGGGGGAAGAAAAAAGGAACATAAATGAGAGTACGCATAAAAACAGGCATTATAATGATAGATCTGTCAAATATAACATTATGGATCTAAGAGGATTACAGATCTGTTAGAATTAAGGTATAACAAAGATAGATCTGAAATAACATCATGAACCTAAAAGGATTATATATCCGACGTTCAACAAAGATAGGCATGATTGAATCGATATAATATCTTCTCAGGCATGTAAAATCATAGATTCAATAGAAGGATAGAGATAAATCTAAAAAGATTATCTTACAATCAGGCATAGACTTCGATTCATTTTATTACATGTCAAGATTACAATCAAGTATTCAGATCTGAAAATAACATGGACTTACGTTGCTGGGATTAGAAAAGATAATTGAATCGTTGTTGTTGCAGAAACTCTAATTTGATGTTGATTAATCGTCAAAGTTGATCGTTGATGAGGAACTTATAATATGATTTAGGTATTAGAGGTGGCGGCTAAGAGAACTGAGAGTTCAGCATCATGGATGCGTCATAAGAAACTGATATGAATTAGGGTTTAGGTTTAGAGATGTATATATAGATGTCTAGGATCAATTTGAGCCTTTAGATGAACTAGGAGATCATCAGACACACACAGCTCGAAGACAGGTCATCCAGCAAATCTGAAGAAGACACGTCATCATAGAACACTCCAGAATGATGTGCTGGACAGCCCTCTGTATGGGCGCACTTGGCAGGTGCGCTAGTGCATTTTTGTACTGGCGCACTTGTAAAGTGCGCCAGTGCATTCTGGTCTGTTTTTGGTTTTTCTGCCTAACTTCGTTCGTCCATATCTCCTTCATACGTATCCGTTTTATGCAAACTCGGACTCTATCTCAAGCAGAATTCGGAGACGAACACAATGGTGTAACCCGTTTCACCCAATTCTTCTTTTAATAATTAATTATTCTTTATTTATCTCATATGTCCCATTTCAAAATTAACGGGTGTTACATTCCCCCACTTAAAAGATTTCGTCCCTGAAATCTCCAAGTTAAGAAGAATGTATATCCTACCATCCAACATCCATCTACTCAACCCTTCAATCACAGACATCCATTGTCCTTAAAAAGGTTTCTAATGCTTTTCATGAACATATGCATAGTGTGTGCATATGTCCTTACCCAAATGCAAAATCAGGCTGTCTACTGATTCAGTTGACCTTCTTAATGCAATTCATGATAGTGCCATGCGTCCATTATGTATGCAAAAGAACCCTATTGATACATATCATTTCTATATGAGTGCACAACCATACATTCAAATGCAACATCCATATGATAACACATCAAGTTTCAATCCATATATATAAAAATTCACTCATGCATATGCAATACGGAAGTGACGAAGTCGATCTATGCCTAATGTGTGTGTATATGCATCCAACGAGCAACCACTAGCAAACACTTACATCCACTTGCATCCACCAAAAATAACATGTCTTAAACACATGTTTGCATCCATTGGCTTCTACCTAAGGACCGAGGATAGGACCAAAATGATATACTTAAAAGATAAAGACTAACATGTAAATAAACTTTACAGGAAAAGAGAGATCAAGGACATACCCTCAAAATGGGTATGATGCGCATATCTAGTCTTCAGCCTTCTAAGTAATATCTTCTTGAGCTTCACCCCATTGTGCTCTGACTGTTTCATGATTGCGTAGCTTCTTAATTTCTATTTCCAAAATATGAGTTGGAACTCATTACACTGTCGCCTCTCGTTCCACCTCTTCTCCTTCTAGTATACTCGGGACTACAACTTTTGCTGTGTCATACTAATATTTCCTCAAAGGGTCTTCAAAATTCACTAGAGGGTATTCCATGTAGAAGAACTATCTCTTGAAAATAAACAGATGTTAACCATGTTACCAAGTGTATTTATAAAGGTGATTAGAGGTCTCTTCTCTACTTAACTTATCCATTGCGTCAACTATCTGAGAGTCTTTTCTTTGTGAAGTCCTTATTTGATCCAAAAGCATAGGTCTTACTCCTAGCGATGCCAAATACTAACTTAACCGAAGGTTTTAAAATCAAGGGTTGATATGTATTCTAAACTTTTCCTTTTCACATAAAGAGGACTCGAAGTCAACCTTCTTCTTCTTAAGGCATCCGCTACGACCTTACCCTTCCTTCTAACATCAATATGTCGCATAGTCCCGTGCTGCACGCACCCGTGTATACTGTAAACCCTTTACTACCATAAGTTAAAAGTCAAAACTGGGGTCGTTGTAAGAGCCCTCTTCGATCGTTGGAAAGCGACATCACAATCAATATCCCGAGCAAAGGTTAGATTCTTCTTCGTTAATCCACTAAGTCGGGCTAATACCTTCGCAAAGTCCTTAATGAACTTCCTATATTAGCCCGCTAGTCCAATAAAGATTCTTACTTCTTTTGCATTCCTTGGGACCTTTCAGTCTTGCACCGCAACTACTTTTGTGGGATCTACTGCTATCCCTTCTTTGGATGCCACATGTCCTAGAAACCTTACTTCTTCTCTCCAAAAAAGACATTTTGGAGAACTTCGCCTTAAGTTGATGTGCTCGAAGTGTATCCATGACTTCTCTTAAATGCAAAGCATGTTCTTCCTCATTCTTTGAGAAAATCAAGATATCGCCCATGAAGACTACTACAAACTTATTAAGGAACTCCCTAAACACCCTACTCATCAAGTCAACAAAATAAGCGGGCGCATTCGTCTAACCGAAAAGCATGACGAGCAACTTAAAGAAACCGTCAGGGGTCCTAAAAGCAGTCTTGTCTATACTGTCCTCAGCTAATGAAACCTTGTAGCCACATCTAGTTAGGAGAAAACAGATGCACCTACAAGCTTGGTCAAACAAATCATCTATTCTTGGAAGTGGGTGCCTATTTTTCTTAGTTAGCTTATTTAATTCTATATAATCCATGCATAGGCGAAGTGGACCATCCGCTTTGGTTGCGAACACTATGGGAGCACCCTATTCAGAAATACTCCGCCTTATGAACCCCTTTTTAAGCAACTTTTTAATTTGCTCGCTGAGCTCCTTCCTCTCCCTAGGAGCCATGTGTCGTATGGGTAATGCAACTGGTTTGGCGTTATCCATCAAGTATATGCGGAAATCTATTTCGCGTTTTGAGGGTAAACCCTTCACTTCATTAAAGACTACTTGAATGAATTGCCAATTATCAATAGAAGCATCAAGAGATTCTAGGTAACTAAGAATGACAAAAGGTTTACATGAGATTTCGAGGGTATTATCGAGGCAAGTCAAAAGTCTAACTACCCTCCTTTCACAATTGAGAATGTCACCAATACTGGATAATCAATCCATCCCTAGAATCAACCCATAGCCCATGAAACCAAAAATGTAAGCATTATATCTAAACTCAACGCTTAGTATAGACATTACAAATCCAAACAAATCACAGATAAATGAGCTGAACCATCAATTGGATTTGAGACAATAATGGGATCTTCCACTATACAAGTACTAAAGTGCAGAGACTCAAATATGGAAGCAGATAGAAAAGAAGGTGAAGCGCTAGAATCGAACAAAGTTCTAATAGGATGATTCAAAAGAAAAACTAAACTTTCAACAGAAACGTTCCTACCTCTCTTAGGTATACTAGCAGTGAGAGCATGCAATTGCCCGCTAGACGATTATGTCCTTTTCCCTTGTCCTTGTCCTTCGACAATCCTTGATAAGATGCCCTGCTTCGCTATACTGAAAACAACCACCTTTCTTCTTCTTGCTACAATTAAATGACCCACTATACCATAGAAAAGACACTTCCTCTTATCGCGGGATCTATTATTTCCTCCACCCTATTTATATTCCAATCCCTTGTTTGTGATTCTTCCACTTTGGCCTCTTTCTTTTCACCTTTCTCCTTCTGCGTGGATTAAGCCATATCAACAAGCTTCTTATCCTTGGGCTTGTACTCGTTAGCTCAGACTCCCTTATTCTTATCCTTACTATCCTTGTGTAGCTTGTTGACAAGTTTCTCGAAACTACCTCTATAGCACGACAACCTACAAAGTTTGAAAGAAGATTAGCCGTAGGTGAAACTACTGCAACTATGGATGGAGGTTGGGCACTACTTTGCCCCCAACATGTGTCGTATGTCCACGAAACTATGGTGAAGAGAGAGAGGAAGAAGAGATTCAAATAGAGTCGGAAGATAGTGCATATGGCTTTGGGGAATATGCCTTTTAAAAACAATACATTGCTCTTGAATAAAAATGCTTCTTTAAAACATATTTTTGAAATTACTTCTTTATAAAAATGCTTTTGAAAACAGGTTTCAAAATCCTTTATCTGTTATGGTAACCTTCAGCTCTGATACCACGTGTAACACCCCACCTCCGTAAAGGTCACTCACAAAGGGAATGCATTAACTTCGGTGGAGCGTCATAAGTGTATAGAACAGATAAATTACAAAACAGACAAAATTTTAAAATAGCGGGAAATATATAAAACTTTACTTCATTGATAAAACAGCAGCTTGGTAAAACAACTTGTACAAAGATTGTTTTCCAACACCAAAACACCCTTACCCATTACAACAAAGCATCTGTCTTGTTTAAAAAAAATAAAAAAGCATAAAACAACAATGATATTCCCCAATAAAGCATGAGCCAGCCATAGCAGTGGAAAAGAGAGTCCAAGGCAATACATCGTCTATCTTCGAGCTTGGAAAGAAAACTGAGCTAAGTAGTAATATTCCCTCCCTTTGGAGGGAGGGCAACGGAAGAAAAGAGAGCGAAACAAAACAGAGCCATACGTAAAGCCTGGTAAGTCCAGTGACTTTCAGCATGTAAATAGGTAAAAGCATCATGACATGAATAAACTGGATACCAGACCATAAACATGATAATAAGCATAACAAGACAACAAATGATGATCGTTAGATATGACAAGGTAAGATACATTGAATGCGCTTCGGTTCTTTCTCTGATTTCCTATTTTCTCTGCACCACCCAACTAACATCCTAACTAGTGTCTTTTATAGAACAATTCGTATTCCCTACAAGTGTCCCAACTAGTATCCTATGAAAAATGGATCCGTATTCCCTACTAGTGTCCCAACTAGTATCCTGTGTTATAAAATAAGGTGATCCCAACCTCGCAATTGTGGTAGCCTTCAGGTGTACATCTAGTATGAGGATCTTACCTCAACCAGCCTAATTGCCATGAAGATGTTAGATGTACCCTTACTACCCTATTGATCGGCTCCCTACTTGTATTAACTTTCCTTGTGTCTATGTCAATCGGCCCTCTCTTGCATGTAGATACCCTGTGCTGGTCCCACCATAAGGTGTATCAATACCTATGATAGCAACCTGACACAAATTCTAGATGCACAGTGTATACTACTGATGCCCAGTGCCTGCTTTTCCACTCCGGAGCACGTACACGCCCATACTCCATCGGAACTACACTGCTGCACCCCCTGCAGCTATTTTAACCGCTTATAATCAGCCCAGTAATCGTGCCCCACCCTGCCTAGTTTCAGGGTACTGTGATACATCCATGTGGGTTACTGCTGAAATGGGTCACCGTTACTAGGGTTTTCTAGGGTCTATTCGTATACCCCCCAAATTGGCTAAGTGTTATCCATCCATTCAAGTTAACTTATCCCATCCACACACCATGTCATGTTGGTTAAGTGTTTCTTATTAACTTAACCCTTCTCATTCATCATGTTGTAATTGGTTAAGTGTTTTCTATTAACTTAACCTTGTTCATTCATCATATTATATTGGTTAAGTGTTTCCCCTTAGCTTAACCCCATTCGTTCATCATGTTATATTGGTTAAGTGTTTCCCATTAACTTAACCCCACTCATTCATTGGTTAAGTGTTAACTTAACCCTACCACTTGTCGTGTTACATTGGTTAAGTGTTTCCCTCTTGTGTTACTTAACCCTACCACTTGTCATGTTACATTGGTTAAGTGTTGCCCTCTTGTGTTACTTAGCCCTACCACTTTTCATGTTACATTGGTTAAGTGTTGCTCTCTTGTGTTACTTAACACTACCACTTGTCATGTTACATCGGTTAAGTGTTGCCTTCTTGTGTTAATTTAAACCTACAATTCTTAGAATGTCCGTTTATTAGCATTAATTCATTCATTAATGCCTCAACCTCTCACATTAGAACTGTTGTTTGCAGTTGCTGGATGTGCCAGGCGGTTCCGGGCAGACTTCTACTGCAAACTCATTCTAACCTTGGGTTTTGGGCTTAATGTTCTAACCTCTCACATTAGATCTATATTGTTGCGGTCAGTGGATGTGCCGGGCGGTTCCAGGCAGTCTTACATCGCAACTCAATCTAACCTCGGGTTGGGCACGTTCATCTTTAGCTAATTTACATTTTTACCAAACATGTCCAAGTCTAGATTTTATATGCTAATTATCCCAAATTCACAAACTAGTTATGTTCTAATTCCCAAGTTATGCCAACAAATTCAATTACAAGTTCTTACTCAAAATAGATTACACCCAATCATTCAAAATTTTCAATAATAGTCATGCCTCAAAATCGCAATATACATTATGCTTGGCGTCCCAACCAATAGTTATGCCCAACCTAGATTTAATATTCCAATTTACAGTTTCCGCCCAATCTAGATTTAATATTCCAATTTATCCCAAGTTTGCAACAATAACAATTACGCCCCAAATCACAAGTTACAAATTATGTTCCACTATTACCAAATAGATTATTGCCCAATATCCCCACATTCCAATCACATGTATAATAAGATTTTGTCTAGATTCTAGGTTTATCTAGATTCATAAAATAAAGGGGGAAGAAAGAAGGAACATAAATGAGAGTAGGCATAAAAACAGGCATTATAATGATAGATCTGTCAAATATAACATTATGGATCTAAGAGGATTACAGATCCGTTGGAATTAAGGTATAACAAAGATAAATCTGAAATAAACTGATAGAAATAACCTCGTAGACATATAAATCGGATATGAATAACATTATGAACCTAAAAGGGTTATATATCCGACGTTCAACAAAGATAGGCATGATTGAATCGATATAATAACTTCTTAGGCATGTAAAATCATAGATTCAATAGAAGGATAAAGATAAATCTAAAAAAATTATCAGGCATAGACTTCAATTCATTTTATTACATGTCAAGATTACAATTAGGTATTCAGATCTGAAAAAAAATGTGGACTTACATTGCTAGGATTAGAAAAGATAATTGAATCGTTGTTGTTGTAGAAACTCTAATTTGATGTTGATTAATCTTCAAAGTTGATCGTTGATGAAGAACTTCTAATATGATTTAGGTTTTAGAGGTGGCGGCTAAGAGAATTGAGAGTTCAGCAGCATAGATGCATCATAAGGAATTGATATGAATTAGGGTTTAGGTTTAGAGATGTATATGTAGATGTCTAGGATCAATTTGAGCCTTTAGATGAACTAAGAGATTATCAGAACCACACGGCTCAAAGACAGGCCATCCAGCAAATTAGAAGAAGACACTACATCACATAACACTCCAGAATGTTGTGCTGGATTGCCCTTTATATGGGCACACTTGGCAGGTGCGCCAGTGCATTTTTGTACTGGCGCACTTGTGCATTCTGGTTTGTTTCTGGTTTTTTTGCCTAACTTCGTTCATCCATATCTCCTTCATACGGTATTCGTTTTACGCAAACTCGGACTCTATCTCAAGCAGAATTCCGAGACGAACACAACGGAGTAACCCGTTTCACCTAATTCTTCTTTTAATAATTAATTATTCTTTACTTATCTCTTATGTTCCATTTCAAAATTACGGGGTGTTATAGATAGGCGCTTGAAAATCCGGACAATCAACAAGTACGTCCAGACTACTGCCAGTTATGACCTTGTCATGGGTGTACCTCCCAATCGAGACGTCCGCAGTAGTCTGAACAATGTGAAGATCCTCGGTCTTTAACCGCCATCTTCGGTATCTTCAGTACTTGTCATATAGTTATTCAGAATGGGTAGAGACCGATCTTTCCAATAGCTAGCGCATCTTTACAAGCCATAATTGATATATAAAATATCATGTGTCTCATTCCATTTCAGAATATTCTTTTACTCAAATTATTCTTTACATTGGGAATTACTCCCTTAAATCTTATCAAAGATTTACACTTCTTTAAACTCTTGTTTAAATCTTTCCTTGGAAATCATTTCAAAATATTATAAAATCTCGTTTCACAAACTCAACTCAAATCATGTTTTCTACGCTTTGTCGAGATTATTAAATCTCACGAAAAGGTTAATTTCTAATTCATTATCCCATTCCCATTTATTCATCCCATAGAGAAAAACTGGTGATACTCCATATCTAATACCCTCGTATTTTGGTAAGTTTAATTACCTTCATTCATTTCAAATCTGATTAAAGATTTCGACTGTCTTTATGGGAAAATATATTTATCCCAAATCCTAAATCATACTTATGATTCCTTAATCTTATCTCTCACACAAAAAACTGCTTATCATCTTTGAAGCGATTCTCAAACTCGTTCCCATTATCGTTTGTTAAGGAAAACTCTTTCAGTAAATCTTTACATTCGAATCAAATAAAGATTTCATTTCAACTGATCTTGGAAAATTATATTTTCCTTTACATGCATTAAAGAATAATGTTGTTGAAGACACCATTCACAACAAACACCAAACTTAGTTGATATCAAATATAAGACCTAAACAGAATTTACATAAACTTATATTCAACACCAATTCTCGTAATCAATGAATATTATAAGTGGAATAATGATATAAACATCTTCCAAATTCCTCAGATAGTAAACGTCTACAGAACGGTAATTAATACGAAATATCCGACAATCATTTCTATCCAAATCCATATTTCAATTAATCTTAATTAGAAGATTTCTCAAAACTCATCTTTTAAATCTAATAAACTAATATTTGGGAATCTTAATTTTATCTAACTTAAATTTCGAAAATGTCATTTTATCGTTTTCAACCAATTAGGTTGAATGCCCAAAAATTGTAATATAGTTTGGAACTTTATATTTCTTTTCAAAATCACTTTAAAATCATTAATTATGATTTGTCATAATTTTTCCATATTTATAATAATTTAAAAATAATTCGTTTCATTAAAATCCAATTTTAGGTCACTAACGGCAGCGTTGTTTTTCTTCAAATTTGATTTTAATTTATCTCAAAATCTAGCAATTGGATTTTAAAATTTTACATGTCATTTGAAAGATCTTTTCATTTCAAACTAAATGTTTTTTGTTTCGGAGAAATCTGACGGTTAGATCTCCCGATATGTCAATTTGAAGTCAATGGTCGAAATTCGCGAACTATCGCTGCGAGACGCGTATTATTCAAATCATATTATTATTTAAATTAAAAATTCATCTGATTCAATCCAAACGTATTTTATAAAATGTTAATTTAATCGTTTTAAAAACGATTGTAACTTCAAATTCAATTATAAATCAATAATTGAATTTTCTATATTATTATAATATTAAAATAATAATATTTTTTTCCAAATTATATCTTTTGAAATCCCAACTTTCCTAAAATCCATTATAAAAATAAATAAGATCAATGGAATAACCAGTTCGAGTTAAATACGTCGTTTATATATCTAACTCGAATTCACTTTTGAATTTACAGTTCAAAATCAATTTTAAATTAGAACACGTCGTTTCTAATTCAAAACTCTTCAAAATTCATTTCAAAATCTTCATAACTTCGTTTCCAACTCGTTTTGGATATAAAAATCCAATTTTCATTTTCATGTCTATTTCACTTAGATGAATACAATATTCAATAAATACCTCAATGGATCGACTCAATTAATTCCCAAATAATTTCATATTCATGGTGTCAATTATGTGAACAACAAAAGTAACAAGCAAAATAGTTTATCATCCATCAAACACAATCATAATATAAGCATTATAAATTTTTAACGCTTAAATGTATATAACAATATAAATAAAACTGTAATAGACAATCATCATCCACGGAGCAACCATTGTAACCACAAGCAATCAACATATAATCAAATAAGATTATAATAACTTTTAAATCAGTTCAGGGAGTTCTCACCGTGATTTTTTATTGTTATAATAACAATCGCTTTTTAGTTAAATTAAACATGGGTTTAATTTAACCTAAATTTCCAACTAGCTCCAGATCCATCTAAATCGGCTTCGTTGTGTAGATCTCGACTCCACGATTTCAACGGATTCTATCTCATCCAATTCTGAGTTCATATGAGAGAGATATACACATTTACACATTGAATGCATTAATTAAATATTATTAAATCTCACTATTCATCTTCTTCCTTATTCAACCCATGCTCACCATGAATTTTAGCTTGCTGCCGCCACTTGGAGCCATCGGAGGCCAGACCACCGTCGCTGCCATGAAGCCCACTGCGAGGCTCCACCACGTCAGGAGGCGGGACCCCCATCTCGTCACCACTGCACAGAAAAATGCCCACGACTGCTACCCATGTCGGGCCCATTTTCGGCCGCCACACACCACTAATTAACACCAAATTTGACCCGCACCAATATCTCACCACCACGAACAGCTTTCTCGTTGGAGCCATTGTCCAATTCTTCCTCCATTCACCGAAAGTTGCAATTCTTTGTTCGCTGCCCCTAAAACAGCCCATCTCCGATCATGTCCATTTTGCCGCCACTACGGGACGTTTCAAGCCGAACCCCCAACTACAAAGTTGTAGACCTCTCTCCCTTCTCCAACTTTCTAGTTGATGACTTTGGCTAGTTCTTCTCCATTCGCCTCCAAAACCCAAAAATCCAACACCTATCCTGCTGCCTTTCGAGCCAAATTCCGACCAACCTCCAATCAACACTAAATTTTTACAAAGGGTAGCTCTCAACATACACTACAACTTTCATGTTGGAAGTTTCCTCCAATCCGTGATAGTTTGGGAAATAAAATTTAAAATAAGAAGACGGACTGAAATGCAAATATGAAGGCTGAAATTTTGGGTTGGGGAAAGTGGTGGAAAAGGGGTATATTTATAGAAGTAGGTTAGCTTATAGGAGAAGCTTCATGAATTTTTTTATTGCTACATGCCTATCGCTATCTCTATTCATCGTTTAAAAATTTGCACAGGCACATACGAACTTCGTTTGTGGTGAAAATTGACATGTAGCTAAGGTTTATCAATGTGGTCCTAATGAAATTTGTTTCGACGAAATCCGAGTCCTTTTGCTCAAATATCATGCTCAAATTATTGACATGCAGTTTTACATTGATCTTTTACATCTCGCACTACTACATACTAACTCCGATTGACCCGAAATTTGAAATCTCACGATAATTTAGCGTTACAGAACCAATAAAACTGGTTTTATCGAAATTCGAGGTCCTTTGAAAAAAGGGTATTTATCCATATTCAATTAAATCGATAAAATATAATTTAAATTCAAAGTAATCAAATTCTTTGAAGGCAAATTATAATTATCGTATATATCCAAATAGAATATCATATAGCTTCAGAATAAACTATAGTGGATTTAAAAGTCGATACATTCATTTTTAGGCTAAATCGACATTCAATATATTATTAAATCCTTTTATTTCATTTAATAAATCAATACAATGTATAAACGATTCCATAACGACTTTTTGGAAATTTATTTGGACATAACTTACAATCTACAAAACGAAATATCGATTTTTCACTTTCTTTAGAAAACTATAGTTAAATAGATTTGAGCGTTTCTAGTTTCAATGAATTCTGAGTTATATTGAATCATATACATTCATTTGAAGTTCAAAACGTATTATTAAAAACTACCGTGCTACTGCGAGCTCATTTTTAATTATATTATAAATTTTCCGTTAAAACCTGAAATTAAATAAATTCCAAGTCGTTAATTCTTAAAATAAACTTTTTTAAATATTTAATATTCATTTAATATTTCTTAATAAAATCTAGGTCGTTACAGTACATAGTTGTTAAAATGGTTCTAGTATTGACAGAGAGTAAGCCAATATCCAGCCCAAGTCTCTTTAACAACCAGTCGTCATTTTAGACACCGCGGTCATCAACGTTTAAATAAAATACCTATTTCAAATAAAAAATCGATTTTCTTTAAATTAGATTTTTTTCATTTCTCAAAACAATTCAATATTGGATTTCAACTCAATTTCAAAATTTCATATTGTAAATTAGCTCATTATAAAAAATCAAACTTCGATTTAGATCCCATGTCATAGTTATCGTTATCCGAATGAAATCTTATTTTTAAACAAATGGGCACAACTTAGGTCAGAAAAAACTTCTTATTATAAAAGTTTGTATAGATATAAAATAGTAAAGATTAAAATATATTAGTTTAATAAAGATAATTAGATAGATGATACCATGAAACAATATAGTATAAGGAAAATAATTTTAATAAAATAGTTTAATATAAAATACTATTGATTTTAAGAAACAAATAAGTATAATATTTTGGAATAAAACAAGCTATTTCCTTCCAAACCATTTGAACTCAATATGGAGTTGCAAAATCCACATCAACACTTTTCCGATTTTAAATTCCAGTTCAAAATAAATTTTTAATCATTTCAATTTACCTTAAAGTGAAACCGAAATCAAATTTACCGATTCAAAATTAGTGACAATTTAACAAACCATATATTAATTACCATCTTAAACATATTTCAATAAATAGGTATCAATCTATTACGAATTTCAAATCTATTTCCATTATATCGACTACAAATTTAAACTGCAAATTTAGCCAAATTCATTATATTTTTCTAAATCCCAACTCTTAAATTTAACCCATAAAATAATCCAATTCGATAAAACCCAATTTAATCTAACATTCACTTTATGAGTTCAAATGTCACAAATTAAATTAAAATTTATTTTTCGATTTCATATAAAAAAGTAAATGATACACTTTCCATTTCATATTTCAAGTCGAATTAAAATTATTAATGTCTAAATTTTCATATACAAGTTTCCATTTCAACAATTTATTTCAAATAGAGTCCGACTCAAAATTTAGTTTCATTCGAAAAAATCCATTAAATTCAATTACATTGTACATTCATTATAATGCATTTAACTTAAGATCAAACCTTACATTTGGATTTTTTTTTTTTTTTAAGTTTCAAACTATTATGATATATTCTAATCTCAAAATAACATTAATTATACACAAATGAATTTCAAATTAGATCCTAATTCACAATCAAACTTTATGAAATATTGTAAAATTAGAAATCTACGTTATTAAATCAAATTCACAATTATTAATCCCTGTAACAACCTCCATAAAAGTCGTTATACTTAAATATTCAATTTCTTAGTTTTGATCTATTATATATCCAAATTTCAAAAATCGGGTTTCAGTAAATAAATCCATTCAAACATTTACCAACCAATTGTTATATAATTCATAAAAAAATCTCAATTTGGTAACAAATTGAGTTGAATAACAAATAAATTTTTAAAACAATGTTTATTAAAATTTTAATAATTCATTATTAAATTTCAAACAAATTTTAGTTTATAGAACAATTTATTTTGACCAACAGTGTTTATAATTTAATTTTCTACCTAATCCATTTGAAATAATTATAAATTATCGAGTATTTATCATTTCAATCCTTTCCAAAGTGAACATGTCAAAATGTGTCCTATATTAACAGGGAATTAACAACAATCGTAATGGTAGATTTTGACATATGTTACATAACTAAATATTGAAACAATGGTTGTTAGATCATGTATAAATATTCATTTCCTACACTTGTTTTTATACATATGGCATGCATATATCGTGTCAATATGTGCACTGACAATACAACTAATTCAATTTGTAACCAAGAATTCATGCACTAATTAATTTAAACAACATATAAATTCACGATAATTTAGTTTATTAACTTGCTTGAAAACGTTAGTTAAATAATCACTTTTGATTTTATGTCCAATAGAAATCCAAATGGTCATCAATCTTCCAACAGTCTCTAATCTCAGTCCAACCACATCTATGCTATACGAATCGCAAATACATTTTCATGATTTGCTTAGACATATAACTTTTATTTTCTTTTCCTTTACTTTCATTTTCACTAGCATTCGGGCAATTGAACAACTCGTTGGTAACACAACCTTTCCAAATAATGCATTTAAAACTATTTCTTTGCTCAAGTTTAACATTTACTACTAGCAATGTGACTTATATAACTTTTGTTCTTTGAATTCGCATAGTTGATTGAAAGCACATAATTGCTTGCATTCTCTTATTGTAGTCTTACTACGCAAGTTAGTGATATCCAATGCACACACTGATCCCATGTGTATCTCTCTGCCAACGAGCCCTCTCGCATGCATTAAAACCCTAATACCCTTATAGGAAAAACCATTGAGGTAAAGTTTCCCAAAAACTCCTTGGGAATAAAACACAACCTTACAGTAAAACAAATAGGAACGGATTGATGGTGAGGCAAAACAAACAACAGATAGTCACCAACGAAACAATCATGGATCAAGCAATAAAAGAAAGAACACAAGAGATTTATAGTGGCTCCACTAATGTCTTGTTAGTGTACGTCCACATAGGGAGGGGAGATTTTATTACTTTTCTAAATAAGAAAATATCACAAGACTGATAATAGAGGGGAAGAAGAAGAAATACAACTTTTAGAGATGATCCATACATTTTACCTAATCCCTATCCTTATATAAGGATTAATACTTGGGGTTGAAATAATTGATTATGGTTATAAATCAATGCCTAATTGTTTCTCCAATTTATTTACTCCTGATAAGATTCCTTGTTTAATAAACCAATCAGAGAATTAATTCCTTACTTCAATATCCAAAAAAAAAACTTCTTCATATTCTTCCACTTATGTAGGTAATTTATTGCCCTATCTAATTTTACAAAAGAGGCAATAAATTTTCTGATATCTTCCAAATCTTCTGCAGTTGGAAATATTATGTTACTCAATTACAATATTTCCTAAATCTTCTCTAAATGGAAATGTTGTATCATGATAATCAATAATATCTTCCAAATCTTCTGCAAATGGAAATATTGTATCACGAAATCTAATAATCTCCACCTTGATACTATATTTCCTTGAAAGCATACCAACTCCACCTACATCCTCTTACTCTGAGCTTCTTCTCGGACAAGCCACCATGGTTACTTCCCCCAATGAGCTTCGGCATGGCCATCACCCGTTGCACTTTGTCAACAAACTTCGGCAACGCCACCGCCTGCCAACAAAGTGTTCAGAGTACCTCCTTCATGTAAGACCTATCAATATTCACCATGAAAATAAAACCATCTCAACTCTCCCCACACCGTGCCACCGGTGGCACCTAACATTTTTATAAGTGATTCTAGCTCGATCAACGCCCGAACTTAGCAGTCTGCAAAGACTTATGCATATCCACTACTTTCTCCTTTGATCTTTGACCAATTTCAGACGGTCCCTTCTTCCGCTTAACAAGCACATCCTTTTGGCAAAATCCCACCTTGTTGAAGCTTTCCCCTTTGATCATATTCTACCTATGCAGAAACTCAAAGTCCCTTCTCGTATGCCTAGCTTTGACATCTTTTCCACGATAATTGTAGACCCCAACCCTTAACTCTCCAAATACAGTGCTTCCCCTCTGGAGATACAAATTATGAAATATATCTCACTTCATCACCACAAATGCATCCTTAGAAACCCTTAGACTATCTTTATCAATAGTCACCTCGCATCCTTTGGATGCTAACTGCCCAAGAAATATCATTGGCTTCCGAAGACCAGAAACATAACGGACACCTGTCATGGTGCGTATTACCCCGTCGCACATGCAAATCTGCACAGTACCTTCGCCCATGACTCTACAACTAGCATCATTTCCCATAAGGATCAGTTCCCCTCTTTTTCTTTAAAAAAAACTAAAATAATTTTTATTGGGTGTCATATGAAAAGATGCCCCCATATAGAACCCAATGGTCTAATACATCTGATGCTACCGCTGTCAACATGTCAACAGACAAAAATTCCTCCACCGCAACCGATGAATTTCCACCTTTAATTTTTTCCTTCAAGTCCGAAAAATCTCTCTTCCAATGGTCTGGTTTCTTGCAAATGTAGCACTTACCATCTCTTGACTTTATTTTCTTCTTCTTTTCCCCTTTCTCCATACTAGCCAATAAGGATTCCGTACTGCTTCCTCCACTACCTTTACTCAACCCCTTCACCTGATCCCTCAAGTCCTCAGATAGAAGACTGACCTTCACATCATCTACTATTATTGTATCTCTAGCATAGATAAGAATTTTAGTGAAACCTGTGTATCGCTCCGGAAGAGAACACAAAGAATCATTGCTATTTTCTCCTCATCCACTTTCATGTCAACAATCTTCATCTTCATTACGAGATCATCAAAGAAGCTTAGATGTGCCTTCACTGAAGTACTCTCTCTCATCTGCATGGTGAAAAATTCTTCAACAAAATCAAACGGTTGGTTAGTGACTTATTTAAATAGAGTTTTTCCAGCTTGGTCCAAATGTCCTTAGCAGTGGTCTCACCGCTAATCTTTGAAATGACATTTTCTCCTACTGCTGATTGTAAAGTAGTAAATGCCCATCGTTCCATCTCCTTACTTTCCACGTCTGAAATATCATCCGTCAATTCCTTAAGAGAAAACACCACAGTATGAACATTGTTCCTCATCAAATAGCTTTCATCCTCCATTGCCACTTCTCGAAGTCTTTATCCCCATTCCATCTTTCTATTGCTAAGATCCTACTTCCATATATGTCCCTTTTATACATGGCCTTGATACAATTGCTGAATTCTCCTCATCTCTTGCCATAATGCCTTACACCCTTTCTCAATCAACCTCGTAGCTCTGATACCAATTGTTGGGGTAAAGTTTCCCAAAATGCCTTGGGAATAAAATGCAACCTTGTGGAAAAACAAATAAAAAAGGATTGACAGTGAGGTAAAACAAAAAGTAGATAGTAACCATCAAAATAATCACGGATCAAGCAATAAAAGAAAGAACACAAGAGATTTATAGTGGTTCCACTAACGTCTTGTTAGTGTACGTCCACTTGGGGAAAGGAGATTTTATTACTTTTCTAAATAAGAAAATATTACAAGACTGATAATGGAGAGGAAGAAGAAGAGATACAAATTTAGAGATGATCCATACATTTTACTTAATGCCTATCCATATATAAGGATTAATACTTAGGGTTGAAGTAAATGATTTATGGTTATAAATAAATGCCTAATTATTTCTATAATTTATTTGCTCCTGATAAGATTCCTTATTTAATAAACCAATCAGAGAATTAATTCCTTGCTTCAATATCTCAAAAAAACTTCTTCATATTCTTCCACTTGTGTAGGTAATTTATTGCCCTATCTAATTTTACAAAAGAGGCAATAAATTTTCTGATATCTTCCAAATCTTCTGTAGTTGGAAATATTATATAACTCAAATTAACAATATTTCCCAAATCTTCTCTAAACGAAAATGTTGTATCACCATAATCAATAATATCTTCCAAATCTTCTGCAAATGGAAATATTATATCACGAAATCTAACAAAAACAACAACCAAGATCTTTTTTATTATCATGTCATATCAAAGTGGGTTGGATACTAAGTGGTGTAGGTCATCTGGGTTGTGTATGGATGGATATCGGGTGGAAGTGGTTGTTTGTTGGTGGATTGAGTGTTTCATGCTACAGGTTTAGTATTGCTTCTTTATATATGTGTGAGTCCAAGCTTTCACAAAATGAAGAAGAGGTGTGCAAGCTTTAGCTTTCCACTTTCATGTGTATTTTTTAAATCCTATGTGAAAAGACGTGAATGTAGCCATGAATAATATATCTCTACATACAAATGAGATAGGGAAATATAAGCGAAGAAGAAAGCAACAAAAGTGACAGGTAATTACAAGGAGGAGAGAGAGAAAGCCTTTTATGGATTATGAAATGTATACTATACTATTAAAGGTGATTTGCTTTCAGTAGCTCTCAAGCCCCCTTCAATTTTTGAAAGGATTGCATTTTGGCATGACACATGTAATATTTACTCAATCGTCTCTCCCTTCTCTTGAATCTTTCTTTTGTGTTTCTTTCTCGCATAATCTCATTTTCCCTTTACTTCGTTTTGCCTTGCAAATTATTCCTATTCGATGCTCTAATTTCATTTCTACAAAAAGAGTTTCCATTATGCATCGCATCTCCATTTTTCCTTCGTTCTCCACTGATTTTCTCTGACCTCGTTGCTTCTTTTCTTCCCAAATCCTAAATCAACTTGGGGCTACTTAGTTCCACTTTGTAAGCATCAGACTTACATGTTCCGCCTTTGTCATACTATCCATTCTGCCTCCTAGACTCTAAACGCCCAGTTTTAGGTAAGAACTGTAACAACCCGAAATTTCAGAACCAATTTAAAATTTTAATTTAAGCTATTTTAAGGAATTTGTGAATATAAATTGTTTATTTTTGATAAATAAAATTTGAGGATAATTTTAAAATTAGCTTTTATATTTTATTTGACATAAAATAAACTCAGCAAATTATTAAATTGATTTATAAGCTTTGTTTTGTAAATTTTAAAGATTCGATTTTTAAAATCATAACATAGCCAGTAAAACGTGAAATTTTAATAGGAAGCTCAGAATTCGATGAAATAATTTATTTTTTTGGATTCATAATGACAAATCATTGTTGAGTTCCAAAATGCACGTCGAACGGAGTTAGTGTGTGGTCGTGCGAAGCAAAGCCATTTGTTCAAAAATAGGCAGTCATTTTACAAAGGAACATTGTAACACCCTGAATTTTCTGTGAATATTAAAATTAACAATCCTAAGAATACTTAATTTTTAAAGTGAGAATTATGGAAAGGTTTATGCCATTGCATTCGTCTTGAAATTTTGCTTGGAATAGAGTCCAAGTTTTCGTAAATCGGACTTCGTATGAGGAAATTATGGGCCTCGGAAGTTTAAGCAATTTTATGTAAATTAAAATAGTTCAAAATAATAAATTCAAAATTCAAAATTCAAACAGGGGAGCAGGCTGGGCGGGAATTCTCCCGCCCAAGGCCAGGTCGACCTAACCTATACAGGTCGACCAGGGGGTCGACTTAGGGGTCGACCTACCCCCCTCGGGCAGATCTGAAATGTGACGATTTCTGACTCTCTGGTGAGTCATTAAGGCTGATGTGGCTTTTCTAGATAACTCTATCTAGTCTGGATGGTTGGATTGCTCCTATGATAATCCAACAGCTTAGGCTGATTCAAACTTCTATAAAAGAGTTCCTAGACTCAAACCCTAAACCCAAACAAAATTTGTCTCTTGGCCACCATGCTGCTGCTAGGATAGTTCTCCTTCCTAAAGCTTAGGATTTAGCAAGTCAGAATTCCAATTCAAAAGACGAACAAATCATTCTCTTCTCTAACCTATCTTTGTGAGTACTATTTCTTTCACGTGATGTTGTTTAACTTTGTTATCTTATGTCGGTAGATCTATTTCATATGTCTAGTTATACATGTCTAACTTGATTCATTTTATAAAAGTTTGGGATGTAAATCATATGCTAGTTCGTATGTGAAACCTTATGCAAGTTTTATCATATGCTAGTTCGAATATGAATATGTGAACCTTATGCAAGTTTGGGATGTTAAATCATATGTTAATTCATATGTGAATTTTATGCAAGTTTGGGATGATAAATTGTATGCTAGTTTGAATATGAATCTTATGCAAGTCTATATATGAATTGTACATAAGTTTATATGTGAATCAAGTATATACATATGCTAGTTTATATGCAAAAACATGTGATAAATTCATATGCATGTTGTAGGAATCCATATGCAAGTTTAGGTGAAAAATTATATTCACATTTGCAAGTTAGGTGAGACCCATAATCCATATATGCAAGTTCACAATTTCATGTTTAGATCTATATTTAGATCCATGGTAGTTTATGCAAATATATGATTCTATATGCCCATTGTCTATGCAAATTATTAGCTATGCAAATTTGTGTTATAATTCTTATTTGCAAGTTAGATCTAATTTTATGTGTTATGCAAGTTGTGATGTTTCTTTTTTTTATAAGTTAGACTATTTGCGAGTCTAACATATTTCATATTTGAACGTACGAATAGCGTGGGGATAATGGGAAAATATTAACTATGTAAATTGTGAATTGGCATAAAATGGCTTTAAAAGCATATAATTAAATCGGACATTAATTGGTATAATTTTTATACCTAAAAAGTATGGACATAATTTAGGTGACAATTATGGACATAATTAATTTGGAAATTATTGAAAATTTGAATAAGGATAATTAATTCATATTGGGGTGAAATAATTTGTAATAATAAACGCCTAAGACATGAGGTTAGATTCATTTGTGGTGTAAGACTGCCCGGACCTGCCCGGCAAATCCAGCAACCACAAACGGTAGTCTAATGTGATAGGTCAAAGGCATAAATTAAATGCATAACAATTGTAAAGACATGAGGGTAGACACGTTTGCGGTATACGACTGCCCGGACCCGCCCGACAAATCCAGCAACCACAAACGGGAGTCTAATGTGGGAGGTCTTACAAGGTTACGGTTATAATGAATTAAGTAACACTTAACCAAGATAAAAATGTGGTGGGACATGGGGGTTAAGTGGGTGACATTGGTGACATGTGAAATAGGATTAGAAACACTTAACCAAATTGAAACATGTAAGAAGACATGAATAAGAAGGGGTTAAGTGGAAAATTCTAGTGGGGTCCAAGCATAGGTGGAAAGCTTGTGTCAAGCATGGGGAACCCATTTCAAACCAGTAACCCATTAAGTATCTTTGTGAGCTCGAGTTAGGTCGAGGACGGGACACGCTTACTGGTTTGATTGTAAGAGGTCACAACGGGTTAATGGTGGCAATGCAAGTCCAATGGGGTCATGTGCGTGCGTGGGCCCGGGCTGGTAGGTAAGACGTTGTTGCATCGAGTAGATATAAGCCATGTATCCTTAGTGCTATCGGGTTGCCACTTTAGGAAGTGATACACCCCATTATGGGACCAGCACGGGTATCTACGAGTTAGGGAGCTGATCGCATGGGGTACTGGGTACAACTAGTGGAGATAGGGGTAGGTTGCACCTATGAAGGTAACTAGGGGTGCATGAAGCTACCATTATGATTATTATGTTCAGTAGGCGGGATCAACTCTTAGGGTGACTAGTAGTGGTGCAGTATAGTAATTATCCTATAGTGTTTAGGAGCGAGATTAACGCCAGAATATTCCTCTTGTTTGTTTTGTCTTCCCCACTTATTTCACAGTCATTCCTTATTTTCCAGTTTATACCTTATCCTAATTAGATTAATAATCATATCGTTAAAGTTATGTTACTCGCCAGACTTTATGTCTGACCCCTTTTGTTTTTGCCTCCTTTCTTCCTCCCCTCTCCCCCAGGTTCTCAGGGTGGGACTAGTAGCAATGGAGCTTGATCTGGATCTTTCTCTCTCTCTTTTGGAAGTGCTTGGATTGCTGAAATTAAAGTTTAGCTCATCTCTTTTATGGCTACTTATGTTGGGGCTATGCCTTTTACTTTATGTACTCAGAAAACAATTTGTCAAGATGGTTACTAAGTGTACTTGGTTTTTCTGTTGGTTTATGATGTTGTTGTAATCAAACTATTTCTCCGCTGCAATAGAAGTTGTTTTGAAAATTTTCAAGTACCAATTGTTATATTCTGTTCTATTCACCAATAATACTCCATTAAAGTTAATGCATTCCCTTCGAGAGTGACATTAATGGATGTGGGGTGTTGCACGTGGTATCAGAGCTGAAGGTTAACAGAACAAATAAGAGATTTTGAAAAACTGTTTTTCAAAAGCGTTTTATAAAGAAATACTTTCAAAAGTATGTTTTAAGGAGAGTATTTTCAAGGGAAAAGTTTATTTTAAAAACATAACCACCAAAAGCCATATATCTTTCTTTCGAATTCTCCGTTTTGTATCTCTTCATTTTCTTTTTAGCATGTCTGGGTTACCTGAGATACCCGAGGGAATACCGATACCAACCAGGTTCAGAAGGTATCTCGAGGGTAGGGCCACCGCCATAGTCCCAGCGGACATCCCTCCTCCTCCAACTGTAGCTCCTCCTCCTTCCCCTCCCTGTGTTGATACTTTTTCAAATATATGCAAAGACTTTCGAGCAATGGGCAGAAAACCTTTTCACGGACCAGAGACGTTTGTTGAAGCTCGAAATTGGCTTAAAGAGGTAGAAGACTTTTTTGGTATCTTCGAGATAGAAGATGGAAGGAAGGTCCAATTGGCTGCTTGGTTAATGAAGGACGAAGCCTCGTTTTGGTGGGAGATTACGAATGGAGAGTGTCCAGTGGAGACATGAACGGATTTCAGACATAGGTTCGAGATGAAATTTCTCTCACAAGTAGAAGAGAATTTATACATGGAAAGGTTCTTGGCATTGAAGCAGGGGAATTTATCAGTAAAGGAGTACATCAACAAGTCCAATCAGTTGGCGAGGTTTGACTTAGACTTGGTAAACACACCTGAAAAGACGGCCCTGTGATTCGTTAAAGGTTTGAATGAGCCGCTACATGGGTTAGCTATGACTCACATTCCTATGGGGGCTACCTTTGAGAAACTGGTTGACATGGCGCTTATGCATGAAGAGGAGAAAGGAGCTAATGCTAATAAGGCACCAGAAAAGAAAGGGGATCAAAAGAAGTCATAGTAGAAACCTAAGAAAGGTGGTAAGGACAATAATAGCAAAGGAAAGAAAAGATGCTTTAATTGTGGAACACCAGGCCATCTGAGCAAGGACTGTAGGAAGAATAAGAAGACCGGCTGCTTCAACTCCGGTGAGGCAGGACATCTGATCAAAGACTATCGGAGAAGACAAGGACAAGGGCAGGGTCTACTTCTGGAGGGCAGGTTCAGGCTCTCATGGCACCAGGGCAGGCAAGAGGGCAGTTTCACGCTCTCATGGCACCAGGACAGGAGAGAGGTAGAAACATTTCTGTTGAAAGTTTGGTTTTTCTGTTTGATCATCTTGTTCGTACTTTGTTTGATTCTGGCGCTTCACACTCGTTTGTGTCTGCTTCGTTAGTTGAAACACTACACCTAAATACTAGTCTAATTACGGACCCTGTAGTAGTCTCAAATCCTATTGGTGGTTTGGCTTATCTTTCAATGATTTGTCAGGATTTGAGAGTGTCTATCTTGAGCGTTGAGTTTTAATGCAATGCCTTCATTCTTGGCTTCACGGGTTATGGATTGATTCTAGGCATGGATTGGTTATCCAGTAATGGTGCTATCCTCGATTGTGAAAAGAGAGTGGTTAGACTTATGACTCGCCTTGGCAACACTCTCGAAATCTCTTGTAATCCCATACATTCTGTTATGCTTAGCTACCTAGAGTCTCTTGATGCGTCTATTGTAAACTTGCAGTCGGTTAGGGTAGTCCGTGAATACTCAGGTGTATTTAAAGAGGTGAAGGGCTTACCTCCGAAGCGGGAGATAGACTTCCGCATATACCTATTTGATAATGCAAAACCGATATCTCTACCCATTAGACACATGGCTCCAAGGGAGAGAAAAGAGCTCAGTAAGCAAGTCAAAGAGCTGCTCGGAAAGGGATTTATAAGGCGGTGTATTTCTGAATGGGGTGCTCTAGTAGTATTCGCGACTAAAGCGGATGGTTCACTTCGTCTATCCATTGATTATTGGGAGCTAAACAAGCTGACCAAGAAAAATAGGCACCCACTTCCAAGGATAGACGACTTGTTTAATTAGCTTGTAGGTGTGTTTGCTTTCTTCCAACTGGATTTGGCTACCGGGTTCCATCAGCTAAGAGTGGCTGAAGATAGCATTAATAAGTCCGCGTTCAGAACCCCTGATGGTTTCTTCAAATGGCTTGTCATGCCTTTCGGCTTGACAAACGCACTCGCTTACTTTGTTGACTTGATGAGCAGGATGTTTAGAGAATTCCTTAATAAATTTGTGGTGGTCTTCGTAGATGACATTTTGATTTTCTCGAAGAATGAAGAAGAGCATGCTTTGCATTTAAGGGAAGTCATGGATACTCTTCGTGCACATCAGCCGAAAGCAAAATTCTCCAAATGCCATTTCTGGAGAGAACAAGTAAGGTTTCTTGGACATGTGGTGTCCAAAGAAGGGTTAGCTGTGGACCCCGCAAAAGTAGTTGCGGTGCAAGATTGGAAGGTTCCATGGAATGCAACCAAAGTCTGAAGCTTCCTCGGGCTAGTGGGCTTTTACCGAAAATTAATTAAAGACTTTGCAAAAATCTCAGCCCCACTCACAAGATAGCGAAGAAGAACCTAACTTTCTCTTGGGATTTGAATTATGATATTGCTTTTCAACGTTTGAAGGGCTCTAACAACAACCCTAGTTCTGACATTGCCGGATGGGAGCAAGATGTTTACCATATACACGGATGCATGTGGTATGGGACTATGTGCTGTCTTGATGCAAGAAGGGAAGGTAGTAGCTTATGGAGGTAGACAGTTGAAAGTACATGAGAAAAACTACCCAACCCATGATCTAGTGTTGGCTGCCATCGTCTTTGCGCTTAAGTCTTGGCACCATTATCTCCTAGGTGAGAAGTTTGAATTATATACTGACCATAAATCGTTGAAGTACCTTTTCTTGCAGAAAGATCTTAACTTAAAATAGCAAAGGTGGATGGAATTTTTGGCCTTATACGATTTTGAGATTTTCTATACCCCAGGCAAGGGTAATGTGGTAACAGACACCTTAAGTAGGAAGAAGCTGACCTTGAGTCCTCTCTTTGTAGAAAGGCAAAGCTTGGAGTATATAGCAAACTTTAACTTTAGACCCTCCTCTGAAATTGTGCCTGGTCTGTTAGCATCACTAGAGGTGCGGCCTACTCTTTTGGACTCAATATGAACCGCGCAACGAGAAGACCCTCAGCTAGCTGACATGATGGATAAGCTAGTTAGGGGTGAGACTTCTAGTCACCTCACTAGATACTCCAACGATCATATGGGTTGGTTGAGATGGGATGGAAGGCTATGCGTCCCACAAGTAAGGAATTTTGTGAAGACGGTTCTCGAAGAAGCGCACCATTCTTAGATGACCATACACCCAGGCGGAGACAAGATTTATAAAGATATAAAATGGGTTCTCTTTTGGAATTGCATGAAGAGTGATGTAGCTGAGTTCGTCGCTAAATGTTTGATATGCCAGCAAGTCAAAGCGGAGCAGAAGAAGCCCGGTGGTCTGCTTCATCCCCTAGAGGCCCCACAGTGGAAGTGGGATAGCATTTCGATGGACTTTGTTGATGGGTTGCCTAGGTTAAGAGAGGGCAATACCAGTATTTGGGTAATAGTGGACAGGCTCACTAAAAGCGCTCACTTTATACCTGTTAAAAGTAGAAGGACTGCCTCATCCCTAGCATCCATTTATCTTAAAGAAATAGTTCAACTCCATGGGATACCCTCCAGCATTGTGAGTGATCGAGATCCTATCTTTACGAGTGAGTTTTGGAAGAGTTTGCAAGACGCAGTAGGCACACAACTATGCTTTAGCATGGATTATCACCCCCAAACTGATGGTCAGATGGAAATGGTGTACAGAGCATTGGAAGACCTCTTGGGATTGCGCATTCTTGACTTTGGAGGGACATGGGAGGATCATCTTCCTTCGGTGGAATTCGCTTACAACAATAGCTACCAAGCCACCATAGGCATGGCGCCATTCGAAGCTTTATATGGAAGACCATGCCGATCACCAACTTGTTAGTGGGAGTCTACAGACAAGCTCGTACTTAGGCCAGACATCATTAGAGAAACCTCAGAAAAGGTGGACTTGATAGGAAGATGGATGAAGGCTGCACAAGATAGACAGAAGTCCTACATAGGCAAAAGAAGGACCGACCTTGAGTTTAAGGTTGGAGACAGGGTGTTCCTTAAAGTATCTCCTTTGAGGAATGTCATTCGCTTTAGGTCCGTAGGAAAGCTAACACCAAGATTTGTAGGGCCATTTCCTATCATTGAAAGGATTGGAACAATGGCTTACAGAGTAGAGCTACCCAAGATACTGATTGGAATTCATAATTTTTTTCATGTTTCTCGACTACAAAAATGCTTACATGAATCTGCGGAAGTGGTGAAGCCAAGTATACTAGAGGAAGTAGAAGTGGAATGAGAAGCGACTGTGAGAAGAGTTCCAACTCGTATCATGGGTATGAAAGTCAAAAAGCTACGCAACCGTGAAGTCAAGCTTGTTAAAGTTCAATGGAGTGACGCTGAGGAAGACGCGGCTTGGGGAACTGAGAGGAAAATACGCGCAGCCTACCCTTTTCTCTTTGAGGGTGCCTCCTTGATCTCTTTTTCCATAAGTTTATTCATGCTTATATCTATCTTTTAAGTATATCTCCTCAGTCCTATTCTTTATCCTTAGGTAGAAACCGACAGATGTAAACATGTATTTGAAACATGTTATGATTGATGGTTGCGAGTGGTTGCGAGTGGTTGCGAGTGGTTGCTAGTGGTTGCTCGTGGATGCATGTACATACATTTTAGGCACTAGATCGGCTCAATCACTTTCATATTGCATATAAGTGTGTATGCATATTTAAATTAATGGATGTATAATGATTGTGTTATCATATGGATGCCGCATTTCAATGAATGGTTGTGAACCCATGTAGAAGTAATATGTATCGTTAGGATTCTTTTGCATGCAAAATGGATGCATGGCACTGTCATGATTTGCATTAAGGAGGTCAACTGAATCAGTGGGCAGCCTGATTTTGCATTTGATAAGGAACATATACACACACTTTTTACATATGTTCATATGGCATTAGAAATCTTGTAACGACAATGGAAGCCTATGTTTGATGGTTGAGTAGATGGATGATTGGATGTTAGGATATACATTCTCCTTAACTTGGAGATTTCGGGGGCGAAATCCTAAGGATGGGAGAATGTAACACCCTGAATTTTCTGTGAATATTAAAATTAATAATCCTAAGAATACTTAATTGTTAAATTGAGAATTAAGGGGAATGGGTTACGCCATTGTGTTCGTCTCGAAATTCAGCTTGGAATAGAGTCCAAGTTTTCATATATCGGACTTCGTATGAGGAAGTTATGGGCCTCCGAAGTTTCAGCAATTTTATATAAATTAAAACAGTTCTGAATAATAAATTCAAAATTCAAAATTCAAACAAGGGAGCAGGCTGGGCGGGAATTCTCCCGCCCAAGGCCAGGTCGACCTGGGGGTTGACCTACCCTATACAGGTCGACCAGGGGGTTGACCTGGGGGTCGACCTACCCCCCTCGGGCAGATCTGAAATGTGATGATTTCTGACTCTCTACCAAGTCATTAGGGTTGATGTGGCTGTTCTAGATAACTCTATCTAGTCTGGATGGTTGGGATTGCTCCTATGATAATCCATCGGCTTAGGTTTTCAAACTTCTATAAAAGAGTGCCTAGACTCAAACCCTAAACCTAAACAAAATTTGTCTCTTGGCCACCATGCTGCTGCTAAGATAGTTCTCCTTCCTAAAGCTTAGGATTTAGCAAGTCAGAATTCCAATTCAAAAGACGAACAAATCATTCTCTTCTCTAACCTATCTTTGTGATTACTATTTCTTTCACAATATAATTACTAAATTAATTATGATGGGTTATAATTGGATTATGAGAATTTGTCTGTTGAATCACGTGATGTTGTTTAACTTTGTTATCTTATGTTGGTAGATCTATTTCATATGTCCAATTATACATGTTTAACTTGATTCCTTTTATGCAAGTTTGGGATGTAAATCATATGTTAGTTTGTATGTGAAACCTTATGCAAGTTTTATCATATGCTAGTTTGAATATGAATCTTATGCAAGTCCGTTTTTACATATGTTAATTCGTATGTGAATCTTATGCAAGTTTAGGATGTTAAATCATATGCTAATTTGTATGTGAATTTTATGCAAGTTTGGGATGATAAATCATATGCTAGTTTGAATATGAATCTTATGCAAGTATATATGTGAATTGTACATAAGTTTATATGTGAATCAAGTAATAAATCATATTCTAGTTTGAATATGAATCTTATGCAAGTATATATGTGAATTGTACATAAGTTTATATGTGAATCAAGTATATACATATGCTAGTTTATATGCAAAAACATGTGATAAATTCATATGCAGGTTGTAGGAATCCATATGCAAGTTTAGGTGAAAAACTATATTCACATTTGCAAGTTAGGTGAGACCCATAATCCATATATGCAAGTTCACAATTTCATGTTTAGATCTATATTTAGATCCATGGTAGTTTATGCAAATATATGATTCTATATGCCCATTGTCTATGCAAATTATTGGCTATGCAATTTTATGTTATAATTCTTATTTGCAAGTTAGATCTATTTTTATGTGTTACGCAAGTTGTGATGTTTCTTTTTTTTTATAAGTTAGACTATTTGCGAGTCTAACATATTTCATATTTGACCGTACAAATAGCGTGGGGACAATGGGAAAATATTAACTATGTAAATTGTGAATTGGCATAAAATGGCTTCGAAAGCATATAATTAAATTGAGACATTAATTGGTATAATTTTTATACCTAAAAAGTATGGACATAATTTAGGTGACAATTATAGACATAATTAATTTGGAAATTATTGAAAATTTGAATAGGGATAATTAATTCATATTGGAGTGAAATAATTTGTTATAATAAACGCCTAAAACACGAGGTTAGACTCGTTTGTGGTGTAAGACTGCCCGGACCCGCTCGGCAAATCCAACAACCACAAACGGTAGTCTAATGTGAGAGGTCGAAGACATAAATTAAATGTGTAACAATTGTAAAGACACGAGGTTAGACACGTTTGCGGTATACGACTGCCCGGACCCACCCGACAAATCCAGCAACCGCAAATGGGAGTCTAATGTGGGAGGTCTTACAAGGTTACGGTTATAATGAATTAAGTAACACTTAACCAAGATAAACATGTGGTGGGACATGGGGGTTAAGTGGATGACATGGGTGACATGTGAAATATGATTAGAAACACTTAACCAAATTGAAACATGTAAGAAGACATGAATAAGAAGGGGTTAAGTGGAAAATTCTAGTGGGGACCAAGCATAGGTGGAAAGCTTGTGTCAAGCATGGGGGACCCATTTCAAACCAGTAACCCATTAAGTATCTTTGTGATCTGGAGTTAAATCGAGGACGGGACACGCTTATTGGGTTTGATTGGGTTAACGGTGGCAACGCAAGTCCAATGGGGTCATGTGCGTGCGTGGGCCCGGGCTGGTAGGTAAGACGTTGTTGCATCGTGTAGATATAAGCCATGCATCTTTAATGGTATCGGGTTGCCACTTTGGGAGTGATACACCCCACTGTGGGACCCGCACGGGTATCTACGGGTTAGGGAGCCAATCGCATGGGGATAGTGGTACAACTAGTGGAGATAGGGGCAGGCGGCACCTATGAAGGCAACTAGGGGTACACGACGCTACCATTATGATTATTATGCTCAGTAGGTGGGATCAAGTCTTCGGGTGACTAGTAGTGGTGCAGTATAGTAATTATCCTATAGTGATTAGGAGCTAGATTAATTCCAGAATATTCCTCTTGTTTTGTTTTGTCTTGCCCATTTATTTCACAGTCATTTCTTGTTTTACCAGTTTATGCCTTATCCTAGTTCCTTTAATAATTATATCGTTAAAGTTATGGTACTCGCCAGACTTTATGTCTGACCCCCTTTGTTTTCGCCTCTTTTCTTCCTCCCCCCAGGTTCTTAGGGTGGCACTAGTACTGGTGGAGCTTGATCTGGATCTTTCTCTCTCTTTTCGAAGTGCATGGATTGTTAAAAGTAAAGTTTAGCTCATCTCTTTTATGGCTACTTATGTTGGGGCTATGCTTTTTACTTCGTGTACTCAGAAAACAATTTGTCAAGATTGTTACTAAGTGTACTTGGTTTCTCTGTTGGTTTATGATGTTGTTGTAATCAAACTATTTCTCCACTGCAATAAAAGTTGTTTAGAAAATTTTCAAGTACCTATATATGTATCTATCTTGTTATATTCTGTTCTATTCACCAATAATACTCCATGAAAGTTAATGCATTCCTTTTGAGAGTGACATTAATGGATGTGGGGTGTTACAAACATTATGGAGACGATCTCAGAATTCAATTCCGTTTTCTTTTGGATTCGTATCATCGAATAATAGTTAAATCCAAAAAGCCATAATTTTTGAAGTTGGCATTTGGGTGCACAAGAAGAAAAGGTATGCTAAAATCGCATTTTTGAAGCTAATTTGAGCAATTTTACAAAGGAACATTATTGAGACAACCTCGGAATTCAACAAACCTTTTTTATTGGGTCCGTAGCATCGAATAATGGTAAGACTCCAAAGTTCATGATTTTTAGAATCAGTATGTAATCGTGCGTGATTTTATAGTAAAAATAGACAATATTTTGACTTTAAAAATTCGCTATTTGTGCATACAAACTCAGAATTTGACGAAACTAGTTTTGCTGGATCTGTAATGTCAAGAAGTAGCTACATGTCAATTTTTATTAAAAATGGGATCCGTAGGTGACCACACAGATTTTTAAACAATGAAAATGAGCGATATTCGAGTATTATAAAATATAAAAATCAAAAAAATAAATAAATTAGCTCCACTATAAATTATCTCAAACCCTCCTAAACTTATTCCTAAACTCAAAAACACGGCAGCCTCTTTTTCCCTTTTCTAAACCTAAAACTTAAGAGAAATCCATCTTCTTTCACATTTTAAAAATCGTACACACCTCCTAAATTACAATACATATATATTTCGGATCCTTATGTAGTGCTCTTCGATTTGGTATGAGTATTGGAGGTGTTCGACGAAGTTTCTGACGTCGCGTTTTTGTACAGTAAGGGAAAAGTGAGCTAGGGTTGATGAATTCATGAAAATGAAGCAACGATACACGTTTTAGTTATTGTTAATGGATTTGTGGCAAGAAATGAAGCTTGTACACAAAATTTGAGAGGACTCCATGAGAATTTATGTCGAGCCGTGCACTGTATATTCGCGTTTTATAGTGGAGGATGGATTTTTCATGGCGAGTTCAAGTTGGAGAAAATGGTGTTAGAATCGAAGAGTGTTCGAAGAGAAGAATAATGGTGTATGCGGAATTTGATTTCGTTGAGAAATGAAAGAGGGAGAGTGGAAGAAAGGAGCGGCTATGGGAGGGAGTTTTAGCAGGTCACGGCAGGAAGAAAAAGATTAAAGGAGTGATTAGCAAGAAATTAAGGTTAATTAATTACTTATTTTAATTGTTAATGACTTATATGTACATGAAACTTGTAAAAAACATAACTTTTTCATACGAACTCTCGAAACTAGATGCGTTGGAACCGTACTGATGAGAGCTTCGCAATAAAATTGATATGGAGTGATTTGGATGTTGTATGTGGACTGTGAAGCCGAAAAAGTCACATTTCTTCACATAAAGATTTGGCGGAGTGGAAACCAAAGGTGAGAACTCTCCCTCACTAAAAATTTTGGTATATTTATTTAATTTATTTTATAACTGTAAATGTATAGAAATTGCCAGCATATATTTATATCAATTTTAATCATTATAAACTGTATACGGTGCTAGTTAGCTCACCTCCCTCGTCCACAAACCATGGACGATTTAATTGATTGTATTGTGTTTGTTTGTGGTGTTGTGATTATTAACATATTAAAAATAATGTCAATATTAATGTGGTAGTTGAAATTAAATTATAAATATCCATTTATAATTTAAACGGTAAAATGAGCTAAGTAGAAAAGTAATTCAAATCGAATTAGAATTGGTTAAATTTATTAACCAATGATTTATTTAAACAGACCGTTGTTGTCTAAAAACCCCACACGGGTACTGGGATGATATTTGACATACAATAATCCCAATATTTTTTTGTATGTTGATCGATTGATGGACAGACTGTGATGAGCGTTATTTATTTATTTAATGCTTATTCAGTTTCAAATTGCACTCTGGATGATGTTTGAATGTGTAATGATTATTTTTCATTATTTTTGTATACATGCAATGTATGAAAACCATATAACTGAAATTATATGGTAATTGATTGAGTCGCATTCCGATTCAGAAACAAAGAATATTTTAAAATAAAAGAACCATGTGTTTAAATATATTTTTGTTAGCCAAAATGTCATTTTTTAACATGTTAATGAAGAATAAAAGAACCATGTGTTTAAATATATATTTTTGTAAGTCAAAAATGTCATTTTTAACATGTTAATGAAGAATAAAAGAATCATGTATTTAAATATATTTTTGTTAGTCAAAAATGTCATTTTTAACATGTTAATGACGAATAAAAGAACCATGTGTTTAAATATATTTTTGTTAGTAAAAAATGTCATTTTTAACGTGTTAATGAAGAATAAAAGAACCATGTGTTTAAATATATTTTTTAGTCAAAATCTCATTTTTAACATGTTAATGAAGAATAAAAGAACCATGTGCTTAAATATATTTTCTGTTCAAAAATGTCATTTTTAACATGTTAATGAAGTAATAAAAATAGTCATACATTGAATTATATTTTTATTAGATAAAAATATTATTTTTAACATGTTAATGAAGTGAATAAAAATAGTCATGTGTTGAAATGAATGTTCGTGTGTAGAATATTTTAAATTAATGAATATTTCAAAATAATATTCTGTGAGGAATAAAATTATGAATTTGATGTCCATTTTTGGATGGACACAAAATTATTGAAATATGAAACCGAGTTAAGTAGCAAATGCCATTTTAACCCGAGTGGGTTTATCGATCGATTTTATTTGTTTTATAATGAATATCGAAAAGAAGTGATTTCAAAACCTTATCATTTTAAAATTATAATGATATAGAATATTCAATTTTGATTTAAAATTGAAAATGGAGTTGAAATCGTTTTAAAACGAATTTATAAATATTTTATAAAATTCATTTTAAATGGAAATTGACGATATATATATATATATATATATTTAATGGTCTGAATAGAACGCACCACGCAGCGACCATTCGCGAATTTCGACCATTAACTTCAAATTGATGTAACGGGAGATCCGACGTTCGAATTCTCCTAAGACCAGAACCGTTGGGTACGTGTCGAAAAGAGCTTTCCAATGAATATAAAAGATTTGAAATCTAATAGTTGGATTTGGAATTATGTCCAAATCAAATTTGAAAAAGGTCACTATGGAGGATGCAGTTCGGTGGCCGTTATTGGAAACCGAATGTAATAACGTAAATATAATTATTAAAAATATGGAAAAATTATGTAAAATCATAATAAATGATTTGGAAAGATTTTGGATGAAAAATTCCAAGTTTGAAAAGATAAAAATATATTTTTATCAAAATGAACTAGTTATTAACTATAATAATAATCCAATGTTTTTAAATAAATATATGGGATTTTTGGTTTGTCGAGAACGGTGTCTTAAATAACACTGTTCTTTGAGAAAAGAATAAATCTTTTAATTAAGATTTAGTAAAGTTTTCCAATTAATTAATATTTAATTGGAATTGAATAAAAGAATTGGATTTTTGGTTTGTCGTGAATGGTGTCTTAAATAACACTGTTCTTAAACCCCGTATGAAAATAATAAATCATTTAATTACGATTATTAGAGTTTCCAATTTATTTAGTAATTGGAATAAATTGAAATGTGAATTAGGTTTATTGTGGACCGTGTTTTAACGACATTCGTTCTTTAACCCGATTAACAGTGAAAATACAATTTGGAATTTATAAATCTTTAATTAAGATTTAAATGGAAAATTTCCGAAGTAAAGTTTTCCAATTTAATATATTTAATTGGAATTGAATGGAATTCGATTTGGTAATAATTGAGATGAGTTTCTGTGGACGAAGACCGCTACTATATATGGAATTTAAAAGGCCTTACCGCTATTCCATTTATATTATTAGTCTGATACGGGAATTTATATCGATTATACACTGTTATGATTTTCGTGTAGAATCCATTTTGATGGAAGATGATTTTGGGTTTATCGTGAATTGTGTTTTAAATGACATTTGTTCTTTAACCCAGTTAAAGACAAGATTAATTTCTTAAATTGAATAGTCATAAAGTAATGATTTTGATATTAAAACCAAATTGGAGTTTTAATATTTTTTTAATTAGATTGAAATGGGAATGAGACAATTAAATTTATCGAATTCTTGAAATGATCGAGAATGGAGTACCACCAGTTTTACTCCAGGCGATGTAAAATCTTTAATTAGATTTGAACAATGAATGGTAATTAAATTTACCAATAACATTATGGGTATTAGATATAGAGTATTACCAATTTTGTTCCATGGGATGAATAGGTTGGGATTTGGATAAAAAATAATAAATGATTACTTCGGTAAGGTTCGCTAATCCTGACTAGTTAATAAAATCTTTTTAAATTGATATCCAAAGGAAGATTAAAGAATAAATTTAAAAGAAACTATTTTTGACAAAATTAATGGGAAACATTCCCTAATAATGTGAATATATTTGAATAAAAGAGTATTCTGAATAGGAATAAGGCGTATAATGTGTTTTTATAGCACTTAATTATAAAATACGCGAGTTATTGGAAAGACCGGGTTTAACCCATTTTGAATAATTACTACGACGACTAAAAGTCGACGATGAAGACGGTGGTTGAAGACTGTCATCGTTTGGATGATTACTGATGTCATGATTGGATTGTACACCCAATACAACGTAATAAGTGGTAATCGTTCAGATGTACTTGGAGATCGATGGATATGCGATGGCCTCTCTCTTGTATTGGACATATGGGACGAGGAATAAGGTGACTCTGGTTTCGTTCAGACCCAGAACGGACTTGTAAATGGATGTGTGTCTAACATTCGATTTCATTCTATGTTGATTGATTTCTATTAAATATATATCAGTTTGGTGATAGAGAATTTATTCTCTTGGTTAACACCATTCTCTGATACGTACGAACTTAGCGGTTATATATCGATAGATATCAGTCGTATGGCGGGAATTGTCATTGGGGCATGCTAAGATGCAAATGATCAAGGCTTTGTTGAAAAACAGAGTCTTATGGTTGATGATCAAAACACAGCTTTAAACAGCATAGCTTTGTGTATAGCATTAATTCGCGAGTGTAACGACCCGGGTTTTCGCGATCCTAGATATCAACATACAACACTATGTCGACTATCCAAGCATCAGAAACACCGGATAGTCCATGAAAGAAATTAGAGGGTGAGAATAGATAAGATAGAAACTTAGAATAGAAGAAGAAGAAGAACACACAACATCAGAGTAAACACGAATCTCACAGCGGAACGAATAAAATATAACATAACTTTGAAATAAAAGATTTTACTTGAATATACAAATCATTATCAAAGTACAGCACTTACAACACAGCGGAAATAAACAATAGCTATATAAACGCTGTTGAAGCCTCCTGGTTCAGCTTTCCAAGTATATCTGTAAAATCCCGACTACTTGACTTCCCAAACAAAATTGGCCACCCAAGAGTTTAGGGAAAACAAAACAAAATAAACTCTGGGTTAGCTGGTGTGAGTAAACAATTTAAAACAGTTTGAGAAAATAAACGATATCTCAAAAGACCACGCCGTATAACGGAACGGGTTTTTCCCTTATGAGAATCCAAATCAATTTGATTTAACTTTCAAAAATCCTTTTGAACAAAATGATAAACTTTATATCAAACTCTTTTGATATTATAATAGTGTCTATCAATAACAACTAAATAATCATTTAGAAGAAATGCATTCATCACACGTCCTACATATATAGTATACAATCAAAAACGCAAGTACTTATTGGATAATGGATTACCAACTATGACAAGGTATGGAACCACCTTCCGGTAGTGTACCTCTAGAGAGGAATACACTGGGTTCAACGAGAACATCTTGCGATCCGGCCACACATGACCGACCACTCATTTCTCTTGAGTGTGTCGAATGTATATCACCAACAGTTGGGATCAGCAACCATTTCCCGAATGGGACAGCATCGAATAGATTACATAATGAAATGAATATTTCTAGATAGGTGATAATACACCCTACTTGGCAGCCAACCACTTAGCCATGCTGCCTGCCCGATTTTTGTCATTTCCCGGTTGTGAGGCTAGAAGCCATGCTTATCTCTGACAGATCACACAATTATTCACTTTGAATGTCACATCGTCATATCCGCCAAATCACAAATTGATTTCCCCAAAAAAACAACGGGTATACAACTAAGAGAAACGAATTCCTCCACCACTTAACGTGCATACATTTGATGAGATCAAATTATGTGATCCATTACATATACTCTGTCAGACATTCTTCCATACAGGTTGTCCTGGGACTGGACAAACCGAAGGCACTATTCTGCAAACAGGATAGCCCTTGCATAACTCCGTCTTCAATTATCTTCATCATATTTGATTCGCAACGATAATGTCATACAGAGTGGTTTTCAGATAATATATCTGATCCCGGTCTCTCCGTATTGACGACAGAAAAATGGTCAAAAATTTCCATAGCCAGTGAGTTAACTATCAAAGAGAAACATGTGTGCAAACAATGATATTATTTCCAGATGGAAATTATATCGGTCAATCATCATTTAACATTTATCTCTTTAGTTCATTAATTTATTTATTTCTTGTTTCCACATATTCAACATTCCTTATTTTCTAAATTTTGAAAATATACGTTATTAATCATTGGAAAAAATTTCCATCTCTTTTTCACGTGTCACTGTCATTCCATTATTCTTTATCATCAAACATTTCATTTTCTAGGATTAGAAAATATCTCTGATTATATTTGGAAAATGTTTCTAAAACTCATTCAATGGATTTAAACAGATGTTTAAATAAAACATCGCTATGCCAACTCGAACCATTAACACTTATTAACTAAATTCAATTAGCTCCTTCACTATCGAACCTTAACCATTCCTTAGTTAAAAACGAAATCAATCAATTTGGGGTATAACTATCTCTCAGACCATAACTGAACAACATTTCTAACCTCGAAATAGACAAAGTTCACCCTTTAAATCTTTAACAAACTTCCTTACGAAACTCTTGGATTCTATTTACGAATCCGCTTCTTTATTGAAAAAAATTGATTATAACTATAGCGTTATAATCCCTACTTCTGAAATATCTAACTCCAAAACATAACTCGATTAAGTCAAATCAATTAACCCTAACTCCATTAACTTTAACTCGATTAACTTTAATTCATTAACTCTATTCAATAACTCCTTTCGAATAAACTATATTCGATTAACTCCTTTTGAATAAACTATATTCAATAACTCCTTTAACTCTATTCAAATAAATTATATTTGATTAACTCCTTTAACTCTATTCGAATAAACTATATTCGATTGACTCCTTTAACTCTATTCGAATAAACTATATTCGATTTACTCCTTTAACTCTATTCGAATAAACTATATTCAATTGATTCCTTTAACTCTATTCGAATAAACTATATTTGATAACTCCTTCACTATCTTCGAATAACTAATATTTGATTAACTTTCTTTCGAATAACCAATATTCGATAACTATTTTCTAATAACTAATATTTGATTAACTCTCTTTCGAATAACCAATATTCGATAACTGTCTTTCAAATAACCAATATTCGATAACTCTTTTTCGAATAACCAATATTCGATAACTCTTTTCGAATAACCAATATTCGATAACTCTTTTCGAATAAGTAATATTCGATTACTCCTTTCGAATAACTAATATTCAATAACTCCTTTCAAATAACTAATATTCGATAAATCCTTTCGAATAACTAATATTCGATAACTCATTTCGAATAACTAATATAACTCCTTTCGAATAACTAATATTCGATCACTCCTTTCGGATAACTAATATTCGATTAACTCTCTTTCGAATAACCAATATTCAATAACTCTCTTCTTCAAATAAACTATATTCGAATAACTCTAATCCGACTAACTCTAATTCAATTAACTCTATTCGAATAACTAATATTTCCTTTTCTATTTGTTTATACAAATATTTCATTTTCTATTGGTCTTACAAATATACCCTTTTCTATTTTTTTATACAAATATTTCCTTTTGCATTGGTTTTACAAATATTCCCTTTTCTATTTGTTTATTTAACGAATAAATATTTCCTTTTCAATTCTATTTATTTAAAAAATAAATATTTCCTTTTCAATCCTATATATTTAACAAATAAACATTTCCTTTTCAATTCTATTTGTAAATGTTTTACAAATATTTCTCTTTCTATTTACACTTTAAAAATTCTCTTTTTACATTCCAGTATTTCTTATGGTAATTTACATACTCTATAACAATGATCAATATCATCAAACACACGTAATCAACAGCAGATTATATATCACATCATATATTTCAATATATGAAAAACAGTAAAGTAAATGTTGAGGAATCCAGTTGGATTCCTCCGACCTGTTTCCCTGCATCCACAGATGTTAAACAATACAATTAACATCAATTTCATTTCACTATGAAATATTCTGCTAAACAGAATCAATATATATATATATATACATTTATATATATATATTATATATATCCAGATCTATAATTTCAACCAATTACTTAGCAGTTCAACCAAACAATCAATACATAGCAATCAATCATCATTTATCAGTTCTAAATATACATTACAAAAATATGAACTGATAAAGTTGGTGAGTTTTACTCACATTGGACGATCATCGTTAAATAACGATAACTGCGCTTGATTCCGACGGACAATTTATCTTGCTATAAATTGTAACGAGCTCTAATTCAATCGCAGTCAGTTCCATGGTGTAGCCGTCGTCCATACGATCCCAACGAATCCTGTTTCGCTCAATTCTGACATTGTATGCAATTGATATACATTTTATAAATTCATCGGTATTTAAATACAAAACAAAACTTAACTTTCTTTTATTTTTTTATAATTGGGCCTTACAACCTTTTAAACAGCCCATGCCTTGAAAATCCTATCGCGATGAACAGGAGTGATCTTCCTCCAGGAATCCGAACGCGAATCCTCCACCATTTCGAAACTTTAAACCCCTCGTTTTCCTCATTCACTTCACCGACTTCCAAACTACAATCACCAAACTTCATCTCTAATCGACCTCTTCCATTCCATCCTACTCACGATGAAACCGCAACCCCCCATCAGAATCCGACGCAAAACCTGAAACCGCTCCTACAGTAAAACTTGCGAATGTTTTTGACCCCAATCCCTACCAAAATTTCACACATGCTACAACTCTCTACCACATATACAATACCAAACTCCAAAACCAAGATAAATACTTCAAAAATCCGCATCGCCTAAACCTAGGTCAACGCTGGAAAAAACAGCGAACGGAAAGAAGTTCGAACCACTTAAAAGCTACTTCAGATTGAAGAGAACTTGCAACGATCTTGAATATATGCATATCATGATTTATAGAAATTGATTCGATTTTATATTGATTTTTGAAGAACGGTTTTTCCATGTTTCCTGAAGAAATACCACGGCGGAAAAAAAGTTGACTATTGAATGAAGAATTTAGGGTTAGGAGTAGTTAAAGGGTATTTATAGGGTATATTAATAATTTTATATTCAATATAAAATTCATATTTTTTTCCTATGCTATTTTTATCTACCATTAAAAATCCCTGTGATCACGGACAGTATCCAAAAAACACGGAAATGGACATACACCTTCAGTTCGACATTACGGACCCAATGAAATTAGTTTCATCGAAAACGGAGGTCTTTTGCAAAATTGACTATTTTTAAAGCACTAAATAACCCATTTTAAATACATAAATATAATTAAAATAATTAAATTAAATATTTATAAATAAATATTATCGTACATATTCACACTAGAATATTATACACCTCCAGAATATTCCTATATGAATTTCTAGCTTGGTATTTCAAATCCCGATTAAATCGATATTCGATTTATAATGAAATTCCTTTTATATATCATTATAAATTATATATGAATTCCATAGCGACTTTTCTAAAATTTAATTTGGACATAAATCAAAATCTACCCGACGAAATCCTGATTTTTCTCTTCCATCAGAAAGATATACTTCACCAGCTCCGAATGTTTCTTCTTTCACAGAAATCCGACTTAAAATAGATTCTGTATATTCATTTAAAGTTCAAATCGCCAAATAGCGAACCACCGTGCCATTTCGAGCTCGATTATAATTATAATATAAATTATACGTTCAACGGTCGTTCAAATAATATATTCGTTATTCTAATTCAAATTCTAAGCTGAATTAAATATTTTAAATTGTCCAGTTCACATTATATTGTCAATTCACTATTTCCGACTATCTCGGAATTAAATATATTATTCTATTATTTAAATTAATTAAATATTCACTATTATTTAATTCTACGACCACTCAGGTCTCTAAATCACTATTTATATAATTAAATAAATTAATTATTATATCGCTAAAATACGGGTCTTTACATACTTCCCCACTTAAAATAATTTCGTCCTCGAAATTGCTAAGGTAGAAAACAAACCCGATTAACTGGTAAAAATTTATTTGTTTTACTTTTAACTTCGGTTTCACTATACCGATTAATTTCAATGAAATTATTCATTCATTCTTGTTTACGAAAATTTTCAAAATTCCTGAAAATTTTCTAACACCCTAAATTTTCAAAAAAAATCGCCAGTACCTCCTTTGTACGGCTCAATCGGTATAACCACAATTCGCCTCTCTAGGCCTTATTCAACCCAAAAGAAAATCAAACAGCCAAGCGGCTTGCCAATTCGGCTCATCAAAATCTCCAACCCATATATAATATAAACTGGTACCTTTTTGTCGGGCATATCAACTTTATCACTTTCACCTGCTATCGATTCAACATATACCAGTGTCATCTCAACCCATTTTCCAATCAATATCTGTTCAACACAAACCAAATTTCATTTCAAACTTGGGTTCCATTCTCGATTCCAATTCTTAATTTACCAAACCAATTCCTTTTCAACTCCTTATCTCACAAATCCAATTTGTCTCGATGTCATTCTAATCTAATTCAATTTCAATTACCACTTAACTGGCTTTACTTTTAATTCCAATTTGCTTTCACAAATTTCTATTTAATTTGTTTTTATTCAAACAGTCTCTTCCCGGAAGTTTTAAATAACTTTTCTTTTCTCAAAAATCAAACAATCCTTTTCGAAATTCAAACAACTTGTTTTCGCAAAACATTTCCAAAAACAAAATCTTTGGTAGTAATCTGTCACTTAAAATCTCGAAAATGAACACCGATGATGTCATGATCATCATCGGAATCTATTTTCCAGCTATCGAAGTGAGTTCAATAATATATCACTTTCAAAACCATTTCTAAACATTTCCACTTTGAAATATATTTCAAAATATCCTTCTCAATGTTTGTAAAAAAATTAAAATCTCCCAGGATTTTAAAATTCACATATATTTAATCCAATTCCATTTGCAAACACTTCTCTAACTTTTAATTCCAATTCTGATTCTAAATTCTGATTTACTTCATCTTATTTCATATATTATATTCACATTAATTCTGATTGGTTATTTAAACCATTCCAATTCATAATCTCATTCGATTATAACTACAGCCAATATATCCTATATATATTATAATAATTCCAATATAAATTCTTTATATCAGAATATAATTTAGGTAAAATTATTCCACTTACCCTCTTTTCAAAACATACTGTGTTGGTTCATCGTACTCGAGTGTTTAGGAACTCCTACCGATACAGTGGATCAAATTGATCGACCAGAACTTATAAACAACTCAACCAATAAATCTCCACAATATAAAACAATTTTATATTGAATAACAAATACGCGCTCATATATATACACTCAACTCAATCTAGGTTATTATTAACCCCATCTCTACTGAGTTATGCCACGGAGGCAAGGTAATTACTTAACCTTTAGCTCTGATACCACTGTAACGACCCGGGTTTTCGCGATCCTAGATATCATCATGCAACACTATGTCGAATATCCAAGCGTCGGAAATACCGGATAGTCCATGAAAGAAATTAGAGGGTGAGAGTAGATAAGATAGAAACTTAGAATAGAAGAAGAAGAAGAAGAACACACACAACATCAGAGTAAACATGAATCTCACAGCGGAACGAACAAAATATAAAATAACTTTGAAATAAAAGATTTTACTTGAATATACAAATCATTATCAAAGTATAGCACTTACAACACAACAGAAATAAACAATAGCTATATAAACGCTGCTGAAGCCTCCTGCTCCTGCTTTCCAAGTATATCTGTAAAATCCCGACTACTTGACTGCCCGTACAAAATTGGGCACCCAAGAGTTTAGGGAAAACAAAACAAAATAAACTCTGGGTCAGTCATGGGACTGGTGTGAGTAAACAATTTAAAATAGTTTGAGAAAATAAACGATATCTCATAAGACCACGCCGTATATCGGAACGGGTTTCTCCCTAATGAGAATCCATAATCAATTTGATTTAACTTTCAAAAATCCTTTTGAACGAAATAATAAACTTTATATCAAACTCTTTTGATATTATAACAGTGTCTATCAATCACAAGTAAATAATCATCTAGCAGAAACACTTTCATCTCACGTTCTACATATATAGTATACAATCAAAACCGCGAGTACTTATTGGAATATGGATTACCAACTATGACAAGGTATGGAACCACCTTCCGATAGTGTACCTCTAGATAAGAATACACTGGGTTCAACAAGAACATCTTGCAACCCGGCCACACATGACCGACCACTCATTTCGCTTGAGTGTATCAATGTATACCATTAACAATTGGGATACGTAACTGTTTCCCGAATGGGACAGTAATGAATAGATTAAAGAATGAAATGAATATCTCTAGATAGGTGATAATACACACTACTTGGCAGCCAACTACTTATCCGTGTTGCCAGCCCGATTTTTGTCATTTCCCGATTGTAAGGCTAGAGGCCACGCTTATCTCTGACAGATCACACAATTATTCAATTTGAATGTCACATCGTCATACCCGCCAAATCACAAAATGGTTTCCCCAAAAATACAACGGGTGTAAAGCTAAGAGAAACGAAATCCTCCACCACCAAGTTTGAAGAGATCAACTTACTGATCCATTACATATACTCTGTCAGACATTCTTCCATACAGGTTGTGCTGGGACTGGACAAACCGAAAGCACTATTCTGTAAACAGGACAGCCCTTGCATAACTCCGTCTTCAATTATCTTCGTAATATTTGATTCGCAACTTTAATGCCATACGGAGTGGTTTTCAGATAATATATCTGATCCCGGTCTCTCCGTATTGACGACGGAAAAATGGTCAAAAACTTCGATAGACGGTGAGTTAACTATCAAAGAGAAACATGTGTGCAAACAATGATATTATTTCCATATGGAAATTATATCAGTCAATCATCATTTAACATTTACCTCTTTAGTTCATTAATTTATTTATATCTTGTTTCCATATATTCAACATTCTATATTTTCTAAATTTATAAAATATATGTTGTAACGACCCGGAAAATCTGAACCAATTTAAAAAAATTTAATTGGCTAAAATAGTGAATTTATATATTTAAAATAAATATTTTAAATAATAGCAATGAAAAGTGAGTTTGAATCGACATTTGAAAATAAATATAATTAATTCTAAGTATAAACAAGGCCTGAAATGGCGCGGTAGTTTCAAAATTGAATTCAAAGTTTGACTGGTCGTACCGGGTGCAAAACAAAACGGATTTGAGTGAAAGCAAAAATATTTAAATCTGTTAGTGAATATCTTTCTAACGAATCTGAAAAATCGAAGTTTCATAGCGGAAAGCAAAAGTTATGACCAAATGAATTTTCAGAAAGGTCGCTATGGAATTTATATAGCCCGTGAAATTGGCCATTTTGCAAACGACCTCGGAATTCGATGAAACCACTTTTGTTGGATTCGGGATGTGAAGTTATTGCTAGGTTTCAAATTTCATAATTTTTGAAGTTAGTATGTGGGCGTGGCAAAGGAAAATGTGTTTGGTCGATTTCTATTAAATTGGATCGACCAGAAATGGGTCATTTTTCAAACGGTGTCAGAATTCGACGAAACTAGTTTTGTTGGGACCGTATAGTCAAAACATAGCTAGACTTATTTTTATGGAATTTTTTGAATCAGTTTGTGGCCCTGGCAAATTGAAATGTACGTTCAAATCGAATATTGAATGTTATACATTTTAAATTGAAGGAAAAACTGACTGAAACTGTCGAATGGGCCTACGAAACATATCCCATTGTGTTCGGAATGGGGGTAAAACGCTGGAGACGACAGTCGTTGGGTTTGAAAAGGAGTTCAGTTGTGAAAAACCCTAATTTTCAAATTATTATATATCGACCAATCATAAATTTCCATTCATAAATTAAAAATATAAAAAAAATCGAAAATCCTTCGTTATCCCCAGGTCGATGGCGGAAGGCTTCTTCCACCTTCTCTCCTCCGTTCTGGCCGATCCCTTCATCAAAACCCATAGCCCCTTTGCAACTTTTTGAAGTTCATCTCCTCCTCTTCAAATCAACACCGACTTCACCCCCTTTCATCGCTCCACCAGCGAGAACCACCGCTCCAAACTTCGTAGCTTTCGACCACCACCACGCCTCGGTCTCTCTACCGAATGGAGCGCCACCACCAGGCGTTTGAAGCCTGTTACAAGCTCGACGAGGTGGCGTAACCTGATCGGGACGAAGCGCAGCGGATTGGAGATTAAATCTAAACCTAGTTTTGAATAGGTATGGAAAACATACGGCTTTATTTATTTTAATCTGTTTTTACACTTTTAAGTGTTGCAAAATTTGGAAAATCATATCTTTTTCGTGTATTGACGAAATTCGATGAAACAGGAAACATCGTGACCGTGTGGACGTCTTCTACATTCTAGAAGAGACCGCATATTTTTCTGAGCCTTCTGCTATTTTTGGTGGAGTGGAACCCAATGTGAGATTTCTAATTTATAAACGATATGGAAAACAACGATGTATAAATTATATAGTCGATGTATGAGTTATATAAGCGTTGTACACCTCTTGTATAAGCGTTGTATAAGTTGTACGTTCGATGTATAAGTTATATATGCGTGGTAAAAATTATATATGTGTTGAAATAGAAGTGAAATGCTATATATAAATATATATATTTATACGCCACTCGTCCACAAACCGTGGACGATATTTATTGGTTGTGATTGATGTGAAAATTGATTGATAGCGAATGGTTGATTGAAATAGTTTGTGGTTGAAATTGATTGATTGTGGTTGAAAAATACCCGTTTGTGGTTGAGAAATATTTGGTTGAAACCACATAGGATTAGTTTGTGGAAATGAAAAAAATATACATGCCGCCTGCGTGCGAACTAGATGCATGATTCCCCATTGTCAAAAGCTGCGAGGCTTTAAGGTAGAGCGAGGAGCCGTACTAGGGACGGTCCCGGTTTTAACTACCCTGCCGTTATGCTGTCGAAATTTTGAATAATACTCATGTGTTAGAATTATTTTCCTGTGTTGAAACTATATTCGTCTGTTGAATAGAAAACCTTCATGTGTTGAATCAAAATTCATCCGTTGAATAGAAATTCATGTGTTGAATGGTATTCGTGTTTTAAATATAAAAATTACTTTTTTTTATCTATATATATAAACTATAGAAAACCTTCATGTGTTGAATCGATATTCATTCGTTGAATTGAAATTCATGTGTTGAATGGTATTCGTGTTTTGAATAAATTGTTTTAACAATAAAAATCACCTTTTTATTTATATATATAAACTATAGAAAACCTTCATCTATTGAATCGATATTCATTCGTTGAATTGAAATTCATGTGTTGAATGGTATTCGTGTTTTGAATAAATTGTTTTAACAATAAAATCACCTTTTTATCTATATATATAAACTATAAAAAACCTTCATGTGTTGAATCGATATTCATTCGTTGTATTGAAATTCATGTGTTGAATGGTATTCGTGTTTTGAATAAATTGTTTTAACAATAAAATCACCTTTTTGTCTATATATATAAATTATAGAAAACCTTCATGTGTTGAATCGAAATTCATTCGTTGAATTGAAATTCATGTGTTGAATGGTATTCATATTTTGAAAGAAATTGTTTTATAATAAAAATCCTATTTTTCTCATCAATATGAACTATATAAAATAATCTTGTTTTGAAATAAATTGTTTTATAATAAAAATCCTATTTTGATCACCTAAATTAACTATATAAAATAATCGTGTTTTGAAATAAATTGTTTTACATTAAAAATCACATTTTTATTATATACATGAATTGGTAAAAACAGTGAAGTGTTGAAATAGAAGACAGTTAGATAAAAATATCATTTTTATCAAATGTATGAAAATCAAATAGTTTTGAAATTGAAGAATCGATATATATATATATATAAATAGAATTGAAATATATCGAATAATGAAGCTGTAGTTCGTATTTTGAAACCGTGATTTCAAACAATTAGTGCGGGAGATCCGACCATCGGATTTTCCCGAAATCGCAACCTTGGGTTCGCTTTGGAAATATCTTTCCAACGGCGCCAACTTTGTAAAGATCCAACGGTTGGATTGTCTGGAATGTTTAATTCAAATCTGAAGAAAAACAGCGCCAAAATCGATTATATATATATATATATATAATTATATTAAATCGAATAACAACGCTGTAGTTCGTATTTTGAAATCGAAACTTCAAACGATTATACCGGGAGATCCGACTGTCGGATTTTCCCAAAACTGGAACCGTTGGATTCGTTTTGAAAAGATCTTTCTAATGATGTAAATTTTGTGAAGATCCAACAGTTAGATTTTCAGATATGTGTAAATCAAATCTGAAGAAAAACAGCGCCACGGCCGCGTTATGGCCCGAAGCGTCGTTTTGAATAAATTGGCTATTTTAAAATAAATAAAAATAACGATAAGTCGTTATAAAATATTATAAATGATATGGATGTGAAATTTAGAAACAATCTGAAGGTTGGCTAAGTCGAATGGTTTCTTGGGTATTGATCTGATGTTGGTTTCGGCCTTCGGGGTTAATATTTGGGAAATCGTTCTCTTACTGATTGACGGTTAGTGACTAATGAATTGAAATGATGCGTAGTAGTGTTTGTGTAGCACTTGTTTATTATATACGTGAGTTGCTAAGAAAGACCGGGTTTATTCCATTCTGAATAACTGAATCGACGATAAGAAATCGAAGATGAAGACGGTGGTCGAAGACCGGAGATCTTCACCTCGTCTGGATGGTAACTGATGTCCTGATTGGGAGGCATCCTGAAATATGGATGATGAGTGGTGATCGTCCAGACGTACGTGGAGATCGATGGGTTTGCGAGGTATATAGTGCCTCCGTTTTCGTTCAGACCCAGAACGGACTTGCAAATGGACTGTGTGTCTGACATCGGAATTCATTCTGTGTGATTCATCAGTTACATGGCGTGAATTGTCTGTGTAGCACGCTAAGATGTAGTGATCAGGGCTTCTGTTGAAAAGCAAAGTCTTGTGGTGATGATCAAAGCCCCGCCTGTATGGCGTAGCTTTGTGTATAACGTGAATTCGCGAACCTCACACCCCGGTATGAACCAGAAACGGGAGAAAAGACCTCAGGGAGGACATGCGTTTCTTTCTAGCTAGAAGTGGCGTCAGTGGTTTTACACGCCTTGACGAGTTTGACTTATGTGGTTGTAACTATTGCGAGGCGCCTCGGTTAGATCGAATGATCCGGGTCCGATGGAGTCATTCATTGGCTCACTTACGCCCCATAGGGCCGGGATACGCATTGTTCAGGAATTTTAATCCACATCGGTGGACCGGCCCTGTCGCTCCAAGGGCCCACCTGAGTCTGGGTCCTGAGGCTCGGGCTAGACAGTCTCGAAGTCGGTAAGGACTATCTTTTGCCTTGGTTCATGACGAAAATCCAATTTCCAAATACGTGACTGTGCGGTTTTGATTGTATATATATATATATATATATATATATATATATATATATATGGCGACATGATATATGGTACCCATGCCGTCTATGATTGATAGTTATGATTGAAATTGTTTTTTTTTTGAAACCTATAAACACTAGTAATAATATCAAATGCTTTTGTTTTATTCGTATCAAGCATATTTTGGCCATTATAAGGTAAAACTCTATCCTCCGGTTTGCGTTGCATTGTGTGATGGGAACTGAGTCTTATAATGACTTCATTTTATAAAAAGCAATGCGATGTTTAAAAGAATTATTTGTTTTAAAGCACTGGCGATCCAATGGAGTAAACATGTTCCAAGAAAGTGTCGTGGTCCAGTGATTAGCCATATTTCAAATGTGTTGAGTAGATTTCTCATACCAGTCCCATGACTGACTCGTAGTATGTTTCACTTTCAAACTCGGGTGCCCCTTTTTCTACATGGGCAGCCTTGTATTCAGGTTTTAGCTGGCTTCTTCTAGATAGCTGGAGCTGAAGATGGATTCTATCATTTATCTCTTTTTATGCTGTTCATCTCCTGTTGTACATATTATGTTTGTTTCCGCTGTAGACATTTATGTATAACTGAACTGTATTTGTACTAAGTATGATCATGTATACTGTGTAACTCTGACGATTACGTTTATCCAGTATATTCTATTTGTTCATTATCTGGTGTATTTATTTATTTCTGTTCTGCTGTTATCTGTTTGTGTGTTATATTCCAAAGATTACCCTTGCCGCCGTTAGTACAGGGTTTGGGGTCGTCACACCGTGGTATCAGAGCTTTGGTTAAGCTTAGTTCTGGAATATAACATATTAACGAACTCGTCAGAAATAGAACCAGTAGTGTTCTAGGACGGGTAACTCAATACAGCTATGATCAGTAATATCCTAGTATGAGTATAGCATAGTCAGAATAGCTCGTTAGAGATGGGGTCAGAAGTGCCTCAGAACGAGTCGAGGGTAATATGTTTTTAAATAATGTATTTGTGATTATATATAGCTTGGTTTTAGAAATATGATTTTTGAATATATAAAGGATATATTTTTGAAAAACTAAAAACAAATTGCTTGTTGTTTGCATTGTGTGATAGTAAATTGGATTAATTGAATTATTAAAACGATAGTTAATTTAATCAATAAGAGAATAATGGTAGGATTTATTCATTTAAATCACACATTTAACTGATTAGAAAATAGATAAAAATATATCCTTGTGCATTATATATGTTTGAACAGGTAACTGGATAACTGTTGAGTAAAGATTTTATTTGCGTGCCCGACAAATAGGTAAACCTTAATGAGTTGGATGCGAAATATTATTATATCAACTCTTGTTAATGCCATTGGATGCGGAGTGCTGGTTGTTCTGTGTGAAATAATAAACATCGCCATAGGATAGTAACAATTAATTTTGAATTACATTACATGGCATACTTCTGAAGATAGGCATACTTCATCATATACCACATAAGCATTTGGAGCTTGTGTGACGAGGTGGAAGATTTACCATACGAGCGAGAGGCTTGTATGGCGATGACTATATTTTACAGGTTAAACTGATGACTGATATGGACCATATAAATTTGTAACGATAAATTGCCAGATTAATAAAAACCCCACACGGGTCTGGAGTTAATAATAATCACGTCTCTCTAGTCATTAGATACGGCACATGGACTATTTATTTCCCCACACGGGACGAGGTGACGAGGATTTATCCTCTGGAGCAATTAAAATACACACTCCCTCAGGCTTTGACAGGGTGACGAGAATTTATTCTCTGGAGTTATTATCTATACACGCTCCCCTGTAAACACCAGAATATATCACTATAAATATGTGTATGCTTATTAGGATTTATTGGGTACCTAATACGGCCCAATAAATTTCCAAACCCCTCCCCGTACAAAGGAGGTTATGGAGAAATTTTTCAAAAATTTCGGGTGTTAGCCAAATTTTTGAAGAATTTGAAAATTCTCAAAAACTGAAAAGTTGGAGAATGGAAGCCAGATTGAACGTAGAGTTGATTAATCAAACCACTTTCGACTTTGTTCCTTTTCAGGGACGAAAAGTTTTAAGTGGGGAAGATTGTAACGACCTGGAAAATCTGAACTAATTTAAAAAATTTAAATTGGCTAAATAGTGGATTTTAAATATTTAAAATAAATATTTTAAATATTTAAAATAAATATTTTAAATATTAGCAATGAAAAGTGAGTTTGAATCGATGTTTGAAAATAAATATAATTAATTCTAAGTATAAACAAGGCCTGAAATGGCGTGGTAGTTTCAAAATTTGAATTCAAACTTTGACTGGCTGTACCGGCTGCAAAACAAGACGGATTTGAGTGAAACCAAAAATATTTAAATCTTTTAGTGAATACCTTTCTAACGAATCTGAAAAATCAAAGTTTCATAGCGGAAAGCAAAAGTTATGGCCAAATGAATTTTCAGAAAGGTCGCTATAGAATTTATATACCCCGTGAAATTGGCCATTTTGCAAACGACATCAAAATTTAACGAAACCACTTTTGTTGGATTCGGGATGTGAAGTTATTGCTAGGTTTCAAATTTCATAATTTTTGAAGTTAGTATGTGAGTGTGGTAAAGGAAAATGTGTTTGGTCGATTTCTATTAAATTGGATCGACCAGAAATGGGCCATTTTTCAAACGGTCTCAGAATTCGACAAAACCAGTTTTGTTGGGACCGTATAGTCAAAACATAGCTAGATTTATTTTTCTGGAATTTTTCGAATCAGTTTGTGGCCCTGACAAATTGAAATGTACGTTCAAATCGAATATTGAATGTTATACATTTTAAATTGAAGGAAAACTGACTAAAACAGTCGAATGGGCCTACGAAACATATCCCATTGTGTTCGGAATGGGGGTAAAACGCTAGGGACGACAGTCGTTGGGTTTGAAAAGGAGTTCATTTGTGAAAAACCCTAATTTTCAAATTATTATATATCGACCAATCATAAATTTCCATTCATAAATTAAAAATATAAAAAAAATTCGAAAATCCTTCATTATCCCCAGGTCGACGGCGGAAGGCTTCTTCCACCTTCTCTCCTCTGTTCTGGCCGATCACTTCATCAAAACCCATAGCCCCTTTGCAACTTGTTGAAGTTCATCTCCTCTCTTCAAATCAACACTGACTTCACCCCCTTTCGTCGCTCCACCAGCGAGAACCACCGCTCCAAACTTCAGAGCTTTCGACCGCCGCTTTGCCTTGGTCTCTCCACCGAATGGAGCGCCACCACCCGGCATTTGAATCCTGTTCCAAGCTCGATGAGGTGGTGTAACCTGATCGGGACGAAGCGCAACGGATTGAAGATTAAATCTAAACCTAGTTTTGAATAGGTATGGAAAACATACAGCTTTATTTATTTTAATCTATTTTTACACTTTTAAGTGTTGCAAACTTTGAAAAATCATATCTTTTTCGTGTATTGACGAAATTCGATGAAAAAGGAAACATCGTCACCGTGTGGACGTCTTCTACATTCTAGAAGAGACCGCATATTTTTCTGAGCCTTCTGCTATTTTTGGTGGAGTGGAACCCAATGTGAGATTTCTAATTTATAAACGATATGGAAAACGACGATGTATAAATTATATAGTCGATGTATGAGTTATATAAGCGTTGTACACCTCTTGTATAAGCGTTGTATAAGTTGTACGTTCGATGTATAAGTTATATATGCGTGGTAAAAATTATATATGCGTTGAAATAGAAGTGAAATGCTATATATATATATATATATATATATATACGCCCCTCGTCCACAAACCATGGACGATATTTATTGGTTGTGATTGGTATGGAAATTGATTGATAGCGAATGGTTGATTGAAATTGTTTGTGGTTGAAATTGATTGATTGTGGTTGAAAAATACCCGTTTGTGGTTGAGAAATATTTGGTTGAAACTACGTAGGATTAGTTTGTGGAAATGAAAAAAATATACATGTCGCCTGCGTGCGAACTAGATGCATGATTCCCCATTGTCAAAAGCTGCGAGGCTTTAGGGTAGAGCGAGGTGCCGTAATAGGGACGGTCCCGGTTTTAACAACCCTGCCGTTATGCTGCCGAAATTTTGAATAATACTCATGTGTTAGAATTATTTTCCTGTGTTGAAACTATATTCATCTGTTGAATAGAAAACCTTCATGTGTTGAATCGAAATTCATCCGTTGAATAGAAATTCATGTGTTGAATGGTATTCGTGTTTTAAATATAAAAATCACTTTTTTTTATCTATATATATAAACTATATAAAACCTTCATTTGTCGAATCGATATTCATTCGTTGAATTGAAATTCATGTGTTGAATGGTATTCGTGTTTTGAATAAATTGTTTTAACAATAAAAATCACCTTTTTATCTATATATATAAACTATAGAAAACCTTCATGTGTTGAATCGATATTCATTCGTTGAATTGAAATTCATGTGTTGAATGGTATTCGTCTTTTGAATAAATTGTTTTAATAATAAAATCACCTTTTTATCTATATATATAAACTATGGAAAACCTTCATGTGTTGAATCGATATTCATTCGTTGAATTGAAATTCATGTGTTGAATGGTATTCGTGTTTTGAATAAATTGTTTTAACAATAAAATCACCTTTTTATCTATTTATATAAACTACAGAAAACCTTCATGTGTTGAATCGAAATTCATTCGTTGAATTGAAATTCATGTGTTGAATGGTATTCATATTTTGAAAGAAATTGTTTTATAATAAAAATCCTATTTTTATCATCAATATGAACTATATAAAATAATCTTGTTTTGAAATAAATTGTTTTATAATAAAAATCCTATTTTGATCACCTATATTAACTATATAAAATAATCGTGTTTTGAAATAAATTGTTTTACATTATAAATCACATTTTTATTATATACATGAATTGTTAAAAATAGTGAAGTGTTGAAATAGAAGACAGTTAGATAAAAATATCATTTTTATCAAATGTATGAAAATCAAATAGTTTTGAAATCGAAGAATCGATATATATATATATAAATAGAATTGAAATATATCGAATAACGAAGCTGCAGTTCGTATTTTGAAACCGTGATTTCAAACGATTAGTGCGGGAGATCCGACCATCGGATTTTCCTGAAATCGCAACAGTTGGGTTCGCTTCGGAAATATCTTTCCAACGGCAGCAACTTTTTAAAGATCCAGCGGTTGGATTGTCTGGAATGTTTAATTCAAATTTGAAAAAAAACAGTGCCAGAATCGAATATATATATATATATATATATATATATATATATATATATATATATAATTATATTAAATCGAATAACGACGTTGCAGTTCGTATTTTGAAATCAAAACTTCAAACGATTATACCGGGAGATCCGACCGTCGGATTTTCCCGAAACTGGAACCGTTGGATTCGTTTTGAAAAGATCTTTCTAATGATGTAAATTTTGTGAAGATCCAACGGTTAGATTTTCATATATGTGTAAATCAAATCTGAAGAAAAACAGCGCCACGACTGCGTTATGGCCCGAAGCGTCGTTTAATAAATTGGCTATTTTAAAATAAATAAAAATAGCGATAAATCGTTATAAAATATTATAAACGATATGGATGTGAAATTTAGAAACTAAGTAAAGGTTGGCTAAGTCGAATGGTTTCTTGGGTATTGATCTGATGTTGGTTTCGGCCTTCGGGGTTAATATTTGGGAAATCGTTCTCTTACTGATTGACGATTAGCGACTAATGAATTGGAATGATGTGTTGTAGTGTTTGTGTAGCACTTGTTTATTATATATGCGAGTTGCTCAGAAAGACCGGGTTTATCCTATTCTGAATAATTGAATCGACGATAAGAAATCGAAGATGAAGACGGTGGTCGAAGACCGGAGATCTTCACCTCGTCTGGATGGTAACTGATGTCCTGATTGGGAGGCATCCCGAAATATGGATAATGAGTGGTGATCGTCCAGACGTACGTGGAGATCGATGGGTTTGCGAGGTATATAGTGCCTCCGCTTTCGTTCAGACCCAGAACGGACTTGCAAATGGACTGTGTGTCTGACATCGGAATTCATTCTGTGTGATTGATAGCCATCAGTTACATGGCGTGAATTGTCTGTGTGGCACGCTAAGATGCAGTGATCAGGGCTTCTGTTGAAAAGCAAAGTCTTGTGGTGATGATCAAAGCCCCGCCTGTGTGGCGTAGCTTTGTGTATAACGTGAATTCGCGAACCCCACACCCCGGTATGAACCAGAAACGGGAGAAAGGACCTCAGGGAGGACATGCGTTTCTTTCTAGCTAGAAGTGGCGTCAGTGGTTTTACACGCCCTGACGAGTTTGACTTATGTGGTTGTTACTGTTGCGAGGCGCCTCGGTTAGATCGGACGATTCGTTGGCTCACTTACGCCCCATAGGGCGGGGAAACACATTGTTCAGGAATTTTAATCCACATCGGTGGACCAGCCCTGTCGCTCCAAGGGCCCACCTGAGTCTGGGTCCTGAGGCTCGGGCTAGACAGTCTCGAAGTTGGTAAGGACTATCTTTTGCCTTGGTTCATGACGGAAATCCAATTTCCAAACACGTGACTGTGCGGTTTTGATTGTGTATATATATATATATATATACATACATACATATATATATATATATATATATATATATATGGCGACATGATATATGGTACCCATGCCGTCTATGATTGATAGTTATGATTGAAATTGTTTTTTTTGAAACCTATAAACACTAGTAATAATATCAAATGCTTTTGTTTTATTCGTATCAAGCATATTTTGGCCATTATAAGGTTAAACTCTATCCTTCGTTTTGCGTTGCATTGTGTGATGGGAACTGAGTCTTATAATGGCTTCATTTTATAAAAAGCATTGCGATGTTTAAGAGAATTATTTGTTTTAAAGCACTGGCGATCCAATGGAGTAAACCCGTTCCATGAAAGTGGCATGGTCCAGTGATTAGCCATATTTCAAATGTGTTGAGTAGATTTATCGTACCAGTCCCATGACTGACTCGTAGTTTGTTTCACTTTCAAACTCGGGTGCCCCTTTTTCTACACGGGCAGCCTTGTATTCAGGTTTTAGCTGGCTTTTCTGGATAGCTGGAGCTGAAGATGGATTCTATCATTTATCTCTTTTTATGTTGTTCAGCTCCTGTTGTACATATTATGTTTATTTCCGCTGTAGACATTTATGTATAGCTGAACTGTATTTGTACTAAGTATGATCCTGTATACTGTGTAACTCTGATGATTACGTTTATCCAGTATATTCTATTTGTTTATTATCTGGTGTATTTATTTATTTCTGTTCTGCTGTTATCTGTTTGTGTGTTATATTCCAAAGATTACCCTTGCCGCCGTCAGTACGGGGTTTGGGGTCATCACATATGTTATTAATGATTGGAAAACATTTCCATCTCTTTTTCACGTATCACTGTCATTCCAGTATTCTTTATCATCAAACATTTCATTTACTAGGATTAGAAAATATCTCTGATTATATTTGGAAAATGTTTCCAAAACTCATTCAATGGATTTAAACAGATGTTTAAATAAAACATTGCTATGCCAACTCGAACAATTAACACTTATTAACTAAATTTAATTAACTCCTTCTCTATCGAACCTTAATCATTCCTTAGTTAAAAAAAAGTCAATCAAGTTGGGGTATAACTACCTCTCAGAACTTAACTGAACAACATATCTAACCTTGAAATAGACAAAGTTCACCCTTTAAATCTTTAATAAACTTCCTTACGAAACTCACGGATTCTATTTACGAATCCACTTCTATATTGAAAAACATTGATTATAGCTATAGCGTTATAATCCCTACTTCTGAAATATCTAACTCCAAAATATAACTCGATTAAGTCAAATCAATTAACCCTAACTGCATTAACTTTAACTCGATTAACTTTAATTCATTAACTCTATTCAATAACTCCTTTCGAATAAACTATATTTGATTAACTCCTTTTGAATAAACTATATTCGATAACTCCTTTAACTCTATCCAAATAAACTATATTGGATTAACTCCTTTAACTCTTTTCGAATAAACTATATTCGATTAACTCCTTTAACTCTATTTGAATAAACTATATTCGATTAACTCCTTTAACTCTATTCGAATAAACTATATTTGATTAACTCCTTTAACTCTATTCGAATAAACTATATTCGATTAACTACTTTAACTCTATTCAAATAAACTATATTCGATAACTCCTTCACTATCTTCGAATAACTAATATTCGATTAACTCTCTTTCGAATAACCAATATTCGATAACTCTCTTCGAATAATTAAAATTCAATTAACTCTCTTTCGAATAACCAATATTCGATAACTCTCTTTTGAATAACCAATATTCGATAACTCTTTTTCGAATAACCAATATTCGATAACTCTTTTCGGATAACCAATATTTGATAACTCTTTCCGAATAAGTAATATTCGATTACTCCTTTCGAATAATTAATATTCGATAACTCCTTTCAAATAACTAATATTCGATAAATCCTTTCGAATAACTAATATTCGATAACTCATTTCGAATAACTAATTTAACTCCTTTCGAATAACTAATATTTGATAACTCATTTCGAATAACTGATATAACTCCTTTCGATTAACTCTCTTTTCGAATAACCAATATTTGATAAATCTTTTCGAATAATTAACATTCGATTACTCCTTTCGAATAACTAATATTCAATAACTCCATTCAAATAACTAATATTCGATAACTCCTTTTGAATAACTAATATTCGATAACTCCTTTCGAATAACTAATATTCGATAACTCCTTTCGAATAACTAATATTCGATAACTCCTTTCAGATAACTAATATTCGATTAACTCTCTTTCGAATAACTAATATTCGATAACTCTCTTCTTCGAATAAACTATATTCAGATAACTCTAATCCGACTAACTCTAATTCAGTTAACTCTATTCGAATAACTAAAATTTCCTTTTCTATTTGTTTATACAAATATTTCCTTTTCTATTGGTTTCACAAATATTCCCTTTTCTATTTGTTTATACAGATATTTCCTTTTCTATTGGTTTTAAAAATATTCCCTTTTCTTTTTGTTTATTAAACGAATAAATATTTCCTTTTCAATTCTATTTATTTAACAAATAAATATTTCCTTTTCAATCCTATTTATTGAACAAATAAATATTTCCTTTTAAATCCTATTTATTTTCAACATATTTCCTTTTCAATCCTATTTATTTAACAAATAAATATTTCCTTCTCAATTCTATTTGTAAATGTTTTACAAATATTTCTCTTTCTATTTACACTTTAAAAATTCTCTTTTTACATTCCAGTAATTCTTATGGTAATTTACATACCCAATAACAATGATCAGTATCATCAAACACACGTAATCAACAACAGATTATATATCACATCATATATTTCAATATATGAAAAACAGTAAAATAAATATTGAGGAATCCAGTTGGATTCCTCCGACCTGTTTCCTTGCATCCACAGTTGTTAAACAAATACAATTAACATCAATTTTTTTCACTATGAAATATTCTGCTAAACATAATCAATTTATATATATATATATATACATATATACATATATGTATATATATATTATATATCCAGATCTATAATTTCAACCAATTACTTAGTGGTTCAACCAAACAGTCAATACACAGCAATCAATCATCATTTATCAGTTCTAAATATACGTTATAAAAATATGAACTAATAAAGTTGGTGAGTTTTACTCACATTGGACGATCATCGTTAAATAACGATAACTACACTTAATTCAGACGGACAATTTATCTCGTATAAATTGTAACGAGCTCTAATTCAATCGCTTTCAGTTCCACGGTGTAGCCGTCGTCCATACGATCCCAACGGATCTTGTTTTGCTCAATTCTGACATCGTATGCAATAGATATACATTTTATAAGTTCATCTGTATTTAAATATAAAACAAAGCTTAACTTTCTTTTATTTTTTTATAATTGGGCCTTGCAACCTTTTAAATAGCCCATACCTTGAAAATCCTATTGCGATGAACAGGAGTCATCTTATCCAAACGCGAATCCTCCTCCATTTCTAGACTTTAAACCCTGTGTTTACCTCATTCACTTCACCGACTTCCAAACTACAATCACCAAACTTCATCTCTAATCGACCTCTTCCATTCCATCCTACTCACGATGAAACCACAACCCCCCATCAGAATCTGACGCAAAACCTGAAACCGCTCCTACAGTAAAACTTGCGAATGTTTTTAACCCCAATCCCTACCAAAATTTCACGCATGCTACAACTCTACCACAAATACAATACCAAACTCCAAAACAAAGATAAATACTTCAAAAATCCCCATCGCCTAAACCTAGGTCAGCGCTGGAAAAAAACAGTGAATGGAAAGAAGTTCGAACCACTTAAAAGCTACTCTAGATTGAAGAGCAACTTGCAACGATCTTGAATATATTCTTATCGTGATTTATAGAAATTGATTCGATTTTATACTGATTTTTGAAGAACGGTTTTTCCATGTTTCCTGAGGAAATATCACGGTGGAAAAAAAATGTTGACTATTGAATGAAGAATTTAGGGTTAGGAGTAGTTAACGGGCATATATAGGGTATTTTAATAATTTTATATTTAATATAATATTCATATTTTCTCCTACACTAATTGTATCTGCCATTAAAAATCCCTGTGATCACAGACAATACCCAAAATCACAGAAATGGACATACACCTTCAGTTCAACATTACAGACCCAATGAAATTAGTTTCATCGAAAATGGAGGTCGTTTGCAAAACTGACTATTTTTAAAGCTCTAAGTAACCCATTTTAAATAAATAAATATATTTAAAATAATTAAATTAAATATTTATAAATAAATAGTATCGTATTTATTCACACTAGAATATCATACAGCTCCAGAATATTCCTATATGAATTTATAGCTCGATATTTCAAATCCCGATTAAATCGATATTCGATTTATAATGAAATTCGTTTTATATATCGTTATAAATTCTATATGAATTTCATAGTGACTTTTCTAAAATTTGATTTGGACATAAATCAAAATCTACCCGACGAAATCCTGATTTTTCTCTTCCATCAGAAAGATATACTTCATAGCTCTGAACGTTTCTTGTTTCACAGAAATCCTATTTAAAACGGATTATGTATATTCATTTAAAGTTCGAATCGCCAAATAGCGAACTGCTGCACCATTTCGAGCTCAATTATAATTATAATATAAATTATATGTTCAACTATCGTTCAAATAATATATTCGTTATTCTAATTCAAATTCTAAGATGAATTAAATATTTTAAATTGTCCAATTCACATTATATTGTCAATTCAATATTTCCGACTATCTCGGAATTAAATATATTATTCTATTACTTAAATTAATTAAATATTCACTATTATTTAATTCTATGACCATTCAAATCTCTAAATCACTATTTAAATAATTAAATAAATTAATTATTATATTGCTAAAATATGGGTTGTTACAGCGAGCCTCACACCCCCGTATGAACCAAAAATGGGACAGGAGTGTAGGGAGAACACGCATTTCTTTCTAGCTAGGAGTGGTGTCATGGTATGGAGCCTAGACATTTTTACTTATGTGGATGATGGAAAGCGAGTACCTCAGATGCTGAGTCCCTAGTGGCTCAGATTTTATTCCCCATAGTGCGGGGAAACATATTGTTCAAGAATTACTATTCCACTAATGTAAGTGTGGACCGACCTTGAAGATCCAGGTGCAGTTGCGGCTGTGTCCTGAGAAATGGTAGGCCAGATTGTCTCGAATCGATAAGGACGATCCCTTGCCTTGGTTCATAGATGAAAATCCATCTTCCAATACGACATTGTGCGGTTTTGAATGTAAAACTAGTATGGCGACATGATATACGGTACCCGTGCCGTCTATGATTGATATATTTATATTTGAAATTATTTCAACACTACGCACTTATAGTAATATCAAAATAATTTGTTTTAAATGTACCAAGCATGTTTGGCTATTATAAGGGAAAATTATATCCTCTGGCTTGCATTGCATTGTGTGATGGGACCTGAGTCTTATAATAGCTTCATTTTTTCCAGAAATCATTGCATTGTTTTAATTTAAACTAAAAATTCATGTGGAGTAAACCCGTTCCATGTTATTACGACGCGGTCCCATGATTTCCCAACTTTAAAAGTAAAGATTAATAACTGTTTTAGTTCTCACACTAGTCCCATGACTAACCCAGAGTTTATTGTTTCTACCTAAACTTTGGGTGCCCATATTTTCCACACGAGCAGCTAGTAGTTTTGGTTTGTGAAGATATTTCTTTTCACAGGATCCTGGATTATAGTTGGAGCTATAATCGGAAAGCTTTGTATCCGTGTATTTTTTTTCCAGTTGTACTAATGATGTATTTTCCGCTATGCATTATATTCTATTTTTCCGCTGCTTTGTAAATTATTAAATCTCTGAAATTGTATTTCCAATGTGTAATAATTATTCATACTCCGGAATATTCTTGTACTCTGATGTAATCTATTGTTTATGTTCTGATTTGTCGTGTTCTCAACTCAATCTTGGCTTTCCCGAAAGGGGAAGTTTGGGTCGTTTCAAGAACCCTAAATTAAATTCATTCCTTCTTACTGCTGCTTTTACAGTTTTCCCTACCATTCGATTTATCTATTCATTTTTTATTTTTTATTTGTTTGTATTCTTCAATTAGGGAAATATGATTACCATCCTTTTCTGAACAATTGATGAGTTCCTGCGGTTTAAGTGTCTCCTGGATCATATTTTGGTGCTCTTCATTCCTAGCATTGTATGTGCATCAAATGTTTTTTTTTGGATTTTTCTTCTTCCTAATTTCGCAGTGGTTGGTTTCTGGTAAGGTATAATTTACCAATCGTTTACATGTCAACATCATTCTATTATTTCATTGCACTTTTGTTCAAATGCCATGAATTTCTGAATTCATGATTTGACTTGATTGGATAACGTTACTTTTAAAATTATTCATCATATGTCTTCATTCTAGTTGATGTAAAGATAATTTAAATAGAAATAAAAATATGTGCATTTATTAATTTTTCCGAATAAGTTATATTTTACCTTATTTCTGCTATATTTCCTTGCTGTCCCAATTTATATTCCCGTCATTTTCATTTTGGAATCTGAATTGCGCATTAGGTGTAAGTTAATAATTTTTCTGATCCTATATTCAATAAGAAGCTAGAGTTAAATGTTTATATCACTATTTGTTTATCTGCGTGTATTTATTTATGTTGTTCAATTGAATTTCATAAGCAGCATAACTGACTGCGTTTATGTGATGGCCCGCCCCGCACTAGCCGACGTTCCCCTTGAAATGCGTTATATCCAACCGCACGAGACGGTCGTCAAAGAAAGAAAAGAGTTGGAACCATGAATCACAAAAGAACCTGTAGTATATCTCACAGCGCATGGAATAAAATATAATAATAACATAACTTGACATAAAATAGGCGAGACAGTGCATAAGCTGAAAACTAAACAATCATAGCAGTGGAAAATTCAAAATACAGCTTATGATCCAAACCATCTTTATTACAACTTTTGAAATTGTCTCTAAAGAAAAATAGAAAGGTACATTACTAATGCCCAACGTAGTGACCAACAACAATACAGGGAGACATACGTATATCATACGTGGAAGCCTCCTGGTCGTCTCTAGACAGCTACCCGCGCATTACCACCTAACCTATCTCTAGTCTGCTCGTTTAGGAGCACCCAGAGTAATAAGAAGAGACATGTAACTCTGGGTCAGACGAAAGTCTGGTATGAGCGATAAGCAACAAAATAGAACAATAACAGGTATACATAGCCATACCTGAACCTGGACCTGGACCTGCAACCAAAGAGTTAGCACAAGAGGATGTACAATACTCTAAGGTGACACTAACATATGGTGTGAAAATAATGGGGAGGGGGTATGCATGTCATGGTGATAGCAAACATCAAACATGGAAATCATCCTCACATCTCTCACTCAGTGCATAAAGCATACAATATCTACCACTTTGATCACCCAATCCTTTGCCACGATCACTTTGCCCCATGGAGTCACGATAACTCCACTGCACTGATCCATTGCCACTAATTCTTGGCTATGTGCACTCTGCCCAATGGAGTCTTGACAACTACACTGCACTGGCTCATAGCCTTGCTACGATCACTCTGCCCCATGAAGTCATGACAACTTCATTGCACTAATCCATAGCCAATAATCTGTTCCTCAGTGGTGAGTCAAAGTTATAGATATCGATAACCCCTTACCACACATCCCACAACAAAGTCCAATCATGAAGTCAACTATTTAGTTCCCGTTTGGATCCTAAGTCACAAATTCTCATTTGGACTACCTTTGCATCTCGGGTTTTGGTCATCATTCCCATTCTTTCCGTACCTCCAAGCTTCCATACATGTTCACACTTTAGTTAAGATATGTGCGGTTCGTGATTCTCCAGTCCGGGCCGTGATCACCCTTTCCTGGATCGGTTCATGATCTGCTCGTGGACCCCTATTCGAGTTGTGACACATGCTCGTGGTCCTCCTCTCCTGGGTCGGTTCGTGATGCTTCATAACCTCCGGCTCATGGTCAGTTTCCTCGGCTCGCTTTGGCATCGGCTCGTGGTCAACCTTCCATCAACCCGTGATCCTCTTTACTTCCTGGCACGGTTCATGACTCGCCATCCTAGGGTTCACCCTATTCCTCACAGTCTCACTCCTAGGGTTTGCCTCCTTCCTCACGATCGCCTTCCTAGGGTTCGCCCTATTCCTTACGGTCGCACTCCTAGGGTTCGCCCTATTCCTCATAGTCGCTGTCTCAGGGTTCACCCTCTTCCTCATGATCGCCTTCCTAGGGTTCACCCTCTTCCTCACGGTCGTCCTCCGAGGGTTCGACCTCTTCCTCACGGTCTCTCTCCTAGGGTTCGCCCCCTTCCTCACGATTGCCCTCCTAGGGTTCGCCCTATTCCTCACGGTCACCCTACTAGGGTTCTCCCTCCTAGTGTTCGCCCTCGTCCTCACGATCGCCCTCCTAGGGTTTGTCCTCTTCCTCACAGTTGGGGTGTGAGGATGCTTCATGATCCTAGGGGTTGGGTCGTGAGGGTGCTTCACGAACGGGATACTGTACTATTTTCTGCAACTTTTCCTACGAGCTATTTACGCCATACGACGGTGGTTTTGACCATTCTAACTTTGCTAAACAATCATAAAGCATTACAAACAGTAATAGCAACATACATAATTAACCATAAACACTAAAACAACAATCTAACATGCTAATATGGATCAAACATACCCAAAACCCATGTTCTCCCTTTAATCCCCTTAATCATAATTTAACCATACGATTAGCAAAACATGTCCAAATTAACCAATTTTCTAATAGAGGCGTAAAATAACATTTAAGAATTTCTAAACATTTTTCCAATTTTTTCTGAGTTATAATTTTGACAATTAACACTAATCACCCCTAATTAGCCATAATTAGTGAAAAACAATGCAAATCACTTACCTTAGCCACAAATATTCTTAGATCTGAAACTTTTCTACTGTTTGGTTTGAATTCCTATGCAGCACATCAGCTCCAACTCTAATTTGGTGTTTATTTTCCTTGATTTGATGTAGCTTAGCTTAATCTTCGACTAGAAAGCAATTAGGAGGTGTTTAAATGAATAATTTGATAGTGGAGGCCATTACTAGGGTTAGGAGAATGAAAGTGGCAGCTGAAAAATGACAAAGGAGGGTTTCTCTAGCCCCTATCAGCCCTTAAATACCCCTAATCCCGAAATCCCTAATGGACCTAGCTGCTAATTACCCAGTTAAGCTCATTTAAGTTGTTTTTCACCTTTCAAAACTTATTTCAAACATATCTCCCAAGTGTTAAGTCCTTTTGATTAATATGACCACACTACATACGAATCTAATGGAAGTGGTTTCAAGTCAAAATTCCTTACCAATCAAAAGTTACGGGCGAAACATGATTCATTAGGGGCAAAACGGTCATTTAAAAATCGGCAAAAATCATGAACATGGGAAATGACCTCAATTGTTGTTCCCCAAAGTTACACGACCATATGACTTCATAAGAAAAGAAATAGATATTCTACGATCCTCCGATGTGTAGAATGCGGGTCGTTACATTCTCCCCCCTTAAGAAATTTCGCCCTCGAAATTCCTTAACCAAAACGTACAAAGGATCCCGCATGCATATCAATCAATTACAAAAATCAAACATACATAAAAACACAACAAACCTATCCTAGCATTCAGTTTACTAACAAGGGAGTACTATATCGATATTAAAACCTTACCAGGCAAAGAGCACTGGATATGTCTTCCTTATGTTCTCCTCTATTTCCCAAGTACAGTCTCTCTCATAATCACCCCACTGGACTTTGACTAGTTTGGACCGTCTTCCTTCGAAGCTGCTTCATATCGTGCTCGATAATATGAATACTTCTGCGGTTCACAACCGCTCGGGTTCTACCTCGATATCATCCAACTGATCTGGTGAAATAGCCACATTAGGGTCGTGGACAAACTTCCTTAATGGGGAAACATGAAATACGTTGTGAACTCCCGCCATCTTGTCTAGTAATCCAACTTTTGGTCAATCGATCCACAATTACCCAAATACTATCATGATCCGATCTAATCCTTAGTAATTCATCGATGAAGTCCATTGAGACTTATTCCCAATTCCATTCGGCAATTTCCAACGGTTGTAACAAACCACTAGGCTTCTTTTGCTCATCTTTGACTAACTAGCAATTCATACTCTTGGAGGTAAAATTCCCAACGTCCCTCTTCATCCCTTCCCAGTGATAGGTTTGCTTCATGTCTCAATACATTTTTTTACCACCGGGATGTATAGTCAATTTTGAGTAATGACGTTCTCTAAGTACTTCATTTCTCAATCCGTTAATGTTGGGTACAACTAGTCCCCCATTCCTTCGAAGCCATCCTTTTCTATCAAGTCCATACTTGTTCATCTTCTCACCATCGATATTCATCTCTACCTTAGAGATGATTTCCATTAGGTTAGGATCGTACCTCTGACTGGAACCAATCCACTCAATCAAAGTTGGTCTAACCATCAAACTTGCTAACATTTCTGGATCCTGTAACGTCCCGGAAAAATTTGATCTTGGTTATCCGATATACAACACATATCGAACATCCAAGGATCGAAAATATCGGTAGTTAATGAAAGAAATTAGAGGGTGAGGATAGATAAGATTGAAACTTAGAATAGAAGAAGAAGAACATACAACATCAGAGTAAACACGAATCTCACAGTGGAACGAATAAATATATTTCATAACAAAACTTTGAAATATAAATCTGTACTTTAATATACATATCATTTCCAAAGTACAGCACTTACAACACAGCGGAAAAACCATAGCTATATAATTCTGAAGCCTCCTGCTCTAGCTCTTCAAGTATTTGTAAATTTCGACTACTTGACTGCCCGTACAAAATTGGGCACCCAAGAGTTTAGGGAAAACAAAACAAAATAAACTCCAGGTCAGTCATGTGACTGGTGTAAGTAAACTCAAATTATTTGATTTAAATTTCAAAATCCTTTTGAAACAAAGGATAAGTATAAGACGCTATCCACACGTAAACACGGATGAGTTTTACCTTACGATAACCGAAATCATTAGTAAAACAATATTATTCTGACATTATAATAATGTCTAACACAAGTAATATCAATCTAGTAGAAACGCTTGCATCTAACGTTCTACATATATAATATACAATCAAAACCGTGGGCTCTTATTTGGGGAATGGATTCCAATTATGACAAGGTATGAATCCACCTTCCGCTTAGTGTACTCTAGAAGCGATACACTGGAGTTCAACAAGAACATCTTGCAACTCGGCCACACATGACCGGCCACTCATTTCGCTTGAGTGTATCGAATATATTGTCACCTTACAGTTGGTAAACCAACATAACCATTCCCGGGAGATATAGAATTGAAAGAAGTAACAAATATGAATATTCTCTAGATGGTGACAATATACCCTACTTGGTTGCGAACCACTTAGCCATGCTACCTGCCCGATTTCTGTCGTTTTCCAGTTGATGAGGCTCGAGGTCAAAACTTATCTTTTAACAGATCACTCCTCCATTTACTTTGAATGCCACATCATCATACCCGTCAAATCACAAATTGATTTCCCCAAAAATACCATGGGTATAAGCTAAGAGAAACGAATTCCTCCGCCACCAACGTAAATACATTTGAAATGATCAACTAACGTGGTCTACCAGATATACTCTATCAGACTTTCGTCCATTCAAGTTGTCTTGGGACTGGAAAAACCGAAGGCACTATTCCGTACATCCATCTTAGCCAATCTCTACCTAAGATTTATAAAGTAGGCCTTGTATAAACTCCGTCTTCAATTTGTCTTCGATATATTAGATTCGAAACACTAACGCCCATACGGAGTGGTTCTCGGATAATAATCCAACCGGTCTCTCCGTATTGACGACGGAAAAATGGTCAAAACTTTGATAGTCTGTGATTTAACTATCAAAGAAAAACACGTGTGCAAACAACGATATTATTTCTAGATGGAAATCATATCGATCAATCATCATTTAACATTTATCTCTTTAGTTCATTAATTTACTTATCTCCTGTTTCCATATATTCTAAATTCTTATTTTCTATTTTTAGAAAAACATTTCTGATTCTTATTTGGAAAACATTTCCAAAACTCCTTCACTGGATTTAAATTGATGTTTAAATCAAACATTGCCATGCCAACTTAAACCATTTCACTCATTAACTAAATTCACTTAACCATTAAACCTTAGCCATTCCTTAGTTAAGAAGGAAGTCAACCAAGTTGGGTATAATTACCTCTCAGACCTTAACTGAACAACGTTTTAACTTCGGAATAGACAAAGTTTATCTTTTAAATCTTTAACAAACTTCCTTACGAAACTCTCGGATTCTATTTACGAATCCACTTCTTTATTGAAAAACATTGATTATAACTACAGCATTATAATCCCTACTTCTGAAATATCTAATTCCAAAATACAACTCGACTAACTCAAGTCAATTAACCATAACTACATTAACTTTAACTCGATTAACTTTAAGTCATTAATTCTTATCACTTAACTCCTTTCGAATAAACTATATTCGATTAACTCCTTTAACTCTATTCGAATAAACTATATTCGATAACTCCCTTCGAATAACTAATATTCGATAATCCCTTTCGAATAACTAATATTCGATAACTCCTTTCGAATAACTAATATTCGATAACTCCTTTCGAATAACTAATATTCGATAACTCCCTTCGAATAACTAATATTCGATAATCCCTTTCGAAAAACTAATATTCGATAACTCCTTTCGAATAACTAATATTCGATTACTCCCTTCGAATAAACTATATTCGATAATTGATTTTCCTATTCGAATAAACTAATATTCGACTAACTCGATTAACTCTTAATCTAGTTTGTTTTAAATCCAATCGATTTATTCTAATTGATTAACTCTAACTGGTTAACTCTAACTGATTCTCTAACTGATTAACATTAACCGGTTTACTCTAACTGATTCTCTAACTGGTTAACTCTAACTCTAATCGATTAACTCTAACTCTAATCGATTAACTCCTCTAACTCATTTTGATTAGCACATTTTGATTAACTCCTTTGATTAATTCTACGTCCATATTCAGTTTCAAATACTGATGTTGAAATCGATTCTTACTTCTCTATATAAGCCCTGACTTATAGATTCTATTTATCCAATGATAAATATTTTATTTAATTTATAAAATATTATTTATAAATTAATCTTCTCAATCTATTAGTTACAAAAGATTCTATTTAAAATCTTTGCTTTAAATCCATATCATGTTATACCTGTGTGTGAAGCACGGGTCTAAACTTTCCTGATGTAAAATTCTATTCATTTGCCAAATATTTCCTTATATGACATTCTTTTCATTTCCCAATAAATCCCTTTTATAACTTTATTTATTTCCTAAATAAATATTTCCTTTTTATAACTCTATTTATTTTTCTAAATAAATATTTCCTTTTTAATTCTATTTGTAAATGTTTTACAAATATCTCCTTTTTAAATCTATCTGTAAATGGTTTACAAATACTCCCTTTTCAATTCCATATATTTATTTTCTAAATAAATATTTCTTTTCCTATTTGTTTCACAATATTTTCCTTTTATATTTGTTTCACAAATATTTTCCTTTTATAACTTATCCTTCGATTTTATAATTATTTTCTTTTAAAAAATCCTTTTCCTTTTATATATAAAATCCATTGATTTCATAAGAAACCCCTTTTTATTTTCCAACTATTTCTTTTTCTATTTGTTTTACAAATATTTATTTTTCTATTCTATTTATTTCCAAATAAATCCTTTTATAATATCCTTTGATGTTATAAATATTCTCTTTACAAAATCCTATGATTTTATAAACATTTCAATTTCAATATACGTTTTTGAAAATTCCCTTTTATCATTCTGGTATTTCTTATGGTATTTAACATACCATATAAGAATGATAAATATTATCCAAACACGTATAATCTACAACAGATTATATATCACATCATATATCACAATATATGAATAATAGTAAAATAAATGTTGAGGAATCCAGTTGGATCCCTCCAACCTATTTCCCTACATCCACAGATGTTAAACAATATATATAACATCGATTTCATTTCAACATGAAATATACTGTTAAACATGATCAATATTTGATTGTCGATTTTTATATATAACTATATCTACGTTTTCAATCAAACCTATTTAACAGTCCAAACAATTAATACACAGCAATCAATCATTATTTATCAAAAATAAAGTACAGTTTATAAAAATATAAATTGATCAGAGATAGTGAGTTCTACTCACATTTTTCGTTATCGTTAGATAACGATTTACGGTTGATAGTTCAATTCAGGCGTTATACTTTGCCAGAATTTCCAGCGATCCCTAAATCGCTCCAAACCAATGTCATGTTGTAGTCTTCATCCATATGATCCCAACGGATTAGACTGTTCGTAAAATCGACACTATATGAACGAGATATTTTGTTTATAAGTTATTATGCTAATAAAAATTAAAATTTAACTAAATGAAAAGCTTTTAAATGGGTTTCACCCCTAAATTTCCCATGGCCCATCTAAAAACAAAAGCCCAGATCCGCTTATACACGTATCCATGTTCCCTCTCCCCCCATATTCACTCGCGAACCACTCTTCCGCTCCAGAACTTCTTCATGGACGAATTCTTTCAGCCCCTTCCACGCTCGTTTCTTCATCCACACAGCAGCTTTCTTCTCCCCTTCATTCCCGAACTCCTCTACACCTTCTTTACTTCATCTAAATTCATGGAAAACACCATACTTCTTCCACCAATATGACCAGCCCCTTCTCTCCAGACACTCGAACTACTGCTTTCGAAAGCTCCTTCCATGCAAGTCACCACCCTTCTGCATCTCGTTCCAAAAAAACACGGCCTGCACCCAAAATGTTTTTCTCTGCCGTACTCTCTCCTCCGGCCACCGGAGTCCAAACACCCACCACCATCTCGCGGCGCTTCATCAATAGAACCCCACCACGTCGAGTTGTCAAGATGAAACACAAACGAGCATGAGTATATTGTTTCAGATTTTTGTGGAGGGATTATACTTCTATTTGATGTTATACGTGATTTATCCGAAGGATTTCAACTTCTAAGTATCACGTTTTCATTTTGTGGCAGAACGAAACTTGCTGGAAGAAGAATAAACGATGGAGGGAGTGGTATTATAAATATAGAATGGTTCCTTACTTGCTAAGGAAAGTGTACAACGAAACGTGAGGTCGTGTCAAGAGGTGGAGCATATATTTGTTTGTGATAATTTAGCCCTCCACGTTTCATATATTGTGCGGCTATATGTGTCTTAGGTTGTCTTTTAGGGATAATATTTCAATTTTAAAATAAGGTGTTATACTTCATTGCTAAGCTTTAGTACAGGAGAATTTAACGCAACTAAAAGCATATGCACCGTATCACAAAAGAATGGTTATGCATCACATATTAAATGCTAGTATTGTATTCAATTTTAAAGGCATTTATATTGATATATACCTATATATTTTTAAGTGCACCCCATTATGCGGAACTCTGTTTGTTCACAGACTGATATGAAATTACCATTAAATTGAGTAATGTGCCGTGATCCCAAAAATATAAAAATATCGGTAGGAAAACTCATATTGTGATACCCAAAAATACTAATACAGGGTGCAAAATACTCCAAATAAAAAGTTGCTTATTTAATTAATTAAAAATTACAATAAAATTCTAAAAAAATCATCACTTCGTCTCAAAAGAATCATGTCTAAATTCGAAACCGATATCTAGTTATATCGAATAAACCGTTATGGTCGATAAACGATTCTATAGTGTCTATTTTAAAATTTGATTTGGACACAACTCACAATCTACATGACGAAATCCTGAATTTTCTCTTCCATCAGAAAAATATTTTTCACCAGCTCCTAACATTTCTTGTTTCACAGAAATCCGATTTAAAACGGACCCTGTATATCCAGTTGAAGTTCAAATCGCCAAATAGCGAACTACTACGCCATATCAAGCTTGATTTTAATTATAATATAATTATACGTTCAAACTTCGTTTATATAATATATTCGTTATTCTACTTCAATTGTAAACTGAATTATATAATTTGAGTTTCCTAGTTCACATTATATTGCCAATTCACTAATTTTGATTATTTCAGAATTAAATATATTATTTAATTATTATATTAATTAAATATTCACCATAATTTAATTAAACAACCATTTTCACTATGTAAATAATTAAATTAATTAATTATATATCGCTGAAAATACGGGTCGTTACAGATCCAATCCTTATTTAGGTCTGAAATCGTATCCCATGATATACTCCAATTATTTTCATTCAAGAAACATAGCATCTAAACTAGCATGTCTCCTACTCAATGCATCAGTACAACACCTAGTCTGGTACCACATTCATCTGTGTATACCATCATCTCTTCATTCTCTATTACCATAATCCTACAGGTGATAGTCCACTCAAGGGAATAAAAATAGGAACAAACACAACAACCATAGCATCCATCAAACATGTCCTATCTATAACCTGATAAAGCCATAAATACGTCAATACCTACCTGACTGGTCCAACCAATCCCAAGGGCTAATGGAAGCCCTAGTCCCAAAGGAACTACCGCACGTCCTACGTACGTTTATCCTCCAAGGATAACTAGATCACGCCCAATGGATCCAAGGTAATGGGCGTCCCCAAATACCCCTACTTCGAGTCCTCCTAGAACACTACAACTATCGATGATTTCTTGGTACTCTCATTGGAAGAGCTACCCACATACTCAGACCCAGTCTCAAGTATCCATTACCAACAAACTCGAGCACAAACTCAAGTCCAACATGAGTCGTTTCCCTATTCGTTGCATCTCCAAGATCAGCGAACAACTATTTTTCCTTTACGAGTTCAAGTCCAACTTGAATCGTCCTAGCCTTCGTTGCATCTCCACGGTCAACGAACACCCATTTTTCTTTTACGAGTTCATGTCCAACTTGAATCGTCCTAACCTTCGTCGTATCTCCACGATCAACGAGCACATCTTATCCCTTCGAAGCTCTACCATTCTTGAACCAACGAGAACATCAACATAGGGTCCTAAACAATTCATTACTTTGTAGCTTTATCGAGTCCCACTCGTGTTGTCTTATAGCCCTATCAAATCCATTTCGCGGCACTCAATACCATTGAACAGTCTTATCATGTCACGGCGGCACATCATTCCTCGAGTAATACGAGATATCATTCAATGGAAATCACAACAACTATTTATATCTCACGCAAGCCATCCTAGTCAAACTCGACATTCCCTAAGCACGAGCCCTAAAGGCCTAAACCAATATCAGACAAGCACTCAAGGAACATCTCGTTCGAATTCAGACAATCTACGTGAGATGATACTAGCAAACCAACTAAGCAATCACAAGCAAACATACATCCATGACTCAATAAGACTACATTACAACAAATCATGCAAAAGGCTAGCCGAACCACTGATCGGGTTCGTCACAACTAAAGGTCTATCGACAATCTCAAGTTCCAATTCCAACCTATCTACCAGGTCACTAGGTATGAAGGAATAGGATGTCTCGGTATCAAACAAAATTCGAACAGGAACATCATGAATAGAAAGCATACCTTGAATAATGACACTCTTTCCCTTCTGCGCCATAGTTGGGGCATTCGACGAAGAAGGAACATCATTGATAGCATATGCTCTCACAATCTGCTTCTCTTTAGGGGGTTGTGGACATTTATCCTTACGATGTCCTGCTTGGCCGTAATTGAAGCACTTCCTTTCCCCAGGCTTTTCCTGACAATCTCTGGCATAGTGGCCCTTCTTGCCACAGCTAAAGCACTTGCCATCATTCTTATTCTTATTATTTTGACCATCCTTGATTTGGTTCTGCTTCCTCTTGTTTTGAGAATTCTTCTTGCCTTCACCGGCTGCTTGCGGTTTTGGCTCCCCTACAAATGCAATAGCAACTTCGGTCTTTGACTTAGGGTAAAGACTCTCCGATCTCAATGCCTTTCCCACAATAGATTCAGTCGTCTCATCAATGTGGTTTATAAGTCTCTACCCCAAATACCCATCTAAGCCACTTATGAACTTCTTGTTCTTCTTCTCGGCAGTGTCGATAAGGGATAATCCATACTTCGATAAAGTATCGAACTCAGCAATATATTCTGAGACTGCCCTACCATCCTGCTTAAGTTCCAAAAATCTCTTGAATAGTACTGATCTCTGAGCAGATGGAATAAACTTATCACTGAAGCGAATCCTAAAGCGATTCCAAGTAACTTGATCCTCAGGAGTAGCTGCTTTAATAGCATTCCACCAATTCATAGCCCGTCCTTGAAGTTGACGCAATGCTAGCTTCCTCTTTATTGCATCCTTGATCCCCAAATCCTCAAAGATGCGCTCAAAACTATCAAGCCAAAAATCTCTTGAATAGTACTGATCTCTGAGCAGATGGAATAAACTTATCACTGAAGCGAATCCTAAACTGATTCCAAGTAACTTGATCCTCAGGAGTAGTTGCTTTAATACCATTCCACCAATTCAAAGCCCTTCCTTGAAGTTGACGCGATGCTAGCTTCCTCTTCATTGCATCCTTGATCCCCAAATCCTCAAAGATGCGCTCAAAACTATCAAGCCAATCTTGAACTTTCATAGCCGACTCTAATCCGTGGAACGGATTCCCACAAAGACTAGTATAATCCTTGTTGAGCTTAGCGAAATCGGCTCTAGGTGCCTGCACTACTGCACCACCACCGTTAGCCGCATTAGGAACTGCTCCCCGATCGTCCCTAAGCATCTCTTGCATGAAGGTAATAAACATCGCCCTTATATCAGGGACATTCCTACTGTTGTCCCCAGAACCCGTACTCCTCGTATATTGGCTCATCGTTCAATCTGTAAAGAGAAAACGATTAACCATCTCAATATGGTGCCCGTGGAGTACGACTTCATCCTTAGATATACTAATAGTGTGTGTATATATATAGTTTTTGAAAACCAAAATATCATAAATGCGCGCTCTCATATACGTGTACTATCTCTCTCTGATGTCTTCCCCTAGGTTAACTACGCAACCTAGAGCTCTGATACCAAGTGTGACGGCCCGCCCCGCACCAACCGACAATCCCCTGGAAATGCGTTGTACCGATATCCAACTAGCACGAGACGGTCGTCAAAGAAAGAAAAGAGTTGGAACTATGAATCACAAAAGAACCTGTAGTATATCTCACAGCGTATGGAATAAAATATAATAATAACATAACTTGACATAAAATAGGCGAGACAATGCATAAGCTGAAAACTAAACCATCATAGCAGCGGAAAATTCAAAATACAGCTTATGATCTAAACCAACTTTATTACAACTTTTGAAATTGTCTCTAAAGCAAAATATAAAGGTACACTACTAGTGCCCAAAGTAGTGACCAACAAAAATACAGGGAGATATACGTATATCATATGTGGAAGCCTCCTGGTCGTCTCCAGACAGCTACTTGCGCATTACCACCTAACCTATCTCTAGTCTTCTCGTTTATGAGCACCCAGAGTAATAAGAAGAGACATAAAACTCTGGGTCAGACAAGAGTCTGGTATGAGCGATAAGCAACAAAACAGAACAATAACCGGTATACATAACCATACCTGAACCTGGACCTGCAACCAAAGAGTTAGCACAAGAGGATGTACAATACTCTAAGGTGACACTAACATATGGTGTGAAAATAATGGGGAGGGGGTATGCATGTCATGGTGATAGCAAACATCAAACATGGCAATCATCCTCACATCTCTCACTCAATGCATAAAGCATACAATATCTACCACTTTGATGACCCAATCCTTTGCCACGATCACTTTGCCCCATGGAGTCACGATAACTCCACTGTACTGATCCATTGCCACTAATTCCGTGCTATGTTCACTCTACCCAATGGAGTATTGACAACTACATTGCACTGGCTCATAGCCTTGCTACGATCACTCTGCCTCATGAAGTCATGACAACTTCATTGCACTGATCCATAGCTAATAATATGTTCCTCAGTGGTGAGTCAAAGTTATAGACATCGATAACCCCTTAGCACACGTCTCGCAGCAAAGTCCAGTCATGAAGTCAACTCGTTAGTTCTCGTCTGGATCCTGAGTCACAAATTCTCATTTGGACTACCTTTGCATCTCGGGTTTTTGGTCGTCATTCCCGTTCACTCTGTACCTCCAAGCTTCTACACATGTTCACACTTTAGTTAAGATATGTGCGGTTCGTGATTCTCCAGTCCGGGTCGTGATCCCCCTTTCCTACATCGGCTCGTGATCTGCTCGTGGACCCCTATTCGGGATGTGACACATGCTTGCTGTCCTCCTCTCCTGGGTTGGTTCGTGATGCTTCATAACCACCGGCTCGTGGTTAGCTTCCTCGGCTCGCTCTGGTATCGGCTCGTGGTCCACCTTGCATCGACTCGTGATCCTCATTCCTTCCTGGCGTGGTTCACGGCTCACCATCCTAGGGTTCCCCCTATTCCTCACGGTCGCACTCCAATGGTTCGCCCCCTTCCTCACGACCGCCCTCCTAGGGTTCGCCCTATTCCTCATGATCGCACTTCGAGGGTTCGCCCAATTCCTCATGGTCACTATCCTAGGGTTCGTCCCTTTCCTCCCGATTGCCCTCCTAGGGTTCACCTTATTCCTCACGGTCGCCCTCCTAGGGTTCACCCTCTTCCTCACGGTCGCTCTCCTAGGGTTCGCCCCCTTCCTTATGATCGCCCTCCTAGGGTTCGCCCTATTCCTCGCGGTCGCCCCCTAGGGTTCGCCCTCTTCCTCACGATCGATCTTCTAGGGTTCGCCCTATTCCTCACGGTCGCCCTCCTAGGGTTCGCTCTCTTCCTCACAATCGATCTCCTAGGGTTCGCCCTCTTGCTCATGGTCGGGGTGCGAGGGTGCTTCACGATCCTAGGGGTCGAGTCGTGAGGGTGATTTACGAATGGGATACTGTACTATTTTCTATAACTTTTCCTGTGATCTATTTGTGCCATACGACAGCGGTTTTGACCATTCTAACTTTGCTAAACAATCATGACGCATTCCAAATAGTAATAGCAAAACAATCTAACATGTTAATATGGATCAAACATACCCAAAACCCATGTTCTTCCCTTAATCATGATTTAACCATACGATTAGCAAAACATGTCCAAAATTAACCCAAATTTCTAATGGAGGCATAAAATAATGTTTGAGAATTTCTAAACAATTTTCCAATTTTTTCTGAGTTAGAATTTCGCTAATTAACACTAATCACCCCTAATTAGCCGTAAATAGTGAAAAACAATGCAAATCACTCACCTTAGCCACAAATAATCTTATATCTGAAACTTTTCTACCGTTTGGTCGAATTCTTATGCAACACAGTAGCTCCAACTCTGATTTGGTATTGATTTGATGTAGCTTAGCTTAATCTTTGATTAGAAAGCGATTAGGAGGTGTTTAAATGAATGATTTGAGAGTGGAGGCCATTATTAGGGTTAGGAGAATGAAAATGGCGGCCGAAAAATGACAAAGCAGGGTTTCTCTAGCCCTTATCAGCCCTTAAATACCCCTAATCCCAAAATCCCTAATGGACCTAGCTGCTAATTACCCAATTAAGCCCATTTTAGTTGTTTTTCACCCCCAAACCTTATTTCAGCCATATCTTGAAACAATAAGTCCGTTTGATTAATATGACCACTCTACGGAAAGAGAATCCATCATCTGAATCCAATGGAATGGTTTCAGGTCAAAATCCCTTACCTGTCAAAAGTTATAGGCAAAAAAAGATTCGTTAGGGGCAAAACGGTCATTTAAAAATCGGCGAAAATCATGAACATGGGAAATGACCTCTGCAGTCGTTCCCTAAAGTTATACGACCATACGACTTCATAAGAAAAAGAAATAAATATTCTACGATCATCTGATGCGTGGAATACGGGTCGTTACAATTTAATTTAACTTTCTATTATTATTTTTCCAACAAGAGGGGGATAACAAATAGGACAAATTTTTGGTTTAAGCTTCTGATAAGAACTTATTGTATAAACATGCCACTTTCATAACTTATTATGAAAGTAGGCCTGTTTTATATATGAATAGCAGAACTTGCGCATTCCATTTCTACGCAAGAACAAATTTGTTGTTGCGCAGAAACAGAACGTGCATTACTTTTTTATGTTTTTAGTACTTCCGCATTCCATTTTTGCACAAGAACAATTTTTTTCTTGCGCAGAAATGGAATGCGCAAGTTTATTCTGGCCCTTTCAAAAACAGATAGCTATACATTCAGTGAAGTTAATATTTCAAACATAGAACAATGTATACTCAAACATTACATTACATGAACATTTAAAACTGATCCCAAGCTTGAACATGAACATGAAACATTACAATATATGAATATTCAAACATAAAAATTCTAATAGAAAATAAGACTAAGTAATCAAACGTAGAACATGAACATAAAATTTAAAGTAGAAGTCAAACATTACATTACAAGCATAAAATAGATAGCCAAAGACATAATTTGGACGAAAATGAGAAAATGTAGATAGTACACCGACTAAATAAGATACATTGAAGGTTGGCTTGAATAGAGATGAAGAGTTGAAGACAACGTGTAAGCTTAGATATTATACGAACTAATAGTGGTAGACTTGATAAATCATCACCAATGAGTGGCTGAGCTCGAACCCCCTCCTCTTAATTCTAGCACAATTTTCCCCAAGCGTCTCACTTCTTCTTGCATTTCTAGGGCATATTGAAGACCCCTAGCGCACAATGGAGGATCAATCCATTTGAAATAATCGCAACATTGAATATTCTCGGGATCGTACTTGTTTTCTTTATATGAACTACAACCAGAAAAATCTTCGTCCTGTGTTAGTCTCTGTTTTTGCAACAACGACTATACATTCCGCTTCGACACATCGGGTATGCACAATTTGGCATAGTTGGAGGAATGGGACATAAGCGCTCTACCTGGATCCCGTTATGGTAGAATTTTTGACCCACTTTTTGTTTTGAGACAATGGCACGTAAACGAGCATTCATGGTCCCTCGTACATGTTTGTGTAGCTGAAGTATTGGATCGAACTGAGTTTCGGGAACATATTCCACGGTCTTTTGTTCGTCGTCAACATTGGTATATCTACTCCTTTCGAATTCTTCACAATGGGCCACCAAAGTTTCATCATCAATTTCCCGATTCTCCATGTCAACGTTTAGAAATTAAGCATAAAAACGTATAAATTAAATGAACTATATGTGTAAAAGATTTTTAAGGAGGAAACAAAAATAATCAATATTACCTTTCGAAGTTGAAAATGATGCCATGATTGATGATGTTTCGGAGTAAGAGAAGATTGAAGATTGATTTTGAACGATTCTTGATGTAATTGGGGATTTGGAGATAGGGTTTGTTTTTGATGTAAAATGGGTTTGTTGGAAGATCGTAAGTAAATGAGGAAGAATGGTTAGTGGTTGGGTGTAAATAGGTGCTGGATGGCATATGAGCATTCCAAACGTTCTCAAGAACGAAATCCTTCTTGAGCACTTTTGGAATGCTTATACGCCATCCAGCTATTACTTACACCCACCAACCAACCTTTATTCCTCATTTACTTATCACAATCCCAAAAAACCCAAATTCCTAACCCCAAACCCTATTTCCAAATCACCAAATACTTCAACAATCAATCAACACTACGTTAACTCTCTATTCTTCCGTTGAGCACACACCTTTAAAGTGTATCCAAGAAATTCCTCAGTCCTACACATTTCACTTTCACTTGCTCAGGATCATATCGGCTTTGCTCTATATCCTCCGTCATATCTATAGCAGTGTAAATACCACTTACAATATCACGTTCCAATGGAGCCCGAGGGATGTATGGAGCTAAAAGTGAAGAAGATTCCCTCAATACAAAACGACAAGTATCAGCTAATACCAATACTCATACTCGGCTAACGTAATTGCCGGCATTCTCTCAACAATCACATTATCCGCCCTTGTGTTCCAACAATGAACAGTTTGAACTATGAACTCGCCCCAATTACCTTGATTTTCAGGCACTCTCTCAACTGAATCGGGTATATGTTGAAAAGCATAACCGAACTGCCTCATTACTCGGTCCAGACAATGATTCTGAAATGCATACAAAAAAATAAGCCGAGTCATGTACAATGTAGTCCTATACCGTTCCAAAATATTATTCTGAAAATCTAAATCGTAAGGGTTCCATGTAACACTCTCAGCCGACATCAAATCAAATTCATTCCTATAAATTAAGACATTCCTCGGTGTACGAGCCCAATTTTTGGCAACATTCCACCTGCACAACAAAGTAACAATGCTAAGTAAATAAAATTAATAAATTTTGAATGTACTAAGTTTTATTCAAAATTACCTGTGTCCATAATGAAGAAGTATAGCCGTAGTGTCTTGAATTTGTACATTTGGTCGACCAATTGCCATGTAGTTCCACGACCATAGCTAACAATATACGAAATTTAAATAGAAATAAGAAAGTGGTGTAAATACGTTATGTTAATACTAAATACATAAGATATACCAGCAATAAAGTCATGCAACCAACTATAGAATTAGATTTCCTTAATGCGATAGCCGATAACTCGCTATACAAATTAGCGAGCACCGCACTCCCGTAAGCATGATAACCAAACTGCTGGAAATATCGTAAAAATGGCAAGTACCTTAAATTTCATCTCCCTTTCAAATGAGTGACAAAAAGACTGGAATTTAGGATGTATAAAATTACGGCACGTGCTCGACGCTCTATCTCCACTTGTGTTGTGTGTTCATGAAGAGGACCTCCAAATGCTTGTCTAAACCATTTCATACCTCCCCATGAAATAGTTTTTGGGAACAACTACACCCAAAAGCTCATGGCATAACTCACCGTAGTCGATATGTGAATCATCAAATAGAATAGGACGACCAAAGGTGGGAATACCAAGTATTTTCTCGACGTCAAGCACGGTAATCGTCATTTCTCCAATTCTAAAATGGAAGGTATTATTTTTTGGACGCCAATGGTCACACAATGTCGTGATAAGTCTGTGATCCAATCTAATGTAATCTATCTGGAGAACTTGCCACATTTGAGCTATTCGAAGATAATTTTCTAGCCGAGGATCTTTACATTCAATGAGTTTTAACTTGCTTGAATGATCGGTAGCCTTAACTTTTTCAGAATCCTACGCATACAAATGTGAAAGCATGATATTTAAATTATGAAAATATTAGACAATAATAAATGAAGTAACAATTTTATAAGTGTGTACAAATATACCTCCATTAGCTCTTGGTTGTTACTCCGGTGTTCGAGTTGACGGTAGAACACACTAGGATCAGCCGGTCCGGGCACTAATGCATTTCCTACAACATGGTCATACAACATTAAAACTCATACAATGTACAAATTGAAAGCATAAAACTAATTGAAATGGATTTGCTACACCAATGGAAAGCATAAAACTAATTGTTCTTGCATAGAAATAGTATGAGCATGTACTAAAAACATAAAAAAAATGCGCATTCCATTTCTGCGCAAGAACAAATTTGTTCTTGCACAGAAATGGAATGCGCAAGTTCTGCTACTCATATATAAAACATGATTACTTTCATAATAAGTTATGAAAGAGGCCTGTTTATACAATAAGTTCTTATCATAAACTTAAACCAAAAATTTGTCCTAACAAATATCAGCATTCCTTATTCCAAATTAACGCAAGTCAACATAACCTATTTGGTTTTCAGTATTTTCTTATAATTTAGGAAAAGTAATTACAGTTCGTTCTTACCATTCTTTATATTTTTGTTTAATTTTGACTTTAATACTGTGGATGACTTCTTTTAGAAAGAGGAAGGAAATAAGGATTTGACATTCCGATTTACAGTAAAACATTTCCTTTCTTCCTTTTTTTCATTCGGTTTGTGGTTAGATAATATAATAGTTCCTATGTTTTATGTCACTTCTATTTCTAATTATCGTTTCTATCATCCTTGATCGATTTTTTCCCTTTTGATCATGTAATAGTTACTTCCGTCTATCTCTTATGATTTATTCTATAAATACATATATTGGTTTTCATATATTTGATTTCAACTTTAAAATTTGGGTCACGTAAATGGGGTAAATGTTGCATTTTTTTAGAAGAAAAAAGGACAATTCTTTCATTTTCTGAAGGGGGATTAATCATTCTAACACTTGATCAGTAGCTTAGTTAATTGGTTCAAGGGTTGAAAAATAATCAAGGCTTCATAATGTTTTCACCAAAGTTAGTTTACATTGCTTTACATATTTTGCTTTATTTGAATGATTGTACACCTTTCAAAGTATAGTTAATCACCCTAAGATTTCCATATTTGTTTGATGTAGATTCAATTTTCGTATTAACAAGTTTGAGTCAAAATTTATAGGACAATGTTACATTATGCAAATCTCTCTTTTTTTAGTCTTCCAAATGTAGACTACCTTACTATTTACTCTAATTTAAACCTAAATATTTTTATTCTCTTTTACATTGTATTACTGTTATAATTAAGGAGAGTTTGTATTTTTTTAAATTCAAATTAGTTTTATAATTAAACATGGGTTTTGAATCTTCAACTGAAATCCAAATCAGTGGCAAGGCAGAAAATTAGATACAACATCTCTAAACTCCAGTAAGACGAAAGGTTGAATTCAGTGGAATTATATTAGTTATTTTAATAACCCTTTAGGGTATATATTAACATTTTGAATTAAGTACAAAATTGACGAAAGTTATCCTTTCTACTAAAATACTTACCGATTGATTCGTGATTTCATTTTTTTCAGTTTTCAATTGTTCCTTACTTTTTTCACGACACTAAAAGATGTTGCAAGTGATGAACTTGCTAAACTAAAAATGCTATGGTTTTGTGGGTTTTTTAATAATTGGTTGAACATTTTTTTTTTCATGTAGTTATTCTCAGTTCAATAAACAATTGCCATTGCTACTTATGTATAAGGCAAATTTCAATTGTGCATCAGCTGTAGTATGTGGATCTAACTTCGTTTTTGTTTACTGGTTATGATTTCATAGTGCTAGCTATTTCTTTCCTATGTCTATTTTGGATGCTTAAACCTCCTTCTTTAGCTAAACTGTGCTTATGGATATTTATTTTTTATACTAAATGAACTTCCCTACATATGAAATCATTTCATTACATTTACAAAGTTGATTATAGCTATATGCACTTAGCAGGTATTTATGTCTGAAATGCTCTTAATAAATTCACACTAACTGCTGGTAATAAAGAATGAGTTCAAGTTCGGGTATGTGTTATGTGATCACAACTAATTAATTGCGACAAAGTGAATCATATAATTCAAAATCGCATATACTAATTAATCAATTATTATCTTTTCTTTGCCTTTTTCTTGATAATCAATTACTCAAGTATCTATCTAATTAATTAACATTAGCGCAGTGTGTCACATATGTTATCTCTTACGCACCATTAGCTAGATTAAAATGCCAAATTATATATATATATATATTTCACCGAAAATGACAATTAATTTAGCTTAACTATGAAGTAATAATCGCAAAAGCACTTAGCAAAATAATGAACAGTCCATGTTCAGTTGATGGGGAAAAACAAGTCCATAGGTTTGAATAAGTCTATCTTTAGCAAATTCTATAATATTATTTGTCCATTTCTAAGTAATAGTTTTGGAAACCTTTTCCTTTGGTAAATTTATATATTCACTGACCATACCATTAGTTTTTTTTATAAATGAGAACTTTTTATATGATGATTCAACATAACTTTTTTTTCACTTTCACGGTATTTGACCAAAAGCTGTACTGATGTCATAAAAGTTGAGTTTTTTGAGGGACCTGATATACTTATTAGCAAAGACGTGAATATTTTTTTTCAGTATTTTCCTTTTTCTATTTCATATGTTTTAGTAGGAAGTAAATGCATGCAGCTATTCTTTATATAAAAAATTTATTCATATTCTATTATAGCGATATGAGGATACGCGACAGAATTAGTGCTGATAATGAAACATCATTGTTGAATATTTTTCAGCTTCTAGGAAAACTTGTAACTTATATGTTTCTCTACTATATTTATTCAACTATTTGATGCTTTGATGAGATCCTTTTGGGAAATGATCTAAACAATTTATTATCCATTCCTACAGATTCAATTTGTAGCTACTTTGTTGTTTTTATTCGATAGCAAATGGAGAATGATTTAGAAAAGGGTGCCTCTTATTTTACTAACCCTTTGATAAGCTAGCAAAGGTATGGCCAAAATACTTTGTCATTTGGTTTTAGATCATTGTTAATATGAAACCAATCATTTGACTTATTTTTATCATGCTGGATAAGTTTATGATTACAGGAATAACACGGACAAGATTTTGTGTACGATGTTTCTTCTCTATGTATTTCTTATAGTATCTCACTTCCTCCTTGACTTAATTATAAATCCATTCCACTACAAGAAAACATTGATTTTGCAGCGGACGAATCCGTCGCAAATCCGTCGCTATACATGTATTAGCGATGGATTTATGACGGATAGCATTGGTCGGTAAATTTCACGTCGGTATTTTAGTGACAATTTAACGACAAAATATAATGTTAATTCTCTGACCCTTTACTGTCATTTGTCAATTTGTATAAATTTAATTTTAAAAAAATTACTGACATTTTACTGATGGATATATATATTTCTCTAATACATATTTTTTTCAAATTTTGTCGAAAATCCTTTCTAAACAACAAGGGATTAGAAATGGATAATTTCAACTTTTGCTTCACCTTAGACATCCGTTGGTAATTCATCACAAATACTAAATTTAATAAGGTTATTGGTGACAGTTGCTTTTATTTCAGTCGGCAATCGCATGAAGATTTGCAAAACCCACTTGTATTCCCTTTCTATTCTGTATCTGAATCCGCATCAGATATTCGCGGGTATTAAAAACATCCATATTCGCATCTGTGAATAATTTTTGTATATCCGAAAATATCTGCATCTGAAAATCGAATCCGGATATTTCCAATTATTGGCATCCGAAAATGAACAAAACATATGCATACCAAATTTTCAAGAACTAAAACAAAACAGCTTAGCAATTTGCTTTCTCAAGCCAGTTCACATACAATACTCAGACAAGTTCACATACTCAAACAAGCTCACATAAAACAGCAATACATGGAATATTAAACAAATTCATATGTTACTACAATACAAATAATAAAAAACAAAGAATAAATAAATAAATTCAGAGATGGTCCTAAGAGTTTTTGCTACCGAAAGCCAATTTTTAAATTAAGGTCCTTATACAAAACTAATGTTACTATTGTTTAGCTAGTTGAGTTTCGAGGGGTTTCAATTCTTTTGTTCGATGCTTCATAGATGCTGGCGAACCAGTCTTGGAGGTATTCCTGTAGTAGACGTATAGTGGATCTAGTGATGATCCACTCCATCGTTTGCCAAGCAAATTGCCAACTGGCTAAGCCGCCACTGTATGTAGCTAGTCCGGTTCTCGGTTCTGGAACTTTACCTACCTTGCTGAGCTGTCAATCTAATGACTGTTCGGCTTTGGTTAAGTTCACACAGGGACTGGAGGTGCGCCTGTTGACGTGCCCACACTTTTGTGCTTGTTTTCGTTTTACCGGTATTCCCTTCGTGTACTTCTCTAGTCACCGATGTGCTTCCCTCCTCACAGCCTTCCTGGAGTGTTATCTCTTTTCCTTTCTCTCCTCCTCTTCTTATTAAGGCCGAGATAGCGATCATTAATGATCGACTATCTGGTCTTACTAAGAATTCTTACCCATCAAGGCTTGGCGTTTCGGCGATTCCAAAGAGCAATGTTAGACGCTCTCAGATTCTCTCTAGTTCCGACGAGCATCCGACTAGATTCGTCTTCTCGCTCCTTGCGTCGTAGACTTCTCACATATCCTTGCACTTCCTGTACCATTCGCATACGCTCCGTAGCGGAATCCATGCAGATCATTAGATCTACTCGACACACTATCTACCGTATCTGAGTTCCGTGGTGGATCTGGTCTATTTCTTCCTCTTTCTCGTTTTTTCTGTGTTTTCTTGCTTCAATTTTGATGGCGAACTTTCTTTTCTGGAACGTTCCGGGCATTGGCAATGATGCTTCTTTAGCGAGACTAAAGCGCATTACCAAGAAGCATTATGTCTACTTGGTTGTGCTCTTGGAACTTATGGTAGGACCGAATGCGATCACCTCTTCTGTTTTATCTCTTAGCTTTGGTGGTGCTTTAGCCAATGTGTCTGATAAGATTTCGATTATTTGGTCCAAAGGCGTTGTCGTCCACCATGTCTTCAATTTGGGTCAGTTGTATTCTATCGCTTGCTCCCTTCCCTCCTTTTCTTCTTCTTTTCTATTCTCCACGGTTTACGCTAAGTGCGACATGAATGAGAGACAAACCCTGCGGTCCGATGTTCTCTCCCTTTCCAACCTTGGCTACACTATTTTCTGTTTTAGGTGGTATTTTAATGTTATCGCCATCCAAGCAGAAAGGCATGGAGGCATCGCCGTTAACCGCCTGGCGGTGGCTGACTTCAATGCCTTCATCATCTGCTCGGCCTTGTCCAAAGTGTCGTTTGTTGGATCGGCCTTCACTTGGTGTAACAACCAAGAAGGCCCGAACTGAATTCTGTCAAGGCTAGACAGAATCTTCGCCTCAGATGGATGGTTCGGGCTTCCATTCACCTTCTATATCAACCATCTCCATCGTACCTTTTCCTACCATGCTCCTATGATCCTTATCTGTTCCCCCTTATCCCTATCTGGCCCGTCTTCCTTTAGGTTTCAGAGTATGTGGAGATCTCACCACTCTTTCTGCAGTGTTTTGGAAGAATCATGGATCTCTCCTGTTAGTGGACCCCCTTGTGTGGCCTTCTCTCGAAAGCTGAAGCGTCTTAAGACCTAGAATCTGCTTGTCTTCAAGGATATCTTAGACCACGTCCGTGCGGCTAAAGAAACTCTCATGCTAGCAGAAGCTTCTTTTGATAAGGACCCCTCTCCAGCCAACAAGGAGGCCTGGGCGGTGGCTCAACTTGCTTTCTCGTCTGAGCTTCGTATTGAACAAGACCATCTCCGCCAAAAGGCGAGAATCAAGTGGGTTGTTGAAGGAGATATGAACTCTAGGTTTTTCCACTCGTCTATTCGTAAGAAGAATAGCCTTCTCACCATTCATTAAATCTACCTCCCTAACAAATCCTTGACTTCCTCTTTGGACGAGGTCAAGGATACGAGTCTATCCCACTTCAGACCTTCCTAGGCTCTCTCTCAGTTTCTATCTCAGACCTGTTCCTCCTTGCTTTCATTCCTTGTCTGATCCTCCCGTTGGATAACTCGGACCTTGCGGCACCTCCAAGCTCGGATGAAATACGTACTTGCGTATTTTCTTTTAGCAAGGACAGTGCGAGTGGGCCTGATGGTTTCAAGGGAGTTTTCTACAGAAGTGTGTGGTCAATAATTCAGGCGGACTTTTGTCTCTCCATCCAGTCTTTCTTCTCTGGTTGAGAGCTTCCTACGGGGTGGACTTCCACCAACTTAGTCCTTATTCCCAAGTATGACCAACCCAGCTTTTGTTTGGACTTTCGACCTATCAGCTTGTGTAACTTCTCTAACAAGGTCATCGCCAAGGTTCTAACCCTTAGGCTTGCTCCGTTTCTTGAGCATGTTATCTCTTCTTCTCAGTCTGGGTTTGTTAAAGGACGTTTGATCTCTGATAATGTTTTTCTAGCCCAGGAATTGATATCGCAGATTGACAAGAAGGTTAGAGGCTCTAATGTGGTCGTCAAGCTAGATATGGCTAAGGCCTACGATCGCATGTCTTGGTTCTTCATCATCAAGGTTATGAGGGCTTTGGTTTTCTGGAACCCCTTATCGACGTTGTTTGGAGGCTTATATCTAACTGCTGGTTTTTGGTCCTCATCAACGGTTTTGCTATCGGATTTTTCAGGTCAGGGAGAGGTCTCCGTCAGGGAGACCCTATCTCCCCTTCTCTGTTCGCCCTAGTTGTTGAGGCTTTCATTCGAGGTTTGCACTCTCTAGCGATAGTCGGACAGATCCATAGGTTCGGCATCCCTAGGGGTTGTCCCCTTATCTCTTCCTTATCTTTCGCGGACGACATCATCCTTTTTACTAATGGTGACTGTCAGTCTATCCGGGGCCTTTTGGGGCTTATTCGGCAGTATGAGAGTTGCTCAGGCCAACTCGTTAACTCTACTAAAAGCTGTTTCATGGCAGCTAAAAACCTGTCAGTGATTAGATCTTCATGGATCGAGATAACTACAAGTTTTAGGGCTACCTCTCTTCTGCTTCCCAACCTCGGTATAGTTCTATACCGAGGCAGGAAGCTCAACGCCATTTTCGATCCCCTTACCAAAAAAGTCAAGGGAAAGATTCTTCAGTGCAATGCTACCATCCTTTTTCGGGCTGGCAGAATGGTTCTCAATAAGGTTGTCCTTGAATCGGTTGGACCTCATATCTTTGCTACTTTGACTCCCACCGAATCTTTTTTCCGCACTTTCCGTTCTTTGGCATCTTACTTTTTCTGGGGAACCAAGGATGATGGTACCTGTCGCCACTGGGTTTCTTTGAACTCCAAATGTCGTCCCAAAAGTGAAGGAGGGTTGGGCCTCCGTAACCCACAAGACGTTTGCACGGCTTTTGCCTGCAAGCTTTGGGCGAGGTTTGGAGCGAACAACTCTCTCTGGGCGACGCTCCTCCACGCCAAGTACCGACGGATATCCAGCACGAATTACACCGGTGTCCCATCCTATGCTAGTGAGACGTGGAAACGGATGCAATTGGTGAAGGTCTTGTTGAATTCTCATGTGGGTGGTACCTCTTGGGATGGTAGTCCTTTCTCGCTGGTGGCGGCGTGGAATTCAGTGCGTGTGCCTAGTCCATGCCTACATCTTTTCTCTTTCATTTGGAACATCTGTATTCCTCCGAAGGTTTCTCTTTTTATGTGGAAAACGTTATATAATGGCTTACCAATTGATGAGAACCTTCAAAGAATCAGGATTCCTTTCGTTTCCAGGTGCATATGCTGTAGAACTGGATGCTCCGAATCCTCTTTCCATATGTTGATCTCTGGGTCTAGTGGTAGGGCTGTCTTGAATTACTTCGGTAATCTGATGGGTTGCCGGGGTAGTGCCACCTCGATTGAAGATTCATTGAGATTCTAGTGGTCCGGCATCTCAAGTAAATCCCTGCGATTGAGCCTTCTTCGTCTGATTCCTTGTCTAATTTGCTGGCACATCTGGTGTGTAAGGAATAAGGCGGTCTTTGGCGAAGTGGCCATGGACCATCTTAGCATCATCCGGAATGTTAGGAATGACATGTTTCTATCTTTTCGTGGTAGGCCTTACAGGGGTAACTTTAGCACCCACTCTAGAAGGTTGGCTGTTATCTTTGATGTTTCATTAGTAGCGTCCACTCCGAGGGCAGGTGTTGGTTGATTTTTGGTTGTTTCTCGACCTAAGTTTTACATCTGTTCTTCTAGTTTTATCTCCTTTCCTTCCCCCTCCCCTGATCCTTATGCTGTTTGATATTTGTGCAGGTCCTCTTTTACAGGTTGCTGAATGCGTCTCTTTGGTGCTAATTGGTGGTTTCCTTTCTTCCTAGGGAGAGTCGTCCAGAGCAGACTCGGCTGGAGCTTAGGTGGTTCTTGACTTCTCTACTTGTAGATGGTTGCGCTAGTCTTTTTCGCTTTGGTTGTGCTTGAGGACTAGTTGATTTGGAGGCTTAGGGCCGTCTCTTCGAGCTATCCTTCCAGTGCCAGAAGTCTCATCAGAGGGTTGACTTATGCTGAAGCTTCTTGCTAGGATCGTTTACAGCTTCGGGCAGTTCGTTGCTTTCCCGTCCTGTGATCTTCCATCGGTCGAGGCTGCCTTCGCCTTCTCCGGCGCCTCGCTTGAGTTAGGCAGTAGACCGTGTTATGTTTCTTGTTTCTTTGCTTTCTTTTTCTTGTCAATTTTGTTTTGTGAGTGTGCCCGTTTTCTGCTATTTGTAGAAATCATTTTTTGTGAGTCGTTGGAGGATGGCTAGATCCTCCTTTTTTGTTATATTATATTATTTTCATGTAAAAAATGTTATTATTGTTAATTAAATAATTAAAATTATTTGCGAACTCAAAGTTACAACATATGGAATAAGGGTCAAAATCAAATAATCGAATTGTCATTAGTGTCTAGAATACATCATAGTTATGTTGTTTGCAAATTCAAAATGAAAACATATGGAAAATGGATCAAAACTGAATTAAATTGAATTGCCATTAGAATCACTGAACCTATCTTGTTTGCAAATTAAAGTACCAACCGTTTAAAAGTAAAATAATAATATTTGCTGTATTTAATATGAATTAGTTATTTTAAAAAAATTCAAACATAGGAAATAAAGCAACATTACTGCGGTTACTAGAAATATTTACAGACATGACATAACATTCAACATGTATTAAGTGTACGCGCATAAAAAACAGTTTATGTAAATTTGAAGCCCAAAGACTTAACATATTATCTCTAATCTGTCATCCATAGTACTGAGCAATTTATCTCTAAGGAATTATTGGTCAGCAAATAATACAATATATCATATATATTGAACACCCCACCTCCATTAAGGTAACTCACAAAGGGAATGCCTTAACTTCAGTGGAGCGTTTTTGGTAAACAGACACAGAATATCACAAGACAGATATAAAAATTTTGCAGCGGAAAATAAAAAACTTTATTAAATCACCAAAATACTTTGTTACATAATACCATGAGTCATAAACCATTAAAACACTTCTGTCTTACATCCTCAGAGTACATATATATTTAAAAGATAAACATCATTCCTCATATTAAAGAGCAAGCCATATAAGAGACAGAGACTCGAGCCATACTTCAGAAGTAGCTCCTAGAAGATGATATCCAAATCCTGACTAAACCTGGGTGTTTCCTCCCTGAGAACCTTGGGGGGAAACGGAAGAAAAGAGGCGAAACAAACTAGGTCATACATACGTCTGGTTAGCCCAGTAACTTTTAGCCAGTAAATAAATAAATGTAAACATGACAGGCATACAAAGTGGATAAGAGGATTCATGGTACAGATGAAAGCTATGACAGGACAAATAAGGTAAGATGTGTGCATGCTTCACTACTAACTACTCTGCACTATTACTAGTCAAATCAAGATGGGATGATCCCTTCTGCTAATTATAACAATGGTGGTAGTTTCGTGTATTCCAAGCTGATGTCATAGGTGTCGCCTGCTCCTATCTCAACTAGTCGTACCCACTACCTTCCTACTATAAATTGGTAGACTTAGGGCATACGTCTGGGTATACCCTAACCACTACCCTAATCGATCGGCTCCCTACTCTGTAGATATCCTGTGTTGGTCCCACAACTAGGGGGTATCACTTCCCTAAAGTGGCAACCTAAGGTGTGCACAGTTATACTTACTGGTGTCACGGTCGTCTTGTCCCCCTCTGCCTGACCCATGCACGCACATGTCCCCGGTCGGTTTGCGCCGCCCACACCATCCGTCTCGTTTTGGATCTCTTACAATCAATCAGTAAGCGTGCCCCTTCCCCGCCTAGTACAGTGTTCTTTACTTTGATACCCCTCCGGGTTACTGACTGAAATGGGTCCCACACAACATGATACAAGTTATCCCCTATGTCTTGTATCCCCACTAGGTTTTCTACTGACTATGTATACCCTAAGGTGTCTTTAATTACATAGCCCTCAATCAGTTATGCGTACCTATAGGTGTCTTTAATACATAACCCCTATTCTACCTATCAGTTATGCGTACCTATAGGTGTCTTTAATACATAACTCTATCTATTACCATTAGTTATGTGTACCCCTAAGGGTGTCTTTAATACATAACTTTACTATTTTACCCCGGTTATGTATACCATTAGGTGTCTTTAATTACATAACCCTTTTTATCTGGTTAAGTTTGTGGGCCTATATGTATTAATATTACCCACCTACCCTTCATTTGTACATAACCCTCCCACTGATTTAATCCTATTTATTTAATGTTAAGTTTGTCGGCCTATATATATTAATATTACTCACCTACCCATCAGTTGTACTTAACCCACCCACAATCCAATTCATTTTACTTAACCCTAACTTATGTCTATCATCATACAGTCCATATGTATTAAGTTAGGTTAAGTAGTCTTTAATCAACATTAATTAATTATTGAGACACCTAATCGTATTTCACATGCCACCCAAGGCACCCACTTAACCCCTCATGTCCCACTACATGTTTATCTGGTTAAGTGTTTCTTAATTCATTAGGACCGTAACCTTAAAAAAACCTCCCACATTAGACTGGCATTTGTGGCAGCTAGATTTGTCGGGCGGGTCCGGGCAGTCTTACACCACAAAAGAGCCTAACCTCGTGTCTTTACAACTGTCACGCATTTAATTTATGCCTAAGACCTCCTACATTAGACTGGCATTTGTGGAAGCTGGATTTGTCGGGCGGGTCCGAGCAGTCTTACACCACAAAAGAGCCTAACCTCGTACCTTAGACAATTAATTACACAAGATTAATTATATCCTAATTTGAATTAATCTCCCTATTCAAATTATCAATCAATTCCAAATTTAACTATGGCCATAATTGACTCAATTATGTCCATCTATTTATGGTATGTAAAATCATACCAATTTCATTAAAAATTTATTTTATGCCATTTAAGGCATTTATGCCAATTCTCAATATTAAATCTTCAGACTTCAATTGCTTAAACATTCCTTTTTTGATTAATTAAGTTAATTAATTAATCCTTTTCTTTTTATAGGTGTCAATACCTATCTTATTAACAATTTGAATTTCCTATCCATAATGGTCATATTCAAATTATACCAATTTTACCCATGTCATAATAGGTAATTATTTATATGTTTCCCTACTAGAATCATGTGTCCAATTTACATAATCACTATGCCTATTACAAACTCCCATTTTTCCTCGTTTCTTAACTAGCGTAACCGTTTGCGTTTTTGGCGTCATCGAGGCTACAAGGTAGCCTCGCCATAACAATAAAATAAAGGGAATGACAAGGTGATCGTTTCAGTATAATTTTGGCATAAGCATGACAACTAGGGAAAATGACATGATAACTTCGCATATAATTATGATTCACCACATAATTAACAACTTGCATAGATTCATGATTTTGTAACATAACAACTTGCATAGGTTCATGAATTAACAACATAAGTAACACTAACATAGGTTCATGATTCACAACATAACAACTTGCATAAGTGACTTGCATAGGTTCATGAATTAACAACATAATTAACAACTCACATAGATTCATGTTTTACAACATGTTTAACAACTTGCATAATATAACAACTTGCATAGTTTCATGAATAATAACTTGCATAGGTTCATGAATAATAACTTGTATAGGTAACTTGCATGATCTCATAACAATTTGCATAGGTTCATGATAACAACTTGCATAGATTCATATTAACGACTTGCATAGATTCATGAATTCATCACACAATAACTTACATAATTTCACGATCAACAATAACAATAAACATTCATAATTTCATGATCCACAACAACAAAAAACTTGCATAACTACAAACAACATATGCCTAAATCATAGTCTACCACGATTCACTTTTATTTATTTAAACCCAAAAGTGACTAGAACTCACAGAAAAAGGGGTCTTGAGTTCTGGGATCTGAATTCTGTAATTGATTAGCGTTCCCTTGTTGTAGAAAATTTCATTTTTGTAGTTTTAGGCTTGATTTGAATTGAATTGTTGTCTTTAATTTGCTTCTAGTTGGTGGCGGCTACTCTAGGGTTTGGAGTGACAACATGACGGTCATTGATCTAATTTTGATTGGATTTTAGGGTTTGAGTCTACATGTCTTTTTATAGAGTTTAGGATTAGTTTAGGCCGTCCGATCAACCCCGAATTAATCCCAGCCAATCAGAGCAGATCAGAAACCCTAATGAGTCAGCATAGTGTAACGACCCGTATTCTACACATCATAGGATTGTAGAATATTTATTTCTTTCCCCTGTGAAGTTGTATGGTCATGTAACTTTGGGAAACATCCATTAGAGTCATTTTCCATGTTCATGATTTTTGTCGATTTTTAAATGACCATTTTGCCCCTAATTGGTACTGTTTTGGCCATAACTTTTGACTGGAAAGGAATTTTGACCTGAAACCACCTCCATTAGATTCGTTTGATGGTTTACCTTTCCGTAGAGTGGTCATAATAGCCAAACGGACTTACCGTTTCGGAGATATGGCTGAAATAAGGGTTGGAGGGTGAAAAACTGCTTAACCGGGCCAAATCGGGTGATTAGTGAGTAGGCCCATAACCCATTTCGGGATTAGGGTTATGGGGAGGCTGAAATGAGATAGAGGATCATTCCATTTCAGTTTTCTAGCCTCCACTTATCACCAAGGAACCCTAAAAATGGCCTCCAACCTCTAAATCACCTCCAAATCATCTTTTGGTCAAGGATTAAGCTTAGCAACATCTAATCAAGGGAGATCTACACCAAAACAACATTGGAGCTGCTGTTTAGCATTGGGATTCGCATCAAATCTGATATTTGTTTCAGATCTTAGTTTATTTTGTGGCTAAGGTGAGTGATTTGAATAGTTTTGCACTAATTATGGCTAATTAGGGATGATTAGTGTTAATTAGCAAATTTAAACATGATAAAATTCTGGAAAAATGTTTATAAAATTCGGAATGATGTTTTAGGCCTCTGATATGAATTTGGGTTAATTTGGTTAAGTTTTGCTAATCCTATCATTAGTTTCACCTAAACATGCTTAAGGGGAAATATGGGGTTTTGGGTATGTTTGATCCATTTTTACCTTTCATGTTGATGTTCTAATGTTTGTGGTTGATTATGCATGTTGCTATGACTGTATGAAACGCTTTGTGACTGATTAGAATAGTTGGAATAGTCGAAAACGCCGTCGAGAGGCGTAAACAACTCGCTGGACAAGGTGCAGGGATTCGGATCGCATAAGGGATTGAGGGTCGATCGGATCGCCCTATGGGATCGTGGGTCATCACCACGAGCCGAGTCGTCTTCTCCGAACCGAACCATCTGTGCAAGGCCCACGAGCACCAACCGCGAACTTCTACCCGATCCGATCCACTTGAGCTTCGCGTCACGATCCAACTAAAGGAAAGCAGCATCCACGAACCGATGCACTACGAGACGCCGATTCGAATCAGGGGGAGCCACGAGCTGGAGGAGCGCGATCCGACCCGTGTGGGGTATTCCGATCCGAACCGAGGAGAGGAGCACGATCCGAAGCAGAGAGAAAGAGGACTACGATACGATCCGAACTGTGGCAATCTGGAGACCCGACCCGATCCGCCAGGGGTGACGGCGATGCGACCCGATCCAGTAGAAGGAGCATTCTGATCCAAACCGAACCGATGAAGACTGATAACCCGAGATGCAAAGGTAGTCCAAATGAAGGGTATTGACTCAGGATCTAGATAGGAACCAATGAGTGGACTTCATGAGTTGGACTTTGCTGCGGGACGTGTGCTAAGGAGTTGTCGACGTTCATAACTTCGATTCACCACTAAAAATGAAGGACGGCTACTTATCAGTGCAGTAGGGTCATTATGACCTGAGGGGCAAGGTGATGGTAGCAAGACTACGTTATCAGTGCAGTAGGGTCATTATGACCTGAGGGGCAAGGTGATGCGTAGTAAGACTATGAGCCAGCGCAGATGGGGTGAACAACTCCATGGGGCAAGTGGACATAGTAAGGATTGGTAAGGCTATGAGCCAGCGCAGATGGGGTGAATAACTCCATGGGGCAAGTGGACATAGCGAGGAATTAGTGGCTACGTTATCAGTGCAGTGAAGCCACTTATGGCTTCATGGGGCAGAGTGATCGTAGCAAGGTATGTTGGGTGGTCGAAGTGGTGAATATCGTATGCTTTACGCACTGAGTGAGAGATGTGAGGATGGATGCTATGTTTGATTGTTTGCCATCCCTATGACATGCACACCTCCCCCACCTCCGTATCTTTACACTGTTTGATATGGTACCTTAGAGTGTTGTACAGTATGTAGTGCTAACTCTTTGGTTGCAGGTCTAGGTTCAGGTATGTTATAGTCTACCTGTTATTGTTCACTTTAGATGCTTATCGCTCATACCAGGCTTTATGTCTGACCCAGAGTTTTATGTCTCCTCTTATTACTCTCGGTGCTCACACGAGCAGACTAGAGACAGGTTAGCAGGTGATGCGCGAGTAGCTGATTCGGAGGCGGGCAGGAGGCTTCCACGTATGATATATATATACACATTCTCCCTGTGTAGTTGGTGGTCGCTACTTGGGCATTAGTAGTGTACCTCCTTTATCTTACTTTTCCTTTGAGACAGTTTGAAAAGTTGTAATAAGCTGTATTTTGGATTTCCGCTGCTATGATGCTTAGTTTTGATTTTCAGCTTATGCACTGTCTCTCCTATTTTATGCCAAGTATGTTATTATTATATTTTATTCTATGCGCTGTGAGACATTCTACAGGTTCTTTGTATGTTCATTTCCTTCTTCCTTTTTTCCTTCTGACGACCCGTTCCGTGCTAACTGGACGTGTGTACAACGCACTTTTGGAGTAAATGTCGGTTGGTGCGGGGCGGGCCGTCACACTTGGTATCAGAGCTCTAGGTTGCGTAGTTAACCTAGGGAAAGACACTAGGGAGAGATAGTACGTATATGAGAACGCGTATTTGTAATTACTTTGGTTTTCAAAGCTATATATATACTATTAGTAGTATAAAGATGAAGCCGCACTGCACTAGCACCACTATGGGGTCGTTAATCGTTTCCCTTTTTCAGATTGACGATGAGCCGAGACACGAGGGGTGCTGGTAGAGGGACCAACCAAGGGAATGCCGCTGACATGAGGGCAATGTTTACTAACCTCATGAGAGAAATGCTTAGAGAAGTGCAAGGGGCAGTTCCCAATCCCGGAGTTGGTGTTGGCCCAGTAGTGCAGGCGCCTAGGGTCGATTTCGCCAAGTTGTGCAAGGATTACACTAACCTTGGTGGAAAGCCGTTCCACGGAACGGAGTCGGCCACTGATGTTCAAGATTGGATGGATAGCTGTGATCGTATCTTTGATGACTTGGGTCTTGAGGATGCGATGAAGAGAAGGCTAGCGTCTCGTCAGCTGCAAGGGCGAGCGATGAATTGGTGGAATGCCATTAGAACAGCTACTCCAGAGGACCAGGTTACTTGGGTCCAGTTCAAGGCTCGCTTTAGCGAGAAGTTTATTCCAGCTGCCCAGATGTCAGTGCTGTTCAAGAAGTTCTTGGAACTCAAGCAGAACGGAAGGGCAGTTTCTGATTATATTGCTGAGTTCGACACTTTGTCGAAGTATGGACTATCTCTTATCGATACTCCTGAGAAGAAGAATGAGAAGTTCATTACCGGTTTAGATGGATACTTGGGGGAAAGGCTTATCAACCACATCGATGAGACTTTTGAATCGATTGTGGGGAAAGCTTTGAGATCGGAGAGTCTTTACCCTAAGTCAAAGACTGAGGCTGCATCTGCAGAAGGGCCAAAGCCGCAAGCAGGCGGTGGAGGCAAGAATAGCTCTCAGAATAAGAGGAAGCAGGACCAATCTAAAGGTGGCCAGAAAAAGAGCAAGAAGGATGTTGAGTGCTTCAGCTGTGGAAAGAAGGGCCATTATGCTAAAGAATGTCGGGCCAAGCCAGCGGAAAGGAAGTGCTACAACTGTGGTCAAGTGGGACATCAGAAGGATAAGTGTCCGCAACCTCTTAAGGAGAAGCAGATTGTGAAAGCATATGTTCTTGATGATGTTCCTTCTTCGTCGAATGCCCCAACTGCGGCGGAGAAAGGAAAGAATGTTGTTATTCAAGGTATGCTTTCTATTTATGATATGCCAGTTCGAGTTTTGTTTGATACTGGGGCTTCCCGTTCCTTCATATCTAGTGACTTGGTAGATAGGTTGGGACTGGAACCCGAGATAGTCGATAGACCATTGGTTGTGACGAACCCAATTGGTGGTTCGACCAACCTTAGTATGATTTGCAGGAATTTGGTCTTATCGAGTCATGGATGTATGTTTGAATGTGATTGCTTTGTTTTGGGCTTTACTGGGTATGGCATTATATTGGGAGTCGATTGGCTCCAAAGATACGGGGTGGTGGTAGACTGTGAGGGCTTTTTGGTGACTGTAAGGGCGGATGATGGGCGGAGGGTAGTGTTTGGTAGTCTACCTAGTGATGGGGTTATGGCTAGTTTTGTAAATTCCCTCGACATCCCGCAGGATGAGTTGTCAGATGTGTCAGTGGTTGGCCAGTATCCGGACGTCTTCGAGGAGGTGACCGGGCTCCCACCACGCCGAGAGATTGATTTCCGTATTGATTTAGTGAAAGATGCCAGACCTATAGTGATGCCACTTCGTCGTATGGCACCAAGGGAGCAGCGAGAGCTCGGGGTGCAAGTCAGCAATCTTTTGAAGAAGGGGTTTATTAGAAGGAGTGTCTCCGAGTGGGGAGCACCAGTTGTGTTTGCCACTAAGGCAGATGGTTCCCTTCGTTTGTGTGTGGACTATCGCGAGTTGAATAAGGTGACGAGGAAGAATAAGTATCCTCTACCGCGGATAGATGATTTGTTTGATCAGCTGGAAGGAGCAAGAGTGTTCTCCCAGTTGGACCTCGCGACAGGATTTCATCAGCTTCGAGTAGCAGATGAGAGTGTTCCGAAAACGGCATTTAGGACGCCGTCTGGATTTTATGAGTGGTTGGTCATGCCGTTTGGGTTGACAAATGCACCAGCCTACTTTGTGGATCTTATGAATCGAGTATTCAGAGATCAGTTGAATAAGTTTGTTCTTGTGTTCGTGGATGATATCCCTGTTTATTGAAGGACAGAGGAGGAACACAAGGGACACTTGAGGATAGTGATGGAGGTGTTGAGGAAACACCAATTGAAAGCGAAATTCTCAAAGTGTCATTTTTGGAGAAGGGAAGTAAGATTCTTGGGTCATGTTGTTTCAGAGAGTGGTATTGCCGTAGACCATGCGAAGGTGGCTACGGTACAGGATTGGCCTACGCCCAAGAATGCAACAGATGTGAGAAGTTTCTTGGGATTAGCTGGATATTATCGTAAGTTTATCCAGGAATTCTCCAAGATAGCAACACCGTTGACTCAGTTGACTAAGAAGAATCAGTCCTTCGTCTGGGACGGAGTGTGTGAGGATGCCTTCAAGAGTCTAAAGGAGAAGTTGACGCGTGCGCCAGTGTTAGTCATTCCTAAAGGGAATGAAGAGATGACGGTATACACGGATGCTTGTGGTACCGGACTGAGTGCAGTATTGATGCAAGAAGGTAGGGTTGTAGCTTATGCTAGCCGACAGCTAAAGCCGCATGAGAAGAAGTATCCTACCCATGATTTGGAATTGGCAGCGATTGTATTTGCGTTGAATATGTGGAGACACTATCTCTTGGGAGAACGATTTGAGTTGTTTACCGACCATAAATCGTTAAAGTATCTCTTCTCTCAGAAAGATCTGAATCTCCGTCAGCAGAGATGGTTAGAGTTCTTGGCTTCGTATGATTTTGATATCGCATACACACCTGGGAAAGGTAATGCGGTAGCCGATGCCTTGAGTAGGAGACATGCCAGCTTAGGGGCAATGTTTCTTGAGTGGAAGCAACTGGAGTATATCGCGGGGTTTGATTTCAGACCAAAGTGCGAATTGGATCCAGTTATGCTAGCTAGTTTGACGATCAGACCCACTTTGATAGAGCAGATTGGTTCTAGTCAGAGGGACGATCCTAATCTATTAGAAATCATCTCCAAGTTAGAGATGGGTATTGATGAGGAGATGAATGTATATGGGCTTGATCGAGATGGATGGCTTCGAAAGAATGGAAGGCTAGTTGTGCCCAACGTGAATGGTTTGAGGGATGAAGTGCTTAGAGAATGTCATCACTCAAAACTGACTATACATCCCGGTGGTAATAAGATGTATCGAGACATGAGACTGACTTACTACTGGGAAGGGATGAAAAGAGACGTTGGGAAGTTTATATCCAAATGCATGAATTGCCAGCTAGTTAAAGCCGAGCAAAAGAAGCCTAGTGGGTTGTTGCAACCATTAGAAATTCCCGAATGGAAATGGGAGCAAGTCTCGATGGATTTCATCGATGGTTTACCAAGGACTAGATCGGGATATGATAGCATTTGGGTAATTGTGGATCGATTGACTAAGAGCGCAAGATTTATACCAGTCAAATCAACCAGGACGGCAGCCAAGTTGGAAGAATTGTATATGAAGTGGGTAGTGAGATTTCATGGAGTACCCAAAAGCATTGTGAGTGACCGAGACTCGTTGTTCACTAGTGGGTTTTGGAAGAGCTTACAGGAGGCTCTAGGGTCAGGATTACATCTCAGTACCGCATATCATCCTCAGACCGACGGTCAGACAGAGAGGGTGAATCGTATATTGGAAGATCTCTTGAGAGCTTGTATATTGGATTTTGGTGGATCATGGGATGACTATTTGCATCTAGTAGAGTTTGCATATAATAATAGCTACCAATCCAGTATCGGTATGGCTCCATATGAAGCTTTGTACGGAAGACCATGCAACTCACCATCATGTTGGATAGAGACTGGCGAGAAGTTTGTGCTTGGACCAGATGTGGTGAGAGAAACGTCGGATAAGATTAAGATCATTCAGCAACGAATGAAAGCTGCCCAAGATAGGCAGAAGAGTTATGCTGATAAGAGGAGAAGAGACTTGAAATTCTCCGTTGGTGACTTGGTGTTTGTCAAAATCTCTCCGTTGAAGAGCGTGATACGATTTGGCAGGAGAGGCAAGTTGGCACCAAGATTTGTTGGCCCATTCCCTGTTCTTGAACTAGTCGGGAATTTGGCGTATAGAGTTGGCTTACCAGAGAAAATGGCGGGAGTTCACGATGTATTTCATGTTTCCCAACTAAGGAAGTTCGTTCACGACTCAAATGTGACTATTTCACCTGATCAGTTAGAGGACTTCGAAGTAGAACCCGAGGCGGTTGGGAATCGCAAGCTGATTCGTATTGTGGGGCACGATACGAAGCAACTTCGAAGGAAGGCGGTGAGGCTAGTCAAGGTTCAGTGGGGCGAGGACGAGAATGATTGTACTTGGGAGACAGAGGAGTGCATTGGGAAGGCATATCCAGAACTCTTTGCCTGGTAAGATTTATTTTGCGATTTAGTTATTCCGCATGCTAAGATAGACTTGTTTTACTTGTTTTGCATGTTTGATGGTTGTTTTATGGTTGATAGGCATGCGGGACCTTTGTGTGTGTTTGGATTAGGGAATTTCGGGGCGAAATTTCTTAAGGGGGGGAGAATGTAACGACCCGTATTCTATACATCATGGGATTGTAGAATATTTATTTCTTTCCCCTGTGAAGTTGTATGGTCATGTAACTTTGGGAAACATCCATTAGAGTCATTTTCCATGTTCATGATTTTTGTCGATTTTTAAATGACCATTTTGCCCCTAGTTGGTACTGTTTTGGCCATAACTTTTGATTGGAAATGAATTTTGACCTGAAACCACTTCCATTAGATTCGTTTGATGGTTTACCTTTCCGTAGAGTGGTCATAATAGCCAAACAGACTTACCGTTTGGGAGATATGGCTGAAATAAGGTTTGGAGGGTGAAAAATTGCTTAACCGGGCCATATTGGGTGATTAGTGAGTAGGCCCATAACCCATTTCGGGATTAGGGTTATGGGGAGGCTGAAATGAGATAGAGGATCATTCCATTTCAGTTTTCTAGCCTCCACTTATCACCAAGGAACCCTAAAAATGGCCTCCAACCTCTAAATCACCTCCAAATCATCTTTTGGTCAAGGATTAAGCTTAGCAACATCTAATCAAGGGAGATCTACACCAAAACAACGTTGGAGATGCTGTTTAGCATTGGTATTCGCATCAAATCAGAGATTTGTTTCAGATCTTAGTTTATTTTGTGGCTAAGGTGAGTGATTTGCATAGTTTTGCACTAATTATGGCTAATTAGGGATGATTAGTGTTCATTAGCGAATTTAAACATAATAAAATTCTGGAAAAATGTTTATAAAATTCGGAATGATGTTTTAGGCCTCTGATATGAATTTGGGTTAATTTGGTTAAGTTTTGCTAATCCTATCATTAGTTTCACCTAAACATGCTTAAGGGGAAATATGGGGTTTTGGGTATGTTTGATCCATTTTTACCTATCATGTTGATGTTCTGATGTTTGTGGCTGATTATGCATGTTGCTATGACTGTATGAAATGCTTTGTGACTGATTAGAATAGTTGGAATGGTCGAAAACGCCGTCGAGAGGCATAAACAACTCGCTGGACAAGGTGCAGGGATTCAGATCGCATAGTGGATTGAGGGTCGATCGGATCGCCCTATGGGATCGTGGGTCATCACCATGAGCTGAGTCGTCTCCTCCGAACCGAACCATCTGCGCAAGGCCCACGAGCACCAACCGCGAACTGCTACCCGATCCGATCCACTTAAGCTTCGCGTCACGATCCGACTAAAAGAAAGCAGCATCCACGAACCGATGCACTACGAGACGCCGATTCGAACCAGGGGGAGCCACGAGCTGGAGGAGCGCGATCCGACCCGTGTGGGGTATTCCGATCCGAACCGAGGAGAGGAGCACGATCCGAAGCAAAGAGAAAGAGGACTACGATACGATCCGAACTGTGGCAATCTGGAGACCCGACCCGATCCGCCAGGGGTGACGGCGATGCAACCCGATCCAGTAGAAGGAGCATTCTGATCCAAACCGAACCGATGAAGACTGATAACCCGAGATGCAAAGGTAGTCCAAATGAAGGGTATTGACTCAAGATCCAGATAGGAACCAATGAGTGGACTTCATGAGTTGGACTTTGCTGCGGGACGTGTGCTAAGGAGTTGTCGACGTTCATAACTTCGATTCACCACTAAAAATGAAGGATGGCTACTTATCAGTGCAGTAGGGTCATTATGACCTAAGGGGCAAGGTGATGGTAGCAAGACTACGTTATCAGTGCAGTAGGGTCATTATGACCTGAGGGGCAAGGTGATGCGTAGTAAGACTATGAGCCAGCGCAGATGGGGTGAACAACTCCATGGGGCAAGTGGACATAGTAAGGATTGGTAAGGCTATGAGCCAGCGCAGATGGGGTGAATAACTCCATGGGGCAAGTGGACATAGCGAGGAATTAGTGGCTACGTTATCAGTGCAGTGAAGCCACTTATGGCTTCATGGGGCAGAGTGATCGTAGCAAGGTATGTTGGGTGATCGAAGTGGTGAATATCGTATGCTTTACGCACTGAGTGAGAGATGTGAGGATGGATGCTATGTTTGATTGTTTGCCATCCCTATGACATGCACACCTCCCCCACCTCCGTATCTTTACACTGTTTGATATGGTACCTTAGAGTGTTGTACAGTATGTAGTGCTAACTCTTTGGTTGCAGGTCTAGGTTCAGGTATGTTATAGTCTACCTGTTATTGTTCACTTTAGATGCTTATCGCTCATACCAGGCTTTATGTCTGACCCAGAGTTTTATGTCTCCTCTTATTACTCTAGGTGCTCACACGAGCAGACTAGAGACATGTTAGCAGGTGATGCGCGAGTAGCTGATTCGGAGGCGGGCAGGAGGCTTCCACGTATGATATATATATATACACATTCTCCCTGTGTAGTTGGTGGTCGCTACTTGGGCATTAGTAGTGTACCTCCTTTATCTTACTTTTGCTTTGAGACAGTTTGAAAAGTTGTAATAAGCTGTATTTTGGATTTCCGCTGCTATGATGCTTAGTTTTGGTTTTCAGCTTATGCATTGTCTCTCCTGTTTTATGTCAAGTATGTTATTATTATATTTTATTCTATGCGCTGTGAGACATTCTACAGGTTCTTTGTATGTTCATTTCCTTCTTCCTTTTTCCTTCTGACGACCCGTTCCGTGCTAACTGGACATGTGTACAGCGCACTTTTGGAGTAAATGTCGGTTGGTGCGGGGCGGGCCGTCACACATACAGTCATATACAGGTCATCACTCAAATTTGCCCAAGGTGGGGGGGGGGGGGGGGGTGGGGGGGCAGGTCGACCCCCAGGTCGACCCTATGGTCGACCTGGTTAGGGTAGGTCGACCCTATGGTCGACCTGGCCCTAGCGGGAATTTTCCTGCCTAGCCCATCTGACTCTGAATTTTGAATTTTCAAAATCTATTTTGAATTTTCTGGAACTTCCGATGGCCATAACTTCTTCATACGAAGTCCAATTCACGCAAACTCGTACTCATCTCAACCAGAATTCCGAGACGAACACAATGGCGCAACCCGTTTCCCTTAATTCTCACGTCTGATATTAGTTATTCTTTAATTGGTGAACATTAACATTGAAATTTACGGGGTGTTACATTCTCCCCTCCTTAAAGGATTTCGCCCCCGAAATCTTCAAGTTAAGGAGAATGCATATCCTAACATCCAAACAACCATCTACTCAACCATCAAACACAGGCATCCATTGTCCTTATAAAATTCTTAATGCTGTATGAACATATGCAAGAGATGTGTGTATATGTTCTCTATCTAATGCAAAATTAGGCGATCTACTGATTCAGTCGATCTCCTTAATGCAAATCATGATAGTGTCATGCATCCATTATGTATGCGAAGGCATCCTAACGTTACATGTTATTTCTACATATATGCACAACCATTCATCAAAATGCAGCATCCATATGATAACACAACCATTGTTCATCCATTAACCTAAATATGCACACATTTATAAGCAATATGAAAGTGATTTGAGCCGATCTAGTGCCTAATATGTGTGTAAATGCATCCACGAGCAACCACTAGCAAACACTTGCATCCACTTGCAACCATCAAACATAACATGTCCCAAGCACATGTTTACATCCATGGATTTCCTATCTAAAGGTCGAAGATCCGGTCGATGGGATATAAACAAATGATATAACTAAAACAAAAGCTCTATTCCCATTTGACATCAGTTAAGAGAATAGTTCCCTAAGTCTCAGCCCCGAAGACCGAAATCTACATCAGACTGACACCCAAAGAATTACCCCTATTAAACAATGTCAAAATTGGAGATCTACTTCATGCATCGAGTAGAAACTCCTATCCCTCAGAAATATCCAGATACTTACAGACTACTGGTACAGATCAGATTACCGAATGATTCTCAGGAAGCTAAACATAACAGACCCTTGCGGGTCACAAGAAATTTTGGGGCTCTTCCCATGAAAAGTTATAAACTTAACGACCCTCCTCTCAAAATCTTGAACGACCCTCTACTTAGAAAGCTGGTCCATTTAGAACCAACCTATAGCCCATAAACTTGAGCACACCAATATCACATTCAAATTTTTGACGCTTAACACAGATAATTTCAACCCCTTAAAAATCACCAATAAATGAGCCAAACCACCAAAGGGGTTTGAAACAACTACGGGATCAGAAACAAGACTAGTATTAAAGTGCAGAGTCTCAATTACAAAGCCAAAATGCCAGAATCCAAAAGATTCCTTACTTCATAAGGAAATTAAACCTTTTACATAAATTTTTCCTATCTCTATCCTATCCATCTGCCACGAGAGCATTCGCCTGCCCTCCAAAAGTCCCTTGCGATCCCTGTGCCTTTGGGCATTCCTTGGAGAAGTGTCTGACCTCTCCACACTTAAAGCAATTGAACTTCCTCCTTTTACATTCTTTGACTAGGTGGCCTTCTTTCCCACAATAGTGACATTTCCTCTTATCCTTTCCCTTGTCATCCCTCTCGCCTTTCTTCTGCCGTTGTTGTTGTTGTCCTTTCTTGGGTCCCGCCCTCTCATTTTTAAATGTCCATTCAACTTTTTCCTCTTTCTTTGCTCCTTTGTCCTCTTCATGCATTAGGGCCATATCCACCAGCTTTTCAAAAGTGGCCCCCATAAGAACGTGGGTCATAGCCAATCCGTGTAGCGGCTCATTCAAGCCTTTAACAAATCTCAGAGCCTTCTTCTCAGCTGTGTTCACCAAGTCTAAGCCAAACCTCGCCAACTGATTGAACTTGTTGACGTACTCTTTTACTGACATATCCCCCTGCTTCAATGCCAAGAACCTTTCCATGTTTAGATTTTCTTCTGCTCGTGAGAGAAATTTCGCCTCAAACCTACGCCTGAAATCTGGCCATGTATCAACTAGTCGCTCTCCATTAGTAACCTCCCACCAAAACGAGGCCTCATCCTTCATTAACCAGGCAGCTAACTGGACCTTTCTTCCATCTTCTACCTAAAAGATTTCAAAAAATTCTTCCACCTCTTTTAGCCAATTTCGAGCTTCAACAAACGCGTCCGACCCGTGAAAAGGTTTCCCGCCCATTGAGCGAAAGTCCTTGCATATTTTTGCAAAAGTATCAACATGAGGAGGGGGAGGAGGAACATTTGCTGGACCTACGGCTGTGGCCCAAGCTTCCAAATACCTCATAAACCATCCTGGTATCGGTACACCCTCTGGAAGATTAAGATCCTCAGACATGCTAAAAAGAAAAAGGGAGAGATTTTAGAAAAAGGACTGAAAGATACTACATATGGCTTTTCGAGGAATGTTTTTCAAAACAGGCTTTCCTTTTTTGAAAATACTTTTTTTTTTTAAATCTTTTTGAAAAATATTTTCAAAACTTTTATCTAATCTGGTAACCTTCATCTCTGATACCAAGTGTAACACCCCACCTCCATTAAGGTCACTCACAGAGGGAATGCCTTAACTTCAGTGGAGCGCAGACACAAAATATTACAAGACAGATATAAAATTTTTGCAGTGGAAAATAAACAACTTTATCAAATCACCAAAATACTTTGTTACATAATACCATGAGTCATAAACCATTAAAACACTTTTGTCTTACATCATCAGATTACATAGGTATTTAAAAGAAAAACATCATTCCCCATATTAAAGAGCAAGCCATATAAGAGATAGAGACTCAAGCCATACTTCAGAAGTAGCTCCTAGAAGATGATATCCAAATCCTGACAAAACCTGGGTGTTTCCTCCCTGAGAACCCGAGGGGGGGACGGAAGAAAAGAGGCGAAACAAACTAGGTCAGACATACGTATGGTGAGTCCAGTAACTTTTAGCCAGTAAATAAATAAAGGTAAACATGACAGGCATACAAAGTGGATAAGAGGATTCATGGTACAGATGACAGGTATGCCAGGACAAATAAGGTAAGGTGTATGCATGCTTCACTACTAACTACTTTGCACTATTACTAGTCAAAACAAGATGGGATGACACCTTCTACCAATGATAACGATGGTGGTAGTTTCGTGTATTCCTAGCTGCTGTCATAGGTGCCGGCTGCTCCTATCTCAACTAGTCGTACCCACTACCCTCCTACTATAAATTGGTTGACTTAGGGCATACATCCGGGTATACCCTAACTACTACCCTAATTGATCGGCTCCCTACTCTGCAAATACCCTGTGCTGGCCCCACAACTAGGGGGTATCACTTCCCTAAAGTGGAAACCTATGGTGTGCACAGTTATACCTATTGGTGTCACGGTCGTCTTGTCCCCCTCTGCCCGGCCCATGCACGCACATGTACCCGGTCGGTTTGCGCCACCCACACCATCCGTCTCGTTTTGGATCTCTTACAATCAATCAGTAGGCGTGCCCCTTCCCTGCCTAGTACGGAGTTCTTTACTTTGATACCCCTTCGGGTTACTGACTGAAATGGGTCCCACACAACATGATACAAGTTCTCCCCTATGTCTTGTATCCCGACTAGGTTTTCAACTGACTATGTATACCCTAAGGTGTCTTTAATTACATAGCCCTCAATCAGTTATGTGTACCTATAGGTGTCTTTAATACATAACCCCTATTTTACCTATCGGTTATGCGTACCTATAGGTGTCTTTAATACATAACTCTGTCTATTCCCATTAGTTATGCGTACCCCTAAGGGTGTCTTTAATACATAACTTTACTATTTTTCCTCGGTTATGTATACCATTAGGCGTCTTTAATTACATAACCCTTTTTATCCGGTTAAGTTTTTGGGCCTATATGTATTAATATTACCCACCTACCCTTCAGTTGTACTTAACCCTCCTACTGATTTAATCCTATTTATTTAATGTTAAGTTTGTCGGCCTATATATATATATATATATATATATATATATATATATATATATATATATATTACCCACCTACCCATCAGTTGTACTTAACCCACCCACAATCCAATTCGTTTTACTTAACCCTAACTTATGTCTATCATCATACAGTCCATATGTATTAAGTTAGGTTAAATAGTCTTTAATCAGTATTAATTAATTATTGAGACACCTAATCGTATTTCACATGCCACCCAAGGCACCCACTTAACCCCTCATGTCCGACTACATGTTTATCTGGTTAAGTGTTTCTTAATTCATTAGGACCATAACCTTATAAAGACCTCCCACATTAGACTTGCATTTGTGGCAGCTGGATTTGCCGGGCAGGTCCGGGCAGTCTTGCACCACAAAAGAGCCTAACCCCATGTCTTTACAACTGTCACGCATTTAATTTATACCTAAGAGCTCCTACATTAGACTGGCATTTGTGGCAGCTGGATTTGCCGGGCGGGTCCGGGCAGTCTTACACCACAAAAGAGCCTAACCTCGTGCCTTAGACGATTAATTACACAAGAATAATTATACCCCAAGTTGAATTAATCTCCTTATTCAAATTATCAATTAATTCCAAATTTAACTATGGCCATAATTGACTCAATTATGTCCATTTATTTATGGTATGTAAAATCATACCAATTTCATCACAAATTTATTTTATGCCATTTAAGGCATTTATGCCAATTCTCAATATTAAATCTTCAGACTTCAATTGCTTAAACATTCCTTTTTTGATTAATTAAGTTAATTAATTAATCCTTTCCTTTTTATAGGTGTTAATACCTATCTTATTAACAATTTGAATTTCCTATCCATAAATGGTCATATTCAAATTATACCATTTTTACCCAATTTTACCCATGTCATAATAGGTAATTATTTATATGTTTCCCTACTAGAATCATGTGTCCAATTTACATGATCACTATGCCTATTACAAATCCCCCCTTTTCCCCGTTTCTTAACTAGCGTAACCGTTTGCGTTTTTGGTGTCATCGAGGCTACAAGGTAGCCTCGCCATAACAATAAAATAAAGGGAATGAAAAGGTGATCGTTTCAGTACAATTTTGGCATAAGCATGACAACTAGGGAAAATGACATGATAACTTCACATATAATTATGATTCACCACATAATTAACAACTTGCATAGATTCATGATTTTGTAACATAACAACTTGCATAAGTTCATGAATTAACAACATAAATAACACTAACATAGGTTCATGATTCACAACATAACAACTTGCATAGGTTCATGAATTAACAACATAATTAACAACTCACATAGATTCATGTTTTACAGCATGTTTAACAACTTGCATAACACAACAACTTGCATAGTTTCATGAATAATAACTTGCATAGGTTCATGAATAATAACTTGTATAGGTGACTTGCATGCTCTCATAACAATTTGCATAGGTTTATGATAACAACTTGCATAGATTCATAATAATGACTTGCATAGATTCATGAATTCATCACACAATAACTTACATAATTTCATGATCAACAATAACAATAAACTTGCATAATTTCATGATCCACAACAACAACAAACTTGCATAACTACAAGAAACATATGCCCAAATCATAGTCTACCACGATTCACTTTTATTTATTTAAACCTAAAAGTGACTAGAACTCACCGAAAAAGGGGTCTTGAGTTCTGGGATCTAAATTCTGTAATTGATTACCATTCCCTTGTTGTAGACAATTTCGTTGTTGTAGTTTTAGGCTTGATTTGAATTGAATTGTTGTCTTTAATTTGCTTCTAGTTGGTGGCGGCTACTCTAGGGTTTGGAGTGACAACATGACGGCCATTGATCTAATTTTGATTTGATTTTAGGGTTTGAGTCTACATGTCTTTTTATAGAATTTAGGATTAGTTTAGGCCGTCCGATCAACCCAGAATTAATCCTAGCCAATCAGAGCAGATCAGAAACCCTAATGAGTCAGCATACAGTCATAAATAGGTCATCACTCAAATTTGCCCGGGGGGTGGGTGGGGCAGGTCGACCCCTAGGTCGACCCTATGGTAGACCTGGTTAGGGTGGGTTGACCCTATGGTCGACCTGGCCCTGGCAAGAATTTTCCCGCCTAGCCCTTCTGACTCTGAATTTTGAATTTTCGAAATCTGTTTTGAATTTTCTGAAACTTCCAATGGCCATAACTTCTTCATACGAAGTCCAATTCACGCAAACTCGGACTCTATCTCAACCAGAATTCCGAGACAAACACAATTGCGCAACCCGTTTCCCTTAATTCTCACGTTTAAGAATAGTTATTCTTTAATTTGTGAGCATTAACATTGAAATTTATGGGGTGTTACATATATTATCAAACATGAACTTGTATTGGATAAGAGGAAAGCAAATATATTGCACTAGTGGAATGTAAGAAATGACCGGAGATGCTGTTTTAGTGGTGATAACATCACTACCGGAAGCAGCATTAGGTCACCAGTTCTTTGGTGTATTATATCATAAGATCCATTAATTAACACGCAGATCAAACCTTTACACCAGGTCCGTACTCTCCTATTCCTAGTAGGTCCTGCACAATATCACCATTTTCAATTAAATAGTTAAACATCAACCCAAATATATTTTATACAAAGGTTACACATGAATCAAATTATAAAGATTTTCAATACTCAAAACCATTTAATGAAATATAAGATGCTACACCTAAAAATGCAACCAAACAACCATTTTGTAATCACAATTGAAATGCACATTCATATCCAACACTATAATAACAAACCTATTAGTCCAAACCACCTTCTCAATCAAAAAATGCAAGAAAATTATTATACCAAACAATTAAGTTAATAAGAAAAATGATAAATATAAATAGCACGTGATTGAAATATGAGGGTCAACTAACTTAATTACATAAATGTATGTGTAGGACAATATAAAAGCAGGTACAAACTTGGTTAAACTAAACATGTCAACAATATATATATATATATATATATATATATATATATATATATATATAATCACTGTAACAACATGGAAAATCCGAAATAATTTAAAATTTTTATTTTGGCTATTTCAGTGAATTTTCAATAGTTAAAATAATTTACTTTAAATAATAAAGATTAAAATATTATTTTAATCGAAGTTAGAGCAAATATGTTCATTTTGATTTCTAAAGGAATTAGAAATAGTACGGTAGTTTAAAAAGTCAACCGGTACTTTGACCGAATTTACTGGATTCAAAATTAAACGGATTTTAGTGAAACTAAAAATATCTAAATCTGTTTGAAAATATCTTTCCAATGAATCCAAAAAATAAATATTTTATTGCAGGAATCAAAAGTTATGGTCAGTTGAATATTCGGAATGGTCGCTATAGTATAATTTATAGCCGTATAAAAGGCCATTTTTCAAACGACCTCCATTTTCGACGAAACCACTTTTGTTAAATCCGTAATGTCAAATTATTGTTAAGTTTAATTTTCCAGAATTTTTGGAATTAATATGTGAGCGTGGCAAATGAAAATGTGTTTTGTCAATTTAAGTCAAATCTGATCGACTTGAAAATGGTCATTCTTCAAACAGTCCTAGAATTTGACGAAATTAATTTTGTTAGGACCATATCGTCAAGACAAAGCCGTAAATAATTTTTCTTGAATTTTCTAAGTTCGCATGTGGCCCCGATGAATTTATATATACGACCAAATTAATTTATTAAAGGATTTAAATATTAAATTAAAGATTTCAGGCCACAGACAGTCATTTGGGCTGACAAGACCTAGCCCATTGGATCCGGAACGGGGGGTATTGGGTGGGGTTAACTCTGATTGGACTGAAAATGGATTGGTTTGAAACTTTTGGTTTTATTTGTAAAATTAACATTAAATTAATATAAAAATACACCATCTTCTTCTTCCAAACCCTAATCTATTATTGTAGCCGCCACCACCATGGTATCCATGGCCGAAATTACACCTACCTTCCCCACTAAATTCTCTCAATCCTTCCCCCGAGACCCACTCCTCCTTTAAGCTCTTTTGTAGAGATTTCCATCCTCCTCAATCTCGTACAGTTGGATCATCACCAGGAGGCATGAATAACGAGGTACAGCGCCCCAAAATCGCGCCAAAACCACCGTTGCCGCCCCCCTTTTGCTCGATCGAACTTAGCCAAAGTGGGCCCCCTTGCGCGCCTCATTCTCCTCTCCGACGCTGTACCATTCGATCGTCAGACCACTGCTCCGTTCGATCGAGAAGTTTAACCCTAGAACTGAAGCAAATAGGGTTTAATGTCGGCTTTAACCTGTTAAAGAAGAAGAAGGGTATCAACTATATTTTATTTTAAAATTTTATTTTAAAATGTTAATTACACAAATTGAATCATAATTTATTCATTTGGACTCGAAATTTAACGATTTCAGATCCTATACAATCGTGAAACCGAGATCTACGCTGCTGTCCAGACTAGATCCAATTCTAAGTAGTTCAAATTTTAGCCAAATTTACATCACGACTGTGCGATTTCTATTTTTTTAAATAATTAATCAATTTAATTATCTTTCTCGCTATGTAATGATTGCATGTATATGACATAAATCTGCTATGTAATGAGATTGTGGATGATTTATCTATTTGTTGGTGATGTATAAACATAGATCTGTATGTGTTGAATAAAAATAAATCATTTTGTTATATTATTGACTTGGATTAGAATTTCCATTTCAATAAAAATAAATCATTTTGTTATATTATTGATTTGCATTAGAATTGCCATTTCAATAAAAATAATTCATTTTGTTATATTATTGATTTGGATTAGAATTGCCATTTCAATAAAAATAAATCATTTTTTTATATTATTGATTTGGATTAGAATTGCTATTTTAATAAAAATAAATCATTTTGTTATATTAGTGATTTGGATTAGAATTTCCATTTCAATAAAAATAAATCATTTTGTTATATTAGTGATTTGGATTAGAATTGCCATTTCAATAAAAATAAATCATTTTGTTATATTATTGATTGGATTAGAATTGCCATTTCAATAAAAATAAATCATTTTTTTATATTATTGATTTGGATTAGAATTGCCATTTCAATAAAAATAAATCATTTAGTTATATTATTGATTAGGATTAGAATTGCCATTTCAATAAAAATATATCATTTTGGAAAATATTATTGTATTGAAATAGAGTCGTCAATACAATGGAAAATATATCATTTTTGAAATATATAATTGTGTTGATAACAAGTTGTTCTTTTATTTGCATTCTTTGATGCAAATATACATTGAAATAAAAAGTTATTCTTTTATTTGCATTTTTTGATGCAAATAAACATTGTAATAAAAAGTTATTCTTTTATTTGCATTTTTTGATGCAAATAAACATTGAAATTAAAAGTTATTCTTTTATTTGCATTCTTTAATGCAAATATATATTGAAATAAAAGGTTATTCTATTATTTGCATTCTTTGATGCAAATATACATTGAAATAAAAAGTTGTTCTTCTATTTGCATTCTTTGATGCAAATATACATTGTAATAAAAAGTTATACCATTATTTGCATCTTTTGATACAGATAAAATGTTGAAATTGGAAGTTGAATTTTTATTTGCATTTCTTGATGCAAATAAAACATAGTTTTAAAAAAAGGTTATATTTTTATTTGTAATTTAGATACAAATTAAAAAAATGATTTGAAAAGTTACATTTTTGTTTGCAATTTTAGATGCAAACAAAACATTAGAATTAAAGTTACATTTTTGTTTGCAATTTCAGATGCAAACAAATCATTAGAATTAAAGTTGCATTTTTTTTGCAATTTAAGATACAAAAAAAAACACTAGAATTAAAGTTGCATTTTTTTTGCAATTTCAGATGCAAACAAAACAAGTTGCATTTTTGTTTGCAATTTCAGATGCAAACAAAACATTAGAATTAAAGTTGCATTTTTGTTTGCAATTTCAGATGCAAACAAAACATTAGAATTGAAGTTTCATTTTTGTTTGCAATTTTAGATGCAAACAAAACATTAGAATTAAAGTTGCATTTTTGTTTGCAATTTTAGATGCAAACAAAACACTAGAATTAAAGTTGCATTTTTGTTTGCAATTTTAGATGCAAACAAAACATTATGATTAAAATTGCATTTTTGTTTGCAATTTTAGATGCAAACTAAACATTAGAATTAAAGTTGTATTTTTGTTTACAAATGTTTGAACGCAAGCTAACCATTAGAATGAAAGTTGCATTTTTATTTGCATTCTTTGATGCAAATAAAACATGGATTAAAGGTTGCATTTTTCTTTCAAATTAGAATTTACCTTTTTATTTACATTTTAGATGTAAATAAAAGAATAGGAATAAAGGTATCATTTTTTTTAATCATAGATTTAGATGCAAACAAAACATTAGAATTAAAATTGCATTTTTGTTTGCAATTTTAGATGCAAACAAAACATTAGAATTAAATTTGCATTTTTGTAGATTTAAAATATCATTTTCTTTAATCATATATTTAGATGCAATAAAAATAGTGAAAATAAAAATCATGTTGTTATATTATCATTTGTTTTCAACATAAAGAGTGAACATTAGGAAAACATATTTCCAATGTGATTTAATTACCATTGGAAATAATTAGTTATTAAAAACATGATTTATTTCAAGTCATCATTTTTATCATGTTAGAAGAATTATGAAAATCGTATATATAAAATCCTTAACATGAATATGGATTGTACTTGGTTTGTTTATGACTGTTGAAATAGTTAGAATCGCCAAATGATTTATATTTATACTTATATATAAATATAAATTAAAATTTAAACGAATCGTGCGCGGTAGTTCACATTTCGTCAATTGTAACTTCAAACGATTATACCGTTAGTTCCAACCGTCGGATTTCCTCAAAACTAGAACCATTAGAACCGTTTGGGGAAGATATTTCCGATGATATAAACTTTATCAAAATCCAACGGTTAGATTTCAAGATATGTGTAAATCAAATTTTGATAAAAATAGCGCTAGGGCCGTCCTTCAACCCGAAGCGTCGTTTAATTATATTGAGTTATTTTTAAATAAGTAAAAAATAGCGATAAATCGTTATAAATTAATATTAACGATATTGAATGGTTTAAATAATAATAATTCGAAAAATTATTTGAAAAGACCGAGTTCAACTCATTTCAAATAATTTTACATCGATTTTAAATCGAAGATATCGAAGACGGCGATTGAAGACCGATGATCTTCACGTCGAAATGATAACTACTGATGTCTGGCATTAACTAGCTACCAACAATGGGTTAAAGTGGTAGTTGTCCGGACGTACTTGTTGATCATCCGGATACGCGAGCACCTAGGCTACTCCGGTTTCGTTCAGACCTAGAACATACTCGTAAATGGATGCATGTCCGACATTGAATTTCATACCACGTAATTTAATTGATATCTATTAATATATTTCTGTGGTGGCGGAGGATTTATCCTTTTGCTAAACACCCTTCTTTGAGACACGCGAGCTCGAAGGTTATATATTGGTAGTTATCGATCGCTTGGTATGGACTGTCAATGTGGCATGCCAAGATGCAATTGATCGAGGATTTTGTTGAAAAGCAGAGCCTTGTGGATGATGATCAAAGCATAGCCTATTTAGGCATAGCTTTGTGTATTTTGTTTCCTCACGAGCCTCACACCCCGGTAGAGTCAAAAACAGGACAAGGGAACGTAGGGAGTGCACACGTTTCTTTCTAGCTAGAAGTGGTGTTTGGGTTTTTACAAGGACTGACATTTTTACTTATGTGGTTGATGGAATGAGGTGCCTCAGATATTTTTATTGGTTGCCAATGGCCAATTTATAGATCCAATAGGATAGGGAAGCGTGTGTTCAGGAATTGCCAATCTGCTAGCGTTATTTGTGGACCGGCCCTGCTGTATCCAAGGGTTCACTACGGGGAATCCTGAGACATTGCTAGAGTGTCTCGAATCGGTTAGGATATCGTCCCTAGCCTTGAGTCATGATGGAAACCAACCTCCAATACAACATTACAGTTGTAACACCCCACGTCCATTAATGTCACTCACAAAGGGAATGCATTAACTTCCATGGAGGTTTTAAGTGAATATAGAACAGTAAAATTACAACAAGACAGATATAAAATAGTACTTGGAAATTCAAAAACTTTATTTCATTGGAGCAGAAGTCAAAACATGTTTGATTACATCATAACACCATATAAAATGTCAAGTACAATATCTATCTTGATAAAACAAGTACATAATCCCATTACATGAATAGCCATTAAAAAGAAAGATAACAAGCTGGACTTTACTTCAGCAGTCCAAGCTTTCCAGTAGATAAGCGATCCAACTAGACTCCACTAGAACTTGGCCCAACCTGCGGACCTGAAGGGAGAAAAAGGATGGAAAAGAGGGGGTCAGACATAAAGTCTGGTGAATATGATAATTCTACAATACTATTACCAAAATAACTGGACTAAGGCATAAGCTGGAAAACAAGAAAATGTCTATGAAGAGTAGATTAAGGACATAGACAATCGCTAAAGGCAACGTTATAGGCGCTCCTAAATACTAAAGGATAAACACTATACTGCACCACACCAGTCACCCTAAAGATTCATCCCACTTAGCTTCACTTAGAAACTTTCCCAATGGTTTTACGTACCCCTAGCTAACTACATAGGTGCCGCCTGCCCCTATCTCCACTAGGTGTACCCTACTTCCCATTATTCGATCGACTCCCTAACTCGTAGATACCCGTGCTGGCCCCACAGTGGGGTGTATCACTCCCCTAAAGTGGCAACCTGATACAACGGACATGCACGGCTTATACCTACACGATGCAACAACGTCTTACCTACCAGCCCGGGTCCACACACGCATATGAAACCCGTTGGACTTGCGTTGCCACCGCTCCCTGTTTTGGCCTCTTATAGTCAAACCCAGTATGCGTGTCCCGTCCTCGACTTGGGTCGAGCCCACAAAGATACGTTTTGGGATACTGGTTGAAATGGGCCCCCACTATTTACCACAAGCATTCCACCTAAGCTTGTCCCCATTAGTCCATCCCACTTAACCCACTTAGTCATGTTCATTTACATGTGTGTTTGGTTAAGTCTAATCGTATTTCAAATGCCTCTAAAGGCAACCACCAGATTCCTCATGCCACCCAAGGCACCTACTTAACCCCCATGTCCCACCTTACATGATTATCTGGTTAAGTATTTCTTAGTTCATTAAGGCCATAACCTCATAAAGACCTCTCACATTAGACTGGCATTTATGGCAGCTGGATTTGTCGGGCGGGTCCGGGCAGTCTTACACCATAAAAGAGTCTAACCTCGTGTCTTTACAACTGTTATGCTTTAGTTTGGGCCTAGGACCTCTCACATTGGGCCGACATTTGTGACTACTGGATTTGCCGGGCGGGTCCGGGCAGGTTTACATCACAAACGGGTCCAACCTCGTGTCCTAAGCATTGATTAATAATAATAATCCACTTTCCCCCAATTTTAATAATTCCCTACTTGAATTATTAATTACTTCCAATTTTTAACAATGTCCATAATTGACTCAATTATGGACATCCATTCATGGTATGCAAAATCTTACAAAATTGCACCCAATTTATTAATTCCTAATATTACCCCTACCCCACGTTTGAACGTTTATTCGCAAAATATATGTTAGACTCGAATAGCCTAACTCATAGCATAAAAGAGATTATCATAATAACAACATGTATATGTGACCAAATGAATCATAATAAGGGGTGAAACTTGCATATGTCCAACTTGCATAGATTATACATGTCATGGACCTAAAGGTGTCAACTTGTTCAAAATTCACCTAATATAATCTCAATCAATTTTCATAAACTTACATATGAACATGTGTGAATCAACATCATCTAATTTTTTAACAACATGGTTTTATATGGGTACACCTAACTCAATAGGCAAATTCCCATATTCAAGTTTTATTTAATTATAGTTTCAAGTTTATGGGTACACCTAACCTAATAGGCAAATTCCCATAAACAAGATCCATTTAAATTAAAAAAAAACATAACTTTAAGCATGTTCCAACAACATCATGATTTTACAACATAATATAGCATGATTTATAACATGGCATAGTATGATAGTATAACATAGCTTGACATGATTCTCAACATAGTACGACATAGCATAAGAGAATTTACAACATAGCATGACATAGCATATATAATTTACATCATACGACAACATAATAACATAATAAGAGATCCACAATATATAGAATTTACAATTACAAATCACGTCACTTTCTTGTGATCCATTCATAACTGAGTCAAATTAGTTTGTAATAGTCTTGTGAGAATCATCATACTCACCAACAAAAGAAAAGAATTAGAGAAAGAGATGTTGGATCTAGAATAACCCTAGAGGGGGGGTGAATAGGGTTTTTCACAGTTTTTAACTGAAATAAAAACTTAACGAGATATATAATAATAAACTGATCACAGAAAATAGCAGAAACTGAAATGCAGAAAATAAATCACACACAGATATACCCAGCTTCGGCAAAACCCTGCCTACTGCTGCATTTCTAAGGTTTCTACTAGGTGATAGAATAGTTCCCGCATACAAGACCATGTACACTCGCAAACCCCTGCTCCTATTCTAACCCTAAGCTCAAAACTCTAGACTGTTCTAATCCCCTTGAACAGATTTTCCCTGATTACAACCCCGTAACCAGTAACCCAGATTTTACAGACTCTGTTAACTGACAATCAATACCCTGACTGATTCCCCCCTAGAGATTACAGACTCTAGAACTCCTGGACAGTTTACAAAACAATTTAAAAACAATACAAAATAAACAAAATACAAAGTAAATAAATAAAAACCCAAGGAGATGGAGTTAAAAAGGATAAGGGGTCATCCCCCTTTTAAAACATGGCCTAGTCAAACTAGGAATTGGCCGGCCCCTTTGCTTTGCTTTTGCCCGATCTCCTTTTTGTTCTGAAACTCAAAAATGGCGGCGGCTCTGAAAAAAAAATGGCTAGGGTTTTCTCCTGCTTCGTCCCAAATCAAATCGACGACTTGATGAAATTGCTTCTCTGAAGCTCCGATTCGCTGTTGCTCTCAGATGTCTCGATTTGGGATTTTATCTCTTATTCTCGACCGAAATCAAAGTGAGTTTTTCTGAAAATTATTGTGTTGAAAAATTTGCGAGATGTTTGTTGATTTCGATGATTTTTGCCCGTGATGAGTTGGTGTTTAGAAATAGGATTTGAAATCCTTAAACTGAGCTCTGATTTCACCAAAGAATGGCTCGATCTGATTAGGGTTTCCCCTTTTGCCTGTCTTCAATTTGAATTGTTGCTTCCCGACTTTGAAATATACTCTGATTGCTGAAGCGTCTCTTTTTGCTATCCCTTGATTTTCCTCTGATTTTTCTCAAAATAAAAAAAAAATGCGTGATTGAATTTGTGGCCACTTGTAATTCGATTGCAATGTTTCCTGAAACTGGAAACAAAAATATTTGATTGCTGTCCCCTTTAGGAAGTTGCCAAAACTGAGTGCTTCATTTCTGGAAATAAAAACAAAATCTCTTTTTGCTCTATAAATGCCAAATTGAAAGTAATTTATTTGTTTCCATTTGTTAATTCTTGCCAAAAACATGATAACTTCAATTTCTGGAATTAAACCTCCCAAATATGCATCCAAATCTGCACTGATATGTTGCTGTTTCTTTGAATGAATCTGGATATTTGATTATGGTCTTCAAAACATATTTTCCCATTTTGAAATTTAAAAAGCCTCGACTTTGAATGTGACAATTCTGAAAGATGAGATGATGCCTCTAATCTTTTTCTTGGCCTTCAATGTATAAATCTGGAAACATAATATTTGATTGCATCCTTTGGAAAAAAAAATTGCCTTGAATGACTTTCTGATTGAGCCAAAGCAGGAAATAATTGAAATTGAATTTCATTCATTCATTTCTGGAAACATAAACTCTTGCCTTATCTTGTGATATCATTTGGTCGAGCTGTTTATTCATGTGCATGACTTCATGTATACTGTGTTGATTCAATTGTGGTTGTATCAAACTGAACATTCATTTGATCATGAAAAAAAATTTTTTAGACATGTATCCATAACACACTGTGAGCACCACCTATGACTCTGTTTTCAGTTTTGATCATCTGGTTTGATATTGAAGTTTCTGTCATTTATATGTCACTGAGAATCTTCTTGTATGCATGATCAACTCTGTTTACACTTTGATACTTGAAACCGTGCACTTTTGTTACTGCTTAGACTTGCTATATGCTGCATGTCCACATTAGCTTGTAGCTGCACCAATGTGTTGTCTTGAACTTGCTTGCTGTACATGAATTTTGTCCATTGTCATACTTTTTTGGTTTGACCATGTTTTTCTGGCTTGATGTACTTTGCTGTGTCATGTGTGTGCATCATCTTGACCACATGCTCTGGCCACTTTGTGCTCAATCATCTTGTCATGCCGTAGTACCAAGTTTGAACCTGCTGCACTGTTTACATGTACACCATGCTATTTTATTTGCTGTAGCTCCATCATGAGCTATATCTCGACCACTACTTGCTGAGTTGCATTGAACAATTGATTTACCTTGCTGGATCTATCCTTGAACTTGTGTGGGCTGATATATTGAGGCTTGTTGTACACTTGATCATGGCTCCATGCTTGCTGTATTGTTTGGGCTGTTGCATGCTGCTCCATTCTGAAACATTGCATTTGCATGAGTTTGTCTTTCCACTTTTTTTGCTTCATGCTTGAACCCAAAACTTGTGATTTCTGTGTTGTTACTGGCTCGACAATTTTGATATGTTTTGACCATTTTGAAATTGATTGCTTTCTTTGAGGTTTTGATCATGATTGTTTGTGTTGACTTTGTTGCTTTTCAAATATGCACTGAGTTGAGAAGGTCCACGTAGCTACTCCTCAGTTGCACGCTGAATTGGCGAGGCAGTGCACACGTGTATATATATACACGTGTGTATATGCAGCCATCAGACGAGTTGTCCCTGTCCCTGCATTGAAATATATATATATGTTGTCTGCCTTGTGGTATTTACAGTGTATCACTGTGAATATCACAAGCTGTCTAGACACAGATTGATGGTTTTATAATTCAGATCAAGTCATGAAAAATGATGAGAAACACACCAGAAAACTGAGGCAAATAGAATTTTAAAATAAAATTTAAATTTGCATGTATTCTGTTTTATTTCTATTGCAGTGTACTGTGTGTGTGTGTTTCATGTGTGACAGGTAAGCTGGGATGACTGGACTGACTGTGATGACAGGACTGACAAGCTGAAGATAAGAAGATAGTGTGTGGTGTCAATGAATGTATGAGTCTGTATATACAAGTGAAAATGGATATATATGAAATGTAAACTGAATGAATGTATGAGTGTTGCAGTGAGGAGCTGTGTATATATGAAATGTACTGATGTCTGTAATAAACAAATTTGATTGAAATAAAATATCATTTTATTGTTGTCAAACGAACTTGTCTATTTTATTCTGTTTATACAAGTACAAATATTCTGTGAATGTATAAATAGTGAAGTTACAAATAGTTGTACTGTTTGAATATTGAAATAAAATATTCTATTTAAATGAAATACTGTGTTAATATTTGAATTTCTGTACAGTCGTATTTTATTTAAATATAAATATTATATTCATTGCTGTGATGTATATATATAACAGTACAGTACCAAACACATTTATAATAAAAATATATTTGGTTGTTATCATCAAACAAAAAATCATATAATTGTGTATACAACTGCGTTATATACAACAAGAGAGATCTTTTGATTTGATTTGTGTAGATTTAGTTGTAGATGATTAGGCTTCCTCTTCTTAGTTTGTGACGGCTATGCTGAACTCCATGGCAGCAGCATGACGGTAGCTTCTCTAATTTTACAAGTGATTTAGGTCTAGGGTCTACCCACTTATTTATAGATTTTAGAATTCATTTAGGCCATTAGATTTAACCTAGAAATAACCGCAGCCGTTCAGACAAGATGGGGTTTATCTTGTTGACTCAGCAATGAGTCAGAAGTGACTCAGCAAACACTCAGCATATAAATAAACTTCTATTCATGTCATAAATATATATATTTTCTACAATGTACATATTAGATACATCCCCCTTTACTTATTATTGTTTTTATATTCATATTAGATACATCCCCTCTCTTACATACTTATTAATATTTTTATATTCATAATAGATACATCCCCTCTCTTACATACTTATTAATATTTTTATATTCATATTAGATACATCCCCTCTTCTACACACTTATTATTATTTTAGCAACTTTAGTGTTAATAGAAAATTCGGGGTGTTACATTCTCCCCTCCTTTTAGGATTTCGTCCCCGAAATCTTCAAGTCTGGAAGAATGTATTTCCTACCATCCAAACGTCCATCTACTCATCCATCATACACAGGCATCCATTGTCCTTACAGACTTCTAATGCTTTCATGTTTAAATGCACAGTGTGTGTATATGTCCGTATCTAATGCAAAATCAGGCGGTCCACTGATTCAGTTGACCTCCTTAATGCAACTATGATCGTGCCATGCATCCATTATGTATGCAAAAGATTCTTAATGCTACATAATACTTCTATATGCGTGCACAACCTTCATCTGAATGCAGCATCCACATGATAATACAACCATCGTTCATCCATTTTACTAAATACATCCATATATATATGCAATATGCAATATGTAGTGACTGAGCCGATCTAGTGCCTAAAGTGTGTGTATATATGCATCCACGAGCAACCACTAGCAAACACTTGCATCCATTTTGCATCCATCATACATAACATGTCTCAAACACATGTTTCAACCATAGGATTATCCTAACAATAGGTCAAAGATACTAATGAGAGGACATACTAAAGATAAGATAAGATAAGCTAAGCGATAAAGGAGAAATTAAAAGACATACCCTCAAAAAGAAAAGGGTACAACGAACGCATCTTCTCTTCTGTCTCCCAAGTTGCGTTGCTCTCATCATCTCCCCATTGCACTTTAACCAGTCTGACCTCTCGATTCCTCAACTTTTTGATCTCCGACCCAAGAATGCATGTAGGAGCTCGTCTAATTGTTGCATCACGCTCTATTTCCACCTCTTTAAGCAAGCTCGGCTCTACCACCTCCGCGGTCTTGTGCAAACACTTCCTCAAATGTGATACATGGAATACGTCGTGTACTCCACTAAGTTTCTCAGGCAACTCCACCCTATATGCCATCTTCCCAATCCTATCTTTTACAGGAAACGGTCCTACAAACCTTGGTGCTAATTTCCCCACGGACCCAAAGCGAACAACATTCTGTAACGGAGATACTTTGATAAAAACCATGTCCCCAATGTCAAACTCAAGATCTGTCCTCCTCTTATCAGCATACGATTTTTGCCTATCTTGTGCTGCTTTCATCCTCCTTCGAATCAACTCAATCTTCTCCGAGGTTTCCCTAACCATATCGGGCCCAAGTAGGATTTTATCGGTAGATTCCCACCAACATGTAGGCGAACGACAAGGCCTTCCATAAAGAGCTTCGAAAGGTGCCATGCCAATACTAGACTGAAAGCTATTATTATATGCGAATTCTACTAACGGAAGGTGCTCTTCCCATGTACCCCCAAAGTCTAGGATACAAAGCCTTAAAAGATCCTCTAGAATGCGATTCACCCTCTCGGTCTGGCTGTCTGTCTGAGGATGATATGTGGTGCTCAAACATAGCTGAGTCCCTACCGCCTCTTGTAAACTCTTCCAAAATTCGCTAGTAAAGATGGGGTCACGGTCGCTTACTATACTAGAAGGATACCGTGCAAACGAACTATCTCCTTAATGTATACAGAAGCCAACCACGGAGCAGTCCTCTTACTTTTCACGGGAATAAAATGGGCGCTTTTAGTAAGTCTATCTACTATAACCCAAATCCCCGTGTTACCCTTCCTTGATCTTGGTAATCCATCCATAAAATCCATTGAGATGCTTTCCCATTTCCATAGTGGAACTTCTAATGGGTGAAGCAACCCACCGGGTTTCTTTTGTTCTGCTTTAACTCGTTGGCACACCAAGCATCTAGCGACGTACTCGGCCACATCCTTTTTCATACCGGCCCAAAAGAAAACCCGCTTCATATCTTTGTACATCTTATCCCCGCCGGGATGAATGGTCATTTTTGAGCGATGAGCATCATCAAGAATGGCCTTCCTTAAGTCTTCGTCTTGTGGTACACAAAGTCTATTATCCCTTCGTAACCAACCCTTATCGTCTAGGGTATACCTACGAAGATGGCTTGATGACTCCCCCCCTTTGAGCTTTTCTACTATCTCAACCAACTGTGGGTCGTCTCTCTGTGCCTCACCAACCCATCCTAGAAGTGTAGGTCTAACCTCCAAGGATGCTAACAGACCGGGTACTAAGTCAACGGAGGGTCTAAAGTCAAACATAGAGATGAATTCTAAGCTTTGTCGTTCAACAAACAACGGACTCAAGGACAACCTTTTCCTACTTAAGGCGTCTGCCACCACGTTACCCTTGCCCGGGGTATATGCTATTTCAAAATCGTAGGAGGCTAAGAATTCCATCCACCGTTGCTGCCTTAAATTCAAATCGTTCTGAGAGAATAAGTGTTTTAATGATTTGTGGTCAGTGAACAGTTCGAATTTCTCACCAAGAAGATAGTGACGCCAAGACTTAAGCGCGAAAACAATTGCGGCTAGCTCTAAGTCATGCGTGGGGTAATTCTTTTCATGAACCCTCAACTGCCTTCCACCATAGGCTATTACTCTTCCCTCTTGCATGAGGACCGCGCCAAGTCCCGTCCCACAAGCATCAGTATAGATGGTAAACGGTTTATTCCCGTCTGGCAGCACTAAGACTGGGGCTGAAGTTAAGGCTCTCTTTAAACGTTGGAACGCATCATCGCAATCTTTGTCCCACGTAAAAACCAGGTTCTTCTTCGTTAACCGTGTTAATGGAGCTGATATTTTTGCGAAGTCTTTGATAAACTTCCTAGAATAGCTAGCCAACCCCAAGAAACTTCTTACTTCGGTTGCATTTTTAGGGACCTTCCAATCTTGGATGGCCACCACCTTTGCGGGATCCACTGCTATCCCTTCTTTGGAAACCACGTGCCCTAAGAACCGTACTTCCTTCCTCCAGAAGTGACACTTAGAAAATTTTGCCTTAAGGTTATGCGCTCGAAGGGTTTCCAACACTTCCCTAAGATGTAGGGAGTGCTCTTCTTTATTCTTAGAAAAGACTAAGATGTCATCCACAAAGACTACCACGAATTTGTTAAGGTATTCCCTAAACACCCTACTCATCAAATCAACAAAATATGCAGGGGCGTTTGTCAAACCAAAGGGCATCACTAGCCATTCATAGAATCCGTCAGGAGTCCTAAAAGCAGTCTTATCTATACTATCCTCAGCCACTCTCAGTTGATGAAAGCCAGTGGCTAAGTCCAACTGCGAAAACACTGAGGCGCCAACTAACTGATCAAAGAGATCGTCAATCCTCGGCAGTGGGTGTCGGTTCTTTTTAGTAAGCTTGTTTAGTTCTCTATAGTCCATACAAAGTCTAAGAGACCCATCCGCCTTTGTGGCAAAAACTACTGGAGCACCCCACTCCGATATACTACGTCTTATGAACCCCTTCTCAAGCAACTCCTTTACTTGCTTATTGAGTTCCCTCCTTTCACGAGGAGCCATGTGGCGCACTGGCAAAGATACGGGTTTAGCATTATCCACAAGATAAATTCGAAAGTCTATCTCCCGCTTTGGAGGTAAGCCCTTCACCTCCTCAAACCCATCCGGATATTCCCGGACCACTTCTACCGATCGCAGGTTCTCTACAGACGCATCAAGCGATTCAAGATAACTTAGCATAACGGAATTTATGGGATTACAAAAGATGTCGAGAGCATTACCAAGGCGAGTCACAAGCCTAACTACTCTCCTTTCACAATCAAGAATGGCCATATTTCTAGACAACCAATCCATTCCTAAAATTAGCCCATAGCCCGTGAAGCCCAATACATAAGCATCACATCTAAATTCAACGCTAATTATAGAGATTTTCAAATCCAAACATATCATGGTCAAATGAGCCGAACCCCCAATTGGATTTGAAACAACCAAGGGATCTTCTACTAAACTGGTGTCCAAGTGCAGTGATTCAACTAATGATGCAGAGATAAACGAATGAGATGCGCCAGAATCGAATAAGGTACGGACAGGATGATCAAACAGAAAAACTAAGCTTTCAACAGAAATTGTTCTACCTCTTTCTTGCAGTGGTGGGGCCGCATTAGCTTGAACTTGCCCCTTTGCCTGCCCTAGTGCCATAAGAGCCTGCACCTGTCCTCCCGAGGTAGACCCTGCCCTCTGCCCCTTCTTTGGACAATCCTTTACTAAATGTCCCGCATCTCCACAATGAAAACAACCAGTCTTCTTTTTCTTTCTACAATCTTTGCTGAGATGGCCAGGCGTCCCACAATTGAAGCATTTCTTCTTCCCTTTGCCATTATTGTTTTTACCACCCTTCTTATTTTGCTGTTGGGGTTTCTTCTGATCCCCTTTCTTTTCAACTGCCTTATCCTCATGCATAAGTGCCATTTCTACTAGCTTTTCAAAGGTGCCTCCCATAGGGATGTGTGTCATAGCCAACCCTTGCAACGGTTCATTCAAGCCTCTAACGAACCTCAAAGCTTTCTTCTCTGGCGTGTTCACCAACTCCAAGCCAAACCTTGCTAACTGATTAAATTTATTGACATATTCCTTTACTGATGAGCTCCCTTGCTTTAGTGCCAGGAATTTTTCCATATTTAAGTTCTCCTCTGCCCTTGAAAGAAACTTTGCCTCAAACCTTCGTCTGAAATCCGCCCATGAATCAACTGGACGTTCCCCATTAGTGACCTCCCACCAAAACGAGGCCTCTCCCTTCATTAACCAAGCAGCTAAACGGACTTTCCTCCCATCTTCCACTTCAAAGATATCCAACAATTCCTCAGTCTCCTTAAGCCAATCTCTGGCCTCCACAAACGTCTCAGTCCCTTGAAAAGTTTTTCCTCCCATAGCCTTGAATTCCTTGCATGTCTTTGCAAAAGTGTCAACACGAGGAGGAGGAGGAGGAATGGGTGCAACTAGGGGTGGAGGAGTATCCGCTGGGCCTGCAGTGGTGGCCCTAGCCTCCAAGTATCTCCTAAACCACCCTGGAATCGTCACACCTTCTGGGAGATTAAGATCTTCAGCCATGCTGAAACGAAAAAGGAAAGATTCAAAATGGAGAATTCGAAAGATAAAGATAAGGATGTGGCTATTTGGGATTATGTTTTTCATAAAAACTCTCTTTAAATAACATGTTTTTTTTTGAAAGCACTTCTTCCAAAAATACTTTAGAAAAAAATATTTTTCTAAAATTTTTTTTTTATCTGTTCTGGTAACCTTATGCTCTGATACCACGTGTAACACCCCACGTCCATTAATGTCACTCACAAAGGGAATGCATTAACTTCCATGGAGGTTTTAAGTGAATATAGAACATTAAAATTACAACAAGACAGATATAAAATAGTACTTGGAAATTCAAAAACTTTATTTCATTGGAGCAGAAGTCAAAACATGTTTGATTACATCATAACACCATATTAAATGTCAAGTACAATATCTATCTTGATAAAACAAGTACATAATCCCATTACATGAATAGCCATTAAAAAGAAAGATAACAAGCTGGACTTTACTTCAGCAGTCCAAGCTTTCCAGTAGATAAGCGATCTAACTAGACTCCACTAGAACTTGGCCCAACCTGCGGACCTGAAGGGAGAAAAAGGATGGAAAAGAGGGGGTCAGACATAAAGTCTGGTGAATATGATAATTCTACAATACTATTACCAAAATAACTGGACTAAGGCATAAGCTGGAAAACAAGAAAATGTCTATGAAGAGTAGATTAAGGACATAGACAATCGCTAAAGGCAACGTTATAGGCGCTCCTAAATACTAAAGGATAAACACTATACTGCACCACACCAGTCACCCTAAAGATTCATCCCACTTAGCTTCACTTAGAAACTTTCCCAATGGCTTTATGTACCCCTAGCTGACTACATAGGTGCCGCTTGCCCCTATCTCCACTAGGTGTACCCTACTTCCCATTATTCGATCGGCTCCCTAACTCGTAGATACCCGTGCTGGCCCCACAGTGGGGTGTATCACTCCCCTAAAGTGGCAACCTGATACAACGGACATGCACGGCTTATACCTACACGATGCAACAACGTCTTACCTACCAGCCCGGGTCCACACACGCATATGAAACCCGTTGGACTTGCGTTGCCACCGCTCCCTGTTTTGGCCTCTTATAGTCAAACCCAGTATGCGTGTCCCGTCCTCGACTTGGGTCGAGCCCACAAAGATACGTTTTGGGATACTGGTTGAAATGGGCCCCCACTATTTACCACAAGCATTCCACCTAAGCTTGTCCCCATTAGTCCATCCCACTTAACCCACTTAGTCATGTTCATTTACATGTGTGTTTGGTTAAGTCTAATCGTATTTCAAATGCCTCTAAAGGCAACCACCAGATTCCTCATGCCACCCAAGGCACCTACTTAACCCCCATGTCCCACCTTACATGATTATCTGGTTAAGTATTTCTTAGTTCATTAAGGCCATAACCTCATAAAGACCTCTCACATTAGACTGGCATTTATGGCAGCTGGATTTGCCGGGCGGGTCCGGGCAGTCTTACACCATAAAAGAGTCTAACCTCGTGTCTTTACAACTGTTATGCTTTAGTTTGGGCCTAGGACCTCTCACATTGGGCCGACATTTGTGACTACTGGATTTGCCGGGCGGGTCCGGGCAGGTTTACATCACAAACGGGTCCAACCTCGTGTCCTAAGCATTGATTAATAATAATAATCCACTTTCCCCCAATTTTAATAATTCCCTACTTGAATTATTAATTACTTCCAATTTTTAACAATGTCCATAATTGACTCAATTATGGACATCCATTCATGGTATGCAAAATCTTACAAAATTGCACCCAATTTATTAATTCCTAATATTACCCCTACCCCACGTTTGAACGTTTATTCGCAAAATATATGTTAGACTCGAATAGCCTAACTCATAGCATAAAAGAGATTATCATAATAACAACATGTATATGTGACCAAATGAATCATAATAAGGGGTGAAACTTGCATATGTCCAACTTGCATAGATTATACATGTCATGGACCTAAAGGTGTCAACTTGTTCAAAATTCACCTAATATAATCTCAATCAATTTTCATAAACTTACATATGAACATGTGTGAATCAACATCATCTAATTTTTTAACAACATGGTTTTATATGGGTACACCTAACTCAATAGGCAAATTCCCATATTCAAGTTTTATTTAATTATAGTTTCAAGTTTATGGGTACACCTAACCTAATAGGCAAATTCCCATAAACAAGATCCATTTAAATTAAAAAAAACATAACTTTAAGCATGTTCCAACAACATCATGATTTTACAACATAATATAGCATGATTTATAACATGGCATAGTATGATAGTATAACATAGCTTGACATGATTCTCAACATAGTACGACATAGCATAAGAGAATTTACAACATAGCATGACATAGCATATATAATTTACATCATACGACAACATAATAACATAATAAGAGATCCACAATATATAGAATTTACAATTACAAATCACGTCACTTTCTTGTGATCCATTCATAACTGAGACAAATTAGTTTGTAATAGTCTTGTGAGAATCATCATACTCACCAACAAAAGAAAAGAATTAGAGAAAGAGAGATCTTTTGATTTGATTTGTGTAGATTTAGTTGTAGATGATTAGGCTTCCTCTTCTTAGTTTGTGACGGCTATGCTGAACTCCATGGCAGCAGCATGACGGTAGCTTCTCTAATTTTACAAGTGATTTAGGTCTAGGGTCTACCCACTTATTTATAGATTTTAGAATTCATTTAGGCCATTAGATTTAACCTAGAAATAACCGCAGCCGTTCAGACAAGATGGGGTTTATCTTGTTGACTCAGCAATGAGTCAGAAGTGACTCAGCAAACACTCAGCATATAAATAAACTTCTATTCATGTCATAAATATATATATATTTTCTACAATGTACATATTAGATACATCCCCCTTTACTTATTATTGTTTTTATATTCATATTAGATACATCCCCTCTCTTACATACTTATTAATATTTTTATATTCATAATAGATACATCCCCTCTCTTACATACTTATTAATATTTTTATATTCATATTAGATACATCCCCTCTTCTACACACTTATTATTATTTTAGCAACTTTAGTGTTAATAGAAAATTCGGGGTGTTACAACAGTCTTGATTGTATACTTATATATGGCGACATAGTATATGGTAGTTATGCCGTCTAGGATTGATACATTTACTTTGAAGTATTTTTGAAACATATTAGACACTAGTAATAATATTAAAAATATAATTTTCTACGTATCAAGCATTTTTTATCATTATAAGGTAAAACTCTATCCACCATTTGCGTTGCATTGTGTGATGGGTCTTGAGTCTTATAATGATTTCATTTTCTAAAAAGCATTGCGTTTTGACTTAAAAATTTATAATTATGCGCTGGCAATCCAATGGGATTAAACCCGTTCCGCATTAGCGGCGTGGTCCAGTGATTAGTCATATTATTATTTTAGTAAGATTTCTCATACCAGTCCCATGACTGACTCGTAGTTTGTTTCACTTTGCAAACTCGAGTGCCCTCTTTCCACACGGACAGCCAGATGACAGGTTCAGGTAGGGATGTTTCCTGGACTAGAGCTTGCTGATGAAGATGTTGGAAGATCTTTTCTTTTTATCTTTTATTTTCTTCTTGAGATTTTGAGAATGTATTGGATATTGATGTATTTTAGGAGATTGAGACTTTATTTCTTTCCCTGTTTTAGACATCTGTTTTGCTAAGTGTATCTTGTACTGCGTACTCTGATGTTATGTGATGATGTTTGTGATGACATTCCTCTTCGCTGCAATGATTTATATGTTCAGCTATGTATCTGTGATTTGTTATTGTTTTAATTATGTTATACTCTTATGATTATCCTTACTTTCGTTCTATGGAAGTTTGGGTCGTCACATTTGGTATCAAAGCTTAAGGTTAACCTTAGCTGTGGAGTATAACATTTTTAGTACAATTCGTCTAGATAGAATCAGTAGTATTCTAAGATGAGTAGCTTATTAGAGATAGGATTAGCAATGTCCTAGAATGAGCACAGCAGAATAGCACATATAAATCAGTCATTACATCATTATCATCTTATCATATGTCTCTACTCTTAACCTTTCCTTTAAAATTATCATTTCTCTTCGTCTGACTCTTTCCTTGATGGGAGACTGAGGATAGCATCAAACAGGCCTATCCCAAGTGCAGAGTAGACATCTCCGAGTGACTCTTGTGTTGAGGTACATTATTATACCTTGCATTTTCCGTTTTGTTTCCTACTTTACTATTAAGTGTGGAAGATTGTAACAACCCGGAAAACCCGAACCAATTTAAAATTTTTATTTTGGCTATTTCAGTGAATTTTCAATAGTTAAATAATTTACTTTAAATAATAATGATTAAAAATTCATTTTAATCGAAGTTAGAGCAAATATGTTCATTCTGATTTCTAAAGAAATTAGAAATAGTACGGTAGTTTGAAAAGTCAAACCTGTATTTTGACCGAATGTACCGGATTCAAAATTTAACGGATTTTAGTGAAACCAAAATTATCTAAATCTGTTTGAAAATATCTTTCCAATGAATCCAAAAAATCAAAATTTCATAGCGGGAATCAAAAGTTATGGTCAGTTGAATATTCGAAATGGTCGCTATAGCATAATTTATAGCCGCATAAAAGGCCATTTTTCAAATGACCTCCGTTTTCGACGAAACCACTTTTGCTGAATTCGGAATGTCAAATTATTGTTAAGTTTAATTTTTCGTAATTTTTGAAATTAATATGTGAGCATGGCAAATGAAAATGTGTTTTGTCAATTTCAGTCAAATCTGATCGACCTGAAAATGGTCATTTTTCAAACAGTCTCAGAATTTGACGAAATTAATTTTGTTAGGACCATATCGTTAAGACAAAGCCGGAAATAATTTTTCTGGAATTTTTTGAGTTCGTATGTGGTCCTGGTGAATTTATATATACGATCAAATTAATTTGTTAAAGGATTTAAATATTAAATTAAAGATTTCAGGCCACAGACAGTCATTTTGGCTAACGAGACCTAGCCCATTGGATCCGGAACGGGGGCTATCGGTTGGGGACAACTTTGGTTGGACTGAAAATGGATTGGCTTGAAACTTTTGGATTTATTTGTAAAATTAACATTAAATTAATATAAAAATACACCATCTTCTTCTTCCAAACCCTAACCTATTACTGTAGCCACCGCGACCATGGTACCCATGGCCAAAATTACACCCACCTTATCCCACTAAATTCTCTCAATCCTTCTCCCGAAACCCACTCCTCCTTTAGACTCTTTTGTAGAGATTCCATCCTCCTCAATCTCATATGGTTGGATCATCACCAGGAGGCATGAAAGACGAGATACAACGCCCCGAAGTCGCGCCAAAACCACCGCCACTGCCCCCCTTTTGCTCGATCGAGCTCAACCAAACTGGGGCCCCTTGCGCGTCTCGTTCACCTCTTCGATGCTATACCATCCGATCGTCAGACCACTGCTCCATTCGATCGAGAAGTTTAACCCTAGAACTGAAGCAAATTGGGTTTACTGTCGGCCTTAACCTGTTTAAGAAGAAGAAGGGTATAAACTATAATTTATTTTAAAATTTTATTTTAAAATGTTAATTACACAAATTGAATCAAACTTATTCGTTCAGACTCGAAATATAACGATTTCAGATCCTATACAATCGTTAAACCGAGATCTACGTTGTTGTCCAGACTAGATCCAGTTCTGAGCAGTTCAAATTTTAACCAAATTTGCATCACGGCTGTGAGATTTCTGTTTTTTTTAATAATTAATCAATTTAATTATCTTCCTCGCTATGTAACAATTTCATGTATATGACTTAGATCTGCTATGTGATGAGATTGTGGATGATATATCTTTTTGTTGGTGATGTATAAACATATATCTGCATGTGTTGAATAAAAATAAATCATTTTGTGATATTATTGATTTGGATTAGAATTTCCATTTCAATAAAAATAAATCATTTTGTTATATTATTGATTTGGATTAGAATTGCCATTTCAATAAAAATAAATCATTTATTATATTATTGGTTTAGATTAGAATTGCCATTTCAATAAAAATAAATCATTTTGTTATATTATTGATTTGGATTAGAATTTCCATGTCAATAAAAATAAATCATTTTGTTATTTATTGATTTGGATTAGAATTGCCATTTCAATAAAAATAAATCTTTTTGTTATATTATTGATTTGGATTAGAATTGTCATTTCAGTAAAAATAAATCATTTTGTTATATTATTGATTTAGATTAGAATTGCCATTTCAATAAAAATAAATCATTTTGTTATATTATTGATTTGGATTAGAATTGCCATTTCAATAAAAATATATCATTTTGGAAAATATTATTGTATTGAAATAGAGTCGTCAACACATTGGAAAATATATCATTTTTGAAATATATAATTGTGTTGATAAAAAGTTGTTCTTTTATTTGCATTCTTTGATGCGAATATACATTGAAATAAAAAGTTATTCTTTTATTTGCATTTTTTGATGCAAATAAACATTGTAATAAAAAGTTATTCTTTTATTTGCTTCTTTATGGAAATAAACATTGAAATAAAAAGTTATTCTTTTATTTGCATTCTTTGATGAAAATATACATTGAAATAAAAGGTTGTTCTTTTATTTGCATTCTTTGATGCATATAAACATTGAAATAAAAAGTTATATCTTTATTTGCATCCTTTGATACAGATAAAATGTTGAAATTGGAAGTTGAATTTTTATTTGCATCATAGTTTTAAAAAAAAGGTTATATTTTTATTTGTAATTTAGATACAAATTAAAAACATGATTTGAAAAGTTACATTTTTGTATACAATTTTAGATGCAAACAAAACATTAGAATTAAAGTTACATTTTTGTTTGCATTTTCAGATGCTAGCAAATCATTAGAATTAAAGTTGAATTTTTGTTTGCAATTTAAGATGCAAACAAAATATTAGAATTAAAGTTGCATTTTTGTTTGCAATTTCAGATGCAAACAAAACACTAGAATTAAAGTTGCATTTTTGTTTGCAATTTAAGATGCAAACAAAACACTAGAATTAAAGTTGCATTTTTGTTTACAATTTAAGATGCAAACAAAACATTAGAATTAAAATTGCATTTTTGTTTGCAATTTCAAATGCCAACAAAACATTAGAATTAAAGTTGCATTTTTGTTTGCAATTTGAGATGCTAACAAAACATTAGAATTAAAGTTGCATTTTTGTTTGCAATTTTAGATGCAAACAAAACATTAGAATTAAAGTTGCATTTTTGTTTGCAATTTTAGATGCAAACAATACATTAGAATTAAAGTTGCATTTTTATTTGCAAATTTTTCAATGCAAGCGAACCATTAGAATGAAAGTTGCATTTTTATTTGCATTCTTTGATTCAAATAAAACATGGATTAAAGATAGCATTTTTCTTTCAAATTAGAATTTACCTTTTTATTTATATTTTAGATGTAAATAAAAGAATAGGATTAAAGGTACCATTTTTTTAATCATATATTTTGATGCAAACAAAACATTAGAATTAAAGTTGCATTTTTGTTTGCAATTTTAGATGCAAACAAAACATAAGAATTAAAGTTGCATTTTTGTTTGCAATTTTGGATGCAAACAAAACATTAGAATTAAAGTTGCATTTTTGTAGATTTAAAATATCATTTTTTTCAATTGTATATTTAGATGCAATAAAAATAGTGAAAATTAAAATCATGTTGTTATTATCATTTGTTTTCAACATAATGAGAGAACATTAGGAAAATATATTTCTAATGTGATTTAATTACCATTGGAAATAATTAGTTATTAAAAACATGATTTAATTCAAATCATCATTTTTATCATGTTAGAAGAATTATGAAAATCGTATATATAAAATCCCTAACATGAATATGGATTGTACTTGGTTTGTTTGTGACTGTTGAAATAGTTAGAATCTCCAAATGATTTATATTTATACTTATATATAAATATAAATTAAAATTTAAACGAATCGCGCGCGGTAGTTCACATTTTGTCAATTGTAACTTCAAACGATTATACCGTAAGATCCAACCGTCGGATTTCCCTAAAATTGGAACCGTTAGGACCGTTTTGGGAAGATGTTTCAAATGATATAAACTTTATCAAAATCCAACGTTAGATTTCAAGATGTTGTAAATCAAATTTTGATAAAAACAGCGCCAGGGCTGTCCTTCGACCCAAAGCTTCGTTTAATTATATTGAGCTATTTTTAAATAAGTAAATATAGCGATAAATCATTATAAATTAATATTAACGATATTGAATGGTTTAAATAATAATAATTCGAAAAATTATTTGAAAAGACCGAGTTCAACTCATTTCAAATAATTTTACGGCGATTTTAAATCGAAGATATCAAAGACGGCGATTGAAGACCGACGATCTTCATGTCAAAAAGGATAACTACTGATGCCTGGCATTGACTAGCTACCAATAAAGGGTTAAAGTGGTAGTTGTCCGGACGTACTTGTTGATCATCCGGATACACGAGCACCTAGGTGACTCTGGTTTCGTTCAGCCCCAGAACGGACTCATAAATGGATGCGTGTCCGACATTGAATTTCATGCCATGTAATTTAATTGATATCTATTAATATATTTTTGTGGTGGCGGAGGATTTATCCTCTTGCTAAACACACTTCTTTGAGACGCACGAGCTCAAAGGTTATATATTGGTAGTTATCGATCGCATGGTATGGACTGTCAATGTAACATGCCAAGATGCAATTGATCGAGGCTTTTTTTTGAAAAGCAGATCCTTGTGGATGATGATCAAAGCATAGCCTATTTAGGCATAGCTTTGTGTATTTCGTTACCTCACGAGCCTCATATCCCGGTAGAGTCAAAGACGGGACAAGGCAATGCAGGGAGTGCATACGTTTCTTTCTAGCTAGAAGTGGTGTTTAGGTTTTTACAAAGTCCAGCATTTTTACTTATGTGGTTGATGGAATGAGGCGCCTCAGATATTTTTATTGGTCGCCAATGCCCTATTTATAGGTCCAATAGGATCGAGAAGCGTGTGTTCAGGAATTGCCAATCCACTAGCGTTATTTGTGGACCGGCCCTGCTGTATCCAAGGGTTCACTGCGGGGAATCTTGAGACATTGTTAGAGTGTCTCAAATCGGTTAGGAGATCGTCCCTAGCCTTGACTCATGATGGAAACCAACCTCCAATACGACATTACGGTCTTGATTGTATACCTATATATAGCGACATAGTATATGGTAGCTATGCGGTCTAGGATTGATACATTTGCTTTGAAGTATTTTTGAAACTAATTAGACACTAGTAATAATATTAAAAATATTATTTTCTATGTATCAAGCATTTTTGATCATTATAAGGTAAAACTATATCCTTCGTTTGCGTTGCATTGTGTGATGGGACTTGAGTCTTATAATGATTTCATTCTCTAAAAAGAATTGCGTTGTTTTAACTTAAAAATTTATAAAACTTATGCACTGGCAATCCAATGGAATTAAACCCGTTCCGCGTTAGCGGCGTGGTACAGTGATTAGCCATATTATTAGTTTAGTAAGATTTCTCATGCCAGTCCCATGACTGACTCGTAGTTTGTTTCACTTTGCAAACTCGGGTGCCCTCTTTCCACACAGGCAGCCAATTGACAGGTTTCAGGTAGGGATGTTTCCTGGACTAGAGCTTGCTGATGAAGATGTTGGAAGATCTTTTCTTTTTATCTTTTCTTTTCTTCTTGAGATTTTGAGACAGTATTGGATGTTGATGTATTTTGGGAGATTGAGACTTTATTTCTTTCCCTGTTTTAGACATCTGTTTTGCTAAGTGTATCCTGTACTGCATACTCTGATGTTCTGTGATGATGTTTGTGATGACATTCCTCTCCGCTGCAATGATTTATATGTTCTGCTATGTATCTATGATCTGTTATTGATTTAATTATGTTATACTCTTATGATTGACCTTACTTTCGTTCTACGGAAGTTTGGGTCGTCACAATCACACTAATATATACACCCCTCACACACGTTATACATATATATAAGTACAAATGCTACGCGCATATCAATTAAACATCATATGTGCATCACCTTTTCGCACTAAATTGGGACTAATTGGTAGAAAATAGCATATCCAATTTTACATATAACTGTAGAACTCATTGCATGCATTTCATTTATTTCAGTTTTTTGGGTAACTTGCAGCAACCTTTGTTGTTGCAGCCGGTAACAGCAGCCTCCACAGCTAGTGCTGGTGGCAACAGTCTGCTGTTGCAACTACGTAAAGTTTTTTCTCCAGAAATCTCATGTCCAACCATTTTTTGAAATTGGTAAATGAAATCGCTTAAGAATCCAGTAATTTATATGTAAAGCTTAACACTAGACATGTTACTCAAATCTTTTCCGTCTATGAAAACATGAAATGACGAGTAACTCAAAATTTTGCGTGTTCACTAAAAACGTAACACCCTCTAATGCCTATGAGCATATCTGAAATAAGAATTCATCCACCAATAAAAAATATTACGTAAAATTAATGTACATATAACTAGGCACATATAAAACTTAGAATTTAGAATCTACTCTAATAGTATATTTCGTATCTACGGGCCAACGTACACATTTAAGTGGCAGATTGAAATTTGATATAACTGATAAGAAGGTAGACGCCAATGAAGATAAACGCAGAAGTCGCAGATTATTGAGAATCAATAGTCAAAATGTATTATTATAAAATGGACTGGAATTAAGTGGCAGTGTGGGCTGAAATCAATAATTCACATTTAGCTTTTAATAGTGAACATTGAGTGCTCAACAAGTTTTGGAAATGATTTTTAGTTAGTTTAAACCGTGCCTTAACAATATATGGTCTTAATGAATGCAGGTGCAACCAAGAATAAAGTTATATATTTATTCCATCTCATTGCATTAATCATATATATTTATATCTATGGAAATATAAAATGAGTTCAATTGACAACGTCAAATTAGGAATCTAGACTAAGGCAGGTGTGCAATAAATATATGCCTAGATGTTTAATAATAAAATAAATTACTTTAGCTTTGTTGTCAAATTCAAGGAGTTGCTACGGGTTTATAAGATGGTTTCTTACGTATCTGCATATCAATCTGTTAATATATTACATTTAATAGTTAACATATTACATATATATTAATCGAATAAAGTTAATATCAATTTGTTTTAGATTTTCTCAGCAGATTTGTTGTGTTTCAACCATCCTACCTTCACAGTGGACAAAGTTATAAATTCAAACTACTAAATGAATATTGCAACTCTAGAATTGTAGTATTAAATTTACAATTTAACATCTGCTGAAACGGAGTAGTTACTATTTGCCACATCAAAGCAGAATATTTTTTAAATAAAACCAACACATAATCCCGGTTCAGTCTTATTGATTAACGATTTAAACAAATGTTTACGCAACTTTACTAAGCTTAAAAGAAGGGTGCTACTATTCACACCCATATTTACACTTCTGCCCACCAAAACTAAAAGCACCCCAAATATTTCAAATTTCCTCTCCTGGTCACCATCTAAATTATTAAGTAAAAAATGTAGAGGAAACCAGTTCCTTCTTGTACACGAACGCTTCCTTCCTTACATCAATGTACTCTTTGAATCAAATACCTAAAATCAAATAATTCAAGAAAAAATTAACATAATCCATTTTCATAACCACACTTGCAATTTTAATTTTTATGAATGAGTACTTACTTCGTCGGTTGTGAAATGATTCGTCAAATCGACGTTTATGTATTTTGAGTCATTTGACCGAACATCTTGCATCATATTATCACAATCATCATGTTTATTGTCCAATTTATCATCGTTCAATTACTCCATCTATGAAACGACAAAAAAATGTTAATGTATCAATTTGTTAAAGAAGATACGTAAGCTATACAGATAAAACCCATATAAATCAAAACTTACATTGTCATTCTCTATTACAACATCGTCAAATTTAATGTCCTCCAAACTTGAAATTTCCAACGGTGCGGAAAAATATATCCTCAAACGCGATGAAAAACCCTAACCATTAAAAAACCTAACAACATATTCTATAACATATTAGAAAACAATAAAAATCAAGCAATTCTAACCATTTTTTTTATCTTCATCTTTCATCTCTATTAGGCACAAAAGAATATTTACTTTTGTTAGGGTTTAATGTTTTAAATGGTAGAGAAGTACGTGTTTTTCTTAAGAGAAAACAAGTGTAAAACGTCAGCTAAAAAGGTGTATAAAATACTTTTGCGTCCACTATGATTTCAACCAACATGCTTGCTTAAAAATAAAAGCATCATTCAATTAACAATAATTTATGTTCAGCTTCTATGTACCATCCTGGTTTTACCTTGGTTCAAAAATTATAAGCCAAGAGCCTGATGTAACATATCAGACATCAAAAAACCTCAACAATTCATATTTAAACCAGGAAAAAAAATGCAAATTCCAAAATCCGTATCTTCGCCTTCAAAAAAACGACGAATTAACTGGGAAGTAAAATCGGATTTATGTGTTCGTGGCTGAGTGGCTCCGGGTTCATAATACTGTAATAATTCACTCTTTTATTGTGCCTAAGCTTCTGTCGCGATGACCGCTTTGAAGTCGAGAAGTAGATTCGCTCATCGGGTTGCCGCCAAGATGAACTCGCTTGATGGGTGCCAGCATCTAAAATTTGAGAATCTGCAATGATTTTTTTCTATATTGGTGCCCTAGCTTTTTCAGGGCCCTAAGTGATGGATTTTCCTCCTCGTTGATGTGCACAACCCTTCGTTGATGTGCACTTCCAAATTTGAGAATCTGCTATGATGTGCACAACCTCTTGGGCTACCCACAGTAGGAGGTATTACTTCCTAAAGTGGAAACTCTTCGTTGACGTGCATAACCATATCTACAAGTGTCAGGGTCGTCTTATCCCCCTCTACTTGGCCCATGTACGCACATATCCCAGGTGGTTTGCGTCGCCCACACCATCCTCCACGTTTGGATCTCTTACAGTTAGCCCGTTAAACGTGCCCCACTCCGACCTAGGGTGGAGTACTCGTTCGATACCGTTATATGGGTTACTAACTGAAGCAGGTCCCACACATAAGATGATACAAGCTCTCCCCCTTGTCTTGTATCCTCACTAGGATTTCCACAGGTTATGTATACCTATTGGTGTCTTTAATTATATAACCCCCTCGGGTTAAGTTCGTGGGCCTATATATAAATATTACCCACCCCCACAGACTTACTTAACCTACCCATTATTCAAAAAAAATTACTTAACCCCTATTCAAGTTCATGTTCATACAATCCCTATGGATTCAACTAGGTTAAGTATTCCAATTCATTACCATGTCCATTCATGGTTATAATGTGCTAGACCTCCCGCATTAAGCCTACAATTTATGGATGTTGGATATGTCTGACGGGTCCGGGCAGACTTATTCCATAAATCGGGCTTAACCTCGTGTTTGGGCACATCTCGTATTTTTGCACCTAGACGCTTCACATTAGATTCACCACTTGTGGTCGCTGGATATGCTGGGCGGTTTCCGACAAACTTCCACCACAGGTGTAATCTAACCTCGTATCTAGGCGCAATTACAGTTTCTAATTATTATAATCCTAGGCATTTCATTATTAGCCAATTTTACCTACGTCATTATAGGTTTTCATGCCCCTTTCCCCAATTATGTTCATAATAGATTATATGTCCAAATTCATATTCATATACATTATTCAAGTTATGCCAAATTCCCCATTTACAAGTTATGCCCAATTTCAACGTTTTCCCCCTCGTTCCCGAACTAATGCATTCACATACTTTTAGCGGCATGCCTAGGCTCGAAAATAGCCTAGATATATAAAATAAAAGGGAAAGGGTGAAGGGAAGATGACAGAAATGATTATTCTAACCAAATTGACATAAACATATAATGGCATAATGATAAGATGGACATATAGGAGCAAATCTGGTGAAATTGTGACAATAAAATTGGTTCTAACATAGCAGGGATGTCATAATAGGAATGATTAGATCTAAACAAGGATTTAAAAGTCCGACTGTAATGGCCCAAAAATCTGTACCAATTTGAGCTGACTAATATACTACACATTCAACTCAAAGTGCACGAAAATTCAGAACATTACTAGAAAGAAATTAGAGGATGAGATAGGAAAGATAGAACTAATAGAATAGAAGAAGAAGAACACAACTGAACCGAATCAAAGTAAACACGAATCTCACAACGGAACGAATAAAAGATACTGTATAACATAACTTTGAAATACAAAAAACTGAATTTGTATATACATACCATATCAGAGTACAACTTATATATATTACAGCGGAAATAATCTCTAAATAACTAACAGTGGAACTTCCTGCTTCGAGCTCCTCCAAGCGAATCTGCAAAATCCTGAAACACTTGACTGCCCGTACAAATTTGTGCACCCAAAAGTTTAGGGAAAACAAACAAAATAAACTCTGGGTCAGTTATGGGACTGTTGTGAGTAAACACTAACCATATCGTTTTAACTTTGAAATCCTTTTTTAAAACAAAAGGATAATAGTAAAACCATCCCACACATAAACATGGACGATTTTTTACCTTATTATAACCCAAAATATTTTGATATCAAACTCCAGTGATATTATAATAATGTCTAATCAAATAAATAATCAAATAACAGAATGCTTGCATCTCACACTCCATATATATAATATAAAATCTAAAACCGCAGAGCACTTATTGGAGATTGGATTTCGAGCTGACAAGGTATGGGATCACCTTCCGATCAGTGCACTTTAGAGGGTATACACTTGGGTTCAACAAGAACGTCTTGCAACCCGGCCACACATGACCGACCACTCATTTAGCTTGAGTGTATCGAGTATATTGTCACCTACGTTTGTTGGCCATCCAACCGTAATCCGAAGATACAGAATCAAAAAAGAAGAACAAATATGAATTTTCTCTAGATCGATGACAATGCAACCTACTTGGAGATGACCCAACTAGCCATGCTGCCTAGCCCAACTTTTGTTACTTCCTGGTTGTGAGGCTAGAGGCTACGTCTATCTTCAGAACATCTGATCACCATTCACTTTGAATGCCACATCGTCAAACTCGTCAATTCACTAATCGACTTCCAAAAATATCACGGGTATAAAAAGTTGAACGAATTCCTCTACCACCAGACGTAATACCTTTAAGAGACCAAACATTTTTGATTTGTTAGGTATACTCTGTCAGACACTCGTCCATACAAGTTGTCCTGGGACTGGACAAACAGAAAGCACCATTCTTGAATAGGATGACCCTTGCATTTCACTCCGTCTTCAATTGTCTTCAGCATAATCTAATTCACAGCGCTTATGCCTATACGGAGTGGTTTTCGGATAATAAATCCAACCGGTCTCTGTGTATTGACAACGATGGTCAAAACACTTCGATAGTCGGTTATTTAACTATCGAAGTAAAAAAAACATTCATTCAAATGTATAACTAAACATCATACAATCATGGGCGCTTTTTAATTAACGTTCATTTTTATTATTCAAATTCCCATATCTTACCAGATATTTCTCAAACCCCATTTTAGCCCTTTCACACTTCTTGGAAAACATTCCCAATTATAATAAACTCTTATTCTTCCCATGTTCCAGAAAATATACATTATTAACGTTCAAAACATATTTATTCGTTTCACATTCTTTATTTTTTATACTTGGATAATATACCCTATCTACATTGGAAAAATATTTCCAATTTCATTATAAACATTTTAATCCGCCCAACGTTTACCTTTAAAACATTATTCACTTTAACATGTGAATATCATCCCTATTATATAAATGTGAACACCTTTATCGAATAACTCTTTATTCAAGTAATAATTACCCTTATCTTGTTTACCAAAATCTCTTTCATAATTTTATATTCCCATTCCACTTTATAAACTCAATTTCTAAGTCAACTACTTGTTACATCAATATCAAGTTTATAACTGAATATTGATTACATATCCTATTATAATTTGTTGGTTTAAAACTAAGTATTAATTATCCCATCAGATTTTAATTCCTAAAAATTATTTACTTTAATACATTCGACATCGTCGAATTTTAGTTCCAATTCCTAATAGTGTTATTTAGTTCTAATCACATTCCAAACATGGAAATGATGTTATCACTTTCTGAAACGATTTTCCAATTTCTCTTTCTAAACTCTTTCTTATATTTCTTTGGACAAACATTGTTACTTATTTCTTTAGAATAAGTGGATTTTAAACCAAATTGTTTTCATTCCCTAAGGAGTGCTGCTATATATAAAAATCACCCGTAAGCTTGGTCAACAATGCTAATTTATCATTATAGTTCAAAAACTTGTCATACACTGTAATATTCTCCTTTATAACTAATCTCGACATAACAGTCACGCTTAAGCCTAGTCAAAAACGTTATTTTATCGTTATAGTTCAAAGACTTGCACTACGCTACTATATTCCACATTATAACTAATCTCGACGTCTCTTTCCGTTACAAAGTAATACCATCCCTCAATAATAGTGAAGCCGTTCAAGTTGGGGTATTTTAATTACCTCTCAGACCTTGATCAACAACATTCCTATCTTAGAATAGATATAAGTTCGTAATTCTAATCCCTTATTACTTATAATATCCATCAGACTGTATTTTCTTGTTTAATTTGAAATATGGTTTTATAACACCATATCCTTACTTTGAAACTTGGTTGTTCATAACTATTTATATTAATTATTAATTCTTTGCGTCATCTTACTTATATAATTCCATTTATAACTTCTTTTATCAAAAATCATTAGTGCTCTTTGTCTTTTGACATTTTACTTTCCATTCGAATCATTTCATCTAATTCAGGTAAACATCTCATACAAACTCAATATTATCTTAAATGAATTCCATTTAAGAACAATTAATTTAATTAAAATAATTACATAGAAATTAACTTTACCATAACTGAAGTAAAACGATTTACTTCATTATCAATTTAACTAGATTGATTGCTTACCTTATTAAACAATGACCAATTCTACTTGTTCAATAATCAATCAAACTTTATTAATTAAAAAGTTAATTAATACGAAATCTTATTAATTATGATTAATTTATTTCTAAGCTATTATCATTAGATTAATTGAAGACCAATTAATCTGATGATCAATTTCAAATAAATAGTTGATTTAATCAACATCAAACCCTCTGTTAATTTGTTAAATGATTTTAATTTCTTCTTACTATTAGATTAATATAATTAATATAATAGTATTTCTTAACTGTTGCTTTAAAATAACTATCCAAATTTGTTTACTTACTAGATAATTACAGCTTCATACTTATTTAACTAAATAATCTTTTATATTTACTTTATAAAAACGAACTATAAAATACTAGTTTGTAACAGAACTTCTATTATAATTTAAAACTTCGCTTTAATTACAAAAATATAATTTTTACAATTAACTTCGTTGATTTGCATGACGGCCAATCAATTTCTTAACCAAACGATGGATTTAGTTGGTGCCATTTTCTTAATCAATATCGTCTATTGATTTAATCAATATTCATACAGGGTTTAAATGTCATTTGGATTCAAACAGTGCTTATATAAATAATATAAAACCAACAGTACAGATAAATATTGTGGAATCCGGTTGGATTCCTCCAACCGATTTCCTACATCCACAGATGTTAGTCCATACAATTTACACTAATTTCATACTAGGGAATCTTATAACCGATGGAATCAGTATCCAATCCATGATGTGTACATATGCAACGATATGTATATATTTCAACTAATTTAATTGTAGTCAACCTAATCGACCATCATGCAGCATTCAACCAACATTATAATATAATTATAATATTCTAAAATAGATCAGAGTTAGTGAATTTACTCACCTTTGTGCGTTAACCATTAAATAACGATTTGCGTCATTTGATTATACCAGATGTTCAATTCTGCCATAATTCATTGTGCTTTAAATTGCTCCAAATCGGTTCCATTGTGTAGTCTGCGTCCATACGATTTCCAATGGATTCGACCTTTCGTAAAACTGACAACGTACGAGTGAAATATTATGTTAACAAATTTCTACATTAATTAAATTAATTTAAATTTTATATTTATTAAATACTTGGACCTTACTATCTTCCAGCCCGCCCCATACTGTTTCAATCGGACCGCAAGAAAACTTTCCCCCAAGTGAAGTTTCAAACCCGCTCGATGATCTATTTCCCATCAAACAACATAACACAAAACTGCTTCTCCCTGTAAACATATTGCCATGCCGACTTCTCAACAATATACTGAACCCATCAAACTTATTAGCATCTACCATCACCACGTTAATCTCCACTATCTATTGGGTTACATGGCCTTGCACCAATATTAAACACGCACTGCCCACTTCTTCTAACCGGCACGCTGTACCTCCTCTTGTGCTAAAGACTTCTAACGTTTCACCTTTGGAATAAATCACTTTCCAGTTTCTATTTCTTTTTTTCTCTTTTTTTTTCTTTTTTTTTAATAACCTTTAAGGCCCAAGGCCCGCGTCTTCATATCCATTCCACGTTGGCTCTCTCTTCTCTAAGAAGTCATGCTCTAGATCCTTTATTTCCGTGCTTTACTGTTACATCTTCCATGTGATGGTGGCTCCTACTTCTTTTATTGCCTTTCTGATCCAATCCTCACTCTAAAACAACCGCCCATTTTTCCTACTTTTCCTACTCAATGCTAAACAACCTGCTCCTCCTCTCTCCCATCATTTCTTTGCTAAACTCACTATCTACTATTTCACCCACTTAAGTGATACCCAAACCCCATATGAAGCTTCTTCCTTTTCTTTAGAAAGTTCCAGTACCCGTTTTCACACATTTAGAATGACAGAACTCCCATCCTTATACTCCCTCTTCATGCAACATGACCTGCTTGTTCAAATCCCAGTCACACGTTCTTGCATTAAAACTCCACCACTCTCTCTGCTGTCCATACGTACAAACTACATGCGCATGCCCACGGCTCTCTCCTCATGCCAAGTCTCTTCTCCCACTCTGGAAGCTTATACCATTTCAAACTGCATCACGGTCTTGCTACAGACAAATAGCGACGGGTGGTTATCCCCACAAGCCTCCAAAATCCCTCTTTACTCAACGCAACTTCAAACAGTTTTCACCTCCCTTTCACTTGCTGAACCCGTACACAATAGAGCTCCTCTTCTCCCACCAAGGCATACTCGCTCGTGTACCACTCCACGTAGAAAAGAATGGCCAGTTCGAACTCGTCCCCTTAGACATTTGCTGCGACTTCCTCTCAAACAAACGTAATCCATTAACCCAACTCTTTCTCCTCGTAAGATTCAACTCCAGTTCGAACGTGAAGCATAGACCCCATGTGATATCAACCATGAATGCTCCAATTGTTGCGTCGTATATATATTTTATCTATATTTTATATTTTTGCTTTCGAGTATAGCAGGGGTTTGAAGTTTTAAAGTCATAGAATTGCGGCTAAACTTAGTGAAGCAAAACGAAATGGAATAGCCTGCAGAGTGTATATATATAGGGGGAATTACTTGGTAGTGAAGTATATAGGTTAGACTTAGTGGGTTAAATCTTAGTATGGGTCTGATGGAGACAATTCATGCTTGATAGGTTGGTAGGCTTAGGAGAAGACTTAAATGGACGACAATGCTTAACAGGGAAGGAAACTTTATAAACACCTAGTATATTAAGATATGGGTTTCAAAATGATAGTGTACTGATGTATCCTTTCAGTAATACAGTGGGTGTACGCATGCATGGAGCTTTCTTGTAAGCTACTAAGAGTATAAGGTAGGTTAGTAGACTCTAAACTTAGTTGTTAGGTATTTAGACCATTTCCTTACCTTAGGCGTTAAGTATGTGTGATAGGATAGGCTAGGTAGTGTTAAGGGTGGACGAGACACTTTAATACTTAGCTATTAAGTGAGCGGTACAGGCAAACGTCCATGTCTCGAGCCAATTCAATGAACTTATGTTCTTATACATATACTTATATTTCAAAAATCTAAGTGTACCGTGTTCCGTAAATTTTGTTCATCTCCGGGCGGCTGCGGACAGAAATAAAGATGCGGTTGTGTCTAGCGAGTTGTCACGATCCCAGAAATATAATAATATCGGTAGGTTAACTTATATTTTGAAACCCCAAAATATTGATATAGGGTGTCAAATACCCCAAATAAAAAGTTGCATGTTTAATTAATTAAAAATTACAGTGAAATTCTAAAAATTAAATTATCACTATATCTCAAAAGAATCTTGTCTAAATTCGAAACCGATATCTAGTTATATCAAATAAACCGTTACGGTCGATAAACGATTCTATAGAGACTATTTGGAAATTTGATTTGGACATGACTCACAATCCATAACACGCAATCTTGGTTTTTCACTTCCATTAGAAGGATACAGTTCAATAGATTCCAACATTTCTTGTTTTGAAGAAATCCGATTTATAACGAATCCTGTACACTCAGTTAAAGTAAGAACGTCAAATTACGAACTACCGCGATATTACGGGCTCGATTATATTTAATATATATTTTTATTCGTTCAACTTCATTTAATTAATATATAAATCCACTTATATTACGAATTCAATATTTAAACTGATTTAAATATTCAAATACAGACCTGATAAAAATGCGGGACGTTACACCAACTAATGACAGATCCAAATTAACCACAAATATGATAGGTACAAGATGATCTAAATAGTAAATTAGATCTATAATCAAAAGTAGATCTGACATGATAAAGGTTGAGATTCAAGTCACAGTTACATCAGGATATCATAGATTCACAAGTTTCAATAGATCTGTTATGATTCGTTCACAGGCACAGATCCAACTTACAGTTATATCATGTTTTACTTTTAATCATTTAAATCTAAAGGTAACTTAAACTCATAGTATTCGGATCTAGAAAAATAGAAGGAGAAGGGCGGAGGTTGAATCACAGATCTACACTTGAATCTCTAAACTTTGATTACAGAAGAAGAAAAAGATTTGATTCAGTCCAGGCACCGACAGCATTTAGACCTCCAATGATTTTAGTGTGAGAAAACTAGAGAAATGAGGCCGTATATATAGCTGCCAGCCCCCAGAACTGACCTGCCACGTTAGCTCTAGGGAGGTCGACCCTCCCTTATGGGGTCAACCCATGGGTCGACACCCCCTTGAGGGGTCGACCCATCGGTCAACACCCCCCTTAAGGGGCTGACACCCCTGAGCGGGAAATCTGCCGCCTCCCTAAATTTCAAATTTGAACTGATTTTTGAATTTCAAATCTTGACCAAAATTTTGAGTCGGGCGCAATGGAATAGTTTGTTTCCCTTAATTTTGAAAATTAAATTAATCATTATTTAATTCATCCTCTTTAGTGTTTTAAAATTATGGGGTGTTACAATGCCATGGTGGGAAGTAGGAACAAAGACATAGGTAAAACAACAACAATGGTTCACAAAAGGGTTGAATCCCAGCGGCAAGGAGAGAGGCTTACGCCAGGATTACCCAAGAGATATTACCTTACCACTTTGATGGAAAATATCTACTTCTTAGCCAAACACGAACTCAACTATTGGCTGATCACAAAAAAAAAGCCCAAATACGAAAGGAAAACATGAGGACCCTATTGTCATTCTCACATTATGAATGGACATGAAACTACTTGAGGAAACATTCATCCAATTCATCAACCAAAGCCAATTACGAGAGTTTATAAAAAAATCAAATTAAGTTCAATAAAAGTCCTTTGGAAAAGGATTATCAAACATGACCGAGGGTACGGAAAACCGTCCTTTCGAAGCTTGAAGAAATCCAAAAAGAGTTCAAACCATGAATGGATCGAATCCTTTTTCATCACAAAATTGGTCAGAGAAAGGCATCCCTCATAGGGGGTGGTGGGTTAGTCTTTCTCCATGCCCAAATTCGAGGGGGCTAGGTTAAAGCATCAACAGCATAAGCCTCCGTTTCACACCCGAAATGATTGTGTCAGTGCATCTAAAATTAGCAAGTCCTGCTTCTTCTTGTAGAAGAGCACGCCCTACCTCTGCTAGAACTAAGAACGTCCTACCTCTGCTGGCAGAAGAGCACATCCTACCTCTTCTTATGTTCCGCGTTACAGCAAAAGGGAACGCCAACCCCTATCATCACCTACGATGGTCAGGATAGGGCACCCTTCGGGGGGGGGTGTAAGCCTCTATCAGTACCTACAATGGCCAGTATGGAGCATCAAAAAAGTAAACCTTAATTCTGTGTCTACAATGGCCCAGTTTAAGTTTCTAAGACCTTATCATCACCTACGATGGTCAGGATAAGGCGCCTCTTGGAGGTAGGTCAGGTAAGTCCTTAGGCCCTACTTGTGGATAAGCTAGCCCAACGCACCGGATGCACAGGCCCAGAGAGTGGCCAACAAAGCATATACATCCTCTACTTTGACATCAAAAGCCCAAAGAGTGGATCAGGAAGCACGTACAACCTCTGCTTCACAAATAAAATCCAAGGGGGATACCAAAATACTAACACCAGAAGGGAATTTCTAGTCTTCAATCTTTAATTGCCTGTACAATGGTTGGTTCAGAACTTCTATTAATACTTGAAGTGAATTTTTGGTACTTAATCTCTAATTGTCTGGACAAGGGTTGGTTCAGGTCTTCTATATTAATACCCAAATTTGGGTTGACTCGGTTCTTCACAAATACCAGAAGGGGATTTTTGGTCTTTAATCTTTAATTGCCCATAGAAAGGTTGTTCGGATTTTCTATTAATACCGGAAGTGGATTTCTGGTACTCAATCTGTAACGCCCGGTAAATCCTGATTATCGATACTAACACGTATCATGTATCATATATCGAATAATCAAACATCAGAAATTAACAGATCGTTAATAGAAAGAAGTTAGAGGATGAGTAATAGAAAGAAAGAAAGTTAGAGTACAAGAAAAAGAAGAACTAGACACAATAGAATCAGAGTATGATGAATCTCACAGTGGAACTGAATAAAATATATTATATAACATCTTGAAATACAAAACTGTATTTACTTACAACATCATCAGACTACAACTCATACATAACACAACGGAAATAAACTCGATATATATCTAATGTTGGATACCCTGATCCAAGCTCCTTCAAGTGAATCTGTAAAATCCTGAAACACTAGACTTCCCGTACAAATTTGGGAACCCAAGAGTTTAGGGAAAACAGAGAAAAATAAACCCTGGGTTAGTCATGGGACTGGTATGAGTAAACGATTTTAAAATAGATGTATTTAACGTTCAAAAACCCTTTTGAAACAAATGATAATCGTAAGATCGATCCACACATAAATACAGATGGTTTTTATCATATGATAACCCAAAGCACTTTTGAAATCATATATATATCATCTGACATTACGATAGTGTCTAAATACAAATAAATATCAATCTAGCGGAACGCTTGCATCTCATGCTCCATATATATAGTATACAATCAAAACTGCGGGCTCTTATTGGAGATTGGATTCCGACTATGACAACGTATGGAACCACCTGCCGATAGTGTATCTCTAGAGGCGAAAAATCTGGGTTCAATAAGAATGTCTTGCAACCCGGCCCACACATGATCAACCACTCAATTCTCTTAAGTGTATCGAATGCATATCACCAATGGTTAGGATCAGTAACCGTTTCCCAAAAGCGACAGCATCGATAGATTAAAGAAGCAAAAAGGAATTTACCTAGATAGGTGCTTATACACCCTAATGGTAGCGACCAACATAGCCATGCTGCCTGCCCAATTTTTGTCATTCTCTGGTTGTGAGGCTTGAGGTTTGAATTCACTTTAGAACATCTAGCCATCATTTACTTTGAATGCCACATCGTCAGATCTGCCAAATCACCAATTGACATCCACAAATATACTCTGGATGTAAAAGATTGCCATCAACTTGGTATATTTGTAAAAGTCAACGTATGTGGTTTTTAGGAAATACTCTGTCATACATTCGTCCATACAAGTCATCGAGGAACAGGATGAATCGAAGGCACTCTCCTACTGCATCCAATATTGAAATCACCTATGGATCAGTAGCGAATAGTCCTTGAAAATTCGAAGATTTCAATTACGATAGAATCACAAGTCAAAATAACTTTGGTGGACAAAACCAGAGAAATTTAACAAGTAGTTCTCCCGATCATGAAAATCTACGGTCTTTGAATTCTTTAAATTGTATAAGCGTCCTTGCAAGTTAGTTTAAGAATCGTAAAGTTAGTTTGAAGTGGTTTTGGGACCAGTTCCCGTCTCGGTCTCTTCGAACTAACGCGTAGGGAATATTTCTTTGATAGTCGGTGTTTTAACTATCAAATTTAAATAGTGTGATCACGTAAAACTTAGTCAATTTACTTAAAATCATATATAATGTCCATTCAAATTTATTACTTGGATAAATCTATTTTCAAATTTTTGGAATAGAAATCAGCACAAGATGATTAAAATATAATAAAATGTGTCAACGGTTTATTTTAAACTTGTTCGATCGATCACTTCATAATATAACAATAATCATTCATCACACAATAACGATCAACAATATTTGACATTAAATTTCAACTAATAATAGTTCGAAATATTGAATTTTGGATAATGACTTACATATTCACAATTCGTTGGAAATAAATATATTGGTTTTACTTAAACATTTATTTTGGTTTCCATAAACTATCTCTACAAATATTAGAGGCTCAAACTAAAACTTACACGATGACGCCTATCTTGCAATCGTGAGAGAATTCAATCATTTCCCGGTCCTTCTTCTTATTTTACTTGTTTATTTATTACATCCCATTTACTGTTATCAATGTTATTTCAAATGGATTAAATAAAAACAACATGAGGTTACCTGACCTATTACAGTAAAATTTTCATGCACATACTTGAATTTGATTCATCATTTACTCGTACGTTATTCAAGTAGGCTTCAACTTTTCGATAAAATGTTTAAATTTAACAAAGTACTTGAATCTAAACAAAACATAACTCTTATTACTCCTTGTAAAACACATTTTATTAATACTCGTTTAGTAAAACAATACAGATGTCCTAGGCCTTCTACAGTCTAATGTCTCACGCACATACCTTAATTATTATATCATTCATCGTAAATTATCTTATTAAATTCTCACTTTTTTGGTTATATAGTCATATTGTTCAAACTAAAAAGAAACTTAAATTTTTAACAAACCGTAATTACCTTTTTAATTTTTTTAAGGCCCAAGCCCAATAACACAAGATCAGCCCACTCTCCATTTCCAACCTATTTCCTCTTCCTAGCAAATTGTTTCCAGAAAAAAAATGATCCATCCAATATGATTCTTTATTCCTTTGCTCGATTTGTTTACATTTCCAAACGAACCCGTAAAAACATGGTTTGGCAAGTGAAATTAGTGGATCATCACGTATTGTGTACCCCTCTTTTCTTCGTCTTTGTCCACTGCTACTTCTTCTTCCAGACTTCCTGTGTACCTGATCAAACCGTGGACATGCACAGCCGACCTCACCGCCGCCCTCATGTTCTGGTCATCTACGCAAGTCTCAACATCAAACCTAAATTAATCTCCAATATCAAAATTTTATTTTTCCTACTGTATAAAAATCTGGAAGTTTCACAGAGGGTTTAAACATTTGAACACCTCTACGAGGATGTATCCTGCTGCCATCACGCCCCATCGATCTTCACCAGAATTTGACACGAGTTCGCCAACGACCCTACCTTTCATCTCCCCATGGTGCACATCCCTATACTTTCCCATGGACCACGCAGTTCGTCGTTATTCAAGGCCCACTCAAGAAAAATACATAAATCTTGTTTTGATTAAACCTTACAAATTTCCCAATCGAATTTTATAGTTATAAATTTTATATACTTAATACGTTGTTAAACTACTTCCATGTTTAAAAATATATTTCTAATTCTTACTAGAAATTGGGTTAGGGATTTTTTTGAACTGCTGGAAATGAGTATTGTCAAGCAGACAGGTTCAAAATTTTGTTTCCATTGATTACTCAGATAGGATCCACGCAAATATGTAAGATGTTCTACCTCCAGGAGATGCCAAGAACACACATATTTGAATCAATACTCTATCTAATTTTAGAATGGATTTACAAGGAAGAAATCCTGAAGTTCACTAATATTATTTCACTACTATATGTTTTATTATTATTTCATTTTCCCCCTTTTTTTCTTAGTTTGTTTTAAATTATCAGTTTCAAAGATTTAACTTCAAAATCTCAACAGTATTTGAATTCTAAACAAGGGTTACATTTCATCCTACAAATGGTTTGAATCCATTTAAATAAAACAGTAAAGATATCTGAGTTGTTACTTGTCAATATTTGTTGCTTATATATTTGTTCCTACTGTAAAAACACAGACAAGTTCAAAATCCTTTCAGTGATTACCCAGGTATGCTCAAGCTCTATATATGATCTTGTTCACTCAATTGAAATGAATAAACACATATATCTGAATACACTAGGTTTTATACCAAACAGAAAATAAATTTTAAGATGTTTACTAATATATATATTTATGTGTGTCACTACTGTCTGACAATATCTTCTGCCTTTTCTATATTTTCGGGGGTTTTCCCAAGCCACCAATCCTACTCTATCAGTTTCAGAGATCAACCTTTAATCGACTGAAATGTTTAAGCCAAATATAATGTGTATATGTCAGCATAACTATGGTTTTGGGATCTACTTAAGTTTATATAAGGTGGTAGAGAGATTAAGTTGTTTACTTGTTATAATAATTACTGCTATTTTGCATCTCTGTTTCTTAGGTTATATGCATGATATTAATGAGATGAAAGTGCAATCATCTACATGCAAATATACATTGAAACATAACAAAAGAATTTATGAGTTAAACTTAACTTACTTGCTTCCATTCTCTCATTTGATTTTTCCCAGTTTGCTAAAAACTTTCAAGTCCTAATCTAATGTTTGAATATGGTGCTTTGTTTCTCAGGTTTTGCCAACCCCTCAAATCATATTTTAAACAATCTTCAGAGATGATTCTTTAAATAACGATAATATAATTGAATCAAATATTATGAATGCACATCAGCCCCCACAAAATTTGAACGTATTAGATAAAACATTAAAAGAAATTTTAGTTGTTTTACTCACCTATGTATGTAATACTGACTTGAAATAGATTCTTAGGTTGTTCAAACAAAAGATTCGACATCCATATTGAATCAAAGGTGACGAGTTCCTATCAACATACAAATCTGAATATATTACAGATCAACATAAAACAATAGAGGGGTATAGATGGTTTACTCACCTAATGTTCACTGCCTTATCATTCGTTATACTCTGTTTCAGGTTTGCTTGCTGTTCTCTGGCCATTTTTCTTTCCAGACTAAATTCTTAATTTACCTTAGTTTTTCAATATGACCAGTGTGTGTTTATTGGTGTAGTTGATTTGCGTATTTATACATGAATAATTAAAGTCATAAGCGGGGTAGGCTTTAAGATGGAGAGGGCACATACGTGCAGCAGCACTAAAGAGAGGACTGATGTTTGATTGAAATGAGGTAACGTATGGTCTAAATCTATTTATATCTTTTAAGTAGTATGTGCACATGCATTGGTAGTCACATTAGAGTACACAAGTGTGTGCAGTTACATGTACTATTGATCTTAGAACTGGGCTTAGACAGGGTAGAAGCTAAAAGGTTTGGGCTGGCTCTAAGGGAGGTGATGTATGCAGCAATATTGAGGTGATGTGATGTCGAAATGGCTGTGTAAATTCAAATCTTGTTTCTAATCAAATCGGTCAGGCCATGTTCTTGCTACACATGCGAATGTCCCTTATACTTACATACAATTCATGTTTGCTATCTACACAAGAATCAGCCTACTTAGATCTACGTTTTGGCTTGGACTAAATGCACATGGGTATGCACCATTTATATATATGTTGATTTGAAAACACAAAGCTAGACTTCTTTTCTGCTAACCAGCCTAGCACAGGCTATCTAAATTTGAATTGATACTTATCATTTCCTATCACAAACAAATGCATATACTCTCTCTTATTTATGGCTATACCATTTCATGTACCTATGTATGTAACAAGTTAATATTTTTCTCTATGTATATTCGCTGGTTACTTTATGCAACTCAATAAGTTCATGAATTAAAAGGTAAGTTTAAGTGCACACAAATATGTAAAACAACAAACACTTGCTTATATAAGTGTACATATGACAAATTAATATATACATAGGTAAATTATTCTATTTTAACTGAATTTGATGTTATCAACATTATTAAGTAAAATAAATAGCTTGCATTGAATAACCTATGCTTGTGTTTTCCTTCGGCATGAAGAAATCTTATTACATCTTATTCTCACATAAGCAATTTCTTATTTTCCCTTTTATTTTAACTTATGAAGTTTTATATTCATATGAGATAAACAAATTTATATTACGACAAAATCATAAAACATCAATTACTTGTTATATATATATAAATATATATTCGTTAAGGAATCAACATATATATTTATTTAGAATTTTCCTGATACTTTTCTAAATATATAAATCTTATTTAATTAAATTAAATTTAACTGTAATAAACTCTAGATATGTAAAACCCAATTGTATTTAATTAAATCAATTACCAGTATAATCTACACATTATAGATTATAGAATTAGTCCGAAAACTAGGTCATTACAATCTACCCCCTTAAAAGAATTTCGTCCCCGAAACTAAAGTGTAATGAGGAGATTATAGTTATGTTCAAAATTTTAAACTTAAATCAAAACATATATCTGGGTAATCCCCTAAAGATCACAACAACCAAGGCATTGGTCACACGGTTTATCTATCAATTAACTCATATCAATCAAAATATACAAATCAATGAGCTATTAATCACTTTTACTTTCATAACTAGAATTATATGTTATTACAATTGTGAAACATTTTCATTTCATATTCACATATTAATATTCCTCAACATCCATCAGTCCCTGACCGTAAATTGATAAGAGAATAATTCCCTAAGTATCAACCCCGAAAACCGAAATCAACATCAGATCAATACTCAGAAAATCATTTATCTTAACCAATCTTCAGTTAGGTTCCAATTTTTTAACTCCATGTCTGAATTCCTTGTCAACCCATGTTATTCCACTTACAAATGTCTTTGATTATATTTTTAAAATAAATACCAAAGCTTGTCTGTTCCATCAAATCGTGTTTAAATCTGCTTCAAGTTCCCATCTAAATTAATTTCATTCAATCTCAATTTCACTATTTTAATATTGTTCCAGTTGAGTTTCCTAATTCCAGAATCCTAACTCCTGATTTTATTTCAAAATTGACTGAAATCACTTATCTCTATTCTATTTTAAATTCAAAACCTTTGAATTTATCCAACATTTTTGTTTTCTCAAATATTTTTCTAGCCTGTCTTATTTCTATATTTCATTCTTTACAAGTTCAATTTAGTTTACTATACAACTATTTTATTTTATTCTTTTAATCTGATTTGGTTATAACAGTAACCAACACAACCAATAATAATAATTTCAGAAAATTATTCTTTTTTATTTCAAAATATACTTTTGAGTAAAATTATTGCATTTTATCCAACTTTAAAAGTAGTGTCAAATTACTCTATTCAAGAGTTTAGAAACACCAATTGATATAGTTTTGACTACTGTATCGACTAGAATTCATAAATCACTCAATATACTAATCAACATAATATAAAACTATTTTTATATCAATTTACAAATATGCACTTAAATGTATAAACTCAAACTCAATCTAGGATATTACTAACCCCATCTTTATCGAGTTGCGCTACAGAGCCAAGGTTATTACTAAACCATTGCTCTGATACCAACTACAACGACCCGGTACATCCGATCCTGATTATCGAAACTAATATGTATCCTGTATCACATAGACTAATCAAACATTAGTAATTAACATATCGTTAATAGAAAGAAGTTAGAGGATGAGTAATAGAAAGAAAGAAAGTTATAGTAGAAGAAAAAGAGGAATTGAACACAACAGAATCATAGTATGACAAATCTCACAGCGGAACTAAATAAAATATATTACATAACATCTTGAAATACAAAACTATATTTACTTACAACATCATCAGACAACAACTCATACACGACACAGTGGAAATAAACTCGATATATCTAATGTTGAATGCCCTGCTGCAAGCTCCTTCAAATGAATCTGTAAAATCATGAAACACTTGACTGCCCGTACAAATTTGGGCACACAGAAAAATAAACTTCGAGTCAGTCATGGGACTGGTATGAGTAAACGATTTTAAAACAGATGTACGTAACGTTCAAAATCCTTTTGAAATAAATGATAATCGTAAGACCGGTCCACACATAAATACGGATGATTTTTACCTTACAATAACCCAAAACACATTTGAAATCATATATATATATATATATATATATCATCTGGTATTACGATAGTTTCTAAATACAAATAAATAGCAATCTATTGGAACGCTTGCATCTCACGCTCCATATATATAGTATACAATCAAAATCGCGGTCTCTTATTGGAGATTGGATTCTGACTATGACAAGGTATGGAACCACCTGCCGACAGTGTATCTCTAGAGGCGAATACACTAGGTTCAACAAGAACGTCTTGCAACCCGGCCCACACATGACCGACCACTCATTTCGCTTGAGTGTACCGAATATATATCACCAACGATTGGGATCAGCAACCGTTTCCCAAAAGGGACAACATCAGTAGATTAAAGAAGCAAAAAGGAATTTCTCTATATAGGTGATTATACACCCTAATGGGAGCGACCCACATAGCCATGCAGACAGCCCGATTTTTGTCATTCCCCGGTTGTGAGGCGTGAGGTTTGAATTCACTTCAGAACATCTAGCCATCATTTACTTTGAATGCCACATCGTCAGATCCGCCAAATCAGCAATTGACATCCACAAATATACTCTGGATGTAAAAGAAGGGTCATTCTTTGCCATCAACTTGGTATGTTTGTAAAAGTCAATGTACGTGGTTTTTAGGAAATACTCTGTCAGACATTCGTCCATACAAGTCATCCAGGAACAGGATGAACCAAAGGCACTCTCCTACTGCAACCAATATTGGAATCACCCATGGATTAGTAGCGAATAATCCTTGCAAATTCGAAGACTTCAATCACGATAGAATCACAAGTCAAAATAACTTTGGTGGACTAAACCAGAGAAATTTAACAAGTAGTTCTCCCGATCAGGAAAATCTACGGTATTTGTATTCTTTAAATCATGTAAGCGCCCCTGCAAGTAAGTTTAAGAATCGTAAAGTTAGTTCGAAGTGGTTTTGGGTCCAGCTCCCATCCCGTTCTCTTCGAACTAACGCGTTGGGAATATTTCCTTGATAGTCGGTGTTTTAACTTCAAATTTATACAGTGTGATCACGTAAAACTTATTCAATTTACTTAAAATCATATATAATGTCCATTCAAATTTATTACTTGGATAAATCTATTTTCAAATTTTTGGAATAGCAATCATCACACGATGATTAAAATATAATAAAATGTGTCAACAGTTTATTTTAAACTAGTTCAGTCGATCACATCATAATATAACAATAATCATTCATCACACTATAACGATCAACAATATTTGATATTAAATTTCGACTAATAATAGTTCAAAATATTGAATCTTGGATAACGCGTTATATATTCACACTTAGTTGGAAATAAATACATTGGTTTTACTTAAACATTTATTTTGGTTTTCATAAATTATCTCTACGAATATTGGAGGTTCAAACTAAAACTTACACGATGACGCCTATCTTGCAATCGTGAGATAATTCAACCGTTTCCCAATCCTTCTTCTTATTTTACTTATTTATTTATTACATCCCATTTACTGTTATCAATGTTATTTCAAATGGATTAAATTAAAACAACATGAATTTACCTGATCTATTACAGTAAAATTTTCACCCACATACTTCAATTTAATTCGTCATTTACTCGTACGTTATTCAAGTAGGCTTCTACTTTTTGATAAAATGTTTAAATTTAACAAAGTACTTGAAGTTAAACAAAATATAACCTCTTATTACTCCTTGTAAAACACATTTTATTAATATTCATTTAGTTAAACAATACAGATGTCCTAGGCCTTCTACAGTCTAATGTCTCACACACATACCTTAATTTATTTGATCATTCATCGTAAATTATCTAATTAAATTGTCACCTCTTTGGCTATATAGTCATAATGTTCAAATTAAAAAGAAACTTAAATTTTTAACAAACCATAATTACCTTTTTAATTTCATTAAGGCCCAAGCCCAATAACACAAGATCAGCCCACTCTCCATTTCCAACCTATTCCCCTTCCTAGCGAATCATTTCCAAAAAAAATGATCCATCAAGTATGATTCTTTATTCCTTTGCTCGATTTGTTTATATTTCCAACGAACCAATAAAAACATGGTTTGGAAAGTGAAATTAGTGGATCACCACATATTGCGTACCCCTCTTTCCTTCTTCTTTGTCCAGTGCTACTTCTTCTTCCAAACTTCCTGTGTACCTGACCAAGCCGTGCACATGCACAGCCGACCTCACCGCCGCCCTCATGTTCTGGTCATCTATGCAAGTCTCAACGTCAACCCTAAATTAATCTCCACCATCAAAATTTTATTTTGCCTACTGTATAAAAATCTGGAAGTTTCACAGAGGGTTAAACATTTGAACACCTCCACGAGAATGTCTCATGCCGCCGCCACGCCCCATCAATCTTCACCAGAATTTGACACAAATTCACCAACGACCCTACCTTTCATTCCCCCATGGTGCGCAGCTCTATACTTTCCCATCGACGACACAGTTCGTCGTTATTCCATGCCCACTCAAGGAAAATACATAAATATTGTTTTGACAAACCTTACAAATTTCCCAATCGAATTTTATAGTTATAAATTTTTATATACTTAATACGTTGTTAAACTACTTCCATGTTTAAAAATCTATTTCTAATTCTTACTAGAAATTGGGTCGGGGATTTTTTTGAACTACTGAAAACGAGTACTGTCAAGCAGACAGGTTCCAAATTTTTTTTTCCATTGATTACTCAGATAGGATCCATGCATCTATGTAAGATGTTATACCTCCAGTAGATGCCAAGAACACACATATTTGAATCACTACTCTATCTAGTTTTAGAATGGATTTACAAGGAAGAAATCCTAAAGTTCACTAATATTAATGTACTGCTCTCTATTTTATTATTATTTCATTTTCCCCTTTTTTCTTACTTTGTTTTAAATTATCAGTTTCAAAGATTTAAATTCTAAATCTCAACAGTATTTGAATTATAAACAAGAGTTATATTTCATCCTACAAATGGTTTGAATCCATTTAAATAAAATAGTAAAGATATCTGAGTTGTTACTTGTCACTATTTCTTGCTTATATATTTGTTCCTACTGTAGAAACACAGACAAGTTCAAAATCCTTTCAGTGATTACCCAGTATGATTGACCTCTATATAAGATCTTGTTCACTCAGTTGAAATGAATAAACACATATATCTGAATACATTGGGATTTATACCAGACAGAAAATAAATTTTAAGATGTTTACTAATATATATTTATGTGTGTCACTACTGTCTGACAATGTCTCCTGCCTTTGCTATATTTCCGGGGGTTTTCCCAAGCCAACAATCCTACTCTATCAGTTTCTGAGATCAACCTTTAACCGATTGAAATGTTTAAGCCAAATATAATGTGTATATGTCAGCACAACTATGGTTTTGGGGTTTACTTAAGTTTAAATAAGGTGGTAGATAGATTAGGTTGTTTACTTGTTATAATAATTACTGCTATTTTGCATCTCTATTTCTTAGGTTATATGCATGATATTAATGAGATGAAAGCCCAATCGTCTACATGCAAATATACGTTGAAACATAACAAAAAAATTATAAGTTAAACTTAAATTACTGGCTTTCATTCTCGCATTTGATTTTTCCCAGTTTGCTCAAAACTTTCAAGTCCTAATATAATGTTTGAATATGGTGCTTTGTTTCACAGGTTTTGCCAACCCCTCGAATCATAATTTTAAACAATCTTCAGAGATGATTCTTTAAATAATGACAATATAATTGAATCAAACATTATGAATGCACACCAGCCCCCACAAAATTTGAGTGTATTAGATAAAACATTAAAAGAAACTTTAGTTGTTTTACTCACCTATGTATGTAATACTGACTTGAAATAGATTCTCAAATTGTTCAAAATAAACATTCAGCATCCATATTGAATCAAAGGTGACAGGTTCCTATCAACATACAAATCTGAATATATTACAGATCAACATAAAACAATAGAGGGGTTTAGATGGTTTACTCAACTAATGTTCACTGCCTTATCACTCATTATACTCTGTTTTAGGTTTGCTTGCTATTCTCCGGCCATTTTTCTTTCCAGACTAAATTCTTTGTTTACCTTAGTTTTTCAGTGAGACCAGTGTGTGCTTTTTGGTGTAGTTGATTTGTGTATTTATACATGAATAATTGTAGGCATAAGCGGGGTAGGCTTTAAGATGGAGAGGGTACATACGTGCAGCAGCATTAAAGAGAGGACTGATGTTTGATTGAAATGAGGTAACTTAAGGTCTAAATCTATCTATATCTTCTAAGTAGTATGCACACATGCATTGGCAGTCACATTAGAGTACACAAGTGTGTGCAGTTATATGTACTACTGATCTTAGAACTAGGCTTAGATAGGGTAGAAGTGCTTGGGCTGGCTCTAAGGGAGGTGATGTATGTAGCAGTATTGAGGTAAAGTGATGTTGAAACAGTTGTGTAAATTCAAATCTTGTTTCTAATCAAATCGATCAGGCCATGTTCTTGGTACCCATGCGAGTGTACCTTATACTTATATACAATTCATGCTTGCTATCTACACAAGAATCAGCCTACTCAGATATATGTTTTACTTGGACTAAATGCACATTACCATTTATATATATGTTGATTTGAAAACACAAAGCTAGACTTCTTTTCTGCTAACCAGCCTAGCACAGGCTATCTAAATTAGAATTAATGCTTATCATTTCCTATCACCTACAAATGCATATACTCTCTTATTTATGGCTATACCATTTCATGTACTTATATATGTAACCAGTTAATATTTTACTCTATGTATATTCGTTGGTTACTTTATGCAACTCAATAAATTCATGAATTAAAAGGTACACACAAATATGTAAAACAACAAACACTTGCTTATATAAGTATACATGTGATAAGTTAATATATACATAGGCAAATTATTCTATTTTGACTGAATTTGATCCTATCTGCATTATTAAGTAAAATAAATAGCTTGCATTGAATAACCTATACTTGTGTTTTCTTTCTACATGAATAAATCTTATTACATCTTATTCTCACATAAGCAATTTCTTTTTTTCCTTTTTATTTTAACTTATGTAATTTTACATTCATATGAGATAAACCAATTTATATTACAACAAAATCATAAAATATCGATTACTTGTTATATATATATATATATATATATATTGGTTAAGGAATCAACGTATATATTTATTTAGAATTTTCCTAATACTTTTCTAAGTATATAAATCTTATTTAATTAAACTAAATTTAACTGTAATATAATCCTGATATATAAATCCCAATTGTATTCAATTAAACCAATCACCAGTATAATCTATACATTATAGATTATAGAATTAGTCTAAAAACTGGGTCATTACACATTCTCTAATTTCCTAAACAAGGGTTGGTTCAAGTCTTATATATCAATATCTGAATCTAGGTTGATTCGGATCTTAGAGAAGACCAGATGCGGACTTTCGATCTCTTATTTTAATAATCCGAATCTTGGTTGGATCAAATCTACACATGTGCTGGAAGGGAAATTCCGATCTTACCTTAATACCCGAATCTGGGTTTATTTGGTTTTAAACAAAGGCCAGAAGCCGACTCTCGATCTCCCATCTCAATGCCCAAAGCTAGGTTGATCCAAGCGTAAAAGCACAACCGGATGTGGGTTTCTGGTCTTGCCACAATTACCCAAATCTAAATGAATTCAGAATCTTAAATCTAAATGAGAAGGAGGTTTTCAACCCTCTTGGTGATTTGAGTGTTGCTCAGAATTATACTTCTGTTATTACGAAGGATAAGCTCATTGGCCCTCTCAGTCGCTCAGGGAAGTGTCTTTAACTTATACACTCATCAATTTATTATTCAAGCATGTCAAACATTTGGACTAACACACAAAACATAAGTAAGCACTATAGACATTTCACATCTCCCATACCTCAGCACTATTAACCTCATTGAGAGTGGGTGGAACTTTACGTACGAAATCCTATAAGGTAGACTTCTAACAAAGTGTGTCGAATATGTACACCATGTTATGGCGAAGCCATAACGAAAGAAGAACATTACACCGGAATGTGCGGTCGCTTGTTAAATGATACGGTTATAGATCCTACCTCTATTTATAAGCACCATCATTATAATATATTACATGCAATAGGTGATATACCGGGTACTTCATATCTTACATAGTTATTTACAAGAAATATTGTAAGATAAACACATCTCCAGAGAAGAAAACACCCATACCCCGATACTAAAGCTTCCGTACGAGCATGACCTGGCTCTCAATAAAGCACCATTATAAGTGTTTATCTTAAGTATCAGGGTAAGGAGGCAGCCTTCCTCACTTTATCCAGGATGTTAGCCGTAAGATCAAGTGAGGAATCAAAGGGAACTTCGAATCCATCAGGGGTATAAACCGGAGGACGGTTACGATAATCCCACTTCCCAACAGGCAGGATGTCATAACCATGAACCATCCAAGTTTATGAGTGGATCGGTCTTACGATTATTCTTTCTTTCAAAAGATTTTTAAAAGTAAATCAAGTGATTAGAGTGTACTTACATGAGTCCTATGACTAACCCAGAGTTTATTTGTTTTTGTTTTACTCTAAACTCTTGGGTGCCCAGTTTTGTTTAGGCAGTCAAATAGTTCAGGTGTTTACAAATAACCTAAAGGAGCTTGGAGTAGGAGGCTTCAGTGTTAGATATCTACTATTTATTTCTGCTGTGATGTATTGTGTTGTACTCAGATGATGGTGTGTATATATGGTATAAAATTTTGTATTTAGAAGCTGTTATATATTGTTATATTTTATTCCGCTGTGATGTGAGATTTTATGTTGTTATTTCCATTCTTCTCCTGTCTTTTCTTCTTTACTCGTAATGATTCATATTTCTGTGCAATTAGGGTTGGACGTGCGGTGTATTAAGTTGGTATCAAAGCTTAGGTTGAGCGAACACCTAGGCTTTAGTGGGGGTTTACTTATTATATATAGGGTCAATAGTATCTTAGAATGAATTGAGTGTATATATATGAGCGTGTATTGGTTAGTTGATGTAAAAGTTGCTTTATATTATGTTGGCTTATCTGTTGAGTGGCTTATGAATTCTTGTCGAATCGTGGGATGCCACAACATTGATGAGAGTTTCTAAACACTTGAACAGAGAAATTCAACATAATATTATTTAAAAGCCGGTGAATGAAATTATTTTTCCCAAAATTCTATTTTGATATATATGGAACAATTTTCAGAAATTATTATAATATATGAATTATTAGTTGTTATTAGAATCAAATGAGATTATAAAAATTGGAATGGTTATATATAACCAAATATAAATTTGTATAAGGATAATACAAACGAAAGAGATGAACATGAATTGGATTCAACTAAGAAATTGGAATCTAAAGCCCGAGAGCTTGGAGAAATATTTTTTGAAGTATATTAAAATGATATAGCTTTGTTTTGAATGGATTTTTGAATAAAAATCATATTAGATGGATTTTTATAGTGATAAAGAATTGAACTCACTTTATTCACTGGAAAATAATTCCGATGGTGACTGTAGCATCATTAGTTTTAATTTTCGTGTTTCTAAGTGATAGATTGCTACCATAGTAAAAATTTCAAATGGAGATTTATTTTAGAAAACAAGTGGTTTTGAATAATTCAATATTTTGAATTTGAGACTGTTATAAATATATGTGTATGATTTCAGAATTATCTGAAATAAAGATTGGAATCTTGAATTCTAATATTAATTAAAAATTAACTTGTGCAAGTTAAGTAGATTGAAATGGTGGGAGCAAGTTAAATGGATTAGAATGGATAAATTGATTAGTAATCGATTTTAAAGTAGCCATAAGTGCCTATTTTATTAACTAAGTATACATAAAAATTTCGTTTGTCATAAATAAAGTAAATATATCGATTTAAGTCAATTTGAATGAATTTGAGTGCATCTGAATGGAATATGAATTGGATGTGAATATATTGGTTGTAAATCATCATATTAAATGAATGCAAGCATATATGGTGTGCAATATGAATGAAAGCCATTGAAACTTAATATTATGAGACTGATGAGTTTAAATTGAGTAAGCACAGGTATATGGAGCTGCCTGGTTTGATTTTTGGTGCGTAGATTGCATATATGCTGAGAATGCTCACTTAAATAACACTTATATAAGGTACACCTATGCAAAAATACTAAATTAGGTTATATGAACTGTGTCCAACTGAGTATGTTGATGTATACATTTTTTACTCTTTTGGTATATTGCAAAAGCTCCGCCGTATAAAGGAGACTCTGCCCAAAAAAAATACAAAATTAAGGGAGTTAGAAATTTTTGAAAATTTTTATAAGCTAAAATAGATGATTTTCAAAATGGGTTCAATTTGAAGGATTTTTAGATAGGAATGGAAAATTAATGGTTTGCCTCAAAACTAAAAATTTTGTGTGGAAATAAAGTTGTAGAAGTATGAAATTTTGAGTTTCAACTTGTTGAGTTTTTAAAAAGTTATTGAGTTTGTAGCATTTTTCTTGCCTTAGTAATTTCAGAGATGAAATTCTTCTAAGGGGGAAGGAATGCAACATTTAGTCATTTGATTCTGAACATTTGATTTGGTTTTAAATGTTAAATTAAAAGTATAAATGGATTTTTATATGTAATTTATCGATTAATAATCGAATATGATTTAATTTCGAGTATATCGAATTATCATAATACAAAAACGATAAATAATTGAATTTGAAGTTAAAACTAAATCGAATATATTCTAATGGTCAAAATAATATCTATTTAAACGTAAACGATAATAATAATTTATTATCGATGAGTTTGGTTATTTGGAATTAATTTGTATTTTAATCAATTTAATTTAACTCGTAGATATAAGCATTTTTCAAATGCCTCAGATTTCAATGGAATTAATTTTATAAAATCCATAATAGTCACAATCGGAGATATTATGTGTGCATGTGCAATTTAATTGCGTATCAGTTAACGATTTAAGATTTAAAATAGTGTTTCAATTTCAAACGAACTTGGAATTCAACGAAATCAGTTTCATTTGGTCTTTAACGTCAATTATAGCAGGGTGTCAATTTTTATCGCATTTGGAGTTCATACAAATTTAAATACATAAAAGGAGAAGTATGTGGGTATATTATATGTATATAGATCGTATCGAAATCAAATCGATATCTTTTAATTAAATTAAAAATCTTTTCAAAATAAAATCGCATTAATTAAAAATCAAATCAAATCAAATTAAAATCTTTCTAAGTTATGTTGTGCTTGTACATAAGGAGACAAGCACTTATTTGTGGAGTACTGAATGTTTTCTCCCTCTTATATATAAATATGTTGCCCCTTCATTATTTTCGCAAAATTTGAAAAATTATTAGGAGAATAATGGCTTCCTTCCTTAAATTCCGTAAATCAAAATCAATTCAAAGCCTCAAAGAAAAATCCCAAAACCACTTGCTTGGAGTTAGGTGTCATGAGAGCTTCAGTTCTATCCACATAGTGCGGGGAGCAACATTTCTTTCTTAGGCTAAAAATTTTTAAATGTGGCCCAGGGTTGAAGGTGTTGGGTAAACTGGTCATCAATATGCGAAGTAATCGATGGCATTGGACTTGGGCCGCGAAGAGGAGGAGACTGGCCAAATTTCATAGATGTTGGTGATTAAATTTTTCGCACTTTGAACAAGCGTGGTGCAAGCGATGCTGAAAATCAGGATGAAGGTGGGTGCTCCGAGTTTGACAATATGGTAATGGTTTTGGAGATAGAAGGTAGAGGAGTTTGTTGGTGGAATTGGTACTTGAAATCATGAAGGTGTGGAGGAGGTGGAAGGGATTAATGTTCGGTTGAGAAGAAAAGGAGCAGCAAGCATGAATGTGTGTCAGGGAAGAATGAGGTTTCGACTAAAAATGTGATTTGGGAAATAAAATGGTAATTAAGTTTGATTAAACTTATTTTATTTAATCAATAACTTATAAATGTATAACTTATTCGTACATTATCAGAATTGCACGAAATAAGTGCCATTGGATTCGTATGGAGTAGGCTATGTTGGGGAACTGATTTGGCAGCATTTGGAGCTAATTGGGATCTTTGTCTGATTTTATACATTTGTTTAAAATAAGATAAAAACAACGATAAATCATCGAATTAAAATGAAGGTGAGTAAATAGTAGCAGACAACCATCCATGCTGCAATATCCCGCCTTGAAGCGGGATTGGTATTATTTATGTTGTCTAACATCGAGCGTAGTAAAACAGGTTAAAGGGATCCAACTGGATTCCTCAAATTTATTATTGTTTGTTTACATATTTATATATATGTGATGTGTTAAATAAATTGGATAGATTGTTGTGTGTCTTGGATGCTTGAATAGCACTTGCCCTAAATATTAGTATTTAAAATACTGTAAAAATTTATTCAAATGAAAGGAAAAAAGAATTTAAGTTTAAAAAGGAAATTTTATTTTTTCAAAATAGAAATTGAATTTCGAATGGGTTAGTAAATAATAAATTGTTTTTAGTAATAAAAACATGTAGTCTAATTTATAAATGAGGTTTATAAATAAAGTGAAATAATATTCATTGGATAATTTGGGAATATAATTCAAGAGCAAATTTAAAGGGAAATTGGAAATCATTTTCAAAAGGGAACGAGTAAATTTATTCTAATGTTCGGAATGTAAACCGAACTGGTTTAAATCCAAGGGATTTATGATGGGAATTCGATTATGTCGAATTTTATAAAAATAATTTATTTTTAGGTAGGAAATTTGAATTTTATTTAGGAGAACTGTAATTTAAAATTTTAATATTTTTAGGAAGTTAGCATTTCCAATATTTAAAAATATGAATTAGATTCCATCTTTATATATATATATATATATATAAGTATTATAATAATGAAATATTTTATTAAATGGAATTATTAAAAGAGGAAGATTATGAAAGATGTAAAATAAATATACTTATAAGTGAGGTTTCCCTTAAATAGGGTTCGAACTTAAATTAGAATTTTGTATATAAAAGATTTTCTATAAATAGAAGTTATTAGAATAAAAAGGGAAATGAGTTACATTTTTAGAAATATTAAAGGTGATTGGTTTTATAAGCAAAGAATAGATTTTTAAGTAAGTAGAATTCATAAGGAATAAAACTTATGAATTTGGAAGTAAGTTGAAAGTAAGTAGCGAATTTATAACTTAGTTATGAATTTTCGACAAGCAGAAATTTTAAATTAGATTTGGAAAATGGCTGAATTTATATGGAAATTTAAAAGGATAACGTTGAAATTTATTAATAAATGAAGTTTAAACGTAAATTTAATTAAAACGAACTCGCAGCACCGTAGTATTTTGTAGTTTACGTTTCGAACTTAAAGTGAGTATATAGAACTCTATATAAGCTGAATTTCTTTGAAACATGAATCGCCCAGACCTATTAAATGATAGTTTTCTAATGGAAGAGAAAATACGGATTTAGTCTTATAGATTTTGATTTATGTCAAAATAAAATTTCCAAAAAATCACGATATTATCATTTATAAATCATAACGATTTACTCAACAATATAAAAGGATTTTTAGAAAATAAAACTTCCATTAGTCAAATCCAGACTTGAGTTGTAAAATAAGTAAAATCCAGACTTGATTTATAAAATAAACATGAACTCAAGTAGAGTAAATGAATTGATATTTTAAACAAAAATCAGATCTTTAATTATTTAATAAAGTTAACTAATTAGAAAAGTAATTAGATATTAGTTAATGGACTTTTGGATTGAATTTTACTTCGGTTGAGTAAATTGGATTTTGAATTATAATTTGGAATTGAATATGAAAACTTGAATCGAATATGGAATTTGAGTTCGATTTGAGTATAAGTGAATAAAAATATATTTGAACGTGATATGTTCATAATAAAAGTGGACTAAGCAAAGGAGCTAATTAGAAAATTAATTAGCAGGTGGAAAATGATTAAATTAAAGTTTTGATCTGATTCAGAATAAATTCGGAATGGTTGATTGTAACAACCCGAAAATCCGAGCCAGTTTAAAAAATTTTATTTTGGCAATTTTATTGAATTTTGAACATTTAAAATAGATTATTTTAAATAATATCGACGAGAAATTTTTTTTGAATATAATTCAAACGTATATATTATACGCGTCGTCGTTAGAATATGAATATTTATATATAATTATAAATAGAATTGAAAATGCTGCGGTAGTTCGATAATTCAATTTCAGACTTCAATTGAATGTACCGGGTGCAAAACAATCCGGATTTTAGTGAAACCAAAAATAATGGGATCTAATTGATGATATCTTTCCAACGAATCCAACAAATCAAAATTTCATAACGGGAATCAAAAGATATGTCCAGTTGAAAATTCTGAATAGTCGCTATGGAATTCAGGCCCTTAAAAATGGAAATTTTGCAAATGACCTCGGATTTCGACGAAACCACTTTTGTTGGATCCGCAGTGTCAAATTATTATTAGATTCCAAATTTCATAATTTTTTCGAATCAATATGTGAGCGTGGCAAAGGAAAACGCGTTTGACCAGTTTCAGTTGATTTTAATCGACTGGAAATTGGCCATTTTTCAAACGGTCTCAGAATTCGCCGAAACTAGTTTTGTTAGGACCGTATCGTCAATACGAAGCTAGAAAATATTTTTCTGGAATTTTTAAATATCGTATGTGACCCCGGTAATTTGAAATGTACGTTTAAAATTCAATATTGTGATTTAAATGTAAATTCAACGGAAGCTGATTCAAACGATCAAATCAACATACGATACATATCCCATTGTGTTCGGAATGGGGGTAAAACGCTATAGACGACAGGCGGTGGGCCTCGTTTCGAGGTCATATGTGAAGGTCAACTTTTTTGCAAAATAAAATAATAATAAAAAATAAATAAATAAAAAAACCCCCTTTTCCTTTATCTCTGGCCCCCCTCCTTTCAAAAGCAAATCGACTGTCAGGAAAAAAAAAGAAAAAAAGAAAATGAATTTGAGTCGAATAGAAAACCTATTTGAATTGAATCGAATAGAAAACCTATTTGAATTGAATCGAATAGAAAACCAATTTGAATTGAATCGAATAGAAAACCAATTTGAATTGAATCGAATAGAAAACCAATTTGAATTGAATTGAATAGAAAACGAATTCGAATTGAATAGAAAACGAATTCGAATTGAATTGAAAACGAATTGAAATGAATTCAAATTGAATTCAAAATTTGAATTGAATAGAAATGAATTTGAAAACGAATTTATAAGAAAAATTTTAAATTTTGATTTGAATTGAAATGGAAGTGGAAATGTTTTTGAAATGAATTCAAAACCATTTAAAAAATTCGTTTTAAATAGAGATCGACGAAATATATATTATATATATAATATAATGGCCTGAATAGAACGCGCCGCGCCGCGGCAGTTCGCGAATTTCGACCATTTATTTCAAACGGACATTACGGGAGATCCGACCGTCGGATTCTCCTAAAACCGGAACCGTTGGGTTCGTATCGAAAAGAGCTTTCTAACGAATATTAGAAATTTAAAATCTAACGGTTGGATTTGGAGATACGTCCAAATCAAATTCAGAAAAGGTCGCTATAAGTGCAGTTCGATAGCCGTTGTTGGAAATCGATTGTACGGGCCTTAATAAAATTATTAAAAATAGTAATAATTTGTGTAAAATCATAAGAAATGATTTGGGAAAAATTGGGGTGAAAAACTCCATATTTGAAAAGATAAAAATAGATTTTTATCGAAATGAACTAGTTTGAACTCAATTTAAAACCCAGGTTTTTATTTTTAAATAAATAAATTAGATTTAAAAAGGGGTTTTAAATAATCGGAATTTCTAATATATTTGATTGGATTTGAAATGGGTTTATCGTGAACGGTGTTTTAAATTACACTAGTTCTTTAACCCGATAATAAATAGAATGTGATTTGGGTTTGTCGTGAACTGTGTTTTAAACAACACCTAGTTCTTTAACCCAGTAAAAGGAGTTTTAACGAATCCGCAATTAGATTGAAATGTAAATCTAAAATCTAAATTATCAAATTTAGAAATGAGCGAGAATGGAGTATCGCCAGTTTTGCTCCAAAGCTATAGTTAAATCTTTAATTAGATTTGAACGCGTAATGGTAATTAATCTTACCGATAACACCATAGTTAGATGTGGAGTATTACCAGTTTTGCTTCATGGGATGAATAGGTTGGGGTAGGGAAATAAAATAAATAATTACCTCGTTGTGGTTCGCTAATCTCGACTAGTTTAGAAAACCATAATTTGGTTTGAAACGACATCCAAAGGAAGATTAAAGGATAAATTTTAAAGAATTTATCTTGGATAAAATTAATGGGAACCTTTCCCAAAAGGATGCGAATATTTAAATAACAGAATATTCAGAATTGGAATGAGGCGTATGTTGTGTTTGTGTAACATCTGTTTTAAATATACACGGGTTGTTCGGAAAGTCCGGGTTTATACCCATTCTGAACAACCGATTCGACGATAAGTCGAAGATGAAGACGGTGGTCGAAGACCGGAAGTCTTCACATCGTTTGGGTAATTACTGACGATCCTGATTGGGTTGTACACCCAAGAGGATGGAAATTGTTGGTGGTCGTCCAGACGTACCTGGAGATGGATGGATATGCGAGGAAAGTGCCTCCGGTTTCGTTCAGACCCAGAACGAACTTGAAAATGGATTGTGTGTCTGACATTGGATTTTATTCTGTGTTGATTGATTTCTATTAAATATACATCTGTTTGGCGGCGGAGAATTTATTCTTTTGCTTAACGCCCTTCTCTGAGACGTACGAGCTCAGAGGTTGTATATCGATGGACATCAGTCGCATGGCATGAATTGCCTATGTGGCACGCTAAGATGCAATGATCAAGGCTTCTGTTGAAAAGCAAAGTCTTGTGGTTGATGATCAAAGCACGGCCTACGTGGCATAGCTTTGTGTATAGCGTGAATTCGCGAGCCTCACACCTTGGTATGAGTTAAAAACGGGATACGGACTGCAGGGAGAGCACGACGTTTCTTTCTAGCTTTGGTGGTGTCAGTGACTTACCAGCCCTGACATATATATACTTTTCACCTTTGTGGTTGTTGGATGAGGCGCCTCGATTATAGGTCTGTAAGGACCCGGAAACGTGTGTTCAAGAATTTCCAATCCTCTAACGTAAGTGAGGACCGGCCCTGAAGATCCAAGGGTTGCCCAGAGTGCGTAGCCCTGGGACATTTGCTAGAGTGTCTCGAACGCGGAGAGGAACTTGCCCCTTGCCTCGACTTATGATGGAAATCCAATTTCCAATACGTGTATTTCGGCTTTATTTGTAGAGCCTAGTATGGCGACATAGTGGGATGGGGCACTCATGCCGTCTATGATTTATATTTATGATTGAAATGTTTTGACACTATAAACTTATTATAGTATCAAATGATTTGTTTTAAACGTACCAAGCATGTTTGGCTGTCATAAGGTAAAACCCTATCCTCCGGCTTGCGTTGCATTGTGTGATGGGACCTGGGTCTTATAACAGCTTCATTTTTCGAAAAAGCATTGCGTTGTTTATTCTATATGCACTGGTATTCTTGGGAGGAAACTTGTTCCGTGTTATACGGCGTGGTCCCTTGGATTACTCTCTTTTAAAGTAAAGTTTCAAATAACTGTTTTAGTTCTCACACCAGTCACATGACTGACCTGGAGTTTATTGTTTTAACCTAAACTCTGGGTGCCCCTATTTTCCGCACGGGCAGCTAGTAGTTTTGGTTTTGCAGATTTATATTCACAGGATCCTGGTTTGCAGCTGGAATGATATCCGGAAAGCTCTGTATCCGTATATCACCTTCAGTTGTGCTTTGTATTACTCTCCGCTGCTATGTAATTTATTGTAATCTCTGATATTTATCGAATGTAAATTATTCATTTATACTCTGTATACCCTTGTATCTGATGGAATTGTTGTAATAACAATGAAATGTTCTTCTGTGTGGATTCTGATTTGTCCTGTTCTCAACGATCAGGGGTTTCGAACGGTCTAGATCGGTTTAACGACTGATTAGGATCGAGCGAAATTCCAGGCCGTCACATTGAATATATGTTAAACAAGTATGGAACGAAGTGAATGAAGAAAAAAACTGAATGCTCGAAAATGTACATATTTAATTGAGTATGAGAATTTTTTGAGCCTATTAGGCAAGCCACTTGGCTTTTTGATTCTCTTTTTGAATGGAAAGGGGCTAGAGATGTGATTTGTAGATATACCGATTGAGCTACGCAAAGATGACGCTAGTGAAATTTTTCGAAAATTTTAAGAAATTTGATATCTAGAAATCTATTTATCGATTGCATATGGAATTAGAAACCAAACTGGCCAATAAATTTTAAAGAGAAGTAATGAAATGGATTTCTATTAGTTTAAAATCAATATTTTATAAATGGGTTGGAATATAATATTTTTAAACTATAGAAAATAAATGGTTCTGTGAAAGAGATAAGTGAACAGAATATTCTTCGATTATAATAAGGAATATTTTAGAAGTACAGAAAATGAAGTATCTAGTGAAATATGGAAATGTTTTCCAAGTATAGTGAGAATCCAAGCAGGTTTTAAAAATATCTCGATAAGGAAATTTTAAAGGGGATATTAGGAAAAAAATTAGTGGAATACTAATTAAAAGGGCTCAGCGATTGTTTAATGAAAATCAATAGTATTACCTTTTCGAAATGAGGTAGTTACATGGATGTTTGTTTCTTTGATAATTAAATAACTGACTATCGGAATTCTGGAAAATTAAATGTTATCGTTGTCAATATGGAGATACCTGTTAGATTAATTATTTGAAACCACTCCGTATGTGCATAAGCATTGCAAATTAGATTATTTTGAAGATAATCGAAGACATAGTAAAGTGTAAGGGGTTTTTTGTTAATCCTAGGTAGAAATTTCCTAAGATGGATTAATGGAAACAGTGCCTTTGGTTTCCTTCAGTCCCAAAACGAAAATGTATGGACGAATGTCTAATAGTATATTTCCAATGATTGCGTACGTTGGTTTTTACAAATATACTGAGTATGGCGGCAGAGAAGGTAACTTATTTTAGCTTAACACCCAGAGTATATTCGTGAAAATCAATTAGTGATTTGCAGATCAGACAATGTGACATTCAAAGTGAATGTGATAAATCTAAAAGTTAATCATAGCCTCAAGTCTCATCAACCTGAAAATGGCAAAAATCGGGTAGACAGCATAACTATATAGGTCGCACCCATTAAGGTGTATTATCATCTGATATAGGGAAAATTCATTTACTTCCTATTCTATCACTGCTATATGCTTTCGGAAATGGTTGCTGATCACAACTGTTGGTGATAATACATTATGTGCACCCAAGTTGATAAGTAGGGCTGTCAATGGATGTCCGAAATCCGTCCGCATCCGCATCCGAAAAGCGGATAAATATCCGATATCCGGAAAAGCGGATGCGGATGCGGATATAGGCATATCCGCATCCGAAAATTATCCGTCCGCTTTTTTTCACGATTATAGCTTAAATTATGTGTATTTTTACATAATTAAGTATACTAATTTATTATTTTGCAAAATTGAAAGTCAACTAAATGCATGCATATTGCTCAAAAATATATATTACCATCATATTTATTTATTTTTAGCACTTTAGTAATCAATTGGGTTGAAAAAACTTAATATTAAGCTAAAAAAATTCATTTATGTTCATTGATTTATCGACCGTTGGCAGAGCGGATAATTATCCGATATCCGTCCGTATCCGCGGATGCGGATATCCGATATTCGAAAACGGTTTCGGATGCGGATGCGGATATGACACTATCCGCATCCGAAAGTATCCGTTGACAGCCCTATTGATAAGTGGCCGAGTTCAAGATGTCCTTGTTAAACCCAATGTCTTCCTCTCTAGAGATACATTATCGAAAGGTGGTTCCATACCTTGTCATAATTGCAATTTAATTCTCTAATAAGCGCCCATGGTTTTAATAGTATACTATGTATATGTAGCATGAGATGCAAATGTTCTGCTAGATTGCTACTGATTTGATTAGACACTATTATAATATTAGAACTGTTGTTATTATGTTGATGTGTGACAAGGGATTCTCGCTTGGCTATTTGGCAGCAAGCAAGAGATTCTTACCTCTAAACTTCCTTCCTTGGGTTGGTTGCGAGCTTAGAGGTTGGTTGTAAAAGCAGTTCTGAGGTACCACTCTATGCCACAGTAGGAGATTTTCCCACTGGTTGATGGTTGAAAAGCTGCATTCATCCATGTTTATGTGTGGATTAGTCTTACGATTATATTTTCTTTCAAAGGGATATAAAAAAATAAATAAGTGATTAGAGTACTACACGAGTCTCATGACTGACCCAGATTTTATTTGTTTTTGTTTTATCCTAAACTTTTGTGTGCCCAAATTTGTATGGACAGTTAAGTAATTCAGGTTGTTTACGGATACCCTGGGAGGAGCTTGGAGCAGTAGGCTTTAGCATTAGATATCTACTGTTTATTTCTGCTATGATGTGTTGTGTTGTTTTATACTCTGATGATGACCCTTAGAGGTTCCCACTAGGAAATGAGAACACATTTCTATGGATTTTGTTGATGGGCTTCCTAGGAGTCCAAAAAATGAAGCTATTTGGGTCATCGTGGATAAGTTAATGCTATATAATCCCGAAGCGGAAATAACTATAGCTATATAATCCTGAAGCCTCCTGGTCCAAGCTCTCCAAGTATATCTGTAAAATCCTGACTACTTGACAACCCGTACAAAATTGGGCACCCAGGAGTTTAGGGAAAACAAAAAAAAATAAACTCTGGGTCAGTCATGGAACTGGTGTGGGTAAAACAGTTTAAAACAGTTTGGGAAAATAACGATATCTCATAAGACCACGTCGTATAACGGAACGGGTTTTTCCCTTGTGAGAATCCAAACCAATTTGATTTAACTTTCAAATCATTTTTGAAAGAAATGATAAACTTTATATCAAAACTCTTTTGATATTTTAATAATGTTTATCAACCACAACTAAATATTCATCTAGCAGAAACGCTTTCATCTCACGTTCTACATATATAGTATACAATCAAAACCACGAGCACTTATTGGGTAATGGATTTCCAACTATGACAAGGTATGGAACCACCTTCCGATAGTGTACCTCTAGAGAGGAATACACTGGGTTCAACAAGAACATCTTGCAACCCGGCCACACATAACCGACCACTCATATCGCTTGAGTATATCGAATCTATATCACCAACGGTTGGGATCAGCAACCGTTTCCCGAATGGGACAACATCGAATAGATTTAAGAATGATATGAATATCTCTAGATAGGTGATAATACACCCTACTTGGCAGCCAACCACTTAGCCATGCTGCCTGCTCGATTTTTGTCATTTCCCGATTGTGAGGCTAGAGGCCACGCTTATCTCTGACAGATCACACATTTATTCACTTTGAATGTCACAACGTCATACTTGCCAAATCACAAATTGATTTCTCTAAAAATACAATGGGTATACAGCTAAGAGAAACGAATTACTCCGCCACCAAACGTATATACGTTTGAAGAGATCAACTTACGCGATTTATTAATATACTCTGTCGGACATTCTTCCATACTGGTCGTCCTGAGACTGGACAAACTGAAGGCACTATTCTGTGAATAGCTCAGCCCTTGCATAACTCCGTCTTCGATTATCTTCATCAAATTTGATCGCAACGCTAATGCCAATACAGAGTGGTTTTCAGATAATGAGTCTGATCCCGGTCTCTCCGTATTGACAAAGGAAAAATGGTCAAAACTTTGATAGTCGGTGATTTAACTATCAAAGAAAAACACGTGTGCAATCAATGATATTATTTCCAGATGGAAATTCAGTCAATCAATCATCAATCATCATTTATCTCTTAAATTAATTTATTATTAATTTATTCGTTTACCCATTTCTTATTTCCATATATATACATAAATTTTTATTTTCTAAATTTAGAAAACATTTCTGATTCTTATTTGGAAAACATTTCCAAAACTCCTTCATTGGATTTAAACAGATGTTTAAATCAGACATCTCTATGCCAACTCAAACCATTATAATAGTTGACTAAATTCACTTAACCAATCTTCACTGTCGAACCTTAACCATTCCTTAGTTAAAAACGAAACCAATCAAGTTGGGGTATAACTACCTCTCAGACCTTAACTGAACAACATTTCTAACTTCGAAATAGACAAGGTTCACCTTTTAAATCTTTAACAACTTCCTTACGTAACTCTCGGATTCTATTTACGAATCCACTTTTTATTGAAAAACATTTTACTATAACTATACCGTTATAATTCCTACTTCTGAAATATCTAACTCCAAAATATAACTCGATTAACCCAAATGATATAGCCCTAACTCCATTAACTTTAACTCGATTAATTTTAATTCATTTACTCTTATCACTTAACTCTTTTCATTCGATATCTCCCTTAACTCTATTCGAATAAACTATATTCGATTAACTCCTTTTAACTTTACTCGAATAAACTATATTCGATTAACTCCTTCAACTCTATTCAATTAACTCTATCCAATAACTCTAATCGATAACTCTAATCGATAACTCTAATCTCTATTCGATTAACTCCTTCGAATAACTAATATTCGATTAACTCCCTTCGAAAAACATATATTCGATTAACTCTCCTTGAATAACTAATATTCGATTATCTCTTTTCGAATAAACTATACTCGATTAACTCCTTTCTTCGAATAACTATATTCGATTTTCTCTAATTCGAATAAACTATATTCGATTAACTCCTTTCAAATAAACTATATTTGATATCTCCTTTCAAATAACTATATTCGAAAATCTCTCATTCCAATTTACTAATACTCGACTAACTCTAACTTGATTAACTCTATCTGGATAACTCTAATTTGATTTAACTCTAATCGATTAACCCTAATAGATTAACTCCAACTAGTTAACTATAACTGGTTAACTCTAAATGGTTAACTCTAACTGATTAACTCTAATCGATTAACTCTAATCGATTAACTCTATTTTATTAACTCTATTTGGATAACTCTAATTCGATTTAACTCTAATCGATTAACTCTAACTGGTTAACTCTAACTGGTTAACTCTAATCGATTAACTCTAATCGATTAACTCTATTTGACTAATTCTAATCGATTAACTCTAATCGAATAACTCATATTCAATTTCTCTCTCATTCGAATAAATTATATTTGATAACTTTGTTCGACTAACTCTATTCGATTACAAATACATCCTTTTCTATTTGTTTTACAAATGTTTCCTTTTCTATTTGTCTATATTTATTTCATATAAATATTTCCTTTATATAATTCTATTTATTTCCTAAATAAATAATCCTTTTATACTTCTATTTATTTCTTAAGTAAATATTACTTTTATAACTCTATTTATTTTCTAAATAAATATTTCCATTTAATCTATTTGTAATTGTTTTACAAATATTTTCTTTTCAATTCTATTTGTAACTGTTATACAAATATTTCTCTTTCCAAGTCTAATTGTAAACGTTTTACAAATATCTCCTTCTCAAATCTATTTGTAAATGTTTTACAAATATTTCCTTTTCAATTCTATTTATTTAACAAATAAATATTCTTTTCCAATCCTATTTATTTAACAAATAAATATTTTCTTTTCAATTCTATTTATAAATGTTTTACAAATATTCCCTTTTCAATTCTATTTGTAAATGTTTTACAAATTTTTCCCTTTCAATTCTATTTGCAACTGTTATACAAATATTTCTCTTTTATATTTGTTTTACAAATATTTTCCTTTTATATTTGTTTTCACAAATATTATTCCTTTTCTATTCTATTTATTTTCTAAATAAATATTTTCCTTTTATAAAATCTTTTGATTTTATAAATATTTCTTTTTCAATATAACATTGAAAATTTCCTTTTTAACATTCCAGTGTTCCTTATGATATTTAAAATACCAAATAACAATGATCGAGATCATTCAGCACACATAATGAACAACATATTATATATCACATCATATATCACAATATATGAAACAAAATAGTAAAATAAATGTTAAGGAATCCAGTTGGATTCCTCCAACCTGTTTCCCTGCATCCACAGATGTTAAACAATACAATTGACATCAATTTCATTTCATTATGAAATATTCAGCTAAACAGAATCAATTTATATATATATATTTAACCAGATCTATAATTTCAACCAATTACTTAGCAGTTCAACCAAACAGTCAATACACAGAAATTAATCATCATTTATCAGTTCTAAATATATGTTATAAAAAAATGAACTGATAGAGTTGATGAGTTTTACTCACATTGGACAGTTATCGTTAAATAACGATTAACCTTCTTTTGATTCAGATCAAACAATTTATTTTGTTATAAATTGTGATGAGCTCCATTTCACTTCCAGTCAGTTCCATTTTGTAGTCGTCGTCCCTACTGACCGCTCGAGATTCTGATACAGTGTGTAGAAGTTATCATGATTACAAGTCGTATACATATTTGATTTAAATTTAATTTCTATTTAAATAAAATAATTGGGCTTTAGCAAACTAAAAGGCCCATACCCCATTGGTTTGAACCAGGCCCGCGTTAGAGACCTTCTTCCCTACTGATAAAAACAACGCTGCAATAATCCCCTTTTCCATCGTTGGTTTCCAAAACTCCAGAAGAATCAAACATCCCACTTTCAAATCCTCACGCATTTGCCCCTTTCCCATACACCACGTTCAAAACCCCGACCAAATTCCTCCTTCTTCCTGAACCACCTTCACAGCAAACCCGTACTCCTCCTATGGCCATAACTGCACATCAGCTCTATCGAACTCCTTCACTTTCTCCTACCGGGCAGCTGTTGAACCGTATCATCCATGCCGACGCTTCCCTTTTGCTGCTCTTTCAACATGTCGAAATAAATTAAACAAAAATTACCAAAATTCCCATCTCCAAAATCTATTTCCCCTCATATCCTATATGTCGAACTCGACATTACTATCTTAGATGCGATCGACAGTGTCTCGAGTCCTTCAAACAAACGCAGCAAACTATTTTGAGTTCAAACCTCCTCAAAATCCACACAGAAACTTTATTCGACGCTCTAAACGCAAAACAAATGACAAAAACTTGAATTGTTGCTTTTATTTCGCAAATCGATTAACCCTAAGAACAAGAACCCGGCGCTTATATTTCGGTACAAACTAAAACATGTTCGAACCTATTGAAAGCTACAGGAGATTGAAGAGGAGGCTTAGGGGATTACAGATACATAGATATTTTGATTTATGGAATTTTTCATCATTTGATATTGATTTTTGAACATGCCATTTTGATTTTTCTGTGAAGGAAGTGGCGGCTCAGAAAACAGAAAGAATGTTGACCAAAGAAGAATGAAATAAGGGTTTAGGATATGCAATGTATTTATAGAGAATTTTAAATAATATTATATTCATTATTATATTAAATTTTAGTCAACCTTTATGAGTGTTTATCGTTTAAAAATCTGTATAGTCACATACTATACCCAAAAATCACGAAAATGGGCATGCAGTTACAGTTCGACATTACAGATCCAGTGAAACTAGTTTCATCAATTTCCGACTCCGTTTGCTCACACAGCGTATTTTTAAAGTCAAATTATCGACTGTATTTCACATTAAAATCCCGTACGGCCGCATACGGACTTCAAAATTTACGGAAATTGAAATTTAACAATAATTTAATATTGCGGATCCAACAAAATTATTTTCGTCGAAAACGGAGGTCGTTTGCAAAACTAGCTATTTTTAAACTCTAAATAACCCTTTTAAATATATAAATATATTTAAAAATAATTAAATTAAATATTTAAAAATAAATATTATCGTATATATTCACAATAGAATACCATACAGCTCCAATTGAATTTATAACTCGATATTCTAAATTCAGTGTTACATCGATATTCGATTTATATTTAAAATCCATTTAAATATATAAATAAATCGATATAAATTATAAAGGAATTCCATAGTGACTTTTCTAAAATTTGATTTGGACATAACTCAAAATCTACGACAAATCCTGATTTTTCTCTTCCACTAGAAAAATATACTTCATCAGCTCGTAACGTTTCTTGTTTTACAGAAATCCGATTTAAAACGAGCCCTGTATATTCAGTTGAAGTTCGAATCGCCAAATTACGAACTTATGCGCCATTTCGAGCTCGGTTTTAATTATAATATAATTATACATTCAAACTTCGTTTATATAATATATTCGATAATATAATTCAACTCTAAACTGAATTATATATTTTAAATTGTCAAATTCACACAATATTGTCAATTCACTATTTCCGACTATTTCAGAAATTAAATATATTATTTTATTATTTAATTCTACGACCATTCAAATCTCTATATCACTATTTATATAGTTAAATAAATTAATTATTATATCGTCGAAAATACGGGTCATTACATTCTTCCCCCCTTAAAATAATTTCGTCCTCGAAATTGCTAAGGTAGAAAATAAACCCTATTGATTGATTAGAACTTATTTGCTGAACCAATTTAATTTCTATTAAATATTTATTCATTCCTACTAACGAAAATTTTCAAAAATCCTGAAAATTTTCTAACACCTTAACTTTTCAAAAAATTTCGCCAGTACCTCCTTTGTACTGGTCAATAGCTCAAAGTCCAACTCGCCTCTCTAGGCCTTCTTCAACCCAAAAGAAAATCGAACAGCCAAGCGGCTTGCCAATTCAGCTCATAAATCACCAAACTCATATATAAATAAACTTGTACCTTTTTGTCGGGCTTATCATTATCTCATTTCCATCTGCTGCCAGTGCATCATATACCAATATCATCCAATCCAGTTCCAATCTGTTTTTATCCACAAATCCAACCATTCGCTTATACCTAAGTCGAATTTCATTTCAAACTCGAGTTTCATTTCGATTCCAAACACTTAACTCTACTAATCTGGTTCCATTTCAAATCCCTATCACATAAATCCAAATTTTTTGATAACATTCTAATCCAATACATCTTTTATTTGCTTTTGCACATTTCAGTTCAATTTCCACTTAATCGGCTTTAATTCAATTTCAATTTCTATTTGCTTTCCCAAATTTCAATTGAATTTGGTTTTAGTTCAAACAGTCTTTCCCTGGGAATTTTAAACAGTTCACCATATCGAAAATCAACTTTCCTTTTCAGGATTCAAAACAACTTGCTTTTCTCAAATCAATTCAAAAACAAAACCTTTGGTTGTAATCCGTCACGTAGAACTTGAAAATGAACACTGATGATGTCGCGCAGTCATCATCAGAATTATTTTCCAGCGACCAAAGTGAGTTCAATACTATATCACTTTCAAAACCATTCTAAACACTTCCTTTTTGAAATTCATTTTCAAAATATTATTCCGAATGCTTGTAAAACAATTTAAAATCTCCAAGGATTTTAGAATTCACATATATTTAATTCAAATCCATTTACAACACTTATTCATTCTTTCCAGGGTTTTAAATTTCGATTCTGATTTAAATTCAGATTAAATTCAATTCATAACACTTATACGAATTCTACTTGGTTATATATATAACCGTTTAATTTATAATCTTACTCGATTATAATAACAACCAATATATCCAATATATTATAATCATTTCAACATAAATCCTTTATATCAAAAATATAACTTGGGTAAAATTATTTCGTGTACCCTCCTTTTCAAAACATACTGTGTCGGTTCATCCAATTCGAGTGTTTATAAACCCCTACCGATACAGTGGATCAAACTGATCGACCAGAACCCATAAACAACTCAACCAGTAAATCTACACAATATAAAATCATTTATAAAATCTACAAATACGTTCACTCGTATGTATACACTCAACTCAATCTAGGGTATTACTAACCCCATCTCTACTGAGTCACGCCACAGAGCCAAGGTAATAACTTAACCTTATGCTCTGATACCACTGTAACGACCTGGGGATTTTGTGATCTTGGATATCGGCATACAACACTATGTTTACTATTCAAGCATCGGAAACACCGGATAGTCCATGAAAGAAATTATAGGGTGAGAATAGATAAGATAGAAACTTAGAATAGAAGAAGAAGAAGAAGAAGAACATACACATCATCAGAGTAACACGAATCTCACAGCGGAACTAACAATATATAATAGATACATAACTTTGAAATAAAACTAGTATATGTATACAGTAACATTATCAGAGTACAATACTTACAACATAGCGGAAATAACTATAGCTATATAATCCTGAAGCCTCCTGCTCCAAGCTCTCCAAGTATATCTGTAAAATCCTAACTACTTGATTGCCCGTACAAAATTGGACACCCAAGATTTTAGGGAAAACAAAACAAAATAAAATATGGGTCAGTCATGGGACTGGTGTGAGTAAAACAGTTTAAAATAGTTTTGGAAAATAACGATATCTCATAAGACAACGCCATATAATGGAACGGGTTTTTCCCTTATGAGAATCCAAATAATTTTAATTTAACTTTCAAATCATTTTTGAAAGAAACGATAAACTTTATATCAAAACTCTTTTGATATTATAATAATGTCTATCAACCATAACTAAATATTCATCTAGCAGAAATGCTTTCATCTCACGTTCTACATATATAGTATACAATAAAAACCACGAGCACTTATTGGGTAATGGAATTCCAACTATGATAAGGTATGAAACCACCTTTCGATAGTGTACCTCTAGAGAGGAATACACTAGGTTCAATAAGAACATCTTGCAACCCAGCCTCACATGACTGACCACTCATTTCGCTTGAGTGCATTGAATGTATATCACCAACGGTTGGGATCAGCAACCGTTTCCCGAATGGGACAACATCGAATAGATTAAAGAATGAAATGAATATCTCTAGATAGGTGATAATACACCCTACTTGGCAGCCAACCACTTAGCCATGCTACATGCCCGATATTTGTTATTTCCTGGTTGGGAGGCTAGAGGCCACGCTTATCCCTAACAGATCACACATTTATTCACTTTGAATGTCACATCGTCATACCCGCCAAATCACAAATTGATTTCCCCAAAAATACAACGGGTATACATCTAAGAGAAACGAATTACTCCGCCACCAAATGTATATACGTTTGAAGAGATCAACATACGCGATCTATTAATATACTCTGTCAGACATTCTTCCATACTTGTCGTCCTGGGACTGGACAAACTGAATGCACTATTCTGTAAACAGGATAGCCCTTGCATAACTCCGTCTCCGATTATCTTCATCATATTTGATGGCAACGCTAATGCCCATACAGAGTGGTTTTCAGATAATGAGTCTGATGGCGGTCTTTCCGTATTGGCAACGGAAAAATGGTCAAAACTTCGATAGTCGGTGATTTAACTATCAAAGAAAAATACATGTGCAAACAACGATATTATTTCCAAATGGAAATTCTGTCGATCAATCTTCAATCATCATTTATCTCTTAAATTAATTTATCTTTAATTTATTCGTTTACCCATTTTTTATTTCCATATATATATACAGAAATTCTTATTTTATAAATTTAGAAAACATTTCTGATTCTTATTTGGAAAACATTTCCAAAACTCCTTCATTGGATTTAAACAGATGTTTAAATCAGACATCTCTATGCCAACTCAAACCATTATAATAGTTGACTAAATTCACTTAACCAATCTTCACTGTCGAACCTTAACCATTCCTTAGTTAAAAACGAAACCAATCAAGTTGGGGTATAACTACCTCTCAGACCTTAACTGAACAACATTTCTAACTTCGAAATAGACAAGGTTTACCTTTTAAATCTTTAACAACTTCCTTACGTAACTCTCGGATTCTATTTACGAATCCACATCTTTATTGAAAAACATTTGATTATAACTATAGCGTTGTAATTCATACTTTTGAAATATCTAACTCCAAAATATAACTCGATTAACTCAAATCAATTAGCCCTAACTCCATTAAATTTTACTCGATTAACTTTAATTCATTTACTCTAATCACTTAACTCTTTTTGAATAAACTATATCCGATTAACTCCTTTGGAATAAACTATATTCGATATCTCCTTTAACCCTATTCGAATAAACTATATTCAATTAACTCCTTCAACTCTATTTAATTTACTCTATCCAATAACTCTAATCGATAACTCTAATCTCTATTTGATTAACTCCTTCGAATAACTAATATTCGATTAACTCCCTTTGAAAAACTTATATTCGATTAACTCTCCTCGAATAACTAATATTCGATTATCTCCTTTCGAGTAAACTATATTCGATTAACTTCTTTCTTCGAATAACTATATTCGATTTTCTCTAATTCGAATAAACTATATTCTATTAACTCCTTTCGAATAAACTATATTCGATATCTCCTTTCAAATAACTATATTCGAAAATCTCCCGTTCCAATTTACTAATACTCGACTAACTCTAACTTGATTAACTCTATTTGGATAACTCTAATTCAATTTAACTCTAATTGATTAATCTAATTGATTAGCTCTAACTGATTAACTCTAACTGGTTAACTCTAACTGGTTAACTCTAATCGATTAACTCTAATCGACTAACTCTATTTGATTAACTCTATTTGGATAACTCTAATTTGATTTAACTCTAATCGATTAACTCTAATTGATTAACTCTAACTGGTTAACTCTAACTGGTTAACTCTAAATGGTTAACTCTAACCGATTAACTCTAATCGATTAACTCTAATCGATTAACTCTATTTGATTAACTCTAATTAACTAACTCTAGTCAAATAACTCATATTCAATTTATCTCTCATTCGAATAAAATATATTTGATAACTCTATTCAACTAACTCTATTCGATTACAAATACATCCTTTTCTATTTGTTTTACAAATGTTTCCTTTTCTATTTGTCTATATTTATTTCATATAAATATTTCGTTTATATAATTCTATTTATTTCCTAAATAAATAATCCTTTCATACTTCTATTTATTTCTTAAGTAAATATCCCTTTTATAACTCTATTTATTTTCTAAATAAATATTTCCATTTAATCTATTTGTAAATGTTTTACAAATATTTTCTTTACAATTCTATTTGTAACTGTTATACAAATATTTCTCTTTCCAAATCTATTTGTAAACGTTTTACAAATATCTCCTTCTCAAATCTATTTGTAAATGTTTTACAAATATTTCCAATTCGATTCTATTTATTTAATAAATGAATATTCTTTTCCAATCCTAGTTATTTAACAAATAAATATTTTCTTTTCAATTCTATTTATAAATGTTTTACAAATATTCCCTTTTCAATTCTATTTGTAAAACAAATATTTCTCTTTTATATTTGTCTTACAAGTATTTTCCCTTTATATTTGTTTTCACAAATATTATTCCATTTCTATTCTATTTATTTTCTAAATAAATATTTTCTTTTTATAAAATCTTTTGATTTTATAAATATTTCTTTTTCAAAATAACATTGAAAATTTCCTTTTTAACATTCCAGTATTCTTTATGGTATTTAAAATACCAAATAACAATGATCGAGATCTTTCAACACACATAATCAACAATAGATTATATATCACATCATATGTCACAATATATGAAACAAAACAGTAAAATATATATATATATATATATATATATATATATAAATGTTGAGGAATCCAGTTGAATTCCTCCGACCTGTTTCCCTGCATCCACAGATGTTAAACAATACAATTAACATCAATTTCATTTCACTATGAAATATTCTACTAAACAGAATCAATTTATATATATATAACCAGATCTATAATTTCAACCAATTACTTAGCAGTTCAACCAAACAGTCAATATACAGAAATCAATCATCATTTATCAGTTCTAAATATACGTTATAAAAATATGAATTGATAGAGTTGATGAGTTTTACTCACATTGGACAGTTATCGTTAAATAACAATTAACCATCTTTTGATTCAGATCAAACAATTTATTTTGCTATAAATTGTAACAACCTGCATTTCACTTCGAGTCAGTTCCATTTTGTAGTCTTTGTCCCTACGATCCCAACGTGACTAACCGCTCGAGATTCTGATACAGTGTGTAGAAGTTATCATGATTACAAGTCATATACATATTTGATTAAATTTAATTTCTATTTAAATAAAGTAGTTGGGCTTTAGCAAAATAAAAGGCCCATACCCCATTGGTTTGAACAAGGCCCGCGTTAGAGACCTTCTTCCCTACTGATAAAAATAACGCTACAGTAATCCCCTTTTCCATCGTTGGTTTCCAAAACTCCAGAAGAATCAAACATCTCACTTTCAAACCCTCACGCATTCGCCACTTTCCCATACACCACGTTCAAAACCCGACCAAATTCATCCTTCTTCTTCCTGAACCAGCTTCACAGCAAACCTGTACTCCTCCTATGGCCATAACCGCACATCAGCTCAATCGAACTCCTTCACTTTCTCCTACCAGGTAGCTGTTGAACCGTATCATCCATGCCGACGCTTCCCTTTTGCTGCTCTTTCAACATGCCGAAATAAATTAAACAAAAAATGCCAAAATTCCCAACTCCAAAATCTCTTTCCCCCATATCCTATATGTCGAACTCGACATTACTATCTCAGATGCGATCGACAGCATCTCGAGTCTTTCAAGCAAACGTAGCGAACTCTTTTGAGTTCAAATCTCTTCAAAATCCACACATAAACTCCATTCGACGCTCTTAACCCGAAACAAATGACAAAAACTTGAATTGTTGCTTTTATTTCGCAAATCGATTAACCCTAAGAACAAGAACCTAGCACTGTTTATTTCGGTACAAACAAAAACATGTTCGAACCAATTGAAAGATACAGGAGATTGAAGAGGAGGCTTAAGGGATTACAGATACATAGATATTTTGATTTATGGAATTTTTCATCATTTGATATTGATTTTTAACATGCCATTTTGATTTTCCTGTGAAGGAAGTAGCGGCTCAGAAAACAGAAAGAACGTAGACCAAAGAAGAATGAAATAAGGGTTTAGGATATGCATTATATTTATAGAGAATTTTAAATAATATTATATTCATTATTACATTAAATTTTAGTCAACCGTTATGAGTATTTATCGTTTAAAAATCTGTACAGTCACATACTATACCCAAAAATCACAAAAATGGGCATGCAGCTATAGTTCGACATTACAGATCCAATGAAACTAGTTTCATCGAATTCCGATTCCGTTTGCTCACACAACGTATTTTTAAATTCAAATTATCGACTGTATTTCAAATTAAAATCCCGTACGGCCACATGCTGACTTCAAAAATTACGGAAATTGAAATCTAACAATAATTTAATAATGCGGATCCAACAAAATTAGTTTCGTCGATAACGGAGGTCGTTTGCAAAACTGGCGATTTTTAAAGCTCTAAATAACCCATTTAAATATATAAATATATTTAAAAATAATTAAATTAAATATTTAAAAATAAATATTATCGTATATATTCACAATAGAATACCGTACAGCTCCAATTGGATTTATAACTTGATATTCCAAATCCAGTGTTAGATCGATATTCGATTTATATTTAAAATCCATTTAAATATATAAATAAATCGATATAAATTATAAAGAAATTCCGTAATGACTTTTCTAAAATTTAATTTGGACATAACTCAAAATCTACATGCCGAAATCCTAATTTTTCTCTTCCACTTGAAAAATATACTTCACCAGCTCCTAACGTTTCTTGTTTTATAGAAATCCGATTTAAAATGGGCCATGTATATTCAGTTGAAGTTCGAATAGCCAAATTACGAATTGTCGCACCATTTCGAGCTCGGTTTTAATTATAATATAATTATACGTTCAAACTTCGTTTATATAATATATTCGATAATATAATTCAACTCTAAACTGAATTATATATTTTAAATTGTCAAATTCACAAAATATTGTCAATTCACTATTTCTGACTACTTTAGAAATTAAATATATTATTTTATTATTTAATTTAATTAAATATTCACTATTATTCAATTCTACGACCATTCAAATCTCTAAATCACTATTTATATAATTAAATAAATTAATTATTATATCGTCGAAAATACGGGTCGTTACATTGAGGTCGGTCGGAAAATGTAGTAGGGGTCGATGAGTTGATCTTAACAGGTTTGGCAAGGTGGAGAGGGAAACGGGGAGGGCTATGGAGGTATCTGCGTCGGTGTTAGGTTGCCGTTGCGGTGATCGTGAACAGTCAAGGGATGGTCACGTGGTTGTTTATATTGCAGGAGATGGGGTATTACTGAAGGAGAAGGAAAATTTGGGATTTATGACATAGTGATAATTTCAGTTTGTTGAATGGATGATGGATGAAGGAGAGAGATGTTATACAGGAAGAAGGGATTTCTTTTGAATGAGGAAGAACGTGGATTTTGAGGAGTCAAAAGTTTTGTGTAGAGGATCAAATGGAAGGAAGTTGCTCAAATAAAACCGAAACTAAGGCTTCTATATTTTGCTGGGCTCGGGTATGTAGAGAAAAATGGTTTGAACAGATTAAAATAAACTAAGGACGATTAATATATTAATTAAACTCATTAATGATAATTTAATTCGTTATAAATTGTAACAGTGATATCCTACCCCTATGTTATCAGAATTAGACAAAACCGATCACGCTGGAATAGCAAACCCCGCTACAAGAGGAAGTGTAAATTTTGTGGCATACCTGGGCATCTAATTAAATACTGCAGGAAGAAGAAGAGGAAGATGGGTGGTCGCTTTCAATGCGACGAGATAGGACATATGGCTAAGGATTGCCCAAAAAAGGCAAGGGCAAGGGTAGAGGACTGGATCTACTTCTGGAGGGCAGATTCATGCTCTCATTGCACCTCCACAAGAAAGAGGTAGAAATATTTCTGTTGAGAATTTAGTTTATCTTTCTGATCATCCAGTTCATACTCTTTTTTATTCTAGTGCATCGCACTCTTTTATATCTACTTCTTTAGTTGAATCTCTGCAACTAGATACCAGTATAGTAAAGGATCCCATGGTTGTTTCAAATCCAATTGGGGGCTCGGCTTATTTGTCCATGATTTGCTTGGATTTGGAAATTTCTATACTAAGCGTCAGGTTTAGATGTAATGCTTATGTTTTGGGTTTCACGGGATATGGGTTGATTCTAGGCATGGATTGATTATCCAGTAATGGTGCCATCCTCAATTGTGAAAAGAGAGTGGTTAGACTTTTGACTCGCCTCGTTAATACTCTCGAAATATCTTGTAATCCCATGAATTCTGTTATGCTTAGCTATCTAGAATCTCTTGACGCGTCTGTTGAAAACTTGCAATCTGTTAGAGTAGTCCGTGAATACTCGGATGTCTTTGAAGAGGTGAAAGGCTTGCTTCCAAAGCGAGAGATAGACTTCCGCATATACCTTGTTGATAACGCAAAACCTGTTGATTTACCCGTTAGACACATGGCTCCAAGGGAAAGGAAAGAGCTCAGCAAGAAAGTTAAAGAGTTGCTTGAAAAGGGGTTCATAAGACGGAGTTCTGAATGGGGTGCTCCAGTGGTGTTTGCAACCAAAGCGGATGGTTCACTTCGCCTGTGCGTGGACTATAGGGAGCTAAACAAGCTGACCAAGAAGAATAGGCACCCACTTCCTAGAAAACACGACTTGTTTGACCAACTCGTAGGTGCCTCAATTTTCCCCCAACTTGATCTGGCCACCGGATTTCATCAACTAAGAGTGGCTGAGGACAGCATAGATAAGACCGCGTTCAGGACCCCGGATGGTTTCTTTGAATGGCTTGTCATGCCTTTCGGCTTGAAAAACGCACCTGCCTATTTCATAGACTTGATGAGTAGGGTGTTTAGAGAGTTCCTTAATAAATTTGTAGTGGTCTTTGTGGACGACATTTTGATTTTCTCAAAAAGTGAGGAATGTTTTGCATTTAAGGGAAGTCATGGATACTCTTCGTGCACATCAGCTGAAAGAAAAATTCTCCAAATGCCATTTTTGGAGAGATGAAGTAAGGTTTCTTGGACATGTGGTGTCCAAAGAGGAAATAGATGTGGATCCCGCAAAAGTAGTTGCGGTGCAAGATTGGAAGATACCACGGAGTGCAACCGAAGTACGAAGTTTTCTCGGTCTAGCGGTCTTTTACATAAAGTTCATTAAGGACTTTGTAAAAATCTCAGCCCACTTACTAGGTTGACAAAGAAGAACCTAACTTTTTCCTGGGATTTGGATTGTGATGTTGCTTTCCAACGAATGAAAAGGGCTCTGACAACAACCCCGGTTCTGACATTGCCTGATGGGAGTAAGATGTTTACAGTGTACACAGACGCATGCAGTACAAGATTGGGTGTTTTCTTGATGCAAGAGGGAAGAGAATTTTGTTATGGAGGAAGGCAGTTGAAGGTACATGAGAAAAACTACCCAACTCATGATTTAGAACTAGCTGCCATTGTTTTTGCTCTTAAGTCATGGCGTCATTACCTGCTAGCAGAAAGGTTTGAATTGTTTACTGACCATAAATCGTTAAAGTACATTTTCTCACAGAAAGATCTTAACTTAAGACAACAAAGATGGATGGAATTTCTTGCCTCATGCGATTTTGAGATTGCTTATACCCCTGGCAAGGGCAATGTGGTAGCAGACGCCTTGAGTAGCAAAAAGCTGACCTTAAGTCCTCTCTTTGTAGAAAGGCAAAGCTTGGAGTACATAACAAACTTTGATTTTAGACCCTCCTTTGAATTTGTACCTGGTTTGTTAGCATCACTAGAGGTACGGCCAACTCTTCTGGACTCAATAGGAACCGCGCAGCGTGAAGGCCCTCAGCTGGTTGACGTGATGGATAAGCTAATTAGAGGTGAGACTTCTAGTTACCTCATTAGATACTCCATCGATGACAAGTGTGGGTTGAGACGGGATGGAAGACTATGCGTACCACAAGCAAGGGATTTGGTGAAAATCGTTCTCGAAGAAGCACACCATTCTAAGTTGACCATACACCCAGGTGGGGACAAGATGTATAAAGACATAAAAAGGGTTTTCTTTTGGAATGGCATAAAGAAGGATGTAGCTGAGTTTGTCTCTAAATGCATGATATGCCAGCAAGTCAAGGCAGAGCAGAAGAAGCCTGGTTGTGACGGCCCGCCCCGCACCAACCGACATTTACTCCAAAGGTGCGCTGTACACATGTCCAGTTAGCACGGAACGGGTCGCCAGAAGGAAAAGGAAGAAGGAAATGAATATACAAGGAACCTGTAGAATGTCTCACAGCGCGTAGGACAAAATATAATAATAACATACTTGACATAAAACAGGAGAGACAGTGCACAAGCTGAAAATCAGAACTAAACATCATAGCAGCGGAAATCCAAAAGTACAGCTTATTACAACTTTCAAACTGTCTCAAAGCAAAAGTAAGGTAAATGAGGTACACTACTAATGCCCAAGTAGTGACCACCAACGACACAGGGAAAATGTGTATATATATATCATACGTGGAAGCCTCTTGCCCGCCTTCGAATTAGCTACTCGCGCACCACCAGCTAACTTGTCTCTAGTCTGCTCGTGTGAGCACCCAGAGTAATAAGAGGAGACATAAAACTCTGGGTCAGACATAAAGCCTGGTATGAGCGGTAAGCATCTAAAGTGAACAATAACAGGTAGACTAAAACATACCTGAACCTGGACCTGCAACCAAAGAGTTAGCACTACATACTGTACAACACTCTAAGGTATCACATCAATCAATATAAAGATACGGAGGTGGGGGAGGTGTGCATGTCATAATGATGGCAAACAATCAAACATAGCATCCATCCTCACATCTCTCACTCAGTGCGTAAAGTATACGATATTCACCACTTCGATCACCCAACATACCTTGCTATGATCACTTTGCCCCATGAAGTCATAAATGACTTCACTGCACTGATAACATAGCCACAAATCCTTCGCTATGTCCACTTTGCCCCCATGGAGTCTCAAGAACCCCACTGCACTGGCTCATAGCCTTACTAATCCTTACTATGTCCACTTGCCCCATGGAGTTATTCACCCCATCTGCGCTGGCTCATAGTCTTACTACGCATCACCTTGCCCCTCAGGTCATAATGACCCTACTGCACTGATAACGTAGTCTTGCTACCATCACTTTGCCCCTCAGGTCATATTGACCCTACTGCACTGATAAGTAGCCCATCATTCATTCTGAGTGGTGAATCGAAGTTATGAACGTCGACAACTCCTTAGCACACGTCCCGCAGCAAAGTCCAACCATGAAGTGAACTCATTGGTTCCCAACTGGTTCCGGGATCCTGAGCTCTAACTTCCATTTGGACTACCTTTTCATCTCGGGTTATTGGTCATCACCAGATCGGATCAGATCGGGACGCCTTCAGCATCCTTCATTGGATCGGGTCGCGCCTCCTACGTCGGATCGGGTCGCACTCCCCATCGTCTCGTGAATCCAGTCTTCATCGAATCGGGTCTCCACTTCTGGTCGGATCGTGAATACCCCATACGGATCGGATCGCGCTCCTCCGTCGTCTCGTTGTGCATCGGATCGTGGATGCTGCCTTCCTCTAGTCGGATCGTGATATGAAGCACGAGTGGATCGGATCGGGTCGTAATGCTCATTGGCGATCCGGGTCGGAGTACTTCAATTTGGGCACGGCACTGCATCGATTCGTCTCGTGGGCCTTGCGCAGATGGTTCGGTTCGGAGGAGATGACACGACTCGTGGTGATGTCCCACGATCCCATAGGGCGATCCGATCGTCCCTCAACCCCCTATGCGATCCGAACCCCTGCACCTTGTCCAGCGAGCTGTTTACGCCCCTCGACGGCGTTTTCGACCATTCCAACTATTCTAAACAGTCACATAGCATTTCATACGGTCATAGCAACATGCATAATCAACCACAAACATCAAAACATCAACATGGTAGGTCAAAATGGATCAAACATACCCAAAACCCCATATCCCCCCCCCCAAGCATGTTTAGGTGAAACCAATGATATGATTAGCAAAACTTAACCAAATGGAACCAAATTTCTAACAGAGGTCTAAAATATCATTCCGAATTTTATAAACATTTTTCCAGAATTTTATCATGTTTAAATTCGCTAATTAACACTAATCAACCCTAATTAGCCATAATTAGTGCAAAACTATGCAAATCACTCACCTTAGCCACAAAACAAACTAAGATCTGAAATAATTCTCTGATTTGATGTGAATCTCAATGCCAAACAGCAGCTCCTTTGTTGCTTTGGTGAAGATCTTCCTTGATTAGGGGTTGCTAAGCCAAATCCTTAACCAAAAGATGATTTGGAGGTGATTTAGAGGTTGGAGGCCATTTTTAGGGATCCTTGGTGATAAGTGGAGGCTAGAAAACTGAAATGGAATGATTCTCCATCTCATTTCAGCCCTTCCATAACCCTAATCCCGAAATGGGTTATGGGCCTACTCACTAATCACCCGATTTGGCCCGGTTAAGCAGTTTTTCACCCTCCAAACCTTGTTTCAGCCATATCTCCCAAACGGTAAGTCCGTTTGACTAATATGACCACTCTACGGAAAGAGAAACCATCAAACGAATCAAATGGAAGTGGTTTAAGGTCAAAATTCATTTCCAATCAAAAGTTATGGTCAAAACAGTACCAACTAGGGGCAAAATGGTCATTCAAAAATCAATAAAAATCATGAACATGGGAAATGACTCTAATAGATGTTTCCTAAAGTTACATGACCATACAACTTCATACGGGAAAGAAATAAATATTCTACAATTCTATGATGTGTAGAATACGGGTCGTTACACTCTTCCCCCCTTAAGAAATTTCGCCCCCGAAATTCCCTAATCCAAACACACACAAAGGTCCCGCATGCCTATCAACCATAAAACAACCATCAAACATACAAAACAAGTGAAATAAGTCTATCCTAGCATGCGGAATAACTAAATCGCAAAGTAAATCTTACCAGGCAAAGAGTTCTGGGCGTGTCTTCCTAATGCTCTCCTCTGTCTCCCAAGTACAATCATTCTCGTTCTCGCCCCACTGAACCTTGACTAGCTTCACCGACTTCCTTCGAAGTTGCTTCGTATCGTGCCCCACAATACGAATCGGCTTGCGGTTCCCAACCGCCTCAAGTTCTACCTCGAAGTCCTCTAACTGATCAGGTGAAATAGCCCTATCTGAGTCGTGAACGAACTTCCTTAGTTGGGAAACATGAAACACATTGTGAACTCCTGCCATTTTCTCTGGTAAGCCAACTCTATACGCCAAATTCCCGACTAATTCAAGAACGGGGAACGGGCCAACAAATCTTGGTGCCAACTTGCCTCTCCTGCCAAATCGTATCACGCTCTTCAACGGAGAGATCTTAACAAACACCAAGTCACCAAGGAGAATTTCAAATCTCTTCTCCTCTTATCAGCATAACTCTTCTGCCTATCTTGGGCAGCTTTCATTCGTTGCTGAATGATCTTAATCTTATCTGAAGTTTCTCTCACCACATCTGGTCCAAGCACAAACTTCTCGCCAGTCTCTATCCAACATGATGGTGAGTTGCACGGTCTTCCGTACAAAGCTTCATATGGAACCATACCGATACTGGATTGGTAGCAATTATTATATGCAAACTCCACTAGATGCAAATGATCATCCCGTGATCCACCAAAATCCAATATACACGCTCTCAAGAGATCTTCCAATATACGATTCACCCTCTCCGTCTGTCCGTCGGTCTGAGGATGATATGCGGTACTGAGATGTAATCCTGACCCCAGAGCCTCTTGTAAGCTCTTCCAAAACCCACTAGTGAACAACGGGTCTCGGTCACTCACAATGCTTTTGGGTACTCCATGAAATCTCACTACCCACTTCATATACAACTCTGCCAACTTGGCTGCCGTTCTGGTCGATTTGACTGGTATAAATCTTGCGCTCTTAGTCAATCGATCCACAATTACCCAAATGCTATCATATCCCGATCTAGTCCTTGGTAAACCATCGATGAAATCCATCGAGACTTGCTCCCATTTCCATTTGGGAATTTCTAATGGTTGCAACAACCCACTAGGCTTCTTTTGCTCGGCTTTAACTAGCTGACAATTCATGCACTTGGATATAAACTTCCCAACGTCTCTTTTCATCCCTTCCCAGTAGTAAGTCTGTCTCATGTCTCGATACATCTTATTACCACCGGGATGTATAGTCAGTTTTGAGTGATGACACTCTCTAAGCATTTCATCCCTCAAACCATTTACGTTGGGCACAACTAGTCTCCCATTCTTTCGAAGCCATCCATCCCGATCAAGCCCATACACATTCATCTCCTCATCGATACCCATCTCTAACTTGGAGATGATTTCCAATAGGTTAGGATCGTCCCTCTGGTTAGAACCAATCCGCTCTATCAAAGTGGGTCTGATCGTCAAACTAGCTAGCATAACTGGATCCAATTCGCACTTTGGTCTGAAATCAAACCCCGCGATAAACTCCAGTTGCTTCCATTCAAGAAACATTGCCCCTAAGCTGGCATGTCTCCTACTCAAGGCATCGGCTACTGCATTACCTTTCCCAGGTGTGTATGCGATATCAAAATCATACGAAGCCAAGAACTCTAACCATCTCTGCTGACGGAGATTCAGATCTTTCTGAGAGAAGAGATACTTTAACGATTTATGATCGGTAAACAACTCAAATCTTTCTCCCAAGAGATAGTGTCTCCACATCTTCAGTGCAAATACAATCGCTGCCAATTCCAAATCATGGGTAGGATACTTCTTCTCATGCGGCTTTAGCTGTCGACTAGCATAAGCTACAACCCTACCTCCTTGCATCAATACAGCACGCAGTCCGATACCACAAGCATCCGTGTATACCGTCATCTCTTCATTCCCCTTAGGAATGACTAGCACTGGCGCACGCGTCAACCTCTCCTTTAGACTTTTGAAGGCATCCTCACACACTCCGTCCCAGACGAAGGACCGATTCTTCTTAGTCAACTGAGTCAACGGTGCTGCTATCTTGGAGAAGTCTTGGATAAACTTACGATAATATCCGGCTAATCCCAAGAAACTTCTTACATCTGTAGCATTCTTGGGCGTAGGCCAATCTTGTACCGTAGCCACCTTCGCAGGGTCCACGGCAATACCACTCTCGGAAACAACATGACCCAAGAATCTTACTTCCCTTCTCCAAAAATGACACTTAGAGAATTTCGCTTTCAATTGGTGTTTCCTCAACACCTCCATCACTATCCTCAAGTGCCCCTTGTGTTCCTCCTCTGTCCTTGAATAAACAAGGATATCATCCACGAACACAAGAACAAACTTATTCAACTGATCTCTGAATACTCGATTCATAAGATCCACAAAATAGGCCGGTGCATTGGTCAACCCAAACGGCATGACCAACCACTCATAAAATCCAGACGGCGTCCTAAATGCCGTTTTCGGAACACTCTCATCCGCCACTCTTAGCTGATGAAATCCTGTCGCGAGGTCCAACTGGGAGAACACTCTTTCTCCTTCCAGCTGATCAAACAAATCATCTATCCGCGGTAGAGGATACTTATTCTTCCTCGTCACCTTATTCAACTCGCGATGGTCCACACACAAACGAAGGGAACCATCTGCCTTAGTGGCAAATACAACTGGTGCTCCCCACTCGGAGACACTCCTTCTAATCAATCCCTTCTTCAAAAGATTGCTGACTTGCACCCCGAGCTCTCGCTGCTCCTTTGGTGCCATACGATGAAGTGGCATCACTATAGTCTGGCATCTTTCACTAAATCAATACGGAACTCAATCTCTCGGTGTGGTGGAAGCCCGGTCACCTCCTCGAAGACGTCCGGATACTGGCCAACCACGGGCACATCTGACAACTCATCCTGCGGGATGTCGAGGGAATTTACAAAACTAGCCATAACCCCATCACTAGGTAGACTACCAAACACTACCCTCCGCCCATCATCCGCCCTCACTGTCACCAAAAAGCCCTCACAGTCTACCACCACCCCGTATCTTTGGAGCCAATCGACTCCCAATATAATGCCATACCCAGTAAAGCCCAATACAAAGCAATCGCATACAAACATACATCCATGACTCGATAAGACCAAATTCCTGCAAATCATACTAAGGCTAGTCGAACCACCAATCGGGTTCGTCACAACTAATGGTCTATCGACTATCTCGGGTTCCAGTCCCAACCTATCTACCAGGTCACTAGATATGAAGGAACGGGAAGCCCCAGTATCAAACAAAACTCGAACTGGTATATCATAAATAGAAAGCATACCTTGAATAACAACATTCTTTCCTTTCTCCGCCGCAGTTGGGGCATTCGACGAAGAAGGAATAGCATCAAGAGCATATGCTTTCACAATCTGCTTCTCTTTAAGAGGTTGCGGACACTTATCTTTCTGATGTCCCACTTGACCACAGTTGTAGCACTTCCTTTCCGCTGGCTTGGCCCGACATTCCTTAGCATAATGGCCTTTCTTTCCACAGCTGAAGCAGTCAACATCCTTCTTGCTCTTTTTCTGGCCACCTTTAAATTGGTTCTGCTTCCTCTTATTCTGAGAGCTATTCTTGCCTCCACCGCCTGCTTGCGACTTTGGCCCTTCTGCAGATGCAGCCTCAGTCTTTGACTTAGGGTAAAGACTCTCTAATCTCAAAGCTTTCCCCACGATCGATTCAAAAGTCTCATCGATGTGGTTGATAAGCCTTTCCCCCAAGTACCCATCCAGACCAGTAATGAACTTCTCATTCTTCTTCTCAGGAGTATCGATAAGAGACAGTCCATACTTCGACAAAGTGTCGAACTCAGCAATATAATCAGAAACTGCCCTCCCATTCTGCTTCAGTTCCAAGAACCTCTTGAACAACACCGACTTCTGGGCAGCTGGAATAAACTTCTCGCTAAAGCGAGCCTTGAACTGAACCCACGTAACCTGGTCCTCTGGAGTAGCTGTTCTGATAGCATTCCACCAATTCATCGCTCGCCCTTGCAACTGACGAGACGCTAGCCTTCTCTTCATCGCATCCTCGAGACCCAAGTCATCAAAGATTCGGTCACAGCTATCCATCCAGTCTTGAACATCTGTGGCCGACTCCGTTCCGTGGAACGGCTTCCCACCAAGATTAGTGTAATCTTTGCACAACTTGGCGAAATCGACCCTAAGCGCCTGCACTACTGGGACAACACCAGCTCCGGGATTGGGAACTGCCCCTTGCACTTCTCTAAGCATGTCTCTCATGAGGTTGGTAAACATCACCCTCATGTCAGCGACGTTCCCATTATTGGCCCCTCTACCGGTACCTCTAACATGTCGGCTCATCGTCAATCTGAAAAAGGAAAACGATCAACGACCCCATAGTGGTACTAGTGCAGTGCAACTTCATTCTTATACTACTAATAGTATATATATACATAGCTTTTGAAAACCAAAGTAATCACAAATATGCGCTCTCATATACGTACTAACTCTCCCTAATGTCTTTCCCTAGGTTAACTACGCAACCTAGAGCTCTGATATCAAGTGTGACGGCTCGCCCCGCACCAACCGACATTTACTCCAAAGGTGCGCTATACACATGTCCAGTTAGCACGGAACGGGTCGCCAGAAGGAAAAGGAAGAAGGAAATGAACATACAAGGAACCTGTAGAATGTCTCACAGCGCATAGGACAAAATATAATAATAACATACTTGACATAAAACAGGAGAGACAGTGCATAAGCTGAAAATCAGAACTAAACATCATAGCAGTGGAAATCCAAAAGTACAGCTTATTACAACTTTCAAACTGTCTCAAAGCAAAAGTAAGGTAAATGAGGTACACTACTAATGCCCAAGTAGTGACCACCAACGACACAGGGAAAATGTGTATATATATATCATACGTGGAAGCCTCCTGCCCGCCTTCGAATCAGCTACTCGCGCACCACCAGCTAACCTGTCTCTAGTCTGCTCGTGTGAGCACCCAGAGTAATAAGAGGAGACATAAAACTCTGGGTCAGACATAAAGCCTGGTATGAGCGATAAGCATCTAAAGTAAACAATAACAGGTAGACTAAAACATACCTGAACCTGGACCTGCAACCAAAGAGTTAGCACTACATACTGTACAACACTCTAAGGTATCACATCAATCAATATAAAGATACGGAGGTGGGGGAGGTGTGCATGTCATAATGATGGCAAACAATCAAACATAGCATCCACCCTCACATCTCTCACTCAGTGCGTAAAGTATACGATATTCACCACTTCGATCACCCAACATACCTTGCTATGATCACTTTGCCCCATGAAGTCATAAATGACTTCACTGCACTGATAACATAGCCACAAATCCTTCGCTATGTCCACTTTGCCCCATGGAGTCTCAAGAACCCCACTGCACTGGCTCATAGCCTTACTAATCCTTACTATGTCCACTTGCCCCATGGAGTTATTCACCCCATCTGCGCTGGCTTATAGTCTTACTACGCATCACCTTGCCCCTCAGGTCATAATGACCCTACTGCACTGATAACGTAGTCTTGCTACCATCACTTTGCCCCTCAGGTCATAATGACCCTACTGCACTGATAAGTAGCCCATCATTCATTCTGAGTGGTGAATCGAAGTTATGAACGTCGACAACTCCTTAGCACACGTCCCGCAGCAAAGTCCAACCATGAAGTGAACTCATTGGTTCCCAACTGGTTCCGGGATCCTGAGCTCTAACTTCCATTTGGACTACCTTTGCATCTCGGGTTATTGGTCATCACCAGATCTGATCGGGTCGCCTTCAGCATCCTTCATTGGATCGGGTCGCGCCTCCTACGTCGGATCGGGTCGCACTCCCCATCGTCTCGTGAATCCAGTCTCCATCGAATCGGGTCTACACTTCTGGTCGGATCGTGAATACCCCATACAGATCGGATCGCGCTCCTCCGTCGTCTCGTTGTGCATCGGATCGTGGATGCTGCCTTCCTCTAGTCGGATCGTGATATGAAGCACGAGTGGATCGGATCGGGTCGTAATGCTCATTGGCGATCCGGGTCGGAGTACTTCAATTTGGGCACGGCGCTGCATCGATTCGTCTCGTGGGCCTTGCGCAGATGGTTCGGTTCAGAGGAGATGACACGACTCTTGGTGATGTCCCCCGATCCCATAGGGCGATCCGATCGTCCCTCAACCCCCTATGCGATCCGAACCCCTGCACCTTGTCCAGCGAGCTGTTTACGCCCCTCGACGGCGTTTTCGACCATTCCAACTATTCTAAACAGTCACATAGCATTTCATACGGTCATAGCAACATGCATAATCAACCACAAACATCAAAACATCAACATGGTAGGTTAAAATGGATCAAACATACCCAAAACCCCGTATTCCCCCCTAAGCATGTTTAGGTGAAACCAATGATATGATTAGCAAAACTTAACCAAATGGAACCAAATTTCTAACAGAGGTCTAAAATATCATTCCGAATTTTATAAACATTTTTCCAGAATTTTATCATGTTTAAATTCGCTAATTAACACTAATCAACCCTAATTAGCCATAATTAGTGCAAAACTATGCAAATCACTCACCTTAGCCACAAAACAAACTAAGATCTGAAATAATTCTCTGATTTGATGTGAATCTCAATGCCAAACAGTAGCTCCTTTGTTGCTTTGGTGAAGATCTTCCTTGATTAGGGGTTGCTAAGCCAAATCCTTAACCAAAAGATGATTTGAAGGTGATTTAGAGGTTGGAGGCCATTTTTAGGGATCCTTGGTGATAAGTGGAGGCTAGAAAACTGAAATGGAATGATTCTCCATCTCATTTCAGCCCTCCCATAACCCTAATCCCGAAATGGGTTATGGGCCTACTCACTAATCACCCGATTTGGCCCGGTTAAGTAGTTTTTCACCCTCCAAACCTTGTTTCAGCCATATCTCCCAAACGGTAAGTCCGTTTGACTAAAATGACCACTCTACGGAAAGAGAAACCATCAAACGAATCAAATGGAAATGGTTTCAGGTCAAAATTCCTTTCCAATCAAAAGTTATGGCCAAAACAGTACCAACTAGGGGCAAAATGGTCATTCAAAAATCAACAAAAATCATGAACATGGGAAATGACTCTAATAGATGTTTCCTAAAGTTACATGACCATACAACTTCATACGGGAAAGAAATAAATATTCTACAATTCTATGATGTGTAGAATACGGGTCGTTACACTGGTGGTCTACTTCATCCTCTAGAGGTCCCACAGTGGAAATGGGATAGCATTTCGATGGTCTTTATTGATGGGTTGCCTAGGTCAAGAAGGGGCAATACCATTATTTGGGAAAAAGTGGATAGGCTTACTAAAAGCGTTCACTTTATACCTGTTAAAAGTAGGAGGACTGCCTCATCGTTAGCATCCATTTATCTTAAAGAGGTGGTTCGACTGCATGGAATAACCTTCAGCATAGTAAGTGATCGAGATCCTATCTTTACGAGCGAGTTTGGAAGAGTTTGCAGGAGGCTGTAGGCACACAGCTATGCTTAAGCACTGCCTATCACCCTCAAACCGATGGTCAAACGGAAAGGGTGAACAGTGTATTAGAAGATCTCTTGAGGTCGTGCATTCTTGATTTTGGGGGAACATGGGAGGATCACCTTCCTTTGGTGGAGTTCGCCTACAACAGTAACTACCAAGCCACCATAGGCATGACACCCTTTGAGGCTTTATATGGAAGACTGTGCCGATCACCAACTTGTTGGTGGGAGTCTACAGACAAGCTCGTACTTGGGCCTGACATGATCAGATAAACTTCAGAGAAGGTGGACTTAATACGAAGACGAATGAAGACCGCACAAGATAGAGAGAAGTACTACGCTGATAAAAGAAGGACCGACCTTGAGTTTGAGATTGGGGAAAAAAATTGTCTTAAAGTATCTCCTTTGAAGACTGTCGTTCGCTTTGGGTCCGTAAGAAAATTGGCACCAAGATTTATAGGGCCATTTCCTATCATTGAGAGGATTGGGAAGATGGCATATAAAGTAGAGCTGCCCGAGAGATTGGCTAGAGTACATAATGTCTTTCATGTCTCTCATCTACGAAAGTGCTTACATGAGTCGGCGGAAGTTGTGGAGCCAAGCATACTAGAGGAAATAGAAGTGGAACGAGAAGCAATGGTGAGAAGAGTTCCAACTCATATCTTGGGTACAGAAGTTAAAAAGCTATGCAATCGTGAGGTCAAGCTAGTTAAAGTACAATGGAGTGATGCTGAGGAAGACGCAATTTGGGAGACTGAGGACAAGATACGCGTAGCCTACCCTTATCTTTTTGAGGGTACATCCTTGATCTCTTTGTTCCATAAGTTTATGCATGCTTGCATCTATCTTTTAAGTATAACTCCTTGGTTCTATTCTTAATCCTTAGGTAGAAACCAACGGATGTAAACGTGTATTTGAAACATGTTATAGTTGATGGTTGCAAGTTGTTGCTCGTGGATGCATATACACACACACTAGATACTAGATCGGCTCAGTCACTTTCATATTGCATATGCATATATGTATTTATATATGGATTGAAACTTGGTGTGTTATCATGTGGACGTTGCATTTGTATGAATGATTATGCACTCATGTAGAAGTTACAAAATACAATAAGGAATAATTGCATACATGATGGGATCATAGCACCGACATGATTTGCATTAAGTAGGTCAACTGAATCAGTAGACCGCCTGATTTTGCATTAGATAAGGACATATACACACACTATGCATATGATCATGAAAACAATAGAAATATTTTAAGACAATGGATGCCTGTGATTGATGGTTGAGTAGATGGATGTTGGATGTTGGGAAACATTCTTCTTAACTTAGAGATTTCGGGGACGAAATCCTTTAAGGAGGGGAGAATGTAACAATCCGTATTTTCTATGAATATTGACATTAACAAATCTAAGAACACTTAATTTTTAGGAGAAGAATTAAGGGAAACAGGTTACGCGATTGCGTTCGTCTCGGAATTCTGCTTGAGATAGAGCCCGAGTTCGCGTGAATCGGACTCCGTATGAAGAAGTTATGGAGTTCAGAATTTCAAGTATAAACAGAAATTTAATTAAAAGTCAGAAAACAGTTTAAAATTCGAAAATCGGTCAGAACAGCTAGGCAGGAAATTTCCCTCTTAGGGGTGTCGAACCCCTACAGGGGGAGTCAACATAGGTGTCGACCCCCTATAGGGAGTCGACCCCTTTGAGATCCAATTCTTGTGACGAATTTTTATAGTCTTAAGCTGATGTGGCCTTCTCTGATTGGCCAGATGACAAATTCTGAGGTATTAGGGCTTATGTGTCATGCTGTGGTTGGCTAGATGACACATCTCTTTGGTCTGGATGGCTCTGATTTCTCCTAGACTAATCTAAAGGCTTGAATTAATCCTAGACATATATATATATATATACGTAGCTAAACCTAAACCCTAACCTCATAACCCTAAAACTATGGTGTCGTCATGCTGTTCATCTACAAGCTAGCCTAGCCTCCTTCATCTTCTCCAAACTAGAAAATCAAATCCAAACTAGAAATTGATTAAGAGAACTTCAAATCAAAAGTCTACATCAAAGGATTAGCTTAACAAATTCAAAAATCAGATCCCAGAATACAAGATCTGTCCTTTTTCTATAAGTTCTGTTATTATTCCGATCTAGAAACCTAATAAAAATCATGACTGTAATAATTGGATCTAGAACTATGCCTAATTCTGATTCATGCCTATCCTTTTTGTCAAACCTGAATTGCCTATGCCTATGAGACTATTTTGATTGATGTAATGGCACATATCATGCCTATGAGACTGTTGTGGCTGACATAATGAAACCTATCATGCCTATGAGAATATTGTGATTGGCATATTGGAACCTATCATGCCTACGAGATTGTTGTGGTTTATATGATGGAACCTATCATGTTGTACATTGTGATTGATATAATGAGACTTATCATGTTGTACATCAAAATTAGTGATTCTCTTAAGTCCAATTCTATCTAATATTTATACCTATGGTGTAAATTGCTTATCTTGCCCACGCTTATTATTAATGTACAACATGCCTATTGAAACATTATTCTTGAATTGGGTACACCTTTACATGCCTATTTCTCCTTATGTCAATTCTTATGCCTTCTCTATTTTACCCTTTTTACTTTCTTTTGCGAATACTAAGTTCATTCGGAACTTAGATTGAATCTCGTTGTACGTGCAATTATAACGTGGGAAAATTAGATATAACTAAATTTAGCAAATTTTGGGCATAGCATGTGAATGTGGCATAAAACTTAGATTCCTATGAAGGAATGATATTCGTCTTGGAAGTAATAATGGTTGGAAAGAAAATATTTTGCGAATGGAAACAATTATAAGGACATTTGAGTTAACCAGAAATAATAGATTTATTCCAAAATTCAGAATATTCATCGAATATGGATTATTCGAAAAGAGTTATTTACTAAAATTCGATTATATCAAATTCAGGAAAGTACTTTTTACTTTTCGTTTTAATAAATATTTAAGAAATTAATTATTTATTTATTTAGTTATTTATTTATTTAATTTAATGAATAAAAGTTATATTTTAAAATTTAATACTATAGAAACAGGGGTTGTGACACTATCGTTATAATCGATGTTTTGCATAAAAGGAAGTGAATTCTCAAACTGGATCCGAGGGATTTCATTAGCAATGTATTGTTGGAATTTGAAGTTGTGAGCCTTGCCTATTTTGAAGTTGTAAATGATGTTCAGCTAAGGTCTGAGAGGTAATTATACCCCAACTTGATTGACTTCATGATTAACTAAGAAATGGATAAGGTTCGGTAGTAAATATTGGTTAGAGATACAATTAGTTAATGAATAATTTACGAATTGAGTTATAATAAGAATGTTTTATATAACATCAGTTAAATCCGAATAAATGGAATTTGGGGACGTTTTCCCAATAAAAATCAGAAATGACAAGAAAAGTGAGTATCCTGGAGGAATGCGAAGAAAAATGATGTAAGAAAAATGGCAGCCGCGACTTTCTCCTCTTCTTCTTCCACTTTCTCTGCCTCCTCATTTCCCCCTCTTCCATCTCGATCTTCACGTCTTAAACCTCCAGATCCACCCCCTAATTGTGCAAATCCTCCTTCTTAGCAAGATCCTCCAGCTTCAGGAATCATTTTGGGAAATCCTTTGAGCGCCACTTTTCCTTCGTTTTTGAAATACGACTAAGCATCGTTTTTCAAATCTCAACCTCGGAACACTGGATCTTATCAGCCTCTTCAATTTGAAATTCATAGAGATGGATCGAAGAATCATATTCCGGATTAGGTTAAATTTGAGAATTTGAAATATTGGAGCAGCTTCTTGGTAGGGTTTTTTCTTGATGGTACGCTCCCTTTCACTGTTGTCTCGAATTTCTTGAAAAATAAATGGAAACTTCTTGATTCTATGGACATTAAATCTGATGGGTATAAATTTTACTTTAAGTTTTCCAATAATTCTGACCGAGATAAAGTTTTACATGTTGATCCTCTTTTCATTCGTGGGAGAATGTTTATCATAACAACTTAGGATCCATCTATAGGTTGCTCACATAGTCAAATCATGAAAGTGCCCATTTGGATTTAATTATACAGAATTCCAACGATTCTTTGGTCGTTAATGGGTAATATTTGGCTTGTGAATCATATTGTAGACTCATTTGTTTTGACATTAGTACTAAGAGGTTAAATAGGTTTAATTACGCTAAAGATCTAGTGCAAATTTCTCCAGATTTTGATCTCCCTGATAGTATTGTTATTGATGATTTAGGAGATAAGTGTCCACCAGTAAAAGTTGCTTATGACTGGAGACCTAGGATTTGCTCTTCTTGTAAAAATTTGGGTCATGACACTAGTTATTGTGAAGTTTTTTCTAATCTAGAAAAGGTTGATAATAATCAATGTTTTGGAGAGGAGATTAAAGGTTCGAAGTTTGTAAATATGCATAGGAATCATCAGAATATTCATTCTACCATAAAGTGTAATACATGGAATTATGTACAGCCAAAGTACAAGAAGGAATGGAGAAGGAAAGGATCTAATAATAATCAGCATAACGATAAAAATACTGAATCCAGTAATGAGAATGCCAATCGATTTAATGTTTTAGATTTTGAAGTTATGATGGATGATTCAGATTAAGGTAATAGAGATAAAGATTGTTTATATCATTTTGACATGAATAATGGTATTAATATTGATGCAAATGGTAATCAAGTTGAAGCTCAATCAAATGACGAAATGGTTGGTAATGGTGGTAAAGTGGCTGTTTCAAATTCTTGTGCTAATCTAGTCAAGGGTGATAGTGATACTCAAAATTTTCATTAAGTTTCTAGTGATGGTAATAGTAAGAACTTGTCTTCAAATAAGGATAATACAGTGAATATGGGTATGGTAGAAGGGAATTTTTTTTGGAAATCATTTTGATGAAGGTCATTTGGATACTACTAGTATCTTGGGTTCTGGTTCTTCAATTGCTGCATCTTCTTTATCTTCTTCTGGTTTGAACAACAGTGCTTCATTATCAACAATGTCTTGCTCTTCATCATTCAGCACTAAAACACCTTCGTTTGTTACTCGTCGATCTAGTAGCAGTTGTTTGAAAATTGCAAATGATAAGCCAGTTTTTGGGGCAGGTTTAACGTTCCCTGTTTTGGGCTCAACATCTCCTTATTCTCATTTAAAGATTCCTACCCATGTAATTCTACCTCCTCCTCCTTTACAGTGCGACTTATCATCCTCATCTAGGCTTACTGGTAAATTTTTGGCTAATGAAGATGATAACGAACCTCCAGTTACAGCAGTGAATTGTACAGGACGTGATAAAATGAAGAAAGTTATCGTGAATTTTGATGACTTGGATGATGGTGTTGAGTACAATTTGGAGAATATAATGCTTTCTTGCGGTAATTCGAAATCTAACAAGAGGCACACGAGGAATAATTCTCAGTATTGATTTTTGGAAATTATGTTATAATTCGTGCATTAGATTTTATATACAAATGACCTTGGGAAGTAATTTTCATGGTAACTCCTGGTTTGTTGATCATGCAAGAAGTTTCATGACCAGCTTAGTTTGATGCTGAGATATATTGCGGATTGGTTTTGTTTGTGGCAAATGGGGCTTTTAGATAGTAGTAGTTTTGAGTTTTTTTCTGATCTGCAATGTAAATATGTATATATTTTTTTTCTCATTCCTACGTTTATAGTGTTATAGTAATTGTATTGTGTTAGGAAGTTGGAGTTGTAATCTTGAACTTATTGTAATTGACTCATGTGTGAATAAATAATAATTGCTTTTCAAAAATCAGAAATGTTTTCTAAGTATAGAAATGGAAATGATTTGATTAATGAGGAATTAAGAAATGGAATATCGAAATGTTTTTCGATATTAATAACGTATATTTTCTGAATATAGAGAATAAGGATTCCTGAGTATATGTAAATGTTTTTCAAACTTGATAAGAGATATTTTCTGGAATATAGAAGAAATAAAAATTTTATGATATTGGGAATGTTTTCCAAGAACCAGAAGAGACTAATGAATTTTGAGAAATATATGGAAAGATATGGAAAACTACGAAATGATAATTTAATAAGAAATTGATTTGAAAGAGGCCAATGTTGTTTGATGGTTGATTGGTAGAATTTCCATTTGGAAATAGGATCGTTGGTTGTATGGATGTTTCCTTTGATACTTAAATCACCGGCTATCAAAGTTTGATTTATTTTATAACTCCGTTGTCAATACAGAGAGATCGGGATCAGATTTATTATCTGAAAACCTCTCTGTATGGGCATAAGCGTTACGAATCAACTTATGTTGAAGACGATTCAAGACGGAGTAAAGTGAAAGGGCTGTTCTATTAATCCTAGGTAAAAATTGCCCAAGATGGATTGATAGAATGGTGCCTTTGATTTGTTGATGTGCACAAAAAATGCACATTTATATTCACATATTTACTCTTGTTTAGTTTAATAAATGAACATTCTTGGGTATTTTATGTGATCAAACCATGTTTTAAAGATTTTCAAAATCATCACTTATTTTGGGAAGAAAGGGGGTCACTTGTGCATGTTTTAATTTGTGAAATCTTTTACTCGTTCCTTGTTATTTACTCTCGTAGGAATTTAGGAGCTAAAATGATCCATACACATGAAGAGATGAAGGAAAGCATGCAAAGAATTAATACATCTTATGGATAGTGGAGGGCCCATCTTTCAACTAGCCCACTTGCTTCATATTATTGATTGGGACAAAAGGCCTCATGCATTCTACATGACATATTAGTGGCTAAGATCAATTAGAAGCTTCATGAAGGGCCATTTTGGGGAATTCCCAAGAAAAGTGATTAGGGTTTTAGGGTTTGAGATCATGTATATGTACCCCTTTGTTTCATGTATTTTGTATCTTCTTTTTAGCATATGAAAGTGTAAGTGATCAAATAAATAAAAATGGCTTCCAAGCCTATTTCTCTTATGTCTATCTTATGTCTCTTTTAATTTCTATGCTTTACTTTCATGTTCATAGCTTAGATTTATTTACATTCATGTTCATAGCTTAGATTTACATTCATGTTCATTTACTTTATGTTCTTAGTTTAGTTTTCTTCTTGTTTTACTTAGTTTTTCTTTCATTTTGCTTAATTTTCTAATGTTGAAACTTGCATGTGTTGATATTACAACACATATGAGTGGCTAATCCCTTGATTTAGGGGTAATGATGCTCTCTAACTTTGTGTAAGTTCAACATGTGTATGATATGTGATCTTTAATATGTGCTTCATGTTAGTGAATATTGATGTGAGTTTATACATATGGGTTTGATAGGTCATGTTGCATTTTCAAATGATCTATGCTTATTCAATATAAACACAAGTTACATCAATATTTGCTAAGTGATTATTGATTTTGAAATGAAAGTATGAACAAAATTTGATGGTCTATAGTTCTAGCCAATAGTTCATAGACCATACTTAGAATAGTTTTGCTTTAGTTTCATTTTCATGAGAATCATAAGTGGTTTAAATGTTGCATTTATATCACTTATTGAGATCATACATTGTATGTTTGACAACTTACATAAATATGAGAGCGGATTTACCTCTAAATTACTCTCTAATTTCATATTTAGCTCTCAACTTAGTTTCTAGTTTCATAGTTTTTATTAGAACAATTCAAAGTTTGGTTTAATTCGATTGAATAAAATTGAAATCACTTCTTTCCCTGTGGATCGACTCGCACTCACTACGTACTACAATAGTACGCCGTGCACTTGCGGTTATTTCAATATTCGTGCGACGGTTTTCTAATTTAATAGAATATCCGTTGTAGCGAACAAGTTTTTGGCGCCGTTGTCGGGGAAGGAATTTAATTTTGGTTTTATTCTTCGAATTAATTTTCTTGTTTATTTCTCTTTAAAAAAAAGTGTGTTTGTTGCATTTGAGTGTGTTTGTTGCATTTGTTGTTTTTGTTCATTTTGGTACTTTTTTTTTTTTTTTTTGTGCTTATTTTTGCTGTTCTTAAATTAAAAAAAAAAAACAACAACAACTGCATTTCTTTGGACTGTAACAGTTCTCAAATTTCAGTTTCTGGTTTTTGTTTGTGTGACTATTTTCAGCATTTCTTTTCATCTTCCTGTCCTTATAAAAAAAATTCCACTCCTGTTACTGTCTTTGTGCCTTCTGTTTTCATCTCTTCAAAGGATGTTTTGTTAGTATTCTGTCTTGGTTTGGGTTCAGTTTATGTTTTCTTTAAAAAAAAAAAGTTCAATTCATGCACCGTATTCTGGTTGTTGTCATGTGTTCTTAGGTTTTAGACATTTTTCTCCACTTCTGTTTGGCAAAATTTGAATTTCTCTTCTTAACTGATTTGTTGGTGGTAGTCATTCACATCATCATATATATAAAAGAAAGTAAAACACTACTGTTTCTGATTTTTCCAACTCTTTGTTCAAAGACAATTCTATCGGATTGATTGCAAGTCCATTACACTCATATATTGTCAAACTGGTACATCAATCTCAGGTTCATTTTCAACTCTTACTCGTACTTTTTGTTATACATTTCACTCAAACTCACACATTCGCATATACGTTCTTCTACGGTCAAACACTCACCAGCACTCCATTCTACACAAACTGAAACAGCGTGCATCAAACACCATAAACACCATACATCGCCTAACACAAAGCCATTCCTTACCTCCTCTGTCATTCCACCAAATCAACTGAAAATCCACCCGCTTGAATACCACTGTCATACCCTTTAATACCTTCAATTACCCAGTCCATAGAGCCATCAACATTCACCATCAAACCCAAACTAACTGCCATATCATTAACACAAACCATCATCCTTCTGAAACTCAGTCACCACACAAATCAGGCTTACACCTGACATCATCTACCATCTTTGAAAACTCAGGTCTTCCAAAAACCTCCTTCCACTACAGGCTACTCAACACAAATACAGCATCTCCTCCCAATCTTCATCATACACCAACCTGCATATCCATACTACTCCTTCTCTCACCACAAACCTCCACCTCAACTTCCATTCAAAGCATCACTCAACCCCAAAACACCCTCGACTTCACTTGCCACCTCACCGAACTCAAGCAAAACCATTGCTCCACAAACTCACCAGCATCCTTCAACCCTTCCGCAACTCAAGCAATACGCCATCGTTCTCCAACTCACCAACAAAACGCACAATTCAACCGAGCCTTCAACTGAGTCTTCAGCATCGCTTACCAGAAACCCACCTCGCTTCCAATACCCCCAATTCCCACTTCTTCTCAATCGCCGAAACCCCATCCCCAATTCGGAAATCACCACACCCTCCACTGCAAATTACAAGCTCGCAACGTTCGCCTTCCTCAAATCGTAAATCCACCAGCACGCAACATCTTTACGTCCTCCTCAATTCTCCGTAAGCACCCCACTTCGAGCAACAGCAAAACCCGAATCGAAAAATCCCAAAATCGAGATCACCAACTCGAATTTCCACTCCAAGTTTCCAATCAACCAAGACTTTAAAACGAGAATCAAAAGAGATCAGCGATTTGAATTTCTAATTTCGATTTCCAAAAAAAAAAGGGAGAAGCTGTGAGAAGGAGAATTGATTTTCGTTTTCGAGAATTTTCATTCGTAACTGCTGGAATTTTTAATGTGTTCGCCCGAACATGTGTGGGTCTTAAGTTGGGCGGTGCACCGGGCATTGGTAATGCAGGCCTTGGGTTGAGGGCCAGTGGGCTTTTAGTGGACTCTTGAATTTTCTTTTTAAGTGTTCTCTTTTGAATTTTGTTTCAAGTGTGTTTATTTCAAATGTTTTTTGTTGTGTGAGTATTTGTTCTTGTGTTGTGTGTGACTATGAGTATCCACTTTTGAGTTTTCTTGTGTGTGTGGTTGTCATTTTAGATTGTGTGTTTACATTTGTGCGCTATTTTCCTTTTAATTCCCGATTTCTCCGAAGAATTTTTTATTTTGTCTTTCAAAAAGAAAAAAATTGGTTTTCATTGTTGTTCTCCAATCTAAATTCACCTTTTATTTTTATTTTATTTATTTTTTAATTTTTTTTTAAAAAGAAAAAAAAAACTTCCTCCTTTCATTTGTTTATATCTCGTCTTCCCTTTTCAGGTAGATTGGATTTGCTTGGATTGCTTTGCTTTGCTCCGCGCGCTTGCTTGCTTGCTAAAAAAAAAACGCCGCTAAAAAAAATTGCTAATAAATTCTGCACGCTCAGGTATCGTGTTTTAACCCCTTTATTTTAAATCGCATTGTTGTTTGCTTGCATTTGCATAATAAAAAACCAAAAAAAAACAAAATTAAAATCATTCGTAGTTGCATTGTTAATACACATTTAATTTCTGTGTTGCATTCATCTCATATTATTTTCTTTTCTTAAGGGCACACCCCAATTCACATAAGGTGGGGAGTTCATCACCCTTCCTTAGCCCAGAAAATTGCATATCATCGTAGAATTTGACTAATAATAACGGTTAGACGTTAGACATAAGGGAGTCGCGGGCTCATTTAGGGCTTAATTATATTTTGATTGTTGATTTATTTTGAACGAATTATTTCTTGGTGTCTAGACTACGGCAGAGAAATAACCGCTAATAAATATTACGGTGATTCGTAAATATTATTTCGGTTGTTCTTCTGAAGGTACTTAAACCTTCGGTTGCATTTCTAGGGTGATTCCTGGTGCACCGATAACTCCTGTCCGTTAACTGGCCGAGAAATTTTTTGTTTAATTTAATCAAACGTATCATTATATAGTTTTGGGTTAGGAGCCACTAAGGACAGAAAATTTTGTAGTTATCTTCACATTCATTTAGTTGCATTAGATTCATGCATACATAAAAAAAATAGAAAAAATCAAAAATCCAAAAAAAATAAAAAATTCATCTTCATTTGTAAATCAAATTGTTTTCTCTCTTATTAAAAAAAAACAACTCTCATTTTGTAAAGAAAAAAAAACTCACTTCTATTTTCTTCTCAAATTTGTTCTTTCTTTTCTTCTCTTATTCTTCTCGCTAGTGCATGAGTATTTGGACTCAAGACACCAATACGAATCGTTGGACACGTGACCCTTCCACTAATCGTTTAGTTCGAACAAACATCCCTTCAACCATGGGTGAAGAAAACCCCCCTCGAACTCTTATGGATAGAATCTTCCCCGATCGAGTTTCTATTCCTTCTTGCATCATATTGCCCGCCCCAACGGGTAATCACTTTGAAATTCATTCAAATCACATAAATACTCTTCCAAAATTCGGCAATTTTGAATGTGATGACCCCTACATTTTATTAACCAAATTTGAACAAGTTTGTGCAACCATGAAATTTCAACAACTAAGTGACGATGGAATCAAACTTAGGTTAATTCCATTTGCACTTACTGATTATGCCGAAAAATGGTTGTATAGCTTGCCCTCAAATACGATTGGAACGTGGGATGAATTTGTGAAAGTTTTTCTAAAGAAATTTTACCCCTTGGAAAAAACATCCAAAATTCGAAACGAAATCGTCAATTTTCGTCAATTTGGAGGAGAATCCTTTGCAAAATATTTCGAAAGATTTAAAGAACTTCTAGTCAAATGTCCACATCACAATTTCGAAAAATGGACTCTTTGCCAAATTTTATACGATGGACTCGAAAATAACTCTCGAACCATGCTCGAATCGATGTGCCAAGGAAACTTTCTAGCCCAAAATCACGATGCCGCTTGGCAATTTCTTGAGAACTTGGCCGAAAAATCAGCTCAATGGGAACGATCCAACGAGAAATCGATTTATTCCCGATCAAACGCTCATTCGATAGGATCTTCATCAGCTTTAGAAGCAAAAATCGACGCGATGTTAACCAAATTCGATAGTGTCCTTTCATCAAATCAAATGAATCAAGCTCAAACTTCTCAACCCTCGTGTTTCAAATGTAATGATCCGACCCATATTGCTGATCAATGCCCACACTCGTTAGAACAACTCAACGCTTTCAACAAAATTAGGAACGACCCATTCTCTCCAACGTATAATCCTAGTTGGAGAAATCATCCTAACTTCTCGTGGGCCCAAAACAACCCAAATTAGAATTTGGTTCGACCCTCATTCCAACCATTCACGAATAATCCTTCGAATCCCCCCTTTCAACAAAATCAATTCCAAAATTTTGCGCCACCTTCTCAAAATCAAGCGCAACAATCTTTTGTTCCCCAAGACGAAAAACGACTTACTTCACTTGAGAAAAGTCTCGAAACATTGACTAAAGCAACGACTCAAAATCTCCAATCAAATAACAATTTGCAAAATTTATTGACTTCGTACATGCAAAACACGAGTCAATCGATCGCTAAACTTGAAATGCAAATGAGTCAGTTAGCCACGTCCGTAAGTGAACGGGAAAGAGGCACTTTCCCGAGTCAACCCATTCCAAACCCCAAGATCCAGAATCCAAATCAAAACCAAGCTCATGTCGTTCAGGATAGCAATGTAACTCAGTTGAATGCTATCACGACTTTACGATCCGGTAAGAAAATCGATAATCAAATTGAAAACCCGAATAATGTACCGCATCTTCCTCTCGACCCTTCTAAAACCACAAATGATCTTGATCCAAATTCCGAGTCTACTTCTTCTCCAACTCAGGTAGACCGACCTACTGAGTTGCGTATTCCATTTCCTCATCGTCTTCGACCAAAGAAACACTCCGACCAAATGGAAAAGATGTTGGAAATTTTCAAACAAGTGAAAGTTAACATCCCTCTTCTTGACATCATTCAACAAGTCCCCACCTACGCTAAATTTCTCAAAGACTTGTGTACCCAAAAACGACACACTCATGTACCCAAGAAAGTCTTCCTAGCCGCCGGACTTAGCGAAGTCTTGACCCAATCGATCCCCGTTAAATACAAAGATCCTGGATGCTCTACGATCTCGTGCACAATAGGAGATAAAACAATTAACAAATGCTTAATAGATTTGGGTGCAAGTGTCAATTTGATTCCATATTCCGTTTACCAACAACTTGGTTTGGGTGAACTTAAGCCAACGAAAATAACTCTTCAATTTGCTGATCGTTCAATTAAGAAACCCATCGGAGAAATCGAGGACGTACTCATCAAAGTTTGGTCAATTCATATTCCCTGTCGATTTCATTGTTCTGGAAACTCAACCTGTCAATAATCCAATGAGTCAAATACCATTGATCTTAGGTCGACCCTTTTTGGCTAGTTCAAATGCTTTAATAAATTATCGCAACGGTTCAATGAAAATCTCTTTTGGAAACATGACTCTAGATCTTAACATTTTCAATCTTGAAAGTCATTCAAATAAATCGTGTGACCAAACCTTGGAAGTTAATACCATTCACGAAAATTCCGAAAATGAATCAATTGACCTTAATGACGAGTGTGAGGCCGAGTACGACAAATTGTTCCATGACGCTCCTAACGAAGTTGAATACACGCTTCCATTTGAATCACTTTCAGTTGAGCCTGAATCTCAACCACGTTCTTTGATCGAGAAACCACCAAAGTTGGATCTTAAACCTCTTCCCGATCACCTTAATACGTTTACTTAGGTGATAACGATCTTGTCCTGTCATAATTTCTTCAAATTTAACTCATGATCAGGAACTTTCTCTTCTTTCAACTCTTTCTAAAAACAAAGACGCAATCGGTTGGTCCATTTCTGACATCAAGGGAATTAGCCCCGCAATCGTTCAACATCGAATTCACTTAACCGACGAAGCCAAACCCACTCGCAAAGCGCAACGTAGGCTTAACCCTAAGATGAAAGAGGTAGTTCGCGAAGAAATTCTTAAACTTCTTGATAACGGTATCATTTACCCTATTTCTGATAGCTTATGGGTCAGCCCCATTCACGTTGTTCCTAAAAAGTCCGGACTTACCGTCGTCGCAAATGAACAAAACGAACTTCTTCCTACTCGGACTCAAACGGGTTGGCGTGTTTGCATTGATTATCGAAAATTGAATGCTGCAACACGTAAAGACCACTTTCCTCTTCCTTTCATCGATCAAATGCTTGAACGTTTAGCCGGTCATGAATTCTATTGCTTTCTTGATGGTTATTCTGGCTATAACCAAATTCCAATCGCTCCCGAAGATCAAGAGAAAACGACTTTCACATGTTCACTCGGTACCTTCGCTTATCGACGTATGCCTTTCGGACTTTGCAACGCTCCTGCAACTTTCCAACGATGTATGGTAGGCATTTTTTCCGATATGATCGAACGCTTTCTTGAAGTTTTTATGGATGATTTTTCGATCTTTGGCGATTCTTTTTCCTCTTGCTTACATCATCTTGAACTTGTTTTTAATCGATGTAAAGAAAAACACTTAACGTTGAATTTGGAAAAATGTCACTTTATGGTCAAACAAGGCATTGTCCTTGGACACATAATTTCAAATAATGGAATTGAGGTAGATAAAGCGAAAGTTGACGTTATTTCGAAACTACCCATTCCAAAATGCGTTAAGGACATTCGTTCATTTCTAGGGCATGCTGGATTTTACCGACGCTTTGTGAAAGATTTTAGCAAAATCGCCCGTCCTTTAACTACTCTTCTAGGAAAGGACATTCCATTTGACTTTAACGCTGAATGTGTTGCCTCTTTTGAACGTCTGAAAAACGAACTCATTTCAGCCCCGATAATCTGTTCTCCCAACTGGGAACTACCTTTTGAAATCATGTGTGACGCTTCTAACTTCGCGGTTGGTGCTGTCTTAGGACAACGCATCAACAAAATCCTTCACGTAATTTACTATGCGAGTATGACCTTGAATGACGCTCAACTCAATTATACGACCACCGAAAAAGAACTTTTAGCTGTCGTTTTTGCACTTGAGAAGTTTCGATCTTACTTGATTGGTTCTCACATCACGGTCTACACTGACCATTCTGCTCTTCGACACCTTTTTGCTAAAAAGGACGCTTAGGGGTGTAAACGGGTCGGACCGGACCGGACGGAGGTGTGTCCAAGCTCTGTCCTATAAGAATTCGGACGGACACGGACCGGACATCATATAGTCTCGGACCGAGCCGGACAACGGATTGTCCTGTCCGATATAATAGAAAAACATCATCGGAAAAAAAACTAGTGTGTCCAAGCTCTGTCCTATAAGAGAATCGGACGGACACGGACCGGACACCTTATAGCTTCGGACCGAGCCGGACAACGGACTGTCCTGTCCGATATACAGCCCTAAGGACGCTAAGTCATGCTTAATTCGATGGATACTTTTACTCCAGGAATTCGACCTTACAATCAAAGACAAAAAGGGATCCGACAACGTTATAGCCGATCACTTGTCTCGTCTTCCGAACGCACCATCTTCTTTGCCGATCAACGAAAACTTTCCTGACGAACAACTCCTTTCTGTTTCAATCGACCCTTGGTTCGCCGACATAGTGAACTATCTAGTCACTAAATAAACTCCCTCTTTTTGGTCCAAACAAGATAAATACAAATTTCTGTCCCAAGTGAAATACTTCTACTGGGACGACCCATACTTGTTTAAGTATTGTCCGGACCAAATCATTCGTCGATGCATTCCTGATAGCGAAATTAGGAGTGTTCTCTCATTCTGCCATGATCATGCCTGCGGTGGACATTTTGGTCCTAGGAAAACCGCCGAAAAGGTGCTTCAATGTGGTTTATATTGGCCCACTCTCTTTAAGGACGCGTTCGAATTATGTAAAACTTGCAGTCGTTGCCAAATGCTAGGAAAGATTTCTCGACGAAATATGATGCCTTTGAACCCCATCCTTACGATCGAAATCTTCGACGTTTGGGGTATTGACTTTATGGGACCATTCCCAAATTCTTTTGGAAACTTGTACATTCTTCTTGCTGTTGATTATGTTTCGAAATGGGTCGAAGCCGTTCCATGTAAAACAAATGATCATAAAACTATCGTGAAATTCCTAAAAGAAAACATCTTTTCGAGGTTCGGCACACCTCGCACGATAATAAGCGACAATGGAACACATTTCTGTAATCGATCTTTTGAATCCTTAATGAAAAAATACTCGATAACCCACAAGTTGTCCACTCCTTATCATCCGCAAACGTGTGGTCAAGTCGAAGTGTCGAATCGTCAAATAAAACAAATTCTGGAGAAAACTGTAAATAAAAACCGAAAGGATTGGTCACAGAAATTGATCGACGCGCTTTGGGCTTACCGTACTGCTTTTAAAACTAATCTTGGAATGTCCCCTTTCCGATTAGTCTACGGTAAAGCTTGTCATTTACCCGTTGAAATTGAACATAAAGCACTTTGGGCAATAAAAAACTTAAACCTTGATCTCGAACAAGCTGGCGAAAACCGAAAATTGCAACTCAACGAATTAGAAGAACTTAGGAATGACGCTTATGAAAATGCGAAAATTTACAAGGAAAAAACCAAAGTTTTTCATGACAACTCAATCCTAAGAAAAACGTTTTTGCCGCACCAAAAAGTTCTATTATATGACTCACGACTTCATTTATTCCCTGGAAAGTTAAAGTCCAGATGGACCGGACCATATGTTGTTCGAACTGTTTTTCCACATGGTGCCATCGAAATAGAAAATCCGAGGGATGGAGCCATATTCAAAGTCAACGGTCAACGTATAAAACCATTCTTCGAATTACCCACTGATCGAGAGGAGGAGCTCACGATTCTTCATGAGCCATGCTACGTCAAGTAGAAAAGTTAAGTTAACCCTCCTTTGTAAATATGTAAATATGTAAATATTTCTCTTATGTTCACTCATTGTGTCATGCATTGACTATGGGGACACAGTCAAAATTTAAGTGTGGGGGGGAGTCTCATTTTCATAGTCTAAAGTTGTAAAGTTCCCCTTTTGCTTTGTAAAAAAAAAAAGTGTTTTGCATTTTTATTTACTTTTAATATATGACATGATGAATTTAGCATACGGTTTTGGTCGTACGATTAAAATATTTGGAATTTACTTCTCTTAATGGATAACAAAAGAAAAGTTTGAAAGATGAAAAAATTTGGTGTAACTGGTTTATAGGGAGATTCGTGGGTGATGAGTATGAAGTGTTTTCTAAATTGTAATCCGATTGAATGAACGGTTGATTTAGATTACTTACGTTAACATTTTAGATCGTCTAAGTGAAGTTGTGCTAAGATATTCTCGGTAAACTCTCTCTCTTAAAAAAAAAAGAAGTAAAAAAAAAGAAAAAAAAAGGATATATTTAATAATCCAAGGGTATCCAACATTGCTGGTACATCTGGCGTTGGTGTGCAAACCCGCCAAGCTCTATCCAGCACCTTGTTGACAAAGTCAGCGTCGGTATATCTTGGTCTCATTTTATGAGTTGGACACCTTAGGATTACTGACCCTCACATAAGTCGTAGTGCAGTGTAAGGGTGGTATACCTAGGTATTTGTAAATAATAATAACGAAAATATTTTGTAATAAAGAGAGAGTTAGCACTTGAAATCCAAGCACACTCTTCACTTATTTGACCTAACTTGCTAACCAAAAGTAAATAAAGACGCCAATGTACGATTGTTGATATCGAGTACAGAATTCATTTCATATTTGCACTAGGTTTCTACCTAAACAACTGGCCAAGCTGGAGGAGTTTGTAGCGATAACTGACTTTTGTTTGAAGTTGTGATTAGTAACGAACTTAAATTTCATTGTGGCGACCCAAACTTGTGTTAACTCCTTCATGTAAAATTTAAAAGTAAATTACCCATTTGTAAATACTCGTTTAAAAACTTGCATTCATCTTGTGAATATTTTCGAATCTAGAATTTTTGTAAATATTTTTTGCATTTAACTTTTGGATTTTGTGGGTAGTATCCGCTGAAAACCCTCACGAGACAACACTCGTCCTACTGGGGACACCCAGAGGTTTAACGGCTTGTTGCATACGCTCAATGCAATCGTGCTCCCTACGAAAATGGTTTTATCTTAGCTTTTTTACTTTATTCGAGGACGAATAAAAAGATAAGTGTGGGGGTATTTGATGTGCACAAAAAATGCACATTTATATTCACATATTTACTCTTGTTTAGTTTAATAAATGAACATTCTTGGGTATTTTATGTGATCAAACCATGTTTTAAAGATTTTCAAAATCATCACTTATTTTGGGAAGAAAGGGGGTCACTTGTGCATGTTTTAATTTATGAAATCTTTTACTCGTTCCTTGTTATTTACTCTCGTAGGAATTTAGGAGCTAAAATGATCCATACACATGAAGAGATGAAGGAAATCATGCAAAGAATTAATACATCTTATGGATAGTGGAGGGCCCATCTTTCAACTAGCCCACTTGCTTCATATTATTGATTGGGACAAAAGGCCTCATGCATTCTACATGACATATTAGTGGCTAAGATCAATTAGAAGCTTCATGAAGGGCCATTTTGGGGAATTCCCAAGAAAAGTGATTAGGGTTTTAGGGTTTGAGATCATGTATATATACCCCTTTGTTTCATGTATTTTGTATCTTCTTTTTAGCATATGAAAGTGTAAGTGATCAAATAAATAAAAATGGCTTCCAAGCCTATTTCTCTTATGTCTATCTTATGTCTCTTTTAATTTCTATGCTTTACTTTCATGTTCATAGCTTAGATTTATTTACATTCATGTTCATAGCTTAGATTTACATTCATGTTCATTTACTTTATGTTCTTAGTTTAGTTTTCTTCTTGTTTTACTTAGTTTTTCTTTCATTTTGCTTAATTTTCTAATGTTGAAACTTGCATGTGTTGATATTACAACACATATGAGTGGCTAATCCCTTGATTTAGGGGTAATGATGCTCTCTAACTTTGTGTAAGTTCAACATGTGTATGATTTGTGATCTTTAATATGTGCTTCATGTTAGTAAATATTGATGTGAGTTTATACATATGGGTTTGATAGGTCATGTTGCATTTTCAAATGATCTATGCTTATTCAATATAAACACAAGTTACATCAATATTTGCTAAGTGATTATTGATTTTGAAATGAAAGTATGAACAAAATTTGATGGTCTATAGTTCTAGCCAATAGTTCATAGACCATACTTAGAATAGTTTTGCTTTAATTTCATTTTTCATGAGAATCATAAGTGGTTTAAATGTTGCATTTATATCACTTATTGAGATCATACATTGTATGTTTGACAACTTACATAAATATGAGAGCGGATTTACCTCTAAATTACTCTCTAATTTCATATTTAGCTCTCAACTTAGTTTCTAGTTTCATAGTTTTTATTAGAACAATTCAAAGTTTGGTTTAATTCGATTGAATAAAATTGAAATCACTTCTTTCCCTGTGGATCGACTCGCACTCACTACGTACTACAATAGTACGCCGTGCACTTGCGGTTATTTCAATATTCGTGCGACGGTTTTCTAATTTAATAGAATATCCGTTGTAGCGAACATTTGTCCAGTCCCAGGACAACGTATATGTACGAATCTGACAATGTGGAATTCAAAGTAAATTGTGACAAGATGTTCTAAAAGGAAAGCGTGACCTCAAGCCTCATCATTCGGGAAATGACAGAAATTGGGAAGGCAACATGGCCAAGCGAGTCATTCCCATTAGGGGTATTTTCACCAGATCTAGAGAAAATTCATTTGCATCATATTTTATTCACTGCTATACGCTTTTGGTTACAGTTGCTGATCACAACCGTTGGTGATAATATGCTCGGTACACTCAAGTTAAATGAGTGGCCAGATATGTGTGGTCAGGTTGCAAGATGTTCTTGTTGAACCCCTAGTGTATCCCCTCTAGAGTACACTGATAGGAAGGTGGTTCCTACCTTGTCATAGTCGGAATCCAATCTCCAGTAAGCGCCCTGCGGTTTTATATTTTATTTTATATACGGAGCACGAGATGCAAGCGTTCCGCTAGATTGCTATTTATTTGATTTAGACACTATTATAATATCATTGGATTTGATATCAAAAATATTTTGGTTATCGTAAGGTAAAATCCATCCATGTTTATGTGTGGATCGGTCCTATGATTATCATTTCTTTCGAAAGGATTTTTAAAGTTAAATCAAATGGTTAGAGTTTACTCACAACAGTCCCATGACTGAACCGGAGTTTATGTTGTTTTGTTTTACCCAAAACTCTTGAGTGCCCAAATTTGTACGGACAGTCAAGTAGTCAGGATTTATAGGATCACTTGGTGGAGCTCGAAGCAGGAGGCTTCATCAATTAGCTATAGACTATCATATTTTCTGCTGTGTATTATGTTGTATGTAACACCCCACGCCCGCTATGATCACTCTCTAAGGGAATGCCATAGCATCGGTGGAGTATTTTAGTGAATATAGAACAGAAAAATTACAACAAGACGGATATAAATAGTACTTGAAATTTAAAACATCATCTCATAACAGCGGAAGTAAACATGTCTGGTTACATCATATAACCACAATAAAAGTCAAGTACAATATCCATCAAAATAAAGAAGTACATAATCCCACTCTCTCATACAATAGCCAAGACAAAAGAAAAGATAACTGGGTAACTGGAGCTTTACATCTATCCAAGCTCCTAAAGACTGGAACAGCAATCCGATCAAGCTCCACTACTGCTAGGATCCACCGTAGGACCTGAGGGTTGGGAAAAAAGATAAAAACAACGGGGTCAGACATAAGTCTGAGCGAGTCCTATAACTTTAACAATACAATCATTAAAGTAACCAGAGAAGACATAAACTTGACCTACGGTAATGTCTGGGGATGAATGGCTACACTGAGCAGCTGGGTAGACTTAGGATAAACTAAGATAACTGTAAAGACGCATTTACCCACCCAAGGATAATTACTACACTGCACCACACCAGTCATTCTACTTAAAGGTTGATCCCTCCTAAGGACTTAGAAAATTTTACCCAGTAGTTTCGTGTACCCCTACATAGGTGCCGTCTGCCCCTATCTTTATTAGGTGTACCCACTACTCCCCAGCGATCGGCTCCCTACCGTAGATACCCGTGCTGGTCCCACAATGGGGTGTATCATTCCCCAAGGTGGCCACCTGATAATATCAACGGTGCACGGCTTTATATCTACACGATGCAACAACGACTTACCAACCAGCCCGGGTCCACACACGCATATGAAACCCGTTGATCCTGCGTTGCCACCGCTAACCCGTTTTGGCCTCTTATAGTCAAGCCCAATATGCGTGTCCCGTCACCCGACTAGAGTCGAGCCCACAAAGATACGTTTGGGATATTGGTTGAAATGGGCCCCCACAAGCTACCCACCTAAGCTTGTCACTTATCTAGTGTATCCCACTTAACCCTTTAATCATGTTTAATTACATGTTTCCACTTGGTTAAGTATTCTAATCGTATTTTCTATTGCCACCCAAGGCAACCCACTAGATTTCCACATGCCACCCAAGGCACCCACTTAACCCCTCATGTCCCTCTACATGCTAATATGGTTAAGTGTTTCTTAATTAATTAATTAAGATCATGACCTCATAAAGACCTCTCACATTAGACCATCTTTTATGACTGCTGGATATGCCGGTTGGTTCCGGGCAGACTTCTGTCATAAAAAGGGTCTAACCTCGTGTCTTTACTTTAATCACGTATTTAATTTATGACTAAGACCTCTCACATTGGGCCAATCATTTGTAGCCGCTGGATGGCCGGTCGGTTCCGGGCAGACTTCCGCTACAAAAGGGTCCAACCTCGTGTCTTAGTTGATTAATTACACCTAATTAATCACCCCCATATTAATTATCCCTAATTAATATCAAGTTTTTCATAACATGGGTAGACCTAACTCAATAGGTAAATTCCCATGGGGTAGACCTAACTCAATAGGTAAATTCCCACTTATGTTAATTTATTTTTTTATGGTATGCTTAATCATACCCAATCACACTTTTATTAACATATTTATTAACCCCATCGTTCCCCACGTAAATCGTTCTCATTTCATGACATAATAAAGGGAAGATCCATCACAAATATTATGGGTTTAACCAAATCTTAGCATATAACTTTGTCATGGGTTAAGAGGATGTCAACTTGCATATATGAGCATATATTAACCCAACTACATTTAACCCAAACTTGCATATTATCATACACATATCTTGCATAACATGTTGAACTTGCATATAAGCATTCTCATAACTTGCATAACATGTTAAACATGCATTTAAGCATACACATAACTTGCATAAGCATTCACATACTTGCATAAACATGCATAACTTGCATATCATGTTAAACTTGCATTTAAGCATATACATAACTTGCATAAGCATTCACATACTTGCATAAGCATGCATAACTTGCATATCATGTTAAACTTGCATTTAAGCATATACATAACTTGCATATGAACTTGCACAACAACCTACACATAACTTACATAACATCATACACATAACTTGCATATGAACTTGCATAACTCACTTGTTAAACATGCATAAACCCACTTATTAGATATGCATAAACCCCCTTATTAAACATGCATAAACCAACTTATTAAACATGCATAAACCCACTTGTTAAACATGCATAAACATAGGAAACCATAGAGTAGCATATCATTACAAATGATTCAAACTCACTAATCCGCATTTAAGACCATAAGTCTCATTACACCCAATCTACTTACTTTAGCAATTGATGTTAAAGTGATAGAAACTCACCAAACCCAAGATTAGCAAACTTATGAAGTGGGATTAGTTGCTAAATATGAAGATGGTGATGATTAGAGATTGATTAGAGAGTGATTAGCTTGCAACTTCCTTCATAAACTAGTGGAGGCTCTCTCAAGTTTGATTTTGGCGGCATGAGGCCATCATTACTATTTTTAGTATGGATTAGGATAGGTTTAGGGTGTATTTATAGATTAGATGAGTGTTTTAGGCCCTTAGATTAACCCTAGGTTAGATTAGGTCCGTTAGATTTAGGAAATCTCTAGAACCCAGCCCAAGACTCAACCAAAAACCAGATCTGGTGCACCCAGATCAACAGAGCCGACACCCTGTGTCGACACCCCTGTCGACAGGGCAGTCGACACCCCCAGTCGACAGGCCTGTCGACAGCCCTATCGACATGGGTAGGGCGGGAACTTTCCCGCCTGGCCCCCCCTGCTGGCTCCAATTTCGAAATCTGATGTTTAATTTTTAAATCTGTTTTTAACTTTGAATTTTCTGCAAACTTCTTTGGGCCATAACCGGGCCATACGGACTCCGATTTACAAAATTTCGGACTCTATTCTGCGTATTTTTCCGAGACGAACGCAATGACGCAGCCCGTTTCTCCCAATTCTCACATCTGAGATGATTTATTCTGCAATTAGTGAATTTTAGTATTAACTGAAATACGGGGTGTTACATTCTCCCCTCCTTAAAGGATTTCGTCCCCGAAATCTCTAAGCTAAGGAGAATGCATATCCTACCATCCAAACAACCATCTACTCAATCCATCAACCACGGGCATCCATTGTCCTTAAAACAATTTCTAATGATGTATGAGCATATGCAAAGAGTGTGTGTATATGTTCCCTATCTAATGTATGAACATATGCAAACCATGATAGTGCCATGCATCCATTATGTATGCGAGAGAACCCTATCGACACATACAATATCTACATGAGTGCACAATCATTCACCAAAATGCATCATCCATATGATAACACAATCATTATACATCCATAAATATAGCTTCCTACACACAATTTTATGCAATATGCAATATGAAGTGATTGAACCGATCTAGTGCCTAGAGTGTGTGTATATGCATCCACGAGCAACCACTAGCAAACACTTGCATCCACTTGCATCCATCAACCATAACATGTCTCAAACACATGTTTCAACCATAGGTTTACCCTATCTAAAGGTCAAAGGTACAAATGAGAGGACATACTAAAGATAAGATAAGTACTAGACAAACGATAAAGGAGAAGTTAAAAGACATACCCTCAAAAAGGAACGGGTACAATGAACGCATCTTCGCTTCCGTTTCCCAAGTTGCGTTGCTCTCGTCTTCTCCCCATTGTACTTTGACTAGTTGAACCTCTTGATTCCTCAATTTCCTAGTCTCTGACCCAAGGATGCGGGTAGGAGCTCGTCGAATAGTCGCATCACGCTCTACTTCCACTTCTTTAAGCAAGCTCGGCTCTACCACCTCTGCCGTCTCGTGTAAGCACTTCCTCAAATGGGACACATGGAACACATCATGTACACCACTAAGTCTGTCGGGCAACTCCACTCTATATGCCATCCGTCCAATTCTTTCCTTAATGGGAAATGGCCCTACGAACCTTGGCGCTAACTTCCCAACAGATCCAAAGCGAACCACATTTCGCAATGGAGACACTTTGACAAAGACCATGTCCCCAACTTCAAACTCAAGATCCGTCCTCCTCTTGTCCGCATAAGATTTTTGCCTATCCTGCGCTGCTTTCATCCTTCTTTGAATCAAGTCAATCTTCTCAGAAGTCTCCCTAATCATATCAGGCCCAAGCAAGATCTTATCCGTAGATTCCCACCAACATGTAGGTGATCGACAAGGCCTTCCATATAGAGCTTCGAAAGGAGCCATACCAATACTGGACTGAAAGCTGTTATTATATGCGAACTCCACCAATGGAAGATGCTCTTCCCATGTACCTCCAAAATCTAAGATACAAAGTCTCAAAAGGTCTTCTAGAACACGATTCACCCTCTCAGTCTGGCCGTCCATCTGAGGATGATATGCGGTGCTCAGACACAATTGAGTCCCCACTGCTTCTTGCAAACTTCTCCAGAACTCGCTAGTGAAGATAGGATCTCGATCACTCACTATGCTAGAGGGTACCCCATGCAATCGAACTATCTCTCGAAGATATACAGAAGCTAGCCATGGAGCAATCCTCTTGCTCTTCACAGGTATAAAATGGGCGCTCTTAGTAAGTCTGTCTACCACCACCCAAATTCCCGTATTACCCTTTCTCGATCTGGGTAACCCGTCAATAAAATCCATCGAGACACTATCCCACTTCCATTGCGGAACTTCCAATGGGTGAACCAACCCACCAGGTTTCTTTTGCTCCGCCTTCACTTGTTGGCAGACCAAGCATCGAGCGACATACTCGGCCACATCTTTCTTCATACCGGCCCAGAAGAAAACCCTCTTCATGTCTTGGTACATCTTGTCCCCACCGGGATGAATGGTCATCCTAGAACGGTGTGCATCATCAAGAATAACCTTCCTCAAACCCTCGTCTTGCGGTACACAAAGTCTACCGTCTCTACGCAAGCACCCCCTATCGTCTAGGGTGTAACTACTCAAATGGCTGGACGACTCCCCCCTTATGAGCTTCTCCACCAACTCAACCAACTGTGGGTCGTCCCTCTGTGCTTCTCCAATCCGGCCCAAAAGAGTAGGTCTAACTTCCAATGAAGCTAGCAAACCGGGTACATAATCAATGGAAGGTCTGAAATCAAACATCGAGATAAATTCCAAGCTTCGTTGTTCCACGAACAATGGACTCAAAGACAACCTTTTTCTGCTCAAGGCGTCCGCCACCACGTTACCCTTGCCAGGGGTATACGCTATCTCGAAATCATAGGATGCTAAGAACTCCATCCACCTTTGCTGTCTCATATTCAAATCCTTCTGAGAAAACAAGTACTTTAATGATTTGTGGTCAGTGAACAATTCGAATCTCTCACCAAGAAGATAATGGCGCCAAATCTTAAGCGCAAAAACAATAGCGGCCAACTCTAAATCATGGGTAGGGTAATTTTTCTCATGCACTCTCAACTGCCTTCCACCATAGGCTATCACCCTTCCCTCTTGCATTAAGACTGCGCCAAGTCCTGTCCCACAAGCATCGGTATAAACAACAAATGGCTTGCTCCCATCTGGCAACACTAAAACTGGAGCAGTGGTTAAAGCTCTCTTTAACCGTCGGAACGTATCATCACAATCTACGTCCCATGCGAAAACAAGATTCTTCTTCGTTAAGCGGGTTAATGGGGCTGATATCTTCGCGAAGTCTTTGATAAACTTCCTATAATAACCCGCCAACCCCAAGAAACTTCTTACTTCGGTAGCATTCTTCGGAACCTTCCAATCCTGAATTGATACTACCTTCGCGGGATCCACAGCTATCCCTTCCTTGGAGACCACGTGCCCCAAGAACCGCACTTCCTTCCTCCAGAAGTGACATTTAGAGAATTTAGCCTTAAGGCTATGTGCTCGAAGAGTCTTCAATACCTCCCCAAGATGTAGGGCATGCTCTTCTTCACTCTTAGAAAATACTAAGATATCATCCACAAAGACCACCACGAATTTATTAAGGAACTCCCTGAACACCCTACTCATCAAATCAACAAAGTATGCAGGGGCGTTCGTCAACCCGAATGGCATCACCAGCCACTCATAGAAACCATCCGGAGTTCTAAAGGCAGTCTTGTCTATGCTATCCTCAGCCACCCTCAACTGATGAAACCCCGTGGCTAAGTCCAATTGAGAAAATACTGAAGCGCCAACCAATTGATCGAAAAGATCATCAATCCTCGGCAATGGGTGTCTATTCTTCTTTGTGAGCTTGTTGAGTTCTCTATAGTCTACACAAAGTCTGAGGGACCCATCCGCCTTTGTAGCAAATACTACTGGAGCACCCCACTCCGATATACTTCGTCTTATGAACCCCTTCTCAAGCAACTCCCCTACTTGCTTATGGAGTTCCCTCCTCTCACGAGGAGCCATGTGGCGCACTGGTAAAGATACAGGTTTAGCATTATCCACCAGATATATTCGGAAGTCAATCTCCCGCTTCGGAGGTAAGCCCTTCACCTCCTCAAACACATCCGGATATTCCCGGACCACTTCAACAGATTGCAAACTCTCGACCGAAGCGTCAAGCGATTCAAGATAACTTAGCATAACAGAATCCATGGGATTACAAGAGATCTCGAGAGTGTTACCCAAGCGGGTCATGAGCCTAACAACTCTCCTTTCGCAATCAAGAACGGCACCATTACTGGATAACCAGTCCATGCCCAGAATCAACCCATAGCCCGTGAAGCCCAAAACAAAAGCATCACATCTAAACTCAATGCTAAGTATAGAAATCTTCAAACCCAAACATATCATGGACAAATAAGTGGAGCCCTCAATTGGGTTTGAAACAACCAAGGGATCATCTACCAGACTGGTGTCTAAGTGCAGTGACTCAACTAATGATGATGAGATAAACGAATGCGATGCGCCTGAATCAAACAATGTACGGACAGGATGATCAAATAGAAAAACCAGACTTTCAACGGAGATAGTTCTACCTCTTTCCTGAATCGGTGGAACCGCGAGAGCCTGTACTTGCCCCCTAGCCTGACCCGGTGCCATAAGAGCTTGCACCTGTCCTCCTGAGGTAGATCCCGTCCTTTGCCCCTTCTTAGGACAGTCTTTCACTAGATGCCCTGCTTCGCCACAGTGGAAGCAGCCAGTCTTCTTCTTCTTGCGACAATCCTTGCTTAGGTGGCCAGGTGTCCCACAATTGAAACACTTCTTCTTCTTGCCCTTGCCACCGTTGCCTTTCCCACCTTTGTTTTGTTGTTGTTGCTGAGGTCTCTTTTGATCTCCCTTCTTCTCGGGTGCCTTATTAGCATTGGGACCCTTCTCTTCTTCATGCATGAGTGCCATGTCAACTAGCTTCTCGAAGGTGGCCCCCATAGGGATATGAGTCATAGCCAACCCATGCATTGGTTCATTCAAGCCTTTCACGAACCTCAAAGCCTTCTTCTCTGGTGTATTCACCATGTCTAGGCCAAACCTTGCCAATTGATTAAACTTGTTGACATATTCCTTCACCGAGAGATTTCCTTGCTTTAGAGTCAAGAATCTTTCCATATACAAGTTTTCCTCCGCCCTTGAGAGAAACTTTGCCACAAATCTTTGCCTAAAATCCGCCCAAGAGTCAACGGGGCGTTCTCCATTAGTGACCTCCCACCAGAATGAGGCCTCTCCTTTCATTAACCAAGCAGCTAACTTGACTTTCTTTCCTTCTTCCATCTCAAAGATATCTATCAATTCTTCCACCTCTTTAAGCCAATCTCTAGCCTCCACAAAAGTTTCAGATCCTTGAAAAGGTTTCCCTCCCATAGCTTTAAATTCCTTGCAAGTCTTAGCAAAAGTATCCGTGCGAGGAGGAGGGGGAGGAGGAAGATCGGGTGCTACGGTTGGTGGAGGAACATTTGCTGGACCCGCAGTGGTGGCCCTAGCCTCCATCAATCTCCTATACCATACTGGTATCGTCACACCCTCCGGAAAGTTAAGATTCTCAGCCATGCTGAAACGAAAAAGGAAAGATTCAAAACGGAGAATTCGAAAGATAAAGATATGGCTATTGGGGATTATGCTTTTCTTTCAAAAACTTTTCTCTTTAAAGACATGTTTTTGAAAATATCTCTTTCAAAAATGTTTTTATAAAAACAGTTTTCTAAAAATTTTATCTGTTCTGGTAACCTTTGCTCTGATACCACGTGTAACACCCCACGCCCGCTATGATCACTCTCTAAGGGAATGCCATAGCATCGGTGGAGTATTTTAGTGAATATAGAACAGAAAAATTACAACAAGACAGATATAAATAGTACTTGAAATTTAAAACATCATCTCATAACAGCGGAAGTAAACATGTCTGGTTACATCATAAAACCACAATAAAAGTCAAGTACAATATCCATCAAAATAAAGAAGTACATAATCCCACTCTCTCATACAATAGCCAAGACAAAAGAAAAGATAACTGGGTAACTGGAGCTTTACATCTATCCAGGCTCCTAAAGACTGGAACAGCAATCCGATCAAGCTCCACTACTGCTAGGATCCACCGTAGGACCTGAGGGTTGGGAAAAAAGATAAAAACAACGGGGTCAGACATAAGTCTGAGCGAGTCCTATAACTTTAACAATACAATCATTAAAGTAACCAGAGAAGACATAAACTTGACCTACGGTAATGTTTGGGGATGAATGGCTACACTGAGCAGCTTGGTAGACTTAGGATAAACTAAGATAACTGTAAAGACGCATTTACCCACCCAAGGATAATTACTACACTGCACCACACCAGTCATTCTACTTAAAGGTTGATCCCTCCTAAGGACTTAGAAAATTTTACCCAGTAGTTTCGTGTACCCCTACATAGGTGCCGTCTGCCCCTATCTTTATTAGGTGTACCCACTACTCCCCAGCGATCGGCTCCCTACCGTAGATACCCGTGCTGGTCCCACAATGGGGTGTATCATTCCCCAAGGTGGCCACCTGATAATATCAACGGTGCATGGCTTTATATCTACACGATGCAACAACGACTTACCAACCAACCCGGGTCCACACACGCATATGAAACCCGTTGATCCTGCGTTGCCACCGCTAACCCGTTTTGGCCTCTTATAGTCAAGCCCAATATGCGTGTCCCGTCACCCGACTAGAGTCGAGCCCACAAAGATACGTTTGGGATATTGGTTGAAATGGGCCCCCACAAGCTACCCACCTAAGCTTGTCACTTATCTAGTGTATCCCACTTAACCCTTTAATCATGTTTAATTACATGTTTCCACTTGGTTAAGTATTCTAATCGTATTTTCTATTGCCACCCAAGGCAACCCACTAGATTTCCACATGCCACCCAAGGCACCCACTTAACCCCTCATGTCCCTCTACATGCTAATATGGTTAAGTGTTTCTTAATTAATTAATTAAGATCATGACCTCATAAAGACCTCTCACATTAGACCATCTTTTATGACTGCTGGATATGCCGGTTGGTTCCGGGCAGACTTCTGTCATAAAAAGGGTCTAACCTCGTGTCTTTACTTTAATCACGTATTTAATTTATGACTAAGACCTCTCACATTGGGCCAATCATTTGTAGCCGCTGGATGGCCGGTCGGTTCCGGGCAGACTTCCGCTACAAAAGGGTCCAACCTCGTGTCTTAGTTGATTAATTACACCTAATTAATCACCCCCATATTAATTATCCCTAATTAATATCAAGTTTTTCATAACATGGGTAGACCTAACTCAATAGGTAAATTCCCATGGGGTAGACCTAACTCAATAGGTAAATTCCCACTTATGTTAATTTATTTTTTTATGGTATGCTTAATCATACCCAATCACACTTTTATTAACATATTTATTAACCCCATCGTTCCCCACGTAAATCGTTCTCATTTCATGACATAATAAAGGGAAGATCCATCACAAATATTATGGGTTTAACCAAATCTTAGCATATAACTTTGTCATGGGTTAAGAGGATGTCAACTTGCATATATGAGCATATATTAACCCAACTACATTTAACCCAAATTTGCATATTATCATACACATATCTTGTATAACATGTTGAACTTGCATATAAGCATTCTCATAACTTGCATAACATGTTAAACATGCATTTAAGCATACACATAACTTGCATAAGCATTCACATACTTGCATAAGCATTCACATACTTGCATAAACATGCATAACTTGCATATTATGTTAAACTTGCATTTAAGCATATACATAACTTGCATAAGCATTCACATACTTGCATAAGCATGCATAACTTGCATATCATGTTAAACTTGCATTTAAGCATATACATAACTTGCATATGAACTTGCACAACAACCTACACATAACTTACATAACATCATACACATAACTTGCATATGAACTTGCATAACTCACTTGTTAAACATGCATAAACCCACTTATTAGATAGGCATAAACCCCCTTATTAAACATGCATAAACCAACTTATTAAACATGCATAAACCCACTTGTTAAACATGCATAAACATAGGAAAACATAGAGTAGCATATCATTACAAATGATTCAAACTCACTAATCCACATTTAAGACCATAAGTCTCATTACACCCAATCTACTTACTTTAGCAATTGATGTTAAAGTGATAGAAACTCACCAAACCCAAGATTAGCAAACTTATGAAGTGGGATTAGTTGCTAAATATGAAGATGGTGATGATTAGAGATTGATTAGAGAGTGATTAGCTTGCAACTTCCTTCATAAACTAGTGGAGGCTCTCTCAAGTTTGATTTTGGCGGCATGAGGCCATCATTACTATTTTTAGTATGGATTAGGGTAGGTTTAGGGTGTATTTATAGATTAGGTGAGTGTTTTAGGCCCTTAGATTAACCCTAGGTTAGATTAGGTCCGTTAGATTTAGGAAATCTCTAGAACCCAGCCCAAGACTCAACCAAAAACCAGATCTGGTGCACCCAGATCAACAGGGCCGACACCCTGTGTCGACACCCCTGTCGACAGGGCAGTCGACACCCCCAGTCGACAGGCCTGTCGAAAGCCCTGTCGACATGGGTAGGGCGGGAACTTTCCCGCCTGGCCCCCCCTGCTGGCTCCAATTTCGAAATCTGATGTTTAATTTTTAAATCTGTTTTTAACTTTGAATTTTCTGCAAACTTCTTTGGGCCATAACCGGGCCATACGGACTCCGATTTACAAAATTTAGGACTCTATTCTGCGTATTTTTCCGAGACGAACGCAATGACGCAGCCCGTTTCCCCCAATTCTCACATCTGAGATTATTTATTCTGCAATTAGTGAATTTTAGTATTAACTGAAATACGGGGTGTTACATTGTATATAGAAACAGGTGTTTATAACTGTTCCAGAAATATAGCTGTTGTGCTCTGATAATGGTATATATATACAATTACTTATTTGTCTTTCAAAAGTTATGTTATTTTAATATATTTTATTCGTTCCGCTGTGAAATCTGTATTCCTCGTTTTCCCCTATTCTAACTTTTCTTTATATTTCACATCCTCCAACTTCTTTCTATTAATGATTCGTATTTATGCACAATTTGGGTTCGAAGTGTGGTGTAATTAGTCAACTCAAAGGCTACGGAAATTTGGGACATTACATTTGGTATCAGAGCTGAAGGTTGAGTAGTAACCTTGGCTCTGTGGAGTAACTCAATAGAGATGTGGATAGTAAAACCCTAGATTGAGTTTGAGTATGTGTGTATATATATATGAGCGTGTATTTGTAGATCGTATAAAAATTGTTTTATATTGTTTTGATTGGTTTGTTGAGTGGTTTATGAATTTTGGTCGATACAGAATGTACAACTGTATCAATAGGTGTTTCTAAACTCTCGAACCAAGCAATTCGATACAGTATTGTTTTAAAACGGGTAAATTAAATAATTTTGCCCAAAAACTATTTTTGATATAAAAGGAATAATTTCTGAAATCTTATAGTATATAGATGGGTTGATTGTTATTACAATCAAACGAAATTATAAAATATTGAACTGGCTATATATAACCAAATATAATTTGTATATGGATAATGTATCCAAATAAAATGAACTGGAATTAAATTCAAAACAGAATTTGGAATTTAAATCCCAAATGCTTAGAAATATTTTCTGAAGTATTTTTAAAAAGTAATATAACATTACTTTGGAAGATTTTTAAATAAGTATGATTTTAAATGGATTTTGAAAAGTGATTAAGCACATAAATCACTTTAGTGACGAGAAAGTAATTCTGATAATGGATCGCGACATTATTGGTACTCGTTTCAAGTTTCTAAGCGACGGATTGCTATCATAATTATTCTCTGATGGAAATTTGTTTGAAAAGAACAAGTTGTTCTAAAAATTCAAATGTTTTGAATTTGCAGATGATTCTAAATATATGTGTATAATTATATAATTCCAAACCGATTTGGAGATAAAAGCAGGGATTTGAATTCTGGATTTTTATTTAACTTGCGTAAGTTAAATGAATTGGGATGGTATAAGTAAGTCAAATAAATTAAAATTTTAAGTTAAGTTAAGTTAAATGAAGTGAAAAGATGCCAAGTAAAATAAAAACTTGTGTGGCTTGCAAATTGAAAGTGTATAAATTGATTCAAAATCAATTTGGTTAAATATAGATGGATGGTGAATTGAATGAAAGGTATTGATTGGAAATCATTCAAACAGAATGATATATAAATCCATTTAAATGGAATCTGGTTGCAACTGAATGGAAACTGGGCTAAATAGATTTATAAAATGATTTATAAGCAAATAATATAAACTGAGTTGCCATTTGACATAAATCAAAGAGAATAAAATTGTCAAACCCATGAAAAGTGAATAAATTGGTTTAAAACCAATTTGTAATGAATATGGATTGTGATCGGAGATTTTGTGCTTGTTCGAATTTAAGAATTGAATGATTACTTAAATATCAGTTATTGAAACTCACCTGTTGAATGAAGTAAGTACAAGTAAATGGAGCTACTTGGCTTGGTTTTAGCAGTGTAAATAGCATACAAAATAAGAAAATTCACTTATATAAGGTACGCCTACGAAAAATACAAAAACCTTTTGGTTTTGAATTTTGTTTTCTGACAATGTGGGTCAATGTATATATATTTGTTGATCCTGCAATATTGCAGAAGTCCCTCCGTGCAGGGAAGACTCTGCCGAAAATTTAAGGTGTTAGAATTTTTTTAAAATTTTCATTAGAAGGAATAATCAATATTTTAATTAAATTTAATTGGTTCAGCAAAAACTGAATTTAAGAAATAAAACAAAGGATTTTTAACCTAGTTAATAGGATTCATAGCATTCTTCCTACCTTAGTAATTTCAGGTACGAAATTCTTTTAAGAGGGAAGGAATGTAACGACCCGGATGCTTGGCCATTTAATTATGAATATTTTTTTTAAATATTATATTTGGATTATAAAACAATTTTTATAAGGAATTTATTTAATAAAAACGAATTTTGAATGTATAATTTATAATATAATTTAAAACGAGCTTGTAATGTCGCGGTAGTTCGTATTTTAATGTTTTGAACTTCAGTTAGATGTATAGAATTCATAATAAGTCGGATTTCTTTGAAACAAAAAATATTCATATCTATTTGATTATATTTTTCTAATGGAAGAGAAAAATTGTGATTATATAAATAAATCGATTTTTAAATAATCTGAACATCGTTTTAATTTGAAATATCAAGTTTAAAATCCAGATATGTTTATTTCGAAGTTATATGATGTTCTAGTCGGATATATACGATAAAAATAATTGATTATTATCAAATTGAATTGTTTTGGAATTAATTAATATTTTAATCGATTTATTTAAGCCTTAAAAATAGGCCTTTTGCAAATGGACTACGTTTTTGACGAAACCGGTTACACTGTGTTCGGAATATTTTATCATTGTAAGGTTTCAAGTTCCGAGCCAATTGAAGTTGTTATGTGAGGGTGCGAAAATTAAATGTGAATCAATTAACAAATTTAATATTTAGAAATTTTATATTTTTCTGAACTGACTCCGTTTTCTTACAATCCATCTAAATCATGAACAACTAGTCTTCCGTTCTTACAAAGCCAACCATCTCAATCAACTTCAAAATCTTTAATTTCCTTTGGTTCCACTCTCGTCTCTTATCTCTGAATAATCTTCATAAGCTTAGCATCACGTTTTTGGCTCTCGCCAATCCTTTCGATAAGAGACGATCTAATCGATAAGCTTGCTAACACCTTATCCTCTAACTCACAATGAGGTCTGAAATCAAATCCGATAAAATACTCGAGATATTTCCATTTCGAAAACATGGTTCCCAAACTTGCATGCATTCTACTTAATGCATCGGCCACTACGTTGTCTTTACCTAGACTATAGGCTATTCAAAAGCCATATGATGCCAAAAATTCTAACCACCGCTGTTGCAGAAGATTTAAATTCTTTTGGGAGAAAAGATACTTCAATGACTTATGATTCGTAAATAACTTGGATCTAACTCCCACCAAATAATGTCTCCAAATCTTCAGTGCAAATACTATCGCCGCTAACTCCAAATCATGAGTTGGGAAATTCCTTATCCCAACACGACATGACCCAAGAATCTCGCTTCTTCCTTCCAAGAGTGACACTTCGAAAGCATATCATTCAGCTGATATTTCCGTAATATCCACCGCAATTCCTTATCCCAACACTACATGACCCAAGAATCTCGCTTCTTCCTTCCAAAAGTGACACTTCGAAAGCATATCATTCAGCTGATATTTCCGTAATATTTCTAAAACAATCCTCAAGTGTGTCTTGTGTTCCTCTTCAGTTTTGTAATAAACCAATATATCGTCCAAAAACACAAGCATGAACATATTCAACTAATTAATGAAAACAGATTCATAAGATCCCAAAAATATGCTGGTGCGTTAGTCAATCCAAACATCATCACCATCCACTCATAAAATCTGGATGATGTCCTAAAAGCAGTCTTCGACACACTATTTCTAGGCACTCTAAGTTAGTGAAATCGCGTCGCCAAATTCATTTAGGAAAATACCTTGTCTTGATGAAGCTGATCAAATAAGTCATTGATCCTCGGAAATGGATACTTGTTCTTCTTGGTCACCTTATTTGGCTTACAATAATCCATACACAATCACAACGATCCATCGGCCTTGGTCGCAAAAACAAATGGCGTACCCAATTCGGATACGCTTCTCTAAATGAATCTTTTACTTAAAATATTGTTCACTTGTACCTCTTACTCACACTGTTCCTTTGGCGCCATCCGCCTCAGAGGTATAACAATAGGTCTAGCTCTATCAGTCAAATAAATCTAAAACTCAATCTCTCCATGCGGCAATAGTCCTTTGACCTCTTTAAAAACATCCGTAAACTCACTAGCGATTAACACTAATGACAACCCATCCCATGAAATTATAAGTCAATATAAAAAACTTACCAGAACACCATCCATTGGTAAACAACTTATCACCATCGTTCTCCCTTCCGCATTCTCGATCATCACCTCGAGGCTCTCGCAATCCATGATAGCCACATACCTCTTAACCAGTCCATACCCAAAATAATCCAAAACCTAGTGAAGTTCAAAACAAAGAAATCACACATGAAAGAGTAACCATGACTCGATAAAACTAGACCACGACAAAGCATACAAAGACTAGACAAACCCCTATAGGGTTAGTCACAACCAATGGTCTATCGACAATCTTAAGTTCTAAACCTAACTTGGACGCAAGCTCATTACAGGTAAAAGAATGCGATGCTCCAGTATCAAACAAAACTCGAGCTGAAACGTCTCTGATAGAAAGCATATCTTGCACAAAGACGCTCTTCCCCTTTTCCTCAATAGTCGAACCCATAGAGGAAGGCAACAAAACATCCAAAGAATATGCTCTTACAACCTGCTTATTCTTATGTTGTTTTGGACAATTCTTCATTTTATGCCCAGGCTTATCACAATTAAATCACTTCCTTTCCTCCTTAGGTTTCTTAGATTCCTTTGAAAATGACCTTTCGCTTGACAATTGTAGAAGGCAACTTTACCCTTTGGTTTCTTCTTTCCATTTCCCCTTGTTGTTGCTATTGCCTTTTATTGTTCCACTTTTCTTATTATCATTACCCTGTTATGGCTTTGACTCCTCCTTACTGTCGACAACTGCCTCTCTTTCTATGGAAACAACATTCCTTCCTTAAAGCCTTCTCGACTAGCTTCTCATAAGAATCATCAATATGGTCGATTAGTTGTTTCACAAGACTCTCATCTAATCCAAATATAAACTTCTCATTCTTCTAGTAAGGAGTCTCAATATAGGAACGAGTATACTAGGATAGAGATTCGAACTCGGCCACATACTCAAACAAGGGTCTACCTCCTTGCTTAAGCACAACAAACTTCTTAAAGAGAACCGATCTATGGATTATAGAAATAAATATTTCCTCGAACCTGTTCGGAACTAATCCCAAGAAATATCATCTTTTGGAGTGTCTAAAGTAACGGAGTTTCATTAATCCATCGCTTGTCCTTGCAGCTGCCTAAGTGCAAGCTTCCTAGTAGTTGCATCATCAATTCTTAAATCTTTGAAGATGCCAACACACGTATCCAAGTAATTTTGTGTGACAACCTGCCCAGAATAGGCCTAAATTTTGATCCATAAAAGGCCCATCGAAACATATTGCCATTCCAAATGGGTCGTTGGTTCCTGTAAGGAGTTACATTTGCACAGATAATACACACACACACACACTTCGAATGGAAATCTCACACAGCGGAAAGAGAAAATATAATACTGAAATAAGATGTACTACTTTATCAAAAATCACAGAATTCCAACACAACAGTCGAGATTACATTTGTTCCATGGGTACATCAATAAATTCATTCTCAAATTTTTCCATAAGAAGTACAACAATAACAACTAATAATAGCATAACGACTTCGTCTTCGGCTCCCATCCTGACTTCGCCCATGGATTTTACCCCATCTACTGACCTGTTGGATATGATGAGGAGAGAGGGTCAAAACATAAAGTTTTGTGTGACTGAAATATGGTGTTTACTTAAAGTCCATACCCTATATTTTTAGCATGTTACATATGTCAAGGTATGTCTTCGCAGCACACAACATTCACACAAACATCAAGTATCTAACCAATGAGGTGGATATCCAAGTCAATCGCTGATTAGTGTTTTTAGGGTAAAGACCCAACGAGGTGGGCATTCTCGGTCACTTATGGCTCTATTAAGGGTGGATTCTCAAGATCTCTTATAACCCTGAGGCAGACCCTAACCCCTTAAGACCCCATCCTAGTACGTCAATGTTTTTAAGTCTATACACTCAATTGTAATATGAGAAGTAGTATTGCGAACATTACCACTTAATGATATTACGGTAGAACACCTATGTGGCTTAAGACCTCCCTTAGACAGTTGGTGAGCATGCAATGGCCACATATCTTTTATATACAAATCATGTCAATAGTTGAGCCCTTATAAGCTTCTAGAGGAAGTGAACATCCCCTGTGACCTACTCCGTTACCGCTTATGCCTAACCACTTTTAGAGAAGGAGGATCCAAAGACTTACTTCGAATCTAATAAGGGTGAGTCCCATGACTTTGGTTCCTCTCCACGGAAGAAACCTTCGGAGGGATCCTTGTCCTAGCCACTTAAGACCCAAATTAGACAAGAAGAGAGTCAGCAACTTAAGATCTTCTCAAGGTGTAGTAAACCTGCCTATTTTCACACATAATAGACTTATATATATAGTTATATATACACACACTAGACCTCTCACATTAAACTGACTACATGTAGATGTTGGATATGCCGGGTGGTTCTGGGCGGGCTTTTACTATAATTAGGTTTGACCTCGTGTCAAAGTGTACTATGTTTGAACGGACCATGGAAATAAGACCTCTCATATTAGTTGGGCCTACTTGTGGTTGCTGGATTGTCGGTTGGTTCCGGGCAGGCTTATACCACAAATGGCAACTAACCTCGTGTTTGTGTGTCACTTATTAATATATGTAAATCCATTCTATACAACACAAGCAATCTATATATATATATATATATATATATATATATATATATATATATATATATAGGGACATTTCAATTTCGAATTCTATTCTAACCGCATTTATTACGTTAATATTACATTAATTATGTTGATTACGCTATATTAGTATAATAATTATAACGCACAAATAATGCTAATGTTCGTAGGAATGAGAGAACGTTCTAACGAGACAAAAATTGTCAACTTGTCTCAACTAAGGTATACAAGTTAATTTCCATATCTTGACCGCTACATTTTAGGTATGATGGCACAATAGCATAATAACAGATAGCCGTGAATGAAAAATACAACATACATACAAATTTCAACTTGAATTCTAGGCTTATTGGAATGATTTCAATAATGGATGAATAGAGTATAATATACACATATCAAAGATATACATGTATATTTATGAGTTCCACTTTATCTAATTCACCTTTTTTTTGGTGTTTTCACATAAAAACGTTTATATTTGATATATTTAAAGTATGAATACGTTTGGATTCAAAATAGAACCCAAACCTTATCAAATCATGGAACAAACCAAAATTAAACCCTTTTAGGTTACAATCAAATATTTACATAAGGGTGAATTACATAAAATAGAAATATAATACTTCTTTTTATTCTTAATTCAATATTATGATCCAAAATCCACAAACCACAAATATTGACAATTGTTGTGCAAACATAAAATAGAGGATTTGGGGGGTTTTGTATTGATGTTATTGTTGCCAAATCCTCTTAGGCATAACTATCCACATATTAATCTATCAAAAAAATATGCCTAAGAACACAGTAGTCCACTCACAGATCTAAGTAAGAAAAAATAGGATTCTTGTTGTAGATTCAGATCTGTGTTCATCCTTCGTGATAAGCATTCCCCAATCCTCCTGATATATATGTAAGAATCATCTTTAGAATCTTATATATAAAAATATATATAACTACATTCCAGAATTCATACTAAATTCTATATGAATTTAGGTTGGAGAAAAGATAAGAATGGAGGTTGGAGGAATATAAGAGAAATTCCTAACCCTTCTGGAATTTAGCAATGGCAGAAGTATAATATGGAGGTAGACAGAAGAGAGTGGCTAGGGTTTTTGTTGTGAGATTTAAGGGCGTATATATAGTCGCTTGTGTAAGTGTAGGCCATTAGGTTATTCAGATGTAATCATGGCCATATATTTATATATATTCCCTTAGAAAATCCTAACCAAATATTGGTTCATTGGGCCTTTCAGCAACCAGATGGTGAACCAGCGGTCGACACCCCTTTTAGGGGACGGTCGACCTCCTGGTCGCTAAAACGTCCAATGAACGTATATGGCATTGAGGTGTTTAATTAAATAACACGTTACTTTATTTGCTAATCTCTTTCCTTACTTAAAATATTCTCTGTCCCCACTATCTTATCCTCTGATTGAAATTCAAATTCTCCCTTATTTATTTTAATATATTTTTGATATATATATTTATTAATCATCTGATTATATATATAATCGCGTTTTACTGTCCAACTTCATTTGCATGTATCTTCTTCATACTTTCACCATTTTCAACATACTATATATAAAAACGATTCGAAATTTCACCATGAATCCAAATAAAAGGTTTTCGTTGCCAAATTCCTAAAGCCGCAAAATCTAATTTTCCAGCCTTATTATTTAATTGTTTATTTTTATTTGTTGTTAGTATTTATGTCTTTTACAGGGTGTTACATTTTGGATCTCAATAGTAGGCTCCGTCCTCTTAAATGGCTTTCCATCCAGATAAGTAAAACTCTTGCAGAGCTTAGCAAAATCAACCACCATAGGTTCCTGCACAGGAACATCACCATTTACTACACCTTCTGGAGTGGGCACCCTCTTCATGATCGTTGCTATCATGGACTCGAACATAATAGGATAATCGGGCTTCTGACCAGCTACCTACGCCTACCCGTCCAATAGCAGGCTCATCCCTAGCAGCATGTCTTGAAGTTCGACGACTCATTCTCGTTCTGAAATGAGAATGATCAATCCACATTAGAGAAATGTTGCAATGGTGATCAAATGCTTATTAACATACTAAAATATATATTATAATATAGTACTAATCCATTAGAAATTACAAGTACATCTCTTATACGCTTTTACACTCACGAATTTTAGGTAAAATCAACCAATCAAAACTCCAATACCAATTGTGATGACTGCCTCATATCTCTTGCACTGAACTAAGGAAATGTGCGCTGCTTGATGTGCCAGGTCGATATGGGATGATCATCAAGGAAGAATAACAAGAAATAAACTGTCGCATAACTCACAATGCATGAATAACATATAATAGAAAGTATACAATAGGATATGGTAGTGAAGAAAAACTGAGCATAAAATAAAATTTCCTTAACATCCCAGAGTCACTAATACAAAACAAATGTAAAATTGAATATCTGTACATCAAGCCTCACTACATATCACTTAGAGTCTCAAAAATCAATAGTACAACGAAAATCAATCAAGTATCTATACGATATTATAGTTATGAGTTCGAAATGCTGCGCTCTCAGCGATTCTGAAGTTTTTAAAACCAAAGGTCATGCATGCTTCGAAACCCAAAGGTCTCACGTGAACGTTAACTATTCACTTCGCATTTATTCTCATTTCGTACAAATAACCCCATTTTAATTCCAGTTTTTTGACCGCCTTAGCCCTAAATATCTCCCTTTGATGAATCGATTGAGTGCTTTGATTCGCCGCGATTATAATCATCATCACTCCATCGTCTCCGTTTAGCAGTTTCCTCCAGCTTTGGTTCTGAGCAATGAATCGGTTGCTAGCTAACGCTATCCTGATGGTCTTTCGCTCTTCCTCTTCCTATCGAGGCCAAGCATCAATTTTCTTTAAATTCATTTCAGGTGTTTACCAAGTTTTCTATTGCGGTAGTTTTGATTGGGTATTCATCGTGTAAAACTTAGCAATGAATTTTCATTTTAGATTACTATTCCGTTGTTTCTAGATAAACGAAAATACAGTTACTATAGATTAGTATTTAACTCAATATTTTCCTTTTGGATTACTTTTTGAAGTTGAATAAACTTTAAAGTCTTCTTTGTATTAGATGATATAAATGCAGAACAATATTGTCTCTTTAACCGTGAAGCTTTAGACAAAGCTACTCCATATGTTCAATTTTTTTAAAATTAATATGACGTTTACAAATATATTTTCAATTATGTTGATAATTTAAGATATTTTATACCGTCTTAGTGAAGTGTTAGTATGGCGAACACTTGACTGTTCACCGTTTAGTTGAATTTCAATGTATTTATCTCCAAAAATTAGCATTTTCTCTTGAAATGTAAGATACAATATTATATCAATATAATTGACTTTCAGTATGGTTAGAGTTGTGCGCACTGAAAGTGTCGTTAATGATATAATGACATTCGGTACTAAACATCTGGTAAAATTGTTCTGTACTTAGAGAAATCGTATGAATTAAACACTGCGTAATAAATATTTAGTAATTGATGTGACTTATTTTGTCCCATTTTTCTAAAAATTTAAACCATGGTCACAATCGTTGCTACACTTCCATTTGAGGATAAATTAAGGTTATATATTTTGGTAAGAATCGGTTGTTCTATCTTCATCTTAAATGTATTTACTCAAATTTAAAATAAATGTTATTGTTTTCAGCCTGAACAAAGGAGATAACTTAGTTGAACATTCATCCAGATAAATAAACCACTACCAAATCTTTGTTATTCCATGACCAATTCTCTTCTTTTAAGCTCGAAATATTAGTATTATGATTTACATTTGTATTTGAAGTTATGATTTACATTTGTATTTGACACTTAATTAATTATTATATTTGGTCTATTCAGGCGGTAGAAAGCAAAGTTAACTATTTTTCTATAGAGTTCAAGAAACTTACGACCGAACAAAGTTTCCTGTTTTGTTTTAAATTCATTTGACTGCAAAAATATGTTATTAGTTCAACTATAACGAATTTTAGATCATTAATGATGCTCATTGAGGGTTACGTTATATATTTGCACGGTGAATCAAATTACAATGTGATGTTATATTGCCATCATCACTCCATCGTCTCCGATTAGCAGTTTCCTCCGGCTTTGGTTCTGAGCGATGAATCAGTTGTTAGCTAACGCTATCCTGATGGTTCTTTCACTCTTCCTCTTCCTATCGAGGCCAAGCATCAATCTTCTTAAAATTCATTTCAGGTGTTTACCAAGTTTTCTATTGTAGTAGTTTTGATTGGGTATTCATCGTGTAAAACCTAGCAATGAATTTTCATTTCAGATTAGTATTCCGCTGTTTCTAGATAATCGAAAATACAGTTAGTATAGATTAGTATTTACCTCAATATTTTCCTTTTGGATTATTTTTTGAAGTTGAATAAACTTTAAAGTCTGCTTTGTATTAATATAAATGCGGAAAAATATTGTCTCTTTAACCGTGAAGCTTTAAACAAAGCTACAACCTATGTTCAATTTTTTTAAAATTAATATGACGTTTACAAATATATTTTCAATTATGTTGATAATTACGATATTTTATACCGTCTTAGTGAAGTGTTAGTATGTGAACACTTGACTGTTCACCGTTTAGTTGAATTTCAACGTATTTATCTCAAAAAATTAGCATTTTCTGTGGAAATGTAAGATACAATATTATATCAATATGATCGACTTCCAGTACAGTTAGAGTTGTGCGCACTGAAAGTGTCGTTAATGATATAATGACATTCGGTACTAAACATCCAGTAAAATTGTTCTGTACTTATAGAAATCGTATGAATTAAACACTATGTAATAAATATTTAGTAATTGGTGTGACTTATTTTGTCCTCTTTTTCTAAAAATTTAAACCATGGTCACAATCGTTGCTACACTTCCATTTGAGGATCGATTAAGGTTATATATTTTGGTAAGAATCGGTTGTTCTATCTTCATCTTAAATGTATTTACTCAAATTTAAAATAAATGTTATTGTTTTCAGCCTGAACAAAGGAGATAACTTAGTTGAACATTCATCCAGATAAATAAACCACTACCAAATCTTTGTTATTCCATGACCAATTCTCTTCTTTTAAGCTCGAAATGTTAGTGCTATGATTTACATTTGTATTTGAAGTTATGATTTACATTTGTATTTGAAGTTACGATTTACATTTGTATTTGACACTTAATTAATTATTGTTTTTGGTCTTTTCAGGCTGTAGAAAGCAAAGTTTACTATCTGTAGAGTTCAAGAAATTTACGACCGAACAAAGTTTCCTGTTTCGTTTTAAATTCATTTGACTGTAAAAATATGTTATTAGTTCAACTATAACGAATTTTAGATCATTAATGATGCTCATTAAGGGTTATGTCATATATTTGGACGATGAATCAAATTACATTGTGATATTATATTGCCATTATTCCATCGAAGTTGCATGAGTAAAGCAAAATTATGTCTTTTTTTAAATAATAATAATAATAATATTGTGTGGGTCTTTTATAATACATTTTGTATGCATTGTTTAGCTAGGTATACCATCAACGCAGTGCTATATCATAATGACTTTATGCAACGGAATATATGAAAATTCAAGGCTCTTTTAGCAATTGATTATATTGCTTTGATTATTAATTGCGAGCCTTACATTTCCATCAAGTTTAACGTCATGAGTAAATGCCAATCTCAATCTACAAAACACCACTCATGAGTCAGAATGAGACTTATACATGGTTCTTGATATTTGCTTCATTTTACCTAAGAAGAAACCTAATAGACAATTTTATTGTTATATTTATAATTATATCCTCTTTTACAAGATTAATTTGTTTTTAGATATGGGCTAGCATCTCTGTTATGCTAATCTATGTCTCTGCTCAGTCAAGTATTATCTTTTCTAAATGATATTGTAGAGCCGACAATGATGAAGATAACCATAAATATATTGATTTATTTATTGTTATGTAGTGAAATGACAAACATTTATTATCAAATTAAATCAAAAGCTACTCATATTCTTACTTTTGAAGATATACAGTAAATAAAAAATTAAAAAGAAGTTGGATCTGTCGTACAAATTGTTACTGCATCCTTTCACCTTATGTTTTTCAATTAGCATATATTAAATTAATTGGTTCAAATTTTTTTTCTTCAGTTCTTCATCCGAAATTACATCATTAATGTATGATTGTTAACGAAGTTTAAAATGGATGTCTATAAAGTATGCAAACTATAATAGACTGGATGCTACTTTTTAATTCATGATGCATAGCTTTAAGGTTTGAATGGATTCACATTAGATGTGATGTCCATTAATCCAGCTATATGGAATATAATTTTGTACACGCTCTTTTTGCAAAATGTGTACAAAACACTCATTCTTATTGGTTGAAATCAGTGGGGACCATAGAGGCCCCCTGAATTCAACCAATCAAACCGAATGTTTTGTACACACTTTGCAAAAAAGTGTGTACAAAATCGCTCTCAGCTATATGCTAACTTCGCCACAATTGATTGGATTCAACGAACATGTATCATTCGATATTTCATGCAAATTTTCTGGTATCACACACCATGGTCAAAATTTTCTGTTTGAATTGGTAGTTTTGATGTAATTTAATATGTTGATTTGATATCGCCAAACTTTTAACAGCGTAAAGCTGCTGCTATAATGTTTATTTAATCAAAAAGCTATGTCATCAATGATGATGTTTCTAAATCTTACCTTTTAGGTGTTATAGTTACCGGCTAAGGAAAAATAAAATAGGAGATCAAGAAGGAACCAGTTTATACCTTATAAGCATTATTTGCATAAACTTTTGGAGCTTAAAAGATAATGGTTCATGGTTATATTATTTTTGCGAACATGAACTATTATTTTATGCAGGATCTGTATGAAATGATTCTTATTCTTCCAAGTATTGATGAAAATGAACAGTTTTAGGACCAACACTTACTATATGCACTTCTCATATTCCATCAGGTTTAATTAACGCAAGTATTACTTTTTTTGGGATGCGCATGGATTGGGGCATTAAATCTATTTCTTATATATATAAAGCATAATATGGGTCCTAGATTTCTTATACTAACTGATGTTTACCTTGGAAGTTTTGTGATGAAGGCTTTCTTCTATATGATGTCTAAAAAGTTCAAAATCATAGTGGGGCCATAGACATGACTGTTGAAAAATTCTCACTTCATCAGCTGTTATGTACAACTACCATAAGCAGCTTTAGCAATGTAATATACGTGATTATTTAGAAACCTTCTTTTATTATCGTATTTTGGTATCATTGTATTAATGGTACTTCTTTTACAATCATAGGTTTAACAATGTAATGTACCTATTCTGCAAAATCAATAAAATTAAGCTTCTGGATGGCCAGCTAACGCACACAAATTAAATAACTGGAAAATAGGGAGAAGTACAAACTTAACAAAAAATTTGGTGAAAAGTATGCAAAGTTTAGAATTTAGTGAGAAGGCCAAATTTTAGTGTAAATGAAAAAAAGTTATTTGTCCCCTTGAATTCCACATTTAGTGTACTAATTTTGATATTTTCCCTACTTTCCACCAATTTTTTTTCAAAGTCTTTTAAAAAAAATCCTCATTGGTTCACACTTTTTATACAATTTACAGGCAAATACAATTAAAACAATGGTGATCTCCTTCCCTTTGCTTCCCCAGATCTAAGTCCGCTCTCATCTTCCCTCATCATTCTAGCTTTTGCCTGCCCCCCCTCCCCCACTCGAATTTTGCATTGAATCATCATAGTGTCTCATTTATTTTCCTTCTCATTCCCATTACCGTCTAACCTAATCCTTCTCATTCCCACACCCACATACGCCTAACCCTAATTTAAATGTAGGGCAACCGAAGTTCACTTTAGGATGAACGATGTCGGAACTCAACTACTCTTTGTGATTTGGTTTTCCGTACGGCTATTCCTTACGCCACATCCTTGGTTGCAGCTCTTCACCTCAGTTCGTCGGTCTTTTTCTCAAAGCATGCTTTCGTTGGTCAATTATTCCGCACTTCCTCATGCCGGTCTTACGTGCCTCTCGATGCTTTCGTTGGTCGGATCAACAAAAAACATAGGGTATGCAAATTTTCTGATGTTAGACTATTGATTAGAAAAAAAGATATTTCCATCTAAATTTGATATCAATGTACAATAGTTCAGCTACAGAATATCACATGATCTAGGATACATTTTCTTCATCCTGTTAGCAAAGTAAATTGATTATGTTCGGTTTTCTCATTACGCACAACTATCCAGCTGTTATCGTGATATTTGTTAACTTAGCGAACCTCTTCATTTAAGGAGATTTCACTAAACTGGAAGCTCTTTTAATTGTGAATATTATTTTCACTGAAATTTGAATAATTTTTGTAATTCAATTTTAACTGTCCTGAGTAGTTTGATTAAAATAAAGTCATAAATGGTTGAGTTCAAATTCTGCTACTTATTTGGATTGAATGGTAGTAGGATCTTCTGTTCATACATTTCTGCCTACTATGTGTTTTGGATTTACTATCAAAGACAATGCATGGTTATTCTTAATTAAGGGGCAATGCATGGTTATTCTTAATTAAGGAGCAGTGCATGCTTAATAGTTTTATCATGCGTGTTTAACATTCCTTGGGTATGAATATTCGTTATTGCAATTTAACTTTATGATAGTCATGTAGATCAGCATATTTATAATATGATATCGTGAACATGTAATTTATTTACTAAGCCTAGAAAATTTATTTTCATTCAATTTTCCTAGATGATTAATATGTTGTGAAGAATAACGTTTTGCTATTCAATTATGATTAACTTTCAACGCAGTTAGATATATTATATTTACTATCCGGGCTTTTTTTTTTTTTTGCCATGTTTCAGTTAAAGCGTATAGTTTTAGTTTCTTAGTATAACATGTTTTCTATGCTAAAATACATCATGATTTCTTATTGTTCCTTTCATAACCAATTTTAAAATTTAGACATAGCTAATGAGCTACATTAACTACATAAACATATAAATCTACTACCAGTTTTGAGTAATGAACATTAATTTAGTTTTGTAACATTTGCATATTTTTCCATTATAATATATATTTGAAAATTTTGCTCTAATTTTACCATGTCTCGATGTATTTGTGTATCTATGAATTATCAACATATTTATCATTGTAGGGTTTTAAGAAATATCTTCGCAACAGTAATAAGATTTTCTTTTTGTGATAATATCAGCAATTTCTGTGCTTATCTTTTATATGACAGAAACGTGAATTTGTGTATCATAATTACACTGCTGCTATGTTGGATGAGTTAAATTATGTGTTCTAATATAATATGTCCGCATCCCCCTTCAATCGTCAGCAGGGCCGGCTACAGGGCTAGGCTAGCCAGGCGGCCGCCTGGGGCAACCCACCGGAGAAGGGCAACGATCATCAGAAATTAGCTGGGGGTGATTGATGAATACCGACTTGTTTTGAATATAGATGTTTTGATGCGCACAGTGGCTAATGTAGTGCATAGTGTAGTTGGTTGCCTCTATGAATGTTAAGTGTGTGAGGTGTGGAGTTCGATTCCATACAGCAGTTTTTATTTTACGCGATTCCATGCAGCAGCTTTCTCATTTTATGCTTCTACCTGATTTTTTCTTGCTCTTTCACCTCTTACAGCTACTGCATTGTGGTGTAAAGGGCAACCAAAATTTTTTTGTCTTCATATTTTCTACCATTACTCAGCTGTGTTGCCTAGGGCAACCCTACAGCTAGAACCGGCCCTGATCGTCAACCAACAAGAATGACATTTTTATCAACTGTTGTGGGTTTAGTGTATAATAAAGAAAATTGGGTACCCATAAAGTAATGGTTAATAATTTGGAGGTTGTATTTAGCAGTAGGATAACGTATGTAATTCTCGATATATTTGTGCAGAGACACAAAATTTAATCTAATCAATACAAAAGGGAATACTTCTTAACCTCGACGGAGGGGCATAGCGGTGATTCTAATCTTGCTAATTACATCGCCAACTTCGATTAGTTTTCTAACCGCATGTACATTTTGATGGTGAGATTTTGAAAGAGGCAAAAATTTCTATCTTATTAAACATAAAAATACAATTGCAATATGAAACTATTTTTTATTCAGTGTAATTTTTAATATTTTGAGTATATGTGCACAATTGAAGGTTATATAACCATGTCTAATCTATCTATATTTATATTAAAAATAGGTTGTAATGAATTTATTACCCTCTATGTAAATGCACATTCCTAATTTATTATCGCCTTCACATAGCCTCTGTTAGTTTTCTTCTGTGTGTAAAGGTAGAAAAGTACATACGACGAGCTCAGTAATCTTAGTGCAAGAGTGAAGTACATATGTTTGACTCACACGAGTTATGGTTGCTATAAATTAGTTTTCTTCTATATGTTAAGGGATTCAGTAACTAAACTGGCATTACCTAAGCAAATGATGGATAAATGAATGGTTTAAACTTACCAAATTAATATCTTGTTGCTGAAAAATGTTCATTCCGGTAGTGATTATTCCATACAGCATCCATATCTTATTGGGGTTAGAGAGTACTCTGAATATCATCTTGGTTATAGCAGATAATCATAAAAATATTTTTGGTTGATTGATTGTTATTCCATCTCTTCTTAGGTTTATAGGTTTTGTTAGCTAGCCCTGTTAATTGTTCTCTTATGACGATTCTAAAATATGTGGTATTTGCACTACCTCGACCGGGAAACATTGGTCTGACTTGCACTTTTAATTTCTGCTTTTTTCCATTTCAAATTGGTTTTGCATATGCGAATAATTATTACTCAGGCTATACATTTAAATTTATTGGTTTTGCATATGCGAATAATTATTACTCAGGCTATACATTTAAATTTATTATTAGCTGTTATGATAGTTCACATCTTACCATTCCATTGGAGTTATGAATTCAAAATTAGTTCATATTAGTTAACAAAGAGTTCATATAATTGACTTAGACTTTACATCAAGTGCTATATTGACATATTAGAAATGACAGGATTACAGTTTATTGTAAATGAATATCTTAATTACATAAGATGGGACATTAATAACATTCACAATAATGTGTACATTTACTAATTGGTCTGCACTTACTTTTACTAGCCACATATATTCCAAGTGTTTTTTCAAGCTCTACATATTCCTCATAGAATAGTAAACTACAGAGGTTTTGTTACTTTATTTAATTCCCTAGATACTAAAGATTTATTGACTATGGACTGCTTGATTGATACATGGCTTTCATTTAATTGAATCATAGGATGACCAAAGAGCAAGCGTTACCAATTTCTCATTCCTGTGTAACAGCAGTACTCACCAGGCTCTCCAGAATCATCAAACTTCTATCGAGGACACCTTCCCGTTATTCTCTCCATATCAGGTATGTTACCTCTACCATTTTTGTTGTCCACATTCCAATTTCTACTATGTGCTAATCAAGTAATGTACTTGCTACTTTTTTTTTTCTTCTCTACCACACTACATTCAGCGATGAATGCTCAACATGCACCAACTCACTTACCATCCATGGCATATGAGCAACTGTATGAGTGTGTGTAGATAGGATGTGAATACACTCAAAAGGAATGATGATTTTGAATCAACTCCCGGTCCCCAAATTGCTAGGTATGTTTTCTTACTACATATATTTAATTCCCTACATAATGTTCCATGTTATGTAAATGATTGATTTCCCATAAATGGCACGCTCATGCAGTTGTCAAACTCGCGTGTATACTCTTGAAATCGAACGAGACCACGCGTTATTCCATTCTCAACGAGAAACCATGGAAGAATAATCGCAGAAGAGTGGAAGCGGTCTAAGCGCCGCTGAAAAGCGTGATCTCGTGCAAGCGTCGAACAAATTTCCGCATCAAAATCAGCATCGAGAATTTCCCTAAACCCTAAAATCGATTGTCGATTCCATGCGAACTGCGAAGAGCTGCCTCGAGAAACTCTCGTGAAACCTAATCGACATTTTGATTGTCGATTCAGCCCAATTTTGCCTCATGAAACCGAATCGACGCTAATAATAACACAGAATGATTATTCAGCAGCTAATCATCAACTATAAATTTGTAAGTTTACAATTCTTCTTCATTCAAAAATCTCTGTATTCTTCTTACTCTTCTGATTCAGCTGCCTCTTCTGATTCAGCAGCTATTTTGTTGAAATTTTATTTTTAATTTCCATTTTGTGGGAACTTACGCTTTGTGTTACAATCCCACGATTTACGATCTTTGTATACCCGAGCGCTCTTTGGTGAGAACTCGAGTTTGACAACCTTGCGCTCATGGTTTAAATTGCCTAGCTAATGCTGCAGTGGATATGGTAAACAAAGATTAGATGACATATGTGGTATAAAATTATAAATACTAATTTGCATAGTGGAGCACAAAGGCGGGAGAATATTTTTACCATATTAGATTTAGATGTGTGTGTACCACGGATCACTCATGCACCATTACTTATTGAATGTATTGTTTATTCAATATGTTACATGTCTTTGATGTTCAATTAAAACATATACCAACATAGTCTTCAAAATTTTCTTTTACATTCTCTTAGTTATTATGCATTCCCCCAATGATATAGCAAACAACAACTCATTTTCATGTTATTCTGAAATAAAACAAAGATCTAGATGCAGTCTGTTGAGATTTAATCAGGGTTTTTCAATTTTATTGTTAACAAATGCATACTACTTCACAATATTTTTTAGTTCTAGCATTTACTCTTCCGAGCTAAATAAGGATCCATGTTGGATATGATGTCTTCTTAGTAGAGTAATATGGTGTCCTCTTAATAGAGTAGTCACAGGCAAGTGGTTAGTGATAATCATGTGTCTCAAAAAAAAAAAAAAAAAAAAAAAAAAAAAAAAAAAAAAAGAGAGATAATCATGTATGTGTTAGAGTGACATTCCAACTTTTGCTTTTTAAATTCAAAATTTAACCTTCCAAGATTTGTCCATAACCAACTGTAATTGGCTTCTACAAGTTTAGTACTACAAATACGGAGTTTAAAAAAAGACTTTGATTTTCTAAAACTTGTATTCTTCATAAACATGAAGTTTACAACTCTATAATTATTTCACTTCGAAATCATACAAACTGTTCTTACATAATGATTTTGTATATTTTTATACTGACTCATTTCCTCTAATCAATTTTTTTTCTAAGTTTATACATGCTATCTAACATGTGATTTTGAGAAAATTAACCCTACCTAAACACCAAAATTACTACACCTACACCTTTTTTCATAAATTAATTTCATAATGAATTTGTCTTCCTTCGTTACAATGTTAACTATAATTTCTTGAACCATTAAAACCATAAGTTATGTTAAAAAAAAACATAGTAAAACCCCTGTAGTTCATGACATTTACTTTAAGCGTGAAATTGAAAAGAATTAAAACAGTTGTACTTTTATGTCTTCTTTTTTCAAATGTAATTATTTTGTCTTTTAAATTTACGAAATCAATATAATGGGTCTTTAAATAAATGACAATAATTCTCCTAAATTAAGCATTGGTGTAAACAAAAACGTACACGGAAATTTTCTAATCATTCGTTGGATTCTAACTCGAGGAGTTTATAAAGATAAAAATGGAAAACAATAAAAAAGATGCAATTTTATTGAAAAGTATGTGTAGTGTTGTAATTAATTAGTTAAAGCATAAATTGTTGTATTGGTTGTTAACGTTACTAGCTCAATTATAGTATTTTTCTATTCAAATAAAATGTGCCTTTTGATAAATTATAGAACATATTTATGTCCATAAAACCATTGCTTTATCTTCAGATAGTGATCCCAAGGATTAACGGGTAAACTTGGCAAACTTGAAATAAAAGCAAAACTGTATTAGTTTAGTGTTAAATTAAAAAACATGAAATGTCCTTTGGCACTGAATCTGCAATATTCCTTATTACCACTCAATTAGCATGTAAGAAGATAGAATACAAATATCATATACGTTCATAGTGAGAATGTGGTACCACAAAACACGGAAATTATAACCGTGTAAGCAGTGGACTCTTTTTAACATTTTCTAAGCAGCTATTTTCATGTTTTTTTGTTTTTCAAATTAATGAACTGATTTACGTTTTGGTCAATTTTTGCACAGCAGACTATTCATTCCTTTTCACTTTATTGCTTTGTCTAGAGGTTGCATTTTGTTCCTAATTTTTCCGGATGATTTGGTGAAGAATTGAAGTTTTTTGCAGTGCTGAGCTTCAATCTCTGGCAGACCCGTCCTTTTTTTTTTTTTTTTTTTTTTTTTTTTTTTTTTTTTTTTCTGGAGCACATTTATGCAAATATGTTATGGTTTCAAGTTCGGTTGCTGTGTAAGGTAGAAAGCTCAAGTCAATATTGTCTTTAGTGATGGAAATGACATGTCAATTGTATTTGATGTATTAGAATATCCGCTCATCTGTTTGTTCTGCTCTGTGTGATGTTTGATGACATATACATTGATAGGGTACGGTGATATTTTTATCTTGGATTTTTTCCGATTCGACCACCTTTTATGAACTTATAACACTTTTAGCTTAGTTTCAAAACTTATTACGGCCATAGTCTGGTTTATGTCACATCAGCTCAAAACCATTATTAGTATAAGCGGCATTTGAGATGACACTAATCGCGGCACCTTAAATGACGACGTGAGTTATATGCGTCATCTCAAATAACGCTCCACGCTTCATCTCAAATGCCGCTGGTGTTAATAACGATTCTGAGTTGATGTAACATAAACCAGGCTACGGCGGTAATAAGTTTTGAAACTAAACTAAAATTGTTATAAGTTCATAAAAGGTGGCCGAATCGAAAAATAAATAAATCCTTTTATCTTTTAGTACAGGCTTTGAAATAAGATCTGCCCATGTAGAAAAATAACGTACTTCCGGGCTTACCATCCCATCCAGCTTCATTTTGAATGTTAATGGAATGTGATCTCAAATATAGATCATTGACTTTGACTTTCTGCAACTCCTTCGGTTTCTAAACAGCCAGGCAGTGTATCACATTGTCGTTAAGACGCTTTGCCATTGGGTATTTACATATATTTAGTTAATGGTTATGAGTATTAGAAAGGGCAATGTTTACCCGGTTTTCAATTTTCATCATTAACGTGATGATCTAAGACAAAAATTACTGAAACATTTGTGCCAAAATCACTCATCCACTATTAGGTGGTTATTAAACAAAATAACAATGGAACTCCTACTTAAATGTTTGGATAATATCCGTGCGTAGCACGGATTTGCTCTACGTTGTCAAAAAATGAGACTGAGGGATAAGGGGTGAGTTGAATTAAATAATAAAGTGGAACATTTCATCGAGCCATAAATTTGAAACATAACTTTATTTTCAGTTAAAGTTGGTTAAAATGACAAAATATTTTTAAAACCAAGTTTGTGTTCAAATGTTTTTCTAACCTTGGACGGTCAGTGTATGGGCATCTTAGTGTACGTCCGTAAGTGAAGATTAAAGGGTTACTTTGCGTGTAAGCTTAGATTATTTTGATTACTTCGCTAACTTTAAATTTGGATTATTCCATTTTGTTTTATGTGGCTTTCCCCTTGGTTACATCAGGTTATTTGTTAGTTTATTTGCCTTCAAAAAATTTTCCCCTTTCTTTTTCCTTGGGTAAATGGAGCCTTGGATGCACCAATTTATCTTTTTAAATAAACTTATGACTACTTTCAGGTTATGTTACTGAATGTGTTAAACTAATTTGACTTCTTTTTTTGGGTCAACCATATTCTTCGGATTATGAGAGGATATATTCATTTGCTAGGTGAACAACAGTAGTGTTTTGGTTAAATGTACAAAAAGTACATGCTATTTTTTTAATATTAACAAATTTAGAATTGATAATCATTGAGATTGATGTTTGCCAACATATCATATCATGATAAATTGGTTGATAACCATTGAAGGATTTTGTATCACAAAATCTGTGTTGCTAAAAGGGCGAGAACAATCACTAACACGCCTTTATGCTTATAGGTAAAACTGTTAATTGGATTCTCTTGGTGCTTATTAATGGGCTAGAGATTCATCTTCCACGTAATCGATTTTCTTTAAACCTTTACCCTTCAGACTATTAACACATGCGTACTTAATATAAGCTACTATGTGTTAATCTAATTAAGTTATTATGGTTTATTAAGCAGCTCACTTCAACATTTGCGATAAATTAGCTTTCAAACATGACCTATTATATAAATAATGATGAAATATCTCAAAAATTTCACTATCAAAATTTAAGACTATATGCACTACTGCTATGAAAAATCAATTGAATTGGATATAAGATCCAATGCCATTATGTTAAACGAAGAACCTACCTATGCAAACCAATGTACTTTTTTTTATTTCAAAACCAACATAAAATCAAGTATAATCAGTTTATATATACCCTGTTTTTACAGTACTATTATTTTTCTGCGTTAGTGAATGCAATTTCAGTTTGTTGCATACATTTTTACACAGGTATTTAAAACATAAACATGAAAGAGTATTCATATTAGCAAACTAATTACAGCATGAATCATTAAGCGGAAGCAAAAAGAGGATCGATAGAGTACCTCCAGCCATTGTTAAGCAAAATCAGATGAGTTTCTATGATTTTCTTCTCCAAATTTCAGTTCTTTGTTTCTGATTTTGTTTTCAAATCCTTCTTCTCAAATTTAGATGATGTTTGTCGATTTTGAGAATAGGTTTAGTGAACCGTTAAATCAGAATTTTTCTCACGTTTTGCATATACCGCTTTTTACCATCATCGAGCGGTTACCACGTGAAACAGATTAGTGGGTGGTTAAGGGAATAAATGGGCTATTACCATATAATGGGTTACAGCCAAAACAAATGGGCCACAAATGCGACATTCTCCCACTTGGCCCATTTGAAATGAGATATGATATACGAATCATAGCGACGAAATCTCTTAATACGAGAATTAATCTTCCATGTATCACAATATATCAAATTCTCAACAACCACACGCACACTTAACTTAATGAGTAAACCTCATGTTTACTCTAGGTTCAAACAAATGATATTTCTCAACATAATAACATAAATATGCGCATAAATCCAAAAGGAGAAAATATCTAACATAATAAAGTTCAATAACAACATAATGAATGTACTACATAATGGGTGCAAGTCCCATTTTCACTACATGATCCCTAAAAGTCTTAATTGGCATGCCTTTAGTCAAGGGACCAGCAATCATTAAATCAGTGCTAATGTGCTCGATGATCACTTTTCTTTCTTGAACACGTTCCTTCACGACTAGATACTTTATGTCAATGTGTTTATTTTGACTTCCACTCCTATTATTCTTAGCCATGAAGACTGCAGCTGAATTGTCACAATACATTCTTATCGGCCGATCAATAGAGTCAACAACTCTAAGTCCAAATATGAAACTTTTCAACCAAACACCATGCGAGGTAGCCTCAAAGCAAGAAATGAACTCTGCGACCATAGTGGAACTAGCCGTCAAAGTTTGCTTTGCACTTCTCCACGATACGGCACCATCAGCTAGCATGAACACATATCCTGATGTGGATTTAAGTGAATCACTGCAGCCACCGTAGTCAGAGTCTGAATAGCCTACCACTTCCAGATTATCGGTTCTTCTATACATAAGCATGTAATCTTTAGTACCCTTAAGGTACCTCATCACTTTCTTTGCAGCCTTCCAGTGATCGATCCCTGGATTACTCTGATATCTTCCTAATACGCCAACTGCATATGCAATATCAGGTCTGGTACAGACCTAGGCATACATTATGCTACCAACAGCTGAAGCATATGGAATATTTTTCATCTGTTCTCTTTCAAAGTCATTCCTAGGACACTGGTCCAAACTAAACCGGTCTCCCTTCACGATGGGTGCTGCAGTTGGTGAACAATCTTTCATTCTAAATCTTTCAAGTACTTTGTTGATATAGGCTTCTTGAGACAATCCCAAAATGCCTCGAGATCTATCCCTATGGATCTTAATGCCAATGACATAAGATGCATCTCCCATATCTTTCATATCAAAGTTTCTTGAAAGGAATTGTTTTACCTCATGTAGCAACCCTTTATTATTGGTTGCAAGCAAAATATCATCCACATATAACACAAGAAAACAAATTTTACTCCCACTGACCTTAAGATATATACATTGATCCATGATATTTTCTTCGAAACCAAATGAAGTAATTATTTCATGGAATTTTTTATACCACTGGCGGGAGGCTTGTTTTAACCCATATATGGATTTATTTAGCTTACAAACCAAATGCTCACCATCCTTAGAGGAGAATCCTTCAGGTTGTTTCATATAAACCTCTTCCTCTAAATCACCATTAAGGAATGCCGTTTTCACATCCATTTGATGTAGCTCGAAATCAAAATGAGCTACTAATGCCATAATTACACGAAGAGAATCTTTCTTTGATACAGGAGAAAAGGTCTCCGTGTAGTCGATTCCTTCTCTTTGAGTGAACCCTTTAGCAACGAGTCTCGCTTTATATCTTTCAATGTTGCCTAGTGAGTCTCTTTTTGTCTTAAAAACCCACTTGCATCCAATGATTTTTACACCATCAGGCAACTCGACAAGATTCCAAACTCGATTAGAAGTCATTGAATTCATCTCTTCTTTCATAGCATTCATCCATAAGTTTGAATCTGTAGAACTTATGGCTTGTGAAAATGACAAAGGATCATTATCGACTCCAATATTATAATCCAATTCTTGTAGATACACTTCATAATCATCAGGAACAGCTGATCGCCTTTCTCGAGTAGATCTTCTTAATGGGACTTGTTCATTCTCATTATGAACCAAATCTTGTTCATTCTCATTATGAACCAAATCCTCATTTACAACATGATCTATCGGATTTTGATCAATAATTTGTGGAATTTCTATATTTGGTTGTCTAACACTCGGCTTAACTTGAGGAGCGTGAATGACAATCAATTTATCACTTGAATCAGAGGGTGGAACCTCATAGTGATCTTTTTCAGGAATAATATTCTGAAATTGATCACTCCCACTGATCAAATCATTCTCAAGAAATTTAGCATTTCTTGATTCCAGAATCCTGGTATTATGGGACGGACAATAGAATCTATAACCCTTTGACTTCTCGGCATATCCAATGAAATACCCACTAATAGTCCTGGGGTCAAGTTTCTTCTCTTGTGGATTGTAGATTCTCACTTCAGACGGACATCCCCAAATGCGTATATGTCGCAAACTCGGTTTCCAACCTTTGAATAGCTCAAAGGGCGTCTTAGAGACAACCTTGGATGGAACCCGGTTTAATATATATGCTGCCGTCTTTAGAGCATCAGTCCACAAAAATGATGGAAGTTTAACATTACTTCTCATGCTACGCACCATATCAATTAATGTCCGATTTCTTCTTTCAGCTACACCATTCTGGTCTGGAGAACCAGGCATAGTGTATTGGGGAACAATCCCATGCTCTTGAAGAAATTTAGCAAATGGACCAGGCGCTTGTCCGTTTTCAGTGTATCTACCATAATACTCTCCACCTCGATCTGATCTCACGATCATAATGTGCTTACCACATTGATTCTCTACTTCAGCCTTAAACAATTTAAAGGCACTTAAAGCTTCGTCTTTGGAACGAAGTAAGTAGAGATACATATATCGCGAATAATCATCTATGGAGGTGATAAAGTATTTTGGATCATCAGCATTCATGTCCGGGCAACAAATGTCCGTATGTATGATTTCTAATAAGTCAGAACTCCTCTTGGCACCAACTTTGTGTTTATTAGTTTGCTTTCCTTTAATGCAACTAACACAAGTGTCGAAATCAGTAAAGTCTAGAGTACCAAGTACCCCTTCCTTTACTAACCTCTTAATTCTGTCAATGGAGATGTGTTCTAATCTCCGATGCCACAACATAGAAGAATCCTCATTCATAATACATATTTTTAAACCAACATTAACATGCATAGAATTATGAGTGGTATCATTTTGCAAGTCAAGATGAAATAAATTATCAGACAATGTACCATAGCCAATAACTTCAGAATTTTTGATAATACTAAAACCAGATTCTGAAAAATTAAAGGAAAATCCAAAAGGTACAAGTCTTGATACAGAAATCAAATTCCTTGCAAAATTAGGAACATAGAATGTCTTTTCTAAACATAAAGTAAAACCACTACTTAAAACCAAACTGCATGTCCCAACGGATTCCACACGTGAAGCTATCTTGTTGCCTGAATAGATAAGTCTTTCACTGTCCACTGGTTTTCTTAGGTTTGTCATACCCTGCAAGGTATTCGAAACATGGATTGTAGTCCCAGTATCAATCCACCATGTATCATGATTAACATTAACCATATTAGATTCATAACAAACAAATGCTGGAAAATTACCTTTCTTCTCAAGCCATGCTTTAAACTTAATGCAGTCCTTCTTAATGTGTCCCTTCTTTTTACAGAAGTAACACTTTGACTCCTTCTTCACGACTTGATTCGAATGAATCTTTTCTTTTTCTTTTTCCTTATTGTGATCCTTTTTCTTCTTTGAATAAGAAGTCGTAGCAAGATTCACCTTTTCGCCCTCTTCCATCAACAGTCTACCCTCCTCTTGAACACACATGGTCATAATCTCATTAATTGACCATTTGTCCTTATGTGTGTTGTAAGAGATCTTAAATGAGGCATATTGTTGAGGTAGAGTGCACAGAATGTAATGGACCAAGAAAGATTCAGACATGGTAACTTCTAAAGCCTTTAGTTGAGCCGCTATATCCCTCATGCGCATGATATAATCATGCACTCCCTTAACTTCAGTGTGCCTCATGGATGAGAACTTCATAATCAAGGTACTGGCGAGAGCCTTATCAGATGATGCAAACTTCTCATCGATGGCTTCAAGAAGATCCTTGACTTTAACATGCTGTAAGACTGAACCCCTAATACTAGCACAGATCTTGGTCTTTATGAACATAACTGAAAGACGATTAGATCGCTCCCACTTTTCATAAAGATCAATAGCTTCAGGAGTACTATCCTCCGTTATGCTAGGTGGTTCGTCTTTCCGAATAGCATAGTCAATATCCATCCATCCCAAATGCAGTAATACTCTCTCCGTCCATACTTTGTAGTTATCACCTCTTAATTCAGGAATGTCACATTTAACATCAGAAATATTTCCAGGTAAAATTACTGCAAATAAAATAAAATATGCTTATTAACAAAGTAAACCGAGACTGTAATTTTATCATAATTTACCAATGTAAACTATGCACATATGAATCTGGTGACATAAAACTTGCCTGTGGGCTAAAGTCTACTCAAATCAGATTCATAAATTTAATCTTATAGTGAAACTATCAAATCATTATTTCTTAACTCCTGTGGGTAGATTAAGAAACACAATATGATACATCACCCTAATTAATCATGCAAAACAATAAAATTTCCTGTGGGCAAAATCTTATTATGTTACACATGATTAATTACAATCAATGTCTAGTATCCACATGTGATTTCAGTTTATCAAAAATTTTAAATAATTAGAGATGCTGTGGCTACTCCCTAACTAATAAAAATTTGCACAATCACTTGACATTTCACATTATTTTATACTCATACACCTAGCTTGCAATGTATAAATAACACCTTTTTTTTTTTAAATCAGTACAACCAAAACTGTAGGCTGACTAGAAAAGAAAACAAGTCTACATGTCAAAAAGCCTATGCATGTGAGCGCTTCAGTCAACGTTCTTACAATATGAAAAATGTTGCTACGCTTCAAAACAACATTCTTACTGTGCTAACATATATGCTTCATGAAAACTATGCGGAAGTTTCTCTAGTCATTAAAAATTAAGTGGTACCATTTTAATATTATCATCAAAGAACCCATGCCTTCCCTGTACTATACCAACTAAAGAAAAGGCAACACACTTTGACTGAAGCATGACATTCAATATTATATTGTTATCAACATGAAACAATAATGGAACCCACGTCATCACATGCCACAGTGCCTCCAAAATTAAAAAATTTCGCAGCAAATTAAGTATTCTGGGTGAAGGATTGAGTCAAATCTTACACAAGAAAAAGGCAACTAAACAATCCAGATGAAGACTTATTCAATCGCGAAAATAGAAGACTAATTATTCTCTCAACCAAATAGCAAATCGGAAAAGGAGATTTTAACAAATTCGATGGAAGTTATGAAAGCAAGGCAGAGGTAATTAATCGCTCTGATACCAAATATTAGCAAACTAATTACAGCATGAATCATTAAGCGGAAGCAAAAAGAGGATCGATAGAGTACCTCCAGCCATTGTTAAGCAAAATCAGATGAGTTTCTATGCTTTTCTTCTCCAAATTTCAGTTCTTTGTTTCTGATTTTGTTTCCAAATCCCTCTTCTCAAATTTAGATGGTGTTTGTCGATTTTGAGAATAGGTTTAGTGAACCGTTAAATCAGAATTTTTCTCACGTTTTGCATATACCGCTTTTTACCATCATCGAGCGGTTACCACGTGAAACAGATTAGTGGGTGGTTAAGGGAATAAATGGGCTATTACCATATAATGGGTTACAGCCAAAACAAATGGGCCACAAATGCGACAATTCAATCAAATAATAGATCAACTGATCGTTGCATAAATTTCGACTTTACATAAAAGATACAAAGACATAGCTATCGAAATAATGAGTCTGACTTTTGTCTTCAGGTTTAACAGTCATACAACTATTTTTCATTCTTTAATTCTCAACACCTTTTTCCAGTTTGTATAATCACAATTCGAAATTCCATTGAGCAGTCTATTAATATTGTTTTTATTTGTACCCTTATCCTTTTCAGGTTATGTTTTACATACAACTAACAAATACTTTCTTCATTCCAGTTATGATGATATGCAACAATTGATGGGGAAGCACAACAAGAGCAACATTTAACAGGGGATGCAACTGGTAGAAGAAAAAAATTAGATGATTATATGGTCATGTTCCTTGTCTTATAGTAGTGATTTTGTGTTGATGTTGTCCTTGCATGTATCTTAATTGGACTTTTAAATTAGGAATCATTATGGGTTATTACTCCCATGTTCAATATTTTGAATTGTTTACTTTTCAGGATGTCCATTGCTCCTTTTAAATTATACTGTGAATGTTTTGTACACATCGACTCCTACTTTGTAATTAAAGTCTCTTTAATTCAGACAGTTGCCTGCGTGCGACATCAGTATATTAATATATATGTCATTAGTTACTCTTTCATTTGCTTCGTTGTTGTACTTATTACGTGGTATGTTATATTGTTCAACTCTAAAAAATATAACTATTTTTTATGTGTCGCACGTTTTCGATAAATATTACATATAGCGTGGGATTCCCTATATACAATCTATAATTAAACAACGGTACGGTTTGCAATGTTGTTTTCATTTCTTCGTACAAGAAATTTTGGTAAATGAAACCATATTTTTAAAAGTTATCAATACAATTTCTGTTAGTTTTTAGACAATTTGAGTTATATCAAATTATGATTACCTTTGTGTAGTCGAATTATGCAGGAGATATAATATTCATGTTGCATGCTTATCGTCAATATGTCATCTTTAATTGTTCATGTTATGAATTGTTAGAATTGATATATATGCAAAGATTATGGAAAATATCCTTCTAGCGTCTATGATGTACGACATCTGCATACATTTTTTAGCATACATTGTTGCATAGATATATGGAACACATTAATTTGTACCATCTAGCATCGTAATGAGATCTCATGTATAGTACGACGTATAATGTTCATGTTACACTATCAATTACATAAACAACATTTCAGTCGAAATTGAGATAGTAATGAGTCTACATTGAAATAAAACATGTTCATATATGGATATCTACATTGAAAGCTTATGGCGGTTTACCTTCTTATATTCCCACGATATGTTGGTATTCTCTTGATTTTGATGTATTTTACTTCAAAAGACCTAAAACGTTCGTGATTCGTTACGCCTTGGGAGTTGTACTCTTCTAGCATATGCATGATTTTATTATTGTGTTATCTTGGTGGAACATAAAGCGACCTACCACAATTGTTCTTTTATTAATTTTTATGTTCTAACTTACAATTTGATGATCAAAAGGGTGTTCTTATCGCTAATTTTATTGTACTTCTTTTACTGAGACTTTCCCACTAGAGGTTCGATAATACATATTTTTTTTATAGATATTATACGCGAGTTAGCATTACAAAATACAAGTATGACGAAGTCCCGTGTACGTAGCATGGGTTCGCACTTGTATATAATAGAAAATAATATGTCATCCTCCATCTGTCATCACACAACATCATCGGCCCCAAACTATGACGTGGTATCTTAGTCTACCCACCAACAACAATGATAAGAAGTCCATGGTAATAAGAGGAAACATAAAACCTTGAGTAAGAAAATAGTCTTAGTGAATGATAAAATAACAATCAATAGTTACACATGATAAATGAGTATAGATAGGTCAACCATTTGATCTTCCTTAACAAATGAAGGATTAACACAAGATAATCATTTATCATATGCTGCTCCATAATAGGAAAGGACAACCTCCAATCACACTTCACTTTGAAAACCTATGGCATCCTACCCAGAGAATTTGGAGAAGTAAGCACACAATCAACCATTTTATCCACAGCAACCAATATCCAAGCTATTACCGGCTAACGCCTTGAATACATCAATCATCGAATGATAGGTCGTTCTCGTCTGTCAAGGGCTAATGGGAAAGCTCGATTCTAGTCAGACAACCATACATCCGTCTTGTGTATATTTTTCTCCGATTGAGACAAATAGATCACTCCTAGAGCCTGATCCGATCATTCCCAGAGCTTGATCTAGGGCATACGACCCATCTAGTCTCAATGGGCGTCCCCATGACACCTATGCTTTGATCCTGCTAGCACATTCGATAACCAATAATTCCATGGCACTTCAAAACTACCGAGCCTTTCGTCTTGGGGATTCCAACTTTAAGTTCAAGCGACTTCTCAAACCATTTCCATTAACATCCACGGTCAACTCCGCCTGAGCAAATCTATCATCATACTGATTCGTATATCATCCCATGACCAGTATCGCATCAATCCAGCTTTGACTACTCCACTTGATTCACAATCGAAGTACTATTCATCATTGAGTTGGACACTGACCATCTGAAGTCCATTCAACACCAAAATTCCCCAGCAACCCCAGAGGACCACACAACCAAGCTAACCAAAATGAGCACCATACCATTACATTTGATGGATCAGTACCGGTACTCGACTTTGGACCTGTATCAGTCCATGATCTTTGTCTATTTTCGACGGAGTGTTGGATCCTTATCATCTCATCTTTAAGCGCTTCCTACCGGTCCATCCTCGAACCCAAATTCCTTTTCGATGAAATTTCCTATCAGTCCGTCGACTAATGCTCGAGCGATTAGCTTTGATCCATCTCGGATCACATCCAAATCTAAAAAAAAATTGAACGCAAGATCGATTTATCATCATGATGCAATGCAAAAAATATAAGGTCATATGACCTGTTGTTACTGACTATTGTCGATCCATCGACTATGGACTGGTGTTAATCCATACAGATGGCATATTTCAAACCCAAATTTTTTTTGGGTTCCCTCCTCTCTTCTTCCAAAGCTCCTTTGCCAAGTTCATGTAAATTCGATAATATAAACCTCTGATTTTCTCCATTCTTCATACCTAAGATCTACGGTATGCAGTTCTAGCAAACAATTCAAGCAACACGTTCAATTCAATCAAAATTAATAGCGATTCATCAAATCTTGATAATATAAACCTGCACATATCATAAAACAATATATCTAACATAATTTGGAACAAAACATATCCAAGAACACAATTAATCTTTACTTCTTGTTGGTTTACATGATTTAAATTAGATAATCCTGATGTGTCTAAATCTGGATTAAACATATATAATAAGATCTCAGGTGAATTTAATATATATGATGTGAATCATTCCTAATTTAACCCATATAATCCGCAGTTTCCATGTGAGAGATATCTATCACTCATCTAACCCTTGATCTAATGAAAATTCAACGAAATTAGATCTAAACAACAATTAAAACCCAAAAATCGATGCAATTTAATGTGATCTAATCTTCCTGTATGATGATCTAGCCTTTAGATGAAATTCAAGATGAATTGGAACGAAATGGATGTAGAATTAGGATTTAGGTCGAATTCGAAGAATCATGCACTGGAGCCTAAATGTTTAAATGAAGAGAGAAACCTTAATTCTCTCCCCAAACCACTTTATTTATAGGTGCAGTTCATTAGCCGAATGGGATTCACTAATCAACCCATTAGCAGCTAATTATTCTACCTAACAGAAAGTGAAACTTATAACATCAATTTCTCCAAAACCGAGACAAATTTTTAATTTGACCACTCCATGGAATTGCCAACAGTAAACCCGACACAATGAGACCAATTTCAACATTGATCCCTATCAAAAGTTATAGCTATAGAAATACTCATAAGGGTAAAACGGTTACAATTAAGTTTGGTAAAAATCACGGACATGTCTCATGTCCTAATGAACAACATATAAATATCTGAGAATGATCCAACAATTAAGTAATTAAATAAAAATATTTTACGATCCTCCGATATATAAAATATAGGTCATTACACTTGCGAAAACTTTGGAGAAGAAGAAATGTAGGAGAAAGGGGGAAAAGGGGAAGAAGCCATGCTAATCATTTTCAATGCGCATGACATAAGAAATTGAACAAACGTCCTAAAGTTGAACAAGTTCCCATGTAACAACCGAGCTTTTCCGACCCCTAATGTAGACACTAATACATCCATGGTATTGACTTGTTGAACATCCAGTGTTGTAAAACCAAATCATTAGGGGGTTAAAGAAAAAATAAGAAAGAATATAATCTCACAAATGAAGTGGATAACATATAATAATCATAAATTATTTTACAAAGTGATTTACAAAACCGATTACACTAGGGTTACACTAGTACAACTCAACCCTAGGACAATTATAGTAGCCCGTCCTTATACATCAAATATAGAGTACATAATATACTACAGGAACCTAGGATTTCTAACTATCAAAGAAACCTCCTATTCCAAGCTCCTCTAAATGCATCCATGAAAATCTAAGCTACTTGGCTGCTCATAAAAATTTGAACACCCAAAAGTTTATGTAAAGAAAATAGAACTTCGGGTCAAATATGGGTCTGGTGTGAGAAAACTCAAACTACTTAATTTTTTGTATTTAAAAACCTTTTGAAAAAAAAGTATCTCGTAAGACCACGCCGCACATAAACACGGATGGATTTTTACCTTACGATAACCAAAATACTTTATTGGAAATCTCATGATATTGTACTAATGTCTAAAATACAAGTACTTAGAAAATAGCTGAAATACTTGCATCTCACGTTTCAACATAATTGATTTACATCTAAAACCGAAAAGGCATGTATTGGAGTTTGGATTCCATACAATGACAAGGCACCGGGGTATCACCTATCACGGTATCTCTCTAGATGAAGCGCACTAAGAGTGTAACGTCCCAGATTTTATGACCCTTTTAAAAATCGAATATTTAAAATCTATTTATATATTTTATTAAGAAATATAATGGATTTTTAAATTGAGTTTATTTATTTAAAATGAATTTAGAATATATTTCGTTTTGAATCAGATACTGATTTAAACTTGAACTGTTGGTTTAACAAATACAATGTTATTTGTTGTTTTATTTTTAAATTTGGTTGTTTAGATTTAAAATATATATACATACATACATATATATATATATATATATATATATATATATATATATATATATATATATATGTCCATCGACGTTTTCTTTTGATTCGACATAATGGGTAAAAACCCGAATACATACATACATTCATCATACTCATAAAACAAAATAAACCAAACCCGGATTTTTGACGAAGCTTGGTTGAACATGTATACTGATATGTATGAAAACTAAAAACTGGAACTTAAAACGTATACAAAATAAATGAAGTGGCTAATACAAAGGAGAATAATATATATATATATATATATATATATATATATATATATATATATATATATTACATTCATATACAGCAATCACATATTCAGAATTTAATGTACAATGTAAAACAGTATAACAATACTGTTAGAACAACTAAGAAAAATAACAAACGATTTAGCATTTAAATTCATTACAATCACAGTACAAGTTCCAGCATTCTATCTTGTACAGTACAAGTTCAGAAAGAAAAAATATAAACAAAACCAAAAAGAAAGAAATCAACAAATCAACTTCTGCATGGTCTCGTCCCTTTCCAGTACTAGAGAATCTATCAACCTTGACCTGCGAAAAGAAAAGAAGAAAAACCCATAAGGGATAACTTCATGACATCATTGTACAGCAAAAGAAAATGAAACGAGAAATGTTAGAGAGAAAATAAAATGGGATCATAGGTTCAACAAAGAATGAGATCATCCAATCTAAGAAAAACTATGATAGTGGAAAACAAGACAACACAATAAAACAGCTAAAACCCTATAGAACAGCTACTCAAACAGCCCAAACAGCTAGTGAATAGCATAAGGGATAGCTGAAAACAGCTATCTATAAATTCAAGCCAAAGTAAAGATATGATATGCATATATTGACACATCAATTTCAAACAAATAAAAGATATGAACAGCTAGGAATGGACAAGGCATAACTGATATATGTGCATCTATGGCAAAAATTAAAACAATACCAAGACAGCTAAAACAGTAAGGCAAGGAAATCAAATATATGAACACATATTTTAGAACATCAAATCCCTTAAAAAGGTGGACTGAAAAAGAGAAAATAGTACAAAAAGAATGCAACTAAACTTATAGACACTACACAGCTAAGGAAGATATATCATATCTCTACAAAAGATTTACTACAAAGAGAATAGTATAATCTATACAGCTATAAACAGCTAGAAGTGTACAATGCAAAATGGATGTACATTTTGGGCCGATTAAACAATTCAATGAACAAAAGAATATGTGTGTATATATAGTATATACATCAAATTCAATGCATACAGACTGGACAGCTAGCATACACAGTAAATTCACATGCAATATCTCTGGAAAACTGTACCTAAAATATATGTTTCAGTTTCAAAATCTTTGATCAGAAATAAGAGGACTTAGATGAACAGCTAAGAAGTTGAGAGGAACAACTAATACAAGTTTTATATACATACATCATGTATAGGTAACAACAGCAAAATAGATATGGATCTATTTATCCAAGGTACGGCCAAATCAAACAAGAAAACTGTATATATGCATTATTATTTTTATCTACACAGTCAAAATCCATTTTGAACCAATCGACATGTGCTGGAAACCCTATACAATATCCGAACCAAAATCTAAATTTTTAGATTTGAATTCGATTGACATAACAATACATAGCCATTGATAGACAAATCAAACCGCAACTATAAATATGTGTACAAGCAGTATGTTTCATCAACCAAATGCAAACCGAACCAACACAGTAAACAAATTCAAACCCCATTCGAAACCATACGCAATATCAAAGCAAAATAGTACAGCAAATAAAGAAATCGAGTATAGGAAAACATAGCTTTCGAAGCCGTCGGAGTTGAAGAACCAGACCTCGACTGGGTTCGCTCGTGGGGTTCTGGAAGGTCTCGGGTGGCTCGTCAGTGGATGGAGGATCATTGGAGGAGGGTTGAGGAGGCAGAAGGGGGTTGCGACGCCGTGTAGCTCGGAGTTGCCAGAGGATCGAAGGAGATTAGGGTTTTTCTCGTTCGTTCTGGAGTATTCTTTTGTGGCGGCCGATTGAAATGGAAAGGGAACGAGGTGTTAGGGTTTTAAATGGGGAACCGGTTAGAGGGCCTGTGGGCCAAATGATTTAAGGTAAGCCCAACTTTAATTTAAAAAGGAAAATCCATGTTTTAGTTTAAATAGTTTATAAATTTGTTCAAACGATTTCTCTCGCCTACGACATCAGATTTAGGCGCAGTCAGGTGCGTTGGGACCGTGGAGTCGAGTACTTCGAGATGGAGCAGGCGCAGTCCGGATCTGGAATGACTGGAAATTTATTCGAATTAAAACATCAAAACAGACTGTTTATCAACGGATTTTGAATCCAGGTGAGTTAAACTCACTCAGCCTCGTTTATATTTAATATAAACTAGGTATTTTATTCTTGCGTGTTCTGATTGTTAGAAGTTGACTGTTTAGATATATATTGTTGATTCATCAATTGTTTGAATTTAGAAATTACCCACTGTTGGGGACGACCCATAATAACGTAACTCCTTGGGTTGATCACGTTTATAAACGTGTTCGAAATTATTTGAATTGTTTGACTTGGATGTTAGTGGATTTGAAAATTTGCAGTAAATGGTCCAATGTGAGGTTTTAACGTCGTTCAACCCGTCAGGTGAATTGACGTATTTTTAAAAGGTATAAATTTATTTATAACTGGATTAAAGTTATTTAATTATTTTATACGAGTATTTAAATTGGGAATTAAATGTATTAGATCAAGTTATCAAGAAAATTTAGTTAAATAGTTTAGATCAGTTGAGAAGCAGAAATTAGGAATTTTTCGTGGATTGGTAAAAAGGGAATAATTGTTTCCAAACAATTAAAAAGGTGACTTTAATTAATTAAGTTAATTAATTAATTTAAGAAAGGGGAAATGACAATTGGAATTCAGTTCATAGCTAACTGATGGATATGGATGGTAAAATCCACCGTTTCGAGTAGAATTGACAAAGGAAATAAATATTGGTTTAAATATTCATTAAAGTTTAACGAATAGCTTTGGACATTAGTTAATCTTCGATTAACTATATTCTAAAGGGATAATTGAATTGGTTATTGTTGATAACCTAGATTATTATTGAGTAAGCATATAAAAATGATAATAATGATATTTTGGGGTAGGATTTAAAAGTTAACTATATTTTAATATAGTAAATGTGAAAGCAAGTTGTTCTTTAATTTGAAATGATTTAAAGTAGTGAATTCAATTTAAAACCCAAGTAAGAATTTTATTAAAGGGATTTATACATCCAAGTTTCCAAATAAGGCTGGTAGATGGGAATTCAATTAACAAGTGTTTTAATTGACAAATGGGGTTCAGCCAGAGAGGCGATAAAAGTTGATTATAAAAATATTCAAATAGATGGTATCAAACTATTTGACAAGGGGTCTAATTTATAAACCAAAAAGGGTAAAATAAAAAGGACACTTGCAGTTAAGGTAGTGTTTTAAATGGGTGTTACTTAAATAAAGGAATTAAGTGAAAAGGGTTTAAACGAGATTTCAAACGTTAACAACGGCTTTAGAACCAGATTTGAAATCAAAGGGAAAAATGGAATTTTGATGTTAGTGGTCAAACGAATACTATTCTGAGAAAAGAACAGGTTGATCAAGGTTTGAGAGGTAACTAAAATACCCCAACTTGGTTGGCCTCACAATTATCAAGGAACGGTATTAGTTTGGTGAGAGTGAAGGTAAGGAATTGGTTTTATCTTATACAAGAAATATCGAACTCTAAGGAAAGGATTTGGGAAATTAAGTAATATTGCAATATTATTTTAAAAGCGAATAAGAATATTGATTTCAAAAGTTATACCAAATATTTGTTATTAAATTAGAAGTTGATCGAATATAGTTAGAGTTAGTCAAACATAGATTCAGGAAAGAGTTCCATTGTGTACGACTGCTAGCGTAATTCGCAAGGCTGCAGATAGCCTACGGCGGTCGGATGTTTCCTAAGGGAATCAGGCGTAACCATTGTGATCGCTGCGATCTAGAGTCAAACAGATGGAGTTAAGTCAAGTATAAATTAATCGATAGGATAACCAGGTCAATTTAATCGAGTTAAATAATTCGAGTTAGTTAAGTAGAGTTAACCAATCAAAGAAATTCAAGCAGGGTTAATCAAAGAAAAATTGTTTTATATCGTTAAGTATATTTTAAAGTGGTCGAGTTGTGTCAAGTGTTGTATTCACACTATTGTTATTCGATAGTTAAATCACCGACTATCGAAGTTGACCAATACGATGGTTGGTATGGAAAGACCGGGATCGAATTATATTCGAATACCATTCCGACCAACAAATACGTGAAGAGATCGGAAGATGATCGAGATGGAGCATTGAAGACTATGGATTTTCATAAACGGAAGGACCACTAAAAATCTCTGGTTAGCGCAACCAGAGATAAGCTGTGGTTCTATCGTGATTGGAATCTATAGGTTGCAAGGACTTCTCGCTACTGATCCATGGGGTGATTCCTATATTGGATGCAGTAGGAGAGTACCATCGGTTCATCCTGTTCCTGGATGACTTGTATGAACGGATGTCTGACAGAGTATTTCCAAAAGGAATTACATGCATTGATTTCTCCAAACGTACCATAGTTGATGGCGGAGAAATGGTTATTCTCTAGCCAGATAGCTAGAGTAGGTTTGTGGACGTCAATTAGTGTGATCTGGCGGATCTGACGATGTGGCATTCAAAGTATATGATGACCAGATGTGTTCTGAGCTCAAGCCTCATCAACCGGGAAATGACAAAAATCGGGCAGGCAGCATGGCTATGTGGGTCGCTCCCATTAGGATGCATGATCACCTATCTAGAGAAATTCCTATTGCTTCTTAATCTATGTTCGATGCTGTCCCTTATCGGGAGACGGTGGTTTGAGCCCAACCGTCGGTGGTATGCATTCGATACACTCAAGCGAAATGAGTGGTCGGTCATGTGAGGGCCGGGTTGCAAGATGTTCTTGTTGAACCCAGTGTATTCGCCTCTGGAGATACACTATCGGCAGGTGGTCCCATACCTTGTCATAGTTGGAATTCAATCTCCAATAAGCGCCCGCGGTTTTTGATTGTATACTATATATGTGGAGCGTGAGATGCAAGCGATCCTCTAGATTGATATTTACTTGTATTTAGACACTATTATAATATCAGAAAAGATATTGATTTCTAAAAATGTTTTGGGTTATCGTAAGGTAAAAACCGTCCGTGTTTATGTGTGGATTTGGTCTTACGATTATCCTTTTCTTTCGAAGAGACTTTAACTTTAAAATCAAGTTCGATGCTCACCCTAAATACTGTGCGAGTTTATCTCACTCTGGTTCACCAGACTGACCCGGTGTTTTGTAAATGCTCGGGTTAGACCGAGTTGTACAGGTTCAGGTTATCGAATGCTGTGAAGAGACGAGTTGGGAGAGTCCAGACGTATGATATTACATAACTACTATTCCGCTATGTTGTATATGAGGACAGACTATTATCACTATCCAGATGTGTACTCTGATATTGTAAGTATTTTCAAAGTTCTCAATAAAGATTTACTTCTGTATTATATTTTGTTCCGCTGCGATGTGAGACTCTGTGTTGTGTTGTTTCTTCTTCTTCTATTCTAATATTTCTTTCTTTCTTATCTCACCCTCTAATTTCTTTCTAAAACTATCTAGTGTTTTCGGTGCTTGGAGGATCGGCATGAGCCATGGTAAGGGTATTTATGTCAATTTTCGGGGCCGAAAACGTTGGGTCGTTACAAAGAGCCTCACATAGACTCCCTGTGAATCAGGACAGACCAACCCCTCTCTGGATTGTATCGAATATCTCGCCCGCTTGGTTGTGATCAGCAACCAACCGCAACATACAATAATCAAGGGGTCATCTGATATAGATTTGGGTGGTGACAATACCCTACTTGGGTGCTACCTACTTATCCCTCAAGTATATCCCATATATTTCTCATTACCAGTTGGTGAGGCTAGAGGCGACATTTTTACATTTCATCCCGATTTCTTTGGATTCCACATCGTCTTTTCGTCGATCACTAATTAACGTCCATAAAAATACAGCCTTCGTGCTCACACATCACAAGAGAAGGTTATTAAGCTAAAAGAAGTTCCCTTCTCCTCCACCAAATAGATGTACATTTATAAAAATCAATGTATGTGGTCTATGAAATGCAATGTTTTTGACTCTTACCGGGGTGTGAGGCTCGTGAGGTAACGATATACACAAAGCTATTCCTAAATAGGCTATGCTTTGATCATCAACCGCAAGGCTCTCCTTTTCAACAAAAGCCTTGATCATTTGAATCTTGGCATGCTACATTGGCAATTCACGCCATGCGATTGATAACTCCCAACATATAACCTCTGAGCTCGTGCGTCTCAACGAAGGGTGTTGTAACACCCCACCTCCATTAAGGTCACTCACAAAGGGAATGCCTTAACTTTGGTGGAGCGTTTTAGTACACATAACAGAAATTTACAAGACATATAAACAATACTTGAGAAATTATAACTTTATTACAGCGTAAACATAAATCAGTTTGGTTACATCTTTCCCAAAAACTCAAGTACATAAATATCAGCCTTGTTCAGAAAATCATCAGAGTACAAAACTTTAAAATCATAATCCCACAGAAGCTGCCATAAGGAGTCAAGCCATACTTTAAGCACTCTAAGTACTTCAAGCAAAAGAAATCTGGATCGCTAAAGTGTCCCCTCCTTGGAAAACCTGGAGGGGGGGAATGGAAGAAAAGGGGCGAAAACAAGCAAGGTCAGACATAAAGTCTGGCAAGTCCAGTGACTTTCAGCATATGAACAGATAATAATAATCATTGCATGCAAATAAAACTGGATGAGAGATAACAGTAACAGGAGCACCATATGTACTTAGGTTAAACAGAAGGAACAGAATAATATTACTTTTCATTTCTCTACACTAATACTAGTATAACAGGATTAGGTGTCACCCTAATGTCTAAACTGAAACAGAAATGGGAACGGAATAATTTCCACAGAAGAGAATGCTAGTAATGGGCCTTTACCACCCCAACAGAAACAGACAGAAACAGAATTGCTAATAATGGGCCTTTACCACCCGAACAGAAACAGACAGAAACAGAATGCTAATAATGGGCCTTTACCACCCGAACAGAAGGTACAGAAACAGATTAATCCCTATGGAAACAGAATGTAGAATTAGGTGTACATTAGTAAATGGGGCTTTACCACCCGAACAGACGGTACCACACAGACAGGTGTTGCCACCCAACAGAAACAGACGGTACCAACAGAAACAGACAGAACTAAGTGTACCCTAAAACCCTACCCCAAGGGATCGGCTCCCTAATACGTAAATACCCTGTGTCAGCTCCACAATAGGGTGTATCACTCTCTAAAGTGACAACCAATTGGCATAGACCTATTTACATATGTCACGGCGTCTTATATCCTCAGAGGCAGACCGGGATTCATGCACGCACATAACCCGGTTGGAATGCATCATCAACACCCCTCGCCATTATCAGAGTGAACCACTTATAATTAGTTCAGTAAGCGTTCCCGGACCCTACCTACTATTGGATTAAAGTTTTGATACCAAAAAGGGTTACTGACTAATATGGGTCCCAAACAACAGATGACACAAGTAATTTCCCTCCTAACCTTGTGTCCCCCAGACTAATAGATTTCAGATTAACTTGTTTACAAGTTCAGACATACAGAGTTCAGATCAACTAGTTCTCAGATCAGACAAGTTTTCAGACTAATGGATCAGATATACGGATTTAACAGATTTACAGATTTGTCTAACTTTGTAATTGGGCCTACAGATTCACGTAACGGGTTTGTTTAATTCATTAGTCCAATTGGTTTAACCCTATCCACCTAACACGTTTTAGACATCATATTTATCCCAGATTTGCATTAATTAAATATTAATGCACAGACCTCTCACATTAGGTCGGTAGCTTGGGGCCGCTGGATATGCCGGGCGGTTCCGGGCAGACTTCTGCCACAAGCCAGACCTAACCTCGTGTCTAAGCATATTTTACTTATGCCTACGACCTCTCACATTAGACTGACAGTTTGCGATCGTTGGTTAAGCCGGTTGGTTCCGGGCAGTCTTCTACCGCAAACAGAGTCTAACCTCATGTCATAGCCAATTCATTTCAATACAGAATTTTCAAATATCAGACTAATTCTGTTTATTTAACAGATTAAACTTCTGTACAAGTTACAGAAAATTATTCGAGGTTCTATTAACAAGTTTCGCTCAATTTTAAGTCGAGCCTACAGATTCACATACTTCAAATTTCAGCATTTTAGTTCCAACAGATTACGTCATTCAACATATTTAACAGATAACAGATCTTGCAGATTAGGCTATTTAGCAGATAAGGCAATTTAACATAATTAGCAGATTAGGCAATTCAATCTAATTAGCAGTTTAGGCAATATAACAGAACTCGCGGATTAGGCAATATAACGGATTTAGCAGATAACAGATTTAGCAGATTATATATATATATATATATATATATATATCATATCTTGCCCAATCATAAATTTAGCCTAAACTCACTTGCCAAATCATAGTCATAATTCATAATACCACATCTTGCTCCTAATTTTTAGTTAAACATTACACAGTACATAATATTCTCCATAAATCACGATAAACAATAAGAATTATGCCAAATTATAGCCTATGATGTCAGATATCCCAAAAACCCTTATTTAGGCGCATTCACATTAATAGTTATCCTGTTTTTGTATAGGTCTCTACGCCTAAGTCACATATTCCTTTTTCAAGTCATGAATTTTTACATAAAAGAATATGTCCCAAAATCTAGATTCTTAAACATGTAGTATGTCCTCAACATGCATTATCGTTCATGCATAACATGTTGTAAATTATCTTTAAACTCTAACATCAGACCTTGATTTAAGACATGCATTATGCCCCCAAGTTTCAAGTTGTCCTATAATTCCCCTTCTCCCAAATCACAGATTATCATACCTAGTATGAACAGATCTAGATCTAACATATGTTTATTTCTCAATTAACTACAGATCTAGATTACAACATGTACCATGTATCTAAATTAGTTTCATGTTTACAGTTAAATCTACGCCTCGAATCCCAAGTCATAAGTCCAATATATTTTATGCCTCAATCTCAAGTCATATGTTAAATATGCCACATGTCCAATTATATGCCCCAGATTTTGTGTCATGTCCTCGAATCAGTCCTGTCCAATTATGCATCATTCATTATTTGTCCCAAACATTTTAGCGTTCATGCGTTAATCTCTTATGAGATTTGGCTCAGGCTCGTGGTAGCCTGGCTATAGAACAGAAAGAAGAAAGAGATACATAATAAGATAGATCTAAACAGAACAGAACAGACATAACCTCAAATTCATATTTACAGTTCATGTCACAATCATAATTAATGTTTATAGCGGAAAATAACTGCACTTGCCTTTCGTGGTTTTAAGAAAGGATAATAAACTGTTGTTGATGCAGAAACGCTGAATTATTCCTCCTTAATTATCGTAGCTCTAAACTTGGATTTGAGATTTGATTTAGCTTTTAATTCTATTCAGGTTGGAGGAAGATTCATCGGTCCAAGTCTTGATTCCAGTAGGGTAGCGACGCCATTTTATTTTTAATTAGAACAGAGGCAAAATATAGACAGAATGAAATGGTGTGGAGAGAATGAGGCTAGGGGTGAGTTTATATAGGATTAGGCGGACGAATCTAGATAGAAAAAGAGTCTAAATACATCAGAATGCATCAGGTTCAGAAAGTGGGTTCCGGGAGCAGGTCGACCCCCAGGTCGACACTATGGTCGACCTGGTCTGGGGGAGGTCGACTACCCAGTCGACCTGGTCAGGGGTAGGTCGGCTACCCAGTCGACCACCCAGTCAACCTGGGTCCTGGGCGGGAAATTTCCCGCCCAGCCCGCTTCGGGGTTTGAATTCGATTTTTCGAGCTGTTTTTGATTTTGAAATTCTCTGAAACTTCGGAGGGCCATATCTCCTTCATACGGACTCCGTTTCTCGAAAACTCGGACTCGTTTCCAAGTAGAATTTCGAGACGAACACAATGGCACAACCTGTTTTCCTTGATTCTTATTTTAAAAATTAATTATTCTCTGATTTTACTTATACGATCACAAAAAATACGGGGTGTTACATTCTCCCCTCCTTAAAGGATTTCGTCCCCGAAATCTTCAAGTTGAGAAGAATGTGTCCTACCATCCAGTCATCCATCTACTCAACCATCATCCACAAGCATCCATTGTCCTTAGAAAACTTCTAATGTTGTATGAACATATGCAAAAGTGTGTGTATATGTCCCTTATCTATTGCAAAGATCAGGCGGTCCACTGATTCAGTTGACCTCCTAAATGCGAATTATGTTAGTGCCATGAGTCCAACATGTATGCAATTTTCCTATTTGATATTATTCTTATATGAGTGACAACCATTCATTCATATGCAACATCCATGTGATGAGTCAATCATTTTGCATCCACAGAAATTGAAAATGCTCACACATCCATATGCAGTATGAGAGTGTTGTCGAGCCGATCTAGTGCCTAGTGTGTGTATATGCATCCACGAGCAACCACTAGCAACCACTTGCATCCACTTGCAACCATCAAACATAACATGTCTCAAACACATGTTTACATCCATAGGATCCCTGTCTATAGGTTGAAGACTCGATTGATAGGATACAGTCGAGTGATGGGAGCGAGTGCGGATAAACAAAAACTTGGTTTCCATTAGACCTTGGTTGAGAGAGAAATTCCCTAAGTATCGACCCCGAAGACCGAGATCAACATCAGATTGATGCCCAGAGGATTACCCTCTTTAGACAATGTCAAAACTGGAAATCTTAACCTTATCAGAAATATTCGGATATTTACAGATTACCGGTATAGAGCAAATTACTAACTGATTCTTAGGAAACTAAGCATGATAAAAACCCATAATGTATGCGTCATAGTCAATTTAATGCTCAACACAGATACCCAACTTACCACGCTTAGATGAGTCATAGCCCTTATGGGTCTGAGTCTACAGCGGAATCAGAAACAATACTAGTATTCAAGTGCAGAGTATCGATTACAGAATCGAAATGCTAGAATCATAAAAGAGTTTTTAACTCAAAAATCAGATAAAGAAATTAAACCTCCTACAGAAAGTTTTCCTATTTCTATCCTATCCACTAGCCTCGAGAGTGTTTGCCTGCCTTCCAGAAGTTGGTCCTGCCCTCTGCCCTTGCCCTCGTTTCTTCGGATAGTCCCTAGTGAAGTGTCCCATCTCACCACAGTTGAAGCAAGTGACCTTTTTTTTCTGCAATCCTTGTTCAGATGAGTCGAGCTTCCACAAGTAAAGCACTTTTTCTCCTTCTTATATTCAGAATTTTCATCCTTCTTTTGTGTTTCCTTTTTGGGCCATGCTTTCTTGTTCTGTGGTTCTTCCTTCTTTGCTTCTTCTTTCCTGCCGTTGTCTTCCTCGTGCAGTAGTGCCATATCCACCAATCTCTCGTAAGTCGCTCCCATGGGTACATGGGTCATGGCTAGGCTGTGCAGTGGATCGTTCAATCCTTTAACAAAGCGGAGAGTCTTTTTATGCTGGGTGTTGACTAAATCTAATCCGAACCTAGCCAGTTGGTTGAACTGATTGACGTATTCCCCGACCGTCATACTTCCTAGCTTAAGAGATAAGAACTTTTCTAGTTGTAGACTTCGTTCAGCTTGCGAGAGGAATTTTGTCTCAAACCTTGTTCTGAAATCCATCCATGTTTCAACCGGCCTTTCGACGTTAGTGATTTCCCACCAGTAGGAAGCTTCGTCCTTGAGCAACCATACCGCCAATTGTACCTTCTGCCTATCGTCCAACTCGAAGATAACGAACAAATCCTCAGTTTCCTTGAGCCAGTTCCTCGCTTCTACGAATGATTCAGTTCCCTTGAAATCCTTTCCACCCATGGCCCTAAAATCTTTACAGATCTTTGAAAAAGCAATTGCATGAGGAGGGGGCGGAGGAGGAGGAATCGCTGCAGCTAGAGGAGGAATATCTGTTGGGCCTGCATCGTTGGCCCTAGCCTCTAAGTACCTCCTGAACCAGCCAGGTATTGGCATGCCCTCTGGAAAGTTAACATTCCCAGACATGCTGGAATGAAAAGAAAAGATTTAAAACGGAGAACGGAAAAGATAGATATATGGCTTTTTGGGGATTATGTTTTTCAAAATAAACTTCATTTTTGAAAATACTTCCTTTTAAATCATTTTTGAAAATAGTTTTCAAAAGCTTTACCCAGTCTGGTAATCTTCAGCTCTAATACCAAGTGTAACACCCCACCTCCATTAAGGTCACTCACAAGTGAATGCCTTAACTTTGGTGGAGCATTTTAGTAGACAGAACGGAAATTTACAAGACAGATAAACAATACTTGAGAAATTATAACTTTATTACAGTGGAAAACAGAAATAAGTTTGGTTACATCTTTCCCAAAAACTCAAGTACATAAACATCAGCCTTGTTCAGAAAATCATTAGAGTACAAAATTTTAAAATCATAATCCCCACAGAAGCTGCCATAAGGAGTCAAGCCATACTTTAAGCACTCTAAGTACTTCAAGCAGAAGAAATCTGGATCAATCTAAAGTGTCCTCTCCTTGGAAAACCTGGGGAGGGGGGAACAGAAGAAAAGGGGCGAAAACAAGCAAGGTTAGACATAAAGTATGGCAAGTCCAGTGACTTTCAGCATATGAACAGGTAATAATAATCATGGCATGCAAATAAAACTGGATGAGAGATAACAGTAACAGGAGCACCAGATGTACTTAGGTTAAACAGAAGGAACAAAATAATATTACTTTTCATTTCTCTGCACTAATACTAGTATAACAGGATTAGGTGTCACCCTAATGTCTAAAGTGAAACAGAAACGGGAACGGAATAATTTCCACAGAAGAGAATGCTAGTAATGGGCCTTTACCACCCCAACAGAAACAGAATTGCTAATAATGGGCCTTTACCACCCGAACAGAAACAGACAGAAACAGAATGCTAATAATGGGTCTTTTCCACCCGAACAGAAGGTACAGAAATAGAAACAGATTAATCCCTACGGAAACAGAATGTAGAATTAGGTGTACATTAATAAATGGGGCTTTACCACCCGAACAGACGGTACCACGCAGACAGGTGTTGCCACCCAACAGAAACAGACGGTACCAACAGAAACAGACAGAACTAAGTGTACCCTAAAACCTTACCCCAAGTGATCGGCTCCCTAATACATAAATACCCTGTGTCGGCTCCACAATAGGGTGTATCACTCCCTAAAGTGACAACCAATTGGCACAGGCCTATTTACAGATGTCACGGCGTCTTACATCCTCAGAGGTAGACCGGGATCCATGCACGCACATGACCCGGTTGGAACACACCATCAACACCCCTCACCATTATCAGGGTGAAACACTTATAATTAGTTTAGTAAGCGTGCCCGGACCCTACCTACTGTTGGGTCAAAGTTTTGATACCAGAAAGGGTTACTGACTAATATGGGTCCCAAACAATAGGTGACACAAGTAATTTCCCTCCTAACCTTGTGTCCCCCAAACTAACAGATTTCAGATTAACTTGTTTACAAGTTCAGACAAACATAGTTCAGATCAACTAGTTCATAAATCAGACAAGTTTTCAGACTAACGGATCAGATATGCGGATTTAACAGATTTACAGATTTGTCTAACTTCGTAATTGGGCCTATAGATTCACGAAACGGGTTTGTTTAATTCGTTAGTCCAATTGGTTTAACCCTATCCACCCAACACATTTTAGACATCATATTTATCCCAGATTTGGATTAATTAAATATTAATGCACAGACCTCTCACATTAGGTCGGTAGCTTGTGGCCGCTGGATATGCCGGGCGGTTCCGGGCAGATTTCTGCCACAAGCCAGACCTAACATCGTGTCTAAGCATATTTTAGTTATGCCTACGACCTCTCACATTAGACTGACATTTTACGGTCACTGGTTAAGCCGGTTGGTTCCGGGCAGTCTTCTACCGCAAACATAGTCTAACCTCGTGTCATAGCCAATTCATTTCAATACAGATTTTTCAGATATCAGACTAATTCTGTTTATTTAACAGATTAAACTTCTATACAAGTTACAACAGATTATTCGAGGTTCTATTAACAAGTTTCACTCAATTTTAAGTCGAGCCTACAGATTCACATACTTCAAATTTCAGCATTTCAGTTCCAACAGATTACGTCATTCAACAGATTTAACAGATAACAAATCTTGCAGATTAGGCTATTTAGCAGATTTAGCAGATAAGGCAATTTAACATAATTAGCAGAATAGGCAATTCGATCTAATTAGCAGTTTAGGCAATATAACAGAACTAGCGGATTAGGCAATATAACAGATTTAGCAGATAACAGATTTAGCAGATTATATATATATATCATATCTTGCCTAATCATAAATTTAGCCTAAACTCACTTGCCAAATCATAGTCATAATTCATAATACCACATCTTGCTCCTAATTTTTAGTTAAACATTACACAGTACAGAATATTCTCCATAAATCACGATAAACAATATGAATTATGCCAAATTATAGCCTATGATGTCAGATATCCAAAAAACCCTTATTTAGGCGCATTCACATTAATAGTTATCATGTTTTTGTATAGGACTATACGCCTAAGTCACATATTCCTTTTTCAAGTCATGAATTTTTACATAAAAGAATATGTCCCAAAATCTAGATTCTTAAACATGTAGTATGTCCTCAACATGTATTATCGTTCATGCATAACATGTTGTAAATTATCTTTAAACTCTAACATCAGACCTTGATTTAAGAGATGCATTATGCCCCCAAGTTTCAAGTTGTCCTATAATTCCCCTTCTCCACAGATTATCATACCTAGTATGAACAGATCCCGATCTAACATATGTTTATTTCTCAAATTAACTACAGATCTAGATTACAACATGTACTATGTATCTAAATTAGTTTCATGTTTACGGTTAAATCTACGCCCCAAATCCCAAGTCATAAGTCCAATATATTTTATGCCTCAATCTCAAGTCATATGTTAAATATGCCACATGTCCAATTATATGCCTCAGATTTTATGTCATGTCCTTGAATCAATCCTGTCCAATTATGCATCATTCATTATTTGTTCCAAATATTTTAGCGTTCGTGCGTTAATCTCTTATGAGATTTGGCTCAAGCTCGTGGTAGTCTGGCTATAGAACATAAAGAAGAAAGAAATACATAATAAGATAGATCTAAACATAACAGAACAGACATAACCTCAAATTCAGATTTACAGTTCATGTCACAATCATAATTAACGTTTATAGTGGAAAATAACTGTACTTGCCTTTCGTGGTTTTAAGAAAGGATGATAAACTGCTGTTGATGCAGAAATGTTGAATTATTCCTCCTTAATTGTCGTAGCTCTAAACTTGGATTTGAGATTTGATTTAGCTTTTAATTCTATTCAGGTTGGAGGAAGATTCATCAGTCCAAGTCTTGATTCCAACAGGGTAGCGACGCCATTGTATTTTTAATTAGAACAGAGGCAAAATATAGACAGAATGAAATGATGTCGAGAGAATGAGGCTAGGGGTCAGTTTGTATAGGATTAGGCGGACGAATCTAGACAGAAAACGAGTCTAAATACATTAGAATGCATCAGGTTCATAAAGTGGGTTTCGGGAGCAGGTCGACACTATGGTCGAGCTGGTCTGGGGGAGGTCGACTACACAGTCGACCTGGTCAGGGGTAGGTCGACTACCCGTCGACCACCTAGTCGACCTGGGTCCTGGGCGGGAAATTTCCCGCCCAGCCCGCTTCTGGGTTTGAATTCGAATTTGAATTCGAATTTTCGAGCTATTTTTGATTCTGAAATTCTCTGAAACTTCGGAGGGCCATATCTCCCTCATACGGACTCAGTTTCTTGAAAACTCGGACTCGTTTCCAAGCAATATTTCGAGACGAACGCAATTGCGCAACCCGTTTCCCTTGATTCTTATTTTAAATATTTATTCGCTGATTTGTTACTTATACGATCACAAAAAATATGGGGTGTTACAGGTGTTAAACATGAGAAAAAATTCTCCGCCACCACAAATGTATATTAAATAGAAATCAATTTAATTTACATGGAATGAAATCCAATGTCAGACACACATCCATTTACAAGTCTATTCTGGGTTTGAACGAAACCGGAGTCACCTTATTCCTCATCCCATATGTCCAATACGGAAGAGAGGTGCTCGCATATCTGGACAATCAACAAGTATGTCTGGACAACTACCTTTTTAACCCTTTACTGGGAGCTAACCAATGCCGGGCATCAGTTGTCATCCATTCGATGTGAAGATCGTCGGTCTTCAATCACTGTCTTCAATGCCTTTGACTTTAATCGTCGTAGTAATTATTTAGAATGGGTTAAACCCGGTCTTTCCGAATAACTCGCGTATTTTTATAATCCAAAAACAAGTGCTATAAAGGCACATTATAGGCCTCATTCCAATTTAGAATATTCCTTTAATAAAATATTTATATTATTAGGGAAAGGTTCCCATCAATTTTATCAAAGATGAATCCTTTTAAATTAATTCTTTAATCTCCTTTTTAAAGATTTATTAAAACTCTAATTTGGTTTTAATATCAAAAATCATTATTTAATGATTATTCAAATTTAAGAAATAAATCTTATCTTTAACAGGGTTAAAGAACCAATGTCATTTAAAACACAGTTCACGATAAACCCAAAATCATCTTCCATTAAATTTGGAATTTTCACAGAAATCAAATCAATATATAATCGATATAAATTTCTGTGTCAGACCAATAATATAAATGGAATAACGGCAAAGCCTTTTAAATTCCATATGTAGTAACACTCTTCTTTTACAGAAGCCTATCTCGATTATTACCGAATCGAATTCCATTCAATTCCAATTTAATATATTAAATTGGAAAAACTTCACTTTGGAAAATTACCGTTTCATCTTAATAAAAGATTTATAAATTCCATTTAAATCTTAATAAAAGATTTGTAAATTCAGAATTATAATTTCACTGTTAATTGGGATTAAAGAACAAATGTCGTTTAAAACATAGTTCGTGAAAAACCCTCAATCAACTTTCATCTTATTGCTTAACTAAAACATTAATTAATTAGTAAACTTCTCTAAATCTAAATTAAAAGATTTATTCTTTTCACACGGGGTTTAAGAACAGTGTTTTTTTAAAACACCATTCATGACAAACCCAAAATCCAATTTATTTATTTAATTCCAATTAAATACTAATACATTGGAAAACTTCATTAAATCTTGATTAAAGATTTATTCTATTTCTTTATTAAAATAATGTTTTCAAAATATTAGATTTTGGAAATTACTACTTTTTATTCTATTCATTAAAACGATCGATAACCCCGTTCGGGTTAAAATGGAGTTTCAACTTATAATGGGCTAAATAGTCCAATACATTACCATGTCCATTTATGGTTTATAATGGGCTAGACCTCCCACATTATGCCTACAACTTGCAGATGCTGGACATGTCGGTCGGGTCCCTGTAGACTTATACCACAAGTTGGGCTTAACCTCGTGTCATAGCCCGCTTCGTATTTGCACACTTAGACCTCTCACATTTGCTTCAACATTAGTGGCTGTTGGATATGCCGTCGGGTCCGGGCAGACTTCCACCACAAACACAGCCTAACCTTGTGTCAAAAGTGCAATTATAATTTATAATTATTTCACTGAAAAATATTCCTTATTTTAAACTATTCTTTATTTAAAATATCTTTATTCTAAAATATTCTTAATTTAAAATATCTTTCATTCTAAAATGTCCTTTATACAAAATTGTTATTTATTTTATAATATTCTTATTACCAAATATTCTTTATTTCTGAATCGGAATGCGACTCAACCAATTACCATATAAGTTCATTTATATGGTTTTCATACATTGCATATGAATGATAAATAATCATTAAACATCCAAATAACAACCAGAGTGCATTCTACAACTAATCATAAGGGAGATGTGTGATTAGAATATCATCCCAAGAGTAGGGTTTCGTCCAACAAATAAATAATAAATTATTTGTGCACTTGGGCGATGTGTAAATAAAATATCGTCCCAATCACATGAACAAGTCGCATAACTTGTAAATGAAGTGTAATTATAATAACATTATTTTGACATGTTTAATTTTCCAAATCTCAATCATGTCACAATATAACATACATAACAACACAACAATTCACCCATGAAATAGATATAATGTATATTTCAATCATTTTAATGCAATAAAAATGATATTTTTATTTCAATCTTTTTAATGGAACAACGTGACAATAAAAATGTAATCTTTTTATTGAAAACAAAATAAAAATGTCTTCTTTTTATTCTTTTTAATGGAAACAAAAGATGTTTGAGCGGTGACATTGAATTTTACGATATAGAGAAGGTTGGAACGTATTCTGAACCCATTAAAAATTTAGATCTGATTCAAACCAAGGTAAGATATCTATTTTAATAATTAATTAAACTTTAATTATTTTATCGCTATTTAAATCGATGTATGTATGTATTGAAACCACACCTGTGATGTTGAGATTGAAATTGGTTGTTTGTTGTCTGTGTTGATTGTGATGTTCATATTGTTAGGTCCAGATCTAAAATTAAAAGTTCTTTCTCTTATCTGAATCTCTAGTTTATGTTTAGATATAGATCTAAAATAAAAACCATATTTTTATTTTTATATTGAAAATAAAGATCTTCTTCTAGTTTGGTCCATGAACATAGATTTGTTCTTCCTCTATTCAGATCTATGTTCTTATAATGAGATTCATGTTCTTTAATTTAGATCTAGATACAAAGTTTGTTTTTAGAATAAAAATTTCATCTTTATTTAGATCCATGAATTTTGATTTGTTTTTATTATAAAAAAATCATCTTTATTGAATACATGAATTTTGAAGATAGATTAACAATAAAAAATATCATTATTATTATTTACATGAACATGAATTTTTATCGAATTAAGATTTGTAACAAAATTCTCGTTGTCATGATTTACATAAAACATGTATTTTAATCAAATTTAAATTTGGAATGAAAACTCCATTTTCATTGTTTACAAAAAAATATTATTTTTATTGATTCCATAAAATATGGTTTTTGCTTAAAATTGTGTTTCAACAAAAAGGACACGTATTTGGTGCCATTTTGTTGTAACTAAAAATAACATATTTTTAGTGACAATTTGTTTAAAATAAAGAGAACACGTTTTTATTGTCATTTAGTATAAATGAAATGTTTATGATAAAAAGATTTTATTCTCATTGTAATATATTTTTCATTGAAATGGTTGAAATAAAGAGGCTACATTTCTATTATAATATTGTTTTCATTGAAAGGTTGAAAAAGGAAAAAATTACATTTTATGAAAAGTTGAAATAGAAAAATTACATTTTTAATGTAACATTGTTTTCATTGAAAATGTTAGATTAGAAAGATCACCCCTTTAATGTTGTATCCATTAATGAAATTTGTCAACATTTATTTTTAATTAAAACGTTCTTTTTATTAGAAACATAGGAAATGTTACAAATTAGTTTATAAGAAAATTTACCTGTTATTGTGAGTATAATGTGTGAATCACAAGTTCATCATGTCGTAGGAAAATTGGATAAAGTTGAAAAGAACATTTTTACACTTAAGAATAAGTTAAAAAAATGTTTCATTTTAGATATTTATACATGTTAGAATGGAAGTTGTTAGTTGAAAATCTTTCACTTATAGTGTTATGTAGATTAGAAAGAATGACTCCTATAAAAAATACCTATTTTGCAGATATATTGAGTAGGATTCTAGATCGAAGCTTAAAGCTGTGTCCAGAGCATTGACAGTCTTCTGCTGTATCAGTTTATTGTTTCCGCTGCACTGTTTTAAAATTATTGTAAATTATCTTCCGCTGTAATTATATTTCGATATACTCTGATATTCTGTACTCTGATGTGACATTATTATGATGTTTATAAAAGTCTTCTGTTATTTGTTCTGATGTGTTGTACTCCCAGAGTTAGCGTATTCAGGTTTTTAAATGGTCTTTGTTGATTTTGCGGTCGATTAGGTTCGGGCAAAATCTGAATCGTTACAATTGGTATCAGAGCTCTATTTAGCTCAAATATTTAGGGTACAAATCGTTAGAACTAAGAAAAAGAGTCATCAGAGGTAGGATTAGTAATATCTCATATAAGAATACTCATTAGAGATAGGATTAGTAGCATCCTAGAATGAGAAAACTCGTTTTAGATGGGGTTAGAAATGCCCTTGAACGAGTTAAAAGTGACATGTCTATAATTAACGTATTTGTGATGACATATATAATCCGATCTGAGAAAATATGATTTTTGAATATATAAAAGTTATATATATTTGAAAAGTTAATCAACTAATAAAATTATTGAAACTAATAAAAGAATGAAAATTTAGTTGGTTAGTTAAACAAATTTCAGTTCCGTTCCTTTTCGAGGATGAAAAGATTTTAAGTAGGGGAGATTGTAACAACCTGGATTTTCAGAACCAATTTAAAAATTTTATTTCAGGAAATTTTGTTAGAAAATGCATCAGAATTTAAAAATTCCATTATTAAAATACATTATTGAAAAAAAAAGTAAACAAAAATATAATACCGTAAAATGTTTAATGTATCTATGTAATAACACATGATATTTACTACTATATGTTTTGAAATTTGAAAAGTTTCAAACCTTCTAATAATTAGCATTAAATAATTAATCTAGCATTCATCTCTTTCCGTTTATTCTCTCTCTCATTGTTATTTACTTTTGAAATTTGAATTAAAAAGTTAAACAATAAAAAGTTTACATTTTTATTGTAAATGAGGAATACGTAAAGTGATTCATTTGTTGAATCGAAAAGGTTAAACAAAAAAGTTTACATTTTTAATTATTGTATATGAAAATGAATCGAAAAGGCTAAACAAAAAAAAGTTTACATTTTTAATTATTGTATATGAAAAATGAACATTGGTTTGGATAGAAAAGTTAATAAAATGGTATTTACATTAAAATTTACATTTTAATGTATATAAGAATCATATTAAAAGATTCAATATTATAAAGTTGTGTTTACATAAATGATTACATTTTTATGTAATAAAGATTTATTAAAAAATGTTCATAGTTTGTTAATACGATGTAACATAAAAGATTTCCTTTTTATATAATAATGATTCATTAAAATATTCGTTAGCTAGTTAAAAATAATAATAGAAATAAGTGTAATAAAAGGGTTTTAAAAAAAGAAACGTATGTTTATATGAGAAGAAATATAAAACAGAAACGAGTGATTATGAAATTAACGTAATATTACTAATGTTTGAGTCAACTTTGATATTAATGTTCTTTGCTTTGATAATATTTGTTAACTATGTAACAATTGATTATTTAAATAAATTCCTAATATTTTGGTTGATGATATTGATTTGAATTATATGGTGTTATTAAATGGTTTGCTGACTAAGTTATGGTAAGAATATTCTAATCAAATAAATGGTTAGAGTAGTGTTTAGGGAAATTTGAAAATTTGATAAGTTGATTTTGAAAAGAAGAAAGAGAAAAAAGTAAATAATTTAATAGAATAAAACGTAAGGGGTTAAAATGAGATTTTCTCCTCTATACAATATCCTGAACTCTCTCATACCACTCAACATAACCCTAATCCATCTTCTCATTCTTTAGCCGCAGCCTCATTCTTCCTTTTTCTTCTTCAATGGCCTAAACCCCTCAAAACTTCCTCCTCCAATTTCTCTTCATCCATAAGGAATAAGACCTCCATCCTTTAGAATATTTTGATGATCTTTCTTCCTCTTATGCATCCAATCTCGCACAATCTGGATCAGAAGTTTTTAACAATTTGCTGAAACATAAGGTATATATAAAATAAAAGAATTGCAAAACTTTCAATCTGTTGTTAATCTATTTTAAATTGTAAAATTTTTATCTTTTTCATATGTTGCATAAATCCAGTGGAAACAAAGGCATTGAAGACAGTGATTAAAGACCGACGATCTTCACATCGAATGGATGACTACTGATGCCCGACATTGGTTGGCACCCAGTAAAGGGTTAAAGTGGTGGCTGTGCAGACGTACTTGTTGGTTGTCTGGATATGCGAGCACCTCTCTTCCGTATTGGACCTAGGGGACGAGGAATAAGGTGACTCCAGTTTCGTTCAGACCTAGAATGGACTTGTAAGTGGATGTGTGTTTGGCATTGGATTTCATTCCATGTAAATTAAATTTATTTCTATTTAATATATATCTGTGGTGGCGAAGAATTTGTTCTCTTGCTTAACACCGTTCTTTGAGACGCATGAGCTCAGAGGTTATATATTGGTAGTTATCAATCGCATGGCGTGAATTGTCAATATGGCATGCCAAGATGCAAATGATCAAGGCTTTTGTTGAAAAGAGAGCCTTGTGGTTGATGATCAAAGCATAGCCTATTTCGGCATAGCTTTTTATATGGCGTTACCTCGCGAGCCTCACACCCCGGTAAGAGTCAGAAACAGAACAAGGGAATGCAGGGAGTGCACACGTTTCTTTCTAGCTAGAAGTGGTATTTGGGTTTTGTAAGCCCTGACATTTACATATGTGGATGATGGATTTCGAGGCCTCGGTTATATTGGTCGATAGTGACCATATTATAGGTTCAATAGGGCCGGGAAGCGTGTGTTCAGGCATAACTAATCCACTAAAGTATTTGTGGACCGGCCCTGCAGGATCCAAGGGTTCGCCAGCGTCCGAATCCTGAGACATTGCTAGAGTTTCTCGAATCAGTAAGGAGATCGTTCCTAGCCTTGACTCATGGTGGAAACCCAACTTCCAATACGACACCACACGGTTTTGATTGTATAACTAGTATGGCGACATAGTATATGGTAGCTATGCCATCTATGGTTGATACATTAAATTGTTTTTGAAACATATATACACTAGTAATAATATCAAATATGTTTTATCGTATCAAGCATTTTTGACCATTATAAGGTAAAACTCTATCCTCTGGTTTGCGTTGCATTGTGTGATGAGACTTGAGTCTTATACTGGTTTCATTTTTTAAAAAGAATTGCATTGTTTAATGATTTACTTTATTTCAAGCATTGGCAATCCAATGGAGTAAACCCGTTCCGTGTTAGCGGCGTGGTCCTATGATTAGCCTTATTACTAGATAAGATAAGAAAGATTTCTCATACTGGTCCCATGACTGACCCATAGTTTGTTTCACTTTGCAAACTCGGGTGCCCTATTTTCCACACGTGCAGTCGAGTATCCTATTTTGCAGATATATTGAGCAGGATTCTAGATCGAAACTTAAAGCTGTGTCCAGAGCATTGATAGTCTTTCGCTGTATCAGTTTATTGTTTCCGTTGCACTGTATTAAAACTATCTTCCGCTGTAATTATATTTCGATGTACTCTGATATTCTGTACTCTGATGTAACATTATTATGATGTTTATAAAAGTCTTCTGTTATTTGTTCTGATGTGTTGTATTCCCAGAGTTAGCGTATTCGGGGTTTTGAACGGTCTTAGTCGATTTTGCGGTCGATTAGATCCAGGAAAAATCCAAATCATTACACTAAATCACTTTAACTTATCTTTAAGACTCAAATCTTTTATGGTAAATGGTTTAAATTCCGATATTAACTCTTAATCAAACTAATATTATTCCTCAGATAAGAATGAAGTCATTAAAGTTTGGTTATTTATTTACCTCTTAGACCTTGACTTAACAACACTCCTATCTTTGAAATGATAGAAGTTTAATAACTCACGTTTCAAAATAAAGTAGAACTTAAATTAGAACCATTCCATATGCACTTCGTTTAATTGAATTATACAGACTCGTCGCTCTTTTTTAAAACCACTTTCCTATTTATTACACAATGTAATTAATTAATTTAAGTGTATCCTTTATCACACTTAACTCATTAGATTTAAATCCGCTTTCCAATCCCATATTAATTTAAAGCTTATGCTTAAGTTAATTGAATTAACTTGAAACTTAATAGTTAATAATTTAATTAACTATACAAACTATTTACCATGAATACATTTTAAAAAATGATTCGCTTAAACCCACTTCAGTGTCAAATAAATCATTTCACCTTTAAGTCACACCTAAAAGGTAATTAAACAAGTCTTAATCCTTGTATTTAAACTAATTAATTAATTTAAGTCCATTATTTCAAATTATTAATTAACTTTAAAACATCATGAATTAATCTTAAAATTGTCTTTTGTAAAAATGAAATAACTTAATCGCTTTTAAATTAAGATAAAAATCTTAAACAATTATTAATTAAATAAAAATTAATAAACACGACTTTATTTCCTCTAGAAAAACGTATGCTCTTCTTCTCTTTTAAGCGCTCTTTCTGACTCCCTTCTTCGTCTCTCTTGGCTCGCTATTTCTGCACTCCTGTTCTTTTATTCAGCTTTTCGACTGAGCACTTTGTCTCTTAAACGATGTAGCGGCTCTTTTTGAGCTTAATTCGATCATCATAGCTTCGATAGGGTTTGGCTTGTTGTGGTCTCCTTTACCGGTGCTTACCTGACTTTTGAAAGTATTTCGGAAGCAATTTCCTCCTTCGCTGATCCTTTGATGGCGGTTGCAGCACTTTGCCCTTCCTCTGTCCTTGTCCAAGTGGTTGATATTCCTTGTTTTAGGCCCTTTTCTCGGCACCGATATGTTTCAATTGTGGATGTTTTCATGGAGCTTGTTCCTTGCTTTTTTCTTTGGGGCTTTCCTATTTGGTGGATCCTTCTCCTATCGCTACTTCTGTTGGTCGTTGTGGATCTGTAGAGGCTTCAATTTGTGTAATAAATGGTGTGATGACTGCCCACAACTCCTGCACTTAATAAGGGAAATAATGCGCTGAAAGACATGCTAGGCAGTTATGGACGATCATTAGGGTAGGATAATACAAGCGGAACCTGTCGTATAACTCACAGCGCAAGGATAAAATATAATAGAACAAATACAACAGGCAATAATAGCGAAGCAGAATTGAGAATTTTTTTAACTTTCATAGCGTCATGAATCATCCAAATAGCGAACTGGATACGACATCATATTCTGTACAATGTGCCTCACTACAAGTCACTTAGAGAATACATCAAACAGTAGAAAACCAGAAATAGTAGATAGTAAAAAATAATACACCAACCTCCTGCTTGTCATCGCACAACAGCATCGTCCTCATCAAGACCTACTACCTGTCACCCACTACTCGGTCTGCCCATCCACAACCGGATGAACATCCCAAGGTATAAGAGGAAACATAAAACCTTGAGTCAGACAACTATCTTAATGAGCGATAAAACAACTATCTAACATAATCAATAAAGTATATGAGAATAGATAGATTAAACACCCACTCTACTAACACATCATCAGTGAAGAACCCCAAACTTGTCTCCTCCACATCCAACAGTGATAGCCTTTACACAATAACCTAGAAGAAACAAACAGACATAACAACTAGTTATCCTACGTATACCATTCTAATCAAAATCAATAACCCTCAAGCACAAGCCCCGAAGGCCTAAACCAACATCAGACAAGCACCCGAGAGATATCTCCTTCAACGTCGAATAATCTACACAAGGTGATACAAGCAAAACAATCAGTATTCATGACTTTGGATATCACCGCCAATCCTTCCTTGAAACCATCGTTAACTGTATGACGACTACAACATGCCATTTGTCAGTGATAACCTCGGTTCTAGCAAAACTCCATACACTACACATGATCGTATGTTTGTCTTCCCAGAAGACAACTAGGCTATTCACGTACCCAGGGTACTCGACTAGCCCTACTAGTCTTTAGGTGTCCCTATTATACCCCAGTTTTGAGTCCACTCGAACCTCCAGTAAACGATAATCCCTCGACATTTAATATCTATAGTCATCATCACTGGCGACTATCTACAAGCTCAGAAACCGTTTTGAGCAACCATTATCCACAAGCACAAATCACACTTCAGTCGTCTTCACATTCATTGTATTTCATCGATCAACGAATGTCTTACAACACTTCAAACGTTCCTTCTTGAATCCACATCGAAGCTATAACCATCATCGATCCAAAAATATGCTTCATTTGGTCGATTTTGTATTTCATAGCATTTCCAGCATTCTCGCTATGAAAAACTGAGCATAACATCAAAACTACCTTTTACAGCGTTATATCCCTGCGTTCCATTCGGGATTGGTCCGATGCTCAACCTCTCGAAATAGCCCAAAAACGTGTGTGCATCACAGGTTATTATCTGTGCAATCCATGCTCCAGAAGTGGCCAATCCATCGACTTTTCATAGCATTTCTGAAGCATCACCAATTCCGCCAGATCCGTGAAAACTGCTCGATCCATGATTTCCCCAGTGCACGCCTTGGCAAATCCAAGTTTTTACCATGTGCAGGCAAATGTGGTACTCTGGCATTTACCCTGATCCATACCATAGCGTTTATAAACTCTATAGTAAACCAAATTTTGCCTGATCCATCCAGATGCTTGCCAAATCCTCTTTTTTTCTATGCACAACACGCGTTTGGCACTTTGCCAGTTTTGCCCGACTGATGGCCCCCTACCACAGTGTTTTCCAAACGCTGTAAAAAAAAAAATCTGAATCATTGCCTAATTTTTCCTCCTGATCCATGCATTGATTTCCGCCTGATCCATGCATGTTTTCGCGCCAAAACTCCAACATTTCCACTCTTGAATTCAACATGATTTCATATTCGAAAACAAATCAATTTTCAATTTTTTCAACAACGATCCAATCAACGAAATAACAACGAATCACCCAATTATCAATAAACATTAAAACAATGATTTAATAATCAATCAAATGAATAAATGGATCTAACCACAGAATTAGCATATAAAATACCATTTATAAGTTTCTAGAATTAGATCCTATGGTGTTGAAATTGAAATCACACTTACATCAGTTAGATTTTTATGAAAATAATTTGAAATGATGAACATAAGATCATACAACCCATATACTCGATTGAATCCGTGCGAGAGATACTTATCACTAACCAATTCTTCAGAATAACTTGAAATCACTAAATTCCCAATCCAGACTGGGAAGAATGATCTCCAAACCTCTCGATTTGATGCAATCTCCCTTCACTTGATGTAAATCTAGCTTTGCTTGATGTAGATCTTCAATCTTCCTACGTAGATCTAGAATCTAATGGAGGAAAGATGTATTTGATTGAGCAAGGAGGATCATAAGCTCAACCAAATGAGAGAATGAAGAAAAGAAATCCTCTCTTTATGGCTCTAACCCCCTATTTATAACCTCTTACTAGCCCACTAATGGGCCACACCAAATCAACCCATTAATGACTAGCCAAACCTGTATAGAAGTTGTAAAACACTAAAACAACGATTCCTCACAAACCACTGAGTCTAATCTTCAAGGTGATCAATCCATGGAATTGGAAACATCATTTCCTTTCCAATGAAATTGATCCCAACACCTGATTCGATCCCAGTCAAAAGTTATGCCCTATACAAAACTTACAGAGGCAAAATGGTCCTAAATAAAATTAGTCAAAATTATGGACATGTCTCACATCCCCATAAATAACATATTAAAATATGAGAATGATCAAACCCTCAGGGAATTAAATAAAAATATTTTACGATTCTCTGATACATAAAATGTGGGTCGTTACAAATGGTGTTGGGGATTTGAACTCCCCAATCTAGTTCTTACCTAAGTCCATTGCGAGTTGTGAGGTGTCTATTTTATGGGACCAGTAGAGGGATCCGCCTTTGTACTGGGGGTGGCTGAGAGTGTTGCTTTTCTTGTGTTCCCTATTGTAGTGTTGCTACATCTGTTGCTGTAGGAGGTAAGGGACCAGGGGAAATCATCCCCCTTATTTGCTACCTTCCTAAAAGTTTGTCATGCTTATAATGCTCGGTGACGGAGTGTCCTATGTTAGGAAATAAAGGTGGTTCTTCTAAGAATCCCCATCACCATCGCCATCCGCATCATAAGGCTTATGCTACATGGGCTGCTACCCTTTCTACCTCTCGTGGTTCTATCGTTCAGTTTCAGTTTATGTTTCGGGCGTAGGGGGTGGTGCACAAGCTCATTCATCCTCTCTTATCGCTACTAGCAACTGTTTTGGTTATTTTGAGGTGGACTTGGTTGATTGTGATTTGACTATGCCAAGCAGAATAGTGGTTGTACCTCTAGTACTCGTCAACACGAGCTTCGAGGAGCCAGTTCTGAAGGTGGTGTGACTCTTGTTAGTCGAGTTTAGGTTTTGAAATGGGATACTTCATGTCATCCGTTTGTACCCAATATGTTATTCATTTGGCGTGGTAGTGGAGATCGATTCTAAGGTCTTGCAGGTTTGTTTGTTCTTGGTTTCTATCATTTTGAGATTGCACATCTTCTCCCTCAACAGGTATGGCCTCCTTTTATTTTTTCGAATTCTGCTGATTTTATTCATTTAGTTTTATTATCCTATGCTTGTCTTGTTTCTCATGTTTTTGTGGTTGTTGAGGTCCTCCCCTTCCCCCGGTTGTATGTTTTTCCTGGTTGGTGTCCTTTGTTCCCTGTAGTTTTGTGTGTGCTTATCTTGCATGTGAGGCTTTATGCCTTTTCAGTGTTGATTTTCCTTGGTCAGGGTCATACTGCTACTATGTCGTTATAGATTTTGATCTGCTTCTACGCCCTTAGTGGTTTTTTCTTATCGTCTATCTTTCAGTTACTTATGGTGTTTGCTACTGGATTTTTTTATAAGTGCTGTGCTTTTGTGTATGATATGGGTTCGAACTATCACTTCTCAACCTCATTTTCATCTCGTGGACTTTTAATCTGTTCCTTTCAACTGGTGTTGTTTAGTTACAACATGATTGTTTATGTGTTGTCTATGCCCGGGGGTTATTCATCGTCTATTGTGGAGTTTCGGCTGGTTTGTCTGGTTGGCCTCTCAATTTGTCTCATCTTTAGCGGGGTGGTTTCCCAAGCATGGTGTATAGTATTCACATTTGTTGATATCTAGTCGATCTACATCTATGTATCCCATCCTTTTTTGTGTCGTCTATTTGTTGATTTAGAGGGGTTGTCAGAATTTATTCTATCCTTTAGGTTTACCAGATTCTCGATCCCGGCTGTTAGTAGGATGCCCCCATACGCACGGGGTTATCAATGTGATGATAGCTCAGCTTCGGTAGTCCTCACAGCATCATCAAATATGCATTATGTGCGTTTCTATGTGTATTCCTCCTTCCCTTTCTTGTCTTAAGTCGGTTTCCGTCGCTCCCCCCTCGTTGCTCACCTCTTCTCCTTCGTTCTCTATCCCTCTCCTTAGCAAGGCCGAGATTTCAGTCATTAGTGATCGACTATCTCACATTGCTAAGAACTCCCACACTGCTATACTCGTTACTTTGTCTTCGTCTTCCCATTCTACCGGGGACGATTCAACTCCTTTGGTTTTTACACAAGGGCGATCTCCTTATCGGTCGTAGTTTTCCTTCTTCCGTCCTTCGCATGGGAAATCGAGGGTAGTTCCTCGAACTCCCTACACCATTCACACTCGCTCTATAGTGGTGGAAAAGTAGATCGTTAGGCCTACTTTACACACCCTCTATCTTGTTTTGGTTTTGGTATCTGATTCTCTTGTCTTTATTTCACATCTTTGACTTTTTCTACCTCTATTCTTTTTTTCCTCTCTTTAGTCCTTTTTTCCCTTACTGGATGTAACACCCCGCATTTTTAATGAAATTAAAAATGTGGAAATATGCATATATATTATATTCATAGATATATTTAAGAGAAAAATTAAATAATGACAATAAAATTGCATATAATAAGTTCATGCAGTGAAATGAAGGAAAAAGACTAATAAAAGAAATTAAATGCAATACATGAAATGCGAAGAAATACATACGAATAATTAAATAGAAATAAAAACGAAAATTTTAAGTGCTTTAGGAAATTGGTCATGAAATTAGCGTCATTGCGTTCGTGGTGATTTTTTAGTCAATTTAGACCTATGGTTTGCAGAAAACCGATTTGCGATAAAAAGGATATCTTTAAATTAAATATTGCAACAAAACATGATAAAAAGGAATGAGAAAAGAATAATGTTTAGCATTGTTCTAAGATTTGTAAGAAAATGACTTAGTAGCTCATTTGGTTAGAACATGTGACTTTCATACAAGAGGTATAGAGTTCGATCCTTGCCAGCGCCATATTTTTGTTTTAGGGAATGGCCAAAAAAGTGGTTTAGTGTGAACGCAGTTCAATTAAAAAGCGGCTTAGTGTGGAAAGGATTAATTGGAGGATTAATTGTAAAAATGTTAAAAATAAATAAATAAATATATATATATATATATATATATATATATGACCTGTAGGTGTCAACACCCCTGCTGCTGCACATCATGTTGCACACATGGCGCGTTTTTATTTGTTAATGATTTTTTTTTTTGCAACATGGCTATTTTCTATTGTTCGGATGACATGGACAATTCCTATGGCTCCTGACCTAATCTAAAGGTCCTAATACACCTATAAATAAACACCTAACCTAACCCTAATCTCATTGTTTTCATCCATGGCACCTCCATGTTGCTCTACTCTAAATTAAAACAAGCCTTTCTTCTCCATCAAGTCAAATTAGAAGATCAAAATTTCTACAACAACTTCTTAGCAATTCAAATTCAGAAATCTAGATCCATTCTTTCTCAAATCTCTAAACCTAACGCTATAAGTTTCTAGATTACTTTTAGGTTTAGATAAATAGAAGTATGCTTTGATAGACAATGAATTGGATTTGTTGTAAAGTATGACTTTGTGTTAATATGAAATTCTATCTTATATCATGACAGATCTAATTTCTTAGATCAAATATAATTATGGTGATTCGATTATGATGTTTATATGGATCTTGACTTGTAACCATGTTATGATGGAAGTACGTCTATTAATTTGGATAATTGTGGCATTATTTGGATCTAGACCTTTATGTTAATCTACCTTTTGATCTAAACATGTTGCTATGTCACCCCTACTATGCTAGATCTAGGTAGTTGGACATCTAATGTTAAATCTAGATCTTTTAATGATGAACAAAGTTTATGTATTTTCAGACATACGGTGTAACCATGCTTTATGATTAATAAAAGTTGTTTTTATTCCGCCGCAAAAAATTTATATCTATCTTGTAAAGTTTCTGTTCTATTTATTAAAACGCTTCATGAAACTTAATGCATTCCCTTTGTGAGTAACATTAACGGACGTGGGGTGTCACATTGGGTCTTATTTGATATGGCGCATTTTCTATTTTTAAATATCATAGGGATCGGAAATGATGCCTCACTTGTGCGTCTTAAACGTATCATCAAGAAACATTGTAACAACCCGAAAATTCAGAACCAAATTAAAATTTATAATTTGGCTATTTTAGTGGATTTTAAATATTTAAAATAAATTATTTTAAATAATAACGATTAAAAGTCTATTTGAATTATGTTGGAGAATAAATATATTTATTTTAATTATAAACAAGCCTGAAATGGCGCGACAGTTTCTAAATTTGAATTCAAACTTTGACTGACTGTACCGGGTGCAAAATAAAATGAATTTTAGTGAAAGCAAAAATATTTAAATCTTTTAATGAATATCTTTCTAAAGAATTTGAAAAATCGAAGTTTCATAGTGGGAATCAAAAGTTATGGCCAAATGAATTTTCAGAAAGGTCGCTATAGAATATATGCAGCCCTTGAAAATAGCCATTTTGCAAAGGGACCTCCGTTTTCGATGAAACCAGTTTTTCTGGATCCGGGATGTCAAATTATTGATGGGTTTCAAATTCCATAATTTTTGAAGTTAATATGTGAGTGTGGCAAAGGAAAATGTGTTTGGTTGATTTCAGTCAAGTTGGATCGACCAAAAAATGACAATTTTTCAAACGATCTCAGAATTCGATGAAACTAGTTTTGTTGGGACCGTATCATCAAAACATAGCTAGATTTATTTTTCTGGAATTTTTGGGATCAGTTTGTGGCCTCGGCAAATTGAAATGTACGTTCAAATTAAATATTGAATGTTTTATATTTTTAATTTGAAGAAAAACTAACTATAACAGTCAAATGGGCCTATTAAACATATCCCATTGTGTTAGGAATGTGGGTATTTAGCTGGGGACGATAGTCGTTGGGTTTGGATTGGAGTTAGTATGTGGTAAGGGGTATTTTCGGATTTTATAAAATATATAAATAAAAAAATATGGGCCAATGGAATTCATTTCTCTCTCCCCGACTCCTCTTCATCACGATGGCGTTAAAGCTACCTCCCTTCTCTCATCTTTATCCTCCAATCCACGCACCAATATCAATCACCCCTGTTGGGGTTTTTGTAGAGGGTCCTCCAGGCTTTAAATCCGTCCTGACCTCGCCCCCTATCGCCTCGTCTTCATCGAGATCGGAGCCTCCAAAGTTGCGGGTTTCAAACCGCCGCCGCCATCGCCTGAGGCGATCGAACCCGACCCCACCACCGGCGCTGTGAAGCCCCTTCCAAGCTCTATGACGCTGTATAACCCGATCGGCCCGTAGCTACACGGATTCGACGAAAATCGATGACCTAGTTTTGAACAAATTTTGAAAGGTAACGGCTGAACTATTTTAAACTGATTATAGCACTTTAAAGCGCTATGGTTTATGATTTACAATAAAAATCATATCCTTTTGCTATGTTGATGAAATCTAGTGAAACAAGAGACATTGGAATCATGTGGACATCTTCTACATTCTAGAAGAGACCAGATATTTTTCTGAGCCTTCTACAATTTTTGGAGGAGTGGAACTCAATGTGAGATTTCTGAATTATAAATGATATGGAATAACGATATATAAATTATACAGTCGATGTATGAGTTATAAGCATTGTACACCTCATGTATAAGCGTTGTATAAGTTGTATGTGCGATGTATAAGTTATATATGCGTTGTAAAAATAACATATGCGTTGAAATGATATTGAAATATATTTATATACGTATATCTATATATATACACTCTCCTCGTCCACATACCATGGACGATATGTATTGGTTGTGATATTGTTTGGATTTGCTTGATGTGAAATTTGGTGAATATCATGAATGGTTGATTGGAAATGATTGATTGTGGTTGAAATCCCAATAGGATTAGTATATGGGAAAATTCGTCTGTGTATGAACTAGATATTGAAATCCTCAATGTCAAAAGCTGCGAGGCTTTAAGGTAGAGCGAAGAGCCGTACTCGGGACGGTGCCGGTTTTAACTACCCTACCGTTATGCTGTCGAAATTTTCTGAAAGATTTCTGTGTTTGATTTATATTCATGTATTGAAATATATTCATGTGATGAATGAAATAAAATGGTTTGAACGATAAAAATAACATTTTTATTGCATGAATGAAATAAAATGGTTTGAACGATAAAAATAACATTTTTATCGAATGAATGAAATAAAATGGTTTGAACATTAAAAATAACACTTTTATCGTATGTACGAAGTATAGAAAATATTCATTTTTGAAATAAATTGTTTTACAAATGAAAATCACATTTTTATAATATATATGAATTGCTAAAAATCTTCATTTTTGAAATAAATTGTTTTACAAATAAAAATAACATTTTTATGATATATATGAATTGCTAAGAATCTTCATTTTTGAAATAAATTGTTTTAACAATAAAAATCACATTTTTATCATCTATATGAAGTATATAAAATAATCATGTTTGAAATAAATTGTTTTTACAATAAAAACCACATTTTTATGATATATTTGAGGTGTTAAAAATAGTCATATGTTGAAATAAATATCTATTGGATAAAAATATCATTGTTATCACATATATGAAATGAAATGTTTTGAAATCGAAGAACGGATTATATTTATATATATATAAATATAATTAAAATAAATCAAATAACGAAGCTGCAGTTCGTATTTTGAAACCGTGATTTCAAACGACTATTGCGGGAGATCCGACCATCGGATTTTCCCGAAACCGAAACAAGTGGGTTCGCTTTGGAAATATCTTTCCAACGACACCAACTTTGCAAAGATCCAACGGCTGGATTGTTTGGAATGTTTAATTCAAATTTGAGTGAAAACAGCTCCAGAATGGATTATATATATATACGTATATAATTAAAATAAATCGAATAACGACGCTGCAGTTCGTATTTTGAAATCGTAACTTCAAACGTTTGTATCGGGAAATCCGACCGTCGGATTTTCCCGAAACCGAAACCGTTGGATTTGTTTTGAACAGATATTTCCAATGATATAAAATTTGTAAAGATCCAACAGTTAGATTTTCAGATATGTATAAATCAAATCTGAAGAAAAACAGCGCCACAGCTGCGTTATGGCCTGAAACGTCGTTTATATAAATTGGTTATTTTTAAATGAATAAAAATAGCGATAAATCATTATAAAATATTATAAACGATATGAAATGGAAATAAACTGAATTTACTTGGTTTATTGGATATTCGATGGTTGAATGTGTTTGACGCGAAAATTACATTAATGAACTGAATTATTGATGTCGAATAATTTAACCATTGAAATGAATTGATTTGAATTCTAAATATACGTGGATTATTTGAAAAGGCCGAGTTAATTCTTATTTCAAATAATTGATCGACAGTTAGAAGTTGAAGATATGAAGACGGTGCAAGACCGATGATCTTCAGATCGGATGGATGGCTACGGATGCCATGGATGGGAGTTGCTGCCCTGAAGGGGTTACAGTGGTGGTTGCCCAGACGTACTTGTTGATCGTTCGGATGTGCGAGGAATAAAGATCCTTCGGTTTCATTCAGACCCAGTATGGACTTGTAAATGGATGTGTGTCTGACGTTGTATATTGACAGCGTGTCATACAGAGATGTTGTGATCAAAGCTTTTGTTGAAAAACAGAGATTTGTGGTTGATGATCAAAGCATGGCTTTAAATAGTTAGCTTTGTGTTTAGCATTGTTTTGCGAGCCTCACACCCCGGTATGGACCAGAAACTGGAGAGGACATCAGGAAGGACCTGCGTTTCTTTCTAGTTAGGAGTGGTGTTTTGGGTTTTACACGCCCGAGCATTTTAGTTATGTGGATGATGGATAGGAGGCGCCTCAGTTATATCGGTCGCTCCTGGGCCGATGGTTTGTTCGGTATACGAACAGTTTACGCACTATATGGTGGGGAAACGCGGTGTTCATGCATTTTAGTCCACTCCGTGTGGACCGGCCCTAATGATCCAAGGATCAATGCGCTCTGACCCTGGGACTCGGGCTAGACAGTCTAGAAGCGGTAAGGACGATCCTTGCCTTGGTTCATGACGGAAATCCAATTTCCAAATACGACATCGTGCAGTTTTGATTGTTACATATATATGGCGACATACTGGTATGGGGCATTAATGCCGTCTATGATTGATACTTATGATTGAAATTGTTTTTGAAATATATAAACACTAGTAATAATATCAAATGCTTTCGTTTTATTCATATTAAGCATATTTTGGCCATTATAAGGTAAAACTCTATCCTTCGGTTTGCGTTGCATTGTGTGATGGGAACTGAGTCTTATAATGGCTTCATTTTTGTAAAAAGCATTGCGATGTTTAAACGATTCTTGTTTTTAAAGCATTGGCAATCCAATGTAGTAAACCCGTTCCGCGTTAGCGGCGTGGTCCTGTGATTGGCCTTATTATAAAATAAGTTAAGTAGTAGATTTCTCATACCAGTCCCATGACTGACTCGTAGTTTGTTCACTTGCAAACCCGGGTGCCCTATTTTCTACACGGGCAGCCTTGTATTCAGGTTTTAATAGGCTCTTTCTGGATAGCTGGAGCTGAAGATGGATTCTATCATTTCTTTATTTTTATGTTGTTCAGCTCCTATTGTACAAATTATGTTTTGATTCCGCTGTAGACATTTTAGTAAAGCTGAACTGTATTTTGTGCTAAGTATGATCCTGTATATTGTGTAACTCTGATGATTATTATTTCCAGTATATTTTGATGTACATTATCTTATGTATTTAATTATTTATGTTCTACTGTTATCTGTTTATGTGTTATATTCCAAAGATTACCCGTGCCTCCATGGAACGGGGGTTTGGGGTCGTCTGAACGTGGTATCAGAGCTTTGGTTAAGCTTAGTTCTGGAATATAACATATTGTAACACCCCACCTCCGGTAGGGTCACTTACAAAGGGAATGCACTAGTTTTGGTGGAGTATTATCTAGGTAAACATGCACAGAGATATCACAAGGCAGAACATAAATAAAGCAGCGGTAGAAATTAAAAACCAAATTTTTATTATTTCCAAGAAAGGAGTCAAAAGCTCAAATATCCAAGATACAAATTATTCCATTACATCAAGTTCATAGTAAAGAAGCATAAACTTTAAAACAAAAGTAAATTATTCCCAATAAATAGCAGAAGCAACCATAGCATAGCCCAAGACCAAAACGTACATGAGCTGTCAGAAAGCATGTTGAATCCAAGCTAAGAGCTAGTGTTTCCTCCCTGGGAACCTGGAGGGGGGGGGGGGGACGAAAGAAAAAGGGGCGAAAGAAAAAGGGTCAGTCATAAAGACTGGTAAGCCCTAGTGACTTTCAGTATGAAAACTAGTAAAGGTAACATGATATGTGAAAACTGGAATTAAACATAAGGGTGATAACAGAACTGGTAGGATAATCAAGATAACAAGATAAGTCAAGTTTAGCATCGCATGTTCAAGGTTTGCTGCACCAACTGTACTAGTATTCTAACCCATATCAAGTATTAACCATGAAATGATCCCTTAGCCCAGTGTCATGAAGTGGCCCATTACGGGGTCCTATGGTACGATCTACTAATCGATCGGCTCCCTACAAGTCCTAGCTCGTCATGTGTCTGTGTCATACGGCCCTATCCAGAAATGTAGCTACCTGTGCTAGGCCCACCATAGGGTGTATCAAGTCCTATGGTGCCAACCACCGACACGAATCAAGCATGCACAGTGTAAATCTACGGGTGCCCAATGCCTGCTTTTTCAACTCCGGACTACGTGCACGACCATAGCCCGCCTGAACCTACAATGGCGCACCTACTCAGCTGTCGTTCTGGTCGCTTACAATCAGCCCAGTAATCGTGCCCCACCCTGCCTAGTCTCAGGGTATCGTGATACGTCTAAGTGGGTTACTGCTGAAAAGGACCGCGTAACTAGGGTTTCTAATGGGTTAAGTGCTGTCATTCAAATTCGTGACTTAGCCCTATCCAGATCATGTATCAAGTTGGTTAAGTGTGTTTAAGCCAGTTCATGACTTAACCCTATCAAGTCATCGTGTCAAGTTAGTTAAGTATATTCAAGTGGTTCATGACTTAACCCTATCATGTGGCATTAATTCATTAGTGCACGCCAACCTCTCACATTAGACTAACTGTTGTGGTTACTGGATTTGCCGGGCGGTTCCGGGCAGATTTACACCACAACATAGTCTAACCTCGGGTTTTTAACGTGTGATATGACCAACTACCCACATTGGATCCTATTGTTTGCAGCCACTGGATTTGCCGGGCGGTTCCGGGTAGATTTACACTGCAAACTCAACCCAACCTCGAGTTGGCCATTTTCAACTTTATCTAACTATCATGCCCACGTTCCAGTTTTCATGTTTAAATTCACATCGAGTTTTCAAGTCATGTTTTATGTCAAATCGTGTCAAGTTCATGTCCATATTCAGGTTCAAGTCATAATAATGTTCATGTTCAAGTTTAAAGCTAATTTATGTTTTACCTAGTCTACCCAATCGTATTCCCATCGCACGTAAGTTCGAATCGATACAAATGAATCTAATAGGGAATAACATAAAAAGGAACGGGTATAATGTGGCAAAAGTGATTATTATCATAGCATGATATGACTTGAAATAAAACATTACTGGCATATGAAATATTGGCCTCAAACATAAAGATTCCAAATCTAGCAAGATAAGGTACTAGTCAAAATAACAGTTGTCACAAAGTGATAGTATAGTCATAGTAATGACTGTAATAAGGTGATAGTATAGTCATGATACGACTGTCATAAGGTGATAGTCATAAACATGTGACTAATAACAGATTCAACATGATAATAAGAGGGATTTCTCTTTTTGGTTTACAACATGAATAGGCCCCAAATCGATGTCATAGTAATATTCAAGAGTCAAGATCCAAGATGAACAAGAATGAATGTAAACAGTCATCATACAGAGGTCCAATTTCAATTTTACATCATATTCATAATACATTTACAGTTTAAATCTGAAAATAACTGGGGCTGACAGATCGTGGTTCGAGAATTAGAAAATGAGAGTCGTTTGTTGCTTAGTCTCCTAATAGAAGTCCCCTAATCAACAATTCCTTTAACGCAGTCTCAACGTAGTAGAAGTAGTCCCTCTCTCAAACTTTTCAACCAGAATGAGAGCAGCATAAGGTCAAAAAGAAATTTGGTGTAGAGAGACTGGTGTTAGGGGCTGTATTTATAGGGTCAGGTCAAGGAATGTGGACAGAAACGAGGCCAAATACATCAGACTGAATCCAGCTTCAAAAATGGACTCGAGCACCAGGTCGACCCCCAGGTCGAAACTATGGTAGACCTGGTCCTGGGTAGGTCGACTACATAGTCGAACCCTAGGTCAACCTGGTCCTGGGAGGGAAATTTCCCGCCCAGTCCATTTGGAGGTTTGAAATTCGAATTTTGAATTCGAATTGAGTCTGTTTTGAACTTGAAAATTTCTGAAAACTTTGAAAGGTCATAACTTGGTCATACAGACTCTGATTTTCGAAAACTTGGATTCGTTTCCAAGCAGAATTTCGAGACGAACGCAATGGCGCAACCTGTTTCCCTTGATTCTTATTTTAAAAATTAATTCTGCCTTGATTTATGGTTATTACACGTTATAAAAACACGGGTTGTTAGATTCTCCTCCCTTAAAGGATTTCGTCCCCGAAATCTCTAAGTTAGGGAGGACGTGTCCTACCATCCAATCATCCATCTACTCAAAGCATCATCCACAGGCAACCATTGTCCTTAAAATACTTCTAGTGTTGTATGAACATATGCAGAAAGCATGTGTATATGTACTTATCTAATGCAAAAGATCAGGCGGTTACTGATTCAGTAAACCTCCTTAATGCAAAATATGTTAGTGTCATGAATCCAACATGTATGCAAATTCCTAACATAGTTTATAATCTCTACGTGAGTGCACAGACATTCATCCATATGCAACATCCAAGTGATAGCATAACAAGTTCCATCCATGTACAAGTATTTGCACTCATGCATATGCAACATGAAAATGTAACTGAGCCGATCTAGTGCCTAATGTGTGTCTTGCATCCACTAGCAACCACTTGCAACCATCTGCAAACATCAACTATAACATGTTTCAATCACATGTTTACATCCATATGGTTCTACCTAAGGTTCTCAAGATAAGATCGAGAAGGTAACAAGACAAACATAGATAGTAGAAGCATGATACGAAAATGTTTTCAAGGAAAAAGAGATCGAGAATGTACCCTCGAAAAGAAATGGGTAAAGCGCGCGTATCTTTTCTTCGGTTTCCCAAGTTGCGTCCTCTTGGGCTTCACTCCACTGCACTTTCACTAACTTGACTTCTTGATTCCTTAGCTTCTTAATCTCCGTTCCTAAGATACGAATCGGAACTCACCTCAATGTCGCTTCTTTTTCCACTTCTATGTCTTCAAGGATGCTTGGCTCAACCACTTTGGCTGACTCATGCAAACACTTCCGGAGATGCGGGACGTGAAAGACATTGTGCACCCCAGCCAACTTCTAGGGTAAGTCTACCTTATAGGCCATCCTTCCAATCCTCTCAATGATGGGGAACGGTCCTACAAATCTTGGTACTAGCTTTCCCACTGCTCCAAAACGAACTACATTGCGTAACGGAGAAACCTTTATAAAGACCATATCTCCGACTTCGAACTCTAAGTTTGTCCTTCTCTGGTCCGCATAAGATTTCTGTCTATCTTGGGCCGTTTTCATCCGTCTTTGTATCAACTCAATCTTCTCAGAAGTTTCCCTTATCATATCAGGGCCAAGTATAAGCCCGTGTGTCGTCTCCCACCAACAAGTTGGCGACTTGCACGGTCTTTCATACAGGGCTTCGAATGGTGCCATTCCGATGCTAGCTTGGTAACTGTTATTATATGCAAACTCCACGAGAGGAAGATGGTCTTCCCAAGTACCACCAAAGTCAAGAATGCATAGCCTCAGGAGATCTTCTAGTACCCTATTTACCCTTTCGGTTTGTCCATCCGTCTGTGGGTGATAGGCCGTACTTAAGTTCAGTCGTGTTCCCATTGCTTATTGCAGACTATTCCAAAACTGGCTAGTGAAAATCAGGTCACAATCACTAACTATACTAGAAGGAACTCCATGCAATCATACTCTCTCTCGAAAGTAAATAGATGCTAGCCCTGATGCGGTCCTCTTGCTCTTCACCAGAATGAAGTGAGCACTTTTCGTGAGTCTATCGACTATGACCCATATGCTAGTATTTCCCTTCCTAGACCTAGGCAGTCCATCCACGAAATCCATCGAGATTCTCTCCCATTTCCATTGCGGAACTTCCAATGGGTGTAATAGTCCATCGGGCTTCTTTGACTCGGCCTTTACTTATTGGCACACCATGCACCTCAAGACGAACTCTGCCATGTCCTTTTTCATTCCAGCCCAAAAGAAAATGCGTTTCATATCCCTGTACATCTTATCCCCTCCGAGATGTATAGTCATCTTCGAGTGGTGCGCTTCTTCGAGAACTTTCCTTACTAAGTCTCCCAATTGTGGGACACATAGTCTTCCATCGCGCCTTAGCCATCCCTTGTCATCTATGGCATACCTACTGAGTGACTCGACGTCTCACCCATAATCAGCATGTCCATGATTTCAACTATCTGTGGGTCTTCCTTCTGTGAAGTCCCTACTTGATCTAGAAGTGCAGGTCTTAGCTCAAGAGATGCAAACGTAGCAGTCAATGACTCAATAGCAGGTGAAAAATCAAAGGTTGCTTTAAACTCAAGGCTCTTCATTTCAACAAACAAGGGGCTCAAATTCAACCTTTTTCTACTTAGCGAGTCTGCCACCACATTACCCTTGCCAGGGGTATAAGCTACATCAAAGTCATATGATGCCAAGAACTCCATCCTCCGCTGTTGTCTTAGATTCAAGTCTTTCTGTGAGAAGAGGTACTTAAGCGATTTGTGGTCGGTATACAGCTCGAACCTCTCCCCTAGAAGATAATGGCGCCAAGCTTTAAGTGCAAAAACAATCGCGGCCAACTCCAAGTCATGCGTGGGATGGTTTTTCTCATGGACTTTAAGTTGTCTGCCCCCGTAGCATATTACGCTTCCTTCTTGCATTAGACAGCGCCTAACCCCGTACCGCACGCATCTGTGTACACGGTAAACATCTTACCTCCATCGGGTAATGCTAAGACTGGAGCTGTGGTGAGGGCTCTCTTAAGTCTCTGAAAAGCAACGTCACATTCTATGTCCCATGCAAAAGGTAGGTTCTTCTTTGTTAATTTAGTAAGAGGGGCTAAAATCATAGCGAAGTCCTTAATGAACTTCCTGTAGTAGCCCGCCAAACCGAGAAAGCTCCTCACCTCCGTTGCATACTTAGGAATTTTCCAGTCCTGTACCGCAACTACCTTTGCGGGGTCAACGGCTATGCCTTGCTTAGAAACTACATGCCCAAGGAACCGAACTTCCTTCCTCCAAAAGTGGCATTTGGAGAACTTAGCCTTTAACTGGGGTGATCTAAGTGTTTCCATGACTTCCTTGAGATGTCTAGCATGCTCTTCTTCATCTTTTGAGAAGATCAAAATATCATCCACGAAAACTACCACAAACTTGTTAAGGAACTCCCGAAATACCCTACTCATCAAATCTACAAAGTATGCGGGTGCATTTGTTAGCCCAAACGGCATGACAAGCCATTCGAAGAACCCATCTGGAGTCCTAAACGCAGTTTTGTCAATGCTATCCTCAGCCACTCTGAGCTGATGGAATCCTGTGGCTAGATCGAGTTGAGAGAAAACAGATGCTCCCACAAGCTGGTCAAACAAATCGTCGATTCTTGGTAGCGGGTGCCTATTCTTCTTTGTCAGCTTGTTTAACTCACGATAATCTACGCACAGACGAAGCGATCCATCCGCCTTAGTACCGAATACCACCGGAGCACCCCATTCAGAAATGCTTCGTCTTAAGAAATTTTTCTCAAGCAACTCGTTAATTTGTTTACTGAGTTCTCTTCTTTCTCGCGGGGCCATGGGCCTAACGGGCAATGAAACTGGCTTGGCATTATCAAAAAGATAAATTCGGAACTCTATCTCGCGTTTAGGAGGTAATCCCCTCACTTCATCAAAGACATCTGGATATTCTCGGACCACTCTTACAGACTGCAAATTATTGTCGGACGAGTCAAGGGATTCAAGATAACATAACATGACCGGACCCTTAGGGTTACTAGAAATTTCAAGGGTATTACCAAGGCGAGTCATGAGCCTTACTACCCTTCGTTCACAATCAAGAATGGCTCCATAATCAGACAGCCAATCTATACCTAGGATCAAACCGTATCCCATGAACCCGAGAACATAAGCATTACACGTGAATTCTACGCTTAAGATAGAGATCCTCAAATCCACACACATCATAGATAAATGGGCAGAGCCCCCAATGGGATTTGAAACTATAATGGGATCCTCAACCAGACTAGTACTTAGGTGCAGATTTTCAACAATATCAGAAGAAATAAAAGTATGCGATGCGCCAAAGTCAAATAAGGTTCGAACAGGAAAGTCAGAAATGTAAACAAGGCTTTCTACGGAAATATTACTACCTCGGTCAAGAGCTGGAGTGGTGTTGAGAGCATGCAACTGCCCTCCAGAAGGTCCTGCTCACTGAGTCTGCCCTTGTCCCTGCCTTTGCTTCTTAGGGCAATCCTTGCTGATGTGTCCAGTTCTCCACAATGAAAGCATTCACCCAACTTCCTCTTCTTCCTTCTACAGTCTTTAGCTAGATGTCCAGTAATACCATAGAAGTTGCATTTCCTCGTCTCACGTGATTTGTTGTTGCTCTTGTTATTCTTATTATTTTTGTTGTTCCCCTTCTTGAAGTCAGCTTTCTTATTCTGAGTTTCAGTAGGCTTAACCTCCTTCTTGCTATTCTTGTCTTCCCCATGGAGTAGAGACATATCCACCAAGCTTCCAAAGGTCGCCCCCATGGGCATATGAGTTAGGGCCAAGCTGTGTAGTGGCTTGTTCAATCCTCGAGCAAAGCGTACAGCCTTTTTCTGGGCTGTATTGACCAAATCCAAACAGAACCGAGCAAGCTGATTAAACTTATTCACGTACTCCCTTACAGACATATGCCCTTGCTTGAGTGCTAGGAACCTCTCCATCTGAAGGTTCTCCTCTGCCGACGATAGGAATTTAAGCCCTAACCTTTCTCTAAATTCTGTCCAAGTCTCAACTGGCCTAGTAGCGTTGGTGACTTCCCACCAAAATGCAGCTTCCTCTTTCAACAACCATGCTGCCAACTGAACTTTCCTATGGTCCTCCATATCAAAGATAATGAACAAGTCTTCTGTTTCCTTTAGCCAGTTTCGTGCCTCAACGAAGGTTTCAGTTCCAGCGAAGTTCTTGCCGCCCATTGCTTTAAAGTCTTTGCATGTTTTGGCAAAGGCGGTACCAGGAGGAGGAGGAACCGCAGCCACTGGGGGAGGAGGAGGAGGGACGTCTGCCATGCCCGCGTTGTTGGCCCTGGCTTCTAAGTACCTTCGGAACCATCCAGGCACGGGTATTCCCTCAGGAAGGTTAAGATCGGTCAGGCTGAAAAAAAAAAGCAAAAGAAAAGACTCAAACGAGGAAACAAAGGGAAGTGCTAATGGATTCTTAGGGAATAACCTTTTTAAACATAAAACTTTTCTTGAAAAATGCTTCTTTATAAATGGTTTTGAGAATAGTTTCGGAAGGTTTTTAAAACTTTTGCCCAGCCTGGTAACCTTCTACTCTGATACCAAATGTAACGCCCCACCTCCGTTAGGGTCACTCACAAAGGGAATGCACTAGTTTTGGTGGAGTATTATCTAGGTAAACATGCACAGAGATATCACAAGGCAGACATAAATAAAGCAGCGGTAGAAATTAAAAACCAACTTTTTATTATTTCCAAGAAGGATTCAAAAGCTCATATATCCAAGATACAAATTATTCCATTACATCAAGTTCATAGTAAAGAAGCATAAACTTTAAAACAAAAGTAAATTATTCCCATAAATAGCAGAAGCAGCCATAGCATAGCCCAAGACCAAACCGTACATGAGCTGTCAGAAAGCAAGTTGAATCCAAGCTAAGAGCCAGTGTTTCCTCCCTGGGAACCAGGGGGGAACCGAAAGAAAAAGGGGCAAAAGAAAAAGGGTCAGTCATAAAGACTGGTAAGCCCTAGTGACTTTCAGTATGAAAACTAGTAAAGGTAACATGATATGTGAAAACTGGAATTAAACATAAGGGTGATAACAGAACTGGTAGGATAATCAAGATAACAAGATAAGTCAAGTTTAGCATCGCATGTTCAAGGTTCGCTGCACCAACTGTACTAGTATTCTAACCCATATCAAGTATTAACCATGAAATGATCCCTTAGCCCAGTGTCATGAAGTGACCCATTACGGGGTCCTATGGTACGATCTACTAATCGATCGGCTCCCTACAAGTCCTAGCTCTGATGTATATAACGGTGTTGTATACACAATTATATGATTTTTGTTTGATGATAACAACCAAATATATATATAATTATAAATGTGTTTGTACTGTTTCATTTATACCACAGCAGACAGAAATATAATATTTATATTTAAATAAAATACGATTGTACAAAAATTCAAATATTATCACAATATTTTATTTAAATAAAAATATTTTATTTCATACTTTCAAATAGTACAACTCTTGTAATTCCACTATTTACATCTCACATCTCAATTTCATTTCATACAATTTAATATACACTGCTTCTCACTACATTCTCACTATTTCACTCAACACTCAGTACTTTTTCACTTATACATTCACAGACTCAATATACATACACTTTCACTGCTACACACACTGTTCTTGTTTTTCTGCTTTCTGTCTTCTTGTCTTCTGTCTTCATAGCTTACAAGTCAGTCTTCACTTCACAATCAGTCCAGTCTTCATACCTGTCATATATAGAAACAAACACACAGTACACTGCAACAGGAATAGAACAGAAATAATTTACAAAATTTATGCAAATATAAATTTTATTTTTAAAATTTTATTTGCCTCAGTTTTCTGGTGTGTTTTCTCATCATTTTTCATGACTTGATCTGATTCATCTGTGTCTCGGCAGACAGTTTGTATATGAACAGGGACAGAAAAAATCTTTCTGATGGCTGCATATACACACGTGTATAAATATACACGTGTGCATTGCCACGCCAATTCAGTGTACAACTGAGGAGTAGCCACGTGGACCTTCTCGACTCAGAGCACATGAAAATAAAGTTAAACAGCGAAGAAAAACATGTTCAACTCAAATAGCCGAGCTCAATACATGTACAAAAGCTGGCTCGGACACAAAGTCAATAACAAAGCAAAGCAGCTATGACAAGTGATGGATGCTCATATACAAACATACAAGTGCAACATGGTTCAGGATCAAGACAGTTAACACATGCCAGAATGGTGCAGTTGGATGGTTCATGCAGCAATGTGCAAGTGGACAATACATTTCAGATTTTCAAGTAAGTCTATGGTCGAGCATGTTCATGTGCAACACCATGTCTTAGCAATTCAGAGAAAGCACAAGTGAATATGTGCACAGAAATAGATGGATGGTTCAGCAAATACAAAAACAAGTCATGACAGCAAGGACCAAGAGCTCATAAATCAGCAGTACATGCATTGTGAAACAACATGTCAAAGTGATCAAGCAATTGTATGCACATTGAAGTATGACTTAAGACAGTGGTTCAAGTTCATATACATACACAAAATATAAACAAGAGCAGCAACAGCAAAACTTGCAAATGTATATGTCAAATATGGATCATGGCAAGGTATGATGCTTCATTAAATCATGTTTTGATCAAAACAGTTTTCAAGCCTGCATAGTGTACAAATCAAGAGTGCAAGTGGTCGAGGCATAATTCCAGGTTTCACAGTGGTCAAGCATGGTGGAGTCAACATTTTTTTTCAAAGTGCACAGTGAATGTTTCTACATCGAGTGATTCAATAGTGAATAACAAACCAGCCATGTAAGTGTACAAAGTCAAACATGGTCGAGCACAAGCCATTATATGAATGCATAAATAGATTCAGGATGATACAAGCATAATTCAGCACATGTGCAATTATTCATGCAGTTCTCCAGTTTTAAAAATGGAGGTGGACAAATATACGTTTCCTGATTCAACAAGTTTAGTTTAAGCATGGTAAATTGGTCGACCTTACAGCAAAGAATACATGAATATGTTTTCATGAAATAAAACTATTCAACCAGTTGTTTTTGGCATATTCAAATCATGCTTCCAGAGATACAGGCATGAACAGGTATGTTTCCAGAAATAAGCAATCAAATTTGGCGAGTTTCCAGAAATCACATAATCAAATTTGCCATTTTTAGAAATGATTTCTAAGCAGATTTTTATCAAGTAAAATGCAGAGGAAGTCAAGCTAAAATTCTAGGCATATGTCCAGCATATTCATGGAATCCAAATCTGGAAATTCTTTCAAGGCTGTTTTTAAAATGGATTCATGTATGGCAATATTTCGGACAAGTATATTTGATCATTTTAATTCAATCAAGCCGTGGGGATCAAAGTATTTTGGGCAACAAATCCAATTGAGGAAATCGAGCAAGTCATTCGTGATTTCAGGGGACAATCAATTCAAGCCAACCTCATCAAAGAACCAAAACTGGAAATACACGCAATTTATATCAATGCCGAGATTTTTAAATGGGAAAACAAGCACAAATCAACTAAGCCAAAATATGGAAATCAGAGACAATTAAAGGATTGTTTAATCCTATTTATAACACCATTTTCCTCACAAGCAAGGGGATTTTTAGAGAAAAAAACCACAAAGAATCAAAAACCACAGAGAATCGAAAACCAAGCTTCATAAATTTCAAGAAAGGATTTAAATTTCGAATAACTCAAGATTTTTCTGTTTTCGATCGTCAGTGAATTCCCAATCAACAACGAAGAGGAAGACATCAGACTCGAGCTTCAGAGATTAACCAATTCCATCAAGCAACGAATCGATTTGGGGATCCAGAGAAACCTTAGCATTTTTTTTAAAACGCCGCCATTGCCATTTTCTATCTTCCAGAGACAAAAGGGGAACGGACCAAAATGATATGGAGCAAATGGGCCGGCACTTTTTCAATGGGCTAAGTCCTCTTTTATATTTCAACTAGGGTTTTGTATTTAGTTTTGTTTTTCTTGTATTTGTTTTTATTTTGAGTTGTAAAAATCAAACGAACAGTTTTCTAGAGGTCTGTAAAATTTCTAGGATTCAGTCAGGATGTTGACTGACAGTTGACAGAGTCTGAAAAATATGGGTTACTGGTTACAGGGTCGTAATCAGGAGAAATCTGATCGAGGGGTTATCGATCAGTCTAGGGTTTTGAGCGTAGGACTAGAATAGGAGCGAGGGGTTCGCGAGTGTACATCGTCTTGTATGCGGGATTATTCTTTTACCTAGTAGAAGTCTTAGGAATGCAGCAGTAGGTAGGGTTTTGCCGAAGCTGGGTATCTTTGTGTATCATTTACTTTCTGCATTTCTGTTTCTACTTTATTATGTTATTTGTGATTATTTTTAATAGCCCGTAAAAATTATTAAACTCTGGGGAAATTGTGATAAACCCTATTCACCCGCCCTCTAGGGTTAATCTAGATCCAACAAGTGGTATCAGAGCAGGTATTTCCATTAACTCTAGAGTCATGAGTAACCCTAGTCGTCAGTCCTTAGAGAGTCAGTCCAGTCATATTCCGATTATTTTTAATGGTACAGATTTTTTAAATTGGAAATCAGTAATGGAATCCCATTTAAAATCTGTTAATATTGAATATTGGAATATTATTGAACATGTGGGTGATATGTCTGATAAGAAAAATAAAGCAGCTAATACACATGCAATGTATATTATATTTTCTTATATTAGTGATGATCAATTTAAAATTATTTTTCATTGTTTGACTGCACAGAAAATCTGGAGCACTCTCAATACACTGTATGGACAAAAAGACGACAGTTGCTCAAAACCCCACGAGATCAACTCAGATTCAGATCTTTGCTTTACAGGTCATGTCGACGAAATTTCAGATGGATCAGATGATGAAGATTCAACAGATGATGGAGACTCAACAGATGATGAAACAGGAAATTTCTCTTATGAAGACTTAGTTTATATGTGTCTTGATTTAACTAAATCTGTTGATGAACTCCAACTGAAAATTAAAAATTGGAAATCTGAAAATTCTGAGTTGCGACGCAAAAATAGTGATTTGGAATTGAAATTTGAAAGTGGAGATTGTTCTAATTCTTTGTGCGAAAATTGTTTGAATTTGGAAAATAATCTTGCTCATCTTAATAAAAATTTTGAACAGCTTGAGAAACCAAATTTTGATTTTGAAAAATAATGAGAATGAGCAAACTTATAAAAACATTTTTTTGCAAAAGGAATTAGATGATTTCAAAACATACGAAAATCCTGAATTTGAAATTTGTGAAAAAGAAAAGTTGTTGGAAACTGAATCAGCTTTGAAAAAGCTGGAAAACGAAATTGAAAAATTCAAGATTTTTGAAAAACAACAATTTGAAAAGCAAATTCAGTTTGAATCTGAGATTCTTGAATCCAAGACCAAAATCAAAGTACTTGAAAATGAAAATTTGATTTTGAAACAAAACGTGACTGAAAGGAGAAAGATCAGCATTAATCGTTGTTCGAATCTGATAAAAGAAAATTCTGATCTAAAATCCAAAATCAACGATCTTGAATTGAGTTTGAAACATTTTTCAACAAGTGAAAAATCTTTGAATATGTTGTTGAAAAATAAAAATTCTTTTGGAAATAAAAGAGGTCTTGGTTTCGAGAAAGAAAATGATTTTGAAAAACGAAACTCGAATGATTTGAAAATTCCTTCAAACCTCTTTAAGAACAATAAATTTGAAAACTTGAACTCTAATAATTCCAAGGGATTTTTAAATCATAATCGAGATGTGAATTTGTTTTATAACAATCCAGTTGAGCAATCATGGACCCAAAAATAATAAAACCATTTTTGGAAAAACTAAACGGATTTGGGTTCCTAAGGGCACGAAAGTAAATTCAGTTGGGTTGTTATACAAACAGGTTTGGGTACCAAAACGCACATACGAAACTGTGAGTGGTTTTACAAATTTTGTTAGACCACTCGATCCTCTTAACTGTTAGGTACCAAAGGAGGCTGAGGAACTGCTTTGCTGAATAGAGAAACTGAATCCAAACTACTTCATATCATTGAACTATTCTCGGTTCCTTAGCAAGTCCGATGAGTTGGAGATTCACATCGTCTACTGCAAAATTAGTTATGATCTCTAGACTCAACTTTGTAAATAATTTTTTGTTTTTATCTTCTTGTCTTATTCCTTCTCTACCTCTTCTGTTCCTTCTGTTTTTGTTTTGTTTTAGATTTGTCACTGCCACATATTTTTGTCTTATTCTGTGCTAATTAAACTTCCAGTTGCAGAATTCACGATTTTCTGGAAATTCGTTTTTAATTGTATAATCCTCTCATGTTTTAATTTTTTCCAGAATCTTGATTTTAACTTGTGTATATCTGCAATTGTTTTTCGAAGTTTATTTTCTGTGTTTTGAATTCCTAACAGTGTTGATTATTCATGTTATATCTTGAACACTGTTACTTTGAATTCTATATTATTTTTTGGTGATCTGAAATATTAATGAGATTTCACACACCTTTGCTGTTTTGTGTTTCTTCCAATTCATTTTGGAAACACTTAAGATACTATACTCATTACAGTACACAGCTTCTTATTAGTCGTGATAATTTCATTGATATTCAAATTGGCTTGGAAATTTTAATTTGTCTTGAATCTGTGATACATCTTGAAATTCATCGTTATTTGTGATCATTATTTTTGATTGAAATATGTTTGTTTGAAATCGGTTGAAATTCATGATATTTTGAATATCACACACCTCTTAAATCTGAAATTATCAATCTTCTGTGACTTATTCAATTTATCTCAAAACTTGATATTGATTCAAGTGATTTCAAATAAATTATTCTGGATCATGAATATCTCTCATACCAGATGTAAATGATCTGATTTTTCTTTGGGCTTATCTGAAATATTGTGGAGAAATTCTTTGAAACTTTGGTTCTAAAAATCACTGTTATTTCATGATTATTTTGATTTAAATATTTGTTTGTTTAAAATCATTTGAAATTATTGATTTATTGAATCACACACATATCTCGAATCAAAAATTTATAATCTGGTGTGATTGATTCATTAAATTCTGATATTTTCATGTTTCTTCAAATGATTTAAAATAAACAATATTTTTAATCTTGGATCATGAATCATCTTTTGTAACCATCATCTTGACTAGTCTGCTTTGAAAATGTTTTCTGTGCTGCTCTAATACTGATTCGACAATTTTTTTTTTGATGACTGTTTGCTTTGGTAAATACAACTTGCTGCTATGATAATCTTGTAAAATTTGTGAGTCTTGTCTGCTTTGGCTTTATGTTTGGGATACTCTTGTTAGTCACCTATGTCATGTTAAAATTCTCAAGATTGAGACACCAAGTGGTATCAGTTTAGATGTGCTGAATTTTTTTTCATCATGTATATATTTTTAAACCCCTCATTTTGTGTGTAAATTTTTCATATTCCTCTTGTAATTGTCTTTCAATTTTAAATTATTTATTGATTATTCATTCAGAAATTGAAATCAATATCCGAATTGAGCTGTATTTATAATTCATCAAAACATATTATCAGAATTTGAAATTGTGATGAAATTGTGACTGAAGTATATTTCACAACAAGAGAGGATTTGATTCAAATTTTTTCATGATGGTTGAACGTTTATTATAATATCTTTGAACTGGCAATTATTTCACGACCATCTCCTTTATCTATCACATGTCTGCCATCCATCATGATTTTATATTAATGTGGAGAGTTTTTTTTAAATCATCTTGTTTTAAAACAATGAAAATTATTTGTGATAGAAATGGGACTATATTAGTATTCAGAATTAGTGATAATTGAAAATTATCAATAATCCCAGTACAGTCGAGCTTATCTCATAATATAATTAATTTAGAAATTTATTTCACAGTCCATTTTTGTACTTACCACTTTTCTATCATCCATATTGGTTTCATATACCGAGGAGTTTTTTTTATAAAGTTGAAAATGATAAAAATATAATTAATATATAAGAGTGTCTCTAACCTCATTTAAAAATCCAAGCTCTGGTTATGCATGGTTATGAGACGTCTTATAATTTAAGTTGCGACTGATCCCATTTAAAAATCTAAGCACTGGTTATGCGTGGTCAGTGTGCTCTTAAATAAAAAATAAATAAAAAGGAAATAAAGTGCTAAAAATAGAAATAAAATTGAAATTCTCCTCTGAGTATAAAAACCAGCCTATCAATCCATCTTCTAATCTGTGAAATGTGTTAAGAATCTTATGATGTATTATGATTTGATGATTGATAGGTATTGGGACTTGAGATTATTCGATTTTCTCACTTAAGTTGAATTTTTAATTATAGTCCAAATCCGTCACTGGTTTTTGTGCTTTTTTTTATAAAATTCTTTGAAAATAATTGGAAATCATTGTTTTAACTCTCCCCATTTTATATAAAATTCATCATAAATCTATCATTCTCTACAAAGTGAAATATGCCACATGTTCTTAGAATATTATGATTTTTTTTTTGACTGATTGAAATTTATGATGACCGTTCTTCCTCTTAAGCTGAAATTATATTTTTTAGTTAATTTTCATCTGTATTTTAAAATCTGTATCCTTTTGATGATAACAAAAGGGGGGAGAATGGATTAGATTTTGATTTATGAGTGAATATTTTATAAATATTCTTACTTTTGAAAATTCATTATCATTCAGTTCAATTCACTCATGCACAGTTATAGGGGGAGTTTTCTGTTGTAATGGGAGCTAATAAATAGGGGGAGTTCATTTTTTCATTGTAAAACACATTTGTTGAATTCAAAATCTTTTATTTGTTTGTCATCATCAAAAGGGGGGGATTGTTGTATATAACGGTGTTGTATACACAATTATATGATTTTTGTTTGATGATAACAACCAAATATATATATAATTATAAATGTGTTTGTACTGTTTCATTTATACCACAGCAGACAGAAATATAATATTTATATTTAAATAAAATACGATTGTAAAAAAATTCAAATATTATCACAGTATTTTATTTAAATAGAAATATTTTATTTCATACTTTCAAACAGTATAACTCATGTAATTCCACTATTTACATCTCAATTTCATTTCATACAATTTCATATACACTGCTTCTCACTACATTCTCACTATATCACTCAACACTCAGTACTTTTTCACTTATACATTCACAGACTCAATATACAGACACTTTTACTGCTACACACACTGTTCTTGTTTTTCTGCTTTCTGTCTTCTTGTCTTCTGTCTTCACAGCTTACAAGTCAGTCTTCACTTTACAATCAGTCCAGTCTTCATACCTGTCATATATAGAAACAAACACACAGTACACTGCAACAGGAATAGAACAGAAATAATTTACAAAATTTATGCAAATATAAATTTTATTTTTAAAATTTTATTTGCCTCAGTTTTCTGGTGTGTTTTCTCATCATTTTTCATGACTTGATCTGATTCATCTGTGTCTAGGCAGACAGTTTGTATATGAACAGGGATAGAAAAAATCTTTCTGATGGCTGCATATACACACGTGTATAAATATACATGTGTGCATTGCCATGCCAATTCAGTGTACAACTGAGGAGTAGCCACGTGGACCTTCTTGACTCAGAGCACATGAAAATAAAGTCAAACAGCAAAGAAAAACATGTTCAACTCAAATAGCCGAGCTCAAAACATGTACAAAAGCTGGCTCGGACACAAAGTCAATAATAAAGCAAAGCAGCTATGACAAGTGATGGATGCTCATATACAAACATACAAGTGCAACATGGTTCAGGATCAAGACAGTTAACACATGCCGATATGGTGCAGTTGGATGGTTCATACAGCAATGTGCAAGTGGACAATACATTTCAGATTTTCAAGTAAGTCTACGGTCGAGCATGTTCATGTGCAACACCATGTCTTAGCAATTCAGAGAAAGCACAAGTGAATATGTGCACAGAAATAGATGGATGGTTCAGCAAATACAAAAACAAGTCATGACAGCAAGGACCAAGAGCTCATAAATCAGCAGTACATGCACTGTGAAACAACATGTCAAAGTGATCAAGCAAATGTATGCACATTGAAGTATGACTCAAGACAGTGGTTCAAGTTCATATACATACACAAAATATAAACAAGAGCAGCAGCAGCAAAACTTGCAAATGTATATGTCAAATATGGATCATGGCAAGGTATGATGTTTCATTATGTCATGTTTTGATCAAAACAGTTTTCAAGCCTGCATAGTGTACAAATCAAGAGTGCTAGTGGTCGAGGCATAATTCCAGGTTTCACAGTGGTCAAGCATGGTGGAGTCAACATTTGTTTTCAAAGTGCACAATGAATGTTTCTACATCGAGTGATTCAATGGTGAATAACAAACCAACCATGTAAGTGTACAAAGTCAAACATGGGCGAGCACAAGCCATTATATGAATGCATAAATAGATTCAAGATGATACAAGCATAATTTAGCACATGTGCAAGCATTCATGCAGTTTTCCAGTTTTAAAAATGGAGGTGGACAAATATACGTTTCCTGATTCAACAAGTTTAGTTTAAGCATGGTAAATTGGTCGACCATACAGCAGAGAATACATGAATATGTTTTCATGAAATAAAACTATTCAACCAGTTGTTTTTGGCATATTCAAATCATGCTTCCAGAGATACAGAACAGGTATGTTTCCAGAAATAAGCAATCAAATTTGGCGAGTTTCCAGAAATCACATAATCAAATTTGCCATTTTTAGAAATGATTTCTAAGCAGATTTTTATCAAGTAAAATGCAGAGGAAGTCAAGCTAAAATTCTAGGCATATGTCCAGCATATTCATGGAATCCAAATCTGGAAATTCTTTCAAGGCTGTTTTTAAAATGGATTCATGTATGGCAATATTTTGGACAAGTATATTTGATCATTTTAATTCAATCAAGCCATGGGGATCAAAGTATTTTGGGCAACAAATCCAAATGAGGAAATTGAGCAAGTCATTCGTGATTTCAGGGCACAATCAATTCAAGCCAACCCCATCAAAGAACCAAAACTGGAAATACATGCAATTTATATCAATGCCGAGATTTTTAAATGGGAAAACAAGCACAAATCAACCAAGCCAAAATATGGAAATCAGAGACAATTAAAGGATTGTTTAGTCCTATTTGTAACACCATTTTCCTCACAGGCAAGGGGATTTTTAGAGAAAAAAACCATAGAGAATCGAAAACCACAGAGAATCGAAAACCAAGATTCATAAATTTCAAGAAAGGATTTAAATTTCGAATAACTCACGATTTTTCTGTTTTCGATCGTCAGTGAATTCCCAATCAACAACGAAGAGGAAGACATCAGACTCGAGCTTCAGAGATTAACCAATTCCATCAAGCAACGAATCGATTTGGGGATTCTAGAGAAACCCTAGCATTTTCTTTTAAAAAAGCCGCCATCGCCATTTTCTATCTTCCAGAGACAAAAGGGGAACGGACCAAAATGATATGGAGCAAATGGGCCGGCACTTTTTCAATGGGCTAAGTCCTCTTTTATATTTCAACTAGGGTTTTGTATTTAGTTTTGTTTTTCTTGTATTTGTTTTTATTTTGAGTTGTAAAAATCAAACGAACAGTTTTCTAGAGGTCTGTAAAATTTCTAGGATTCAGTCAGGATGTTGACTGATAGTTGACAGAGTCTGAAAAATCTGGGTTACTGGTTACAGGGTCGTAATCAGGAGAAATCTGATCGGGGGGATATCGATCAGTCTAGGGTTTTGAGCGTAAAACTAGAATAGGAGCGAGGGGTTCGCGAGTGCACATCGTCTTGTATGCGGGATTATTCTTTTACCTAGTAGAAGCCTTAGGAATGCAGCAGTAGGCAGGGTTTTGCCGAAGCTGGGTATCTTTGTGTGTCATTTATTTTCTGCGTTTCTGTTTCTGCTTTATTCTGTTATTTGTGATTATTTTTAATAGCCCGTAAAAATTATTAAACTCTGCGAAAATTGTGATAAACCCTATTCACCCCCCTCTAGGGTTAATCTAGATCCAACAAGCTCGTCATGTGTCTGTGTCATACGGCCCTATCCAGAAATGTAGTTACCTGTGCTAGGTCCACCATAGGGTGTATCAAGTCCTATGGTGCCAACCACCGACACGAATCAAGCATGCACAGTGTAAATCTACGGGTGCCAAATGCCTGCTTTTTCAACTCCGGACTACGTGCACGACCATAGCTCGCCTGAACCTACAATGGCACACCTACTCAGCCGTCATTCTGGTCGCTTACAATCAACCCAGTAATCGTGCCCCACCCTGCCTAGTGTCAGGGTATCGTGATACATCTAAGTGGGTTACTACTGAAAAGGACTGCGTAACTAGGGTTTATATGTTTGTAATGAAAATCTCGCCAAGTCTTCACCTTTTTTATTTATGTCATCATATGCCTATGTTTCTATGTAAAGTTCATACCTTTTATCAGTTTATTCATGCTGAATCTTTTATTATGCCTCTATGCCAGTCTATATGCCTCTTTATTTCATGATGATGTTTTATTCCAATTTTCTATGAATTGATTCTCTCTTCTTACCCCTATTCCTTTTATTTGTCGATCTAGGCTACCTTCGAGCCTATATAAAAAATACGCGCGAATGCGAATACGTGGGAACAATGTGGAATATTGGGAATACGGGAAATTTGGAAAATTTGATATTATTGGATATTTTGGATAATTGGATAATATGTGAAATTGGCATATTTGGGTATGAATTACATGGAAGTGATGAAATTGCCTAAAATTGTAAATTTAATTAAGGCTAATTAATGTGTAATTAGTGACAATTTTGAATAGGCAATATTATAGACAAGATTATATGTTTAATTGGATATATATGACATGAAAATTGGATATGGGTGAAATACGATGTTAATGAACCTTTGACACGAGGTTAGGCGCAATTGTGACGTAAGACTGCCCAGAACCGCCCGACAAATCCAGCGGTCACCATTAGACGTCTAATGTGAGAGGTCAAAGGAATGAATTGTAGGCGTAACGGTTAATGACACGAGGTTAGACCCGGTCTGTGGTGTCTGACTGCCCGGAACCGCCCTACAAATCCAGCGGCCACAAAGTGTTCGGTCTAATGTGAGAGGTCATGCACCGTTCATCATAAGGAATGAATTAAAAAATACTGACCATAATAAGACATGGGTATGGTTAGAGGGTTAAGTGGGGTGACATGTAAATTATGACATGTAAATATGGACTTAACCGGAATAAGATAGGACATATAAATTATGACATGTAAGTATGGACTTAATCGTAGCATGTGTAAGACATGGAAATTTAAATTAAAATGGTTAAGTGGGAGAAAAATCCAGTGGGGAACAAGCATAGGTGGGAGGCTTGTGTCAGATGGGGACCCGTTTCAACGAGTAACCTGTTTGAGTATCTAATTGGGTCCCGGTACTAGGCCGGGGATTGGGCACGCTTACTGGGCTTGAATATAAGAGGTCAAAATGTGAATTGCGGTGGCAACGCAAGTCCAACGGGTTCATGTGCATGCATGGGTCCGGGCTGGTAGGTAAGACGTTGTTGCATCATGTAGGTATGGCCGTGCATTTCATGTTGGTATCAGGGTTGCCACTTTGGGGAGTGATACACCCCACTATGGGGCCGGCACGGGTTCCTACGGGGTTTAGGGAGCCGATCGAATGGGTAGATTAAGGGTACCTTAGCGGTGGTAGGAGCAAGCCGGCACCTACGATAGCAGCTAGGTACAAGTAACTACCAAGTTTGTCATGTGGGAACAGTTAGGGGGAAGGGATCAACCTCTAGTAAAAAAAAAGACTAGTAGATGTGTGGTGTAATTAAGTAATGTGGTGTAACCTAGCAAAAGTGCGGTGTAACGAAATACATGTTGGTTGAGTTGGATAGTACTTTGGGTTCTAGTTTGATGTTGACTTCGGTCCTCAGGGTTAGTACTTGGAGGGTTGTTCGCTTAGCCAAGGTGTAGGATTGTCTTAGTGCTTAGGAACGAAATCATCTTGTCCATCCTTTTTATCTACCTTATCTAAGTTATAGCCATATCATGATGCCTATTTATGTCTTGATCATTTACCTTACATGTTATTTGTTAAAATTACTGGACTCGCCAGACTTTATGTCTGACCCGTTTGTTTCCACCTCTTTTCTTTCCTTTCACCCCCTCAGGTTTGCAAGGAGGGAATACTACAGCTTAGTGCCGATTTCTTTCAGTTGCTTGAAAAGAGTAGATGTATCGCTTTGGACTCTCTCATCTTTATGGCTTTGCTTATGCTCAGTGGGGATTTATGCATTTATGTTATTTAAGTATTTTCTTCTTTATGTACTTTGAAGTTTTTGGAAAAGACTATTGGTCCTGTTGTAATGGTTTTGGAAACTACTTATGTAAGCTTGTTTTGAGTTATGATGCTATGAAATAAGTTTTATCTTCCGCTGTGTTGTTTTATTTATTTATTCTTGTAATTTATCTGTTCTATACAACAATAACGCTCTATGGACATTGATGCATTCCCTTTGTCAGTGACATTAATGGACATGGGGTGTTACACGTGATATCAGAGTTATGGTTACAAGAACAGATAAAAAGTTTTGAAAAGTGTTTTCAAAAGTATTATTTTTCTAGAAAGTATTTTTAAAAAACTTGTTTTAAAGAAGCTATTTTCAAGGAAATTTTACTTTAAAAAGCATAATCCTTGCAAGCCATACATCTCTCTTTCGCTTCCCTTGTTTTGAAACTCTTTCTTTTTCTTTTTAGCATGTCTGGAGCATCCGAGATACCAGAGGGTGTTCATGTACCCGGATGGTTTCGTCAATATCTCGAGGCTAGGGCCGCTGCCGCGGGTCCGGCCGACGTTCTTCCTCCTCCTCCCCCAACTCCAGTCATTCCTCCGCGTGGAGATGCTTTCTCCAAGATATGTACAGGCTTTCGTTCGATGGGTGGAAAACCTTTTAGTGGGTCTGAAACGTTCGTTGAATCTAGAAATTGGTTGAAAGAAGTGGAGGATCTGTTTGGCATTTTCGATTTGGATGATTATAAGAAGGTCCAGTTGGCGGCTTGGTTGATGAAGGACGAATCTTCGTTTTGGTGGGAGGTTACTAATGGAGAGCTTGCTGTAGAGACGTAGGCAAATTTTAGGGGAAGGTTTGAGTTGAGATTCCTTTCTCAAGCTGAGGAGAGTATGTACATGGAGAGGTTCTTGACATTGAAGCAGAAAAACTTGACCGTGAAGGAGTATGTGACCGAATTTAATAAGTTGGCGAGATTTAGGCTAGAGTTGGTGAATACGCCTCACAAGAAGGCCTTAAAGTTTGCAAAGGGCCTAAATGAACCGCTTCACAGTTTGGCTATGTCCCACATTCCAATGGGGGCTACGTATGAAAAGCTTGTTGATATGGCATACATGTATGAAGAAGAGAAGGGTGTAAGTACTTTTAGGCTGCAAGATAAGAAGGAGGATCCAAAGAAAGCCCAATAACAAAAGAAAGGTGGTAAAGAAAAGAGGATGTGTCACAACTGTGGGATACCCGACCATTTGAAGAAAGACTATAGGAAGAAGAAGAAGTTCGCTTGTTATCATTGTGGTGATGTCGGTAATGCTGTGAAGGACTGTCCAAAGAAGCAAAGGCAGAGGGCAGGTTCTACTTCGGGAGGGCAGGTTCACGCTCTCATGGCTCAGGGACAGGAAGAAGGTAGAAAAATTATGTTGACGGTTTGATTTTCTTGTTTGATCATCCTGTCCGTACTTTATTCGATTATGGCGCATCACATTTGTTTATCTCTACATCATTAGTTGAAACACTGCACTTAAATACTAGTCTCGTTGTAGATCCCATTGTAGTTTCAAATCCTATTGGTGGGTCGGCTCATTTATCCATGGTTTGTAGGGATTTGAGATTGTCTATCTTAGGCATTGGTTTTGAATGTAATGCTTTTGTGCTTGGTTTCATGGGCTATGGCTTGATTCTAGGGATGGATTGGCTAGCCAGATACGGTGCCATCCTAGATTGTGAACGAAGGGTAGTAAAATTGTTGATTCATAGTGAAAAGACCCTTGATATATCTTGCGACCCAAGAGGATCAGTGATGCTTAGTTATCTTGAGTCACTTGACGCATCCAATGATGATTTACATTCTGTTCGTATAGTCCGTGAATATGTTGATGTCTTCAATGAGGTGAGGGGTCTACACCCAAAACGTGAGATAAACTTTCGTATTTATCTTGTAGACAATGCAAAACCAGTATTTCTGCTAGTACGCCACATGGCTCCACGTGAGAGGAGGGAGCTCAATAAGCAAGTAGGGGAGTTGCTTGAGAAGGGATTCATAAGACGTAGTATATCGGAGTGGGGTGCTCCAGTAGTATTTGCCACGAAGGCGGATGGGTCCCTTAGAATTTGTGTGGACTATAGAGAACTTAATAAGCTTACTAAGAAGAATAGGCACCCACTGCCAAGGATTGACGATCTCTTCGATCAGTTAGTTGGCGCCTCAGCATTTTCGCAGTTGGACTTAGCCACTGGTTTCCATCAGTTGAGAGTGGCTGAGGATAGCATAGACAAGACTGCCTTTAGGATTCCATACGGTTTCTATGAGTGGCTTGTAATGCCCTTCGATTTAACAAACGCCCCTGCATACTTTGTTGACTTGATGAGTAGGGTGTTTAGGGAGTACCTTAATAAATTCGTGGTGGTCTTTGTGGATGACATCTTGATCTTTTCTAAGAGCGAGGAAGAGCATGCCCTACATCTTAGGGAAGTATTGGAGACCCTTCGAGCGCATAACCTTAAAGCTAAATTTTCTAAATGTCACTTTTGGAGGAAGTAAGTGCGATTCTTAGGGGACGTGGTTTCCAAAGAAGGGATAGCTGTGGATCCCGCGAAGGTGGTGGCCATCCAAGATTGGAAGGTCCCTAAAAATGCTACCGAGGTGAGGAGTTTCTTGGGGTTGGCTGGCAACTATAGGAAGTTTATCAAGGACTTCGCAAAGATATCAGCCCCATTAACACGCTTGACGAAGAAGAACCTAGTTTTTACATGGGACGTAGATTGTGATGATGCGTTCAAACGTTTAAAGCGAGCTTTGACCACAGTCCCAGTCTTAGTGTTGCCATATGGGAGTAAGCCATTTACCATTTATACTGATGCTTGTGGGACAGGGCTAGGCGTAGTCTTAATGCAAGAGGGGAGGGTAATAGCCTATGGAGGAAGGCAGTTGAGAGTGCATGAGAGAAATTACCCTACACATGACCTAGAGTTGGACGCTATTGTTTTCGCGCTTAAGTCTTGGCGCCATTATCTTCTTGGCGAGAAATTCGAATTGTTCACAGACCACAAATCGATAAAATACTTATTCTCTTAGAAGCACTTGAACTTAAGGCAGTAAAGGTGGATGGAATTCTTAGCATCCTACGATTTCGAGATAGCATATACCCCTGGAATGGGTAACATGGTGGCAGACGCCTTAAGTAGGAAAAGATTGTCCTTGATTCTGTTGTTTGTTGAGCGACCAAGCTTAGAGTTCATCTCTATGTTTTACTTTAGACCTTCCATTGACTTTGTACCCAGTTTGCTAGCATCCTTAGAGGTCAGACCTACGCTTTTGGGATGGATTGGTGAGGCACAGCGAGATGAACCACAGTGGTTGAGTTGGTAGAGAAGCTCATAAGGGGGAGTCATCGAGCCATCTCAGTAGGTATACCCTAGATGATAAGGGTTGGTTACATAGGGACACTATACTTTGTGTAACACGAGACGAGAACTTGAGGAAGACCATTCTTGATGATGCACATCGTTCGAAGATGACCATTCATCCCAGCGGGGACAAGATGTACATGGACATGAGACGAGTTTACTTTTGGGCCAATATGAAGAAGGACGTGGCCGAGTTTGTTGCTAGATGCTTGGTTTGCCAACAAGTAAAAGCAAAGTAAAAGAAGCCCGGTGGGTTGCTTCACCCATTGGAGGTCCCACAATGAAAGTGGGAGAGTGTCTCGATGGACTTTGTTGATGGGTTACCGAGATCGAGGAAGGGTAATACGGGGATTTGGGTCGTGGTAGATAGACTTACTAAGAGCGCCGATTTCATTCCCGTGAAGAGTAAGAGGAATGCTCCATGGTTAGCCTCCATATACATTCGAGAGATAGTTCGTTTGCATGGTGTTCCTTCTAGCATAGTGAGGGATCGCGATCCTATTTTTACTAGCGAGTTTTGGAAGAGCTTGCAAGAGGCGGTTGGGACTCAGTTATGTTTGAGCACCGCATATCATCCTCAGAAGGACGGCCAGACCGAGAGGGTGAATCTTATTCTAGAGGACCTTTTGAGGCTATATGTTTTAGACTTCGGAGGTACATGGGAGGAGCATCTTCCTTTGGTGGAGTTCGCGTATAATAATAGTTTTCAGTCTAGCATTGGCATGGCACCTTTCGAGGCTCTTTATGGAAGACCTTGTCGTTCACCTACATGTTGGTGGGAATCTATGGATAAGATCTTACTTGGGCCCGATATGATTAGAGAGATTTCGGAAAAGATTGATTTGATTCGAAGGAGGATGAAGACGGCGCAAGATAGGCAGAAATCGTATGCGGACAAGAGGAGGACAGATCTTGAATTTGATATTGGGGACATGGTCTTTATCAAGGTGTCTCCATTACGGAATGTTGTTCGCTTTGAGTCCGTTGGGAAGTTAGCACCAAGGTTCGTAGGGCCGTTTCCTATTAAGGAGAGGATTGGATAGATAGCGTATAGAGTGGAGTTTCCCGAGAGACTTAGTGGTGTACACGACGTATTCCATGTATCACATTTGAGGAAGTGCTTACATGAGACCGCGGAAGTGGTAGAGCCGAGCTTGCTTAGAGAGGTGGAGATAGAGTGTGATGCGACGATTCGACGAGCTCCTACATGCATTCTTGGGTCGGAGATTAAGAAGTAGAGAGGAATCGAGAGGTCAAGCTAGTCAAAGTGCAATGGGGAGATGATGAGAGCGACGCTACTTGGGAGACGGAAGAGAAGATGCGTTCATTGTACCCTTTTCTTTTCGAGGGTATGTCTTTTAATTTCTCCTTTATCGCTTAGTTTGTACTTGTTCTATCTTTAGTATGTCCTCTCGCTAGTATCTTTGACCTTTAGATAAGGTAGTCATATGGTTGAAACATGTGTTTGAGACATGTTATTTATAGTGGATGCATGTGGATGCAAGTGTTTGCTCGTGGATGCATGTACACACACTTTAGGCACTAGATCGGTTCAATCACTTTCATATTGCATATTGCATATAAATGGATGTATTTAGTAAAATGAAGGAACATTGGATGTGTGTATCATACGGATGTTGCATTTAAATGAATGGTTGTGCACACATGTAGTAATGATATGTATAGGGTTCTTTGCATACATGATGGATACATGACACTATCATTATTTGCATTAAGGAGGCCGACTGAATCAGTGCACCGCCTGATTTTTCATTAGTATACAAACATATACACACACTATGCATATGTACATCAAAAGCATTATATATTTTTAAGGATAATGGTTGCTTGTGGTTGATGGTTGAGTAGATGGATGATTGGATGGTAGGATACGTTCTTCTTGACTTAGAGATTTCGAGGACGAAATCCTTTAAGTAGGGGAGAATGTAACACCCCGAATTTTGAATGAAATTAACTAAATTTAAGAACACTTAATTTTTAAAAAGAGGAATGAAGGGAAACGGGTTACACCATTGCGTTCGTCTCGGAATTCTGCATGGAATAGAGTCCAAGTTTTCGAAAACGGAGGAGATATGACCCTCGGAAGATAACAAAAAAAATGTGAGCAGGCCGACCAGGGAGGTCGACCATGGTGTCGACCTGGGTACCCCCAGGCTGACCTGGGGCTCAATCTCCCCCTTTGGGAGGTCGAACCTGGTTCGGCCAGTTTTGCTGCATGGTGCGATTTTTGGGCCTGGGACGATTTTTGATGGTCCAGATCAGTTCTAGGGTTAATCCTAAGGCCTAAATAACTTCCTACACCTATAAATATGTCATCAACCTAATCCTAATTCATAAAATAATTTCTAAGACACCATTATGTTGTCAAACTCTCTCCTAAAACCCTAGCCGTCGCCTCTAATCAAATCTCAAGTGTTCATACAATTCAAATCAAAGTTTAGAGCTTCAACAACAATTAAAGAAGATCAATCAACATCACCGCGACGTTTCTACACCAATTTCAATTCGTTAATCCTTTTCTTAAGCCACGAAAGGTGAATACAGTTATTTTCACAAATTTAATGGGATTAAAGTAACATGAAAAAGTTGTAAAAAGGATTCATACATATGTTTGTAATGAAAATCTCACCAAGTCTTCACCTTTTTGATTCACGTCATCGTATGCCTATGTTTCTATGTAAAGTTCATACCTTTTATCAGTTTATTCATGTTGAATTTTTTATTATGCCTCTATGCCAGTCTATATGCCTCTTTATTTCATGATGATGTTTTATTCCAATTTTCTATGAATTGATTCTCTCTTGTTACCCCTATTCCATTTATTTGTGGATCTACGCTACCTTCGAGCCTATATTAAAAATACGCGCGAATGCGAATACGTGGGAATGATGTGGAATATTGAGAATATGGGAAATTTGGAAAATTGGATATTATTGGATATTTTGGATAATTGGATAATATGTGAAATTGGCATATTTGGGTATGAGTTACATGGAATTGATGAAATAGCCTAAAATTGTAAATTTAATTGAGGCTAATTAATGTGTAATTAGTGACAATTTTGAATAGGCAATATTATAGACATGATTATATGTTTAACTGGATATATATGACATGAAAATTGGGTATGGGTGAAATACGATGTTAACGAACCTTTGACACGAGGTTAGGCGCAATTGTGACGTAAGACTGCCCGGCAAATCCAGCGGTCACAATTGGACGTCTAATGTGAGAGGTCAAAGGAATGAATTGTAGGCGTAACGGTTAATGACACGAGGTTAGACCCGGTTTGTGGCGTAAGACTGCCCGGAACCGCCCAGAAAATCCAGCGGCCACAAAGTGTTCGGTCTAATGTGAGAGGTCATGCACCGTTCGTCATAAGGAATGAATTAAAGAATACTAATCATAATAAGACTTGGGTATGGTTTGAGGGTTAAGTGGGGTGACGTGAAAATTATGACATGTAAATATGGACTTAACCGGAATAAGATAGGACATGTAAATTATGACATGTAAGTATGGACTTAACCGTAGCATGTGTAAGACATGGACATTTAAATTAAAATGGTTAAGTGGGAGAAAAACCTAATGGGGACCAAGCATATGTGGGAGGCTTGTGTCGGATGGGGACTCGTTTCAACCAGTAACCGGTTTGAGTATCTAATTGGGCCCAGTACTAGGCCAGGGTTGGGGCCCGCTTACTGGTCTTGAATATAAGAGGTCAAAACGTGAATTGCGGTGGCAGCGCAAGTCCAACGGGTTCATGTGCATGCATGGGTCCGGGCTGGTAGGTAAGACGTTGTTGCATCGTGTAGGTATGGCCGTGCATTTCATATTGGTATCGAGGTTTCCACTTTGGGGAGTGATACACCCCACTGTGGGGCCAGCACGGGTGCCTACGGGGTTTAGGGAGCCGATCGAACGGGTAGATTAAGGGTACCTTAGCGGTATAGGAACAAGCCGGCACCTACGATAGCAGCTAGGTATAAGTAACTACCAAGTTTGTCATATGGGTATAGTTAGTGGGAAGGGATCAACCTCTAGTAAAAAAAAGACTAGTAAATGTGCGGTGTAATTAAGTAATGTGGAGTAACTTAGCAAAAGTGCGGTGTAACGAAATACATGTTGTTTGAGTTGTATAGTCCTTTGGGTTCTAGTCTGATGTTGACTTCGGTCTTCGGGGTTAGTACTTGGAGAGTTGTTCGCTTAGCCTAGGTGTAGGATTGTCTTAGTACTTAGGAACAAAATCATCTTGTCCATCCTTTTTATCTACCTTATCTAAGTTACAGCCATACCATGATGCCTATTTATGTCTTAATCATTTACCTTACCTATTATTTGTTAAAATTACTGGACTTGCCAGACTTTATGTCTGACCCGTTTGTTTCCACCTCTTTTCTTTCCTTCCCCTCCTCAGGTTTGCAAGGAGGGAATACTACAGCTTAGTGCCGATTTCTTTCAGTTGCTTGAAAAGAGTAGATGTATTGCTTTGGACTCTCTCATCTTTATGGCTTTGCTTATGCTCAGTGGGGATTTATGCATTTATGTTATTTAAGTATTTGCTTCTTTATGTACTTTGAAGTTTTTGGAAAAGACTATTGGTCATGTTGTAATGGTTTTGGAAACTACTTATGTAAGCTTGTTTTGAGTTATGATGCTATGAAATAAGTTTTATCTTCCGCTGTGTTGTTTTATTTATTTATTCTTGTAAATTATCTGTTCTATACAACAATAACCCTCCATGGACATTGATGCATTCCCTTTGTGAGTGACATTAATGGACATATGGTGTTACAAAATACTTGTGTCAGTATAATTGACAAATTGTATGTTTGTTGGAGTTGCTTATTAAATCGAATAGGTAGTTAGTTTGAAAGAAAACCTGTTATGCTAATAAATTCATTCCTACCAGCTGCCAGTTTATATATATATATATATATATGCTTGCCTGGTTTTCATTTTGTAGGCGAAGGTTCAAGCAATAGTGGATGCAGGAAACATTGCTGAGGCAGATGCACTTGTTTCTGGTGGGAAGAGCCACACACTTAACTGGCTTGTAGGAAGGCAAGGTAAAATGGTTGAAAATTCTCCAACGTCTCCTGGTTCTTCGGACAGTTATGTGCAAGAGCTAACCAAAAAAATAAGGCAAGAGCTTGAGGCAGATTTGGAAGAAAAGGTGAACATAAAAGTAAGGAGAACACGTCATGGGTGTTAAAAAAAATCTAGGTGAAGCCAATCCAAATCTTAATTTAGATGTCGGAGACTTTTGTGTCACCACAACAAGTGATGAAGATGACATTGGTACTCCTGCAACCCTGACAACTGAATGAATTATTTGGATGGTATGTGTTAGCACTTGTGATATATTCGAATTGTTATTTTAAATTATAGCACTTGTGATATGTGTTGGTGATGCCACTTGTGATATGTTTTGGTGATGGCACTTGTGGTATGTGTTGGTGATGGCACTTGTGAGTTGGTATATATAATTGGTCGGTCTGACTGTGGTGATGAATGTTTTGGGAGGATTTATTGTATGAATATTTTGGTATATATATATATATATATATATATATATATATATATATATATATGAATGTGGTACAATGTTTTGGATTGAATATATGTACTGCATAATTTGTAATTATAGGGTTGTATAACAACTACAACTGATTTTTCTGGTGTTGCATTTGATTTTTTTACCATTGCAGTTGATGTTTTCTAGTGTTGTATTACAGTGTTGTGGTGTCGCATTAGATGGTGTTGTGATGTTGCATTAGATTGATGTCGTGTTGCATTAGATTGTTTTGTGGTGTTGCATTAAGTGCAATGTTATTAATTCCACAATGGTATGGCACGTGGGGCCCAGAGCTTACGTGGTGCCATGTGGATAGCTGACGTGGCATGTGACACATGTGCAGCTGACGTGGCATGTGACACGTTGGCAGTTGACGTGGAAAGTCCACGTGGACCCCACGACCATGACCTGTAAGTCTTGGCAGTTGAGCTTAAAGCAATGATGTATGTTGTTGCATTACACGCATATACTGTTGCAATAGGATTATAATGCAACACTTTCTTTCCGTGGCCGTAGATGGGTAAAAGCGTTGCCTTAGAGGGCTAATGCAATGGCCGCGGATGCCACGCCCGCCTAATGTTGCCTACTTGAAAAAATGGCCTATGACAATGCTTTTTTGATCTACGGCCACATAAAAATAGTGTCGAATATGCCCACGTTTGTAGTAGTGATATATATATATATATATATATATATATATTCAAACTCATAATAGCGCATACCATCACCTTATCTCTTACTGAGTTCACCCCCATAGAGCCAAGGTTCTCGCTTAACCTTCAGCTCTGATACTAAGTTGTAATGACTGGGTATTTGGACCCTCAATCCATGTTATTGACCTATCGAACATCCAAATGCCGAAAATCCAAGTCATTAAGGGTTGAAAAAAAAAAAAAAGAACAGAATCCCGCAAACACAATGGATAACGTATAATAATTATACAATACTTTGCAAATTGATTTACAAAATTGATTACATCAGAGTTACACTAATACAACTCTACCTTAGGATAGTTATAGCAGCCTGTCCTTATACATCAAACATAGAGTACAAAATATATGCGGGATCCTGGGATATCTAACTATCGATGAAGCCTCATGTTCCGTGCTACTCCAAATGCATCCATGAAAACCTGAGCTACTTGGTTGCTCATAAAAATTTGAGCACCCAACAGTTTTTAGGAAATAAAATAAAACTTCGTGTCAGACATGAGTCTGGTGTGAGAAACTCAAACAACTTTATTTTTAATAGTTAAAAACCTTTTGAAAACAAAAAGTATCTCATAATACTAGGCTGTACATAAAAATGGATGAGATTTTACCTTAAAATAACCAAAACGCTTTATAGGAAATTTCATGATACTATATTAATGTATAAAATGCAAGTACTTAGAAAATAGGTGAAATGCTTGCATCTCACATTCAACATAATTTGTTTACATCTAAAACCGTGAAGGCACATATTGGATTTTGGATTCCATATAGTGGCAAGGTTTTACGGTATCACCTATCACGGTACCTCTCTAGATAAATATACCGAGAGCCTCACATGGGCTCTTTGTGAATTAGGGTCAGCTAACTCCTCTCTGAATTGTACCAAATATTTCACCCTATGTTTGTGATCAGCAACCATCCGCAACATACAATAATCAAAGGGTCATCTAATCTAGATTTAGGTGGTAATAATACCCTAATTGGGTGCTACCTACTATGCCTTGAAGCATATCCCATGTGTTAGTCATTACCGGTTGGTGAGACTAGAGGTTACGTGTTTACCTTTCAAACATGGCATAAAACCATCTTTGGATGTCACATTGTCATTCCGTTGATCACTAATTGATGTCCACAAAAATACAACCTCCGAGCTCATATGTCTTATAGAAGGGTGTTAAGCAAAAAGAAGTTGCCTTCTCTGCAACCAAGCAGATATACATTTGTAAAAATCAATGTACGTCATCTATGAAATGCAATGTCAGACATCCATCCATACAAACTATCTAGGAATAGGACAAACTGAAGGTACTCTTTTACCATATCATGTCGGGAATAATCCATAGGATTAGTAACAAGAAGTCCTTGCATCATGCAAAACCCTAGAACGCAAGGACTGTTGTTACAAGCATAATCCTAGTAGCAAACTAGAGACATCAAAAAGAAACCATTTTTGCTCAGAAGGTCCACGACTTCAACTTTAGTCTTCAAGCAGTCATTTGTTACAAGTATAATCCGAATAGCTAACTAGAGACATCAATAAGCAGCTCTTTCTGCTCAAAAGGTCCACGCCTTCAACTCTAGTCTTCAAGTTATCCATTATTTCATCATCTTCATTGTTTTCCACATTTGCTGCTTAGGAGAATCAAAGTGATTTTCAGATGCTTGATCTGATCCCGGTCTCTTCGAATCAACTATCAACAGTTTTCAGTAAACTCAACCATGGTTCTTTAGAAAATAAATAAACAAGGGTAACTACGAATATCATCTCCTAACTGTCAATGAAATAATCTCATTATTCCTTGTCCTTAGGGAACTAAACGAGGTTTATACACACAATGAATCATTAACAAGGATGACCGTGTCATACAACTCAACCGTTTTCCGAAGATATTTCTAAAATAAGATTTTTGGTCCAAATTTGATAGTTGATTATTTAACTATCAAATGATACACACAAAATAATCAAAGGGTCATTTCCCATAAAAATCACTAAGCCTCTTCTTAATTAATTTCTTGTTAATTGAATTTCAAATCTCTTGTCTTGAAATATTTACATACTTGACCCTCCTATACAAGTATGTATTTCAAAACCCATTAAAATGGTTTCTCATTTCTATTTCACCTTTATTGGGTTACTTAAACCTAAATCACTTTAATTTCTATTTTTATTTTTTGGCAAAGCCGTCTGTTTTTTAAGGTGACTGCAAACACCTTTATTATAACTAATAATAAATGACAGAGTAGTACAGGTGATTGATAGTAGTCAATCACCTACGATCTTTAAAGTGGTCCATTCGTCACATGTGCTGGCTTGAAGTGTCCATTTCACTGTACAGATAAAACGGGAGTGAAGCAAAGCAAGCTTCAACTACTAATTTACCTAACTAATCTCCAATGGCTGAGTGCGTCAAAGAAGATGAAGATATTGAGGCAGAAGATGAGGTAGAAGATGTAAGGCCAGTGTCATTCAGCAATGTGGCAAAAAGACAAGAGAGCATAGGCAAATAACCAGCATGGTTCATGTCATATAAATATTTTCTATCCTAAGAATCATTAGACAGGACACCAGCATTGTACTCCCCATACACATTGTCAGTGTAAAGTTTCAAATCGTTTCCATCATCATAATAATGAAAAATTCTAGCTTCCTCACTTTCTTCCTCATCAGAGATAAACATATAATAGACTTTGTTGATGGGATCTTACCTCATGCTAGAACCTAAATGTACCCAAGATTTCTCTTGAAAGATCCAAACAACAGCGGCATCAACAACACTCTTAGCGGCATCAACAACAGCATCACTAGGGGGAACATCACTCTTAGGCGTCACAGCGGCATCACTAGGGGGAACATCAGTCACTTTGATCTTGGGAACCCATATACGAGTGGGAGGTTTTACAAGTGGAGATTTAGGCTTGAGGGGGCATTCACTTGATGTTTACAAGCCTCACTAATGTATCAAAAAGAATGACAATTAATGCATATATCCGGTTGCTATGAAAACTGAACATCAACATAAGTATCATACCCATCAATTGAGACTAAAAGCTTGGTAGGAAGCAAATTGCTAGGAGATATTTCAATTAAAGCTTTAGCAAAAACAAGATTCTGTCTATTCTCTATATTAGCATCAAAACATTTGAAATTACCTATTCTGCTAGCCAACCAATTCAATCCTGGAAGTGTTTGCAACAACGAAGGAATCCGAGTGAAAATAGTCCATATCGGAATGGAAAGCACCCTCTCTCTGACACTCTCAATCAAAGTATTCCACGGGGTAATGATTAGTGGTTATCCTCCAATAATAGGAAGATTAGCTTCTAATACCTTCTTTCTTTCCTCTTCATCCGAAAATCTTTAAAAAAATACAATTCATTCAAATAATTTACACAAAGGCCTCCCCTCAAGTTCCAAGATTTACCACATTGCTTACGTATATCATCATAAGGCAAACCCGAGTCAAGAAAGAAACCAACAAGGTGGTTTTTCCAGATGTTAGTACCAACTTCGACAATCTCAACCGGCGGAAATGGATTTTCATGATCACAAGTAAATTCACGAGGGGAATAGTTCCCAGCACAGCGAGGTAGCGTAGTGAAAAAAGACGAGTATGAAGGTTTTGGAATGCTCACAGGTTGATGCATATTCACAGCAGGTTTTTGGAGAGACTTTTCACTAAGTTTCAGAACAGGTATGGACATAGTTGACTGGGTTGCAATGCAAGGAATGACAACAGCTATGGTAGGCGTAACAGTACATCTTTCATCCCCATTATTTTTCACGTGACTAACATCACAACTTTTGTTCATCAAAACCACACCCAGGTTTTCTTTTCCATATTCACTTTATTTTATCTTTAGGACTTAGTCAATTAAGCAACAAATCTTTTAAGGAAAACGATTTAAATTCCGATATCAACTCTCGATCCAAACTAAGATTATTCCTTAGATAAGAATGAAGTCTTTCAAGTGGGGGTATTATTTTGCCTCTCATACCTTGACTCGACAACACTCTAATCTTTGAAATGATAGAACTTTAATAACTCATGTTTCAAAATAAATTCGACCTTAAATTGAACCAACTCCATATGCACTTAGTTTAATTGAATTCTAATGACTCATTGTTCTTTTTAAAACCACTTTCACATTTATGACATAATTTACTTAATTTCTTACATTAAGTGAATCCTTTATCACACTTGACTTGTTAGCTTTAAATCATCTTTCCAGTCTAGTACTAATTTAAAGCTTACTCTTAAGTTAATTAAATTAACTCGAACCTTGCTAGCTAATAATTTAATTAACTGAACAAACTGTTTACCATGAATACATTTAGTAAAATGATTCGCTTAAACCCTCTTTAATATCGAATAAATTGGTTAACCTCTAAGCCACACCTAAAAGGTAATTAAAACAAGTCTTAATGCTTGTATTTAAAACAATTAATTAGTTTAAATCTCTTATTTATAATAATTAATTAACTTTAAAACATCATGAATTAATCTTAAAATATTCCTTCTCAAAAATGAAATAACTTGATAGCTTTTAAATTAAGGTAAAAATCATAAAAAATTACTAATTAAATTAAAATTAACAATTAAATTATAATTAAACAATTACTCGTTAAATTAAATATTTTAGGTATTTATTTAAACTTTAAACAAAATAATTAAATAATAGTTCATCTTTAAATTAATTAATTTAAAGACCCAAATAATCAATTTAATAATCAAATAATAATTTAAACTTTTATTAGTAATTAAATAAATTTTTGAAACACATTTTAAATAAATATTTAATATTAAATCTTAATTATGTAATTTAAATAACAATTTATTCCTTAATAAATCATTAAACAATAATTAACCATAATTAATTATAACCATTATTATTAATTCTTATTTAAACTTTTTTTTTGAAAATTGGTAACCTTTATTGCATATACAATTTCTTATTTAAACATAAGTATGAATGCTTTTAAAATAGCAATACCAAGTCATTAGTAAATCAAAATGTCACTAGTAAACAAGTCTTAAGTAGGGGTTTTAATTAGATAGGATAGTCCAATGTACGACTCGGTCCGAAGGGGTTAGGTGTCCGGTCCGTGTCCGTACGATTCTCATTTAGGACAAGAAAAAGTGTACGAAAATATGTCCGTCCGAAAATGTTCGATATTTTTCTATTGTCCGAACCTTGCCCGTCCGTTGTCCGGCTCGTACGAACAATGTCCGAGCCAACTCTTCGTCCGGTCCATGTACGTCCGAAGTCTTATAGGACAGAACACGAACATCCTCATGTCCGGTCCGGTCCGTCCGATTAAGACCCCTAGTCTTAAGTTTTAACCCATTTAATGAATGATAAACAACTTTGAAACTTAATTAAAATGATTAACTTCAATAGTAAAATCAACTTAAACCATTTTAATTATACTTAAATTTATTCTTCACAACTTTAATTCAAAAAGGATTTTAGTTCGGTAAGCTACTATTAATGGAGACAAGAATTTTTTTCTTCCTCCATTTCTGTGTGTTCCTCCCTATAAAACACTCTTTCTCCTCCTTCGATCTATACGTCTCCCCGGACCTCGTCTTCATTCCTCCCCGATCCTTTCTTTTGCCTGTGTACTTGCTTCACTGAACTCTATTTTCTTTTACAGATCTAACCCCTTTCCTCCGAACTCCCCTTATTTCATCGATCCTCCTTGTTACGTGTGGCTCGCATTGGAATGGAGTGGGTGCGTGGATTGAACGGGAGAATTGTCCCACATCGTAAGATATTAAGAAAGATCGTGGTATATATATGGTGTTGGTGGCATGTAACAATGGGGATTCCTTTTGTTACAATAAGTGCTTGCCAATACCAAATTATATGCTCGATGAAAGGCGATGGGGGATGTTCAATTGGGACGCCGGCATGAGAGACTTCAACCGTTGACTCCGATAGACACGGTGAAGCGCGTACGGTATGCAAAGAATGCCGAAACTCATCACTCCCCTCATCTACAACTTTTTCCCCGTTTTGCTATAGATTTCCGCACAATTTCTTGGCACGGTGGCCTTACTTGGAATTTAAATTTCCTGTAACTTTTCAAATGAGGTTTCGGCTTGTTAGGCAATGGATTGCTTGGTTCCAACACTGGTAAGTTTTGTCGCAACAACTTATTACTTCCTTGTACAACTTTTTCGTGACTCGCCTTCTTTCATTCTCGGTATTCTAAGTACTACTTTCTTTTTCATACACTGAGTTCGCAAAGGGGGTTGCGGTGCACTGTCTCTGGCACAATGAGCTACTCTAGAAATGGCTTGATATCTCTGGATTGTATTTTAGACTATGTTGGTACTTATGAATTTGGTTGATATTCAATATGTTCAAGATTTCAACTTGTTGGAATCATACCGATGTCCTGTAGTGTTGATTGGGTTGTCGGTTTTTGCTTGATGAGTGAGTTCTCTAGGTTAGTTGTTTGGGCTTTTTGCTGCAAGGTGTGCATGGTAAGCTCGTTTAGGTCATTTCTCTAGACTTGTTTTGGTTTGGAGCCGATTTCTTGTGTGCTGGATTAAGTTTTTACCATTGTCTCCCTTTTGGCATTCCAGGTGAAGCTTGGGCTCTCAAATATGCTATTTTGGTAGTGGTTAAATATACTTCTAGCTTGTTTCCATGTCATTGCTGGTTCATTTTAATGCTACGTCTTAGATCTAGCTACCGTTCTTTGCGATATTCTGTTATAGATGGAAGTTTGTTTCATGACAATGTTGCTTCGATTTAAGGAGGTTGGCTGCTTGCTGTTAATTCTTGGTCTTCGGTCAGCATGTAGGTGGTGTGGCCAGTCGTTGATTGTACAGCCTTGATGGATGTGCCTAGGGTACACTTTAAGGAGTAAGTTGTTCTACGTGATTGGATGGTTGATGTGATGTGTAGTTGCACACATTGCTGTCGTGTTTGTATTTTCTACCTTGGGCTGTTGGTACTTGTCTAGTAGTAAGATAGTATGTTTAAGTAATGTACTGCTTGTATCTAGAATAGGCTATTCTTTTTGGATGGTCCGTTTATTTCATGCTTTGTCAATGTAACCCCTCGTGTGGAAAAATAAACTAGCAATCTAGTGGTTGTAATTAGCTCTTATGCTATAAGCTAGCCTAAGTAGTAGTGGTTGATCCACTTTAAAAACGTCTATGATGGATAATCCACCTTAAAAACGAAGTAGCAAGTTGATACCCTATCAATCTCCTATAAAAACTGTAATTATTATTTGTCATAATAATAAGTGTTTGTGGTCACTTTGAAAACTAGTTGACTCTACCAAAAAAAGCTATTAAATCAATTTCGTTTAGGAATTAGTACACTTGAAAAATTAGTTCAAAATTTTGAGGCTTAGCGATCGTAATAGTATTTAAATAAGTTATTATGCATTTCCACATCCAAATGCGTTCACGTATTAATGTCACATACAATACTGCAAAGAAATAAAGATTCTAGTGCTCAATAGTTTATAATTGAGAGATATATAACTATTCAAATCAATCAACATTGATAACAATTAATCGCACTATTTAACTGTCACTTACCAATCACAGAATGAGGTTTTATTCTGCTCAATAGATGTTCAATATGATCTATACTATTCAAATTAACTTGACATTATTTTAATTGGCCAATTAAATAACACGGTTTAAGATGTGTAAATTAAAACCGCGTTATTATCTAAAATCACGATATTTAAAATGCCATAAAATGTAAATCATCCAAACTGATTAATATACTACATTACAATGTTAGGCTCGTTAATATGGACCCAACGCTACAATCTGTTCGTCGATCGGATAAATTTAGAGGGAGATATGGATTTTCTACCAAACATGCACAAATTTTTTTTTCAAGAAATCCCACCCAAGCCCAAACAAACCAGCCTAAGCCTAGTTGCCATGAACCTGACCATGCAACCATTCCCCCTCCTCCCCTCTCTTCTTTCTTCTTCAAAATTTCTCTACAACCCAAACGTGTTCACTATCATGCACATGCAAACCAACCAAGGACCACCACAGTCTTCCTGGATATCATCAATACATCTCCCTTCACCTCCTCCCCATTGTACACCCTACATCATCAACTCTGGTCTTGCCATTGAAATCTCGACCAAATTTCCAGTAGTCAACCCTAAAAACCCTACAACATAAATTTTAACAGATTACCACAAAACCCCTATGCATGTTGCGTCTCTCCCTCAATACACCCCTTTGTTTCATATAATACTGCCTTAAACTCCATAGGATCGAAAGCCTAGCCACGCGAAAAACTACCATGGCCACTGCCTTTTTCCAAACATCTAAAGCAAGGCCGAGCTTCATGCACCTCCACTAGATCGAAGAATAAGGTAATAGAATTCCAACAAAACATGTTACATGATTTTATAGTAAACATACACTTTGGTTTTGATTTTAGAAGCACTAGAGCTTACTGATTTTTTTCAATTTTGCTCACTGTCTTAGTTTTATTTTACAAGCCTTTCATTACTATAAAAAAAGAAAATTGAAACAACCAGGAGAAGATATGAGAGGAAGAGAACAAAATGCAAGAAGAGAAATGAAGAATTTTGATGAAGGAGAACGACATGTGTATAAATAGATCATAGAAATAGAATTAAATTAATTAAGCAAAATTACCTATTTGCCTTTTTATCACCTCAACTCTTACATCTTATGTGACAGCAAGGAATTTCGCTCGATCCGAATCAGTCGTTAAACCGATCTAGACCGTTCGAAACCCCTGATCGTTTTGAGAACAGGACAAATCAGAATGCAGACGGAAGAACACTTCATTGTTATTACAACAATTCCATCAGATACAAGAATATACAGCGTATGAATAAATATACATTCGATAAATATCAGAGATTCAATAAATTACATAGCAGCGGAAAATAATATAAAACACAACTGAAGGTGTCATACGGATATAGAGCTTTCCGGATATCATTTCAGCTGTAAACCAGGGTCCTGTGAATATAAATCTGCAAAACCAAAACTACTAGATGCCCGTGTCGAAAATAAGGGCACCCAGAGTTTAGGTTAAAACAATAAACTCCAGGTCAGTCATGTGACTGGTGTGAGAACTAAAACAGTTATTTAAAACTTTACTTTAAAAGAGAGTAATTCAAGGGACCACGCCGTATAACACGGAACGGGTTTCCTCCCAAGAATACCAGTGCATAGAAAAGACAACGCAATGCTTTTTCGAAAAATAAAGCTATTATAAGACCCATGTCCCATCACACAATGCAACGCAAGCCGGAGGATAGGGTTTTGCCTTATAACAGCCAAAATTGCTTGGTACGTTTAAAAACAAATCATTTGATACTATAATAAGTGTATAGTGTCAAAACAATTTCAATCATAAATATAAATCATAGACGACATAAGTGCCCCATACCACTATGTCGCCATACTAGGCTCTACAAATAAAGCCGAAATACACGTATTGGAAATTGGATTTCCGTCATGAGTCGAGGCAAGGGGCAAGCTCCTCTCCGCTTCGAGACACTCTAGCAAATGTCCCAGGACTACGCACTCTGGGTAACCCTTGGATCGGCTGGGCCGGTTCTCTCTTACGTTTGAGGATTGGCAATTCCTGAACACACGTTTCCCGGTCCTTACAAACCTATAATCGAGGCGCCTCATCCAACAACCACATAGGTGAAAAGTATATAAATGTCAGGGCTGGTAAGTCACTGACACCACCAAAGCTAGAAAGAAACGTCGTGTTCTCCCAACGGTCTGTATCCCGTTTTTGACTCATACCGAGGTGTGAGGCTCGCGAATCCACGTTATACACAAAGCTACGTGACATAGGTCGTGCTTTGATCATCAACCACAAGACTTTGCTTTTCAACAGAAGCCTTGATCCATGCCACTCAGCGTGCCACACAGGCAATTCATGCCATGCGATTGATATCTATCGATATATAACCTCTAAGCTCGTACATCTCAGAGAAGGGCGTTAAGCAAGAGAATAAATTCTCCGCCGCCAAAAAGATATATATTTAACAGAAATCAATCAACACAGAATAAAATCCAATGTCAGACACACAATCCATTTACAAGTTCGTTCTGGGTCTGAACGAAACCGGAGGCACTTTCCTCGCATATCCAACGATCTCTAGGTACGTCTGGACGACCACCAACTGATTCCCTCATCTTGGGTGTATAGCCCAATCAAGATCATCAGTAATCACCCAACTGATGTGAAGACTTCCGGTCTTCAACCACCGTCTTCATCTTCGACATATCGTCGAATCGGTTATTCAGAATGAGTATAAACCCGGACTTTCCGAACAACCCGCGTATATTAAAAACAAATGTTACACAAACACAACATACGCCTCATCCTAATTCATTAGTCACTAACTGTAAATCAGTAAGAGAACAATTTCCCAAATATTAACCCCGAAGGCCGAAACCAACATCAGATCAATACCCAGGAAACCATCCTTCTTAACTAACCTACAGCTAGTTTCTAAATTTCAATTCTTAGGGAAAGGTTCCCATTAATTTTATCCAAGATAAATTCTTTAAAATTTATCCTTTAATCTTCCTTTGGATATCATTTCAAACCAGATTATGGTTTTCCAAACTAGTCGAGATTAGCGAATCACACCGAAGTAATTATTTATTTTATTTCCCAATCCCAACCTATTCATCCCATGAAGCAAAACTGGTAATACTCCATATCTAACACCACAGTGTTGTCGGTAAAATTAATTACCATTCCACGTTCAAATCTAATTAAAGATTTAACTATCGCTTTGGAGCAAAACTGGTGGTACTCCATTCTCGCTCATTTTCCAAACTTGATAATTTAAATTATCAATTCACATTTCAATCTAATTACAGATTCATTAAAACTCCTTTTACTGGGTCAAAGAACTAATGTCATTTAAAACATAGTTCACGACAAACCCAAATCACATTCTATTTATTTATCGGGTTAAAGAACAAGTGTCATTTAAAAGACCCTTCACGATAAACTAGTTCATTTCGATAAAAATCTATTTTTATCTTTTCAAATATGGAGTATTTCAACCCAATTTTTCCCAAATCATTTCTTATGATTTTACACAAATTATTACTATTTTTAATAATTTTATCAAGGCCCGTACAGTCGATTTCCATCAACGGCCATCGAACTGCACTTACAACGAGCTTTTCCAAAATTGATTTGGATGTATCCCTAAATCCAACCGTTAGATTTCAAATTTCTAATATTAGTTAGAAAGCTCTTTTCGATACGAACCCAACAGTTCCGGTTTTAGGAGAATCCGACGGTCGGATCTCCCGTAATGACCATTTGAAGTCAATGGTCGAAATTCGCGAACTGCCGCGGCGCGGCCCATTCTATTCAAGCCATTATATTATACATATAATACATATAATATATATTTCGTCAATTTCTATTTAAAACGAATTTTATAAATAGTTTTGAATTCGTTTCAAAAACAATTCAACTTCCATTTCCAATTCAATTCAATTCGAAATTGGTTTATAGTCAATTCAATTCAAATTCGTTTTCTATTCAATTCAGTTCGAATTCGTTTTCTATTCAGTTTGAATTCGTTTTCTATTCAATTCAATTCAAATTCGAATATAATCGATATAAATATCGTTCACGTCAAAATAGCGCATCTCTAATCAACACGGCTTTATATTTTTCAATAACTTCGTTATTCTATTCAACAAATGAATATTTATTCTATTCAATATGTGAATCTATATTTTTGTCAACACATGACTAATCTCAACGGATGAGTACTGTCCACGTGTGACTATTTTTGTTATTCAATATATTTTATAAAATTATGATATCTATCATTTGATTTCAAATCAGACTCCAACCGTAAATTAGTAAGAGAACGATTCCCTGAATATTAACCCCGAAGGCCGAAACCAACATCAGATCAATATCCAGAAGACCACTCATCTTATCTATTTTCCAGTTAGTTTCTAATTTATATGTGATAAAGATGCAAATTTTATCGTTTATATATTTCGTTCAACACATGACTAATCTCAACGGATGAGTACGGTCAACACATGAACCTTTATTTTATAATATTAAAGAGGTAAATTTTATTATTAAATATTTCATTCAACACATGACTAATCTCAACGGATGAGTACGGTCAACACATGAACCTTTATTTTATAATATTCTTTATTTTCTAAATTGGAATGAGGCCCAATCAATCACCATATAATGTTAACTATAAGAATTCCATACCACATGTATATAATAGCAACGATAAATAATCAACCATCATCCAAAGTGCACTACACTGTATAAGCATCAAATATAGATATTTAACGCTTATAACAGCCTGTCAATCAATCGATCGACATATAACTAATTACTGGGATTAGTGTATGTCGTATTTCATCCCAATACCCGTGTGGGGTTTTCAAATCAACAAACACAGATTTTGTTTGTGCAGTTGGGCGATGTGTAAAATTTATCGTCCCAATCAATGTCATTCAAATAGGTGTACATAAACAAACCGTCCGGTTTGTAAATGAATATTTATTTATTCACATTCACGAAAAAAAATTATATTTTTAACGACCAAATTATTTTATTCAACCTATGAATATATTTTATTATCTATTTCACATCAACATCACAAACAATTTTCACAACACATCAATCAAACAAACAAGTCATCCATGGTCTGTGGATGACCGGTGTCGGGTGCTACTAAACACCGTCTGCATCCTAGTATATATATATTGTTAGATCGAAATTTGGACCTAACACCCAAATTGTTATAAATTATAGAGAATTCTAAATGAGGAATACGGAAAAAGAAAAGAACACTCAGAATTTATAGTGGTTCGGCGTTAACGAGCCTACGTCCACTTTATATCTTATTGATTATGCTTTAAAAGCTAGTACAACAGTGATTTCTCTCAATATTCCAGTGGTTTGGTAGCAATGGCGGACTCAGTATTCACTATTGCCGAAAAAGATCCCGATAAATGCCAAGCTCTGGGCTATTTATAGCTGATTTCGCCGGACGGATCGCGGACACGTGGCACGAATCCCGAGATTTTCGGATCGCATCGCCACCATTGGAGAAACAGTCAAATTAGCCATTGTGAACAGGTGTCGTCAGATCCATGCGATTCGGATCGCTGAAGACCAGCTCATGGTTGAATGGGTCAGTGGGTTCGGTTCGTTGCAGGGGATCGGATCGCCTAGAGGTGGCGTTTGTCGACGAGGCTAGAGCGATTCGTTCCCTGGGCGAGTCGATAGAGTGCAATCCGAGCGGGGCGAGACGATGGCGTGCGATCCGAGCGGGGCGAGACGATGGCGCGCGATCCATTCTTCCATTTTCCTGGAGGACTTGGTTTCCTGATTTCCTTTCACGATTGACCCTGGATGGCTTGGTCGAAAAAGCAAGCCAACATTTTGCCCCCTCGAAGTATGTTTTATAGATGATGAAACATGCTTCGACGAGATTCATTGATTCTCTCCGGAAAGGATGCAAGTTTACAGTCGCATTGGCTCAAATTGACACAGGGGTGAATCGGATCGCCATAGGTCGACACGGTCCGATTTGGTCATCTGCTCGTCGCGTGCTGAGTTCTTAGGGTCTTGCACGATACAGGGTGCATCTTCCTTCGAGTCGTGTCGGGCTCTGAGTTTCGTGGGCCATCATTTCGAAGCGGTCCGTGGGCTTCATTGTGATTCCGTCTTCAGATCGGGGCGCTTCGTGGATTGAATAAGACAAAGGAGGGGAGGCCAACGGTCACCTTCTTTGCCTATATAAGCCGACGTTCCCCCCTTCACTTTCCTTCTTTCTCCTCTCTGCCGAATCGTCTCGCGCGAGCTGTTGAACAACGAATCCAACCCTTTAAAACTTTCGAAAATCCAAGAACTCTCTCAGTTTTTAGAAAGGTAACCTTATAGGAAGCATCCTCGTACTACTTTCCTGAATTTCTACGGTTGATTCCAGAGAAATACAATATAAATCCGCTACTTTTCGAAGAAATCACCAAATCGCCATGGCCATTGAACGTGGAGCTCGGAGCTTGAGGATGGGAAGGAGATGAGGAAGAAGAAGGATGGAGAAGGAGGAAGGAGGCTGATACGGATCGTGGTCAACGATCGAGGACGGAAGCAAGTGGCGAGACGACAGATCGAGAGGGCAACCAAGGGTCGTACCGCGGTAGTCGCAACGGTTCGCGAGGGAGCCTTCCCTTCGCCCGGCGATTCGGTGAGGGGCAAACTCTCTGCTCTGTGATCGACAAAGGGGTGCGATCCCTCTGCCACGCGAGTCGAAGGGGGGCGATCCCCCTGTCGTGCGAGTCGGAGGGGGGCGATCCCTCTGCTATGCGATCCGCCCCACGGCTGGTGATACGAAGAAATTTCAATCTTTAATCAGCGCCTTGTCGCTATAAAACTCTGGACAGTTAGGATAGAGCCCTGACGTTGATCTCTCTGGACTAAATGACTTCGTGATTTGACTGCATATGACGACTAATGACTTTTAATAACCTCGACTGCTTTCATGTTTTATTATCGCTTTTAATAATGCGCACACACTAGCACACACAGTAGCACTCGCACACACGGGGGACGGGTAGTGTTAATCTTATCATTCATATTTTCTCGTCCTAGCAGCGATGTCGAACGACCACTCTTCCTCAAGATCTGTAGCCGAAACGGAATCTGAGACTCCTGAACAGCATAATCCTCAAATTCCTCCAATCAATCCCAAAGGTGTAGATTCTGGGTCCGAATATGAAGCCACAGAATCGGATCCGACAGACAGCACGTCATCCAGCAACAACTCCGATTCCGATGAGCGAGCTCCGGACGAAATTCCAGGTGCGGTCGGGATAGATAGATTCTCTGACTCTTTAGCGTCCAAGCTCGACGAGATAAAACTCAAGAGAATCTGCTTAAGACATGGCATTCCTTGGGACGATGTCTTAACACCTGGAAGCGAAGACAGACCTCATTTAGCACCGGAAGGGTATATGTCGATCAGTCGGACAATGTGCCTAGTAGGAGCTATTCCTCCGTTCCCTCCAATTGTCATTGACACTCTGAGACGATTGGGCATTGCCCCGATGCAGCTTCATCCAAACGCCTACGCGTCTCTATATTCTCTATATGTCGCTTATGCGGAAATCTTGCACGCCGAACTCAAATTCAGAGACCTGGTGTTCTTCTTTCTCTTCAAGCACCGATCTTCTGCAACTCCCAACTTTTCCTTTTTTGAATCAGTGGCGAACAGGAAAGTTCTGTACGACGGGTACAGCAACATCGGGGATCCTAAGTCCGACTGGTTTTACATAAGAAGACAGGCTGGATGCTCACGGAGATGGCTCAAATCGAGTAAATTTTTATCGCCTAGTTGAATATCTCGCTTGGGGGAGTCTAAGTAATAACATTCTTCCGCTTTTTCCTTTGTCTTAAACAGATCATGTCTTCCCGAAAACAGAGGGTGCATTATACAACAACCGGTTATCCATTCTTCTGCAAAGTAGATCCGACTTTTTAAGGATTAAAAAATGCATTACGGATGACAACCTTCACAAGCATGGCCTCTTGGATAGGAAATTTGGACTTGGAACCGGCGGTAAACCTTATAAATACGTGCCCCCGCCGGAAGGAGAGGGAACTTCACAAGCGGTGGAGACAACCAAATTTCACAAAAGCCCTTCCCCGATAATCATCCAAGACGACGAGGACTTGAACGTGTACAGGGGGGACGAGTCCCGTGGTGACGCGCCGAAGGGAATCCCTACCTCTGCTCCAATGGGAACTGTCGGTGACGACGAATTGACAGAAGAACAGTTATTCGACGAGCTGAATAAAATCCCTTTGCCCGACATCGAATACACGGAAAAAGACTTCGGCGAGGAGCCTTTCTTTTCTGCTTCCGAAGAGGTGGCTGACTTAGCAAGGGGACGTGAAACGGGTCAGACGAGCCTGTCTCCAGGCCCGGGTCTGTTAGGGGGAATTATACGGGATGCACACCTCACACACACTGCCTGATCGTGCACTACTATGCCGTGAATATTCAATGTGATAATATGTTCTTCTTTTCTTTTTTGCAGGAGCGATGTCACGCAGGAGATCTTATTCGTTCCGTTCTCTCCGCGAAGGCACCCCCAGTCTTCGTTCGGGTACTGAGCGCCCTCGCGGTCCCTCTCACAAGTCGAGCTCTTCGCAGCCTCGATCTCCACCCAAATCAACCTCTACCAGGCCTTCGAGTCACCCAATATCTTCGACCGGGGGGAAGACACTTCCAAAAGAGTTGACTCCTCCAAAGAGTGCGCCTTCCCACAGTCGGTCGTCCAAAAGGCGCCACGAATCCAAGGACGGGGACAGGGATTCGTCCAAAGATACTGAGCAAACAAGAAGCAGCGTAGTCCCCATCAGCCAACCAGAATTAGCTGCCCCCGGCTCACGGGACTACGTTCACGGTCCTGAAATCCAAGGTAGGCTGGAAAAGCTACGGGAACAATTTCCAGGAATGTTCTTCGATAGGATGGTCTTTGTCCCTGCCTTGGAGCCGGTTCCTAAAAACTGGGATAAAGAAGTTATTGGGCATATCCGTCACGTGGCCAAGCAATACGAGGCGATGAAAAAGCACGCACTTAACCTTTCGGAGGTCGTCCGGACACTCGAGATAGAAGCTCACAGGTCTAAGGCAAAACTCGAAAATAATGAAAGGGCCAGGACAAAGTTAGAGAAGGATCTGGAAGGCGCTCAGGCCCAGCTCGCCCTGGCACAGAGAGACGCCGCAAACTATAAAACTGAATTAGAAAATGCCAAGCAGCGCTTTCACGCAGAACTGGATTCCAATAGCCAGGAAAAAATGGCTTTAAAAAAGGAAGCTGAAGACCTCAGAATGGCCAACATCGAACTGGCAACGGCTAAAGACCATTTTCTGACGGAGAAGGCTGCTTGGGAAGCGGAAAGAGCAAGCTTAAAAGAAAAGTTGGCTTTGGCAGAGGCGGAAAAAGTGATTTTGAATGATCAGGTGGCCGATGCGGAGAGACGGGCAGCTCTTGCCGAAAAGAACGTTGATAGCGCCATTGAAATGGCCACTGCCTCCAACCATAAACTCCTTGAAAGAGAGAAAGAAATCGAGGGGTTTGAGGAGATGATCTTTGACTTCCTCGGTCAGGTTCTCAAGACCCGCAATATCTCATGGATCCCGGATTATCATGTTACTCTGGCCAACTTGTGGGATGCCATCGTGGAAGGCGAGAAACATAGGCTAGGGGTCGAAGAGATCGATGAAGATGAATTGATGAAAAGCATCCTAAGGGACAACGAGCCTGAGGATCTGGCAGAGGGCCGTCGCTTAATCTTGGCGGAGATGGAGAAGGAGAGGACCATGGCTAAAGGCAAAAGCAAAATTGACGAAGGTTCCAGCTCCGCCGCCAAGCCCAAAACTTCCGAAGTCGAGGAGTATCATCCTGACGATCCGTTGATCCCCTTAGGCTTAACTCCCGTCGCAGCTGGAGCATCCGGATCTATCCAAGAGGGAGTATCTGCGGAAGGTACCTTTCTCTATTCCCAACAATTTGCCAAAGCGATTGCGAATTGTCGTCGTCTAACAGGGCAACCCATTGAATTAGTAATGTGTGTCTTTCATAATGCAGGTGGCGAGCCCGCCGACAAGGGTGTTGGAAAAGAGAGAGAGGTGGAGGAGGGGATCGTCCTGCCGGGTGCCGAAACCGATGTTTCAGAGCGAATCGAGGCCGCAACAGCTGAAGGAAGCATCTCGGTGCCTAGCGCCGACGTACCCAAAGATGCCGAGACTATCGAGGCTTTAAAAGACTTGGATGGTCGGCATGTGGACGATGAAGAGGATACCACCGGCACCAAGAAGGCCAACGACGATGATGATGATGAGGAACCCCTGGCCAGCCGAAAAGCCAGGCAAGAGAAAGAGTTGGCTTTGAAGAAGGCGGGGGATAAAGCTTTGGATGTGATCCCTCTCGCAGAGTTCGATCCCAAAACTGGGATGATTATGAAAATCCAATCCAAGTCCATCAGCCGGCAACTCCACTTTGCAAACCCTGATGATTTCCCTGCTTCCCTCTCCGGCAGGAGCGAGAGGAAAGATGAGGGAGAGGAAGCCTCAGAGGAGCCAGACGCTCCCCTCGTGGACAAGCGAAAAAGGAAAAAGGGGGACCCATCCGAAGCCGACAAGGAGAGGCTGGAGAGGCAGAAGCGAGAGAATATATCAAAGCATAAATAGGACGTTTAATGATACTTTGTCTTTTAAGCTTCCCACTGGCCAGGAAGCGTAATTGTGAGGCTGGCCCTCACTTTTGTTTCTAACTTGTTTTCACTTTGCTGATTTGCGGTACATAAACAAGGGTTTGTTTCTTCTGACATCATTGTGTACCTGTATTCATAGAAACTTTCCACATTTAGTCGTTAGCCAGCTATTAATAATTATAAGTCAGTGAATCAACAGGAAGAAGAATGTTCATGCTATGTTACACTTGTTATATCAAAGTTTAATGTTCGCATAGGAGAGCGCGATGCCCCCTAATCAATTGTTAGAGTTTTATGCTTGGCGATTCGTTCGTCCCCCGATTCTTCAGCGGGGAAGAAGCTATTTCTCAGCGCTCAATCGGAGACGCCTTTATACTCTCTCTCTCTCTGGAGAGTTAGAGTTCGAGCTCAGCAATTCATTCGCTCCCCGATCCTTCAGCGGGAAAGGAGCTCTTTCTCAGCGCTCAACCGGAGACGCTTTTATACTCTCTCTCTCTCTGGAGAGTTAGAGTTCGAGCTCAGCAATTCATTCGCTCCCCGATCCTTCAGCGGGAAAGGAGCTCTTTCTCAGCGCTCAATCGGAGACGCTTTTATACTCTCTCTCTCTCTCTCTGGAGAGTTAGAGTTCGAACCCAGCGATTTATTTGCTCCCCACACTCGTCTCAGGTTTACATTTTAATCCAAGCTCCGAGGATAAAAACCAGTCGGACGAGCAGCTAGAGCGTTTACCAAGGCTTTTGGGTTCTTCTGATTAGTTTACGATAGGAACTGTCAACGCTGGACTTCGGGTACCTGCAATATTCACACTGATTTTCATAGGCAAATAGACAAAGACGCAGCAAAGGTAAATGACACACAGTATTTTTATAGTGGTTCGGCCGAATCATGACCTACGTCCACTTTATAATCCCTTGCTTTAAGAAATCAGACTGTTCTAGGCAAGTCATGCCCTGTTACATAGTTTTTTTTTTTTTTTTAACAAAACAAAGGAATGGATTTGAAACTTCTCATGTTAGATATGGCCATAGATGTTGGGCGTTCCACACTCTGGGGATCTCTTTTCCATCTACGGTTGCCAGCTTGAAGGTTCCGTTATCAAGCCTGCTGAGAATAGAATACGGTCCTTCCCACTTCGCTCCCATATGAGTTGGGGGTGGAAAGACACGTTTCAGAACCAAGTCTCCGGGTTCCAAGGTTCGGGCTCGGACCTTTTTGTTGTAGTATCGAGCGACCTGTTGTTTACATCTCAGAGCACGCAGGTCGGCCTCATCCCTCTTTTCTTCGATCATATCCAGGGACTCAAGGAGCAATTCATTATTGGACATTGGATCATAATACGTCACCCGATGAGAAGGTACCTTTATCTCAATCGGGATGACTGCTTCCGTTCCAAAAGCAAGGGAGAACGGGGTATGTCCTGTTGCTGATTTATATGTCGTCCTGTAGGCCCATAGTGCCAAGGGCAATTCGTCAGCCCACATGGCTCTAGCCCGCTTCATTCTTCTTTTCAGAATGGACTTAATTACTTTATTTACAGCCTCAACTTGCCCGTTCGATTGTGGGTGTGCCACAGATGTATATCGATTCTCGATGTGGTATTTCTGGCAGAAGTTTCTGAATTCAGCACTATCAAATTGAGTTCCGTTGTCGGTTATCACAATTTTTGGAATTCCGAATCGACAGATGATGTTTCTCACGATGAAGTTGGTCACCCGTTTAGTTGTGATCGTAGTTAGTGGTTCTGCCTCGACCCACTTAGTGAAATAATCTACAGCCACAATGGCGAACTTTGCTCCACCCCTTGCTATGGGGAGACTTCCAATAATATCAATTCCCCACATAGCAAATGGCCACGGGCTCATCATTGTCTTTAATTGGCTTGGAGGCGCTCTGGGTATCTTTGAAAATCTCTGGCATGCATCACATCGTCGTGCATATCTTACTGCATCCTTGTTTATGGTAGGCCAGAAGTAACCATGCCGTAATATCTTTTTTACCAAAGTTTGCCCCCCGGTATGGTCGCCACATTCACCTTCGTGGACTTCTTGCAGCACACGTTTGACGTCATCGTGGGCTATACACCGAAGAAGGGGCATTGAATACCCTTGTCTATAAAGGATTCCACCTTGCAGTACGTATCGGGCGGCCTTTCGAATCACTTTTCGCCTCTCGCTTTTCTTCGTCGGAAGCGCTCCATTCGTTAGGAAATCCTTTATAGGGGTCATCCACGATTCCTTTTCTGGTTCCGTCTCAAGTACTAGGTCGATGTCCATCTGATCAATGCTGGGAGACCGAAGTACTTCAATGGGGGCTAGCCCTATCACTTCAGGATCGTTAGAACTAGCCACCTTTGCCAACCTGTCTGCTTGCTGATTTTCTGACCGCGGAATATGAGATATGCTGTAGTGATCAAACTCATTCAGCAGCTCTCTTACTTTCTTTAAGTATAGAATCAATCTCGCACTTTTAGCTTGGAATCTCCCAGTAACCTGGTTTACGACTAACTTGGAATCGCAGAAGATGTTCAGTTTCGTGACTTCTAGCATCTTTGCAATCTTTAGTCCGGCTATCAGAGCTTCATATTCAGAATCGTTGTTAGTGGCCTGAAACTCCATTCGGATGGCATAAGTTATCAACCGTTTCTCGGGGGTTTCAAGCACTATTCCGGCGCCAGATCTTTTGTTATTTTTAGCACCATCAGTATATAATCTCCAGACATCAGGGTCGAAAAGTAATTTTGAGGGTTCCACTTCTTCGTTTGCTATGTCTTCATCAGGAATTGTGAATTCTGCTATGAAGTCAGCTATCGCTTGCCCCCGAATTGATCGTCTGGGCTGAAAGTTCAAGTCGAATTGACTTAACTCAATATTCCATTTGAGTAATCTTCCAGACGCCTCTAGTTTCTGTAGAACTTGCTTGAGTGGGTGATCAGTATATATGATAATAGGATGTGCTTGAAAGTAGTGCCGAAGTTTTCTGGAGGCAATCAATAAACTATACGCCAGTTTTTCTATCCGTGGATAATTACGTTCTGCCGCTGTTAATTTTTTACTTACGTAATACACAGGCCTTTGGACCTTCTCCTCTTCCCTTACCAATGCTGAGCTGACTGCATGAGATGATACTGCCAAATATACGAATAAATCCTCGTGGTCTATTGGTTTAGATAGAATTGGAGGTTTCTCCAAGTGTCTAAGCAAGTTCTGAAACGCTTCCACGCAGTCAGAAGTCCATTTAAAGTGGCGTTTTCCCCGCTTTATTAATTCGAAGAATGGGATGCACTTATCCGTAGCCCTGGAGATAAATCTGCTTAGTGCGGCCACTTTTCCAGCAAGGCTTTGCACGTCCTTAATTTGCCTAGGTTCCTGAATGTTCCTGATTGCCGCGATCTGGTCCGGATTAATCTCTATACCGCGCGAACTGACAATGAATCCTAAGAATTTTCCAGAAGCAACACCGAATGAACATTTGGTGGGATTGAGTTTCATCCCATACTTTCGAAGGATGCCGAACATCTCTGCCAAGTTAGTAGTGTGTTGAAAGGATTGCTTGGACTTAACCAACATATCGTCGACGTATACTTCCATTGTTTTCCCGATTTGGTTATAAAACATTCTGTTGACCAAACGTTGGTACGTAGCGCCTGCATTCTTTAAGCCAAAGGGCATCACTACGTAACAATATAATCCCAGATCAGTGATAAAGCTAGTGTGCTCTTGGTCCGGAACATGCATTGGAATCTGATTGTATCCTGAATAAGCATCCATGAATGAAAGAAGCTCGTGACCTGCCGTTGAGTCTACCAACTGGTCAATTCGAGGTAAAGGAAAACTATCTTTGGGACAAGCTTTATTTAAATCCGAGAAATCGATACACGTTCGCCACTTCCCGTTGGCCTTCTTTACCAGGACTGGGTTCGAAATCCAATCTGGGTAAGTTGAATCTCTGATAAATCCATTGTTCCTTAGTTTCCCAACCTCTTCTTTCAAGGCAGCGGACCTCTCTGGGCCCAGCACTCGCCTTTTTTGCTTCACCGGAGGATGTTTGGGGTTAACGCTCAAAGAGTGGCTCATGATTGACGGGGATATCCCGCACATGTCCGCATGGGTCCAAGCGAATACGTCCAAGTTGTTCTTTAAGAAAGTCGTCAATTCTTCGGTAAGAGTCGGACTTAACTGGGATCCAATCTTGAGGACCTTCTCCGGATCACTGTCGTCGATTGGCACATCCACAGTTGCTTCGTTGGGAGTTGCCGTCCTGCCCCCGGGTTCTTGATCCTCTCTGGGATCTATGTCCTCGGGCGTCACTCTAGGCATCTCTCCAACAACCCTCTTCTTTGATTGCTATAAGGCTTCCGCCCCCAAAGGGGGAGGAGCGCCTTTAGTTTCGATACCCCCGCCGTTGCGAAGCAGCTTTAACTCGGCAACATAACATGCTCGCGCAGCAACTTGATCCCCCCTGACGACACCAACGCCGGCTTCTGTGGGGAACTTCAATAGCAAGCACCAGGGGGCTATACAGGCTCTGAATTTTGCGAGGGCCGGCCGGCCCAAGAAGGCATTGTATGGCGATTCGACGTCCAAAACCACAAAAGGAAGGATTCTCACTCTCTGGCGTTCTCCTTCCCCAAGTGTAACTGGCAATTCTACGTAACCCATAGGTGCGGTGGATGCTCCGTTGAACCCACGAATCCATCCTTGGCAGGGCTTCAAGTCTTTTATCTCAAGGTTCATCTGGTCAAAGGCTTTTCTGAAAAGGATATTAACGGAACTCCCGTTGTCCACCAGTACCTTATGAACAGTGGCTGGCCCAATGGGTATTGTGATTACAAGTGGATCTTCGGTTGGAGCATGGACCCCAATGCTCTCTCGCTCTCGGAAGACAACATCATCAGTCATCATCTTTTGCTGCTTCACCGGAACACTGTCCTCGGGGTTGCTACATTCCCCCATTTCGAGGTGTTGTTTGGCTGCGTTGACATATTGATCTAAAGCTTTGGAACTGTGCCCAGCAAGATAGAGTCCACCGATTACGGTGTTGATTACAATATTCTTTCCCTTTTGCTGAGCAGTTGGCCTAGCAGCAAGTTGATTTTGATCCTGATTTGGGGCTTGTACTGCTTGCCCCCTGTCCCTAGGTGCTACTCTGTATTCGTCTAGCTTCCCCTCTCGAAGCAACCTTTCGACTACGTCCCTCAGGTGACGGCATTCATTCGTCGAATGACCGTGAATTTGATGAAAGAGGCAAAACTTCCCTGTTTCACGCTCTTTTTCCGTCGATTCTCTAGGAGGCGGCCTCTTATTCTGGAGGACTTCGTACGCATCCATGAAGATATTTTCCAGAGTGTCATTTATGGGTGTATAATTCTCAAAGGCCCGGGGACGAGTCCTTCTCTGGGAATCGTTCCCTCGGCCCCTCTTCCGGCTGTTGCCATTAGCATTGTTATTGTTGTCACCCGGCCGGCGACCACCCTGGTTCTGATTTCCGACGTTAACCTCGACTTTCCCCGAGCTGTCTCCAGTTTGCTTGATGGCAACATTGCTCTGAACTTCTTCCTTATCATTTGTTTTAAGCTTTCGGTTCGCGTACACCTCTTCCCGGCGTAGATGTACATTGGCTTTCTCATAGAATAATTCTCTGGTGTGGGGTGGTTTGCCTGCCAAGTACCTCCCGAACTCGGTATCCTTATCCACTCCATCAATTACTGCTGCGACGATGGTTGGCTCATGAGGATCTTTGACCTCAGTGGCTGCCAAACTGAAACGATCCAGGTACATCTTTAGACTTTCGCCCGGTCGCTGTTTGACAAGAAATAGATCGATCACGCTTTTCGTCTTCTGTGCGTAGATACGGAATTGCTCTATGAACTTCTCGCTTAGTTCCCTGAAGCTGGAAATCGATCTTGCCGGCAGGCGAGTAAACCATAGCAAAGCCACGTCTTCCAGGAATATGGGAAACGCTTTACACTTAACTGCGTCAGAAGCGGCGGCAACAGTCATCGTCCAAGAGTATCTCATCAGGTGTTGAACAGGGTCAGATCTTCCTGCATATCGGTTCATCTGCGGCATGTTGAAACGCCTTGGAAAAGTTGCATCCAAAATATCGTCAGTAAAAGGAGTATGACTTCGGTCAATCCCCCAATCCTCGTTCCGCTGTCCACGGCTGTCGGCCAAAATCTGGTGAACCATGGCCGCAACGTTTGCACTAGTCAAAGGAGGCTCAGGATCAGTGCCTCTGGCCCGACGAGGCTCTCTGATCTCTCTTCGGGGAGCAGCCACAAAATCTGGGGCTTGGACGGGGCCTCGCTGCCCCTCGTTGTCATGAGTATGGGTACGGCGACGAGGCTGAGGTGGTCTGTCATGCATAGGACTGTTCATGCCTCGAGTCCTGAGGGTCGTTGCTTGACCGTCCGCATTACGGTTTGTGGGTCTTGCCCCTAGTTCTTCTTCTTCTTGTGAGGGCAGGGTCCCGAACCGAAGCTGTTCTATGTTTTCGGCTCTTTCATACGGCCGTCGCGGAGATCTCGGCGATTCTTCAGATGAAGAGGAATATGCTGGAGTGAGTGGACGAACTGGCGATGTTCTTTGCCTTGTTAACTCATCAAGTCTTCTATCCATAGCCGTCAGGTTTTGCCGTAGGATCGAATTTTCCTGCCTTTGGGCGGCTAACTCATCAAACAACCTATCCCACATTTCGACAAAACGGGAAAGATCCCCTTCAGTAACAGGAGCAGTAGGATCATAATGGTCATCATCACCCTCTCTTATGGGCACAGTGCTCGGACCGGGTCGAGCAGAGGTTCCAGGACGATAGGAGTGGGTCATGGGTTCTTTTCCAGGTCGAGTTGTGTTCTGACCATCAATCTGGGTAGCTGCGGTTCGTGGAGGTCGGTTCGCTGCGCCCCCCTGGGATCGACTCGCGGTCATGGTGCGTGGAGGCTGCGAGGCGTTGCCTCGGGATCGAGTAACAACCCCTTCCGTAGCGCGGATCGTCTCGTCTTCATCGACTCGGAACGAGGCGTTTTCATCGGACCGGATCGCCCCCTGCGCTCCGCGATCCAGAACCTCTTCATTGCCCAGTTCGTGCGCACTCTCCTCGATCGTCTCGTTGATCTGCGAAACTTTAGATCTTTTTCCAGCCATGATATCCGAATCGCTGGAATCTTCAAGAAAACGAATGACGAAACTTTAAGGTTGAGACTTCTCAGTGAAAGCACCAAAAATGTTAGATCGAAATTTGGACCTAACACCCAAATTGTTATAAATTATAGAGAATTCTAAATGAGGAATACGGAAAAAGAAAAGAACACTCAGAATTTATAGTGGTTCGGCGTTAACGAGCCTACGTCCACTTTATATCTTATTGATTATGCTTTAAAAGCTAGTACAACAGTGATTTCTCTCAATATTCCAGTGGTTTGGTAGCAATGGCGGACTCAGTATTCACTATTGCCGAAAAAGATCCCGAAAAATGCCAAGCTCTGGGCTATTTATAGCTGATTTCGTCGGACGGATCGCGGACACGTGGCACGAATCCCGAGATTTTCGGATCGCATCGCCACCATTGGAGAAACAGTCAAATTAGCCGTTGTGAACAGGTGTCGTCAGATCCATGCGATTCGGATCGCTGAAGACCAGCTCATGGTTGAATGGGTCAGTGGGTTCGGTTCGTTGCAGGGGATCGGATCGCCTAGAGGTGGCGTTTGTCGACGAGGCTAGAGCGATTCGTTCCCTGGGCGAGTCGATAAAGTGCGATCCGAGCGGGGCGAGACGATGGCGTGCGATCCGAGCGGGGCGAGACGATGGCGCGCGATCCATTCTTCCATTTTCCTGGAGGACTTGGTTTCCTGATTTCCTTTCACGATTGACCCTGGATGGCTTGGTCGAAAAAGCAAGCCAACATATATATATATATATATATATATATATATATATATAACTAGAAAATTTAAATTAAAGAGTGAGAAATTCTCACCAAAGCTAATCCAAACATCTCGACTCTTCCTATGTAGGAATCTTCGTCGTTCTCTCCCTTTGTCACTTTCGTTGCCCGTAGCCACTACATATATAAAAATCGAATTTTTACTTCGCTATTCAATATATAAAAATCGAATTTTTACGTCGCTATTCAATATATAAAAATCGAATTTTTACTTCGCTATTCAATATATAAAAAATCGAATTTTTACTTCGTTATTCAATATATAAAAAATCGAATTTTTTACTTCGCTATTCAATATATAAAATTCCTATTTTTACATCGATGTTCATATAATAAAGATTATATTTTTATCACGCTATTCTCTATATAAAGATTTTGCTTTTTCTATTATAAAGATTTCGCCTTTTCTATTATAAAGATTTCGCCTTTTCTATTATAAAGATTTCGCCCTTTCAAATATAAAGATTTCGCCTTTTCAAATATAAAGATTTCGCCTTTTCAAATATAAAGATTTTGCCTTTTCATATATAAAGATTTTGCCTTTTCAAATATAAAGATTTTATTTTTATTATCTATATAATATGAAAATTATATTTTCAACCTTTACATACGATAAAAATTATATTTTTATACGGTTCTTTTCAAAACAAAGATAATATTTTTATACGGTTCTTTTCAAAACAAAGATAATATTTTTATACGGTTCTTTTCAAAACAAAGATAATATTTTTATACGGTTCTTTGTTTTTCACATTTAAAAATCTAAAAATGAATCAATGTTATTTATACATTAAAATTTAGATTTTTAACTTAAATTAAATTCAATAAATTTCTCATTAAACACTAATTACCCCTAATTACTAGGGTTAAGGATTTACCATGTTTTAAAGCGTTGGCATTCCTTCTTCCTAGCACCAGAAGCCAAAACCGAACTACTTCAGGCGATTGACCTCGTTTTGCGCGCCATTGGAGGAGTTGGACCGTCGGTGTTGCTGCAGGCCGGAGGAGGGGAGGAAGGGAAGATCGGTGGCGGCGCAAGGAGGGGTGCGAGGTAGGGTGCTGTTCGATTTGGGGTTGGGGTGATCGGAAATGGGAGAGAAGGGAGAGGAAGCAGGCGATAGAGGGGGAGGGAGGTCGGCGGTCGATCGGTAGAGGGGGCGGCGCGGCCTGGCGCGAGGGAAGGAGGTGCGCGGTGGCTCCCCGCTAGCGGCGGCGGTCATCGACTAGGGCACGAGCCCTTTTTGTTTTTTTTTTAAAAATGAATCGGGGGCCTGAAGTGGAAGGATAAGGAGAGGAGAGAGGAAAGGGAAGTTTGATTATTTTATTTTTTTATTATTTCAAAAAGGTAACTTTTTATTTCGACCTCGAAACGAGGCCCACCGCCTGTCGTCCATAGCTAATTACCCCCATTCCGAACACAATGGGATATGTATCGTAAGCTGATTCGACCGTTTCGATCAGTTTCCATTAAAATCAACATATAACTCAATATATTGAATTTGAACGTGCATTTCAATTTACAGGGGTCACATACGAACCCGAAAAATTTCAGAAAAATATTTTCTAGCTTCGTATTGACGATACGGTCCTAACAAAACTAGTTTCGTCGAATTCCGAGACCGTTGGAAAAATGGCCATTTTCCAGTCGATTAAAATCAACTGAAATTGGTCAAACGCGTTTTCCTTTGCCACGCTCACATATTGATTCGAAAAATTATGATATTTAGAATCTAACAATAATTTGACATAACGGATCCAACAAAAGTGGTTTCGTCGAAATCCGAGGTCGTTTGCAAAATTCCCATTTTTAAGGGCCTGAATTCCATAGCGACTATTCAGAATTTTCAACTGGACATATCTTTTGATTCCCGCTATGAAATTTCGATTTTTCGGATTCGTTGGAAAGATATCCTCAAATAGATCCTATTATTTTTGGTTTCACTAAAATCCGGTTTGTTTTGCACCCGGTATGTTCAATTGAAGTTTGAAATCGAATTATCGAACTACCGCGCCATTTTCAATTCTATTTATAATTATAAATAATTATTTATATTCTAACGACGACGTATATAATATATACGTTCTAATTCTTATTCAAAATAATTTTTTGTCGATTTTATTTAAAATAATTCATTTTAAATATTCAAAATTCGTCGAAGTTGCCAAAACAAAAATTTTAAACTGGCCCAGATTTTCGGGTTATTACAATCTCCCCCACTTGAAACTTTTCGTCCCCGAAAAGGAACAAAGTCGAAAGTGGTTTGATCAATCAACTCTACGTTCGATCTGGCTTCCATTCTCCAACTTTTCAGTTTCTGAGAATTTTCAAATTCTTCAAAAATTTGGCTAACACCCTAAATTTTCGAAAAATTTCGCCATAACCTCCCCTGCACCGGGAGCCACGGGAAAATCCCGAAATTGCCATACAGGCCTTCTGATCTCAAAAAGAAAAAGAAAACGCCAAGCAGCTAGCCAATAGGCTCATAAAATCATCATCACCCAAACAAAACAGTAAATTATAGTAAATATGTACCTATTTGTCGGGCAAACAAATTTTATTCTCGGCCCTAGCCTCCTTGCTATGACCTGTTCAATGTAAGTACATGTATATGCATGCAAATACGACCAATTTTCAATACAACTCAATATTTGATATAATTAGGCTAAATGGTTCAAAATTATCAAAGAAATAAACAAACAACACAAACATCAATCAATTAGTGAATTAACGTTTCAAATTCATAATTTTGATACATAAACAGAAAATCGTGTTTTTGATGCCAAATCACAACAAATAAATCTATCTATATAAGTTTTGGTTCTCACACCAGTCTAAGGGAAATATATAGATATCACACCTTTGTCACTCGAAAATAAATACTGGTGATGGTATACTTCATCATCAGGACCATGTCCGGGCGACTAGAGTGTGACTCTATATCCATCTAATATATTAAAACTTCGAATATACGTTCATGACGCGTATATGCAAAACCTTTATATACTAGATTGCCCAAATCAATATAAATAAATATTCAAATACGTATAAAACGATTTAATTTTCAAAAAAAAAATGGTTTCATTTGAAAAATATACTCTTCACACTCGTTCTAGGATACTACTGATCCTATCTCTAACGAGTCATTCTAATTGGATATTACTAATCCAATATCTGATGAATTCTTTCGTATGGTTCTAATGTGTCTTGTTCTCGAGCTCTGTAAACCAAAGCTCTGATACCAAAAGTGACGGCAAGGCGAAATCCGGTAGGCTTTGCAACCATCCCTTCATCCTCCATCACAGCAGGTAAAACCCACCGTGGCTCACACTGGTCCCCCAATCCCTTGTTTTACGGCGACCCTCTCGAGTCTCGCGCCTACTGGCGAACCAATGCTCTAAACTGCGACAAGTAGGGGTAAGAATCTCCCGTTGGCCACCAAACCGCGAAGCGAGAACCCCCTATAATGTGTACCCGGCCTACTCAGGGCCAGCAAAAAGAACTGGTGATACTCCATTCTCGCTCATTTTCCAAATTTGATAATTTAAATTATCAATTCACATTTCAATCTAATTATAGATTCATTAAAACTCCTTTTACTGGGTCAAAGAACTAATGTCATTTAAAACACAGTTCACGACAAACCCAAATCACATTCTATTTATTTATCGGGTTAAAGAACAAGTGTCATTTAAAACACCCTTCACGATAAACTCGTAAATCTATTCTATTTAAAACCCATTTGAAATCCAATTTATTTATTTAAAAATAAACGGGTTTAATTTTAGTTCAAAACTAGTTCATTTCGATAAAAATCTAATTTTATCTTTTCAAATACGGAGTTTTTCAACGCAATTTTTCCCAAATCATTTCTTATGATTTTACACAAATTATTACTATTTTTAATAATTTTATCAAGGCCCGTACAATCGATTTCCATCAACGGCCATCGAACTGCACTTACAACGACCTTTTCCAAATTTGATTTAGACGTATCCCCAAATCCAACCGTTAGATTTCAAATTTCTAATATTCGTTAGAAAGCTCTTTTCGATACAAACCCAACGGTTCCGGTTTTAGGAGAATCCGACGGTCGGATCTCCCGTAATGTCCATTCGAAGTCAATGATCGAAATTCGCGAACTGTCGCGGCGCGGCGCGTTCTATTCAGGCTATTATATTATATATATAATATATATTTCGTCGATTTCAATATAAAACGAATTTTATAAATAGTTTTAAATTCGTTTCAAAAACAATTCAACTTCCATTTCCAATTCAATTCAATTCGAAATTGGTTTATAGTCAATTCAATTCAAATTCGTTTTCTATTCAATTCAGTTCGAATTCGTTTTCTATTCAGTTCGAATTCGTTTTCTATTCAATTCAATTCAAATTCGAATATAATCGATATAAATATCGTTCGCGTCAAAATAGCACATCTCTAATCAACACGGCTTTATATTTTTCAATAACTTCGTTATTCTATTCAACAAATGAATATTTATTCTATTCAATATGTGAATCTATATTTTTGTCAACACATGACTAATCTCAACGGATGAGTACTGTCCATGTGTGACTATTTTTGTTATTCAATATATTTTATAAAATTATGATATCTATCGTTTGATTTCAAATCAGACTCCAACCGTAAATTAGTAAGAGAACGATTCTCTGAATATTAACCCCGAAGGCCGAAACCAACATCAGATCAATATCCAGAAGACCACTCATCTTATCTATTTTCCAGTTAGTTTCTAATTTTATATGTGATAAAGATTCAAATTTTATCGTTTATATATTTCATTCAACACATGACTAATCTCAACGGATGAGTACGGTCAACACATGAACCTTTATTTTATAATATTAAAGAGGTAAATTTTATTGTTAAATATTTCGTTCAACACATGACTAATCTCAACGGATGAGTACGGTCAACACATGAACCTTTATTTTATAATATTCTTTATTTTCTAAATTGGAATGAGGCCCAATCAATCACCATATAGTGTTAACTATATGGATTCCATACCACATGTATATAATAGCAACGATAAATAATCAACCATCATCCAAAGTGCACTACATTGTATAAGCATTAAATATAGATATTTAACGCTTATAACAGCCTGTCAATCAATCGATCGACATATAACTAATTACTGGAATTAGTGTATGTCGTATTTCATCCCAATACCCATGTGGGGTTTTCAAATCAACAAACACAAATTTTATTTGTGAAGTTGGGCGATGTGTAAAATTTATCGTCCCAATCAATGTCATTCAAATAGGTGTACATAAACAAACCGTCTGGTTTGTAAATGAATATTTATTTATTCACATTCACGAAAAAAAAAATTATATTTTTAACGACCAAATTATTTTATTCAACCTATGAATATATTTTATTATCTATTTCACATCAACATCACAAACAATTTTCACAACACATCAATCAAACAAACAAGTCATCCATGGTCTGTGGATAACGGGTGTCGGGTGCTACTAAACACCGTCTGCATCCTAGTATATATATATATAACTAGAAAATTTAAATTAAAGAGTGAGAAATTCTCACCAAAGCTAATCCAAACATCTCGACTCTTCCTATGTAAGAATCTTCGTCGTTCTCTCCCTTTGTCACTTTCGTTGCCCGTAGCCACTACATATATAAAAATCGAATTTTTACTTCGCTATTCAATATATAAAAATCGAATTTTTACTTCGCTATTCAATATATAAAAATCGAATTTTTACTTCGCTATTCAATATATAAAAATCGAATTTTTACTTCGCTATTCAATATATAAAAAATCGAATTTTTACTTCGCTATTCAATATATAAAAAATCGAATTTTTACTTCGCTATTCAATATATAAAAATCCTATTTTTACATCGATGTTCATATAATAAAGATTATATTTTTATCACGCTATTCTCTATATAAAGATTTCGCTTTTTCTATTATAAAGATTTCGCCTTTTCTATTATAAAGATTTCGCCTTTTCTATTATAAAGATTTCGCCCTTTCAAATATAAAGATTTCGCCATTTCAAATATAAAGATTTCGCCTTTTCGAATATAAAGATTTCGCCTTTTCAAATATAAAGATTTCGCCTTTTCAAATACAAAGATTTCGCCTTTTCAAATATAAAGATTTCGCCTTTTCAAATATAAAGATTTTATTTTTATTATCTATATAATATGAAAATTATATTTTCAACCTTTACATACGATAAAAATTATATTTTTATACGGTTCTTTTCAAAACAAAGATAATATTTTTATACGGTTCTTTTCAAAACAAAGATAATATTTTTATACGGTTCTTTTCAAAACGAAGGTAATATTTTTATACGGTTCTTTGTTTTTCACATTTAAAAATCTAAAAATGAATCAATGTTATTTATACATTAAAATTTAGATTTTTAACTTAAATTAAATTCAATAAATTTCTCATTAAACACTAATTACTCCTAATTACTAGGGTTAAGGATTTACCATGTTTTAAGCGTTGGCATTCCTTCTTTCTAGCGCCAGAAGCCAAAACCGAACTGCTTCAGGCGATTGACCTCGTTTTGCGCGCCATTGGAGGAGCTGGACGGTCGGTGTTGCTGTAGGCCGGAGGAGGGGAGGAAGGGAAGATCGGTGGCGGCGCAAGGAGGGGTGCGAGGTAGGGTGCTGTTCGATTTGGGGTTGGGGTGATCGGAAATGGGAGAGAAGGGAGAGGAAGCAGGCGATAGAGGGGGAGGGAGGTCGGTGGTCGACCGGTAGAGGGGGCGGCGTGGCCTGGCGCGAGGGGAGGAGGCGCGCGGTGGCTCCCCGCCAGCGGCGGCGGTCATCGACTAGGGCATGAGCCCTTTTTGATTTTTTTTGAAAAATGAATCGGGGGCCTGAAGTGGAAGGATAAGGAGAGGAGAGAGGAAAGGGAAGTTTGATTATTTAATTATTTTATTTTTTTATTATTTCAAATAGGTAACTTTTTATTTCGACCTCGAAACGAGACCCACTGCCTGTCGTCCATAGTTAATTACCCCCATTCCGAACACAATGGAATATGTATCGTAGGCTGATTCGACCGTTTCGATCAGTTTCCGTTAAAATCAACATATAACTCTATATATTGACTTTGAACAAGCATTTCAATTTACCGGGGTCACATACGAACCCGAAAAATTCCAGAAAAATATTTTCTAGCTTCGTATTGACGATACGGTCCTAACAAAACTAGTTTCGTCGAATTCCGAGAACGCTGGAAAAATGGTCATTTTCCAGTCGATTAAAATCAACTAAAACTGGTCAAACGCGTTTTCCTTTGCCACGCTCACATATTGATTCGAAAAATTGTGAAATTTTGGAATCTAACAATAATTTGACATCACGGATCCAACAAAAGTGGTTTCGTCGAAATCCGAGGTCGTTTGCAAAATTCCCCTTTTTAAGGGCCTGAATTCCATAGCGACTATTCAGAATTTTCAACTGGACATATCTTTTGATTCCCGCTATGAAATTTGGATTTTTTGGATTCGTTGGAAAGATATCCTCAAATAGATCCTACTATTTTTGGTTTCACTAAAATCCGGTTTCTTTTGCACCCGGTATGTTCAATAGAAGTTTGAAATCGAATTATCGAACTACCGCGCAATTTTCAATTTTATTTATAATTATAAATAATTATTTATATTCTAACGACGACGTATATAATATATACGTTCTAATTCTTATTCAAAATAAATTTTCGTCAATTTTATTTAAAATAATTCATTTTAAATATTCAAAATTCGTCGAAGTTGCCAAAACAAAAATTTTAAACTGACTCAGATTTTCGGGTTATTACAATCTCCCCCACTTAAAACTTTTCGTCCCCGAAAAGGAACAAAGTCGAAAGTGGTTTTATCAATCAACTCTACGTTCGATCTGGCTTCCATTCTCCAACTTTTCAGTTTCTGAGAATTTTCAAATTCTTCAAAAATTTGGCTAACACCCGGAATTTTCGAAAAATTTCGCCATAACCTCCCCTGCACCGGGAGCCACAAGAAAATCCCGAAATTGCCATACAGGCCTTCTGATCTCAAAAAGAAAAAGAAAAGGCCAAGCGGCTAGCCAATAGGCTCATAAAATCATCATCACCCAAACAAAACAGTAAATTATAGTAAATATGTACCTATTTGTCAGGCAAACAAATTTTATTCTCTGCTCTAGCCTCCTTGCTATGACTTGTTCAATGTAAGTACATGTATATGCATGCAAATGCGACCAATTTTCAATACAACTCAATATTTGATATAATTAGGCTAAATGGTTCAAAATTATCAAACAAATAAACAAACAACACAAACATCAATCAATTAGTGAATTAACGTTTCAAATTCATAATTTTGATACATAAACAGAAAATCATGTTTTTGATGCCAAATCACAACAAATAAATCTATCTATATAAGTTTTGGTTCTCACACCAGTCTAAGGGAAATATATAGATATCACACCTTCGTCACTCGAAAATAAATACTGGTGATGGTATACTTCATCATCGGGACCATGTCCGGGCGACTAGAGTGTGACTCTATATCCATCTAATATATTAAAACTTCGAATAAACGTTCATGACGCGTATATGCAAAACCATTATATACTAGATTGCCCAAATCAATATAAATAAATATTCAAATACGTATAAAACGATTTAATTTTCAAAACAAAATTTGGTTTCATTTGAAAAATATACTCTTCACACTCGTTCTAGGATACTACTGATCCTATCTCTAACGAGTCATTCTAATTGGATATTACTAATCCAATATCTGATGAATTCTTTCGTATGGTTCTAATGTGTCTTGTTCTCGAGCTCTGTAAACCAAAGCTCTGAAACCAAATGTGACGGCAAGGTGAAATCCGGTAGGCTCTGCAACCATCCCTTCATCCTCCATCACAGCAGGTAAAACCGACCGTGGCTCACACTGGTCCCCCAATCCCTTGTTTTACGGCGACCCTCTCGAGTCTCGCGCCTACTGGCGAACCAACGCTCTAAACTGCGACACGTAGGGGTAAGAGTCTCCCGTTCGCAACCAAACCGCGAAGCGAGAACCCGCTATAATGCGTACCCGGCCTACTCAGGGCCAGCAAAAAGAACTGGTGATACTCCATTCTCGCTCATTTTCCAAATTTGATAATTTAAATTATCAATTCACATTTCAATCTAATTACAGATTCATTAAAACTCCTTTTACTGGATCAAAGAACTAATGTCATTTAAAACACAGTTCATGACAAACCCAAATCACATTCTATTTATTTATCGGGTTAAAGAACAAGTGTCATTTAAAACACCCTTCACGATAAACCCGCAAATCTATTCTATCTAAAACCCATTTCAAATCCAATTTATTTATTTAAAAATAAACGGGTTTAATTTTAGTTCAAAACTAGTTCATTTCGAAAAAAAAAAATATTTTTATCTTTTCAAATATGGAGTTTTTCAACCCAATTTTTCCCAAATCATTTCTTATGATTTTACACAAATTATTACTATTTTTAATAATTTTATCAAGGCCCGTACAGTCGATTTCCATCAACGGCCATCAAACTGCACTTAGAGCGACCTTTTCCAAATTTGATTTAGACGTATCCCCAAATCCAACCGTTAGATTTCAAATTTCTAATATTCGTTAGAAAGCTCTTTTCGATACAAACCCAACGGTTCCGGTTTTAGGAGAATCCGATGGTCGGATCTCCTGTAATGTCCATTCGAAGTCAATGGTCGAAATTCGCGAACTGCCGCAGCGCGGCGCGTTCTATTCAGGCCATTATATTATATATATAATATATATAACATATATTTCGTCGATTTCTATTTAAAATGAATTTTATAAATAGTTTTAAATTCGTTTCAAAAACAATTCAACTTCCATTTCCAATTCAATTCAATTCGAAATTGGTTTATAGTCAATTCAATTCAAATTCGTTTTCTATTCAATTCAGTTCGAATTCGTTTTCTATTCAATTCAATTCAAATTCGAATATAATCGATATAAATATCGTTCGCGTCAAAATAGCGCATCTCTAATCAACACGGCTTTATATTTTTCAATAACTTCGTTATTCTATTCCACAAATGAATATTTATTCTATTCAATATGTGAATCTATATTTTTGTCAACACATGACTAATCTCAACGGATGAGTACTGTCCACGTGTGACTATTTTTGTTATTCAATATATTTTATAAAATTATGATATCTATCGTTTGATTTCAAATCAGACTCCAACCATAAATTAGTAAGAGAACGATTCCCTGAATATTAACCCCGAAGGCCGAAACCAACATCAGATCAATATCCAGAAGACCACCCATCTTATCTATTTTCCAGTTAGTTTCTAATTTTATATGTGATAAAGATGCAAACTTTATCGTTTATATATTTCGTTCAACACATGACTAATCTCAACGGATGAGTACCGTCAACACATGAACCTTTATTTTATAATATTAAAGAGGTAAATTTTATTTTTAAATATTTCGTTCAACACATGACTAATCTCAACGGATGAGTACGGTCAACACATGAACCTTTATTTTATAATATTCTTTATTTTCTAAATTGGAATGAGGCCCAATCAATCACCATATAGTGTTAACTATATGGATTCCATACCACATGTATATAATAGCAACGATAAATAATCAACCATCATCCAAAGTGCACTACACTGTATAAGCATCAAATACAGATATTTAACGCTTATAACAGCCTGTCAATCAATCGATCGACATATAACTAATTACTGGGATTAGTGTAAGTCGTATTTCATCCCAATACCCGTGTGGGGTTTTCAAATCAACAAACACAGATTTTGTTTGTGCAGTTGGGCGATGTGTAAAATTTATCGTCCCAATCAATGTCATTCAAATAGGTGTACATAAACAAACCATCCGGTTTGTAAATGAATATTTATTTATTCACATTCACGAATTTTTTTTTATATTTTTAACGACCAAATTATTTTATTCAACCTATGAATATATTTTATTATCTATTTCACATCAACATCACAAACAATTTTCACAACACATCAATCAAACAAACAAGTCATCCATGGTCTGTGAATGACGGGTGTCGGGTGCTACTAAACACCGTCTGCATCCTAGTATATATATATAACTAGAAAATTTAAATTAAAGAGTGAGAAATTCTCACCAAAGCTAATCCAAACATCCCGACTCTTCCTATGTAGGAATCTTCGTCGTTCTCTCCCTTTGTCACTTTCGTTGCCCGTAGCCACTACATATATAAAAATCGAATTTTTACTTCGCTATTCAATATATAAAAATCGAATTTTTACTTCACTATTCAATATATAAAAATCAAATTTTTACTTCGCTATTCAATATATAAAAAATCGAATTTTTACTTCGCTATTCAATATATAAAAAATCGAATTTTTACTTCGCTATTCAATATATAAAAATCCTATTTTTACATTGATGTTCATATAATAAAGATTATATTTTTATCACGCTATTCTCTATATAAAGATTTCGCTTTTTCTATTATAAAGATTTCGCCTTTTCTATTATAAAGATTTCGCCTTTTCTATTATAAAGATTTCGCCCTTTCAAATATAAAGATTTCGCCTTTTCAAATATAAAGATTTCGCCTTTTCAAATATAAAGATTTCGCCTTTTCAAATATAAAGATTTTATTTTTATTATCTATATAATATGAAAATTATATTTTCAACCTTTACATACGATAAAAATTATATTTTTATACGGTTCTTTTCAAAACAAAGATAATATTTTTATACAGTTCTTTTCAAAACAAAGATAATATTTTTATACGGTTCTTTGTTTTTCACATTTAAAAATATAAAAATGAATCAATGTTATTTATACATTAAAATTTAGATTTTTAACTTAAATTAAATTCAATAAATTTCTCATTAAACACTAATTACCCCTAATTACTAGGGTTAAGGATTTACCATGTTTTAAAGCGTTGGCATTCCTTCTTCCTAGCGCCAGAAGCCAAAACCGAACTGCTTCAGGCGATTGACCTCGTTTTGCGTGCCATTGGAGGAGCTGGACGGTCGGTGTTGCTGCAGGCCGGAGGAGGGGAGGAAGGGAAGATCGGTGGCGGCGCAAGGAGGAGTGTATGGTAGGGTGCTGTTCGATTTGGGGTTGGGGTGATCGGAAATGGGAGAGAAGGGAGAGGAAGCAGGCGATAGAGGGGGAGGGAGGTCGGCGGTCGATCGGTAGAGGGGGCGGCGCGGCCTGACACGAGGGGAGGAGGCGCGCGGTGGCTCCCCGCCAGCGGCTGCGGTCATCGACTAGGGCACGAGCCCTTTTTTTTTAAAAAATGAATCGGGGGCCTGAAGTGGAAGGATAAGGAGAGGAGAGAGGAAAGGGAAGTTTGATTATTTAATTATTTTATTTTTTTATTATTTCTAAAAGGTAACTTTTTATTTCGACCTCGAAAACGAGGCCCACCGCCTGTCGTTCATAGCTAATTACCCCCATTTCGAACACAATGGGATATGTATCGTAGGCTGATTCGACCGTTTCGATCAGTTTCCGTTAAAATCAACATATAACTCTATATATTGAATTTGAACGCACATTTCAATTTACCGGGGTCACATACGAACACAAAAAATTCCAAAAAAATATTTTCTAGTTTCGTATTGACGATACGGTCCTAACAAAACTAGTTTCATCGAATTCCGAGACCGTTGGAAAAATGGTCATTTTCCAGTCGATTAAAATCAACTAAAACTGGTCAAACGCGTTTTCCTTTGCCACGCTCACATATTGATTCGAAAAATTATGAAATTTGGAATCTAACAATAATTTGACATCACGGATCCAACAAAAGTGGTGTCGTCGAAATCCGAGGTCGTTTGCAAAATTCCCATTTTTAAGGGCCTGAATTCCATAGCGACTATTCAGAATTTTCAACTAGACATATCTTTTGATTCCCGCTATGAAATTTCGATTTTTCGGATTCGTTGGAAAGATATCCTCAAATAGATCCTATTATTTTTGGTTTCACTAAAATCCGGTTTGTTTTGCACCCGGTATGTTCAATTGAAATTTGAAATCGAATTATCGAACTACCCCGCCATTTTCAATTCTATTTATAATTATAAATAATTATTTATATTCTAACGACGACATATATAATATATACGTTCTAATTATTATTCAAAATAAATTTTCGTCGATTTTATTTAAAATAATTCATTTTAAATATTCAAAATTCGTCGAAGTTGCCAAAACAAAATTTTTAAACTGGCTCAGATTTTCGGGTTATTACATCTTAAGTCATCTGGCATAAAGCACTTAATGTTTAGGTCGGAAATGATTTCTTATTTTTGTACTAATGGTACCTTATGTCCCATTTTAAACTCAAGTTATTTTATAAAATACAAAGTTTATTACACTTTTCCCAAAAAAATCAAATCATGTTTTCACCCTTACTTTTTTTTTATTAAATCAAAGTATTAAAGACAAAATTTTTAATGTAGCTTTTACTTAATTGTTAAGTGAACATCAAATCATGATTCATAATATACATTTAAATACATATTTGCTTAGTATACTATATTTAAAAGTCAAATCGTGATTTTTTTACAAAAATGGATATTTAAATCTTAATATATAAAATTTCAAATCTTATTTAGACACATAAAAATAATTTATGAAATAAATAAATTAAGTTATTTATATATTACTAAAAATGCTATAAAACTAGTATTTGAATGATCAAAATAAATCCTCCATCATTAGCTAATCATTTAAAATGGAATTTAAATGATTAAAAGCACAAATAGAATATTTAAATAAATTAAATATTCATAAATTAAATTGATAAAATTTCGGGTTATTACAGTCCACAAATCATCACATAATAAACAAGTGTTCATTAAATTTATATTTTTAATTAAATTCTCATAAATAAAATTTTCTCTTTTAAGATGATATACGATTTAAGTTTACGTTGATATATAAGTTAGAAGAATAGGAATGAAATTCAGGATAAGATACAGTAAATAAACATTGCTAGTTCTTTATGCGTTTTTGACATAAAATCGCAATGAGGGAGCAACTTTTACGAAATAAAAAATGGCATTTTCTTTTGAATATAGTCTAGTATTTTTAGAACAAAAGTGTCTAAGTTCCGGACACATTTTAATCGTAGCGACATATTAAAGTTTAATTTATTCCTCCCCTATGTCTAGTAAGACGTATCTCGAATATTAAAGTTTGGATTTTTATTCAAATTTTAAATTTTATTTCTTATTAATGATATATCAATTGTCACAACCGCAAATCAATTGTCCAAACCGATTCAAACGGAGCGTGCAAACTTTGAAGTTTTCATTATATAACTATATATTTAGAGCACTTCTATATAATAATATTAAATTTTAATGAATAAGTATTTCTTTATTAATCGATTTCACGTTTTAGTTTTAAAACCAATATATACATATAAATCTTGAATAGGCTTATCGTTTCTATTCTTAGTTCTGAACAAACATATGCATTTTAAATTTATTTCCAAAAATAAGATTCATATATTCAAAATAATTCAAAGATTCAAATTTTAAAGTTCAATTTTTGGTTAACGCATATATTTTAAAACGTTTAAATTCGTGAGTGGTTACACTCTCCCTAGTTGGATTTTTTTCCCCTCAAAAAAGAGACGAGATATGGATTTAGTGATAAAATTGTATTCATTCATACGCATATAGATTCCACTGCTTGTTTGAATACAAAATTTTGCTTTTAATCAATTACCATTTGGTAACCCGGCTATTCTTGTGCAGAATCTGATTCGACTTCTTGATTAGATGAAACATTTTAAGATTAACCTCAAATACTTGCATATTTGGCAAAGTTTATAGTTATCACATTTTCATTTAAATAAATTCCCCTCCTCAAATTAGACTATCTGAAACAAACGAACTACACGGAACAAACATTGGAATTGAATTGAAGTATATAAAACATGCAGCGCCAAATTTGTTTACTAAACATAATAACAGGCCCATTTCCTCGCCCATCAACACAGTATTAATATATCGATACAACCGCATCGTACATTCGTACATTTCAGTAAACCAACTCAAACTGAAGACGATTTTTCAAATTCCGTACAATGGAGGAATCAAAGTCAAGAAAGACTGAATCAGACCTCCCTTCATCATCCTCAACTGCAGACCAATCTTCAGCGGATAATCAAGAAGCAAAAGAACATTTAAGTAACGTCTTACATCAAAGATGCCTACAGCTGATCAAGAATACAAGAGAAAGAATAATTAACTCGGAAAAAACCGCAAGCCTCCTTGCCTTTATATCATCGGTTTTCTCTTCCTCAATCCCAATATTGTCCTTCATTCTCACTCTGAAAACCAGTTCAATTATGGACAGTGAACTCTCCAGCCTCTTTGAAGATATGAATCTTAAGGTTTTGAAAGCAACCACATATGTCCACCCTTCCAATGACAAATCTTCAATGGACGCCTTGCAAGAAGAAGTCATGAACCGTTTGAATGAAATTGAAAGGATCATGCTTGAAGAGTACTACAAGAATGAAAAAGCAGTGGCTAATACAAAAGAGATGTATATGGCTATGGTGTTTCTTCAATGTACATTGATCATGCTGGAATTTGAAAACAATTATGGTGTCGATGACAGAACAGCGTTTGTTGAAAGGCTTATGTTAGACAGATATATTAAAGAGATTCAAAGCAAGCTTGAAAGCCTTGATTGTACCTTTGAAGAAGGAATGTCAAGTGCTGTACTGGACTTAGAAGAGTGCACAAAAGATTGTCCTGCATACTTGCTGGAGATCTTTAATCGTTCGAAGGAGCATGCTATCGATAGAGACGGTGCATACGTGGTGAAGTTAAGGGCTTACTTCAAACCGGACGACGTAAAAGAACAATACGAAAAATTAATTAACGAGGACAAGGCAAAGGTGAAGAGCGGTTCTAAATCAAGAAAGCTACTCTTGAACGAAATGGAAAACGAAAAAAAGATAGCAATGCAGGGTATAAAGAAAAGATTGGAAGAACTGAAAACCGACATAGAGGACGAGTTTAGTAATGCAGTAAACATGATCTCCTTTTGTGATGTGATCATAAGTTGTTCTTTTGACATCCTATCTTACATTGTCAAGATCCCTTTGATGCCACAGGAACAAGCTTCCAGGGAAGACATGAAATATGAACTGACGAGTCTTTTTGGAAAAATGCGTCAGAATATGTGCACTGCTATTAAGAACACAGCATCATGTTCCACAAGTCAATCTAGGTCACATACTGGTAAAAGGTTGAAGGAAAGAATTAGGGCAAATATAAAAAACATGGAACTGAGTATAAGGAATAATGTTGTGAATAGTAGAAAGATAGAAGAGGGGAACTGCGTAAAGGTGCTGTGCTCAATAGCAAATGTCCTTCTTCCTACTATTGACTGGGCAATAATGTATGCAAGAAATTATGATGGTACCGGTCCTACTTTTGATTTACAACAGTGTTTGGGGGAAGTAGAGAAGGAGCTGAAGGAGAGATTTGCCAAATAGTTACGAAGAAACTGAATATGATTCTATGGTCTGAGTTCACCATTGTATATTCTTCTGTATTTTTTCAAATTTTTTTCTGAGTCAGTTTTCTCCTGGTAAGGTGTCCTATGCTTTCCTGATAATCTCTTCTTGACAAAACTGATAATACTTCCTTCATTTTTTTTCATGTCTGTAAAGAGGATGGTGAATAACCTGTACATCTATCAAATTTGATTGATTGCTCTTTTTGTTAATTTTAGGTTTGTTGTTGGGTTGTGGTAGACCCATATTAATTAGGATATTGATTTCACATTTGTTGCATGAATCTGTAATTGAATGAATGTGATACCTAAATTATCCTACATGTTCCTGTAGATAGCTATTGCTGTGATGATAGAATTAGGTATATCAAATAACGGCTATATGAGAAGCTAGATTCAGTGTGGTGCCAAGGACACCTAGTTCCCTCTTACTACTAACATAACTAAAAAAATTAAAACACATTAAATTTTATATGCTTACTAAAATCACATTAATCTTAAACAAATAAAGTTAACCAAATAAACGGTGGTCAACCGCCGTCGAAACAATATACGTACGACGGTTAACCACCGTTCGAAAATACTATTCACGGCAAGAAAGCACCGTTCTATCAATTTTATTCACTCAAATAACATTAAGTGCAATCTTCAACTAAACCAAAATTAGGATTACTAACGTACTTGATTGAATTGATTGGGGTTGAGACGACAATATATCTGTAGCTTTCTTCTTCCTCGGCATTAGCGGCATCAAACGATTTCACGATGATCAGAGTTAAATTTAGGGTTTTCGAAAAAGAGAATAGACGAATTGAATCTAAGAGGGAGAAATAGGTATAAACGGTGGTAGCTCATATTATTTAGTGTAACGTATTAGGAAGAGTGAAATAGTAACTTTTATGGTATTTTTTAGTTGTGGTAATAGGAAGAGAAAATTGAGGTGTCTTTAACACCATACAAATTAAGATAGACAAAATTCAAATCTCTCGTATTAGATTTTAATAAGAAATTAGGTACTTCTTTTAATCATTAAACTGATAGTTATGTCTAGTTTGAATATGGCGTGTTTAGTTACCTAGGCTACTAAATGAAATTGTGGAGGGCTAAAAGAAAGAATCACCAAACAACGCCATCAAACACTTGTCTATATTTACCGATCATTGATCACCAATAGCTTTCAACGGTATTTTCCGACGTTTCCTAACGGTCTCCAACGGTTAATGGTTAATAGTTCTGCCACATGTCTATATTTATCATTGGAGGCCATTGGGAATACCTCGTTGATGCCGTTGGAAAACGTTGAGAAACGTTGGTACGTACACCAACGGTGTTTCAAATGACCGCCAATAGCTTGTAACGATTATAATGTATAAATTATATAATTGTCATAGGGCATGACACTAACTCTAAGTCTAACCTTTCAATTACTTTTCCAATAATAATATAGTACTCACCTGAACAACTAGCTAAAGTAGAATCATCTCTCACCATAGAGTAATAAACTATTTTGCAGATATTATAATAACCACAAATACTCATTTTAGAATTAATTATGAGAAGTATTGCTTTGGTGCATTTCACTTGCAAAAGTGTTATCGTGTGCATTAATTCCGTATATATTAGCATATATATATATATGTACTATCTTTTAGAATATTTGTAGTTTTTTTTAAGGATTAATTGACAGGAGTAATCCCAAATTTAACGTGTCTTTCCATAATTATCCCAAGTTTGGATTATTTTTAAATAATACCAAGTTTATGGGGTTTCTTTTTGTATTGATCCCATTAACATGGTGATCGGTTTTTCAAGCATTCCCAAATCTGTCGTGGTATTTATAGTTCATTCTTCTTCTTTATTACTTCAATTCGTTTCTTCGTTTCATCCCTCCGCATCCTCGCAAGTGTCAATTGAAATTCAGTTGGAAGGCAATTAGAAGAGTTCCAGACTTGAGGTCGTGCATCTCCGCCCATTCATCCCATGCCACGTCGTTCAACGACGACGATGTGGCAGCGTCCTCTCACCTATCCTTTGGCATGTCCTTCGGATTGGAAAGATGGAAAGATATCAAAATAAAAATGAGCAGGGCGTACGATGATCTGGACGAGCTGCGTTGAATTTTGGGTCGGATGTTTGTTAGCGGGTTTAGCGATGTTGCTTGCTTGTTTACTCAGCAAGGCAAGAAAGGGACTAATCAGGACGCTATGGTCCTCAAGGCAACCTGATATTTATCCAAATCAAAGGACAGAGGCAGCCTCTACTCAAGGCTTTCAAAACAATGGATAATGATTTGAAATTTCACCCTACAATTGATTTTTTCTGCAGCAGGACAACTGTTGTTACTTTAATTAAATAGGGTTACGACCTTGTGATTGGAAACATTGGGGATTCTTGAGCTATATGTTGAAGTATGCGATACTATGTGTTAGATCTAGAGGATATTTTGGATCTAGAGAATATTTTGGATCTAGAGAATATTTTGGATCTAGAGGATATTTTGGATCTGGAGAATATTTCGGATCTAGAGGATATTTTGGATCTAGAGGATATTTTGGATCTGGAGAATATTTCGGATCTAGAGGATATTTTGTAGGAAATTTTGGGAATTTCCATATACTTCTCTATGCCTATATAAGCTACATCGAATACAAAAGGAGGTGGATCACAAATCAAGAGATTAGATCTAAGATTATTCTAATTAGGGTTTAGGCAATCCTAATCTTCTTCAATTCCTTTCTCCACAAAATCAATTTTTTTTAGTAAATTTGATCATTGTAATCAATCTCTTGTACTCTTCTATTAATATTAATAAAGGTTTCTTTCTCAAAGTGGACGTACACTGACAAAACGTCGGTGGAACCACTATAAATCCCTTTGTGATTTAGTTTCTCGTTATTGCTCTATTATTTCCATTGTTTGGTGATTGTGATTGGCTTGGATAAGATTGAGATTGTTCGATTGGTTGTTTTTGCACTTTTACCACGATCTCGTTTTCCGCGGCGTTGGGGATTTTTGATTTAAGCGGTCTTGAATCAAAATTTCTCCACAACATTTGGTATCAGAGCACTGGTGTTGATCGATAGTTGTAGAAATGTCGAAATCAGGTTCATGTAGTGTAGCTCCTCATGTACGTGGGTCGTATGCAGCTGCTGGTTCACAATTGGTTATCGACAAGTGGAATGGCAATAATGATTTCGAAAAGTGGCAATGGAAGATGAAAGCGGTTCTTAGGCGGAATCGGGTACATCGGGTGGTGTTTGATACACATTTATTGCCAAAGGACATCTCAGATGTAGAGAGAAAAGAAATGGAAGAGTGGGCATTCACTACACTTCAACTTGCCATGGGGGAGAATGTTATTTCCAAAATTAATGGTGAGACGACTGCTAAAGGTATTTGGAACAAGTTGGAGGAGTTGTATATGAAGAAGTCACTCACAAATCGACTGATCTTGTTGCGGACTTTTTTTACCTACAAGATGAAGGAAAGAACTTCGCTAAAGGTGCACTTAAATGTGTTTGATGATTTGCTAATGAAGATTGAGGAGGAGCAGAAGGCGATGATATTGCTATGTTCGTTGCCTGAACGCTATATTGGGTTCTCAAATAGTTTGATCTATGGTCGGGATACATTGACTCTAAATGATGTCAAGACGGGTCTTCTTAGTGAGGAATTACGAGATCAGATGAAGGAGCTGAGTGATGGTAGTAGTGGTGCTGGTAATGGTCAAGATTTATTTACGGAGAAAGAAAAGTCAGAGAAGAAGGGAAACCGGGGGCGTTCTAAGTCTAAGAAGCCCGGTGGAAGAGGAAAATCGAAGGAAAGAAATGGCAAGTGCTTTATATGTAAGAAACCTGGTCATTGGAAGAATGATTGTCCAGACAAGGGGAAGAAGGAAGTAGCATCTTCATTAGTTGCGATGGAGAGAGATGTTGGTGAGGAAGATATAGATGTTTTGTCGGTTGTTGCATCGGATGTTTCGGGTAGCGATTGGGTGCTTGATTCGGGGGCTTCATATCACATGACGCCTAATAGGAATTGTTTTTCTTCTTATGTTGATCGAGAAGGAAATTCAATTTTTAGGGGAAATGGTGCAGTTTGCAAGTCGAAAGGCATTGGATCCGTGCAAATTCGAATGTTTGACGGAGTGGTTCGTACTCTCACTAATGTGCGCTATGTTCCGGGACTACGGAAGTCACTTATCTCTTTGGGACAGTTGGATTCTCTAGGTTGCAAGATCACCATTGAGAGTGATAGCTTGAGGGTTTCGAAGGGTGCACTTGTGGTTACGAAGGGTGCTAGAACTCATGGTATCTATTTGCTTCAAAGAGTGACCGTGGAAGGCGAAACTTGTGTCAGTGTTGATAGTTCCCGTGGCTTAGATGCGACACGGCTGTGGCATTTGAGATTGGGTCATGTCTCGGAGAAGAGTTTAGATGTTCTTCGTCGAAGGGAGATGATTGATGGTGAGAGTTTCAGCAAGTTAGAGTTTTGCGAGGAAAGTGTCATGGGGAAGCAAACTAGAGTGTCATTCGGTGAAGGAAAACATGATTCAAGAGGGATTCTTGAGTATGTGCACACGGATGTTTGGGGACCAGCAACTGTAGCTTCTTTAGAAGGAGCAAGATATTATATTTCTTTCATTGATGATTTTTCTCGAAAGGTTTGGGTGTATGTAATGAAGGCCAAGTCGGAGGCATTTGCAAGATTCAAAGAATGGAAGGCTCTTGTTGAGAATGAGAGTGGAAAGACTTTGAAGGCTCTTAGGTCCGATAATGGCGGCGAGTATGTTTCCGGAGAATTTCTGAATTTTTGCGAGCATCATGGTATTCAGAGGCATTTTACTACACCGGGAGATCCGCAATCTAATGGAGTGGCGGAGAGAATGAACCGAACTCTATTAGAGAAAGCTCGATGCTTGAGATTGACATCGGGTTTGTCTAAGGGATTTTGGGCGAAGCTTTGTCAACTGCGGTGCATATTATTAATCGAATTCCATGCTCAGCTATTGGTAACAAAATTCCGGAGGAATTGTGGAAGGGGAAGAGCATTGACTTGAGTGATCTTCATGTATTTGGCAGTCATGTTTATGTGCATGATCCGGGGAATGATAAGCTCTCACCTAGAGCTTTCAGAGGGATTTTGCTTGGTTATATGGATGGAGTCAAAGGCTATCGGATTTGGAATCCGAAAACAAAGAAGGTTTCAGTTTCTCGTCATGTTACTTTTGATGAGTCGGCTATGTTCAAGGATAATGAAGGCTCATCGGATGTTCCGGATTTGGTTCACGGTGAATCAAAGGAGAAGGAAGTTATTTCCACTTTCAGGCCTAGAGAGAGTAGAGTTGTTGGAGGTGCTTGCGAGGTGAATGCGGTTGATGTTACATCACATAGTCCACAGGATTCCTCTAGTAGTGTTGGTGATGTGCACAAGCCTAGAGAAGATTCAGTTCAAGGTGGAGCTGAAGGAAGACCGGGTGATGGTATTGCTACTCAGGTTGGTCGTTGTGCTATAAGGCCACCCGAAAGATATGGTGATTGGAACTATCTTAGCTTTTGTGAGAATTTGGACTATGCTCTTCATATAGTCCAAGATGAGCCGATGGACCTTGATGATGTCATGGATTCGAGTGATAGCTCGAAGTTGATTTGCGCCATGGAGGAAGAGATACAACCGTTGATGAAGAACCAGACTTGGGAGTTGGTTCCACTTCCTCAAGGAAACCATGCTATTGGGTGCAAATGGACATATAAGGTGAAGGACGATGGAAGATACAAAGCTAGGCTACTGGATAAGGGGTTTGCACAGAGGAAAGCAAAGGAGTATGATGAGATCTTTGCATCAGTTGTGAGACATACTTCTACCTGGATATTTCTTGCCATAGTTGCTATTCACGACTTGGAGTTGGAGCAACTATATGTGAAAAACGCTTTCTTGCATGGAGACTTGGATGAAGACATCTACATGGAGCAATCAGAAGGGTTTGTTGTAGAAGGTAAGTCAGAACTAGTTTGCAAGTTGAAGAAATCACTGTATGGTTTGAAGCAATCACCTAGGCAATGGTACAAGAGATTTGATCATTTCATGCTTGAAAGTGGCTTCCATTGAAGCATCAAGGATGCCTGCATTTATTTCAAGAGGTTAGGAAATGATTGCTGGGTGTATTTACTCTTGTATGTGGATGATATTCTCATTGCTTCTAAGGACAAGGCAGAAATCAACAAGTTGAAAGAGAAATTAAAGACGGAGTTCGAGATGAAAGACCTTGGAGAAGTAAAGAAAATCTTGGACATGGGGATTGTAAGGGACCGAAAGCGTTTTGAGTTGAGATTGACTTAAAAGGAGTACATTAAGAAAGTGCTTTGTCGGTTTAGTATGGAGGATGCAAAGGCGTCAAATACACCTTTACCTTTGCATATAAAGCTTTCGAGTAAGGGATCGCCTATCGAGGAGAAATACAAGGCTTACATGGCAAAGGTGCCATATGCTAGTGCGGTTAGAAGTTTGATGTATGCCATGGTGTGTACAAGACCCGATATTGCAAATGACATTGGGGTGGTTAGTCGGTTCATGGCTAATCCGGGGAAATCGCATTGGGAAGCAATGAAGCTTATCTTGAGATACTCGAAAGGTACAACATGTCATGGCCTTGTTTTTTGGGGTAGTAAAGAGAAGAATTGCATGTTGGTTGGTTACTATGACTCGGACTACGCTGGTGATAGGGATCGAAGAAAATCAACTTCTGGATATGTCTTCACACTTGGTGGTACAGCCATTAGTTGGAGATCGAGATTGCAAACCGTAGTTGCTTTATCCACTACGGAGGCGGAGTTGATAGCCGCTGTGGAAGCGGCAAAGGAGGCACTCTATTTGAAGCGACTATTGTATGACTGGGGTTTCGAACATGAGAGTATCAATGTTCGATGTGATAGCCAAAGTGCTATACATTTGGCAGAGAATTTGGCATTTAGCTCACGAACAAAGCATATTGAAGTGAGGGAGTCATTTCTATTAGCCATGGACGAAGACAAGCAAGTATGCCTTCGGAAAGTGTACACAAAGGATAACGCGGCGGACATGTTCACTAAGGCATTACCGGTTGGGAAGTTCGAGCATTGCTCGAACTTAATTCGCTTGGAGAGATGCTAGGAGCCACGGGGTGGCACATTTGAGAGAGAAACTTGGATGTAGAAGAGTATTGGTGAGAGGTTGGTGTTCTATCTTCATGGTAAGTACTTGTGTTCACTCCCGAGTACATTGTCTTTAGGTAAGACTGGTTTAGGAGTTGGATGTTTCAACACTTCATTGACGGGTGGGGGCTATGCCTGAACTCGTTACTGAAGTGCAATGGGCGGTGGCTATGCCGGAGTTCATTGGGGAAACATTCAAGCTTTCTTGATTGAAGATAGAAGGAAATGCTTGGGTGCATTGGAGTTTGTGATGTAGACGGATATAGTATCGAGGTGGAGTGTTGAAGTATGCGATACTATGTGTTAGATCTAGAGGATATTTTGGATCTGGAGGATATTTTGGATCTAGAGAATATTTTGGATCTAGAGGATATTTTGGATCTGGAGAATATTTCGGATCTAGAGGATATTTTGGAGGAAATTTTGGGAATTTCCATATACTTCTCTATGCCTATATAAGCTACATCGAATACAAAAGGAGGTGGATCACAAATCAAGAGATTAGATCTAAGATTATTCTAATTAGGGTTTAGGCAGCACTAATCTTCTTCAATTCCTTTCTCCACAAAATCAATTTTTTTTAGTAAATTTGATCATTGTAATCAATCTCTTGTACTCTTCTATTGATATTAATAAAAGGTTCTCTCTCAAAGTGGACGTACACTGATAAGACGTCGGTGGAACCACTATAAATCCCTGTGTGATTTAGTTTCTCGTTATTGCTCTATTATTTCCATTGTTTGGTGATTGTGATTGGCTTGGATAAGATTGAGATTGTTCGATTGGTTGTTTTTGCACTATTACCACGATTTCGTTTTCCGCGGCGTTGGGGATTTTTGATTTAAGCGGTCTTGAATCAAAATTTCTCCACAACTCTATATTGGGTAGACGAGATACCAAAAATAATTTAATCTCCGAGCAGTTGGCTATTTGACTTGAAGTCAAATCTGCCTAAAGAAGCTGCTAGAATACAACAATGCAACAGAAGGTTTTTCGCCTTGCAAGATGAACTAGAAGTCGCACGAGTATGGCTGCCTAACAATGATTCCCCTGGTTTAGCAATGGCTATCAAACAAGGAAGTAGTAGACATAATAGCCTCAGCTCCAACTCGGGCAACTGCTGCTCGAGCTCTAGTGGAATGTGTGGTTCGATCGTGGCGTCTAAAATATCCGACATCGAAAACCGATGACTGTGCTACCGGTTGCTTATTCCAGAACTCTCCTGTGATATCAAGTCATCAAACTACTAAACCTATTATAAACAAAACACATTCAAACAAAGAAGTTGAAATCGAAGTTAAGGATGAAGCACATACAAGCTGTTAACCCCATTGTGAAAATGCGGTTCAGGAAACAACGGTTTGGACACTTCTCAAAGTGCGCTAGCCCGATCGAACGCAAGGCGGCCGAGCTCGATATGGTCGTACGTGTCTTTGCTGAGGGGTCGGTCGTGCGAGCCCATAAACCCAGTCGCGATGATATCCTGGTCACATACGCATGTCTGGTCGTACACCATTCTCATCGGTTGAGCAGTCCACATGCACTATGGATCCAAGTCCTATTGCTTACACTTACTACACGAAAACACTGATTTTGCAGCGAAAAAATCTATCGTTAATCTCTCGCTAAAGGCGTTTAGCGACGGATTTGCAGAAGAATACAGCCGTCGCTAAAAAACACATCAATATTTTAGGCACAATTTTGCGACGGAAATTAACGTCGATTCGGCATCACTTCATCGGCGTTTTATGATACATTATCATTTCATTTTAAAATATTTCACTGACGATATATATAACATAATAAAATCAGTAAATATTTTTCCGTTGCTAAATGCATGCTATTTAGCGAGGGATTATCGACGGAAATATATAGTAAACATTTTGCATTCCAGTTATCTGTCGGTAAACCGTCGCTATCTTTAAAATATCATTTTCTACTTAGCGACGTTTTAGTGTCGATTTTGATAAAAATTCCGTTGGTATTCCCTTTCTATTTTGGTTATATATTGTTTTTTTTTTAGGTCGTTTTTCTAGCCATCGCTACCAATCGATAGTTTTATATGCATACACACAAATATAAATATATATATATGTGTGTGTATATATATATATATATATATATATATATATGTATGTATGTATGTATATATGTATATACACACTAGTGCGAACCCGTGTTTCGCACACGGATTTTGCTAACAAATTATTTGAAATTGTAATATCATCTTTTAATTAATCTAGCATAAATTGTTTCGTGATATACTAATCTCCTTAGTGTTGTGGGTTGGTCCCTGTTATAGCATATGCATACATCAGATTGTTTGTTTTTAATATTTGTTGTTATTGAATATTATTTTTTATTTACTCAAAAGAATATTATTTAAATCAACATTATTTTTCTTATGAAGATGTCATTTACATAAAAAGATTGATTTGTTAATGTTCATGCAAAGTAATGCATTACGCTTTAGATTATTAAAATAAATTGAAGGAAAGTATAAGACACCGTATTCTTATTAGGGCTAAAAGAAATGTGCAAAGCACTACAGAAAGATCATGTGTGATGAATTCGTATAGAAAAAAATAAACTTTTACAGAACATACGTTACAATAGGCATTTCAAAAGGATAATTTGTATGCCTGCCTATGAGGATCAAAACTTAAAAGTAAGACATGTTCACAGACACAAGGAAGAAAAGTGGTGTCCTTCTGGTACATACAGGACTCAATTAATTTTTTCTAGAAAGAGCATGCATACGTTACATGTAAGATATCCAAACCAAACGAATAGAAACAGTTATCATTCTTATATGACATCAAAAGACAATGAATTAATATAATAATTATACAAAAACTGAAGAAAAATAGGCATTTTTGTCATATAGTATCACACACGTACATACATATGCAATATATATAAAGTGAAAGCCTTTGACTTGATCTTTTTTCCTCTCTTACGTACAGTTCCAACCCAAGTAAGGAATGGAGGAAAAACTGGCATCCATAGCATCTGGCCTAATACCTTTTAGTTGTATTTGTCAGCTATCACTAAAAACATCATTTCTAAGATGTAAATCTGAAGGTTTGATATGACTTACATGCAAAAAACAAAAACTATCGGTAGAATAAATGAATTTGCTTTAGAAAATGTTATATTAGTGGAAGCTACACATTAGATATTGGTTAGCATTACACATAAATTGACACAGAAAATTAGCTAACTATCACTCAGATATAAAAATGCACCATAAATATTCAATGCAGACACTGGAAAAACATTACACCTATATTAAATGTTCATACACTTGCAAAATTCAAAATCGTTGCTAATTATTTAGTCGTGCTGTATGAAACATGGGTACATCATAGGACTGTCAAAATATTATGTGCTAATTTTTGATATTTCCTTGTTGCAACAATAGATTTCCAGTAATTCGTAATGGATTTTATTTATAAGAATAGGAAACAAATTAGTTTAAAGCACAGTCGACTTATTCACAAAAATGAAGATGCAACTAAAATGGCATACTAGCGTTGACTGCTATGAATTCAAAATCAAACACGATTCATTGTGAAAGGATGGGATCACCCAAGATGAATAACCTACTGAATGAAAGCAACGGATATGGTTTTGAACGAAAAAGTGTTATGTTTTTTGACTGTATAAATTAATATATAACTTTGAACGACTAACCATATTTTGTTGAAAGAAACATTTTTACTGTTCAAAATGGTAGCCACACCAATTAATAAATAATAAAGTTCATTCAGTTTTTATGTGCATCAATGGAAAGTATACACCCGAAGTTATCAGATCAGTGGATCGAAAGTTACCAGACGTTGTTCTTAAAATTAAAATCAGCTAATGTTAAGCGAACAACATGTATAGTCATGGTGGGTATGTCTTATAAACCAACACTCCACTGAAAGTGAACATATCACATAAAAGCTAAGAGAGCACATATGACAAAAAGAAGTTAAATTAGTGTGAATATTAGGCCTAGACCCTTAAAATCAAACTTAATACACAATAAACTCCTTCCCAACGAAAGATTGCAAATTAGGTCTCTAGAATTTAATACTGAATAATTACACATGATTATGCAATTATTTAATGAATAATTGCAGACATTCATGCAAGTTTATCAAAAAATTGCATGAATATTTGCAATTTTTTTGTGAAAAATAGCAGATATTTCCGCCATTGAAAAAAATTTGCAGAAATTTCCGCAAATTTTGTAATGGAAAAGTTGTAGAAATTTCCTCAAATTTTTGAAATAATTGCTTAAATGTGTGCAACTATTCATTGAAGTTTAACCTATTGACATGCATTGTGATATTGCATGTTAATACACAATCAGAGACAAACAAAAACATGGAGGCTCTAGAAATTTAAGCATGATACATTAGATTATCACCATTACAATCAAGTAAGCCATGAAAGAGATTCAACTTATTCACCATCAATAGCATGCAGGAATATTTCCTACTGTTTTTGGAAAACCCTACGAACCAATTTAAAAAAAAAATGATCTAGAAATCTACTAATGACAACGATTTGACTTTAACGCGCACTTTAATTTAGAAAAACATTATACTTCACAAGAGTAGTAAAGTCCATATTTGCACTACTGTCAGCACATATTTCCTTGCTTTTTCAGGTTTGGTACAAACAAATTCCATTATCAATAATGTAACACCAAAGAACTCGAAGTCGTAACATACTCACATAGCTAAGCAAACCAGTTCGGTAGGATTCATACTTTAAGCAATATATGCAATTTTTGTTCCATTCGCAGGGTACGCATATGATTCCTTGACAGTCCACTGCTCTAGACAATGTCAAAAGGTGGATAATGGCTATAATTTAGAGTGAAAAAAACATTATGTCTTAGGTTTTCCTAAAACACAACAAAGTACACATTTAAATTTTTTTTTTCTTCCATAAGTCTATAACAGTTCATACAACCTGTCCTAATCATATGTTCTTCTTTTCCACCAATATATATCGACAAACACTCACCACAAACAAATATAGTCACTAAGGTAATTTATTAGTGTTATGTACTGCAGTAGGAAGCATTACAAATTATATGACCCATTGTCAAGCATTGCTACTATTAGGGGGAGTGCGTGTGCGCGTGCGTGTGTGTATATATGTAGGGACGGCTATTTGAACTCAAAAATTGAACACTAAGAAGAGGACATAAAAGCCTAACCATTTGATGATTCTGTTCTTACATAAAAGGTGGAAATCGGAGGGTAATCCAATGGTTGAGATTTTATGTCCCTCCACATTGAGTCAATTTTTTGTGTCTAAATAGACATACATACACACACACACACACATAGATATATATATATATATATATATATATATATATATGGGAAACTCTATTTAGACACAAAATTGCACACTATAAATCTCAACCATTGGATCCTCTCATGAATTCCACTCTCCACATAAAGACAAACAAATCCTATGGTGGAGGCTTTGTGTCTTCCTTTGTGTCTTCCTTTTTGTGTTTAATTTTGTGTTCAAATAGCCGACCCTATATATATATATATATATATATATCAAGGGGTTATAATGAACCTAATGTGAATAAGGGGAGCTAAGAGGATACACTGAATCTAACATCCAAAATATTATTTGTCATTTACTTCTATACTGAATTTTGTACGCTTTTGAAGAAACATGACCATAAAACAAAACTAAATGACCCCAAATTGACAAAACTGGTATTTTATCCAATATTGTTATATGTTGAGATTTTTTTTGTGCTTTAGTATGCGTATGTTGTTCTTACAAATAATTTATCTGAGATATATAAATAAATCAAAATTATATGACCACCACTAAGTGTTACAATAATTTGCTCTCATTATGAAAAGAAATCGAGAAACTCTACATCAATCAATGTAATATATATGCTGAAACATTTGTTGATGTAGCGAAAAGGTATATACGTGATTATAAATAAAGAATAAAATTAAACGGTGAACTCAGATAAAATAGTATTCTCACCTGGACCATACTTAAAACTATTATTCACTTTATTTCTTGAAACCTATTGCAACATATTTAAATAAGAATGAATCATTAGAAAAGTAGTACTTACCGGTCATGGCATACTAATGCTTCTTTATAATGCTCAACAAATGTTGTGTTGAACATGCACTCCAAATATAACCTAAAGAAGAGAGTCATTACCACAAGCCACCTTAGTATGAAAAGAATAGTGTGATTATGGGGACATTTTAAATTACATGTAAATAAAAAACTTTGGTTAGATATAATGGAAAAAACCAAGATGGAGTGAACCATTTGCTATTACACTTTTATTTTTAGAAAATATACAATTTTCATCCTTAAGGATTATTGGAATAACCCAAAAAAGATGGAGCGAATCCATTAGTCATCTTTAATATCTATATGATTTTCTATTATAAAATGAAAGTCATAACCTATGCACTCACGCTTTGACCATGCATGTAACGGCCCTAGGCTTTGCAACCATCAGGCAGTGGGCTAACCTCTCACCGTGACATACAGTGATACCTCAAAACTGATTTTACGACTAGCCTCTCGACTGCAACAACCAACCCAATATTCCCATTGGAATGTGTATGGGTAAGAGCCTCCTGCTCGCCACCAAACAGCCAAGCGAGAACCCCCTATCACATTCTCTAACCAGCTATGATACCAAATGTAACATCCACGATTTTTGATCGTTCAAATCGACAATGATCCTTAATGTCGACATAAACAGATCAAAAATACGGATAGTTATTGGGATAAAAATTTAAGAGAAAGAAGAAGGAAGAAAAACAACACAGAATCTCACAGCGGAAGGATAAAATATAATAAATAAATAACAGTTCATGAGGCTGTTAAAACATATGTTTGATTATACTTACACAATTCATCAGAGTAAATTAACATACAACATATCAATATATGCAGCGGAATAATAATTTTAATACGTCAGTTGAGCTCCATCTTCATCTTCATAATGGATTCTTCGCTAACTGTAACTCGACCTGACCCGAGCGTATTGAAAAAAAAAACAAAACAAACACTCGGATCAGAACTAAATCATTCTCATATTAGTTAAGTCAAATTCCATGTAATAATATGAGTGCAATAACTTAAGAGATGTTACGGGAATTTCCATCTCCTAAGGATCCGTCAAACTAATATATTTAATATAATACGCTATTATAATAATGTCAATGGTTAAATATAACATATTAAAATAGCGTAAGCGGAATTACATTTTTACCCTTACACTGTTTATACATTGTCGTAAACATTGCATATAAAACACCAGTAAGGTCGATGGATAGGGATGCGCCGCTATACGACAACGTTAAATCAAAATCGTAGGGGGCTCGATCAGGATAATATGACAAGGCACACGAGGAATGCCCAGAGTATGAATATACTAATTGCACGCCCGGACTGGTGGTAACGCATAGCCACGACTACCGCCCACCTCGGACAACACTCCCAAATCACGGATGCGCATCAAATCAAATCAATCAAACCGAGAGACTATAATAATAAAGGAAGAAGTGTTGCCGATGAAGGTAGCTAACCCCACTTGGTCACAGTATAGCCCTGTTTTAGTCATTTTAATTATGACCCGAAGGTCAAGGATATCCATCGTCGTTCTCTTTCTTCAAATCCAGTAATTGCCTCCAAATCCATCCAACGCCATTTTTGGAACTCCACCGCATACACAGTTGTTAAAGTAGTTTTCGATATTGGCAGAGAGTATGACAATATCCGATCCCGGTCTCTTTAACAACCAATCGTTTACATTTTTCACACCGGTCAGTTCTTTTACATTTCGAAGAGGTTCGTACTTCATATCAAAATATTAGATTTTCAAAATCATTCAATATTCAAGTTAAAATATTATTCATACTAAAATCTCCATTTAACCAATTAAAATCTTGAAACAATTCCAACTTTAAATAATTTGAATATTAAAATAATTAAAAGTCTATTTAAAACAGTTTTGGATATAGAATTGAAATAGTTTGAAAATAAATATTTAATTATAAAATGATTTATTTAAAATGATTTATAAAATAAAACAGTAATAAAATAAAATAGTTTAAAAAGAAAATAAAATTATTATTATTAAAATAGTTTATAAAATGGTTTTAAAATACTATTATTGGAATTAGAATCGTTCCTTTAAAAGTTTCAATTTCACTTGCAGTCGTATTTCAATTTCAAGTTAATCAACTCAATTTCAATATTTCACCCGATTAAATTTCCAATTTACACTCATTACAATTCAATCAGTTTAATTCAAATAGTTAAATTCCAATTCAGATTCCCATTTTCAATTATTTCAATTTACAACAAATGTCGAATTCACAATTCATATATAATTCAAATATATGTTGACTCATAATAAAATTCAAAGGTGGGTGAAACCATTCAATTTCAATAAATTCGATTTACACTATCTTTCACTTTATTAACTTCAGTTACAATACTAATTTATTTCCTTTTTTTGTATTGCAAAATTCAAGGTTCAAGTTCAAAGGAAATAAATTATAAAACATCGCTTATATCGTCTTTAAAACAATATTTCAAAATTCATGGTTAAAACAAATTTTTATTTAGTGTCCGTATATAATTTCCTATCCTATGGCCAAGTGATACTTAAATTTTAATTTTAGTATTTTTGGGAAAGGATATATATCATTTCAATCCAAATCAGGGTCATAGGTATTTATCATTTCAACCTACGTTCTTAATTCATTTTAATGATTAATCCCAGGTTTATTCGATGCCCGTAACATCTAGGGTAATGATTGGGATTAATCGGCACAACAATGGTCATATGCGAATAAATATAAATAACAGGTAAATTTACACCATTACATCAATATGTCAACACATCAAATTCAAGCCACTCATCACATCAATACATACAAAACATTCCAATATCATATTAATTTACAAATTTCAGATGTCAAGTTTAAACAGTATTGATATGTCATTTTTGTTACTTAACTGTAAAATTATATTTAACAGTCGAATTTAACTACATAATCGATACAAATAAATACAAACATGCAATTTAAACTGTCAAACATCAATCCAAACAATCATATCATGACATGATATTAATTTAACTAATATTAGAATACTTTAGTTACTTGTGAGTGAGTTTAATCACTCGCCTTTGGTTTCGAACGCTTTAAAACTCCAAAATAGGCCCAAAATTTGACAGTCTCAGAATCTATCCAAATCTGCGCCATCGCGAAGAGCTCGTCGATACGATTCCAATGCAATAAACCGCGTGTCATTTTGAAGTCGTATGCAAAAGTTATACATGTTACTAGTTATACAAGTTTGAATATAAATTAAAACAAGATAATTAAACACACCCTCTCACCTTAATGCCACAATGCCACATCATCATTCCTCCTTCCTCCTCATGTTCTCTACAGCAAATAAAATCATCCATGTCCTAAAACATGTCTCATTCTCTCCTCTATAACTCCTAATTCCCTCAATGAAAACCCAAACAGACGGATCCGACGAATTTCTCTTCGCGGTCTCTTCCTCTCCATCACCATCTCGCCAAACTCGACCTCACCAATGAAAATGCCTCCTCCTTACATACGTATGTTTTTTTTTCACTATAGGTTGCGACACTTTTTATCGTGGAATCCTCTCAAATTTTGTCATAATGTGCTCCTCCATGCCACGAACCCGAATACAATCATCAATTCAGGCATAGATCTCTATAATCAACACAAATCTCAACCTTAGTTTAATGTCCTTTACTGTAGACGTTGAAACCCAAATAAAATCATGCCGCACCCTCTAACAAAAGAATAGAATTGAAGAGAATATTTATCTGAGTTGAATGAGACTAGTTTTAGAATTTTTCAATAAGAGGTTCACAAGATATTGAGTTTTGAATGAAGTAGAAACCATTGTTGTTTCTCTAATATTTTTTTTTTATAAGTAGAGATTGATTATCGAAAATGAAGCAGATGAGCAGTAAGTGGAGAAAATGAGCAGAAGGCCTCACGTAGAAGAAGAATCATGGCCGTTTGAACGTGAATAGTTAATTTAATAAAAGAAAAGTGACGTGGCTAGAACGTGTATTCCCATGATTAAGGCACAATATTCGCTCCTCTTAAATACCAAGTGTTCATCTTGGCTTGTACACATTTTAAATTTTAAAATCTACTTAACGGATTTGGTTAAATGACATACACCAATCAATCTCGTGTTTCCATATGTACGAAAATACAAATACCATAAAACAAAACGGATTGTTCAACCACATAAATACAAATATTTCTTTCCTTGTTACACCAACACAAACGCGAAATAATACATTAAAAATTAATATAAAATGTTCGCGTACTATTTCTTTATGTTTGTTACATACGCAACCGGTTTATTAAACATTTATATAAACCGATTTCAACGGTCGATATCTGATGAAGCTGACGTTGTGAAATGTCATGTAAAATATATATATTCAAAATCAATGCTTTATTATTATAATGGTCGATTTCGTAATTAAATCACTAAGCTTTATTATAAATTTATTATTCAATTTGGTTCAAATATCCAAATATTCAATATTAACTTTCAAATTTCAATGAATAACAGTACAAATCAAATCATGGTTTCATTTACAATTAAAGCAAATTATTATAATTAAAACAAGTTAAATTTTGTTACTAAATAAATTCGGTAAGGTTTACAAATAAATTCATGTAATTAAATCTCCAATTATAATTATAACCATTCAATATACAAAATCATTTCAATTATTAATCACACCAATCAATTTCATTAAATACATATTAATATGAAATTCCAACTTTCACTGTCAATCAATATAAATGAATCATGAACCTATTTGGAATCAAAACAAGTCACAATTATCATAATAGATTGAATTTCTATACTTAAACCATTCAATTAAGTTTTCACCATAAATTTCCAAATTAAGTCATTAAAGTTTTAATTATAAATTCATTAACTTGGCTTAATTCAATTAAATAAAAATCAAATTTCAATTCTCAATAATTACAATACAAACTGGCCTAAAATTGTTTTAATTTAGAACAAAATTGTTTTAAATATTAAAATTTATGATATATATCGTATATTGATAAGATATGTACTGAAATTTAATTATTGTAAAATGATCTGCAATAGAATATATATGATAATGGCAGTGTTTAATAATTTACTTATAATGGAATTTGAAATTTTATTGGATTAACAAATTATAATGGGTTAACTAATTTTGGAATTTTATATATGTTGAAAATTTAATTTATTGTATATAGTAATAATTAACATTCGTTGTTTGTACAATGAATGTCAACTCGTAATAGATGTCATTATCTATATGGATTGACAATATAAATTATAGGCCAGTTTGTATTGTAATTATTGAGAATTGAAATTTGATTTTTATTTAATTGAATTAAGCCGAGTTAATGAATTTATAATTAAAACTTTAATGACTTAATTTGGAAATTTATGGTGAAAACTTAATTGAGTGGTTTAAGTATAGAAATTCAATCTATTATGATAATTGTGACTTGTTTTGATTCCAAATAGGTTCATGATTCATTTATATCGATTGACAGTGAAAGTTGAAATTTCATATTAATATGTATTTAATGAAATTGATTGGTGTGATTAATAATTGAAATGATTTTGTATATTGAATGGTTATAATTATAATTGGAGATTTAATTACATGAATTTATTTGTAAACCTTACCAAATTTATTTAGTAACAAAATTTAACTTGTTTTAATTATAATAATTTGCTTTAATTGTAAATGAAACCATGATTTGATTTGTACTGTTATTCATTGAAATTTGAAAGTTAATATTGAATATTTGAACCAAATTGAATAATAAATTTATAATAAAGCTTAATGATTTAATTACGAAATCGACCAATTATAACAATAAAGCATTGATTTTGAATATATATATATATATATATATATATATTACATGACATTTCACAACGTCAGCTTCATCAGATATCGACCGTTGAAATCGGTTTATATAAATATTTAATAAACCGGTAGCGTATGTAACGAACATGATGAAATATTACGCGAACATTTTATTTTAATTTTTGAATGTATTATTTCACGTTTGTGTTGGTGCAACAAGGAAAGAAATATTTGTATTTATGTGGTTGAACAATCCATTTTGTTTTATGGTATTTGTACTTTCGTACATATGGAAACACGAGATTGATTGGTGTATGTCATTTAACCAAATCCGTTAAGTAGATTTTAAAATTTGAAATGTGTACAAGCCAAGATGAACACTTGGTATTTAAGAGGAGCGGATATTGTGCCTTAAATCATGGGAATACACGTTCTAGCCACATCACATTTCTTTTATTTAATTAACTATTCACGTTCAAACGGCCATGATTCTTCTTCTACGTTAGGCCTTCTGCTCATTTTCTCCACTTACTGCTCATCTTCTTCATTTTCGATAATCAATCTCTACTTATAAAAAATATATTAGAGAAACAACAATGGCTTCTACCTCATTCAAAACTCAATATCTTGTGAACCTCTCATTGAAAAATTCTAAAACTAGTCTCATTCCACTCAGATAAATATTCTCTTCAATTCTATTCTTTTGTTAGAGGGTGCGACATGATTTTATTTGCGTTTCAACTTCTACAGTAAAGGACATTAAACTAAGGTTGAGATTTGTGTTGATTATAGAGATCTATGCCTGAATTGATGATTGTATTCGGGTTTGTGGCATGGAGGAGCACATTATGACAAAATTTGAGAGGATTCCACGATAAAAAGTGTCGCAACCTGTAGTGAAAAAAACATATGTATGTAAGGAGGAGGCATTTTCATTGGTGAGGTCGAGTTTGGCGAGATGGTGATGGAGAGGAAGAGACCGCGAAGAGAAATTCGTCGGATCCGTCTGTTTGGGTTTTCATTGAGGGAATTAGGAGTTATAGAGGAGAGAAGGAGACATGTTTTAGGACATGGATGATTTTATTTGCTGTAGAGAACATGGGGAGGAAGGAGGAATGATGACGTGGCATTGTGGCATTAAGGTGAGAGGGTGTGTTTAATTATCTTGTTTTAATTTATATTCAAATTTGTATAACTTGTAACATGTATAACTTTTGCATACAACTTCAGAATGACACGCGGTTTGTTGCGTTGGAATCGTAACGACGAGCTCTTCGCAATGGCGCAAATTTGGATAGATTCTGATACTGTCAAATTTTGAGCCTGTTTTGGAGTTTTAAAGCGTTCGAAACCAAAGGTGAGTGATTAAACTCACTCACGCGTAACTAAAGTATTCTAATATTAGTTAAATTAATATCATGTCACGATATGATTGTTTGGATTGATGTTTGACAGTTTAAATTGCATGTTTGTATTTATTTGTATCGATAATGTAGTTAAATTTGACTGTTAAATATAATTTTACAGTTAAGTAAAAAATAAAATGACATATCAATACTGTTTAAACTTGAAATCTGAAATTTGTAAATTAATATGATATTGGAATGTTTTGTATGTATTGATGTGATGAGCGACTTGAATTTGATGTGTTGACATATTGATGTAATGGTGTAAATTTACCTTTCATTTATATTTATTCGCATATGACCATTGTTGTGCCGATTAATCCCAATCATTACGCTAGATGTTACGGGCATCGAATAAACCTGGGATTAATCATTAAAATGAATTAAGAACGTAGGTTGAAATGATAAATACCTATGACCCTGATTTGGATTGAAATGATATATATCCTTTCCCAAAAATACTAAAATTAAAATTTAAGTATCACTTGGCCATAGGATAGGAAATTACATACGGACACCGGTTGGTTAAATAAAAATTTGTTTTAACCATGAATTTTGAAATATTGTTTTAAAGACGATATAAGCGATGTTTTATAATTTATTTCCTTTGAACTTGAACCTTGAATTTTGAAATATAAAAAAAAGGAAATAAATTAGTACTGTAACTGAAGTTAAATAAAGTGAAAGATAGTGTAAATCGAATTTATTGAAACTGAATGGTTTCACCCACCTTTTAATTTTATTATGAGTCAACATTGATTTGAATTGTATATGAATTGTGAATTCGACATTTGTTGTAAATTGAAATCATTGAAAATGGGAATCTGAATTGGAATTTAACTATTTGAATTAAACTGATTGAATTGTAATGAGTGTAAATTGGAAATTTAATCGGGTGAAATATTGAAATTGAGTTGATTAACTTGAAATTGAAATACGACTGCAAGTGAAATTGAAACTTTTAAAGGAACGATTCTAATTCCAACTATAGTATTTTAAAACCATTTTATAAACTATTTTAATAATAATAAATTTATTTTCTTTTTAAACTGTTTTATTTTATTACTATTTTATTTTATAAATCATTTTAAATAAATCATTTATTTTCAAACTATTTCAATTCTATATCCAAAACTATTTTAAATAGACTTTTAATTATTTTAATATTCAAATTATTTAAAGTTGGAATTGTTTCAAGATTTTAATTGGTTAAATGGAGATTTTAGTATGAATAATATTTTATCTTGAATATTGAATGATTTTGAAAATCTGATATTTTGATATGAAGTACGAACCTCTTCGAAATGTAAAAGAACTGATCGGTGTGAAAAATGTAAACGATTGGTTGTTAAAGAGACCGGGATCGAATATTGTCATACTCTCTGCCAATACCGAAAACCACTTTAACAACTGTGTACGCGGTGGAGTTCCAGAAATGGTGTTGGATGGATTTGGAGGCGATTACTGGATTTGAAGAAAGAGAACGATGATGGATATCATTGACCTTCGGGTCATAATTAAAATGACTAAAACAGGGCTATACCATGACCAAGTGGGGTTAGCTAACTCCATCGGCAACACTTCTTCCTTTATTACTATAGTCCCTCGGTTTGATTGATTTGATTTGATGCGCATCCGTGATTTGGGAGTGTTGTCCGAGGTGGGCGGTAGTCGCGGCTATGCGTTACCACCAGTCCGGGCGTGCAACTAGTATATTCATACTCTGGGCATTCCTCGTGTGCCTTGTCATATTATCCTGATCGAGCCCCCTACGATTTTGATTTAACGTTGTCGTATAGCGGCGCATCCCTATCCACCGACCTTACTGGTGTTTTATATGCAATGTTTACGACAATATATGAACAGTGTAAGGGTAAAAATGTAATCCCGCTTATGCTATTTTAATATGTTATATTTAACCATAGACATTATTATAATAGCGTATTATATTAAATGATATTAGTCTGACGGATCCTTAGGAGATGGAAATTCCCGTAACATCTCTTAAGTTATTGCACTCATATTATTACATGGAATTTGACTTAACTAATATGAGAATGATTTAGTTCTGATCCGAGTGTTTGTTGTGTTTTTTTTTTTTTCAATACGCTCGGGTCAGACCGAGTTACAGTTAGCGAAGATTCCATTATGAAGATGAAGATGGAGCTCAACAGACGTATTAAAATTATTATTCCGCTGCATATATTGGTATGTTGTATGTTAATTTACTCTGATGAATTGTGTAAGTATAATCAAACGTATATTTTAACAGCCTCATGAACTGTTATTTATTTATTATATTTTATCCTTCCGCTGTGAGATTCTATGTTGTTTTTCTTCCTTCTTCTTTTTCTTAAATTTTTATCCCAGTAATTATCCGTATTTTTGATCTGTTTATGTCGACATTAAGGATAATTGTCGATTTGAACGATCAAAAATCGTGGATGTTACAATGCCTCCGTTCTTGGCTTCCATTCATTCAATGTAGAAAAAACTAAACTCTCCAATGTAGGGACTGAGTATGATAAATATATCATAACCATCTATATTTGTAAAATCACTTGAAAGGAGGATATGTCAATAGGTTAAATGTTTAGTTATGGACACTTTCTAAGTTAATTCGCAAGCAGACAAAAAACAAAACCATGGACACTGTTGGTTAATGGAAAATATGTTCAAATACATATTTAATCGATAATGATGTTTACATTCATTATAAAAATTATTATTGTAGAATTAACTTCCTTTTCAAGCAATTAATTTAGATTTTTAGATACCTCCTTGTTTTGAATATTTCTTACAAGTAAGCTTTACATTTAAGGTACAAATCAATGATAGCAACGAAGTTTTACTTATGACAATATTGACTGGAAAATAACAATTCAACTATTCATATCACAATTGTTGGATAACATCTTGTTAATGATGTAATTTGAATCATGTTATTGAAAAATATTATTTTGCATCAATCACATTTGTCGATGAAATTAACATTCTTCATGTGGACCCGGCGTTGGCATATAAACATTTCATTTATGTTAGATAATCCAATTATATGTCATATAACATTGACCAAATTACATGTCATACTCCAATTCTGCGTGAGGCAAACTTCAAATATAATCAGTTAAAGCGTGTTTGTTTTTCAATGTTAAGACTATATTTATAGTGGTTAGACGTTAAGAATAATATTTCCATACGAAGATTCTAATGTAAATACCTATAAACAATATTAATATGAAACATCATATAATTTTCAAACTATCATTTAAGATCATCAGGCACCTGAACATAATTTTAAGGATTTAGTGCATTTAGGCTGAGGGTCGAAGGTATCTTGACAATGAATACCAAATTACCAGAATAATATTAAAAACAGACGCAAGCAAGACCTAACAAAATAATATAAATATATGCTATATCAAAAAAGTGACAACAATTAAGAAACCAATAAAGTACTAATTCGATATGAAAGAAACTATCAACAATTTATAATCGATACATCAAACAGTAAAGTAGTATTACACTATTTAAATTTAATATAAAAATAGATTATAGCGAAGTTTGCAAACTACCATAAATATTGGAGAAATTTCCCTTAATCATGATTTCAACATGTTGGACTTGTCTGTTAAGCGTTAACCTCATGCAAAAACTTTTCGAGATTGAACTTAATCTTGAAATATTTATTAACTTTTACCTGGGAATAAAGCTTGTATAATATTTCAAACTTATTTCAGTGAATTAAAGTAAAGATTCACAAACATAAATCAAAGACTGCATTTTTAACAAAGAAGTATGTACATGCAAAATGATTTTTAAAGCAAAATAAATGAAGGAAAGTTGAAAGGTCACATAACATGAAGATGAATTGTAAATTGTAAAGTTATCTTAAGAAATTATAAACCTATTGCTTTAAAAATGAGTTGTGAATATAATAAAACTATTATTTACTTGATTTTTAAAGAAAAATGATTTGTAAGTTATAAATTTATTATAAGAAATCATAACTTAAAGCTACAACAGAAGACGTAAATTTGCATTAATTTTTCTCAAATTGAAGAGTATAAAAGAAAAAATTACAACAGGAATGTATAGATAACCATACCAAGTTTTAGATCTTAATTTGTAAATTATAAAGCTTACCTGTATTACCATCGATGACTTGAGATTGATGTCAATTGTGACCCATCAATGATAAATTGCACTGGGATGGTCTATGCGGGAGTTTAAAGCTAGTGATGATTGAGTCCATTGGTGCAACACAAATTGCTTACAAATAATGCAAGAGAAGATTGAGGATCTACGCAGTAAGCAAGCAACCAAAATAACCAATCAAAAACCCCAAATGGAATACGATATTATAGCATGAAATTCTACTCGATATTATACCAATCAAAGTAGGGCTTCGATTGATGTAAATAGTTACCTGAAGTCAATGTCGTGTTGTTGTCTGAGTCGCGTCTGGACTGAGGAATGAGGAACTCCGGTCGACTCCGGAGAAGTCCGATGCTTAAATTTTGGTCAAGGGCTCGAGTTCGGAGAACTGATGCTTCAATTCCGACAATGGGCTCGACGCCGAAGAACTCCGCTACTTCAATCCCGCTAATTGCCGCGATGGAAGAGGGTTCAGGAGTGAGGACTGAATCGTTCTTTTAAACTGAAGTAGGTGCCAGATGTAAGTGGAAGAAGATAGAGGTAGGGCGGTGGATGGTATTTTGATAGCAGGTATTGGAGAATTCAATTGAAAGGTATAAGCGGTCACAGAATAGATAAGGTCGATTATTGTACTGATGGCCAGGATTGAAAAGCTGTACACGTGTCGATCTATGGATTTTTTTGGAGAATCTGAATCTGAAAGGTCTTCGAGCAAAGATTATGCTTATATATATATATATATATATATATATATATATATATATATATATATATATATATATATGCATATAAAATGAGCGACATTAACAAAAAAGGAAATGCAATTGTTAATTTCTTATCACAATTTTTTTTTTTAATTAGAACTAATATTCCATACAAAAAACAATACCGTTCACAATCATCCATCAATTCATACATACAGTAGACTGAATTTTAACTAACAAAACTATTCAAATAGTGTTAGTGGTATTTCATACAAAAACATCATCATTACTCATAATACCCATACAAAAAAACGACACAAAAGAAGCACCAACAAAATATAATGCTACCATACCCGAGTAACTCATGAAGATAACGATGGTGAAGGATCTTCATAATTAGGTTCATCATTTCTCTGAAGCATTGCATCACTTGTTTCATCTGTGCTTGAAAGTTTTCTCTATGCCTTGCCTACTCTTTCTCAAGTCTTTGGAAATTAGCTTGCTCATGCTTTCTTTCTATGTAGTCCAAACTTTCACGCATAACAAACACAAACTGCAAAATTTCATAAATTTCATCTTAGTGGAGAACAAGTGTACCGTCCACCATATTCATCTTTCGGCCCTCCTAGTTAGCAACACAACCGTTATTAGAAGGACAGACAATTTAGCTAGCATACTTATTCTCTTATCAAACACACGTTAACATAATTCGATCTCCAAAAATCCAACAAATCATTATATAAACAAAACGAGCAAATTATAAAATCAAATTTAACAAAATCACTAATAAATACCACAACTTATAATATAATTTTAAAACAATGACATCCTCAAAATTTTATGAGAAACAACACTACCTTAAAAACTAGCAGCAGATATTGCACTGCTGGCATTCTATACAAACACATTCTATACAAACGAGAATCAGCAATGGTAAGAACTTCAGTTCGGATTATACAGTTCCAGTAAGATGCCCGTTTATTTTTGTGTAGGTAATAATTCCAAGTTGTTCCAGGTTTGAATTTTACTGTCTTTGTAATATTTTGTATATACTAAAACTCATTAACCCTCTTTACCACTACCATTTGATTTTTATAAGACAACCTAAGGAAATTTTTACATGTGTTACAGTGAAAAAAAAACATCCATACAAACCCACTGATTCAAAGAGAATAAAGTTGCTCAAAATTACCTTTTGAGATTTCAAGCAGTTGTAGAAAAATGAAACCAAAATAAACAATTAAAACATACCAAACGAGTTTTCCGAGTGAGCAGATGCAGAGCTGGTCCTGAGTTTTGGTGCCTAAAGTCCAATCGATTAATGTGATAATGAATTAATGTTTGCATCTTCCTCGCTGCAAAAATGTACCAAGCAAAAAAAATGATATAATTTTGCTGCAAAAATCGATTGATGGCGGAACATGTTAAATATTTTATAACATATTACTGAAGCAGACAACTCCAAGCATGTTACGCATAAATCTCAAACCGTAGGCATAATTTTCTTGCATTTCTTCATATAAGTATTACTTAAATTTTATTGTGCTTGTTGAGCGGGTACGAAGGATGAAAGAACGAACATATTTCTATCAACAATTTTATATATGTGTTATTTTAAGCTGATATGCAAGTCTACTGGCTCCTACCCTACTTTCGTACAAAACGTAGTTAGTTTAAAGTAACAAACAAACATGACAGATTAACATTGGTTGAAAGTATGCACACTTAGTAAAAGTTAGCTAATCATAAACGTTATCACAACTGAAGTAATTTATAAATGGGAATCTTATCCACATTGAAAGTTTATGATAGTACACATGCTCCATAAATGTCAGTTCAATGAAAAAAGTGCATGCTCCCTCCAGATGGACGGTGCTAGTCTGTAAATTGGAAATTTGATATTACATCTCGTAACATATGCTAACCTGTCTAATTTATTATGTTGGCTAGAAAGAAATCCAACAATGCTCACGGTACCAACTAATGCAAACAAAATTGAGTAAGGAAAATGATCATGTTAATAATAGTCAGATATTATAAATGCAAACTGAAATTAAATTTGTTAATAGATTGCTCCTACAGATCACAGAATCAAGTTAGAGTTGAAAAGAGCATACTATAACAAATAAGTTGTCCACCCTATAAAAATAATATAGTAAAAGACAATCTAAATTTCATGCTTTTGCTTTTATTCTCACAGGCAATCTAGTGTGAATGAATTCAACGAAGTCAATTACATCAATCAGAAGCAACATTTGGGGCTACGTATCCATGAACATAGTCATATGCCATATCAACTAGTAAAAAAGTGAAGCACACATGCGTATATGCAAGGTGCATGTATTAAAATGCAATCAAGATTCTAGATTGGTATGGAAAGGTTAAAATGCGTAATGTTGTATGACCATTTGATACTGAAGATTTGAGCAGCCCCTAGTTTTAATTGTACTCTAGTTTTCTTCTATGCATTGAAGAACATTAGTCATTTGGCTCATCTAATAATAAGACTGATGTATTGCTACTTTTTTTTATGCCAAATCTATTTCATGCCTGTGTATATTGCTCTGCTATGAGTAAAATAGGAACCTAAATGATAACAGTTTTAGAACTCGCCCACTAATAAAAAGTTTGTAAAGAAAGCTAATCTCCTTCAAGATTAGTAGGCACATACACCAAAAGTACTTTTACCATCAATAGGAGATATAGTGAACCAAAATCGAATAAAACTCAAAATAGTAAGTCGTGGGTTTTACAAAAAGCCTAACAAAATTGCGATGATAAACTGTTTTACCCATTATGGGGTGATTGCTAGAGGAAATAGTATCCTAGCCTTAAACTGTGCCTACAAATAGTTGATTGGGAATGGAATCCATATTCAGACTCAGGTTCGCAACCACTTCCGTGCGTATACACACAGTGCAGATTTTTCTGTTAAATGGGAACTATTTTATTTGTAAAGGCTTGATCATGAATTTCACAATACAAAAAAAACACATTATGGGTATGAAATGAACAAATGCAGCCACATATGCCTCTTAGAGTGGTGTGAACCGTACTTGCAAGTGAAAAGTCCGGTGAAGAAGAAAAAACCAGAACATGGTAGCGACAGATGAATCACAATAACCATCAACCAAGAAATAAAATTACTTATTGATGTGGATCAAACAGTAAGCATAGTACTTTAAAAGCCAACCATGTATGTTGCTGATGCTAATTTGGTATTAATTATTATTAGCCTTCAATTCTATATCTCATCTTTGTTAGTTTCATAATCTAGCCGTCATTACTTTCACTTGAAGTAACCTTGCATGTAGTTAAACAAAGTTATTTTGAAATAGTTCTTCATAAGAAGGGTTGAACTCCAGGAAGTTGAACTGGAACACAAAGCAGTGGTTCAGATCGGGGTCGGAGAAGAGGCCTAGCTGGATGGGTTAGGAGATCGACGTTGGATTTGAAGGTTTGGTAGTAGTAATCGGATGTAGTTTTGAAGGATCCAAGAGGGCGATGGACGACTTACCTGAATTGGTAGCTCGATTCGACAACGACGATGCATAGAACTTGGAGGCGGGTTCCACTATGCGATTGAGTTTGGATGTAGAGCTGACAGAGAAAGGGGTTGGACAACGTTTTTGGTAGAGAAAGCGGAGAAAGGAAAACAGTTTATTTTGGGATTTACAGCGAGAGTTGGGATATGGAATTACTGCCAGTAAGGTTAACGAAAAAGGATTAAAGATTGAGGCAGAAAAACAACCATTATTCTAAGTTTTTGTGTTTGACTTTAGACAAATTTCAAAATTATATTTTGAATTTTGTGAATGTTAAAATATTTACCTCAAAAATTTTAATTTTTTTAAAATATTAAATTTAACAATAATCTAAACTACAACGAATTATAATTATAATTGCCAGTAAGTAGTAATTATAATTTATTTAATAATAATCATTAATTATAATCAATTTTATATAATGACCTCTATAAGTACCACTCTAACGAAACACTCATTTGCAACTGACTAAAATAAACTTTAAGGTTATGTTTTTAGATTTTGAATTTTAAATTCTTCAATATTTTTAGAATTTTCTATTTCTTAAGTTTTGAATATTTTACAAAAATTTATATTTATTTTAGGTTTTGAAAACTTCAAAAGTTTATATTTAAACTTTATGAATAATTTTAAATTTATTTTAGAAAGTATCGAAGTTTTAATTTTTTAAAAAAAATAATACTTAGTAATAAAAACAACAATAAACTACTTTTTAAAGAATTAACATAACTGTCCCTTTCAAATCCCTTGGAAATCCGTTGCAGAATAGCTTCAAAAAAGATTTGTCGATAATCTGCCTCCATTTACAACGGAAATTAGCGGTAAAACATTTCTGCCGCTAAATTGCTGTATTTGCAATGGTTTAACGACAGAAAACAAAAATCGATGGTAATAATTTGAAACAAACAGAAATAAAAAATCCTGGATATTATCCCTTGGAGATTCCATGAAAATCCGTTGCTAATTTAGTGATGGAATTTTTCGCTACTAAATTCTGCAGCTATTTACAGCTTTTCTTATAGTGACTATCTTATGCTAAGTCATATAAAGTAATATACAATTGTGTACGTGAATTGCTTGAGCCTAAATTATATTAAGATAAAGCATACGTGACATCTTATAAAGATGAATCAAGTGTTCTTACACCCTGGGTCAGGCGATCTTTGATTGCCATAAATCAGACAGTTGGCAACATGTTTATAAAGCATGAATTAAATAATGGTCAACAAAGTGTAATGCTGAGGGTTGGTCCAGTTTCAGCATGAAGGTCAGTACATGTTTATACAATCTGGGATGACGTGAATGGCACAACAGGGTTCAACTTATAATACAAAAGGACGACATACAATATGACTCATGAAGCTGTGCAACATCATAAAACATCCATCGAAGTGAACTAGACGAACGCTCGAGCACCATGCTTCTGATTGTACAAGAGATTTGATCGTACAGTACCATGATAATGGCTCGTGCATCATCCTCTAGAAGTTGTTCGGTCGAACAGTAAGTCATGGTCGGTCGAGCAAAGATCACTGATAAGGTCGTTCGCACCTAGTCAAACAGCTACTACAGTTGTGAGGTCAAGCACCGAGTATCTTCATGGATCGAGCAGCGTCTTTTATATGGGGGCGAGCATGTTCTATTAAGAACCAACCTACAACAAAGAAATAATAATGGCAGCCTTGTAATTTTTGTACCCTAAATGGTACAGTAGAAGTGTACGAAAAGCGATGGTAAAAGTGTGAATATTGATCCCATTTTGCATAGTAGAAAAGAGGAAGGCAAAATTGTTATTTCCGTTCCCATTTCTCAAATAAGACAAGCCGCACATGGCCAATGTTTGATACATAATGGCGTTTCTATAATGCATGAGCAGGTCTATCACATGTTTTTGGAGAGCTCGCTCGTACATGAATAAAGTGATCTGTTACATGAAGGCGTCGCTCACACAAACCAGCTCGCTCGTACATTCCTATCCGCATATATTAGCTGGTGCAACCTTATGCCAGCCGAGAGGCAGCTATAAAGCATATATGACCAGCTGTCCCACATGACTTTGCCCCCCTTTATTACAACATTGCCACTCCATTTGCTCCACATAAACTCCACCTATAAATACCCCCTTTCACAACCTTTTAGGGGGACCGATCTAAGCTACCCCAAAGGGTTGTCATTTTGGTTTTCCACCATTCCAAAGCATCTCAAGCTCCATTAATGGCTTTCTAAGCTCATTCCTTCTTCCTCCAGCATCAAGTGGATCTCATCTTCTCTAAACACCATTAATTCTCACTCCAATTCAATCCAAATGATCTCCAATGCCACTACTCCTACTTAAAACACAAATCCTACACTAATTTCATGATAGAATCAAGGAAGATTATCTAATCATGAGATATAATCCGTTCCTTCTCAAATCCAAGTGAGATCTAAAGCGTTAAGAGAGTAAAAAGTGGGAAATCATCATAAAGAGAGTGAACAAGTGTAATAAGTAAGATGTACGAAATGACAAACTTTGTAAAATTCTCCATGATAATGAAATTACTTCAAAAGTGGACCTAGATCCTTCCTAGGTCGAACCACTATAAAAATCCTTGTATTGTTTACTTGCATTTGCAATTGTGGTCTCATTTTCTATTGCAAACATTTTTGGTGAAGTGTCGATAAGACACCTTTAGTGTTGAACCATATTTGGTTTAAACATTTGGCAACTACCGTGGGGCCACGCTCGCACTTCTCTCAATCTTAAGAGCCTTCCATTGAAGTTATAAGCCTACTTCTACCATAGATTCTCCAAATCTACTACGATCTGTAACGACCCGTATTCTACGCATCGGAGGATCGTAGAATATTTATTTCTTTCACATATGAAGTCGTATGGTCATGTAACTTTGGGAAACATCTATTAGAGTCATTTCCCATGTTCATGATTTTTGTTGATTTTTAAATGACTATTTTACCCCTAGTTGGTACTGTTTTGGCCATAACTTTTGATTGGAAAAGAATTTTGACCTGAAACCACTTCCATTAAATTCGTTTGATGGTTTACCTTTCCGTAGAGTGGTCATAACAGTCAAACAGACTTATCGTTTGGGAGATATGGCTGAATTAAGGTTTGGAAGGTGAAAAACTGCTTAACCGGGCCAAATAGGGTGATTAGTGAATAGGCCCATAACCCATTTCGGGATTAGGGTTATGGGGAGGCTGAAATGAGATAGAGAATCATTCCATTTCAGTTTTCTAGCCTCCACTTATCACCAAAGAACCCTAAAAATGGCCTCTAACCTCTAAATCACCTCCAAATCATCTTTTGATCAAGGATTAAGCTTAGCAACATCAAATCAAGGGAGATCTACACCAAATCAACATTTGAGTTGCTGTTTAGTATTGGGATTTGCATCAAATCAGAGATTTATTTCAGATCTTAGTTTTGTTTGTGGCTAAGGCGAGTGATTTGCATAGTTTTGCACTAATTATGGCTAATTAAGGGTAATTAGTGTTAATTAGCGAATTTAGACATGATAAAATTCTGGAAAAAAATGTTCATAAATTCCTAAATGATGTTTTAGACCTCTGATATGAATTTGGGTTAATTTGGTTAAGTTTTGCTAATCCTATCATTAGTTTCACTTAAACATGCTTAAGGGGAAATATGGGGTTTTGGGTATGTTTGATCCATTTTAACCTATCATGTTGATGTTTTGATGTTTGTGATTGATTATGCATGATTCTATGACTGTATGATATGCTTTGTGATTGATTTCAATAGTTAGAATGGTCGAAAACGTCGTCGAATGGCGTAAACACTTGCTGGAAAAGCTTCAGGAAACAGTGTAGGTTTCGGATCGGATATGGTGGCTCGGATCGGATAAGTTGAACTGGGCAAGGAATCTGATCGGATCGGGACTTGACACTTGAGAAAACTGGAAAAAGGAAGGCCATGCTAATTGAACTGGGATCGGATCGGCTAAAAGAAGGAGGGATCGGATCGGAGCACGTGAAGAATGAGGGAGCGGATCGGAAGCACGAACTGGACGGGAGATGGCACCCGACCCGACCCGAGTTGGGACACCTGACCCGACCTGAAGAAAGACACCCGACCCAAACCGACGCGATGAAGTGGACCCGAACTAAACCGTGCCAGAGGAAGATCATGAACGACGCAATGTAGGGACACCCGACCCGAACCGATGGCTTGAAGGGAATCCGACCCGACCCAGTATTGACCAATAACCCGAGATGCAAAGGTAGTCCAATATAAGAAGTTAGAGCTCAGGATCCAGTTGGGAACCGATGAGTTCACTTCATGGTTGGGCTTTGCTGCGGGACGTGTGCTAAAGAGTTGTCAATGTTCATAACTTCGATTCACCACTAAAAATGAATGATGGGCTACTTATCAGTGCAGTAGAGTCATTACGACTCGAGGGGCAAGGTGATGGTAGCAAGACTACGTTATCAGTGCAGTGGAGTTAATATGACTTGAGGGGCAAGATGATGCGTAGTAAGACTATGAGCCAGCGCAGATGGAGTGAATAACTCCATGGGGCAAGTGGACGTAGTAAGGATTAGTAAGACTATGAGCCAGCGCAGATGGGGTGAATAACTCCATGGGGCAAGTGGACATAGTAAGGATTGGTAAGGCTATGAGCCAGCGCAGATGGGATGAATAACTCCATGGGGCAAGTGGACATAGCAAAGGACTAGTGGCTACGTTATCAGTGCAGTGAAGCCATTTATGACTTCATGGGGCAAAGTGATCGTAGCAAGGGTGGGTGATCGAAGTGGTGAATATCGTATGCTTTACGCACTAAGTGAGAGATGTGAGGATGGATGCTATGTTTGATTGTTTGCCATCACTATGACATGCACACCTCCGTATCTTTACACCGTTTGATATGGCACCTTAGAGTGTTGTACAGTATGTAGTGCTAACTCTTTGGTTGCAGGTCCAGGTTCAGGTATGTTTTAGTCTACCTGTTATTGTTCACTTTAGATGCTTATCGCTCATACCAGGCTTTATGTCTGACCCAGAGTTTTATGTCTCCTCTTATTACTCTGGGTGCTCACACGAGCAGACTAGAGACAGGTTAGCTGGTGATGCACGAGTAGTTGATTCGGAGGCGGGCAGGAGGCTTCCACGTATGATATATATATACACATTCTCCCTGTGTTGTTGGTGGTCGCTACTTGGGCATTAGTAGTGTACCTCCTTTATCTTGCTTTTGCTTTGAGACAGTTTGAAAAGTTGTAATAATGTTTAACTTTGGATCATGAGCTGTACTTACATTTTCCACTGCCATGTTAGTTATTTCAGCTTACACACTGTCTCACCTGTTTTATGTCAAGTGTGTTATTATTATATTTTATTCTATGCGCTATGAGACATTCTATAGGTTCTTTGTTAGTTCATTTCCTTCTTCCTTTTTCCTTCTGACAACCCGTTCCATGCTAACTGGACATGTGTACAGCGCACTTTTGGAGTAAATGTCGGTTGGTGCGGGGCGGGCCGTCACACTTGGTATCAGAGCTCTAGGTTGCGTAGTTAACCTAGGGAAAGACACTAGGGAGAGATAGTACGTATATGAGAGCGCGTATTTGTGATTACTTTGGTTTTCAAGAGCTATATATATATACTATTGGTAGTATAAGAATGAAGTCGCACTGCACTAGCACCACTATGGGGTCGTTAATCGTTTTCTCTTTACAGATTGAACGATGAGTAGAGACACCAGAGGTGCTGGTAGAGGGACCAACCATGGGAATGCTGCTGACATGAGGGCGATGTTTACTGACCTCATGAGAGGCATGCTTAGAGAAGTGCAAGGGGCAGCTCCCAATCCCGGAAATGGTGGTGGTCAAGTAGTGCAGGCACCGAGGGTCGATTTCGCCAAGTTGTGCAAAGATTACACCAACCTTGGTGGGAAGGCGTTCCACGGGACAGAGTCAGCCACAGATGTTCAAGATTGGATGGATAGCTGTGATCGTATCTTCGATGACTTGGGTCTTGAGGATGCGATGAAGAGAAGGCTAGCGTCTCCTCAGCTGCAAGGGTGAGCGATGAATTGGTGGAATGCCATTAGAACAGCTACTCCATAGGATCAGGTTACTTGGGTTCAGTTCAAGGCTCGCTTTAGCGAGAAGTTCATTCCAGCTGCCCAGAAGTCAGTGTTGTTTAAGAGGTTCTTGGAACTCAAGCAGAACGGAAGGGCGGTTTCTGACTATATTGCTGAGTTCGACACCTTGTCAAAGTATGGACTATCTCTTATCGACACTCCTAAGAAGAAGAATTAGAAGTTCATTACTGGTTTGGATGGATACTTGGGGGAAGGGCTTATCAACCACATCGATGAGACTTTTGAATCGATCGTGGGGAAAGCTTTGAGATCAGAGAGTCTTTACCCTAAGTCAAAGACTGAGGCTGCATCTGCAGAAGGGCCAAAGCCGCAAGCAGGCGGTGGAGGCAAGAATAACTCTCAGAATAAGAGGAAGCAGGACCAACCTAAGGGTGGCCAGAAAAAGAACAAGAAGGATGTTGAGTGCTTCAGCTGTGGTAAGAAGGGCCATTATGCCAAAGATTATCGGGCCAATCCAACGGATAAGAAGTGCTTCAACTATGGTCAAGTGGGACATTTCAAGGATAAGTGTCCGCAACCTCTTAAAGAGAAGCAAATTGTGAAAGCATATGCTATTGATGCTGCTCCTTCTTCGTCGAATGCCCCAACTGCGGCGGAGAAAGGAAAGAATGTTGTTATTCAAGGTGTGCTTTCTATTTATGATGTACCAGTTCAAGTTTTGTTTGATACAGGGGCTTCCCGTTCCTTCATATCTAGTGACCTGGTGGATAGGTTGGGACTGGAACCCGAGATAGTCGATAGACCATTGGTTGCGACAAACCCGATTGGTGGTTCGACTAGCCTTAGTATGATTTACAGGAACTTGGTCTTATCGAGTCATGGATGTATGTTTGTATGTGATTGCTTTGTTTTGGGCTTTACTGGGTATGACATTATATTGGAAGTCGATTGGCTCCAAAGATACGGGGTGGTGGTAGACTGTGAGGGCTTTTTGGTGATAGTGAGGGCGGATGATGGGCGGAGGGTAGTGTTTGGTAGTCTACCTAGTGATGGGGTTATGGCTAGTTTTGTAAATTCCCTCGACATCCCGCAGGATGAGTTGTCAGATGTGCCCATGGTTGGCCAGTATCCGGACGTCTTCGAGGAGGTGACCGGGCTTCCCCCACACCGAGAGATTGAGTTCCGTATTGATTTAGTGAAAGATTCCAGACCTATAGTGATGCCACTTCGTCGTATGGCACCAAGGGAGCAGCGAGAGCTCGGGGTGCAAGTCAGCAATCTTTTGAAGAAGGGATTTATTAGAAGGAGTGTCTCCGAGTGGGGAGCACCAGTTGTGTTTGCCACTAAGGCAGATGGTTCGCTTCGTTTGTGTGTGGACTATCGCGGGTTGAATAAGGTAACGAGGAAGAATAAGTATCCTCTACCACGGATAGATGATTTGTTTGATCAACTGGAAGGAGCAAGAGTGTTCTCCCAGTTGGACCTCGCGATAGGATTTCATCAGCTTCGAGTAGTAGTTGAGAGTGTTCCGAGAACGACATTTAGGACGCCGGCTGGATTTTATGAGTGGTTGGTCATGCCATTTGGGTTGACCAATGCACCAGCCTACTTTGTGGATCTTATGAATCGAGTATTCAGAGATCAGTTGAATAAGTTTGTTCTTGTGTTCGTGGATGATATCCTTGTTTACTCAAGGACAGAGGAGGAACACAAGGGACACTTGAGGATAGTGATGGAAGTGTTGAGGAAACACCAATTGAAAGCGAAATTCTCTAAGTGTCACTTTTGGAGAAGGGAAGTGAGATTCTTGGGTCATGTTGTTTCAGAGAGTGGTATTGCCGTGGACCCTGCGAAGGTGGCTAGGGTACAGGATTGGCCTACGCCCAAGAATGCAACAGATGTAAGAAGTTTCTTGGGGTTAGCTGGATATTATCGTAAGTTTATCCAGGACTTCTCCAAGATAGTAGCACCGTTGACTCAGTTGACTAAGAAGAATCAGTCCTTCGTCTAGGACGGAGTGTGTGAGAATGCCTTCAAGAGTCTAAAAGAGAGGTTGACGCGGGCGCCAGTGTTAGTCATTCCTAAGGGGAATGAAGAGATGACGGTATACACGGATGCTTGTGGTACCGGACTAGGTGTTGTATTGATGCAAGGAGGTAGGGTTGTAGCTTATGCTAGTCGACGGCTAAAGCCGCATGAGAAGAAGTATCCTACCCATGATTTAGAATTAGCAGCGATTGTTTTGCGCTGAAGATGTGGAGACACTATCTCTTGGGAGAAACATTTGAGTTATTTATCGATAATAAATCGTTAAAGTATCTCTTCTCTCAGAAAGATCCGAATCTCCGTCAGCAGAGATGGTTAGAGTTCTTGGCTTCGTATGATTTTGATATCGCATATACACCTAGGAAAGGTAATGCGGTAGCCGATGCCTTGAGTAGGAGACATGCCAGTTTAGGGGCAATGTTTCTTGAACGAAAGCGACTAGAGTATATCGCGGGGTTTGATTTCAGACCAAAGTGCGAATTGGATCCAGTCATGCTAGCTAGTTTGGCGATCAGACCGACTTTGATAGAGCGGATTGGTTCCAGCCAGAGGGATGATCCTAATCTATTGGAAATCATCTCCAAGTTAGAGATGGGCATCGACGGTGAGGAGATGAATGTGTATGGGCTTGACCGAGATGGATGGCTTCGAAAGAAGGGAAGACTAGTTGTACCCAACGTGAATGGTTTGAGAGATGAAGTGCTTAGAGAATTTCATCACTCAAAACTGACTATACACCCCGGTGGTAGTAAGATGTATCGAGACATGAAACAGACTTACTACTGGGAAGGGATGAAAAGAGACGTTGGGAAGTTTATATCCAAATGCATGAATTGCCAGCTAGTTAAGGCCGAGCAAAAGAAGCCTAGTGGGTTGTTGCAACCATTAGAGATTCCCGAGTGGAAATGGGAGCAAGTCTCGATGGATTTCATCGATGGCTTACCAAGGACTAGATCGGGATATGACATTTGGGTAATTGTTGATCGATTGACTAAAAGCGCGAGATTTATACCAGTCAAATCGACCAGAACGGCAGCCAAGTTGGCAGAATTGTATATGAAGTGGGTAGTGAGATTTCATGGAGTACCTAAAAGCATTGTGAGCGACCGAGACCCGTTGTTTACTAGTGGGTTTTGGAAGAGCTTACAAGAGGCTCTAGGGCCAGGATTACATCTCAGTACCGCATATCATCCTCAGACCGACGGTCAGACGGAGAGGGTGAATCGTATATTGGAAGACCTCTTGAGAGCTTGTATATTGGATTTTGGTGGATCATGGGATGACTATTTGCATCTAGTAGAGTTTGCATATAATAATAGCTACCAATCCAGTATCGATATGGCTCCATATGAAGCTTTGTACGGAAGACCATGCAACTCACCATCATGTTGGATAGAGACTGGCGAGAAGTTTATGCTTGGACCCGATGTGGTGAGAGAAACTTCAGATAAGATTAAGATCATTCAACAACGAATGAAAGCTGCCCAAGATAGGCAGAAGAGTTATGCTGATAAGAGGATAAGAGATTTAAAATTCTCCGTTGGTGACTTGGTGTTTGTCAAGATTTCTCCGTTGAAGAGCGTGATTCAATTTGGCAGGAGAGGCAAATTGGCACCAAGATTTGTTGGCCCATTCCCTGTTCTTGAATTAGTCAGGAATTTGGCGTATAGAGTTGCCTTACCAGAGAAGATGGCGGGAGTTCACAATGTATTTCATGTTTCCCAACTAAGGAAGTTCGTTCATGACTCAGATATGACTATTTCACCTGATCAGTTAGAGGACTTCGAAGTAGAACCCGAGGCGGTTGGGAACCGCAAGCCGATTCGTATTGTGGGGCACGATACGAAGCAACTTCGAAGGAAGGCGGTGAAGCTAGTCAAGGTTCAATGGGGCGAGGACGAGAGTGACTGTACTTGGGAGACAGAGGAGAGCATTAGGAAGGCGTACCCAGAACTCTTTGCCTGGTAAGATTTACTTCGTAATTTAGTTATTCCGCATGCTAGGATGGACTTATCTTGCTTGTTTTGCATGTTTGATTGTTGTTTTATGGTTGATAGGCATGCGGGACCCTTTGTATGTTTTGGTTAAGGAATTTCGGGGCCGAAATTTCTTAAGGGGGTGGGGGGGGGGGGGGGGAGAGTGTAACGACCCGTATTCTACGCTATCGAAGGATCGTAGAATATTTATTTATTTCGCATATGAAGTCGTATGGTCATGTAACTTTAGGAAACATATATTAGAGTCATTTCCCATGTTCATGATTTTTGTCGATTTTTAAATGACTATTTTACCCCTAATTGGTACTGTTTTGGCCATAACTTTTGATTGGAAAGGAACTTTGACCTGAAACCACTTCCATTAGATTCGTTTGATGGTTCACCTTTCCGTAGAGTGGTCATAATAGTCAAACGAACTTACCGTTTAGGAGATATGGCTGAATTAAGGTTTGGAAGGTGAAAAACTGCTTAACCGGGCCAAATAGGGTGATTGTGAATAGGCCCATAACCCATTTCGGGATTAGGATTATGGGGAGGTTGAAATGAGATAGAGAATCATTCCATTTCAGTTTTCTAGCCTCCACTTATCAACAAGGAACCCTAAAAATGGCCTCAAACCTCTAAATCACCTCCAAATCATCTTTTGATCAAGGATTAAGCTTAGCAACATCAAATCAAGGGAGATCTACACCAAATCAACATTTGAGCTGCTGTTTAGCATTGGGATTTGCATCAAATCAGAGATTTATTTCAGATCTTAGTTTTGTTTGTGGCTAAGGTGAGTGATTTGCATAGTTTTGCACTAATTATGGCTAATTAAGGGTAATTAGTGTTAATTAGCGAATTTAAACATGATAAAATTCTGGAAAAAAATGTTCATAAATTCCTAAATGATGGTTTAAACCTCTGATATGAATTTGGGTTAATTTGGTTAAGTTTTGCTAATCCTATCATTAGTTTCACCTAAACATGCTTAAGGGGAAACATGGGGTTTTGGGTATGTTTGATCCATTTTAACCTATCATGTTGATGATGTGATGTTTGTGATTGATTATGTATGTTGCTATGACTGTATGATATGCTTCGTGATTGATTTCAATAGTTAGAATGGTCAAAAACGTCGTCGAATGGCGTAAACACTTGTTGGAAAAGCTTCAGGAAACAGTGCATGTTTCAGATCGGATCGGATATGGTGGCTCGGATCGGATAAGTTGAACTGGGCAAGGAATCTGATCGGATCGGGACTTGACACTTGAGAAAACTGGCAAAAAGGAAGCCCATGCTAATTGAACTGGGATCGGATCGACTAAAAGAAGGAGGGATCGGATCAGAGCATGTGATGAATGAGGGAGCAGATCGGAAGCACGAACTGGAGAGGAGATGGCACCCGACCCGACCCGAGGTGGGACACCTGACCCGACCTGAAGAAAGACACCCGACCCGAACCGACGCGATGAAGTGGACCCGAACCGAACCGTGCCAGAGGAAGATCATGAACGACGCAACGTAGGGACACCCGACCCGAACCGATGGCTTGAAGGGAATCCGACCCGACCCAGTATTGACCAATAACCCGAGATGCAAAGGTAGTCCAATATAGGAAGTTAGAGCTCAAGATCCAGTTGGGAACCGATGAGTTCACTTCATGGTTGGGCTTTGCTGCGGGACGTGTGCTAAAGAGTTGTCGACGTTCATAACTTCGATTCACCAATAAAAATGAATGATGGGCTACTTATCAATGCAGTAGAGTCATTACGACTCGAGGGGCAAGGTGATGGTAGCAAGACTACGTTATCAGTGCAGTAAAGTCATTATGACTTGAGGGGCAAGGTGATGCGTAGTAAGACTATGAGCCAGCGCAGATGGAGTGAATAACTCCATGGGGCAAGTGGACGTAGGATTAGTAAGACTATGAGCCAGCGCAGATGGGGTGAATAACTCCATGGGGCAAGTGGACATAGCAAAGGACTAGTGGCTACGTTATCAGTGCAGTGAAGCCATTTATGACTTCATGGGGCAAAGTGATCGTAGCAAGGGTGGGTGATTGAAGTGGTGAATATCGTATGCTTTACGCACTGAGCGAGAGATGTGAGGATGGATGCTATGTTTGATTGTTTGCCGTCACTATGACATGCACACCTCCCCCACCTCCGTATCTTTACACCGTTTGATATGGCACCTTAGAGTGTTGTACAGTATGTAGTGCTAACTCTTTGGTTGCAGGTCCAGGTTCAGGTATGTTTTAGTCTACCTGTTCTTGTTCACTTTAGATGCTTATCGCTCATACCAGGCTTTATGTCTGACCCAGAGTTTTATGTCTCCTCTTATTACTCTGGGTGCTCACACGAGCAGACTAGAGACCGGTTAGCTGGTGATGCGCGAGTAGCTGATTCGGAGGCGGGCAGGAGGCTTCCATGTATGATATATATATACACATTCTCCCTGTGTCGTTGGTGGTCGCTACTTGGGCATTAGTAGTGTACCTCCTTTATCTTGCTTTTGCTTTGAGACAGTTTGAAAAGTTGTAATAATGTTTAACTTTGGATCATGAGCTGTACTTACATTTTCCGCTGCCATGTTAGTTATTTCAGCTTACGCACTGTCTCACCTATTTTATGTCAAGTATGTTATTATTATATTTTATTCTATGCGCTATGAGACATTCTACAGGTTCTTTGTTAGTTCATTTCCTTCTTCCTTTTTCCTTCTGACGACCTGTTCCATGCTAACTGGACATGTGTACAGCGCACTTTTGGAGTAAATGTCGGTTGGTGCGGGGCGGGCCGTCACACGATCCAAGCCATTTGACGAATTCTCCCCCACAAGGTTGAGACCCTTGTCCTAAATAGTGGCTAAATCTAAGAAGACCACAATAAAAACCATTGTAGAAAACGACAACATTGCTAACAACCAAGTTACTCCGCTTACTAACCATTTTGAAGTTCGTGAAAACTCGATGGGTGGAGCCGGTGTGACAAAGAATGAGTTGGATGCCGCTATTGCCAACATGAACCAACGGATGGATTCTTCCACTAAGGTTATGAAGGAAAAACTTGATGCTATCCTCAACGCTCGACCAAATCCACCGCCTCAAAAGGTCCGTGTTGATCTCGAAGAGAATGCCAATTCATCCGCTTCTGACCATGACCTCAACGACAACATGGAAGACGATAATGGATGGTTGAGCGACAAAGACCAAGCTAACATCGAAAACTCGAAGCCAAGAGCTAAAAGTCATTCCGATTGAAATACTCGGAAGGTTGTTAGTCCCGCACAAGGGGCACCACCTAGATCGTTAAACCTCAATGTGTTGCCAAGGCGAACATTCAGTAAAGAGATCGAAGTTGACCCCGCGAAATGACATAACACTAAAGAGTACATCTCGGATATGATAGAATAAATCAAGAAGAGGAATCAAGCTCGGAATGACGATGAAAGAGAATGGGATTTTTCTCCTGATAAGACTCCATTTACTGAGAGAATTCGAGAATAGAGCGTCCAAAGAAATTCAATCCTCCAACCTTGCCTCCATATAACGGCCTTGTTGATCCCAACTACTTTTTGTTCAAGTACGAATGACATATGAGTGCGGCAAAAGCAACAAATGAGATGAGATGCTTATATTTCCCTCTCTATCTAGAAGGTGTTGCGTCACTATGGTTCACAAAGCTACCACCCAAGTCTGTAGATCGATTGTTCGACTTGACCAAAAATTTCAAGGAGCAGTTCCGCTTGTATGCTACCAAAGCCAAGGATGCCATAACACTTCCAGCAATGAAGCAGAATCCGTTAAACCTTTCCTCAGTCGATTCAATGTTGCTATGTTCGAAGTGAGAAATCCAGAACCTCGCACAATCCTCATGTCTCTAATCGGCATCATAGATGAGAAGAGTGAATTTGGTAGACGGATTAAAATGAAAGAACCAAACACGCTTGAGAAATTCTAGAAAAAGGTCGAGGAGTACATGAGAGTCGATACTAATCTTGTACCTCTTTAGATTATTGATGCTAACCCGCATCTTAAAGCTCCCAAAAAGTTGTTGCCCAATATAATCAGAAGAATAATCAAGAGCAGAAGCGAGCCAATGACGGGAATGACAACATGGCTAATAAGAAGTCTCGCCTCTTCAACTCATCAGAACTGACACCTTTGAATGACACTTCTGAAAATATCTATCTGGCAACAAAGAATTCTGAAGAATATGCGGAGCCAAATCTGATAAGGATAAGCGACAAAGCAGAAAACTCGGGAAAGTTCTGTAGATTTCACAACCAGCTTGGTCATAAAACTTATGAGTGCCGGCACCTGAAGAGCCTCATCGAGGAGTTGATCAGGGAAAACAGGCTGCAGCAGTATGTAAAGAATCTGCAGACCATGAATCCTTCTTCAACTCCCCAGGGGAAGGGGGCATCAAATGATCAGTATGGTCCAAGAAACGGAGCTACTGCTCAAACCAATCCAAGGCTGATCGTCAACTGATAACCTTTGATGGTGCTCCAATTTCAATAGCTCAGAATAGGCAATCGACATCACCACCGCTTTATTTCATGCTCTATTTCATGCTTTAGCTCATGCTTTACTTCATTTTTTTACTTTCTGTTATATTCAAGACTTATTGTAAACAGTCTGTAACAATATACAAGTGATGCACTGAACATTAGCTTTATGACCAACGGCATAACTGTCTGGATGAATTTCGTGCTTGAAAATTGTTATGTCAAATCAAAGCTTGCTTAAAAGTTGATTTCATATTGCAGGCTATCTGTCGAGCGCTTATTCTTGTGAAATCTGATGAAACATGGCGACCCCCACAAAGCTAGTTCAAGTGCCAAATGTTGTAAATATTAACATGCATAAATGCAAAAATAGAGAAGCACCACCTTGAAAAGTGAATGGGAAGAATCGCAAAGGTTCAAACAATGAGCAAGCGCCACGACAAACAGACGAGAGAGCTGTAGCTTTTATTGAAGGGACATTTCTCCAAGTGAGAGGTTCAAAGCACCAGTTTCTAAACAGAAACAACCTACCAAATCAAGAATCCAATAAAGAAACTGATGGCTGCCCCGTGAAACGATATAAAAGCCACCCAATTCATTTGTGTAGCATCTGGAATTCCATATGTGAAGAATGACTAATTCATTTGCGTAGCATCCGAAAATATCAGATATGAAGAATGAAATCCATTTACGTAGCATCTGAAAAATCTTAGATGTAAAGAATGACTAAACCATTTACGTAGCAATTTGAATCCCCAGATGTGAAGAATGTAAACCATTTGCGTAACATATGGAATCCCAGATGTGAAGAATGAAAATCCATTTTCGTAACATCTGAAAAATCTCAGATGTGAAGGATGACTAAACTATTTGCGAAGCATCTGAAAATCTCAGATGCGAAGAATGATCAAACCATTTTGCGTAGCATCTGAAAATATCAGATGTGAAGAATGATCAATCCATTTGCATAGTATCTGAAAAATCTCAGATGTGAAGAATGACTAAACCATTTGCGTAGCATCTGGAATCCCTAGATGTGAAGAATGTAAACCATTTGCGCAACATCTGGAATCCACAGATGTGAAGAATGAAAATCCATTTGCGTAGCATCTGAAAAATCTTAGATGGGAAGAAAGACTAAACTATTTGTGTAGCATCTGGAATCCCCTGATGCGAAGAACGTAAACCATTTGCGTAACATCTGGAATCCCCAGATGTGAAGAATGAAAATCCATTTGCGTAACATCCAGAATATCTTAGATGTGAAGAATGACTAAACCATTTGCATAGCATTTGGAAATCTTAGATGCGAAGAATGATTAATCTATTTTGCGTAGCATCTGATGATCTCAGATGTGAAGAATGTCAGGCACCCAAATTGATCGTCGGTATCAGGAAGTACTTGTTCCGATTACGACAAATGTTGGGTTGCAACTAATGCCCCCTAGTGTCATTCCTTCTGAACTTGCCAATGCTTGGATTAATTAGTATAGTTGAGTGACGAAAGTCTCCAATGCCTGAATTAACCAAGCTAGATTGTAGTCGAAGTTCGGATTTAATCAATCAACTTATGTAGTGTCTGAATTGATCAGATACAACATGTGTTGAACGTTAACCAATTAACTTGCGTAGTGTCTGAAAATATTAGACACGAAAAGTGTTAGATTTTAGCCCAAGCAGGGGCATGAAATCCAAAGTACTTCCTGAAGAGAAGACTGATAACTACCTCCTAAACAGGGGCATGAATATCAAAGCTTCTCAAAGAGGAAACAAAAAATGAATGATAGATACGCATTTCCCAAATGTGAAATATCGTACACTACCATGTAAGTCAATTAAAATGATGACATTTGAAATCCACAGTTGGCTTTAGTCAATTAGTCGATCTTAAGCAGTAACGCAACTCTCAATTAGAATATCGTGCATGTGCAGATAATATTTGATGAGTTATAAACCATTGAATAAAACACCCATGTGCAAACACTTTATTCAATTCAAAGTAAAATTCGCTATATTTCATTAACTATTCAACTATCGATATGGATAGTCGATTGTGAGTATAAGTCCAAAATTGTGCAAATACTTGTTTTAACTATAGAACAGGTAGCATGGAACCTATAAGTGCAAAGTTTGATTTGCTATAGCAAACAAAAATGTACGACTGAATCTCAATGCAAATTGTGTTTATTTCGAAGCCCGCATTTCTCGCAAGCTAAAAATACAAGCTTCGAGGGGCAAATGTTAACCCCATTGTGAAAACAGGGTTCAGGAAATAGCGATTTGGATACATCTCAGAGTGCGCTAGCCCGATCGAGTGCAAGGTGGTCGATCTCTATATGATCGCACATGTCTTTGCTGAGGGGTCGGTCGTGCGAGCCTATAAACCCGGCCGCGCACGATATCCTGGTCGCACACACATGTTTGGTCGAACACCATTCTCATCGGTCGAGCTGTCCACATGCACTATGGATCCAAGTCCCTTTGCTTGCACTATCTTATGCTAAGTCATATGAATTATATACAATTGTGTACGTGAATTTCTTGAGCCTAAATTATACTATGACAAATCATATGTTAAATCTTATAAAGATAAATCAAGTGTTCTTACACCCTGGGCCAGGCGATCTTTGTTTGCCATAAATCAGATAGCTGGCAACATGCTTATAAAGCATGAATCTAATAATGGATCCACTACACCATAACAACTAATTTGACACACAACGCTGCGGAGATAAAATACGGGTTATAGCTGTATCATATTTGATAGTGCTTAGATCCGTATCAAACTACATTTTGCGATCTGCACCACCCTAAACACCCTAAATTTGACCGTCCATTGGGGAAGCTCCGAATCAGTTAATTTGACATGGCCTTTGGCCAAATCTAATGTGTATCATATTGTGCATCCCATTAGGCACTCCGAACACAAATTTTGGCCGCTCCCTTTTGCTTTTGTTTTACTTTAATGGTGACCGAAAACCCAAATTAGGGTTTTCTATCACCAAATTGTGCCTCTACCTTTCTCTGGAATCTCCTTCTCCGGCAGAGATGAACAACCCTCTCCTTCGATAGAAACGAGGCAACCCTTGTGATCCGAAGATGATGATAAGATTTGTGTCTCCATCTTTACGCTAGTTAGATCATTTGGCATCATTCCAATATGCTAATAAACCTTCATCACAGTCCCGGGTATAATCACAAGTGGTAGTGCTTTACCTAATTCAGCTATAAAGTGGAATTTGATTTGACGAACAGGCTTCTCAAGGGGCCTTACATCACAATATCCACTGTAAATGTAAATGACACCAATGATTTAACTAGCTCAAAGCTTGGTTTAGCAAATTCATCCTCTTAATGTTCTACTTGTCGAGCCAGTGATGAGGTTTGCTCTATAATTCTAATTACCGGCTTGAATGAAGTGAAATATAGATGCTGTCACTGTGGTATAAGGTATAAATGATATTGATGAGGCAATTGAGTTGAATAGCATAGAAATTAGGAAGATTCCTAAATTTTATGCTATTCAACTCTAGCCTTATCAATATCATAGGTAATCTGAAGATTGTGGACTTTGGTGTAACACACTTCAAAATTGGTATGAGTCATGGAAAAGATCAACTTATTCTTAATTTGTATCGTTACATTTAGGTAATTTTTTTTTACTTGTTCATCTCTTGATGTGTCACTCTAGCTTTTGATTTTGTTGCTTGCTCATATCTTAACATACTTACAGAGGTTTCTAGTTCAATGCTTAATGAGATATTGCCATTCATGTAGTAATGATGCTAGGATATATGCATGCTTATTAGAACGCTCTTACTTATTACTTATGCTTTCTATGGCTTTTTGTTGAACCTGTGGGGTGATGAGATGAGAGTGCAACGCCATATGGGAAGGAGTCGAAGGAGGAATTAATAAAATTAGTGGAAGGAAGGAGGCTCAAGGTTAATATCTATGGTAGCGATCAATATGATCATTTTGTTGGCGGTGTCTATTTCAATAACATTTTTATTCAAGTAATTCTGTCATGGTACTACCCTCATGTAATACGAGAAGTTGTTATTGTTTTGAACCGTATAGGTTATAACTATGCAGTAAAACCATAATTGTACAGGGTCTGCTGGATTGAGATTTCTATCATGGTACTTAGCAAGAAAAATCAGAGCATTTGATATAAACTTCAGGTAATATCTTGCTTTTTTCCATCCCCTTCATCTCGGATACACTACATTAGATAAGAGTGATAGAATAGAAAGGGTAAGGCTATAGCAATGTTATATCTACATTGCAGCAAAGTGACAAGGAGAATTATAAAAAGTTTGTGGTTTAATACTTTTAGAGAGAATTAGTGAGTCATTATGTGAAAATCATGTTTGCGGAGATTTTGGAGAATGAAAAATAAACTTTATCAGCATCATCAGGTAGCTTATTCTCATACTGCTTTGATTTATAGCAAACACATGGATTTCATCGGCATGATCAGCACGTACGCTTAATCTTCTCGGCCTCGAATGGAGTTATATCAGGAAGATAATATGTTTTTACATTTTTTTTGTTAGTTCGTACAGTTATGAAAATCTTTGACAGTTTCCTTTGTATATGTTTGTATGTTATACATTGTGTTCGTGTTATGAAAAATCTTGTAATGCTTTGAGTATATATATAAATTGTGTTATTCTTGTGTACAAATTGTGGTGTATATGCTGTGTTATGAAAAATATGTGCTACAGTTTTTGTTTATATATATATATATATGTATGCATGTATATATATATATATATATATATATATATATATATATATATATATATATATGCACACACAGATATAATTAGATACGGTCAAAGGCCGAGTCTGAATATAATTTAGACACGACTATAAGCCGTATGTTATCACTAGTGAGATAAGGTTTATAGCCATATCTAAAAATTTAACACGCCATTTTTTGATACGACTTTTTGCCATGTTTAAGAGCTTTAGATACAGCTAAAAACACAGCTTAATAAGCATATATAGTGTAGTGATCAACAAAGTGTAATACTGAGGGTTGGTCCAGTTTCATCATGAAGATCAGTACATGTTTATACAATCTGGGATGACGAGAATGGCACAATCGGGTTCAACTTATAATACAAAAGGTCGACATACCATATGATTCATGAAGTTGTGCAGCATCATAAAACATCCACCGAAGTGAATAGGATGAACGCTCGAGCACCATGCTTCTGATTGTACACGAGATTTGATCGTGCAATACCATGATAACGACTCGTGCATCATCCTCTAGAAGCTGTTCGGTTGAAAAGTAAGTCATGGTAGGTCGAGCAAAGATCACTGATAAGGTCATTCGCACCTAGTCAAACAGCTACCGCAGTTGTGAGGTCGAGCACCGAGTATCTTCATGGATCGAGCAGCGTCTTTTATTTAGGGGCGAGCGTGTATTATTAAGAACCAACTTACAACAAAGAAATAATATAATGGCAGACTTGTAATTTTTTTACCCCAAATGGTACAGTAGAAGTGTACAAAAAGCAATGGCAAAAGTGTGAATATTGATCCCATTTTGCAGAGTAGAAAAAAGGAAGGCAAGATTGTTATTTCCGTTTCCATTTCTCAAATAAGACAAGCTCGCAATGCACGTGGCCAACGATTGATACATAACGGCGTTTCTGTAATGCATGAGCAGGTCGATCACATGTTTTTGGAGAGCTCACTCGTACATGAAAGAAGTGGTCCATTACATGAAGGTGTCGCTCGCATAAACCAGCACACTCGTACATGCCTGTCCGCATATATTAGCTGATGCAACATTATGCCAGCCGAGACCCATTTGTTAAGCATCCACGACCAGCTGTCCCACATGACCTTGCACCCCTTAATTACAACATCTGCACTCCATTTGCTCCACATAAATTGTGACACCCTACGTCTGTTAATGTCACTCACTAAGAGAATGCATTAAGTTTCATGAAGCGTTACAGATAAACAAAAATAGAAACATTACAAGACAGGTATAAAATATTAGCAGAATTAAAAAAAACTTATTAAGTAGAAAACATAACTTCGTGGTTCAAAACACCATAAGTCTGAAAATACATAAACCCAGTACATCATCTTAAAATTTCTGTCTTGTACTAAAACATCAGAGTACAATAATAAAAGAAGCATAATTCCCCAAAAACATAGCCATAGTAGAAAAGATAAGAACTCGAGCAATACATCTAAGCAAATCCAAGCAGAATGAAAGCAGAATCCTGATCAAGCTTGAGTATTCCCACCTTGAGAATCTTGGGGGAGGGGGAACAGAAGAGAAAGAAGAGGAAACAAAGTGGGCCAAACATAAAGTTTGGCGAGTCCAGTTTCTTTTAACATATAAATAAGTAAAAGTATCATGACAGGCATATAAAGCGGATAAGAGAGATAACAACATATAAGGCAAGTATGACAAGGTAAACAGGACAATTGGATAGGATAAATAGCGTTGCTCTAACACTTTCCTTGATCCCTGCACCAATACTAGTATAACCAGAATGAGATGATCCCTAACATGTATAAGACGGTAAATTTAGATGTACTTCTAGTGGGAGGTTTGACCCCATTCAATCAACAAGCATGCCAACATACCAGAGTAACCCCTAAGGATAATAACGGGCTCCTAAACATACCGGAGTCTAGATGTACCCTAGTTGCTACCCCAATCGATCGACTCCCTACTTCATAGATACCCTGTGTTGTCCCCATAGTAGGATGTATCACTTTCTAAAGTGGCAACCCTTCGTTTTAAGGATGTGCACAACCATACGTATAGGTGTCACGACATCTAAACCTCCTCTGTCGGACTCATGCACACACATGACCCCGTCGGAATGCACCGCCTACACCGTCCCCCACGTTTGGATCTCTTACAATCAGCCCAGTAAGCGTGCTGTAACACCCCACATCCGTTAAGGTCACTCACAAAGGGAATGCCTTAACTTCAATGGAGCATTATGGGTATTGGAACAGAAATATTACAAGACAGACATATATAAAATAGTGGAAGGCAAAGTAGAAGTACTTCAAATCATTTATTTAATATAATTGTTTACAATAAAAGCCCATCAACTTTCAAATACCCAATTACATAGCTAAAATATCTGTCTTGCTCAAAAACAAAGAAGCATGAAAATAAATTGTAGTATTCCCCAATAAAGCAAAGCAAGCCATAGCCAAGGGAGATCCAAGCAGCACATGAAAGAGCCTTGGAGCTTGGTAAGATCCGAACTAAAGCTGTATTTCCACCCTGCGAACCTGAGGGGGGGGGGGGGGGGAATGGCAGAAAAAGAGGCGAAACAAACCGGGTCGGTCACAAAGACTAAGTAAGTCCTAGTGGCTTTCAGCATAAAAACAGGTGAAGATATTATGGCATGAATGAACTGAAAGTAAACATAAGAATGATGACAAGGTAAGCTACAGGCACGATGAATCGAGTATAACATCCCATGCTTCGTATCAAGAGTATCATCACAAGGTTCCAACCAAGTATCACATTGCAAGATTTCTATTAAGTATAACATCGCAAGATTTCTAAGCTTCACCATTTCACTATTTTCCTTGGTTTCCTATATTCTCTGCACCACCTAACTAGCGTTTCAATTAGTTTACTAAGTTTTAATTACAAGATAAGTGATCCCCCATAACCCACATGATAGTTTTATAGGTACATATCCCACGATGAGGGTCCTACCTCATATTGACAGTTTCGTGTCCCCACCATACCTATTTGATTGGCTCTTACTTACAATGTTTCACATGTGTTATATACTAAGGTTATCCCAACCCCGTAGTTGTGGTATCCTTCAGGACTACATCTAATATGAGGATTTTTTTCCTCAACCAGCCCAATTACCATGAATGTGTTAGATGTATTCTTACTACCCTAATCGATCGGCTCCTACTCGACCTAGTTCTTGCGGCCCCCTACTTGTAGAAACTTGTGTTGGTCCCACCCTAGGGTGTATCAATCCCTAGGATGCCAACCCCGACACCCTTTTTGATGCACAACTTTATATCTACTGATGCCCAGTGGCTAAATTTTCCACTCCAGAATATGTGCACACCCGTAATCCGTCGAAACATGCACTGCTACATCACCAGCTGCCGTTTTGACCACTTTCAATCAGCCCAGTAATCGTGCCCCACCCTGCCTAGCTCAGGGTACCGTCGATACTTAATGTGGGTTATGCTGAAACGGGTCCCACTACTAGGGTTTTCTTAGGGTCTATTCGTATACCCCACAGGTTGGTTAAGTGTTATCTATTTAACTTAACCCCACCCCCCATCATGATACCATGGTTAAGTGTTCTCTCTTGTGTTACTTAACGCTACCACATGTCTTGTTATATCGGTTAAGCGTTCTCCCTTGTGTTAACTTAACCCTTACCACACCTCACGTTAGATTGGTTAAGTGTATGTTAACTCAACCTCATCCACTAGCCATTTTATAATGGTTAAGTGTTACCCTCGTGTACCACACATCAGGTTATATCGGTTGGGTGTTATCAACCCATTCAAGTTAAACCAACCCATTTAAATTAACCCTCTTATTCGTCAGATTGCATTGGTTAAGTAGTTCAAATAATTCATGGCTTAACCCGTCCACGTATCTTGTCAAGTTGGTAAAGTGATGTCTAGTGATTCATAACTTAACCCTGCTATCTTAGCATATCAAATTGGTTAAGTGTTTTCAAGTAGTTCATGACTTAACCCGCCCACGTATCATGCTAAGTTGGTTAAGTATTATCTATATGTTCAAGATGACTTAACCCTGCCATGTGTCATGTTATATTGGTTAAATGTCATTAGTCTAGTCATATCACTTAACCCAACCATTGGTCTGATTAATGGTTATGTCGGTTAAGCCCACATTTATAAGTTTTACATGTTCTTAACTCATACCGGTTAGGTCCACATTTACATGTCAAATTTCCATGTCATCCCACCTAACCCTCTAACTACACCCACGTCTTAATATGGTTAGTATTCCTTAATTCATTCATTATGACGAACGAATCATGACCTCTCACATTAGACCGTGCACTTTGTGGCCACTGGATTTGCCAGGCGGTTCCGGGAAGATTTACACCACAAACTGTGTCTAACCTCGTGTCGTAAATCGTTACGCCTACAATTCGACCTTTGACCGCTCACATTAGACTGACATTTTGTGGCTACTGGATTTGTCGGGAGGTTCCGAGCAGATTTACACCACAAATTGAGTCTAACCTCGTGTCAAAGGTTCATTAATGGTCGTATTCCACCCAAACCCCAATATCAATTCATGTGTTTAACATATAGAAATGTTCATGTTTGTGATCAAGTCAATTATCCAACACATAGTCATTTTCATGTTTCAAATTCCCAACTTTACATATTAATAAACATATGCCCAAGTTCCAAATTACATGCCATTTATATATATATATATATATATATATATATATATATATATATATATATATATATATATATATACATATATACACACACCCAATTCTTGTCAATTTACATATGTCCAATTCTTGCCTATTTACATGTATGCCAAGTTTATGCCATTTTACCTATATCAATTTCTAACCAAGATTACATGTATCAAGTTTCATGTCCAAATAAACCCAAATCATGATTCATGATGTAGTTATCCCAAACTATAATCTTTTTATTACAACGCACGCCAACTACCCAATTTCATAATACATATTTATGCCAATTATCGAATTTACAATCGCTTTTATATTCAAATTCCCAATTCTACATATGCCCAATCATAAGCCTAATCTTTTGATTTAATTTACATAGGCCCGAACTCATGATTTGATTTACATGCTAATTCATTATGCCCACTTCATGCCAATCTAATTATGCCAATGGCCAAACTTGCAATTTCAATTATATTGACAATACCCCAAATTTCTAATTTCATGTTATGCCATCAATTTTACCAAACATATATATCCAATATAGACAACATTCCCATATTTCCCTGTATTCAATCGTACGCAAATCGCGGTTTAGGCCTAGGTCCGAAATTGACCTAGGTTCATCGAAAGAAAATAAATAGGGGAAGGTAGAATTTGTATAACAATCAGCATAGAGAGAAAACTGGCATAAAAACATCATCTCTGGCATAAAAGATAGATGTTGATAATAATATCAATATAAATCAAGAAAAACTGATTTACAACAGGCTGAATAAATCATAAGCTTGACATGAGAACGAACATAGAAAAGTCCCAAAACTCAAGATTCAAGAAGCAACAGAAATAGATCTGAATCAATAAACAAACTTAAATCCAATTCCACTTTATTCCATGGCCATATTGTAATTTAAATCTTTAAATCTAAAAACAACTAGAACTTACAGAGCATGGCAAATGAATTAAGAACTGAATTTGTTGTAAAAATGTCGCGGCCTTGTTGATTTATTGTCTTGAATCATTGTAGAAGCCTTGTTCTTGGAATTGATTTGAGTTTGAATGTTTGTACTTTGATTTGGAGACGGCGACCATGGTTCAAGAGGTATTTTAGCAGCATAATGGTGTAAGAATGATTTGATATGAATTAGGTTAGGTCTAAGGGTGTATTTATAGGGGTAGCAACTAGTTTAGGCCCTTAGATTAACCCTAGAATCAATCCGGACCATCAAAACATGTCTCAGGGTTCAAAAATGAGTTCTGGGTCAAAACAGGCTGTAACACCCCACCTCCATTAAGGTCACTCACAAAGGGAATGCCTTAACTTTGGTGGAGCATTTTAGTAGACAGAACAGAAATTTACAAGACAGATAAACAATACTAGAGAAATTATAACTTTATTACAGCGGAAAACAGAAATCAGTTTGGTTACATCTTTAACAAAAACTCAAGTACATAAATATCAGTCTTGTTCAGAAAATCATCAGAGTACAAAACTGTAAAATCATAATCCCCACTGAAGCTACCATAAGGAGTCAAGCCATACTTTAAGCACTCTAAGTACTTCAAGCAGAAGAAATCCGGATCAAGCTAAAGTATTCCCTCCTTGGAAAACCTGAGGGGGGAAACGGAAGAAAAAGGGGCGAAAACAAGCAAGGTCAGACATAAAGTCTGGCAAGTCCAGTGACTTTCAGCATATGAATAGATAATAATAATTATGACATGAAAATAAGCTGGATAAGAGATAACAGTAATAGGAGCAGCAGATGTACTTAGGTTAAACAGAAGAAACAGAATAATATTACTTTTCATTTCTCTGCACTAATACTAGTATAACAGGATTAGGTGTCACCCTAATGTCTAAACTGAAACAGAAATGGGAACAGAATAATTTCCATAGAAGAGAATGCTAGTAATGGGCCTTTACCACCCCAACAGAAACAGACAGAAACAAAATGCTAATAATGGGGCCTTACCACCCGAACAGAAATAGTCAGAATCAGAGTGCTAATAATGGGCCTTTACCACCCGAACAGAAGGTACAGAAACAAAAACAGATTAGTCCCTACGGAAACGGAATGTAGAATTAGGTGCACACTAATAAATGGGCCTTTACCACCCGAACAGACGGTACCACGCAGAAATAGACAGGTGTTACCACCCAATAGAAACAGATGGTACCAATAGAAACAGACAGAACTAAGTGTACCCTAAAACCCTACCCCAAGCGATCGGCTCCTAAATACATAAATACCCTGTATCGGCCCCACAGTATGGTGTATCACTCCCTAAAGTGACAAACAATTGGCACAAACCTATTTTCAGATGTCACGGCATCTTACATCCTCAGAAGCAGACCAGGATCCATGCACGCACATTACCCAGTTGGAACGCACCATCAACACCCCTCGCCATTATCAGAATGAACCGCTTATAATTAGTTCAGTAAGTGTGCCCGTACCCTACCTACTGTTTGGTCAAAGTTTGATACCAGAAAGGGTTACTGACTAATATGGGTCCCAAATAACAGATGACACAAGTAATTTCCCTCCTAACCTTGCGTCCCCAGACTAACAGATTTCAGATTAACTTGTTTACAAGTTCAGACATACAGAGTTCAGATCAACTAGTTCACAGATCAGACAAGTTTCAGACTAACGGATCAGATATACGGACTTAACAGATTTGTCTAACATTGTAATTGGGCCTACAGATTCCCGAAACGGGTTTGTTAAATTCATTAGTCCAATTGGTTTAACCCTACCCACCCAACACGTTTTAGAAATCATATTTATCTCAGATTTGAATCAATTAAAAATTAACGCGCAGACCTCTCACATTAGACTGACAGTTTGCGGCCACTGGTTAGGCCGGTTGGTTCCGGGCAGGTTTCTGCCGCAAACCGAGTCTAACCTTAGAACCAACAGAAACAGACAGAACTAAGTGTACCCTAAAACCCTACCCCAAGCGATCGGCTCCCTAATACATAAATACCCTGTGTCGGCCCCACAGTAGGGTGTATCACTCCCTAAAGTGACAACCAATTGGCACAGACCTATTTACAGATGTCACAACGTCTTACATCCTCAGAGGCAGACCGGGATCCATGCACGCACATGACCCGGTTGGAACGCACCATCAACACCCCTCGCCATTATCAGAATGAACCGCTTATAATTAGTTCAGCAAGCGTACCCGGACTCTACCTACTGTTGGGTCAAAGTTTGATACCAGAAAGGGTTAGTGACTAATATGGGTCCCAAACAATAGATGAAACAAGTAATTTCCCTCCTAACCTTGTGTCCCCAGACTAACAGATTTCAGATTAACTTGTTAACAAGTTCAGACATACAGAGTTCAGATCAACTAGTTCAAGATCAGACAAGTTTCAGACTAACGGATCAGATATACGGATTTAACAGATTTGTCTAACTTTGTAATTGGGCCTACAGATTCACGAAACAGGTTTGTTAAATTCATTAGTCCAATTGGTTTAACCCTACCCACCCAACACGTTTTAGGCATCATATTTATCTCAGATTTGTATCAATCAAAAATTAACGCACAGACCTCTCACATTAGACTGACAGTTTGCAGCCACTGGTTAGGCCGGTTGGTTCCGGGCAGGTTTCTGCTGCAAACTGAGTCTAACCTCGGGTTTCAGGCATGTTATGACTAACTTCTCACATTAAAACCTATTGTTTGCGGCCACTGGATGTGCCGGGCGGTTCCGGGTAGGATTACACCGCAAACTCATTCTAATCTTGAGTTAGCCATGTTTCATGTTTGGCCAATGCATTCATTCGCAGACTATGCTAATATCTAATTTAACAAATTAACTTCTGTATAAGTTACAACAGATTATTCGAGGTTATATTAACAAGTTTTGCTCAATTTTAAATCGAGCCCACAGATTTACATACTTCAAATTTCAGCATTTCAGTTCCAACAGATTACGCCATTCAACAGACTAAACAGATAACAGATCTTGCAGATTAGGCGATTTAGCAGGTCTAGCAGATAAGGCAATTTAAACATATTTAGCAAATTAGGCAATTCAATCTAATTAGCAGTTTAGGCAATATAACAGAACTAGCGGATTAGGCAATATAACAGATTTAATCATTCCTTAAAGTTTCATTGTCATATCTTGCCTAATTATAAATTTAGCCTAAACTTACATGCCCAAATCAAGGTCATAATTCATAATACAATATATGCCCCAAATTTTAGCCTTACTATTCCCATTTACAGTTCATGTCAAAACTAGATTTAATATTCTAGTTTACCATTTATGTCTAATACACATGTAAATCATTCTCTATTATAGCCAATTCAGATTATGCCCACATATTTGCTATGCCAAATTAACTTAATTAAGCTATGCCCATTCCCTGTATAACATGTTTCCGCAAGTTCTCTAAATACTCATGAAATGGCCCTAGCAAAAGGAATAGGGGATAAACACAAGAAAGAATAGGCATGCAATAATGAACCAAATACAATGATAATGGCCCCTCTAGGCCCGATGTACATAACAGTGAATGGGAATAAACTAGCAAAGTTACATACTAAATATAAGATCTAACATCATTAAGGGAATAGGCATAAGAAACTAACTACAATAGTGATAGGCAACTAACCACAATAGTCATGGACGACTAATTACAATAGTTTCTTATTCAATGTCATAGGCAATAGTCTCATAGTCATGAATCATAGTCATAGGCAATAAACTCATAGGCGTGAATTATAGTCATAGGCAATAGTCTCATAGGCAACAGTTTCATGTCCAATTATGCATTATTATTTGTCCCAAAATTTAGCGTTCGTGCGTTAATCTCTTATGAGATGTGGCGCAGGCTCGTGGTAGCCTGGCTGTAAAATAGAAAGAAGAAAGAGATACAGAATAAAATATATCAGAACAGAGCGTACACAACCTCAAATTCAGATTTACAATCATGTCACAATTATAGTTACAGTTTATTGCGGAAAATAACTGTACTTTCCTTTCGTGGTTTTAAGAAAGGGTAATAAACTGTTGTTGATGCAAAAATGATGAATTATTCCTCTTTAATTGTTGTCGTAGCTCTAAACTTTGGTTTGAGATTTGATTTAGCTTTAAATTCTATTCAGGTTGGAAGAAGATGCATCAGTCCAAGTTTTGATTCCAGCAGAGTAGCAACGCCATTTTTATTTTTAATTAGAACAGAGGCAGAATATAGACAGAATGAAATTGTGAAGAGAAAATGAGGCTAGGGGGCTGTTTATATAGGATTAGGCAGACGAATCTAGACAGAAAACGAGACCGGATACATCAGAATGAACCAGGTTCAAAAATTGGTTTTCGGGAGCAGACCCCCAGGTCGACTCCCCAGTCGACCTGGTCATGGGGAGGTCGACACCCCAGTCGACTCCCCAGTCGACCTGGTTGGGGTGGGGGTGTCGATTCCCCAGTCGACCTGGGTATATGGGCGGGAATTTTCCCTCCAGCCTTCTCTGGGTTTAAATTTCGAATTTCTGGCTTTATTTTCGAGCTGCTTTATTTTATTTAATTTCCTGAAACTTCGGAGGGTCATAACTTGGTCATACGGACTCCTTTTTCGAAAACTCGGACTCGTTTTCATGCAGAATTTCAAGATGAACGCAATGGCACAACTCGTTTCCCTTGATTCTTATTTTAAAAATTAATTATTCTCTGATTTTTTACTTACACGTTCACAGAAAATACGGGGTGTTACATTCTCCCCTCCTTAAAGGATCTCGTCCCCGAAATCTTCAATTTTAGATGAATGTGTCCTACCATCCAGTCATCCATCTACTCAACCATCATCCACAAGCATCCATTATTCTTAGAAAACTTCTAATGTTGTATGAACATATGCAAAAGTGTGTGTATATGTTCCTTATCTAATGCAAAGATTAGGCGGTCCACTGATTCAGTTGACCTCCTTAATGCGAAATATGTCAGTGTCATGAGTCCAACATGTATGCAATTTTCCTATTTGATACATATTATTCTTATATGAGTGACAACCATTCATTCATATGCAACATCCATGTAATGAGTCAATCATTTTGCATCCATAGAAATTGAAAATGCTCACACATCCATATGCAGTATGAGATTGTTTTCGAGCCGATCTAGTGCCTAGTGTGTGTATATTCATCCACGAGCAACCACTATCAACCACTTGCATCCACTTGCAACCATTAAACATAACATTTCTCAAACACATGTTTACATCCATAGGATTCCTATCTATAGGTCGAAGACTCGATTGATAGGATACAGTCGTGTGATGGGAGCGAGTGCAGATAAACAAAAACTTGGTTTCAATTAGACCTTGGTTGAGAGACAAAATCCCCTAAGTATCAACCCCGAAGACCAAAATCAACATCAGATTGACACCCAAAGGATTACCCTCTTTAGACAATGTCAAAACTGGAAATCTCAACCTTATCAAAAATATTCAGATATTTACGGATTGCCGGTACAGATCAGATTACTAAATGATTCTTAGGAAACTAAGCATGATAAAAACCCAGAATGCATGCGTCATAGTTAACTTAACGCTCAACACAGATACCCAACTTACCATGCTTAGATGAGTCATAACCCTTATGGGTCTGAGTCTACAGCGGAATCAGAAACAACACTAGTATTCAAGTGCAGAGTATGGATTACATAATCAAAATGCCAAAATCAGAAAAGAGTTTTTACTCAAAAATCAGATAAAGAAGTTAAAGCTCCTACAGAAAGTTTTCCTATTTCTATCCTATCCAATAGCCTCGAGAGTGTTCGCCTGCTATCCAGAAGTTGGTCCTGCCCTCTGCCCTTGCCCTCGTTTCTTCGGACAGTCCCTAGTGAAGTGTCCCATCTCACCACAGTTGAAGCAAGTGCCCTTTCTTTTTCTGCAATCCTTGTTCAGATGAGTCGAGCTTCCACAAGTAAAGCACTTTTTCTCCTTCTTATCTTCAGACTTTTCACTCTTCTTTTGTGTTTCCTTTTTGGGCCATGCTTTCTTGTTCTGTGGTTCTTCATTCTTTGCCTCTTTCTTGCCGTTGTCTTCCTCGTGCAGTAGTGCCATATCCGCCAATCTCTCGTAAGTCGCTTCAATGGGTACATGGGTCATGGCTAGGCTGTGCAGTGGCTCGTTCAATCCTTTAACCAAGCAGAGAGCCTTTTTATGCTGGGTGTTGACTAAATCTAGTCCGAACCTAGCCAGTTGGTTGAACTGGTTGACGTATTCCTTGACCGTCATACTTCCTTGCTTAAGAGATAAGAACTTTTCCAGTTGTAGACTTCGTTCAGCTTGCGAGAGGAATTTCGTATCAAACCTTGTTCTGAAATCCATCCATGTTTCAACTGGCCTCTCGGCGTTACTGACTTCCCACCAATAGGAAGCTTCGTCCTTAAGTAACCATACCGCCAATTGTACCTTCTGCCTATCGTTCACCTCGAAAATAATGAACAGATCCTCAGTTTCTTTGAGCCAGTTCCTCGCATCTACGAATGATTCAGTTCCCTTGAAATCCTTTCCACCCATGGCCTAAAATCTTTACAGATCTTTGAAAAAGAAATTGCACGAGGAGGGGGCGGAGGAGGAGGAATCGCTGCAGTTGGAGGAGGAATATCTGCTGGGCCTGCATCGTTGGCCCTAGCCTCTAAGTACCTCCTGAACCGGCCAGGTATTGGCACGCCCTCTGGAAAGTTAAGATTCCCAGACATGATGGAATGAAAGAAAAAGATTTTAAACGGAGAACTGAAAAGACAGATATATGGCTTTTTGGGGATTATGTTTTTCAAAATAAACTTTATTTTTGAAAATACTTCCTTTTAAAACCTTTTTGAAAATAGTTTTCAAAAACTTTTATCTAATCTGGTAACCTTCAGCTCTGATACCAAGTGTAACACCCCACCTCCATTAAGGTCATTCACAAAGGGAATGCCTTAACTTTGGTGGAGCGTTTTAGTAGACAGAACAGAAATTTACAAGACAGATAAACAATACTAGAGAAATTATAACTTTATTACAGCGGAAAACAGAAATCAGTTTGGTTACGTCTTTACCAAAAACTCAAGTACATAAATATCAGTCTTGTTCAGAAAATCATCAGAGTACAAAACTGTAAAATCATAATCCCCACTGAAGCTACCATAAGGAGTCAAGCCATACTTTAAGCACTCTAAGTACTTCAAGCAGAAGAAATATGGATCAAGCTAAAGTATTCCATCCTTGGAAAACCTGAGGGGGGAAACGGAAGAAAAAGGGGCGAAAACAAGCAAGGTCAAACATAAAGTCTGGAAAGTCCAGTGACTTTCAGCATATGAACAAATAATAATTATGACATGAAAATAAGCTGGAAAAGAGATAACAGTAAAAGGAGTAGCAGATGTACTTAGGTTAAACAGAAGAAACAGAATAATATTACTTTTCATTTCTCTACAATAATACTAGTATAACAGGATTAGGTGTCACCCTAATGTCTAAACTAAAACAGAAACGGAAACAAAATAATTTCCATAGAAGAGAATGCTAGTAATGGGCCTTTACCACCCCAACAGAAACAGATAGAAACAGATGCTAATAATGGACCTTTACCACCCGAACAGAAACAGTCAGAAACAGAGTGCTAAAAATGGGCCTTTACCACCCGAACAGAAGGTACAGAAACAGAAACAGATTAATCCCTACGGAAACGGAATGTAGAATTAGGTGTACACTAGTAAATAGGCCTTTACCACCCGAACAGACGGTACCACGCAGAAACAGACGGTACCAACAGAAACAGACAGAACTAAGTGTACCCTAAAACCCTACCCCAAGCGATCGGCTCCCTAATACATAAATACCCTGTGTCGGCCCCACAGTAGGGTGTATCACTCCCTAAAGTGACAACCAATTGGCACAGACCTATTTACAGATGTCACAACGTCTTACATCCTCAGAGGCAGACCGGGATCCATGCACGCACATGACCCGGTTGGAACGCACCATCAACACCCCTCGCCATTATCAGAATGAACCGCTTATAATTAGTTCAGCAAGCGTACCCGGACTCTACCTACTGTTGGGTCAAAGTTTGATACCAGAAAGGGTTAGTGACTAATATGGGTCCCAAACAATAGATGAAACAAGTAATTTCCCTCCTAACCTTGTGTCCCCAGACTAACAGATTTCAGATTAACTTGTTAACAAGTTCAGACATACAGAGTTCAGATCAACTAGTTCAAGATCAGACAAGTTTCAGACTAACGGATCAGATATACGGATTTAACAGATTTGTCTAACTTTGTAATTGGGCCTACATATTCACGAAACAGGTTTGTTAAATTCATTAGTCCAATTGGTTTAACCCTACCCACCCAACACGTTTTAGGCATCATATTTATCTCAGATTTGTATCAATCAAAAATTAACGCACAGACCTCTCACATTAGACTGACAGTTTGCAGCCACTGGTTAGGCCGGTTGGTTCCGGGCAGGTTTCTGCTGCAAACTGAGTCTAACCTCGGGTTTCAGGCATGTTATGACTAACTTCTCACATTAAAACCTATTGTTTGCGGCCACTGGATGTGCCGGGCGGTTCCGGGCAGGATTACGCCGCAAACTCATTCTAACCTCGAGTGAGCCATGTTTCATGTTTAGACAATGCATTCATTCACAGACTATGCTAATATCAGACTAATCATGCTAATTTAACAAATTAACTTCTGTACAAGTTACAGAAGATTATTGGAGGTTCTATTAATAAGTTTTTCTCAATTTTAAATCGAGCCTACAGATTTACGTACTTCAAATTTTAGCATTTCAGTTCCAACAGATTACGCCATTCAACAGACTAAACAGATAACAGATCTTACAGATTAGGCGATTTAGCAGGTCTAGCAGATTAGGCGATTTTAACATAATTAGCAGATTAGGCAATTCAATCTAATTAGCAGTTTAGGCAATATAACAGAACTAGCGGATTAGGCAATATAACAGATTTAATCATTCCTTAAAGTTTCATTGTCATATCTTGCCTAATTATAAATTTAGCCTAAACTTACATGCCCAAATCAAGGTCATAATTCATAATATAATATATGCCCCAAATTTTAGCCTTAATATTCCCATTTACAGTTATGTCAAAACTAGATTTAATATTCTAGTTTACCATTTATGTCCAGGACTAATACACATGTAAATCATTCTCTGTTATAACCAATTCAGATTATGCCCACATTTTTGCTATGCCAAATTAACTTAATTAAGCTACGCCCAGTCCTTGTATAACATGTTTCCACAAGTTCTCTAAATACTCATGAAATGGCCCTAGTAAAAGGAATAGGGGATAAACACAAGAAAGAATATGCATGCAATAATGAACCAAATACAATGATAATGGCCCCTCTAGGCTCGATGTACATAACAGTGAATGGGAATAAACTAGCAAAATTACATACTAAATATGAGATCTAACATCATTAAGGGAATAGGCATAAGAAACTAACTACAATAGTTATAGGCAACTAACCACAATATTCATGGGCGACTAATTACAATAGTTTCTTATTCAATGTCATAGGCAATAGTCTGATAGTCATGAATCATAGTCATAGGCAATAGTCTCATAAGCGTGAATTATAGTCATAGGCTATAGTCTCATACGCAACAGTTTCATGTCCAATTATGCATTATTATTCGTCCCAAAATTTAGCGTTCGTGCGTTAATCTCTTATGAGATGTGGAGCAGGCTTGTGGTAGCCTGGATATAGAATAGAAAGAAGAAAGAGATACAGAATAAAATATTTCAGAACATAGCGTACACAACCTCAAATTCGGATTTACAATCATGTCACAATTATAGTTACAGTTTATAGTGGAAAATAACTGTACTTGCCTTTCGTGGTTTTAAGAAAGGATAATAAACTGTTGTTGATGCAAAAATGCTGAATTATTCCTCTTTAATTGTTGTCGTAGCTCTAAACTTTGATTTGTGATTTGATTTAGCTTTTAATTCTATTCAAGTTGGAAGAAGATGCATCAGTCCAAGTTTTGATTCCAGCAGAGTAGCAACGCCATTTTTATTTTTAATTAGAACAGAGGCAGAATATAGACAGAATGAAATTGTGTAGAGAAAATGAGGCTAGGGGGCTGTTTATATAGGATTAGGCGGACGAATCTAGACAGAAAACGAGACCGGATACTTCAGAATGAACCAGGTTCAAAAACTGGGTTTCGGGAGCAGGTCGACTCCCCAGTCGACCTGGTCATGGGGAGGTCGACACCCCAGTCGACCTGGTTGGTGGTGGGGGGGGGGGGTCGACTCCCTAGTCGACCTGGGTATATGGGCGGGAATTTTCCCGCTAGCCTTCTCTGGGTTTGAATTTCGAATTTCTGGCTTTATTTTCAAGCTGTTTTATTTTATTTAAATTCCTGAAACTTCAGAGGGTCATAACTTGGTCATACGAACTCCATTTTTCAAAAACTCGGACTCGTTTTAAATTCCTGAAACTTCAGAGGGTCATATCTTTGTGCTATGAGTTAGACTGTTCAAATCTAACGTATATTTTACGTTTAACGTATGAACGTACAACGTGGGATAGGGGTGATATTAAAGGAATTAATATTGAGAATTTGCACGAAATAGCCTTAAAAAGGCATATAACAAATTTGAGATATGTGAATTGCCTTAAAAGGCGAAAAATGGAATTAAGACATTAATTGGAAAATTAATGTGTAGAAATGGTCATAAGTTAATTATGGATTAATTTGAATTTGAATAGGGATTGAGAAATTGGTATAAAATGCCTTTAATGGCATATAATGAATTTGTGGTGAAAAAGGGTATGATTTATCATACCATAAATGGATGGACATAATTGAGTCAATTATGGACATCATTAAATTTTGAATAAATTTTTAATTTGGATAGGGAAGTTAATTCAAATTTGGGAAAGATTAATTAATTAATTAATTAATTAATTAATCACTTAAGATAATTAACATTCTTTCTATCTACATACACCAGAAGGTTCTAGGGTGACAGAGAGGATAGTGTCTAGGCTTGGGTTTGGAAAACAAGTTTCCTGCCCTCCCTGGCTATCCCTAACTGACCCAATGAACGGGATGTTCTTGAATTTAGAAAGAAAACATGTGGTGGGACATGGGAATCTAGTGGGTGCTTTGGGTGGCATGAGGAATCTAGTGGTTGCCTTTAGTGGCATTTGAAATACGATTAGTAAGACTTAACCAAACACACATGCAAATGAACATGACTAAGAAGAGGGTTAAGTAGGTGCCTTGGGTGGCATGAGAAAATACGATTAGTAACACTTAACCAAATTAAATAAGTAAGTGGGACATAGGGGTTAAGTGGGTGCCTTGGGTGGCATGTGGAATTACTAATAGAAACCATTAACCAAATTTAAAACATGTAAGTGGACATGAAGGGGGTTGAGTGGAATGTGTTAGAGGGGACCAAGCCTAGGTGGGAAGCTTGGTGGGAGGCCCATTTCAACCAGTATCCCAAACGTATCTTTGTGAGCTCGACCCAAGTCGAGGACGGGACACGCATACTGGGCTTGACTATAAGAGGCCAAAACGGGTTAGCGGTGGCAACGCAAGTCCAACGGGTTCATATGCGTGAGTGGACCCGGGCTGGTAGGTAAGACGTTGTTGCATCGTGTAGATATAAGCCGTGCATCCTTAAGTTGTATCGGGTTGCCAATTTTGGGAAGTGATACACCCCACTGTGGGGCCAGCACGGGTATCTACGAGTTAGGGAGTCGATCGAATGGGGCAGGGTAGGGGGTACACCTAGTAGTACACGAAGCTACCATTATTAATTAAGTATTAAAAGGGTACACCTAGTGGAGATAGGGGCAGACGACACCTATGACGTCAGCTAGGAGTACGTGAAATTACCATTATTAAGGGGGTACGTCTAGTAGGGATAGGTACACGTTGGGTACCTAGGATAGCAACTAGAGATACACAGTCAAACGTGGATGATAGTGGGTACATCTAGTAGTACACGAAGCTATCATCATTCTATTTAGGGATCAAAGTGACTAGTAGGGGTGCAGTTAGTGCTAGTACAGTACAGCATGGTACAGTACAGCACGGTACAGTACGGTAGAGTATAGTAATTATCTATATTGATTAGGAAGCGTCATTAACGTTAGTGATTAGTAACGGGCGTGGTGCAGCGTAGTAATTATTCTTTAGTAGGTATGCCTTTAATGTTACCATGGTTAACCTCATTTCGTTTGTCTGTTCTGTCACACCCAATAGTTCATAGGCATTTCCTTATTCTCCAGCTTATGCCTTAGTCTGATTACTTTGAAAATAGTATGGTTAGAATTGTCATACTCGCCAGACTTTATGTCTGACCCCCTCTATTTCTATCTTCCCCCCCCTCCAGGTCCCCAGGTTGGGCCCAGCTCTAGTGGTGTTTGATTAGATTGCTTATCTCTTTTGGAGGGCTTGGACTGCTAAAGTAAAGTCCAGCTTGTTATCTTTTGTTTAATGGCTATTTATGTAATGGGATTATGTATTTTGTTTTATCAAGATAGATATTGTACTTGACTCTGATTTATGGTATTATGATGTAATCAAACATGTTTTGACTTCTGCTGCAATGAAATAAAGTTTTAAATTTCCAAGTACTATTTTATATCTATCTTGTTGTAATTTTACTGTTCTATACTCACTTAAAACCTCCATGGAAGTTAATGCATTCCTTTTGTGAGTGACATTGATGGACGTGGGGTGTTACACGTGGTATCAGAGCTTAAGGTTACCAGAACAGATAAGATATTTTGAAAAACTATTTTTCAAAAGCATTTTTATAAAGAATACTTTCAAAAATATGTTTGTAGAAGAGTATTTTTGAAAGAAAGGTTTATTTTGAGAACATAATCCCCAAGAGCCATATATCCTTCCTTCGATTCTCCGTTTTGAATCTCTTCCTCTTTCTCTTTTTGAATTTCCCCTCCGCGTATAGATGCTTTTTCTAAGATAAATAAGGACTTCCGTACGAAGGACGGAAGAACCACTTCAAGGGACTTAGACGTTTGTCGGGCTAGAAGTTAGTCCAAGGAGGTGGAGGGTTGTGGGAACCTTTAAGATGGACGATGGGAGGAAGGTTCAAATAGCTGTTAGGTTAATAAAGGACGAAACCTCATCTTGGTGGGAGGTCACGAATGGAGAATGTGAAGAAGAAGGCTAGTTGTTTTGGAGAAATAGGACACCTTATTAGGATTGTCCAAAGAGGCAAGAATAAAGTACAGGATCTTCTGGAGGGTTGTTGTATTCCCTCACGGCTGGTATACCTGATGGGGGTAGGACCGTCTAGGTTGAAATTTGGTTTTCTTTATCATCCTGTTCGAACCTTGTTTGATTCTGGCGCTTCATACTCGTTAGTATATACTTCGTTAGTTGAAACACTGCACCTAAATACTAGTCTAGTTAAGGATCCCATCCTAGTCTCAAATCCTGTTGGTGGTTCGACTCATCCTTCAATGGTTTGTCGGGATTTGAGAGTGTTTATCTTGGGCGTTGGGTTTGAATGCAGCGCCTTCATTCTTGGTTTCACGGTCTATAGTTTGATTCTAGGGATGGATTGGCTAGCCAGGCGTGGTGCCATCCTAGATTGGGGAAGGAGGGTAGTTAGACTATTGGTTCGTTATGGAAAGACCCTCATATTTCTTGTGACCATAGGAGTTTAATGATGCTTATTTGCCTAGAATCTTCTGATGTATCCAACGATGATTTGGGATCTGTTTGTGTGGGTATGGGGATGTCTTCGATGTAGAGCGGGGTTTACCTAGAGGAGCGAAGTAAGCTTTCGTGTGTGCCTAGTGGATAATGCAAAGCCAGTTATGAGATCAACGATGGTTTTGGAGCAAGACTGGTAAGGACAGCCAGAGTCCGTTAAGTGCTCAGTTATTTGGCCGTTTTACTAGTATCATCTCATGTATGTCATCTGAATTCGAAGGAGGTATCCCTTGGGTGTTTGTCTGATATTGGTTTAGGCCTTTGGGGCTTGCACTTGGGGGATGTCGAGTTCGACTAGGATGGTCTGCGTGAGAGATGGACAGTTGTGACAAATTTTGCATGGAATAATATCCTGGTTTTCTCTAGAAGCGGAGAAGAGCATGCCCTACATCTTAGGGAAACCTCTGGGGAAGGGTGATGTGTTATGGAGGAAGACTATCGAAAGTCCATGAGGGGAATTACCCTACCCACGACTTAGGAGTTGCTTTCAGACCATAAGTTGCTAAGGTATTTGTTCTCTCAGAAAGATCTGAACTTGAGGCAGCAAAGGTGGATGGAGTTCTTGGCGTCCTACGATTTTGAAATAGCATATACCCCTGGCAAGGGTAACGTTGTGGTGGGGGCCTTAAGTAGAAAAGGGTTGACACTGAGTCCTTGGTCTGTTGAGCGGCGTAGCTTAGAGTTTATCTCTACCTTTGACTTTAGACCATCCATTGATTTTGTACTTGGTTCGCTAGCATCCTTAGAGGTCAGACCTATGCTTTTGGGATGGAATGGAGAGGCACAGCGAGCTGACCCACAGTTGGTTGAGTTAGTAGAGAATCTCACAAGAGGGGAGTCATCAAGCCATCTTAGTAGGTATACCCTAGATGATAAGGGTTGGTTGCGTAGGGACGGTAAGCTTTGTATATTACGGGACGAATGTTTGAGGAAGTGTTTACATGATACGGCGAAAGTGGTGGAGCCGAACACGCTTAAGGAAGTGGAAGTAGAGCGAGATGCCACGATCAGACTAGCTCCTACATGCATTCTTGGGTCGGAGATTAAGAAGTTGAGAAACCGAGAGGTCAAGCTAGTCAAAGTGCAATGGGAAGAAGATCAAGAAGACGCTACTTGGGAGACGGAAGAGAAGATTCGTTTGTTGTAACCCTTCCTTTCCGGGGTTATGTCTTTTATATTCTCCTTTATCACCTAGCTTATACTTGTCCTATCTTTAGTACATCCTCTCGTTTAAGTCTTTGACCTTTAGAAGGGTAGTCCTATGGTTGAAACATGTGTTTGAGACATGTTATGTTTGATGGATGCAAGTGGATGCAAGTGTTTGCTAGTGGTTGCTCGTGGATGCATATACACACACTTTAGGCACTAGATCGGCTCAGTCACTCTCATATTGCATATAAATATGTGTGCATATTTAAATTAATGAATGAATAGTGGTTGTATTATCATATGGATGCTGCATTAAGATGAATGGTTGTGCACGCATATAGAAATAATATGTATCATTAGGAATCTTTTGCATACATAATGGACGCATGGCACTATCATGGTTCGCATTAAGGAGGTCAACTGAATCAGTAGATCGCCTGATTTTTGCATTGGATAAGGACATGTACACACACTATGCATATAAACATGAAAGCATTAGAAGTCTCTTAAGGACAGTGGATGCCTGTGCCTGATGGTTGAGTAGATGGATGATTGGATGGTAGGACACATTCTTCCTAACTTGAAGATTTCGGGGACGAAATCCTTTAAGGAGGGGAGAATGTAACACCCCGTATTTTCTGTGAACGTAAAAAAAAATCAAGATATAATTAATTTTTAGAAAAATAATTAGGTGAAACGGGTTGCGCCGTTGCGTTCGTCTCGGAATTCTACTTGAGATAGAGTCCGAGTTTGCGTAAATTGGGCTCCGTATGAAAAAGATATCCTTAGATTAAATATTGCAGCAAAACATGGAAAAAGAGGAATGTGAAAAGAATAATGTTTAGCATTGTTCTAAGAATTGTAAGCAAAAGACATAATAGTTCATTTGGTTGGAACATGTGACTTGCATACAAGAGGTGCAAAGTTCGATCCCCGCCAATGCCATATTTTTGTTTTAGGGGAATGACTAAAAAGCGGCTTAGTGTGAACGCGGTTCAAAAAAATTAAATATATATATATACTGAATATATATATGTATATATATATATATATATATATATATATATATATATATATATATATATATATATATAATTGAGAAGATAAATACAGTCAATTTATTTGGAGGGAAAGATTTATGCATAAGTAGATATGTATGTATGTAGGTAACTTCATTATGCATTGATTTTGCATGTTGCAAGGAAAGTAGAGAAAAAAAAGGGGAAATTAAATTATATGCTCGATTTCCTTTTTTCAGGCAAGCAATTAATTTGCATTATTTGAATTCATGAATAGGTGCGTGTGTATATATATATATATATTTATATATATGGGCAGTTAATGTAAACATGAATAGAAGTTTATTAATTTGCTGAGTGTTTGCTGAGTCACTTCTGACTCATTGCTGAGTCAATAAGATAAACCCCATCTTGTCTGAACGGCTGCGGTTATTTCTAGGTTAAATCTAATGGCCTAAATGAATTCTAAATTCTATAAATAAGTGGGTAGTCTCTCATTCTAATTCATATGAAAAATTAGAGAAGCCGCCGTCATGCTGTCGCCATGGAACTCCGAGTAGCCGCCGCAAATCAAAGTAGAAGAAAGCTAATCTAATCCAATTCTAATCAATTCTAAAAGCAATCTAGACTCTCTCTTTCTTGTAGCCGCCGCAAATCAAAGTAGAAGAAAGCTAATCTAATCCAATTCTAATCAATTCTAAAAGCAATCTAGACTCTCTCTTTCTTCTTAAATTGTGAGTATGATGATTCTCACAAGATTATTAGCAAACTAATTTGATTAAGATGTAAATGGAACATAAGAAAATGATGTGAATTGTCATATATGTTATTGTAAAATCTTATGTTATCATGTATGTTCTAAATGTTTTGTTATGCTATGATGAAAATCATGCTATGCTATGTTATGCTATCATGCCATGCTATGATGAAAATCATGCTATGCTATGTTATGCTATCATGCTATGCTATGTGTATATCATGCTATGTTATGTCATAAATCTTATATATATGTTGTAGATCTCATGTTAACACATATGTTGGAAATCCATAAGTTATATGATTATGATATCAAGTTAAGTTGCGTTGAATCGTACAAGTTGTAAAATCATGATGTTGTTATTTATGCAAATTGGATTCATGTTTTAAAGTTTATGTTTTTTTTAAATGGATCATGATTATGGGAATTTGCCTATTAAGTTAGGTGTACCCATATGCATGAATCTATGACTAAATGAATTTTTATTATGGGAATTTGCCTATTAAGTTAGATGTACCCATATACATGAACCTATGTTATTAAGTTAGATGATGATATGTTGTAAATGATGTCACATATGTTACATAGTCACGATGTTAGTATCCATGTTGGTTAGTTCATGTTAGTCAAATCATGATATTATATATGTTTGGGATATGATGATTCATACATGTACCTATGCAAGTTTTGGCACTGATTAATAAAAATTGTGTAAGTTTCATGACACTTATTTTAGATCTAAAATTAGATCCATGACATGTGTGAGTTCTATACTAGTTCACACCACTATTATGTTGCAAGTTCATACATGAATTTGGGTTATATTATGTAGACTGTGATATTTAACCAAACAAGTTGACACCTTTAACTTATGTAGCTTATGCAAGTTATAGTCTTAGCCTATGCAAGTTTAAGTGTTGGACCTCTATCACATATGCAAGTTTCACCCCTTTTTATGAGTAGATCTATTTTAGTCATATACAACATATATGTTGTTGTTGTGATAATTTATCTTTGTGCTATGAGTTAGACTATTCAAGTCTAACGTATATTTTACGTTTAACGTATGAACGTACAACGTGGGATAGGGGTGATATTAAAGGAATTAATATTGAGAATTTGCACGAAATAGCCTTAAAAAGGCATATAACAAATTTGAGATATGTGAATTGCCTTAAAAGGCGAAAAATGGAATTAAGACATTAATTGGAAAATTAATGTGTAGAAATGGTCATAAGTTAATTATGGATTAATTTGAATTTGAATAGGGATTGAGAAATTGGTATAAAATGCCTTTAATGGCATATAATGAATTTGTAGTGAAAAAGGGTATGATTTATCATACCATAAATGGATGGACATAATTGAGTCAATTATGGACATCCTTAAATTTTGAATAAATTATTAATTTGGATAGGGAAGTTAATTCAAATTTGGGAAAGATTAATTAATTAATCACTTAAGATAATTAACATTCTTTCTATCTACATACACCAGAAGGTTCTAGGGTGACAGAGAGGATAGTGTCTAGGCTTGGGTTTGGAAAACAAGTTTCCTGCCCTCCCTGGCTATCCCTAACTGACCCAATGAACGGGATGGTCTTGAATTTAGAAAGAAAACATGTGGCGGGACATGCGAATCTAGTGGGTGCTTTGGGTGGCATGAGGAATCTAGTGGTTGCCTTTAGTGGCATTTGAAATACGATTAGTAAGACTTAACCAAACACACATGCAAATGAACATGACTAAGAAGAGGGTTAAGTAAGTGCCTTGGGTGGCATGAGAAAATACGATTAGTAACACTTAACCAAATTAAATATGTAAGTGGGACATAAGGGTTAAGTGGGTGCCTTGGGTGGCATGTGGAATTACTAATAGAAACCCTTAACCAAATTTAAAACATGTAAGTGGACATGAAGGGGGTTAAGTGGAATGTGTTAGAGGAGACCAAGCCTAAGTGGGAAGCTTGGTGGGAGGCCGATTTCAACCAGTATCCCAAACGTATCTTTGTGAGCTCGACCCAAGTCGAGGACGGGACACGCATACTGGGCTTGACTATAAGAGGCCAAAACGGGTTAGCGGTGGCAACGCAAGTCCAACGGGTTCATATGCGTGAGTGGACCCGGGCTGGTAGGTAAGACGTTGTTGCATCGTGTAGGTATAAGCCGTGCATCCTTAAGTTGTATCGGGTTGCCACTTTAGGGGAGTGATACACCCCACTGTGGGGCCAGCACGGGTATCTACGAGTTAGGGAGCCGATCGAATGGGGCAGGGTAGTGGGTACACCTAGTAGTACACGAAGCTACCATTATTAATTAAGTATTAAAAGGGTACACCTAGTGGAGATAGGGGCAGACGTAACCTATGACGTCAGCTAGGAGTACGTGGAATTACCATTATTAAGGGGGTACGTCTAGTAGGGATAGGTACACGTTGGGTACCTAGGATAACAACTAGAGATACACAGTCAAACGTGGAGGATAGTGGGTACATCTAGTAGTACACGAAGCTATCATCATTCTATTTAGGGATCAAAGTGACTAGTAGGGGTGCAGTTAGTGCTAGTACAGTACAGCACGGTACAGTACGGTAGAGTATAGTAATTATCCTATATTGATTAGGAAGCGTCATTAACGTTAGTGATTAGTAACAGGTGTAGTGCAACGTAGTAATTATTCTTTAGTAGGTATGCCTTTAATGTTACCATGGTTAACCTCATTTCCTTTGCCTGTTCTGTCACACCCAATAGTTCATAGGCATTTCCTTATTCTCCAGCTTATGCCTTAGTCTGATTACTTTGAAAATAGTATTGTTAGAATTGTCATACTCTCCAGACTTTATGTCTGACCCCATCTATTTCTATCTTTTTCCCCCTCCAGGTCCCCAGGTTGGGCCCAACTCTAGTGGTGTTTGATTGGATTGCTTATCTCTTTTGGAGGGCTTGGACTGCTAAAGTAAAGTCCAGCTTGTTATCTTTTGTTTAATGGCTATTTATGTAATGGGATTATGTATTTTGTTTTATCAAGATAGATATTGTACTTGACTCTGATTTATGGTATTATGATGTAATCAAACATGTTTTGACTTCTGCTGCAATGAAATAAAGTTTTAAATTTCCAAGTACTATTTTATATCTGTCTTCTTGTAATTTTACTGTTCTATACCCACTTAAAACCTCCATGGAAGTTAATGCATTCCTTTTGTGAGCGACATTAATGGACGTGGGGTGTTACACACGTGGTCGATCTGGCCCCTAGGTCGACCCCCAGGTCAACCTGCTTGGTCCTCTACTGCCTAAAATTTGCTGGATCTTCCACAGGCCATAACTTCTTCATCCGGACTCCGATTCTCGAAAACTCGGACTCTATTTCATGTAGAATTCCGAGACGAACGCATTGGCGCAACCCGTTTTCCATGATTCTCACTTTATAATTTAATTATACCTTGATTTCTAGTTTCAACATGTTATTAAAATTCGGGTTGTTACATTCTCCCCTCCTTAAAGGATTTCGTCCCTAAAATCTTCAAGTTAAGAAGAATGTGTCCTACCATCCAATCATCCATTTACTCAATCATCAATCACAGGCATCTATTGTCCTTAAGAGATTTCTAATGCTGTATGAACATATGTAGAAAGTGTGTGTATATGTTCTTTATCTAATGCAAATGATCAGGCCTGATTGATCTTCTTAATGCAAAATATGTTTAGTGCCATGAGTCCAACATGTATGCAAATAGTCCTAGTCACACTAACACTATATGTGTGCACAAACATCCATCCATATGCAAGATCCACATGATAACATATTCAAATTCATCTATAAACAAGTATAAACACTCATGCATATGCAATATGAAAGGTGACGGAGCCAGTCTAATGTGCGTGTATATGCATCCACGAGCAACCACTAGCAACCGCTTGCAACTACTTGCAACCATCAATCATAACATGTCTCAGACACATGTTTATTCCTACCTAAAGATATAGTCGAACGACATAAGCAAGTAAAAACTTTGTGCCCATTAGGCAATGTCAAAACTGGAAATCTATGCCACATTTATACTGATTAGGAGAAGAGAAGAATTCCCTAATCACCAGACAAAGACCGAAATCAGGCTGTCACCCAAAGAATTACTCAACCCAACGGACACCCTCAAGCCCCAACATCTATTACTAACAGATGATCCCTATGTGGTTTTGCAACAGAAATAGGATTGAGAATAGGACCGAGAGGTTATACTTAAAAGATAGCATGCAAGTAAGCTCTACAGGAAAAGAGGGATTAAGGATATACTCTTAAAAAGAGATATGATGCGCGTGTCTAGTCTTCAATCTTCTAAGTCGCATTTCCTTGAGCTTAACTCCATTGTGCTTTGACCGTCTTTAGCTTCTTAATTCCTATTTCCAAAATATGAGTTGGAACTCATTTCACTGTCGCATCTCGTTCCACTTTCACTTGTTCTTTTTCTAGTATACTCGGCTTAAACATAACTGCGTACTCATGGTTTCATGCAAGCTCTTCAAAATTCACCAGTGAATCTTGGATCTCATTCACTTACTAGAAAGTATTCCACATAAATGAATTATCTCTTGAAAATAAACAAATGCTAACCATGTTGCCAAGTGTACTTACTAAGGTGATTTTCTATAACTCATGCAAAAGCGAAATGAACCATCCGCCTTAGTGGTGAACACTACTCGAGCGGATTGATAAATGTATCAAGAGATTCTAGGTAACTAAGCATGGCAGAACCCTAAGGGTTACACTAGACTTCGAAGGTATTACCGAGGCAAGTCAAGAGTCTAACTACCCTCTTTTCATACTCGAGAATGGTATCATTTCTGGATAACCACTCCATCCCTAGAATCAACCCATAGCCCAAAGACATAAGCTTTACTTCTAAACTCGACATTTAGCATAGACTTTCATAAATCCAAACAAGTCATGAATAAATGAGCCGATTCCCTGTTTGCGAACAAATTATACAATTGTAAACAACTGTAAAATCCGTTCGGTTTTCCTAAATAACAAGGATTGTTGTAGAGGGTATCGAACTCTAGGACCAAAAATATTTTAATTAATAAATCCAATCAAGTTATTCTAGAATTTTGATTGATTGAAAACACAGAAAATAACAGCAATTAAATAAAGATGAGAGATTTATCTAATAAGAGAAAGCAATTAGGGGATAATGACATAGATTAGATTCACACTCATCAATAGCCAACAAATAAATATAGATCTAATTCATGTTTCTGTCACAAACACGAATCAACGATAAATAGATTTTAGAAACAAATATGTAAATACGACAAGCATAGCCTATGCAGGAGCTCAGCTCTACAACCATAGACTATCAGGACAGATTCACTAATTAATTTCTAAAACCCTAAAATTAGATCTAAATCTGATAATTGTTAGACCAAACACGAATATACCCTGTGAAGGAGCGTAGCTCTTAAACGACACAGAATATGAAGGTTCAGATCTAACCCTTGAACAGATCTAGATCTACATATAAAGTCCTCATCTATTGGCTATGTGATTCACGTTGAATCATATCTATTAGCTTCATCACCCCCTAATCAAAGGGGATTAGCTAGACATAGCTAAAGAAGTAGAAAATAACAAGAAAATAACAGACATGAACATAAATAAAATGCAAATAAAAAACTAAATAGAAGAGAGAAAGAAGAGTTTTATTCCAAGCAAAGGATTACAGAATAAAACTAAGTGTGTCTTTACATGAATGAGATACAAGGTATCTATAGCTGATATGACAAAGACTAATTGGCAAATTCCACAATGTGGGACTAAAGAATTCACCCTAATAACACATAAGCTAGTGTGAACGGGGTTGTAGAGTAAGAGGCCTTGTAAGTGAGCCAGTGTGAACGCGTGCAGTGCATGAATGAGAAGCCTTGCAAAGGAGCTAATGTGAACGCTACATGAGTGAAATGGTCTGCAATTGAGCCAATGTGAACACAATATGAGTTTTTAGTGAGCCAAATCTACCCAACTGAACTCTATTTGCAACCGTTCTTCAAGCTTTAAACTCTTCAAGCTTTAGTAATTTTAACTTCACTCTTTTTCAGCAAATTCTTCATGCTTTATTCATCAAATGCTCTCAACCATGATTCTTGTCATCAATCTGAAAGCACAGCTATAAATACACAATATCAATTATTTAAAAGATAAAACAAGATAAATATGCGGATAAAATATACACATTTACGTGTATATCAAATATCCCAACACTTGTCTTTTTATTCTTCCTCGAATAAACTAAACTATGATATGTCACACTTTCGTCGGAAACACGATTGCATTTAGCGTATGCAACAAGCCGTTAAACCTCAGGGTGTCCCCAGTAGGACGAGTGTTGTCTCGTGAGGGTTTTCAGCGGTCACTACCCACAAAATCCAGAGCGTATTAAGTACGTGAGTTAATCAAATGATATATTTAAGGTCTTTCATGTTCCAAGGACTTCACCTAACTCCGATAATAACGGTTTAGCCCCAAATTGTCCATCCCATTGTTGGTGCAAAAATGAACAAAAATTTTCAAGCTGAATCGTAATTCCTTGATAACACTGTAATTGTCTTGAAGGTTAAGAGCGTGGTGTCAACCAAACTTCTACACATCGACAATGTGCACCCAATCATTTCTTTATTCTTTATTCCCTTTTTTTTTATTTGAATGATTTTGCACCAATGTAACTGTAATGTATTGGATATGAGTTATGCATAGATGAAGGAAAATTTTGTATGTTCTAAAAATATTCTAGATAAGAGGGCAAGTGTATTATTTGAACTTCAAATTACAAAAGATAAAGTAATACTAAGGCACATATGAACATTTTTATTTCCTTTCATCTCCTCTACTACAATCCTCACTTCCAAGTACGGTAGAATGAATGTGGATGGAATGGAAATGGATGCTTCATAGTCAAGAATGATGAAGACTGTTTTATTCAGAGAGACTCTCTCTTTATTTCATTTTTTTTTCTATTCTTTTTTTTCTTTTTTTTCTTTTTTTTCTTTTTCTTTTTCTTTTGCATGATGAATGGAGATGGAATGATGACGTACATGATTTCATTTGATTCCTCCTCTACTAAACCAACACTTCATGAAAGGAAAGTTTTGTGCCCTAGTTACTCTACTTCTATAACCTTAATTCAACACACAAGTCTGGATTGATGTTATACGAAAAGCTGAAAGGAATGATAAGCAAAGTTTCGTAAGATAGATAACCCATATAAAATAAGATGTGGTATATGGTTATCCTACCTTAAAACAAGTACGGAGTGGGTAGTGTAATATTGGTATAAAAAGTGACGTTTCTGAACCTTTAAACAAAGGGTCTTGAGTATACCAATATAAGATAAACTTGTCGAAACATGGATGTAAACCGACTAAAACTTGGGTTTGAATAATGTAGGGTATCGAAGAAGAATGCTACAACGAGTCATTTCTCCTTAATTGGGCCAAGTGGATTTTAGAACTTACGATTTTGAAAATTTGAGTGGAAAAGAAAATATTATGCATGAAAACGAACTCAGAAAATCCAACAAATGTAGGTGCAAAATCATTTTTATTTCTTGATTTTTTTTATTATTTTTACTTGCACATTCTAACACGTATAACAAGGGTTGACACGCTTACTCCAGAACATGACTAACGTCTGCACAGTCTCAAGCTAGCATCTAAAAAAGACACATTACGATTCAATGAATAAATAATGTTCATTTTCATCACCCAACAATTCAACTTATCAAACAAGAACCAAGGTGTTATTTATGAAATTTAAGTTAATCCTTGTTCAATGAATGACCTAGTTCATAAAATTTGATTGTTGATGTAATGTAAATTCCCCCCCACACTTGAGTGTGACTGTATCCTCACAGTCGTTAATCAGACATATCTTAGTGAAAGGAAAAATAAAATAAGAGACTATTTACATATGTACAAAAGAGGATTAGTGCGTCTTACCGAATGTAATGTGGCTCATGGAGGACCATGAGCTCTTCCTCTTGGTTAGGTATTGGTTCCAAGTAAGGTTTAAGGCGTTGACCATTGACCTTAAAGGATGATCCATCAGTTGGATTCTCAATTTCTACCGCACCATATGGAAAAACAGTCCGTACAGTGTAAGGTCCTGTCCATCTAGATTTTAGCTCACCCGGAAATAGATGCAGTTTTGAGTCATACAACAGAACTTTTTGACCTGGCATGAAAGTTTTACGTAAAATTGATTTATCATGAAAAACTTTTGTTCTGTCCTTGTAAATTCGTTCATTTTCATAGGCATCATTTCGAATTTCATCAAGTTCATTAAGTTGAAGCTTCCTATGTTCTCCTGCTTGCTCTAAATCAAGATTCAAAGTTTTTATTGCCTATAACGCCCTATGTTCTAGTTCAACTGGCAAGTGACATGACTTACCAAAAATCAACCGATAAGGGGACATACCCAAGTTGGTTTCGAAAGCGGTGCGGTAATCCCAAAGAGCGTCGGTGAACTTTTGGGACCAATCCTTACGATTTCGATTCACAGTTTTCTCAAGAATTTGTTTAATCTGCCTATTCGATACTTCAACTTGCCCACAAGTTTGAGGATGGTAAGGAGTAGATAACTTGTGGGTTACCGAATACTTTCTCATGAGAGCTTCAAAAGAACGATTACAGAAGTGTGTACCATTATCACTGATTATTGTGCGAGGTGTGCCAAACCTAGAAAAGATGTTTTCTTTCAAGAAGCGCACAACAACCTTGTTATCATTTGTTTTGCATGGTACAGCTTCGACCCATTTGGAAACATAATCAACAGCTAAGAGAATGTAAAGGTTCGCAAAAGAATTAGGGAAGGGTCCCATGAAGTCTATACCCCACACATCAAAAATTTCGACCTCTAGAATGGGGTTTAGGGGCATCATATTCCGTTTAGAAATTTTCCCTAAGAATTGACATCGATCACAAGTTTTGCAAAATTCGTACGCGTCTTTGAAAAGGGTGGGCCAGTAGAAACCTGATTGGAGAACCTTTTCGGCTGTCTTTTTGGGACCGAAGTGACCACCACAGGCTTGGTCATGACAGAAAGAGAGGACACTGTGAGTTTCAGTGTAGGGAACACACCTTCAAATGATTTGATCGGGACAATACTTGAAAAGATAGGGGTCATCCCAATAAAAATGTTTCACTTGGGAAAAGAATTTGTGTTTGTCCTGCTTAGACCAAAAAGAAGGGGTCTGCTTAGTGACTAAGTAGTTGACAATGTCAGCAAACCAAGGATCAGTGGATAGAGAAAACAGCTGTTCATCAGGGAAATTCTCGTTGATCGGAAGAGAAGAAGATGGGGCATTTGGAAGACGAGACAAGTGGTTCGCAATAACGTTGTCAGATCCTTTTTTATCCTTAATGGTAAGGTCAAATTCTTGAAGTAGAAGGATCCAACGAATGAGACGAGCCTTAGCATTCTTTTTAGAGAAAAGATACCTAAGTGCGGAATGATCGGTATAAACCGTGATGTGTGAGCCAACTAGATAAGGCCTGAATTTTTCTAGAGCAAAAACAATTGCCAAAAGTTCTTTTTCAGTGGTCGTATAATTGATTTGGGCATCGTTCAAAGTCTTACTCGCATAGTAAATGACGTGAAGAATCTTATCGATGCGCTGTCCTAGGACAGCGCCCACAACGAAATTCGAGGCGTCACACATGATTTCAAAAGGCAGCTTCCAATTAGGAGAGCAAATGATCGGGGCAGAGACAAGTTCATTTTTAAGATGCTCAAAAGATGAAATGCAGTCAGAATTGAAATCGAAAGGGACATCCTTACCAAGAAGATTTGTCAAAGGTCGAGTGATCTTGCTAAAATCTTTTATAAAGCGACGGTAAAAGCCAGCATGACCTAAAAAGGATCGGATGTCCTTAACGGATTTGGGAATGGGAAGATTTAAAATAACCTCAATTTTGGCTTTGTCTACTTCAATTCCTTTATTAGAAATGACATGTCCTAGGACAATGCCATGTTTGACCATGAAGTGACACTTTTCTCAATTAAGCGTTAAGTGTTTGTCTTTACAGTGGTTAAGAACAAGATCGAGATGATGTAGACACTTAGTGTAAGAATTCCCGAAGATAGAAAAATCATCCATGAAAACTTCCAAAAATTGCTCGATCATATCAGAGAAAATGCTAATCATGCATCTCTGAAAGGTTGTCGATGCATTACAGAGACCAAAAGGCATACGGCGGTACGCAAATGTACCGAAGGGACAAGTGAAAGTGGTTTTCTCTTGGTCCTCAAGAGCGATAGGGATTTGATTATAGCCCGAATACCCATCAAGTAAACAATAGTACTCGTGACCGGCTAATCATTCTAACATTTGATCGATAAATGGAAGAGGGAAATGATCCTTACATGTTGCAGCGTTAAGTTTCCTATAGTCAATGCAAACACGCCAACTGGTCTGGGTGCAGGTTGGGATAAGCTCGTTAGCTTCATTTTAGATCACGGTAATCCCTGATTTCTTAGGTACGACATGAATCGGACTAACCCATTGACTATCGGAAATTGGGTAGATGATTCCATTGTCAAGACATTTAAGGATTTCAGCACGAACTGCTTCTTTCATGATGGGGTTCAGTCGACGCTGGGGATCACGGGTGGGTTTGGCGTCATCTATAAGGTGGATTCGATGTTGGACAATCGAAGGACTAATCCCCTTAAATCAGCCATGGACCAACCAATTGCTTCCTTATTTTTCTTAAGGATGGGAAGGAGCAATTGTTCCTGCTCTAAAGTAAGGTCAGAAGCGATAATGACAGGAAAAGTTTCATTGTCTCCTAAGTAAGCGTACTTAAGATGACTGGGCAGCACTTTGAGATCATAATTTGGGGACGACTCAACCGAAGAAATTGGTTGAGGGATAGACTCAATTGTGAGTGGCTCAACAGGAATCGAATCAGAGACATTTTCAGGAATATCTTGAAACAAGGTTTCGTAATTTGATTCAATTTCGTTATTCAGATGGTCGAGCTCAGATTCATTATCGTGGACAACATGGATTTCAGAAAACTGGTCCATATAAGAGTTAGGAGAGTTTTCAGTTCTAAAGATGTTTAGTTCGACAGTCATGTTACCAAAAGAAAGTTTCATAGACCCATTTCTACAGTTGATGAGAGCATTAGAGGTTTCTAAGAAGGGTCGTCCTAGAATCAAAGGGATCTGGTTTGCAGGATTGCTAACCTGTTGAGTTTCTAAGACAATGAAATCAACTGAAAAAATATGAATTCGCCAATTTTGATCAACACATCCTCGATTTCGCCCACAGGTTTCTTAATTGAACGGTCAGCAAGCTAAAGGGTAACCTTGGTGGGTTTCAGTTCTCCTAGCCCTAATTGGCGATAGACGGAATATGGAAGCAAGTTAACACTAGCACCTAAGTCTAGCAGGCATCTATCGATTTTCTTGTCCCCTATAGTACATGATATTGTGGGGCAGCCAGGATCTTTGTATTTCACTGGCATCGATTGGGACAAGACTTCGCTTAGAGTTGCTGCTAGAAACACTTTCTTAGGTACATGTGTATGACGTTTTTGAGTGCACATATCTTTTATAATTTTGCGTATTGTGGAACTTGTTGTATAATATCTAAAAGAGGAATGTTCACTTTAACTTGCTTAAATATTTCAAGGATTTTTTCTAGCTGATCCGTCTTTTTCCCAGGTCGGAGTCTATGAGGAAATGGAGCAGACAACTCAGTAGGTTGGGCTACTTGAGTTTGAGGATGGTCCTTGTCAGAAATTGGCTCAATGTTTTGATCTGAGTTGGTCGAATTTTCGATAGGGTTTGGAAGATCGTCCGGTAAAGCATTTGGGTTGACCACATCGTTGTCAATCTTTTTGCCAGATCTAAGTGTCGTGACCGCATTTAAGTGACTAACGTTTGAATCTTGAATGATGTGAATTTGATTGGAGTTCGGATTTTGACGGTTGGGGTTTGGAATGGGTTGACTCGGGAAAGTGCCTCTTTCCCGTTCGCTTACCGAAGCGGCTAACTGACTCATTTGCATTTCAAGTTTAGCGATCGATTGACTCGTGTTTTGCATGTGCGAAGCCAATAAATTTTGAAGATTGGTATATGATTGGAGATTTTGAGTCGTCGCTTTCGTCAATTCTTCGAGAGTTTTCTCCAGTGATGTCAACCGTTTATCGTCTTGTGGAACAAAAGATTGTTGCGCTTGATTTTGAAAAGGTGGCGCATGATGTTGGAATTGAGTTTGTTAAAAGGGAGGTTTCGAAGGATTATTCGAAAATGACTGAAAAGGCGGTCGAACCGCATTCGAATTTGCATTGTTTTGGGTCCAAGAGAAGTTAGGATGGTTTCTCCAACCTGGATTGTATGTTGGGGAGAATGGGTCGTTCCTAGCTTTGTTAAATGCGTTGAGTTGTTCCAAAGAATGTGGGCATTGATCGGCTATGTGGTTAGGATCGTTACATTTGTAACATGAGGTCAGGGACGCTTGAGCTTGATTTATTTGCGTTGATGAAAGGACATTATCGAATTTGGATATCATCGCGTCTATTTTTGCTTCTAAGGCAACTGATGATCCTACCGAATGAGCATTAGAACGGGAATAAATCGATTTCTCGTTAGATCTTTCCCATTGAGCTGATTTTTCTGCCAAATTTTCGAGAAATTGCCAAGCGGCATTGTGATCTTGGGCTAGAAAATTTCCTTGGCACATTGATTCGAGCATGGTTCGAGAGTTATTTTCAAGTCCATCATATAAAATTTGACAAAGAGTCCATTTTTCGAAATTGTGATGTGGACATTTGACTAGAAGCTCTTTAAATCTTTCAAAATATTTTGCAAAGGATTCACCCACAAATTGACGAAAATTGATGATTTCATTTTGAATTTTGGATGTTTTTTCCAGAGGGTAAAATTTCTTTAGAAAAATGTTTACAAATTCACCCCAAGTTCCAATCGTATTTGAAGGCAAGCTATACAACCATTTCTCAGCATAATCGGTAAGTGCAAATGGAATTAACCTAAGTTTGATTCCATCGTCACTTAATTGTTGAAATTTCATGGTTGCACAAACTTGTTCAAATTTGGTCAAGAAAATATACGGATCATCACATTCTAAATTGCCGAACTTTGGAAGAGTATTTATGTGATTCAAATGAATTTCAAAGTGGTTGCCCGTTGGGGCGGGCAATATGATGCAAGAAGGAATAGAAACCCGATCGGGGAAGTATCTATCCATAAGAGATCGAGGGGGATTTTCTTCGGCCATGGTTAAAGAAATGTTTGTTCGAACTAAACGATTGTCTGAAGGATCACGAGTCCAATGACGCATGCACTAGCGAGAAGAATAAGGGAGGACAAGAAAAAACAAATTTGAGCGATTTTTTTTTTAACAAAGCGAGAATTATTTTGAAATTTTTTTTAGAGAAAAAGGATTAGACACGAAAGATTTTTTTTATGAACCTAATGCAATTTACAATTTTTAGAATTATATAATAATGGTTTGATCTATTTCAACAAAAGACTTCTCAGCCAGTTAACGGACAGGAGTTATCGGTGCACCAGGAATCACCCTTGCAATGCAGCCGAAGGTTTAAGTACCTTCAGATGAACAACCGATATAATATTTACGAATCACCGTAATATTTATAAACAGTTATTACTCTGCCGTAGTCTAAACACCGAGAAATAATCCATTAGAACTAAACCAAATTGTCAAAATATAATGAAGTCCTTAGAAAATAAAAACAAAACTAAGATGAATGCAATATTTTTTTTTTCAGTCACAGAATGAACAGTCTTAAGACAGTCACAGAACAGTCAATTGCAGAAATAAATAAATAAAACAATTTTTTTTTACAAGCAAGCCGATGCCCTACAGAAGATTTTTACAAGCAATGTCTATATATATTTTTTATTTACAGCAGCGGTCCCTGTAGAGACAGAAAATACTCACCTTGACCGGCAGTCCGTCCAGTGCAGTTGAGTCGCGCTAGCGCGTTCACACCCCACTTGGTGTGCAACCGCTCAACCCGTGAATTGTCTGCTGCTTTCAGTTATTGTTGCCTCCTATTATTTGCTTGTCTGCGCTGCGGTTGAAAAATAATTTCTTCTTTTTTTTTTGTTAGAGAAATCAAGAAAAAAAAATTAAAATCAAAACAAATAGTCAATGGAAATTTTTTTTTTGTTTTTTTTAAGACAATAAAAGAAACTTAATATAAACACAAATAGAAGAAAATAATGCACTGAAATCCAAACAAACCTAATAAAGCAATTACAAGCTTAAAAAAAATCCTAAATGCTTTAAAGGCAACTACAAACAGACCGAAACAAGGCAACTCCGGACCCAAAAAAAAAGGCCACAAACCCAACCCTATGACTCAACACACCCGACCATATAATTGGTACAAACTGCTTCACCTTAGTCAGTTTCTCACTCCTTTTTTTTTATAAATTGCTCAATCACAGAAAAGGTGATTCAACAAGCTCAAAAACTTCAGTTCCTTTTTCCATTTGAAATCGATTGAGACTTCTGAATCGGCTTTCAGATTAGGCTACGAATTGGGTGTAGTGCGATAGTGATCTTCGAATTGAATGCAGGGGTTCGGTTGAATGAGGTTTGGGTTATTGCGAGTTCTGGGGAGAGGTATTGGCAATCGGATTAGGATTATGAAGAAGCAGTGCGGGTTCTAGGGTAGCGATGCGATTTGGGTGGGGTATTTGTGGTTTCTGGTGATTCGAAGGGGGGTTGTTGATTATGGTGTGATCGTGGGTGGTGAAGCTGTGTTTTGGGTATGAGGAGCGGTTCTGAAGGCTGTCGTGATTCTGCTGTATGAGTTTGTTGCTATCGGTGTTCGCTGTGATGATGTTTGATTTGGGGACGTGAGTTGATTTGGCTTTGGGGAGAAGCGTGGTGGGTGATGTTGGAGGATGTGATGAAAGTTGAAGGATAATGGATGGTGAATGAAAGGTGGTAGCTGACTGGTTTTCGGATGGTATTCTTGGATGTGGGGAATATTGCATGGACTTTGAATGGTGCAGTGGGGTTGGGAATTGAATGTGTGGTGACAGTTTTGTGGTCAGAAGAAGGGTGTGTGACTTGGCAATGGGATTGTGGAGGAAAATTGGAGATCAGGTGTGATGATTGTTGAAAGAACCGAAGGGGTTATGAAGTTGGTATGATCTGATTATTGCTATGGTAGGTGGTCAGGGTAGTGATGGATGTATGTGGAACGGATCTCAGATCTGATGAGGGATTTTTGATTGCGGATGCACGGACAGATGGGGACTTGTGGAAGAGAGGGGCATGAGTGTATGGTTGATGTGGTGTTACTGGTAAGGTGAAGAGGTGGTTCTGTTCGACAGGGAGGCGAGTGGTTTGCTGAACTTTGAATACAGGATGATGGTGTGGTATTTGAAGGATGATGGTACAGAAGTGGGACTTGGAACTTTTGGCAAAGAGAAATAGGAAACAAAGATTTTGCAGAACAGGGAAAGAAATTAAGGAAAAGGGAAAGAGAAAATCACAGCCGAAAAACTTGCAAAGGATTTTTTTTAAATTGTAAAAGAAGAAAGGAATTTGTATTAAAGAAGGAAAGAAATAGATGGAAAGAAATTGAAACAAAATCTGTCAAGATTTTTTTTATTTGGCGAGAATGTTACCAAGAAATTAGAAACACAATGAAAGGATAGAAATTAAACCAAAAATTGCAGTTTTTTTTTCTAACTAAAGGAAAACAAAAGGAAATAAATAAAAATAAAACTAACAAGAATATTTTTTGTGTTTTTTTTAACGATAGAAAACAAAAGGAGAAATAAAAAAAATGTAACCCAAAGAATTTACAAAAAATTATTTTGGTCCTCGGCAATGGTGCCAAAATTTGTTTGCGAACAAATTATACAATTGTAAACAACTGTAAAATCCGTTCGGTTTTCCTAAACAACAAGGATTGTTGTAGAGGGTGTCGAACTCTGGGACCAAAAATATTTTAATTAATAAATCCAATCAAGTTATTCAAGAATTTTGATTGATTGAAAACACAGAAAGTAACAACAATTAAATAAAGATGAGAGATTTATCTAATAAGAGAAAGCAATTAGGGGATAATGACATAGATTAGATTCACACTCATCAATAGCCAACAAATAAATATAGATCTAATTCATGTTTCTGTCACAAACAAGAATCAACGATAAATAGATTTTTAGAAACAAATATGTAAATACGACAAGCATAGCCTATGCAGGAGCTCAGCTCTACAACCATAGACTATCAGGACAGATTCACTAATTAATTTCTAAAACCCTAAAATTAGATATAAATCTGATAATTGTTAGACCGAACACGAATATACCCTGTGAAGGAGCATAGCTCTTAAACGACATAAAATATGAAGGTTCAGATCTAACCCTTGAACAGATCTAGATCTACATATAAAGTCCTCATCTATTGGCTATGTGATTCACGTTGAATCATATCTATTAGCTTCATCACCCCCTAATCAAAGGGGATTAGCTAGACATAGCTAAAGAAGTAGAAAATAACAAGAAAATAACAGACATGAACATAAATAAAATGCAAATAAAAAACTAAATAGAAGAGAGAAAGAAGAGTTTTATTCCAAGCAAAGGATTACAGAATAAAACTAAGTGTGTCTTTACATGAATGAGATACAAGGTATCTATAGCTGATATGACAAAGACTAATTGGCAAATTCCACAATGTGGGACTAAAGAATTCACCCTAATAACACATAAGCTAGTGTGAACGGGGTTGTAGAGTAAGAGGCCTTGTAAGTGAGCCAGTGTGAACGCGTGCAGTGCATGAATGAGAAGCCTTGCAAAGGAGCTAATGTGAACGCTACATGAGTGAAATGGTCTGCAATTGAGCCAATGTGAACACAATATGAGTTTTTAGTGAGCCAAATCTACCCAACTGAACTCTATTTGTAACCGTTCTTCAAGCTTTAAACTCTTCAAGCTTTAGTAATTTTAACTTCACTCTTTTTCAGCAAATTCTTCATGCTTTATTCATCAAATGCTCTCAACCATGATTCTTGTCATCAATCTGAAAACACAGCTATAAATACACAATATCAATTATTTAAAAAATAAAATAAGATAAATATGCGGATAAAATATACACATTTACGTGTATATCATTCCCCACAGGATTTGAGACAAAAACGAGATCCTCTATTACGCTAGTACTAAGGTGCAGAGACTCAACTATCGAAGCAGAATTAAAAGGATGCGATGTACAAAAACAAAGTTCTAATGGGATGATAGAAAAGAAAAGCTAAGCCTTTAACAGAAACGTTACCACCTTTCTTAGGTACGCTAGTAGTGAGAGCATACAATTGCCCTTTTGACAATCTTGTTTCTTTTCCCTTGTCCTTGTCCTATAATACTTAATTACATGTCCCTTTTTACCATACTAAAGTTATTCTCTCTTGTCATGGGTTTTTATTATTCGTTCACTTGGCCTCTTTCCTTTCACCTTTTTCCTCCTTCGTGGATTAAGTCATATTAGCAAGTTTTTCATCCTTAGGCTTGTGTTCTTTATCCTCGTTCTTACTATCCTTGTATAGTTTGTTGACAAGTTTCTAGAAAGCCACCTCCGTCGCACGGGAACTCTATAAAGGTTGAAATAAGATTAGACGCAGATGGAACTACTACGGCTACAGATGGAAATTGGGCACTTCTTTGCCCTCCTACATGTGTCGTACACCTATAAGACTATGGTGAAAAAGAAAGAGAGAAAAGACTCAAGGAGAGAGAATCAAAAGATAGTGCATATGGCTTTGGGGAATATGCCTTTCGTAAAACAAAACTTTTCTTAGAAAATGCTTCTTTGTAAACATTTTGAAAATAAATTTTAGAAGTTTTTTAAAAGCTTTTGCCCAGTCTGGTAACCTTCTACTCTGATACCAAATGTAACACCCCACATCCGTTAAGGTCACTCACAAAGGGAATGCCTTAACTTCAATGGAGCATTATGGGTACTGGAACAGAAATATTACAAGACAGACATATATAAAACAGCGGAAGGTAAAGTAGAAGTACTTCAAATCATTTATTAAATATAATTGTTTACAATAAAAGCCCATCAACTTTCAAATACCCAATTACATAGCTAAAATATCTGTCTTGCTAAAAAACAAAGAATCATGAAAATAAATTGTAGTATTCCCCAATAAAGCAAAGCAAGCCATAGCCAAGGGAGATCCAAGCAGCACATGAAAGAGCCTTAGAGCTTAGTAAGATCCGAACTAAGCTGTATTTCCACCCTACGAACCTGGGAGGGGGGGGGGAATGGAAGAAAAAGAGGCGAAACAAACCGGGTCAGTCACGAAGACTAAGTAAGTCCTAGTGGCTTTCAGCATAAAAAAGGTGAAGATAATATGGCATGAATAAACTGAAAGTAAACATAAGCATGATGACAAGGTAAGTTACAGGCACGATGAATCAAGTATAACATCCCATGCTTCCTATCAAGAGTATCATCACAAGGTTCCTACCAAGTATCACATTGCAAGGTTTCTATTAAGTATAACATCGCAAGATTTCTAAGCTTCACCATTTCACTATTTTCTTTGATTTCCTATATTCTCTGCACCACCTAACCAGCATTTCAATTAGTTTACTAAGTTTTAATTACAAGATAAGTGATCCTCCATAACCCACATGATACTTTTATAGGTACATATCCCACGATGAGGGTCCTACCTCATATTGACAGTTTCGTGTCCCCACCGTACCTATTTGATCGGCTCTTACTTACAATGTTTCATATATGTTATATACTAAGGTTATCCCAACCCCGTAGTTGTGGTAGCCTTCGGGACTACATCTAATATGAGGATTTTATTTCCTCAACTAGCCCAATTATCATGAATGTGTTAGATGTATCCTTACTACCCTAATCGATCGGCTCCTACTCGACCTAGTTCTTGCGGCGCCTTACTTGTAGATACCTGTGCTCGTCCCACCCTATGGTATATCAATACCTAGGATGGCAACCCCGACACCCTTTTTGATGCACAGCTTTATATCTACTGATACCCAATGGCTAAATTTTCCACTCCGGAATACGTGCACGCCCGTAATCCGTCGGAACCTGCACCGCTGCACCCCCTGCCGCCGTTTTAACCGCTTACACCAGCCCAGTAATCGTGCCCCGCCCTGCCTAGCTCAGGGTACCATTGATATCTAATGTGGGTTACTGCTAAAACGGGTCCCGCTACTAGGGTTTTCTTAGGGTCTATTCGTATACCCCACACGTTGGTTAAGTGTTATCTATTAACCTATCCCCACCCTCATCATGATACAGTGGTTAAGTGTTCTCTCTTGTGTTACTTAACCATACCGCATGTCTCGTTATATCGGTTAAGAGTTCTCCCCTGTGTTAACTTAACCCTTGCCACACCTCACGTTAGATTGGTTAAGTGTATGTTAACTCAACCTCATCCACTAGCCATTTTATAATGGTTAAGTGTTACCCTCGTGTACCACACATCAGGTTATATCGGTTGGGTGTTATCAACCCATTCAAGTTAAAGCAACCCATTTAACTTAACCCTCCCATTCGTCAGATTGCATTGGTTAAGTAGTTCAAATAATTCATGGCTTACCCCGCCCATGTATCTTGTCAAGTTGGTTAAGTGTTGTCTAGTGATTCATAACTTAACCCCGCTATCTTAGCATATCAAATTGGTTAAGTGTTTTCAAGTAGTTCATGACTTAACCCGCCCACGTATCATGCTAAGTTGGTTAAGTATTATCTATATGTTCAAGTTGACTTAACCCTACCACATGTCATGTTATATTGGTTAAGTGTCATTAGTCTAGTCATATCACTTAACCCACCCATTGGTCTGATTAACAATTATGTTGGTTAAGCCCACATTTATAAGTTTTACATGTTCTTAACTCATACCGGTTAGGTCCACATTTACATGTCAAATTTCCATGTCATCCCACCTAACCCTCTAACCATACCCACGTCTTATTATGGTTAGTATTCCTTAATTCATTCATTATGACGAACGAATCATGACCTCTCACATTAGACCGTGCACTTTGTGGCCACTGGATTTGTCGGGCGGTTCCGGGCAGATTTACACCATAAACTAAGTCTAACCTCATGTCATAAATCGTTACACCTACAATTCGACCTTTGACCTCTCACATTAGACTGACACTTTATGGCTACTGGATTTGCCGTCTGGTTCCGGGCAGATTTACACCACAAACTGAGTCTAACCTCGTGTCAAAGGTTCATTAATGGTCGTATTCCACCCAAAACCCCAATATCAATTCATGTGTTTAACATATAGAAATGTACATGTTTGTGATCAAGTCAATTATCCAATACACAATCATTTTCATGTTTCAAATTCCCAACTTTACATATTAATAAACATATGCCCAAGTTCCAAATTACATGCCAATTTATATATATATGTGTATATATATACATATATATATATATATACACACACACACCCAATTCTAGTCAGTTTACATATGTCCAATTCTTGCCTATTTACATGTATGCCAAGTTTATGCCATTTTACCTATATCAAGTTCTAGCCAAGATTACATGTATCAAGTTTCATGTCCAAATAAACCCAAATCATGATTCATGATGTAGTTATCCCAAACTATAATCTTTTTATTACAACGCACGCGAACGACCATAATACATATTTATGCCAATTATCAAATTTACAATCGCTTTTTTATTCAAATTCCCAATTCTACATATGCCCAATCATAAGCCTAATCTTTTGATTTAATTTACATAGGCCCGAACTCAAGATTTGATTTACATGCTAATTCATTATGCCCACTTCATGCCAATCTAATTATGCCAATGACCAAACTTGCAATTTAAATTATATTGACAATACCCCAAATTTCCATTTTCATGTTATGCCATCAATTTTACCAAACATATATATCCAATATAGACAACATTCTCATATTTCCCCGTATTCAATCGTACGCAAATCGCGGTTTAGGCCTAGGTCCGAAATCGACCTAGGTTCATCAAAAGAAAATAAATAGGGGAAGGTAGAATTTGTATAACAATCAGCATAGAGAGAAAACTGGCATAAAAACATCATCTCTGGCATAAAAGATAGATCTTGATAATAATATCAATATGAATCAAGAAAAACTGATTTACAACAGGCTGAATAGATCATAAGCTTGACATGAGAACGAACATAGAAAAGTCCCAAAACTCAAGATTCAAGAAGCAACAGAAATAGATCTGAATCAATAAACATACTTAATTCCAATTCCACTTTATTCCATGACCATATTGTAATTTAAATGTTTAAATCTAAAAACAACTAGAACTTACAGAGCACAGCAAATGAATTAAGAACTGAATTTGTTGTAAAAATGTCACGGCGTTGTTGATTTATTGTCTTGAATCATCGTAGAAGCCTTGTTCTTTGAATTGATTTGAGTTTAAATGTTTGTACTTTGATTTGGAGACGGCGGCCATGGTTCAAGAGGTGTTTTAGTAGCATAATGGTGTAAGAATGATTTGATATGAATTAGGTTAGGTTTAATGGTATAAATATAAGTGTAGCAACAAGTTTAGGCCCTTAGATTAACTCTAGAATCAATCTGGACCATCAAAACACGTCTCAGGCTTCAAAAATGAGTTCTGGGTCAAAACAGGCCGACCAGGTCGACCTGTAGGAGGGGAGGTCGACCACATGGTCGACCTGGGGGTTAGGTCGACCACGTGGTCGACCTGGCCCCTAGGTCGACCCCCAGGTCGACTTGCCTGGTCCTCTGCTGCCTAAAATTTACTGAATTTTCCACAGGCCATAACTTCTTCATCCGGACTCTGATTTTCGAAAACTCGGACTCTATTTCATGTAGAATTCCGAGATGAACGCAATGGCGCAACCCCTTTCCATGATTCTCAATTTAAAATTTAATTATACCCTGATTTCTAGTTTCAACATGTTATTAAAATTCGGGTTGTTACACGTGCCCTTACTTCGACCTAGTTCGGAGTACTCGTTTGATACCTATATATGGGTTACTGAATGAAATGGGTCTCACACACAAGATGATACAAGCTTCCCCCTACACTTACATCCCCACTAGGTTTTCTACAGGTTATGCCATATAAGAGTAAAAGATTGTGTAGCCCTATAGGTTAATTTTGTGGGCCTATATATATATATATATATATAACCCACCCATCCATGATTTACTTAACCTACCCACTGTTTCAAACAAGTTTACTTAACCCCTACTCAAGTTATATGTTCATACAATCCCTATGGATTCAACTAGGTTAAGTATTTCCAATTCATTACCATATTCATTTATGGTTATAATGTGCTAGACCTCCTGCATAAGCCTACCACTTATGGATGCTGGATATGTCGGTCGGTTCCGGGCAGACTTCTTCCATAAGCCGGGCTTAACCGTGTGTCTTAGCACGTCTCGTGTTTATGCACTTAGACCTCTTACATTATATTCACCACTTGTGGTCGCTGGATATGCCAGGCGGTTCCAGGTAGACTTCCACCACAAGTACAATCTAACCTCTTCTCTAAGCGCAGTTACAGTCTTCTAAGTACTGTAATTCTGGGCATCTCAATTATTAATCAATTATTCCTATGTCGTTATAGGTTTTCATGCCCTTTTCCCAAGACATGTTCATAATGAACCATATGCCCTAAACTAAGGTCTTTAATCACAATTCAATTTATGCCCAAATTTATATTCATATATTCCATTCAAATTATGCCCAAATTTCCAATTACAAGTTATGCCCCAATTTAATATTTTCCCCTCGTTCCCAATTTAACGCGTTCGCATATTTCAGCGGCATGCCTAGGCTCGAAGGTAGCCTGGTTATAAAAATAAAAGGGAAAAGATGAAGGGAAGAGGACATAAATGATCATACTAACATGATCGACATATATTGGCAAAAATAGGCATAAACATATAGTGACATAAGGACAAGATAGGCATATAGGAGAAGATCTGATGAATATGTGATAATATAATCTAACATAATAGGGACATCATAAACAGGCATGATAAGATCTAAGTAATAAATTAGATCAACTAACAATGGCAGATCTGACATGGTAAATAGTTATAGGCTTAGATCTAGTTCATAGTCATGTTAGAATAGCTCAAATACATAGGTTATAGCAGATCTGATATGATTCAAATAGTCACAGGTATAGATCCAAGTTATAGTCATGTCAAGATTAAATTTTAATTATTTAAATCTAAAATTAACGTAGACTCACTGCGATTGGATCTAAGAAAAGTAGAAGAAAGGTTGTAGATGTTGAATCACATATCTCTAAACTCTAATTGATTGCTGAAGAGGAAAAGACTTGATTTAATCTGGGTAGAGGCAACATCTAGTTCTCTAATACTTTTTTGGAGTAGAAAAACAGGAGAAATGGGGCCATATATATAATTGTCACCAAACCCTAATCTGCCCAGATTTGCCATAGGGAGGTCGACCCCCCTTTATGGGATCGACCCATGGGTCGACACCACCTTATGGGGTCGATCCACGGGTCGACACCCATGGGCGGGAATTTTCCCACTCCCCCAATTTTCTGGATTTCGAACTGTTTTGAATTTTCTAGATATATATATATACTTCTTAAGCGTATACAAACTTCAAACCTTAATAACTTCTTCATACAATGTTCGTTTTACGCAAACCGGGTGTCTATTTTAACCAGAATTCCGAGACAAATGCAATGGCGCAGTCTGTTTCACTTAATACTGGATATTAAATTAATTATTCTTTAATTTATCATCTTTAGTGTTGTTAAAATTATAGGGTGTTATATAAATTCCACCTATAAATACCCCCTTTCACAACTATTTAAGGGGACCGATCTAAGCCACCTCGAAGGGCTGTCATTTCGGTTTTCCATCATTCTAAAGCTTCTCAAGCTCATTAACGGCTTTCTAAGCTCATTCCTTCTTCCTCCAACATCAAGTGGATCTCATCTTCTCCAAACACCATTAATTCTCACTCCAACTCAATCAAAGTGATCTTCAACCGCCACTACTCCTCTTTAAAGCACAGATCTAACACTAATTTCATGATGAAATCAAGGAATATTATCTAATCATGAGATCTAATCCGTTTCTTCTCAAATCCAAGTGAGATCTAAAGCGTAAAGAGAGTAAAAAGTGGGAAATCATTATAAAGAGAGTTAACAAGTGTAACAAGTGAGATGTACGAGACGACGAACTTTATATATTTCTCCATGATAATGAAAATCACTTCAAACCCGGACGTAGATCCTTCCTAGATCGAACCACTATAAAAATCCTTATATTCTTTACTTGCATTTGCGATTGTGGTCTCATTTCTATTGCATACCTTTTTGTGAAGTGTCGATAAGACACCTTTGGTGTTGAATCATTTTTTGTTTAAACACTAGCCATGAAATATGTGAAATCAACGAAGAAAAAGATGAGATTGTGGCTGTAAAGGATGAAGATGCAAAAGAAAAAAAATGCTTGGAAGGAGTCATTCTACGAGGAGTCTGCCTGACTGTATGCAGGTAACTGATGAAGAAGAGTGGTCTGCTTTGGATGGGGTTATAAGAGTGAACACTTCATAGGTTTCTTTTTTATGTGTAGAAATTTTTTGGGTTTGCTTCAAGGAAACCTGTAAATTGTGCATCCTTAACTCTGAAATTATGAAGTTGCAGATTTATTTTTGTTTGCGTTGAAAAAAGGAATTTGATGTAATAAGATGGTATACGTGGATCAACAAGTTGGTTTCGAAGGTATCATGGTGTTTTAAAAGATGAGAAATCGGTTGAACATATCACCAGGTTATTAGGATCAATACGGGAAGGGATCCCCTAAACTTAGAATTATTTAAAAATAATTCAAACTTGTGATTATTATGCAAAGACACGTTAAACTTGGAATTATTCCTATCAATTAATCCTTTTTTTAAAGGAACTTTAACTTGTGTTTAGGTTAAAATCTCATCCAAAAACATGTTTTAAATCATACCCCTTCTTAATATTTTGGTAAAAGAATGCAAAAAAAGTCAAAAAATAATTTCGAATGTTTATTGAACGGTTCTATGATCAAAGGAATTCTATTCCGTTTTTTTTTTTTTTTTTTTTTTTTTTTTGGAAGATGCAAATAAAAAATAAATTTGAACGTTCGCCGGATGGTTCTATGGTCAAAGGAATTTATTTTATTGTTTATAATTTTTTGAAAAGAAGCAAACATATACAGGGAATTTGCAGTGCATAAACTTCATATATTTGCAAACATTTTCACTAATATCCTAAATTAAAGTTGGGGACTTTTTTAACCTAATTTTAAGGAAAGCAACAATGTATTTTGGATGCAAGACGGGTATATTTATATTGATGTTTCCGGCTATTAACATATCTTAAAATTATTAATTTCACATTAATTTTGGGAAAATAAAACATTATAAGATTAACCTCAAATAGTTGCATATATGAAAAAGTTTACATTTATCACTTTTTTTTTCTTTTTAAAAAATGTTCCCGTCCTTTTATTAGATTTTCTAAGACAAATGAACTATACAGAACGGACATTTATATTGAATTGAATTATACAACATGCAGCGCCAAATTTTTTTGCTAAACATAATAACAGGCCCATTTCCGCGCCCATCAACACAGTATTAATATATGTCGATACAACCGCATCGTACATTCCTACATTTCAGTAAATTACAAACTCAAACTGAAGACGATTCTTCTCTTCCAGCACATCAGTTCAAATTCCGTACAATGGATGAATCAAAGTCAAGAAAGACTGAATCAGACCTCCCTTCATCATCCTCGACTGCAGAACAATCTTCAGCGGATAATCAAGAATCAAAAGAACATTTAAGCAACGCCATACATCAAAGGTGTCTGCAACTGATCAAGAAGACAAGAGAAAGAATAATTAACTCCGAAAAAACCGCAAGCCGCCTTGCCTTTGCATCAACGGTTTTCTCTTCCTCAATCCCAATATTCTACTTCATTCTCACCATGAAAACCAGTTCAAACATGGAGGGTGAACTCTCCAGCCACTTTGAAGATATGAGCCTTAAGGTTTTGAAAGCAACCACATATGTCCACCCTTCCAATGACAAATCTTCAATGGACGCCTTGCAAGAAGATGTCATGAACGGTTTGAATGAAATTGAAAGGATCATGCTTGAAGAGTACTACAAGAATGAAAAAGCAGTGGCCAATACAAAAGAGCTGTGCATGGCTATGGTGTTCCTTCACTGTACATCGCTCATGCCGAGATTTGAAAGTGCCGATGAAAGAAGAGCGTTTATTGAAAGGCTTATGTTAGACAGATATTTTAAAGAGATTCAAAACAAGCTTGAAAGCCTTGATCGTGTCTTTGAAGAAGAAATGTCAAGTGCTGTACTGGACTTAGAAGATTGGATGAAAGATTGTCCTGCATACTTGCGGGAGATTTTAAATAGTTTGAAGCCGCATGCTATCGGCAGAGACAGTGCATACGTGACGAAATTAGAGGCTTACTTCAAACCGGAAGACATACCAGAACAATATGAAAAATTTATTAACGAGGAAAAGGCAAAGGCGAAGAGCGGTTCTAGATCAAGAAAGCTACTCTTGAACGAGATGGAAAATGAAAAAAAGATAGCAATGCAGGGCATAAAGAAAAGATTGGACAAACTGAAAACCGACATAGAGGACGAGTCTAGTAATGCAGTAAACATGATCTCCTTTTGTGATGTGATCATAAGTTGTTCTTGTGAAATCCTATCTTACATTGTCAAGATCCCTTTGATGCCACGGGAACAAGCTTCCAGTGAAGGCATGAAATATGAACTGACGAGCCTTTTTGGAAAAATGCGTCAGAATATGTCCACTGCTATCAAGAATACAGCATCATGTTCCACAAGTCAATCTAGGTCACATACTAATAAAAGGTTGAAGGAAAGAATTAGAGCAAATATAAAAAACATGGAATTGAGTATAAGGAATAATGTTGTGAATAGTAGAAAGATAGAAGAGGGTAACTGCTTAAAGGTGTTGTGCTCAATAGCAAATGTCTTTCTTCCTACTATTGACCGGGCAATAATGTATGCAAGAAATTATGATGGTACCGGTCCTACTTTTGATTTACAACAGTGTTTGGGGGAAATAGAGAAGGAGCTGAAGGAGAGATTTGAGAATTTGATTATGAACGCATGACTCCTTGGGGATTGGCCAAATAGCTATGAAGAAATTGAATATGATTCTATGATCAGAGTTCACCATTGTATATTCTTCTGTATTTTTTCAATTTTTTTTCTGAGTCAGTTTTCTCCTGGTAAGGTGTCCTATGCTTTCCTGACAATCTGTTCTTGACAAAACAGATAATGCTTCTATCATTTTTTTCAAGTCTGTAAAGAGGATGGTGAATGGCTTGTACATCTATCAAATTTGACTGATGGCCTTTTTTGTTATTTTTAGCTTTGTTGTTGGGTTGTGGCTGACCCATATTAATTAGGATATTGATTTCACGTTCGTTGCATGAATCTGCAAATGAATGAATGTGATACCTAAATTGTCATACATGTTTTGTAGATGAACTATGATAAGATCTAGCTATTGCTGTGATGATAAAATTAAGTGCATCAAATAACGGCTATGTTAGAAAATAAACTTAAGATAGGCAAAATTCAAATCTCTCATATTAGATTTTAATAAGAAATTAGGTATATCTTTTAATCATTAAACTGCTGGCTAGTTCTAGTTTGAATATGGCGTGTTTTGTTATAAGGCTACTAATAAATGAAATTGTGGAGGGCTGAAAGAAAGAATCACTAAATAACGCCATCAAACACACATGCAATAATCAAAGAACAAATTACTTGTATTTTGTGTGTGTCTTCATTTAAAACAAGAAAGAGTCAGCATGAACGACAAAGTTTAAACAAGAAAAAATGAATTATAAAAATTATTAAACTGAAAGACAATGTTATTTATATTTAATATTATATTAATTACATTGTACAAATACTAGTTAGATCCATCGTAATATTCCATTTTATATCAAAATGCTAATTATAACCAGCATTGTCTTTCTTTTTAAAGAATAATTTTGTTGCTTTCTAACAAATTTCTTTAAATAATGATAACTTTATACTTGCGCCTATTTTCATGATTTATTTCAAAATATTGCAAAAGCTTGGTCATTGATCATGATATTTCGGAGATATATAACATGTTCTCTTTTTGCTAATTCAAAGTCCGGCAGATCTTGATTTAGGATCTACCTGTTTTCATAACTTATTCTTCTTTTATGGGTGGTTCGAGTTGGACTTAATTTCTCCACAATGAAGATTGAATATTAAAAAAAAAAAAAAGTGTTTTCAGTAGGACTATATATCAAACATGGCAATCTATTATCTGATTCAGCTCGAGCTATAAGATGTCCAATCTGTGTTCGTGCGATTCTCCAATAAGACAGCATTAGGACACACATCTGTCTGGTCCATCTCTAAATATTCGATGTTTTTCTATTATTCGAACATTGTTCGTCCATTTTTTGGCTCATACAGACAGTGCTCGAATTAAAACTTTTCCGCTTCGTGTCCGTCTAAATCTCTTATAAAATTGGTTTAGGACACACCTCCGTTCGATCCGGTCCGACCAATTACATCCCTATTTTTCAGCATAAATTTCAGACTATGTTTAATCATTCAACTTATGACCTTTTTTGCCTCTTAGAACCCATGAATGTAAACTTGAAAGCTAATGCCTTACTCATTATTCCACCCATATTGCAGCGTCTTAAACATTATTCCACCCGCGTTGCACCATAAACTTGATTGTGAGAACGGGCTACCATTGTTATTAGTTTTATGTCTTAATTATCAAATATCTTGGTTTCTGTAGGATGTTATGGAAAAGATTTTACTCTGAGGAATAAGAAAAACGGAGACGGCTCACCATAACCGATCCCATTTTTAGCTAGTCTAACATGAAACACTAATGTCTCAACCATTTTAGTTTTTTCAAGGGATAATCACAATGTCTTAATGGTTACACAATGCAACTTCTTAGAACTCGAACAACGCGGCTAAAAGGGAAGAAAACAAGCTATTGCAGGTAAGAAAAAGACTCGTTGGCTACTAAATGAGCATTCTTTCACGTTTGATTACTTTCCCAAAGCTGTGTTAATTTACTTTTCTATTGTATTATGTACTTTATTTAGATATACTCATTCATTTTGAGATATTTCTTCTAGGGTTTTATTTTTTGGAAAAGTCGGTACTTAGGGATCAGGATAGTTGGTTTCATTCAGATAAGTTAGAAAAAGATTCCATATTTGATCTAACTGCAAGTAAGAGATTGACAGAGTAGTGGTATGTTATAGGAGAGATCATGCAATTTGTTACAAACATTTAGTTATGTCGGTAGAATTTAAACATATAATTCAAAGTATATCCAGTATGCAACTAGGTGGTTGAAGTTCAACGTGTCTTGGATGTGATTACTTAGGTAGAACTAAACAAGATGATGAAAGAATCGAGTGAAAAGTTGTTTGCTAGTCAAAGGAAAAATGGAACAAATGAATAATTGCAACGATATGCCAAAGTCATATAAGAAGTAGGAAGGACTTATCACCTTCTGGTTTAGAGAAGACATTGTTTACCTCCCTCCGATAGGAAACACAGTGAAGAGGGAAAAAAAAAAAAAACAAGGTCAAAAGGAAGGATGCTCGACCTTCAAAAAACCATGGGAAATATATCCAAGAATTCGGAAGGACCATTTGGTACCAAAACATCACTAAAGGTCGGTTTCAGTCCCACTTTTCCCTGACTATATATCGAAGACATTAACATTTACAACCCTTGAATTCAAAAGGAAGGTTTTGAAAGATGTTGCTATTGGAGATGCTCTAGCATTTGATCGTCAGAATACTTGATCTCAAGCTATTAACATTTACAACCCTTGAATAAGTCAAGAAAGAAGTATTACGAGAGGAGATTTACTATACCAACAATATCATCTTGTAACAAGATGACAGATCTGAGGTAGTATTTGCTAAAATACGAATGCCATACATACACAGTGAAGGCAATGAATGTTGCTAGTACTGAAACTAAGCCAGCTCGCAGTGCCTTAATGGATCATTATCATGCATTTATTAATTTAAAAAATTTAGAACATTTCTATATTTGTTTCAAATAAAAATGTATATTTTATTTAACTTTAAACATTTCACTACAAGAATAACGCCGACGAAAAAACATCGGAAATTGCAACGCAATCCCGACGCAATAGGGATGGTTAATACCATCCAAATAAACTGAGGAAAAACATCGCAAAAACTGTTGGTATCGCGACGTTTTTTCCGATTGACTATAAGAAACATCGCCCATAGCGACGCCTAAACGCCGACGGAAAAAACATCGGAAATCGCAACGCAACACCGACGCATTAGCGATGGTTAATACTATCCAAATAAATTGTAAAAAAATATCGCGAAAACGGTTGGTATCGTGACGTTTTTCCCGACTGACTACAAAAAACATTGTCAACAGCGACGCCTAAAAGCCGACGAAAAAACATCGGAAATCGCAATGCAACACCGACGCATTAGCGATTGATACCATCCAACTTAATTGAGAAAAAACATGGTGATAACTGTTGGTATCATGACATTTTTCCCCACCGATTATTTCAAACCGGATGACGTAATGGAACAATACCAAATATTAACCAACATGGACAAGGCAAAGGCGAAGAGCGGTTCTAGATCAAGAAAGCTACTCTTGAATGAAATGGAAAACGAATAAAAGATAGCAATGCAAGGTATAAAGAAAAGATTGGAAGAACTGAAAACCAACATAGAGGCCGAGTCTAGTAATGCAGTAAACATGAGCTCCTTTTGTGATGTGATCATAAGTAGTTCTTTCGAAATCCTATCTTACATTGTCAAGATGTTGAAGTATGCGATACTATTGTAGAGAATATTTTGGATCTGGAGGATATTTTGGATCTGGAGGATATTTTGGATCTGGAGGATATTTTGGATCTGGAGAATATTTCGGATCTAGAGGAAATTTTGGGAATTTCCATATACTTATCTATGCCTATATAAGCTACATCAAATCCAAAAGGAGATAACACAAAATCAAGAGATTAGATCAAGATTTATTCTAATTAGGGTTTTGGCAATCCTAATCTTCTTCAATTCTTTTCTCCACAAAATCAAATTTTTCTAGTAAATTTGATCATTGTAATCAATCTCTTGTACTCTTCTATTGATATTAATAAAGGTTTCTCTCTCAAAGTGGACGTACACTGACAAGACGTCGGTGGAACCACTATAAATCCATGTGTGATTTAGTTTCTCGTTATTGCTCTATTATTTCCATTATTTGGTGATTGTGATTGGCTTGGATAAGATTGAGATTGTTCGATTGGTTGTTTTTGCACTATTACCACGATCTCGTTTTCGCGGCATTGGGATTTTTGATTTGAGCGGTCTTGAATCAAAATTCCTCCACAACATTTGGTATCAGAACATTGGTGTTGGTAGATAGTTATAGAATTACCGGAATCAGGTTCAAATAATTCATCAACAGTTGGTCCAAGTGGTGTAGCTCCTTATGTACGTGGGTCGTATGCAGCTGCTAGTTCACAATTGGTTATCGACAAGTGGAATGGCAATAATGATTTCGAAAAGTGGCAGTGGAAGATGAAAGCGGTTCTTAGGCAGAATCAGGTACATCGCTTAGTGTTTGATACACATTTATTGCCAGAGGACATCTCAGATGTGGAGAGAGAAGAAATGGAAGAGTGGGCATTCACTACACTTCAACTTGCCATGGGAGAGAATGTTATTTCCGAAATTAGTGGTGAGACGACTGCTAAAGGTATTTGGAACAAGTTGAAGGAGTTGTATATGAAGAAATCACTCACAAATCGACTGATCTTGTTGCGGACTTTCTTTACCTACAAGATGAAGGAAGGAACTTCGCTAAAGGCGCACTTAAATGTGTTTGATGATTTGCTAATGAAGATGAAGGCGGTAGATTTGAAGATTGAGGAGGAGCAGAAGGCGATGATATTGCTATTTTCATTGCCTGAGCGCTATACTGGGTTCTCAAACAGTTTGATCTGTGGTCGGGATACATTGACTCTAAATGATGTCAAGACGGGTCTTCTTAGTGAGGAATTGCGAGATCAGATGAAGGAGCTGAGTGATGGTAGTAGTGGTGCTGGTAATGGTCAAGGTTTATTTGCGGAGAAAGAAAAGTCAGAGAAGAAGGGAAACCGGAGGCGTTCTAAGTCTAAGAAGCCCGGTGGAAGAGGAAAGTCAAAGGAACGAAATGGCAAGTACTTTATATGTAAGAAACCTGGTCACTGGAAGAATGATTGTCCAAAGAAGGGGAAGAAGGAAGTAGCATCTTCATCAGTTGCGGTGGAGAGAGATGTTGGTGAGGGAGACGTAAATGTTTTGTCGGCAGTAGCATCAGATGTTTCGGGCAGCGATTGGGTGCTTGATTCGGGGGCTTCATATCACATTACGCCTAATAGGAATTGTTTTTCTTCTTATGTTGAACGGGAAGGAAAATCAATTGTTATGGGAAATGGTGCAGTTTGCAAGTCGAAGGGCATTGGATCCGTGCAAATTCGAATGTTTGACGGAGTGGTTCGTACTCTCACTAATGTGCGCTATGTTCTGGGACTACGGAAGTCACTTATCTCTTTGGGACAGTTGGATTCTTTAGGTTGCAAGATCACGATTGAGAGTGATAGCTTGAGGGTTTCGAAGGGTGTGCTTGTGGTTATGAGGGGTGCTAGAACTCATGGTATTTATTTGCTTCAAGGAGTGACCGTGCAAGGTGAAACTTGTGTCAGTGTTAATAGTTCTCATGGCTTAGATGTTACACGGCAGTGGCATTTGAGATTGGGTCATGTCTCGGAGAAGAGTTTAGATGTTCTTCGTCGAAGGGAGATGATTGATGGTGAGAGTTTCAGCAAGTTGGAGTTTTGCGAGGAATGTGTCATGGGGAAGCAAACTAGAGTATCATTCAGTGAAGGAAAACATGATTCAAGAGGGATTCTTGAGTATGTGCACACGGATGTTTGGGGACCAGCGCCTGTAGCTTCTTTGGGAGGAGCAAGATATTATATTTCTTTCATTGATGATTTTTCTCGGAAGGTTTGGGTGTATGTAATGAAGGCCAAGTCGGAGGCATTTGCAAGATTCAAAGAATGGAAGGCTCTTGTTGAGAATGAGAGTGGAAAATCTTTGAAGGTTCTTAGGTCCGATAATGGCGGCGAGTATGTTTCCGGAGAGTTTCTGAATTTTTGCAAGCATCATGGTATTCGGAGGCATTTTACTACACCGGGATATCCGCAATCTAATGGAGTGGCGGAGAGAATGAACCGAACTCTACTATAGAAAGCTCGATGCTTGAGATTGACATCGGGTTTGTCTAAGGGATTTTAGGCCGAAGCTTTGTCAACCACGGTGCATATTATTAATCGAATTCTGTGCTCGACTATTGATAACAAAATTCCGGAGGAAGTGTGGAAAGGGAAGAGCATTGACTTGAGTTATCTTCGTGTATTTGACAGTCCTGTTTATGTGCATGATCCGGGGAATGATAAGCTCTCGCCTAGAGCTTTCAAAGGGATTTTTCTCGGATATATGGATGGCGTCAAAGGCTATCGGATTTGGAATCTGAAAACGAAGAAGGCTATGGTTTCTCGTCATGTTACTTTTGATGAGTCGGCTATGTTCAAGGAGAACGAAGGCTCATCGGATGTTCCGAATTTGGTTCATAGTGAATCAAAGGAGAAGGAAGTTATTCCCACTTTCAGACCTAGAGAGAGTAGAGTTGTTGGAGGTGCTTGCGAGGTAAATGCGGTTGATGTTACATCACATAGTCCACAGGATTCCTCTAGTAGTGTTGGTGATGTGCACGAGCCTAGAGAAGATTCAGTTCAAGGTGGAGCTGAAGGAAGACCGGGTGATGGTATTGCTACTCGGGTTGGTCGGCGTGCTATAAGGCCACCCGAAAGATATGGTGATTGAAACTATCTTAGCTTTTGTGAGAATTTGGACTATGCTCTTCATGTAGTCCAAAATGAGCCGATGGACCTTGATGACGTCATGGGTTCGAGTGATAGCTCGAAGTGGATTTGCGCCATGGAGGAAGAGATGCAATCGTTGATGAAGAACCAGACTTGGGAGTTGGTTCCACTTCCTCAAGGAAACCGTGCTACTGGGTGCAAATGGATATATAAGGTAAAGGACGATGGAAGATACAAAGCTAGGCTAGTGGCTAAGGGGTTTGCACAGAGGAAAGGAAAGGAGTATGATGAGATCTTCGCACCGGTTGTGAGGCATACTTCTATCCGGATACTGCTTGCATTAGTTGCTATTTACGACTTGGAGTTGGAGCAACTAGATGTGAAAACCGCCTTCTTGAATGGAGACTTGGATGAAGACATCTACATGGAGCAACCGGAAGGGTTTGTTGTAGAAGGTAAGTCAGAACTAGTTTGCAAGTTGAAGAAATCACTATATGATTTGAAGCAATCACCTAGGCAATGGTACAAGAGATTTGATCATTTCATGCTTGAAAGTGGCTTCCATCGAAGCATCAAGGATGCTTGCGTTTACTTCAAGAGGTTAGGAAATGATTGTTGGGTGTATTTACTCTTGTATGTGGACGATATGCTCATTGCTTCTAAGGACAAGGCAGAAATCAACAAGTTGAAAGAGAAATTAAAGGCAGAGTTCGAGATGAAAGACCTTGGAGAAGCAAAGAAGATCTTGGGCATGGAGATTGTAAGGGACCGAAAGCGTTTTGAGTTGAGATTGACTCAAAAGGAGTACATTAAGAAGGTGCTTTGCCGGTTTAACATGGAGAATGCAAAGGCGTTAAATACACCTTTACCTTTACATATGAAGCTTTCGGATAAGGGATCACCTATCGGAGAGAAAGACACGGCTTATATGGCAAAGGTGCCATATGCAAGTGCGGTTGGTAGCTTAATGTATGCCATGGTGTGTACAAGGCCCGATATTGCAAATGCCGTCGGGGTGGTTAGTCGGTATATGGCTAATCCGGGGAAATCGCATTGGGAAGCCGTGAAGGCTATATTGAGATACTTGAAAGGCACAGCATCTCATGGTCTTGTTTTTGGTGGTAGTGATGGATTGAGTTGCAAGTTAGTTGGTTATTGTGACTCGGACTACGCCGGTGATAGGGATCGGAGGAAATCAACTTCCGGATATGTCTTCACACTTGGTGGTACGGCCATTAGTTGGAGATCGAGATTGCAGACTGTAGTTGCTTTATCCACTACGGAGGCGGAGTTGATAGCCGCTGTGGAAGCGACAAAGGAGGCACTCTATTTGAAGCGACTATTGTGTGACTTGGGTTTCGAACATGAGAGTATTGATGTTCGATGTGATAGCCAAAGTGCTATACATTTGGCGGAAAAATTGGCGTTTAGCTCACGAACAAAGCATATTGAAGTGAGAGAGTCATTTCTAGTAGCCATGGACGAAGACAAGCAAGTATGCCTTCGGAAAGTGCACACAAAGGATAACGCGGCGGACATGTTCACTAAGACCTTGCCGGTTGGGAAGTTCGAGCATTGCCCGAACTTAATTCGCTTGGAGAGATGCTAGGTGCCACGAGGTGGCACAGTTGAGAGAGAAACTTGGGTATAGAAGAGTATCGGTGAGAGGTTGTTGTTCTATCTTCATGGTAAGTACTCGTTTTCACTCCCGAGCACATTGTCTTTCGGTGGGACTGGTTTAGGAGTTGGATGTTTCAACACTTTATTGACGGGTGGGGGCTATGCCTGAACTCGTTAGTGAAGTGCAATGGGCGGTGGTTATGCCGGAGTTCATTGGGGAAACATTCAAGCTTTCTTGATTGAAGATAGAAGGAAATGCTTGGGTGCATTGAGGGTTCTGATGTAGATGGATATAGTATCGAGGTGGAGTGTTGAAGTATGCGATACTATTGTAGAGAATATTTTGGATCTGGAGGATATTTTGGATCTGGAGAATATTTCGGATCTAGAGGAAATTTTGGGAATTTCCATATACTTCTCTATGCCTATATAAGCTACATCAAATCCAAAAGGAGATAACACAAAATCAAGAGATTAGATCAAGATTTATTCTAATTAGGGTTTTGGCAATCCTAATCTTCTTCAATTCTTTTCTCCACAAAATCAATTTTTTCTAGTAAATTTGATCATTGTAATCAATCTTTTGTACTCTTCTATTGATATTAATAAAGGTTTCTCTCTCAAAGTGGACGTACACTGACAAGACGTCGGTGGAACCACTATAAATCCTTGTGTGATTTAGTTTCTCGTTGTTGCTCTATTATTTCCATTATTTGGTGATTGTGATTGGCTTGGATAAGATTGAGATTGTTCGATTGGTTGTTTTTGCACTATTACCACGATCTCGTTTTCGCGGCATTGGGATTTTTGATTTGAGCGGTCTTGAATCAAAATTCCTCCACAACACAAGATCCCTTTGATGCCATGGAAACAAGCTTCCAGTGAAGGCATGAAATATGAACTAACGAGTCTTTTTGGAAAAATGCATCATAATATGTGCACTGCTATTAAGAACACAGCATCATGTTCCACAAGTGAATCTAGGTCACATACTAGTAAAAGGTTGAAGGAAAGAATTAGGGCAAATATAAAAAACATGGAATTGAGTATAAGGAATAATGTTGTGAATAGTAGAAAGATAGAAGAGGGGAACTACTTAAAGGTGCTGTGCTGAATAGCAAATGTATTTCTTCCTACTATTGACTGGGAAATAATGTATGCAAGAAATTATGATGGTACCGGTCCTACTTTTGATTTACAACAGTATTTGGGGGAAGTAGAGAAGGAGCTGAAGGAGAGACTCGAGATTTTGATTATGAACACATGACTCCTTTGGATTGGCCAAATAGTTATGAAGAAATTGAATATGATTCTATGAACAGAGTTCACCATTGTATATTCTTCTGTATTTTTTAATCTTTTTTTCTGAATCAATTTTCTCCTAGTAAGGTGTCCTATACTTTCCTGATAATCTGTTCATTGACAAAACAGATAATGCTTCTATCATATTTTCATGTTGTAAAGAGGATGGTGAATAGCTTGTGCATCTATCAAATTTGACTGATGGCTTTTCTTCTTAATTTTAGCTTTCTTGTTAGGTTGTGGTAGACTCTTATTAATTAGGATATTGATTTCACATTCGTTGCATGAATCTGCAAGTGAATGAATGTGATACCTAAATTGTCCTACCTGTTTCTGTTGATGAACTATGATAAGATATAGTTATTGCTATGATGATAAAATTAAGTATATCCTTTAATCATTAGATCGTTAAAATTGATTTAAGACACACAAAATTCAAATCTCTCATGTTGGATTTTAATAAGAAATTAGGTACATCTTTTAATCATTATACCGCTGGCTAGTTCTAGTTTGAATGTGGCGTGTTTAGTTATCTAGGCTACTAAATGAAATTGCGGAGGGCTAAAAGAAAATCTCTAAACAAAGCCATCAAACACTTGGTGGGCTAAAATATTAAAAGCGCACAAATTTTAAGTTTAGTTACGTTGTTCTAGGCTTTGATTGAATCCTAAAATTCAATAGTTTGATAACTCATTTATACTTAGTGGATTAAAATATTGTCTTAAATTAAGAATGTATTCCATACGTTCTAAAAGTCAAAAGTACGACATTATCTTTATCTAAATTATCTTAAAGCGCAAATTTTCCAACAAGAATTAGGAAAATCAAGCAGTGCTTAAGGTATAGAACCATCATTATTTATTACGGCATGAAAAATTGAGTTGAATTGATTTTGAGTTAGCTATAAGTTCAGCCAAATAGGTAAATATTCATCACTGTTTTGTACTAATTGAACTTTTCACCCATTAAAAGCATTTTATACTAACCGAACTGATTTTGATTCGGTTATAAGGTCAGCTACATAGGTAAATATTCATTAGTGTTTCATACTAACTAAACTTTTCACCCACTAATACTCGTAAATGAGCATTTTTGTTCATTATATGTCAGGATTAAAGAGCTAAGCTATTCTGACTTATATTTAATATGACTAGTCTAAAGTTTGTTCATCATTATTCATTGATCAAAGAGTTAAGCAAACATATATTACATTATGAATATTTACTTAGCTAAAGTTTTAATGAAATTTTACCAGATTTCCCATAACTCTTTAACCAATGTATACTTTTGGAAGTCGTTGAATACACATTATAGCTTTTTGAATTATCCCCTTTTTGTTTGTTCAACAGCAGAAAAGGATTGGTTTTACAAAATATCTGTATTTATCTTTACGTGTGTTACTGCATGTTGCAATAACAATGCTAATAATTATATTAATTACGTTGTGCAAATGCTAGCTACACCCATCGTTATATTCTGTTTTATATCAAAATGCTAATTATAACAAGCATTGTATTTCTATTTAAAAATTAATTTTGTTGTTTTCTAACTATTTTCTTTAAATGATAATAATTTTATACTTGACCCTATTTTCATGATTTATTTCAAAATATTGCAAAAGCTTGATCATTAATCATGATATTTCGTAGATATAACGTGTTCTCTTTTTTCTAATTCAAATTTCAGTAGATCTTGCTTTAGCATCTACCTATTTTCGTAACTCGTTTTTCTTTCGGTTGGTTTGAGTTTAACTGCTGGTTTTCTGTTCTTGTTAACGGGTCGGCCACCGATTATTTCAGGTCTGGGAGGGGCTACGTCAGAGAGATCTCCTTTCACCGACTCTTTTTATCATCGACGCAGTGGCTTTTGCACGTGGAGTGAATTCACTTACGATTGCGGGTTAATTCATCATTTTGTCATCCCTCATGGTTTCCCTATGATCTCCTATTTATCCTTTGCTAATGACATCATTATTTTCTCTAACGGGAACTCACGATCCATTCGTCGGCTGCTCGGATTTCATTCACCTTTACGAGAGGTGTTCTTGCCAACTCGTCAACATTTCAAAGAGCTACTTCATTCCTTCAAAGACAATGAATCAGGAGTGGGTTGATTTGATTGGAACCTTCTCCGGGTTTAAGGTTGCTTTCCTCCCCTTGCCTTATCTAGGTATTTTTCTCTACCGAGGTCGCAAGCTCAATGCAATCTTCGATCCGTTAACCGACAAAGCCAAAGGTAAGATTATCCATTGTAACACTACTCTCCTTTTTCAGGCAGGTCGACTTGTGCTTATTAAACCGGTCCTTGATACTATAAGATCTCATGTCTTCGTTGCTACGACTCCAACTTTCTCCTTTTTCTGTTCCTACCTGTCTTTAGCATCGTCCTATTTCTGGGGGAGTAAGAACAACACTAATCATCACCATCGGGTTTCTTGGGATGTCATTTATCATCCCAAGTGTGAGGGAGGGCTTAGGCTTCGTAACCGTAGAGATATTTGCACTGCTTATGCTTGCAAGCTCTGGGTTAGATTCTGATCAAACGAATCCCTATAGGTGTCATTTCTTCACACCAAGTACTAGCATCTTCTGCCTATGGATTATTGCGGGATTCCATCTTACGCTAGTGAGACATGGAAATGGATGCAATATTTGAAGTTCCTTTTTGATTCCCATGGAGGGGGTATTGGTTGGGATGATTCTCCTTTCTGCCTTAAGTTTGCATGGAATTCCGCTAGAACACCTAGCCCAAGGAATCTGGCTTTCGCTTTCATTTGAGACTCCCGCATCCTAAGGTTTTAATTCTTATATGGAAAACCCTCTATGATGGTTTACCGATAGATGCAAATCTTAGGCGGATTGGAATCCCGATTGTGTCCCGTGGTAGATGTTTCTATTCAGGAGATGTGGAATCTTCTGACCATCTTTTCGTCGATTGTTTTTGTGCGTCTTATATTTGGTCTTTCTTTGGGAATCTGGTTGATCTCCGAGGTAATGCTTTATCTTTTACCGATTTGTTTATCTCTGGTGGGATGATTCAGCTGGTAATTCCCTTCGTACTATCATTTTCCATCTGATTCCTTGTCTTATCTGTTGGCATCTTTGGTGCGCTCGGAATAAGGCAATGTTTGATGAGGTTCCGATGAATTCGTCTTCTGTCATTATATGGGTTAAGGATGATGCTTTCCTTGTCTTACATGGTAGACCTTTCTTGGGGCGTGTTGGTTCCCGTTCGTAGGTATTGACTCGCATTTTTTATGTTTATATGGGGTCTTTTCCTCGCGTTGGTGTGGGCTGATTGTTTGTTTGTTCTTTCTTAGGGTGGTTCTGTCTATTTGGTGGTCTTCCCGCTTATTCCCCGCCCCTCTTGGGGGCTGATGCTTTTGGTTAGTGTGCTGGAGCAGGGATGGCATGCTTGTAGCGGAGGACTATCGGATTTCTGTAAACATATAGTGGCACTTTGCAGATCGTGAGAGCTAGAGCAAACGCGGCAGCAGCTGGAGTTTGATTCTTCTACTGGATCAGCTTCTCGCTCCTTTTAGAGAGCGACGATTGAGGAGGGTGATTGGGGTTATGTTGTTCCTGGCTGATTCCGTTTGAGGGGAGTTCACTCCAGTTTTCACCTTGGTATCTGTCTTCGGCAATGTGCCAGCCTAGCAGGGTTCTAATGTCTTCTTTGTTCTTTTGTTTTAGTGTGAGTGGGGCTCTCTGTTATTTACTTGTTGTACTGGGTGTTTGTCTTATTTTTTCAGTTTCTAGCTTTTTGTTAAACTGTTTTTGTAAGCCACGGGAGATTGGTTATTATCTCCCTTTTGGTATATATATAGTTGTGTCTGTTCTATTGAAAAAATATATTAAAAGAAAGTATTTTCAGTAGGGTCGTATATTGGATAGGATATTGTCCGACTCGGTGCGAGGCTATAAAGTGTACAGTCCGTGTCCAAACGATTCACTTATTAGAGAGGACTAGGACACACCTCTGTCTGTTCCATCCCTAAATATTCGATGTTTTTCTATTACCCCAACATTGTTCGTCTATTGTCCGGCTTGTACAAACAGTGTTCAAACTTAAAGCTTGTTCGTTCTGTGTCCATCCGAATATCTTATAGGACTGGACTAGGATATACCTCTATCTGCTCCAGTCCGACCCGTTTACACCTCTGGTTTTCATAACAAATTTCAGACTATATTTAATCATTCGACATATGACCTTTTTTGCCTCTTAAAACCCTTGAATGCAACCTCTCTCTTTTCTTCTCTTATTATCTTTTCAAGAAATTGGCATAGAAAGAACTACCAAGTAGAAGCCATGGCTACCAAGAACCAAGTTGCGGGTCCTCAGCAGCAGAAAAAGGTTGAATTTTTACCAAAAAGAAAGAATGTTGCTCCTGTCCCAAATGGGAAAAATCATAGGGCATTAGGGGATATTGGCAATGTATTGGATGTAAAGCCAAATAATAAGATTACCAGGCCTAATACAAGAAGTTTGGATGCTCAACTCCTGGCTACTGCTCAAGCTGCAGGTGTTCCTAGTAAGAAGCCTGGAAATGCAAATGGCGAAGGAGAAGCAAGAAAAGCTTGCATCAAAGAAGATAAAGGAAAGGCGGTAGGCAATACAAAGCCTGATGTTTAAAAGATGAAGGGGAGGAGGTAGCTAATCATAAGCCTACTGTTTGCAACAAAGAAGATAAAGGGATAGCCAAACCTAAGCCTACTGTCTGCATCAAAGAAGATAAAGGGAAGGTAGAAGTCAATCCAAAACCTTCTACTGTGATTGAGATTAGTCCAGATATTGTTGCAAAAGTTACAGAGAGATCAGGAAGCAAGAAGAGTAGAATAAAGAAAGTAAAAACTATGAGCCAAGTGCTAACCGCTCGTAGCAAGGCCGCTTGTGAAATTACGAAGGAACTGAAGGATACAACTCCTGATATTGATGCACTAGATGTAGGCGATCGTTTGGCTGTTGTTTACTATGTTGGGGATCTTTACAAGTATTACGAGCATGCGGAGATTGCATTCATGCCTTGCCACTACATGGACACACAAGTCGAGTTCAATGAGAAGGTGAGGGCGATTTTGGGAGATTGGTCAATATAAGTGCATTTGAAATTTGAACTGATGCCAGAGACTCTTTGTCTCACTTTTTTCATCCTTGATAAGCATCTATCAATGGAAAAGGTTACTGGAAGAGAAATGAAGCTTGTAGGTATTAGCTAAATGCTCATTGCTTCCAAGTATGAGGAGATTGGGCTCCTCAGGTTGATGATTTCAGTACCATTTCCAGTCGAGCTTACAACCAAGAGCAGATTCTAGGCATGGAGAAATTGATCCTAAACAAAATTGAATGGACTTTAACTGTTCCGACGCCATATGTATTTCTTGTCCGCTTCATTAAGGATGCAATGTCTGATAAACTGTTAGAGCATATGGTGTACTTCTTTGCAGAGTTGGGACTACTGCAATACATAATGATCATGAACTGCCCATTAATGCTAGCAGCATCAGTAGTGTATGCAGCTCGATGCACTCTTAAAAGAACTCCATTGTGGACCGAAACACTTGGGCGGCACGTTGGCTTTTCTGAGCCAGCGTCGAAAGATTGCACAAAAATGTTGGTTAGCGATCACATTACTGCACCAGGAGGGAAAATGAATGCAATATATAAGAAATACTCAAGGAGCGAGCACAGTGCTGTTGCGTTGCATTCACCTGCAACGAATGTGTTAGAGGAATCTAAAGAAATATAAGCTTGAAGAGAATCTTTATGATATTAACAGTGCAATAATGATGGAGTGGGGGGTCATCTCTCTTATAATGATGTGAGGAAAAACAATAATATATGTACTACAATGTTTTATTAAGAAGCTGGTTTTGATGACAATGTCGTGGTTTCTTAAAACGCTGTGATGGCAATAACTAAATTTCTGAAAATGTAAATATGCATTGTTTTTTGGAAAAAAAACCTTGAATGTAAACTTGAAAGCTATTTTTCATTTCACGACCTTTAGAAGGTGTGATACATAGTGCCTTACACATTATTCTACCCATCTTGCTGCGCCTTACACATTATTCCACCCGTGTTGCACCATAAACTTGATTGTGAGAACGGGGATACCATGTTATTAGATTTATGCAAGTCTCAATTACCAAACATCTTGGTTTCTACAAGATGTTATGGAAAAGAATTTACTTTAAGGAATGGAGCAAACAGATCTAATTGGCTCGACATAACTGATCCCTTTTTGCTAGTCCAACTTGAAACATTAGGTTGTATTTGGTTTATTTTTTATTTTTTATTTTGAGTTTTCAACATTAGCTATAAAAAATGGTTAGAGTAAACGAACAATGGAGGGGATGGAAGGAAGATGGAGTGGACGACGAAAGGTTGGAGGAATGACAGAATGATGAATTATGTCTCATCCATACATTATTTCTCAAAGATGAAAGATAAGAAAAAATTCTTTCCTTTTTATGTGTTAAACTAAATTTCTAAAACTGTCATTTATCGCGGTTTATACATGTCATTTGCAATTTTGTTATGGCAAAAACAAAAAACTAAAAATGGCGAACCAAACACATCCTTAATCTCTTAACTATCTTAGTTTTTTCAAGGGATAAGCGCTCAACTTCTTAAGGGTTACAAAATGCAACTTGTTAGAACTCGAACAATGCGGCTAAAAGGGAAGAAAAAAACTATTGTAGGTAAGAAAAAGACTCGTTGGGTACTAAATGAGAATTCTTTCACCTTTGATTACTTTCTCAAAGCTGTGTGAAAGAAATTCTAATTGAATGTATTGATACTTTCGAATAATAGTTATAAGAGCTGGTGTGTGGTTTATATACAAAGCGGAATTGTAACTTGAAAATAGAAGCGACAATAATACTCCTGTAACCTATCTTATAAATACAGAGAACAGCGAAATGCTTCATTATTATTCTCTCCTCGGTAATTTATACTAGGGTTTTCTTCATCTTCCCTTTTTCATCCACTGTTTTAATCTTTAAATCCATTCTGAATCTCTCAAATTTTCCTTTCGATGGTGCTTTAGTAAGCACATATGCTCTCCGAAATGCTGTTGGAACACGATTAACATTGAGCTTTCTAGTGATTACATGCTCACGAACGAAGAACAAATCTATTTCAATATGCTTTGTTCGTGAGTGTAAGATTAGTTTTGCAGTGAGAGAACTGGTGCTCATGTTATCTATAACAACACGCATATTTCACGATAATATATTTAAGTATTTTATTTAAATATAACATCGTTAATCGAGTATAGGTCCAAAAAGTCACTTTTGCATATGGATGAATATGGACTCGAAGCCACTTCCATTGAGTTCAAAATGTCGTTTAAGACAACAAAAACTGTAAACATCGATATGTTTGGAGTTTGTGAAAATTAGGACTTTGGTTGGGGCTTGGGTTGGCTAAACCTAGCCCGCACCATCATAACCCCACAGCCCCCTCTCCTCTTCACTCCATTCGAACGCTTCAAAGAAAATAGAAAATGGATAAAGTAAAGGGAAATTAGAATTCCCTAAACCTAGTTTGATCCTAGGAGCTCCAATCTTGTAGGAATCAAGTGCACAATCAAGGGAGAAGCTTAGGTAAGTCCATCTCAATCTTCTCCATCTTATTCCCTCTTCAATTTTTGAAATTTTCTATAACCCAACTCTTAGGAATTCTTTTTATATGCTCATAGATTGGTGATTCAAGATATTTGCTTGAATAGAGATTGATCTTGCTTGGTTTTAGGGTCTCTTTAGGCTTATAGTAATCAAAGGTGAGTTCTTGCAAACTCACATCTATGCCTTAAGCTATATTATTGTAAAGTGTGCCAATGGCTCAAATATGTTGTGAGTGAATTGTATATGCATTAAGTTAATTGATTGGGGTTGTTCATTTCCTTGCTTTTCGAGCATTGGAAATCTTAGTATGTTCTATGTTCGGATTGTGTATGCTATATGTGAAGTTGTTGTGTGCACACAAGTCCTTACAATTTCCCTTTATCATTGCCAAACCATCATGTCCTAGCTTGAATTTCATTTGATTTTCGTTGGTTGAATAATTTGTTCATTTTAGAGTTTATAATTAAAATCATTGCAATCTCATGTATATATATTTATGCATGTGAGTTTTGTGTTATGAGTTGCTTCAGCGAGTTATAGAGGCTTCATTTTCACTTAGAAAATGTTATATACTATCACCATTGGTCCGAGCTCATCCTCGGCCGATTGCACATGCTTTTCCTATGCAAACATTTACCCAGGCTTCAGCTCAAAGGTCTGACTGGATAGGTCAGACATCTTTCCAAGCTCTCGGGAAAAATAAAAAAATAGCAGACTGTCAGCTTAGATGTCTGAGGACCAAATTTCTACTGTTGACTCGTGGAGACCGCGGTCAATAGTTTAGGTTGTTTCGGGCTCTTTCCCGACCGTGCTTCGTCATGCTTAGCCTTTTTCTATGACTTTTCAGTTTCTCTGATTCACAGATTTCTGCGGTTCGATTTCATGAACTTTAGATTTATTCATGGTGAACGTTTATAATCGATAGTCATGAGATTTAACTTACGTTATTAAAATGTGAATTCTTAGTTCAATCGCTATTACACGAGATTTTGCACTTTAAAACTATATAAAAAGGGTTTTCAATTTATTAGTAGTTACCAATCTTTTACTAAACGGTGTTTTAACCAAAAAATGGTCGAACACAAGATGATGCTAAAAAAGCACGTCACCAAGCGAATGGTATGCAATTGTGAAGCCATGAACACAAAGTGTAGCCTCCCGGATTTTCGTCGCTCGAATCTCGGAAATAATACATCTCATGTCAAGACTCAAGTGTCGAATACCCAGAAAACTAGTAGAAAGAATTTAGAGGGCGAGGTAAGAAAGAAGTATTAGAATAGAAGAAGAAGAAGAACACAACACATGATCAGAGTATCACATCACAGTGGAACAAAATATAATATAGAAATAAACTTTACTGAGAGCTTTAAAAATACTTACAAACTTCGGAGTACATCAACACATCTGGACAGTTATAATATTCTATCCTCATATACAACACGCATCATAATAACTATAAATCATACGTCTGGACACTTCCAGCTCGTTTCTTCACTGCATCCGATAACCTGAACCTGCACACCCGGTCTAACCCGAGCATTACAAACGCACGGATTAGTCTGGTGAACCAGAGTGAATAAAACTCACTAAGTTAAAGGTAACATCCAACTTGATTTTAAAGTCAAAATCATTTCGAAAGAAAGGGTAATAGTAAGACCAAATCCACACATAAATGCAGACGGTTTTTCCTTACTATAACCCAAATCGTTTTTGAAATCAATATTATTATGATATTATAATAGTGATGTAAATCAAGTAAATATCAATCTAGCAGAACGCTTGCATCTCACGCTCCACATACAGTATACAATCAAAACTGTGGCCGCTTATTGGAGAATGGATTTCCATGGCAAGGTATGGGCAACCACCTTCCCGACAATGTATGTAACACCCCGTAATTCTGTAACATTAAGTTTCACAAGTCAAGATATAATTAATTTTTAGAAAAAGAATTAGGTGAAACGGGTTGCGTCATTGCGTTCGTCTTGGAATTCTGCTTGAGATAGAGTCCGAATTTGCGTAAATTGGACTCCGTATGAAAAAGATTTCCTTAAATTAAATATTGCAGCAAAACATGAAAAAAAAGAGGAATGAGAAAAGAATAATGTTTAGCATTGTTCTAAGGGTTGTAAACAAAAGACTTAGTAGCTCATTTTGTTGGAACATGTGACTTGCATACAAGGGGTACAGAGTTCGATCCCCGCCATCGCCATATTTTTGTTTTAGGGGAATGGCTTAGTGTGAACGCAGTTCAAAAAAAAAGTGTTTTAGTGTAAAAATGGGTAATTGGGAAGATAGATAAAAATAAATAAATATATATATATATGACATGTACGCATCATGTGACGTACGTTGCGCATTTTTGGTTGTCAAGGATTGTTTTTTTTACGTGGCCTTCTCTAAATTGGATTTGTGACAAATTAAAAATAAGAAAGATTTATGCATGTATAAATAGATATTTGTATATGGGAAATAAATGTATACAGTAAAGTGAGATCTCTATTTTAAATTTAAATTAATTATTAATCACGATGTGAAATTTATATTTATACCATATAAATTTCATGTTGATGTTGTATGAAATCTTAATTGATTGTTTGTGACTACGTTGAATAACTGAACTGAATTGTGTACATTCATGTTTGTCAAATTTTTCCATACAATGAAATCCATATTTCTATTGTATATATGTATATGAAATATTCATTGTTTGAAAAATTCTCATACATTAGAATATCACCTTTGTTATGTTAACATTAGAATAACATTTTGTTAAGAAATGTATATTTAGATTAAAATGTCATTTTAAGTTAGAAGTGCTTCATAAGAATAAATATGTCATATTAGTTAAAATGTAACATTAGAATGAAAATACCATTTCATTATGGAATGTTTTATTAGATTTAAATTGGCATTTTAACTAGAAATGTTTGTTCAAATTAAATTGATATTTTAATTAGAAATGTTCATTTAGATAATGTTTTGTTTTAAATAAAAATGTCCTTTTGTTGTGATATGTTAGGAAAAAACCAATGTGTCATTTATGTAAAAAAATGAACATTTAATACATTTGCTGAGTCATTCTCGACACTGTGCTGAGTCACAGGGCTGAGGTGTTATTCTATCTTGACCAGATGGTTCGGATTGACTCTAGGTTAATCCGACGGCTGTTAATCAATTGAAATTCTATAAAAGCAACCTAATTCACAACCTAAAATCACACAAAAATTAGAACAGGAGCCACCATGCTGCCATGGAGAACCTAGAGTAGCCACCGTCTCCATTCAACTTAAAAGCAAGAATCAAAGATCAAATAAAGCGAAATTAAGAGAGCAATTAGACTACAACAAAAAGAAAGCTATTTGATTGATTTGCCTTTAGATTGTAAGTGCAGTTATATCTCCGATTTAAACATCAATTGGAACTTATGACTTGTAAGAAATTGATATTAGAACGAAGCCTTGTTATTAATTGATTCATGTTTATTCTTGTGATGAAATCATTGGGGATTAATATTATCATGTTGTGTGTTTATACATGAAACCATTATGTGGTGATTTCCCTATGTTATGTATGCAATTTAGATCTATTTTAATCTATACATGTTCATAGTTATGTAATTTAGATCTATGTTAATCTATACATGTTCATAGTTATGTAATTTAGATCTATGTTAATCTATACATGTTCATAGTTATGTAATTTAGATCTATGTTTAGATCTATGTTAATCTATACATGTTCATAGTTATGTAATTAAGATCTATGTTAATCTATACACGTTCATAGTTATGTAATTTAGATCTATGTTAATCTATACATGTTACTAGTTATGTAATTTAGATCTATGTTAATCTATACATGTTCATAGTTATGTAATTTAGATCTATGTTAATCTATACATGTTCATGGTTCTGTAATTTAGATCTATGTTAATCTACATATGTTCATGGTTATGCAACTTAGATCGATGCTAATTCTCGCAACTATGATTAATAGATCTAGTTTAAAAACGAATTCACATGTTCATGCTAAGTCAAGTTTATTCATATATATCTCTATCATGACTGTAGAGAAAAATTCATGCAAGTTGTACACAAGTTCACATATATGTGATTAGTAGATCTATGTTAATTCACATGTACATGATCACACAAGATTTATAAGAACCTATTTGGTTATGTTACAATGTAAGTCTTTGGCAATTTAGTGTTCACACATAATTACATATTTAAGATCTACAACCTTGTACAATTAGATCCACAACCTTGTGTGTTAGATCTAAATTTATTTAGATCATATTCAATGCAAGTTCACATGGTTAGATCTAGTTCACACCTATATGTTAATGTCAAGATTATACATACTTCGGGAATGGACAAGTCATAATTATGTCATGTTCTAGTTCATATTTGAAGTTATGTCCACACATGCCTAGATCTACATATTAACATGTTTAGGCTTATGTTTATCTAAGTCTAAATTATATGCAAGTTCATGTGACATGGTAAATTATGTAAATTATGTTTTATGCCAAATTTCATGATATATGTTGATTGAACCTATGTTATGCATGTTCCCTTCTTTATCTCGTTTATAAATTGGGCTAATATGAGGGCCCAATGACTTTATGTGGTTAATGCGAACGTATAAGCGGGGCAACGTTGGGATGGGCATAAAATTATAATATGTTAATGACGTGGGTGGGCCCATGACCATGTAAATGGTTAAGGCCATGAAATGGTATAATTTATATACTAAAAATTATGTATATGATTTAAAAAGGGAAAGTGGGCCATGACAATAAATTATTGACAAATTTACATATAAACATTAAAGGATAAATATGTAAATTTATAAAAGACGAATATGCCTAACCTGAGGTTAGATTGAGTTACGGTATAAGACTGCCCGGAACCGCCCGGCAAATCCAGCAACCATAACAATACCTATCTAATGTGGGTGGTTAGAGCATTGAGCCCAAAAAGGACCCGAGGTTAGACTGAGTTGCGGTGTAAACCTACCCGGAACCGACCGGCACATCCAGTGACCGCAACAATACATGTCTAATGTGAGTAGTTGGTGCTTTAATAAATGAATTAAAGCTAAAGAACAAGAAAGTCAAGGTTGGTAGGGTTAAGTAAATTTAGAAGACTTAACCATAATAACATGTTAATTAGATAAGTGGTTGAGGTTAAGTAAATTTAGAACACTTAACCATAATAACATGTTAATTAGACAAGTGGGTTAGGTTAAGTTAATAGGAACAGTTGACTAATATAACGTGAGTTAGGTTAAGTTAAAAGGAACACTTAACCAATATAAGATGAATGACTAAGGTTAAGTTAATAGGAACACTTAACCAACATAACTTAATTTGTGGTAGGGTTAAGTTAACACAAGAAGGCAACACTTAACCAGAGTAACATGACAAGTACGTGGGTTAAGTTAACATGAATGAAGAAACACTTAACCAACATGGCATGATGAATGGACAGAGAGGGTTAAGTACATATCGGGTTGGTGGGTAATATTAGTATATATAGGCCCACGAACTTAACCGTTAAATAAACATACTTGAATCAATGAGAGGGTTAAGTACGTATCGGGTTGGTGGGTAATATTAGTAAATATAGGCCCACAAACTTAACCATTAATAAACATGATTGAATCTGTGGGTTAAGTACATCACGGGTAGGTGGGTAATATCTGTATATATAGGCCCACAAACTTAATCAGTAGGAAACCCTAGTAACGGGGACCCATTTCAGCAGTAACCCATATAGGCGTATCATGGTACCCTGAAACTAGGCAGGGTGGGGCATGATTACTGGGCTGATTATAAGCGGTCAAAACGACGACGGTTGGTGCAGCAGTGTAGGTTCTAATGGAGTGTGGGCGTGAACGCACTCCGGAGCAGAAAAAGCAGGAACTGGGCATCAGTAGCATACATTGTGCACTCTTGAATCGTGTCGGGTCGCCACCATAGGACTTGATACACCATATGGTGGGGCCAGCATAGGTATCTACAATCAAGTGGGGGCCATATGACACACGCAGGTAGCATAATCCCTAGTTGGACCTAGGTCGCGTAAACCCTGGTTGAATCTAGGAAGCACCCGATAGAAAACCCTAGATTAGATCTAGGTAATAAATGGAATCTCCATAATAGATATATGAGACGACCCGATTTCCCGTTCTCACGGAAACAAGGTTATCTTTTGGAATATAACACAGAAACAGATAATAGCAGAACAAAATTAAATAAATACACCAGATAATGAACAATAGAATATACTGGATAAAAGTAATCATCAGAGTTACACAGTATACAGGATCTTACTTAGTACAAATACAGTTCAGCTATACATAAATGTCTACAGCGGAAATAAACAAAATATGTACAATAGGAGCTGAACAGCATAAAAAGAAATAAATGATAGAATCCATCTTCAGCTCCAGCTATCTAGAAAGAACCAGCTAAACCTGAATACAAGGCTGCCCGTGTAGAAAAAGGGGCACCCGAGTTTGAGAGTGGAACAAACTACGAGTCAGTCATGGGACTGGTATGAGAAATCTACTCAACACATATATAATATGGCTAATCACAGGACCACGCCACTTTCGTGGAACGGGTTTACTCCATTGGATTGCCAGTGCTTTAAAACAAATCTTTCCTTTAAACATCGCTATGCTTTTTATAAAAATGAGACCGTTATAAGACTCAGTTCCCATCACACAATGCAACGCAAACCGGAGGATAGAGTTTTACCTTATAACGGTCAAAATATGCTTGATACGAACAAAACAAAGGCATTTGATATTATTGTTAGTGTCTATATGTTTTGAAAACAATTTCAAATCATAACTATCAATCATAGACGGCATGGGTACCATATATCATGTCGCCATATATATATACAATCAAAACCGCACGATGTCGTATTTGGAAATTGGATTTCCGTCATGAACCAAGGCAAAAGATAGTCCTTACCGAATTCGAGACAATCTAGCCCATGTCTCAGGCAAGCGCGCAGGCAAGCCTTGGATCGTCAGGGCCGGTCCACCGATGTGGATTATTATGCCTGAACAATACGTCTCTCCGCCCTTTGGGGCGTAAGTGAGCCAACGAATGACTCCATCGGACCCGGATCGTCCGATCTAACCGAGGCGCCTCGCAACAGCAACAACCACATTGGTGAAAAGTATATAAATGTCAGGGCTGGTAGGTCACTGACACCACCCTAGCTAGAAAGAAACGCATGTCCTCCCTGAGGTCCTTCCTCCCGTTTTAGGCTCAAACCGGGGTGTAAGGCTCGCAAATTCACGTTATACACAAAGCTACGCCACACAGGCGGTGCTTTGATCATCACCACAAGACTTTGCTTTTCAACAGAAGCCCTGATCACTGCATCTTAGCATGCCACACAGGCAATTCACGCCATGCGATTGATGTCCATCGATATACAACCTCTGAGCTCGTGCGTCTCAGAGAAGGGCGTTAAGCAAAAGAATAAATTCTCCGCCGCCAAACAGATGTATATTTAATAGAGATCAATCAACACAGAATAAAATCCAATGTCAGACACACAGTCCATTTACAAGTCCGTTCTGGGGCTGAACGAAACCGGAGGCACTAAATACCTCGCAAACCCTTCGATCACCACGTACGTCTGGACGATCACCACTCATTATCCATATTTCGGGATGCCTCCCAATCAGGACCTCAGTTACCATCCAAACGAGGTGAAGATCTCCGGTCTTCGACCACCGTCTTCATCTTCGAATTTCAATCGCCGGTCAATTATTCGAAATGAGAATTAACTCGGCCTTTTCGAATAATTCACGTATATTTAGAATTTCAAATCGATTTGTTTCAATGGTTAAATTACTCGACAACACCAATTTTGTTCTTTAATGTAATTTTCACACCAAACACATTCAACCATCAAAAGCCACACAACTCAAGCAAATTCAGTTTATTTCCATTCCATATCGTTTATGGTATTTTATAACTATTTATCGCAATTTTTATTTATTTTAAAATAGCCAATTTATTCAAAACGACGCTTCGGGCCATAACGCGGCCGTGGCGCTGTTTTTCTTCAGATTTGATTTACACATATCTGAAAATCTAACCATTGGATCTTCACAAAATTTACATCATTAGAAAGGTCTTTTCAAAACGAACCCAACGGTTCCAGTTTCGGGAAAATCCGACGGTCGGATCTCCCGGTACAATCGTTTGAAATTTCGATTTCAAAATACGAACTACAGCGTCGTTATTCGATTAAATATATATTTATATTTATATATATATATAAATATAATCGCTTCTGGCGCTGTTTTTCTTCAGATTTGAATTAAACATTCCAGACCATCCAACCGTTGGATTTTTACAAGGTTGGTGCCGTTGGAAAGATTATTCCGAGGCGAACCCGACGGTTGAGGTTTCGGGAAAATCCAATGGTCGGATTTCCCGTACTAGTTGTTTGAAAACACGGTTTCAAAACACGAACTGCACGGCTTCGTTTCGTTTTAATTTTATTTATATTTATATATTTATATAAATATAGTTCATTCAATGATTTCCATATCGTTTTAACTTCAAATATTTTTCTAACGCCTTAAATTTTGGAAAAATTTCGCCATAACCTCCCCTGCACCGGGAGCATCGGGAAATCGCAAATAGCTTTCCCGGTCCTTCTAATCTCAAAAGGAAAAAGAAAAAGCCAAGCGGCTAGCCAACAGGCTCAAAATCATCACCCAAACAAATCAGTAAATGTGTACCTATTTGTCGGGCACAAAATTTTATTCCTCTTCTCTAGCCCCTTTGCTATAACCTGTTCAATGAATATTGCATGTACATATATATATATATACAGTTCTTATCATTTATCAATTTCTATTCGACTTCATATTTGATTTCTATTTGGTTTAAAAACTCCATTCATTCTAATGTTACATAAATAGGTGCAAATCATTTCATTAGCTAATTAATGAATATTTCAACTCATATATGTTTATTTTGAACAAGTGGCTATTTTTAACACTTCTCATTTCAACGATTTATGCATACAATAAAAATGTGATTTTTATTGTAAAACAATTCATTTCAAAACACTATTTTTCTATATAGTTCATATAGGTGACAAAATAGGATTTTTATCATAAAACAATTTCTTTCAAAATATGAATACCATTCAACACATGAATTTCTAAACAACGAATGAATATCAATTCAACACATGAATGTTTTCTATAGTTTCTATATATAGATAAAAATGTGATTTTTATTATCGAACAATTTATTTCAAAATATGAATACCATTCAACACATGAATTTCTAAACAACGAATGAATATCAATTCAACACATGAATGTTTTCTATGGTTTCTATATATAGATAAAAATGTGATTTTTATTATCGAACAATTTATTTCAAAATATGAATACCATTCAACACATGAATTTCTAAACAACGAATGAATATCAATTCAACACATGAATGTTTTCTATGGTTTTTATATATAGATAAAAATGTGATTTTTATTATCGAACAATTTATTTCAAAATATGAATACCATTCAACACATGAATTTCTAAACAACGAATGAATATCAATTCAACACATGAATGTTTTCTATGGTTTTTATATATAGATAAAAATGTGATTTTTATTATCGAACAATTTATTTCAAAATATGAATACCATTCAACACATGAATTTCTAAACAACGAATGAATATCAATTCAACACATGAATGTTTTCTATGGTTTTTATATATAGATAAAAATGTGATTTCCTTTATCGAACAATTTATTTCAAAATATGAATACCATTCAACACATGAATTTCTAAACAACGAATGAATATCAATTCAACACATGAATGTTTTCTATGGTTTTTATATATAGCTAAAAATGTGATTTTTATTATCGAACAATTTATTTCAAAATATGAATACCATTCAACACATGAATTTCTAAACAACGAATGAATATCAATTCAACACATGAATGTTTTCTATACAATGAATAAATATAGTTTAAGCATATGAAAATAATTCAAACACACGAATATTATTCAAAATTTCGGCAGCATAACGGCAGGGTAGTTAAACCGGGACCGTCCCTAGTACGGCTCCTCGCTCTACCTTAAAACCTCGCGGTTTTTGACAATGGGGATCATGCATCTAGTTCGCACGCAGGCGGCATGTATATATTTATTTCATTTCCACAAACTAATCCTATGTGATTTCAACCAAATATTTCTCAACCACAAATGGGTATTTTTCAACCACAATCAACCAATATCAATCATAAACAATCCCAAACAATCATTCGCTATCAATCAATTTTCACAACAATTTTAACCAATAGATATCGTCCATGGTTTGTGGACGAGGGGCGTATATATATATATATAGATATTTATATATAGCTATTCACTTTCATTTCACACATATATAATATTTTTAAAACAGAAATCTCACCAATAGCTTTCCAACTTCACGACACTTCCTTAGAGAAATCTTCGCCTTTCTGTCGCTTTCATTGCCCGTATTCTCTACATATGTAAAAAATCGGATTTTTACTATGTTATTCAATATATAAAGATCATATTTTAAAAACAAAGATTATATTTTTAATATTCCTATGATGTAAAAATTATATTTTTATTGCTTTAAAAATATAAAAATCATACCTTACTCCTTCTACTCCATAAAAATTCCGTCTTTTCTATTTAAAAATATGATCTTTTCCATTCTAAAAATCTGATCTTTTCTATTAAAAAAAATATGATCTTTATTTTTTCTAAAGTTCGGATCTTTTCCTATTCTAAAGTTCTGATCTTTTTCTATTTAAAGTTTAAAACTTTTTCCTTTTAAATTTCAAACCTTTTCTATTTAAAGTTTAAAACTTTTTCCTTTTAAATTTCAAACCTTTTTCTATTTAAAGTTTAAAACTTTTTCCTTTTAAATTTCAAACCTTTTTCTATTTAAAGTTTTAAAATAAAATCAGTTTAAAGTTCTTTTAAAATTCAGTTTAAAAATCCTTTTCAAAATCAGTTTAAAAAAATCCTTTTCAAAATCAGTTTAAAAAAAATCCTTTTCAAAATCAGTTTAAAAAAAAATCCTTTTCAAAATCAGTTTTTAATCTTTTAAAATCAGTTTTAAAATGCTTTTCAAATCAGTTTTTAAATCTTTTAAAATCAGTTTTAAAATGCTTTTCAAATCAGTTTTAAAATGCTTTTCAAATCAGTTTTTAAATGCTTTTCAAATCAGTTTTAAAATGCTTTTCAAATCAGTTTTAAAATGCTTTTCAAATCAGTTTTTAAATGCTTTTCAAAGAAAAACAGTTTTAAACCTAATTAAAGTAAAAACCAGTTTTAAATTCTGTTTTTATAAAATAAAAATAAAATAATAAAATAAAAAGAAATACTTACAGAGAGGGGGGGGGGGGGTTGGAGACGTCGGCGGCAAGGCGGCGCTGGCTTCCAGGGGGGGGGGGGGTGATCGGATGTCGCGATGCTTTGAGGGGGACGGGGTCTTCGATCGATGGAGGGGGAACAGGCAGAGCGGACGGAGGGGGCGGCGATGCTTCAGGGCGTCGATCGCCAGTCTTAGGGTTTTTCCCTTTTTTTCTATTTCTATTTAAATGAATCGGTAATGAACTACAGGGGGGGGGGGGGGGGCGAGGTATAGGAGGGAAAATAGATTTTTTTTTATTATTTAATTTTGCAAATAGGTTGACTTTCACATATGACCTCTAAACGAGGCCCACCGCCTGTCGTCCATAGCGTTTAACCCCCATTCCGAACACAATGGGATATGTATCGCAAGCTGATTTGATCGTTACAATCAGTTTCCGTTGAATTTACATTTAAATCACTATATTGAATTTTAAACGTACATTTCAAATTACCGGGGTCACATACTAACTAGAAAAATTCTCGAAAAATATTTTCTAGCTTTGTATTGACGATACGGTCCTAATAAAACTAGTTTCGTCGAATTCTGAGACCGTTTGCAAAATGGCCAATTTCCAGTCGATTAAATTCAACAGAAACTGGCCAAACGCGTTTTCCTTTGCCACGCTCACATATTGATTCGAAAAATTATGAAATTTGAAACCTAGCAATAACTTGACACTGCGGATCTAAAAAAAGTGGTTTCATCGAAATCCGAGGTCGTTTGCAAAATGTCCATTTTTAAGGGCCTGAATTCCATAGCGACTATTCAGAATTTTCAACTGGACATATCTTTTGATTCCCGCTATCAAATTTCGATTGGTCAGATTCATTGGAAAGATATCATCAATTAGATTCCATTATTTTTGGTTTCACTAAGTTCCGGATTGTTTTGCACCCGGTATATTCAATTGAAGTTTGAAATCGAATTATCGAACTACCGCGCCATTTTCAATTCTATATATAATTATAATTAATTATATTCGTTTTCAAATGTCGATTCAAACTCAGTTTTCATCGCCATTATTTAAAATATTTATTTTAAATATTTAAAATCCATTATTTTAGCCAATTTAAAAATTTTAAATTGGTTCAGATTTTCTGGGTCGTTACAATATACACCTGAAGGCAACCACAATTTCGGGGATTGGGATCATGTTATCATATGATCATTTTATATAGATCACTAGTTGGGACACTAGTTAGGTAGTGCAGAGATATAGAAATTAGTATAACAGGGTAGTAGCGAAGCAGAGAAAGAGTAGGAGCGCATTCAATTATCAAAAAGTTTAGTTTATCTTGCTTCATAATACCTTATGCTTATCCTATCATTATTGTGTAGTTATAAGCTTAATTCGTTCATTTCATAGTCCTTTTCTTGTTTACATGCTGAAATATAACTGGACTTACCAGACTTATGTCTGACCCCGTTTTCTTTCATCTTCTTTTCTTCTGTCCCCCCTCCAGGTTAGCAGGGAGGGACTTAGCTCAGTTTTCTTTCCAAGCTCGAAGATTGTGATGTTTTGCTTTGGACTCTTTGCTTTATTGCTATGGCTGACTAACGCTTATTTGGGAATATTACTCTCAGTTTATGCTTCTTTACTTTGTTAAAACAAGACAGGTGCTTTGTTATATTAAGTGTTGTTGTTTTGAAATTGGAAACAATCTTTGTACAAGCCGTTTTATCAATGAAGTAAAATTTTATTTTTTTCCCGCTGCTTTATTTATCTGTCTTGTAATTTATCTGCATCTCTTACCTAAAACTCTCCACCGAAGTTAAGGCATTCCCTTTGTGAGTGACCTTAACGAAGGTGGGGTGTTACAGTGTACCTACGAAGATGAATACATTGGAGTTCAACAAGAACATCTTGCAACTCAGGCTAAACATGACCGGCCCCTCACTTCGCTTGAGAGTACCGAATATATCATCACCACGGTTGGGGGCCAGCCAACCGAACCAATAGCATACAAAAAGAAAAAGGGACAACCGAAGGCATTTAAATTCTCCAGATCAGGTAATGAATATACCCTGCTTGGGTGCGACCCACCTAGCCATGCGACCTACCCGATTTTAACCATTTCCCGGTTGATGAGGCTTGAGGTCACGATATATTAATTAATTAACTAACTTATTTCTTTAATTTATTTTCATTTTAGAACATCTAGTCATCATTCACTTTGAATGCCACATTGTCAGATCTGCTGGATATCACGAATTGGCATCCACCAAAATATTCTTGTTGTTAGGCTAAAGAATTACTATTTCTCCGCCACCAACTTGGTATGTTTGAAGGAATTAATATACGTGATCCTTTCAAAATACTTTGTCAGACATCCGTCCATACAAGTCATCCAGGAATAGGATGAACTGAAGGCACCCTCCTACCACATCCTAGGAGTCATCTTATGGATCAGTAGCGAGAAGTCCTTGCAAACCCGTAAAATCTCACTTACGACTGAATCCCGTCAGGATACCTCTGGATGTTCAACCAGAGAATATTCGACAAGTAATCCTTATGCTAATGACGATCCACAGTCTTCAATTGCTCCATCTTAAATCAGCATCTTCACGTATTTGTTGGTTTGAAATGGTTTTCGAATATAAATTCGATCCTAGACTTTTCGTACAAACAATCGTATGGGTCAGATTTGATAGTCAGTTATTTAACTATCAAATAAAATAAAATTAAATTAAATGGGTTCACTGATTTAGTACTCGGCATTACTTGGCCTTTTTAATTAAAACAATTAACGAAAGTTAATTTAAAACTCTTTAAATATTTTGATATTACTAATATAGATTTTACTTCTTATTTAACATAAAATTCTTTCAAAACTGTTTTTATTTAAATGCTTAGGAAAATATCCTATAATCCTATATCTAATTTTATATACTCCTTTTATTTCAAAACGTTTGTTACATCATTTCTCGTTATATATAATTGGGAAAATCAACTATGTTTATCATCCGTAAATAATGTTACGAAATCTCTTTTGTTTCATTACTTGGAAACAAAATCAAACAATTCTCCATTTGAATACTCATTTCACAACTTATCTTTTCATTTTCTTTTACTTGGAAAAGATAGTTATATTTTCACAAAAACTCATTTCTATTTCCGTTACTTTAGAAATCTTTATATATATATACATATTCTCAAACCTTCCCATTTTCCTTACTTTGTCTCATCATATATTTTCAAATCTTTTTATTAACGTTGCATTATTATTTCTCGTATGGAAATAATAAACTATTCTTAACCTCTTTTGCATTACACACTCATATAATCCTCAGATAATTCTGAAGTCGTTCAAGTTGGGGTATTTATTTACCTCTTAGACCTTGATCAACAACATTCATATCTTAAGATAGATATGAATTGTAATTCAAAAACTGATATTTATTCTAATATCAAAAACCAATCTCATTTAACTGTTTTACGTAAAAATATAGTTTTATAAACCCTTCTTATCCTTTGAAAATATCTCTTTTCAAATATTACTTAATATGTCGATTATGTAATTATTTAATATCAAAGCGTTCATTTTATAATTCGAATTTATTATTTCCAAATCCCGTTATTAAATCCATTACCATATTTAATTCCAAATCTCTTTTCATCGTTTGTTTTGAAAATTTAGTTTCAATTCCATTTATTTAACTTAATCCCATCATTAAGTATTTCGATTCAAAATCAATGTTTTGACTTCATATCCTTTTATAAACTTTATTTATAAAATCTCAAGTTTTATATAAACTCCTTTATGTCTCGATTTCCCTTTTACTTAATTTAAATATCAAGTAAACATTTAATTTAAGCTATCACATTCTTTTAAAATCTCCTTTTATAACTTTGTTATAAAAATTCGGCTTTAATGTAAAAATCATTCATAACTTCTTTACAAACCGAACTATATTCAATTTTAACTTTGATTTCTTTACTTAAATGAATTTCATTTAAGAAAATAATCAAGTTATTATTAATCACATTAATAATTTACTTCATCATTTACTATCGTATAAGTGGTTAACTCTTTTATTAACGAAAACAATTAGTTAATTTCTTTGTTAATATCTTATTAGAATTTAAACAATTATTCGTTAAACCGCCTCATTAGATTTATTCAAAACAAACTTATTTAATAATCTATTTCAGTTAAACGGCTGACTTAGTCAATCCAAAATATGGTTATTTCGTTAACTAATTCCAATTAGTAATTCTTTTAAATTAATTAATAATATATTTAATTTAATTAATTTTATTTAATTGTTTCTTAAAAACAATTATTCAATTATAACCGTTCGGTTAATTTCTGCTCATTTGCTTATAAATCTGATCAGAATTCGCATTATAACATCATTTAATAATTATTTATAAACTTAAATGATAAATAATTAGTACTATTTCTTTTATAAACTTCTATTCAGATTAATAGATTTAAAAATCTATTTCTAGTTATAAAATAAATTTTATAACTTCATTTATGTCGATTCACCTGACGGTAAACTCATATTTGAAAAACGATTGATTTTCGGGCCAACTGCTACAAATTACTCAACCAATAATACCCATTGGTTAAAATAAAACAATTGTTGATTTTTCAGGTTAATGGTCAACAATTAAATCAATCATCCAAACAAATAGGTTTAAACAGTTCATATAATGATAATATGAAATTAACTAACATCTAATATATTTGAGGAATCCGGTTGGATCCCTCCAACCTGTTCTTCTCTACATCCAAATGGGTTATTTCAGATAATATCATTCAATTCCATTTTACTAATTATTTCTATAAAATAGTAGATAAAGACTAACGAACCATTTAAACAATCCAACCAATTGATTAAATTAAACACGTTTATTTATAAACGTGTCTAACAAGGTAAGTTCCTTATTTGGAAAAATAATAATTAAAAACAACGATTCGGTTTTTCATCTAATTTTAACTAACATGCAATTAAACTATTTTAGAGAACATATAAGTAAACATTTTCAACATACATAAATAATTAGCATCCATAGCACACAATAAAAACCCTACTTATATAAAATATAAGTGGGAAGAGAAACTGAGTGAGTTTAACTCACTTTGATTTGATTCATCGTTGAACGGTTCTTTTTCAGTTAAATTCAACAATCGTTAAATTCAACTGAAAAATCCTTTCGTCTCCATTCCTCACCAGACTAGTTCCAGAAAGTTCGACTCGAAATTACGATTCCAATGCACTTTGTTTCATCCGATTCCGATAACCTATGAATTAGTTATTAACATTTAAAAGTTTACGATTTTAATTAAGATAATTAACTAATTAATTAAACCCTAATTAACTTAAATTAAATCTAATTACATTATGCTGACTTGGCTGATCAAATCTTTTCCTCATTCACGCTGGTTCTTGTTTCCGCCTTCAAAACTTAAGCTCGACTTCAAGACCCCGTCGCTGCGCCTCCTCCAACTCGTCGGAGCTCCATCGACAACGATCCCCATAAGCGCCGACCCCCACGCGACTGTCAGGCTCAGTCCCGACCAGTTCGATGCCCTGGTCCGCCCTAAATCCAACCACGAACGCCGTGACTTCGACATCAGATTCCGACAGCTACGGTTGCTCAGAACAGATCACAACCGTTGGATCGGTCGCTCTCCCCTAGCTCTTCGAAGTTGTAGTTGAAACCGTTTTATGTAGATTTGCGGATGAAGAGAAATTGGGAGGAGAAGGCTGCGAGTTTCAGCCCTTGATTCGAATTAGAGGCGCATAAATTAAACGTTGACCAAGGAATGATTTTCTTAGGGTTAGAATGTATTTATACCCTTAGGGTTAGATTTTTTTTTAATCAGAGATGAATTAACATATAGAAACACCACATATTATCTCCAAAACGAGATGCAATAGCTAATCCTAGCATTGAAAAATATTCCGGACCCAATGGGATAGGTTTCATCGAATTCCGAGGTCATCTGTGAAAAGTCCTTTATAAATATCGATGAAAAATCAAGCGTTTTAAAATTCCTATAATTATAAAAAAAATCCTAAAAATATGAGACCTTTACATTTTACTAGACCTCTTCCTAACGGATCCAATGAATCTTGTTTCATTAAATTTGGAGTTTGTTTGTCCAGTCGTTTATTCGTTAAAAGTTACCCCTGTCTAAATAATCTAAATAATTAAATAGAAACAAAGACGTTTTTGGCCACCGAAATCACATACGATATCGGTTTGCTGCGAAATTTGATTTTCTTACAATGTTTTAACGATACGGTTCCAATGAAACTAATTTCAATAAAAACCGAGACTGTTTGTAAAAATGACTATTTTTAACGCTTATATAATATCGAATAAAATATTATCTAAATTCCCAAATAATTCAATAAAATAAAAATTAATTATTTTCATCACATATATCCAAATAAAATATATATACAACATTCAATATAAAATATACAACTCAATATCTGCATTTTCGAGTTAATCATTATCCAAATTATAATAAAACCATTATAATTAATTAAATAAACGTTATATTTTAATAACGAATTCTATAGCGAATATTTTAAATTTTGAATTGGCCATAAATAACAATCTGTAACACTAAATCTGAATTTTTCTCTTTCATATGAAAATTATAATCAATAGGATTCACACATTTCTCGTTTCATAGAAATCCGACTTAAAACGGATCTTATATATCCCGTTAAAATTCAAATCAAAAATTATGAACTACCGCGCCATTTACGAGCTCGATTAATATTATATATAAATTTAACGTTCAAACTTCGTTTTATAAATGAATTCAATATTAAAATCGATTAATATTCCAAATCAATATTTGAAATAATGAAAATATATTTAATATCTGATAGCCAAAAATACGGGACATTACATTCTTCCCCCCTTAATAGAATTTTGTCCCCGAAATTACTAAGGTAAGAAAAATGTTATGAACCCATTAACTTTCTAAAATCCAATTTATTATAAATTGAAAACTAATTTATTATTGTAAATAAAATTTTCCAAAAATATCGAAAATTTACGAACACCTTAAAATTTCTTAAAATTTCGCCAGAGTCTCCCCTGTACGGCTTGATCTAACCAACTATAAACGGCACTCTGGGCCTCACATCGATCAAAAGAAAATAAAAAGCAAGCGCTTACCAGCTCAGGGGTATAAAATCAAAATCCAAATCAATATAATATAGGTTTACCTATTTTTCGGGCAATCAAACTCTAATCATGAAGCAAAGCGATTAATATCTTCCTTTTTTCCAACCTGCACTAGCTCAATATATAATGCAATAACATATACGGGTTCCAATTATTAAGTTCTATTTCATATTTGATTTCATTCAAGTTCATTATACTGAAATTGACCTTTCATGTTTCAATTCATTTACTTTAATGAATTTTATTCAGATTCATCTTACTAGAATTCGTTTCTTAGCTTCAACTCATTCAACTCTATTTATTAAACTATTTATGAATTTTATTTCAACCAATCTAACATCCAAATAACAAACAACACACAATCAATTCAACCAATCATTCAATTTGTATTGAACATTAATATTTACTTGGTTTAACATACTTTAACATCAATTTGTTAATATCCGACAAATTCCTATTTAATTATTCAATTTCCAAATTCCAAATCTATTTTATTTAATTTCAGTAACATTCTGAATTTAATTCCACTTAACCACCTTAAGTTCCAATTTTGATTATATTTCAAAAATCACCTATTCTACTCTTTATTTAACTTATCTCTAAGTTAATTTCTGATTCATTCCATTCATAATTGAAATTTTAATTACTAATTTCATATGGAAATTCTTTTAAGTTATATTATACCATTTAAAATTCTTAATCCAATTTGAAATTTCATACAAATAAATCAAACAACCAAATCCATATCTCAATAATTTGATAAAATTATTTCTTTTCTATACAAAAATATAATTTGGGCAAAATTATCTCATTTACCCTCTTTACAAAACAATATTGCATCAACTGATAGATCAAATGCTTCTCAACAATTAAACCGATCAAATAACACAATACAAAACATTTGTATATGAAATCTACAAATACGCTCCCTCATATATATACACACTCGATCTAGGATATTACTAATCCCATCTCTATCGAGTTACGCCACAGAGCTAAGGTTATTACTAAACCAATAGCTCTGATACCAAATGTAGCGTCCCGGATTTTCGACATTCGAATCTCAGCAATAATACATCTCATGTCGAGGGTGAGGTAAGAAAGAAAGAAATATTAGAATAGAGAAGAAGAAGAACACAACACATGACCAGAGTCTCACATCACTGCGGAACAAAATATAATATAGAAATAAACTTTACTGAGAGCTTTAAAAATAATTACAATCATCAGAGTTCAACAACACATCTGGACAGTTACAATAATCTGTCCTAATATACAACACACAGCGGAATAACTATACATCATACGTCTGGACACTTCCATCTCATTTCCTAACTGCATCCGATAACCTGAACTTGCACACCCGGTCTAATCCGAGCATTACAAATGCACGGATCAGTCTGGTGAGCCAGAGTGAATAAAACTCACTAATTTTAAGGTAACATCCAACTTGATTTTAAAGTCAAAATCTTTTTGAAAGAAAGGATAATAGTAAGACCAAATCCACACATAAATATGGACAGTTTTTACCTTACTATAACCCAAATCGTTTTTGAAATCAATATTATTATGATATTATAATAGTGATGTAAATCAAGTAAACATCAATCTAGCAGAATGCTTGAATCTCACACTCCACATACAGTATACAATCAAAACCGCGGGCGCTTATTGGAGAATGGATTTCCATGGCAAGGTATGGGCAACCACCTGGACGACAATATACCTCCGGAGATGAATACATTGGAGTTCAACAAGAACATCTTGCATCTTAGGCTAAACATGACCGGCCCGTCACTTCGCTAGAGAGTGCTGAATATATCATCACCACGGTTGGGGGTCAGCCAAACGAACTGATAGCATACAAAAATAAAAAGGCAAAAACAAAGGCATTTAAATTATCCAGATCAAGTAATGAACATACCCTACATGGGTGCAACCCACCTAGCTATGCGACCTACCCGATTTTAAACATTTCCCCGTTGATGAGGCTTGAGGTCACGATTTATTAATTAATTAATTAACTAACTTATTCTTTAATTTATTTTCATTTTAGAACATCTAGTCATCATTCACATTGAATGCCACATTGTCAAATCCGTTAGATATCACTAATTGGCATCCACAAAAATACTCTAGTTGTTAGGCTAAAGAATTACCATTTCTCCGCCACTAACTTGGTATGTTTGAAGGAATTAATATACGTGATCCTTTCAAAATACTTTGTCAGACATCCGTCCATACAAGTCATCCAGGAATAGGATGAACCGAAGGCACCCTCATACCACATCCTAGGAATCACCCTATGGATCAGTAGCAAGAAGTCCTTGCAAACCCGTAAAATCTCACTTACGACTGAATCACGTAAGGATACCTCTAGCTATACAACCAGAGAATATTCGACAAGTAATCCTTCTGCTTATAAAGATCCACGGTCTTCAATTTCTCCATCTTGAGTCAGCATCTTCACGTATTTGTTGGTTCAAATTGGTTTTCGAATATAAATTCGATCCCGGACTTTCCGTACCAACAATCGTATGGGTCAGATTTGATAGTATATTATTTAACTATCAAATAAAATAAAATAAAATAAAATGGGTTCATTGATTCAGTACTCGGCATTACTTGGCCATTTTAATTAAATCAATTAACGAATGTTAATTTAAAACTCTTTAAATATTTTGATATTACTAATATAGCTTTTACTTCTTATTTAACATAAAATTCTTTCAAAACTGTTTTTATTTTAATGCTTAGGAAAATATCCTATAATCCTATATCTAATTTTCTATACTCCTTTTATTTCAAAATGTTTGTTACATCATTTCTCGTTATTTATAATTGGGAAAATCAACATTGCTTATCATCCGTAAATAATGTTACGAAATCTCTTTTGTTTCATTACTTAGAAACAAAATCAAACAATTCTCCTTTTTGAATACTCATTTCAGAACTTATCTTTTCATTTTCTTTTACTCAGAAAAAATCGTTATATTTTCACAAAAAATCTTTTCTATTTCCGTTACTTTGGAAATTATATATATATATATATATATATTCTCAAACCTTCCCATTTTCCTTACTTTATCTCATCATATATTTTCAAATATTTTTATTAACGTTGCTTATTATTTCTCCTATGGAAATAATTAATTATTCTTAACCTCTTTTGCATTACACACTCATATAATCCCCAGATAATTCTAAAGTCGTTCAAGTTGGGGTATTTATTTACCTCTCGACCTTGATCAATAACATTCATATCTTAAGATAGATATGAATTGTAATTCAAAAATTGATATTTATTCTAATATCAAAAACCAATCTCATTTAACTATTTTACTTAATAATATAGATTTATGAACCCTTCTTATCCTTTGAAATTATCTCTTTTTAAATGTTACTTAATATAATGATTAAGTAATTATTTAATATTAAAGTGTTCATTTTATAATTCAAATTTATTATTTCTAGATCCCTTTATTAAAACCTTTGCCTAATTTAATTCCAAATCTCTTTTCATCGTTTCTTTTGAAAATCTCATTTCAATTCCGTTTATTTAACTTAATCCCATCATTAAGTATTTCGGTTCAAAATCAACGTTTTAACTTCATATCCTTGTATAAACTTTATTTATAAAATCTCAAGCTTTATATAAACTCACTTTTATCTCGATTTCCCTTTTACTTAATTTAAATATCAAGTAAACATTTAATTCAAGCTATCACATTCGCTTAAAATCTCTTTTTATAACTTCGTTACAAAAATTCGGCGTTAATGTAAAAATCGTTAATAACTTCTTTACAAACACAACTATATTCTATTTTAACTTAGATTTCTTTACTTAAATGAATTTCATTTAAGAAAATAATCAACTTATTATTAATCACATTAATAATTTATTTCATCAATTACTATTATATAAGTGGTTAAATCTTTTATTAACTAAAAAAATTAGTTAATTTCGTTATTTAACATCTTATTAAAATTTAAATAATTATTCGTTAAACTGCCTCATTAGATTTATTCAAAACAAACTTATTTAATAATCTATTTCAATTAAACGGTTGACTTAGTCAATCCAAAATATGGTTATTTCGTTAACCAATTCTAGTTAGTAATTCCTTTAAATTAATTAATAATATAATTAATTTAAATAATTTTATTTAATTGTTTCTTAAAATCAATTATTCAATTATAACCGTTCGGTTAATTTTTGCTCGTTTGCTTATAAATCTGATCAGAATTCACTTTATAACATCATTTAATATTATTTATAAACTTAAATGATAAATAATTAGTATTATTTCTTTTATAAACTTCTATTAAAATTAATAGATTTAAATATCTATTTCCAGTTATAAAATAAAACTTATATCTTCATTTATGTCGATTCATCTGACAGCAAATCCATATTTGCAAAACGATTGATTTTCAGGCCAACTACTGCCAATTACTCAACCAATAATACCCATTGGTTAAAATAAAACAATTGTTGATTTTTCAGGTTAATGGTCAACAATTAAATCAATCATCCAAACAAATAGGTTTAAACAGTTCATATAATGATAATTTGAAATTAACTAACATCTAATATATTTGAGGAATCCGGTTGGATCCCTCCAACCTGTTCTTCTCTGCATCCAAATGGGTTATTTCAGATAATATCATTCAATTCCATTTTACTGATTATTTCTATAAAACAGTAAATAATGACTTACAAACCATTTAAACAATTCAACCAATTGATTAAATTAAACACATTTATTTATAAACGTGTCTAACAAGGTAAGTTCCTTATTTGAAAAAATAATCATTGAAAATATCGATTTGGTTTTTCATCTAATTTTAATTAACATGCAATTCAACCAATTTAGACAACATATAAGTAGACATTCAACATACACAAATAATTAGCATCCATAGCACACAATAAAAACCCTACTTATATAAAATATAAGTGGAAAGAGAAACTGAGTGAGTTTAACTCACTTTGATTCGATTCGTCGTTGCACGGTTCGTTTTCAGTTAAATTCAACAGTCGTTAAATTCAACTGAAAAATCTTGTTGTCCCCATTCCTGTCCAGACTAGTTCCAGAAGGTTCGGCTTGAAATTACGATTCCAATGCACATTGTTTCATCCGATTCCGATAACCTATGAATTAGTTATTAACATTTAAAAGTTTACGATTTTAATTAAGATAATTAACTAATTTATTAAACCCTAATTAACTTAAATTAAATCTAATTACGTTATGCTGATTCGGCTGATCAAATCTCTTCCTCGTTCATGCTGGTTCTCGTTTCCGCCTTCAAAACTTAAGCTCGACTTCAAGACCCCGCCACTGCGCCTCTTCCAGCTCGTCGGAGCTCCATCAATGACGACCCCCGCAAGCGCCGACACCCCCTCGACCGTCAAGCTCAGTCCCGACCAGTTTGACTCCCTGGTCCGCCCTAAATCCAACCACGAATGCCATGACTTCAACATCAGATTCCGACAGCTACGGTGGCTCTGAACAGATCACGACCGTTGGATCGGTCGCTCTCCCCTAGATCTTCGAAGTTGTAGTTGAAACCATTTCGTATAGATTTGCGGATGAAGAGAAATTGGGAGGAGAAGGCTGCGAGTTTCAGCCCTTGATTCGAATTGGAGGCGCAGAAATTAAACGTTGACCACGGAATGATTTTCTTACGGTTAGAATGTATTTATATCTTTAGGGTTAGAATAAATTATTATTATTATTTTACTTAGATATGAATTAACATATAGAAACACCACATATTATCTCCAAAATGAGATGCAATAACTAATCCTAGCATAAAAAGATATTCCGGACCCAATGGGACAGGTTTCGTCGAATTCCGAGATCGTCTGTGAGAAGTACTTTATAAATATCGATGAAAAATCAAGCGTTTTAAAATTCCTATAATTACAGAAAAAATGTTAAAAATATGAGACCTTGACATTTTACTAGACCTCTTCCTAACGGATCCAATGAATCTTGTTTCATTAAATTTGGATTTTGTTTGACAAGTCGTTTATTCGTTAAAAGTTACCCCTGTCTAAATAATCTAAATAATTAAATAGAAAAAAGACGTTTTTGGCCACCGAAATCGCATACAATATCAGTTTGCAGCGAAATTTGATTTTCTTACACTGATTTATCGATACGGTTCCAATGAAACTAATTTCAACGAAAACCGAGACCGTTTGCAATAATGACTATTTTTAACGCTTATATAATATCGAATAAAATATTATATAAATTCCAAAATAATTCAATAAAATAAAAATAAATTATTTTCATCACATATATCCAAATAGAATATATATACAACATTCAATATAAATTATACAACCAAATATCTGCATTTTCGAGTTAATCGTTATCCAAATTATATTAAAACCATTATAATTTATTGAGTAAACGTTATATTTTAATAACAAATTCTATAGCGAATATTTTAAATTTTGAATTGGCCATAACTAACAATCTATAACACTAAATCTGAATTTTTCTCTTTCATATAAAAATTATAATCAATAAGATTCACACATTTCTCGTTTCACAAAAATCCGACTTAAAATGGATCCTATATATCCAGTTAAAGTTAAATCAAAAATTACGAACTACCGCGCCATTTACGGGCTCGATTTATATTATATATAAATTTAACGTTCGAACTTCGTTTTATAAATGAATTCAATATTAAAATCAATTAATATTCCAAATCAATATTTGAAATAATAAAATATATTAAATATCTGATAGCAAAAAATATGGGACATTACACAAAGTAAAAGCTTGAAAGTAGTAAGTAAAAAGACAATAGGTTTTTACAGTGGTTTGATCTAGAATAGATCTACATCCACTTTATAAGTATTTTTCATTATCATGGAGAAATTTACAAAGTTCATAATTATATCACTCATTCTCTTTTCCATAATGATCCTCAACTTTTACTCTCTTTTAGCTTTAGATCTCACTTTAACTCATGGAGAAATGGATTGGATCTCGCGAATTGTGATAGTTATCTCATAGATCTTTAATCACTTAGACGTTTAGATGCTCCTCCTTGATTCCATGATGAATTTTGCATTAGATCCGAGCTTTAGAGAGGATTAATAATGGTTAGGAGTCACTTGAATTGAGTTGGAGCATTTTACCATGGCGCATGAATGAGATTATAGAAGCTTTAATTGAATTTGAGAGAACTTTAATGTTGATTGGAATAGATTTGATCCACTTGGTGTTGGAGGAAGAAGGAGAAAGCTTAGGAAGCCATTAATGGAGCTTGAGAAGCTTTAGAGTGGTGCAGAAATGATTCGAGCAGCCCTTCGAGGTGGAGAAATCCGTCCCTTCAAAGGGTGAGAAGTGGGGTATTTATAGGTGTGATTTGGAGGTAGTGGCAAACTTGTAAATATGAGGTTCAGGGTACCGATCAGTATTCTGTAGTATTTACGAAAATGCCATTGGGTACAGGCTGGCAATAACTGGACGGGGGTACCGATCGGTATAGTGCTGCCACCGATCGGTCATGCTTCAAAGGCACCGATCAGTCATATATAAAGAGCACTGATCGGTTATACATACTAGGCTTCCGCCATATTTTATAACAACACTGTCTGCTTTTTCCATATATCACATCTTTACCACTTTGTCATTTATTGCTGCATTATTTCTTTATTCCGCTCTTTCATTCCAAGAAGCATTATGGGAACGAAAATTAGAACGGTGCCACTCATTTGTATTATTTCTTTGAACCGACCAACTCTATACATAATGTACCAGAATTTGTTACGTGCATACCGATCGGCTCCCAGAGTTTAATGTTGCTTCATGTGACCGATCAGGTGCCACCTGATGTCACTGCTTTCATGCATGTTACGCTGGTATTTAGTGTTGAATTCTTTCTTTTACTCACGTTACTAGGTTGTTGTATACCGATCACTATAATATAACATGGAGCTGCTTATCATTTCACGTAAAACTTGGTCTTCATATTTTGGATGCCACGTGCACTCAATATTTGATGTAGGTCTACTTTTTAATGAGACCAGTCCTTTAATTCAAATGTAAACATGCTGCAGCCTTTTACACGTTATAAAATCAAATCACTGATAAGCTGATACAAGTTTCGTAACATATACATCCAGTATGAGTCACCTTTATGAGGCACATTACATATATATATATATATATATATATATATATATATATATATATATATGTGAAATATATGGTTGATACTAGTTTCATGCTTCGATACCTATGTACGTATGTGCATTTTATCATGCAGCAACTTATATGTTCGTCCACATGGTATGCTTTTGATGCCGATCGGTTTGTAATGAGGCGTTCGTGCAAGCTATCGTCCATGCTTTTGTTCCATACTTGCATTCACTCTTTAACCAATGTGTACAAGATTCAAGAAACATGCTAAACCACATACGTGTGTTAGTATCTCGCATATACATTATATGTTAAACCAGGGAGGAAATGATACAGATTGGTATCATGTCATGTACACGTCCTTTGAGGGCCACGAAACTTCTTGTAAATCATTGTTGACTTTTTGATGTTCATGCTACGCTTATCTATGCTCAATGTCCGACTCATGTACACACTTTATAGCCAATCACGATGCACTTGCATTCGCTTGTAACCGACCGATCGACAAGCAGTTGGAGGAACTGACCGAGCGGTAGTAGGAGATGATGACCGATCGGTTGTCGGAGATGATGACCAATCGGTTGTCGGAGATGATGATCGATCGGTTGTCGAAGATGACGATCAATCACCTTTTGTTCAAAGCCGATCGACTATATTTTCTTCGTATCTGTAACGACCCGCATTTTCCTGTACTCAGATATTTAATATATTTTATTATTTAAATATCGATTTGGAATTTCTAAATGAATTTACAAGATATATTTCGTTTCTTTAATATATATGGACGTGAATGGATTTTTATAAAAAGGAAATTTTATATAAATGGAGTTTAAAACCAGAATTTTTAATGTTGAGTTTTGGATTACGGACCGATTGAATTTGAACTGTTGTTTTGATAAATGCAATGTTATTTATTTATTATCGTTAATTTTAGCTATTTGAAATTTATTCATATTGTAACAAGGTCGTATGAGATTTAACATAACGACCACAAAACTTGTACGCAACAAAGAACACATTTTCAACGTATATACAACCAACAACATTTCCACTAGTTCAATAAAACGAGTAAATATCATATTTGTACAATAAAAACAAAGACTAATCATGATTCATTCATGAAAAACGAGAATGTATATATGTATATATAAAAAACTGAAACATACATAACATGGAACTGGGAAAGCAACATATATATTCATACAAGCTGTTTGTACATACGCACAACACATAGAAGGAAAAAAATATACATATTCTGTCTGTACAGTACACACAAATAAAACATATATAAAATTATTTGTACAACACAAACCAGAATGGATATGGTAGCCGTGTGACTTTGAAGTTTAGAGAGTAACTGTTGACCTATTTCCCTACCTGGGTATAAGCTTGCATAGGGGGTACTCCTACTTCTTTACTTAAGGACCAAGGCTTGTGTTTTTAACTATTTGAGTAGGCATACAGGAAGAAATTGGTAGGTGGCCATGTGGATTTGAAAGGATGGATGGCAAAGTAGGTTAGCAAATGGTTGGTAGGTGTTACAGGGTTAGGCTTGCAAAAGATATCAGCTTCAGAAAGAAATATCTTGGCGTGATCCTTCATTTCATTAGCTGCACCTCGCATGTGGCTGTTTGGGTTCGATTTTCAACAAAACACTTAAGGTAGAGAGTTTTGTGTCCCCACAAGCATTTGCCTGAAAACGGCTGCAAGAAAAGAAAAAAAAACAGTGAACCTATTAGTAATAAATAAAATAAAGAATATATATATATATATTAAACAAGCAAATATTCTGAACAGACCAATATACATTCAATAATCAAATGACAACTTAAGGACCGCTATGAAAAGCTAAAAGGAAGACATAACATGGGCACATGGGAACAGTGGATGTGCAGCTAAGAAAATCAGCTGATGGAAAAAAAAGGATCAATGTTAGAAAAGAAAATCAAATGTAATCTGTATGGTCAAATTCAACAGTAAATTCACATGCAGTGAATCTCATACATACAAATCCAAGCAAGAAATATGTATCACAGAACCCAAGAGTTTCTGATCTGAATATCGTAAGGACAGTGAGAAGAAGTAGCTAATAAAAATAAAAACAACAGCTAAGGTAAATAGCTGAAACCCTATAGATGAATTGTCAAAACCTACAAAAGAAAATGTATCAGCCAAAGAAAACAGCTAAGAAAGATCTAAAATATAGATGTACAGATACTGTTTTCTTTGCTGTACAAGCAAGTAAATTAATATATGGATTCATATATATATATGATGTACAAATCGAATCCTTATAGGATACAGTGACTGCCATATATTTAAAAATCCAACGCAAGATATATAGTTTCAAATGTCTGTAATGAAATAAACAATGCATAGCTCACAGCTATATAATCTATCCAATGTCAATCAAAATCCATTTCGAACCTAGATCAAAAATCCAGACAAAAATCTAAGGGTAGATTCGAATGCCTGTAAATGAGTGAACAATACATAGCACGACTACATAGCCTATCCAAGATCTATCAGAACCCATTTCGAATCAATCTGAAAAGGCTAGACTAAAATCCGAACCTAAAAGCTAAGTTTCAGGTTTGATTTTGATTGAAATAACAACTCGTAGCTACTGTAAAACAATAATCGTATCTAAGAGCAACCGCAAGTATAAATATGCCATCACAGTAGTGTTCAAACAACCCCAATTCAAACAAGAAAGATAACCAAAGCAAAAGAAAATACGGGAATTAAAAATCAAGTGAAAAGAAAACTTAGCTTTCAATTAAAGACGTTCGCAGTTGGAGACCAAGCCTCGATTGGGTTCGCTCCTCGTGGTTCTAGGGTTGCTCGACAGTATGGTGGCGGAACATTGGTGGAGCTCGAAGGGGTGTGACGCCATGGTCTTTGGTTTTGGCTGAAGGAATTGGGGGAATTAGGGTTTCGGTTTAGATTAATTTTTGAGGAGCGGCTGAACAAATGAAGAGGAGATCGGAGGCTAGGATTTTAAGGGTGATAACGGGCTGGGTATTTGCGGGCCGAAGGAAAAAGGTAAAAGGCCCATGTTTTTATTACTTAAAATCTAAGTTTAGTAATTAAATTTGCTTATAAAATTGTTTAAATGATATCACACTCGTACGTTGACAGATTTAAGCGTGGTTGGTCTCGTTGGGACCGTAGAAACGAGGAGATCGAGATGGAGCAATGTCTGTCAGGACTGGAGGGACGGGAACTTTTTAATTAAATTGAACGTTGTTTAATTTAATTAAAAACCCAGCGCTGAACGACCCAAACCAGTCAAAGTGAGTTAAACTCACTCAGCTCTTCCCATTTATATTTTATATAAATCGGGTTTTTGTTTTGCGTGTTCTGGGTGTTAATGAATGACTGTTTGCTAGTGATATATGATTATCGTTGATTAAATTTCTGAAATTTAACGGTCGTTTAATTTCAGTATAACACCAGTTATTCTGATTTGACCCGGATAAAGAAATTTCTCTGGGTTGGTCACGTTTATAAAATAAACGTGCATAATTGTTGAATTGTTTGAATTGGCTGTTGGTTGATTGATGATCGTTGTAAACATTATCAGTCAAATAAAAAGGAATAGTTGATTACCATTGATTATTGAACCTTATTTCAACATTTGTTATGATGGATGGTATGGGTCGAGTAGTTGGCATCACTTGGTTTATAAATCGATCGATTTATAAAATATGAGTTTTATCGATAGTGGATTGATAATACTCGAGTTATAAATATGTTTTATAACGAAAATATATTTTGGAAGTTACTACGTTGAAAGGGTATTTATGTCGATTTTCGAGGCCGAAATCCGCTGGGTCGTTACAGTGGTATCAGAGCTATAGGTTGAGTAGTAACCTTGGCTCTGTGGCATAACTCAATAGAGATGGGGTTAGTAACACCCTAGATTGAGTTTGAGTGTATATATGTATGAGAGCGTATTTGTAAATTCTATATAAAAATGTTTTATATTGTGTTATTTGACCAGTTCAATTTTTGAATTCGCAACTGACACAATAATGTTTTATTTAAAATGGTCGGATGAAATAATTTTGGCCATATTATATTTTGTATAGAAAAAGAATAAGTTTTTGATTGATCTTGAGTTGGTTGATTTATTTGGATTAAATCCGAATTTGACTATGAATTTGAAAGGATCAAATATAACTCTAATTTTCTATATATGGAATTAGAAAAGAGAAAATGGATAACATTTGGAATAGAAATCAAAATTTAATTTGAAATGAAGATATATATAAATTAGAGAATAATTAGTTGATCAAATATGATTTGGAAACTTAACGCGGTTAAGAGTAGAATATTGGAATTGGAATTTGGAGTTTGAAAATAAAAGTTGTTTGATTTGATAGATTGTATATTATCGATTGGTTGTTGAAACAGTGGATTGGTGATTTATAACCCTGAAAGGATACTCGTTTGGGTTCTTGTTTCTTGGATTGAAGTGAGGCTCAGAATGGCGTTTGCAGTTGGTTTGGTCGAACAACGTAACAGGGATGCTGACAAACCCTTCGAAAATTTTATAACTTAAGAATTTGAAAATAATTTATTTTGAGAATAAATGGGGATGAGAACATTCCTCTTGCTTAGCAATTTCGAGGACGAAATTATTTTAAGGGGGAAGGAATGTAACGACCCGCATTTTCCTGTACTCAGATATTTAATATATTTTATTATTTAAATATCGATTTGGAATTTCTAAATGAATTTACAAGATATATTTCGTTTCTTTAATATATATGGACGTGAATGGATTTTTATAAAAAGGAAATTTTATATAAATGGAGTTTAAAACCAGAATTTTTAATGTTGAGTTTTGGATTACGGACCGATTGAATTTGAACTTTTGTTTTGATAAATGCAATGTTATTTATTTATTATCGTTAATTTTAGCTATTTGAAATTTATTCATATTGTAACAAGGTCGTATGAGATTTAACATAATGACCACGAAACTTGTACGCAACAAAGAACACATTTTCAACGTATATACAACCAACAACATTTCCACTAGTTCAATAAAACGAGTAAATATCATATTTGTACAATAAAAACAAAGACTAATCATGATTCATTCATGAAAAACGAGAATGTATATATGTATATATAAAAAACTGAAACGTACATAACATGGAACTGGGAAAGCAACATATATATTCATACAAGCTGTTTGTACATACGCACAACACATAGAAGGAAAAAAATATACATATTCTGTCTGTACAGTACACACAAATAAAACATATATAAAATTATTTGTACAACACAAACCAGAATGGATATGGTAGCCGTGTGACTTTGAAGTTTAGAGAGTAACTGTTGACCTATTTCCCTACCTGGGTATAAGCTTGCATAGGGGGTACTCCTACTTCTTTACTTAAGGACCAAGGCTTGTGTTTTTAGCTATTTGAGTAGGCATACAGGAAGAAATTGGTAGGTGGCCATGTGGATTTGAAAGGATGGATGGCAAAGTAGGTTAGCAAATGGTTGGTAGGTGTTACAGGGTTAGGCTTGCAAAAGATATCAGCTTCAGAAAGAAATATCTTGGCATGATCCTTCATTTCATTAGCTGCACCTCGCATGTGGCTGTTTGGGTTCGATTTTCAACAAAACACTTAAGGTAGAGAGTTTTGTGTCCCCACAAGCATTTGCCTGAAAACGGCTGCAAGAAAAGAAAAAAAAACAGTGAACCTATTAGTAATAAATAAAATAAAGAATATATATATATATATATATATATTAAACAAGCAAATATTCTGAACAGACCAATATACATTCAATAATCAAATGACAACTTAAGGACCGCTATGAAAAGCTAAAAGGAAGACATAACATGGGCACATGGGAACAGTGGATGTGCAGCTAAGAAAATCAGCTGATGGAAAAAAAAGGGATCAATGTTAGAAAAGAAAATCAAATGTAATCTGTATGGTCAAATTCAACAGTAAATTCACATGCAGTGAATCTCATACATACAAATCCAAGCAAGAAATATGTATCACAGAACCCAAGAGTTTCTGATCTGAATATCGTAAGGACAGTGAGAAGAAGTAGCTAATAAAAATAAAAACAACAGCTAAGGTAAATAGCTGAAACCCTATAGATGAATTGTCAAAACCTACAAAAGAAAATGTATCAGCCAAAGAAAACAGCTAAGAAAGATCTAAAATATAGATGTACAGATACTGTTTTCTTTGCTGTACAAGCAAGTAAATTAATATATGGATTCATATATATATATATGATGTACAAATCGAATCCTTATAGGATACAGTGACTGCCATATATTTAAAAATCCAACGCAAGATATATAGTTTCAAATGTCTGTAATGAAATAAACAATGCATAGCTCACAGCTATATAATCTATCCAATGTCAATCAAAATCCATTTCGAACCTAGATCAAAAATCCAGACAAAAATCTAAGGGTAGATTCGAATGCCTGTAAATGAGTGAACAATACATAGAACGGCTACATAGCCTACCCAAGATCTATCAGAACCCATTTCGAATCAATCTGAAAAGGCTAGACTAAAATCCGAACCTAAAAGCTAAGTTTCAGGTTTGATTTTGATTGAAATAACAACTCGTAGCTACTGTAAAACAATAATCGTATCTAAGAGCAACCGCAAGTATAAATATGCCATCACAGTAGTGTTCAAACAACCCCAATTCAAACAAGAAAGATAACCAAAGCAAAAGAAAATACGGGAATTAAAAATCAAGTGAAAAGAAAACTTAGCTTTCAATTAAATACGTTCGCAGTTGGAGACCAAGCCTCGATTGGGTTCGCTCGTCGTTGTTCTAGGGTTGCTCGACAGTATGGTGGCGGAACGTTGGTGGAGCTCGAAGGGGTGCGACGCCATGGTCTTTGGTTTTGGCTGAAGGAATTGGGGGAATTAGGGTTTCGGTTTAGATTAATTTTTGAGGAGCGGCTGAACAAATGAAGAGGAGATCGGAGGCTAGGGTTTTAAGGGTGATAACGGGCTGGGTATTTGCGGGCCGAAGGAAAAAGGTAAAAGGCCCATGTTTTTATTACTTAAAATCTAAGTTTAGTAATTAAATTTGCTTATAAAATTGTTTAAATGATATCACACTCGTACGTTGACAGATTTAAGCGTGGTTGGTCTCGTTGGGACCGTAGAAACGAGGAGATCGAGATGGAGCAATGTCTGTCAGGACTGGAGGGACGGGAACTTTTTAATTAAATTGAACGTTGTTTAATTTAATTAAAAACCCAGCGCTGAACGACCCAAACCAGTCAAAGTGAGTTAAACTCACTCAGCTCTTCCCATTTATATTTTATATAAATCGGGTTTTTGTTTTGCGTGTTCTGGGTGTTAATGAATGACTGTTTGCTAGTGATATATGATTATCGTTGATTAAATTTCTGAAATTTAACGGTCGTTTAATTTCAGTATAACACCAGTTATTCTGATTTGACCCGGATAAAGAAATTTCTCTGGGTTGGTCACGTTTATAAAATAAACGTGCATAATTGTTGAATTGTTTGAATTGGCTGTTGGTTGATTGATGATCGTTGTAAACATTATCAGTCAAATAAAAAGGAATAGTTGATTACCATTGATTATTGAACCTTATTTCAACATTTGTTATGATGGATGGTATGGGTCGAGTAGTTGGCATCACTTGGGTTATAAATCGATCGATTTATAAAATATGAGTTTTATCGATAGTGGATTGATAATACTCGGGTTATAAATATGTTTTATAACGAAAATATATTTTGGAAGTTACTACGTTGAAAGGGTATTTATGTCGATTTTCGAGGCCGAAATCCGCTGGGTCGTTACAGTATCCGCGTGTTAACGTCAGTCCATACTTCTCAGATTTGAACCGCGTTTTAACAACGGGGTTAACATTTGCCTCTCGAAGCTTGTATTTTCTGCTTGGAAAATGCGAGCTTTGAAATGATCATTGTTGTTGCTTGCTTGATCCGATATGGAACTCGCATTGGCTATTTGTAGATGCCGCACTAGCATGCGATTGCATTAATTTTGAATTTCAAAATTTGTTGTTGATAAGGTTGTACTTGTGTATAATTGCCCCAGCTTTGACTCAAGCATTTTTCACCGTTACAACCTGTTTTTTAACAACAAAAACATGGCACATTTCAGGGCTAATATTTTTTCATCGACTGCCCATATCGACAACAGGTTAGTCGGCTGGTTATGGTGGATTTTCATTGAATGAAGTGTTTTTGCAGACTTATTTTTGTTCAATGACTAAAATCTATTGAATGTTATCTGCAGGAACACATCACTCTAATTTGAATTCACATTGACATTTAAAATCAACTAGTTGGTATAATTCGACTATGAATTTCAAGCGCTTTTATTTAACGACAAGTATGATAGTATACGATATTTCACATTTGAGAACTACGTATCTTTGATTTTCTTTCTGCTTCTTCTCGGAGAAGTCTTAGATATTCGCGCCCCTACGTAGGAGACCGTTACTAATCTTCATTGCTTGAAGTACTATTGGTGCTCAATGTCCACTTGTCGTGTTGATCAGTTCAGACATCAGAAACTCCATTGGATGCCCCGACTTTGGAGAGGTTGTTTGATATTCAATGTTCGTCTTTTCTTGTTGATTGGATCTTCATTGTAGAGTTGACTGAGTATCAATGATCTCTGCCGTGGAGAATTTACTTTCTCTATGGAAAGGATTTTTGATTATCGCATCGTTCCGCATTGCGAGCTCCCGTGAGGTTTAGGTGAGGTTGCATCGCCCCGCGCTTACGAATTCCCATGCTTCGTCTCGCCGTGGCGATCCCCTGCGCTTCGTTTCGCACCTATGGATTTCTGCGAACCATTGGGCTAACGCTGCATCACTCCACGATCCGCGCTACGAACTCCCATGCTTTGTCTCACCGTAGCTTGCTCCCACACTTCGTTTTGCGCGTACGGATTCCTGTGAACCATTGGGTTAAGGCTGCATCGCTCCACGCTACGAACTCCCACGCTTCGTCTCGCCTTAGCGAGCTCCCACGATTCTTTTCATGCGTATGGATTCCCATGAACCATTGGGATGTGGTTGCATCGCTCCGCGCTACGAACTCCTATGCTTCATCTCGCCGTAGCGAGCTCCCACGCTTCATTTCGCGCTTACGAATTCCCACAAACCTTTAGGTGAAGGCTGCATCGCTCTGTGCTACGAACTCCCATGCTTCGTCTCGCCGTAGCGAGCTCCCACGCTTTGTTTCGTGCGTATGGATTCCCGAGAACCATTGGGTTAAGGCTGCATCGCTCCGCGCTACGAACTCCCACGCTTCGTCTCGCCATAGCGAACTCCCATGCGTTTTGCGCTTACGGATTCCCGCAAACCTTTGGGGGATGAGTTTTTGGATCCGTAACCACTTGCTACTCTTATTTGTCATTTGATTCGTGGGTTTTTTCTCGATCTTCCATTAAGTTGGTGTTTTCGGGGTTGTCTCATTTAGTTAGATCTTAAGGAAGCAAGCGCCTATTGGATAACCTATAATAAGAAATCGTCTGTTAGCAAATTTATGAAAATTTTGCAAGTCAGAGATTTACGAAGACATGCAAACTTTATTCATGATAGCTAGTGTTTAGTGCAATGCATGTAAAACATAGCAAGAAGTAAAGCATAAAGTTGTTGCGATGATGATCGCTTATTCTGAGCCGTTGGTATAAGAGCACCATTGGCCCTCAACCGATGATTGGCTTGGTGGCAAAAGTTTTGACTCGTTTTTTGGGTCCCGGTTGAATCAAGGGAGAGCTTTGCCCCTGGGGAGCTTGAGCAGTGCTCGGGGCTTGTGGATCTTTTATATACTGTTGCAAGTGAACCTTTCTGATTAGTTCTTCGATCAATGATTTCAACTGCCTACAGCCGTTGGTGTTGTGACCTAGCTGTTTGTGGAGAATACAAAACTTCCCAAATTTGGCCATATTGTCCGTCACCTTCATTGATCGAGGTTCCGGGTAATCCTCTGTGTCCTTCGTGGCAAAATAGATGTTCTCAATAGTGTCGTTCAAAGGAGTTAACCCTGATAGGTCAAGAAGGTGAGACTCCTTGTTGGCTCTGTTGACATTCCCATCATTGGCTCGCTTTTGCCCCTGAGTTTTCTGAGCATTATCACTCTTTTTATCTTCAGTGGCATTGCTTGTTCCAATATGAGGATCCTTGTCCACTCTCATGTACTCTTCTGCCTTCTTGTAGAATTTTTCAAATGTATTTGGTTCCTTCATTTTTATCCATCTTCCAAATTCATTGTTTTCCTCTATGGCATCGAGTAGAGACATGAGAATTATGCAGGGTTCTGGATTCCTTACTTCGGACACGGCAACATTAAATCTTTTTAGAAAATATTTAATGGATTCCCCTGGATTCTGCCTCATTGACGAGAGCGTTATAGCATCCCTAGCTTTGACAACATATTGGAGGAATTGCTCTTTAAACTTTGGTTAGGTCAGAAACCGATCTATGGATTTGGACGGCAACTTTGTGAACCAGAGTGACGCAACACCTTCTAAGTAGAGAGAGAAGTATGTGCATTTCATATCATCTGTAGCTTTATATGCATTCATATGCCATTCAAACCTGAACAGGAAGCTGTTGGGATCGGCGAGACCATTGTAAGGAGGTTGAGTAGGAGGAGTGAACTTAGGGCACTCCGCTTGAAGGACCCTTTCGGTGAATGGCATTCGATTAGGAGAGAAGTCCCATTCATTTTCATCGTCGTCGCGAGCCTTATTCTTCTTCATGATTTGCTCTATCATGTCCGCGATATACTCTTCGGTGTTGGGTTGTTCCACGTGACCAACTTTGACTTCCTTACCGGATCGTTGCCTTGGCAACATATCGCGGTTTGAAAGCCGAGGAAGTGCCCCTTGCGCGGGACTAGCAACATTTTGAGCATTTCGATCGGAATGACACCTAGTATGTGGCTTGGTGTCTTTGACGTCGGCTTCACCTTTGTCGTCCACCCAGCCTTCAGCGCCTTCCACATCATTTAGATGATTTTGATCAGAAGCGGATGAGTCCTCCTTTTCGCCGAGGGTGACATGAACTCTTTGAGGAACCAGATTGGGACGAGCATTGAGAATGGCGTCAAGCTTTTCCATCATGGCTTTAGTAGAGATATCCATCCGTTGGTTTAATTTGGCAACCACCATGTCCAACTCGCCCTTTGTGACGCTAGCTCCACTTATGGAATTTTGGCCAACTTCCGGACGGTTGATATGAGGTGTAGCTTCATTGCTAGCAACATTATCGGCTTCTCCAACGGATTCGCTTGTGGTTTTCCTAGATTTCTCCATTATCTCGGACTAGGCTATTAGACTTTGAAGAAACCTTCGAGCGGATCTAGCTTTTGGCAAGGTGATTAGGCTTGAACAAGTGATCGTGGCCCCATGGTGGGCGCCAATAGTTTTAACCAAAAATGGTCAAACAAAAAATGATGCTAAAAAAGCACGTCACCAAGCGAATGGTATGCAATTGTGAAGCCACGAACACAAAGTAAAAGCTAGAAAGTAGTAAGTAAAAAAGACAAGGTTTTTTTTATAGTGGTTCGATCTAGAATAGATCTACGTCCACTTTATAAGTGTTTTTCATTATCATGGAGAGATTTACAAAGTTCATCCTCTCATACATTGCAATTATATCACTTATTCTCTTTTCCATAATGATCCTCAACTTTTATTGTCTTTTAGCTTTAGATTTCACTTTAACTCATGGAGAAATGGATTGGATTGGATCTCGCGAATTGTGATAGTTATCTCATTGATCTTTAATTAGTTAGACGTTTAGATGCACCTCCTTGATTCCATGATGAATTTTGCATTAGATCCGAGCTTTAGAGAGGATTAATATTGGTTAGGAGTCACTTGAATTGAGTTAGAGCATTTTTCCATGGCGCATGAATGAGATTAGAGAAGCTTTGATTGTTTTGGAGAGAACTTTAATGTTGACTGGAATAGATTTGATCCACTTGGTGTTAGAGGAAGAAAGAGAGAGCTTAGGAAGCCATTAATGGAGCTTGAGAAGCTTTAGAGTGGTGGAGAAATGTTCCGGGCAGCCCTTCGGGGTGGAGGAATCCGTCCCTTCAAAGGGTAAGAAGTGGGGTATTTATAGGTGTGATTTGGAGGTAGTGGCAAACTTGTAAATATGGGGTTCAGGGTGCCGATCGGTATTCTGCAGTATTTACAAAACTGCCACATGGTATAGGCTGGCCATAGCTAGACGGGAATAACGATCGGTATAGTACTGCCACCGATCGGTCATGCTTTAAAGGCACAGATCGGTCATATATAAGGAGCAATGATCGGTTATACATTGTAACAGCCCGGAAAATTTTCGACTTAGAAAATCGACATACAACACCATGTCGACTATTCAAGAATCAAAATTGCCAGAATATTAATAGAAAGAAGTTAGAGAGTGAGAATAGATAAGATAGAAAATTAGAATAGAAGAAGAAGAACATAAATACGACATCAGAGTAAACACGAATCTCACAGCGGAATGAATAAATATAATATATAACATAACTTTGAAATAAATTCAGTATACCATTATCGAAGTACAACACTTACAACACAGCAGAAATAAACACTAGCTATATGATCCTGAAGCCTCCTGCTTCAAGCTCTCCAAGTATATCTGAAAAATCCCGACTACTTGACTGCCTGTACAAAATTGGGCACCCAAGAGTTTAGAGAAAACAAAACAAAATAAACTCTGGCTCGGTCATGTGACTGGTGTGAGTAAACTCCAACCATTTGTTTAACTTTTGAAACCCTTTTTAAAAGAAAGAATAATCGTAAGACCGATCCGCACATAAACACGGATGGTTTTTACCTTACGATAACCCAAAACAATCTTTTAAAATCCATACACTTCTTATATTATAATAATGTCCAAATCAAATAAATAGCAAACTAGTGGAACGCTTTCATCTCACGTTCCACACATATAATATATAATCAAAAACCACGGGCGCTTATTGGATAATGAATTCCCATCTATGGCAACGTATGGAACCACCTTCCGATCAGTGTACTCTAGAAGCGTTACGCTGGAGTTCAACAAGAATATCTTGCAACTCGGGCACACATAATCGACCATTCATTTCGCTTGAATGTTCAGAATATATTATCACCTTACGGTTGGTTTACCAACATAACCGTTCCCGGGAGATACAAAATTGAAATAAGTAACAAATATGAATATTCTATGGATGGTGACAATATACCCTAATTGGGTGCGATCCACTTAGCCATGCTGCCTGCCCGATTTCTCTCATTTCTCAGTTGATGAGGCTAGAGGTCATAACGCATTATTATACACATCACATCTATATTTTCTTTGAATGCCACATCGTCATACCCGCCAAATCACAAATTGATTTCCTCAAAAATACCACAGGTATAAAGCTATGAAAAACGAATTCCTCTGCCACCAAACGTAAATACGTTTGAAGAGATCAACTTACACAATCTATTAAATATACTATGTCAGACATTCTTCCATACAAGTTGTCCTAGGACTGGGCAAACCGAAGGCACTACTATGTAAATCCATCTTATGCAATTTCTTCCTAGGATCGCCAGAACAGCCCTTGCATAACTTCGTCTTCAATTATCTTCATCATATTTGATTCACAATGTTAATGCCCATACAGAGTGGTTTTCAGATAATAAATCTGATCCTGGTCTCTCCATATTGACGACGGAAATGGTCAAAACTTTGATAGTCAATGATTTAACTATCCAAGGAAAACATGTGTACAAACAAAGATCTTATTTCCAAATGGGAATTTTATCGATCAATCATCAATCAACATTTATCCCATTAAATTAATTTATCATTAATTTATTCATTTTCCAATTTTTGGTTTTCCATATATTTCTTAAATCCTATTTAATCACACAACTTCTATATTTAGAAACGATACGTCATTAACTTTGGAAACATTTCCATATTTACTCTCATTTCTTATTTTCTATATTAGAAAACATTTCTGAATCTTATTTGGAAAACATTCCCAAAACTCCTTCATTGGATTTAAGCGGATGTTTAAATAAAACATCGCTATACCAACTCAAAACATTACCCTCATTAACTATATTCACTTAACCAAACTTATTATCAAACCTTAACTATTCATTAGTTAAAAACGAAGTCAATCAAGTTGGGGTATAACTACCTCTCTGACCTTAACTGAACAACATTTCTAACTCCGAAATAGATAAAGTTCACCTTCTAAATCTTTAACAAAACTTCCTTACGTAACTCTCGGATTCTATTTGCGAATCCACTTCTTTTACAAAAATCATTTGATTATAACAATAGCGTTATAATCCCATGCTTCCGAAATATAATATTTAAATATAACTTTTATACCTTAATTTAAATAAATAAATAAATAAATGATTTATTAAATAAATAAATCTTGATTTAAAAACCAGAAAGTAAATAGTATTTTCCAACATTCGATAAAGTTGAATCCCGATATATAATGTTCTCTCGAATAATCTCTATTCGATAACTCTCTTTCGAATAAACCATATTCGATAATCTCTCTTCGAATAACTTATATTTGATTAACTCTATACGAATAACTAATATTTGATTAACTCTCTTTGAATAACCAATATACTGTTAACTCTCGTCGAATATCCAATATTCGATTAACTCTCTTCGAATAATTAATATTCAATTAACTTTATTTGAATAACTTATTTTATTTTAACCCTATTTCCTATCTCATTCAAATTCCTATTTGAATTCCTATTTCAAAACCCAATTTTCCTTATAAATGTTTTAATTTATAAAATATTTATTTTGATCCATTATTCACGTCGAATTTGGATAATATTTCTTTTATATAATCAATTCAGTTTGATTTCGCATTATAAAAATAATATTCCCTTTCCAAATTCTTTTATAGAATTTTTCATACAAAATCTCCTTTTTACTTCTAACACTTAAATCTCATTTAATTCCCTTTATAATTGCTACGTTCACCTTAAATCTCAAATATCGGTGTTAAAACCAATTTTTTACTTCTCTATATAAATTCAGACTTATATATTCAATTTATCCAATGATAAATATTTTACTTAATTTATAAAACATTATTTATAAATTAATCTTCCCAATTTATTTGTTAAAACAGATTTCTATTTAATATTTATTTTCCATATATTTCCTTTTATAATATCCTATTTATTTCATATAAATATTTCCTTTTATAATATCCTATTTATTTCATACAAATATTTCCTTTTATAATTCTATTTATTTTCTGAATCAATATTCTTTTTATAATTCTATTTATTTTCTAAATAAATATTCCTTTTATAATTCTTGATTTATTTTTATATATTTCCATTTATAAAATCCTTTGATTTTATAAATATTTTCTTTTATAAAATCCTTTGACTTTATAAATATTTTCTTTTATAAAATCCTTTGACTTTATAAATATTTTCTTTTATAAAATCCTTTGACTTTATAAACATTTTCTTTTATAAAATCCTTTGACTTTATAAATATTTTCTTTTCAATATACACTTTGAAAATTCCCTTTCTACATCCCAATATTACTTATGGTATTTTTGAAATACCAAACCACAGTGCCAGTGCCTACCACACATACAAAATCAGTCACAGAAAATATATCTCATCATATATCACAAGATATGAAAATAACAATGATAATATTTGAGGAATCTAGTTGGATCCCTCCAACCTGTTTCCCTACGTCCACAGATGTTAAATAATATGAACATCGATTTCATTTCAATATGAAATATTCTGATAAACATAATCAACATTTTATTAATGATATATAAATATATCGTTCTCTATAATTTCAACCACTAACTCAGCAATTCAACCAAACAATCATCACACAACAATCAATCATCATTTATCAATTCTAAAAATACGTTACAAAAATATAACTGGGTAGAGTTAGTGAGTTTTACTCACTTTGGACGATCATCGTTAAATAACGATAACTGTCGGTTGATTCTGGCAAACAATTTATTTTGCTATAAATTGTAACGAGCTCCAATTCACTCCCAGTCAGTTCCATTGTGTAGCTCTCGTCAATACGAAACCAACGTGACAAATCGTTCGCAAAACTGATAAAGTATGTATAAGTTATTTTGATTTCAAGTTGTGTACATATTTGATTTCGAATTAATTTCTATTTAAATTAGTACTTGGGCTTTACCAATATAAGCCGGCGCAATATATCACTTCTGATCCATGTTCAGGCTTCCCTTTTCTTCCCACAACAAACATTCTCGTCCTCCATTATTTGCACTCCTCCATTATCGATTATTGATGCCTCCACCACAACTTCGTTCTTCAACCGAAATCCAAACCATTCACCTCCATCTCCTTCTCTTCACGAGCGCTTTAACCTCATCCCCAAATTGTTAAACTCGATGGCATCACATGAATCGTGATGCTCAGCTCCTGGAGCTCGTTATTGTATAAGTATCGAACTAATTTGCATTCGAATCTCACCCCAATATGCATGCAAGTAGTATACGAGGTCAGAAATCCAAAGATCATCTCAGTTTTACGAATTGAAGCTTCTAAAACGTGATTCCTGGAACCCTAATATCGCTGCACAAAGCCATGAACTAGAATTTCCATCGAGCTTGATAAAACTACACCAAAATGAAGAGGATCCTACCAGCATTTCATATATATACTTTTGGATTTATTGAATTTGTTTTCATTTTCTATGGAATTTGAAACATTGGGTTCTTCATTTGCTGAAGAGATAGAGTGGCGACAAAAATTTATAGACCACTAAAGAAGTAGTTTAGTGTTTAGAGATGGGGATATTTATAAAGTTTTTTTTACTAATTTTATATTTGATTATTTAATTGATTTTTAGCCTATCGTTGTTTACATTTGTTGTTAAAAATCCTTGTAATCACATACAATATCCAAAAATCAGGAAAATGGACATGCTGCTACAGTTCGACATTACGGACCCAACAAAACTTGTTTCGTCGAATTCCGAGTTGGTTTCTTACACAGCGTATTTTCAAAGTCAGATTATCGACTGTTTTTCACATTAAAATTCCGTACGGCCACATACTGACTCCAAAAATCAAGAAAATTGAAATCTAGTAATAATTTGATATTCCAGACCCAACAAAATTAGTTTCGTCGAAAACGGAGATCATTTGCAAAAATGTCTATTTTTAAAGCTCTAAATAAACCCATTTAAATATTAATATATTTAAAAATAATTAAATTTATTATTAATAAATTAATATCATTGTATATATATTCACATAGAATATCATACAGCTCCAAAATATTCCTATCTGAATTTATAACTCGACATTTCAAATCCAGATTAAATTAGTTTTCAATTTAAATTGAAAATCCATTTATAATATAAATAAATCGTTATAAATTATAAAGGAATCCCATAGCGACTTTTTGAAAATTTGATTTGGACACAACTCACAATCTACACGTCGAAATCTCGATTTTTCTCTTCCATTAGAAAAATATACTTCATCAGCTCCGAACGTTTCTTGTTTCACATAAATCCAACTTTAAACGAATTCTGTATATTCGTTTAAAGTTCAAATCGCCTAATTACGAAATGCCGCACCATTTCAAGCTCGATTATAATTATAATATAATTTATACGCTCTAACGTCGTTTATTAAATATAAACGTTATTATAATTCAATTCTAAACTGAATCAAATCTTATAAATAATCCAATTCACACAATATTGTAAGTTCCACTATTTTCGACTATTTCAGAAATAAATATATTATTCTATTATTTATATTAATTAAATATTCAATATTAATTAATTAAACAATCATTTAAATATCTAAATCACTATTTAAATTAATTAATTATTATACTGTAAAAATACGGGACGTTACATTCTTCCCCCCTTAAAATAATTTTGTCCTCGAAATTGCTAAGGTAGAAAACAAACCCTATTAACTGGGTTCAAAATTATTCGTTTACTTCTTAACTTTAGTTTCAACTGAACCAACTAATTAAAATTAAATATAAATTCATTCTTACCAGCGAAAATTTTCAAAAATCCTGAAAATTTTCTAACACCCTAAATTTCTGATAAATTTCGCTAGCACCTCCTTTATACGGCTCAATCGGTACAACTACAACTCGCCCCTCTGGGCCTTCTCCAATCCAAAAGAAAATCAAACAACCAAGCGGCTTGCCAAATTGGCTCATAAAAATCTCATACCATATGAAATATAAACTTGTACCTTTTTGTCGGGCATATCATTATATCCTTTCCATTTGCTACCCATTCATCATATACCAATGTAATTTAATTTAAACTCCAATCCATTTATCCTCAACACAATTATTTGCTTATATCCAAGCCAAATTTCATTCTTAACTCAATGCTATTACCAATTTCAACTCTTAACTTACCAGTCCAATATAATTCCAGATTCCCATCTCATAATCCAATTTTACTCGATATCATTCTACTTTAATTCAATTTTAATTGCCACTTAAGTAGCTTTTCTTTAATTCCAATTTGCTTTTACAAATTTTGGTTAAATTTGTTTTTAACTCATACAATCTCTAAATGGGAGTATTAAACCATTTAACCTTTTCAAAAATCAAATATTGCCTTTTTGGAATTTCAAAACACTTGTCTTCCCAAAAAAAATCAAAATAATATCTCTACTAGTAATCCGTAACTTAGAACTCGAAAATGAACACTGGGGATGTGGCCAGCATCATCAGAGTTATTTCCCAGTGATTAAAGTGAGTTCAATACTATATTACTTTTCAAAATCACTTTTATTTTGAAATCTATTCCAAAATACCATTCACAATGTTCGTAAAACAATTTAAAATCTCCCAAGATTTTAAAATTTCCTTATATTTAATCCAAATCCATTTGTAAACACTTTTCCAACTTTCCATAGTTGAAATTTCAATTATGATTTAAATTCAGATTTAATTCATCTGATTCCATATACTTCACTTATGTGAATTCTGATTAGTTATTTTCATAACCATTTAATTTATAATCTTACTCGATTATAATAACAACTATCACATCCAATATACTATAATATTTTTAATATCAACCATTCTTTTATATCAAATATAATTTTGGGTAAAATTATTTCATTTACCCTCTTTTCAAAACATACCGTGTCAGTTCATCGTATTCGAGAGTTTAGAAACTCCTACCGATACAGTGGATCAAACTGATAAACCAGAATTTATAAGCCACTCAACCAATAAATCTCCACAATATAAATCAATATTTATAAAATCTACAAATACGTTCACTCGTATATATACACTCAACTCAATCTAGGGTATCACTAACCCCTTCTTTATCGAGTTACACCACAGAGCCAAGGTAATTACTTGACCTTCAGCTCTAATACAAGTGTAACGGCCCGAAAAAATTTCAACTTAGAAAATCGACATACAACATCATGTCGACTATTCAAGAATCGAAATTGCCAGAACGTTAATAGAAAGAAGTTAGAGCATGAGAATAGATAAGATAGAAAATTAGGATAGAAGAAGAAGAACATAAATACGACATCAGAGTAAACACGAATCTCACAGCGGAACGAATAAATATAATATATAACATAACTTTGAAATAAATTCAGTATACCATTATCAAAGTACAACACTTACAACACAGCGGAAATAAACACTAGCTATATGATCCCGAAGCCTCCTGCTCCAGGCTCTCCAAGTATATCTGAAAAATCCCGACTACTTGACTGCCCGTACAAAATTGGGCACCCAAGAGTTTAGGGAAAACAAAACAAAATAAACTTTGGGTCAGTCATGTGATTGGTGTGAGTAAAATCCAACCATTTGTTCAACTTTTAAAACCATTTTTAAAAGAAAGAATAATCGTAAGACTGTTCCACACATAAACACGGATGGTTTTTACCTTATGATAACCCAAAACTATCTTTTAAAATCCATATTCTTCTGATATTATAATAATGTCTAAATCAAATAAATAACAATCCAGTGGAACACCTTCATCTCACGTTCCACATATATAATATATAATAAAAAAACCGCGGGCGCTTATTGGATAATGAATTCCCATCTATGACAAGGTATGGAACCACCTTCCGATCAGTGTACTCTAGAAGCGATACACTGGAATTCAACAAGAACATCTTGCAACTCGGCCACACATGACTGGCCGTTCATTTCGCTTGAATATTCCGAATATGTTATCACCTTACGGTTGGTATACCAACATAACTGTTCCTGGGAGATACAGAATTGAAAAAAGTAAGAAATATGAATATTCTCTAGATGGTGACAATATACCCTAATTGGGTGCGACCCACTTAGTCATGCTGCCTGCCCGATTTCTGTCATTTCTCGGTTGATGAGGCTTGAGGTCATAACGTACTATTATCCACATCACATCAATATTTGCTTTGAATGCCACATCGTCATGCCCGCCAAATCACAAATTGATCCTTAAAAACAACACGGGTATAAAGCTAAGAGAAACAAATTAATCCTCCACCAAACGTAAATACGTTTGAAGAGATCAACTTACGCAATCTATTAAATATACTCTGTCAGACATTCTTCCATATGGGTTGTCCTGAGACGGTACATACCGAAGGCACTACTCGGTAAATCCATCTCAGGCAATTTCTACCTAGGATCACCAGAACAGCCCTTGCATAACTCCGTATTCAATTATCTTCATCATATTTGATTCACAACGCTAATGCCTATACGGAGTGGTTTTCGGATAATAAATCTGATCCCGGTCTCTCCGTATTGACGACGGAAATGGTCAAAACTTTGATAGTAAGTGATTTAACTATCAAAGGAAAACATGTGTACAAACAATGATCTTATTTCCAAATGGAAATTTTATCAGTCAATCATCAATCAACATTTATCCCTTTATCATTAATTTATTCATTTCCTTATTTTTCGTTTTCCATATATTTCTTAAATCATGTTTAGTCACACAGCTTCTATATTTAGAAACGATACGTTATTAACATTGGAAACATTTCCATATTTACTCCCATTTCTTATTTTCTATATTAGAAAACATTTCTGATTCTTATTTGGAAAACATTCCATAACACCTTCATTGTAATTAAGCAGATGTTTAAATAAAACATCGCTATTCCAACTCAAAACATTACCCTCATTAACTATATTCACTTAACCAAACTTTACTATCAAACCTTAACCATTCCTTAGTTAAAAAAGAAGTCAATCAAGTTGGGGTATAACTACCTCTCAGACCTTAACTGAACAACATTTCTAACTCCAAAATAGAAAAAGTTCACCTTCTAAATCTTTAACAAAACTTCCTTACGTAACTCTCATATTCTATTTACGAATCCACTTCTTTTACAGAAATCATTTGATTATAACAATAGCGTTATAATCCCATGCTTCTAAAATATAATACTTAAATATAACTTTTATACCTTAATTTAAATAAATAAATAAACTATTTATTAAATAAATAAATCTTGATTTAAAAACTGGAAAGTAAATAGTACTTTCCAACATTCGATAAAGTCGAATCCCGATATATAATTCTCTCTCAAATAATCTCTATTCGATAACTCTCTTTCGAATAAACTATATTCGATAATCTCTCTTCGAATAACTTATATTCGATTACCTCTATTCGAATAACTAATATTCGACTAACTCTCTTCGAATAACCAATATACGGTTAACTCTCGTCGAATAACCAATATTCGATTAACTCTCTTCGAATAATTAATATTCAGTTAACTCTATTCGAATAACTTATTTTATTTTAATCCTATTCCCTATCTCATTCAAATTCCTATTTGAATTCTTATTTCAAAACTCAATTTTCCTTATAAATATTTTATTTTATAATATATTTATTTTAATCCATTATTCACATCGAATGTGGATAATATATCTTTTATATAATCAATTCAGTTTGATTTCGCATTTTAAAAATAATATCCCCTTTCCAAATTCTATTTATAGAATTTTTCATACAAAATCCCCTTTTTACTTTTAACACTTAAATCTCATTTAATTCCCTTTATAATTACTAGGTTCACCTTAAATCTCAAATATCGGTGTTAAAACCGATTTTTTACTTCCCCATATAAATTCAGACTTATATATTCAATTTATCCAATGATAAATATTTTACTTAATTTATAAACATTATTTATAAATTAATCTTCCCAATTTATATATTAAAAAAAATTTCTATTTAATATTTATTTTCCATATATTTCCTTTTATAGTATCCTGTTTATTTCATATAAATATTTCCTTTTATAATATCCTATTTATTTCATATAAATATTTCCTTTTATAATTCTATTTATTTTCTAAATAAATATACTTTTTGTAGTTCTATCTATTTTCTAAATAAATATTCCTTTTATAATTCTTGATTTTTTTAAATATTTACTTTTATAAAATCCTTTGATTTTATAAATATTTTGTTTTATAAAATTCTTTGACTTTATAAATATTTTCTTTTATAAAATCTGTAACGACCCATATTTTCACGGGTAATAATTTATTTATTTAATTATTTAAAATAGTGATTTAGGGAATTAAATCGTTGTTTAATTAAATAAAGTGAATATTTAATTAAATTAAAATAATAGAATAATATATTTAATTCATAAATAAACAAAAATAGTGGAATTCACAATATTGTGTGAATTGTATTATTTATAATATATAATTCAGTTTAGAGTTGAATTGTATTAACGAATATATTATTTAAAACGAAGTTTGAACGTATAATTATATTATATATATAATCGAGCTCGAAATGGCGCGGCAGTTCGTAATTTGGCGATTTGAACTTTGAACGAGTATGCAGAAGCCGTTTTAAGTTGGATTTCTGTGAAACAAGAAACGTTCAGAGCTGGTGAAGTATATTTTTCTAATGGAAGAGAAAAATTGGGATTTCGTCGTGTAGATTTTGAGTTATGTCCAAATCAAATTTTAGAAAATTCGTTGTGGAATTCCTTTATAATTTATAATGATTTATTTATATTTTAAAAAGGAATTTCATTGTAAATCGAATATCGATTTATATCGGGATTTGAAATATCAAGTTAGAAATTCATATAGGAATATTCTGAAGCTGTACAGTATTCCATGGGAATATATATATGATAATATTTATTTTTAAATATTTAATTTAATTGTTTTTAAACATATTTATATATTTAAAACGGTTATTTAGAGCTTTAAATATTGCCAGTTCTGCAAATGACCTCAGAATTCGACGAAACTAATTTTGTTAGATCCGCAATGTTAAATTATTGTTAGATTTCAATTTCCGTGATTTTTGAAGTCAGTATGTGGCCGTACGGATTTTTAATGTGAAAAACAGTCAATATTTTGACGGCTAAAAATACGTTGTATGAGCAAACGGAGTCGGAATTCGACGAAACTAGTTTCGTTGGGACCGTAATGTTGAACTGTAGCTACATGTCCAGTTTCGTGATTTTTGGGTATCATGTGTGACCACCCGAATTTTTAGAAGTCAGAAACAAATATAAAATGATATTAAATAAAATATCCTAACATAGTGAATGAACCCAAACTAGTCCACGTTCCTTTGTTCACAGCCACACCTTATCCTTTAAAAACGCAAGGATCAATTGTCGTTCCAAACACAAAACGCAGCAAAGTAAATACAAAGAAAAATCAAAAGAAATAAAAATAAAACTCTATAAATCATGAATCATGTATATTAGAGATCCTTGGGTGTTTAGCTTCATTCCTATATGTGTATTGAGGGGTTCGACGTCTTCCTCTTGTCGTTGAAAATGGACACAATAAGTTAAGGTTGGGTTTTTTGTTCGATTGATTTGTTGATTCACGAAACGGATATCGAATTTGGGTTTAGCATCGAAAACCGCACCTGTGGCAAGGGTTTGGTGATGTTAGGTGAAAAAAAATAAGTCGTTGGGCTTATTCAGAGCAGCGATGGAGGCTGTCGACACGATTTAGGGGGAGGCATCGCAGGCTATGCGGTGGGGATGAGGACGGAGAGGAGATTGAGAGACAGAGTTTGGTGATTTCCGAACTGAAATCGATGGAGAAAGGAGGGCTAGGGGATCGATCGAAGATCGGAAATGGCTTTTGAAAACTTGCGATCCTCTGCATCCGATTGGGGAAAAAGGCATTACGGTCTTGGGCTTTGGAAATTGAGGATGGGCCGGCTTTGAAATTGTAAGGCCAGATGGAATTTAAAACTTAAGTGTTTATTTAATTTCAAAATATATTAACTTGTAAACATCATAACTCTTCCATACGATATCAGAATTGATCGAAACAAGATCCGACAGGATCATATGGATGGGAGCAACACAATGGAACTAACTGGGTGTGGATTAGTGCTCGTTTGAATTTATGGAGAAATAAATTGTTTGATTCAAATCGAACAAACAATTTATCATTCCTTAACGATGAACTGCCAATGTGAGTAAAACTCACCAACTCCGAACAGATATATTTTATTAATGTATTTTTAGAACTGATAATCATCTGTTGATTGCTGTGTGTGAACTGTTGGTTGAATTGCTTGTGTATTGGCTGAAAATATTGATAACGATATATATATAAATCGTTAATCAAATATTGATTCTGTTTAGCAAAATATTTCATATTGAAATGAAATCGATGTTAATTATATTGTTTAACATCTGTGATGCAGTGAAACAGGTTGGAGGAATTCAACTGGATTCCTTAACATTTTTTTACTGTTTTCATATATTGTAATATATGATGTGATATATAATCTGTTGATGATTATATGTATTTAAATGATATCGATCATTGTGATTTGGTATTTTAAATACTGTAAGAAATACTGGGATGTAAAAAGGGGACTTTCGAAGTATATTTTGAAAATAAATAAGTTATATAAAATCAATGGATTTATATAGAAAAGGAAAGGATTTTATAAAAGAAAATAATTATAAAATCAAAGGATAATAATATAAAGGAAAATATTTGTGAAATCAAATATAAAGGAAAATATTTGTGAAATCAAATATAAAGGAAAATATTTGTGAAATCAAATATAAAGGAAAATATTTGTAAAACAAATATAAAGGAAAATATTTGTAAAACAAATAAAAAGGGAATAATTGTGAAAACAAATATAAAAGAAAATATTTGTTAAATAAATAGAAAAGACAAAAGAAATATTTATTTGTTAAATAAATAGAAAAGATAAAAGAAATATTTATTTGTTAAATAAATAGAATTGAAAAGGGAATAGTTATTTGTTAAGTAAACAAATAGAAAAGGAGTTAATCAAAGGAGTTAATTCAAAAGAGTAAATGAGTTAGAGTTAACTAGTTAGGGTTAATCAATTAGGGTTGACCAGTTAGAGTTAACCAGTTAGAGTTAAAGTTGACCAATTAGAATAGAGTTAATAGAATTAGAATAAATCGATAGAGTTAATAGAATTAGAATAAATCGATTAGAGTTAGTCGAATTAGGAGTTATCGAATATTAGTTATTCGAATCGAGTTAAAATGAGTTATCGAATATTAGTTATTCGAATAGAGTTAAGTAGAGTTATTCGAATAGAGTTAAATAGAGTTATTCGAATAGAGTTAAATAGAGTTATTCGAATAGAGTTAAATAGAGTTAATCGAATAGAGTTAAAAGGAGTTATCGAATATTAGTTATTTGAATCGAGTTAAAAGGAGTTATCGAATCTAGTTATTCGAAAGGAGTTAATCGAATATAGTTTATTCGAATAGAATTAAAGGAGTTAATCGAATATAGTTTATTCAAATAGAGTTAAAGGAGTTATCAAACATAATTTATTCGAAAGGAGTTAAGTGAAAAGAGTTAATCAAATAGAGTTAATCGATTAGAGTTAAATCAAAAGTAGTTAATCCAATAGAGTTAAGTGATTAGAGTTAATCAAACAGAGTTAATCGAATTTGAGTAAATCAAATATTAGTTATTCGAATAGAGTTAAATAGAGTTAAATAGAGTTATTCGAATAGAGTCAAATAGAGTTATTTGAATAGAGTTTAATATATGTTATTCGAAGTAAGATAATCGAATATAAGTTATTCGAAGTGAGATAACCGAATATAAGTTACTCGAAGAGAGATAATCGAATATAATTTATTCGAAGTGCGATAATCAAATATAAGTTATTCGAAGGGAGTTAATCGAATATAAGTTATTCGAAGGGAGTTAATCGAATATTAGTTATTCGAAGGAGTTAATCGAATAGAGATTACTCGAAAGAGAGCTATGCGTCAAATTCGATTATATCGAATTCAGGAAAGTATTATTTACTTTCTGGTTTTTAAATCAAGATTTATTTATTTATAAATAAATTAGAGTAGGTTAATTTTTCAAATTAAGGAATAAGAGTTACATTTGAAGTTAGGAATGTCGAAAGTAGGGATTTTAACGTTATCGTTATAACCAATGTTTTCAATAAAGAAGTGGATTCGTAAATAGAATCTGAGAGTTACGTAAGGAAGTTTGTTAAAGGTTTAAAAGATAAACTTTAACTATTTCGAAGTTAAAACGTTGTTCAGTTAAGGTCTGAGAGGTAATTATACCTCAACTTGATTGACTTCCTTCTTAACTAAGGAATGGTAAGGTTTGATAGTGAATGATGGTTAAGTGAATTTAGTAAATGGTTTGAGTTGGCATGGCGATATTTGATTTAAAACATCAGTCTAAATCCAGTGAAGGAGTTTTGGAAACGTTTTCCAAATGAGAATCAGAAATGTTTTCTGATAATAGAAAAATAAGAATTTAGAATATATGGAAACAGGAGATAAGTAAATTAATGAACTAAGGAGATAAATGTTAAATGATGATTGATCGATAAAATTTCCATCTGGAAATAATATCGTTGTTTTCACACGTGTTTTTCTTTGATAGTTAGCTCACCAACTATTGAAGTTTTTGACCATTTTAACGTTGTTAATATGGAGAGACCGGTTGGATTATTATCTGAAAAACAACTTTGTATTGGCATAAGCGTTGCGAATCATTCATGCCAAAGACAATTTAAGACAGAGTAAAGTGCAAGGGCTGTTGTATAAATCTTAGGTAAAGATTGCCTAAGATGGTTGTACTGAACAGTGCCTTCGGTTTGTCCTGTGATAGCCCGAAAATCTGTACCAATTTGAGCTGACTAATAACCTACACATTCAACTCAAAGTGCACGAAAATTCAGATCATTAATAGAAAGAATTTAGCGAATGAGAAAGATAAGATAGAACTAATAGAATAGAAGAAGAAGAACACAACTGAACCGAATCAAAAAAGAAGAACAAATATGAAATTTTTCTAGATCGGTGACAATACACCCTGCTTGGGGATGAACCAACTAGCCATGCTGCCTAGCCCAACTTTTGTTACTTCCTGGTTGTGAGGCTAGAGGCTACGTCTATCTTTAGAACATCTGATCACCATTCACTTTGAACGCCGTCAATTCACTAATCGATTTCCAAAAAATATCACGGGTATAAAAAGCTAAGAGGAACGAATTCCTCCGCCACCAGACGTAATACCTTTAAGAGATCAATCATACTTGATTTACTAGGTATACTCTGTCAGACACCCGTCCATACAAGTTGTCCTAGAACTGGACAAACAGAAAGCACCATTCTGGAATTGGACGACCCTTGCATTTAACTCCGTCTTCAATTTTCTTCAGCATAATATATCTCGCAGCGCTTATGCCTATACAGAGTGGTTTTCAGACAACATATCCAACCGGTCTCTCCCTATTGACAACGATGGTCAAAACACTTCGATAGTCGGTTATTTAACTATCGAAGTAAAAACATCATTCATTCAAATGTATCACACAATCACGGGCACTTTTTATTTAACATTCGACTTTATTATTCGAATTCCCATATCTTACCAGATATTTCTCAACCCCCATTTTAGCCTTTCGCACTTCTTGGAAAACATTTCCAGCTGTTATAAACTCTTATTCTCCTACGTTCTAGAAAATATACGTTATTAACGTTTGAATATTTCCATTCTTTTCACGTTCTTTATTTTCTACACTTGGATAATATATCCTAACTATATTGGAAAAATATTTCCAATTTCATTTTAAACATTTTAATCTGCCAAGCGTTCATTTTAAAACATTATTCACTTTAAAATGTGAATATCATTTCTATTATAGAAATCTGATCACCTTTATCAAATAATTCATTATTCAAGTAATAAATACCATTATCTTGTTTACAGGAATCTCTTTTATAATTTATATTCCCATTCCACTTCAGAATCTCTATTTCTAAATCCACTTCTGGTTAAATCAATATCAAGTTTATAACTAAATATTGATTATATACCTATTATAATTTATCGGTTTAAACCCAATATTAACTATCCTATCAGATTATAATTCCTAAAAATACTTCGAACATAGAAATGCTGCCATCGTTTTCTAACAGTATTTTCCAATTTCTCTTTCTAAACTTATGCTTATATCTTCTTACAACATCGTTACTTATTACTTTAGAATACGTGGATTTCAAACTAAACTGTTAGTGCTGCTATATATAAAAATCACGCTTAATTTTGGTTAACAGCGTTAATTTATCGTTATAGTTCAAAACTTGTCATACGCTGTAATATTATCCTTTATAACTAATCTTGACATAACAGTCATGCTTAAGCCTAGTCAACAACATTTATTTTATCGCTATAGTTCAAAACTTGTCATACGCTGTAATATTCTCCTTTATAACTAATCTTGACATAATAGTCACGCTTAAGCCTAGTCAACAACATTTATTTTATCGCTATTGTTCAAAACTGGTAATACGCTGCTATATGCCACTTTATAACTAATCTCGACGTCCCTTTCCGTTACAAACTGATACCATTCCTTGACAATAGTGAAGTCGTTCAAGTCGGAGTATTTGTTTTACCTTCCAGACCTTGATCGACAACGTTCTTACCTTAGAAGAGATATAAGTTCGTAACTCTAACTCCTTATTATTTATACTCCTTCAAATCGTATTTCTTGCTTTATTTTAAATATGGTTTTATTATGCCATATCCTTAATTTTTGATCAGTTTACCGCTAAGTTATTTTCATTAGATTAATTTAAGACCAATTACTCTAATAATCCTTTTCCAAATAAACAGCTGATTAAATCAACTTCGTTCCATCAGTTAATTCGTGAACTGATTTTAATTACTTCTTACCATTAGGTTAATATAATTAATCTAATAATATTTCTCAACTGTTTGCTTTAAAATAATTATCAAAATTATTTACTTGTCGGATAATTATAGCTTCATACTTATTTAACAAAAAAAATCGTTTATATTTATTTTATAAAATGAACTATAAAATACCAGTTTATAATAGAACTTCTATTTCGCTTTAATTATAAAAATATAATTTTTATAATTAACTTCGTTGATTTGCCTAACGAGCAATCAACTTCTTAACAAAACGATTGGTCTATGGTCGACTGTCGTCACTTTCTTAATCGATATCGTTTATTTATTTAATCAAAACAATTATTGAATTTCCATTCAACATCAATGTTCACATTGGGTTTTACTGTTGTTTAGGTTCAAACAGTGCATATACATAAAACAAACAGTACATATAAATATTGTGGAATCCGGTTGGATTCCTCCAACCGGTTTCCCGCATCCACAGATGTTAGTCAAACAATTAACAATGATTTCATACTAAGGGATATTATACTCGACGAAATCAGTATCCAACATATGCAACGATATACATTTCAACCAATTTAATTGTAATCTACCTAAACGACCATCACACAGTATACAACCAACATTAAAATATCATTATAATATTTTAAAATAGATCAAAGTTAGTGAATTTACTCACTTGGCGCGTTAACCGTTTAAATAACGATTTGCGTTAGTTGATTAAACCCAGCGTTTTAATTCTGCCTTGAATTTGTAGCGATCTCCAAACGTTCCAAACAGTCCCAGTATGTAGTCGGTGACCATACAACTTCAACGTGACCGACTGTTCGCAATTCAAATTAAAACCAGCCTACATCTACTAATACCCGACATGCTATTCTTTGTTCCCATTTCACGAAATGCAAACCGGTTACCTTACCTCTTTCCTGACAAAACAACGCTTCTCCTTCCTATATCAGTTTGTATTTGCATGAATTCCTCTTTATAAATTAATATATATATATATATATATATATATATATGGGCTTCATTCACTTTCTCTGTAGGCCCAACATGACTCGATCAGCTTAATGTAGTGCCATCATTATCCAACGTTCACGAAAAGAAACACTTGCTCCCAATATTTTGAACCTCATTTTCGAACCTTTCTTTTTGCTTTTATCATTTCAGCATCCTTATTCCTACCACCAATACCCGTATGGATTTACCACTTTCCATTCCCTTACGTTCAAACGGTTGCACTTCCAAAATACAGATCACTTTTCCCATTGTCACTTCCCCAAACAAATGATCCGCCGACCGTACCTGTCCGTCTTCGTTCACAGTGCATCAGCCCCTCCTCCTTTAATGTTCCAATACACTTTCAGTCAACCCCATTTGTGTGCTTAGTGGGTACCTGTTATCCAAACATTCCAACTGCCTACTTCCCCTTCAACGCCAGTTTCCACTTACTTGCACCAGTAAACAACACATCCTCATCCACTTCATTTATGCTTTTACCCATCGTTTCATTTGCTTAAACCTCATGTTCATGTACGCAAGCAAGCCAGACCTTTCCACTCGACTTACTTACGTCCCTTTTTGTTTTAATTTATTCTTCTCGCCACCTCAACAAATCAAACGCTGCACCATCTTTGCCGGACCATCGTGCTAACCTCACCGACTCCCCACTAAGCTGCTGACCACCCAGTTTAATAGACTTCCGCCATGCAATAAAACTACCCACTTTGGCAGTCCCTCTTCCCACGCAAAACAAGTATAGTACTTCACAAACACCCATGCATGCTTCAGTTCAGAACTTCCTCTCCACTCTTCTCAGTACCATCATACTCCTCTTTTCTTTTATACACATATTCCATTCATTTCCATTAGCTACTCCTCATGTTCTTCAGTACACGCTCGCGCCTTTCATTCTTTGCTACCACGAACCCATTCTTTTCAGAGCCATGCACTTACAAACCTCGCTCCACCAACCATCCCGCCTACATCGAACTGAAAGTGAAACCCCAAGCTCCTCTTTCAAAAACGTGTTACAATACCTATATCCATGCATTTCCTTACGTTCAGCTCCAATACTCCATGCGTCCCTTTCGCACCTTGTTACATCCATGTCCATACTAGCTCCTTTCATATTCAGACAACACTTTCCCTTTCACGTGCACATTCCGTATACACGTGTGCAATTTCCCACTGCACTTCACTGTCTTCTCCCTTACCCACTCACGAACTCGCCAGTGACCTACCAACGCCACATCCGTTCAGTCCTCATCCAATCGCTGGGAACCCACTTTTCCATGCTTTCTTCCTTGAAGTCACGCTCCATGCATGAAGAACCCTTCTCTCTAGTAACTCCATCATCATCTCGAGACTCGCACGGAGCTAGAAAATTGGTGAGCAGACGGTTCCAGTATCTTATATATATTGTATTTTATTAGTGGAGAATCTAGTGAATATATAAATTTTCTGAAGCCATTGAAAACTTTGATATAATGTTTTGAAGAAAGAGGCCGAGCTCCTATGTATTTGTAGATGTTCGAACCTTTGTGGTTAAGGAATAGGAGATAGGATAGGCACGTTATTAAGGTATGGGTGTTTGCTTCATTGTTAAGCTATAGGTAACTATAGGCTAGTCACGTTGTAGTAGGATAGGTTGGCTATTACTTTGGCATGAAGTAATCTGTATTGTAGGTTAGGGGTATGGAGATTTCGCTTCATGTTGTTGAAAATGACGTGGACATACCATAATGAAAATGGTAGCTATAGGCTGAAACATGTATATGTATGTTTTTAGTTATTGGGTATTATTTTAACTAGGTAGGTAGGCCATATATACATACATATTATAATGACTTAGTTACTTAAATTTTTGTTCATGTCGAAGCCGTTACAGATAGAAGTAAGGATACAATCGTGCTCAGTGAGATGTCATGATCTCAGAAATATAATAATATCGGTAGGTTGACTCATATTTTGAAACCCTGAAATACCTATACATGGTGCAAAATACCTCGAATAAAAAGTTGCGTATTTAATTAATTAAAAATTATAGTAAAATTCTAAAAATTAAATTATCCCTATGTCTTAAAAGAACCTTTTCCATATTCGAATCCGATATCTAGTTATTTCAAATAAACTGTTACGGTCGATATACGATTTCATATCGACTTTCTGAATATTTGATTTGGAAATAATTCATAATTTGTATCGCGAAATCTTGATTTTTCACTTCTGTTAGAAAGATACAGTTCAACAGATTCCAATGCTTCTTGTTTCGAAGAAATCCGACTAACAACGGATCTTGTTCGCTTAGTTGAAGTTCAGATCGTCAAATTACGAACTGCCGCGATATGTCGGGCTCGGTTATATTTAATATATATTTTTATACGTTCAACTTCATTTTAATTAATATATAAATCCATTTATATTACGAATTCAATAATTAAACTGATTTAAATATTCAAATACAAACCGATAAAAATGCGGGACGTTACATGTCCAGTCCTAGGACGACCTGTATGGAAGAATGTCTGACAGAGTATATTTAATAGATCGCATAAGTTGATCTCTTCAAATGTATTTACATTTGGTGGTGGAGGAATTTGTTTCTCTTAGCTGTATACCTGTGGTATTTTTTGGGAAATCAATTTGTGATTTGGCGGGTATGACGATGTGACATTCAAAGTGAATAAACATGTGATCTGTCAGAGATAAGCGTGGCCTCTAGCCTCACAACCGGGAAATGACAGAAATCTGGTAGGCAACATGGCTATGTAGGCCGCACCTATTAGGGTGTATAATCACCTGATCTAGAGTTTCATTTACTTCTAAAAATCTATTGTCGATGCTGTCCCATTCGGGAAACGGTTGCTGATCCCAACCGTTGGTGATATACATTCGATACACTCAAGCGAAATGAGCGGTCGGTCATGTGTGGCCGGGTTGCAAGATGTTCTTGTTGAACCCAGTGTATTCCTCTCTAGAGGTACATTAGCGAAAGGTGGTTCCATACCTTATCATAGTTGGAAATCCATTACCCAATACGTGCTTGCGGTTTTGATTGTATACTATATATAGAACGTGAGATAGAAGCATTTCTGCTAGATGATTATTATATTGTGGTTGATAGACACTATTATAATATCAATGAGTTTTGATATAGAGATTATTTTGGATTCTCATAAGGCAAAACCCCGTTCCGTTATATGGCGTGGTCTTATGAGATATCGTTTAATGGCTCAAACTGTTTTAAACTATTTTACTCATACTAGTCCCATGACTGACCCGGAGTTTATTTTGTTTTGTTTTCCCTAAATTCTTGGGTGCCCAATTTTATACGGGCAGTCAAGTAGTCAGGATTTTACATATGTACTTGGAGAGCTTGGAGCAGGAGGCTTCAGGATTATATAGCTATAGTTATTTCCGTTGTGTTGTAAGTGTTGTACTCTGATTATGTTACTATATGCATATACTGATTTTATTTCAAGGATATGTTATCTATTATATGTTGTTCGTTCCGCTATGAGATTCGTGTTACTCTGATGTTGTATCTTCTTCTTCTTCTTCTTTTATTCTAAGTTTCTATCTTATCAATTCTCACTCTCTAATTTCTTCTATTAACTTTCCGGTATTTTTCGATGTTTGGTTAGTCGTCATTGAGTTTATGGCGATAACCAAAATCGACAAAAACCGGGTCGTTACAGTTGGTATCAGAGCTTAAGGTTAAGTATTACCTTGGTTCTATGGCGTGACTCAGTAGAGATGGGGTTATAAATACCCTAAATTAGGTTGATTGTATATATACGAGAGCGTATTTGTTATTTGATATAAAAATCGTTTTAAATTATGGAGATTTATTGGTTGAGTGGCTTATGAATTTCTGGTCGATCAGTTTGATCCACTGTATCGATACGAGTTACTAAACACTTGAATACGATGAACCGACATGGTATGTTTTGAAAAGAGGGTAAACGAAATAATTTTACCCTAGTTATATTTTGATATAAAGGATTTATATCGGAGTGATTATAATATATTGGTTGTTATTATAATCGAGTAAGATTATAAATTAATTGGTTATGTAAATAACCAATCAGAACTTCATATAAGTGAAATATATGAAATCGAAATGAATGAAATCTGAAATTAAGATCAGGATTTGAATTAAAACCCTGGAAATTTGGAAAGGTGTTTGTAAATGGATTTAGATTAGATATATAAGAATTTAAAAATCCTGGGAGATTTTAAATTATTTTACAACTAGAGCGAATGGTATTTTGGAATATATTTCAAAGTGGAAATGTTTAAAAATGGTTTAAAAGGAATATAGTATTGAACTCACTTCGATCATTGGAAAATAGATTCCGATGATGACAACTGCATCATCGCTGTTCATTTTCGAGTTGTAAGTGACAGATTACTACTGAAAAGATTTTGTTTTTGAATTGGTTTGAGAGAAACAAGTTGTTGAAATCCAAAAAGGAATACTTGGTTTTAAAAAAGCAAAACTATTTAAAAACTCCTTGAACAGATTATTTGAATAAAAACAAATTTGAATAGAAATTTGTGAATCCAAGCTGGAACTGAATTGAAACCAATTAACTGGAAATTGAATTGGATACGATATATCAAGTAGAAACAGATTTTGAATTGTGAGATGGAATCTGAAATGGTATTGGATTGATGAGTTAAGAATTTAAAAATCGAAAATGGAACTTCGATTTGAAACCGAATTCGACTTAGGTATAGGCGAAAGGTTGGATTTGTGGATAAAAACATATTGGAATTTGATTGGGATGACCCTTGTATCTGCTGAATTGATAATAGGTGGAAAGGATATAATGATATGCCGACAAAAAGGTACAAGTTTATATTTCTATTGGATATAAGATTTATGAGCCGAATTGGCATGCCGCTTGGCTGTTTGATTCTCTTTTGGGTTGGAGATGGCCTAGAGAGGCGAGTTGGAGTTTGACCTATTGACCAGTACAAAGGAGGTGCTGGCTAATTTTTTTTAAAAAGTTAAGGTCTTAGAAAATTTTCAGGATTTTTGAAAATTTTAGTTGATAAGAATGAATTAACAATTTAATTGAATTGAATTTGGTTCAGTTGAGACTGGTGTTAATGAAACAACCCACCTCCATTAAGGTCACTCACCAAGGGAATGCCTTAACTTTGGTGGAGGTTTATAGGTAAAAGTCACAGATAAAACACAAGACAGATATAAACACATATATAAGCAGCGGAAAACAAACAGACTTTTATTTCATAAATACGTGTTCATACAAAAGCATTTCCATAATTGTTTTACAATAACCTCCAAAACATTACAACAACATTTCTGTCTTGATTATTGAATAAAGAAGCGTAAAACATAATTTAAAACTGTCATAAATCCCCATAGAGTGTGTCCAAAAGCCATGTCCAATGAAAGAGAGTCCAAACCATACATCTACTCTCCTGAAGCTTGCAAAGAGTCTGACTAAGCTGGGTTGTTTCCTCCATGTGGACCTGGGGGGAACGGAAGAAAAGAAGACGAAAGAAAAACAGAGTCAGACATAAAGCCTGGTAAATCTAGTGACTCTTCAGTATGTGAGTAAGAAAAAAAGCATGGCAAGAATAAACTGGAAATGGGAAAATATCATAAACTAAGATAAAGTAGTTTAGAACCGAATATACTATCGCACTCCACATTTATATCTCTACACCTACTTGTATTTATTCTGACTGACACCCCATACTGAGGTTGAAGTGATCCCCTTTTTACTTAAGATCGGCTCCTACTCGCATAATCATATATGTCATACGTCCCCCAATGATTTGTAGATACCTATGCTGGTCCCACCATGGGGTGTATCAAGACCCATTGTGGCGGCCCGACACAATTCTAGAATACATAGGTTATACTACTGGTGCCCAGTGCCCTGTTTGTCTGCTCCGTAGTGTGTGCACGCCCGCACTCCGTTAGAACCTACACTGCCACATCAACCGCCGCCGCTTTTGACCGCTTATAATTAGCCCAGTAATCCTGCCCCACCCTGCCTAGTTTCAGGGTACCATGATACCTAATTAGGTTACTGCTGAAATGGGTCCCCGTTACTAGGGTTCTCTAGTCACACATGTTAAGTGGTTAAGTGTCTGTATTAACCTAACCCCACCATCAATTCTTGTTAACATGTTGAATTTGGTTAAGTGTTTTAGTTAACTTAACCCTACCATCTTGACTAGTCTGTCCTTAGCTTTAAATCAATTAAAGCACCAACCACTCAGATTAGACAGGTGTTGTTACGGTTACTGGATATGCCGGTCGGTTCCGGGCAGGTTTACACTGTAACTCATTCTAACCTCGGGTCCTTATTGGGCTCAATGCCTTAACCTCTCACATTGGATAGGTATAGTTGTGATTACTGGACAGCCGGGCGAGTCCGGGCAGGTTTACATCACAACTCAATCCAACCTCGGGTTAAGCATACTCGTATTTTATAAATTTACATATTTGACTCTTTTACTTGTTATATGTAAATTTGTTAACCATTAAAGGTTATGGCCCCACTTTCCAAGTTCATCATTTTTAGGTATATAATTTATACCGTTTTATGCCATAAATTGCCTAGGGGATTTTTCACCCATTTATGTCAAGTTTTCCAATTTTACCCAACGTTACCCCATCTAAATATTTGGCTAAAAAACCTTAGCCTAATTTTCCGTTCGCATAATTTTTGACATATAGTATTAGGCTAAAAACTTAGGCTAAAAACTTAGCCTAATTTAGCGTACAAAGTTTGCATAAAGGAATCTATTAACGTAAACATGTCATAGGTGTAAACTTGGCATTTTTGGTATAGTCAATATGAACATAATAGGGGTGAACTTGCAAAATAATCATCATGAATGTCATAGGTGTGAACTTGCAACGCAGACTAAACCAGACATACATATATGTGAATTTGCATCATAGACTAAATCAACTTGTCATGTGAACTTGCATTATAGACTAAATCTAAATAGGTGTCACATGAAATGGCATAATTTAGACTTGCATAAACATTGGCCTAAACATATTTATCTAGGCATAACTTCAAATGCAAAACTAGCATGTGACAAGGTTATTTCATGTTCATAAAAATGTCTATTTTTGACATTAACACAAAGATGTGTACTAATTCAAATCATGTAGCCTATTTCAACATGAAACTTGTATTAATCGCGTAACCAAATGGATCCAATTACAACTTGAAATGAACATAAGAATATATACAAGGATTTTAATCATGTTGGCATAACGGTCTTATCATTGAATATGTGTACATAAGTCTTAACTTGGACTTAGCAAAATGTATACAATCCATGTTCACCACATAAACATAAAGGTGTAAATTATAATATTAACCACAAACTTGCAGGTGATGCTGTTTTTCATTTACAAATGTTAAATAGGTCCACATCAAATCAATTTATACCACAAACATCCCAATTCCATTCACAATAAAATCATCACAACATATATACATTGTTAACATTATACAACATTGTGTGATTCCAATTTCCAATCTATATCAAATCACGGTCTATTTCAATTCACATCTCAAATGTAACTAGACTTAAAACGATCGACGAACTTGAATTCTGGATTCTGAGTTCTGAAATTGAGATGCGTTCCTTTGGGTAGATAAATGTTGTTTTGAATTAAATATGAATTAGATTCGTTCGTCTCTAAGCTTTTCTACAAGTGGAGGCTCCTCTTAGTTTCCTCCCGACAGCATGGTGGCTCCGTCTCTAATTTTTATGTGAATTTAGGTTGGTGACTTGAGTTGTTTATATAGAATTTCAAATTGATTTGAGCCGTCAGATGATCACAAACGAATATGGACCATTCACTTCGAGAGGAGCCAACCAAAATGTGACAAGTCAGCCCTATTGACACACCAGAGCTCAGAAGTTCGACCAAAACCCGACTAGAGCAGTCAGGTCCTGACCAGGTCGACTGGGCAGGTCGACCTCCAGGTCGACCCCCGGGTCGACCATGTGGTCGACCTAGTCACCCAGGTCGACCCCTAGGTCGACCCCCTGGTCGACCTGGGTGCTGGGCGGGAATTTTCCCGCCCAGCCCAGTTTGGGTCAGATTTTGAATTTTGAATCGAATTTTGAACTGTTTGAATTCTAAAATGAATTCTGAAACTTCCGGAGGTCATAACTCCTTCATACGGTGTCCGATTTACGCAAACTCGGACTCTGTCTTAAGCAGAATTCCAAGACGATCGCAATGGAGAAACCCGTTTCTATTAATTCTTTAACTTTGAATTAATTATACTTTAATTTGTGAAACTTAATGCTATAGAATTTACGGGATGTTACATTCTCCCCCTCTTAAAAGGATTTTGTCCCCGAAATCTTCAAGTTAGGAAGAATGTATATCCTATCATCCAATCGTCCATCTACTCAACCAACAAACACAGGCATCCATTGTCCTTAAAAGACTTCTAATGCTTCATGATCATATGCATAGTTTGTTTATATGTCCTTGTCTAATGCAAAAATCAGGCGGTCTACTGATTCAGTTAACCTCCTTAATGCGAATCATGTAAGTGTCATGAATCCATTATGTATGCAAAATTTTCCAACTCATGATCCTACATGAGTGCCGAACTATTCAGTCAAATGCGACATCCATATGACAACATATCAAGTTTCAACCACATACAAATATGAATACATATATGCATATGCAATATGAAGTGACTAAGCCGATCTAAACCCTAGGGTGTGTGTGTATATGCATCCACGAGCAACCACTAGCAATCACTAGCAACCACTTGCAGCCATCATCCATAACAAGTTTTCAAGTACATGTTTGCATCCATTAGGTTTCCACCTAAGGAGTTAGGAAAAGGACCGAGAAGATATACCTAAAAAGATAGATATAAGCATGAATTAAGGAAAAATAGAGATCAAAGATGTACCATCAAAAAGAAAAGGGTAGGCAGCGCGTATTCTGTCCTCAGTTTCCCAAGTCGCATCTTCCTCGGCATCGCTCCATTGAACTTTAACGAGCTTGACTTCACGGTTGCGTAGCTTTTTGATTTCAGTTCCCAAGATATGAGTTGGAACTTTCCTCACAGTTGCTTCTCGTTCTATCTCAACTCGTCTAGAATGCTTGGCTCCACCACTTCCGCAGACTCATGTAAACATTTCCGAAGATGAGAAACGTGGAAGACACTGTGGACTCCAGCCAAACTTTCGGGCAGCTCTACTCTATAAGCCATCTTCCAAATCTTCTCGATGATAGGGAATGGCCCTACAAATCTTGGTGCTAGATTTCCTGCGAATCCAAAGCGAACGACGTTCCTTAAAGGAGATATCTTAAGGAAAACCCTATCCCCGACCTCAAACTCAAGGTTGGTCCTTCTTTAGTCGGCCTGGGATTTCTGTCTATCTTGGGCCATCTTCGTCCTTCTTCGTATTAAGTCCACTTTCTCTGAAGTCTCTCTAATCATGTCTGGCCCAAGTATAAGCTTATCTGTAGACTCCCACCAACAAGTTGGTGATTGGCACGGTCTTCATACAAGGCTTCGAAGGGTGCCATGCCTATAATAGCTTAGTAGCTGTTGTTGTAGGCGAATTCCACTAAAGGAAGATGATCCTCCCATGTCCCTCCAAAGTCAAGAACGCAAAGTCTCAAAAGACCCCCTAAAACTCTATTCACCCTTTCCGTCTGGCCATCGGTTTAGGGGTGATAGGCCGTGCTCAAACATAACTGTGTGCCTACAGCTTCTTGCAGACTCCGCCAAAATTCGCTTGTAAAGATAGGGTCTCGGTCACTAACAATGCTGGAGGGTATCCCATGGAGTCGAAATATCTCTTTAAGATAAAGAGACGCTAGAGATGAGGCAGTCCTTCTACTCTTGATAGGTAAAAAGTGGGCGCTTTTTGTGAGCCTGTCCACTATTACCCAAATGCTAGTATTGCCCCTTCTTGACCTAGGTAGCCCATCAATGAAGTCCATTGAAATGCTATCCCACTTCCACTGTGGGACCTCTAGAGGATGAAGCAGTCCTCCAGGCTTCTTCTGTTTCGCCTTGACCTATTGGCAGGTCATGCACTTAGAAACGAAATCTGCCACGTCCTTCTTCATGCCACTCCAAAAGAAAGTTTTTTTTATATCCTTGTACATCTTATCTCCGCCAGGGTGTATAGTCATCTTGGAATGATGCGCTTCCTCGAGAACCTTCTTTGTCAACTCCCTTGCTTGTGGGACGCATAGTCTTCCATCCTGCCTTAGCCAACCCTTATTATCGATGGTGTATCTATTGAGGTGACTAGAAGTCTCACCCCTAATAAGTTTATCAATCACATCAACAAGCTGAGGATCTTCACGTTGTGCAGTCCCTATTGAGTTCAAGAGGGCGTACTTCAAGAGATGCTAACAAACCCGGTACAAAATCAGAGGAGGGCCTAAAGTTAAAACCGGCTATATACTCCAAGCTTTGCCTTTCTACAAAGAGAGGGCTTAGGGTCAGCTTCTTTCTACTCAAGGCATCTGCTACTACATTGCCCTTGCCAGGAGTATAGGAAATCTTGAAGTCATACGAGGCAAGAAACTCCATCTACCTTTGTTGCCTCAAGTTAAGATCTTTCTACGAGAAAAGATACTTCAAAGATTTATGGTTAGTATATATACAGTTCAAACTTCTCAACTAGGAGATAATGGCGCTAAGACTTAAGTGCAAAGATAATGGCGGCAAACTCAAGATCGTGGGTTGGGTAGTTCTTTTTATGAACTTTCAATTGCCTTCCACCATATGCTACTACCTTTCCTTCTTGCATTAGAACAGCGCCTAGTCCCGTTCCACATGCATCCGTGTATACTGTGAACATCTTGCTTCTGTCAGGAAAAGTTAGAACTGGGGCTATTGTAAAATCCCTTTTTATGCGTTGGAAAGCAATATCACAGTCCAAATCCCAAGCGAACGCTAGATTCTTCTTTGTTAGCCTTGTTAGAGGAGCTGAGATTTTTGCAAAGTCTCTGATGAACTTTCGGTAAAAGCCTGCTAGCCCTAGAAAACTTCGGAATTCGGTTGCGTTCCTTGGTGCCTTCCAATCTTGCACCGCAACTACTTTCGCGGGGCCCACGACCAACCCCTCTTTGGACACTATATGCCCAAGAAGCCTTACTTCTTCTCTCCAAAAGTGGCACTTAGAGAATTTGGCTTTTAGCTGATGTGCACGGAGAGTATCCATGATTTCTTTTAAATGCTGAGTATGTTCTTCCTCATTCTTTGAGAAGATCAAAATATAGTCTACGAAGATAACCACAAATTTGTTGAGGAACTCTCTGAATACCCTGCTCATTAGGTCTACGAAATAAGCGGGTGCATTTGTCAAGCCGAAAGGCATGACAAGCCATTTGAAGAAACCGTCTGGGGTCCTGAACGTTGTTTTGTCAATGCTACCTTCATCCACTCTGAGCTGATGGCACCCAGTAGCCAGATCAAGTTGGGAGAAAACCGACGCACCTACAAGCTGATCAAACAAATCGTCGATTCTGGGAAGGGGAAGCCTATTCTTTTTGGTAAGTTTGTTTAGCTCCCTAAAGTCAACGCAAAGGCGAGGCAAACCGTCCGCTTTGGTTGCGAACACCACTGAAGCACCCCATTCCAAAATGCTCCGTCTAATGAACCCTATCTCGAGAAGCTCTTTAACCTTCTTACTGAGCTCCTTTCTCTCCCTTGGAGCCATGTGTCTAACAAGTAAGGCTACGGGCTTTGCATTATCCACAAGATATATGCGAAAGTCTATTTCCCACCTCGGAGGTAAGCCCTTCACCTCCTCAAAGACATCCGGATATTTCCGGACCACTCTAACCGACTACAAATTCTCAACAGAAGCATCAAGCGACTCTAGATAACTAAGCATAACAACATTCAAGGGATTACAAGAAATTTCTAGAGTGTTACCGAGCCGAGTCAAGAGTCTAACCATTATTTTCTCATAATCAAGAATGACATCGTTACTGGATAACCAGTCCATGCCTAAGATCAATCCATATCCCCAAAAACCCAGAACAAAGGCACTAGATCTAAATTAAACACTTAGAATAGAGATTTTCAAACCCAAACAAACCATTGACAAATAAGCTGAGCCCCCAATTGGGTTTGAAACAACTAAGGGATCCTCTAATATACTAGTGTATAGGTGCATAGATTCTACTAAAGCAGATGAAATAAAGGAGTGTGATGCGCTAGAATCAAAGAGAGTGCGAACTGGATGATAATAAAGATAAACTTCACTTTCTACAGAAATATTACTACCTCGTTCCTGTGGAGGTGCCACCAATGCATGAACTTGTCCCCCTGAAGTGGATCCAGTAATCTGTCCCTGCCCTCGCTTCTTTGGGTAGTCCTTAGCCAAGTGTCCAGTCTCTCCACAATGGAAACAACTACCATTCCTCTTTGCCTTCTTCTTTCTGCAGTCTTTCACTATATGTCCCACATTGCCACAGAAATAATATTTCATTTTCTCACGTGTCTTATTATTATTGTTGTGATCCCTTCCTCCTTGACTACTATCGCCTCGTTCTGCGATTCTTCCGCTTACTGGTTCACGTTGAGGAAGAGGAAGAGTAAAGGCGTCTGTAGCTGGGGAGTAGGAATGTCCGTTGGGCCCGCATCATTGGCCCTAGCTTCTAGGTACCTTCGGAACCAGTCAGGTATCGATACCCATCCTGGAAGGTTGAGATCTCCAGACATGCTGAAACAAAAGGGAAAGATTCAAAACGAAGGATAAAGAGAGATAGTGCATATGGCTTTGGGGGATTATGCCTTTTTAAAATAACAACAACACTTTTTCTTGAAAAATGCTTCTTTAAACTCCTCTTTTGAAAATAATTTCAAAATCTTTTGTCTTATCTGGTAAACCTATGCTCTGATACTAAGTGAAACACCCCACCTCCATTAAAGTCACTCACCAAGGGAATGCCTTAACTTTGGTGGTGGTATATAGGTAAAAGTCACATATAAATCAAAAGACAGATATAAACACACACACACATATATATATGCAGCGGAAAACAAACAAACTTTTATTTCATAAATACGTGTTCATACAAAATCATTTCCATAATTGTTTTACAGTAACCTCCAAAACATTACAACAACATTTATGTCTTGATTATTGAATAATGAAGCATAAAACATAATTTAAAACTGCATAAATCCCCATAGAGTGTGTCCAAAAGTCATGTCCAATGAAAGAGAGTCCAAACCATACATCTACTATCCTGAAGCTTGCAAAGAGTTTGACTGAGCTGGGTTGTTTCCTCCCTGTGGACCTGGGGGGGGGGGGGGAACGGAAGAAAAGAAGATGAAAGAAAAACAGAGTCAGACATAAAGCCAGATAAATCTAGTGACTCTTCAGTATGTGAGTAAGAAAAAGAGCATGGCAAAAATAAACTGGAAATGGGAAAATATCATAAACTGAGATAAAGTATTTTAGAACCAAATATACTATCGCACCCCACATTTATATCTCTGCACCTACTTGTATTTATTCTGACTGGCACCCCATACTGAGGGTGAAGTGATCCCCTTTTTACTAAAGATCGGCTCCTACTCGCATAATCATATGTGTCACGGCCCCCAATGATTTATAGATACCTATGTTGGTCCCACCATGGGGTGTATCAAGACCCATGGTGGCGGCCCGACACAATTCTAGAATACATAGGTTATACTACTGGTGCCCAGTGCCCTGTTTGTCTGTCCAAAGTGTGTGCACGCCCGCAATCTGTTAGAACCTACACTGCCACACCAACCGCCGTCGCTTTTGACCGCTTATAATCAGCCCAGTAATCATGCCCCACCATACCTAGTTTCAGGATACCATGATACTTAATTGGGTTGCTGCTGAAATGGATCCCCGTTACTAGGGTTTTCTAGTCAAACATGTTAAGTGGTTAAGTGTCTATATTAACCTAACCCCACCCATCAATTCTTGTTAACATGTTGAATTTGGTTAAGTGTTTTAGTTAACTTAACCCTACCATCCTGACTAGTCTGTCCTTAGCTTTAAATCAATTAAAGCACCAACCACTCGGATTAGACAGGTGTTGTTATGGTTACTAGATATGCCGGTCGGTTCCGGGCATGTTTACGCCGTAACTCAGTCTAACTTCAGGTCCTTATTGGGCTCAATGCCTTAACCTCTTACATTGGATAGGTATTGTTGTGATTACTGGACAGTCGGGCGGGTCCGGGCTGGTTTACATCACAACTCAATCCAACCTCGGGTTAAGCATACTCATATTTTCTAAATTTACATATTTGTCTCTTTTACTTGTTATATGTAAATTTGTTAACCATTAAAGGTTATGGCCCCACTTTACAAGTTCATCATTTTTAGGTATATAATTTATACCGTTTTATGCCATAAATTGCCTAAGGGATTTTTCACCCATTTATGTCAAGTTTTCCAATTTTACCCTACATTACCCCATCTAAATATTAGGCTAACAAATCTTAGCCTAATTTTCCACTCGCATGATTTTTGACATATAGTATTAGGCTGAAAACTTAGCCTAATTTAGCGTACAAAGTTTGCATAAAGGAATCTATTAACATAAACATGTCATATGTGTAAACCTGGCATTTTTGGCATAGTCAATACGAACATAATAGGGGCGAACTTGCAAAATTATCATCATGAATGTCATAGGTGTGAACTTGCAACGCAGACTAAACCACACATACATATATGTGAATTTGCATCATAGACAAAATCAACTTATCATGTGAACTTGCATTATAGACTAAATCTAAATAGGTGTCACATGAAATGGCATAATTTAGACTTGCATAAACATAAGCCTAAACATATTTATCTAGGCATAACCTCAAACACAAAACTAGCATGTGAAAAGGTTATTACATATTCATAAAAATGTCTATTTTTGACATTAACACAAAGATGTGAACTAATTCAAATCATGTAGCCTATTTCAACATGAAACTTGTATCAATTGTGTAACCTAAATGGATCCAATTACAACTTGAAATGAACATAAGAATATATACAAGGATTTTAATCTTGTTGGCATAAAGGTCTTAACATAGAACATGTGTATATAAGTCTTAACTTGGACTTAGCAAAATGTATACAATCCATGTTAACCACATAAACATAAAGGTGTAAATTATAATATTAACCACAAACTTGCAGGTGATGTTGTTTTTCATTTACAAATGTTAAATAGATCCACATCAAATCAATTTATACCACAAACATCCCAATTCCGTTCACAATAAAATCATCGCAACATATATACATTGCTAACATTATACAACATAATGTGATTCCAATTTCCAATCCATATCAAATCACATTCTATTTCAATTCACATCTCAAACGTAACTAGACTTACAACGATCGACGAACTTGAATTCTGGATTCTGAGTTCTGAAATTGAGATGCGTTCCTTTGGGTAGATAAACGTTGTTTTGATTTAAATATGAATTAGATTCATTCGTCTCTAAGCTTTTCTACAAGTGGAGGCTCCTCTTAGTTTCCTCCCGACAGCATGGCGGCTCTGTCTCTAATTTTTATGTGAATTTAGGTTAGTGACTTGAGTTGTTTATATAGAATTTCAAATTGATTTGAGCCGTCAAATGATCACAGACGAATCTGGACCATTCACTTCGAGAGGAGCCAACCAAAATGTGTTAAGTCAGCCCTAGTGACACACCAGAGCTCAGAAATTCGACCAAAACCCGACCAGGCCAGTCAGGACTATTTGGTCGACCTGGTCACCCAGGTCGACCCCCAGGTTGACCCCTTGGTCGACCTGGGTCCTGGGCGGGAATTTTACCGCCCAACCCAGTTTGGGTCTGATTTGGAATTTTGAATCCAATTTTGAACTGTTTGAATTTTAAACTGATTTCTGAAACTTCCGGAGGTCATAACTCCTTCATATGGAGTCCGATTTACGCAAACACGGATTCTATCTCAAGCAAAATTTCGAGACGATCGCAACGGCAAAACCCGTTTCCCTTAATTCTTTCACATTTTAATTAATTATACTTGGATTTGTGAAACTTAATGTTATAGAATTTACGGTGTGTTACAATTAAGAAGTGGACAAATAAGTTCTAACTAGTCGATAGGGTTTGTTTTCTAACTTAGCAATTTCGAGGACGAAATTATTTTAAGTGGGGAAGAATGTAACGACACGTATTTTTATGGGTAATAATTTATTTATTTAATTATTTAAAATAGTGATTTAGGGAATTAAATCATTGTTTAATTAAATAAACTGAATATTAAATTAAATTAAAATAATAGAATAATATATTTAATTCAGAAATAATCAAAAATAGTGGAATTCACAATATTGTCTGAATTGGATTATTTATAATATATAATTCAGTTTAGAGTTGAATTATTTTAACGAATATATTATTTAAAACGAAGTTTGAACGAATAATTATATTATAAATATAATCGAGCTCGAAATGGCACGGCAGTTCGTAATTTGGCGATTTGAACTTTAAACGAGTATACAGAAGCCGTTTTAAGTCAGATTTCTCTGAAACAAGAAACGTTCAAAGCTGGTGAAGTATATTTTTCTAATGGAAGAGAAAAATCAGGATTTCGTCTTGTAGATTTTGAGTTATGTCCAAATCAAATTTTAGAAAAGTCGCTGTGGAATTCCTTTATAATTTATAACAATTTATTTATATTTTAAAAAGGAATTTCATTGTAAATCCAATATCGATTTGTACCGGGATTTGAAATATCAAGTTAGATATTCATATAGGAATATTCTGAAGCTGTACAGTATTCCATGTGAATACATATACGATAATATTTATTTTTAAGTATTTAATTTAATTGTTTTTAAATATATTTATATGTTTAAAAGGGTTATTTAGAGCTTTAAAAATAGCCGGTTTTGCAAACGACCTCAGAATTCGATGAAACTAATTTTGTTAGATCCGCAATGTTAAATTATTGTTGGATTTGCGATTTTTGAAGTGAGTATGTGGCCGTACGGATTTTTAATGTAAAAAACAATCGATATTTTGATGGTTAAAAATAAGCTGTGTGAGCAAACGGAGTCGGAATTCGACGAAACCAGTTTCGTTGTTACCGTAATGTCGAACTATAGCTACATGTCCAGTTTCGTGATTTTTGGGTATCATGTGTGACCACACGAATTTTTAAAAGTTAGAAACAAATATAAAATGATATAAAATAAAATATCCTAACTTAGTGAATGAACCCAAACCAGTCCACGTTCCTCTATTCACAGCCACACCTCATCCTTTAATACACAAGGATCAATATTCGTTCCAAACACAAAACGCAGCAAAGTAAATACAAAGAAAAATCAAAAGAAATAAAAATAAAACTCTATAAATCATGAATCATGTATATTAGAGATCCTTGGGTATTTAGCTTCATTCCTATATGTGTATTGAAGGGTTCGACGTCTTCCTCTTATCGCTGAAAATGGACATAGTAAGTTAGGGTTGGGTTTTTAGTTCAATTGAGTTGTTGATTCACGAAATGGATATGGAATTCGGGTTTAGCATCGAAAACCGCGCCTGTGGCAAGAGTTTCGTGATGTTAGGTGAAAAAAGATGTCGCTGGGCTTTTTTAGAGCAGCGGGGAGGCTGTCGACACGATTTAGGAGGAGGCATCGCAGGCTATACGGTGGGGATGAGGACGGAGAGGAGATTGAGGGACAGAGTTTGGTGATTTCCAAACTGAAATCGATGGAGAAAGGAGGGCTAGGAGATCGATCGAAGATCGATAATGGCTTTTGAAAACTTGCGGTCCTCTATATCCGATTTGGGGAAGAAGACATTTCGATCTTAGGCTTTGGAAATTGAGGATGGGCCGGCTTTGAAATTGTAAGGCCCGATGGAATTTAAAACTTAAGTGTTTATTTAATTTCAAAATATATTAACTTGTAAATATCATAACTCTTCCATACAATATCAAAATTGAGCGAAACAAGATCCGACATGATTGTATGGACGGGAGCAACACAATGGAACTGACTGGGAGTGCATTGGTGTTCATTTGAATTTATGGCGCAATAAGTTGTTTGATTCAAATCAAACAAACTGTTTATCGTTCTTTAACGATGAACTGCCAATGTGAGTAAAACTCACCAACTCTGAACAGTTATAGTTTAATAACGTATTTTTAGAACTGTTAATCGTCTATTGATTGCTGTGTGTTAACTGTTGGTTGAATTGCTTGTGTATTGGTCGAAAATATAGATAACGATATATATATGTAAATCGTTAATCAAATATTGATTCTGTTTAGCAGAATATTTCATATTGAAATGAAATCGATGTTAATTATATTGTTTAACATCTTTGATGCAGGGAAACAGGTTGGAGGAATCCAACTGATTCCCTAACATTAATTTTACTGTTTTCATATATTGTAATATATGATGTGATATATAATCTGTTGATGATTTTGTGCTTAAATGATATTGATCATTGTGATTTGGTATTTCAAATACCGTAAGAAATACTGGGATGTAAAACAGGGATTTTCAAAGTATATTTTGAAAATAAATTAGTTATATAAAATCAATGGATTTTATATAGAAAAGGAAAGGATTTTATAAAAGAAAATAATTATAAAATCAAAGGATAATAATATAAAGGAAAATATTTGTGAAATCAAATATAGGGGAAAATATTTATGAAATCAAATATAAAGGAAAATATTTGTAAAGTAAATATAAAGGAAAATATATGTAAAACAAATAAAAAGGGAATAATTGTGAAAACAAATATAAAAGAAAATATTTGTTAAATAAATAGAAAAGATAAAAGAAATATTTATTTGTTAAATAAATAGAAAAGATAAAAGAAATATTTATTTGTTAAATAAATATAATTGAAAAGGGAATAGTTATTTGTTAAGTAAACAAATAGAGAAGCAATTAATCAAAGGGGTTAATTCAAAAGAGTAAACGAGTTAGTGTTAACCAGTTAGGGTTAATCAATTAGGGTTTACCAGTTAGAGTTAACCAGTTAGAGTTAAAGTTAACCAGTTAGAATAGAGTTAATCGAATTAAAATAAATCGATAGAGTTAATCGAATTAAAATAAATCGATAGAGTTAATCGAATTAGAATAAATCGATTAGAGTTAGTCGAATTAGGAGTTATCTAATATCAGTTGTTCGAATCGAGTTAAAATGAGTTATCGAATATTAGTTATTCGAATAGAGTTAAATAGAGTTATTTGAATAGAGTTAAATAGAGTTATTCAAATAGAGTTAAATAGAGTTATTCGAATAGAGTTAAATAGAGTTATTCGAATAGAGTTAAAAGGAGTTATCGAATATTAGTTATTCGAATCGAGTTAAAAGGAGTTATCGAATCTAGTTATTCGAAAGGAGTTAATCGAATATAGTTTATTCAAATATAATTAAAGGAGTAAATCGAATATAGTTTATTCGAATATAATTAAAGGAGTTAATCGAATATAGTTTATTCGAATAGAGTTAAAGGAGTTATCGAATATAGTTTATTCGAAAGGAGTTAAGTGAAAAGAGTTAATCAATTAGAGTTAATCGATTAGAGTTAAATCAAAAGGAGTTAATCCAATAGAGCTAAGTGATTAGAGTTAATCAAACAGAGTTAATCGAATTTGAGTAAATCGAATATTAGTTATTTGAATAGAGTTAAATAGAGTTATTCGAATAGAGTTAAATATAAGTTATTCGAATTAAGATAATCAAATATAAGTTATTCGAAGAGAGATAATCAAATATAAGTTATTCGAAGAGAGATAATCGAATATAATTTATTCGAAGTGCGATAATCGAATATAAGTTATTCGAAGGGAGTTAATCGAATATAAGTTATTCGAAGGGAGTTAATCGAATATTAGTTATTCGAAGGAGTTAATCAAATGGAGATTACTCCAAAGAGAGTTATGCGTCGAATTCGAGAAAGTATTATTTACTTTCCGGTTTTTAAATCAAGATTTATTTATTTATAAATAAATAAGAGTAGGTTAATTATTCAAATTAAGGAATAAGAGTTATATTTGAAGTTAGAAATGTCGGAAGTAGGGATTTTAACGTTATCGTTATAACCAATGTTTTCAATAAAGAAGTGGATTCGTAAATAGAATCTGAGAGTTACGTAAGGAAGTTTGTTAAAGATTTAAAAGATAAACTTTGACTATTTCGAAGTTAAAACATTGTTCAGTTAAGGTCTGAGAGATAATTATACCCCAACTTGATTGACTTCCTTCTTAACTAAGGAATGGTAAGGTTTGATCGTGAATGATGGTTAAGCGAGTTTAGTAAATGGTATGAGTTGGCATGGTGATGTTTGATTTAAAACATCAGTCTAAATCCAGTGAAGGAATTTTGGAAACGTTTTCCAAACGAGAATCAGAAATGTTTTCTGATAATAGAAAAATAAGAATTTAGAATATATGGAAACAAGAGATAAGTAAATTAATGAACTAAGGAGATAAATGTTAAATGATGATTGATCGATAAAATTTTCATTTGGAAATAATATCGTTGTTTGCACATGTGTTTTTCTTTGATAGTTAACTCACCGACTATCGAAGTTTTTGACCATTTTAACGTTGTTAATATGGAGAGACCTGTAGGATTATTATCCGAAGAACCACTCTATATTGGCATAAGCGTTACGAATCATATATGCTAAAGACAATTGAAGACGGAATATAGTGAAAGGGATGTTGTATAAATCTTAGGTAAAGATTGCCTAAGATGGTTGTATTGAACAGTGCCTTCGGTTTGTCTAGTCCCAGGACGACCTGTATGGAAGAATGTCTAACAGAGTATATTTAATAGATCGCGCAAGTTGATATCTTCAAACGTATTTACGTTTGGTGGCGGAGGAATTCGTTTCTCTTAGCTTTATACCCGTGGTATTTTTGGGGAAATCAATTTGTGATTTAGCGGATATGATGACGTGACATTCAAAATGAATAAACGTGTGATCTGTCAGAGATAAGCGTGGTCTCTAGCCTCACAACCGGGAAATGACAGAAATTGGGCAGGCAGCATGGCTATGTGGATCGCACCTATTAGGGTGTATAATCACCTGATCTAGAGTTTCATTTACTTCTAAAAATCTATTGTCGATGCTGTTCCATTCGGGAAACGGATGCTGATCCCAACCGTTGGTGATATACATTCGATACACTCAAGCAAAATGAGTGGTCGGTCATGTGTGGCCGGGTTGCAAGAAGTTCTTGTTGAACCCAGTGTATTCCTCTCTAGAGGTACACTAGCGAAAGGTGGTTCCATACCTTGTCATAGTTTGAAATCCATTACTCAATACGTGCTTGCGGTTTTGATTATATACTATATATGTAGAATGTGAGATGGAAGCGTTTCTGCTAGATGATTATTATATTGTGGTTGACAGACACTATTATAATATCAATGAGTTTTGATATAAAGATTATTTTGGATTCTCATAAGGGAAAAACCCGTTCTGTTATACGACGTGTTCTTATGAGATATCGTTTAATGGCTCAAACTGATTTATACTGTTTTACTCATACCAGTCCCATGAGTGACCCGAAGTTTATTTTGTTTTGTTTTCCCTAAACTCTTGGGTGCCCAATTTTATACGAGCAGTCAAGTAGTCAGGATTTTACAGATATACTTGGAGAGCTTGGAGCAGGAGGCTTCCGGATTATATAGCTATAGTTATTTCCGCTGTGTTGTAAGTGTTGTACTCTGATAATGTTACTGTATACATATACTGATTTTTTTTCAAGGATATGTTATCTATTATATGTTGTTCGTTCCGCTGTGAGATTCGTGTTACTCTGATGTTGTATCTTCTTCTTCTTCTTCTATTCTAAGTTTCTATCTTATCTATTCTCACCCTCTAATTTCTTCTATTAACTTTCCGGTATTTTTCGATGTTTGGTTAGTCGTCATTGAGTTTATGGCGATAACCAAAGTCGACAAAAACCGGGTCATTACAGTTGGTATCAGAGCTTAAGGTTAAGTATTACCTTGGCTCTGTGGCGTGACTCAATAGAGATAGGGTTAGAAATACCCTAGATTGAGTTGAGTGTATATATACGAGAGCGTATTTGTTATTTGATGTAAAATCGTTTTATATTATGGAGATTTATTTGTTAAGTGGCTTATGAATTTCTGGTCGATCAGTTTGATCCACTGTATCTATAGGAATTACTAAACACTTGAATACGATGAACCGACATGGTATGTTGTGAAAAGAGGGTAAACGAAATAATTTTACCCAAATTCTATTTTGATATAAAGGATTTATACCAGAGTGATTATAATATATTGTATATATTGGTTGTTATTATAATCGAGTAAGATTATAAATTAAATGGTTATGTAAATAACCAATCAGAAATTCATATAAGTGAAATATATGAAATCGAAATGAATTAAATCTGAAATTAAGACCAGGATTTGAATTAAAACCCTGAAATTTGGAAAGGTGTTTGTAAATGGAATTAGATTAAATATATGAGAATTTTAAAATCCTAGGAGATTTTAAATTGTTTTACAAGCAGAGCAAATGGTATTTTGGAATATATTTCAAAATGGAAATGTTTAGAAATGGTTTAAAAGGAATATAGTATTGAACTCACTTCGATCGCTGGAAAATAGATTCCGATGATGACAGCTGCGTTATCGGCGTTCATTTTCGAGTTGTAAGTGACAGATTACTACTGAAAAGATTTTATTTTTGAATTGGTTTGAGAGAAACAAGTTGTTGAAGTCCAAAAAGGAATATTTGGTTTTAGAAAAGCAAATGTAATGACCCGAAAATCCGGTCCAATTTGAGCTGACCAAATAACACAAGTCCAACCCCAAATTGCACTGGAAATTCAAGAAATTAATAGAAAGAAGATAGAGGGTGAGGATAGATAAGATAGAACTATTAGAATAGAAGAAGAAGAAGAAGAACATCATCATCAGAGTAACCACGAATCTCACAGCAGAACGAATAAAATATAACATTACTTTTGAAATACAACAGTATATGTATACAATAACATTTCAGAGTACAACACTTACAACACAACGGAAATAATAATAGCTATAGAATCTTGAAGCCTCCTGCGCCAAGCTCTCCAAATGTATCTGTAAAATCTCGACTACTTGACTTCCCGTACAAATTTAGGCACCCAAGAGTTTAGGGAAACAAACAAATAAACTCCGGGTCAGTCATGGGACTGGTATGAGTAAAACAGTTTAAACAGTTTGAACAAGTAAATGATATCTCATAAGACCACGCCGTATAACGGAACGGGTTTTCCCTTATGAGAATCCAAAATATCTTTATATCAAAAACCTTTTGATATTATAATAATGTCTATCAACTATAATATAATAATCTTCTAGCAGAAACGATTTCATCTCACGTTCTACATATATAGTATACAATCAAAACCGCAAGCACATATTGGGTAATGGATTTCCAACTATGACAAGGTATGGAACCACCTTCCGATCAGTGTACTCTAGGAACGATACATTGGAGTTCAACAAGAACATCTTGCAACTCAGCCACACATGACCGACCACTCATTTTGCTTGAGTGTATCGAATGTATATCACCAACGGTTGGGATCAGCAACCGTTTCCCGTATATATATGGGACAACATTGATAGATTTAAGAAACAAATGAATATTCTCTAGATAGGTGATTATACACCCTACTTCGGAGCGACAGACTTAGCCATGCTGCTTGCCCGATTTTTGTCATTTCCTGGTTGTTGAGGCCAGAGGTTACGATTACTTTCCATTCATTGATAACACGATCACTTTGAATGCCACATTATCAAATTCGTTAATTATTAATTGGTTTACACAAATATTCTGGATGTTATGCTAAGGGAATAAATCCGTTGCAACCATATATATTTATACAGACCAATCCATTTGATCATTGGAAATACTTTGTCAGACATTCGTCCATTTACGTTCGTTCTGGGATTGAACGAAACCGAAGGCACTATTCAGTACATCCATCATTGTCCGTTGTTATCTAATATTTTTACAACAGCCCTTGCACTTTACTCCGTCTTCCATTTTCTTCGGCATATTCGCAACGCTTATGCCAATACAGAGTGGTTCTTTGGATAAGAATCCAACCGTTCTCTCCATATTAACAACGTAAATTTGGTCAAAACTTGATAGTCTGTGATTTAACTATCAAATGAAAACATGTCGGTGTTCACACAACGATCTTAATTCCAAATGGAATTATCGATCCAATCATCAACCATATATACATGTATACACACACACATGTATATATATATTCCTATTTCCTTATTTCTATGTTTAGAAAATATATGTTATTAACACCGGAAAACATTTCCATAGCTTATTCACGTATCACTATTCTTTCATAACCATCAGTCCCTAACTGTAAACTAGTAAGAGAACAATTCTCTAAGTATAAACCCCGAAGGCCGAAACCAACATCAGATCCACACTCAGAAAACCATTCAACTTACTAATCTCTAGTTAGTTTCTAATTTTGTTTAACTCCGTTTCTTTAACTCTATTCGAATAACTAATATTCGATTACCTATATTTAAATAACTCTAGTTCGATTTGACTCTAACCGATTTACTCTAACTGATTAACTCTACAGGTTAACTCTAATTGATTAACTCTAACTGGTTAACTCTAACTGATTAACTCAAACTGAATAACTTATTTGTTTCAACTCCTTTTTGATTAACTCCTTTCGATTACTAATATTCGATTTCTTTATTGATTTACAAAGATTTTCCCTTTTTACAACGTTTATCCATTTAAAAAGATTTCCTTTTTAACAACGTTTATTTTACTTTTTACAGCGTTTATTCATTTATAACATCTTATTCCATTATAAATAATTTCCTTTTTATAATTCTATTTGTTTCCCCAAAATAAATATTCCTTTTCAATCCTATTTGTTTTCTAATAAATATCCTCCTTTATAATATCCTATGATTTCATAAATGCTTTATTTTCAAATTTATTTCCTTTTATAAAATCGGTTGATTTTATAAAATTCCTTTATTTCAGTATACATTGAAATATTCCTTTTTACATCCCAAGGTTTCTTATGATATTTAAAATATCGAATAACAAATGATAAATATCATTCTAGCACACATAACCTATAATAGATATACATCACATCATATATCACAATATATGAAAACAGTAAAATAAATGTTGAGGAATCCAGTCGGATCCCTCCAACCTGCATCCCTGTATCCACAGATGTTACACAATATAATATACATCAATTTCATTTCAATATGAAACGTTCTGATAAACAACATCAATATATATTTAACGGTTTATATATATAATTTCAACTAACTGACTAGCAGTTCAGTCAATCAATCAACACACAATAGTCAATCAATATCTAACATTTCTAAAAGTACATTATAAAATATAACTGTTCAGAGTTGGTGAGTTTTACTCACGTTGTCCGAAATCGTTAAATACCGATTACGGTAGTTGATTCTGTTCCTACAATCTATTTCGACATAAATTGTAATGAGCTCCAATCCACTTCCAGTCAGTTTCATTGGGTAGTGTCCGTCCATACGATCCTAACGGATCCAGTTTTGTTGAATTTCGTCAACATAAGAACAAGTTATGCGGTTTACAAATTAGTGTACATTTTGAATAATTTAAACTTGAATAAAAATCTAAATCAAATGGGCTTTACCCAATATTTACCGGCCCACCCAACATCTAAAAGCCCGCTGACCCATTTCCACTCCATAGCCGTCTTCCCCATCCTCCTACGCGGCTCCAGCAAAACACAACACACAGCCATAGCCGACACCACAACCACCTCGTCATCTACCGAACTCCTCCATCGTCACCGCCATTTCTCTTCCCATCAAAACCGCTTCAACTCCTACCATTTCCGTAAGACTCGATGACCAAATCCTTCGATGCGGCATTCACAAACCCATGCCCTTTCCACAGCAGCGTCTGAACCTTTCATCAACGAAACCCCTTCAACAATGGCCAACCCGAGCGACTCAACCTCCTCAACACAAATCCAAGATCAAAAATCTCAAACGATGCTCCAAATCTGAGTTTACCCAAACCCTAGTCTTCACTGTGAAACTCGCGCATCAGGAAATGATGTGTTGCACCTTCTAAATCTTGTACAAAGTTGTAGAGAATTCCAATGCGAATCCATGTATATGAGTATTGTGATTTATTGATTTTTATTTGGATTTGTTCTTGATTTCTGAACTCGCCATTTTTGTCGAGAGGAAACAAAAAGTAACGGCGGGTTTTTACCGAGGAATTAGGGTTTAAGGAAAGTAAGGGGGTATTTATAGGACAACAAAATATGTAGATATTTTTTAATTAATATTTTAATATTTTATTATGTCAATTTCTATTTGTATTTGTCTTCTAAAAATTCGTGTGATCACACGTGATACCCAAAAATCACGAAACTGGACATGCAGCTACAATTCGACATTACGGTCCCAACGAAACTGATTTCGTCAAATTCCGACTCCGTATGCTCACATAGCGTATTTTTGACTGTCGAAATACTGACTGTTTTGCACTCTTAAAATCCGTATGGCCACACAGTGACTCTAAAAATCACGGAAACTGACATCTGGCAATAATTTAATATTGCGGATCCAACAAAATTAGTTTCGTCGAATTCCGACTTCGTTTGCAAACACAGCGTATTTTTAAAGCTCTGGATGACCCATTTAAATATATAAATATATTTAAATAAAATTAAATTAAATATAAATAAATTTATTTTTATCGTATATATTCACAGAGGAATACCATACAACTCTCATTGGATTTACGACTCGATATTCAAACCCCGAAATAAATCGATATTCGATTTATAATGAAATTCCTTTTTAAAATATAATTAATTCCTTTATAAATTATAAAGGAATTCCACAACGACTTTTCTAAAATTTGATTTGTACATAAATAAAAATCTACACGACGAAATCCCGATTTTTCTCTTCCACTAGAAAAATACACTTCACCAGCTCTTAACGTTTCTTGTTTCACAGAAATCCGATTTAAAACGGCTTCTGTATATTCAGTTGAAGTTCAAATCGCCAAATCGCGAACAGTCGTGCCATTTCGAGCTCGGTTTTAATTATAATAGAATTATACATTCAAACTGCCGTTATTTAAATATATTCGTTATTCAAATTAAATTCTAAACTGAATTATGTATTTTGAATTGCCCAGTTCACACCATATCGCCATTTCCGCCAATTCTGATTATTTCAAAATTAAATATATTATTTAATTATTATATTAATTAAATATTCATTATTATTTTATTCAACGACCATTTGTTTCTCTAAATCACTATTTATATAATTAAATTAATTAATTATATACCGTGAAAAATACGGGTCATTACATTCTTCCCCACTTAAAATAATTTCGTCCTCGAAATTGCTAAGGTAGAGGACGACCCTATCTGCTGGGTAAATATTTATTGGTTTACTCCTTAACTTCAGTTTCAACTAAACCAATTAATATTGACTAAAATATTAATTTATTCCGACTAAATAAAATTTTCAAAAATTCTGAAAATTTTGTAACACCTTAAATTTTCGGAAAATTTCGCCATAACCTCCTTTGTACAGCCCTATCGGTAAAACCACAACTCGACTCTCTAGGCCTTCTCCAACTCAAAGAAAAATCAAACAGCCAAGTGGCTTGCCTATTCGGCTCATAAATCTCAAACTCATATGAAATATAAACTTGTACCTTTTTGTCGGCCATATCATTATATCCCTCTCATCTGTTACAAATTCTGCATATACCATGCCATACCAATCAACTCCAAACAGTTTATATCCTCAAATCACATCTCATTCTTAACTCGAGTTCCATTCTCGATTTTCAAAATTTTAACTCACCAATTCCATTACCATTCCAGATTATTCTATAATCAAACCCAGCTTTTATTTAACTTAGTTCAAGTTAAATTTTAGTTTATTATTCACTTTTACCATCTCACTTTGGAATTTAAATCCCTGGGTTTATTTCAAATCCATTTGAAATCATAATACCAATTCAAACCATTTGAATTTCTAAACCGATTGTTTTCTCAAAACAATTCAAAAACAAAATCTTGGTAGTAATCCATCACTTAGAACTCGAAAATGAACACTGATGATATGGCCACACTCATCAGGGTTATTTCCCAGTTTATCGAAGTGAGTTCATTACTATATCATTTTCAAAACCATTCTTAAGCATTTCCCATTTTGAAACCATTTCAAAATATTCTTCCAATGTTTGTAAACACATTTAAAATCTCTTAGGATTTTTGAATTCTCATATATTATACTTATATGAATTCTACTTGGTCATTTATATAACCATTTCAATTATAATCTCATTCGATTAAATATCAACCAACACATCCAATATACTATAATGATTCAAATCTTAACCATTCTTTATATCAAAATATAATTCGGGTAAAATTACTTCATTCACCCGTTTTCAAAACATACTGTGTCGACCCATTGTATTCGAGTGTTTAGAAACCCTTATCGATATTGTGGTGCCCCACCATCAACCAGAATTCATAAGCCACTCATTCAATAAAGCTCCACAATATAAAACAAATTTTTATATCAGATAACAAATACGTTCACTCGTATATGTACACTCATACTCAATCTAGGGTATTACTAACCCCATCTCTACTGAGTCACGCCACAGAGCCAAGGTAAATCACTTAACTTAAGCTCTGATACCAACTGTAATGACCCGAAAATCCGGTCCAATTTGAGCTGACCAAATAACACAAGTCCAACCCAAATTGCACCGGAAATTCAAGAAATTAATAGAAAGAAGATATAGGTTGAGGATAGATAAGATAGAACTATTAGAATAGAAGAAGAAGAACATCATCATCAGAGTAACCACGAATCTCACAGCAGAACGAGTAAAATATAACATAACTTTTGAAATACAACAGTATATGTATACAATAACATTTCAGAGTACAACACAGCGGAAATAATAATAGCTATAGAATCTTGAAGCCTCATACTCCAAGCTCTCCAAGTGTATCTGTAAAATCCCGACTACTTGACTGCCCGTACAAATTTAGGCACCCAAGAGTTTAGGGAAACAAACAAATAAACTCCGGGTCAGTCATGGGACTGGTATGAGTAAAACAGTTTAAACAGTTTGAATAAGTAAACGATATCTCATAAGACCACGTCGTATAACAGAACGGGTTTTTCCCTTATGAGAATCCAAAATATCTTTATATCAAAAACCTTTTGATATTATAATAATGTCTATCAACCACAATATAATAATCATCTAGCAGAAACGCTTTCATCTCACTCTCTACATATATAGTATACAATCAAAACCGCAAGCACATATTGGGTAATGGATTTCCAACTATGACAAGGTATGGAACCACCTTTCGATCAGTGTACTCTAGGAATGATACACTGGAGTTCAACAAGAACATCTTGCAGCTCAGCCACACATGACCAACCACTCATTTCGCTTGAGTGTATTGAATGTATAGCACCAACGGTTGGGATCAGCAACCGTTTCCCGTATATATATGGGACAACATTGATAGATTTAAGAAGCAAATGAATATTCTCTAGATAGATGATTATACACCCTACTTCGGAGCGACCGACTTAGCCATGCTGCCTGCCCGATTTTTGTCATTTCCTGGTTGTTGAGGCCAGAGGTTACGATTACTTTCCATTCATTGATAACATGATCACTTTGAACGCCACATTATCAAATCCGTTAGTTTTTAATTGGTTTACACAAATATTCTAGATGTTATGCTAAGGGAGTAAATCCGTTGCAACCATATATATTTATACAGACCAATCCATTCGATCATTGGAAATACTTTGTCAGACATTCGTCCATTTACGTTCGTTCTGGGATTGAACGAAACCGAAGGCACTATTCAGTACATCCATCTTAGTCCATTGTTATCTAAGATTTTTACAATAGCCCATGCACTTTATTCCGTTTTCCATTTTTTCCGGCATATTCCCAACGCTTATGCCAATACAGAGTGGTTCTTTGGATAAGAATCCAACCGGTCTCTCCATATTAACAACGTAAATATGGTCAAAACTTGATAGTCTGTGATTTAACTATCAAATGAAAACATGTCGGCGTTCACACAACGATCTTAATTCCAAATGGAATTATCGATCCAATCATCAACCATATATACATGTATATACATATATATTCCTATTTCCTTATTTCTATGTTTAGAAAATATATGTTATTAACACTGGAAAACATTTCCATAGCTTATTCACGTATCACTATTCTTTCACAACCATCAGTCCCTAACTGTAAACTAGTAAGAGAACAATTCTCTAAGTATAAACCCTGAAGGATGAAACCAACATCAGATCCACACTCAGAAAACCATTCAACCTACTAATCTCTAGTCAGTTTCTAATTTTGTTTAACTCCGTTTCTTTAACTCTATTCGAATAACTAATATTCGATTAACTATATTCAAATAACTCTAGTTTGATTTAACTCTAATCGATTTACTCTAACTGATTAACTCCACTGGTTAACTCTAATTGATTAACTCTAACTGGTTAACTCTAACTGATTAACTCAAACTGAATAACTTATTTGATTCAACTCCTTTTTGATTAACTCCATTCGATTACTAATATTCGATTTCTTTATTAATTTACAAAGATTTTCCCTTTTTACAACGTTTATCCATTTAAAAAGATTTCCTTTTTAACAACGTTTATTTTACTTTTTACAGCGTTTATTTATTTATAACATCTTATTCCGTTATAAATAATTTCCTTTTAATAATTCTATTTATTTCCCTAAATAAATATTCCTTTTCAATCCTATTTGTTTTCTAACAAATATCCTCCCTTATAATATCCTATGATTTTATAAATGCTTTATTTTCAAATTTATTTCCTTTTATAAAATCGGTTGATTTTATAAAATTCCTTTATTTCAATATACATTGAAATATTCCTTTTTACATCCCAAGGTTTCTTATGATATTTAAAATATCGAATAACAAATGAAAATTATCATTCTAACACACATAACCTATAATAGATATACATCACATCATATATCACAATATATGAAAACAGTAAAATAAATGTTGAGGAATCCATCGGATCCCTCCAACCTGTATCCCTGTATCCACAGATGTTACACAGTATAATATACATCAATTTCATTTCAATATGAAATGTTCTGATAAACAACATCAATATATATTTAACGGTTTATATATATAATTTCAACTAACTGACTAGCAGTTCAATCAATCAATCAACACACAACAATCAATCAATATCTAACATTTCTAAAAGTACGTTATAAAAATATAACTGTTCAGAGTCGGTGAGTTTTACTCACATTGTCCGAAATTGTTAAATACTGATTATGGTAGTTGATTCTATTCGTACAATCTATTTTGACATAAATTGTAATGAGCTCCAATCCACTTCCAGTCAGTTTCATTGGGTAGTGTCCGTCCATACGATCCTAACGGATCCAGTTTTGTTGAATTTCGTCAACATATGAACAAGTTATGCGGTTTACAAATTAGTGTACATTTTGAATAATTTAAACTAGAATGAAAATCTAAATCAAATGGGCTTTACCCATTATTTTCCGGCCCTCCCAACATCTAAAATCCCGCTGATGTAACACCCCACCTCCGTTAAGGTCACTCACAAAGGGAATGCCTTAACTTTGGTAGAGTATTTTAGTAAACAGAACAGAAACTTACAAGACAGATAAAACAGTACTTGAAAATTTTTAACTTTATTACAACGGAAACAGAAATCAATACGGTTACATCCTTTCAAATCTCAGAATTCAAGTACAAAATATCAGTCTTGTACAAAAGCCTTCAAAATGCATGGTTTAAAATCATAATCCCCACAGAAGAAGACAAGCCATACTTTAAGCACTTCAAGCAGAAGAAATCCGGATCTAGCTAGAGTATTCCCTCCTTAGAAAACCTGGGGGGGGGGAACGGAAGAAAATAGGTGAAACAACAAGGGTTAGACATAAAGTCTGGCAAGTCCAGTGACTTTCAGCATATGAACAGATAATAATTATATGACATGAACATAAAACTGGATGAGAGATAACTGTAACAGGTGTAGCAGATATAACAGAAGAACAGAATGACATAAACTATTGCTTTACACTTCTCTGCAATAATACTAGTATAACAGAATTAGGTGCCACCCTAATGTCTAAACAGAAACGGGTACAGAATAATTTAACAGAAACAGATTGCTAATAATGGGCCTTTACTACCCGATCAGAGACAGACAGAAACAGACTAATCCTTATGGAAACAGAATGTAGAATTAGGTGTACACTAGTAATGGGCCTTTACCTCCCGAACAGACGGTACCACACAGAAACAGACATGTGTTACCACCCAACAGAAACAGACGGTACCAACAGAAACAGACAGAACTAAGTGTACCCTAAAACCCTACCCCAAGCGATCGGCTCCCTAATACATAAATACCCTGTGTCGGCCCCACAGTAGGGTGTATCACTCCCTAAAGTGACAACCAATTGGCACAGACCTATTTACAGATGTCACGGCGTCTTACATCCTCAGAGGCAGACCGGGATCCATGCACGCACATGACCCGGTTGGAACGCACCATCAACACCCCTCGCCATTATCAGAATGAACCACTTATAATTAGTTCAGTAAGCGTGCCCGGACCCTACCTACTGTTGGGTCAAAGTTTTGATACCAGAAAGGGTTACTGACTAATATGGGTCCCAAACAACAGATGACACAAGTAATTGCCCTCCTAACCTTGTGTCCCCAGACTAACAGATTTCAGATTAACTTGTTTACAAGTTCAGACATACAGAATTCAGATTTACTAGTTCACATATTAAGTTAACAAGTTTTCAGACTAACAGATCAGATGTACAGATCTTTCAGATTTGTCTAACTTTGTATTGGGCCTACAGATTCCTAGACGGGTTTACTACACCTATTAATCCAGTTGGTTTAACCCTATTTTCCCCCAACACGTTTTTAGACGTCACTCTTATCTTAGATTTGCATCAATTAATTATTAATGCCCAGACCTCTCACATTAGGTCGCTAGCTTGTGGCCGCTGGATGGGCCGGGCGGTTCCGGGCAGACTTCTGCCACAAGCCAGACCTAACCTCGTGTCTTAAGCAGGTTATGACTAACTTCTCACATTAGAACCTATTGTTTGCGGCCACTGGATGTGCCGGGTGGTTCCGGGCAGATTTACGTCGCAAACTCATTCTAACCTCGAGTTAGCCATATTCATATTTGCGGCCAATTAATTAATTATTTACCGTTTATGCGCACGCCTAATATATATGCCAATTCAGATTATATCAATAACAAAATGATCACATCAACTCAACTGGTATAGCAGATAACAGATTTTAGCAGATTGGGTGACCTAACAGATTTGACCGATTTAGCACTTAGCAGTTTAGGCCATATAACAGAACTAGCAGATTAGGCAACTTAACAAATCAGCAGGATAGGCATTTCAACAGATTAAGCGGATTAGCAGAGCAGATAACAGATTTAGCAGATTTGGCATTTTCAATAGACTTAGCAGATGACAGATAACAAATTAGGCATATCTACAGATTTAGTTTAGCAGATTTAGGCGATTCAACAAATTTAGCCTACACTTATATGCCAAATCATGGTCATAATTCATAATTCAACATAGGCTACAGATTTTTTTTTGTTAAACATTGCATAGTATAGAAGAACCTCTAAAAACTCCAAATCATATGCCAAGACTCACATAAAACAAAGGTTGAGTAGATGATCATGGGTAGACCTAACTCAATAGGTAAATTCCCAAATCATGGTGTGAATTATGCCAAGTTATAGCCTTTATTGCTAATTATCCAAAAATCCATATTTAGGCGTGTTCACAATTATAGTTATCCTATTCTAATATAGGTCCTTTATGCTTAAACAACATGTTCGTTTCAGCCCAAGTCATAATATGTCCAAGGATCTAGATCTAAGAAATGTCCTTTAGTTCCGATCTTAATATTCCAGATATTACAAGTCATATATTACCATATGATATTCCCAAACTGTCATATATGCACAGATTTAGATCTAGTTTACAACCTATGTCCTTTATTCAATTCAGTCACAGATCAGTCCAATTTATGCCTTAGATTTATGTTCTAGGTTCCAAGTTCAACCTATGTTCTTTCCTTAAATCAGTCACATATCGGTCATGCCCAATTTATGCACATTCTTTTGATTATCCCAAACACTTTAGCGTATGTTAATCTCTTATGAGATTGGCTCAGGCTCGTGGTAGCCTGGCTATAGAACAGAAAGAGAAAAGAGGTACAGAATAAGATAAATCAAATCAGAACAGAACAGATATAACCTCAGATTCAGGTTTAGAATTCATGTCACAATCAAAATTAACGTTTATAGCGGAGAATAACTGTACTTGCCTCGATTGTATTAAAGAAAGAACTTTAGTTGTTGCAGAATTGTTGCAGAAGCTTTTATCTCAAATTTGAATTGAGTTGCTTTGGTTGTTGTTAATTAGCTTCTAGTTTTGATTCTAGCAGAGTAGCGACGCCATTTTTATTTTTATTAGAACAGAGGCAGAGAAGAAGCAGAATTGAATTTTGTGTAGAGAAGGCTAGGTCTTAGGATCTATTTATAGGTGTAGTTAGATGTTTTAGGCCTTTAGATAAACCCTAAAACAGATCAGAACCGTCAGAATTCGTCACAGACTCACCAAAACAGCCCAAAAACCCATCCAGGTGCACCCAGGCCGACCTGGCTCGACCAGGGGGGGTCGACCCCCAGGTCGACACCCAGGTCGACTCCCCAGTCGACCTGGGGGGGGGGGGGAGGTCGACTCCCAGGTCGACTCCCCAGTCGACCTGGGCCCCAGGTCGACCCCCGGGTCGACCTACCCAGTTCTGGGCTGACCGAAACCTTCTGAATCTTGTTTTGGCTATATCTTGGTCATACGGACTCCGATTTTCGAAAACTCGGACTCTATTTCGCGTATTTTTTTGAGAGGAACGCAATGGTGATTTCCATTTTACCTAATTCCTGTTTCTTGAATTAGTTATCCTTATTTTACTATCTATTCCGTAACATACGCCATTATCGAACTAATTTTTCTTCTCTTCCATGTATTAATTAATTCTCCTTATGCATCACCATTATTTACGTATCCTAAGCATATTTTCATATATTTTATTTCATTTTTAATTATACCTAAAAATGCGGGGTGTTACATTCTCCCCTCCTTAAAGGATTTCGTCCCCGAAATCTTCAAGTTAAGAAGAATGTGTCCTACCATCCAATCATCCATCTACTCAATCACCAATCACAGGCATTCATTGTCCTTAAGAGATTTCTAATGCTGTATGAACATATGCAAGAAGTGTGTGTATATGTTCCTTGTCTAATGCAAAGATCAGGCGGTCCACTGATTCAGTTGACCTCCTTAATGCGAATTATGCCAGTGCCATGAGTCCAACATGTATGCAATTTTCCTACTCGATACATATCATTTCTATATGAGTACACAACCATTCAGTCATATGCAACATCCATCTGCTGAGTCAATCAATTTGCATCCACAAAAATTGAAAATGCTCATACATCCATATGCAGTATGAGAGTGTTTTCGATCCGATCTAGTGCCTAGTGTGTGTATATGCGTCCACGAGCAACCACTAGCAACCACTTGCATCCACTTGCAACCATCAAACATAACATGTCTCAAACACATGTTTACACCCATTAGGATTCCTATCTATAAGTTGAGCACTCGATCGATAGGATAGAGTCTAGTGATGGAAGCGAGTACAGATAGAACGAAGACTTGGTTCCTATTAGACATTGGTTGAGAAAATAATTCCCCTAAGTATCAACCCCAAAGACCGAAATCAATATCAGATTGACACTCAGAGGATTACCTTCTTTAGACAATGTCAAAACTGGAAATCAGAATTATTCAGATATTTACAGACTACTGATACAGATCAGGTTCCCTAATGATTCTTAGGAAGCTAAGCATGATAAAATCATATCCCACAAAAACTCAGAATATATGCGTCATATTTGACGCCTAACACAGATATCCCTCAAACCTTAATCTCAAACAGATGAGCCATAACCCTTGTGGGTCTGGGCCTACAGCGGAATTTAGAAATAATACTAGTATTAAAGTGCAGAGTATCGATTACAAAATCAAAATACCAGAATCAGAAAAAGTCTTAACTCCATAATCAGATAAAGAAATTAAACCTACTATAGAAATTTTCCTATTTCTATCCTAGCCACTAGCCTCAAGATTATTCGCCTGCCCTCCTTGTCCTCATCTCTTCGGGCAGTCCCTAGTGAAGTGTCCCATCTCCCCACAGTTGAAGCAAGCGCCCTTCCTTTTTCTGCAATCCTTGTTCAGATGAGTCGAGCTTCCACAAGTAAAGCACTTTTTCCCCTTCTTATCTTCAGTCTTCTCATCCTTCCTTTGTGTTTCCTTTTTGGGTCCCGCTTTCTTATTCGGTGGTTCTTCCTTCTTTGTCTCTTTCGGGCCCTTGTCTTCCTCGTGCAGTAGTGCCATGTCCACCAATTTCTCGTAAGTCACTCCCATAGGTACATGGGTCATGGCTAAGCTGTGCAGTGGCTCGTTCAATCCTTTAACAAAGCGGAGAGCCTTTTTATGCTGAGTGTTGAGTAAATCCAATCCGAACCTAGCCAGTTGGTTGAACTGGTTGACGTATTCCTTGACCGTCATACTTCCTTGCTTAAGAGATAAGAACTTTTCCAGTTGTAAACTTCGTTCAGCTTGCGAGAGGAATTTTGTCTCAAACCTTGTTCTGAAATCCATCCATGTCTCGACCGGCCTCTCGGCGTTAGTGACTTCCCACCAGTAGGAAGCTTCGTCTTTGAGCAACCATACCGCCAGCTGTACCTTCTGCCTATCGTCCACCTCGAAGATAACGAATAGATCCTCAGTTTCTTTGAGCCAATTCCTCGCTTCTACGAATGATTCAGTTCCTTCGAAATCCTTTCCACCCATGGCCCTAAAATCTCTACAGATCTTTGAGAAAGCAATTGCACGAGGAGGGGGTGGGGGAGGGGGATCATTTGCTGGACCTGCAGCGGCGGTCCTAGCCTCAAGATATTGACGAAACCAACCGGGTACATGGACACCCTCTGGTATCTCAGATGCTTCAGACATGCTGAAACGAAAAAGGAAAGGTTCAATACAAAAAGGACTGAAAGAAATATATATGGCTTTTGGGGATCATGTTTTTCAAAATAAGCTTTAATTTTGAAAATACTTGCTTTTAAAACCTTTTTGAAAATAGTTTTCAAAAACTTTTATCTAATCTCGTAACCTTTAGCTCTGATACCAAGTGTAACACCCCACCTCCGTTAAGGTCACTCACAAAGGGAATGCCTTAACTTTGGTGGAGCATTTTAGTAAACAGAACAGAAACTTACAAGACAGATAAAACAGTACTTGAAATTTTTTAAATTTATTACAACGGAAACAGAAATCAATATGATTACATCCTTTCAAATCTCAGAATTCAAGTACAAAATATCAGTCTTGTACAAAAGCCTTCAAAATGCATGGTTTAAAATCATAATCCCCACAGAAGAAGACAAGCCATACTTTAAGCACTTCAAGCAGAAGAAATCCGGATCTAGCTAGAGTATTCCCTCCTTAGAAAACCTGGGAGGGGGGGGGGAACGGAAGAAAAGAGGCGAAACAACAAGGGTCAGACATAAACTCTGGCAAGTCCACTGACTTTCAGCATATGAACAGATAATAATTATATGACATGAATATAAAACTGGATGAGAGATAACTGTAACAGGTGTAGCAGATATAACAGAAGAATAGAATGACATAAACTATTGCTTTATACTTCTCTGCACTAATACTAGTATAACAGAATTAGGTGCCACCATAATGTCTAAACAGAAACGGGTATAGAATAATTTAACAGAAACAGATTGCTAATAATGGGCCTTTACTACCCGATCAGAGACAGACAGAAACAGAAACAGACTAATCCTTATGGAAACATAATGTAGAATTAGGTGTACACTAGTAATGGACCCTTACCTCCCGAACAGACGGTACCACACAGAAACAGACAGGTGTTACCACCCAACAGAAACAGACGGTACCAACAGAAACATACAGAACTAAGTGTACCCTAAAACCCTACCCCAAGCGATCGGCTCCCTAATACATAAATACCCTGTGTCGGCCCCACAGTAGGGTGTATCACTCCCTAAAGTGACAACCAATTGGCACAGACCTATTTACAGATGTCACGGCGTCTTACATCCTCAGAGGTAGACCGGGATCCATGCACGCACATGACCCGGTTGGAACGCACCATCAACACCCCTCGCCATTATCAGAATGAACCACTTATAATTAGTTCAGTAAGCGTGCCCGGACCCTACCTACTGTTGGGTCAAAGTTTTGATACCAGAAAGGGTTACTGACTAATATGGGTCCCAAACAACAGATGACACAAGTAATTCCCCTCCTAACCTTGTGTCCCCAGACTAACAGATTTCAGATTAACTTGTTTACAAGTTCAGACATACAGAATTCAGATTTACTAGTTCACAGATTAAGTTAACAAGTTTTCAGACTAACAGATCAGATGTACAGATCTTTTAGATTTGTCTAACTTTGTATTGGGCCTACAGATTCCTGGACGGGTTTACTACACCTATTAATCCAGTTGGTTTAACCCTATTTTCCCCCAACACGTTTTTAGACGTCACTCTTATCTTAGATTTGCATTAATTAATTATTAATGCCCAGACCTCTCACATTAGGTCGCTAGCTTGTGGCCGCTGGATGGGCCGGGCGGTTCCGGGCAGACTTCTGCCACAAGCCAGACCTAACCTCGTGTCTTAAGCAGGTTATGACTAACTTCTCACATTAGAACCTATTGTTTGCGGCCACTGGATGTGCCGGGCGGTTCCGGGCAGATTTACGTCGCAAACTCATTCTAACCTCGAGTTAGCCATATTCATCTTTGCGGCCAATTAATTAATTATTTACCATTTATGCGCACGCCCAATATATATGCCAATTCAGATTATATCAATAACAGAATGATCACATCAACTCAACTGATATAGCAGATAACAGATTTTAGCAGATTGGGTGATCTAACAGATTTAACCGATTTAGCACTTAGCAGTTTAGGCCATATAACAGAACTAGCAGATGAGGCAACTTAACAAATCAGCAGGATAGGCATTTCAACAGATTAAGCGGATTAGCAGAGCAGATAACAGATTTAGCATATTTGGCATTTTCAATAGACTTAGCAGATGACAGATAACAAATTAGGCATATCTACAGATTTAGTTTAGCAGATTTAGGCGTTTCAACAAATTTAGCCTACACTTATATGCCAAATCATGGTCATAATTCATAATTCAACATAGGCTACAGATTTTTTTTCTTAAACATTGCATAGTACAGAATAATCTCTAAAAACTCCAAATCATATGCCTAGACTCACATAAAACAAAGGTTGAGTAGATGATCATGGGTAGACCTAACTCAATAGGTAAATTCCCAAATCATGGTGTGAATTATGCCAAGTTATAGCCTTTATTGCTAATTATCAAAAAATCCATATTTAGGCGTGTTCACATTTATAGTTATCCTATTCTAATATAGGTCCTTTATGCCTAAACAACATGTTCGTTTCAACCCAAGTCATAATATGTCCAAGGATCTAGATATAAGAAATGTCCTTTAGTTCCGATTTTAATATTCCAGATATTACAAGTCATATATTACCATATGATATCCAAACTGTCATATATGCACAGATTTAGATCTAGTTTACAACCTATGTCCTTTATTCAATTCAGTCACAGATCAGTCCAATTTATGCCTTAGATTTATGTTCTAGGTTCCAAGTTCAACCTATGTTCTTTCCTTAAATCAGTCACATATCGGTCATGCCCAATTTATGCACATTCATTTGATTGTGCCAAACACTTTAGCGTATGTTAATCTCTTATAAGATTGGCTCAGTCTCGTGGTAGCCTGGCTATAGAATAGAAAGAGAAAATAGGTACAGAATAAGATAAATCAAATCAGAACAGAACAGATATAACCTCAGATTCAGGTTTAGAATTCATGTCACAATCAAAATTAACGTTTATAGCTGAGAATAACTGTGCTTGCCTTGATTGGATTAAAGAAAGAACTTTATTTGTTGCAGAATTGTTGTAGAAGCTTTTATCTCAAATTTGAATTGAGTTGCTTAGGTTGTTGTTGATTAGCTTCTAGTTTTGATTCTGGCAGAGTAGCGACGCCATTTTTATTTTTATTAGAACAGAGGCAGAGAAGAAGCAGAGTATAATTGTGTGTAGAGGAGGCTAGGTCTTAGGATCTATTTATAGGTGTAGTTAGATGTTTTAGGCCTTTAGATAAACCCTAAAATAGATCAGAACCGTCAGAATTCGTCACAGACTCACCAAAACAGCCCAAAAACCCATACAGGTGCACCCAGGCCGACCTGGCTCGGCCGGGGGGGGGGGGGGGGTCGACCCCTAAGTCGACACCCAGGTCGACTCCCCAGTCGACCTGGGGGGGTGGGGGAGGTCGACTACCAGGTCGACTCCGCAGTCGACCTGGGCCCCAGGTCGACCCCCGGGTCGACCTGCCCAGTTCTGGGCTGACCGAAACCTTCTGAATCTTGTTTTGGCCATATCTTGGTCATACGGACTCCGATTTTCGAAAACTCGGACTCTATTTCGCGTATTTTTTCGAGAGGAACGCAATGGTGATGTCCATTTTACCTAATTCCTGTTTCTTGAATTAGTTATCCTTATTTTACTATCTTTTCCGTAACATACGCCATTATCGAACTAATTTTTCTTCTCTTCCATGTATTAATTAATTCTCCTTATGCATCACCATTATTTACGTATCCTAAGCATATTTTCATATATTTTATTTCATTTTTAATTATACCTAAAAATGAGGGGTGTTACAGCTGACCCATTTCCACTCCATACCCGTCTTCCCCATCCTCCTACGCGGCTCCAGCAAAACACAACACACTGCCATAGCCGACACCACAACCACCTCGTCATCTACCGAACTCCTTCATCGTCACCGCCATTTCTCTTCCCATCAAAACCGCTTCAACTCCTACCATTTCCGTAAGACTCGATGGCCAAATCCTTTGACGCGGCTTTCACAAACCCACGCCCTTTCCACAGCAGCGTCCGAACCTTTCATCAATGAAACCCCTCCAACAATGGCCAACCCGAGTGACTCAACCTCCTTAACACAAATCCATGATCAAAAATCTTAAACAATGCTCCAAATCCGAGTTAACCCAAACCCTAGTCTTCACTGTGAAACTCGCGCATCAGGAAATGATGTGTCACACCTTCTAAAACTTGTACAAAGTTGTAGAGAATTCCAATGCGAATCCATGTATATGAGTATTGTGATTTATTGATTTTTATTTGGATTTGTTCTTGATTTCTGAACTCACCATTTTTTTGAGAGGAAACAAAAAGTAACGGCGGGTTTTTACTGAGGAATTAGGGTTTAAGGAAAGTAAGGGTGGTATTTATAGGACAACAAAATATCTAGATATTTTTGTATTAATATTTTAATATTTTATTTTGTCAATTTCTATCTGTACTTGTCTTCTAAAAATTCATGTGATCACACACGATACCCAAAAATCACGAAACTGGACATGCAGCTACAATTCGACATTACGGTCCCATCGAAACTAGTTTCGTCGAATTCCGACTCCGTATGCTCACACAGCGTATTTTTAACTGTCGAAATACTGACTGTTTTACATTCTAAAAATCCGTATGGCTACACAGTGACTCTAAAAATCACGGAAACGGACATCTAGCAATAATTTAACATTGCGGATCCAAAAAAATTAGTTTCGTCGAATTCCGACTTCGTTTGCAAACACAACGTATTTTTAAAGCTCTGGATGACCCATTTAAATATATAAATATATTTAAATTAAATTAAATTAAATATAAATATAAATAAATTTATTTTTATCGTATATATTCATAGAGGAATACCATACGGCTCTCATTGGATTTACGACTCGATATTCAAACCCCGATATAAATCGATATTCGATTTATAATGAAATTCCTTTTCAAAATATAATTAATTCCTTTATAAATTATAAAGGAATTCCATAACGACTTTTCTAAAATTTGATTTGGACATAAATAAAAATCTGCATGACGAAATCCCGATTTTTCTCTTCCACTAAAAAAATATACTTCACCAGCTCCCAACGTTTCTTGTTTCACAGAAATCCAATTTAAAACGGCTTCTGTATATTTAGTTAAAGTTCAAATCACCAAATCGCGAACTGCCGTGCCATTTCGAGCTCGGTTTTAAGTATAATAGAATTATACGTTCAAACTACCGTTATTTAAATATATTTGTTATTCAAATTAAATTCTAAACTGAATTATATATTTTGAATTGCCCAGTTCACACCATATTGCCATTTCTGCCAATTCTGATTATTTTAGAATTAAATATATTATTTAATTATTATATTAATTAAATATTCATTATTATTTTATTCAACGACAATTTGATTCTCTAAATCACTATTTATGTAAATAAATTAATTAATTATATACCGTGAAAAATACGGGTCATTACAGCAAAACTGTTTAAAAACTCCCAGAACAGATTATTTGAATAAAAACAAATTTGAATAGAAATTTGTGAAGCCATGCTGGAACTGAATTGAAACCAATTAACTGGAAATTAAATTGGATACGATATATCAAGTAGAATCAGATTTTGAATTGTGAGATAGAATCTGAAATCGTATTGGATTGATGAGTTAAGAATTTAAAAATCAAAAATGGAACTTGATTTGAAACCGAATTCGACTTAGGTATAAGCGAATGGTTAGATTTGTGGATAAAAACATATTGGAATTTGATTGGGATAACCGTTGTATCTGCTGAATTGATAATAGGTGGAAAGAATATAATGATATGCCGATAAAAAGGTACAAGTTTATATTTCTATTGGATATAAGATTTATGAGCCGAATTGGCAAGCTGCTTGGCTGTTTGATTCTCTTTTGGGTTGGAGATGGACCAGAGAGGCGAGTTGGAGTTTGACCTATTGACCAGTACAAAGGAGGTGCTGGCGAATTTTTTCAAAAAGTTAAGGTGTTAGAAAATTTTCAGGATTTTTGAAAATTTTCATTGATAAGAATGAATTAATAATTTAATTGAAATTAATTTGGTTCAGTTGAGACAGGAGTTAAGAAGTGAACAAATAAGTTCTAACCAGTCGATAGGGTCTGTTTTCTAACTTAGAAATTTCGAGGACGAAATTATTTTAAGTGGGGAAGAATGTAACGACCCATATTTTAGTGGGTAATAATTAATTAATTTAATTATTTAAAATAGTGATTTAGGGACTTAAATCGTTGTTTAATTAAATAAAGTGAATATTTAATTAAATTAAAATAATAGAATAATATATTTAATTCAGAAATAATCAAAAATAGTGGAATTCACAATATTGTCTGAATTGGATTATTTATAATATATAATTTAGTTTAGAGTTGAATTATATTAACGAATATATTATTTAAAATGAAGTTTGAACGTATAATTATATTATAAATATAATCGAGCTCGAAATGGATTTATAATAGAGCACAAAATGGTGCGGCAGTTCGTAATTTGGCGATTTAAACTTTAAACGAGTATACAAAAGCATTTTTAAGTCGGATTTCTGTGAAACAAGAAATGTTCAGAGCTGGTGAAGTATATTTTTCTAATGGATGATCAAAATCGGGATTTCGTCGTGTAAATTTTGAGTTATGTCCAAATCAAATTTTAGAAAAGTCACTGTGGAATTCCTTTATATTTTATAACGATTTATTTATATTTTAGAAAAGGAATTTCATTGTAAATCGAATATTGATTTATATCGGGATTTGAAATATCAAGTTAGAAATTCATATAGGAATATTATGAAGTTGTACGGTATTCCATGTGAATATATATACGATAATATTTATTTTTAAGTATTTAATTTAACTGTTTTTAAATATATTTATATATTTAAAAGGGTTATTTAGAGCTTTAAAAATAGCCAGTTTTGCAAACGACCTCATAATTCGACGAAACTAATTTTGTAAGATCCGCACTGTTAAATTATTATTAGATTTCAATTTCCGCGATTTTTGAAGTCAGTATGTGGCCGTACAGATTTTTAATGTGAAAAAAGTCGATATTTTGATGGTTAAAAATACGATGTGTGAGCAAACGGAGTTAGAGTTTGACGAAACCAGTTTCATTAGGACTGTAATGTCGAACTGTAGCTACATGTCCAGTTTCGTGATTTTTGGGTATCATGTGTGACCACACGAATTTTTAGAAGTCAAAAACAAATATAAAATGATATTAAATAAAATATCCTAACTTAGTGAATGAACCCAAACCAGTCCACGTTCCTCTATTCACAGCCACACCTCATCATTTAAAAACGCAAGGAACAATTTTTGTTCTAAACGCAAAACACAACAAAGTACTATAAATCATGAATCATGTATATTAGAGATCCTGGGGTGTTTAGCTTCATTCCTATATGTGTATTGAGGGGTTCGACGTCTTCCTCTTGTCGCTGAAAATGGACACAGTAAGTTAGGGTTGGGTTTTTAGTTCAATTGAGTTGTTGATTCACGAAATGGGTATCGAATTTGGTTTTAGCATCGAAAACCGCGCCTGTGGCAAGAGTTTGGTGATGTTAGGTGAAAAGAGATGTCGTTGGGCTTTTTCAGAGCAGCGAGGGAGGCTGTCGATGCGATTTAAGGGGAGGCATCGCAGGCTGTGCGATGGTAATGAGGACGGAGAGGAGATTGATAGACAGAGTTTGGTGATTTCCAAATTGAAATCGATGGAGAAAGGAGGGCTAGGGGATCGATCGAAGATCGGAAAGGCTTTTGAAAACTTGCGGTCCTCTGTATCCGATTTGGAGAAGAAGACATTTCGGTCTTGGGCTTTGGAAATTGAGGATGGGCCGGCTATGAAATTGTAAGGCCCGATGGAATTTAAAACTTAAGTGTTTATTTTATTTCAAAATATATTAACTTGTAAACATCATAACTCTTCCATACGATATCAAAATTGAGCGAAACAAGATCCGACCGGATCGTATGGACGGGAGCAACACAATGGAACTGATTGGGAGTGGTTTGGTGCTCGTTTGAATTTATGGCGAAATAAATTGTTTGATTCAAATCAAACAAACAGTTTATCGTTCTTTAACGATGAACTGCCAATGTGAGTAAAACTCACGACCTCTGAACAGTTATATTTTTATAACGTATTTTTAGAACTGTTAATCATCTGTTGATTGCTATGTGTTAACTGTTGGTTGAATTGCTTATGTATTGGTTGAAAATATAGATAATGATATATATATAAATTGTTTATCAAATATTGATTCTGTTTAGCAGAGTATTTCATATTGAAATGAAATCGATGTTAATTATATTGTTTAACATCTGTGACGCAGGGAAACAGGTTGGAGGAATCCAACTGGATTCCTCAACATTTATTTTACTGTTTTCATATATTGTAATATATGATGTGATATATAATCTGTTGATGATTATGTGTGTTTAAATGATATCGATCATTGTGATTCGGTATTTTAAATACCGTCAGAAAAACTGGGATGTAAAAAGGGGATTTTCAAAGTATATTTTGAAAATAAATTAGTTATATAAAATCAATGGATTTTATATAGAAAAGGAAGGGATTTTATAAAAGAAAATAATTACAAAATCAAAGGATAATAATATAAAGGAAAATATTTGTGAAATCAAATATAAAGGAAAATATTTGTGAAATCAAATATAGAGGAATATATTTGTGAAATCAAATATAAAGGAAAATATTTGTAAAATAAATATAAAGGAAAATATTTGTAAAACAAATAAAAAGGAAATAATTGTGAAAACAAATATAAAAGAAAATATTTGTTAAATAAATAGAAAGGATAAAAGAAATATTTATTTGTCAAATAAATAGAAAAGATAAAAGAAATATTTATTTTTTAAATAAATAAAATTGAAAGGGAATAGTTATTTGTTAAGTAAACAAATAGAAAAGGAATTAATCAAAGGAATTAATTCAAAAGAGTAAATGAGTTAGAGTTTACCAGTTAGGGTTAATCAATTAGGGTTGACCAGTTAGAGTTAACCAGTTAGAGTTAAAGTTAACCAGTTAGAATAGAGTTAATCGAATTAGAATAAATCGATAGGGCTAATCGAATTAGAATAAATCGATTAGAGTTAGTCGAACTAGGAGTTATCGAATATTAGTTATTCGAATCGAGTTAAAATGAGTTATCGAATATTAGTTATTTGAATAGAGTTAAATAGAGTTATTCGAATAGAGTAAAATAGATTTATTCGAATAGAGTTAAATAGAGTTATTCGAATAGAGTTAAAAGGAGTTATCGAATATTAGTTATTTGAATCGAGTTAAAAGGAGTTATCGAATCTAGTTATTCGAAAGGAGTTAATCGAATATAGTTTATTCAAATAGAATTAAAGGAGTAAATCGAATATAGTTTATTCGAATAGAATTAAAGGAGTTTATCGAATATAGTTTATTCGAATAGAGTTAAAGGAGTTATCGAATATAGTTTATTTGAAAGGAGTTAAGTGAAAAGAGTTAATCAATTAGAGTTAATCGATTAGAGTTAAATCAAAAGGAGTTAATCCAATAGAGCTAAGTTATTAGAGTTAATCAAACAGAGTTAATCGAATTTGAGTAAATCGAATATTAGTTATTCGAATAGAATTAAATAGAGTTATTCGAATAGAGTTAAATAGAGTTATTCGAATAGAGTTAAATATAAGTTATTCGAAGTAAGATAATCGAATATAAGTTATTCGAAGAGAGGTAATCGAATATAAGTTATTCGAAGAGAGATAATCGAATATAATTTATTCGAAGTGCGATAATCGAATATAAGTTATTCGAAGGGAGTTAATCGAATATAAGTTATTCGAAGGGAGTTAATCGAATATTAGTTATTCGAAGGAGTTAATCGAATAGAGATTACTCCAAAGAGAGTTATGCGTCGAATTCGCTTATATCGAATTCGAGAAATTATTATTACTTTCAGGTTTTTAAATCAAGATTTATTTATTTATAAATAAATAAGAGTAGGTTAATTATTCAAATTAAGGAATAAGAGTTATATTTGAAGTTAGAAATGTCGGAAGTAGGGATTTTAACGTTATCGTTATAACCAATGTTTTCAATAAAGAAGTGGATTCGTAAATGGAATCTGAGAGTTACGTAAGGAAGTTTGTTAAAGATTTAAAAGATAAACTTTGACTATTTCGAAGTTAAAACGTTGTTCAGTTAAGGTCTGAGAGGTAATTATACCCCGACTTGATTGACTTCCTTCTTAACTAAGGAATGGTAAGGTTTGATAGTGAATGATGGTTAATTGAACTTAGTAAATGGTTTGAGTTGGCATGGCGATGTTTGATTTAAAACATCAGTCTAAATCCAGTGAAGGAGCTTTGGAAACATTTTCCAAATGAGAATCAGAAATGTTTTCTAATAATAGAAAAATAAGAATTTAGAATATATGGAAACAGGAGATAAGTAAATTAATGAACTAAGGAGATAAATGTTAAGTGATGATTGATAGATAAAATTTCCATTTGGAAATAATATCGTTGTTTGCACACGTGTTTTTTCTTGATAGTTAACTCACCGACTATCGAAGTTTTTGACCATTTTAACGTTGTTAATATGGAGAGACCGGTTGGATTATTATCCGAAGAACCACTCTGTATTGGCATAAGCGTTGCGAATCATATATGCCAAAGATAATTGAAGACGGAGTAAAGTGCAAAGGCTGTTGTATAAATCTTAGGTAAAGATTGCCTAAGATGGTTGTACTGAACAGTGCCTTCGGTTTGTCCAGTCCCTGGACGACCTGTATGGAAGAATGTCTGACAGAGTATATTTAATAGATCGCGTAAGTTGATCTCTTCAAACGTATTTACGTTTGGTGGCGGAGGAATTCGTTTCTCTTAGCTGTATAACCGTGGTATTTTTGGGGAAATCAATTCGTGATTTGGCGGGTATGAAGATGTGACATTCAAAGTGAATAAACGTGTGATCTGTCAGAGATAAGCGTGGCCTCTAGCCTCACAACCGGGAAATGACAGAAATCGGGCAGGCATCATGGCTACGTAGGTCGCACCTATTAGGGTGTATAATCACCTTATCTAGAGTTTCATTTACTTCTAAAAATCTATTGTCAATGCTGTCCCATTCGGGAAACGGTTGTTGATCCCAACAGTTGGTGATATACATTCGATACACTCAAGCGAAATGAGTGGTCAGTCATGTGTGCCTGGGTTGCAAGATGTTCTTGTTGAATCCAGTGTATTCCTCTCTAGAGGTACACTAGCGAAAGGTGGTTCCATACCTTGTCATATTTGGAATTCCATTACCCAATACGTTCTTGCGGTTTTGATTGTACACTATATATGTAGAACGTGAGATGGAAGCGTTTCTGCTAGATGATTATTATATTGTGGTTGATAGACACTATTATAATATCAATGAATTTTGATATAAAAATTATTTTGGATTCTCAAAAGGGAAAAACCCGTTCCATTATACGGCGTGGTCTTATGAGATATCATTTAATGGCTCAAATTGTTTTAAACAGTTTTACTCATACCAGTCCCATGACTGACCCGGAGTTTACTTTGTTTTGTTTTCCGTAAACTCCTGGGTGCCTAATTTTATATGGGCAGTCAAGTAGTCAGGATTTTACAAATATACTTGGAGAGCTTGGAGCAGGTGGCTTCAGGATTATATAGCTATAGTTATTTCCGTTGTGTTGTAAGTGTTGTACTCTGATAATGTTACTGTATACATATACTGATTTTATTTCAAGGATATGTTATCTATTATATGTTGTTCATTCCGCTATGAGATTCGTGTTACTCTGATGTTATATCTTCTTCTTCTTTTATTATAAGTTTCTATCTTATCTATTCTCACCCTCTAATTTCTTCTATTAACTTTCCGGTATTTTTCGATGTTTGGTTAGTCATCATTGAGTTTATGGTGATAACCAAAGTCGACAAAAACCGGGTCGTTACAAAATCCTTTGACTTTATAAATATTTTCTTTTATAAAATCCTTTGACTTTATAAATATTTTCATTTATAAAATTCTTTGACTTTATAAATATTTTCTTTTATAAATCCTTTGACTTTATAAATATTTTCTTTTATAAAATCCTTTTACTTTATAAATATTTTCTTTTCAATATACACTTTGAAAATTCTCTTTCTACATCCCAGTATTACTTATGGTATTTTATAAATACCAAACCATAGTGCCAGTGTCAACCACACATACAAAATCAATCACAAAAAATATATCTCATCATATATCATAAGATATGAAAATAGCAGTAATAATATTTGAGGAATCCAGTTGGATCCCTCCAACCCATTTCCCTGCATCCACAGATGTTAAATAATATAAATAACATCGATTTCATTTCAATATGAAATATTATGATAAACAGAATCAATATTTGATTAACAATATATATATGTATATCATTATCTATTATTTCAACCACTAACTCAGCAATTCAACCAAACAATCATCACACAACAATCAATCATCATTTATCAATTCTAAAAATACATTATAAAAATATAACTGGGTAGAGTTAGTGAGTTTTACTGACTTTGGATGATCATCGTTAAATAACGATAACCGTCGGTTGATTCTGACAGACAATTTATTTTGCTATAAATTGTAATGAGCTCCAACTCACTCCCAGTCGGTTTCATTATGTAGCTCTAATCGATACAAACCCAACGTGACAAACCATTCACAAAACTGGTAACGTATGTACAAGTTATTTTGATTTCAAGTTGTGTACATATTTGATTTCGAATTAATTTTTATTTAAATTAATACTTGGGCTTTACCAATATAAGTCGGCCCAATATCTCACTTCTGATCCACGTTCAGGCTTCCCTTTTCTTCTCGCAACCAACGTTCCCGTCCTTCAGTATTTGCACTCCTCCATTATCGATTATTGATGCCTCCACCACACCTTCGTTCTTCAACCGAAATCCAAACTGCTTACCTCCATCTCCTTCTCTTCGTGAGCGCTTTAACCTCATCCCCAAATTGTTAAACTCAATGCCACCACATGAATCACGACACTCAGCTCCTGGAGCTCATTACTGTATAAGTATCGAACTAATTTGTGTTCGAATCTCACCCCAATTTGCACGCAAGTAAGTATACAAGGTCAGAAATCAAAAGATCATCTCAGTTTTACAAATTAAAGATTCTAAAAAATGATTCCTGGAACCCTAATATCGCTGCACAAAGCCACGAACCAGAATTTCCATCGAGCTTAATAAAAACTACACCAAAATGAAGAGGATCCTACCAGCATTTCATATATATATATATATATATGCTTTTGGATTTATTGAATTTGTTTTCATTTTCTATGGAATTTGAAACATTGGGTTCTTCTTTTGCTGAAGAGATAGAGCGACGACAGAAATTTATTGACCACCATAAGAAGTAGTTTAGGGTTTAGAGATGGGGATATTTATATAGTTTTTTTAATTAATTTTATATTTGATTATTTAATTGATTTTTAGCCTACCGTTGTTTACATTTATTGTTAAAAATCCTTATAATCACATACAATACCCAAAAATCACGGAAATGGACATACAGCTACAGTTCGATATTACGGACCCAACGAAACTTGTTCCATCTAATTCCGAGTCTGTTTGCTCACACAACGTATTTTTAAAGCCAGATTATCAACTGTTTTTCACATTAAAATCCTGTACGGCCACATACTGACTCCAAAAATCACTAAAATTGAAATCTAGCAATAATTTGATATTCCAGATCCAACAAAATTAGTTTCGTCGAAAACGGAGATCTTTGCAAAAATGACTATTTATAAAGCTCTAAATATGCCCTTTAAATATTAATATATTTAAAAATAATTAAATTTAATATTAGTAAATTAATATCACTGTAAATATATTCACATAGAATATCATACAGCTCCAAAATATTCCTACCTGAATTTATAACTCGACATTTCAAATCCAGAATAAATCAGAATTCAATTTAAATTGAAAATCCATTTATAATATAATAAAATCGTTATAAATTATAAAGGAATTCCATAGCGAATTTTCGAAAATTTGATTTGGACACAACTCACAATCTACACGACAAAATGTCGATTTTTCTCTTCCATTAGAAAAATATACTTCACCAGCTCCGAACGTTTCTTGTTTCATAGAAATCCGACTTAAAATGGATTCTGTTTATTTGTTTAAAGTTCGAATCGCCAAATTACGAACTGCCGCGTCATTTCAAGATCGATTATAATTATAATATAATTTATACATACTGGGCTTCCACCATATTTTATAACAACACTGTCCGCTTATTCCATATATCACATCTTTGCCCCATTTTCATTTAGTGCTGCATTATTTCTTTATTCCGCTCTTTCATTCCACAAAGCATTATGAGAACGAAAATTACAATTGTGCCGCTCATTTGTATTATTTCTTTGAACTGACCAACTCTATACATAATGTACCAGAATTTGCTACGTGCATACCGATCGATTCCCAGAGTTTAATATTGCTTCATGTGACCGATCGAGTGACACCTAATGTCACTGCTTTCATGCATGTCACGCTGGTATTTAGCGTTGAATTCTTTCTTTTACTCACGTTACCAGGTTGTTGTATACCGATCACTATAATATAACATGGAGCTGCTTATCATTTCACGTCAAACTTGGTCTTCATATTTTGGATGCCACGTGCACTCAATATTTGATGTGGGTCTACTTTTTAATGAGACCAGTCCTTTAATTCAAATGTAAACATGCTGCTGCCTTTTACACATTATAAAATCAAATCACTCATAAGCTGATACATGTTTCGTAACATATACATCCAGTATGAGTCACCTTTATGCTGCACATTTCACATATATATATACGTGAAATATATTCACGAGCTGATACTAGTTTTATGCTTCGATACCTATGTACGTATGTACATTTTATCATGCAACAACTTATATATTGGTCTACGTGGTATGCTTTTGATGCCGACCGGTTTGTAATGAGGTGTTCGTGCGAGCCATAGTCCAAGATTTTGTTCTATACTTGCATCCACTCTTTAACCAACGTGTACATGATCCAATAAACATGCTGAACCACATACGTGTGTTAATATCTCGCATACGCATTATATGTTAACCCAGGAAGGAAATGATACCAATCGGTATCATGTCATGTATACGTCCTTTGAGGTCCACGAAACTTCTTGTAAAACATTGTTGACTTTTAGATGTTCATGCGACGCTTATCTATGCTCAATGTCCGACTCGTGTACACGCTTTGTAGCCCATCATGGTGCACTTGCATTCGCTTATAACCGACCGATCGGCGAGCAGTTGCAGTGTAACAACCCGGAGAATCAGAACCAATTTAAAATTTTTATTTTGGCAATTTTAATGGATTTTGAATATTTAAAATGATTTATTTTAAATAATAATGACGAAAAATTTATTTAAATCGAAGTTAGAACGTATAAATTTATTTTAATTATAAAACGAGCCTGAAATGGCGTGGCAGTTTGAAAATTTGATTTTAAATGAACATACAGAATTCAATATAAGTCAGAATTGGACGAAACAAGAAATATTGGAATCTGATTAACATTATCTTTCTAACGGATGTAAGAAGCTGAGATTTCACTTTATAAAATGAAAGTTATGTCCAGATTAAAATTCTGAAAAGTCGTAGTGGAATTTATATATATTTTAATATATATATAAAGGCCTTAATAATAGACATTTTGCAAACGACCTCTATTTTCGAAGAAACCACTTTTCATAGATCCAGAATGTTGTTTTTATTGCTAGATTCCAATTTCCATAATTTTTGGAATTAATATCTGACCGTGGCAAAAGAAAACGTGTTTTGTTAGTTTCAGTCAAATTGGATCGACCAGAAAAAGGACATTTTTCAAACGTTCTCTAAATTCGACGAAGTTAGTTTTGTTAGGACCGTATCGTCAAAACATAGCTAGGTTTATTTTTTTGGAATTTTTGGAGACAGTATGTGGCACCGGTAAATTAAAATGTACGTTTGAATTCAATATATATTGATTTATATTTTAATTTAAAGAAAAACTGATTGTAACAGTCGAATTGGCCTACAAGACATCCCATTGTGTCCGGAATGGGCGTAATTAGCTAGAGGCGACAGTTGTTGGGGTTGATTTGGAGTTCGTATGGATACGCGAGTATGTTTGGAATAAAATAATTATTAATATATATATATATAATTAAATTTCCTTTTCTCTTCACAACTTAGAAACGCAAGCCGACCCTAAAATGAACAATGATGGGTGTTCGATTCTTGTCCTTAATAAATCTTCCAATCCACGGAGAATTAGCATAAGGTTCTTTGGAGAAAATCAAAGAGCTTTTTCTGATCTTCAAATCCATACTGGCGTAGCCATCTCTGGTGGAGTATTTCTCGAGATTCACGCCTCCAAACAACCGCCGCATCGCCCTTATTTTCTCCCTCCACACAGCACCGAGTTCGACGAGGGTGGGGTCCCCTGGCGCGTCTCTTGAAGGCCGTCGAAGGGGTGGTGGCTGATTATCTTCACATCGACAGTGGTGCACGCAAACAGGAACCCTAGGTTCGAACGATTAAGATGGAGTGTCAGCCTAAGGTTAAAAGGTAGAAGAAGGGTATATTATTTAATTTAATTATCTTTAAAATGTAATCAATGTTTAAAATTCAATAACTTTATCATACGAGGTTCAAATCGCGAGAAACTGGATCCTTTGCGATCGTGGGGACGAGAGCTTCACAACAAGACTGTCTGGGTTCAATTTGGAGCATGCTAGAATTTTAGACAAATTCAACCTCGAACAACGGTGAAATTCAGAAATAAAAGAACCAATGTGAGAACTTCTCACGAAAATTATTTCTGTACAATTATTTATTTTCTAACTGCATATATGAACTGCTCCCTATCGTCCACAGACCATGGACGACTTGTTTGATTGTATTCTATGTGAAAATTGATTGTGATGTGAATTGGACAGTATAAAATATTCATGTGTTGAATAAAATATTTGAACAATAAAAATATCATTTTTATTGTATAAATGAACTGAGTAAAATATTCATGTGTTGAAATAAATATTTTAGAGTTAAGAATATAATTTTTAACGTGTATATGAATAAAATAAATATTCATTTACAAATCGGACGATTTGTTTATGTACACCCATTCGATTGACATTGATTGGGACGATATATTTTACACATTGCCAAACCGCACAAATAATATTCAGTGTTTGTTGATTGAAACCACACACGGGTATTGGGATGATATTTGACGTACACTTATCCCAATTATTTAGTTATATGTCGATCAACTGGTTGACAGACTGTTGTAAGCGTTAATTATTTATATTTATTGCTTACGCAGTTGTGTGATGCACTCTGGATGATGGATGGTTGTTTATCACTGTTATTATATATATATATGTGTGTGTTGTATGGAATCCATATAATTAACCTTATCTGGTAATTGATTGGGCCTCATTCCAATGTGGAAAATAAAGAATATTTTAAAATAATATTAACGTGTTGAATAAAATAAAATAATGAATATTTCAAAATAAAATTCAGTAAAAGATCAAAATATGATTTTGATGTCCGATTTTGCATGGAAAAGAAAATATGAAAATATATATAGTTGTGTTGATTAGATATGTGCCATTTTGACACAAACGATATTTATATCGATTTTATTCACTTTTATAATGAATATCGAAAATGAAGGGACTTCAAAATCTGATATTTTAAAAATATTATCATTTGTATACTAATGATATGGAATATTCAATTTAGATTTAAAATTGAAAATGAAGTTGGAATCATTTTTAAAACGAAGTTAAAACGATTTATAAAATAGGATTTAAATGGAAATCGACGAAATATATAATATATATTATATATATTTGATGGCTTGAATAGAACGCCCGCGCTGCGACCATTCGTGAATTTCGATCATTGACTTCGAATTGACTATACGGGAGATCTGACCGTCGGATTCTCCTAAAACAAGAACCGTTGGGTTCGTATCAAAAAGAGCTTTCCAACGAATATAAGAAATTTGAAATCTAATGGTTGGATTTGGACTTATGTCCAAATCAAATTTGGAAAAGGTCGATGTAAGTGCAGTTCGATGACCGTTTATGGAAATCAACTGTACGGGCCTTGATAAAATTATTAAAATATTAATAATTTGTGTAAAATCATAATAAATGATTTGGAAAGAATTGGGATGAAAAATTCCATATTTGAAAAGATAAAAATAATTTTTTAATTGAAATGAACTAGTTATTAAATAGAATTATAATCCAATTATTTTTAAATAAATAAAATGTATTGGGAACTGGTTTTAATATAACCAGAATTTCCAATATATGAATTGGAATGGATATGAATCGAAATTATCTTCGGAATATTTCGATATTGGATTCCGGGATTATACGGATATTGTGGAGGAATTTGAAAGATATATATATTGTTATTCCAATACGATATTCATTGATTTCAGAATTTGATATTGAATATAAGCCGATATATTTTCTATTCAGAGCAATGTATTTAATATCAAATTGGATTTTGGGTTTGTCGTGAACGGTGTATTCATTAACACTGTTCTTAAACCCAAATGAGAAAAGAATAAATCTTTGAAATAAGATTTAAAAGAGTTTACCAATCAATTAATATTTAATTGGAATTGAATTGAAATTGGTTTTCGGGTTTATCGTGAACGGTGTTTTAAATAACACTTGTCCTTTAACCTGATTAACAATGGAAAGTGATTTTGGGTTTATCGTTAACTGTGTTTTTAACGACATTCGTTCTTTAACCCGATTTACAGTAAAATGTGATTTGGAATATATAAATCTTTTATTAAAATTTAATGGGATTTTCCAAAGTAATATTTTCCAATTTAATATATTAAATTGGAATTGAATGGAATTCGATTTGGTAATAATCAAAGTGAACTTCTATGGAGGAAGAATGTTAATATATATGGAATTTAAAAGGCTTTGTCGTTATTCCATTTATATTATTAGCCAGAGACGGAAATTGATATCGATTATATATTGATCTATTTTTCCGTGAAGATTCCATAATAAATGGAATTGGATTTTGGAGTTTATCGTGAACTGTGTTTTAAATGACATTCGTTCTTTAACCTAATTAAAGACAGGATTTATTTTCCTAAAGTTGAATAATCATTAAGAAATGATTTTCGAGATTAAAACTTAATTAGTGTTTTAATGAATCTTTAATTAGATTGAAATGAGGATTTGACCATTTAAATTATCAAATTTGACAAATGATCGAGAATGGAGTATCACCAGTTTTGCTCTAAGCGATAGTTAAATCTTTAATTAGATTTGAACGTGAAATGGTAATTAAATTTACCGATAACACCGTGGTGTTATGTAACGATCTAAGATTTTGGAAAATCAAATTTGAATTTAATATGAATTTTAAATAAATTTTAAAAGGTTTAAATTATTGTTGAATCAAAGTTTATGGCAATAATAGTATTTTAGCAGACTGAAAGTTTAATTTTATTGTGAAATTAGTTATGACAATTTTGTTTGGAGAAAATGTTTCGTCGTTAATCGAACTTTCAAAATTTAGTTGTAGTTCAGTCATGAAAGGCGATTATTATTTGAAATTAAATTATAATTAAATATTCATCGCAAATTTTTGCTCAATTTCAGCTCGCGTAGTCTTAAAATATTTTATAGAAATTTATTATAATTTTTATTTCGGAAAATAAACATATATTTTTCTAACGTATTTTAGGGTAACTGTGGTCTCTTTTGACACTGTACAAAATTAATCAACCGGTCTATCTTATTTTTGTTTTGTAATATGTACGCATTGTCGTAGACGATTTTATTTTAGTTGTGGTTATTCGCCTTCTATAATTATGAATTAAGATGAAACATAGAAATGATACACACACAGAACAAAAATTTACATTACATAGTACACATTGTTATACATGGTTGTATTTTTATTTGCTACCGTTCGCAATCAATATCTATAAATAATAGAAAATGAAGACAATTAGTTATGAATTTTACAAACAAAGTCATCTGCTTCGAATATGTGAATATTCTGGAACTAACCTTCAACCGATTCCAACTAATAATAACTTCAAAATGCCCACACAAATATGTTGGACGTTAGTTGGGTTAGACGTAAGCTTCACACATGCAAATGAATAAACATAAAAAATAAAGATTGATCATAACATGCGTGTCAAACAAACAATAGTCTGTGAGGACATTTGTCACTTGGTCTTGTTGGCTTCATACACGTGTTAATCGCGCGTTACCTCTTCGAATGCATATTTCTACCCAGCAGTTCAGCTTTCTTTCCCATTTCTTCTTATATTACTCATGGCTCTCCCTCCTCCTTCGTTTGCTTCTTTTCTCCTTCTCAACCTTCAAGCTTCCGCCATTCAAAAAAAAATAAAAAAAATAAAAATAAGAAGAGTTCTTTGCAAACATGAACTGTACTGCATGCACTCTCCTTTTTCAAAGACAGTCATCATGCTCCCTTCCATTTGAAGCAGCAACCGGTCCACCAGCGAAACAGCTTTGCATGTAAACTCCAGCAACAACTCCACCTTACCAGTTCCGCACCACCAGTGTCTTTGGTAGCGGCACTATTCCATGTGCATGCGAGCTTGGGTTCGTCGAACCAGGTTCCTATATGCGAGCTTGAGTCCGCATGTGATAGTCCCTAACATATACAACTCAAACCGTGAAGCCTGCATGAACATCAGCACACCCCTCAATGTGAATTGCATGCAACCCCAAAATGTGAAGCCTGCATATACTCATCCCCACCGCACTTCCTTAGCCTTCACTGTCCCCTTCCGCAGCCATGCACCCCGTCACTTCGCCACTAACACCATCTAGTTTCGCCATTAGCCCTTAGACTTCTCCACCGCAACCAACAAGTTCACCGCACCCATCAGTTTTCCCCATACAAGAGAAAATCTCTTTGAAGGCATAAGCCTAGTTTGTTTCAAAAAAAAATAAAAAAAAATGAATGAAAATGAAAATGAATGGGTGGCAGGGGAAGGAACAGTGGAAATTAATTTAGTATTGCATGAGCAGTACATGCACAAGTTTAAGAAAGAGAAAAAAAAAGATGAGCAGAAGAAAAAGAAACGCAAAAGAAGAAAAGAAAGAAAACAAAGAGAGGAAGCGCAAGAGAAGGAATGATGCGGAGAGGGAATACATAGAGAGAGAGAGAGGCATGCAGCACAGTTTGGGTAGGCTATTAATTATGGGATAGCTAACTGGTGAGAACAATTTTATTTTATTTTATTTTATATGATTTAAATTTTACATGCATAGTTAACGAATCTGAAATTGTGCAGTTACATGAATGGCTAATTAATTGTCGTTAATGTGTGATGGTTGCCAAATAAATGCATTTGAGACGCGTTAGTGTATAACGCGTATTTGGAATTTTATTGGTTGATTACATGTAGGAATTGTTAATGTGTGATGATTGCCAAACTAATGTATTTGGGGGCGCGTTATTGTATAACGCGTATTTGGAATTTATTTGGTTGATTGAATGTAGGAAATGAATGTATAAAACGGTGGTTGAATGTGTGCATATATGATATATATATATATATATATATATATATATATATATATATATATATATGTACTCACTACGACCTTATATGAATTGTTAGCGAAAAATTAGGAAATTTCCTAAATTTAATTTAGGAACGAATTATTGACTAAATATTAATTTAGTGATTTGCTAATGTTTTATTAACTAAATAGTATCGACTAAATAATGTTTATTGATTTAAAAATGTTAATAATCTTTGATTCAATAACATTTTATGATATTGAATACATTTGATAAGGTTGAATTAATTTATATCAGTATTAACTAAGTTATGTCAATAAAAATTTGAAATATGGAATGAAATAATGGGTGAGTAATACTTGGAAACTTGTTAATTTGATAGTATAAATAAATTCCATTTTTTTTTAAACCAATTAACATGTTATCATCAACAATAAGTGTTATTATAATGTATTTTGATTTTTGATTTTGATTTGATGTAACTTAAATGAAATTTTGAGTTGAACTTGATTATCACTTATATTAATGATATAATATTTATGAAAAAAAATGTAAAGTGGATATTAAGAAATGTTAATTATTTCATGAGTTAAATATTTAGTTAATGATAATCATCTTATGAATCAGGAGCAGTGTATAATGTAAATTTGGAACCTAGATTTTATCCAAATTATAATTTGACGCGGTGTTATAACTTGTTTTTTTTCCAATGACCTAAATTTGTATCATTTGATCTTGAGTCCAAATGAATTTTTTTAAATTTGGTTAAATTGGATGGAAGCGATCTTCATATATTTAATGTAAGTTCTGTAGATGATAACTACTACTATTTGATGAATTAAACAGTGGAATATTATAACTCCGCTTATAGTATTAGTTTAATATGGAAACATATATTGATATAAGAACTTCGATTTCTAACCAATCATATCTATATATATGTCTAATGTAAATTGGTTAGAATAACTTGAAAGATATGATAATGTCATTGAGTTACTCGAACATGATTAGGTCAATTATAGAAGTTGTTACGGAACTAAGTGAACGAAAGAGAAAGTGACTGTCTTCAAATCGATTAGATTAACTCAAGATTTTCGGAACTAGTATACTCTTCGAGTATGGATATGAATACAAGTCATCGGCATGGAAAGGAAACAATTCCAAATAAAAGTATTTATATATTTATATAATCTTTCAATTATTTAAACATGATATGTTGATTTTAAAATATTTAAATAAAAACTTATTTGTTTTAAAAGATATATATAGGTTTAAAGTATTATATTTGTATACTTCTTCAAAGTTAAATATATGTTAAGTAATTATTTTAAACATTTCTATTTTTAAAAGATAGTACATATTTATATAACCAATTGATAACAAATGTATTATTTTCAAATATTTATTTAATTAAACTGGAATTGTTTTTCGGTCCTGAATCCTTTGATTTGAATATAATGAATCCGTTTTGAATGATTACAACGAATATGGATTAAGAAAATATTGAAATCGTGATCCTTGGTTTATATTGATTGTTCGAAAGTAAGGCATTAAGAAAAAGACTTTATAAACGATCATCTCTTAAAAAATCAATTCTAGATTTAGAAAAAGATTAAGAGATGTATGTGTATATATATGATGGAAAGCACTTGTTTTGAAATATGAAGCGCTGGTTATTTGGAAAGACTTGGATCGGAATTTATTGTCCGAAAACCATTCGAAATAACCATACGACGTAAATAATGAAGATATGAAGACGATGATTGAAGACCGTGGTTCTTCACATCGAACGGACTTCCTGCTGATTGGTTTCTTTACTAAATAGCTACAGTAGAGAGATGCCCCTATTACCGGAGTGGCAGAAAGTCCGAACGTATTTGGAGAACTTTCGGATTTCGTTCCGTTCATACCCAGGACGGACTTGTATGGATGGTGTGTCTGACATTGAAATTGACCGCATAGCACTGATCTCCGTTAATATATATCAGATTTGTGGCAAATATTTTTTCCTCATCTCTAAGTCATATGAACTTAAAGGGTATGCATTGATTGAAATCAGTGATATGTCGTGAATTGTCAATGTGGCATACCCGAGTTATGAACGAGCTAGTGATGATCAAGGCATTGCTTTTCTAGGCATTCTTTGTGTATGACGTGACATCGACAAACCTCACACCCCGGATGATGAGAAACTGGCGGTTAGGTTGTGTATATATATATGAATTGATGATGACCGCTGCAGCAGTGGGAAACCACTTATGACCTATGGAATAGGGTATGTTCGGGGGGCCGTGTCTGGTCGAAAACCATTGATCTACCTCGCGATTTGTATTGGTGTCCGCGTCTGGATGAAAAAACCGTGATTACATTTCGTTTGTGTTCCGATTGATCTTTCGTGCCAGGAATCATCAAGTTGGAAACCCAAATCTCCAAAACGAGCCATACGATTTCGATTGTGTATATATATATATATATAGCGACATAATATTATGGGGTATTATGCTGTCTAGGATTAATACATTTATTTACGAAATTGTTTTCCACACTATATGATAGTATTGGAAGAGGATTTTCACGTATGAAAGCATGTTTGGTTATCATAAGGCAAACTCGCCCATCTGGTGTGCGCTTGCATTGTGTGATGTGGGACGAGCTTATGATAGCTTCATTTTCAAAAGTCATTGCGCATTTATATGCACGGGCATTCACACGGAGTAAACCCGTTCCGCGTTAGCGGCGTGGTCCGGTGAAATTCCCTACTTTAAAATAAACCTTAAAGCAACTGTTTTATGTTCTCACACCAGTCCCATGACTGACCTGGAGTTTATTATTCCTTACTAAACTCTGGGTGCCCATTAATTTTCACACGGGCAGCTAGTAGTTTAGTTTTACAGTTATAGATCGTTGGAGCAAGATTCGAAGCACTTTCTGTATTGGAGTTCACGCTAGAGCTTGGAGCTTCCGCTATATCATACTGTTCTTCCGCTGAGAGTATATTTACTTTTCTTCCGCTGTATATGTTTATGTTGTAACTCTGATATTCATGTAACTCAGATGTAATATTGAATTATTCAATGAAAGGTTCTGTTATTTGTTCAATGTATGTATGTACGCATAACAATTCGTCTTTCTGAACGGTTTAAGTTGGTTTAATTACCGACGAGAACCGGGCAAAAAGGCGGGTCATTACAGTTGGTATCAGAGCTTTAGTTATACAAAGCTTTGGGTACGACATATTTTGAACAAAAGATAGAACTCATCAGAGTTATAACATCTCATTAGAGATAGGGTTAGAAATGCCCTAGAATGAGATTTTAGAATATTATATCGAGAGAGCGTATTTTGAAATCCATATAAAGTATTTTTGAACAAATAAATCATTTTGAAATATATTTTGAAATATAATTGGAGATAAGGATTGCGAGTGTTTATTCGACGTCACGATTGGACTATCGAGTATGTAAGGGTTTTGAATATATGTCTGATCAACGTATATGCGAAATCCAATATATACTAGGTAGATGTAGAATCACACTCTAGTCATTTGGATATAAATTCTGAGATGAGCGCGCCATCGTTGATATTTATTTTCAAGTTTCGAAAGTGTGATGACTATATAATTCCAGTTTAAACGTCGAGGAATACTTAAAATCATCAGGCTAAGTGTTTTAATGAATAAACCTTAATAAAAGGGTTTGGTGAATTAATATAGGATTTTAATTGGGGAAAACAAAACTAGAAGTTTGAAAAGAGAACTGAGATTAGCTTAAAATACTTCAAGAACTTTGAACCCTTAAAACCTTGAGTGTGATAAACAATAAGTGCTTGGAAAATTAAAGGATATATTTAAGGAGTAAATCTCACTTAAAGAATTGGGTAATGAATTGTTGAAATGCAAGTAAGAAAGATAATTTACCCATACCCCAAAGTGACAAGAATAATTGACTTAATTATAACGAATATTTGAATATGAATTTTTGAATCTAATAAGTTGTAATCAAAGAAGATAGCATACTCCTCGATGAGTGTTAAATGATAGAATTGAACCTATACCTAATAGGAATGGTGAACGATAAATTACAGGTTAAATTAATTTTCTTGGAAGTATAATCTTAGCAAGGGAAACCCTTAAGGTATTTAAAGGTTAATTTAACTTAAGTAGGGATTTGTGTAAAAAGTCGATTTTAGAATATAACTAACATCTTAAGTGGGGGAGAAAATACTCTTCCCTATTGAGACGATATAAGGAATTCAACTGGAAATTTCTTAACAAGCAATTGCTTAAAACGAAGAAGGAAATATTAAAGTAAGATTGTACCAAAATTGAATCGTCCTTAGTCGTATCGTTAGGTGCACTCGATTTATCTATCTTGACCTACGCTAGTTTCTTTTTCGAACCAATTGTTCTTGAAGAGCATCATTTGTACCTTTTGTCCTATGAACTTAGTCAAGTGATTTGATCTGAACCCTTATTCTGATATTGAACTTTTATCTATAACTCGACTCGAGCATGAAATTTGATTTGTCGAATAAAGCCAAGGTTAAATTCAAACTAGAAATAGTGATCTGTTCTAATGATATGTTGATGAAATCTCAATAAGTAAACATTGCATGGTAATTGAAAGCATTTGAAATAGAGGACCTAACTGATGAAAGAAAATTTGGATTCATGAATATTAGTTGATTTTGTAATTTCACTTCGAATGCTTGAATAAACGTTTGAAACAATACTAGTTTGAAATATGCAGAATCAGAGTAGCGTAGCAAAAGCGTGATGGAAATGATTTTTCCAACCGATTGAGGGAAGAAAATTTTCCCAAATAAGCTTCAATACTTGAAGGTAGAAGGAAAATCATATACTTTGGATTTCGAACGAATTTGAAAAGAAAAGATTTATTCGATTATGTGAATATGAAACTAAGAGGTGTAAATCAAACAATAGAAGATATGAAAATTTACCGGAGATTTTAGAAATTTGAAACGTATAAGATCCTTGATTTCGAAATTGTGAAACATAATTTCGTATGTTTAAGGTTGAATTTTTTTTCTCAGATTGAATGAGTTTTCCAATTATTTTGGACATGATGAATGAATTATGAATAAAAGAAATTTCAACGACTAGAATCCCGATATTTTGAAATGTTTATAAAACAATAAGTATTTGTAAATTTATGATTGCAAATGATTTACAGCATCGGGATATGAAACGATTTGTTTTGTTCGAGTAAGCATGACTAAAACTGGGTTGTGATGAAAGGTGAGATTTCATGCGATGGGTGATACTCAGTTGCCCTGTCATGAGGATGAACTTCTCGAACTAATTATATATGGATTTCATTATAGTATATTTGAAATTTTGAAAGCAAAATTTGGTTTTGGAAATCCCGAAGTTAAGTATGATATTCTATATGAAAGGAATATGTAGTATTTCAATGGTTTGAAATGGAAAATGGGATTCCAAGTCCGAGAGATCATCTTGAGTTTTCAAAAAAAAAGTTGAAATAATAGGTAAGATTTATTTTGCTTATGTATAATTTCATGAGCTCTCATTTTCGAGGACGAAAAGACTTAAGTGGGGTAGAATGTAACGATCTAAGATTTTTGAAAATCAAATTTGAATTTAATATGAATTTTAAATAAATTTTAAAAGGTTTAAATTATTGTTGAATCAAAGTTTATGGCAATAATAGTATTTTAGCAGACTGAAAGTTTAATTTTATTGTGAAATTAGTTATGACAATTTTGTTTGGAGAAAATGTTTCGTCGTTAATCGAACTTTCAAAATTTAGTTGTAGTTCAGTCACGAAAGGCGATTATTATTTGAAATTAAATTATAATTAAATATTCATCGCAAATTTTTGCTCAATTTCAGCTCGCGTAGTCTTAAAATATTTTATAGAAATTTATTATAATTTTTATTTCGGAAAATAAACATATATTTTTCTAACGTATTTTAGGGTAACTGTGGTCTCTTTTGACACTGTACAAAATTAATCAACCGGTCTATCTTATTTTTGTTTTGTAATATGTACGCATTGTCGTAGACAATTTTATTTTAGTTGTGGTTATTCGCCTTCTATAATTATGAATTAAGATGAAACATAGAAATGATACACACACAGAACAAAAATTTACATTACATAGTACACATTGTTATACATGGTTGTATTTTTATTTGCTACCGTTCGCAATCAATATCTATAAATAATAGAAAATGAAGACAATTAGTTATGAATTTTACAAACAAAGTCATCTGCTTCGAATATGTGAATATGTTGGAACTAACCTTCAACCGATTCCAACTAATAATAACTTCAAAATGCCCACACAAATATGTTGGACGTTAGTTGGGTTAGACGTAAGCTTCACACATGCAAATGAATAAACATAAAAAATAAAGATTGATCATAACATGCATGTCAAACAAACAATAGTCTGTGAGGACATTTGTCACTTGGTCTTGTTGGCTTCATACATGTGTTAATCGCGCGTTACCTCTTCGAATGCATATTTCCACCCAGCAGTTCAGCTTTCTTTCCCATTTCTTCTTATATTACTCATGGCTCTCCCTCCTCCTTCGTTTGCTTCTTTTCTCCTTCTCAACCTTCAAGCTTCCGCCATTCAAAAAAAAATAAAAAAAATAAAAATAAGAAGAGTTCTTTGCAAACATGAACTGTACTGCATGCGCTCTCCTTTTTCAAAGACAGTCATCATGCTCCCTTCCATTTGAAGCAGCAACCGGTCCACCAGCGAAACAGCTTTGCACGTAAACTCCAGCAACAACTCCACCTTACCAGTTCCGCACCACCAGTGTCTTTGGTAGCGGCACTATTCCATGTGCAGGCGAGCTTGGGTTCGTCGAACCAGGTTCCTATATGCGAGCTTGAGTCCGCATGTGATAGTCCCTAACATATACAACTCAAACCGTGAAGCCTGCATGAACATCAGCACACCCCTCAATGTGAATTGCATGCACCCCCAAAATGTGAAGCCTGCATATACTCATCCCCACCGCACTTCCTTAGCCTTCACTGTCCCCTTCCGCAGCCATGCACCCCGTCACTTCGCCACTAGCACCATCTAGTTTCGCCATTAGCCCTTAGACTTCTCCACCGCAACCAACAAGTTCACCGCACCCATCAGTTTTCCCCATACAAGAGAAAATCTCTTTGAAGGCATAAGCCTAGTTTGTTTCAAAAAAAAATAAAAAAAAATGAATGAAAATGAAAATGAATGGGTGGCAGGGGAAGGAACAGTGGAAATTAATTTAGTATTGCATGAGCAGTACATGCACAAGTTTAAGAAAGAGAAAAAAAAAAGATGAGCAGAAGAAAAAGAAACGCAAAAGAAGAAAAGAAAGAAAACAAAGAGAGGAAGCGCAAGAGAAGGAATGATGCGGAGAGGGAATACGTAGAGAGAGAGAGGCATGCAACACAGTTTGGGTAGGCTATTAATTATTGGATAGCTAACTGGTGAGAACAATTTAATTTAATTTTATTTTATATGATTTAAATTTTACATGCATAGTTAACGAATCTGAAATTGCGCAGTTACATGAATGGCTAATTAATTGTCGTTAATGTGTGATGGTTGCCAAATAAATGCATTTGAGACGCGTTAGTGTATAACGCGTATTTGGAATTTTATTGGTTGATTACATGTAGGAATTGTTAATGTGTGATGATTGCCAAACTAATGTATTTGGGGGCGCGTTATTGTATAACGCGTATTTGGAATTTATTTGGTTGATTGAATGTAGGAAATGAATGTATAAAACGGTGGTTGAATGTGTGCATATATGATATATATATATATATATATATATATATATATATATATATATATATGTACTCACTACGACCTTATATGAATTGTTAGCGAAAAATTAGGAAATTTCCTAAATTTAATTTAGGAACGAATTATTGACTAAATATTAATTTAGTGATTTGCTAATGTTTTATTAACTAAATAGTATCGACTAAATAATGTTTATTGATTTAAAAATGTTAATAATCTTTGATTCAATAACATTTTATGATATTGAATACATTTGATAAGGTTGAATTAATTTATATCAGTATTAACTAAGTTATGTCAATAAAAATTTGAAATATGGAATGAAATAATGGGTGAGTAATACTTGGAAACTTGTTAATTTGATAGTATAAATAAATTCCAATTTTTTTAAACCAATTAACATGTTATCATCAACAATAAGTGTTATTATAATGTATTTTGATTTTTGATTTTGATTTGATGTAGCTTAAATGAAATTTTGAGTTGAACTTGATTATCACTTATATTAATGATATAATATTTATGAAAAAAAAAAATGTAAAGTGGATATTAAGAAATGTTAATTATTTCATGAGTTAAATATTTAGTTAATGATAATCATCTTATGAATCAGGAGCAGTGTATAATGTAAATTTGGAACCTAGATTTTATCCAAATTATAATTTGACGCGGTGTTATAACTTGTTTTTTTTTTCCAATGACCTAAATTTGTATCATTTGATCTTGAGTCCAAATGAATTTTTTTAAATTTGGTTAAATTGGATGGAAGCGATCTTCATATATTTAATGTAAGTTCTGTAGATGATAACTACTACTATTTGATGAATTAAACAGTGGAATATTATAACTCCGCTTATAGTATTAGTTTAATATGGAAACATATATTGATATAAGAACTTCGATTTCTAACCAATCATATCTATATATATGTCTAATGTAAATTGGTTAGAATAACTTGAAAGATATGATAATGTCATTGAGTTACTCGAACATGATTAGGTCAATTATAGAAGTTGTTACGGAACTAAGTGAACGAAAGAGAAAGTGACTGTCTTCAAATCGATTAGATTAACTCAAGATTTTCGGAACTAGTATACTCTTCGAGTATGGATATGAATACAAGTCATCGGCATGGAAAGGAAACAATTCCAAATAAAAGTATTTATATATTTATATAACCTTTCAATTATTTAAACATGATATGTTGATTTTAAAATATTTAAATAAAAACTTATTTGTTTTAAAAGATATATATAGGTTTAAAGTATTATATTTGTATACTTCTTCAAGGTTAAATATATGTTAAGTAATTATTTTAAACATTTCTATTTTTAAAAGATAGTACATATTTATATAACCAATTGATAACAAATGTATTATTTTCAAATATTTATTTAATTAAACTGGAATTGTTTTTCGGTCCTGAATCCTTTGATTTGAATATAATGAATCCGTTTTGAATGATTACAACGAATATGGATTAAGAAAATATTGAAATCGTGATCCTTGGTTTATATTGATTGTTCGAAAGTAAGGCATTAAGAAAAAGACTTTATAAACGATCATCTCTTAAAAAATCAATTCTAGATTTAGAAAAAGATTAAGAGATGTATGTGTATATATATGATGGAAAGCACTTGTTTTGAAATATGAAGCGCTGGTTATTTGGAAAGACTTGGATCGGAATTTATTGTCTGAAAACCATTCGAAATAACCATACGACGTAAATAATAAAGATATGAAGACGATGATTGAAGACCGTGGTTCTTCACATCGAACGGACTTCCTGCTGATTGGTTTCTTTACTAAATAGCTACAGTAGAGAGATGCCCCTATTACCGGAGTGGCAGAAAGTCCGAACGTATTTGGAGAACTTTCGGATTTCGTTCCGTTCATACCCAGGACGGACTTGTATGGATGGTGTGTCTGACATTGAAATTGACCGCATAGCACTGATCTCCGTTAATATATATCAGATTTGTGGCAAATATTTTTTCCTCATCTCTAAGTCATATGAACTTAAAGGGTATGCATTGATTGAAATCAGTGATATGTCGTGAATTGTCAATGTGGCATACCCGAGTTATGAACGAGCTAGTGATGATCAAGGCATTGCTTTTCTAGGCATTCTTTGTGTATGCCGTGACATCGACAAACCTCACACCCCGGATGATGAGAAACTGGCGGTTAGGTTGTGTATATATATATATGAATTGATGATGACCGCTGCAGCAGTGGGAAACCACTTATGACCTATGGAATATGGTATGTTCGGGGGGCCGTGTCTGGTCGAAAACCGTTGATCTACCTCGTGATTTGTATTGGTGTCCGCGTCTGGATGAAAAAACCGTGATTACATTTCGTTTGTGTTCCGATTGATCTTTCGTGCCAGGAATCATCAAGTTGGAAACCCAAATCTCCAAAACGAGCCATACGATTTCGATTGTATATATATATATATATGGCGACATAATATTATGGGGTATTATGCTGTCTAGGATTAATACATTTATTTACGAAATTGTTTTCCACACTATATGATAGTATTGGAAGAGGATTTTCACGTATGAAAGCATGTTTGGTTATCATAAGGCAAACTCGCCCATCTAGTGTGCGCTTGCATTGTGTGATGTGGGACGAGCTTATGATAGCTTCATTTTCAAAAGTCATTGCGCATTTATATGCACGGGCATTCACACGGAGTAAACCCGTTCCGCGTTAGCGGCGTGGTCCGGTGAAATTCCCTACTTTAAAATAAACCTTAAAGCAACTGTTTTATGTTCTCACACCAGTCCCATGACTGACCTGGAGTTTATTGTTCCTTACTAAACTCTGGGTGCCCATTAATTTTCACACGGGCAGCTAGTAGTTTAGTTTTACAGTTATAGATCGTTGGAGCAAGATTCGAAGCACTTTCTGTATTGGAGTTCACGCTAGAGCTTGGAGCTTCCGCTATATCATACTGTTCTTCCGCTGAGAGTATATTTACTTTTCTTCCGCTGTATATGTTTATGTTGTAACTCTGATATTCATGTAACTCAGATGTAATATTGAATTATTCAATGAAAGGTTCTGTTATTTGTTCAATGTATGTATGTACGCATAACAATTCGTCTTTCTGAACGGTTTAAGTTGGTTTAATTACCGACGAGAACCGGGCAAAAAGGCGGGTCATTACATGTTAGATATGGAGTACTACCAGTTTTGCTCCATGGGATGAATAGGTTGGGATTGGGAAATAAAATAAATGATTACTTCGGTAAGGTTCGCTAATCCCGACTAGTTTGGATAAATCTTAATTTGGTTTGAACTGATATCCAAAGGAAAATTAAAAAAATAAATTTAAAGAATTTATCTTTGATAAAATTAATGGGAACCTTTCCCCAATGATGTGAATATTTGAATAAAATAATATTCTAGATTGGAATGAGGCGTATGTTGTGTGTTTATATCACTTGTTTATAATATACGGGGTTATTCGGATAAGCCCGGTTTATACCCATTCTGAATAACTGATTCGACGATGAAGATAGTGGTTGAAGACCAGAGGTCTTCACATCGTTTGGATGATTACTGATGTCTTGATAGGGATGTACACCCAAGACGAGGTAATAAGTGGTGATCGTCCAGACGTACTTGGAGATCGACGGATATGCGAGTGTCTCTCTCCTATATTGGACATATGGAACGAGGAATAAGGTGCCTTCGGTTTCGTTCAGACCCAGAACGAACTTGTAAATGGACCGTGTGTCTGACATTGGATTTTATTCTATGCTAATTGATCTCTATTAAATATACATCTGTTTGGTGGCAGAGAATTTATTCCCTTTCTTAACACCCTTCTCTGAGACGTATGAGCGCTGAGGTTGTATATCGATAGGCATCAGTCGCATGGTGTGAATTGCCTGTGTGGCATGCTGAGATGCAGTGATCAAGGGTTTTTTTGAAAAGCAGAGCCTAGTGGTTGATGTCAAAGCACAACTTTAATATAGGGCCGCTTTATGTATAGCGTTAATTCGCGAGCCTCACACCCCGGTGTGAACCAGAAACGGGAGAAGGACCCCAGGGAGGACATGCGCTTCTTTCTAGCTAGAGGTGGTGTCAAGGTTTTGCACGCCCTGGCATTTTTACTTATGTGGATGATGGAAAGCGAGGTACCTCGGATATATCGTTCACTATGGGGCTGATGGATGTATGTTATGCCCTATAGGGCAGGGAAACGTATTATTTAGTAATTGCCAATCCACTAACGTATGTGTGGACCGACCCTGCAGATCCTAAGGCTTGATAGAGTACTTGCCTAAGACATGGGCTAGATTGTCTCGAAGTCGGTAAGGATGATCCCTTGCCTTGGTTCACAGATGGAATTTAACTTCCAATACGACACTTTGTGGTTTTAATTGTAGAACTAGTATGGCGAAATGATATATGGTACCTATGTCGTCTATGATTGATACATTTATATTTGAAGTTGTTTTCTTCACTTATAGTAATAATAAAAGATTAAATTTTGCATATCAAGCTTTATTTGGCTATTATAAGGTAAAACCCTATCCTCGGGCTTGCGTTGCATTGTGTGATGGGACATAGGTCTTATAATAGCTTCATTGTTGTTTGTTTAGCATTGTGTTGTTTGCTTTATGCACTGGTATTCTTGGGGGTAAACCTGTTCTGTGTTATACGGCGTGGTCCCTTGATTTACCTAACCATAAAAATCAGATTAATTACTGTTTTAGTTCACACACTAGTCACATGACTGACCTGGAGTTTATTGTTTTAACCTAAACTCTGGGTGCCCATATTTTCCACACGAGCAACTAGTAGTTAGGTTTTGCAGATATTATATTCACAGGAACCTGGTTTATGGCTGAAGGGATATTCGAACAGCTCTATATCCGTGTATTTCTTTCAGTTGTGTTATGTATTATTTTTCCGCTGCATTGTAAGTTTAAATCTCTGATATTTGTCAAATGTATAATATTTATTCATACTCTGTTATATTCTTGGACTCGGATGTAAATTGTTGTAATAAGCAATGAAATGTTCTTCTGTTTGTATTCTGATTTGTCGTGTTCTCAACTCAATCCGGGCTTTCCTTTACGGGGAAGTTTGGGTCGTCACATTTGGTATCAGAGCTTTGGTTTACAGAGCTCGAGAACAAGCCATATTAGAACCGAATGAAAGAATTCATCAGAGGTTGGATTAGAAATATCCAATAAGAATGACTCGTTAGAGATAGGATCAGTAGTATTCTAGAATGAGTGTGAAGAGTGTTATTTTTAAAACAAAAATGAAAAAAAAAAATTTTTTGAAGATTTAATCTAATTATATGTATTTGAGTATATTATTTTATATTGAATTTGGACAATCGAGTATATGAAGGTTTTGTGTATACGCGTCATGAACGTATATTCAAAGTCTCAAATATAATGGATAGATATAGAATCATGCTCTAGTCGCCCGGAGATGATTCTGATGATTGACTAGTCGTCATCAGAGTTTATGTTCGAGTTTCAAAGGTTGTATGTCTATATATTTCCAATTGACTAGTATGAGAACCAAAACTTAGATAGGATTATTATTGTGAATTGGCATCAAAAACATGATTTTCTCTCTCTCTCTCTCTCTCTATATATATATATATATCAAAGTTATGAATTTGAAAATTTAATTAACCAATTGATTGATGGTTTTGTTGTTTGATTATTGGTTCGATTAGTAAAAATATTGGAATGATAATTAATTAAACCAATATGTGAATGAATGGTAAATTTAGCCAAATTGAATTAAATATTGAACTGAATTAAAAATTGACAGAAAATTCATGCATGTACATATATACGTGTGAACAGGTTATGGATAAACTGCTAAGAAGAGGAATAAAATTTTATGCCCGACAAATAGGTACGTGTTTACAAGTTTTCTTTTTCTTTTAAAGAGTTTATGAGCCTAAGGCTGGCCGCTTGGCTATTTCTTTTTATTTTAAACAGTTTATGAGCCTAAGGCTGGCCGCTTGGCAGTTTCTTTTTCTTTTAAAGAGTTTATGAGCCTAAGGCTGGCCGTTTGGCATTTTCTTTTTCCTTCGGATTGATGAGGGCCCTGTGAGGCTAGTTGCGGTTTTAAATGTCTCCCCGTACAAAGGAGGTTATGGCGAATTTTTTCTAAAATTTAGGGTGTTAGCCAAATTTTTGTAGAATTGGAAATTCTTAGAAACTGAAAAGTTGAAGAATGAGAGCCAGAATGAAAGTTGAATTGATTAGTTAAACAACTTTCAGCTCCATTCCTTTTCGAGGACGAAAAGATTTTAAGTGCGGGAGATTGTAACAACCCGGAAAATCAGAACCAATCTAAAATTTTTATTTTGGTAATTTTAATGGATTTTAAATATTTAAAATGATTTATTTTAAATAATAACGACAAATTTTTTATTTAAATCGAAGTTAGAATGTATAAATTTACTTTTAATTATAAAATGAGCCTGAAATGGCGCGTTAGTTTGAAAATTTGATTTCGAATTTCAAATGAACATACATAATTCAATATAAGTCAGAATTGGAAGAAACAAGAAATATTAGACTCCGATTAACAATATCTTTCTAACGGATATAAGAAAATGATATTTCACTTTATAAAATGAAAGTTATGTCCAGATTAAAATTCAGAAAAGTCGCTGTGGATTTTATATATATTTTAATATATATAAAAGCCTTAAAAATAGCAATTTTGCAAACGACCTCCGTTTTCGATGAAATCACTTTTGTTAGATCCGGAATGTCAGTGTACTGCTAGATTCCAATTTTCATAATTTTTGGAATTAATATGTGAGCGTGGCAAAAGAAAACATGTTTTGTTTGTTTTAGTCAAATTGGATCAACCAGAAAATGGCCATTTTTCAAACGGTCTCCAAATTCGACGAAATTAGTTTTATTAGGACTGTATCGTCAAAACATAACTAGATTTATTTTTGTGGAATTTTAGAGTCAATATGCGGCCTCGGTAAATTAAAATGTACGTTTGAATTCAATATATATTGATTTATATTTTAATTTAAAGAAAAACTGATCGTAATAGTCGAATTGGCCTACGGGACATATCCCATTGAAGCGACCCGAACTTCCCCATTCTCTGAAAAGAAGAGAAAGGACGAAGTACCGTGAGGACAAGACGAATCATAACACAAACATAAGAACATTTCATTGCTTATTACAGCAATTCCATCAGAATACAAGAATATTACAGAGTATGAATAAATATTACACATTTGACAAATATCAGAGATTTAAATACATTACTACAGCGGAAAAATAATACAAAACATAACTGAAAGAAATACACGGATAAAGAGCTTTTCGAATATCACTTCAGCTATAAACCAGGATCCTGTGAATATAATATATGCAAAACCCAACTACTAGCTGCCCGTGTGGAAAATAAGGCCACCCAAAGTTTAGGTTAAAACAATAAACTCCAAGTCAGTCATGTGACGGTGTGAGAACTAAAACAGTTATTAAATTGATTTTTAAAGTTAGGTAAATCAAGGGACCACGCCATATAACATGGAACGAGTTTTAAACCCAAGAATACCAGTGCATATAACAAACAGCGCAATGCTAAATAAAGAACAATGAAGCTATTATAAGACCCAAGTCCCATCACACAATGCAATGCAAGCCGAAGGATAAGGTTTTACCTTATAATAGCCAAATAATGTTGGATACGTGAAATTTCATCTTTTATTATTACTATATGTGAAGATAACAACTTCAAATATAAATGTATCAATCATAGACGACATGGGTACCATATATCATTTCGCCAATACAAGGTTCTACAATCGAAACCGCAAAATGTCTTATCTGAAAGTTGAATTTCCATCATGGTGGCTCCTGATCCGAAAGATCGATCGAGTAGTGCAATCCACAACGGCTTACGTCCCAGCGAGAGAAAACACCGTAATGCACATCCACACTTTTGGGAAATCGAGTATCACTACGGCTTACGTCGGTGAGAGAAAACACCGCTTACTCTATCCCTTAGGGAATCGGGGGGTGAGCCCTATCCCTCTGAACACTAAGCTCAATCTCAGTCGATCGAATCCATGACACCACTAAGGTGTCCATCCTCTAAAAAGTATACTGATCTAACCATCAGTTTACCACCATACCGGGGTGTGAGGCTCGCGAATTAATGCTATACACAAAGCGGCGCTACATTAAAGCCGTGCTTTGATCATCAACCACAAGACTTAGCTTTTCAACAGAAGCCTTGATCATTTTCCACTTAGTCATGCAACACAGGCAATTCATGCCATGCGATTGATATCCATTAATATATAACCTCTGAGTTCGTACGTCTCAGAGAAGGGTGTTAAGCAAGAGAATAAATTCTACGCCGCTAAACAGATATATATTTAATAGAAATCAATCACACAAAATAAAATTCAATGTCAGACACACAGTCCATTTACAAGTTCTTTCTGGGTCTAAACAAAACCGGAGGCACTTTCCTCGCATATCCATCGATCTCCAAGTACGTCTGAACGATCACCAACTGATTCCCTCCTCTTGGGTGTACAGCCCAATCAAGATCATCAGTAATCACCCAAACGATGTGAAGACCTCCGGTCTTCAATCACCGTCTTCATCTTCGACTTATCGTCGAATCGGTTATTCAGAATGGGTATAAACCCGGCCTTTTCGAATAACCCGCATATATAATAAACAAATGTTACACAAACACAACATACACCTCATTCCAATTCAGAATATTCTTCTGAATTTATTCTTTAATCTTCCTTTGGATATCATTTCAAACCATGTTAAGGTTTCCCAAACTAGTCGGGATTAGCGAACCACATCCGACGTAATTATTTATTTTATTTCCCAATCCCAACCTATTCATCCCATGGAGCAAAACTGGTAAAACTCCATATCTGACACCACGGTGATATCGGTAAAATTAATCACCATTTCACGTTCAAATCTAGTTAAAGATTTAACTATCGCTTGGAGCAAAACTGTGATACTCCATTCTCGATCATTTCAATCTAATTAAAGATTCATTAAAACTCCACTTAGTTTTAATCTTTAACTGGGTTGAAGAACCGATGTCATTTAAAACACGATTCACGATAAACCCAAAATCACATCCCATTGTTAATCGGGTTAAAGAACAGGGGTTGTTCAAAACACCGCTCACGATAAACCCTAAAACCAATTTAAATTCAATTCCAATTATATACTAATTAACTGGACAATTTCACTAAATCTTAATTAAAAGATTTATTCTTTTCTAAACTGGGTTCAAGAACAGTGTTATTTAAGACACCACTCATGATGAACCCAAAATCCCATTTGATATTAAATACAAGGCTTTGAATAGAAAATGTATCAGCTTATATTCAATACTAAATTTTGAAACCAACAAATATCGTATTAGAAATAAAGATATAAATATATCTTTCAAATTTCCACAACCATATCTATATAATCATGAAATCCAACATCGAAATATTCCGAAGATTATTTCGATTCAAATCCATTCCAATACGTGTATTGGAAATTCTGATTATTTTTAAAACCACTTCAAATCCAATTTATTTATTTAAAAATATCAGATTTTAATTCTAGTTCATAACTAGTTCATTTCAATAAAAATATATTTTTATCCTTTCAAATAAGGAATTTGTCATCCTGGTTCTTTCCAATTCAAATATAATGATTTTACACAAATTATAGATATTTTTAATAATTTTATCAAGGCCCGTACAGTCGATTTCCAATAACGGTCATCGAACTGCACTTACATCGACCTTTTCCAAATTTGATTTGGACATAATTCCACATCCAACCGTTAGATTTCAAATTTCTAATATGAATTGGAAAGCTCTTTTCGATACAAACACAAAGGTTCCTGTTTTAGGAGAATCCTACGGTCGGATCTCCCGTAACGTCAATTCGAAGTCAATGGTCGAAATTAACGAACTGCCGCGGCGCGGCGCGTTCTATTCAGGCCATTTAATATATATAATATACATATTGTATATATTTCGTCGATTTCAATTATAAACGTATTTTATAAATCGTTTTAAATTCGTTTTCAAAACAATTTCAACTTCATATTAAATTTTAAATCAAAATTGAATATTCCATATCATTAATATATAAATGATAATATTTTCAAAATATTATATTATGAAATCACTTCCTTTTTCGATATTCGAATAAAATTGATATAAATATTGTTCGCATCAAAATGGCACAAATCTAATCAACACGGCTTTATATATTTCAATAACTTCGTTATTCTATTCAACAAATGAATATTTACTTCAACACATGAATATATATTTTATTCAACACATGAATATTTATAAATTCTTACTTACAATAAAAATGTGAATTTTATTGTGTAAAATATTTCGTTCAACACATGAATAGTTTCAACACATGAATGTTTTCAACACATGAATGTTTTCAACACTTGAATGTTTTCAACACATGAATGGTTTCAACACATGAATGGTTTCAACACATGAATATTTTCAACACATGATTATTTTGTTTATTCAACACATGAATATTATTTATTTTCTAAATTGGAATGAGACCCAATCAGTTACCATATAATGTTATTTATATGGATTCCATACAACACATGTATATAATAGCAATGATAAATAATCAACCATCATCCAAAGTGCACTACACAACTGTCTGTCAACCTGTCGATCGACATACAACTATACAATTGGGACTAGTGTATGTTAAATATCATCCTAATACCCTTGTGGGGTTTCAAATCAACAAACACAGATTTTATTTGTGCAGTTGGGTGACGTGTAAAATTAGTCGTCCCAATCAATATCAGTCAAATCAGTGTACATAAACAAATCGTCTGATTTGTAAATGAATATTTATTTATTCACGTTAAATTTATATTTTTAACGATAAATAATTTATTTCAACACATGAATATATTTCCATCCATTCCACATCACAATTAATTTTCACAACACAACAAAATCAAACAAGTCGTCCATGGTCTGCGGACGACGGGTGTTGGGTGCTGCAAAGCACCGTCTACATCCTAGTGTATAATTTTAACTAGAAAACAAGAATTAAAGTGAGAAGTTGTCATCGAGGGTTCCACTCCTCCATTCTTTATTTCTGAATGGTTCAGATTTTCAGTCTGATCCTTCGCCATCTGTTTCACGCAGTTGATTATTAAAATCACATTTTTATCCTGACAACACTATCGATAAAAATCACATTTTTAAACTGTTCTATATATCTTAAAAGATTATATTTTTATCCTCGCTATTTTATATTTTCAAATCAAAGTATTGTATATTTTCAAATCAATGTATTGTATATTTTCAAATCAAAGCAAATTCTATATTTCAAAACAAAGCAAATTTTATATTTCTAAACAATTCAAATTCTATATTTCAAAACAATTCAAATTCTATATTTCAAAACAATTCAAATTCTATATTTCAAAACAAAGAAAATTCTATTTTATATTTTCAACTCAAGTCCTATTTATATTTTCAAACTCAAGCTCTATATATTTTTAAAAATCATATTTTTATATTGTTAAAACCATGCTATTTTTATTTTATAATATCAATTTTAAAACCATGATATTTTATTTTGTAAAATCAATGACATTTTTTTTAAACAATGCTAATTTTATATTCAAATGAATTCTAATTTTTATTTCCAAAGAATGCTAATTTTTAACTTAACCAATAAAATTAAACTGATCTATGTATATTTTAAACATTAAACATTTATAAATTTAACGTTTACCTAAATAAATAATTAATAAATTTAATTACCTTGTTAATAATTACCTTGCTTAACGAAAATAAGCCATTGTTTCGATCCCAACTGCGAGTACCCCTTGCTACACCCAACGTCGCCAACTCGACACCACGCCAGGCCAATGCAGCTCAGACCATCACAGAAAAAAAAAGAACTCCTTCTGAACCGTACATCCCTTAACATGTTTGCACATAACATGCTCCTCCTTTCACCATGGCTACAACTCTTACAATCCTTACCCTCACTGCCACAGTGCTCAAAAACACTACGCTCTTCTTGAATCAACACTCGAATTACTCCTCCGGCTCTCACAACTTCGAAGCACCCATCATCCAACATTGATTCTCCCTGCATCGATCTTCACCGCGACCCAAGTATCAAAAAGCCCTAAACCCTATGGCCATCGTCGAAGGTTCCAGACCCTTTCTGGATCATCGCGACCCACCCCTAGATGCTGCAATTGTACATCGCACCCCCAAATATTGTTGAATTAGCCGACTTCGAGATTCCTCAAAACCCTATAACTCCTGCGCCTCCCCTTGCCAACATCGATCCACCAAAGAACATCGCCACTTCCACTCCTGCTCAACTCAATCCCATCCGCCAGTTGCAATTGATTTCCCACATCGCGTTGTCCTTCCGTTCACACCTACTCCCTTTCTCGCGATAACGATCGAGCTCCTCTTCTATTTATTTATTTTTCGATTTACAGAAGCTTTGAATTGATTTGAGGAGAAAGGAAGCTCGCGATTTTATACTAAATTGGGGGAGGCCTTTTTGTTTTGTTTTGAGGCTTATATTTAAACACTAGAAGGGAACCATTACCATTCATTTCGTTGTTTTAGTTAGTGGTGAGGAAAGGAAGATGTGTTCAATTTTCTACCTTATGATTTTTAATGGTTATAAATATAGGTGTATATATTTAAATTATCCATAATTTCCTAACTTCTTTTTGAATGCAACAAGGGTCGTTCCTAGGGTTATAACACTATTTTGAACACACAGGGATAGGTCACGAAGTGCAATTCGATCATATGGTGAAGATATTATTTTAAATCGATATAAAATAAATTCAAAACAATTTATCCCTTGATAATAAATTATTATTATTATTATTATCTATAAATTCAACTAGAATTTATATTGCTCGTCTAAATTTGTTTTGATTCAGTTTTACTTTGAATCAAATTGTTAGTCGTCTTGTATTACGATATTTCAATATGCTTTAATTTTAAATAGTAATTGATTTTTAAATGGATAACTCAATATAAAATACCATTTATATTATCAACTACATATTTAAAATCATATTAAATATATTAAAATTAACTCGACAGAAATTTGGGTCATTACATTCTTCCCTTCTTAAAAGAATTTCGTCCCCGAAATTACTAAGTTAGGAAAAGTGCTACAAGCCTATTTGCTTTTCAAAACACACTTATAGTTGAACTCAACTCTTCATATTTCTACACATTTTAGTTCTACCAAAACTTTTGGTTTCTATTTACGTTGCACATTATAAATGCTTACAACCATCTAGTCTAAATGCTTTACAACCCATATATTCATATCAAATTCCTATTCAATTTATATGCATTCATTCAAATTGATTTAAATCAATTTCATTACTTCGATGTATTTACTTTAATCATTTAACTTGCTTAAGTTAAATTTAATTTTCAGAATTCAAATTTCTGGGTTTTTAAATTTCACATTCTGGTTCGAATTAAATTTTACTTCATCTCATTGGTATATATTTCATTCATATACAATTTTATTTGGTTATATATAACCATTAAAATTTTATAATCCCATTTAATTATAATATTAACATTCAACACATCCATATATTATAATAATTTCATAAAATTATTTCTTTTCTATCAAAATAGAATTTTGAGTAAAATTATTTCATTTACCCACTAAAAAAAATATTGTGTCGAAATTTTCTGTTCAAGTGTTTATAAATTCCTATCGACTTCGTGGCGTCCCACGATTCGACAAGAATTCATAAGCCACTCAACAAACAAGCCAACAATATAAAATAACTTTTATATCAATTAACAATTACACTCTCTCGTATATATACACTCAACTCATTCTAGGGTACTACTGACCCTATCTCTAACGAGCACAATTCCCCAAAGCCTAGGTGTTCGCTCAACCTAAGCTCTGATACTAACTGTAATGGCCCGCAAATCCGTAATATCAGAGTTGACTACATACATCATGTATCCAACCTAAATGTCACGAAAATACAAATCATCATTTATTTAGAAGAAAAAGGTAGAAGAAGAACAGAAATAACAACACAGAATCTCACATCGCAACAGAATAAAATATAATATATCATGACTTTTAAAATACAAAATTTCAATTGTATGACATACACTTATCAGAGTATCACTATCAGAGTACAACTTACAACACAGCGGACATAACAATAACTAGATAACGCTGAAGCCTCCTGCTCCAAGCTCCTTTGGATAAATCTGTAAAATTCTGAACTACTTGACTATCCATACAAAATTGGGCACCCAAGAGTTTAGATAAAAGAAAACAAAATAAACTTCGGGTCAGTCATGGGACTGGTATGAGTAAACAGTTTAAAACAGTTTGAGAAACCAACGACATCTCATAAGACCACGTCGTATAACATGGAACAGGTTTTTCCCTTATGAGAATCCAAAATATCTTTATACCAAAAATCTTTTGATATTATAATAATGCCTATCAACCACAATATAATAATCATCTAGCAGAAACACTTTCATCTCACGTTCTATATATATAGTATACAATCAAAACCGCAAGCACGTATTGGGTAATGGATTTCCAACTATGACAAGGTATGTAACCACCTTTCGCTAGTGTACCTCTAGAGGAGAATACACCGAGTTCAACAAGAACATCTTGCAACTCAGCCACACATGACCGACCACTCATTTCGCTTGAGTGTATCGAATGTATATCACCAACGGTTGGGATCAGCAACCGTTTCCCGAATGGGACAACATCAAATAGAATAAGGAATTAAATGAATCTCTAGATAAGTGATAATACACCCTAATGGGAGCTAACGACATAGCCATGCTGCCTACCCAATTTTTGTCATTTCCCGGTTGTTGAGGCTTGAGGCTACGATTACTTATCTCATTGATGACACAATTACTTTAAATGCCACATTATCAGATCCGTTAAATCATTAATTGGTTTAGACAAATATTCTGGATGTTATGCTAAGGGAATAAATCTATTACAACTATATTTATTTATACAGACCAACCCATTTGATCATTAGAAATACTGTGTCAGACATTCGTCCATTTACGTTCGTTCTGGGACTGAACAAAACCGAAGGCACTATTAAGTACATCCATCCTAGACAATCTCTACCTAGTACTTATACAACAGCCCTTGCACTTTACTCCGTCTTCAATTTTCTTTGGCATATATGATTCGCAATGCTAATTCCAATACAGAGTGGTTCTTTGGATTAAGAATCCAGTCGGTCTCTCCATATTAACAACGTTAAAATGGTCAAAACTTTGATAGTCGGTGATTAACTATCAAATGAAAAATGTCCGTGTACACACAACAATCTTATTTCCAAATGGAATTATCGATCACATCATCAAACATATATATATATATTCATATTTCCTTATTTTCTATATTAAGAAAATAAATGTTATTAACTCTGGAAAACATTCGCATTGCATATTTATATATCACTATTCTTCCACATATATCAGACTCTCACTGTAAACTTGTAAGAGAACAACATCCTAAGTATAAACCCCGAAGGCCGAAACCAAAATCAGATCAATACTCAAAAAGTCGTTCAACTCAACTAATTCCCAATTAGTTTCTAATTCTGCTTAACTCTATTTCTTTAACTCCATTTGATTAACTTCTTATCAACATGATCATTTTAAATCTGCAAATCATTTGCTTTTAAATTATCGTTCACTTTAAAACGTATACCTCCCAGGATTTTATTTATAAATTCCTTTTCGTTTATAATATTCTATTTTAATTTCGTTTCATTATCAAGTTCTATATATATCGATTTCTAGTTTATCAAATCTTCTTAAAAATATTCTAACTCCTTAAATTTTTGGAAAAATTCGCCATAACCTCCTTTGTATCGGGAGCATCGAGAAAATCCCCAAACCGCCACACATGCCCTCTCTAAACAAAAAGAAAAAGGAAAAGCCAAGCGGCTTGACGATACAACGCATAAAATCTCATATTCAATTTAAATACATACCTTTTTGTCGAGCATTATATTTATACACTTCTAACACTTCATTCCAAACCTGTCTCATGTATCTCTACATTTCTAATTTACTTCAACTTAATCCAATCGTTTTAACTTAATTCATTAATGATTTTCTAATTAACCATTTGCCAATTTCACTTTGAACATGACATGTTCAAATATATTTTAATCTACTCATGAACCAAATCTAATTCTATATTTAAGCTCGTTTCCTTATCGACTTCTATATTCAAATTCCAATTCAATTCTATTTGAATTTCCCATATTCAAATTCCATTTTCAATTTTATTTGAATTCTATATTCAAATTCCATTTTCAGTTCTATTTGAATTATATATTCAAATTCCATTTCAATTCTATTTGAGTTCTATTTTTAAATTCATATTTGAATTTAAATATTCAAATTATCTCTTGATAATTTACTCATTATATTTATAAACACCATTTTATAAATTTCCTTGTTTTATTTAAACAAGTCTATTTCAAAATCTATTTAAAATTCCAATTTTATTTTAGAAAAATATAATTTCCCTTTTAAATCTCAAATATCACTTTCAGGACATTTTTATAAATTAACACTTAGGCCCAATGATATTTAAACCACAAACAACCAATTATTTATTTCAGGTTTTCTAACACATCATATATGACAGTATATATGCAAACAAATAAACAAACAGATAATATATTTTTGAGGGACCCAGTTGGATCCCTCCAACCTATTTTCCAGCATCTAAATATATTAGTCAACATAAATAATACCCATCTTGCTTCGAGGTAGGACATCGCGGTATGAAAGTCATCCACTAATATATATTTGTGGGGCGCAAAGGGAAATCATCCGCTATGAAACTGTGGGCATCCGCTAATGAGACTGCGGAAACAATCCAATCATCAACCCAATATACATATATATATATATATATATATAATAGTCAACCCTAAATAACTACTATATTTAAATCAACCAGAAAGCATTCAAACAAGCAACAACAATTATTTTTAACATCATAAAAATAGTTCTAAATAAAAAGTGAGTGAGATTTACTCTCCGTAATTGCAGTTGTCGAATATCCTGTTCATATTCCAAATTAACAGCTACTAATCTTCTCGAATGAATTCGCACCTGCGATAAATTTATTTAAATTTACCAATTAAACGTTTATTTATTTAAATTAACTATTTAAATAAATAAATAACTTTCCTATATTGCCTCTTTCATTTTAATGGTTACTAAATTAATTCTAACTTAACCAATAAAATTAAACTGATCTATGTATATTTTAAACATTAAACATTTATAAATTTAATGTTTACCTAAATAAATAATTAATAAATTTAATTACCTTGTTAATTACCTTGCTTAACGAAAATAAGCCACTGTTTCGATCTCTACTGCGAGTACCCCTTGCTACACCCAACATCACCAACTCGACACCACGTCAGGCCAATGCAGCTCAGACCATCACAGAAAAAAAATGAACTCCTTCTGAACCGTACATACCTTAACATGTTTGCACATAACACGCTCCTCCTTTCACCATGGCTACAACTCTTACAATCCTTACCCTCACTGCCACAGTGCTCAAAAACACTGCGCTCTTCTTGATTCAACACTCGAATTACTCCTCCAGCTCTGACAACATCGAAGCACCCACCATCCAACACGAATTCTCCCTGCATCGATCTTCACCGTGACCTAAGTATCAAAAACCCCTAAACCCTATGGCCATCGTCGAAGGTTCCAAACCCTTGCTAGATCATCGCGACCCACCCCTAGCTGCTGTAATTGTACATCGCACCTCCAAATTCTATTGAATTAGCCGACATCGAGATTCCACAAAACCCTACAACTCCTGCGCCTCCCCTTGCCAACATCGTTCCACTAAAGAACATCTCAACTTCCACTTCTGCTCAACTCAATCCCATCCGCCAGTTGCAATTGATTTCCCACATCGCGTTGTCCTTCCGTTTGCATCTACTCCCTTGCTGGCGATAATGGTCGAGCTCCTCTTCAAATTATTTATTTTTCGATTTACAGAAACTTTGAATTGATTTGAGGAGAAAGGAAGCTCGCGATTTTATACTGAATTCGGGGAGGCCTTTTTGTTTTATTTTGAGGCTTATATTTAAACACGAGAAGGGAACCGTTACCATTCATTTCGTTGTTTTAGTTAGTGGTAAGGAAAGGAAGATGTGTTCAATTTTCTACCTTATGATTTTTAATGGTTATAAATATAGGTGTACATATTTAAATTAACCATAATTTCCTAACTCCTTTTTGAATGCAACAAGGGTCGTTCCTAGGGTTATAACACTATTTTGAACACACTGGGATAGGTACGAAGTCCAATTCGATCATATGGTGAAGATATTATTTTAAATCGATATAAAATTAATTCAAAACAATTTATTTCTTGATAATAAATTATTATTATTATCTATAAATTCAACTAGAATTTATATTGCTCATCCAAATTTGTTTTTGATTCCGTTTTACTTTGAGTCAAATTGTTAGTCGTCTTATATTACAATATTTCAATATACTTGAAATTTTAAATCATAATTGATTTTTAAATCGATAACTCAATATAAAATACCATTTATATTATCAACTACATATTTAAAATCATATTAAATATTTTAATATTAACTCGACAAAAATCTAGGTCATTACACTAGGGCTCAACCATAAAAGTTGCGTCCAAACCACCCCCTTAACTTCTTTCTTTCGTCCTTCCTTCCTCATCTTGCCGAACTGTATCTCTATTCATCCTCTCTTTCTCTATCATTGCCTTGCCTCCTCCTTTTTTGCACTTGTTTGCGCATTAGATCTTGCCTCACTAGTACTCCAAGATCTAATTTCTTTTTCTCCGACCATTTCTTAGTCCATGATACCTACTTGCATTACCTGATCTTTATAGTACCATTTAAGTCTCATCCTTAAGGCGAGATCATTTGGTTGGATCAGAATGAGAAAAAAGGTCTCACCGTTTTAGGGCTAAGAAAATTTGTCAAGACAGTTGGACTTGCACCGGTCCATTGCTTCGAAATCTTTGAATAGGATTGTTGTTTATGCTGCATCCGCCTCTGTTATATCTTGTTGAAATAGATTTTATGAGGGTGATCGTCGTTTCGGAGATGAAGATTAAGCTATTTTTGGATGGTTTTTGGAGTAGAATCTTGATGAGGTTTTAGAGGAATATGTGTTTTACATGGACTTGAATGGTCTTTTGTTTGACCGGCTTTGGAGATTTTGTAGCAAATGTTTTTTTCTTGATATCAGGTTTGAGTTCGGGAATCTATGTTCGAACTGCCCATGTAGACGTGTGACCCATTTAGCACATCGTTCTATAAATGGGAAGTTATGACTAGATTTGTCTCATGGTGCAAAAATTAATCTTTTGCTTGATCGATGAAGTAACCGTCATTTAGTGCTGCATCATATTCGATTCAGCTTGTGTAACACCCTGTATTGTCTGTTAACATTAAAGTAATGAATTAAACAATGCTTAATTTCAAATGTGAGAAATAAGGGAAACCTATTACGCCATTGCGTTCGTCTCGGAATTCTGCTTGAGATAGAGTCCGAGTTTGCGTGAATTGGACTTCGTATGAAGAAGTTATGGCCTTCAGATGTTTCAGTAATTTAAATAAATAGTTCAGATTAAAGTTCAGAAATTCAAAATTCAAAATTCAAACACAGAAGCGGGCTGGGTGGGAAATTTCCCGCCCAAGGCCAGGTCGACCAAGGGGTCGACCAGGGGGTCGACCAAGGGGTCGACCAGGGGGTCGACCAAGGGGTCGACCAGGGGGTCGACCTCCCCCCATACAGGTCGACCTAGTGGTCGACCTGGGGCTCGACCTATCCCTCGGGTAGATCTGGAAAAATGACAAATTTGACTCCTTGCTGAGTCATTAGGGCTGAATTGGTAATTCTAGCTTGGCTGGATTGTAACGACCCAAACATTTACCATATAATTTGGATTATATGGATTTCACACACATCACATATATGACAATAATAGTAAAATCATCAAATCATCCATCTACATCCAAAGTGTAAATTCCACTGTGTAAGCGTTAAAATTAAATAATAATGGTCATCGCAGCCTGTCGATCTAACGATCAACATACAACTGAATATTGGGATTAGTGTATGTAAATTTTCATCCCAACACCCGTGTGGGGTTTCAACCAAACAAACAAATAATAAACTAATTTGTGCACTTGGGCGATGTGTGAAAAATTATCGTCCCAATCACATACACAAGTCGGGTAACTTGTGAATGGAAGTGTAATACACAATACATATAATGGCGACAAGAAAATATCTCTATTGCAATGAATGAATAAGCATAATAACTTTTTCTCTATTGACAAATTCTATTTTTCTAATTTAAACTCTAAACAAAAATGGTTATTTTGTTTTGGCAATTCTAATGAGACAAAATGATAAATATTTGTTTTAACTATCCTATCTTGACATGGATGGTCTTGATTGCTTCTAGGTTAATCTGACGTCTCTTAATTAATTAAATTTCTATATAAGCAACCTAACCCTCAACCTAAAATCACAAATATTCATACCAAGAGCCGTCATGCTGTCAATTGGGAACCTAGAGTAGACATCATCTCTTTCAACTTAAAGACAAGGTAGAAGCTACATCAAAATCAAATCCAAATCTGAATTAAAACAACGATTAGTCTACATTAAAGGCGAGCAATTCAGTTTCAGAATACAGATCCTGGAAATCATGTTTTTCCTTTTGTTTGTAAGTGTAGTTATCTTTCAGATGTGAATAAAGTAAAGACATGATTTGTAATTAATTGTAAAATAGAATTTGAACCAAGTTGTATGTGATGTTGATTCATGTCTATTCATGTCTATTCTATCATGTTTGCCTATGAACTATTGTGGTTTATCATGTTAAATTTGCGATCATGTTGTTTGTAATTTGAGGATAAAAACTACCATTGTTTTTTTTTGAGTATTAAACATAATATTAATATATATAGCCCAGTTGACAAGCCCAACTGGTGGCCCATAGTTTGATTGCAGAATAGTGATAATTATACAATAGTTCAAGCCAAAATAAACATTACAACAGTAGCTAGACCACCCAAAATATAGCTAAGGAAATATGCAGTTCATACAAAAGCCAAAAGAAGACACAGCAGTATAACATGCTAGCACAAACAACCATATGCAAACTAATGCAAATCCAGACTTGAATCGCCATGGTTGGAAACCACTGACTCCACTGGACTATTGGTTGCCGGTAGAGCAAGCATGAAGTTGGTAGAGGGAGAAGCTAGACTTGACCATGAGTTAAAACAGAAAATTATGAGATTGCATAATCCTCTAAATCTCTTCAGTGGTTTATTATATATCACTGCATTCCTTTCTTTCCAAATGCACCAACAAAATATTGCTAGAAAGGAGTCCAGGGCAGCATTTGCATCATTGAATTCCTAATGATCAAACACTGAAGTAATTTCAGGCACAAAACCAAGTAGGAAGGAACCACTGGCTGCAAGAATAGGTAAAGAGTATTCACAATCAAAGAAAAGATGATCAATAATCTCAATATGGTTAGAGCAATGAGCACAATGGGGATCCTCGATCAAGTTGAGTCTATGCAACTTAGCTCTTGTATTGATTTTACCATGAATCAAGCACCAATTGAAGAAAAGAACCTTTGGAGGGAGGTGAATTTTCCAGATTCTAGAAAAAGAGAATAACCTTCCAGAAAAATTCATATAATTATACACTGAAGCAACAGAAAAACCTCTTTTGGTGATAGAGCCCAAAAATAGCAATCAGGAGAGAGGAAAGGTTGGGTATGCATGATCAAGTTTGAAGCAAGCAGCAAATTGTCTAGAACTTGTTCATTAAAAATAGTAGAAGTGCACAATGATGAGGGACCAATGTGCAACAGAGGAGAATTCATTAGAAATGAAAGGAAATAGAAAGGAAAAAGCTTGAAACAGGGGAATATGTCCATGCCATATATCATACCAGAATAAACAAGATTCTCCACTTCACAGTTTGACATGAAACGGATTTTTAATGGGAGGAATGCAAGGTATAACCCCTGACCAGAAGGGAGAAGGGTTAACAGAAGGAAGAGAGTGCAAAACTAAATGAGTATTACTGGAATAGTAGAGAGAAAGGATCCAATCTTTCCATAAGGAAGAACCAGGAGTAACTGAACGCCATAACCATTTTGATAAAAGTGCCATATTAAAGTTAGAAAGGTTAATAATGCCTAAACCCCCCTGATTAGTGTGTAAGCAAACAGTTTGCCAGTTGACCAATTTTTTAACCCTGTTGCCATTCCATAGAAAAGAGCTCCTGATTGAATCAATTTTTGAAATTACCCATTTAGGAAATTTGTGTATAGTCATCCAATATGTAGGTAAAGCAGATAAAACGGCTTTAACTAATACTAAACGACCAGCAGAGGATAAGGTATTAGCTTTCGAGGAAGATAATCTCTGCTCAATTTTAAGAATGAGAGGCAACCAAACAAATTTATGAAGTTTAGTGGGTCTAAGGGGAATCCCCAAATACTGAATAGGAAACTTGTGAATCGAGCAATTTAAAATGATGAAATTGAGTGGCCAAGATGGTCAGCATTTCCTAACATTATGATTGAGCTTTTGGAAAAATTGATAGACAAACCTGAGATGAGCTCAAAAATGTAAAGCACAACATTAAGACAATGAATATGATTTAAGTCAGGAGAGGAAAAGATAATTGTATCATCTGCAAATTGGAGATTGGAAATAGGTAAGGAGGAATTTGGAAGATGAATCCCATCAAAGAAATTGTTAGCTATTACTCTTTTGATCATTTGGTTGAAGACATCTGCAACTAGCACAAATATGAGAGGAGATAAGGGATCTCCTTGCCTCAATCCCCTATTGGATTTAAATAAACCCCCAATATTGCCATTGATCGAAATTGAAGAATGACTTGTCCTAAGAATACAATCGATCCAATTACACCAACGCTGTGAAAATCCCCTATGCTTGAACATTTGCAAAATAAATTCCCAATTAACAGAGACAAATGCTTTTGAAAAATCTAATTTGAGGAGTACTCCATGTATTTTAAAATTGTGACAATAAGAGATTACCTCCTGAGTAGCTGCAATAAAATCGAGAATGTTGCATCCAAGAATAAAAGTTGATTGCTCAGCTCCAACGAGATCAGAGATGACGGATTGAAGACGATTTGCAAGAGTTTTAGTGATAATTTAAAATGTGGTGTTGAGCAAACTGATGGGACGGAAATCAGAAAGAGAGATGGCACCAGAGAATTTAGGAAGAAGCACAATATTAGCATAATTGAGATGAGATATGAGGCTAGGGTTATCATAAAAATCATTGCACATGGCCATGATATCTGTTTTCATAATGGCCCAAAACGATTTAAAGAATGAAGGCCCTGGGGCTTTATCATCATTCATGTCACTTAAAGCAGCCCAAACTTCATTTTCATAGAAAGGTTGGTCAATAGAAATAGCTGCTGGAGAAGGGTAAAGTGAACACCAATCAATAAGAGGGATTTTAGAGGACAATCGACCAAGGATGGATTGATAATAGTTAGAAAAAAGAAGAAGAATATCATTAGGATTCGAATATATTTGATTTTCATGAGATATTTCAAGAATGCAGGAAGCACGTATTCTTCCATTTGCAATTCTGTGAAAGTAAGCTAAATTTCTATCTCCTTCTTTTAACCATTTTGCCTTAGATCTCTGTTTCCAACCAATTTCTTCTTGTTTAAACAATCTATCCAATTCAGTCTCAAGATTTTTCAAGGAGCTAAATTCCTCCTCATTGAGAGGACAAGATTCTTCTAAGATGTTGAGATCTAAAATAGCATCTTGAATATTAGAAATGCGGGTACGAATTGAGCCCCAAACTGTTTTGGCCCATGGTTTTATCAGTTTTCTCAAAGATCTCAATTTAAGGACAACTTTATGGGTAGCTGATTGAGATTGTACAGGATTATACCAAGCCATTTGAATGAACTCCTTTAAAGATGGTTCAAGTAAACATAATCTCTCAAATCTAAATGGATGTTTGGAATTAGAAAGGGAACCGGAATCAAGAACAATAGGACAATGGTCAGAGATGATTGAAGCAAGACTAGAAACAAAGGATAAGGGATGAATTTCTTCCCAAGCAGCATTAAACAGAAATCTTTCAAGTTAGCAAGAGAAGGATTCATTTGGTGACTTGACCAAGTAAAAGATCGATTACAAATAGGAGGCTCAAAGATACAACAATCGAAAGTATTGAAAGCCTCCGTATCCGATGATAAGGAACAAGATTTTCTCTCATTAAAGTATCTAATAGTGTTGAAATCCCCCCATCACCCAAGGACCCAGAAAACTGTTAGCCATCTATTTACAATGATCGCAAAGAGCAATTCTTTCATAAGAGTCCTTAGGACCAAAAATACTGGAAAAGAAGTAGATAGTGTCAGAGGTAATGTGTTTGAGAGCTACATGTAAAGCAGATTGAGAGGGAAAAGTTTGGTATAATGACCACATAGAATCATTCATGCAGTAATAAGACCACCTCTAGTTTCAATAGCATTAACATAAGTCCATCCCCTCAAAAAGGAGCCACCAATTAAGCTAAAGTGATAATTAGAAGGTTCAAAGAGTTTGGTTTCTTGAAGGAAAAGAATATCTAATTTAAGTGGGGACAAAACTAGATTAATAGCATGACATTTTGAATGGTCCCCCAATCCCCGTACATTCCATATGACAACTTTCATTGATGACTTTTAATACACTCTTGTTCTAATGCCTGCATGGCTTTATAATGTGTGTCACGTAAATTCACTCCCATGCAGTTAGATATCTTTTTGTTCAAACGTTTATTAGAAGAGGAAAAAACAACAGGCGTAAGGAAACTACATGTTACTTCAGGATTATTGTGTCTCCTACTTCGACGAACAAAAATGGGAGAGAGAAATTAAGGCCAATCATTGTCGTCTGAACATTGTTGATGAGGAGGAGATTATGGCGGTGGAATAGAGCTGATGTTAAAAGGGACAGTTTGAATGGGTAGCATAGAGAATTCATTCCCATAAGGGATGATCTGGTTAAGAGGTGGATCCTGACCATCTTGCAAGTTCTGATTCTGATCATCATGTATTTCTTGATTCACTTCATCATGTTCATTATAATTCATCTCCTGATCATCGAAGTCTGGAAAGTTAGGGTTCTTGTTTATCTTCCTATAAATAGAGGGTAATGGAGGTAGCATCATTGCCTCTTCAATCATGGCATCTACTCGATTCTCCGAGCTTGAATCTTGATAATTGTAGATACATGGAACAACTTGTTCCTCGTCATTACCAATAAAGATAAGATCTGGTCTTGTGCCTGGATGTTCATGTTTTCAACGCTGAACTTTGATAATATGCACTTTTTGTTGAATCGGGATGCACATTCATTCTTTGAGCTTATTCCTTCGAAAAATTGTAGCTTTACCAACATATCTCTATGATCAAAGTGACATCAGTCACAATCATCAACTAATAAGACTCTACCCATAGGTATAAGGATTTCCTTTACAGCTTCATCGTTATACTTTAGAAATTCCGGGAATCCTTCCACCTTAGCCCATGATTCGTGTTCCAATGCAGGTTCTGGTTCGTATACCTCTTCTTCCCATGCTTCTAAACTAATCGCAGCTCCTGGTTTGGTTAGGATTTTGAGAAGTAATGGATGATCCCTTTTGCCATAAGTAGGACAGTGAACCAAGAAGGAGTTATTTGTGATGATCGACATCGGCCACATATCATAATCAAGATTGACTTCTAGGGCTTAATGTAAAGTTTCTATACTCCATTTACCAGTTAGCGTTTTGGCAACAATGCATTTTGAAGAATCCATCTTTCTAAAAATTCTTTTTTTTGAAGATAGAAACTGTGGAGGTTGAGTTGGAGAATGAAGTGAATTAAGCTCAGATTAACTTTTAATATTGAATTTTCTATGCTTATTCTCTTGATGGCTGGCCTTACGAAGCGATGGGTGACAAGCAGCATTTGCAAAGTAATTGATTTGTTTTGGGACCCAGTGCGCGTGATAATTACTCTTATTACTGTTGGTTGTATTAACAGAAGACGAGGAGCTTCCTACATAATAGTTTTTCCTTGGACAACATTGCACTGAGTGACCAAACGAACCGCATTTGAAACAAATTTTTGGGTCTCTGCTTGCGTTTGCCACGTGACCTTTGCATGCATATTGCAAACATCTCTTTTCTTTTTTCAATTGATCCACAGTTTGATAAACCGAGAAAACACCGGCAAAGGCGGTTTAAATTTCTTTTTGGGTGGAGGATTGGGTGATGATGGCGGTGGCGATGCCGCCACTAGAGCATAGGACTTCGATGGTATTTCAGCTTGATGATCAGAAAGGACAGTAAAACGATTAGATGAGGACAGCAAGGAAGAGCGAGATTGAGGAGGACGAGGTCGAGCAGAGACTGGACTTTTATCTGATTGGGGAAATCAACACGAGAAGAAATATGGATATGGGAAGAATGGGAACGGTAATAAGGAGGAAAAAAAGATGAGACACGAGAGGATGAACGAGGAACATCAAATCGAACAGAACGAGGATTAGATGACCAAGCATGCTTAAGCGAAGGATTAATGGAGGAAGGAACAAAAGAAGGACGACGAGGAGAAGAAGACGAAGCAGAAACAGAACAAGGAAGGAGAAAGGACCTATATCTAGAGGGATATTTCGAGAGAAGAGGGGAGGAAGAAGGAAGGGAGGACGCCATTAACGATTTCTTGTAGCTTTTGTTAAAGGCTTGGCAATGAACCTATGTGTTGTTTGTTAATTGGGCGATGACATATCATGTTGTACAATTTGGTGATGACACCTATATGTTGTATGTCAATTTGGGAATTTTGCCATGTCTATGCAAGTTAGGTGATGCTATCATGTTATGAATACTTGAAAGTTTATAGGCTAAAACATGATTATGTAATATGTTTAGATCTACAACTTTATATGTTAGATCTATGTTAGCTTGATTCAACCCCTATACAAGTTCACCACTACATGTCTAATTAAGTTTTGGGTAGTTATACGTAAAACTCTTACTTTATGATTCATTTTGCACAGATCTAGTTTGCAAGTTCATAATTAAAAGTATATTATGCCAAGTTCATCTGACACATGTGTAGAGAGATCCATATTTTTGTATGATGTTGGAATGTTGCAAGCTCCTGTTTTCCTTTTTTTCGTTTTATAAGTTAGGCTAAAATATCGAGCCTAACATTCTATTAAATTTTGTGAACGTATAACGGAGGTAACGTGGAGAAAAACATGAAATTACATGTAATTTACATATTTGGCTCATAATCATGTAAATGGTTTATGGCATGTGACGGTATAATTTTTATACCTAAAATTATGAACTTGATTTAGAGGGAAAATGGGCCATGACAATAAATTGTTGACAAATTTACATTTAAACATAAAAGGATAAATATGTAAATTTACAAAAAGACGAATATTCCTAACCCGAGGTTAGATTGAGTTACTGTATAAGACTGCCTGGAACCGCTCGGCAAATCCAGCAACCATAACAATATAGATCTAATGTGGGTGGTTAGCGCATTGAGCCCAAAAGGACCCGAGGTTAGACTGAGTTGTGGTGTAAAACTGCCCGGAACCGACCAGCACATCCGGTGACCACAACAATACTGTCTAATGTGAGTGGTTGGTGCTTTAATGAAATGAATTAATGTTAAGTCAAGATTGGTAAGGTTAAGTCAATTAAGGTAACACTTAACCAATTCAACATGTTAACTAAACTGATGGGTGGGGTTAGGTAAACTTGGACACTTAACCAATTTAACATGTTGATTAGGAAACCCTAGTAACATAAACCCATTTCAGCAGTAACCCACATAGATGTATTATGGTACCCTGAACTAGGGAGGGTGGGGCACGATTACTGGGCTGATTATAAGCGGTCAAACCGACGGCGGGTGGTGCGTCAGTGTAGGTTCCGACGGAGTACGGGCATGCACGTACTCCAGAGTGGAAAAAGCAGGCACTGGGCATCAGTAGTCATACACTATGCATCTTGAATCGTGTCGGGTTGCCACCATAAGATTTGATACACCCCATGGTGGGACCAGCACAGGTATCTACAGTATAGCGGGGGCCAAATGACACATGTGATAAATGCATGCGAGTAGGAGCAGATCGATATAAGGGGATCATTTCACCATGAACATGTGGTGCTAGTTGGACAAGTATAAGTAGGTGCAGAGAAATAGACATGGGTGCGATGTATATTCGGTTTATCCTGCCTTATCTAGTTTCATGTTAGTTTGTTATTCTAGTACTGTCCTATCTTCAGTTTATTCCTATCTTGATTCTTTTCCTTGTTCACACACTGAAAAGTCACTGGACTTACTCAGACTTATGTCTGACCCATTTTTTCTTTCGTCTTCTTTTCTTCCGTTCCCCCCCCCCTCAGGTAGCCAGGGAGGGAATAACTCATCTTAATTTGGACCGTTCACCTTTCCAAGCTTGAAGACTCTGTGATGTATTGCTTGGAACCTCTTATCTTTGGCTTTGGCTTTGGACACACTGTACTTGGGGATTTATGCAGTTTTATTCTGTTCTATGCTTCTTTATATTTTAACCAAGAAAGAGATTTTGATGTAATGGTTTGGAAGTTGTTTTGAGACAGTTTGTTGTAATGTTTTCGTTACGAACCACGTATAAAATAAATGTTGTTTTTCCGCTGCTTATATATATGTCTTGTAAATTATCTGTGTCTTTTACCTATAATGCTCTACCGAAGTTAAGGCATTCCCTTTGTGAGTGACCTTAACGGAGGTGGGTGTTTCACTTGGTATCAGAGCAAAGGTTTATCAGATCAGATAAAAGTTTTTGAAAACTATTTTCAAAAAGAAGTATAAAGAAGCATTTTTCAAGAAAAAATGTTATTTTATTTTAAAAGGCGTAATCCCCCAAAGCCATATGCACTATCTTTCTATTATTTGTTTTGAATCTTTCCTTTTTTGTTTTAGCATGTCTGGGGATCATAACCTTCCAGAGGGTGTACCGGTACCTGGTTGGTTCAGTAGGTACCTAGAAGCTAGGGCCAATGATGCAGGCCTAGTAGACATTCCTCCTCCCCCAGTTGCAGCGGTTCCTCCTCCTCCTCCTCGTGCAAATGCTTTCTTAAAGATATGTAGAGAATTTAGAGCCATGGGTGGAAAGAATTTTAATGGAACTGAATCATTCTTGGAAACAAGGAACTGGCTCAAAGAAACTGAGGATTTATTCGTTATCTTCGAAGTGGACGGTAGCCAGAAGATACAGTTAGCGGTGTGGTTACTTAAAGACGAAGCTTCTTATTGGTGGGAGGTCACCAATGCTGAGAGACCAGTTGAAACTTGGGAGGATTTCAAATTAAGGTTTGAGATGAAATTCCTCTCACAAGCTGAACGAAGCCTACAGGTGGAGAAATTCTTATCTCTTAAGCAGGGAAGTCTGTCGGTCAAGGAATACGTCAACCAATTAAACCAGCTGGCCAGATTCGGACTGGATTTAGTGAACACTCCTCATAAGAAGGCTCTCCGTTTTGTTAAAGGGTTGAATGAGCCACTACACAGCAAAGCTATGACCCATGTACCTATGGGTACGACTTATGAGAGATTGGTGGACATGGCACTCTTACACGAGGAAGACAAGGATGGCAAGAAAGAGGCAAAGGTGGAAGTGCCTCGAGAAAAGAAAGCGGAGGGATCACAAAACAAGAAGACAGATTCATAGAAGGGCGGGAAGAACAACAAACCCCGTGAAAAGAGGAAGTGTAATTTTTGTGGCATTTCTGGACATCTGGTCAAAGACTGTAGGAAGAAGAAGAGGAAGATGGGTGGTTGTCTTCATTGCGGCGAGACAAGACACATAGCTAAGGACTGCCCATGGAATTAAGGTCAGGGGCAACAGACTGGATCCACTTCTGGAGTGCAGGTTCACGCTCTCATAGCACCTCTGCAAGAACGAGGTAGAAATATTTCTGTTGAGAGTTTAGTTTATCTTTTTGATCATCCTGTTCGCACACTCTTTGATTCTGGTGCATCACACTCTTTTATATCTACTTCTTTAGTTGAATCTCTGCACCTAGACACCAGTATAATAGAGGATCCCATGGTTGTTTCAAATCCAATTGGGGGCTCAGCTTATTTGTCAATGATGTGTTTGGATTTGAAAATTTCTATACTAAGCGTTGGGTTTATATGTAACGCCTGTGTTTTGGGCTTCACGGGCTATGGGTTCATTCTAGGCATGGATTGGCTATCCAGTAATGGTGCCGTCCTTGATTGTGAAAAGTGAGTGGTTAGACTCATGACTCGCCTCGGTAACACTCTCGAAATTTCTTGTAATCCCATGAACTCTGTTATGCTTAGTTATCTAGAATCTCTTGAGAACTTGCAATCTGTTAGATTAGTCCGTGAATACTCGGATATGTTTAAAGAGGTGAAGGGCTTACCTCCGAAGCGGGAGATAGAATTCCGCATATACCTTGTTGATAATGCAAAACCCGTTGCTTTACCCGTTAGACACATGGCTCCAAGGGAGAGAAAAGAGCTCAGCAAGCAAGTTAAAGAGTTGCTTGAAAAGAGGTTTATAAGGCAGAGTATTTCTGAATGGGGTGCTCCAGTAGTGTTCGCAACTAAAGCTGACGGTTCGCTTCGCCTATGCGTTGATTATAGAGAGCTAAATAAGCTGACCAAGAAGAATAGGCACCCACTCCCAAGAATAGACGACTTGTTCGACCAGCTTGTAGGTGCATCGGTTTTCTCCCAACTAGATTTGGCTACCGGGTTTCATCAGCTAAGAGTGGCTGAAGACAGCATAGATAAGAGTGCGTTCAGAATTTCGGATGGTTTCTTCGAGTGGCTTATCATGCATTTCGGCTTGACAAACGCACCCGCTTATTTCATTGACTTGATGAGCAAGGTGTTCAAAGAGTCCCTCAATAAGTTTGTGGTGGTCTTCATGGACGATATTTTGATTTTCTCAAAGAGTGAGGAAGAGCATGCTTTGCATTTAAGGGAAGTCATAGATACTCTCCGTGCATATCAACTAAAAGCCAAATTCTCTAAATGCCATTTCTGGAGAGTAGAAGTAAGATTTCTTGGACATGTGGTGTCCAAAGAGGGGTTAGCTGTAGACCCCGCAAAAGTAGTTACGGTGCAAGATTGGAAGGTTCCACGGAACGCAACCGAATTCCGAAGCTTTCTCGGGCTAGCAGGCATTTACCGAAAATTCATCAAAGACTTTGCGAAAATCTCAGCTCCACTTACAAGGTTGACAAAGAAGAACCTAGTTTTCACTCGGGATTTGGATTGCGATGTTGCTTTCCAACGCTTGAAAAGGGCTCTAACAACAGCCCCAGTACTGACATTGCCTGATGGGAGCAAAATGTTTACAATGTACACAAACGCATGCGGTACAGGACTAGGCGCTGTCTTGATGCAAGAAGGGAAGGTAGTAGCTTATGGTGGAAGGCAATTAAAAGTACATGAGAAAAACTACCCGACCCACGATCTAGAGTTGGCTGCCATCGTTTTTGCGCTTAAGTCATGGCACCATCATCTCCTAGGTGAGAAGTTTGAATTGGTTACTGAACATAAATCGTCGAAGTACCTTTTCTCGCAGAAATATCTCAACTTGAGACAGCAAAGATGGATGGAGTTTCTTGCCTCGTATGATTTTGAGATTTCCTATACTCCTGGCAAGGGCAATGTAGTAGCAGACGCCTTGAGTAGAAAGAAGGTGACCTTAAGCCCTCTCTTCGTAGAAAGGAAAAGCTTGGAGTACATAGCCAAATTTGACTTTAGACCCTCCTCTGAGTGTGTACCTAGTTTGTTAGCATCGCAGGAAGTGCGGCCTACACTTTTGGACTCAATAGGGACCGTACAACGTGAAGGCGCTCAGCTAGTTGATGTGATAGATAAGCTGATTAGGGGTGAGACTTCGAGTCACCTCAATATATACTCCATCGATGATAAGGGATGGTTGAGACGGGATGGAGGACTAAGCATCCCACAAGCAAGGGATTTGTTTAAGACAGTTCTCGAGGAAGCACACCTTTCCAAGTTGACCATACACCCCGGTGAAGACAAAATGTACAAAGACATCAAAAGGATTTTCTTTTGGAATGGCATGAAGAGGGATGTAGCAGAATTCGTTTCTAAGTGCATGATATGCCAGCAAGTCAAGGCAGAGCAGAAGAAGCCTGGTGGTTTGCTTCATCCTCTAGAGGTCCCACAGTGGAAATGGGATAGCATTTCGATGGACTTTATTGATGGGTTGCCTAGGTCAATAAGGGGAAATACCAGTATTTGGGTAACAGTGGACAGGCTCACAAAAAACGCTGACTTTATACTCGTCAAGAGCAGAAGGACTGCCTCATCTCTAGCATCCATATATCTTAAAGAGATAGTTCGACTCCATGGGATACCCTCCAGCATAGTGAGTGATCGAGATCCTATCTTTACAAGTGAGTTTTGGAGAAGTTTGCAAGAGGCAGAAGGCACACAACTATGCTTAAGCACGGCCTATGACCCCCAAACCGATGGTCAGATGGACAGGGTGAACAGAGTATTAGAAGACCTCTTGAGACTGTGCATTCTTGGCTTTGGAGGAACATGTGAGGATCTTCTCCCTTTGGTGGAATTCGCCCACAACAATAGCTACCAAGCCACCATGGGCATGGCACCCTTCGAAGCTTTGTATGGAAGACCATGCCGATCACCAACTTGTAGGTGGGAGTCTACAGATAAGCTCATACTTGGACCAGACATGATTAGAGAAACTTCAGATAAAGTGGACTTGATACAAAGAAGGATAAAGACTGCCCAAGATAGACAGAAGTCCTACGCAGATAAAAGAAGAACCGACCTTGAGTTTGAAGTTGGAGATAAGGTGTTCCTTAACATGTCTCCTTTGAGGAACGTCGTTCGCTTTGGATCCGCAAGAAAGCTGGCACCAAGATTTGTAGGGCCGTTTCCTATCATCAAGAAGATTGGGATGATGGCTTATAGAGTAGAGCTGCCCGAAAGACTGGATGGAGTTCATAATGTCTTTCATGTTTCTCACCTACGGAAGTGCTTACATGAGTCTGTAGAAGTGGTGGAACCAAGCATATAGAGGAAGTAGAAGTGGAACGAGAAGCAACTGTGAGGAGAGTCCTAACTCGTATCTTGGGTACGGAAGTCAAAAAGCTACGCAACCGCGAAGTCAAGCTCGTCAAAGTTTAATGGAGCGACGCCAAGGAAGACTCAACTTGGGAAACTGAGGACAGAATACGTGCAGCCTACCCTTTTCTTTTTGAGGGTACATCCTTGATCTCTTTTTCCTTAAGTTTATGCTTGTACCTATCTTTTTTAAGTATATCTCCTCGGCCCTATTCTTTATTCTTAGGTAGAAACCAATGGATGTAAACATGTATTTGAAACATGTTATAATTGATGGTTACAAGTGGTTGCAAGTGGTTGCTAGTGATTGCTCGTGGATGCATATACACACACAGTAGGTGTTAGATCGGCACAGTCACTTTCATATTGCATATTCATATATGTATTTGAATATGGATTGAAACTTGATGTGTTATCATATGGATGTCGCATTTGTATGAATGATTGTGCACTCAAGTAGAGTAATGAATAGTAATAATTGCATACATCTTGGACTCATGACACTGACATATTTTGCATTAAGGAGGTCAACTGAATCAGTAGATCGCCTGATTTTGCATTAGATAAGGACATGTACACACAGTATGCATATGATCATGAAGCATTAGAAGTCTTTTAAGGACAATGGATGCCTGTGTTTGATGGTTGAGTAGATGGACGGTTGGATGGTAGGATATACTTTCTTCTTGACTTGAAGATTTCGGGGACAAAATCCTTAAAGGAGGGGAGAATGTAACACCCCTTATTTTTTGTTAACATTAAAGTAACGAATTAAACAATACTTAATTTCAAATGTGAGAATTAAGGGAAATGTGTTATGCCATTGCGTTCGTCTCGGAATTTTGCTTGAGATAGAGTTCGAGTTTGCGTGAATTGGACTTCGTATGAAGAAGTTATGGCCTTCAGAAGTTTCAGTAATTTAAATAAATAGTTCATATTAAAGCTCAGAAATTCCAAATTCCAAATTCAAACATAGAAGCGGGTTGGGCAGGAAATTTCCCGCCTAAGGCTAGGTCGATCAGGGGGTCGACCTCCGCCCATACAGGTCGACCTGGGGGTCGACCTACCCCCTCGGGAAGATCGGGAAAACTGACGAATTTGACTCCTTTCTGAGTCATTAAGGCTGAATTGGCAATGCTATCTTGGATGGATGGTCTTGATTGCTTCTAGGTTAATCTGACGGCTCTTAATTAATTAAAATTCTATATAAGCAACCAAACCCTTAACCTAAAATCACAAATATTCATACCAAGAGCCGTCATGCTGTCAGTGGGGAACCTAGAGTAGCCGTCATCTCTTTCGACTCAAAGACAAGATAGAAGCTACATCAAAATCAAATCCAAATCTAAATTAGAACAACGATTAGTCTACATCAAAGGCGAGCAATTCAGTTTCAGAATACAGATCCCAAAAATCAAGCTTTTCCTTTTGTTTATAAGTGTAGTTATCTTTCAGATGTGAATAAACTAAAGACATGATTTGCAATGAATTGTAAAATAGAATTTGAACCTAGTTGTATGTGATGCTGATTCATGTCTATTCTATCATATTTTCCTATGAACTATTGTATTTTATCATGTTAAATTTACGATCATGTTGTATGTAATTTGAGGACAAAAACTACCATTGTTAAAGGCTTGGCAATAAAACTATGTGTTGTATGTTAATTGGGCGATGACATATCATGTTGTATAATTTGGTGATGGCACCTATATGTTGTATGCCAATTTGGGAATTTTTCCATGTTTATGCAGGTTAGGTGATGCTATCATGTTATGAATACATGCAAGTTTATAGGCTAAAACATGATTATGTAACCTATATGTTTAGATCTACAACTTTATATGTTAGATCCATATGCCTTTTTGTTTGATCTATGTTAATTTGATTCAACCCCTATGCAAGTTCACCACTACATGTCTAATTAAGTTTTCGGTAGTTCTAAGTAAAACTCTTATTTTATGATTCATGTTGCATAGATCTAGTTTGCAAGTTCATAATTAAAAGTATATTATGTCATGTTCATGTGACACATGTGTAGTGAGATCCATATTTTTGTATGATGTTGGAGTGTTGCAAGTTCCTCTTTTCCTTTTTTTGTTTTATAAGTTAGGGTAAAATATCAAGAATAACATTCTATGAAATTTTGCGAACGTATAACGGGGGTAACGTGGGGAAAAACATGAAATTACATGTAATTGACATATTTGGCTCATAATCATGTAAATGGTTTATGGCATGTAACGCTATAATTTTTATACCTAAAATTATGAACTTGATTTAGAGGGAAAGTGGGCCATGACAATAAATTGTTGACAAATTTACATTTAAACATAAAAGGATAAATATGTAAATTTAGAAAAAAACGAATATGCCAAACCCGACGGTTAGATTGAGTTACGGTATAGGACTGCCCGGAACCGTCCGGCAAATCAAGTAACCGTAACAATATAGATCTAATGTGTGTGGTTAGCGCATTGAGCCCAAAAAGAACCAAGGTTAGACTGAGTTGTGGTGTAAAACTGCCCGGAACCGACCGACACATCCAGTGACCACAACAATACCTGTCTAATGTGAGTGGTTGGTGCTTTAATGAAATGAATTAAAGCTAAGTCAAGATTGGTAAAATTAAGGTAACACTTAACCAATTCAACATGTTAACTTAACCGATGGGTGGGGTTAGGTAAACTTGGACACTTAACCAATTTAACATGTTGATTAGGAAACCCTAGTATCGGGGACCCATTTCAGCAGTAACAAACATAGATATATCATGGTACCTTGAACTAGGCAGGGTGGGGCACGATTACTGGGCCGATTATAAGCGGTCAAAACGACGGCGGGTGGTGCGTCAGTGTAGGTTCCGATGGAGTACGGGCGTGCACGTACTCCAGAGTGGAAAAAGCAGGCACTGGGCATCAGTAGCCATCACTGTGCATCTTGAATCATGTCGGGTTGCCGCCATAGGATTTGATATACCCCGTGGTGGGACCAGCACAGGTATCTACAGTCAAGCGGGGGCCGAATGACACACGTGATAAATGCATGCGAGTAGGAGCCGATCGATATAAGGGGATCATTTCACCATGAACACGTGGTGCTAGTTGGACAAGTATAAGTAGGTGCAGAAAAATAGACATGGGTGCGATGTATATTCGGTTTATCCTGCCTTATCTAGTTTTATGTTAGTTTGTTATTCTGGTACTGTCCTATTTTCAGTTTATTCCTATCACGATTCTTTTCCTTGTTCACAAACTGAAAAGTCACTGGACTTACTCAGACTTATGTCTGACCCATTTTTTCTTTCGTCTTCTTTTCTTCCGTTCCCCCCTCCCTCAGGTAGCCAGGGAGGGAATAGCTCAGCTTAATTTGGACCGTTCATCTTTCCAAGCTTGAAGACTTTGTGATGTATTGCTTGGAACCTATTATCTTTGGCTTTGGCTTTGGACACACTGTACTTGGGGATTTATGCAGTTTTATTCTGTTCTATGCTTCTTTATGTTTTAACCAAGACAGAGATTTTGATGTAATGGTTTGGAAGTTATTTTGAGACAGTTTGCTGTAATGTTTTTGTTATGAACCACGTATGAAATAAATGTTGTTTTTCCACTGCTTATATATATATATATATCTGTCTTGTAAATTATCTGTGTCTTTTACCTATAATGCTCCACCGAAGTTAAGGCATTCCCTTTGTGAGTGACCTTAACGGAGGTGGAGTGTTTCAGCTTTTTGTTCTTGTGTGTTGTCTCATGGAGTTACTTTCTGTAATTTCACCTACCCATTTTGTCTTTAGACAATACTGGGTGGATTTCTATAAGAAGCAGTTTTGTGGTAGGTTTTTTTTCTCATCGCCAATTTCTCACATAGTAGAGGTGGTGATGCGGGTACCTCCAACAAAACTAGCATTGTTTGTAACACGAGATTGAGCATTTTTCTACCCTGATATTGTTAATTAAAGATCATAAAAATTGGTTTGAGCTCCAACCACGGAGCAAGACATCTGCTTGCTTATAGCCATTGTTTTGGGAGTTTCACTGTTGTTGTTTTGTCATCATCTTTGTTGTTTTCCGTTTCCTGCATAGGATTATTGGCTTTGTGGTGATTTGTGCTTGTAACTGTTAGTGTTGTTTAAATCGCATGACTTTTAATGAGATTTCTATGTTTAAAATGTTGGTGTCGTTCACGCATGCCTGTTTGAATGAATTCTAATTTCTCTTATCTAAACTAACAATTGTCCTAGAGCTGGAAAGAATAGAATTCTGTGTTGGATAAATTTTGGCAAAGGATCGGTTTTGCATTGTTTTCGTCACGGGTATATAAATAAATCACCGTTCCTTGACAAGCTAAATTTTATTTTCGATCATTTGTGTGTGATTTCAGTTTTTCGCATTTTTGTGTGGCTAACATCCTTCTTCGCCAACATGTGACATGGATCGTTTAAGTTTTCGCAAAATACATTTGTGAAACTTTTGGAAATTGTTGCCATTTTTAATTTTTACTGAATTACTTTCTTTTATTTCGTTTCGCGCGGAAATGCAAAATTTTGATACAACAATTTGTGCATATTTAAACGTCTGTTTTACATTAAAATGGATGATTTGAATGACACAAAGTGCGCGTTACCGAAATTTTGTTTTTTCATACGAATCTCTTATGGAAAGTAAACGATATTGAAAAGAAATTTTCAAAATAAATATAAGAAGTGTTAAAGCGGAAATTTATTTTTACGAGAAATTTCGATTTTTGGTCACATGAATAGTGTAAGGAAGATGTTTGGATATTTTGTGTGCGTGTTTTAACGGTGCAATAGGACCAATGGTACGATAAAAACGATAACAACAACAAGGAAAAAGCTATTTTAGCCTTGGAAACATTGTTTCCATGCCTTGTCAACGATGCATGTGAGTTATTAATTAACTCGTTTTACGTTTTGAAGCTTGTTTCAAGCCTCCTTTACAGTCTACAGATGGAAATTTTTGGAGTATTTTGGGTAAGTGAGGTGAAAATTCCACTACAGGGCGGGAAATGGAATATTCCTAAGAGGAGGAAACATTTAAAATTCTTCACTTTGATTTCCTTTTTTCAGTTTAGGAGAAATTAAATAGGGAACGATTAGATGCGTGATGTTTTGGATGGCAGGGTTTGAATGCAAAATTGCTTGATTCACACTTCTATTCGTAGTCGTGTGAGGGTTGTGGATGAAAAAAAAATATTTTCAAAATTTGCAATCATATAAAACTGCCAGTATATTTAGGATGTTTTGCATCATGATTTCAAAAGTGTTTTTAAAATTTAATGCATACATATAAGAGGATCCGATTTAGAATCATTATGCATACATGTTTTATGGTTGAAATGCATTATGTATACTACGCACATGTGCACATGATTGCAAAGTGTATGTACACAAATTGGTTGTGTAGGATAGGGTAAGTAGGTGTCAGAATTTCGGGACGAAACTCCTTTTAATGGAGGAATAATGTAACAATCTAGAATTTTGATAATATATTGGTTAATTATTAGAATTTCAAAAATTGGATTTTCTGCAAACAATAGAATTTGACCATGAAACTTTAACTGATGCGTTTGTATCGGAATTCTGGTCAACTTTCGTGTTTGGAGTTTCGCGGACGGAGTCCACCTGAAAAGTTACCGACGAAATACGATAATGGACAGAAAATAAATAAATCAGAAAATTTATATATATTATACCATATTTAACCACCCTCACTGGGCGATTGGCGACCCAAGCGGTCGACCTATTGGGCGCCAGAACGCCTAGTGACGGCTATGGTTAAAGGGGTTAAGTTATATTATATTATCAAAAGAATGGATGGATAGAAATTAAAATAAATCTAATGGTTCAAGGCCAATTCCACTCCTATAAATAAAGGGGTAAGGCCTCATTCTTTTCCACACCAATCTGTACGCAGCATCGAAGCACAGCCATTTCCCTTTCTCTTCCAATCAAATTTCTTGATTAAAAATATATTCATATGAAATCAATCAAATCTAAATCACGTAAATTCGAAAGGGATTATCATATTCAAATGGAAAAGGGTGTAAATTGACATCTAAAGCGGTTCTATATCAGATTCTCCCCTCACTTCCTATTTTCTTACAAATCTACAGATTTGAAATATCCCATTTTCATAATAATTGTAGATCCGTAAGAATTTAGGAATTGTAGGCCTAAAAGGTTATTTAAATTTCAGATTTGTTTGTTTTCAGGTGAGTGGGAAATTTATATACAAAGTTACAATAGCCTGATTATCTCGTTTGAATTAGATCTCAAAATATATGCCTAATATTATCAGATATGTTTATAATATTATTGAATTTGAATTGGCGCCCATCAGATCTGCTAATATATATTGTCAAAACTTGAAAATTGTGAATTGTGATTAGGAATAATATTAATTGTATGTTCACTTAAATTATTTATACATATTACCTACAATTATGTTAGATAAAAAAATGTAGTTATTTTAAAACACTGAAGATTTGGAAATCAGTCCCAATAACACTGTTTAGATGTAGTCTTCTTCCAAATCTCTAGTTTCAGAGTTAATAACAAATTTTGTAATTTGGATTAAAAAGATACAACGGTGAATTATATAACTTTGGGATTTTGAATTAAAAGACGTATGTCTTTTGTGTCCATTACTGTTGAGGTTTTGGCATAGTTGTTGTAAATATGTCGTTTTCCTCTTTTTGAACAAAAAGACATTACCTCGAACGCACAAGAGATATGACAAAAAGATGAAAAAGGTTAAGTTGTGTAAATTAACGTATAAATATGAACATACATATTTATGTGTAGTTTGCATCAACTATCCCAAATTGAAATTAAGAATATATATTTCTTATGATTTGAGATATGTCTATTCCAATAATTAGGCATAATTTATAATAACTATAACTGTGACACCCCACGTCCATTAATATCACTCATTAAGGGAATGCATTAACTTTCATGAAGCATTATAGGTAAATAAGAACATAATATCACAAGACAAACATGTAAAATAGCAATGGAATTAAAAACTTTATTTAAATCATAATATCTTGGTCCCAAATACTGAGTTTACATCATAGGTTTGAAATAACCAGTTACATGTTTAATAATCTGTCTTGCCAAAAATACCAGAGTACAAAAGCATAAACCATATTTCCCAAGCGAACCCATAAGAGGGTTGACTAAGCACTTCCACCCTGAGAACCTTGGGGGGGGGGGAGGGGGGGTGGAACGGAAGAGAGAGAAGAGGAAACAAAAGGGTCAGACATAAAGTCTGGCGAGTCCAGTTACTTTTAAATATAAATAAATAAAAGTATCATGGCAGGTATATAAAATCTGGAAGAACAAGACAACAGTAACAATAACAAGTGTGAACTGAATATGATAAGATGAACAGGGTATATTGCGCTTCTCAAATACATTTCTTTGTACCACACAGATACTAGTATATTAGAAATGGAATGATCCCTACCAATACCGTTCTATACTTAATTATTAGGTTACTTGGGTTGATAGCACTCGAGACTTATACACGCATCGTACCCATTTACTTTCCCATGAAATCACTTAATACAATATATGTAGCTATCTCTCAATATTGAGATACATCCCATGGTACCCCACTCGCACGGTCTCCACTGTAACGAACGAAGTCCCTCATCCTACACCGGAGTGACATACGGATCTCTATATAATAATGTTACGTTCCGCATATATCTGTCATTACTATGCAACGTAAGCGTACAGACTGCCACCATCGATCGAATCAGAGTCCATATCGGAATAATGCCCTCTAGTCTATAATACACCACCCAGAGTCGATATGCATGTATCTAGACTGTCCCACGTATGTACTGTAATTGTAGCTCGATGCTTCAATCGCACGTCCTCTAATGTGCACCGAGTTCCATGGCAGGGCTAAATAAGAAACACGGAACTCAGCCGGGAGCTTTTCCATACCTGTACAGACCCGCCTTTAAGAGCCTCCAAATACAGATATTCCTAGGGTCTGTTTTCCATGGTGGCTATGGCCCCACCTAGGCCCCTCTCTCAACTAGTAAAGACTACAAGAGCTAAGCGACCGCCCCTAATAAAAACCAATCTAAACATCCATGTGGCGTCTCCCCTCAACCCCTAACCACGATAGTAAAAGGTGAAATGATATCTTGGGATTAGCTCCAGTCTTTTCGCATCCCGCTGGCTGCCCATGACAAACACCCGACGATCTACTATCCTTGGTTGTGGCCTCTCTCTCTCTGCATCCTCGTGAGGCAACCGTTGAATCACCCTGGTGTCACCTCATCACAACATTCTGATTGCATAGCTACATCTGTAGTGAAGGCCTACCCACCAAGTAGTTACGAGCAGACCCTACCTCTGCGAGTACAGCCTAAGACATCTGTCACCGCTCACAGGACTACTATGAGCACCTTACATACCTCAAGAAGTTGCATGCCTCCCCTTCCAATCCTTTGGAGCAGTCAAAAAATCAGATGAATGTGCACTCCCTTCGTGCCTTATAACACCTCGATGATCTACCCCGTTTGGTTATTCATCCTCAAACGTGCGGACTGGTCGAAGCGCCTTACTTTAATATGTTGTTAGACCCTATGTCTAAACATTCTTTTACGCGCTTTCCTTACCTCACCGGGTTTCCATTTAACTTGGTTATTCCCATTCATATTGAATTCTTATTCAAATTACCAAGTTCCTCTTGCTTATTATTTTCAGTCGTATAACTTAACCCATTAAGTTTATTAATAAGCCCACAACATGATATTCTCTGGATTGTGGCCCAATGTCTATAATTCCCAATCTAATTTATATTCTTGCTTTGTTACACCATCACAATAACAAGTTTTTACTTAATGTGTTATTAAGTACGTCTCATTTTACATGTTTCCTGATTAACATGTCACTTACCATTTATGATTAAATATAACTTCTTTATTTTACAAGTTTTCCTCATTCTTTCTATTTAATCATAAATTCAATTTACACCGTCATTACAACTTATCGTTGTTTACTTAGGAAATTATTACGCATATCCGACTCTATCATTTCTACAAGTTATGCTTACCCTACAAGGTGTCTTCCTATTACATAACTTTATTATTTCTACCGGTTATGTATACCTCTAGGTGTCTTTAGTTACATAACCTTATCGAGTTAAGTTTATGGGCCTGTATGTAAATATTACCCACCCCTTCTAATTTACTTAACCCACCCACTACCCATCCAATTTTACTTAACCCTACCTTTAGTTCATATTCGTACAATCCCTTATGGATTAGATTAGGTTAAGTAGTCCAATTTATTTCCATGTCCATTTATGGTCTATAATGGGCTAGACCTCCCACATTAGGCCTGCAACTTGTGGGTGCTGGATATGTTGGTCTGGTCTGGGCAGTCTTATTCCACAAGTTGGGCCTAACCTCGTGTTTTAACCGGATTCGTATTTGCGTATTTAGACCTCCTACATTAGATTCAACATTAGTGGATGCTAGATATGCCGGTCGGGTTTGGGCAGACTTCCACCACTAATGCAACCTCACCTTGTGTCATAAGTACAATTACAATTCTTAATTGTAATTGCCGAACATTCCATTATTAATTAATTAATCAATTAAAGCTTTCCCTTTATATATATTAATGCCCACATTTGAATTATACGCCCAAGATTGTTCATATTCAAATTATGCCATTATTGACCCTTTTTCCCCCATGTCATAAATCAAGGCATATTCAATTAAATTTCCTTATTCCAAGTATAGACTTTCATGCCCCCTTTCAATTCATATTTACAATTATCCTATTTCAATTATAGGCCTCCATGCCCTAAATCAACATTCACATGTGTTCCAGTTTATGTCCCAAATTGACATTTACATATGTTACAGTCTATGCCCAATTTCATAATTACATATGTTCCAATTTATACCCCTAATCCAATATTTACACTTTCCAATACAAGATTTACCCAAATTCATGTTCACTTATATGCCTAACTTCATATTCATATTATCCAATATGTCCCCAAATCCATATCCGTATATTTTCCAATTTTATGCCCAAATTTAGATCCATATTTTCCAATATCAATTATGCCCCCAAATTATATTTTTTCCCAATTATTCCCAATTTCGCACGTTCGCATTCTCAGCGTTAGGCCTAGGCTCGAAGGTAGCCTGGCTATATAAAAAAATAAAAAGGGAAAAGAGGGAGAGACTCAGAGAAAGCATAATAACGAATCAATAACATAATGGTAGAAATAGGAATAAAAATTGAATGAACATATTATGACAAGTTTAGATTTGGTGACGATATAAACATATAAGAACAGATCAGAGGGATATGTCATAATAGAACTGATTAGGCATCGATCCAATTTTTATATACATATCACGATTGCTAATTAGATATTCAGATCTAATAATAACATGAACTCACAGTGAATAGATCAGAGGAAACAGATCCAAACTACTGCGAAGAACATGTTGAACATGTTGTTGTAGCCATCTCTTAACTTTGTTGTAGCAATCTTCGAATATGTATAATCTTCTTTTGAATTGATTTAGAAGAAGAAGAAGAAGAAGAAGAAGAGCCATTTTAATTTTCATTACAGCAGAGCTTCGCCGTCACCATTATTTTTAGATGAATAAAACCTAGGTCTAGGGTCCTTTTTATAGGAGTAGCGGAGCAACCAGGACCTTCAGAGTGGACCGGTAGCTATCATAATCGTCCACATCAGAAAAGAAGTTTTTGGATCCTCGGGTGGGTTGACCCCCCTTCGGGTGGGTCGACCCCTAGGTCGACACACCCTGGATCAACCACTGGGTCGATCCAACGGGTCTCGGGTCGACCTCAAAATGTCGGCACTTCCTCGATTTGCGCGCCGGATTTCTGATTTTGCTGATTTTTGAATTTTTTTTGAATTTATATGTGTATATAACTTTCCTATAGGCATACAAACTTCAAACCTTAATAACTTCTTCATACGGTGTCTATTTTACGCAAACCCAATGTCTATCTTGACCAGAATTTTGAGACGGGCGCAATGGCGCAGTCCGTTTCACTTAATTCCGAATATTTAATTAAGTTTTACTTAATTCATTGTTAACAGTGTATTTCACATTGATAATTATTTAGTTCACCATTTTTAGTGTCATTAAAATTTCGGGGTGTTAACAATAACTAAAGGTCTTTTTGGGAAGATTTGGAACCTTATGGCAAGATTGAATGCAAAAAGGGAATGTTTGGATATTGGTTAAACCAAATTATTAAATTTACAATAATAATAATAAAAAGAAGATAACCACGTAAAATTAAATATAAATAAATAAATATACATAATCGGTTCGAATCTACGTTATTGACGAAATATACAATATATTGAATGTTTGATTGACTTTAATTTTTATGGAATTATATATAAAACGGTAATGCATATTAAATGAATATGTTTGTGGTGACCATTGTAGCAATTAATGCAATTGATTGCTATTAATAAAACCATAAATAAATAAATAACTATTGTAACCACATTTGATTTTTGGGAAAACAAATTTAAATAGGTAGATAAGGCTAGCGATTACAATCTCTAAATTGGCTGGGATTAATGTTGTAAACCCCAATTTGAAAATATAATTATAATCGCACTAAGACACGTGTTTAAGCTCAACTAGTGATAGAAGTCTGCCTGGAACCTCCCGGCAAACCCAGCATCCACAGGTAGCCAGCTTAATGTGACAGGTCTGGTGCCTAAATATACATACATACATACAACAAACTGATAAATTAAAAATTGATAATGTCCATTAGTGTATAAAAAATAGATATATTTGGGACTGATAAGATAAGAATATTCATTGCTTATTAATGTCTTAGGAAAATTGTGGTCGTTAAGTCCATAAAGGACATTAATTATAATCAATGGAAATAGTAGGAAAATAAAGGTAAATTATTGCCTTAGGAAAATATGACCGTTCTGGTTATGAAGGCCAATAAACATATAAATAGAAATAGTTCAAACAAAAAAGGGATAAATGGGTATTGATGTAATGGCTCGTAAATCCGTACCAATTTGAGCTAACTAATATCCTACATATTCAACTCAAAGTGCACGAAAATACAGATTAATAGAAAGAAGTTAGAGGATGAAAAAGATAAGATAGAACTAATAGAATAGAAGAAGAAGAAAACGCTGAACATAATCAGAGTAAACACGAAACTTACAGCGGAACGAATAAATTGTATTATACATAACTTTGAAATACAAAATCTGAATTTGTACTTACATATCATATCAGAGTACAATTCATATACATCACAGCGGAAATAATTTCTACATAACTAATCGGTGAAGCCTCCTACTTTGAGCTCTTCCATGTGTATCTGTAAAAGCCTGAAATACTTGACTGCCCGTACAAATTTGGGCACCCAAGAGTTTAGGGAAAACATAAACAAAATAAACTCTGGGTCAGTCATGGGACTAGTGTGAGTAAACTCCGACCATATTGCTTAACTTTGAAAATCCTTTTGAAACAAAAGGATAATAGTAAGACCAGTCCACACATAAACATGGGCTGTTTTTACCTTACTATAACCCAAAATACTTTGATATCAAACTCCAGTGATATTATAATAATGTCTAATCAAATAAATATCCAAATAGCAGAACGCTTGCATATCACGCTCCACATATATAGTATAAAATCATAAACCGCAGGGCGCTTATTGGGATTGGATTCCAACAGACAAGGTATGGTATCACCTTCCGATCAGTGTACTCTAGAGGGGATACACCAGGGTTCAACAAGAACGACTTGCAACCCGGCCACACATGACCGCCCACTCATTTAGCTTGAGTGTAGCGAATATATTGTCACCCATGGTTGTTGGCCATCCAACCGTAATTCGAAGATACAGAATCGAAAAGAAGAACAAATATGAATTTTCTCTAGATCGATGACAATACACCCTGCTTGGGTATGACCTAACCAGCCATGCTGCTCGCCCGATTCTGTCATTTCCGGGTTATTAGGCTAAAGGCTACGTCTATCTTTTCAGAACTTCTGATCACCATTCACTTTGAATGCCACGTCGTTAAAACCATCAATTCACTAATCGATTTCCAAAAATATCACAGGTATAAAAAAAGCTAAGAGGAATGAATTCCTCTGTCACCAGACATAATACCTTTAAGAGATTAATCGTACGTGATTGGCTAGGTATACTCTGTCAGACACTCGTCCACACAAGTTGTCCTGGGACTGGACAAACAGGAAGCATCATTTTGGAATAGAACGACCCTTGCATTTCACTCCGTCTTCAATTGTCTTCAACATAATCTAATTCGCAGCGCTTATGCATATACAGAGTGGTTTTCGGATAATATATCTATCCAGTCTCTCCGTATTGATAACGATGGTCAAAACACTTCGATAGTCAGTTATTTAACTATCGACGTAAAAACAAACATTCATTCAAATGTACAACTAAACATCACACAACCACGAGCACTTTTATTTAACATTCGATTTTATTATTCAAATTCCCATATCTTACCAGATATTTCTCAAACCTCGTTTTATCCTTTCCATACTTCTTGGAAAACATTCCCAGTTATTATAAACTCTTATTTTCCCATGTTCCAAAAAATATACATTATTAACATTCGAAACATTTCCATTCTTTATTTTTTACACTTGGATAATATACCCTATCTACATTAGAAAAATATTTCCAATTTCATTAATCTGCCAAACGTTCACCTTTAAAACATTATTCACTTTAAATTGTAAATATCATCCATATTATAGAAATCGGAACCCTTTATCAATAACTCTATATTCAAGCAATAAACACCCTTATCTTGTTTACCGAAATCTCTTTCATAATTTTTATATCCCCATTCCACTTTATAAACTCTGTTTCTAAGTCAACTTCTTGTTAAATCAATATCAAGGTTATAACTAAATATTGATTGCATATCCTATTTTAATTGATTGGTTTAAAACTAAATATTAACTATCCTATTATATTATAATTCCTAAAAATAATTTACTTTAATACATTCGACATCGTTGAATTATAGTTCCAATTCCTAATAGTGTTATTTAGTTCTAATCATATTCCAAACATCGTAATGATGTCATCGTTTTCTGAAATGATCTCATTCTTATATTTCTTTGGATAAACATCGTTACTTATTACTTTAGAATAAGTGGATTTCAAATCAAACTGTTTTCATTCCCTAGAGATAGTGTTGTATATAAATATCACGCTTAAGTTTGCTTAAGAACGTTACTTTATCGTTATAGTTCAAAAACTTGCAATATGCTGCCATATTCCCTTTATACAAATCTTGACATCTCTTTCCGTTACAAACTGATACCATTCCTCGATAATAGTGAAGCCATTCAAGTTAGGGTATTTTATTTACCTCTCAGACCTTGATCGTCAACGTTCTTATCTTAGAATAGATATAAGTAACTCCTTATTACTTATAATATTCATTAACTTGTATTTCTTGCTTAATTTGAATATGGATTTACGACGCCATATCCTTATTCTGAAAACTCAGTTGTTTACAACTATTTATATTAAACATTAACTCTTCGCTTTGTCTTCATTATACAATTATATTTATAACTTCTTTTACCAAAATCCATTTACGTTCTTTGTCTTCTCACACTTTATTTTTATTTGAATCATTGTTCTTAATGCATGTAACACCTCATTACCAACTCAATAACATCTTAAAGGACGTCTATTTAAGAAACAATTATTTTATTAAATAATATTTTACTTCATCATTACTGAAGTAAAACAGTTTACTTCATTTAAAATAACTAATTACATTAGTTCAATAATCCTTCATTGATTAATAATAATTAATAAGAAATCTTATTAATTTTGATCGATTTATTGCTAAGCTATTTTCATTTGATGAATTTAAGGCCAATTAATCTAATAATCGATTTCTAATAAAAATAGTTGATTTATTCAACTTCAAACCATCAGTTAATTCTTTAACTGATTTTAATTACTTTTCTTCATTAGATTAATATAATTAATCCAATAATATTCTTTAACCTATTGTCTTAAATAATTATCCAATATGTACTCGCACGATAATTACAGCTTTATAAACTTATTTAAATGTCAAACAATCGTTTAAATTTACTTTATAAAAACTAACTACATAATGTTTATAATAGAACTTCTATTACAATTTTAACTTCGCTTTAATTATAAAAATATAATTTTTATAATTTAACTTCATTGATTCGTCTGGCCACGATTCAACGCTTTAACAAAAAGATGAATTTACGGTCGTCTGCTGCCACTTTCTTAAACGATATCGTCTATTGATTAAATCAAAATAAATGTTGAATTTACATTCAACATCAATATCCACACAGGATTTCAATGTCATTTGGGTTCAAACAGTGCATATATAAATAATATAAAACAAATTGTACATATAAATTTTGAGGAATCTGGTTGGATTCCTCCAACCGGTTTCCTGTATCCACAGATGTTATTCAACACAATTAAAACTGATTCCATACTAGGGAATATTATAATCAATGGAATCAGTATCCAACTAATGATGTGTACATATGCAACGATATATATTATTCAACCAATTTAATTGTATTCTACCTAAACGACTATCACACAGCATTTAACCATTATTTATCACTATTAAAAATCTAATTGTAATATTTTAGAATAGAACAAAGTAGTGATTTTACTCACCTTGCGCGTTAACCATTAAATAACGATTTGCGTCAGTCGATTAAACCGGGTGTTTTTCTCTGTCATAAATTCTGACGAGCTCCAAATGGTTCCGATCTATCTTCATAACGCAGCCTGCTTCCGTACGGTTCCAACGTGACGAACGTTTCACCTTCTATTTTTCTACCGTAACCTAGTGTCAACCCGCTCTGCTACTTCCTCCTTTGCTAAACCAAGTCCCAATATTTTTCCTTCAAATACCATGGTCGTGATTCCTTTCATTTTCGCAAGTTTTGCCGATAACTAAGCAATTTCCTTATTATACAAACTGGGCTTGAGGTCTTTACTTCAACCCATCACTCATGATAAAAAGTAAAATATACCAGCTCACTTCGCATCCTCCTTGACCGCAAGTAACCCATTCCGAACACTTCATTTTCCTCCAAAATTTCATGCAGTAAAACCGCAGCCCATGTATCTTCCCATTTCGGCTTTTCAACTCCATGAAGGCAATAACTTGAATAAACGGCATTGTTCACAACGCCATATTGATCCGGTTCATCATCACGTACTTGCAGTTCCAAAAAGCTGATACGTTATTCCCCTTCTCCCTTGTTTGACGCAGTACCATTTCCATATTCCCAGACGCAACAACCTTCCCTTCACTCCCTCAGAAGTATCGTATCCTTTCTCCTTTCATACGTCCCAAGCCGAGATCACTTTCTCTGACCATCTGCATGCGTCCCTCCCATTTAACCCTCAACCGAGTATGCTTCCTTCAGACTTCTTCTTCTCCGCCGTAATGGTTTATTTCCATTCTGCCCTACCATAAAACACCACGCAAAATGGGGATCTAGGTCTACGAAAGGACAAGAGAAACTAGGCAGGCTTGCGATTAAGGTACGGTGAAAAGAATGAGCTGAATCGGTTTTGGACGGGATCTGAAAACATGATGCACACGTACAGATTGCTTCCATCCAAGCCTTCCTAGTTAAGAATGAGCATGCATGCAACTCAACTCCACTCCACATTTACGCCACTGCTCAGTACTTCTTGCCATAGTTTATTCATACTCATATTTTTATTTTCCTTTACTTTCTGAAGTAAGGAAATTTCATTGGTTCTCGCAGCCTTCTAGTTTCGATACATTTTAATTTCAGGTAGGGTTCACCGGACAATGGTTGAGAAGGGTGGAAAGGGAAGAAAAGAGGAGGTGGTTACCAGGGAGTACACCATCAATCTTCATAAGAGACTCCATGGCTGTACATTCAAAAAGAAGGCTCCAAATGCGATCAAGGAGATCCGCAAGTTCACTCAAAAAGCAATGGGAACGACAGATGTCCGAGTTGATGTGAAACTCAACAAGTACATCTGGAGCCGTGGGATCCGAGGTGTTCCAAGACGAGTCCGTGTAAGAATTTCCAGGAAAAGAAACGAGGAAGAAGATGCAAAAGAAGAACTCTATTCTTTGGTTACAGTTGCGGAAGTACCACCCGAAGGGCTCAAAGGATTAGGTACCAAGGTCATAGATGAAGCTGATTAGATCTTTAAAGAGAATATTAAATTTCCCTATTTTTAGTGGATATTCGTGTTTGCTCATAAAATTTTGATTTCATTGAGGGTTTTGCTGAAGACTGAACTTGTGTTTTTTGATGAAATTCAGTGATAAATTCATCTTGTTTGGATTTTTGAACAAAAAAACAAAAAAAAAAACAAAAAAAAAAAAACAAAAAAAAGAAAAAAAAAAAAAAAAAGTAATTGCGGAAATAAAGATGAGGGAACGGGATGGTGAATGAGACGAGGCCGCTGAGTGTTAATTTATAAATCTTCAAAGGGATAAGATCCATGTCATGTTTAGTAGTACAGGGGTAGGCAAGAATTTCAAACATAAGTCTGCCTTTCCCATGCGTGTGATTTGATCTTACCCACAGCTCATTAATTTGATTAAGGGTGGGTATGGCATTTTACAATAAGGGTATGGAATTTGACGTTTTGTTATAGGTTAGGTATCTATACTATTTGTCTCTTCTGTGCTGCTTGAAATTTAACTTGGTGATGATTCCAACATGTTAACTGATAGTGCAAGTATAGCATCATTAATGCAGTGTATTTTACCCTATACACACATGAAGTAAGAAGGTATATGATCATTTGCTATTGTTTTAAATTATTTAAATTGCTATAGCATGAAAACGCAGAAGTTTTTTTTTTTTTTTTTTTTTTTTTTGAAACAGATAAAAAGGCCCATGGCCCATCGGGAAACAACCCGAATGAAATAACAAAAGGCCAGGTTTCTGTAACCCTAGCCGACACAGCCTCTCATCAATACAATCGTCAACAAACTCAAAAATGGCGGACGAGGAAAAACTCCGTCATTTACTTTCTCGAAAACATCTAAATTGTCATGGAGGCTTCCAGACATACTCTTCTCTTTCCTTCAACTTCCTCTTGAGTACTTTGTGGTTGCTTGAATCAACGATATCCATATCTTCAGGTCTCCTGATGGTATAAATTTCAGATTTGCTCTTATTCGTGTTCGATAAGCTCTCGTTTTCATCTCTGTGACTCTTGGAGCTCAGATCTACATGAATTAATTTGCTGTAGCTGCCCTCTCCTTTTTCCCAACACGAAAGGTGATAAATTTGGTTGTTTATCCTTCTTTTGTAGTGTTTATCCCCGACTTTGTGCAAAAAGCTTCTGTCTTTATCAATATCCTTTATATTGTGATTATCTTAATGGAATGACCAATGGACTTTATTGCTCTCCAGGATATTGTGAAACTCTGGATCACTACCGAGGTGGACTTTAACTGATTCAGGTAAAAAGTAATTAGAGTCTAGATTATCACATATAACTGGATGAAAATAATTAGTAACCTGTTTACTTCCCTTACAGAAATGTAGTCTGTGTTCAGTTTTTAGTCTCACATCAGCATGGAAGTCAGGGTTGCAATTCCTGTGTTGATTATAATCTACATCACTCCTGGATGGGAAATTATCTCTAATACCTGTAACAGGTGAACCCCCACTTGTACTGTTCAGATTATTAAATAAATTTCTATTACTATTAAGATTAATCTGGACCCTTCCCTTGCAGATTTGAGAACTGTTATCTAGTTTGGGATGATTTTATCCAGGCAGGAAGTCAGAGTAATTGAACTTGTACTTGTTGCCTGCACTTCTCTACTCTCCAGAATATGTGGCTTGATTGTGGATATTAAGCTTGCAAAAGCTTTGCTTACCATTTAGTAAGAAATCTTCAACATGCTTATTATAATCATCATCTTTATTAGTAATCCCTTGATTAATTGTGCTTTCAGTCTTCTGTTTGTTTGCTTTTTTCAATATGATTTGACTGTCAGCATGAATGTTCCTCCATAATTGAGAGCTACTCATAAATTTATTAGAGCGTAGCCTTTCATTTCTCTCTTTCCATATGTGGAATACCACAGCAGTAAGGAAAACACAAGCCTTAATAAATATTTTAGACTTGGGATTGAAATGATTCAAAATATAATCAATACTACTTCAGATATCCAATGTAGGAAAATATTGATTGAATCCCAAAGTATTTTTGGCATTATACCAAATGTACTGGGAATATTCACAATTAAAAAATAAATGTTTGGAGCTTTCTAAATCTTTTTTGCAAAGCAAACAAATATTATCCAAAATTTTTCCCCATTTACAACATCTATCCCTAGTAGGTAACTTATTAAGGAGAGCAAAAAAAGCACAGTAAGCCATTTTTGGGCAGTTTGACTTACTCCAAATGACTTTGTGCCAATATACCTCAACTTCCTCCCCGTTAATAAATTCCCACATCTTTTTAAAAGAAAATTTATTATCTTTTGATCTTAATTTCCAAGTCCGATCATTTTTGAAACTGTTTTGATTAATTTTTATACCGCTGATAGCTTCTTTATATATAGTAGCAGCAGTACAGTTGTGAAAGCTCCAACAATTATTGACAATAATACTATCCACATTATCATTTACACCCCCTAATATAAAAAGATTATTCCAACCTAGAAGGTTAATAAGAGAATTACCATAAATCCAAGGATCAAATCACAAACTAGTATGGTTTCCATTTTTAATATTTCTGTCAATTAATTTTCTACCCATGTCCCTACAATCAAGAATGCTCTTCCAAACGTAAGAGTGTTGACTGTCTTTCCTAGTAATCCAAAGATTCTTATTTTTGAGGTACTTAGCTTTCATCCACCTAGCCTAAAGAGATTTACCCTCAACAAATTTCCAAAACAATTTAAATTTGCAAAACTCAGAAATGTCTCTAATATTTCTGAGCCCTAAACCCCCAAATTTCTTAGGTTTGCAAACTTTGTCCCAGGCAATTTTATGATACTTACCCCTCCAAATAAAGTTAGAGCAAAGCTTCTCAATTTTTTGAATAACACTAGAGGGGATGTTATGGGTTTGAGACCAATATATGATAACAGCCATAATGACTGTGTGAGTGAGCTTAACCCTACCGGCCATGGACAGTAATTTACTAGACCAACCTTCAAGTTTTCCCTGAATAATGTCAATTAAACTAGAGCAATCTCTGTCTTTAACCTGATTAATACTAAGAGGAAGGCCAAGATATTTGACTAGTAATTTCCCCTCTTTATAATTCAAAATATTCAGAATTTCCTCTTTATAAGAAGCATCTTTACTAAAGTAGATTTTGCTTTTATTAGTGTTAACTGTGTGCCCTGCAAATTTTTCCATATTATCCAAAATTTTACAAATGGTAATAGCACTGATCCTATCAGCTTTCAAAAAAAGGAGCATGTCATCAGCATATAATAGATGGGTTATATGTGGGTTCCTCCCATTAGTTGGCCTAATGTTACCCCTGGCTAATTCTATATCCATTTGGATTGTGAAATATTCCATAACAATAGAAAAAAGATAGGGCGACAAAGGATCACCTTGTCTTATTCCTCTATTGCTATGTATAAAGCCTTTTGGGGTACCATTAATCATAATAGAAAAAGTCACATTAGTAATGCACTCTTTTATTAACCCACAAAACTTATCATTGAAACCCATTCTTTGCATAGTAAAAATGATAAAATCTCTGTTTATCTCATCAAAAGCTTTATGCAAGTCAATTTTAATACACATAAGATTTTTATTCTTCTTATTAAAATCTCTTATAAGCTCATGAGCTAATAAAGTATTTTCTGAAATAAGTCTTCCTGGAATGAAAGCACTCTGATTTTCAGAGATAATAAATTTTAGAAAATACTTCATTCTGTTGCAAAGAATAGAAGATATAATCTTGTATATAAAATTGCAAGAAGCTATAGGTCTGTAATCTGTAAGCCCAAGAGGTGTTTACACTTTAGGAATAAGAGTTAAAAAAGTATGGTTTGTATTTTTTAACAGTTTTCCAGAATTAAAAAATTCTGTAATGGAATCACTTAATGGGCCTTGAATATCAGGCCAGTGGGTTTTATAAAATTTAGCTCCAAACCCATCAGGCCTAGGACTTTTATCATTATTAGCATGAAAAATAATATTTTTGATTTCCTCAGTTCTAATAGGAGCAATAAAAAAGTCAGCACTATTACCATTTGTAGTATATTTGTACTCTATATTGGGAAAAGAATTGCAATAACTGGAGGAATTATATAATGAACTGAAATAATTAATAGCCTCCTGTTCTATGACATGGGCTTCATTAATTATTTTACCATCATTGTTAATTATTTTCCCAATATCATTCCTATGCCTCCTATTTGACATTTTGGTATAGAAAAATTTGCTGGCCTCATCCCCATAAGTTAACCAGTCTATTTTAGCCTTCTGCTTAATATTAACATAGTTAATATGTAAAGCATTAACTAGTTTAGCTTGGGCATTATAAAATGAATCAGCTAAATCTTTGTCAAAGCAATTGTCGTCAATCTTGTCTTGAATATCAGAGCATTCTTTCCTGATAGTATTAATATCCCCTTTGTTCTTACTGCAATTCCAACTTTTGAGATTGGTTTTGACAATCTGCAAAGTTTTATTAAATTTAAACCGAGCAGTTCCAAAAATATTATTAGAAAAACTCTTGTGAACTGTCTCCTTATAGCCTTCCTCATACACCCATCCATTTTTGAATCTAAAGGGAGTTTTAGGTGCAGTATTATTCTCCTTAAAAGAAACTTGTATGGGTGTGTGATCACTTGAGTTTTAAGGGAGAGTGCTACATTTCACATAGGAGAAAAAATTAATAAAAATCTGATCTAATAGGACCCTGTCTAATTTACAGTGAATATTTCTATATTCACCTGATTTCCATGTAAACTTATTCCCATGGATGGGGGACTCTATTAATCCAGATTTTAATATGAAGTTTGCAACCCTTTCCAATTTATTGAAAGGAACAGGGTTGCCTCCTCTCTTTTCTGCATTGTGAAATATAGTATTAAAATCTCCTATCAACATCCAAGGACTATTATTAGAAATACTTAGTTGCTCTATACTATTCCATAGCTTTGTTCTGTCATCCTCAAAATTTGAAGCATAAATAAAAGTGATCTTAATGAAAAGACCCCCCTTATTTTTAAAAAGACAATGTATATATTGTAAGTCAATAAAATAATTAGTGAGAGTCCAGATAGAAGGAACATACATAACCATTATCCTACCATTGCCCCCCATTTTATTATTATTGACACAATTCCAATTAGCAAACTTTCTACTGTGCAGCTCAAGAATTTTTTGATCTTGAATTTGTGCTCAAGTAAACCTATAATGCTGGGTTTATATTTAATTAAAAACTCAGAAAGGTCTAATCGCCTTTCAGGGGAATTAAGTCCCCTAAAATTCCAGGCTATATTATCCATATATATAAAAAATAGGATTAAGAATATAAAAGGATATACCCAAGGATACAGCCTCTATGGTGGAGGATTGTGTTTGCTAACTCCCACCTTCACATCCACTTGTTTGCCACTTTTTTTAAAACTAGCATGCTCAGCGGATTTCAACTGCTTTTCCCAATTGGCATTTTTACCAATGTATTGTTTTCTGAACTCATGATCCTTTATGCCTTCAGTTTCGTCTAATGAAGTAATATCTGAAAGGCTTTTTGTTCTAGTCTTCTTCTTTCTCTTGCTAATTGCTACAGGCTTGGAGGTTGTCGATGGTTTGGCTGCTGTTATTGATTGGCGCACTGCTTTCTGCATGTCCGTTTCAGAGAAATATGAAGTTCTCTTCGGTGCAAGGCTTTCAGAAACTAGTGAGCTATTAGTGAAAATGGGGTCGGCTGCCAAAAGAGAAGCACAACTTGCCAGACCTACATTAGATTCCTTACTATTCGTTGTAGATGTAAAATTATTTGAATCCAATGTAATATTAGCAGAACCCTCCATGTGGGTGGGGGGTTTAGCAATCTGCTCTGTAATTCCCACCTTAGTATTATCTTGAGCTGAAGGAGCTGATTGAGAATGCTCCATTGAGACTGATGGGGTTTTCACCCTATCGTTTCTATTCTGATCTAAATTGGGGTGCAGGTTCTTGGATGGGATAGCAGTGTCCATTTGTGATTATGTGGGATCCGATTCAGGAATACCTGAGTCTGCTGCACAAATTTCTTGAGTATCCAGATTCATTGAATCTTCATTGTTGCAAGAATCGAAAGCATGATCGGAGGAAATCAGAGTGTTTTCCTTTGAATTGATCCCTGAATTATTAGCATCAGAACTTTGGTCCATTTCTGTAGGATCTTTGAGTGCGTCTTCTCCTTCTTTATTATGAATGCAATCATTCAGAGTGTGCCCAAAGATTTTACAGTTTTTGCATCTATCTAGGATCGTTTCATAGGTTATTTGTTGGGTGATGATATCTCCATCATGTGTATAGACAGATACTTCATAAGGTAGATCAGAATCGACACTAATCTCTACCAAGATTCGGGAATAGCTCATTCTTGTTTCTTTAGCTGTCTATTCATCTATCTTGATTGGATTTCCAACTAAACTCGCAATTCCACTAAAAACTTCTTTATCCCTTAGCCTAAGGTTCAATTCAGGTAGTCTAATCCATATTGGCATCGTACTAAGCACATCTTTATCTAAAACTATCTTCTTGGTCCACTTTTTCAAAATAATTAGCTTTCCATTTATAAAATATGGACCGTCTTTCAGAAGTTTTTCAAAATCTTCTTCGTTAGTAAACCTGATAATAAAAAAACCATTTTCTCGTGTAAAAATTTCGAAAGAACCTGTCAGATTCCTTGTACAAGCGACGAAAGCTCGAAAGTGAAAGTATGAAGGTCTTTTGCCAAATACATATGCCACTATGGCGAGTCCCCATTTCCCTTCCGTGCGTATACTAGTTTCTTCCGAAACCACCACTATTCTCTCACCAACAGTCTCAACTGTTGGTATATACTGTAAATCATAACTCGAATCTTGATTCCTACCTTTCACCATATCTTCCCATGAAGAAACTTTAGAATCTTTAGGCTGATAAACCTTTGTACTCTGTTGTGATTCTTGCGTGGTTTTGGTAGGATTCTTGGGTTGATTGCGATCACTATTAGAAGAAGGAAACAATTTTTGTTTCAGTCTGTATGGGATTTCATTGGATCTTCCAACCCCTTTCCTGAAATGTACGGAAGCATTCGGTTGTCCTTATGGAAATTGTTTCTTTCCTTTCTTTCAATTCGAAACAGTGGTGAAACCGTCATCTACCATGAAATCAGACGTAGATTGAGGGTTTTTAGGAGGAGGATCAGAAGAGAGGGGAGGAGAAGAAGAAGATTCCCCCTTTCGAGCGGGGTTATTGTCGAAGATTGGGTTTAGGAGCAGCCATTGCTGCTATTCTTTAGATCTCTCTGCTGCTTGGGTTATGCAAGTGAAAATCTGTCTCTTCGAAACCGCAGAAGTTTGATTGTTTTATTCATTGATTTAGTGTCAAAAACGGCGAGATTGATCCTTACTCAAAGACAAACTCAACTAGTTCGGAAACGTGAATCCTCCCCTTCAGCTAAAGAAGATAATCAATTTATTTTCACTCTATCGGAAGCCAGAAATGAACTTGGGCAAATCGCGTGTTTACGTCTTATCGGGAAAATATATTCTGTTTGATTCTGGAATACATCCGGCCTAGCCTTATTTCGATGGTTTAGTATCAAAAAGAATCACCTTCACATAAAACTCTGCTTACGTACGGACAGAAATAAAAATACATTCGTATTAAGCAATGCGTTATAATCCCAAAAATATAATAATATAGACTGATTGGCATATTTTGTGAAACCCGAAAGTGCTGATATAAGGTGTAAAATACTCCAAATAAAAAAGTTACTTATTTTTCGAATTAAAATTATAATAAAATTCTAAAAATTATATTATTACTACGTCTCAAAAGAATCTTGTCCAAATTCGAAACTGATATTTAAATATTTTTAAATAACCGTTATGGCCAAAAACGAATATGCCGCTACTTTTCTGAATATGTAATTTGGACATAACTTACAATATATAATCTGAAATCTCGATTTTTCACTTCTACTAAAAAGATATAGTTTAATAGATTCCAACATTTCTTGTTTCGCAGAAATCTGACTAACAACGCATCTTGTACAAACAGTTGAAGTTCAAAATGTTAAATTACGAACTGCCGTGACATTACGAGCTCGATTATAATTATATTATAATTTATACGTTCAACGGTTGTTCAAATAATATATTTGTTATTATAATTCAATTCTAAACTGAATTAAATCTGTTAAATTATCCAATTCACATTATACTGCAATTTAACCATTTTCGACTATTAGCCTACTTTGTGAACTAGGCTACACAAAGTAAGGAAGACCAAATGACGAGGAACACTCTCTTGAAGACCGGATCGGATTAGAGATCTTTGGACAAGACAAAACAGTGCGAAGCAGAAAAGGAAGGAGCACAGACAGAACCGGATCGATTCGGATCAGTCTGATCTGTCCCTCTTCTCCATTGCAGATCCGATCCGAACCCGAACCAGAAGCGGTTACAGCCCACGATCCCTGAAGATGCGGAGCGGTTGTGTGCCATTTCTCCCACGTTCAGCCACTAACCTGATGCGTTGTCTTCATCTCATTCCATCCGAACCCGGCTCTTAAGGGATGAGCGCCACGTGCATCCGAACCGGAACCATTTCAGAGAGATTTTTCACCTACAAATAGACCACCAAGGGTCATTTAAAGGGAACTTTTTGCAAATTCTGAACTCAAAGTCCCTTGTCAACCGAATTTCATCACCATATTCAGATCATTACCACAACTTGAAGCGAAAATTCATAAACATTGAGTGAATTTATGCATTTTATGAGTGAAATTGAGTGAGAACTACTATTGTATTTGTATTCAAACCATTAATCCAAAGAGTAGAAAGTGGACGTAGGCTCTTTAACGCCGAACCACTATAAATCGTGTGTTTTCCTTTGCTTGTTTATTTCATTTCATTAGAATTATTGCTAGCTTGAGTGTTAGAACCAATTTTTGGTCTAATATTTTGGTGCTTTCACTGAATTTTTTTGAATTTTCCGCTTTTTGGGATTATCATTCTAATATTTGGACATCAAGTTCAAAGAAGTTAATCCTTTGTTTCCAGCATTTTCAAGTATTTGCTGATTAATCTCTGAAGAATTGGATACTATGGCTAAAGGAAAAGGAAAAAAAGTACAAAGCGTTCGGGAGAATGAAGCTAACAAAGGTCAGCAGGCCATGATCGTGACAAGGTCACGGGGACAGAGCTCAGGAGCAGACCGATCCGAACCGGATGCTCCGAACCGAACTGGAGGCTTTGAAGCCGCTCGTACACCCCCTCCGACCCGATACGGCTCTGTTACCCTACTCCGATCCGATCTGAATGCGGCCGAAATTGATACATCTACTCGAGCACCCACCAATGCTCCGATGCCGGCTGCGATAACTTGTGATCAAATCGCTTCATCTGCACCAGTCACGCATGGAGACTTTTCGCGCTTTCTTGATATGCTTGAGAGAACAAGGGATGTTTTGGAAGCTCACAAATGTGTCAGTCTTCGTATGCAAGAGAACATGATCACTATTAGTAGGGAAATCGATGAACTTTGTAGGTTGAAGACACCTTCTCTAACTCGCCACCTCACAGCTGACCATTCATCCTCTTTTGATGAAGAGAGCCCTTGTGAAAAAGGCCGTATGAGCGAGCTGAAAATCTTAATCAGCTGACCTTTGGATCTTTGGGATCCCGTGAAGATGTTGTTCGTGTGCTAGGGCCTTACGACCCGAGCCTGAGAGAGCCTATGCTGTTGCCCATGTGTGGATCTCACGTCCTGCCCAAGGATCATAATATTACCAATCCCACACAAGGACAGCTTCTCCAACCTCTTCCTCCCGTGAATGACCGAGACCGTAGGGAACAAAGTAGAGCAGCTGCTGCTAGAAACAGGAGAACATCCCCCGGTCAGGAGCCCAGAGGTAATCCAAACATTAGAGCCAGAGAGCCTGAACCAACATTAACGAATGCTGATGTAGAGGCAATGATACGCCAAATCATGGCCGATAGCCGATGCTATACCAATGAAGACTAGGGCATTGAACGAAGTCGCACCCCCTTTACAGATGACATACTGGACTTTCAATTCCCCCGACGATTTAATTTGCCGCAGATGGATCGATATTCTGGTAGGACTGACCAGGGACAACATTTAATGAGATATGCATGGTTCTTGAATGCCGCAGCAGCTCCAGACGCTGTAAAATGCAAGTCCTTCCCAATTTATCTAGAAGATGTGGCGTTGATGTGGTTCACCCGTCTCCCTCCACGATCGTTATCAACTTTTAAAGAACTGAGTGAACGCTTTATGAACCAGTTTCGACTTCATGCTCGAAAATCTAAAAGCTCCATTGAGTTGTCGAGGATTAAGAAGGATCTAGGTGAATCTTTGAAATCACACTTAGACCGTTTCAACCTAGCTGTTACCGAAGTCAGTGACCCTCACGAACCCACTATTTTTATGGCCTTAATAGAAGGAGTTGACCTTGACACAGAATTCGGGGACTATCTCTCTGGAAAAACCACCCCCACTGGTGAATTGTTATATGAAAAGGCCAACATTTGCTTGAGGCGAGGGGAAGCCTATGCAAATAGAAAGAGAAAGTTCGAAGGAGCCTTGAAGGAAGGTGTCCAAAGCAATGTTGCTGTGAAGCAATCTGGCGACAATTCGAGGAAGGTTGAGGTGAACGTCACCAATTAAAACGAAGGTAATAACAACAAGATTGGAAACGACAATAGGAGGAATAGGAACCAATGAAACAACTCCAGCAAAAGGCCTCGATTCCATACTTTTGAGAATTATTCGCCACTGAATGACACATTGGAAAATATCTACCTAGATACTTACAACGTCTTGCAATATAAAAAGCCGCCACCCAGAGACTCAACCGAAAGGGAGATTGCGACTGGGAAATTCTGTTTATTTCATGGAACTCATGGACATACCACGAATGATTGTCATCACTTAAGGGACGTTGTTGAGAAATTACTTCGGGAAGGAAAGGTAGATGAGTATAAAGTTGCTCCTAGAGACGGGGGTAAGGGGAACAGGCCCTAAACCAAAATCAACCTGCTCCTAAACCAACAGCTCAACAAAAATTTAAAGGAATTGTCATCAATACTATAGTAAGCGGGCCCCATCTAGCCAGCCACAATTACAGAGCAATGGACCAATATGTTAATGCAGCTAAGCACATCGGACCGGAAGAATGTAATAACCTTGAAGATATCGCTCCGGTGAAGCAACAGAAAACAATGTCTGATGATGTTGTGTTTTGTAACAAAGACGATGTTGGAGTCCAATCGCCTACAAAAGACCTATTGGTCATCACTACTACTATTGGTCCCGCTCTAGTTCATAAGGTATTGGTGGACAATGGAAGTTCAGTCAATATTCTTTTCAAGAAAGCATTCGATCAGATGAAACTCGAAACGGAAGATTTGAAAGCCTTGCGAGGGATGGATTCACGGCTTCAACGGGGCATCAATAGCTCCGATGGGATATATAGAATTGTCAGTGGAATCAGGACAAGGAGATCGTCGGAGAGTAAGAATTCTCCAGTTTGTAGTTTTGGACATCGACTCACCCTATAACGCTTTCTTGGGTAGACCGGCTCTAGCGTAATTCAGGGCTTGCATCGCACCCTGGTGCCTATTGATGAAGTTCCTAACCAAAACCGGGGTGGGAGTAATGAGAGGAGATAAGGTCTCCGGACGAGCCTGCTACATGGATGAACTAAAGATGTTGATGAAGGGATTAAGCATAGATGCTAAAGGTGCTTCCACCCCTCTGAGGGAGGGTTCAACATAGCAGCTAAAGACCATATCACCTAGGGAATCGCCTAACGAGACTCCCTACGATATCGACCCCAGGAAGGATGAAGAACCAAGAGCTAGAAAGGCGATACCCAATAAGGTTACCATTGATATCCCAATCGATGACGATGACACGACGAAGGTCTTGAAGATTGGGTCTGATTTGGATCCCTTCCAGACGAAGGAATTAACTGACTTTCTGAAAGAAAACCTCGATGTGTTTGCTTGGACTCATGTAGATATGTGTGGAATATCTCCAGTAGTTATGAGCCACTCGTTAAGTTTGAACCCAAATCACCCTCCGGTCAAGCAGAAGAGACGTATGCTGGGTCCAGAGAGATCTGCAGCTTTAAAGGAAGAAGTAGAGAAGTTGAAAGGTAATGGGTTCATTAGGGATTCAGTATATCCCGACTGGATATCGAATCCTGTTTTAGTCAAGAAATCAAATGGAAAATGGCAGACGTGCATTGATTTTTCGGACTTAAATAAAGCTTGTCCAAAAGATAGCTTCCCACTCCCTAAGATTGACCAGCTAATGGACTCAACAGCTGGACACGAGCTCCTTTGCTTCATGGACGCATACTCAGGATATAACTAGATACCCATGCATGTGCCAGACCAAGAGCACAAGGGTTTTATAACAAATTTGGGATTGTATTGCTATGTGGTGATGTCGTTCCGGCTAAAGAATGCCAGAGCCACATATCAGCGTATGGTAAATCGAATGTTCTATAACCAGATTGGAAAAACGATGGAGGCCTATATAGATGACATGCTCGTGAAGTCCAGGCAGTCCTCTAGTCATGCACAAGATCTAGCGGAGATGTTTGATATCTTACGGAGGTACAGAATGAAGTTGAACCCCTTAAAGTGCTCGTTTGGAGTGGCATCTGGAAAGTTTCTCGGTTTCATCGTGAGATCTCGAGGAATTGAAATTAATCCTAGCCAGATAGCGGCAATAAGAAATATAGAAGAACCACAAAAGATTAGGGATGCTCAAAACCTGGCAGGGAAGGTCGCTACATTAAGCATGTTCATCTCCAAAGCCATGGACAAGTGTGTCCCATTCTTCGACCCGATCAAACGGGGAAAACGTAACTTCCAGCGGACTCTTGATTGTGTGGAGGCTTTCCCAAAATCTGTTGGCCTTACTGGAGGAACACCCGATATTGTCAAAACCTGTGGATCATGAAGATCTGTTCATCTCTCTGGCAGTATCATCTCATGCTGTCAGCACAACATTGGTACGTGAAGAAGACAAGGTCCATAGGCCTATATATTATGTAAGTAAGAAGTTGGCAGCTGCAGAACGTAACTAAACGAGAATAGAAAACCATGCTTATATCCTCTTGATTGCCTCCCGAAAGCTCCGTCATTACATCCAAGCTCATCTGATAGTTATATATACCGATCAACCTTTAGGACAGGTCTTGCAAAGACCCGAGGCATCGGGATGATTACTTAAGTGGATGTAATGACCCGCATTGGCAGAGGTATTATAATTAATTTATTTAATTATTTAAATAGTGAATTAGAGAATTTAATGGTCGTTAAATTAAATAATAGTGAATATTTAATTAAAATAATAAATTAAATAATGCATTTAATTCAGCAAATAATCAAAAATATTGGATATCACAATAGTATGTGAACTGGGTCATCCCCAAGATTTAATTCAGCTTAGAGTTGAATTATATTGATGAATATATTCAATCGACATCAGTTTGAATGTAGAATTATAATATAATTAAAATAGAGCTCGAAATGGCGTGGCAGTTCGCTATTTGGCGATTTGAACTTCAACTGAATGTACAGGATTCGTTTTAAATCGGATTTCTGTGAAACAAGAAACATGTGGAGCTGGTGGAGTATATCTTTCTAGTGAAAGAGAAAAATCGGGATTTCGTCGTGTAGATTTTGAGTTACGTCCAAATCAAATTATCAAAAATGCAGTGACCTTACCATAACGATTTAATTATATTTTATATAACGATTTAAATAGAAATCGAACATCTATATAACTCTGACGATGTAATATCAAGTTGTAAATTCATACAGGAATATTCTGGAGCTGTATGGTATGCCACTGTGAATATAGACGATAATATTTATTTTTAAATATTAAATTTAATTATATTTAAAAATATTTATATATTTAAATAGGCTATTTAGAGCTTCAAAAATAACCACTTTTGCAAACGAAGTCGGAATTCGACGAAACTAGTTTTGTTGGACCCGCAATGTCAAATTATTGTTAGATTCCAAGTTTGGTGATTTTTTTGAGTCACTGTATGGCCGTACGGATTTTTAGAGTGAAAAACAGTCAGTATTTCGATAGTTAAAAATACGCTGTGTGAGCATACAGAGCCAGGATTCGACGAAACTAGTTTCGTTGGGATCGTAATGTCGAACTCTAGCTACATGTCCAGTTTCGTGATTTTTGGGTGTCGTATGTGATCACACGGATTTTTAGAGTGCAAAACAAATATTTAAAATAAAATATCCTAACTAAAATATCAAAACAAAAATATCTAAAATATCTCCCCTATAAATAAACATTTTTCTTCCATTCCTTTAGACCAAAGCCAACCGCAGTTTTTCTATCTCCTCACCAAGCGAAACACAAACGAGAAAACCATCTTCAAAATTCCTAATCTCTTCAAATGTAATTATATAATTCATGGAAAAATTATATATAAGATGCTGAGACTCTTCTCTTCGATCTGGTATCATTCTCTTTGGGTTCGATGTCATTTTTTGTTCGTTGGATTTTACACAGCGCACGTCTCTTGTGCTAGGGCCTGACTTTTCTTAAGATGGAGGCATTGTTGCTCGAGTTTGAGGTTGAGAAGGATTTTAAGGGGTTGAGTAGTTGCGTTTGCCAAATTTGGGTGGATTTCGATCAAAAAAGGTGTCGGGTTCCTGTACACAGCGAAACGCGAGGTCGAAATCGCGTTTAGAAAAGGGCAGGCGAAATCAATGATTTTGGTCTTGGGGTGTTGAGGAGTCGAAGAGATGATTTGTTGCGATTTTAGTTGGATTTTAAAGTGATTGAAGAAGGAGGATTTGAAGGGGGAAGTCGGCTATGGTCTGCCGTGAAGAGCAGCAGCATTGTGGAAGATGGAGTGACGTGGAAGCTTAATCGTGGGTCATGGGTTTAAGGATTTAGTGGGTCAATGTGTAAGGTAAAGCCCAATGTGAAGTTTAACTCCAAGTTAAATTTCAGTTTAAATGTGTTTGAACTTCGAAATTTAATAACTTTGTCATACAATACCGGTTTTCAGCGAAACAAGATCCGATGGGATTGTATGGACGGGCACTACACGATGGAACTGACTAGAAGCCCATTGGAGTTCGTTACAATTTATAGTGAAATAAATTGTCCGTCTGAATCAAAGACAGTTAATCGTTTTTAACGATAACAGTCCAATGTGAGTAAAACTCACCAACTCTGAATAGTTCTATTTTTACAACGCATATTTAGAACTGATAAATGACTACTAATTGTTGTGTGTTGATTTGGTTGATTGAACTGCTAGTCAGTTAGTTCAAATCATATATATATACAAATATATATATATATATATAAACCGTTAAATATATGTTGATGTTGTTAATCAGAACATTTCATATTGAAATGAAATTGATGTATATTATACTGTGTAACATCTGTGGATGCAGGGAGATAGGTTGGAGGGATCTGACTGGATTCCTCAACATTTAATTTACCGTTTTCATATATTGTGATATATGTTGTGCTATAAAATCTGTTGTTGATTCGGTATGTTTGAATGATATTGATCATTGATATTCGATATTTTAAATATCATAAAAAGACCCTGGGATGTAAAAAGGGATATTTCTATGTATATTGAAATAAAGGAAGTTTATAAAATCAACCGATTTTATAAAAAGGAAATAATTTGAAAATAAAGCATTTATAAAATCATAGGATATTATAAAGGAGAATGTTTATTTAGAAAATAAATAGGATAAAAGGAAAAAGGAAATTAACGAGATAGGAAAGAGTTAGTCGATTAGAGTTATCAAATAGAGTTTTCGAAAAAGAAGTTAATCAAATATAGTTTATTCGAAGAAGTTAGTGAAACATAGTTATTCAGGATAAGTTACCATTTAGCACGACTGCTAGCGTAATTCGCAGGGCTGCAGGTAACATACGGCGATCAGATGTTTCCTGAGGGAATCAGGCGTAACCATTGTGATCGCTGCAATCTAGAGTCAAGCGAATGGAGATTAAATCGAATATAGTTATTAGAAATAAAGTTAAAACAGATACTAGTTATTCAAATTAGAGTAAATCAATTAGGGTTAATCAAATAGAGTTAAATCGAATAGAGTTAAAGAAATAGAGTTAAGCAAAATTAGAAAACTGACTAGAGATTAGTAAGTCGAATAGTTTTCTGAGTATCGATTTGATGTTGGTTTCGGCCCTCAGGGTTTATTCTTAGAGAATTGTTCTCCTACTAGTTTACAGTCAGGGACTGATAGTTGTGAAATGATAGTGATATGTAAATAACAAATGGAAATGTTTCCCAGTGTTAATAACGTGTATTTTCTAAACATAGAAAATAAGGAAATATATATATATATATATGATTGATGATTGATTGATAGAATTTCCATTATTGGAAATGATATCGTTGTTTGCATACGTGTTTTCTTTGATAGTTAAATCACAGACTATCGAAGTTTTGACCATTTTAACGTTGTTAGGATGGAGAGACTGGTTGGATTATTATCCAAAGAACCACTCTATATTGGCATAAGCGTTGCGAATCATTTATGCCAAAGATAATTGAAGGCGGAGTAAAGTGCAAGGGCTATTGTATAAGTCTTAGATAACAGTGCCTAAGATGGATGTACTGAATAGTGCCTTCGGTTTGTCCAGTCCTAGGACAATTTGTATGGACGAAGGTCTGACAGATTATATCTGGTAGATTACGTAAGTTGATCGTTTCAAACGTATTTACGTTGGTGGTGGAGGAATTCGTTTCCCTTAGCTTATACCAGTGGTATTTTTTGGGAAATCAATTTGTGAATTGGCGGGTATAACAATGTGACATTCTAAGTGAATGAAGATGTGGTATGTGAAAAGATAAGCGTAGCTTCTAGCCTCACATCCGGTAAATGAAAAAAAATCGGGTAGGCAACATGGCAAAGTCGGTCGCACCGAAGTAGGGTGTACAATCACCTATCTAGAGAATATTCATTTGCTTTTTTAATTTATCAATGCTGTCCCATATATATATATATAGATATATATATATATATATATAGATATATATATATATATATATATATATATATATATATATATACGGGAACAGTTGCTGATCCCAACCGTTGGTGATGTACGTTCGATACACTCAAGCGAAATGAGTGGTCGGTCACGTGTGGCTGATTTGCAAGATGTTCTTGTTGAACTTCAATGTATCGTTCCTAGAGTACACTGATCGGAAGGTGGTTCCATACCTTGTCGTAGTTGGAAATCAATTACCCAATATGTGCTTGAGATTTCGATTGTATACTATATATGTAGAACGTGAGATGAAAGTGTTCTGCTAAATTGATAGCTATTTGTATATAGACATTATTATAATATCAGAATGATATTGCTTTGCAAAGATGTTTGGATTCTCATAAGGGAAAACCCGTTCCGAATTCACGGCGTAGTCTTATGAGATATCATATACATGTATAACTGTTTTAAACTGTTTTACTCATACCAGTCCCATGACTGACCCAGAGTTTATTTTGTTTTGTTTCCCTAAACTCTTGGGTGTCTAAATTTGTACGCGCAGTCAAATAGTTGGGATTTACAGATACACTTGGGGAGCTTGGAGCAGGAGGCTTCAATATTCTATAACTATTATTATTTCCGCTGTTCTTGTAAGTGATGTAACACCCCGTATTTTTAATATAATTAAAAATAAAATAAAATATGTAAAAATATGCTTATGATGGGTAAATAATGGTGATGCATAAGAAGAATTAATTAATACATGGAAGAGAAGAAAAATTAGTTCGATAACGGCGTATGTAACAGAAAAGATAGTAAAATAAGGATAACTAATTCAAGAATCAGGTATTAGGTAAAATGGACATCACCATTGCGTTCGTCTCGGAAAAATACGCGAAATAGAGTCTGAGTTTTCGAAAACCGGAGTCTGTATGACAAAGATATGGCCAAAACAAGATTTCAGCAGACTTTCTGGCACACTGACCCAGGTCGACCATAGTGTCGACACTATAATCGACCTGCCCCCCCAGGTCGACTGTAGTGTCAACCCCCCCTCTGTACAGGTTGACCTGGTCGGCCTGGGGTGGCCCAGAACACATTTTTGAGACCCGGGATGAGTTTGGTGGTACGGATGGGTTTTAGGGTTAATCTGATTGCTGAAATGAGTTCCTACACCTATAAATACACCCTAAGACCTAGCCTCCTCTACACACAATTCTATTCTTCTTCTTCTCTGCCTCTGTTCTAAATAAAAATAAAAGTGGCGTCGCTACTCTGCTGGAATCAAAACTAGAAGCTAATCAACATCAACCTAAGCAACTCAATTCAAATTAGAGATTAATGCTTCTGCAACAATTCTGCAACAACTAAAGTTCTTTCTTTAATCCAATCGAGGCAAGTGCAGTTATTTTCCGATATAAACGTTAATTCTGATTGTGACATGAATTATAAATCTGAATCTGAGGTTATATCTGTTCTGTTCTGTTTGGATTTATCTTATTTTGTATCTTTTTCCTCTTTCTGTTCTATAGCCAGGCTACCACGAGCCTGAGCCAATCTCATAAGAGATTAACATACGCTAAAATGTTTGTGACAATAAAATGAATGATGTATGAATTGGGCATGACCAATAGGTGACTGATTTGAGGAAAGAACATGGATTGTAGCTAGAACAAAATCTGAGACATATGACTGGACATGTTATATTTATAATATAAATTATATTGAACATATGATTTGAGATAAAGAGAATATGGCTTAGGCATAAAGATTTACATGAGAGTAGGGTATCTATTAATGTAAATAAACAACTAAGTAAGGGATCTTTGGGATATATGATATGCATAGTAATCGATGTCTATGTTTGGTATAATTTATATAGGGATCTTCTGTACTATGCAAGTTTAATAAAAATTGAAACATATGATATATGGTAAATTTATGACCATAATCTGTGCTATGTAAATTTAATGCAAACATGGGGTATATGATAATATTGTGAATCAAGACTATTATTTATGCATGTGAACTTAGGCAAGATTTATAATTAGGCAAGATATGTTTGTGAAACTTTAAGGAATGATTAAATCTGTTATATTTGCCTAATCTGCTAGTTCTGTTATATTGCTTAATCTGCTAGTTATGTTGTATTGCTTAATCTGCTAGTTCTGCTCTACTGCCTAGTCTGCTAGATTTGTTCGTCTGCCAAATCTGTCATCTGCTAAGTCTGTTGAAAATGCTAAATCTGCTAGTTTGCTTAATCTGCTAAATCCGTTAAGTCGCCTAATCTGAAAAATCTGTTATCTGCTATATCAGTTGAGTTGGCATAATTAGTCCGCTATTGACATAATCTGAATTGGCTATAGTTATGAATAATTGACATGTATATTAGGCGTGGGTATAAACAGTAAATCATTAATTAATTGGCCGCAAAGATAAACATGGCTAACTCGAGGTTAGAATGAGTTTGCGGCGTAATACTGCCCGGAACCGCCCAGCATATTCCAGTGGTCGCAAACAATAGGTTCTAATGTGAGAAGTTAGTCATAACGTGCTTGAAACCCGAGGTTAGACTCAGTTTGCGACAGAAACCTGCCCGGAACCAACCGGCCTAACCAGTAGCCGCAAACTGTCAGTCTAATGTGAGAGGTTTGGGCATTAATATTTAATTAATGAAAATCTGAGATAATTATGATGTCTAAAACGGGTTGGGTAAGGTTAAACCAATTGGACCAATGAATCTGATAAACCCGTTTCGTGAATCCGTAGGCCTAATACAAAGTTAGATAATATGTAACCAGTTAATCTGTAAGTCTGTTAATCTGTAACCAGATAATCTGTAAGCCTGTTAATCCGAACATCTGATCCGTTAGTCTGAAAACCTGTTAACTTGATTGTCTGATCTGTGAACTAGTTAATCTAAATTTTGTATGTCTGAAACTTTTAGAAATCTATTAGTCTGGGGACACAAGGTTAGGAGGGGAATTACTTGTGTCATCTGTTGTTTGGGACCCATATTAGTCAGTAACCCTTTCTGGTATAAAAAACTTTGACCCAACAGTAAGTAGGGTCCGGGCACGCTTACTGAACTAGTTATAAGTGGTTCATTCTGATAATGGCGAGGAGTGTTGATGGTGCATTCCAACCGGGTCATGTGCGTGCATGGATCCCGGTCTGCCTCTGAGGATGTAAGACGCCGTGACATATGTAAATAGGTCTGTGCCAATTGGTTGTCACTTTAGGGAGTGATACACCCTACTATGGGGCCGACACAGGATATTTATGTATTAGGGAGCCGATCGCTTGGGGTAGGGTTTTAGGGTAAACTTAGTTCTGTCTGTTTCTGTTGGTACAGTCTATTTCTATTGGGTGGCAACACCTGTCTGTTTCTGCGTGGTACCGTCTGTTCGGGTGGTAAAGGCCCAATTACTAGTGTACACCTAATTCTACATTCTGTTTCCATAGGGATTAATCTGTTTCTGTTTCTGTTCGGGTAGTAAAGGCCCATTATCCGCATCCTGCTTCTGTCTGTTTCTGATCGGGTGGTAAAGGCCCATTATTAGCATTCTGTTTCCATGGAAATTATTCTGTACCCGTTTCTGTTTCAGTTTAGACATTAGGGTGACACCTAATTCTGTTATACTAGTATTAGTGCAGAGAAGTGTAAAGCAATAGTTTATATCATTCTGTTTTTCTATTATATCTACTACACCTGTTACAGTTATCTCTCATCCAGTTTTATGTTCATGTCATATTATTATTATCTGTTCATATATTGAAAGTCACTGGACTTGCCAGACTTTTTGTCTGACCCTTGTTGTTTCGCCTTCTTTCTTCCGTTTCCCCCCAGGTTATCCATGGAGGGAATACTTTAGCTTGATCCGGATTTCTCTCTGCTTAAAGTGCTTAAAGTATGGCTTGGCTCTGTACAGCTTCCGGTCTATGGGGATTATGATTTTAAACCATGCATTTTGAAGGCTTTTGTACAAGATTGATATTTTGTACTTGAATTCTGAGATTTGAAAGGATGTAACCATATTGATTTCTGTTTCCGCTGTAATAAAGTTAAAAATTTTCAAGTACTGTTTTATCTGTCTTGTAAGTTTCTATTCTGTTTACTAAAATGCTCCACAAAAATTAAGGCATTCCCTTTGTGAGTGACCTTAACAGAGGTGGGGTGTTACAAGTGATGTACTCTGATAAGTGCTATTGTATACATAATTGTTTTATTTCAAAAGTTATGTTATATTTTATTCGTTCCGCTGTGAGTTTCATGTTTACTCTAATGATGATGTTCTTCTTCTTCTTCTATTCTATTAGTTCTATCTATCTATCCTCACCTTCTATCTTCTTTCTATTAATTTCTTGAATTTCCAGTACAATTTGGGGTTTGGACTTGTGTTATTTGGTCAGCTCAAATTGGTCCGGGATTTTCGGGTCATTACAGTTGGTATCAGAGCTTAAGTTAAGAATTACCTTGACTCTGTGGTGTGACTCGGTAGAGATAGGGTTAGTAATACCTTAGATTGAGTTGAGTGTATATATATGAGTGCGCATTTATATTTGATATAAAAATGGTTTTATATTGTGGGGATTCATTGGTTGAGTTGTCTATGAGTTCTGGTCGATCAGTTTGATCCACTGTATCGGCAGGAGTAAATAAACACTTGAATACGATGGACCGACACAGTATGGATATGTGATATATTATCATATATAGGATGTGTTGGTAGTAATTATAATCAGATAAGATTATAAAAAGTGAAATGGTTATATATAACCAATCAGAATTCATATAAATGAAATATATGAAAATTATAGAAATTAAATATGAAATTTAGATCAGAATTGAAATTCAAACTCTAGAAATTGGAATAAGTGTTTGAAAATGAATCTGGATTTAGTATATGTGAATTTTAAGATCCTGGGAGATTTAAATTGTTTACAACATTGTAAAAGGATATTTGGAATTGATTTCAAGGCGGAAATGTTTAAAAATGGATTTTGAAAGTGCTATAATATCGAACTCACTTCGGTAGCTGGAAAATAGATTCCGATGTTGATCATGACATCATCGGTGCTCATTTTCGAGTGGTAAGTGACGGATTACTACTAAAGAGTTTGTTTTTAAATTGTTTTGAGAAAACAAGTTGTTTTGATATTCCAAAATGAATCTTTTGATTTTTGGAAAAGGTTAAGCTGTTTAAAAACTCCCAGAAACAGATTATGTGAATTAAAACAAATTAAAGTAAAATTTGTAAAATCCAATAGAATTGGGATTGAACTAAAAGCCAGTAAGTGAAAGCCATTTGAAATAGATTAGTGTCAAGTAGAATTAGACTTGATTAGAGATAATCTGGAATTATATTGGACTGGTGAGTAATGAATTTGAAATCAAGAATAGTGCTTGAGTTTGAAATGAAATTTGACTTAGTTATAAGTGAATGGTTGTGTTAAAGATAAATTGATTTGTTATCAAGTCGGAATTGCATCGGTATATGTTGAATTGATGACAGGTGAAGTGATAGAGTTGATATGTCCGACAAAAAGGTACAAGTTTATATTTGATATAAGCATGAGATTTCTGAGCCAAATTGGCAAGCTGATTGGCTAATTGATTTTCTTTTGGGTTGGAGAAGGCATAGAGAGGCGAGTTGGAGTTTTACCGATAGGGCTGTACAAAGGAGGTTATGGCGAAAATTTTCGAAAATTTAAAGTGTTAGAAATTTTTTAGAATTTTAGTTAGTTGGAATGAATAAATATTTTAGTCGATATTAATTGGTTCAATTGAAATCAGAAATAAGGGGGGTAAACAAATCTTAGGAAATCCAATAGATAGGGTCGTCCTCTAACTTAGCAATTTCGAGGATGAAATTATTTTAAGTGGGGAAGAATGTAATGACCCGCATTGGCAGAGGTATTATAATTAATTTATTTAATTATTTAAATAGTGAATTAGAGAATTTAATGGTCGTTAAATTAAATAATAGTGAATATTTAATTAAAATAATAAATTAAATAATGTATTTAATTCAGCAAATAATCAAAAATATTGGATATCACAATAGTAATTCAGCTTAGAGTTGAATTATATTGACGAATATATTCAATCGACATCAATTTGAACGTAGAATTATAATATAATTAAAATAGAGCTCGAAATGGCATGGCAATTCGCTATTTGGCGATTCGAACTTCAACTGAATGTACAGGATTCGTTTTAAATCGGATTTCTGTGAAACAAGAAACGTGTGGAGCTGGTGAAGTATATCTTTCTAGTGAAAGAGAAAAATCGGGATTTCGTCGTATAGATTTTTAGTTACGTCCAAATCAAATTATCATAAATGCAGTGCCCTGGCCATAACGATTTAATTATATTTTATATAAGGATTTAAATAGAAATCGAACATCGATATAACTCTGACGATGTAATATCGAGTTGTAAATTCATACAAGAATATTCTGGAGCTGTATGGTATGCCACTGTGAATATAGATGATAATATTTATTTTTAAATATTAAATTTAATTATATTTAAATATATTTATATATTTAAATAGGTTATTTAGAGCTTTAAAAATAACCACTTTTGCAAACGAAGTCGGAATTCGACGAAACTAGTTTTGTTGGATCCACAATGTCAAATTATTGTTAGATTCCAGGTTTGGTGATTTTTTTTTGAGTCACTGCATGGCCTACGGATTTTTAGAGTGAAAAACAGTAAGTATTTCGATAGTTAAAAATACGCTGTGTGAGCATACGGAGTCAGAATTCGACGAAACCAGTTTCGTTGGGATCATAATGTCGAACTCTAGCTACATGTCCAGTTTCGTGATTTTTCGGTGTTGTATGTGATCACAAGGATTTTTAGAGTGCAAAACAAATATTTAAAATAAAACATCCTAACTAAAATATCAAAGCAAAAATATCTAAAATTTCTCCCCTATAAATAAACATTTTTCTTCCAATCCTTAAGACCTAAGCCAGCCGCAGTTTGTCTATCTCCTCAGCAAGCGAAACACAAACGAGAAAACCATCTTCAAAATTCCTAATCTCTTCAAATGTAATTCTATAATTCATGGAAAAATTATATATAAGATGCTGAGACTCTTCTCTTCGATCTGGTATCATTCTCTTTGGGTTCGATGTCGTTTTTCGTTCGCTGGATTTTACACAGCGCACGTCTCTTGTGCTAGGGCTCGACTTTTCTTAAGATTGAAGCATTGTTGCTCGAATTTGAGGTTGAGATGGAGTTTAAGGGGTTGAGTAGTTGCGTTTGCCAAATTTGGGTGGATTCCGATTAAAAAAGGTGTCAGGTTCCTGTACACAGCAAAACGCGAGGTCGAAATCGTGTTTAGAAAAGGGCAGGCGAGATCAATGATTTTGGTCTTGGGGTGTTGAGGAGTTGAAGAGATGATTTGTTGTGATTTTTGTTGGATTTTAAAGTGATTGAAGAAGGCGGATTTGTAGGGGGAAGTCGGCTATGGTCTGTCGTGAAGAGCAGCAGCGTTGGGGAAGATGGAGTGATGTGGAAGCTTAATCGTGGGTCATGGATTTTAGGATTTAATGGGCCAATGTGTAAGGTAAAGCCCAATGTGAAGTTTAAGTCCAAGTTAAATTTCAATTTAAATGTGTTTGAACTTCAAAATTTAATAACATTGTCATACGATACCGGTTTTCAGCGAAACAAGATCCATGGGATCGTTTGGACGGACATTACACGATGGAACTGACTAGAAGCCCATTGGAGTTCGTTACAATTTATGTCGAAATAAATTGTCCGTCTAAATCAAAGGCAGTTAATCATTTTTAACGATAACAGTCCAATGTGAGTAAAACTCACCAACTCTGACAGTTCTATTTTTATAACGCATATTTAGAACTGATAAATGATGACTGATTGTTGTGTGTTGATTTGATTGATTGAACTGCTAGTTAGTTAGTTCAAATCATATATATATACAAATATATATATATATATAAACCGTTAAATATATGTTGATGTTGTTAATCAGAACATTTCATATTGAAATGAAATTGATGTATATTATACTGTGTAACATCTGTGGATGTAGGGAGACAGGTTGGAGGGATCTGAATGTATTCCTCAACATTTAATTTACCGTTTTCATATACTGTGATATATGTTGTGCTATAAAATATGTTGTTGATTTGGTATATTTGAATGATATTGATCATTGATATTCGATATTTTAAATATCATAAAAAGACCCTGGGATGTAAAAAGGGATATTTCAATGTATATTGAAATAAAGGAAGTTTATAAAATCAACCGATTTTATAAAAAGGAAATAATTTGAAAATAAAGCATTTATAAAATCATAGGATATTATAAAGGAGAATGTTTATTTAGAAAATAAATAGGATAAAAGGAAAAAGGAAATTAACGAGATAGGAAAGAGTTAGTTGATTAGAGTTATCAAATAGAGTTTTCAAAAAAGAAGTTAATCAAATATAGTTTATTTGAAGAAGTTAGTCAAACATAGTTATTCAGGATAAGTTACCATTTAGCACGAATGCTAGCGTAATTCGCAGGGCTGCAGATAGCATACGGCGGTCGGATGTTTCCTGAGGGTCAGGCGTAACCATTGTGATCGCTGCGATCTGGAGTCAAGCGAATGGAGATTAAATCAAATATAGTTATTCAAAATAAAGTTAAAACAGATACTAGTTATTCGAATTAGAGTATATCAATTAGGGTTAATCAAATAGAGTTAAATCGAATAGAGTTAAAGAAATAGAGTTAAGCAAAATTAGAAAACTGACTAGAGATTAGTAAGTCGAATGGTTTTCTGAGTATCGATCTGATGTTGGTTTCGGCCTTCGGGGTTTATACTTAGAGAATTGTTCTCCTACTAGTTTACAGTCAGGGACTGATAGTTGTGAAATGATAGTGATATGTAAATAACAAACGGAAATGTTTCCCAGTGTTAATAATGTGTATTTTCTAAACATAGAAAATAGGGAAATATATATATATATATATATATATATATACACATATATAATGTGTTAATAATGATTGATGATTGATTGATAGAATTTCCATTTTTGGAAATGATATCTTTGTTTGCACACGTGTTTTCTTTGATAGTTAAATCACAGACTTTCGAAGTTTTAACCATTTTAACGTTGTTAATATGGTGAGATCGGTTGATTATTATCCAAAGAACCACTCTGTATTGGCATAAGCGTTGCGAATCATTGATGCCAAAGATAATTGAAGGCGGAGTAAAGTGCAAGGGCTATTGTATAAGTCTTAGATAACAGTGCCTAAGATGGATGTACTAAATAGTGCCTTCGGTTTGTCCAGTCCCAGGACAACTTGTATGGAAGAAGGTCTGACAGAGTATATCTGGTAGATCACGTAAGTTGATCGTTTCAAACGTATTTACGTTGGTAGTGGAGGAATTCTTAGCTTATACCCGTGGTATTTTTGGGGAAATCAATTTGTGATTTGGCGGGTATGACGATGTGACATTCTAAGTGAATGAAGATGTGGTATGTGAAAAGAAAAGCGTAGCTTCTAGCCTCACATCCGGTAAATGACAAAAAATCGTGCAGGCAGCATGGCTAAGTCGGTCGCACCGAAGTAGGGTGTATAATCACCTATCTAGAGAATATTCATTTGCTTCTTTAATCTATCAATGTTGTCCCTTATATATATATATATATATATATATATATATATATATATGGGAACGGTTGCTGATCCCAACCGTTGGTGATGTACATTCGATACACTCAAGCGAAATGAGTGGTCAGTCATGTGTGGCTGAGTTGCAAGATGTTCTTGTTGAACTCCAGTGTATCGTTCCTAGAGTACACTGATCGGAAGGTAGTTCCATACCTTGTCATAGTTGGAAATCCATTACCCAATACGTGCTTGCGATTTCGATTGTATACTATATATGTAGAACGTGAGATGAAAGCATTCTGCTAAATTGATAGCTATTTGTATATCGACATTATTATAATATCAGAATGATATTGCTTTGCAAAGATGTTTGGATTCTCATAAGGGAAAACCCGTTCCGTATTCACGGCGTGGTCTTTTGAGATATCATATACCTGTATAACTGTTTTAAACTGTTTTACTTATACCAGTCCCATGATTGACCCGGAGTTAATTTTGTTTTGTTTCCCCAAACTCTTGGGTGCCTAAATTTGTACGGGCAGTCAAGTAGTCGGGATTTACAGATACACTTGGGGAGCTTGGAGCAGGAGGCTTCAAGATTCTATAGCTATTATTATTTCCGCTGTTGTTGTAAGTGATGTACTCTGATAAGTGCTATTGTATACATAATTGTTTTATTTCAAAAGTTATGTTATATTTTATTCGTTCCGCTGTGAGTTTCGTGTTTACTCTGATGATGATGTTCTTCTTCTTCTTCTATTCTATTAGTTCTATCTTATCTATCCTCACCTTCTATCTTCTTTCTATTAATTTCTTGAATTTCCAGTACAATTTGGGGTTTGGACTTGTGTTATTTGGTCAGCTCAAATTGGTCCGGGATTTTTGGGTCATTACAGTGGAATATCAAGTTGAGCCAATTCGATTTGAATTTTCAACCAAGGAGATCAATAAAGTGGCAGGCCTTAGCCGACTTCATAGAAGAATTCACGATTCCCGAAGAAGAAATGGTAGATGACAAAGTTGTTACTTCAGAGCAAGAGTTAATGCTTAGTCCATGGAAGTTTTATACGGACGAGGCCAAAAATGATCGAAGATCCGGTGCCAGAGTTGTTTTAATCACTCCTGAAGGACGATCCATTTACAACGCCCTACGATTGGAATTTCCTGCCACCAATAATGTGTAACGACCCAACTTTCCAGTACCTCGGAAGTTGTATCAATATATAAGAAAAGAAATAGATAGAAGAATAGAACTAAGAAAAGACTTCAGAATCTCACAGCGGAACTTGGGACAATATATTAATAACCCAAAATATTACATATTAAAAAAGTCAAGTACATTTAAAATACTGGATACATAGGGACACAGGTTACATCGATTGCATAATAATCAGTCGTAATACTAACTTGCATAATGATAGTACATAACATCATAACTGAACCAACATTCGGATAATTATACATAACATAAGATAGATAAGCCAACGCTCTAGGGTCTGCCGTCCTGCTACTCCAAAGTTACCTTAAAACCTGGATCACTTGTCTACTCATAATAAATATTATGAGTACCCAAGAGTTTAAGCAAAAACACAGAAAATAAACTCCTGGTCTGTGACGGCCCGCCCCGCACCAACCGACATTTCCTCCAAAGGTGCGCTGTACACATGTCCAGTTAGCACGGAACGGTCGTCAGAAGAAAAGAAAGAAAACGAAGAATCAACCAAGAACCTGTAGAATGTCTCACAGCGCATGGAACAAAATATAATAACAACATACTTGACATAAAACAGGTGAGACAGTGCATAAGCTGAAAATGAACTATCATAGCAGTGGAAAATCCAAATACAGCTTATGATCCAAAGCAAACATTATTACAACTTTCAAAACTGTCTCAAAAAGCAAAGCAAGAAAGGTACGCTACTAATGCCCAAAGTAGTGACCACCAACGACACAGGGAGAATATCTATATATATCATACGTGGGAGCCTCCTGCTCGTCTTCATATCAGCTACTCGTGCATCACCTGCTAACCTGTCTCTAGTCTGGTTGTGAGAGCACCTAGAGTAATAAGAAGGGACATAAAACTCTGGGTCAGACAAAAAGTCTGGTATGAGCAATAAGTAGCTAAACAGGACAATAACAGGTATTCTAAACCATACCTGAACCTGGACCGGCAACCAAAGAGTTAGCACTACATACTGTACAACACTCTAAGGTGCCACTAACATATGGTGTACTAGCATACGGGGGTGGGGGTGTGCATGTCATAGTGATGGCAAACAAATCAAACATAGCAACCAACCTCACATCTCTCACTCAGTGCGTAAAGCATACGATATTCACCACTTCGATCACCCAATACTTTGCTATGATCACTTTGCCCCATGAAGTCACAACGGCTTCATCGCACTGATCCATAGCCACTAATCCTTCGCTATGTCCAGTTTGCCCCATGGAGTCGTACAAACCCCACTGCACTGGCTCATAGCCTTACTAATTCTTTACTATGTCCACTCTTCCCTATGGAGTCATAATCGCTCCACTGCACTGGCTCATAGTCTTACTACGATCACTTTGCCCTCGAGTCGCTGGGACTCTACTGCACTGATACGTAGTCCTGCTATGATCACTTTGCCCGTAAAGTCATGATGACTTTACTGCATTGATACGTAGCCCATCATCCCTTTTCAATGGTGAATCGAAGTTATGAACGTCGATAACTCCTTAGCACACGTCCCACAGCAAAGCCCAACCATGAAGTGAACCCATTGGTTCCCAACTGGATCCTGAGCCCTAAATTCCATTTGGACTACCTTTGCATCTCGGGTTTTTGGTCATCACTGGATCGGTTTGGTTCTCAGCTCTTCTTCTTTGTCGGTTCTGATCGGTCTCTTCCAAGTGCTCCGGGTCGGATCGCAGCCTCCAAGTCCCTTCGTAGTACATCGGTTCGGTTCGGGTGCTCTCTGGTGGGTTGGGTCGGGTAGATGCATCTTGGTTCGGTTCGGTGTAAACTTGCTCCATCGGTCCGGTTTGGGTTCCTGGTCTCCGATCCGATCCACTTCCCCTTCCTCTTCCGTTCCGATCCCCTTCTCTTCCCTTCAATCGATCTGACTCCCCCTTCTTTAGCTCGATCTGATCCCAGTTCAACCACTGTGGCCTTCCTTTTTGCCATACTTTATCTCGTGCAAAGCCTCGGTTCGGTTCGGTGATCCCTTGCCCAGTCCACTATCCGGTCCGAGCACAACCCTCCGATCCGATCCAAAAACCTGCACCATTTTTCAACAACTTTTCCAGCGAGTGTTTTACGCCATTCGACGATGTTTTCGAGCATTCTATCTATTTTAATCAATCACAAAGCATACCATACAGTCATAGCAACTATTAGAAGTGACCTCAAACACCAAAACATAAATATGATAGGTTAAAATGGATCAAACATAGCCAAAACCCAATATTTTCCCTTAAGCATGTTCAATCATAATTAATGATAAGATTAGCAAAACTTAACAAAATTAACCCAAATTCATATTAGAGGTCTAAAACATCATTTAAGAATTTATAAGTATTTTTCCAGATTTTTATCATGTTAAAATTCGCTAATTAACACTAATTACCCTTAATTAACCATAATTAGTGAGGAACTATGCAAATCACTCACCTTAGCCACAAATAAACCTTAGATCTGAAATAGATCTCTGATATGGCGTGGATACCAATGCTAAACAAAAGCTCTAATCTTGATTTGGTGAAGATCTCCCTTGATTTGATGTTGCTAAGCTTAATCTTTGATTAGGAAGTGATATGTAAGTGATTTAGAGGTTGGAGGCCATTTTTAGGGTTTCTAAGAGGTAAGTGGATGCTAGAAAACCGAAATGGAATGAAACCCTAACCCTTTTCATCCTCGCCATAACCCTAATCCCGAAATGGGTTATGGACCCATTCACTAATCACCCTATTTGGCCCGGTTAAGCAGTTTTTCACCTTCCAAACCTTATTTCAGCCATTTCTCCCAAACGGTAAGTCCGTTTTCCACATGTGACCATGCTACGGAAAGGTAGACCATCATCCGAAGCCAATGGAAGTGGTTTCAGGTAAAAACTCCTTTCCAATCAAAAGTAATGGCCGAAACAAGATCAGCTATGGGCAAAACTGTCATTTAAAAATTGGCAAAAATCATGAACATGGGAAATGACCCCAATGGTCGTTTCCCAAAGCCATATGACCATACGACTTCATAAAAGAAATAAATAAATATTCTACGATCCTCCGATACGTAGAATACGGGTTGTTACATTCTCCCCTCCTTAAGAAATTTCGCCCCCGAAATTCCCTAACCAAAACATACAAAGGGCCTCGCATGCCTATCAGCCATAAAACAACAATCAAACATGAAAAACAAGCAAAACAAGTCTATCCTAGCATGCGGAAATAACTAAATTGCAAAGTAAATCTTACCAGGCAAAGAATTCTGGATACGTCTTCCAAATGCTCTCCTCTGTCTCCCAAGTACAGTCATTCTCGTTCTCTCCCTACTGAACCTTGACTAGCTTCACCGCCTTCCTTCGAAGTTGCTTCTTATCGTGCTCGACAATACGAATCGGCTTGCGGTTCCCAACCGCCTTGGGTTCCACTTCGAAGTCCTCTAACTGATCAGGTGAAATAGTCATATCTGGGTCGTGCACTAACTTCCTTAGCTGGGAAACATGAAATACGTTGTGAACTCCTGCCATCTTCTCGGGTAAGTCAACTCTATACAACAAATTCCCAACTTGTTCGAGAACTGGGAATGGGCTAACAAATCTTGGTGCCAACTTGCCTCTCCTGCCAAATCTTATCACGCTCTTCAACTGTAACACCCCACTCCCGCTATGATCACTCACAAAGGGAATGCCATAACATCGGTGGAGTATTTTAGTGAATATAGAACAGAAAAATTACAACAAGACAGATATAAATAGTACTTGGAATTTTAAAACATCATCTCATAACAGCGGAAGTAAAACATGTCTGGTTACATCATAAACCCATAATAAAAGTCAAGTACAATATCCATCAAAATAAAGAAGTACATAATCCCACTCTCATACAATAGCCAAAACAAAAGAAAAGATAACTGGATAACTGGAGCTTTACATCTACCCAAGCTCCTAAAGACTGGAACAGCAATCCGATCAAGCTCCACTACTGCTAGGATCCACCACAGGACCTGAGGGTTGGGAAAAAGATAAAAACAACGGGGTCAGACATAAGTCTGAGCGAGTCCTATTACTTTAACAATACAATCGTTAAAGTAACCAGAGAAGACATGAATTGATATACGGTAACATATAGGGATGAATAGCTACCCTAAGCAATCAACTAAACTAAGATAAAGGATAAAGACGCATCTACCCTTCCCAAGGTATATTACTAAACTGCACCACACCAGTCGTTCCTAACTTAAAGGTTGATCCCACCCAAGGACTTATAAAATTTACTAATTAGTACCTGCGTACCCCTAGGTGACCAAGTAGGCGCCACGGGGCCCTACAATCCACTAGGTGTACACACTACTTCCCATTCGATCGGCTCCCTAACGTAGATACCCGTGCTGGCCCCACCGTAGGATGTATCATTCCCCAATGTGGCAACCTGATGAAACTAAAGGTGCACGGCTTATATCTACTCGATGCAACAACGGCTTACCTACCAGCCCGGGCCCACTCACGCATATGAAGCCCGTTGGACTTGCGTTGCCACCGCTAACCCGTTTGCCTCTTACAGTCAAGCCCAGTATGCGTGTCCCGTCCTCGACATGGGTCGAGCCCACAAAGATACGTATGGGTTACTGGTTGAAATGGGCCTCCACAAGCTACCCACCTAAGCTTGTCCCTTTTTCTAGTATATCCCACTTAACCCTTTAATCATGTTTTAATTACATGTTCTATTTTGGTTAAGTATTCTAATCGTATTTTCTATTGCCACCCAAGGCAACCACTAGATTTTCTCATGCCACCCGAGGCACCCACTTAACCCCTCATGTCCCTCTACATGCTAATGTGGTTAAGTGTTTCTTAATTAATTAATTAAGAACGTAACCTTTGTAAAGACCTCTCACATTAGACTGTCTTTTATGACCGCTGGTTAAGCCGGTTGGGTCCGGGCAGCCTTATGTCATAACAGAGTCTAACCTCGTGTCTTTACATTAATTACGTATTTAGTTTGTGCCTAAGACCTCTCACATTGGGCTAACATTTGTAGCAACTGGTTAAGCCGGTTGGGTCCGGGCAGTTTTACGCTACAACTGAGTCCAACCTCGTGTCTTAGTCAATTAATTACACCTAATTAATCACCCTCATAATTTTATATTAATTATCCCTAATTAATCAAGTTTTCTTAACATGGGTAGACCTAACTTAATAGGTAAATTCCCATGGGGTAGACCTAACTCAATAGGTAAATTCCCAACACATAGTATGGGTACACCTAACCAAATAGGCAAATTCCCATACTATGTTTATTTATTTTGTGTTATGCATAATTATATTAATTTCACACAATCTTATTAACTTATGCATTTAATTACCCCATCGTTCCCACGTAATTTCGTTCATGATATAACACATATAAAAGGTGTCAACTTGCATATGAATGAACATGTTTCAAAGGTGCCATCTTGCATATTAACAAACACATAACTTGCATATGAACTTGCATAACATGTCACATAACTTGCATATAATATGTCACATAACTTACATATTCATTTTGCATAACAAACTTGCATATTAGCTTATAGACTTGCATAATGTGTCATCATGAACTTGCATATTAATAAACATGTAACTTGCATATTTACATACATGTAACTCGCATATTAACAAACATGTAACTTGCATATAAAGAAACATGTAACTTGCATATTTACATACATGTAACTTGCATATTAACAAACATGTAACTTGCATATTAACAAACATGTAACTTGCATATTAACAAACATGTAACTTGCATAGCATATTACCATGAACTTGCATAACATGCATATGATTACATAGCCCACAACTTGCATATTTAGCATCATGCAAACATAACATACATCATATTAAACTTGCATAAGCTTACATACTCAACATGCATAAACATAAGATTAATGCTAACATCATATCATATGATTCAAAGCTCATTAACCCACATACAAAACCATAAATCTCATCACATCTCATCTAATTAGTTTACCAAAAGATCATCAAAGTGATAGAAACTCACAACTAGCAACTTTGAACACCAAATGAAGAAGATTAAGATGCTAAGAAGGGATTAGAAGTTGATTAGAGAGTGATTAGTATGCAACCCTCTTCATAAAATTAGTGGAGGCCATGAGAGCTAGCATTTTGCCATAGTTTAGTCACTAGGTTTAATTATGAATGAATTAGGGTAGGTTAGGGTCTTATTTATAGATTAGGCAAGTGTTTTAGGCCATAGGATTAACCCTAGATTCAATCCAAGCCATCAAAGCATGTCTTGGGGAAGAAGTCAAGTGTAGGAACCATCTAGGGCCTTTAGATTAAAGATGGACCATGAGAACCATTCAAATGCAAAATCTGCACTTGAGCGAATCGGCCCACGGGTTGACAGCCAAACACCCTGGATTAACCCCTAGTCGACCCAGCGGGCTCGGGTCGACTTCAAAAATCGGCCGGTTCGGTTATTCCCCTCTCCCAATTCGCTGTTTTGAGCATTTTTGCATATTTATTTATTAAATTTTCAATTATATATATATATATATATCAAGATATATATATATATATATCTACACAACCCATTTCACTTAATTAAGTATACTTTAATTTGGGAATTTTCGTGAAACTTCGCGAGGCCATATCTTGGTCATACGGACTCCGATTTTCGAAAACTCGGACTCTATTTCGCGTATTTTTCCGAGACGAACACAATGGCATAGCCCGTTTCCCTTGATTCCCATTTTAGAATTAAATTCTGCCTCGATTTATGTTATTACAGGTTATTGAAAATACGGGTTGTTACATTCTCCCCTCCTTAAAGGATTTCGTCCCCGAAATCTTCAAGTTAGGAAGAACGTATCCTACCATCCAATCATCCATCTACTCAAAGCATCATCCACGAGCAATCATTGTCCTTACAAGATTCTAAATGCTGGATGGATATATGCAAAAGTGTGTGTATATGTACTTACCTAATGCGAAAATCAGGCGGTTACTGATACAGTAAACCTCCTTAATGCAAACCATGATAGTGCCATGCATCCAATATGTATGCGAAACCCTATTGACACATACAAATTTCTACATGCGTGCACAACCATACACAAAAATGCATCATCCATATGATAACACAGCCATGATACATCCATCAATCTAACTACCACATCCATTTATGCAATATGCAACATGAAGTGACTGAGCCGATCTAGTGCCTAATGTGTGTGTATATGCATCCACGAGCAACCACTAGCAAACAATTGCATCCATATGCATCCATCAACCATAACATGTTTCAAACACATGTCTCAACCATAGGTTTTACCCTATCTAAAGGTCATAGGTATTAGTGAGAGGATATACTAAAGATAAGATAAGTACTAGACAAGCAATAAAGGAGAAGTTAAAAGACATACTCTCAAAAAGAAATGGATACAAAGAACGCATCTTTGCTTCCGTCTCCCAAGTAGCATTGCTTTCGTCATCTCCCCATTGCACTTTAACTAGCTGAACTTCTCTGTTCCTCAACTTCCTAGTTTCTGACCCAAGGATGCGAGTAGGAGCTCGTCGAATCGTCGCATCACGCTCTACCTCTACATCTCTAAGCAAGCTCGGCTCTACCACCTCCGCGGTCTCATGTAAGCACTTCCTCAAATGTGATACATGGAATACATCATGAACACCACTAAGTCTGTCGGGCAACTCCACCCTATATGCCATCCGTCCAATCCTTTCCTTAATAGGAAACGGCCCAACAAATCTCGGTGCTAACTTCCCTACGGACCCAAAGCGAACAATATTTCTCAATGGAGATACTTTGACAAAAACCATGTCCCCAACCTCAAACTCAAGATCCGTCCTTCTCCGATCCGCATAAGATTTCTGTCTATCTTGCGCTGCTTTCATCCTTTTTCGAATTAAATCAATCTTCTCTGAAGTCTCTCTAACCATATCCGGCCCAAGCAAGATCTTATCCGTAGATTCCCACCAACATGTAGGAGATCGACAAGGCCTTCCATAAAGAGCTTCGAAAGGAGCCATACCAATACTGGACTGAAAGCTGTTATTATATGCGAACTCCACCAAAGGAAGATGTTCTTCCCATGTACCTCCAAAATCCAAGATACAAAGCCTCAAAAGATCTTCTAAGATACGGTTCACCCTCTCGGTCTGACCGTCCGTCTGAGGATGATATGCGGTGCTCAAACACAACTGAGTCCCTACCGCCTCTTGCAAACTTCTCCAAAACTCACTAGTGAAAATAGGATCTCGATCACTCACAATGCTGGATGGTACGCCATGCAATCTAACAATCTCTCTAACATAGACTGAAGCAAGCCATGGAGCGGTCCTCTTACTCTTTACGGGTATAAAATGGGCACTCTTTGTAAGTCTGTCTACCACAACCCAAATTCCCGTATTGCCCTTCCTCGATCTCGGTAACCCGTCGATGAAATCCATCGAGACACTATCCCACTTCCACTGTGGAACTTCCAATGGGTGTAGCAACCCACCGGGTTTCCTTTGCTCCACTTTAACTTGTTGGCACACTAAGCATCTAGCCACATACTCGGCCACATCTTTCTTCATACCGGCCCAAAAGAAAACTCTCTTCATGTCTTGGTACATTTTGTCTCCACCGGGATGAATAGTCATTCTTGAACGATGTGCATCATCCAAAATAGCCTTCTTCAAACCCTCATCTTGCGGTACACAAAGTCTACCGTCTCTATGCAACCATCCCTTATCATCTATGGTGTATCTACCCAAATGGCTGGACGACTCCCCTCTTATAAGCTTCTCTACCAACACAACCAACTGTGGGTCGTCTCGCTGAGCCTCGCCAATCCGTCTCAAAAGAGTAGGTCTAACCTCCAAGGATGCCAACAAACCAGGTACAAAATCAACAGAAGGTCTGAAGTCAAACAAAGAAAGAAACTCCAAGCTTCGTCGTTCCACGAACAATGGACTCAAAGATAGCCTTTTTCTACTTAAGGCGTCTGCCACCACGTTACCCTTACCAGGGGTATACGCTATCTCGAAATCATAGGATGCTAAGAACTCCATCCACCTTTGCTGTCTTAAGTTTAAATCCTTCTGAGAGAATAAGTACTTCAATGATTTATGGTCGGTGAACAACTCGAATCTCTCACCAAGAAGATAATGGCGCCAAGACTTAAGTGCGAAAACAATCGCGGCCAACTCTAGATCATGGGTAGGGTAATTCTTCTCATGCACTCTCAATTGTCTCCCTCCATAGGCTATTACCCTTCCCTCCTGCATCAAGACTGCGCCTAATCCTGTTCCACAAGCATCGGTATAAACAACAAACGGCTTACTCCCATCTGGAAGCACTAAAACTGGAGCGGTGGTCAAAGCTCTCTTTAACCGTCGGAAAGCATCATCACAATCTACATCCCATGAGAAAACCAGATTCTTCTTCGTCAAGCGGGTTAATGGGGCTGATATCTTCGCGAAGTCTTTGATGAACTTCCTATAATATCCTGCCAACCCCAAGAAACTTCTTACCTCGGTAGCATTTCTAGGAACTTTCCAATCCTGGATAGATACTATCTTTGCGGGATCCACAGCTATCCCTTCCTTAGAGACCACATGCCCTAAGAATCGCACTTCTCTTCTCCAAAAATGGCATTTAGAGAATTTAGCTTTAAGACTATGCGCTCGAAGAGTCTCCAACACTTCCTTGAGATGTAAGGCATGCTCTTCTTCATTCTTGGAAAAGACCAAGATGTCATCCATAAAAACTACTACAAACTTATTCAGATACTCTCTGAACACTCTACTCATGAGATCAACAAAGTATGCGGGGGCGTTTGTCAACCCAAATGGCATCACTAGCCACTCATAAAAACCATCCGGAGTCCGGAAAGCAGTCTTCTCTATACTGTCCTCCGCCACTCTTAACTGATGAAACCCTGTAGCTAAGTCCATCTGCGAAAATACTGACGCGCCAACCAACTGATCAAAGAGATCATCTATCCTCGGTAATGGGTGTCTATTCTTCTTCGTGAGCTTATTAAGTTCCCTATAATCCACACAAAGTCTGAGGGACCCATCCGCCTTCGTGGCAAACACTACTGGAGCTCCCCACTCCGATATACTTCGCCTTATGAACCCCTTCTCAAGCAACTCCCCTACTTGCTTATGAAGTTCTCTTCTCTCACGAGGAGCCATGTGGCGTACTGGCAAAGACACTGGTTTGGCATTATCCACCAAATAAATTCGGAAATCTATCTCCCGCTTCGGAGGCAAACCCTTTACTTCTTCAAACACATCCGGATATTCCCGGACTACTCTGACAGAACACAAACTTTCGACCGAAGCATCGAGCGATTCAAGATAACTTAGCAAAACAGATTCCATGGGATTGCAAGAGATCTCGAGAGTGTTACCCAAGCGGGTCATGAGCCTGACAACTCTCCTTTCGCAATCAAGAACGGCACCATTACTGGATAACCAGTCCATGCCCAAGATCAACCCATAGCCCGTGAAGCCCAATACAAAAGCATCACATCTAAACTCAACGCTAAGTATAGAAATCTTCAAACCCAAACATATCATAGACAGATATATGGAGCCCCCAATTGGGTTTGAGACAACCAAGGGATCATCAACTAGACTGGTGTCTAAGTGCAGTGACTCAACTAACGATGATGAGATAAAAGAATGCGGTGCGCCAGAGTCAAACAAAGTACGAACTGGATGATCAAACAGAAAAACCAGACTTTCAACGGAAATAGTTCTACCTCTCTGCTGAATCGGTGGAACTGAGAGAACCTGAACTTGCCCCCCTGACTGAGGTGGTGCTATAAGAGCTTGCACCTGGCCTCCTGAGGTAGACCCCGTCTTCTGCCCCTTCTTTGGGCAGTTTTTCACAAGATGCCCTGCTTCACCACAATGAAAGCAACCGGTCTTCTTCTTTTTGCGACAATCCTTACTGAGGTGTCCTGGTGTTCCACAATTGAAGCACTTCTTCTTCGTCTTCTTTTTGTCACCATTGCCTTTTCCGCCCTTGCCTTGTTGTTGCTGTTGCGGTTTCTTCTGATCCCCCTTTTTCTCTGGTGCCTTAGAATTCTTATCATCCTCATGCATAAGTGCCATGTAGACAAGCTTCTCAAAAGTGGCCCCCATAGGAATGTGAGTCATAGCTATTCCTTGCAATGGTTCGTTCAAGCCTCTAACGAACCTCAAAGCCTTCTTCTCCGGTGTATTCACCAACTCTATGCCAAACCTTGCTAATTGATTGAATTTGTTGACATATTCTTTCACCGTGAGATTCCCTTGCTTCAAATTCAAGAACTTCTCCATAAACAGATTCTCTTCCGCCCTTGAGAGAAACTTAGCCCCAAACCTTTGCTTAAAATCTGCCCAAGAGTCAACAGGGCGTTCTCCATTAGTGACCTCCCACCAGAATGAGGCCTCTCCCTTCATTAACCAAGCCGCCAACTTGACTTTCTTTCCCTCTTCCACTTCAAAGATATCTAGCAACTCTTCCACTTCCTTAAGCCAATCTCTAGCCTCTACGAAAGTCTCTGAACCAAGAAAAGGTTTTCCTCCTATAGCCTTGAACTCCTTGCAAACCTTAGCAAAATTATCCACTCTAGGTTGAGGAGGAGGAGCGGTTGTCTCTGGTGTAGTAGCATTGGCCGGACCCGCAGCCGCGGCCCTAGCCTCTTGCAACCTCCTATACCATAGTGGTATAACTAAACCCTCCGGGATGTTAAGATCTTCAGCCATGCTGAAACGAAAGAGGAAAGATTCAAAAAGGAGATTCCGAAAGATAAAGATATGGCTATTGGGGATTATGCTTTTCTTTTTCAAAAACTTTTTCTCTTAGAAGACATGCTTTTAAAAATACTTTCTTCGAAAATACTCTTAGAAAATAGTTTTTCTAAAAAAAAAAATTATCTGTTCTGGTAACCTTAAGCTCTGATACCACGTGTAACACCCCACTCCCGCTATGATCACTCACAAAGGGAATGCCATAACATCGGTGGAGTATTTTAGTGAATATAGAACAGAAAAATTACAACAAGACAGATATAAATAGTACTTGGAATTTTAAAACATCATCTCATAACAGCGGAAGTAAAACATGTCTGGTTACATCATAAACCCATAATAAAAGTCAAGTACAATATCCATCAAAATAAAGAAGTACATAATCCCACTCTCATACAATAGCCAAAACAAAAGAAAAGATAACTGGATAACTGGAGCTTTACATCTACCCAAGCTCCTAAAGACTGGAACAGCAATCCGATCAAGCTCCACTACTGCTAGGATCCACCACAGGACCTGAGGGTTGGGAAAAAGATAAAAACAACGGGGTCAGACATAAGTCTGAGCGAGTCCTATTACTTTAACAATACAATCGTTAAAGTAACCAGAGAAGACATGAATTGATATACGGTAACATATAGGGATGAATAGCTACCCTAAGCAATCAACTAAACTAAGATAAAGGATAAAGACGCATCTACCCTTCCCAAGGTATATTACTAAACTGCACCACACCAGTCGTTCCTAACTTAAAGGTTGATCCCACCCAAGGACTTATAAAATTTACTAATTAGTACCTGCGTACCCCTAGGTGACCAAGTAGGCGCCACGGGGCCCTACAATCCACTAGGTGTACACACTACTTCCCATTCGATCGGCTCCCTAACGTAGATACCCGTGCTGGCCCCACCGTAGGATGTATCATTCCCCAATGTGGCAACCTGATGAAACTAAAGGTGCACGGCTTATATCTACTCGATGCAACAACGGCTTACCTACCAGCCCGGGCCCACTCACGCATATGAAGCCCGTTGGACTTGCGTTGCCACCGCTAACCCGTTTGCCTCTTACAGTCAAGCCCAGTATGCGTGTCCCGTCCTCGACATGGGTCGAGCCCACAAAGATACGTATGGGTTACTGGTTGAAATGGGCCTCCACAAGCTACCCACCTAAGCTTGTCCCTTTTTCTAGTATATCCCACTTAACCCTTTAATCATGTTTTAATTACATGTTCTATTTTGGTTAAGTATTCTAATCGTATTTTCTATTGCCACCCAAGGCAACCACTAGATTTTCTCATGCCACCCGAGGCACCCACTTAACCCCTCATGTCCCTCTACATGCTAATGTGGTTAAGTGTTTCTTAATTAATTAATTAAGAACGTAACCTTTGTAAAGACCTCTCACATTAGACTGTCTTTTATGACCGCTGGTTAAGCCGGTTGGGTCCGGGCAGCCTTATGTCATAACAGAGTCTAACCTCGTGTCTTTACATTAATTACGTATTTAGTTTGTGCCTAAGACCTCTCACATTGGGCTAACATTTGTAGCAACTGGTTAAGCCGGTTGGGTCCGGGCAGTTTTACGCTACAACTGAGTCCAACCTCGTGTCTTAGTCAATTAATTACACCTAATTAATCACCCTCATAATTTTATATTAATTATCCCTAATTAATCAAGTTTTCTTAACATGGGTAGACCTAACTTAATAGGTAAATTCCCATGGGGTAGACCTAACTCAATAGGTAAATTCCCAACACATAGTATGGGTACACCTAACCAAATAGGCAAATTCCCATACTATGTTTATTTATTTTGTGTTATGCATAATTATATTAATTTCACACAATCTTATTAACTTATGCATTTAATTACCCCATCGTTCCCACGTAATTTCGTTCATGATATAACACATATAAAAGGTGTCAACTTGCATATGAATGAACATGTTTCAAAGGTGCCATCTTGCATATTAACAAACACATAACTTGCATATGAACTTGCATAACATGTCACATAACTTGCATATAATATGTCACATAACTTACATATTCATTTTGCATAACAAACTTGCATATTAGCTTATAGACTTGCATAATGTGTCATCATGAACTTGCATATTAATAAACATGTAACTTGCATATTTACATACATGTAACTCGCATATTAACAAACATGTAACTTGCATATAAAGAAACATGTAACTTGCATATTTACATACATGTAACTTGCATATTAACAAACATGTAACTTGCATATTAACAAACATGTAACTTGCATATTAACAAACATGTAACTTGCATAGCATATTACCATGAACTTGCATAACATGCATATGATTACATAGCCCACAACTTGCATATTTAGCATCATGCAAACATAACATACATCATATTAAACTTGCATAAGCTTACATACTCAACATGCATAAACATAAGATTAATGCTAACATCATATCATATGATTCAAAGCTCATTAACCCACATACAAAACCATAAATCTCATCACATCTCATCTAATTAGTTTACCAAAAGATCATCAAAGTGATAGAAACTCACAACTAGCAACTTTGAACACCAAATGAAGAAGATTAAGATGCTAAGAAGGGATTAGAAGTTGATTAGAGAGTGATTAGTATGCAACCCTCTTCATAAAATTAGTGGAGGCCATGAGAGCTAGCATTTTGCCATAGTTTAGTCACTAGGTTTAATTATGAATGAATTAGGGTAGGTTAGGGTCTTATTTATAGATTAGGCAAGTGTTTTAGGCCATAGGATTAACCCTAGATTCAATCCAAGCCATCAAAGCATGTCTTGGGGAAGAAGTCAAGTGTAGGAACCATCTAGGGCCTTTAGATTAAAGATGGACCATGAGAACCATTCAAATGCAAAATCTGCACTTGAGCGAATCGGCCCACGGGTTGACAGCCAAACACCCTGGATTAACCCCTAGTCGACCCAGCGGGCTCGGGTCGACTTCAAAAATCGGCCGGTTCGGTTATTCCCCTCTCCCAATTCGCTGTTTTGAGCATTTTTGCATATTTATTTATTAAATTTTCAATTATATATATATATATATATATATATCAAGATATATATATATATATATCTACACAACCCATTTCACTTAATTAAGTATACTTTAATTTGGGAATTTTCGTGAAACTTCGCGAGGCCATATCTTGGTCATACGGACTCCGATTTTCGAAAACTCGGACTCTATTTCGCGTATTTTTCCGAGACGAACACAATGGCATAGCCCGTTTCCCTTGATTCCCATTTTAGAATTAAATTCTGCCTCGATTTATGTTATTACAGGTTATTGAAAATACGGGTTGTTACATCAACGGAGAAGTTTTGACAAACACCAAGTCACCAACGGAGAATTTTAAGTCTCTCCTCCTCTTATCAGCATAACTCTTCTGTCTATCCTGGGCAGCCTTCATCCGTTGTTGAGTGATATTAATCTTATCCGAAGTTTCCCTTACCACACCTGGTCCAAGCACAAACTTCTCACCGGTCTCTATCCAACATGAGGGTGAGTTGCACGGTCTTCCGTACAAAGCTTCATAGGGAGCCATACCGATACTAGATTGGTAGCTATTATTATATGCAAACTCTACTAGATGCAAATGGTCATCCCATGATCCACCAAAATCCAATATACAAGCTCCCAAGAGATCATCCAATATACGACTCACCCTCTCTATCTGACCGTCGGTTTGAACATGATACGTGGTACTGAGATATAATTCCGACCCTAGAGCCTCTTGTAAGCTCTTCCAAAACCCACTAGCAAACAATGGGTCTCGGTCACTCACAATGCTTTTAGGTACTCCATGAAATCTCACTACCCACTTCATATATAGTTCTGCTAACTTAGCTGCCGTTCTGGTCGATTTGACTAGTATGAATCTTGCACTCTTGGTCAATCTATCCACAATTACCCAAATGCTATCATATCTCGATTTAGTCGTTGGTAAACCATCAATGAAATCCATCGAGACTTGCTCCCATTTCCATTCGGGAATTTCTAATGGTTGCAACAAACCACTAGGCTTCTTTTGCTCGGCTTTAACTAGCTGGCAATTCATGCACTTGGATATAAACTTCCCAATGTCTCTTTTCATCCCTTCCAAGTAGTAAGTCTGCTTCATGTATCGATACATCTTATCAACACCAAGGTATATAGTCAGTTTTGAGTGATGACATTCCCTAAGCACTTCATCTCTCAAACCATTCACATTGGGTACAACTAGTCTTCCATTCTTTCGAAGCCATCCTTCTCGATCAAGCCCATAAAAATTCATCTCCTCACCATCGATATTCATCTCTAACTTGGAGATGATTTCTAATAGATTAGGATCATCCCTCTGACTGGAACCAATCCGCTCAATCAAAAGCGGGTCTGATCGTCAAACTAGCTAACTTCTCTAGATCAAATTCGCACTTTGGTCAGAAATCATACCCTGCGATATACTCCAGTTGCTTCCATTCAAGAAACATAGCCCCTAAACTGGCATGTCTCCTACTCAAGGCATCGGCTACTGCGTTGCCTTTCCCAGGCGTTTATGCGATATCAAATCACACGAAGCCAAGAACTCTAACCATCTCTGCTAACGGAGATTTAGATCCTTCTGAGAGAAGAGATACTTTAACGATTTATGATCGGTAAACAACTCAAATCTTTCCCCCAAGAGATAATGTCTCCACATCTTCAGCGCAAACACGATCGCTGCAAATTCCAAATCATGGGTAGGATACCTTTTCTCATGCGGCTTTAGTTGTCGACCAACATAAGCTACAACCCTACCTCCTTGCATCAATACAGCACCTAGTTCGGTACCACAAGCATCCGCGTATACCGTCATCTCTTCATTCCCTTTAGGAATGACAAATACTGGTGCACGCGTCAACTTTTCTTTTAGACTCTTGAATGCATTCTCACACACTCCGTCCCAGACGAAGGCTTGATTCTTCTTAGTCAACTGAGTCAACGGTGTCGCTATCTTGGAGAAGTCCTGGATAAACTTATGATAATATCCAGCTAACCCCAAGAAGCTCCTTACGTCTGTTGCATTCTTGGACGTTGACCAATCTTGTACCGTAGCCACCTTCGCAGGGTCCACGGCAATACCATTCTCTGAAACAACATGGCCCCAGAATCTCACTTCCCTCCTCCAGAAGTGACACTTAGAAAATTTCGCTTTAAATTGGTGTTTTCTCAACACCTCCAACACTATCCTCAAATGTTCCTTGTGTTCCTCCTCTGTCCTCAAGTAAACAAGGATATCGTCCACGAACACAGGAACAAACTTATTCAATTGATCTCTGAATACCCTATTTATAAGATCCACGAAGTATGCTGGTGCATTGGTCAACCCAAATGGCATGACCAACCACTCATAAAATCCAGACAGCTTCCTAAATGCCGTTTTCGGAACACTCTTAGCCGCTACTCGGAGCTGATGAAATCCTGTCGCGAGGTCCAACTAGGAGAACACTCTTGCTCCTTCCAGCTGATCAAAAAAATCATCTATCTGCGGTAGAGGACACTTATTCTTCCTCGTCACCTTATTGAACTCGCGATAGTCCACACACAAACGAAGGGAACCATCTGCCTTAGTGGCAAACACAACTGGTGCTCCCCACTCGGAGACACTTCTTCTAATAAACCCCTTCTTCAAAAGACTGCTTACTTTCACCACGAGCTCTCGCTGCTCCCTTGGTGCCATACGACGAAGTGGCATCACGATAGATCTGACATCTTTCACTAAATCAATGTGGAACTCAATCTCTCGGTGTGGTGGAAGCCCAGTCACTTCCTCGAAGACGTCCGGATATTGGTCAACCACGGGCACATCTGACAACTCATCATGCGGGATGTCGAGGGAATTTATAAAACTAGCCATTACCCTATCACTAGGTAGACTACCAAACACTACCCTCTGCCCATCATCCACCCTAACTGTCACGAAAAAGCCCTCACAGTCTACCACCACCCCGTATCTTTGGAGCCAATCGACCCCCAATATAATTCCTTACCCAGCAAAGCCCAAAACAAATCAATCACAAATAAAACATACATCCATGACTCGGTAAGACCAAATTTCGGCAAATTATACTAAGGTTAGTCGAATCACCAATCGGGTTAACCACAACCAATGGTCTACCGACTATCTCGGGTTCAAGTCCCAACCTATCTACCAGGTCACTAGATATGAAGGAACGGGAAGCCCCGTATCAAACAATACTCGAACAGGCACATCAAAAATAGAAAGCATACCTTGAATGACGACATTCTTTCCTTTCCCCGCCTCAGTTGGGGCATTTGACGAAGAAGGAACAACATTAATAGCATATGCTTTCACAATCTGCTTTTCTTTAAGAGGTTGTGGACATTTATCCTTATGATGTCCCACTTGGCCATAGTTGTAGCACTTCCTATCCGCTGGCTTGGCCCAACATTCTTTGGCATAATGGCCCTTCTTACCACAGCTGAAGCACTCAACATCTTTCGTGCTCTTTTTCTTGCCATCCTTAGTTTGGTTCTGCTTCCTCTTATTCTGAGAATTGTTCTTGCCTCCGCCGCTCGCTTGCGGTTTTGGCCCTTCTGCAGATGCAACCTCAGTCTTCGACTTAGGGTAAAGACTCTCTGATCTCAAAGCTTTCCCAACAATCGACACAAACGTCTCATCGATGTGGTTAATAAGCCTTTCCCCCAAGTATCAATCCAAACCAGTAATGAACTTCTCATTCTTCTTCTCAGGAGTATCAATAAGAGATAGTCCATACTTCGACAAAGTGTCGAACTCAGCAATATAGTCCGAGACTGCCCTAACATTCTGCTTAAACTCCAAGAACTCCCTAAACAATTCCGACTTCTGAGCAGCTGGGATGAACTTGTCGCTAAAGCGAGCCTTAAACTGATCCCAAGTAACCCGATCCTTTGGAGTGGCTGTCCTAATAGCATTCCACCAATTCATCGCTCGCCCTTGCAGCTGACGAGACGCTAGCCTTCTCTTCATCGCATCCTCGATACCCAAGTCGTCGAAGATACGATCATAGTTATCCAACCAATCCTGAAAATCCATGGCCGACTCCGTTCCATGGAACGACTTCCCTCCAAGGTTAGTGTAATCCTCGGATAGCTTGGCGAAATCGGCCTTAGGTGCCTGCACTACTAGACCACCACCATTACCGGGATTGGGAACTACTCCCTGAACATCCCTAAGCATCTCTCTCATGAAGTCAGTGAACATCGTCCTCATGTCAGGAGCATTCCCATTATTGGTCCCTCTACCAGCACCCCTCGTGTCTTGACTCATCGTTCAATCTGTAAAGAGAAATGATTAACTATCTCCATAGTGGTGCTAGTGCAGTACGACTTCATCCTTATACTACTAATAGTACATATATATATATATATATATAGCTTTTGAAAACCAAAGTAATCACAAATACGTGCTCTCATATATGTATTATCTCTCCCTGGTGTCTTTCCCTAGGTTAACTACGCAACCTAGAGCTAGGATACCAAATGTGACGGCTCGCCCCGCACCAACCGACATTTCCTCCAAAGGTGCGCTGTACACATGTCCAGTTAGCATGGAACGGTCATCAGAAGAAAAGAAAGAAAACGAAGAATCAACCATGAACCTGTACAATGTCTCACAGCACGTGGAACAAAAAATAATAACAACATACTTGACATAAAACAGGTGAGACAGTGCATAAGCTGAAAAAAAGCTATCATAGCAGCGGAAAATCCAAATACAGCTTATGATCCAAAGCAAACATTATTACAACTTTTAAACTGTCTCAAAAAGCAAAGCAAGAAAGGTACGCTACTAATGCCCAAAGTAGTGACCACCAACGACACAGGGAGAATATCTATATATATCATACGTGGGAGCCTCCTGCTCGTCTTCAGATCAGCTACTCGTGCATCACCAGCTAACCTGTCTCTAGTCTGCTTGTGAGAGCACCTAGAGTAATAAGAAGGGACATAAAACTCTGTGTCAGACAAAAAGTCTGGTATGAGCGATAAGAAGCTAAACAGAACAATAGCAGGTATACTAAACCATACGTGAACCTGGACCTGCAACCAAAGAGTTAGCACTACATACTGTACAACACTCTAAGATGCCATTAACATATGGTGTACTAGCATACGAGGGTGGGGGTGTGCATGTCATAGTGATGGCAAACAAATCAAACATAGCAGCCATCCTCACATCTCTCACTCAATGCATAAAGCATACGATATTCACCACTTCGATCATCCAATACTTTGCTATGATCACTTGGCCCCATAAAGTCACAACGGCTTCACTGCACTGATCCATAGCCATTAATCCTTCGCTATGTCCACTTTGCACCATGGAGTCGTACACACCCCACTGCACTGGCTCATAGCCTTACTAATCCTTTATTATGTCCACTCTGCCCCATGGAGTCACAATGGCTCCACTGCACTGGCTCATAGTCTTACTACGATCACTTTGTCCCTTGACTCGCGGGGACTCTACAGCACTGATATGTAGTCCTGCTACGATCACTTTGCCCTTCGAGTCATGATGACTCTACCGCACTGATACGTAGCCCATCATCCCTTGTGAATCGAAGTTAAGAACGTCGACAACTCCTTAGCACACGTCCCATAACAAAGCCCAACCATGAAGTGAACTTAATGGTTCCCAACTGGATCTTGAGCCCTAACTTCCATTTGGACTACCTTTGCATCTCGGGTTTTTGGTCATCACTGGATCAGTTCGGTTCTCAGCTCTTCTTCTCTGTCGGTTCGGATCGGTCTCTTCCAAGTGCTCCGGGTCGGATCATAGACTCTAAGTCCCTTCGTAGTACATCGGTTCAGTTCGGGTACTCTTTGGCGGGTCGGGTCGGGTAGATGCATCTTGGTTCGGTTCGGTGTACACTTGCTCATCGGTCCGGTTTGGGTTCCTAGTCTCCGATCCGATCCACTTCCCCTTCCTCTTCCGTTCCGATCCCCTTCTCTTCCCTTCAGTCGATTGGACTCCCCCTTCTTTAGCTCGATCCGATCCCAGTTCTGCCATTGTGGCCTTCCTTTTTGCTATACTTTATCTCATTCTAAGCCTCGATTCGGTTCGGTGATCCCTTGCCTAGTCCAATATCTGGTCCGAGCCCATCCCTCCAATCCGATCCGTAAACCTGCACCAATTTTCTGCAACTTTTCCAGCAAGTGTTTTATGCCATTCGACGACGTTTTCGACCATTCTGTCTATTCTAATCAATCACAAAGCATACCATACAGTCATAGCAACAAGTAGAAGTGACCTCAAACATCAAAACATAAATATGATAGGTTAAAATGGATCAAACATAGACAAAACCCCATATTTTCCCTTAAGCATGTTCAAGCATAATTAATGATAAGATTAGCAAAACTTAAAAAAATTAACCCAAATTCATATTAGAGGTCTAAAACTTCATTTATGAATTTATAAGTATTTTTCCAGATTGTTATCTTGTTTAAATTCGCTAATTAACACTAATTACCCTTAATTAACCATAATTAGTGAGGAACTATGCAAATCACTCACCTTAGCCACGAATAAACCTTAGATCTGAAATAAATATCTGATATGGTGCGGATTCCAATGCTAAACAGCAGCTCTAATCTTGATTTGGTGAAGATCTCCCTTGATTTGATGTTGCTAAGCTTAATCTTTGATTAGGAAGTGATTTGGAGGTGATTTAGAGGTTGGAGGCCATTTTTAGGACTTCTAAAGGTAAGTGGAGGCTAGAAAACTAAAATGGAATGAAACCCTAACGCTTTTCAGCCTCCCCATAACCCTAATCCTGAAATGGGTTATGGGTCCATTCACTAATCAACCTATTTGGCCCGGTTAAGCAGTTTTTCACCTTCCAAACCTTAATTCAGTCATTTCTCCCAAACGGTAAGTCCGTTTTCCACATATGACCACTCTATGGAAAGGTAAACCATCATCCAAAGCCAACGGAAGTGGTTTCAGGTCAAAACTCCTTTTCAGTCAAAAGTTATGGCCGAAACAAGATCAGCTAGGGGCAAAATGGTCATTTAAAAATTGGGAAAAAACATGAACATGGGAAATGACCCCAATGGTCATTTCCCAAAGCCACATGACCATACGACTTCATATAAGAAATAAATAAATATTCTACGATCCTCCGATAGGTAGAATACGGGTTGTTACAGGGTCAGTAATGGACTAGTATGAGTAAACGATTTATAAACAAGTTTTTATAAATCACAATGTTTCATAAGACCGCGCCGTGAATACAGAACGGGTTTTTACCTTATGAGATCAAAATAGTTTGCATATTTAAATAAGATATTATGGTAATGTCTATGGTTTCCATAAATAATTTATAATCTAGTAGAATGTTTGCATCTCACATTCTACTTAATAATACAAAAACAAAAAACGCTTGGCGCTTAGGGATAATGGGTTTCCAACTATGACAAGGTATGGAACCACCTTTCGATCAGTGTACTCTAGAAACGATACACTGGAGTTCAACAAGAGCATCTTGCAACTCGGCCACACATGACCGACCACTCATTTTTCTTGAGTGTATCGAATATATTATCACCGACGGTTGGGCCCACATAACCGTTATCCGAAGATACAGAAACGAAAGAAGCAACAATAATGAATATTCTCTAGATCGTGACAATATACCCTAATGGGTGCGACCCACACAGCCATACTACCTGCCCGATTTTGTCATTTCTGATTGTGAAGCTTGAGCCTAAACGTATCCTGACACTCTTTGGATTTTCTTTGAATGCCACATTATCAAGACCTGCCAATCACTAATTGACTTTCCCAAAAATATATTATGAGTATAAAGTAAGAGGAACGAATTTCTCTACCACTACATAACTACATTTGAAAAGATCAATGTACATGATTATTTAGTAATATTCTGTCAGACACTCGTCCATAAAACTTGTCCGGGGACTGGACAAACCGAAGGCACTATTCAGTACATCCATCCTAGGCAATCTTTACCTAGGATTTATACAATAGCACTTGTATTTTACTTCGTCTTTAATTCCTTCAGCATATTTGATTCGTCATGCTTGTGCCAATACGGAGTGGTTCTTTGGATAATAATCCAACTAGTCTCTCCATATTAACAACGTTAAAATGGTCAAAAACTTTGATAGTCGGTGATTTAACTATCAAATGAAAACACGTGTGCAAACGACAATCTTATTTCCCATTTGAAATTTCTATTGATCAGTCATTTTCATATATATATATATATTCCTTATTTTCTCTGTCTAGAACATATATTTTATTTACACTGAAAAACATTTCCATAGCTTATTTACGTACCACTATTCTTTCACATCAATCAGTCTCTGACTGTAGCTAGTATGCGAACAACTTCCTAAGTATAAACCCCGAAGGCCGAAACCAACATCATATCGATACTCGGGAAAATTTTCAACTCACTAATCCTTGTCAGTTTCTAATTTCAGTAATTCTGTTTGAATTCCTATTTCAAAAATTCACATTTTCTTTAAATATTTTTATTTCGAAAAATATTAGTTTAACCCCTTTATTTAATGTCATACTATACTGTATGCAAAGCACGGGTCTACAATCTTTCTAATGAAAAATCTTCTTTTATAAAACCCGGGGTTAGAACATTTGGATCTAATATCGATCGTTAATCATTTCTCTTGATCTAATCTTATTTTATTTATCGTTACTTTGGTTTAATAAAATAAACATTTCCTTTCCACATGTTTAATTATTAAAAATAATTTACAGCACGATTTTCCCATTCTCTTGATCTACTTTCATTTTATCTATCGTTGATTCGATTGAAATAAAATGAACACTTCCCTTTTTCTCAGATTAAATTATTAACACGATTATCATTTTTATACGTTATAAAAATGTTAACAATGATGTATATGAATTTTCTTTCATTCATATTTTTACTTAAAGTCAAATTATTTATTTATTTATTTAAATATAAATTAGTTAATTAAATAAATTTCCGAAAACATTTTTCCTTTATTTATTTTTCCTATTTTAAATTAAATAGTTTTTAATTTAAAACTTGATTCAAAAATCCCTTTTGAAACTATTTTAACCAAAGTACCAAGTACCTGTTTCAAAAACAGTGGTGTGCGCCTGGAAAAAATCACTCCAGCTCTCGGTTCAGCCAAGTATCAGGTGGTACTACCACTTTTGCCAAGTGCCAAGTGGTACTACCACTTTGGCCAAGTGCCAACCCCTCACCTACCGTGTTCTAGTGCAATTTTCCCTTGCCGCAACCGATGACTCTCCCTCAGCCAAAGTAACAAGTGGTACTACCAATTTGGCCAGTGCCAAGTCTCAGTCACCGTGGTCCAAGCCCTGATCACCACAAAACATCAGCCGGATCCAAGAAACTTCTTTCAGCTCACGCCTCAGGCCACCGGAGACCTGGTGCCTCCGACCACTCTTCGACGACGACCCTTGCCCCGTTCCCACATAGCGCACACCCTCCAGTCACCTCCGACGAGGTGCAGTTTGTCTTTGAACTGGCTCGTGCTAAAATGAGAAAACCTACCTTTAATTCATTCTAGCTTTAAAACTATACGTTAGAAAAATTCTTTAGTATTTTTCCTATCGTCTAGGGATAATTGTGTCTCTCCCCACCAACTTTCATCGTCGGTCATCGGGTGGATCATCAGCAAAGGCCATTTTTTCATTTTCGACAAAACTTGGATTTTTTATGATTCCCTCCATTAAAAATCTTGAGTTTTGTTTTAAAACTCATGTTTCTGAATTTCGAACAACTTTATATGCCTGAGATCCAAATTTATGATGATCGAAAATCTTGCTTTGAATCTCTTTCTTACAATATATATATTTTATGGTATATATGAACTTATATATGGTTTTGACTTGTTTAATGTTGCTTATACACTTGGATGAACTATTATATGAAGAACTAATGTCTAATCTTTACATTAGCATCACATCTATGAAGAATGACATCAACCAGAGCCATGTTTCACATAAGGGATACACAGTTTCAATCAACAGGGGGTATTTTAGAGGTTTGTTTAATATAATGGGTTTATCAGCTATGGTAAAGTATAAATTTGAAAGAAAAAAACTGAGTATACATTTCCATGGATATATCCAACTGAGCCACATTTTTACACTAGCACCCAATAATGTTTTCAACTTTTTATGCACATTTTTCATTTAACAAGTATTTCTTAGATGTTTTATTCAATCAAATAAAGGTCGGTAGATATGGTAAGTTTAAATGTCATTTTGAAATCTGGATATACAATTCCATGATTCATCAAACAAAGCAACATTTAACACAACAACACAGTAATGTTTTACAGTGTATACATAGTTTTCAGTTGCATTTTATAAGAAATATCTATTGTGTTTTTGATCAAGAAATTAGAGCAGTAAGGTTCACCAACAAAATCAGTGCAGCATATATAAGTATTCATCACTTGCATGGTATTTAAAAGAGAAAATAGTGAGTGTTTACTCATCTTAAAAGCCTTGGTTTGCTATGTTAAAAAGTTTCCCCTTTCCCTTTTGTATTGCTCGAATTCAGGTGAAATAAAAGTGGAGATACAACAACATATTTATAGGCAAAACAATGTTTAAAATATTGTTTTCTTTTATTCCTTTAGATAATAAAATCCTTTATTCTCTTATCAAATATTTGGCGCAGGAATTTGGCAGCAAGAATGTTCATGTGAAAGCTACACTTGCTTTGGCATTTCATGCTCATGGCATCGTTGGAGAAAGGAGAACCACACCACTTTTTTTTACTTGTTGCCAAACCCCTTAAATGCACGTGTAATTTGTTTGCGGAAATTCTTTTAAAATGCTTAAGTTTGTATGGTTATAAACTCACGTATGGATTTTACTTGGCTTCAAACATTACACCTCTTTAATTTGGATAAAAACTTAATATACAAGCCTTGTTGTAATTCTTATGTTTTCCCTATGCAAGACTTGATGAATCATGGCAAATAACACTTAAGTGGTTAAACTCTAACCACATGTTACTATCTCCTATCTACTTCAAGACTTCTTCCTGAAGTATCTATCCACTAATGGGCTTTGTTTTTCAGCTGGAAGGTGGCCTGTTCCTTGCGCAAGTATGGGCTGAACTCAAGCCTTACAAGTTAAATGAATTAACTATGGCTTTGCTAGCAAATCAAAGTGCATGCGGGTATTGATATTTTCCATTTAACTCACTAGTCTTTTCTACGATTATCCCTTGTTCTTGCACAAGAAATGTTGTTTGGATTTAATGTTTTTAAATGGTTAAGTAAATTTCATTTTAAATTACTTTTCTCCTTTGTATTTGGTTGCATTGAAAAACTCTTGTTCTTGCACAAAACATGTTTCATTTGAATGCTTTAAAATGGTTAAGTATTCCAATGTTTTAGCTAATTTATGTAGGTGCATTAGCATAAGGATATTATAAATTTGCTAATGTAATTTGTTCTTTAAATCAAATTGTGTTTTTACTTAATGTTTAGTTATATTCTGGTTATTCAGATTTAGTAACGCTTTTGATTTTTGTAAAGAAAATCCTGACTCCTATATTCTGGCTTTGTAAATGAATTACCCTTCATCGATAAGTTTATTTATCAATTTTTTGTTCATTTTAAATTTTTACACATTTTAATTTTCATCCAGAATCTGGGGTCATTACAATCTTTCCCCCTTATAAAAATTTCGTCCTCGAAATTTGTAATTAACGTGTAGATTCAAGTTATAATTAAAGTTACAAACTTATATACATAAATAATCAACACACATTAGCCAATTGTTATTTGTCACAGTTATTTTCATAACTAAAACGTCGATTACTACTGTTTAGAAAACATTTCTATTAATGCATTACTATTTCTCACATTCATTAGTTTCTAACCGGAGATCGATAAGCAAATAAACCTCTAAGTATCAATCCCGAAGACCGAAATCTACATCAGATAAATATTCAGAAAATTATTCAACTAAACCAATTTCCCGTTAGGTTCAAATTTCTTAACTTCATCTTATCTCAAAAATATCATGATTACATTTGGAAAATAAATTCCAAATCATATATACTTCCTTAATTTGAATCGGCTCATTCAAATATATTTATTTGCCCCGAATTCTCTTTTTACTTGAATCCATATCTAACGATCTCTAGTTCCAGTTTTTCTTAACTCCATTAAATTTTATACTAATTAATTCATAAATTAGTTATCTTTGTTTTCGGGACTCCTTAAATCTGATTTTATTCAAATCTCAAAATCCTAACTTTATTATAAAAAGAATAAGGTACCTTCCGTAACTCCGTCCATTTCCACATCCTCATAGGTAGACGGCTTATCCATTAAGGCATAAACTTTTTGTTGTATTCCCTCTTTCTTAAGCAGGAAATCCTTGATCAAATGTCCAAGCTGATGACATTTATAGCATAAATATTGTCGGACAGAAACGTCATCTGATTCCTGTGGTTCCTGCTGAGATTGTTGTGGCTTTTCTGCTCCTGACTTCTTACAGAACCTAGAAATGTGACCCTTCTCTTTACAGTTGTGGCATATGGTGTTCTTGAAACGCTCCTTAGCCTTCTCTCCCATCTCTCCCTTGCCCTTCCAGTTCGGATAAAATTTCCTCTTCAGTGGATTCGCCCCACTGGCTTCTCCGGTTTGTGCCTTCGCTACTGGTTTCTTTGTTTTTAGTGCCTCATAATGGATTGCCATGTCGACTATGTTGATGAATGGACTCTTCAGATGTCCAATCACCTTATCTTGTAAATTTTCTTTCAAACCAGCTATGAACTTTTCGTTCTTCTTCAGCGAAGTATTGATCAAGTCTGGGCCAAAACAGGAGAGTGCATTGAACTTATTTTCGTACTCTACTACTGACATGTTCCCTTGTTCCAGATCGACGAAGTCTCGATACATTCAGGTCTTCCCAGTTGTAGGTAAAAATTGGGCCTCAAATTCCTCTTTGAACCTTCCCCAGGAAAAATCATTCTCAGAAACGTTCGCAGTGTGTGCGTCCCACCAGATTGCTGCTGCTCCTTGAAGTTGCCATGAAGCCAAAAGTCGTTTCTGTTCATCATTCAAATTCTGTCATTTGAAAATTCTTTCACAAGATCTTAGCCATGCTTGGACTTCAATGAAAGATTCTGTTCCTTTGAAAACTTTCCCTCCCAGTGTTTGATATTCCTTACAGATCGTTGCAAAGTTCGACCTGGGTTGAACTGGTGCAACTGGCATAACTGGTGCAACTGGTATAACTGGTGCAACTTCTTCTGTAGTTTCTACTTGGTTCTGAGCAGTGTTACGACCATTGGTAGTGGTGGTTTCACTAGCTCGACCTCTGCGTGCACGGGTATTCATACTTACTAACCTGAATGTAACAGGTTAACGTCAAAACTCGATCGGATATTAAGCTACCTAATTTATAACACTTAGGTCAATCTTTCCTAAGTATGTATATTACAATAACATCCAACTTTAAAATACGCTCTCTCAATACTCACCCAAAGCCTAGGTATACGGTAACCTAAGCTCTGATACCAACTGTAACGACCCAACTTTCAAATACCTCGGAAGTTGCATCATTATATAAGAAAAGAAATAGATAAAAGAAAAGACATCAGAATCTCACAACGGAACTTGGGACAATATATTAATAACCCAAAATATTACATACTAAAAAAGTCTAGTACATTTAAAGTACTGGATACTTAGGGATACAGGTTACATCGATTACATAATAATCAGTCGTAATACTAACTTGCATAATGATAGTACATAACATCATAACTGAACCAGCATTCGGATAATTATACATAACATAAGATAGATAAGCCAACGCTCTAGGGTTTGCCATCCTGCTACTCCAAAGTTACCTTAAAACCTGGATCACTTGTCTACTCATAATAAATATTATGAGTACCCAAGAGTTTAAGCAAAAACACAGAAAATAAACTCCGGGTCAGTCATGGACTGGTATGAGTAAACGATTTATAAACAAGTTTTTATAAATCACAATGATTCATAAGACCATGCCGTGAATACGAAATGGGTTTTTCCCTTATGAGATCAAAACAGTTTGCATATTTAAATCAGATATTATGATAATGTCTATGGTTTCTATAAGTAATTTATAATCTAGTAGAATGTTTGCATCTCACATTCTACTTAATAATACACAAAAAAAAACTGCTTGGCGCTTAGGGATAATGGGTTTCCAACTATGACAAGGTATGGAACCACCTTTCGATCAGTGTACTCTAGGAACGATGCACTGAAGTTTAACAAGAACATCTTGCAACTCGACCACACATGACCGACCACTCATTTCTCCTGAGTGTATCGAATATATTATCACCGACGATTGGGCCCATACAACCGTGATCCGAAGATACAGAAATGAAAGAAGTAACAATAATGAATATTCTCTAGATGATGACAATATACCCTAATGGGTACGACCAGCATAGCCATGCAGCCTGCCCGATTTTTTTCATTTCCGGTTATGAAGCATGAGGCTAAACGTAACCTAACACTCTTTTCATTTCCTTATGCTAATACGGAGTGGTTCTTTGGATAATAATCCAACCGGTCACTCCATATTAACAAATTTAAAATGGTTGAAAACTTTGATAGTCGGTGATTTAACTATCAAATGAAAACACGTGTGCAAACAACAATCTTATTTCCCATATGAAATTTCTATTGATCAGTCATTTTCATATATATATATATATATATATATATATATATATATATATATATATATGTTCATATTCCTTATTTTCTCTGTCTAGAACATATATTTTATTTACACTGGAAAACATTTCCATAGCTTATTTACGTACCACTATTCTTTCACATCAATCAGTCTCTGACTGTTACTAGTATGCGAACAACTTCCTAAGTATAAACCCCGAAGGCCGAAACCAACATTAGATCGATACTCGGGAAAATTTTCAACTTACTAATTCTTGTCAGTTTCAAATTTCAGTAATTCTATTTGAATTCCTATTTCAAAAATTCACATTTTCTTTTAATATTTTTATTTTGAAAAATATTAGTGTAACTCCTTTATTTCATGTCGTACTATACTGTATGCAAAGCACAGGTCTACAATCTTTGTAGTGAAAAATCTTCTTTTATAAAACTTGGGGTTAGAACATTTGGATCTAATATCGACTGTTAATCATTTCTCTTGATCTAATCTTATTTTATTTATCGTTACTTTGGTTTAATAAAACAAACATTGCCTTTCCTCAGGTTAAATTATTAAAAATAATTTACAACATGATTTTCCCATTCTCTTAATCTACTTCCATTTTATCTATCGTTGATTCGATTTAAATAAAATGAACACTTCCCTTTTCTCTGATTAAATTATTAACACGATTATCATTTTTATATGTTATAAAAATGTTAACAACGATGTATATGAATTTTCCTTCATTCATATTTTTACTTAAAGTCAAATTATTTAATTATTTATTAATTTAAAAATAAATAAATTAATTAATTAAATTTCTGAAAACATTTTTCCATTATTTATTTTTCCTATTTTAAATTAAACAGTTTTTAATTTAAAATTTGATTCAAAAATCCCTTTTGAAGCTGTTTTAACCAAATTACCTAGTACCCGTTTCGAAAACAGTGGTGTGCCCCTGGAAAAAATCACTCTAGCTCTCGGTTCAACCAAGTACCAGTTGGTACTACCACTTTTGCCAAGTGCCAAGTGGTACTACCACTTTTGCCAAGTGCCAACCCCTCAGCTACCGTGTTCCAGTGCAATTTTCCCTTGCCGCAACCGATGACTCTCCCGCAGCCAAAGTACCAAGTGGTACTACCAATTTGGCAAGTGCCAAGTCTCAGTCACCGTGGTACAAGCCCTGATCACCACAAAACATCAGCCGATCCCTTTGCCAACCTTCACTGTTAAAACCCGATCCAAGAAACTTCTTCCAGCTCGCGCCTCAGGCCACCGGAGACCTGGCGCCTCCGTCGACTCCTCGACAATGACCACCGCCGCCGTTCCCACCTGGCGCGCACCCTCTAGTCACCTTTGACGAGGTGCAGTTTGTCTTCCAACTGGATTGCGCAAAAATGAGAAAACCTACCTTTAATTCATTCTAGCTTTAAAACTATATGTTAGAAAAATTCTTTAGTGTTTTTCCTGTCATCTAGGGATCATTGCGTCTCTCCCCGCCAACTTTCATCGTCGGTCATCAGGTAGATCATCGGCAAAGGCCATTTTTTTATTTTCGACAAAACTTGGATTTGCTTATGATCCCCTCCATAAAAAATCTTGATTTTTGTTTTAAATATCATGTTTCTAAATTTTGAACAGCTTTATATGCCTGAGATCCAAATCTATGATGATCGAAAATCTTGCTTTGAATCTCTTTCTTATAGTATATACATTTTACAGTATATATGAACTTATATATGGTTTTGACTTGTTTAATGTTGATTATACACTTGGATGAACTACTTATATGAAGAATTAATGTCTAATCTTTGCATTAACATCACATCTATGAAGAAGGACATCAACCAGAGCCATGTTTCACATAGGGGATACACAGTTTCAATCAACAGGGGGTATTTCAGAGGTTTGTTTAATACTGATGGGTTTAACAGCTATGGTAAAGTATAAATGTCAAAAAAAAACAATGTATACATTTCCATGGATATATCTAACAGAGCCACATTTTTACACTAGCATCCAATAATGTTTTCAACTGTTTATGCACAGTTTTCATTTAACAGGTATTTCTTAGATGTTTTATTCAATCAAATAAAGGTCGGTAGATATGGTAAGTTTAAATGTCATTTTGAAATATGGATATACAATTCCACGAATCATCAAACAGAGCAACATTTAACACAGCAACACAGTAATATTTTACAGTGTATACACAGTTTTCAGTTGCATTTTACAAGAAATATCTATTGTGTTTTTGATCAAGAAATCATAGCAGTAAGGTTCAACAACAAAATCAGTGCAACATGTATAAGTATTCATCACTTGCATGGTTTTTAAAGGAGAAAATAGTGAGTGTTTACTCACCTTAAAAGCCTTGGTTTGCTGTGTTCAAAAGTTTCCCCTTTCCCTTTTGTATTGCTCGAATTCAGGTGAAATAAAAGTGGAGATACAGCAACATATTTATAGGCAAAACAATGTTTAGAATATTGTTTTCTTTTATTCCTTTAAATAATAAAATCCTTTATCATCTTATCAAATATTTGGCGTAGGAATTTGGCAGCAAGAATGTTCATGTGAAAGCTACACTTGCTTTGGCATTTCATGCTCACGACATCGTTGGAGAAAGGAGAACCACACCACTTGTTTTCACTTGTTGCCAAACCCCTTAAATGCACGTGTACTTTGTTTATGGAAATTCTTTTAAAATGCTTAAGTTTGTATGGTTATAAACTCAAGTATGGATTTTACTTGGCTTCAAACATTACACCTCTTTAATTTGGATAAAAACTTAATATACAAGCCTTGTTGTAATTCTTATGTCTTCCCTGCGCAAGACTTGATGAATCATAGCAAATAGCACTTAAGTGGTTAAACTCTAACCACATGTTACTATCTCCTATGTACTTCAAGACTTCTTCCTGAAGTATCTATCCACTAATGGGCTTTGTTTTTCAGCTGGATGGTGGCCTGTTCCTTGCGTAAGTATGGGCTGAACTCAAGCCTTACAAGTTAAATGAATTAACTATGGCTTTGCTAGCAAATCAAAGTGCATGCGGGTATTGATATTTTCCATTTAACTCACTAGTCTTTGCTGCAATTATCCATTGTTCTTGAACAAGAAATGTTTCTTGGATTCAATGTTTTTAATTGGTTAAGTAAATTTCATTTTAAATTACTTTTCTCCTTTGTATTTGGTTGCATTGAAAAACTCTTGTTCTTGCACAAAATATATTTGATTTGAATGCTTTAAAATGGTTTAGTATTCCAAAGTTTTAGCTAATTTATGTAGGTGCATTAGCATGAGGATATTATAAATTTGCTAATGTAATTTGTTCTTTAAATCAAATTGTGTTTTAACTTAATGTTTAGTTATATTCTGGTTATTCAGATTTAGTAACGCTTTTGATTTTTGTAAAGAAAATCTTAACTCCAATATTCTGGCTTTGTAAATGAATTACCCTTCATCGATAAGTTTATTTATCGATTTGTTGTTCATTTTAAATTTTTACACATTTTAATTTTCGTCTAGAATCCCAGGTCATTACATAATGATTCCGAGTATGAGGTCCTGATTGCCGGGCTAAAACTCACCAAGGAATTAGGAGTAAGAACACTGGACATATTCTGTGACTTTAAGATAGTTGTCTGCTAGGTTCGGAAGGAGTTTGTAACCAAGGGACCTCGACTCGTCACTTATCTTTGAAAAGTGGAGGAGTTGTTGGGCAATTTGGAACATTACACCATAACACACATTCCGAGAGTGGAAAATCAGAGGGCAGACCGACTGGCCAAGCTAGCGAGTTTTGACAACCCTGAAGAAACCGAAATGGTTCCGATTGAGATATTGGAGTCACCAAGCTTCGACCTAATGGAAATCGAATTAGCTTTAGAAGTTGACCCAGAAAGGGAGTCATGGATGACACCAAATAAAAACTTCCTCCAGAGCGGAATTCTCCCATCGAAGAAGAGTGAGAGACGAGTTGTAACACGTAAAGCTACAAGATACGTTTTACAGGACGATGTCCTCTATCGCCAAGGGTTCTCCAGGCCCCTACTACGGTGTATAGCACACGATAACATCAAGCGTGTACTGCAAGAAGTACATGAGGGTGAGTGTGGGGACCACACCAGGAATCAAACCCTATCAAAGAAAGTATTGCGGTATGGCTATATTTGGCCTACCATGAATAAAGATGCAGCTGATTATTCCCGACGCTGCGACAAATGTCAGAGATTTGTCAGAATCCCTAGGGCACCTCCGACTCAGCTTAAGTCAATGTCAAGCCCTTGGCCGTTTTCTATGTGGGGAATCAACATTATTGGAGTTTTACCAGTCTCCAAAGGAGGAGCAAAGTATGCAATCATAGCGGTGGATTATTTCACAAAATGGGCAGAAGTCGAAGCCTTGACCACAATCACTACAAAAAAGGTGATAAATTTCATATTCGGAATATCATCTGTCGATTTGGGATACCGAAGACCATCGTAACTGAAAACGGAACTCAATTCGATAGCACAGAGCTCAGAAACTTCTGCCAAAAGTACAAGATTGATAATAGATACACCGTGGTAGCTCATCCGCAATCAAATGGGCAAGTCAAAGCAATAAACAAGGTCATCAAGTCCATTCTGAAAAGGCGATTAGAGAAAGCAAAAGCCATGTGGTTTGACGAGTTGCCATTAGCTTTGTGGGAATATCGAACAACCTTCAAGAAGGCAACAGGTCATACCCCTTTCTCACTTTCTTTTGGATCAGAAGTAGTGATTACAGTGGAACTTAAAGTCCCCTCTCATAGGGTAGCATATTATGATCCAATGACGAATAGAGCACTCCTCCTAGAGTCCCTTGACGCGGTTGAAGAATAGAGGGGCGAAGCGGACTTACGACCCTCTAGGCACAGACGCCAAGTGACACGATACTATAACAAGAGGGTTCAACCACGAATGTTCGAACCTGGGGACTTAGTGTTGAAGCGAGTTTTCCTGCCTCCAACCTTGTTTGGTCCGAAGTGGGAAGGACCATGTGCCATCCAACAGAAGATTGATAAAGGAGCGTTCAAGCTAACGACCGTAGATGGTCAAGAAATTCCCAGAGCTTGGAATGCACAACACTTGCGACGATACTTGAATTAGATATGTGATGGTCTCCTTTTATTTTTTATAAACTATGTAAGAAGGCACGACTTGCCTTGAAAAGTCCATTTATATGAACAAAGGATTATAAAGTGGATGTAGGCTACGACTTAGCTAAACCACTATAAAAACATCGTGTGTCATTTACTTTTCCTGCACTATTCTTATATTTTGTGACTATTCTGCCCTGATTATGCAATATGTGACATTAAATTAAGCTCAAGAGATTGAGGACAATTCACGTGCAGGAGCAAACGAAACGACCGTTTGCATAACAGGTTTGAAGGAATGGGAAGACGACATTCCTAATTCTAACTCTCATGAAACGAGAGGGAGTATAAAGGACGAGAAGACGACGTCCCTTGAGGCGTGAAGGTGCACCCTGATAAGAGACCGACTCAACAATACTCTAACCTGGTTATGAGATAGAAGAGTATAATGGTGCTAAGAGAATAAGCATCAACGACAAGGGAAAGTTAGCCCTGCCAGTCTCGAACAAACCTTAGCCAGTCAGTCTATTCAAGATTGATTGGGGGCATATATATATACTTGTCCCCAACGGATATTGTCTAATGTTTAGTAATGATAACTTTATTGTATACCTGTGATATGACATGTTGTTTCTCTGCATTTTTATGGATTTGCAAATATTTGACATTGCAGGGAACAAACTACTTTATTCACAAACACGTGGGTTTATATAGGAAAAATAAGCAAAAGATGTTAGGGCTGCACTCGCTACAACAACAACGGACTAGTGGAACATCAAAACAGTAGACAAAGTGCATTTTCACTTGGACTTTGGGGTAGACTTAGCTTTCTTAGCAGCCTTAAGAGCATTTTTTGCTTCTTTTTCAGCATCGGACATAATATGCTTTTGCTTCTTCTTCTCCGAAATTGGGGTGCAGGAGTCAACGGATTTCTTCCCAGGAATTGGAGCACTGGGATTAATAGAAGAATTTTTAGCAAGTTCCTCTGTAATTGACCTAGTTGAAAGTTTGACAACTAACCTTGATCTAGGAGGCACCACTGCAAGAGGCTTAAGATTTTCGGGGTCTGTTTCCTCAACTTTCGGCTACATGCCCTTGTCCTGTATGGCCTTCATTTCAGCCAAAGTCATGTCGTCAATGTTCCCTGAATCCCCAGTTACAACAACATTGGGATCTTCTCCGTGCCCGTCATTACCACCGTCGTGTCTTAAAGAAACTATTATCTCCTCACCATGAGGAGTTTCATTGTGAGGCGGTACGGGAGCCTTGTCAGTACCTCCTCCTTCTCGCCCTCAGCTTCTTCTCTAGATTTCGCAGTAGTAGCCTTATCCTTTCCTTCCTGAGTCTCTTCGAGGGAATTCTCACCGACGACGGTCTTCTGGTGCTCATCGGTCTTATCAATTGGCTCAATACCTATAGAACAAGAAGCAACAATTATTAACTCAGGAGTAAACAATGGATCTTCAATTGATTGCCCAATAATACGACGAAAGGTGGAGATAGCTTTGATGAATTAGGGTGAAAAGGTAGAGATATCTTATGATGATTTCTCGATCGGGGTGGCTACCGTCTCTGGTGCTGATTCAGGTATAGGAGATAAAAGAGGCGCTTTAGGAATCCCCGGATTCTCGGGATCATATTCCTCCACTCCAGTAGCCTCGACGGCAGCATAAGAGAAACCAGATTCGATGATATTTTTTCCATTTGCCTGACGTTTCTCCTCGTCCATGGCAGCAACAATAAGTCGACGCCCTTCGGCCAGCTTACCGCTTCCTCACCCCTAAGGAATGTCTCCATAAGTTTTTTTCGTCAATGGAATCCACTTTGAGCTCTTTCTTTTCCCACTCGATGATTTGGTCCCACACGTACACCAAAGTTGTCGGGTAATCCTAGATCCAAGAAATATCTCGACGACGGATCACCTCAGCGAAGAATTCTATCATCAGCTCACCATAACCATCCAACTCCTTTTGTGCTTGGGAAAGTTTCTTTTGAACTTCTTTGGCAGACTTAATTGCAATACTTGTATTCCCCTCGGCCAAGACTGCTCTAGATTCATCTTCAAGTAGTTTGGCTTCCAGTTCGGCATACCGCTTGGCCAAATCAATGTTTTTCTTCTCCAACTCCTCCTTTTCCCGTTCAAGGGTAGAGAAAGCCAATTGTACTTTGATGTGATCAAATTTAACATCTTCAACTTCCTTCTTCAGGTCCAGACGTTCTTGGCTATGAGATTCCAAACAAGTGTGGTAACGCTTCTTTAGTTCATTGTGTTGCTTTTTATAGTTGTCCAGATCCCGTTGAGCAAGAGCAAGCTAAGTCTGTGTATTTTCAATGTATTTCTCTGAGTTTTTCAAGATGCGTTCATCGTAATTGGCCATTTCCTTCATTTGGTCAATATCAGTGATTATGTCGCGAATAATCTTAGAAAGGTTGCACGAGTATCTGTACATCTCTGTGTATTGTTTATCCACTAAGTCTATCTTTGCTTTCGCATCGTCCGCCCACTTTGAAGGAACTAGCTCAAGGGCAGGAATAAATTGCAGATGATCAAAATAGTGGTCTGGGAATTGCTTTTTTAAATATGCCAGTTTGTTTTGGCATCAGAATCAAGCGACATAGACTTGGATATGGACAGCTCGATTTTCTTTTGCTTGGCGGGTGCGATAGATACATCGTCTTTACTCGGCCTTTTCTAGACTTGTTTCTTCTTATCTTGTGAATCAGTACGTTTCAACAACGGCTTCTCTTGGGGTTGCTTATCCTTAGGAGGAACTGAATCTTTAGATTGTGGTGTATCCCCTTCACGACAGTCTTGGTAGCCCTTGTGTTTGTCCGGTTCTAACCGATGAGGAGAACGAGAGCGCGAAGAATAAGGACGGTTGGAATCATAATATCTCCTGTCATCCCGACCACGCCTCTCGCGATGATCATGCTTAGTGTCAGAGTCGTATCTGAGCACGTTGGTGTGGATTTTCCTGACATCGTAGCGGGGACGTACCATGGTTCCTGTAAAGCAATGTATATAAAGTCCAGAACTAGTTTTTATATAAAGCATAAGTGTTGTGACGTGCAGTGCTAATGTGTTGTGTGTGTCCTAAGTGATATTCCCCCCAACCGACCAGAGCCTGAAGTTAGGCTAGCATGTGTGGTCTCCTTAGTCTTCACAGGTGTAGTTTCTTCTGAAGAAGTAAAGGTCAAAGGATTCGTTCCAAAATTTTCTGAAGTATAAAGAGTTTCAGGCAAGGGAAGATTTCCTAAACCCCTAAATGTACAATCGTCCATAGTGGGGGCATCTCATTGAGGAGCATCTAACGGCAATTCTTTTGGAGATATTGACTTCTCAGGAGTAGCGGCATCGTCAGGAGTAATGTATTTATCTTTGTCTTTCTCAGCTATGTTTGCTAGTTCGTCATCCTGAGTCAGAGATGGAGAAGGGGGATTCCTAAGGGGTACCTTTGGACCTTTCGAGCTTCCTCCCATCTCAGGAATAATGTCGACTGGAGGTATGTATACATAAGGGCCTTTTCCACAGCCTATACTGCGGGTGATAGATAATAGCCCGTGATGATGGAGGTACTCATCTTTAAGGACATCGTCAATAGTCAAGAACTTTTGATTACCGGTAAGCAGCTGGTGCAAACGATTGAAGTATACTTGACCCGTCACTTGCTTTGGATTAGCAACTACGAATAAAAATAAGAGTCATTTAATGTGCTGGCATAAGTATTTAAAATTGGGATCCAACAGGTTGGTGCCTTACTTGACTTGAGCCACCTCTTGGCGCACCCAGGTTGTTGTTTAATGTAAAACCATTCGGGTTTTGAGTCACCAGCTTTGCTGCTATAAGGGACAGTGATGATTTTCATTTTTGGAACTGATTCAAAGTATGAACAAGATTGAGTCTCTTGGGTCCGATGCTTGAAATTATAAAAGAAATAAACTTCATCAAAAGTAGGCTTTACACCTAGAATCTCTTTATAGGCTATATACAGAGTATATAAATAAGCGTAGGAGTTGGGATGCAGTTGCATGGGGGCAATCCGCAGCTGTCTCAAAAAATCGACGACAAAGGGCGGATATGGTGGTACTGCTACGACTAGACATATTAATCTAGTGATAGCCATATATCCTTCCGGTGGGTTATGGGGACGATCTGTATAGGAGGGCAGCTGAGTATCTTTTTGAAGAATCCCATTCTTTAAGCGTATCCGTGTAAGTCTGTCATTGTCAATTGTCGATTAGACTGAATCCTTAGGCGATTCTAAAATAGTGACATTTCCAAATTCGTCGGGATCATGGTTATCTCCTACCCCTCCTTCTTCTTCCTCACCTAGAGAAACGTCACCCCCGGATGATACTTCACTATCACGAGTACCCATTTCGTAGTCTGTGACCTCACTATCCCACTCTAGGTCTGAGGTGGAAGACACATCTTCAATGGTAAGATTTTCAGATGTCCCCACGGCTTCTCTTCTCTTTGCTAGTCTAGACGAGCGTCTCTCGGTCATGTTTGATGTACTAATGAAGAAATAATAGCAAGGGTTAGATTAAAGCTGCCCATGTCCCCCGTGCATGTGTGTGAGCTAAAGTGTATAAGTGTGAACGTAATGATGCAAAATAGTCACATAAAGGAATGCAATGCAAAGATGAGAAAGACAGCTATGTATTCATTGATAATCCAAAAGTTCAGTTGAAAAGGATCTATCCTAACTGTCCAAGAAATTACAATATGTATATAATTTTGACTAAGTTGATTGGAGCACATAGGCATTGTTGCGGACCGGTTCGGATGCATCTCTAGAGTACGGATTGGTTTAGGTTTTTTCAGCATCAATGATTTGGTTCGGGTATTTATGTTGTTTGCAATCGGATTGGAACCTGATCACAGCAAGGTTCGGATCGGACAGATCTTCAAGGAGAAAGCACAAATTGAGTCAGTTAGTGCCGAACCTCCGTCATGTCTTTAAACCAATTACCTCTTCCTTCATGCGGCTGTGGGACTTACCCCCCATCTAGGCTGTTCTGATCCGAACCGAGGTCACAAAAAATTTCCTAATGATTTAGTCAAACTCCACAGCACTAAACCGATCCGCTCATTCTCCTCCAAATTCGTCATCCCTCTTCCTCCTGTACCCACTCAAAGGCTCACTATCTCCACCCACAAGTCATTAAAATCCATGTCATATCCATAAACAATCATATGCAACGATATGACTGAGTTCATCGGCTCCGACACCCCGAGTTGGTGAAAAAGCCACACCAACAACGACGGAGGCGAGCTGAAGACCCATAGCATCTTCAATCAATTCATGTTCGAGAAGCAACGCGAGGAAATGGGAAATTAGCAAGCAATACATGGAAAAATCAACCGATGCGATATTATTAACCCACCTAGTTAACTGATTTGGAGATTTAAAAGACTTTAAGAAATTGGGAAATTAGGGTTTGGAGATGACGACTGAATGAAGTGAAGAGGGGAAAGAATTTTTTTGCAAATATATACAAAGATGGGGGGCTTTATATCTTCCTCTTGGGCCCCCAGTGACCAGGCCGACCCGTTGGAAGAGAATTCCAAGCCCTTCCACCCTTTTGACACCATGCAAATCAAGATCAGAGCGGATAAGATGAACATGCGATGTCTGGGGGTCAACCCAACATACAAGACTGATCCGAAAGAGGGAGTATTAATTTAATAAATATGCATTATTAAAGTTTACCTGGAGGAGCTAGTCGGACGTCAAGCAAAGTTCTTAAAGTTATAACGATAGAAATTTGCGCATCCTACTACATATTTATAGACAACAAGAGATGCGACTTTACAAAGCAATGCATCTTTATGAACGAATGGAAGCGACTGTTTGAAGATTTTGATTCAGAAATCAATGGACAGGAAATTTCGAAGCAAACTCCATCTTCAATAGAAGTGCACTTCCAGGGGGCAAAGCGTTAGCCTACTTTGTGAACTAGGCTACACAAAGTAAGGAAGACCGATTGATGAGAAACACTCTCTCAAAGACCGGATCGAATCAGAGATCTTCAGCCAAGACAAAACAGTGCGAAGCAGAAAAGGAAGGAGCACAGACAGAACCGGATCGGTTCGGATCAGTCCGATCCGTCCCTATTCTCCATTGCAAATCCGATCCGAACCTGAAGCAGAAGCAGTTACCGCCCATGATCCCTAAAGATGCGGAGCAGTTGTGTGACATTTCTCCCACGATCACCCACTAACCTGATGCGCTGTCTTCATCTCGTTCCATCTGAACCCGACTCTTAAGGGATGAGCGCCACGTGCATCCGAACCGCAGCCATTTTAGAGAGATTTTTCACCTATAAATAGGCCACCAAGGGTCATTTGAAGGAATCTTTTTGTAAATTCAGAACTCGAACTCCCTTGTCAACCGAATTTCATCACCATATTCAGAACATTACCACAATTTGATGGGAAAATCCATAAACATTGAGTGAATTTATGCATTGTATGAGTGAAATTGAGTGAGAACTACAATTGTATTTGTATTCAAACCATTAATCCAAAGAGTAGAAACTGGACGTAGGCTCTTTAACACCGAACCACTATAAATCATGTGTTTTCCTTTGCTTTTTGATTTCATTTCATTAGAATTATTGCTAGCTTGAGTGTTAGAACCACTTTTTGGTCTAACACCGACTGTTTCGGAAATTAAGTATGTAAAGACCCGAAAATCTCCGCCCTTTGAATCGACCATAAACCACACAAGCCTGATCCAAAAGATGGAAATCTTCGAATACTTTAACTTTGGGAATATAACACATTAGAACAACAGCAGCAGACTTTTATTACATCATACAAATGCAATATCAGAGTATAGAATATTAGAGTACATCGATAAATAAAATACAGTCGAAGACTTATTACAATAAATTAATACAATACACAGCGAAAGACCTTCTATGCTCTAGACACAGCTCTAGGCTTCGATCCAAAATCCTGCTCAAGAGATAAATATCTGCAAAAAGCTACTCGACTGCCCATGTGGAAAATATGGGCATCCGAGTTCGCCAGTGAAACAAACTAGGAGTTAGTCATGGGACTAGTATGAGAAATCTAACTTAACTAATCTAATAATAAGGATAATCACAGGACCACGCCGCTAACGCGGAATGTGTTTTACTCCAATGGATTGCCAGTGCATAAAATAAAGTAAATCGTTAAACAACGCAATGCTTTTTAGAAAAATGAAACAATTATAAGACTCAAGTCCCATCACACAATGCAACGCAAACAGGAGGATACAGATTTACCTTATAATGGTCAAAGATGCTTGATACGATAAAAACAGATTTGATATTATTATTAGTGTGTATATGTTTCAAAAACAATTTCAATCATAATGTATCAATCATAGACGACATAGTACCCCATCCTACTATGTCGCCATACTAGTTCTACAATCAAAACTGCATGGTGTCGTATTGGAAATTGGGTCTCCATCATGAGTCGAGACTAAGGATGGTCCTCTATGATTCGAGACACTCTAGCAAATGCCTCAGGATCTCCCGCAGTGAACCCTTGGATGCGGTAGGGCCGGTCCACACATATCGTTAGTGGATTAGTTATGCCTGAACACACGCTTCCCGGTCCTTTTGGACCTCTAGTATGACCACTTCTGGCCTATAAATCCGAGGTACCTCATAATCCATCATCTACATAAGTAAAAATGTCGGGGCTGGTAAGTTGCCGACATCACTTCTAGCTAGAAAGAAATGTGTGCACTCCCTACGGTCCTGATCCCGTTTTTGACTCATACCGGGATGTGAGGCTCGCGAAGTCACGATGTGCACAAAGCTACGCCTAAACAGGCTATGCTTTGATCATCAACCACAAGGCTCTGCTTTTCAACAAAAGCCTTGATTCATGCGTCTTAACATGCCACAATGTCAATCAATACCATACCATTGATTTTTACCAACATATAACCTCTAAACTCATATGTCTTAGAGAAGGGTGTTAAACACCGAACAAATATACATTTAGCGGAGATCAACGAATACAGCATAAAGGAATACAACGTCAGACATACCATCCATTTACAAGTCCGTTCTGGGTCCGAACGAAACCGGAGTCACCTTATTCCGCCTCCTATATGTCCAATACAGAAGTGAGATGCTCACTTATCCGGCCAATCAAAAGAACGTCTGGATGGCCACCACTGTAGCCCCTTCAAGATAGCTACTCTAATCACGGGTATTAGTAGTCATCGTCCATTCGATGTGAAGATCGCCGGTCTTCAACCACCGTCTTCAATCTTCGACTTAGATCGTCGTATAATCATTTGAAATGAGATTGAACTCGGACTTTTCAAATGATCCTCGCATATATATATTTTTTTAAATCATTTCATAACATTATTAGTATTTAATAACGATTTATCACCAATTTATTTATATCAAAATAGCTCAATCTAATTCGACGACGCTTCAGGTCAATGGGCGGCCCTGGCGCTGTTTTTATCAAAAATTGATTTACACTTATCTCGAAATCTAACCTTTGGAATTTAACAAAATTTATATTGTTGGAAAGATCTTCCCGAAGCGGTCCTAACAGTTCCAGTTTTGGGAAAATCCGACGGTCGGATCTTTCGGTATAATCATTTGAAGTTACGATTTCAAGTCGCGAACTGTAGTTGCGCGATTCGTTTTATTTTAATTTACATATATATATATATATATATATAAATATAATTCAATCGTTCGATGATTTCAAATTTTTTACTCTTTAAATAGTTTTCTACACTTCGTATTCAAGTTATTCTTAATGAATAGAAGTCTATTTCAAAACTTGCACATTTTTTTCCATTTCTTTCATAATAATAAAAATGTAAATTTTTATTGTCTATTATTTCCATTTCCATCAGTGAACATTTTTCTGTATCCTTTATTTATATTTCACTAAAAATGTGATTTTTAATGATAACATGTTTTTATATTTTAAAACATGACATTTTCCTATTTCTTAACATTTTCCTATTCTTTTAATTACATTCCAAAAAAATGTAAATTTTCTATTCTTTTAATTACATTCTAAAATGTAGTCTCTTTAATTCATTTCTAATTACATTGAAAAATGTAATTTTTCTATTCATTCTTTAATTACATAGAAATTGAAAATTTTAAAATCTATTCTTTTTATCGCATCTAAAATGTAATTAAAAATGTCCCTTTTAATTCTACTCTTTTTTATTTACATCTAAAATGTAAGTAAAATGTCACTTTTAATTCTATTCTTTCTATTACATATAAAATGACATTACAAATGCAACTATTAAAACTATTCTTTTTATTGCCTCTAAAATGACAATAAAAATGCTTCTTTTAATTCCATGTTATTTATTGAATATAAAATGTCAATAAAAATGTCGCTTTAAATCTACTCTTTTTATTGTCCCTAAAATGACAATAAAAATGCTTCTTTTAATTTCAATCTTTTTATTGAATATAAAATGTCAGTAAAAAGGTCGCTTTAAATCTACTCTTTTTATTGTCTCTAAAATGACAATAAAAATATAATCTTTATTTCTACTCTTTTTATCACATCTAAAATGATGATAAAAATATAATCTTTATTTAACACAAATGTCCTCTTTAATAATATTATTTTTAATGTAAATAATTTAACAATAAAAATGTTTCTTTTAAATCTAATCGTTTTATTTTACCAACTTCGAAGCTAAAAATATGTCCCTTTTTTTTACAAAAAGGATATGACACTTAAAATGTACTTTCTCAACTCATGTTTTTATTTACATCTAATATGTAAATAAAAATGTACTTTTTCAATTCATGTTTTTATTTACAACTGTTGATACTGAAAATTGGTATAACAACCAAAGAGGTATTTCTGAACACGTTACCGAATCAGAGGCGAGATGCTTGAAAAGCACGTCACCTTTTCAAAGGCGGGGTGTTAGAAAACTTTTAGAATTATATGAGGCCGTATCCAATGTTCAATAAGCATCAAAATACCAAAATTAAGAAAAGAAGGAAAAGAAGACAAGAGTTTATAGTGGTTCGACTCTTATTCGAGTCTACGTCCACTTTAAAGATAGCATTCCATTAATCACCACGAGATTTACAACATTTGCTCCTTTATACATTCATAAAAGCTCCTTTTACATGCATTTGCCTTTGAATCCACAAAAGAATGGTAGAGAGCTTAGAGAAATTATGCCAATCCTTCCATGGGAGCCATGATTGAAAGCTTGCTATATCTTCAATGAATTGTGGAGAAGAGATGTTGAAATGTTTGGAGAAATCCAAAAAGCTATTTGACAGCACCTCCTTGTAGTTCCCGGAAAAGTCCCCCTCAAATGGTGGAGGTGGTGTCCTATTTATAGGTGATGGAGTGGCTGGAATCCTCAATTCAGGGTTCTGGTCGGTTTTTTTATGTATTTACAAGAATGCCACTGCCAGTTGTCGACAGCTGGCGCATTACCTTACTCATTTCGACCGACCAGGGGGCCTTATTAGAGAAAAGACGACCAGAAAGCAGAAAAGGCGACCTAAAAAGCTTCAACATAAGGCGGACCGATCTGGAGGCCTGGAAAAGAAGCGGGCCGATTAAGTCTCTTGCACTTTGGAGCGACTAGGAACTTCGGTATACTTAGGACGACCAACGATCTTGAATATTTGGAGCGATCAACTCTCTTCCTTATTTGGAACGATCAGAGCCTCCCTTTTAGAGCGATCAAGAGCTTGTGAGTATTTGGTGCGACCAGAACCTTGGGCATTTTGGTGCGACCAGAACCTTGGGCACTTTGGTGTGACCAGAACCTTGGGCATTTTGGTGCGACCAGAAGGGTCTGTATTTTGGATCGACCAGAATGACCAGCTAGCATGAAGAAGAGAACGATCGGTTTTAATATTTGGGACGACTAGAGCTTTTTAGAATTGACTGATCCCGAAGTCTTGAGGTTTGTTGAAGCGGCCAGGTTTTAGCATAAATTTGAGAGCGACCGATTCTGTGAGAGTGACCAGGAATTGAGTAATGCGACCAGCCCCCTTTTGATAATGACAGGACCGATCCCTTTCTTCAAAATGCTAAAAACCGACCCATATTCAATTGGATCGATCAGATGGATAACATTTTGCCCCTCGGAGTTCCATTATTTTTTACGAAAACAATGGGCTTCGAAATATTTGTGGATCGATCTTCTTCAACTATTGGTCGGTTTTGGACATAGTCAACAGAGGTCGGTTCTGGAAGGTGGGTTTCAATACTGGATCAGATGCACTTCCGCGACGATTCAGCTCGACTTTTCTGGAACGTAGGAAAATGCCAAACTTCTGGAAGATGATGGGACAATTCTCGAAATACGAAGAGACCAGATTAGGCTTTATATAATTAATTTAACTTATCATTTCTTCCTCCGCATTTTCTCGGTAAGGATCTTTATTAATGGCGACTCTCTTCTTCTAAAACCAATTGCTTAGTTTTTCGTTTACTTCTTCGCAGATTCAAGCCGTTGTTTTGCTACTTCATGCCTTTGTTTCTTCAAACCGAGCCATTCTTCTAAATCTCAAGTAATTCTTGAGTCAATTCTTCATTGACCACGGTAATCTTTGTAAGTGTTGATATTATTCATCGTTGTAGCGTTCAATCTTGAATTGGTAAATGATGATATGGAAATGAGATCCTCGTATCTTTCTTGATATTGATCACAATATTCTTGTGTACGTGCCAGGACGATCTGAACACGCATGATTCCTTAATTAAGCTATTGTTTTCAACATTCATGTTTTTCAGCACGACCAAACTGGTCGATTGCGTTGTTGGTTTCTGTAACACCCCACGCCCGCTATGGTCACTCACTAAGGGAATGCCATAGCATCGGTGGAGTATTTTAGTGAATATAGAACAGAAAAATTACAACAAGGCAGATATAAATAGTACTTGAAATTTTAAAACATCATCTCATAACAGATAAACATGTCTGGTTACATCATAAAATCACGATAAAAGTCAAGTACAATATCCATCAAAATAAAGAAGTACATAATCCCACTCTCTCATACAATAGCCAGAACAAAAGAAAAGATAACTGGATAACTGGAGCTTTACATCTACCCAAGCTCCTAAAGACTGGAACAACAATCCGATCAAGCTCTACTACCGCTAGGATCCACCGTAGGACCTGAGGGTTGGGAAAAAGATAAAAACAACGGGGTCAGACATAAGTCTGAGTGAGTCCTATAACTTTAACAATACAATCATTAAAGTAACCAGAGAAGATATAAACTTGACCTACGGTAATATCTGGGGATGATGGCTACACTAAGCAGCTTGGTAGACTTAGGATAACTAAGATAACCATAAGGACGCATCTACCCACCCAAGGATAATTACTAACTGCACCACACCAGTCATTTCTACTTAAAGGTTGATCCCTCCCAAGGACTTAGAAAATTTCCCCAATAGTTTCTTGTACTCCTAGCCACTACATAGGTGCCGTCTGCCCCTATCTCCACTAGGTGTACTCAGTAATTTTACCCAGTAGTTTCGTGTACCCCTACATAGGTGCCGTCTGCCCCTATCTTTACTAGGTGTACCCACTACTCCCCATCGATCGGCTCCCTACCGTAGATACCCGTGCTGGTCCTACAGTGGGGTGTATCACTCCCCTAAAGTGGCTACCCAATACTATCAACTATGCACGACTTTATATCTACACGATGCAACAACGGCTTATCTACCAGCCCGGGCCCACACACGCATATGAAACCCGTTGGACTTGCGTTGCCACCGCTAACCCGTTTTGGCCTCTTATAATCAAGCCCAATATGCGTGTCCCGTCACTCGACATGGGTCGAGCCCACAAAGATACGTTTGGGATATTGGTTGAAATGGGCCCCCACAAGCTACCCACCTAAGCTTGTCATATATCTAGTGTATCCCACTTAACCCTTTAATCATGTTTAATTACATGTTTCCACTTGGTTAAGTATTCTAATCGTATTTTCTATTGCCACCCAAGGCAACCCACTAGATTCCACATGCCACCCAAGGCAACCACTAAATTTCCACATGCCACCCACTTAACCCCTCATGTCCCACTACATGCTAATATGGTTAAGTGTTTCTTAATTAATTAAGACCGTGATCCCCCATAAAGACCTCCCACATTAGACTGGCTGTTATGACCGCCTGGTTAAGCCGGTAGGGTCCGGGCAGTCTTACGTCATAACAGAGTCTAACCTCGTGTCTTTACCTTAATCACGTATTTAATTTATGGCTAAGACCTCTCACATTGGGCTGACATTTGTAGCAACTGGTTAAGCCGGTCGGGTTCGGGCAGTTTTACACTACAAATGAGTCCAACCTCGTGTCTTAGTCGATTAATTACACCTAATTAATCACCCCCATATTAATTATCCCTAATTAATATCAAGTTTTCCATAACATGGGTAGACCTAACTCAATAGGTAAATTCCCATGGGGTAGACCTAACTCAATAGGTAAATTCCCACTTATGGTAATTTTTTTTTTATGGTATGATTTATCATACCCAATCATATTTTTATTAACATATTTACCAACCCCATCGTTCCCCACGTAAATCGTTCTCATTTCATGACATAATAAAGGGGAAGATCCATCACAAATATCATGGGTTTAGCATATAACTTTGTCATGGGTTAAGAGGATGTCAACTTGCATATATGAGCATATATTAACCCAACTACATATAACCCAAACTTGCATATTATCATACACATGATTTGCATAACATATGACATATGAGCTTGCACATATCTTGCATAACATGTTGATCTTGCATATAAGCATTCTCATAACTTGCATAACATGTTAAACATGCATTTAAGCATACACATAACTTGCATAAGCATTCACATACTTGCATAAGCATTTACATACTTGCATAAGCATTCACATACTTGCATATACATTCACATACTTGCATAAGCATGCATGACTTGCATATCATGTTAAACTTGCATTTAAGCATGTACATATCTTGCATAAGCATTCATATACTTGCATAAGCATTCATAACTTGCAAATCATGTTAAACTTGCATTTAAACATATACATAACTTGCATATGAACTTGCATAACTCACTTTGTTAAACATGCATAAATCCACTTATTAAATATGCATGAACCCACATATTAAACATGCATAAATCCACTTGTTAAATATGCATAAACCAACTTGTTAAGCATGCATAAACCAACTTATCAAACATGCATAAATTCACTTATTAATTATGCATATACATAGAAAAACATGGAATAGCATATCATTACAAATGATTCAAACTCACTAATCCGCATCTAAGACCATAAGTCCCATTACACCCAATCTACTTACTTTAACAATTGATGTTAAAGTGATAGAAACTCACCAAACCCAAAATTAACCAATTTATGAAGTGGAATTAGTTGCTAAATATGAAGATGGTGATGATTAGAGAATGACTTGAGAGGGATTAGCTTGCAACTTCCTTCTTAGATTAGTGGAGACTCCTTCTAGGATTTAATTTGGCGGCATGAGGCCTTCATTTCTATTTTAGTATGGATTAGGGTAGGTTTAGGGTGTATTTATAGATTAGGAGAGTGTTTTAGGCCCTTAGATTAACCCTAGATTAGATTAGGTCCGTTAGATTTAGGAATCTCTAGAACCCAGCCCAGCCCTAGCCAGAAAACCAGATCTGGTGCACCCAAGCCCCCTGGTTCGACACGCCGTGTCGACAGGCAAGTCGACACCCCTGTCGACAGGCCTGTCGACAGCCCTGTCGACATGCTTAGTGCGGGAACCTTCCCGCCTGGCCCCGCTGGTTCTATTTTAAAATCTAAATTTGAATTCCTAAATCTGTTTTTAGCTTTTAAATTTTCTGCAAACTTCTTTAGGCCATAACAGGGCCATACGGACTCCGATTCTCGAAAACTCGGACTCTATTTCGCGTATTTTTCCGAGACGAACGCAATAACGCAGCCCGTTACCCCCAATTCCCACATCTGAGATTATTTATCCTGTAATTAGTGAATTTTAGTATTAACTAAAATTCGGGGTGTTACATTCTCCCCTCCTTAAAGGATTTCGTCCCCGAAATCTCTAAGCTAAGGAGAATGCATATCCTACCATCCAAACAACCATCTACTCAAATCATCAACCACGGGCATCCATTGTCCTTAAACAGTTTCTAATGATGTATGAGCATATGCAAAAAGTGTGTGTATATGTTCCCTATCTAATGTATGAACATATGCAAACCATGATAGTGCCATGCATCCATTATGTATGCGAGAGAACCCTATCGACACATACAATATCTACATGAGTGCACAATCATTCACCAAAATGCATCATCCATGTGATAACACAACCATTATACATCCATAAATATATCTTCCTACACACAATTTTATGCAATATGCAATATGAAGTGACTGAGCCGATCTAGTGCCTAGAGTGTGGGTATATGCATCCACGAGCAACCACTAGCAAACACTTGCATCCACTTGCATCCATCAACCATAACATGTCTCAAACACATGTTTCAACCATAGGTTTACCCTATCTAAAGGTCAAAGGTACTAACGAGAGGACATACCGAAGATAAGATAAGTACTAGACAAGCGATAAAGGAGAAAGTAAAGACATACCCTCAAAAAGAAATGGGTACAATGAACGCATCTTCGCTTCCGTCTCCCAAGTTGCGTTGCTCTCATCTTCTCCCCATTGCACTTTGACTAGTTGAACCTCTCTGTTTCTCAACTTCCTAGTCTCTGACCCAAGGATGCGAGTAGGAGCTCGTCGAATAGTCGCATCACGCTCTACCTCTACATCTCTAAGCAAGCTCGGCTCTACCACCTCTGCGGTCTCATGTAAGCACTTCCTCAGATGTGATACATGGAATACATCATGTACACCACTAAGTCTGTCGGGCAACTCCACTCTATATGCCATCCGTCCAATCCTTTCCTTAATAGGAAACGGCCCAACAAACCTCGGTGCTAACTTCCCAACGGATCCGAAGCAAACAACATTTCTCAACGGAGATACCTTAACAAAAACCATATCCCCAACCTCAAACTCAAGATCCGTCCTTCTCTTGTCCGCATAAGATTTTTGCCTATCCTGCGCTGCTTTCATCCTTTTTCGAATCAAGTCAATCTTCTCAGAAGTCTCCCTAACCATATCAGGCCCAAGCAAGATCTTATCCGTAGATTCCCACCAACATGTAGGTGATCGACAAGGCCTTCCATAGAGAGCTTCGAAAGGAGCCATACCAATACTGGACTGAAAGCTGTTATTATATGCGAACTCCACCAATGGAGGATGCTCTTCCCATGTACCTCCAAAATCTAGGATACAAAGCCTCAAAAGGTCTTCTAGAACACGATTCACCCTCTCAGTTTGGCCGTCCGTCTGAGGATGATCTGCGGTGCTCAGACACAATTGAGTCCCCACTGCTTCTTGCAAACTTCTCCAGAACTCGCTAGTGAAGATAGGATCTCGATCACTCACTATGCTAGAGAGTACCCCATGCAATCGAACTATCTCTCAAAGATATACAGAAGCTAGCCATGGAGCGGTCCTCTTGCTCTTCACAGGTATGAAATGGGCGCTCTTAGTAAGTCTATCTACCACCACCCAAATTCCTGTATTACCCTTCCTCGACCTGGGTAACCCGTCAATAAAACCCATCGAGACGCTATCCCATTTCCATTGCGGAACCTCCAATGGGTGAAGCAACCCACCTGGTTTCCTTTGCTCCGCCTTCACTTGCTGGCACACCAAACATCGAGCGACATACTCGACCACATCTTTCTTCATACCGGCCCAGAAGAAAACCCTCTTCATGTCTCGGTACATCTTGTCCCCACCGGGATGAATGGTCATCCTAGAACGGTGTGCATCATCAAGAATAGCCTTCCTCAAACCCTCGTCTTGCGGTACACAAAGTCTACCGTCTCTACGCAAACACCCCCTATCGTCTAGGGTGTACCTACTCAAATGGCTGGACGACTCCCCCCTTATGAGCTTTTCTACCAACTCAACCAACTGTGGGTCGTCCCTCTGTGCTTCTCCAATCCGCCCCAAAAGAGTAGGCCTAACTTCCAAGGAAGCTAGTAAACCGGGTACATAATCAATGGAAGGTCTGAAATCAAACATCGAGATAAACTCCAAGCTTCGTCGTTCCACGAACAATGGACTCAAGGATAACCTCTTCCTGCTCAAGGCGTCCGCCACCACGTTACCCTTGCCAGGGGTATACGCTATCTCGAAATCATAGGATGCTAAGAATTCCATCCACCTTTGCTGTCTTAGATTCAAATCCTTCCGAGAGAATAAGTACTTCAATGATTTATGGTCAGTGAACAACTCGAATCTCTCACCAAGAAGATAATGACGCCAAATCTTAAGCGCAAAAACAATAGCGGCCAGCTCTAGATCATTGGTAGGGTAATTTTTCTCATGTGCCCTCAACTGCCTTCCACCATAGGCTATTACCCTTCCCTCTTGCATTAAGACTGCGCCAAGCCCTGTCCCACAAGCATCAGTATAGACAACAAATGGCTTGCTCCCATCTGGCAACACTAAAACTGGAGCGGTGGTTAAAGCTCTCTTTAACCGTCGGAACGCATCATCACAATCTACGTCCCATGCAAAAACAAGATTCTTCTTTGTTAAGCGGGTTAACGGGGCTGATATCTTTGCGAAGTCTTTGATAAACTTCCTATAATAACCCGCCAACCCCAAGAAACTTCTTACTTCGGTAGCATTCTTCGGAACCTTCCAATCCTGAATCGATACTACCTTCGCGGGATCCACAGCTATCCCTTCCTTGGAGACCACGTGCCCCAAGAACCGTACTTCCTTCATCCAGAAGTGACATTTAGAGAATTTAGCCTTAAGGCTATGTGCTTGAAGAGTCTTCAATACCTCCCCAAGATGTAGGGCATGCTCTTCTTCACTCTTAGAAAATACTAAGATATCATCCACAAAGACCACCACAAATTTATTAAGGAACTCCCTGAACACCCTACTCATCAAATCCACAAAGTATGCAGGGGCGTTCGTCAACCCAAGTGGCATCACCAGCCACTCATAGAAACCATCCGGAGTTCTAAAGGCAGTCTTGTCTATGCTATCCTCAGCCACCCTCAACTGATGAAACCCCGTGGCTAAGTCCAACTGAGAAAATACTGAAGCGCCAACCAATTGATCGAAAAGATCATCAATCCTCGGCAATGGGTGTTTATTCTTTTTTGTGAGCTTGTTGAGTTCTCTATAGTCTACACAAAGTCTGAGGGACCCATCCGCTTTCGTAGCAAATACTACTGGAGCACCCCACTCCGATATGCTCCGTCTTATGAACCCCTTCTCAAGCAACTCTCCTACTTGCTTATGGAGTTCCCTCCTCTCACGAGGAGCCATGTGGCGCACTGGTAAAGATACCGGTTTAGCATTATCCACCAAATATATTCGGAAGTCAATCTCCCGCTTCGGAGGTAAGCCCTTCACCTCCTCAAACACATCCGGATATTCCCGGACCACTCTAACAGATTGCAAACTCTCGACCGAAGCGTCAAGCGATTCAAGATAACTTAGCATAACAGAGTCCCTGGGATTACAAGAAATCTCGAGAGTGTTACCCAAACGGGTCATGAGCCTAACAACTCTCCTTTCGCAATCAAGAACGGCACCGTTACTGGATAACCAGTCCATGCCCAAAATCAACCCATAGCCCGTGAAGCCCAACACAAAAGCATCACATCTAAACTCAATGCTAAGTATAGAAATCTTCAAACCCAAACATATCATGGACAAATAAGTGGAGCCCCCAATTGGGTTTGAAACAACCAAGGTATCATCTACCAGACTGGTGTCTAGGTGCAGTGACTCAACTAATGATGATGAGATAAACGAATGCGATGCGCCTGAATCAAACAATGTACGGACAGGATGATCAAATAGAAAAACCAGACTTTCAACGGAGATAGTTCTACCTCTTTCCTGAATTGGTGGGACTGCGAGAGCCTGTACTTGCCCCCTAGCCTGACTCGGTGCCATAAGAGCTTGCACCAGTCCTCCTGAGGTAGACCCCGTCCTTTGCCCTTTCTTAGGACAATCTTTCACTAGATGCCCTGCTTCGCCACAGTGGAAGCAGCCAGTCTTCTTCTTCTTGCGACAATCCTTGCTTAGGTGGCCAGGTGTTCCACAATTGAAACACTTCTTCTTCTTGCCCTTGCCCCCGTTGCCTTTCCCACCTTTGTTTTGCTGTTGTTGCTGAGGTCTCTTTTGATCTCCCTTCTTCTCGGGTGCCTTATTAGCATTGGGACCCTTCTCTTCTTCATACATGAGTGCCATGTCAACTAGCTTCTCAAAGGTGGCCCCCATAGGGATATGAGTCATAGCCAACCCATGCATCGGTTCATTCAAGCCCTTCACGAACCTCAAAGCCTTCTTCTCCGGTGTATTCACCATGTCTAGGCCAAACCTTGCCAATTGATTAAACTTGTTGACATATTCCTTCACCGAGAGATTTCCTTGCTTTAGAGTCAAGAATCTTTCCATATACAAGTTTTCCTCCGCCCTTGAGAGAAACTTTGCCACAAATCTTTGTCTAAAATCCGCCCAAGAGTCAACGGGGCGTTCTCCATTAGTGACCTCCCACCAGAATGAGGACTCTCCCTTCATTAACCAAGCAGCCAACTTGACTTTCTTTCCTTCTTCCATCTCAAAGATATCTATCAACTCTTCCACCTCCTTAAGCCAATCTCTAGCCTCCACAAAAGTTTCAGATCCTTGAAAAGGTTTCCCTCCCATGGCTTTAAATTCCTTGCAAGTCTTAGCAAAAGTATCCGTGCGAGGAGGAGGGGGAGGAGGAAGATCGGGTGCTACGGTTGGTGGAGGAACATTTGCTGGACCCGCAGTGGTGGCCCTAGCCTCCATCAATCTCCTATACCATGCTGGTACCGTCACACCCTCCGGAAGGTTAAGATTCTCGGCCATGCTGAAATGAAAAAGGAAAGATTCAAAACGAAGGGTTCGAAGGATATAGATATGGCTATTGGGGATTATGCTTTTCTTTCAAAAACTTTTCTCTTTAAAGACATGTTTTTGAAAATATCTCTTCCAAAAATGTTTTTAGAAAAATAGTTTTCTAAAAATTTTATCTATTCCGGTAACCTTTGCTCTGATACCACGTGTAACACCCCATGCCCGCTATGGTCATTCACTAAGGGAATGCCATAGCATCGGTGGAGTATTTTAGTGAATATAGAACAGAAAAATAACAACAAGACAGATATAAATAGTACTTGAAATTTTAAAACATCATCTCATAACAGATAAACATGTCTGGTTACATCATAAAATCACGATAAAAGTCAAGTACAATATCCATCAAAATAAAGAAGTACATAATCCCACTCTCTCATACAATAGCCAGAACAAAAGAAAAGATAACTGGATAACTGGAGCTTTACATCTACCCAAGCTCCTAAAGACTGGAACAGCAATCCGATCAAGCTCTACTACCGCTAGGATCCACCGTAGGACCTGAGGGTTGGGAAAAAGATAAAAACAACGGGGTCAGACATAAGTCTGAGTGAGTCCTATAACTTTAACAATACAATCATTAAAGTAACCAAAGAAGATATAAACTTGACCTACGGTAATATCTGGGGATGAATGGCTACACTAAGCAGCTTGGTAGACTTAGGATAACTAAGATAACCGTAAGGACGCATCTACCCACCCAAGGATAATTACTAACTGCACCACACCAGTCATTTCTACTTAAAGGTTGATCCCTCCCAAGGACTTAGAAAATTTCCCCAATAGTTTATTGTACTCCTAGCCACTACATAGGTGCCGTCTGCCCCAATCTCCACTAGGTGTACTCAGTAATTTTACCCAGTAGTTTCGTGTACCCCTACATAGGTGCCGTCTGCCCCTATCTTTACTAGGTGTACCCACTACTCCCCATCGATCGGCTCCCTACCGTAGATACCCGTGTTGGTCCCACAGTGGGGTGTATCACTCCCCTAAAGTGGCTACCCAATACTATCAACTATGCACGGCTTTATATCTACACGATGCAACAACGGCTTATCTACCAGCCCGGGCCCACACACGCATATGAAACCCGTTGGACTTGCGTTGCCACCGCTAACCCGTTTTGGCCTCTTATAATCAAGCCCAATATGCGTGTCCCGTCACTCGACATGGGTCGAGCCCACAAAGATACGTTTGGGATATTGGTCGAAATGGGCCCCCACAAGCTACCCACCTAAGCTTGTCATATATCTAGTGTATCCCACTTAACCCTTTAATCATGTTTAATTACATGTTTCCACTTGGTTAAGTATTCTAATCGTATTTTCTATTGCCACCCAAGGCAACCCACTAGATTCCACATGCCACCCAAGGCAACCACTAAATTTCCACATGCCACCCACTTAACCCCTCATGTCCCACTACATGCTAATATGGTTAAGTGTTTCTTAATTAATTAAGACCGTGATCCCCCATAAAGACCTCCCACATTAGACTGGCTGTTATGACCGCCTGGTTAAGCCGGTAGGGTCCGGGCAGTCTTACGTCATAGCAGAGTCTAACCTCGTGTCTTTACCTTAATCACGTATTTAATTTATGGCTAAGACCTCTCACATTGGACTGACATTTGTAGCAACTGGTTAAGCCGGTCGGGTCCGGGCAGTTTTACACTACAAATGAGTCCAACCTCGTGTCTTAGTCGATTAATTACACCTAATTAATCACCCCCATATTAATTATCCCTAATTAATATCAAGTTTTCCATAACATGGGTAGGCCTAACTCAATAGGTAAATTCCCATGGGGTAGACCTAACTCAATAGGTAAATTCCCACTTATGGTAATTTATTATTTTTTTATGGTATGCTTAATCATACCCAATCATATTTTTATTAACATATTTACCAACCCCATCGTTCCCCACGTAAATCGTTCTCATTTCATGACATAATAAAGGGGAAGATCCATCACAAATATCATGGGTTTAGCATATAACTTTGTCATGGGTTAAGAGGATGTCAACTTGCATATATGAGCATATATTAACCCAACTACATATAACCCAAACTTGCATATTATCATACACATGATTTGCATAACATATGACATATGAGCTTGCACATATCTTGCATAACATGTTGATCTTGCATATAAGCATTCTCATAACTTGCATAACATGTTAAACATGCATTTAAGCATACACATAACTTGCATAAGCATTCACATACTTGCATAAGCATTTACATACTTGCATAAGCATTCACATACTTGCATATACATTCACATACTTGCATAAGCATGCATGACTTGCATATCATGTTAAACTTGCATTTAAGCATGTACATATCTTGCATAAGCATTCATATACTTGCATAAGCATTCATAACTTGCAAATCATGTTAAACTTGCATTTAAACATATACATAACTTGCATATGAACTTGCATAACTCACTTTGTTAAACATGCATAAATCCACTTATTAAATATGCATGAACCCACATATTAAACATGCATAAATCCACTTGTTAAATATGCATAAACCAACTTGTTAAGCATGCATAAACCAACTTATCAAACATGCATAAATTCACTTATTAATTATGCATATACATAGAAAAACATGGAATAGCATATCATTACAAATGATTCAAACTCACTAATCCGCATCTAAGACCATAAGTCTCATTACACCCAATCTACTTACTTTAACAATTGATGTTAAAGTGATAGAAACTCACCAAACCCAAAATTAACCAATTTATGAAGTGGAATTAGTTGCTAAATATGAAGATGGTGATGATTAGAGAATGATTTGAGAGGGATTAGCTTGCAACTTCCTTCTTAGATTAGTGGAGACTCCTTCTAGGATTTAATTTGGCGGCATGAGGCCTTCATTTCTATTTTAGTATGGATTAGGGTAGGTTTAGGGTGTATTTATAGATTAGGAGAGTGTTTTAGGCCCTTAGATTAACCCTAGATTAGATTAGGTCCGTTAGATTTAGGAAATCTCTAGAACCCATCCCAGCCCTAGCCAGAAAACCAGATCTGGTGCACCCAAGCCCCCTGGTTCGACACGCCGTGTCGACAGGCAAGTCGACACCCCTGTCGACAGGCCTGTCGACAGCCCTGTCGACATGCTTAGTGCAGGAACCTTCCCGCCTGGCCCCGCTGGTTCTATTTTAAAATCTAAATTTGAATTCCTAAATCTGTTTTTAGCTTTTAAATTTTCTGCAAACTTCTTTGGGCCATAACCGGGCCATACGGACTCCGATTCTCGAAAACTCGGACTCTATTTCGCGTATTTTTCCGAGACGAACGCAATAACGCAGCCCGTTACCCCCAATTCCCACGTCTGAGATTATTTATCCTGTAATTAGTGAATTTTAGTATTAACTAAAATTCGGGGTGTTACAGTTTCCATATGGGTAGCCCTTCTTTTGACCGACCAGAATAGTTCTGATATTCATCGGATAGGACCGACCTAAATGGATTAGAATCTCGACCGATCAGGTTGAAGTCGGTTTTTGGAATAATTGTAGGGTGTCCAGCTTTAGAATGATTGTAACGACCCATTAGAGGATATCTTTGGTTGACCATGTTCTCTTATAATTTATTGCGATCCGAGCTTGACTGGTTTGGAGCATCCATGTTCTCTATCAGTTTAGAGCGATCGGGGCTTAGCTGGCTTGGAGCGACCAGGTTCTCTATTAGTTTAGAGCGACCAGGTGCTTTGCCAGTTTTAGCGACCGAGGCTTGACTGTTTTTAGAGTGATCGGACGCTTTTCCAGTTTTTTAGATTCAATTTTGGACCGAGTTTGACCGATCTGTTACTGAATTTGTCATGATCGATCTCCTTTTACTTAGAACTGGTTATTCATCTTTCTGTATGAAAAACCTTATTTTGCAGGATGTCAGGAAATTCACCGGACGATTTTCTAGTTTTTTAGATTCAATTTTGGACCGAGTTTGACCGATCTGTTACTGAATTTGTCATGATCGATCTCCTTTTACTTAGAACTGGTTATTCATCTTTCTGTTTGAAAAACCTTATTTTGCAGGACGTCAGGAAATTCTAATCAAGAGAGTTCAAGGAAGCGTCAACGCTTAGGAAAACAGCCTGTGGCTGAGCCCCACACTCCTCCGACCGAGCCTTCCTCTGTTGATCTCCATGCTATTATCAACAGGCCTCGCTTCCATCCTGTTCCCCATACTTCTGAGCTGGCCAACCGATTTGAAGGTTGGTGTCTCGACGGTCTGCACTTTGATCAATTCAGCTTAGATACTCTTAGGACTCATTTTGCAGCACAACTTGACGAGACAAAGGCCTGGATGGAGAGGCATTTGGGAGACTCTGAGCGATATTACTCACGCAAATTTGGTGAGTGGAAGACTTTTGCATGCGACCTTCAGCGGTTGAATCGGAAGAACCTGGAGCGGGTCGCCTTACTGGAGCAGGACAAGGCTGTGCTTATTCAAGTCTTGAAGTCCCAGGACGACCTTATTGCTGAACTGTCGAGCTCCGCAGGCAAGACAAGTCCAGGTGGCTCTTCTTCCAGTTCTCCCAAGTGATGATAGTGTCCTCCTATATTTTTGGCTTTTTGCTTAATATGCTCCTAGCTTAAAACCGGTTTGTATATGTGGGTGCCGGCCCTTATCTTTAACTTTTTAAGTTGCTGATGTTGGAACTTCCTGATCATTGTACTTGTGATATCCGGAGCTTTTTACTCTTCATACGAGTTTTGATGAATAGCTAAATGCTTTTTAAAGAGGCTCCTTGCCAGCGACCCAGTGATAACCTAGTCAAGTTTTATCTGGCTTTGAGTTAGTCGACTGAGCATTCCTGGAGAAGTTTTGTGTTAAGAGGCTCGGTTTGCTGACCGAGTACCCCTGGAGAGAGCTTAGTTTACTATTCGACTAAGAACCCTCGGGGAGGATTTGGGTTAAGAGACCCGGTTTGCTGACCGAGTACCCCTGGAAAGTACTTAGTTTATTATTCGACTAAGAACCCTTGGGGAGGATTTGGGTTAAGAGACCCGGTTTGCTGACCGAGTACCCCTGGAAAGTATCTAAGTTTGGTAATAACAAGGTCAAGTTTTGTCTGACTTCGAGTTATTTGACTGAGAACCTTCGGAGATGATTTGGGTTAAAGGACTCGGTTTGCTAACCGAATACCCCTGGAAAGTATCTCAGTTTGGCAATAACAAGGTCAAGTTTTGTCTGACTTTGAGTTATTTGACTGAGAACCTTCGGAGAGGATTTGGGTTAAAGGACTCGGTTTGCTGACCGAATACCCCTGGAAAGTATCTCAGTTTGGCAATAACAAGGTCAAGTTTTGTCTGACTTCGAGTTATTTGACTGAGAACCTTTGGAGAGTATTTGGGTTAAGCTAGTGCATGTTTTTGGACTTTCCCTTTGGTGAATTTGTAGCAAGTTCTTCGTAGGAAAGCCGGCCAGCTGATTTATCGTGTCCCGTAACCAAATCTGTGCTGCTTTATTTGCATTCATGTAATCCCATATGTACAACATTTGCCGAAGAATTATAAGTCACAAAGCTATTTGAAATAACGGCGGAGGTGATCGCTGTTCCATGCTCTTGGGAGCTCCTCTCCGTCCGTAGTCTTGAGCTTAAAAGTACCGTCGAGAAGTTTCTGGCTAATGACAGATGGTCCCTCCCAGTTGGGGCCAAAAACTCCTGTCGCGGTCATGATTTTCTTTAGGACTAAATCTCCTTCCTCGAATGTTTTGTGCCTGACCTTCTGATTGAAATGCCGGGCAATTCTCCTTTGGTGGGCGATTATTCTGAGTTCTGCTTCAGTCCTTTTTCCTTCAAGCAAATCCAAAGATTCAAATTGCAGTCTTTCATTCTCTCTTGGGTTGTAGTGAATTCGGCGATGAGTAGGAACCTCCAGCTCTACAGGAATCATCGCTTCTGAACCGAATGCCAAAGAGAATGGCGTATGCCCTGTCGCAGTTTTATGTGTTGTGCGGTAAGCCCATAGCGCAAGTGGCAGCTCCTCTATCCAATTACCCTTAGCTTTCTCAAGGCGCTTTTTGATGGTAGATTTCAGGATTTTGTTGACTGCCTCAACTTGCCCGTTTGCCTGCGGATGGGCGACTGCTGCAAAGCTCTTCTGAATTCGATATTTGTTGCAGAAATCCCTAAATTCATCACTTTCAAATTGCGTGCCATTGTCGGTGGTGATTTTCTGTGGAATCCCAAACCTGCATATTATATTCTTCAGCACGAAGTTTATCGCCTTCCTAGATGTGATGGTTGCCAATGGTTCAGCTTCAGCCCATTTAGTAAAGTAATCCACGGCAACTATAGCATATTTGAAGCTCGATTTTGCGGTAGGTAGTGCTCCAATCAAGTCTATGCCCCAAACAGCGAATGGCCAAGGACTCAACATCTGTGTCAACTCAGTTGACGGAGCTCTTGGAATCTTTGCAAATTTTTGGCATCGATCGCATTTCTTAGTAAATGTCATGGAGTCGAGGTTCACATCGGGCCAAAAGTAGCCGTATCGAAGGACCTTTTTGCAAGAGTTTGTCCTCCACAATCCCCTTCATGCAACTCTGCCAAGATTGCCTTAGACTCTTCTTTTGTTACGCACCGTAGCAAAGGCGTCGAATATCCTCTCCTGTATAAGCGACCATCTTGGACGAGGTAGAGGCGAGACTTTCGGAGCAGTTTCCTGCGATCCTTTGGTTTCTCAGGAAGTGTCCCGTGAAGTATATAGTTTTTTATAGGGGTCATCCACGAGTCAGGCTCGTCGGTTGCTTCCATAACCCAGTTTATACCAGATTCTTCAATGCTAGAACTAGATAATACTTCCACAGGAACTAGACCGAAGATTTGAGGATCTCCAGTGCTAGCCAACTTTGATAAGGAATCGGCCTTCCAATTCTCTCCTCGAGGAATATGAAAGATAGAATAGTACTCCAAACTGTCGAGAAGTTCTTTAGCTTAGAGCAGATATATTGGAAGGTTCCCCGTCTTAGCCTGGAACTCAACTTTGATTTGAGAAACCATTAGCTGTGAATCGCTGAATATTAGTTGACTTTTCAGGCTTAATTCTTTTGCAATCCGTAATCCTCCAAGTAAAGCTTCATATTCGGCATCGTTGTTGGTGATGGGGAATTCGAATCACAGCGCACAACATACTTGTCGTCCTTCGGGGGTTTCGAATACTATCCTTGCCCCAGCACAATATTCATTCTTAGCGCCATCGACAAAAAGCTTCCACCTAACGACCAATTCGTTAGTTTCTTCCATTTCCTCTCCCCTATTAGTGAATTCAGTGGTAAAATCGGCCAAAGCTTGCCCATTTATTGCTTTTCTGGGGTGGTAAGTAATATCATATTGAGTGAGTTCAATATTCCACTTCAGCAGTTTCCCCGAAGTTTCTGGACGGAACAACACCTGTTTCAAGGGTTGGTCCGTAAGGACTTTAATAGAGTGAGATTGAAAGTAAGGTCTAAGCTTTTGCGATGCGATGAGCAAGGCATATGCAAGCTTTTCTATTTTTGGATAATTCATCTCTGCCCCAGTAAACCTTTTGCTAATGTAGTATACTGGCCTTTGGACCTTGTCTTCCTCCCTGCTAAGTGCTGCACTCAATGCATGGGATGACACCGCAAGGTATAAGAACAGGCTTTCTCCGTCCTTAGGCTTTGATAGCATCGGAGGGGATTCTATGTGCTTGATGAGATCTTCAAATGCTTGCTGGCATTCGGAAGTCCACTGAAAGCTCTTCCTTTCCTTTTTCAACGCATCAAAGAGGGGAATGCACCTGTCCGTTGCCTTTGAGATGAAGCGGCTCAATGCTGCTACCTTGCCATTTAAACATTGGAGCTCCTTCTTACTCCGCGGAGCTCGCATCTCTCGTAAAGCAACCACTTGTGTTGGGTTTGCTTCGATGCCCCGAGCACTTACCATGAAACCTAGAAATTTTCCTGATGCTACACCGAATGAGCACTTGAGTGGATTGAGCTTCATGCCGTATCTCCTCAGGATTTGAAACATTTCGTCAAGGTTTTCCTTATGATTTTTTGCTTCCTTGGATTTCACCAGCATGTCATCAACATAGACCTCCATGGTTTTTCCTATTTGAGTTTTGAACATCGAGTTCGCCAAGCGCTGGTAGGTGGCACCTGCATTTTTTAAACCAAACGGCATTACCTTATAACAATATAAACCACGATTAGTTATGAAACTGGTACTATCCTGGTCTGGCTCGTGCATCAAGATCTGATTGTAGCCAGAATATGCATCCATAAAAGACAATAATTCATGCCCCGCTGTTGCATCGACAAGCTGATCGATTCGAGGTAGGGGGAAGCTGTCTTTTGGACAGGCCTTATTCAAGTTAGAATAATCAACACACACTCGCCATTTGCCGTTTGATTTTTTCACAAGGACCGGGTTGGACTCCAAATTGGGATAGGTGGATTCTCGAATGAAATTGTTCTTCAATAGCTTATTTACTTCATCCTCCAAAGCCTCCGATCTCTCAGGGCCTTGCATCCGTCTTTTCTGTTTCACATGATGAATGCTAGAATCGATGTTCAGCTTATGCACAATCACTTCTGGAGATATTCCGCACATATCTTATCTGGATCATCATCGTGGACTTGTATAGAAATGGTAGCCTCAGCTGGTGCTGCCCTTTCCTCCTCTGCACTGGTTTTTCGCGGATCCATATCTTCTTATATGTCATTGTATTCTCCAGCACAGGGGGAGGTCATTAATTGCTATAAGGAAGCTTTACGGATGCGGAGAGGGTCCTCCACATCCTTCTTGGTTTCGTATTTCCGGGCTTCAATTAACTCTGCCATATAGCATTCTCTCGATTCCTGAGGTTCCCCTTTGATAACCCCCACCCCATTTGCAGTCGGGAATTTCATCATCAAACACCAAGGAGCGAGAGCTATCCTGAAGGCAGCAAGAGCTGGTCTACCCAAGAATGCATTATACCTGAAGATGAGTCAATTATGACGAAAGGTTGCATCAGGGAGACTTGCTTTTTTCCTTCGCCAAGCTCTACAAGGAGATCAATTTCGCCTATTGGTTGAGTTGGCACACCGGTGAACCCGTGTATTTTATTTTCGCTAGCTCGCACATTATTTATGGACAGACCCATTTTAGAGAAAGTGCTGTAAAACAGAACATTCACAGATGCCCCGTTATCAATCAACACCTTTCTCACTATTGCCGGGCCCAAGCCAACAGTGATCACCATTGGGTCCACGGTTGGAACCAACATCCCATCAGAATCCCGATCTCGGAATACCACATCTTCCCAGGATGTCCTAAGCATTTTCCAACGAAGTGAGTTGCTGCAAACTTGAAATCCATCTTCTTTTGGAGCACTGCTTAACTCATTTGTATATCTGACAATATCCTCCCAGGTATTTCCTGCAGGATGAGGTCCGCCACTGATTATATTGATAACAGGTCGAGGAATATTTGCAGGTGTTCTTCCGTCTTGACTTGGATGGACCTGCTGCCCCTGGGCTAGCTTGGTATCTGATGAACGCTTTACATACTCTTGGAGACGATTTTTCCTTATCAATTCTTCAATTAGGTTTTACAGGTGCCAACATTCATTAGTGTCGTGCCCTGGTCGATTATGAAACCGACAGAACCTCCCTGAGTTTGCAGCCTCTTCAGACACTTTTATGGGCTTCGGGTAATTTTCCGTTTCCTTAGTTGCCATGAATATGTGCTCAATTGTTTCATTTAACGGAGTAAAATGCGTTGGCCTGAAGAAACGTCGTTTCTAGGGATCCTTATCATTCCTAGCATCATTACTGCTCCCTCTCTTTTGCCCTTCCCCAAAATTTCCTTGATTATTCTTTGTGGGAGCTTCCTTCCTTTCCGGGACCGCCTTAGCTTTGACATTGCCAACGGAATAGATAGGGTCATCTTCAAGACACATGTATTCCTCAGCTTTGTCGTAAAATTTCTCTAGCATTTCAGGCTTCTTTCTCTTCAGCCACCTTCCGAACTCAGACAGTTTATCTACGCCCCCCTTTAAGGCCATTAGAATTAGCCTTGGCTCGTGGGTCCTCACTTCAGCAGCCGCAGCATTAAAATGATTCAAGAAAGACCTTATCGTTTCACCAGGAGCTTGTTCTAGTTCATTGAGGGACATGATATCTCTGACCTTTGTTGCTTGGAGGCGGAACTGATCTCAGAAACATCTTGCCAATGTGGCAAAATCATCAATAGATCGGGGAGGCAACCTTGTGAACCATAATGACGCAACCCCTTCCAAATACACCGGGAAGTACAAGCACTTAAGTTCGTCAGTTGCTTGTGCCCCATCCATGTGTTGATCATATCGAAACAAGAACACATTGGGGTTGCCTGTCCCGTCATAAGCTTGGATTGAAGGAGGTTTGAATTTGCGTGGGAAAGTTGTCTTTTTAATCCTTTCAGTGAGAGGGGTTTTGGACGGTGCGAATTCCCATTCAGCCTCATTATCATTTCGAGATTGGCTTTCCTTCATAAGCTGTTGGACCATTTTCTTGAGGCGCTCCTTCTCAGGGAGGCTATCTGTGGGGCGGACGCCTTTGTCTTGACCGGAGGCCTGCTTGAGCAAACCATCGCGGTTGCAACTTAGGGGCCCTGGCCTTTCTTGGTTGGAAAGTGCCTCTTTGGCAGAATTGCTCGCTTGATGAGAAGCGATCCCTGCATTGCGGTTCCGATCAGCTTGCTTCGAAGTCTCATGCTTTCCTTTATCAGGATCAGAGATCTGTTGGACAGATTTTTCCCGATTCGGATTAGAAGAGGAAGAGCCAGTATCCTCCTCACGAGCACGTTTTGTACCGCCTTTGTCGTAGCGGCTTTAAGAGCAAAGAGTGAGTCCAGTCTTGCCATGATGGCTTTATTAGGTATCTCCTGCTGTTGTGTTATGCCAGTAACGGCTTGATCAAGCTCACCTCTTGTGACATTCACACCTCCATTAGATGTCTCTCCCACTTCAAATCGGTTAACCACGGGGGTCTTATCCCAATTTTCTCCGTTAGAGGTTCTAATTCTAGCTTCCTTATTTGTTTTTGGTGGCATTATTTCAGAAAGCAACTTGAACTTTGCAGAAAATCCGTTAGAAGGTCCAAATCGCAAGGTGGAGCGAGCTATTTTGAAACTTCAGCTTGAAGATTGTGAGATCTTCGTAGTATATTTGATGTCAGAAAGTAGACCCGGCCCCACGGTGGGCGCCTAATTTTTGATACCGAAAATTGGTATAACAACCAAAGAGGTATTTCTGAACACGTTACCGAATCAGAGGCGAGATGCTTGAAAAGCACGTCACCTTTTCAAAGGCGGGGTGTTAGAAAACCTTTAGAATTATATGAGGCCGTATCCAACGTTCAATAAGCATCAAAATACCAAAATTAAGAAAAGAAGGAAAAGAAGACAAGAGTTTATAGTGGTTCGACTCTTATTCGAGTCTACGTCCACTTTAAAGATAGCATTCCATTAATCACCATGAGATTTACAACATTTGCTCCTTTATACATTCATAAAAGCTCCTTTTACATGCATTTGCCTTTGAATCCACATAAGAATGGTAGAGAGCTTAGAGAAATTATGCCAATCCTTCCATGGGAGCCATGATTGAAAGCTTGCTATATCTTCAATGAATAGTGGAGAAGAGATGTTGAAATGTTTGGAGAAATCCAAAAAGCTATTTGACAGCACCTCCTTGTAGTTCCCGGAAAAGTCCCCCTCAAATGGTGGAGGTGGTGTCCTATTTATAGGTGATGGAGTGGCTGGAATCCTCAATTCAGGGTTCTGGTCGGTTTTTTATGTATTTAGAAGAATGCCACTGCCAGTTGTCGACAGTTGGCGCATTACCTTACTCATTTCGACCGACCAGGGGGCCTTATTGGAGAAAAGACGACCAGAAAGCAGAAAAGGCGACCCAAAAAGCTTCAACATAAGGCGGACCGATCTGGAGGCCTGGAAAAGAAGCGGGCCGATTAAGTCTCTTGCACTTTGGAGCGACTAGGAACTTCGATATACATAGGACGACCAACGATCTTGAATATTTGGAGCGATCAACTCTCTTCCTTATTTGGAACGATCAGAGCCTCCCTTTTAGAGCGATCAAGAGCTTGTGAGTATTTGGTGCGACCAGAACCTTGGGCATTTTGGTGCGACCAGAACCTTGGGCACTTTGGTGCGACCAGAACCTTGGGCATTTTGGCGCGACCAGAAGGGTCTGTATTTTGGAGCGACCAGAATGACCAGCTAGCATGAAGAAGAGAATGATCGGTTTTAATATTTGGGACGACCAGAGCTTTTTAGAATTGACTGATTCCGAAGTCTTGAGGTTTGTTGAAGCGGCCAGGTTTTAGCATAAATTTGAGAGCGACCGATTCTGTGAGAGTGACCAGGAATTGAGTAATGCGACCAGCCCCCTTTTGATAATGACAGGACCGATCCCTTTCTTCAAAATGCTAAAAACCGACCCACATTCAATTGGATCGATCAGATGGATAACAACAACTAATATATAAATAAAAATATACTTTTTAAACTCATGTTTTTATTTACATCTAATATGTAAATAAAAATGTACTTTTTCAATTCATGTTTTTATTTACATCTAATATGTAAATAAAAATATACTTTTTCAATTCATGTTTTTATTTACTCCTAAAGTGTAAATATAAATGTCAACTTTTAATCCATGTTTATATTTACACCAAGAATGCAAATATAAATGTACTTTTTATACTCAAAAGAGGATAACGCCAAAATAGTTCTTTTTATCCTCAAAAGAGAATAAAGCTAAAAATGTTCTTTTTATTTACATCTACAATGTGAATAAAGGTGTAATGTAACTTATGATTTGTTCTTTTTATTTACATCTACAATGTAAATAAAGGTGTAACTTATGATTTGTTCTTTTTATTTACATCTATAATGTAAATAAAGGTGTAACTTAAGAATTGTTCTTTTTATTTACATCTATAATGTAAATAAAGGAGTAACTTAAGAATTGTTCTTTTTATTTACATCTATAACGTAAATAAAGGTGTAACTTAAGATTTGTTCTTTTTATTTACATTTATGTTGTAAATAAAGGTGTAACTTAAGAAATGTTCTTTTTATTTACATCTATAATGTAAATAAAGGTGTAACTTTATAATTGTTCTTTTTATTTACATCTATAATGTAAATAAAGGTGTAACTTAAGATTTGTTCTTTTTATTTACATCTATAATGTAAATAAAGGTGCAACTTAAGATTTGTTCTTTTTATACTAAAAAGGCGATGACGCTACTAACATGTCATATTATAAAATGATTCATTTTTAATGTAAACTAGTTTTACATCAAAAATGATCAATTCAATGTTTAACACATACGCTACTAACATGCCAGATTTTAAAATGATTCATTTTAACGTAACCTAGTTGTACACCAAAAATGATCCATTCAATGTTAAAAAAATATGCTACTAACATGCCATATTTTAAAAAGTGCTATTTTCGTTTCAACAAAAATGCTATTAACAAGAGAGTTATTTTTGTTGCCATAAAAAAAATCACATTAGCAAATGTATATTTATTTTCTATTTTTCTCCACAATTATCATATAACAAGATCCTATTCTTTATGTTTTTAAACTAAAATCATATGAACAAAATTCTATTTTTGTTTCTAATGTTTTCAACACAATCATTTCATCGAGTTAGCAAATCTATACAATAACAACAATCAAGGCAACAAATCATGAATAACAATAATAGAATTTCATAACATGATTTCTTATATTAATGTGACGCAATAATAAATTATTCTTAATAATTAAAAAAAAAGATCCCACAGTGGGCTTTGAATTACTTAAAATTCTAGATTGCTTCGTTTCAGATATGATCTGTTCCATGCTGTAGATATCATCGCAACGAATCCAACGCATCGAAAATCGTGTTATTCTGAGTTCAAACGAATAAGATATGATTTAATTAAGGTATATAACATTTTAAACCAATTAATTAAATAATTAATTAAGGATAATCCGCCTTCTTCTTCTATAGACTCTAGGCCGACGTCTAACCCAATAAGCTTCCATTCTAGGGTTGAATGTTGCTCCCAAACCGTCAGATTTCGGGACGATCGGGTTACACCACGACGGAGAAGAGGACGGTGCGTGCACCAGGGGGTACCCGCGGCCGTGGGTGCGATTAACGTAGAGGGGTGCGGCGGCGGCCTCAAGGCCGTGAGTTTGGGTGGCCAAAGCTCGTCGTACACTCCACTTCAGGGGGTGTCAAATGTATGGATTCGTAGGTGATGAAAAACTCTATGATAAACTGAGAAGGAGGAGAGTGTTCTAATGAGAGGATTGCTGGAATTTAGAGGTGGAAGACAGGAGCAGTTTCGGCCATAGGATGATGGAGCTGGCGGCTGTTATCTGTAGCTAGGGTTTGGCAAATGATTTAATTGAATATTTATAATATTTTAATTGTTATTTTACAATTAATTCCATAAGTTCAAAACAACTCTGATTTCAGTCCAACCAGAATTGGTCCTACCCAATAGCTTCCGTTACGGATCCAATGGGTTAGGTCCCGTCAGCCCAAACGACAGTTTGTGACCTAAATTCTTTATTTTAATATTTAAATCCTTTATTAAATTAATTCGATCTTACATTTAAATTCACCGGGGCCACATACAGACTTTAAAAATTATAGAAAAAATATTTCGGTTATGTTTTGACGATACGGTCCTAACAAAACGAATTTCGTCGAATTCCGAGACCATTTGAAAAATGGTCATTTTCAAGTTGATTAATTTTGATTGAAACTGACAAAACATGTTTTATTTGCCACACTCACATATTAATTCAAAAAATTCTGGAAAATTAAACCTAACAATAATTTGACATTCCGGTTCCAACAAAAGTGGTTTCGTCAAAAATAGAGGTCGTTTGAAAAATGCCTATTTTTAAGGGCCATATTATATATATATATATATATATATATTCTACAATGACTTTTCTCAATTTTAAACTGGACATAACTTTCTATTTTCAAAGTGAAATTTCATTTTCTTATATTCCGTAGGAAGATATTGTTAAACCGATTTAAATATTTCTTGTTTCAACCAATTCTGATTTAAAATGAATTCTGTATATTCATTTGAAATTGAGAATCGAATTTTCAAACTGCTGCGCCATTTCAAACTCCTTTTATAATTAAATTTATTCGTTTTTAACTTCGATTAAACTAAATTTTTAGTCATTATTATTTAAAATAAATCATTTTAAATGTATTAAATCCGTTAAAATTTCTAAAATAAAAATTTTAATTGGCCCCAAAATTCTGAGTTGTGACAGTCTCCCCCACTTAAAATCTTTTCGTCCTCGAAAAGGAACGAAACTAAAAATTATTTAACTAACCAACTCAACTTTGACTCTTTTATTGGTTTCAATTTAATTTTATTAGTTGATTAAATTTTCAAATACATATATAACTTTTATATATCAAAAGTCATATTTTCTACGGACAGATTATATTTATAATCACAAATACGTTAATTATAAACTTGTTACTCTCAACTCATTCTAAGGCGCTGCTAACCCCATCTCTAATGAGTTTTCTCATTCTGAATTACTACTGATCCTATCTCTTATGAGTATTCTTATTGGATATTACTAATCCAATCTCTGATGAGTCTTCTGTTTAGTTCTAACGAGTTGTACCCCAAAGATTTGAGCTAACTAGAGATCTGATACCAGATGTAAAGACCCGAAAATCCTCGCCCTTTGAATCGACCATAAACCACACAGGTCTGACCAAAAAGTTGGAAATCTTCGAATATTTTAACTTTGGGAATACAACACATTAGAACAACAGCAGCAGACTTCTATTACATCATACTAATGCAACATCAGAGTATAGAATATCAGAGTACATCACTAAATAAAATACAGCGAAAGACTTATTACAATAAATTAATACAATACACAGAGGAAAACCTTCTATGCTCTGGACACAACTCTAGGCTTCGATCCAGAATCCTGATCAAGAGATAAATATCTGCAGAAAGCTACTTGAGTGCCCGTGTGGAAAATATAGGCACCCGAGTTTGCTAGTGAAACAAACTACGAGTTTGTCATGAGACTGGTATGAGAAATCTAACTTAACTAATCTAATAATAAGGCTAATCACAGGACCACGCGGCTAACGCGAAACGGGTTTTACTTCATTGGATTGACAGTGCATAAAATAAAGTAAATCGTTAAACAACGCAATGCTTTTTAGAAAAACGAAACCATTATAAGACTCAAGTCCCATCACACAATGCAACGCAAACCGGAGGATAGAGTTTTACCTTATAATGGTCAAAGATGCTTGATACGTTAAAAATGGATTTGATATTATTATTATTGTGTATATGTTTCAAAAACAGTTTCAATCATAATGTGTCAATCATAGACGACATAGTACCCCATCATACTATGTCGCCATCCTAGTTCTACAATTAAAACTGCATGGCGTCGTATTGAAAATTGGGTTTCCATCATGAGTTGAGGCTAGGGATCATCCTCTCCGATTCGAGACACTCTAGCAAATGCCTCAGTATCCCCTGCAGTGAACCCTTGGATGCGGTAGAGCCGGTCCACACATATCGTTAGTGGATTAGTTATGCTTGAACACATGCTTCCCGGACCTTTTGGACCTCTAGTATAGCCACTTCCGGCCTATAAATCCGAGGTACCTCATAATCCATCATCCACATAAGTAAAAATGCCGGGGCTGGTAGGTCGCCGACAGCACTTCTAGCTAAAAATAAATGCGTGCATTCCCTACGGTCGTGATCCCGTTTTTGACTCATACCATGGTGTGAGGCTCGCGAAGTCACGCAGTACACAAAGCTACGTCTAAACAGGCTATGCTTTGATCATCAACCACAAGGCCCTGCTTTTCAACAAAATCCTTGATTCATGCATCTTAGCATGCCACATTGTCAATCCATACCATACCATTGATTTCTACCAATATATAACCTCTAAGCTTGTGCGTCTCAGAGAAGGGTGTTAAACACCAAAAAGATATGTATTAAGTGGAGATCAACGAATACAACATAAAGGAATACAACGTCAGACATACCATCCATTTACAAGTCCGTTCTAGGTCTGAACGAAACCGAAGTCACCTTATTCCGCCTCCCATATGTCCAATACATAAGTGAGATGCTCGCATATCCGGCCAATCAACAAGTACATCTGGACGACCACCAATGTAGCCCCTTCAAGGTAGCTACTCCAATCACAGGCATCAGTAGTCATCGTCCATCCGATGTGAAGATTGCCGGTCTTCAACCACCGTCCTCAATCTTCGACTTAGATCGTCGTATAATCATTTGAAATGAGATTGAGCTTGGACTTTTCAAATGATCCTCTCATATATATATTTTAAAATCATTTCATATCGTTATTAGTATTTAATAACGATTTATCACCATTTATTTATATAAAAATAACTCAATCTGATTCGACGATGCTTCGGGTCAATGGGCGGCCCTTGCGCTGTTTTTATCAAAATTTGATTTACATTTATCTCGAAATCTAACCATTGGATTTTAACAAAATTTATATCATTGGAAAGATCTTCCCAAAGCGGTCCTAACGGTTCCAGTTTTTGGAAAATCCAACAGTCGGATCTTTCGGTATAATAGTTTGAAGTTACGATTCCAAATCGCGAACTGCTGCAACGCGATTCATTTTATTTTAATTTATATTTATATATATATATAAATATAATTCATTCATTCGACAATTTCAAATTATTTACTCTTTAAATAGTTTGCTACACTTCGTATTCAAGTTATTCTTAATGAACAGAAGTCTATTTCAAAACATGTACATTTTTTCCACTCCTTTCATGACAATAAAAATGTAAATTTTTATTGTCTATTATTTCCATTTCCAACAGTGAACATTTTTCTATATCCTTTATTTATATTTCACTAAAAATGTGATTTTTAATGAAAACATGTTTTTATATTTTAAAACATAACATTTTTCTATTCTTTTAATTCCAAAAAAATGTAATTTTTCTGTTCTTTTAATTACATTCTAAAATGTAGTCTTTTTATTTCATTTCTAATTGCACTGAAAAATGTAATTTTTCCTTTCATTCTTTAATTACATAGAAAATGAAAATTTTAAAATCTATTCTTTTTATCGCATCTAAAATGTAATTAAAAATGTCTCTTTTAATTCTACTCTTTTTTATTTACATCTAAAATGTAAATAAAATGTCACTTTTAATTCTATTCTTTCTATTACATATAAAATGACATTACAAATGCAACTATTAAAACTATTCTCTTTATTGTCTCTAAAATGACAATAAAAATGCTACTTTTAATTCCATACTTTTTATTGAATATAAAATGTCAATAAAAATGTCGCTTTAAATATACTCTTTTTATTCTCCCTAAAATGACAATAAAAATGCTTCTTTTAATTCCAATCTTTTTATTGAATATAAAATGTCAATAAAAATGTCGCTTTAAATCTACTCTTTTTATTGTCTCTAAAATGACAATAAAAATATAATCTTTATTTCTACCTTTTTATCGCATCTAAAATGACGAAAAAATATAATCTTTATTTAATGCAAATGTCCTCTTTTATACTATTATTTTTATTGTAACTAATTTAACAATAAAAATGTTTCTTTTAAATCTAATCGTTTTATTTTACCAACTTCGACGCTAAAAATATGTCCCCTTTTTTTACAAAAAGGATATGACACTTAAAATGTACTTTTCAACTCATGTTTTTATTTACATTTAATATGTGAATAAAAATGTTCTTTTTCAATTCATCTTTTTATTTACATCTAATATGTAAATAAAAATATACTTTTTCAACTCATGTTTTTATTTACATCTAATATGTAAATAAAAATGTACTTTTTCAATTCACGTTTTTATTTACATCTAATATGTAAATTAAAACATACCTTTTCAACTCATGTTTTTATTTACACCTAATGTGTAAATATAAATGTCAGCTTTTAATCCATGTTTCTATTTACACCTAGAATGCAAATATAAATATACTTTTTATTCTTAAAAGAGGATAACGCTAGAAGTGTTCTTTTTATCCTCAAAAGAGAATAAAGCTAAAAATGTTCTTTTTATTTACATCTACAATGTGAATAAAGGTGTAACTTAAGATTTGTTCTTTTTATTTACATCTATAATGTAAATAAAGGTGTAACTTAAGAATTGTTCTTTTTATTTACATCTATAATGTAAATAAAGGTGTAACTTAAGATTTATTAATTTTATTTACATCTATAATGTAAATAAAGGTGTAACTTAAGATTTGTTCTTTTTTATTTATATCTATAATGTAAATAAAGGTGTAACTTAAGAATTGTTCTTTTTATTTACATCTATAATGTAAATAAAGGTGTAAATTAAGATTTATTCTTTTTATTTACATCTATAGTGTAAATAAAGGTGTAACATAAGAATTGTTCTTTTTATTTACATCTATAATGTAAATAAAGGTGTAACTTAAGAATTGTCCTTTTTATTTACATCTATAATGTAAATAAAGGTGTAACTTTAGATTTGTTCTTTTTATTTACATCTATAATGTAAATAAAGGTGTAATGTAAGATTTGGTTTTTTATACTAAAAAGGCGATGAAGCTGCTAACATGTCATATTATAAAATGATTCATTTTTAATGTAAACTAGTTTAACATCAAAAATATCAATTCAATGTTTAACATACGCTACTAACATGTCATATTTTAAAATGATTCATTTTAATGTAACCTAGTTTTACACCAAAAATGATACATTCAATGTTAAACAAATGCGCTACTAACATGCCATATTTTAATAAGTGCTATTTTCGTTTCAACAAAAATGCTATTAACAAAAGAGTTATTTTTGTTGCCATAAAAAAAAAAACCACATTAGCAAATATATATTTATTTTCTATTTTTCTCCATAATTATCATATAACAAGATCCTAGTCTTTATGTTTCTAAACTAAAATCATATGAACAAAATTCTATTTTTGTTCCTAATGTTTTCAACATAATCATTTCATTCGGTCAGCAAATCTATACAATAACACCAATCAACATAACAAATCTTGTATAACAATAACAGAATTTCATAACATGATTTCAGATATTACTGTGACGCAATAATAAATTATTCTTAATAATTAAAAAAAAGATCTCATAGTGGGCTTTGAATTATTCAAAATTCTAGATTGCACCGTTTCAAATCTGATATGTTCCATGTTGTAGATCTCATCGCTACGAATCCAACGCATCGAAAATCGTGTTATTCTAAGTTCAAATGAATAAGATATGATTTAATTAAGGTATATAACATTTTAAACCAATCAATTAAATAATTAATTAAGGATAATCCACCTTCTTCTTCTACAGACTCTTGGCCAATGTCTAACCCAATAAGCTTTCGCTCTAGTGTTGAATGTTGCTCTCAGGCCGTCGGATTTCAGGATGATCGGGATTCACTACGACTGAGAGGAGGACAGCGCGCACCAGGGGTACCCACGGCTGTGGGTGCGATCAATACAGGGGGTGCGGCGGTGGTCTCAAGGTCGTGACTTTGGGTGGCCAAGACTCGTCGTATACTCCACTTCAGGGGGTATCACTCGTATGGATTAGACGGTGATGAAAAACTCTATGATAAGCTGAGAAGGAGGAGAGTGTTCTAATGAGAGGATTGCTGGAATTTAGAGGTGGAAGACAGGAGCAGTTTCAGCCATAGGATGACGGCGGTGGTGGCTGTTTTCTGTAGCTAGGGTTTGGCAAATGATTTAATTGAATATTTATAACATTTTAATTGTTATTTTACAATTAAATCCATAAGTTCAAAACAACTCTGATTTCATTCCAACCAGAGTTGGCCATACCCAATAGGCCCCGTTCCAGATCCAATGGGCTAGGTCCCGTCAGCCCAAACGACTATCTTTGGCCTAAATTCTTTATTTTAATATTTAAATCCTTTATTAAATTAATTCGATCTTACATTTAAATTCACCGGGGCCACATACAGACTCTAAAAATTACAAAAAATTATTCTTAGTTATGTTTTGAAGATACGATCCTAACAAAACAAATTTCATCGAATTCCGAGACCGTTTGAAAAATGGCCATTTTCAAGTCAATTAATTCTGACTAAAACTGACAAAACATGTTTTCTTTTGCCATGCTCACATATTAATTCGAAAAATTCTAAAAAATTAAACCAAACAATAATTTGACATTCCGGTTCCAAAAAAGGTGGTTTCGTCGAAAACAGAGGTCGTTTGAAAAATGCCTATTTTTAAGGGCCATATATTATATAAATATATATAAATTTTACAGCGACTTTTCTAAATTTTTAACTGGACATAACTTTCTATTTTCAAAGTGAAATTTCATTTTCTTACATTCGTTAGGAAGATATTGTTAAACAGATTTAAATATTTCTTGTTTTGACCAATTCTGATTTAAAATGAATTTTGTATATTCATTAGAAATTGAAAATCGAATTTTCAAACTGTCGCGCCATTTCTAACTCTTTTATAATTAAATTAAATTTATTCATTTTTAACTTTGATTAAAATAAATTTTTAGTCGTTATTATTTAAAATAAATAATTTTAAATGTACTAAATCCATTAAATTTTCTAAAATAAAAATTTCCCAAAATTCCGGGTTGTTACAAAATATATTACTCCATGATTTATATTTATTAAATAATCTTTAATTAAAATTATTTAAAATTATCACACCAATATAATAATTAAATGAATTAATTATTATATTGCTGAAATTCTAGGATGTTACGATTGATGATTGTTATAAAAACTAAGTCCGACTAGGGAAATTAATCAAATAAATATCCTAGGGTAAGAAGGATATAACTTACCTTTTTTATACTAGTTAATATCGAACTTATAATTAAAAGTAAGAATTGGGCTTAGTAGGTTAATGATGTGAAACATTACTAACCATAGGAACCCGTGACGAAAATAAAGCATGTGCATATAGTATTTTCGTAAATAGAAACTGAACGGGAATGACTTAATAACGTAGCCCACTTTATCCCGGTAGGGAAAGGTATTAAAGGCTAATGGGGTACGAACTTGATAACGTTTGTGTATAGTCTTCTTCCTTAGGTTTTTGAGTGACTAGGGTCAAAGGGTCCACATAGGAATAGGACTTTCGGTTTAGGGGTTGTAAATGGCGTGCGTATGAGGCCTACCCAAACCTGGAAACTGAAACGTCAGATATGGCTACCTATCCTACTGGAAGTAGTAAGCTATTAAGGATATTATCCAATAAGGTCAGCTAGATGGTACAGCGTGCGATAAAATACCATCTCTCACATTACACGGGGTACGGGTTAACGTGTGAATGATGGAACCCTCAACGAATAGGACCCCATCACTAGTGCCCTCTAGTTTATGTTAACATTGAATCTGTGCAGTTAATGCCTTGGTATTACCCAGCTATAACCCCGCTATATCCTGTAGCATACTACCACCACTACGCTTTTCCTTATATAGCCTTTAATATAGCATCTCCGCTTTTATCCCCGTTATATTTCGCTATTTCCGATATATCCCGTTATTTCCGCTATATTTTGTTATTCCCGCTATATCTTTGATGAAATAAATGAACTCAAAAATGAAATTTATGCAATAAAAACTTATTAAATTAGGTTTTTTGATTGAAATTTTTAATATCTACTTTTAGAAACAAAAATACTCTAATATGCTATTAAATTTAATTAACTTAAACGAAATTTTATGTTTATTTGTCAATATTTGCACATATTTTGTATTTAAAATAAAAAATGTACTATAAAGTTAAATAAAGTGTTAGTTTTTCACTTATTTATAATTTATATATTCCCGCTATGACTTTTTGGACCTCCGCCGCATTGGATCTACTAAGCGCTTTAACTGCACAACATTGAATAAAGGATGAACGTATGCAAAGATACATACATACATACATACATATATATATATATATATGTATATGTGTATATATATATATATATATATATATATTTGAACTCCGTAATTTAGGGGTCCAACCTTGATTTTATAACCAGCCATGTTCTGGTATAAGGCTTAACAAATATACGCTTAAACGTTCTATATTGGTATCGTAATAGTTGGGAATACTACCTTGGGAAGTGTAGTTAAGTCATGCATAAATATTTACAAGTTTAGGCTAGAATCACTAAACTTGGTAGGCTTACATCTTGGGTTGAACCAAATGGAATATATCAGTGCATTATAATCTGTGTTTTACATTTTCTGTTTACATGAACCTTGTTGTTCTGACCCTCCCTCCTCATTACAAACACCCAGGTTTCTAGAGAAGGTTGAGTTTTCACATGTGTTTAAGTTTGGCTTTCTGTTCTCGTTCTCTCTCATGCTCGGTATTGGCAAAGTGACTTACTTTAAAAATGTAGTTACTTGAGTTAATGCTTTTTTTAGAAAGGCAGACAGACTTCTTTATTACACAGAAAAAAATACATAGTTCAAAAGTTACAACACTAACCATGAACATGATAATCAAAAGCAAAATGAACTAGAGAAAGAAACAACTATGATATATACAAGAGAAATGAAAAAAACTCCAGTCATCAGCTTTCAACAAACAAAATTGCGTGCTTCAAACGTCGACAGCAGCTCTGAAATTGCTCTTCATCATTAAATCCTTCCACTATTGAGCTTCTTTATAATCTTCTTATGAACCACAGCAAAAAGCTCATTTGCACTAAGTGAAACTGCTCCAAATATTCTTCTATTTCTCTTGACCCATACTTCATAAATACATATCTTCAGAATGCATAACAGAAATACACTTTTATTAGTCCTCCATCTAGTTGCTTTAAAGATGTTGAACCATTCAATTCTACTCACAAGTGAAGGTGGATAATAACCACCATTCAAAAGTAATCTACTCTATACCTGATTTATATAAGCACATTCAAAGAATAAGTGAGTATTACACTCAGAGGCTGAATTACATAGTACACATTCATCATCTTGAATAATGCCAATTCTGCATAATTTATCTTTGGTGTTCAATGCATTCGACATGACTTTCCATAAGAAGAAGTTAACCTTTGCTGAGCTCTTCATATTCCAAATTCTGTGATACCATGGAAAATCTCTTTATCACCTTGAAACAAATCATAAACATGCTTTATCATGTGTCTTTTACTACTCCATACAAACTGTTCATCACCATTTACAAGATAAGAGACCTCAATTTCTCTCCATAAGGCTCTCAACCTTGCTGAACTACAGTAAGGCAAGTGCAAACCCCCATCAAAATAGTAATCTCTTACAAGTTCCCTATCTGGTATGCCACTTAACCTTCTTAGATCATAACTAACCACTTTGCTTAAGATTAAACCCCTACCAGACCATGGTGAATGCCAGAACAAGATGTCATCCATTCTTTTAATATTCACTTGAATAAAAGGTAAAACTTCACTTCTCAACTTTAAGATTTGACACCAGCTCCAACTGCATGACTGAGGAATTTCCATGGTCCAAAAGCATTTGTTCTTTATCGGATTATTCTTGACATATTTCACCAACAAACTACCATCTTCAGTAAATAACTTATCAATAAAACCTGAAACTATTGCTTTATTCCACTACCTCAAATTAGTTAACCCAAGCACTCCTTTTTCCTTACTATCATATAGCTTATTAAATGCAATTGGAGTCAATTTCTTTGCAGAAGGATCGCCGTGCCATAAAAAACTGTTCATTGCACTAGTGACCATACTAATTAATTTCATAGGAAGAATGTAGTGCCTAGCATAGTAGTTGGTCATAGCTACAATAATGGACTGTAAGATTGTTACTCTACCTGCTTGATAAACTTTGCATGCAGGCCATTGTAATAATCTTTCAATAATCTTCTCAAAAAGCGGCAAACACTTATCTTTTGTTACTCTAGCAGTGAATAAAGGAAGACCCAAATAAAGAGAGTTTTGAGGTAATTCACATAACCCAGAGGAATTAATTATTTCCAATTGTTTATCCAAAAGATAATCCAGCTATCTTAATATGAGACTTGTTTATATTAATTTGTAATCCTGTGATCTCATAGAAAGTACGCAAAGTGGATAAAATGCAACTTATATTCTGTACTGAAGGCTTGGTGAAAATAATCAAATCATCTGCAAATAATAAATGTGTGATCAAGGGATTCTTACATCTTGGGTGAAGCTCCAACTTTTTTATCCTCACTTGTTCAAGTATCAAAGTATTAAGCAACTCCATAACTATTATGAAGAGGTAGGAAAATATTGGATCCCCTTGCCTGATTCCACATTTACCATTGAAAAATCCATGCTGAACACCATGTCTTGAAACTGAGAAAATTGGGGAGGATATGCAAGTGTAAATCCAAGCTAAGAAAGGCTTTGGGAAATTCATTTTGGACATGATAGCAATGATTGAGTCCCAAGAAACTGTGTCAAAAGCTTTTTTAATATCCAACTTAATCATGCAACGAGGAGAAATGTGCTTTCTATCATAACCCAGCAGAAGTTCTTGAGTGAGAAGAATGTTATCGCTTATAGATCTTCCTTTGATGAATGCCGATTGATTATTAGATATCATAAAATGCAAAACACTCTGAAGCCGATTAGCAATGACTTTAGAAATGATTTTGTAAAAAAACACTACAGCATGAAATGGGTCTGAAATCAGAGACTGAAATAGGATTAGCAATCTTAGGTATCAAAGCAATGTAAGTGGCTCTTAACGGCTTTGGCAAATAATTCATCTTGAAAAAATATTGAACAGCTTCAGTCACATCTTTTCCAATAACTTGCCAACTTTTTTGTAGAAAATGTGCTTTAAAACCGTCTGGTCTACCACAACTGTTTACATCAAGTTTAAAAACTGCATCCTTAATTTCCTCCTCAGTTATCAAATTTATAAGTTCAAGGGAATGCAGATTTGGAATTATCGGAAGCACTAAATGAAACAGGGGATCTGTACTTGAAGAATGAACATTGGTAGGAGCAAGTAATAATCTGAAATATCTAACAAAAGCATCATCAATATCAGATTCAGAAGAATGAATATTACCATCTATGTCCTTGATCATAAAGATGACATCCTTGAATTTCTGAAGCTTTAGGGAATTGTGAAAATATTTGGTGTTTCTATCTGCATCCAATTCTTTCCTAAGAGAAGAATTCTGCCTAGTCATTTGCAATTCGATGTCCATTGAATATTTCAGCTTATCAATTAACTCCTTTTCCTCTTTAATCAACTGCTTATCAAAGGGTTTCAAATTCAGAGCTGCTTGAACTATGAACAATCTTTTCCTTATCAAAGAGGATTGAGAAGGACCATTTCCAAATTTATTTGAATACCACCCTTTCAATTGCTGTTTCAAGATTCTCAATTTACACAGAAGCTTATCAAAAGAGTTATGACCAGAACAGTTAGACCAAACCTGCATTAAAATACTAATATAATCTGCATGATTAGTCGAAAAATTTAAAATTTCAAAAGAGGACTTCCCTTTGCCAATGTTGTTCTCTACTCCCCAATTGAGAAGTAAAGGACTATGATCAAAAATAGATGGATGAAGGACAATATAAAAAGAATAAGGCCAATTTTGAATGAAAGCTGAATTAACCAAAATATGATCCAATTTACACATGGTGGGGGAACCAGTTTGACTTCTATTAGACCAAGTGTAAACAGAGCCAAAAAGTTTGAGAGGAGAAAGATTGGATTTAAGGAGAGCTTGATTCAGAGGAGCTATTTGTTTAAAGGAAAGATCATTACCCCTCCCCCCCCCCTTTATGAATAGCTGAAGACATATAGTTAAAGTCCCCACCTAATAACCAAGGACTAGATGAAGGATGAATATTATTCAAAGATGTTAAGAAGTTTTGTCTCAAGGCAACAAAGTTATGAGCATATACAGAAGTCAAAAAAAAAGATGGAGTTTGAAGGCAATTATGTACATTTGTAATGAATGAATTGACTTGATGAGGATAATTTAGCAAGATTGAAAAAAGAAGGATTCCACATAGTTAACAGACGACCAAAACCGGCATCAGCTAAATTATGATCAAAAAGCCAACTATGTGAAATGTAAGTGACTGCTTGAGAAGTCGATTGCATGTCTAATTTTGTTTCAGATAAACAAAGAAAATGAATTTTATGATCACGAATAAAAGCTTTAATCTCACTTTGCTTAGAAGATAGATTCATTCCTCTAATATTCCAAAAATCTATACTCTGCATCATCATTTGATTGATAAAGGTACTGTAAAAGGAGCTGGGTGTTTCCTGGTATGTCTCTTAGAAGAAAACTTTTGATCACTTGAAGGTTGAACTTGATCAGGTTTGAATTCAGTTCCTCCATCTAGATCATCAGCTATTTGATTTTTCCTCTCCTTCTTCTTCCTAAGTTTAGCTGATTTCTTTCCTGATATCTTTCTAGAGCTCTCATTAAGTTCAACCTCTGATACTATAGGATCTTTACCAGTAACAAGAGTAGTAGGATTAGATTGATTAACCTGAACCCCATTCACGAGGGAAGAAGATTGTGAGGAGGATGAAGGTAAAAGGGAAGGAGGAGGAAGAATAAGGTGATTTGGAGGAGAGAGATGTGAATAGGGAGAAGAAGAGGATCATTGTTATTGGATATAGAGAATTGCAAATTGGCAGTAGACTCCATTGAAGCAGGATTAGAAGAAAGATTGTTATCAATATTGAAACTGAAAGAAGATTCACATGAGGTGGATTGCAAGGTAGAACAAGTATTTAAGGATACAGTAGAAAAATTAACAATCTGAGGGTTTGAACTTGTAGAAGCTATATTTGAAAATCATTCAGCACATCAAATGGATTAGAGACATGAAAATCCTTGTCTATTGCATTATTGAGACATGCTTCTGAACTCTCACAATTCATCTGTTCTTCATAAAGCACTGATTTGCCCTTATTATCAGCTTTATCTTTCAGTGTGCATTTGCCCAATTCATCTTACCACTTTGCGATTATCTCTCCCAAGTATTACATTCCTCTCATCCATTTGCTCTTCATTATTGAATTCTTTATCAGGACAAACATTTCCAGTTACATCAACAACTTCTTCCATAGCTTTTTCAGCATCTCTAGCCACTTCAGACTGAAAGAAATTTCCTGTTCTTCTCCAGAAATGTTTCTTTCTACCTACTACTTTAGACCATCCTTGGTTAGGTTTAATGAATTCCATTCCCTGTCTTTCATTGATTTGCTTTACTGGAGCTTTAAAATGATAGTTAGTTGCTAGAATATCCTGATGTCTCTCTTCCTTATTAAAAGTTCCTTTGATGAAATCCTCACAATATGAAGTTGCATGGCCAAAAACTTTACAATTTGTACAAATAGCAGGTCTCCAATTATACGAGACAAGAATTGGAGGGCACTTATCTTCAAATCCATCAATTTCAATGCAATCAGGTAGCTCTTGATCAGCAGATATCTCAACTAAAACTTTAGCATATCTAATTCTTTGCATCCTCTCCGTGTTGTTATCAAAACAAATCAGCTTACCCACATGGCAAGCTAACCAATTGATCCAACCTAATGTCCAAAGAAGCACAGGAATTCGATGCAAGTGGATCCAAATTGGTACTTTCTTAATTTGAAGCTGAGCATTCCCCATTGAAGGGTTACAGGAAGTAATAATGAACATTCTCCCATTAATGAATAATGGATCTGCCTTCAACAAATTAGCCCTATCCAATTCATTTGAAAACTTGAAATAGAAATTTCCTCCATCAGATTTAATATCCAGTTCACCATACAATTTCCAATGATTCTTTAAGAAATTTACCACAGTGAGGTAAGAAAGAGTAGCATCTAGGAAAAAACCCACCAAATGAGTCTGCCAGTATTTGATACCTTCTGACTTAACAAGATCTGGAGGATCATTAGGCAGTCCATTCCTTACTATAACGAAATCAATAGGCTTAAAGCTTCCAGCATTACGAGGTAAAGAATTGAAAAGTGAAAGATAGTCAAATTTGTGGACATGTGGAAGACAGGAAGAATGATTCAAATTCTTGGTGTTCAAGTTGGGAGGTTGAGGAAAATTAGAAGCAGAATTACGAGTTACAAGAGGAACAATTTAATTATAGATAGAATTAGGTATAATAGATTCAAGATTTTCTTTATTCAGAGAAGCACTCAAACTATTTGAAGAAATGCCATTCAAGGTATCAAGAATAAGAGGATTTTCAAAAGTAGATAAATCTACTGATTGATGATCAGCAGCATTAGAATTTACAATGTTAACACCAGAAGATCCACCATTCATAAAACCAAAAGACAGATCTGGGTTATCAACAAGAACAGGATTTACAATATCAACAAGTGAAACATTTGAAGTTAAACCCATACCATTCAAATCATTCATAGAATCAGGATTAATAGACAAGCAATCAAAACGAGTTGAAAAAGTACCAAGATTCAGATCACTGTTGTTGTGAGCAAGATCAACCTCAGCAACATTCTCATGAGAAAAATATGAAGGAGGCGGAGGATCAGGAGGGATAGGAGGAGGAAGATGAACAGGAAGAGGAGGGAAATCAGAAGAAAGAGGAGCAGAGATCCGCTATTAGCAAAGGAGATTTCTTGAGTTAATACTAGTTTTTCCTATTTTGTTTCCGCTGTGAGTTATCTTATCGTACTCTGATTATGCTAATGCTCATTGATTGCAGGTACCAGATATACACGCTTCATGCTTGGATGTGTTCAAGTTTCGATTTTGTCGAAATGCGGGCGTAGAAAAGTTTGTGGTGTTACACAAAACCCGATCGAACTGACTTTGCGTTTCATAACTAATATTGCAGGGATCTTATGAGATAAATTGAGGACATAGATCTTCGGAGCAAGAGGGTTGCTAGCTGATGTCTCTGGTTAATTACCGAGATTAAACTCGTGGTAGTAAACCTCTTGTTCTAAGGTATCTTTAGTTTCGTTTATTCCTAGAATGAGCTTGTATAGACGATTGTCTGACATAGTATTTCCAAATGATCATGTACATTGATTTCCTCAAATGTACTTCTGTTTGGTGGCGGAGAAGACAGCTTCTCTTAGCTTAACACCTAGAGTAATTTTGTGGACGTCAATTAGTGGTTTGATGGATCTGATGATGTGGCAATCAAAGTAAAAGATTAATGTGTTGTTCTAAAAAAGTAATCGTGACCTCAAGCCTTATCATCCGGTAAATGACAGAAATCGGGAAGGCAGCATGGCAATGTGGGTCATACCCATTAGGGTGTGTTGTCACCATCTAGAGAAATTTCATTTGTTTCTTATTCTGTCGTTTATGTATACTTACGGGATATGGTTGCTGATCACAACTATGGATAACAATATATTCGATATACTCAAGTTGAATGAGTGGTCGGTCATGTGTGGCCGGGTTGCAAGATGTCTTATTGAACCCCAGTATATGTAACAACCCGCATTCTATGCATCGGAAGATCGTAGAATATTTATTTTGTTTACATACGAAGTCATGTGGGCATGCGGCTTTGGGGAACGACTATTGGGGTCATTTCCCATGTTCATGATTTTTGCCGATTTTTAAATGACCATTTTACCCCTAGCGAATCTTGTTTTGCTCATAACTTTTGATTGGTAAGGAGTTTTGACCTAAAACAACTTCCATTGGATTCGAATGATTGTTTCTCTTTCCGTAGGGTGGTCACATTAGCCAAACGAACTCACCGTTTGGGAGATATGGCTGAAATAAGGTTTAGAAGGTGAAAAACAGCTTAATTGTGCTAAATCGGGTAGTTAACAGCTAGGCCCATAACCCATTTCGGGATTAGGGTTATGGGGAGGCTGATAGGGTTTGGGAAATCATTTCATTTCAGTTTTTGAGTTGCCACTTTCATTCTTGAAACCCTAGTAATGGCCTCTATCTTCTAAAACACTCCAAAACACATTTCTAAAAATATATTAGCCTAATCTACATCAAACCAAGGGAGATCTTCACCAAATAAAGATTAGAGCTGCTGTTTTTTATTGGTATTCGCGTCATATCAGAGATTTATTTCAGATCTAAAGTTCATTTGTGGCTAAGGTGAGTGATTAGCTTGCTTTTACACTAATTATGGCTAATTATGGTAATTAGCGAGGATTAGCGAAATTATAGCTCAGAAAAATATAGAAAAATTTGTAAAATTCCAGAATATAATTTTTATGCCTCTGATATGAATTTGGGTTAATTTGGACTAATTTTGCTAATCCCGGAATTTAGGGGATTAAGGTGTGATTAGTGATAATTAGCGAATTTATACATGTTAAAAATATGGAAAAATATTTATAAATTCTTAAATGATGTTTTAGACCTCTGTTAGAAACTTGGGTTAATTTGGTTAAGTTTTGCTAATCCTATCATTAGTTATGCTTAAACATGATTAAGGGGGGTTAAGGGAAAAACATGGGTTTTGGGCATATTTGATCCATTTTATCCTATCAAGTTGTTATTTTGATGTTTGGGGTCGATAATACATGTTGCTATGACTGTATGGTATGATTTGTGATTGTTTAGAATAGTTAGAATGGTCGAAACACCGTCGAGTCGCGTATAAACAGTCGCTGGAAGTTGGAGGAAGAATTGAAGGGTTTCGGATCGGATCAGAGGAGGAGTACCGGACCGGAGCTTGGCATAGGAGAAAGGCCATATGAACTGAATAGGAGTAGGGGATTGAGTCGGAGGTAGGGAGGAGGATCGGACCGGAGCCTGGACATCTCGACTCGAACCGAAGGCGAGGCGTGACGGACCGAACCGAAGAGCTTGGACTTGAGGCATGGACCACGAACCGAACCGAGTTGCATATATCCAGACCGAACCGAGTTGTATATATCCGAACCGAACCGAGTTGCGTATATCCAAACCAAACCGAGTTGCATATATCCGAACCGAACGTGAAGATTAAGTATTGTATTTCGAGCTGGAGCTTGAGCATTATACATGGACGAACCGAACCGCCAGAGAAGGATAGCTACGACCGAACCGATGCGGTGACGACTAAAAACCCGAGATGCAAAGGTTGTCCAAATAGGAAGTAGAACTCAGGATCTAGTTGGGAACCAATGAGTTAACTTAGAGTATTGTACGGTTGCTATGCTTGATTGTTTGCCATCATTATGACATGCACACCGCCACCCCCGTACTCTTTACACCATATGCTAGTGGCACCTTAGAGTATTGTACGGTATGTTGTGCTAACTCTTTGGTTGCAGGTCCAGATTCTGGTATGGTATAGTATACCTGTTATTGTTCATCTTAGAGATGTTTTACTTCCTATCACTCATAACAGACTATTGTCTGACCCAGAGTTTTATGTCTCTTCTTATTACTCTGGGTGCTCACACGAGCAGACTAGAGACAGGTTAGGCGATATGCACGAGTAGCTGTACCGGAGGAGAGCAGGAGGCTTCTACATATGATATTTAGTTATTCTCCCTGTGTTGTTGATGGTCACTGCTTTGCGCATTAGTAGTGTACCTTTCCTTTCTTTTGCTTTAGAGACAGTTTTAAAATTTGTAATAAGCTGTATTATGGATTTCCGCTGCTATGGTAGTTATGGTTTAGTTTCCAGCTTGTGCACTGCCTCGCCTGTTTTATGTCAAGTTATGTTATTATTATATTGTATCTTATGTGCTGTGAGACATTCTACAGGTTCTTGATTAGTTCATTCTCTTCTTTATTTTCTTCTAACGACCGTTCCATGCTAGCTGGGCATGTGTACAGCGCATTTTTGGAGGAAATGACGATTGGTGCGGGGCGGGTCGTCACACTTGGTATTAGAGCTCTAGGTTGCGTAGTTAACCTAGGGAAAGACACCAGGGATAGATAGTACGTATATGAGAGCGCGTATTTGTTATATTTTGGTTTTCAAAAGTGTTATATATATATATATATATAAATACTATTAGTATATATAAGGATGAAGTCGCACTGCACTGGCACCACTATGGAGATGGTTGATCGTTTTATCTTTATAGATTTGACGGTGATCCGAAATTTGAGCGGAACTGGTAGAGGAGCTAATAATGGGAATGCTCCTAATATGAGGGCGATGTTCACCAACTTCATGAGAGAGATGCTTAGGGATGTGCAGAGGGCAGCTCCCAATGCTAGTAATGATGGTGGTCCAATAGTGCAGGCACCTAGGGCCGATTTCGCCAAGCTGAACAAGGATTATACTAGTCTTGGTGGGAAGCCATTCCACGGAATGGAGTCGGCTACGGATGTTCAGGATTGGTTAGATAACTGCGAGCATATCTTCGAAGACTAGGTATCGAGGATGCAACGAAGAGAAGGCTAGCATACCGTCAGCTGCAAGGACGGGCAATGAATTGGTGGAAAGCTATAAAGGCAGCGACTCCCGAGGATCAGATTACTTGGGATCAGTTTAAGGCACACTTTAGCGATAAGTTCATTCCAACTGCTCAGAATTCAGTGTTATTTAAGAAATTCTTGGAACTCAAGCAGAATGGCAGAGCTGTCTCGGAGTATATCGCTGAATTCGACACTTTATCGAAATATGGATTGTCCCTTATCGATACAGTCGACAAGAAGAATGAAAATTTCATAACTATTCTAGATGGGTACTTGGGGGAAAGACTTATAAACCATATCGATGAGACGTTGGAGTCAATTGTAGGAAAGGCATTAAGGTCAGAGAGCCTTTTCGCTAAGTCGAAAACCGAAGTTGCTATTGCATCTAAAGAGGAACCAAAGCCGCAAGCAGGCGGTGAAGGCAAGAAGAATTCTCAGAACAAGAGGAAGCAGAACCCGACCTAGGATGGTCAGGATAAGAAGAATAAGAATGGTGGCGAGTGCTTTAGTTGTGGCAAGAAGGGCCACTATGCCTGAGATTGTCGAGAAAAGCCTGGGGAAAGGAAGTGCTTTAACTACGGCCAGGCGGGACACCAAAAGGATGATTGTCCACAACCTCCTAGGGAGAAGCAGATTGTGAAAGCGCATGCTATCAACGCTGTTCCTTCTTTGTTGAATGCTCCAACTACGGCGTAGAAGGGAAAAGGTGTCATTATTAAAGGTATGCTTTTTGTTTAAGATGTTTTTGTTCGAGTTTTGTTTGACAAACCCGAGATAGTCAATAGACCTTTAGTTGTGATGAACCCGATTGGTGGTTCGACTAGTTTTAGCATGATTTGTTGTAATGTGGTCTTATCGAGTCATGGATGTATGTTTGCTATGTTTATTCTTTACTGGGTTTAGCATTATTTTGGGGATTCGATCTACTCTAAAGGAATAAGTTGGTATAGTTACCTACCTAGTGATGGCGATAGTAACTGGAGTTAGGGAAGTGGAGAGGTTATCGTTGTAATAAGTTCTTGTTGTCTCTGGGAGGCAAATGAGTGCTCCAGTGCTTAGTTGTTTTGCTAGTATCACCTCACAAGGATTGTTCGAATTCGGAGGAGATGTCCCTTGGGTGCTTGTCTCATATTAGTTTAGGCCTTTGGGGCTTGTACTTGGGGAATGTCAAGTTCGACTAGGATGGTTTGCGTGAGAGATAAATAGTTGTTACGATTCTTTATTGGATGATCTCTTGGTTTACTCAAGGAGTGATGGGCAGCAGTGACATGATAAGACTGTTCAATGGTATAGACTGCCCCGAGTTAGACTCGATAGGGTTATGAGAAGGCTCGACTAGGACTCAAGAAAGATGCAAAGTAATGGATTGTTTAGGACCCTATGTTGATGTTCTCTTTGGATAGAAGAACTTTGAAGAAATAGGACGTATTTGTTGATCATGGAAGATGCAATGAAGATTAGGACGATTCAAGTTGGACTTGAACTCGTTAAAGAAAATGGGTATTCGTTGATCTTGGAGATGCAACGAATAGGGAGACCACTCACGTTGGGCTAGAGTTTGTCGGTAACGGATACTCAAGACTGGGTCTGAGTTATAGATTGACTCGAGTTGGACTCGAGAAGGCTGCAAGAAATTGGATTTGGCTCGGCTTGGACTCGAGAGGGAAGCAAGATAATGGATAGACTTGGGTTGGACTCAAGTATTTTAGGCGGACTTAAAGCAGGGGTATCTGGGGAAGCCCGTTACCTTGGATCCGTTGGACGTGATCTAGTTGTCCTTGGAGGATAAACGTACGTTGGATGTACGGTAGTCCGTTTGGAGGCTGGGCTTCCATTAGTTCTTGATGATGGTTGGACCATACATACAAAAATCGACATATTGAGATTGGTTAGACCAGCCATGTAGGTGTCGACGTGTTCATGGCTTTAGCAGGTGATAGGTAGGACTTGTTTGATGGATGTTATGGTTGCTATGTTTGTCCCTATCTTTCTTCTCTTGAGTAGACTATCACCTATAGAGTTCTAGCGATGGGGAATAAAGAGATGGTAGTACAGACAGACATTAGGCTACGTATCAGTGCAGTGGGGTAGTCATTACTCCATGGGGCAGAGTGATCGTAGCAAGGCTATGAGCCAGTGCAGTGAAGTTGTCATGACTTCATGGGGGCAGAGTGGACATAACAAAGGATTTAGGTGCGGTAATAGTTGCACTGAGTAGGAGGCATGCCAGTCTAGAGGTTATGTTTTTGTGTAGGAAGCAACTAGAGTATATCACAGGATATGATTTCAGACCCAAGAGTGAATTGGATTTAGAAACACTAGTAAGCTTGACGATTAGATCAATTTTGATTGAGTGGATTGGTTCCAGTTAGAAGGACGATCCTAACCTATTGGAAATCATCTCTAGGGTAGAGATGGGTATCGATGCAAAGAGAATGAACAAGCAAGGATTTGATCGAGAAGGATGGCTTTGAAAGAATGGGGGACTAATTGTACTCAACGTAGACGGACTGGGAGATGAAGTGCTCAGAGCATATCATGACTCAAAACTGACTATACATCGCGGTGACAAAATGTATTGAGACACGGATCAGACCTACCGCTGGGAAAGGATAAATAAGGACGTTGGAAAGTTTGTGTCCAAATGCATGAATTGCTATTTAGTTAAAGCTGAGCAAAAGAAGCCTAGTGTGTTGTTACAACCATTAGAAATTCCTATATGGAAGTGGGAACAAGTCCCAATGGATTATATTGATGGTTTACCAAGGACTAGGTCAGGTCATGATGGTATTTGAGTGAATCGTATACTAGAGGATCTTTTGAGAACTTATATATTGGATTTTGGAGGGTCATAGGATGACCATTTGTATCGGTTGAGTTATAGTTATTAACCCAGTATTGGTATTGTAACACCCCACGTCCGTTAGTCTCACTCGCAAAGGGAATGCACTAAGTTCTGTGGAGCATTTAGGGTAAAATGCAGATAAATTACAAGACAGACAGAAATTAAACAGCGGAAAATAAAACTTTGCTTTTCTGATAAAATAGTTTGTACAATGGTTTCTTTACAATATCAGAGTATCATCTGTCTTACAAAATAAAGAAGCATAAAAACAACATTTATATTCCCCGATTTTAGCAAGAGCCAGCCATAGCATCTGCAAAGAGAATCCAGGAAAACTTCAACAAATCTTCAAGCTGGGAAAGAGTGGCAGTCCGACTTAACCTGAGCTAAACTATTCAATCCTTTACTACCTAGGGGTGGGGAACGGAAGAAAAGAAGACGAAAGAAAAACAGAGTCAGACATAAAGCCTGAGTAAGTTCAGTAACTTCTAGCATGTGAACATGGAAAACAAAACGAAATGAATTAACTGAATACAAGATTACAACATGACGATAGGGTCAACAAGATTAGACAAGGCGGTCACAAGATATGCTAAGATAAACTGGATATGCTCTAATACTTTCGCCGCTTCGCTATTTCCTTGTTATACTGGTTTCTATATCTCTCCACCGCCTATCTAGTGTCCCAACTAGTAACGATAACGTGATCCCAATCCCTGTATTTTCCATTGGCCTCCGGCATACATTCATTATTTATTACCTAGATCAAATCTAGGGTTTTCTATCAAGTGCTTTCTAGATTTAACTAGAGTTTTACGCTATCTGCTGAACGCTTCTCGAGTTCAGGGTCTATGCCACCTAGTCCAACTAGGGATTACGCTACCTGTCGAACGATGCCCCGAAGTCTAGGACACACCACCTAGAGTGGTATATGTTCCTATACTTCCCCACGCATGTATCGCGAATCGTTATCGCTTGTCTAGATACACATGTCCTGTAATGTGCAGTCTGAGTCCTGTGATAGGGCAAATCAAGGAATACAGAACTCGGTCGGGAGCTTTCAGATATCTGCCGATGCAGATGCTAAGGTCTGTTTTTATTCCAGTGGCTATGCTCCCACATGACCCCTCCCTCAACTAATGAAAGGCACACCTTGTAAAATGAGAAATATTCGCCGGCCCCCGGTGCCCCACTATCCTATGGCCATCTGCAACCATAACTAGATAGCAAGTATATGGTCTTTTGGAGTTCTCCACCTTTCTGCTTCACGTATCTCGATTGACTCAAGATGGATGGTAGACGAAGAGTCGCTATCACAGGGCTACTGTTTTCTCGCTGAATCATTCTGGTCCATCCTTGTCTTTAGGTTGCCATGTATTGCAACCAAGGCATACCCCTGGTTCTTCTACGCAGACCTTAACCTCTGTGAGCCCAGGAGGATCATCTGCAGCCTCACAGAGGGATACCAAGACTACCCTCACGCCCCCTCGAAGCCTTGGGCTTCGTAACCCAATTCGTTGGAGCCTTTTTTTTTACTCAGACGGACATTCGCTCCTTCCCGTGTTATACTAAGAATTACTACTTAGTTTTACTAACTAAGATTTACCACTTAGTTTCTAGAATCGTTGTTTTCTTAACTAAGGTTTACTACTTAGTTCCCCTTCCCGTCAATTTGGATTGGTTAAGTGTCATTAGTCAATTCAAGCCGACTTAACCCTCTTCATTTATCCTGTCAAACTGGTTAAGTGTTATCAGTAATTCATGTTGACTTAACCCCACCACAAACCAAGTTATATTGGTTAAGTATTTCTTATTACTTATCCTTACCCATTCACCCTGTATTGGTTCAGTGTTCCTTTTTAACTTAACCTTGCCCGTCTGTTTTAACTAAACTGTTATTAACGGTTAAGTATTATCTCTTCATGTTTTAGACTTAACCCTATTCCTTTATCAAAATCTGATGGTCAAGTGTTCAAGTTTACTTAACCCTACGGTCTAGCCTAGCTAACATATCAAATTGGCTAAGTGTATTAAATCTTACTTAACCCCAACCTCTAGTCTAGTTTACATGTTAATTTGGCTAAGTGTATTAACTTTACTTAACCCCACTTTCTAGACTAGTTAACATGTTAATTTGGCTAAGTGTTTTCTTAGTTACTTAACCTCTACAAATCTTGTCTTGTTACCATGAGTTTGGTTAAGTGTCCCTGTGGACTTAGCCCTTCGTTCTAGCTTAACTGTGCTTAAGTTGGTTAAGTGTTCCTATGGACTTAACCCTCCCATTCTAGCTTAACTATATGAACCTAACCCCCACCTACCAGTCTTGTTATCATGTTGTGTTGGTTAAGTGTCTTAGTTAACTTAACCCTAGCATTCTTGTTCTAGCTTTAACTAAATAAATTAAAGCCACGACCACTCACATTAGACAGATATTGTTGTGATTACTGGATGTGCCGGTTGGTTCCGGGCAGGTTTACATCGTAACTCAGTCTAACCTCGGGTTAGGCCTATTCGTGTTTTCTAGTTCAAAGGGTTTTGATTAATTTTCAAATCAGGTTTTGAAAGTAACCATCCCGTCCGTTGGATCAGTTAGGGATAGCCAAGGAGAGCAGGAAACTTGTATTTTCCAAACTCAAGCCTAGACGCTATCCTCTCTGTCAGCCTAGAACTTTCTGGTTTATTATTAAAAGAGATTTCATTAACAAACCTTTAATTTGTCTAAATTAACATTTCCTCATTTAGGACAAATTCTATAAGTAAATTATTCCTAATTTACTTATTTCCTAATTACTCCTTTTATCAACATTTATTCTTATGACCCATTCTCCCCTCTATATCATATTTATGCCCTTTTGGTATGTAAACTATACCAAATTAAGTGTCACTAACCATGATTTCGCTAAACCTGATAGTTATTCCCAACTATGGCCAATTTCACATTTATGCCAATATACTTACCGTGCCAAATTAGCTAATCCTATTCCGATTCAACATTCTAGTTCACGTCAAACTAGACTTATTACTCTAGTTCACTATTCATGTAAATACTAGATTTACATGTCAATACCAGATTCAAATTACACATCTTATAATTCCTGTCAAATTTATCCCATTTGCATTTCTATGAACATGCCATAATACATGTTCCCAATTTATGCCAATTTCCAAGTTAAACTACGTTTTAGTAAATTTCATATTTTGCCCCAAATCGCATTCCCACCGTTCGTACAATCGTGTTTCAATCTAGATTATAGATAAATCTAGATTCGTAGCAAATAGGGAATGAACCAAAGATTGCTATGAAAAGGATAGATATAACAACTGGCATAAAATGGTTTTGAATAACGACGTAGGTTCAAGAACATGGGTAGACCTAATTTAATAGGTGAATTCCCAAGGTCTAAAACCAAGAATAGACAGAGTAGGTTCAAGAACATGGGTAGAACTAACTTAATAGGTAAATTCCCAAGGTCTAAAACCAAAGAAAACCAAGGACAGACAGAATAAATATTTGGGTTTAGACCCAATCTCGTAATCACAAAACTTAAGCAACACTTTCCTAGTCATGAATCATAGGTGTTTAATCACAGACGTCCTTGTTATGTCATAGGTAATATTTTATGTTTTCTAATCAGAAGGCATAGGTTTAGTCAAGGAAATAATCCTCATAGTCACAGTCACAGTCATAGGCAATGTTCGTAGTCATAGGCAATGTCCATAGTCATAGGCAATGTTCATAGTCATAGGCAATGTTCATAGTCATAGGCAATGTTCATGGTCATAGGCAATGGTTTTTAAGGTCCATAGTTTCATAGTCACGGTCTTATTTTTCCTCGAATCATAACAGTTCTTAATTAGGTTCAAGAGTATAGGCACTGATTCGAATAGAGAGAGAGAGAGATTTGTCATATTCTTTTATTCCTTTAATTTCATGCCACGAACAAAGAAAAACGTTCAAATCTAAAAATAACTGACTTAAAGAGATTAGATTAGAACAGAAAGATGGCGTTGCTAAGATTCGTAGAAAAACAGTCGTTGAAGTCATTTGGACCTCCTCTTGAATCCTAGCTTGACTTGAACCTCTTCTTGAAAATCTTTTAGCAGCATTTCCTCGTCTTGGTTTATTTTATATTTATTTATATATTTTAGAGGAGGAGGAGAAGCCATGTCTAACAAGAATCTTTGCAACATAAAGGCAGAAAAGAATTGTGAATAGAGAAGAAGACCAGGGCTGTTTATATAGTGTTAGGTGGACGAACCTGGTCAGAAAACGTGACCAAATACAGCAGAACGAACCAGGTGCAGAAAGCTGGAAAAAGCGGGCAGGTCGACACCCATGTCGACTGGGCAGTCGACATGGGGGGGGGGTGTCGACTGTGCAGTCAACACCCCTGTCGACTTGACCTGGGCGGGAATTTTCCCGCCCTTCCCCTTGCGCGTTTGAATTTTGAATTTGGCTCTAGTTTTTAAACTGTTTTGAACTTGGAATTTTCTGAAAACTTTGACGGGCCATAACTTGGACATACGGACTCCGATTTTCGAAAATTCGGACTCTATTTTGCGTATTTTTCCGAGACGAATGCAATGGCATAACCCGTTTCCCTTGATTTTGATTTTTAACTCTGAATTCTGCCTTGATTCGTGAATCTTAGTGATATAGAATTACGGGGTGTTACATTCTCCTCCACTTAAAAGGATTTCGTCCCCGAAATCTTCAAGTTAGGAAGAATGTGTCCTACCATCCAATCACCCATCTACTCAACCATTCAATCACAGGCATTCATTGCCCTTAAAATATTTCTAATGCTTTCATGTTCATATGCATAGTGTGTGTATATGTCTTTATCTAATGCAAAACCAGGCGGTCTACTGATACAATTGACCTCCTTAATGCAAATCATGTCAGTGCCATGCGTCCAATCATGTATGCAAGCATCCCTAGTTATGTAAATACTACATGCGTGCACAGCTATTCATCCATATGCAACATCCATATGATAACATATCAAGTTCAACTTACAAACAAATACATATCTGTAAATGCAATATGAAAGCGTCTGAATTTGCTATAATGCCTAATACGTATGCATATGCATTCATGAGCAACCATTTGCAACCACTTGCAACCATTCAACCATAACATGTTTTGAAACGACCCGAACTTCCCCGTGAAGGAAAGCACGGATAGAATTGAGGACAAGACAAATCAGAACGCAAACAGAAGAACATTTCATTGTTATTACAACAATTCCATCAGATACAAGAATATACAGAGTATAAATGAATAAATTACATTCGATAAATATCAGAGATTACAATAAATTACATAGCAACGGAAAATAATACAAAAGCACAACTAGAAGTGATACACGGATACAGAGCTTTCCGAGCATCGTTCCAGCTGTATATCAGGACCCTGTGAATATAAATCTGCAAAACCAAAACTACTAGCTGCCCGTGCGGAAAATAGGGGCACCCAGAGTTTAGGTTAAAACAATAAACTCCAGGTCAGTCATGTGACTGGTGTGAGAACTAAAGCAGTTATAATTCTTTATTTTTAAAGTTAGGTAAATCAAGGGACCATGCCGTATAATACGGAATGGGTTTCCTCCCAAGAATACCAGTGCATAAAACAACAGCGCAATGCTAAATAAAGAAAGATGAAGCTGTTATAAGACCCAGGTCCCATCACACAATGCAACGCAAGCCGGAGGATAGGGTTTTTACCTTATAACAGCCAAAGCATGCTTGATACGTTTAAAACACATTATTTTGATATTACTATAAGTGTATAGTGTCAAAACAATTTCAATCATAAATATCAATCATAGGCGGCATGAATGACCCATACCACTATGTCGCCATACTAGGTTCTACAAATAAAACCGAAACACACGTATTGGAAATTGGATTTCCGTCATGAGCCGAGGCAAGGGGCAAGCTCCTCTCCGCGTTCGAGACACTCTAGCAAATGCCTCAGGACCCCACTATGATCCTTGGATCTTCAGGGCCGGTCCTCTCTTACTTTTGAGGATTGGCAATTCCTGAACACACGTTTCCCGGTCCTTACAGACCTATATCCGAGGCGCCTCATATCCAACAACCACACAGGTGAAAAGTATATAAATGTCAGGGCTGGTAGGTCACTGACACCACCCTAGCTAGAAAGAAACGTCGTGCTCTCCCTGCAGTCACTATCCCGTTTTTGACTCATACCGAGGTGTGAGGCTCGCGAATTCACGATATACACAAAGCTACGCCACACAGGCCGTGCTTTGATCATCAGCCATAAGACTTTGCTTTTCAACAGAAGCCTTGATCAATTGCCACTTACGCATGCCACACTGGCAATTCACTCCATGCGACTGATGTCCAACGATATACAACCTCCGAGCTCGTATGTCTCAAAGAAGGGCGTTAAGCAAGAGAATAAATTCTCCGCCGCCAAACAGATGTATATTTAATAGAGATCAATCAACATAGAATAAAATCCACTGTCAGACACACAATCCATTTACAAGTTCGTTCTGGGTCTGAACGAAACCGGAGGCACTTTCCTCGCATATCCATCCATCTCCAAGTACGTCTGGACGATCACCAACTGATTCCCTCATCCTGGGTGTACAGCCCAATCAAGATCATCAGTAATCACCCAAACGATGTGAAGACTTCCGGTCTTCAACCACCGTCTTCATCTTCGACATCTCGTCGAATCGGTTATTCAGAATGGGTATAACCCGGCCTTACTGAATAACCCACGTATATGATAAACAAAAGTTACACAAACACAACGAACGCCTCACTCCAATTCAGAATATTCTTTTATTCACAAAATCACTTTCTTAGGGAAAGGTTCCCATTAATTTTATCAAAGATAAATTCTTCTAAATTTATTCTTTAATCTTCCTTTGGATATCATTTCAAACTAGTTGGGATTAACGAACCACACCGAAGTAATTATTTAGTTTATTTCCCAATCCCAACCTATATATCCCATGGAGAAAACTGGCAACAATCCACATCTAACACCACGGTGTTATGGTAAAATTAATTACCATTTCACGTTCAAATCTAATTAAAGATTTAACTATCGCTTTGGAGCAAAATTGGTGATACTCCATTCTCGATCACTTTTCAGATTTGATAATTTAAATTATCAATTCACTTTTTAATCTAATTAAAGATTCATTAAAACTCCATTTAGTTTTAATCTTCTCAAAAATCAATATTATGTCTTTAACTGGGTTAAAGAACCAATGTCTTCTAAAACACGATTCACGACAAACCAAATCATATTTGATTTTAAATACAAAGCTCTGAATAGAAAATATATCGGCTTATATTCAATATCAAATTCTGAAACCAACAAATATCGTATTGGAAATAACGATATATACTATATCTTTCAAATTCCCAAAACCATATCTGTGTGGTCACGAAATCCAACATCGAAATATTCCGAAGATAATTTCGATTCAACTCCACTTTCACTTCACCTATTGGGAATATTGATTATTTTTAAAATCACTTTCAAATTCAATTTATTTGTTTCAAAAATAAATTGATTTTAATTCTAGTTCAAAACTAGTTCATTTCGACAAAATCCATTTTTATCCTTTCAAATGTGGAATTTTCCAGCCCAATTTTTCCCCAATCATATATTATGATTTTACACAAATTATAGATATTTTTAATAATTTTATCAAGGCCCGTACAGTCGATTTCCAACAACGGCCATCGAACTGCACTTACAGCGACCTTTTCTGAAATTGATTTGGATATAATTCCAAATCTAACCGTTGGATTTCAGATTTCTAATATTCATTGGAAAGCACTTTTCGATACGAACCCAACGGTTCCAGTTTTAGGAGAATCCGACGGTCGGATCTCCCGCAATGTCCGTTTGAAATAAATGGTCAAAATTCACGAACTGCCGCGGCGCGGCGCGTTCTATTCAGGCCATTATATTATATATATAATATATATTTCGTCGATTTCTATTTAAAACGAATTTTATAAATCGTTTTAAATTCGTTTCTAAAACAATTCAACTTCTATATTCAATTTCAAATCGATTTGATTTCAATTCAACTCGAATTCATTTCAATTTTATTTAATTCGAATTCAAATTCGTTTCAATTCAATTCAAATTGAAATTCGTTTCAATTCAAATTGATTTCAATTTAATTTCGATTCGAATTCAATTAAAGTTCAGTTCGTTTTCAATTCAACTTGAATTTGTTTTATATTCAATTCCATTCGAAGTCCTTTTATATTCAATTCAAATTCGTTTTCTTTTCAATTCGAATTCGCTATAATATTCATTTCAATTTGAATAAAATCGATATAAATATCGTTCACGTCAAAATGGCGCAAAACTAATCAACACGGCTTTATATTTTTCACAACTTCTTTATTCTATTCAACAAATGAATATTTTTCTCATTCAACACATGAATCTATGTTTCTTTCAACACACGACTAATCTCAACACATGAGTACTGTCAACACACCACTATTTTATAAAACTATGGTATCTATCGTTTGATTTTTTAATTAGACTTCTACTGGGAAGTAGTTCTAATCTTAAATATGATAAAGATGTAAATTTCATTGTATAATATATTTCACTCAACACATGAACATCGTCAACACATGACTATTTTTATATTCAACACATGAATTTTCTTTTATAGTATTCATTATTTTCCCGATTGGAATGAGGCCCAATCAATCACCATATAATGTTAATTATATGAATTCCATACAACACATGTATATAATAGCTTTGAAAAATAATCAACCATCAACCAAAGTGCACCACACAACTGCATAAGCATCAAATATAGATAATCGACGCTTACACAGTCTGTCGACCAATCGATCGACAATAATTAAATAATTGGGATTAGTGTACGCCAAATATCATCCCAACACCCATGTGGGGTTTCAAATCAACAAACACACATTTTTGTTTGTGCAGTTGGGCGATGTGTAAAATTTATCAACCCAATCAATATCAGTCAAATCAGTGTAAATAAACAAATCGGCCGATTTGTTTATAAATATTTATTTATTTATTCACTTTCACGTTAAAAATTATATTTTTAACGACAAAAATATTTATTTCAACACTTGAATTTCTATTCAGTTCATTTATACAATAAAAATGATAATTTTATTTTTCTAACATATTTTAGAAAATTTCGGCGGCATAACGGCATGATACTAGAAACGGAACAAGGCCTAGCCTTATCCCCGGTCTAGTGAAGGCCCACGCCATTCACACATCAATCAAATCCATTCCATTTCACCAAACAATTCAATTCAAACCAATTAGACTAACCAACTACACAACCAAACAATTTAACAAACAAGCCATCTATGGTCTGTGGATGACGGGTGTCGGGTGCTACTAAGCACCGTCTGCATCCTAGTATATATATATATAACTAGAGAAAGAAATTGAAGAGTGAGAAGTTCTCACCAAAAGCTATCCAATACCACGACTCTTCATTTATAGCAATCTTCTCGCCTTTTTATCATCTTCGTTGCCCGTAGTCACTACATATATAAAAATCACACATTTTTATATTTCGATGTCTTTAAGATAAAAATCACATTTTTATTTATTCACGTTCAATTTAAAAATCATATTTTTATTATAATCACTTCATCTATTTAAAAATCGAATTTTTACTATGCTATTCAATATATAAAAATCGAATTTTTACTTCGATGTCATATAGATAAAAATTACATTTCAACAATATTGATTTCGCCTTTATAAAAATAAAGTTTTCGCCTTCATAAAAATAAGCACTTTATTTCGACGTATATAAAATAAAAATCAGATTTTTATTTTGCTACATACACCAAGATGATATTTTTATTTCTATTTCTCATAAAGATTACATTTCTATAGTTCCTACTATGTAAAAGTCATATTTTTAACCCACTACCTATGTAAAAATCTCACCTTTCTCCATTTCAAAATATCGTCTTTCTTCCTTTAAAAATCTAATCTTTTAAATTTTAAAAAAAATCAAATCTTTTCTATACTTTCTATTAATTAAAAGCAATCTCGCCTTTTAACATTATAAAAATTCAATCTTTTATCTATTAAAAATCTAAACTTTTGTCGATTAAAAATCTAAACTTTTGACAATTAAAAATCTAAAAGAAAACAATACTTTTAATAAGTAAACTGTACTAAAAAGAGCACTCACAGTCGGAAATGGGTTAGGAGGCGCCGGAGTCGAGGTTGGTTGGCCAGGCGGGTCGCGGCGGTATCGAATTGGGCTGCGGTGGTTTATGTGGAAGGAGAGGAGAGGCTAACGCGTGGGGGAGGGGGGGTCATCGCAGTAGGAGGGGGCGCAGTGATGGTGGCGACGGGGAGAGGCTAGGGTTTCGGCGAGAGGAGGAGGTGGAAGCGGTTTGGGTGGTTTTTGGTGGTGGCGGCGTTCTTTTCAGAGGAAGAAGAAGAAGGAGAGGAGGGAGAAGGAAGCGGCGGCGCAGGGGCTGCGCCACCCCTGGCGGCGGCGACGGTCCATCGGGGAGGGGCGGCGGCTCCTCCCCCGTCGCTCTCCTCTTTTTTTTTTCTTTTTTTTTCTTTTTTTCTTCGTTTCTGTTTAATGAAAACGAGAAGGGGGGCCTATATATTTTAATTTTTAATTAATTTAATTAATTTAATCGCAAAAAGTTGACTTTTACATACGACCTCTAAACGAGGCCCACCGCCTGTCGTCCATAGCATATTACCCCTATTCTGAACACAATGGGATATGTATCGTAGGTTGATTCGATCGTTACAATCAGTTTCCGTTGAATTTACATTTAAATCGCTATATTGAATTTTAAACGTACATTTCAAATTACCGGGGTCACATACTAACTCTAAAAATTCTCGAAAAATATTTTCTAGCTTCGTATTGACGATACGGTCCTAACAAAACTAGTTTCGTCGAATTCTGAGACCGTTAGAAAAATGGCCAATTTCCAGTCGATTAAAATCAACTGAAATGGTAAAAACACGTTTTCCTTTGCCACGCTCACATATTGATTCTAAAAATTATGAAATTTGAAACCTATCAATAATTTGACATCACGGACCCAACAAAAGTGGTTTCGTCGAAATCCGAGGTCGTTTGCAAAATGTCAATTTTTAAGGGCCTGAATTCCATAGCGACTATTCAGAATTTTCAACTGGACATATCTTTCGATTCCCACTATGAAATCTTGATCTTTCGGATTCGTTGGAAAGATATTATCAATTAGATCCTAATGTTTTTGGTTTCACTAAAATCCGGATTGTTTTGCACCCGGTACATTCAATTGAAGTTTGAAATCGAATTATCGAACTACCGCGCCATTTTCAATTCTATTTATAATTATATATAAATATTTATATTCTAACGATGACGTATATAATATATACATTGAATTCTATTCAAAATAAATTTCTCGTCGATATTATTTAAAATAATCTATTTTAAATATTCAGAATTCGCTAAAATGGCCAAAATAAAAATTTCAAACTAGCTCGCATTTTCGGGTTATTACATGTTTCAAATACATGTTTACATCCATTGGCTTCTGCCTAAGGATCGATGATACATCCTAGAGGATATACTTTGGAAAGAGAGAAACAATTATGCGTAAAGCTCCTACAAACAAAAGAAATCAAGGATGCACCCAAGGAAAAAGGGTATGATGCTAGTATCCAGCCTTCTTGAGCTTTACTCCACTATATCTTAACTAATTTAACTTCACGATTGTGAAGTTTCTGACCTCCATCTCTAAAGTAAACAGATGTCAACTATGATACCAAGTGTATGTACTAAGATGATTAGAGGTCTCTCCTCTTAGCTTATCCATCACGGTATAACTATGAGGGTAAAAAGGTCACTATGCACTTTCTAGAGTGCCTGCCACAACTATTCATTTCTCACGCAAACCACCCTAGTCGAACTCGACATTCCTCAAGTACAAGCCCCAAAGGCCTAATCCAATATCAGACAATCATCCAAGGAATATCGCCTCCGAATTTAGATGACCTACGTGAGATGATATAAGCAATCTCGATAGCTATCCTCAAATCCCTACTAAAAATAGACTGGTTGGACCATCAATTGGATTTCAGATTCTAGTGGGATCTTTCTACTATACAAGTACTATGGTGCAGAGACTCAACTAGGGAAGTGGATATAAATAAATGCGAAGTGATAAATCCAAAGGAAAGAGTACGAACAACACAACTAGATTCTGCCAATAGAACTTTACTACCTTTCTCCTAGGTACGCTTGGTGGTGAAAGTATGTACTTGCCCTTCTGAAAATCTTGTTCCTCATTCTTGCCTTTGTCCCTAATTATATGCCCTATCATACCCTAGTAAAGATACTCCCTCTTGTCTTAGGTTTTATGATTTCTTTCTCCTTCGTGAGCTAAATCTACATCCATGAATTCCTCGTCCTCGGGTTGTGCTACTTAGCCAAACTCCTCATCCCCTTCTGTGTGTAGTCATGTTGACAAATCCTTCGAAAGCTGCCTCCATCGTACGGAAAATCCTACTAAGCTTGGAAGAAAACAAACCGCAGGTGAAACTACTACGGTTATAGATGGAAGTCGGGCACTACTTCGCCCATCGATGAGGTTACCTCCTAGAAAGCCAGTAGCCCCAGAGACTCAAGAAAGAAGGAGACAAGAATTCAAACAGAGGAAGAGAAGACAATGCGTATGGCTTTGGGGAATATGCCTTTAAAACAAATCTTTTCTCTTGAAAATGCTTCTTTTAAAACCGTTTTGAAAATAATTTTTCAAATCTTTTATCTGATCCGGTAACCTTCAGCTCTGATACCACGTGTAACACCCCACGTCCATTAGTGTCACTCGCAAAGGGAATGCACTAAGTTCTGTGGAGCATTTAGGGTAAAAGATGCAGATAAATTACAAGACAGACAGAAATTAAACAGCGGAAAATAAAACTTTGCTTTTCTGATAAAATAGTTTGTACAATGGTTTCTTTACAATATCAGAGTATCATCTGTCTTACAAAATAAAGAAGCATAAAAACAACATTTATATTCCCCGATTTTAGCAAGAGCCAGCCATAGCATCTGCAAAGAGAATCCAGGAAAACTTCAACAAATCTTCAAGCTGGGAAAGAGTGGCAGTCCGACTTAACCTGAGCTAAACTATTCAATCCTTTACTACCTAGGGGTGGGGAACGGAAGAAAAGAAGACGAAAGAAAAACAGAGTCAGACATAAAGCCTGAGTAAGTTCAGTAACTTCTAGCATGTGAACATGGAAAACAAAACGAAATGAATTAACTGAATACAAGATTACAACATGACGATAGGGTCAACAAGATTAGACAAGGCAGTCACAAGATATGCTAAGATAAACTGGATATGCTCTAATACTTTCGCCGCTTCGCTATTTCCTTGTTATACTGGTTTCTATATCTCTCCACCGCCTATCTAGTGTCCCAACTAGTAACGATAACGTAATCCCAATCCCTGTATTTTCCATTGCCTTCCGGCATACATTCATTATTTATTACCTAGATCAAATCTTGGGTTTTCTATCAAGTGCTTTCTAGATTTAACTAGAGTTTTACGCTATCTGCTGAACGCTTCTCGAGTTCAGGGTCTATGCCACCTAGTCCAACTAGGGATTACGCTACCTGTCGAACGATGCCCCCAAGTCTAGGACACACCACCTTGAGTGGTATATGTTCCTATACTTCCCCACACATGTATCGCGAATCGTTATCGCTTGTCTAGATACACATGTCCTGTAATGTGCAGTCCGAGTCCTGTGACAGGGCAAATCAAGGAATACAGAACTCGGTCGGGAGCTTTCAGGTATCTGCCGATGCAGATGCTAAGGTCTGCTTTTATTCCAGTGGCTATGGTCCCACTTGACCCCTCCCTCAACTAATGAAAGACACACCTTGTAAAATGAGAACTATACGCCGGCCCCCAGTGCCCCACTATCCTATGGCCATCCGCAACCATAACTAGATAGCAAGTATATGGTCTTTTGGAGTTCTCCGCATTTCCGCTTCACGTATCTCGATTGACTCAAGATGGATGGTAGACGACGAGTCGCTATCACAGGGCTACCGTTTTCTCGCCGAATCACGCCGGTCCACCCTGGTCTTTAGGTTGCCATGTATTGCAACCAAGGCATACCCCTGTTTCTTCTACGCAGACCTTAACCTCTATGAGCCCAGGAGGATCATCTGCAGCCTCACAGAGGGATACCAAGAGTACCCTCACGTCCCCTCGAAGCCTCGGGCTTCGTAACCCAATTCGTTGGAGCCTTTTTTTTTTACTCAGACGGACATTCGCTCCTTCCCGTGTTATACTAAGAATTACTACTTAGTTTTACTAACTAAGATTTACCACTTAGTTTCCAGAATCGTTGTTTTCTTAACTAAGGTTTACTACTTAGTTCCCTTTCCCGTCAATTTGGATTGGTTAAGTGTCATTAGTCAATTCAAGCCGACTTAACCCTGTTCATTTATCCTGTCAAACTGGTTAAGTGTTATCAGTAATTCATGTTGACTTAACCCCACCACAAACCAAGTAATATTGGTTAAGTATTTCTTATTACTTATCCTTACCCATTCACCCTGTATTGGTTCAGTGTTCCTTTTTAACTTAACCTTGCCCATCTATTTTAACTAACCTGTTATTAACGGTTAAGTATTATCCCTTCATGTTTTAGACTTAACCCTATTCCTTTATCAAAATCTGATGGTTAAGTATTCAAGTTTACTTAACCCTACGGTCTAGCCCAGCTAACATATCAAATTGGCTAAGTGTATTAAATCTTACTTAACCCCAACCTCTAGTCTAGTTAACATGTTAATTTGGCTAAGTGTATTAACTTTACTTAACCCCACTTTCTAGACTAGTTAACATGTTAATTTGACTAAGTGTTTTCTTAGTTACTTAACCCCTACAAATCTTGTCTTGTTACCATGAGTTTGGTTAAGTGTCCCTGTGGACTTAGCCCTCCGTTCTAGCTTAACTGTGCTTAAGTTGGTTAAGTGTTCCTATGGACTTAACCCTCCCATTCTAGCTTAACTGTATGAACCTAACCCCCACCTACCAGTCTTGATATCATGTTGAGTTGGTTAAGTGTCTTAGTTAACTTAACCCTAGGATTCTTGTTCAAGCTTTAACTAAATAAATTAAAGCCACGACCACTCACATTGGACAGATATTGTTGCGATTACTGGATGTGCCGGTTGGTTCCGGGCAGGTTTACATCGCAACTCAGTCTAACCTCGGGTTAGGCCTATTCGTGTTTTCTAGTTCAAAGGGTTTTGATTAATTTTCAAATCAGGTTTTGAAAGTAACCATCCCGTCCGTTGGATCAGTTAGGGATGGCCAGGGAGAGCTGGAAACTTGTATTTTCCAAACTCAAGCCTAGAAACTATCCTCTCTGTCACCCTAGAACTTTCGGGTTTATTATTAAAAGAGATGTCATTAACAAACCTTTAATTTGTCTAAATTAACATTTCCTCATTTAGGACAAATTCTATAAGTAAATTATTCCTAATTTACTTATTTCCTAATTACTCTTTTTATCAACATTTATTCTTATGGCCCATTCTCCCCTCTATATCATATTTATGCCCTTTTGGTATGTAAACTATACCAAATTAAGTGTCACTAACCATGATTTCGCTAAACCTGATAGTTATTCCCATCTATGGCCAATTTCACTTTTATGCCAATATACTTACCGTGCCAAATTAGCTAATCCTATTCCGATTCAACATTCTAATTCACGTCAAACTAGACTTATTACTCTAGTTCACTATTCATGTAAATACTAGATTTACATGTCAATACCATATTCAAATTACACATCTTATAATTCCTATCAAATTTATCCCATTTGCATTTCTATGAACATGCCATAATACATGTTCCCAATTTATGCCAATTTCCAAGTTAAACTACGTTTTAGTAAATTTCATATTTTGCCCCAAATCGCATTCCCACCGTTCGTACAATCGTGTTTCAATCTAGATTATAGATAAATCTAGATTCGTAGCAAATAGGGAATGAACCAAAGATTGATATGAAAAGGATAGATATAACAACTGGCATAAAATGGTTTTGAATAACGACGTAGGTTCAAGAACATGGGTAGACCTAACTTAATAGGTAAATTCCCAAGGTCTAAAACCAAGAATAGACAGAGTAGGTTCAAGAACATGGGTAGACCTAACTTAATAGGTAAATTCCCAAGGTCTAAAACCAAAGAAAACCAAGGACAGGCAGAATAAATAATTGGGTTTAGACCCAATCTCGTAATCACAAAACTTAAGCAACACTTTCCTAGTCATGAATCATAGGTGTTTAATCACAGTCGTCCTTGTTACGTCATAGGTAATAGTTTATGTTTTCTAATCAGAAGGCATAGGTTTAGTCAAGGAAATAATCCTCATAGTCACAGTCACAGTCATAGGCAATGTTCGTAGTCATAGGCAATGTCCATAGTCATAGGCAATGATCATAGTCATAGGCAATGTTCATAGTCATAGGCAATGTTCATGGTCATAGACAATGGTTTTTAAGGTCCATAGTTTCATAGTCACGGTCTTATTTGTCCTCGAATCATAACAGTTCTTAATTAGGTTCAAGAGTATAGGCACTGATTCGAATAGAGAGAGAGAGAGAGATTTGGCTCTTTTATTCCTTTAATTTCATGTCACGAACAAAGAAAAACGTTCAAATCTAAATATAACTGACTTACAGAGATTAGATTAGAACAGAAAGATGGTGTTGCTAAGATTCGTAGAAAAACAGTCGTTGAAGTCGTTTGGACCTCCACTTGAATCCTAGCTTGACTTGAACCTCTTCTTGAAAATCTTTTAGCAGCATTTCCTAGTCTTGGTTTATTTTATATTTATTTATATATTTTAGAGGAGGAGGAGAAGCCATGTCTAACAAGAATCTTTGCAGCATAAAGGAAAAAAAGAATTGTGAATAGAGAAGAAGACCAGGGTTGTTTATATAGTGTTAGGCCGACGAACCTGGTGAGAAAACGTGACCAAATACAGCAGAACGAACCAGGTCCAGAAAGCTGGAAAAAGCGGGCAGGTCGACACCCATGTCGACTGGGCAGTCGACGTGGGGAGGGGGGGGGGGGGTGGTGTCGACTGTGCAGTCGACACCCCTGTCGACTTGACCTAGGCGGGAATTTTCCCGCCCTGCCCCCTGCGCGTTTGAATTTCGAATTTGGCTCTAGTTTTTAAACTGTTTTAAACTTGGAATTTTCTGAAAACTTTGACGGGCCATATCTTAGTCATACGTACTCCGATTTTCGAAAATTCGGACTCTATTTCGCGTATTTTTCCGAGATGAACGCATTGGCATAGCCCGTTTCCCTTGATTTTGATTTTTAACTCTTAATTCTGCATTGATTCGTGAATCTTAGTGTTACAGAATTACGGGGTGTTACAGGTATAATTCCAATTGAAATTTTGTACGGAAGACCGTGCAAGGCACCATCATGTTGGTTAGAGAATGGTGAGAAATTTGAGCTTAGACCAGAAATAATAAGGGAAACTTCGGGCAAGATCAAGATTATCCAACAACGAATGAAGGTCGCTCAAGATTTGTTGGTCCATTTCCAATTCTCGAACGAATTGGAATTTTGGCATATAAAGTTGAGTTAGCAGACAAGATGGCGGGAGTTCACGACGTATTTCATGCTTCCCAGTTAAAAAGTTTGTGCACGACCCTAGTGCGACTATTTCACCAGATCAGTTGGATGGTATCGAGGTTGAACCTAAGGCGGTTGGGAACCGCAAGCCTATGCGTATTGTTGGGAATGATATGAAGCAGTTTCGAATAAGGGTGGTGAAACTAGTCAAAGTTCAGTGGGGTGGTGATGAGGAAGACTGTACTTGGGAAACTGAGGAGAACATAAGGAAGAAGTATCCAGAACTCTTTGCCTGGTAAGGTTTTGGTTGTGATAGTTCTTCCCTTGTTAGTAAACTGCATGCTAGGATAGGCATGCGGAATTCTTTGTATGTTTCGGTTAAGGAATTTCGGGGGCGAAATTTCTTAAGTGGGGGAGAATGTAACGACCCGCATTCTACGCATCGGAAGATCGTAGAATATTTATTTTGTTTACATACGAAGTCGTATGGTCATGTGGCTTTGGAGAACGACTATTGGGGTCATTTCCCATGTTCATGATTTTTGCCGATTTTTAAATGACCATTTTACCCCTAGCAAATCTTGTTTTGCTCATAACTTTTGATTGGTAAGGAGTTTTGACCTTAAAACAATTCCATTGGATTCGAATGATGGTTTCTCTTTACGTAGAGTGGTTACATTAGCCAAACGAACTCACCGTTTGGGAGATATGGCTGAAATAAGGTTTAGAAGGTGAAAAACAGCTTAGTTGGGCTAAACCGGGTAGTTAACAGCTAGGTCCATAACCCATTTCGGGATTAGGGTCATGGGGAGGCTGATAGGGTTTGGGAAATCATTTCATTTCAGTTTTTGAGCCACCACTTTCATTCTTGAAACCCTAGTAATGGCCTCCATCTTCTAAAACACTCCAAAACACATTTCTAAACGTATATTAGCCTAATCTACATCAAACCAAGGGAGATCTTCACCAAATAAAGATTAGAGCTGCTGTTTTGCATTGGTATTCACGTCATATCAGAGGTTTATTTCAGATCTAAAGTTCATTTGTGGCTAAGGTGAGTGATTAGCTTGCTTTTACACTAATTATGGCTAATTATGGTAATTAGCGAAGATTAGCAAAATTATAGCTCAGAAAAATCTAGAAAATTTTGTAAAATTCCAGAATATAATTTTATGCCTCTGATATGAGTTTGGGTTAATTTGGACTAATTTTGCTAATCCCAGAATTTAGGGGATTAAGGTGTGATTAGTGATAATTAGCGAATCTATGCATGTTAAAAATCTGGAAAAATATTTATAAATTCTTAAATGATGTTTTAGACCTCTGTTAGAAACTTGGGTTAATTTGGTTAAGTTTTGCTAATCCTATCATTAGTTATGCTTAAACATGATTAAGGGGGATGAAGGGAAAAACATGGGTTTTGGGCATGTTTGATCCATTTTATCCTATCAAGTTGTTGTTTTGATGTTTGGGGTCGATAATACATGTTGCTATGACTGTATGGTATGATTTGTGATTGTTCAGAATAGTTAGAATGGTCGAAAACACCATCAAGTGGCGTATAAATAGTCGCTGGAAGTTGCAGGAAGAATTGCAGGGTTTCAGATCGGATCGGAGGAGGAGTACCGGACCGGACAGGAGCTTGGCACAGGAGAAAGGCCATACGAACTGAATAGGAGTAGGGGATCGGATCGGAGGTAGGGAGGAGGATCGTACCGGAGCCTGGATATCTCGACTCGAACAGAAGGCAAGGCATGACGGACCGAACCGAAGAGCTTGGACTTGAGGCGTGGACCACGAACCGAACCAAGTTGCATATATCCGGACCGAACCGAGTTGTATATATCCGAACCAAACTGAGTTGCATATATCCGAACCGAACCGAGTTGCATATATCCGAACCGAATGTGAAGATTGAGTATTGTATTTCGAGATGGAGCTTGAGCATTATACACGGCCGAACCGAACCGCCAGAGAAGGACAGCTACGACCGAACCGATCCGGTGACGATTAAAAACCCGAGATGTAAAGGTAGTCCAAATAGGAAGTAGAACTCAGGATGCAGTTGGGAACCAACGAGTTAACTTCATGACTGGGCTTTACTGCGGGATGTGTGCAAAGGGGTTATCGATATCCACAGTTTTAGTTCACCATTAAGAGACAGATTGTGGGCTATAGACTGGTACAGTGTGGTCAAAGGAGTAGTTGTACAGAGTTGGACTTCGTCGTGGCCCAATAGATAGGGTGATCAAAGCAGTGGATTTCGTACGCTTTACGCACAAAGTGAAAGATGTGAGGATGGTTGCTATGCTTGATTGATTGCCATCATTATGACATGCACACCCCTACCCCCGTACTCTTTACACCATATGCTAGTGGCACCTTAGAGTATTGTACGGTATGTTGTGCTAACTCTTTGGTTGCAGGTCCAGATTCAGGTATGGTTTAGTATACCTGTTATTGTTCATCTTAGTGATGTTTTACTTGCTATCACTCATACCAGACCATTGTCTGACCCAGAGTTTTATGTCTTTTCTTATTACTGTAGGTGCTCACACGAGCAGACTAGAGACAGGTTAGGCGGTATGCACGAGTAGCTGTACCGGAGGCGAGCAGGAGGCTTCTACATATGATATTTATTTATTCTCCCTGTGTTGTTGATGGTCACTTCTTTGGGCATTAGTTGTGTACCTTTCCTTTCTTTTGCTTTAGAGACAGTTTTAAAAGTTGTAATAAGCTGTATTATGGATTTCCGCTGCTATGGTAGTTATGGTTTAGTTTCCAGCTTATGCACTGTCTCGCCTGTTTTATGTCAAGTTGTGTTATTATTATATTTTATCATATGCGCTGTGAGACATTCTACATGTTCTTGATTAGTTCATTCTCTTCTTTGTTTTCTTCTGACGACCGTTCTGTGCTAGCTGGGCATGTGTACAACGCACTTTCGGAGGAAATGCCGGCTGGTGCGGGGCTGGCCGTCACAGTATATTCCCTATAGAGTACATTGATCGGGAGGTGGTCCCATACATTGTCTTGTTGGAAATCCAAACATCAGTACGAGCCGTACGTTTTTAGTTGTAAAACAACTATGTTGGAAAGTGAGATGCAAGCTTTCCTCAATATTCCAATTTATTGGTGGATTGATAAACATTATTATTATAACATTGGATTTTGATTTAAAAAATATTTTGGGTATCGTATGGTAAAAACACGTGCTATGTTTATGTGTGGTCATGTCTTATGAGAGTTCAATTCATTTCAAAGGATTATCTAAATTTAAGAAAGTTGAATGTTATGTGGGTTTATCACTGAAAGTGTTCCAGATTGATCCGGGTAAATTTTTCTATGCTTCAAATGTGCTCGGGTTTGACCGAGCAAATTATGAGGTTAGGTTTCGCTTGGAGCTTCAGAATGGAAACTGGAGTCAAGATGTATTCCCGTGTTTCCGATATTAATTTATTTCCACTATGTGTGTTGTATTAGTCAGATTGCATAATCTGATTTGTTGTGTACTCTAATGTTTTATTATATAAATTGTAACAACCCACACAGAATGGACCTAAATTTTGACCTAGAAAAGGCCCATCGAAACTTAGAACCATCCTAAACGGGTCGTTGGTTCCTGAAGGATTTCATTTGCACAGATAATAACAAAAACTTTGAATGGAAATCTCACATAGTGGAAGGAGAAACTATAATACTTGAATAAAAGATGTACAATTATTTAAAATAGTTTCCGGAACATAAAGTCACAGTTACATTCATCCCAAAGGTACATCAAATAGTTTTATATCACAAGATTCCAACAGAAGTAAAGTAATAACTGCTAATAGTATTATAATGACTTCGTCTTCTCCATTGCTCTCAGTCATGACTTCGTCCATAGCTTACCCCCACCTACTAACCTGTTGCATGTTAAGGAGAGGGGGTCAGAACATTAAGTTCTGTGTGACTGAAATATAGTGTTACTTAATGTCCATACCCTATATCTTTAACAGGTTACATATGTCAAGGTATGTCTACGCAACACTCTACAACAAACATCAAATATCTAACCAATGGGGTGGATATACGAATCAATCGCTCAATAGTGTTTTAGGGTAAAGACCCGACGAGGTGAAATTCTCGGTCACTTATATCCCTATTAAGGGTGGATTTTTACTATTATCTCTTATAACCCTGAGCCGGACCTTAGCCCTTTCAAACCCCGCCCTAATGCGTCAAGGTTCTTATGTCTATTCTCTCATTTGTAATACGAGAAGTAGTATTGCGAACATTACTACTTAACTGATATTACTCGGTAGGACACCTATTCCACTTAAGACTTCCCTTAGATGGGTTGGTGAGCATGCAATGGCCACATAACTTTTCTATTACCAACCTATCCCTACCTAAGCCCTTACAAGCTTTCTAGAGGAAGTGGACATCCCCGTGAACTACCCTACTCTGTTATCGATCATGCCTAACCACTTTTAAGGAAGGAGGACCCAAAGACCTACCTCACACTAATAAGGGTGGATCCCATGACCTTGGTTCCTCTCCAAGGAATAAACCTACGGAGGGATCCTAGTCCTAACAACTTAAGACCCGAATTAGATACAAAGATGAGTCAGCCACTTAAGACTTTATTATGGCGTAGTAAACCTATCTGTTTTCACACATCATACTTATATATATACACACAATAGACCTCTCACATTATACCCTATATTTGTAGATGCTGGATATGCCAGTTGGTTCCGTGCAGACTTCTACAACAAGTTGGTTTAACCTTGTGTCTAGTGTACTACGTTTATGAATGACCCATAACACCTAGACATCTCACATTAGTTGGTCCTATTTGTGGTTGTTGGAATTGCTGATCGGTTCCGGGCAGGCTTCTACCACAATTGGCAACTAACCTCGTGTCTATGTGTCATTTATTATACATATACAAGCCATTCTAATTATACGCACATACAAGCAAACAAATATATACATATGTAAATTTGTAAAGGGGACATTTCAAATTCTAATCTAATCGTATTGATTACATTATTTCAATGTTATTTCTGTTAATAACGTTAAAATAATAATATAATAATAGCGTTTAATTAACGTAACATTCGTACAACAAAGAGAAGCGCTCAAACGAGGTGATAATTGTCATCCTATTCAAATTTAGGCATACAAGTTGGTTTTTTCCATATTTTACTGCTATAACATAAACATGATGGCATAATGAACATATAGCAAATAGAAGTGAATGGAAAACGTACATATACATAACATATATAACTTGTATTCTAGGCATGTAGAAATGGTTTCTGTATTAAATTAAAGGTGGAGTATTTCATACATTCATACATGTATGTTTACAATTAATATTTCATCCAATTCACCTTTGTTTTCGTTGTGTTATTTGCCAAAAATGTTTACATTCGGCTTATTTCAATTTATGAATGCGTTTACACCCAAATTAGGATCCAAACCCAATTTCATAATCGAAACAATGCAAATCCAATCTTTTTTAGGTTAAATCAATTTATAATAACGGTGAATTGAAAACAAATATGAATAATAGTATAATACTCATAAAAACCTTTAATCTAATAAAACCATAAATTACACAAAACCAATTCAACATGACAATTTCAGACATAATTACAAAATAAAAGATTTGGGGGTTTTCATGTTTATTATCGCATAACCAAATCCTCAAAGGAATATAAATTCATATGACGAACTGGTATTAATATGAATATGAATTTAGGAAAAACTAAATTCCACTAACAATTGGGAAGAGATGTGGTAGAAATTCAAGATCTACAATGATACAAAACGTTCAAACGAACTTTGATACTCCTCCTAACCATATACATAAGAATCATACCATTAGAGTCTTATACATATTGTTTATGCTAAAATTCCAATTCCTAAACTTATATAGATTAAAAATAGAGGGATTAGAAATTAAATTAGAGGAGTAAAAGAATCCTTCAACCTATTCTCACTGGAAATTTAGCAGCGTGGAGGCAGAGATGTGTAATGAATAAAGTTTCTAGTGTGTGGTCTTTGGGGCTATTTATACTTGCTCGTGTGAGCGTATTAATAGAATTTAATCCGAGCCTTTTATATAAATATACCCTATTAGAAAACCCTAACCATATAGGCTTATTGGGCCTTTCAGCCGCCTAGCAGTCGACCGGCTGTCGAGAACCCTTAAGGGGGAGCGGTCGACCACTTAAGCGCTGAAGCACCCAATAAAACTACTTTGTTAAACGATTTATTTTATTAATTAACCTACTTAATTTGACAATCTTTTTCCATATATCCATTATATGTTGTCCCCTTATTCTTATCTCAACCATTTCAAAATTCAAATTTTACCTCTTATGATTTTGAATTAATACTTGGACAATATATATATATAATATTCATATATATATATATATATATATATATATATATATATATATATTTTCCGTATGCATTGTCCAAATTCATTCCTTCATATCTTCTTCATACTTTAACTATTTTCAGCATATTATATATAAAAACGATTCAGAACTTCACCATGAATCCAAATAAAAGATTTTCTGAGCCAAATTCCTAAAGCTGCAAAAATCTCATTTTCCAGCCATGCCTTTTAATTGCTTGTTTTCAACTAATTATTTACTTATACTTATGAATTTTATGGGGTGTTACATTCTCCTCCCCCCCCCTTAAAATAGATTTCGTCCCGAAATCTGTTTGAAGGGGTGAAAAACACAACTCGCTATAAACATCCATGTTGTACACCCATGTTATTTTAAGTTCATCCATAAGCATCCATGAATTGCAGTGATTATGAACTGCAGACCCACAGAATTAAGCTCTAGCTAGCATGTAAGTCTAATAAGTGACGCATTATGTATGCAAACAACCTAAATATGAATATATTTCTATATGAGTACTTGGTGCAATGGTGTCGCATCCATTTCCTAACATCCAATCTAGAAATCACGATGCATCCATAAACGATATTTTGAGGAAAATATTTACCCGTGAAAAGCTCTGGTTGAGTTTGTATCATCTTATCCTTAGTCTCCCTTGTGCTTTCCGCATGGTCATTTCCCCATTGTACTTGGACGAGGTGAATGGTTTTTTTGCGGAGTCTCTTGATTCCGTGCTCCATAATTCTTACAATGGCACGGGGTACCTTGGACTCTAACTCGAGTTTCTCTATGTCCCTAATTTCATCAAGCTCAAGTCCGATAGTAGAATCATGAAGGATTTTTCTTAGATGATATACATGGAAAACATTATGGATTCCCGATAGAGGCTCTGGGAGATCCACTCGATAGGATAAAGATCATATCTTCTCAACGATACTAAAAGGCCCGACAAATATGGGAGCCAACTTCCTAGTCGTTCCTAACTAGGCAGTCTTCTTAAGAGGGGATACTTCTACGAACACCAAGTATCCAACATTAAATTCTAGTTCCCTTCTACGCTTATCGACATACGATTTCTGACGGTCTTGGGCTACCCTCATTCTCTGCTTAATCAAAGCCATCTTCTCCGTGGATTCACAGATGAAGTCTATTCCGAGTATAACCATGTCAGTAGTTTCCCACCAAAAAGTTGCCGATTTGCATGAGCTTCCGTATAGCGCTTCGAAAGGGGTCATACCAATCAATGCTTGAAAACTATTATTATACGTGAACTCTATAAGCAGTAGGTGTTGCTCCCAAACTCCTCCAAAGTCGATGATACATGCTCTAAGCAAGTCTTCTAAGATTCGGTTTACTCTCTCTGTCTATCCATCAGTTTGTGGATGATAAGTTGTGCTTATGTTAAGGGTCATTCCCAAAGCTGTTTGTAGGCTTCTCCAAAATTCGCTTGTGAACAAGGGATCTCTATCACTCACTATAGTTGATGTGATACCATGGATCTAACTATTTCTTTGACATATAATTGGGCAAATGAGGCTACCGTCCTTGTCTTCTTGATGGGTATGAAATGGGTGCTTTTAGTTAAACGATCCACCATAACCCAAATGGCTTCATTCCCATTTTGGCTTCTAGGAAGTCCATCTATAAAGTCCATTGAAATATGCTCCCACTTCCATGTGATGATATCTAGAGGTAATAACAGTCCTCTGGGTTTTCCTTGTTCTGCCTTAACTTTTTGGCATATTAAGCATTTGGACACGAATTCAGCTATATTTCTCTTCATTTCTTCCCAATGGAGATTCCTCTTCATATCCTTGCACATTTTATCCCCACCGGGGTGTATGTTCAGTTTTGACCTATGGCACTGTAGTGTCACAAAATTCCGGTACAATTTGAGCTGACCAAATAACACAAGTCCAACCCCAATTGCACTGGAAACCAGAAAACTAATAGAAATAAGATAGAGGGTGATAATAGATAAGATAGAAACTTAGAATAGAAGAAGAAGAATAAGAAAATACCACATCAGAGTAAACACGAATCTCACAGCGGAACGAACAATATATAATAGATACATAACTTTGAAATAAAACCAGTATATGTATACAGTAACATTATCAGAGTATAACACTTACAACACAGCGGAAATAATAATAATAGCTAAATAATTCTGAAGCCACCTGCTCCAAGCTCTTCAAGTATATCTGTAAAATCCTGACTACTTGACTGCCCGTACAAAATTGGGCACCCAAGAGTTTAGTGAAAACAAAACAAAATAAACTCTGGGTTGGTCATGGAATTGGTCTGAGTAACACAATTTAAAACGGTTTGAGCAATTAAACGATATCTTATAAGACCACGCCGTATAATGGAACGGGTTTTTCCCTTATGAGAATCCAAAATAATCTTTTTATCAAGATTCTTCTGATATTATAATAGTGTCTATCAAACACAATTTAATAATCATCTAGCAGAAACGCTTTCATCTCGCGTTCTACATACATAGTATACAATCAAAATCGCAAGCACTTATTGGATTGGATAATGGGTTTCCAACTATGACAAGGTATGGAACCAATTTCCAATAGTGTATCTCTAGAGCAGAATACACCGAGTTCAACAAGAAGATCTTGTAACTCAGCCACACATGACCGACCACTCATTTCGCTTGAGCGTATCGAATGGTATATCACCAACGGTTGGGATCAGCAACAGTTTCCCGAATGGGACAGCATCGAATAGATTAAAGAATGAAATGAATATCTCTAGATAGGTGATAATACACCCAAATTGGCAGCCAACCACTTAGCCATACTGCCTGCCCGATTTTTTTCATTTCCCAGTTGTGAGGCTAGAGGTCACGCTTATCTCTGACAGATCACACAATTATTCACTTTGAATGTTACATCGTCGTACCGCCAAATCATAAATTGATTTCCCTAAAAATATAACGGGTACACAGCTAAGAGAAACAAATTCCTCCGCCACCAAACGTATATAAGTTAGAAGAGATCAACTTACGCGATATGTTAAATATACTCTGTCAGACATACTTCCATTCATGTCGTCCTAGGACTGGACAAACCGAATTACCATTCTTTAAATCCATCTTAGGCAATTTCTAATTAGGATTGCCAGAACAGCCCTTCCATAACTTCGTCTTCAATTATCTCCATTATATATGATTTGCAATGCTAATGCCCATACAAAGTGGTTTTCAGATAATGAATCTGATCCTGGTCTCACCGTATTGAAAATGGAAATGGTCAAAATCTTCGATGGTCGGTGATTTAACTATCAAAGGAAAACATGGGTACAAACAACGGTCGTATTTACAAATGGAAATCTTACCGAGCAAATCATCAATCAACACTGATCTACTTTAATGTAATTTGTCATTCAATTATCCATTTCCCTATTCCTGTTTCCATATATTAAACATTTCTTATTTTCTAAATTCAGAAAATATAGGTTATTAGCATTGGAAATCATTTCCAATTCTTATTTTCTATATTAGAAAAACATTTCTGATTCTTATTTGGAAATCGTTTCCAAAACTCCTACATTGGATTTAGCCAGATGTTTAAATCAAACATCGCTATGCTAACCCAAACCATTATACTCGTTAAATAAATTCACTTCACCAGTCTTTACTGTCGAACCTTAACCATTGCTTAGCTAAAAACTAAGCCAATCAAGTTGGGGTATAACTACCTCTCAGACCTTAACTGAACAACATTTCTAACTTCGAAACAGAAAAGTTTCACCTTTTAAACCTTTAACAAACTTCATTACATAACTCTCTTTCGAATAAATCTCTATTCGATAACTCTTTCCTTAGATTAAACAATATTCGATAATCTCTCTTCCTTCGAATAACTATATTTGATTAACTCTATTCAATTAACTCTATTCGATTAACTCTAATCGATTAACTCTATTTAATTAACTCTAGTTGATTAAATCTAATCTGTTAACTCTTATCAATTAACTCCTTTCGAATAAACTATGTTCGATTAACTCCTTTCGAATAAACTATATTCGATTAACTCCTTTCAAATAACTAATATTCGATAACTACTTTCAAATAACTAATATTCGATAACTCCTTTCGAATAACTAATATACGATAGCTCCTTTCGAATAACTAATATACGATAGCTCCTTTCGAATAACTAATATTTGATAACTCTTTTAACTCTATTCGAATAACTATATTCGATAACTCTTTTAACTCTATTCGAATAAATTATATTCGATTAACTCTTTTAACTCTATTCAAATAAATTATATTCGATTAACTCTTTTAACTCTATTCGAATAAAATATATTCGATTAACTCCTTTCAAATAACTAATATTCGATAACTCCTTTCGAATAACTAATATTCGATAACTCCTTTCGAATAACTAATATTCGATAACTCCTTTCGAGTAACTAATATTCGATAACTCCATTTGACTCTATGTGAATAACTATATTCGATAACTCTTTTTACTCTATTCGAATAAATTATATTCGATTGACTCTTTTCGAATAACTAATATTCGATAACTCCTTTCAAATAACTAATATCCGATAACTCCTTTCGAATAACTAATATTCGATAGCTCCTTTCGAATAACTAATATTCGATTAACTCCTTTCGAATAACTAATATTCGATTAACTCCTTTCGAATAACTAATATTCAATTAACTACTTTTCAATTAACTCTAACTCTAATCGATTAACTCTAACTCTAATCGATTAACTCTAATTCGATTAACTCCTTTTTCGATTAACTCTAATTAATTAACTCTCTTAATTAACTCTAATTGATTAACTCTATTCGATTAACTCTAATCGAATAACACTATTTGATTAACTCTAATCAATTAACTTTCTTCAATTAACTCTAATCGATTAATTCTAATTCCTTTTACAATCCTACTTACTTTCCAAATATTTTCTTTTATAGTTTTATTTATTTTCTAAATAAATATTCCTTTTATCTTTCTATTTATTTTCCCAAATAAATATTCCTCTTTGAATTCTATTTATTTATCAAATAAATATTTCCTTTTATAATATATTTATTTTCTAAATGAATATTTTCATTTATAATCTATTTGTTTTCTAATTAAATATTTCCATTTATAATTTATTTGTAAATGTTTTACAATTATTTCCTTTTCAATTCTATTTGTAAATGTTTTACAAATATTCCCTTTTCAATGCTATTTGTAAATGTTTTATAAATATTTCCTTTTTAATTCTATTTGTAAATAATTTACAAATATTTCCTTTTCAATTTGTTTTCACAAATATTTCCTTTTCTATTTGTTTTCACAAATATTTCCTTTTCTTTTTGTATACAAAATCCATTGATTTTATATAAATAATTTATTTTCAAAATACACTTTGAAAATCCCCTTTTCTACATCCCAATATTTCTTACGGTATTTAGAATACCAAATAACAATGATCGATATCATTCAAACACACATAATCAACCACAGATTATATATCACATCATATATGAAACAAAACAGTATTTTTTGTATTAAGGAACCCAGTTGGGTCCCTCCAACCTGTTTCCCTGCATCACATATGTTAAACAATATAATTAACATCAACTTCATTTCGCTATGAAATATTCTGATAAACAGAATCAATATTTGATTAACGATTTATATATACCTATATCGTTATCTATAATTTCAACCAAAACAAAAGCAATTCAGACGGACTCCAATTTACTCCTAGTCAGTTCCATTGTGTAGTGTCCGTCCGTACGATCCCAACGGATCTTGTTTCGCTAAGTTTCGATATCGTATGAGAAAGATGTTGCATTATAAGTTATGATACAATATTAAATCAAATCTAACTTAATTAAATTAAATTCAATGGGCTTTTACCATTTCCACTTCAGCCCACTTTCCCGCTTAAAGCACATATCCGAACTCTCTTCTTCCCCGTCTTCATTTTCCATGCTCCAATAAAATATCACGACCAAACATGGCCATTTCAGATGGTAACCGCTCCTTCCACAACTCACGAAACAATAAGCCGAGCTCACCAAACTACTCCTCTTCGAATTCTCGACACACTCATACAACTTTCATACCCTTCGACATCCATTCTCTCGCCGCGAATCCCAGACCTCACGCACGCTTCAAGGAAAAACATCGAACTCCAACTCCACTGAATACTTCACAAATGTGCACACAAGTGCTACTCCTCCCCAAGAATTCAAAAACGACATTGATTCCGCAATTAAACGAGTAGAATTTCCAAAATCTCAAACCCTAAAGGTTGCTAGGTAATTTCGAGCGAACGAAAACACGTTCGAACCAAACAAAAAGCACACAACAATGAAGAGCAAGCCCATAGCAATTCAAAAATACTTGTCTAATGATTTATAGATTTTTGAGTGAATTTCTTTTGATTTTTCTTTTCGATTTTCTCGTTTTGGTTTAAGAAGTAGGAGCGGAAAAAGCGTTTGACCAGAGAATGAGAGATTTTAGGTTTAGAGGATGGTTTTAGGTATTTATAGGAAAATATAATATTTTTATATTTATTAATTTATTGATTTATAATGAACCGTTACTGGTATTTGTATTCTAAAAATTCCTCTGACCACATACGATACCCAAAAAGCACGAAAATTAGCATGTAGCTACAGTTCGACATTACGAACCCAACGAAACTGGTTTCGTCGTATTCCGACTTCGTTTGCTCACACAGCGTATTTTTATCCATCATAATATCGACTGTTTTTCACATTAAAAATCCCGTACGACCACATACTGACTTCAGAAATCACGAAAATTGAAATCTAACAATAATTTAATATTATGGATCCAACAAAATTAGTTTCGTCGAAAACTGAGGTCGTTTTCAAAACTGGCTATTTTTACATATCTAAATAAACCCTTTTTAAATATTTATATATTTAAAAATAATCAAATTAAATATTTAAAAATAAATATTATTATATATATTCACACTAGAATATCATACAGCTCCAGAATATTCTTATATGAATTTCTAAATCAATATTTCAAATCCTGGTTAAATCGTTATATTAAAAATTCTTTTATAATATAAATATATATTTATAAATTTCAAAGGAATTTCATAGCCACTTTTCTAAAATTTAATTTGGACATAAATCAAAATCTGCACGACAAAATACCGATTTTTCTCTTCATTAGAAAAATATACTCCACTAGCTCCGAACGTTTCTTGTTTCACAGAAATCCGATTTAAAACGGACCCTGTATATTCAGTTGAAGTTCAAATCGCCAAATTACGAACTACCGCGTAATTTCGAGCTCGATTTCAATTATAATAAAATTATACGTTCAATCGTCGTTAAATAAATTGATTCTTTAATATAATTCAATTATAAACTGAATTAAATATTATAGATAATCCAATTCACACAATATTGCGAATTCTACTATTTCTGACTATTTCGTAAATTAAATATATTATTCTATTATTTAATTTAATTTAGTATTCACCATTATTTAATTCTGGTCATTTTAAATTACCAAACTATGTTTTAAATAATTAAATAAATTATTTATAATACCGTAAAATACGGGTCATTACATTCTTCCCCCCTTAAAATAATTTCGTCCTCGAATTTGCTAAGGTAGAAAACAAACCCTATTAACTGGTTTAAAATTATTTGTTTACTTTTTAACTTCAGTTTCAACTAGACCAATAAATTTCAATTAAAATATTAATTTATTCTTACCAACAAAAATTTTCAAAAATTCTGAAAATTTTCTAACACCCTAAAATCCCCAAAAATTTCGCCAGCACCTCCTTTGTATGGCTCAATCGGTACAACTACAACTCTCCTCTCTAGGCCATCTCCAACCCAAAAGAAAATCAAACAGCTAAGCAGCTTGCCAAACAGGCTCATAAATCCCATGCTTATACCAAATATAAACTTGTACCTTTTTGTCGGGCATATCTAATTTATCACTTCCATCTGCTGTTAATTCAGTATATACCAATGGTATCCCAACCAAACTCCTATAATTTCATTCACAAACCAAATCATTCGCTTATACCAAAGTCTAATTTCATTTCAAACTCGAGTTTCATTTTCGATTCCAAACTCTTAACTCGATTATCACATTACACTTCAAATTCAAATCTCACAAATCAAATTTGTCTCGATATTATTCTAATCCAATCCAATTTCAATTACCACTTAACTGGCTTTATATCAAATTTTTACTTAAATTTGTTTCAAATAAAACAATTTTTTTCTTGGGAGTTTTAAACAGCTTTGCTTTTCTCAAAAATCAAACTTTCCTTTTCAGGATTCAAAACAACTTGCTTTTCTCAAGACCATTCAAAAAAAAATCTTTGGTAGTAATCCGTCACTTACAAACTCGAAAATGAACACCGATGATGTTGCGTTGTCATCATCGGAATTATTTTCTAGCAACCGAAGTGAGTTCGATACTATATCACTTTTCAAATATCATTCTTTAGAAAGTTCCATTTTGAAATTAGTTCAAAATATCCTGCACTATGCTTGTAAACTAGTTTAAAATCTCCTAGGATTTTAAAATTCCTATATATTTAATCCAAATCCATTTACAACACTTATTCCAATTTCCAGTGTTTTAATTCCAATCCTGATTCAATTTCAGATTTAATTCATTTCGATTTCATATATTTCACTTATATGACTTCTGATCGATTATTTACATAACCATTTCACTTTTTATAATCTTACTCGATTATAATAACAACCAATATATCCAATATATTATAATCATTTCAATATCAATCTTTTATATCAAAATATAATTTGGGCAATATTATTTCATTTACCCTCTTATGTTGATTCATCGTACTTGAGTGTTTAGAAACCCCTACCAATACAGTGGATCAAACTGATTGACCAGAATTCATAAGCCACTCAACCAAAAAATCTCCATAATATAAAATCATTTTATATCAAATAACAAATACGCGCTCATATATATACACTCAGACTCAATCTACGATCTCTACTGAGTCACGCCACAGAGCCAAGGTAATCACTTAACCTTAAGCTCTGATACCAACTCAAGTGTCCCGAAATTCCAGTACAATTTGAGCTGACCAAATAACACAAGTCCAACCCCAATTGCACAGGAAACCAGAAAACTAATAGAAATAAAACAGAGGGTGAGAATAGATAAGATAGAAACTTAGAATAGAAGAAGAAGAAGAACATACCACATCAGAGTAAACATGAATCTCACGGCGGAACGAACAATATATAATAGATACATAACTTTTAAATAAAACCAGTATATGTATTCAGTAACATTATCAGAGTATAACACTTACAACATAGCGGAAATAATAATAGCTATATAATCCTGAAGCCTCCTGCTCGTAGCTCTTCAAGTATATCTGTAAAATCCTGACTACTTGACTGCCCGTACAAAATTGGGCAACCAAGAATTTAGGGAAAACAAAACAAAATAAACTCTGGATCACTCATAGGACTGGTGTGAGTAAAACAATTTAAAACAGTTTGAGCAATTAAACGATATCTCATAAGACCACGCTGTATAACGGATCGGGTTTTTTCCTTGTGAGAATCCAAAATAACCTTTGTATCAAAATTCTTTTGATATTATAATAGTGTCAATCAACCACAATATAATAATCATCTAGCAGAAACGCCTTCATCTCACGTTCTACGTACATAGTATACAATCAAAATCGCAAGCACTTATTGGATAATGGATTCTGAACTATGACAAGGTATGGAACCACCTTCCGATAGTGTATCTCTAGAGGAGAATACACCGAGTTCAACAAGAACATCTTGCAACTCAGCCACACATGACCGACCACTCATTTCGCTTAAGTGTATCGAATGTATATCACCAACGGCTGGGATCAGCAAACATTTCCCGAATGGGACTGCATCGAATAGATTAAAGAATGAAATGAATATCTCTAGATAGATGATAATACACCCTAATTGGCAGCCAACAACCTAGCCATGCTGCCTGCCCGATTTTTGTCGTTTCCCGGTTGTGAGGCTAGAGGCCACGCTTATCTTTGACAGATCACACAATTATTCACTTTGAATGTCACATCGTCATACCCGCTAAATCACAAATTGATTTCCCCAAAAATACAATGGGAACACAGCTAAGAGAAACGAAATCCTCGGCCACCAAATGTATATACATTTGAAGAGATCAACTTACGCAATATGTTAATTGTACTCTGTCAGACATTCTTCCATACAGTTCGTCCTGGGACTGGACAAACCTAAGTACTATTCTTTAAATCCATTTTAGGCAATTTCTACCTAGGATTGCCAGAACAGCCCTTGCATAACTCTGTCTTCAATTATCTCCATCATATTTGATTCGCAACGCTAATGCCCATACAGAGTGGTTTTCAGATAATGAATCTGATCCCGTTCTCTCCATATTGACAACGAAAATGGTCAAAATCTTCGATAGTTGGTGATTTAACTATCAATGGAAAACATGTGTACAAACAACAGTCGTATTTCCAAATGGAAATCTTACCGAGCAAATCATCAATCAAAATTGATCTACTTTAGTTTAATTTGTCATTCAATTATCCATTTCCCTATTCCTGGTTCCATATATTCAACATTTCTTATTTTCTAAATTTAGAAAATATACGTTATTAACATTGGAAAACATTTCCAATTCTTATTTTCTATATTAGGAAAACATTTTTTATTCTTATTTAGAAAACATTTCTAGAACTCCTATATTGGATTTAACCAGATGTTTAAATCAAACATCGCTATGCCAACCCAATCATTATACTCGTTAACTAAATTCACCTCACCAATCTTCACTATTGAACCTTAACCATTCCTTAGCTAAAAACGAAGCCAATCAAGTTGGGGTATAACTACCTCTCAGACCTTAACTGAACAACATTTCTAACTTTGAAACAGACAAGGTTCACCTTTTAAACCTTTAACAAACTTCCTTACATAACTCTCTTTTGAATAAATCTCTATTCGATAACTCTTTCCTTCGACTAAATTATATTCGATAATCTCTCTTCCTTCGAATAACTATATTCGATTAACTCTATTTAGTTAACTCTATTCGATTAACTCTATTTAATTAACTCCATTTGATTAACTCTAATCAGTTAACTCTTATCAATTAACTCCATTTGAATAAACTATATTCGATTAACTCCTTTCGAATAAACTATATTCGATTAACTCCATTCAAATAACTAATATTCGATAACCCCCTTCGAATAACTAATATTCGATAACTCCTTTTGAATAACTAATATTTGATAACTCCTTTTGAATAACTAATATTCGATAACTCTTTTAACTCTACTCGAATAACTATATTTGATAACTCTTTTAACTCTATTCGAATAACTCTTTTATCTCTATTCGAGTAAATTATATTCAATTAACTCTTTTAACTCTATTCGAATAAACTACATTCGATTAACTCCTTTCGAATAACTAATATTCGATAAATCCTTTCGAATAACTAATATTCGATAACTCCTTTCGAATAACTAATATTCGATAACTCCTTTCGAATAACTAATATTCGATAACTCCTATCGAATAAGTAATATTCGATAACTCCTTTTGACTCTATTCGAATAACTATATTCGATAACTCTTTTAACTCTATTCGAATAAATTATATTCGATTAACACTTTTTGAATAACTAATATTCGATAACTCCTTTCGAATAACTAATATTCGATAACTCCTTTCGAATAACTAATATTAGATAACTCCTTTCGAATAACTAATATTCGATTAACACCTTTCGAATAACTAATATTCAATTAACTCCTTTCGAATAACTAATATTCGATTAACTTCTTTTCAATTAACTCTAACTCTAATCGATTAACTCTAACTCTAATCTATTAACTCTAACTCTAATCGATTAACTCTAATTCGATTAACTCCTTTTTCTATTAACTCTAATTAATTAACTCTCTTTGAATAATTCTAATTGATTAACAGTATTCGATTAACTCTAATCGAATAACTCTATTTGATTAACTCTAATTAATTAACTTTCTTCGATTAACTCTAATCGATTAATTCTAATTCCTTTTACAATCCTACTTACTTTCCAAATATTTTCTTTTATAGTTTTATTTATTTTCTAAATAAATATTCCTTTTATCTTTCTATTTATTTTCCCAAATAAATATTCCTTTTTCAATTCTATTTATTTATCAAATAAATATTTCCTTTTATAATCTATTTATTTTCTAAATGAATATTTCCATTTATAATATATTTATTTTCTAAATAAATATTTCCATTTATAATCTATTTATAAATGTTTTACAATTATTTCCTTTTCAATTCTATTTGTAAATGTTTTAGAAATATTCCCTTTTCAATTCTATTTTTAAATGTTTAACAAATATTTCCTTTTCAATTTGTTTTCACAAATATTTCCTTTTCTATTTGTTTTCACAAATATTTCCCGTTCTATTTGTTTTCACAAATATTTCCTTTTCTATTTGTATATAAAATCCATTGATTTTATATAAATAATTTATTTTCAAAATACACTTTGAAAATCACCTTTTCTACATCCTAGTATTTCTTACGTTGTTTAAAATACCAAATAACAATGATCGATATAATTCAAACACATATTATATATCATATCATAGATCACCATATATGAAACAAAAAAGTATTTTTTATATTGAGGAACCCAGTTGGGTCCCTCCAACCTGTTTCCCTGCATCACAGATGTTAAACAATATAATTAACATCAAATTCATTTCACTATTAAATATTCTGATAAACAGAATCAATATATGATTAACGATTTATACATATATTGTTATCTATAATTTCAACCAATACATAAGCAATTCAACCAAACAGTAAACACACAGCAATCAATCATCATTTTTCAGTTCTAAATATACGTTATAAAAATATGAACTGGTAGAGTTGTTGAGTTTTACTCACATTGGACGATCATCGTTAAATAATGATAATTGTCACTTGATTCAGACTGATAGATTATTTTGCTATAAATTCAGACAGACTCCAATTCACTCCCAGTCAGTTCCATTGTGTATTGTCCATCCATACGATCCCAACGGATCTTGTTTCGCTGAGTTTCGATATCGTATGAGAAAGATGTTGCTTTATAAGTTATGATACACTATTAAATTAAATCTAACTTAATTAAATTAAATTCAATGGGCTTTTACCATTTCCACTTCAGCCCACTTTCCTGCTTAAAGGCCATACCCGAACTCTCTTCTTCCCCGTCCTCATTTTTAACGCTCTAGTAAAATATCATGACCAAACATGGCCATTTTAGATGGTAACCGCTCCTTCCACAACTCACAAAATAACAAGCCGAGCTCACTAAACTACTCCTCCTCAAATTCTTGACACACTCATACAACTTTCATACCCTTCGACATCCATTCTCTCGCCGCGAATCCCAAAACTCACGCACGCTTCTAGGAAAACCATCGAACTCCAATTCCACCGAATACTTCACAAATGTGCACACAAGTGCTACTCCTTCCCAAGAATTCAAAAACGACGTTGATTCCGCAATTAAATGAGTAGAATTTCCAAAATCTCGAACCCAAAAGGTTGCTGGGTAATTTCGATGTAACACCCCGCATTTTTAATATAATTAAAAATATGTAAAAATATGTATATATGCATAGATAAGTAAATAATGGTGATGTAAAATGTGAATTAATTAATACATGAAAGAAAAAGGAAAGATTAATTCAATACTAGTGTGTGTAACGGAAAAGACAATAAAATAAGGATAATTAATTTAAATATCAGGAATTAAGCAAAACGGACATCACCGTTGCGTTCATCTCGGAATTCTGCTTGGAATAGAGTCGAAGTTTGTGTAAATCGGACTCCGTATGAAGGAGTTATGGCCTTTAGAAGATTGAAAACAGTTCGAAATTCGACCCAGGCAGCTGGGCGGGAAATTTCCCACCAAAACCAAGGAGGTCGACCAGGGGATCGACCTGGGGATGGGGGAGGTCGACCAGGGGGTCGACCTACCCTTGATTTTTTTCCAGATCTGGCCAGTGACGATTTTTGGTGTGCTGGACGGACGGATGGCTTCTAGGGCGATCTAATGGCTCTAAAACATCTCTACACCTATAAAATAGTGCCTAGACTTAACCTAATTCATAAACAATTACTTCTGACACCTCCATGCTGTCAAACTTCAACCAAATATGGCCGCCGCCTCAAAACTCTAAATTAAATTGCAAGTTCTTCATCAACTTTGGAGTTTAATCAAATCAAGTAGCAAAGTTCTTCATCAACAATTCATGCTCTTCACCAACAATCAAATAAGAAAGTTAGATCAATGATTCTACATCAACAGCGAATCGTTTATTTCTCCAGTTCAGTCAAGGTGAGTGGAATTACAATGAACTAGTTGTATAATAGTATTATTGTCGTTCGTCATTTCCCCAGTTATAAATTCAATGCAAGATTCATGTTATAATAATTGTTCTTTTATTCTTCTTCCCCTTTTTATTTTTGGATCTAGGTTATCTCGAACCTAGACGAAATCTTATTATACATACGTACGACTTGAATATCCGAATATTAAGCATAATATATTTTATGCAATCGAGAATATAATCTGAAATTTGGGGAATTGTGGTATAACAATTATAATTGGAAATATTGGGACAATTGGTGGAATTTGTTTGTGACTTGAATTAAGCCTAAAAGGTGAGTTAGATTATATGTGTAAACATAGGGAAATATATTGGGAAAATATAGATTTTATGAAATTGGGTATAATGGGATTTTGGAAGTTGGCATGTTTGGATATAAATAACATGGAATTGGTGAATTTGGCTATAATTGAGTAATGTGGGTAATATGAAATTTAGCTAATCATTATGTAATTGGTGTAATTAATGGCAAAGTGGAAATAGACATAAAAAGTGAATTGTAATTAAGTTGAATTTGGACCACATGACATGAATTTAGGGTTTGGGTGAAAGACGGATGTCAGTGAAAGCCTAAGACACGAGGTTAGACGCGTTTGTAGTGTAAGACTACCCGGAACCGCCCGGAAAATCCAGCAACCACAAGCGGACGTCTAGTGTGATAGGTAAACGGCAAGAACTAGAGGCGTAACGGCTTATGACACGAGGTTAGATGCGTTTGTGGTGTAAGACTGCCCGAAACCGCCCGGCAAATCCAGCAGCCACAAGCGGACGTCTAATGTGAGAGACCATACATCGTTACGACATAATAAATAAATTAAGAAACACTAACCGCAAAAAGACATGTGGGTGACATGGGTATGGTTAGAGGTTTAAGTGGGTGGTATAAATGACATGTAAAGCATGAATAATATAGACTTAACCGTTGTAAGACATGTGATGTAAAACTTGACTAAGGTAGACTGATTCGTAGTAAGACATGTGTAAGACATGGAAACCATAACAAAGAAGGTTAAGTGGGACACGGGTGACATTTGAAAAAATAATTGAGATATGCTTAACCAAATGGGACCCGTAACAGTATCATAAATTAATTGAATTGGGTAAAGTTTAACTAACGGGTTAAGTAAAAGGAAGGGTTAAGTCAAATCTAAAATTAATGACACAACAATGGGGGAATGATAACTACCAATTATAAACCTGAGTTGCGGTAATGAAAAATTAAATAATAGGTAAAACTTGTCCTAGGGACAAGGAAATATTATGACTTAAGATGTAATACAATACTTGAAGGGTAGGACGACTTATACTATGAAATAAGTTAATCTAAGCTGAAATTGTGGGAAAACACCCATACGCTATCGTTTGATAAGGAAAACTTAAGTCATGTTTGAATTCATTGGTAAAATCTTAGTTAGAGAACTAAGTAAATAAAGATGAAGTTAACCAAGTGTTGAACCTTAGTTAGAGAACTAAGTAAATAACGATGAAGGTAACCAAGCGTTGAAGCTTTGCTAGTGAACTAAGTAAATAAAGATGAAGATGACCAAGTGTTAAACCTTAGTTAGAGAACTAAGTAAATAACGATAATGGCAACTGAGTAATGAACCTTAGTTAGAGAACTAAGTAATCATTGGTAAAGATAACTAAGTAAGAAAACCTTAGTTAAAAGGAACTAAGTAACAAACCTTAGTTGAAGAGAACTAAGTAACAGAAACTACGTATCAAACCTTGGTTAAGAGAACCAAGTAATAAACCTTAGTTAAGAGGAATAATTTATAAACCTTAGTAAAGAAAACGAATGATTAAGAGAACTAAGTAATAAACCTTTGTTAACAGTACTAAGTAGTAAACCTTAGTTAAGAAAGCTAACGATTCAGGAAACTAACTAGTAAACCTTAGTTAAGTGAACTAAGTAGAAAACCTTAGTCAAGAAAGCCAAGTAGAACACGAGGAGGAGTGAAAGTCCATCTGATCATGAAGAATGCTCCAACGAACTGGGTTACGAGGCACACGGCTTCGACAAAACGTGAGCGTACTCTTGGTATCCATCTGTGAGGTTGCAGATGATCCTCCTGGGCTCACAGAGGTTAAGATCTGCGTTAGAAGAACTAAAAGTATGCCTTGGTTTCAATATAAGTAACCTAAAGACTAGGATGGACCAGTGTGAGGTGGTGATATCTTGTGTAGCCCTGTGATAGCAAGTCGTCGTCTACCTACCATCTTGAGTCAATCGAGTACGTGAAGCGGAAAGGCGGAGAACTCCAACAGACCATATACTAGCTATCTAGTTGTGGGTGAGGTTGGGCCAATAGGTTTGTGGGGGCATAGGGGGCTTGCGTATAGCTCTCATTCTTGATTTTCTTGGGTGCCTTTCATTAGTTGAGGGAGGGGTAAAGTGGGACCATAGCCACACATAGATAAAAACAGACCTTAGCATCTGCATCGGCAGATAACTTAAAGCTCCCGACCGAGTTCCGTGTTTCTTGATTAGCCCTGCCATGGGACTCGGGCCGCACATATAGAGGACATGTGCAACTAGACATCGATAACCATTCACGACACGTACGTGGGGAAAGTCTAGGAACATATATCACTCTGGGTGGTGTGTCCTGGACTAGGGGGCATCGTTCGATGGGTAGAATAAGCCCTACTTGGACCTTGGTCGCGTAAAACCTGAATCCGAGAAGCGTTCAATATGTAGCATAAACCTCAGTGGCCCTGGGTAGCGTAAACCCAGGTTGAATCTAGGAAGCGCTTGATAGTAAACCTTAGATTAGATCTAGATGATACACAGAATCTAGCAAGATCGAGAGAGGCAGTCCAAACGATTTCGAAAATGGTGGCACTATACTTAAGTAGTATAGATTTACATGATGAAGCCCGTACGACATACGGCAAGGGACTGTATATATACATGGAAAGGATTATACGAGTTGGGGGTATTTAAATATACGTTGCATTAGGTTAACCTACTAGGGGGACATGAGTATAGCCTAGAGAGATAATACCGCGAATAACGTAATAAGCAAGAAAATATAACTGATCGGTATATGTAGGATTATACAAAAGTTTATTCTAAGTCCAGTCACCAGAACATATGTTCTGACCCCCTCCTCATTACATACTTCCAGGTTAGGTTCATGACAGAGATGGTATAGCTTTGGATACTGGTTAGACAGTATGATATATAAGGCAAAGCTATTTTTGAATATATTATATTTTAATTCCTTCCGCTGTGAGATGCTTTACGAGTTCTGACATGTTTCTTTATCTCTGTCTTTTTCTGCAGGATACCAGAGCACCCAATTCGGGTCTCGATGGATAGAATTTAAAAAATTCGGTCTGTCGGAATCCGGGTTGTCACATCTGGTATCAGAACTTCGGTTTAGTGACCTTAGGGAGATAATGAGTGTACGTATTTGAATTTTCTAAAATATAAATATATTATATATAAATCTTGATCCATATAGTAGCCCACTTGACATGACAAGAGTTGGGATATCTAGTTTGTACACTAAAGGAATGAACCTAGGAATTTTGAGACCCCTAAGAGGATTGGTTGGAAAGTTTACAATATGACTTGATGTTAGGGAAAGAAAATATCCCATAAAATGGAAACTGAAGTGTTAGTATTTCAGAGTAGTGGGTTTAGAAGTGTAACCTTAGAAACTAGAAAAGGTTGAAATACGGAAAATGGATTAGGAATATATATATATATATAGTTGAGAGAACTGAATTCGCGAAAGTGCTTATGAAAGCCTAGTGAGTTGAAGACCCGCTTTGAGTCTAACCTAATAATAAGCTTTTAAGAACTTGAATCTGTAAAAGAGTTGGTGGTAATTTTCCAAGTTTTGAACTTAAAAGTATTTTGATGTTTTTAGTGCATGATGGGTTTTAAAGTAAAGGGGGGTATATTGTGTAAAACAATGATTTCTTGTTTTAAAATGTATTCTTTCATGAAAAGGTGCATATTATAGAGCATGTATAGCTCGCTAGTTTTCATATATGAAAGGATTGGAAAGAAGTTGTGAAATCTCTATTCTATTAACAATAAATTTTGATTATTGTTTTAAAAAGAAACATTGTTGGGTGAACAAAATAAGCGGTAGAGTGCAAGAATAGAGTATATATTTCACCTTAGCAGCCAAAGTTATCATTGTAAATAGGAACAATGTAACCTCGATAGTTGTCCTTGTCTACTCCAGTTTCGTGATTTGAAGAAAATGTTTTGCATTTTATTTTGTGACATGTTTTTTATGGTTTGGCAAAAGAATTTTTTTGAGAAAAGAATAAAAGTTTTACCACTTTTACTTTTTGGAAGAAAAATGTAATAAAAAGAAACAAGGCCAAACCATGTTTTAAAAATGGAGTAGTTAAGAATTAAGGCCTAGAAAGAACGAGATAAAGTTAAAGCTATTAGAACCAAGTGGGGATTGGTTGAGTTGGGTAATTCTCTGAGTGTTAATCTGATGTTCATTTCGGTCTTCGGTGTTGATAGTTAGAGAATTATTTTCTTACCAATTTACAGTCAGGGATTAGATAATATTGAACTAATGGAAAATTTCTCGTAGAATGCATAAGCCGTATGAGTCTAGGGTTGTTGCTTGAAAGAGAAGTATAGGGTAGTAATACACAGCAAGGACTAGTAGTGACTACTAAGTAATAAAGGGGCAAGTAAGTGGGTAGGTCCTGTTGTGTGGACTCGCAGTTGTCTGAGATGACAAAGTCCTAAGATTCTTGGCCCATAATAGTAGCTGTGTAGGATGCTATCTGAGTTGAAAACGAAAAGGCTTATTAGAAAATAATAAACTTAAGTAATTGGATTAAGTCTAATAAGCTAAGAGAAAAACTATCCTAACTAAAAAGGAAACAAAAAATCCAGTAAGACAATTAATGTGACAAGAAAAGAAAATGAAAACCTTAAGAGGAATAAATATGAAAATTTTCCAAGATAAGTGGAAAAGAGAACAAATTTTCTTATGTGGTTGTACTTGGATAGGAAAATAGGAAATCATCATAGAATGGTCATATAAAATCCAAGTACGATTAGAAAAGAAAAACGGAAGATGTGAATTTTTCCATTTTATACCTTTTCGTAACATAAGAAATCGAATTTTGAAAATTAGACTTTTCTAAATTTCGAATTTAAGGATGGATGGCAGGGTTTTGGATGCGACAATTGGGTGAACTATGTCTTATTCTACAAGAGTATGGGAAAACTTGGATGAAAAATATTTTGATTTTTCAAGAATGTTGCATTCATGTAGAACTGCAAGTATATTTAGGGTGTGAGCATCATGTTTTGAAAGAGTTTTTAAAATTTTCATACATATAGGTGGATCCAAATTAGGCATACATACTTTACTACGATGTATCTCACTTTGCACATGTGCACAATGTTTGCAACAATTGGATGCACACCTGATGGATGCATATTGCGAGGGGTTATCTATTTTACTCTTATCGAATTTTGGGGACGAAAATCTTTAAGGGTGGGAGAATGTAACACCACGCATTTTTAATATAATTAAAAATATGTAAAAATATGTATATATGCATATATAGGTAAATGATGGTGATGTACAATGAGAATTAATTAATACATAAAAGAAAAAGGAAAGATTAATTCAATACCAGTGTGTAACGGAAAAGACAATAAAATAAAGATACTTAATTTAAATATTAGGAATTAAGTATAATGGACATCACCATTGCGTTCATCTCGGAATTCTGCTTGGAATAGAGTCCAAATTTGTGTAAATCGGACTCCGTATGAAGGAGTTATGGCCTTTAGAAGATTCAGAATAGTTCGATATTCGACCCAGGCAACTGGGCGGGAAATTTCCCGCCAAAACCAGGCAGGTTGATCTGGGGGTCAACCTGGAGGGGGGGGGGAGGTAGACCAGGGGGTCGACCTACCCCTATAGAGATTGACTAGGGGATCGACCTACCCCTGATTTTTTTCCAGATCTGGGCAGTGACGATTTTTGGTGTGCTGGACGGACCGGATGGCTTCTAGGGCGATCTAATGGCTCTAAAACACTCTCTACACCTATACAATAGTGCCTGGATCTAACCAAATTCATAAACAATTTATTCTGACGCCTCCATGCTGTCAAACTTCAACCAAACATGGCCGCCGCCTCAAAACTATAAATTAAATCACAAGTTCTTCATCAATTTTGGAGTTTAATCAAATCAAGTAGCAAAGTTCATCATCAACAATTCATGCTCTTCACCACTAATCAAATAAGAAAGTTAAATCAATGTTTCTACATCAACAACGAGTCGTTTGTTTCTCCAATCCAGTGAAGGTGAGTGGAATTACAATGAACTTGTTGTATAATAGTATTATTATCGTTTGTCGTATAATGCAAGATTCATGTTATAATAATTTTTCTTTTATTCTTCATCCCCTTTTTATTTTTGGATCTAGATTATCTCGAACCTAGACGAAATATTATTATACATATGTACGATTGGAATATGAGAATATTGAGTATAATCTATTTTATGTAATCGAGGAATATAATCTGAAATTTGGGGAATTGTGGTATAACAATTATTATTGCAAATATTAGGACAATTGGCGGAATTTGTTTGTGACTTGAATTAAGCCTAAAAGGTGAGTTAGATTATATGTGTAAACATGGGGAAATATATTGGGAAAATATTGATTTTATAAAATTGGGTATAATGGGATTTTGGAAATTGGCATGTTTGGATATGAATAACATGGAATTGGTGAATTTGGCTATAATTGAGTAATGTGGGTAACATGAAATTTGGCTAATCATTATGTAATTGGTGTAGTTAATGGAAAAGTGGAAATAGACATAAAAAGTGAATTGTAATTAAGTTGAATTTGGACCACATGACATGAATTTAGGGTTTAGGTGAAAAACGAATGTCGATGAAAGCCTAAGACATGAGGTTAGACGCGTTTGTGGTGTAAGACTGCCCGGAACCGCCCAGCAAATCCAGCAACCACAAGAGGACGTCTAATGTGAGAGATCAACGACAAGAACTAGAGGCGTAACGGCTTATGACACGAGGTTAGACGCGTTTATGGTGTAAGACTGCCCGGAACCACCCGGCAAATCCAGCAACCACGAGCGGACGTCTAATGTGAGAGACCATACATCATTACGACATAATAAATAAATTAAGAAACACTAACCGTAATAAGACATGTGGGTGACATGGGTATGGTTAGAGGTTTAAGTGGGTGGTATAAATGACATGTAAAGCATGACTAATATAGACTTAACCGTTGTAAGACATGTGATGTAAAACTTGACTAAGGTAGACTTAACCGTAGTAAGACATGTGTAAGACATGGAAACCATAACAAAGAAGGTTAAGTGGGACATGGGTGACATGTGAAACAAAAATTGAGATATGCTTAACCAAATGGGACCCGTAACGGTATCATAAATTAATTGAATTGGGTAAAGTTTAAGTAACAGGTTAAGTAAAAGGAAGGGTTAAGTCAAATCTAAAATTAATGACACATCAATGGGGGAATGATAACTACCTATTATAAACCTGAGTTGCGGTAATGAAAAAATAAATTATAGGTAAAACTTGTCCTAGGGACAAGGAAAGATTATGACTTAAGATGTAATACAAGAATTGAAGGGTGGGACGACTTATACTATGAAATAAGTTAATCTAAACTGAAATTGTGGAATAACACCTGTACGCTATCGCTTGATAAAGAAAACTTAAGTCATGTTTGAATTCATTGGTAAAACCTTAGTTAGAGAACTAAGTAAATAAGGATGAAGTTAACCAAGTGTTGAACATTAGTTAGAGAACTAAGTAAATAACGATGAAGGTAACCAAGTGTTGAACCTTAGTTAGTGAACTAAGTAAATAAAGATGAAGATGACCAAGTGTTAAGCCTTAGTTAAAGAACTAAGTTAATAACGATAATGGCAACTGAGTAATGAACCTTAGTTAGAGAACTAAGTAAGCAATGGTAAAGATAACTAAGTAAGAAAACCTTAGTTAAAATGAACTAAGAAACAAACCATAGTTAAAGAGAACTAAGTAACAGAAACTAAGTATCAAACCTTGGTTAAGAGAACCAAGTAATAAACCTTAGTTAAGAGGACTAAGTTATAAACCTTAGTCAAGAGAATGAACGATTAAGAGAACTAAGTAGTAAACCTTAGTTAAGAGGACTAAGTAGTAAACCTTAGTTAAGAAAGCTAACGAATTAGGAAACTAAGCAGTAAACCTTAGTTAAGTGAACTAAGTAGTAAACCTTAGTCAAGAAAGCCAAGTAGAACACGAAGAGGAGCGAAAGTCCATCTGATCATGAAGAAGGCTCCAACGAACTGTGTTACGAGGCACGCGGCTTCGAGGGAACGTGAGGGTACTCTTGGTGTAATAACCGGGAAATCCGAGCCAATTTAAAATTTTTATTTTGGCAATTTTAGCGAATTTTGTATATTTAAAATGAATTATTTTACATAATATCGACAAGAAATTTATTTTGAATGGAATTCGAACGTATATATTATATAGATCGTCGTTAGAATATAAATATTTTTTTAATTATAAAAGGAATTGAAAATGGCGCGGTAGTTCGATAATTCGATTTCAAAATTCAAATGAATGTACCGGGTGGAAAATAAACTGGATTTTTAGCGAAACGAAAAATAATAGAATCTAATTGAGAATATATTTCCAACGAATCCAAGAAATCGAAATTTCATAGCGGGAATCAAAAGATATGTCCAGATGAAAATTCTGAATAGTCGCTATGGAATTCAGGCCCTTAAAAATGGAAATTTTGCAAACGACCTCGGATTTCGACGAAACCACATTTGTTGGATCCGAGATGTCAAGTTATTGCTAGGTTTCAAATTTCATAATTTTTCGAATCAATATGCGAGCGTGGCAAAGGAAAACGCGTTTGACCAGTTTTAGTTGATTTTAATCGACTGGAAAATGGCCATTTTTCCAACGGTCTCAGAATTCGATGAAACTAGTTTTGTTAGGACCGTATTGTCAATATGAAGTTAGAAAATAATTTTCGGGGATTATTAGAGTTCGTATGTGGCCCCGATAAATTAAAATGTGCGTTTAAATTCAATATATAGAGTTATATGTTGATTTTGACGAAAACTGATCGAAACGATCGAATCAGCCTACGATACATATCCCATTATGTTCGGAATGGGGGTAATTAGCTATGGACGACAGGCGGTGGGCTTGATTTCGAGTTCGAAAATAAAAGCTGCTTTTTGAAATAAAATAAAATAAATCCCTCACTCCCCTTATCTCCTCAGGCCCCCCAATCTGTTTCATTTCAGAAAATCGAATAGAAAGAGGAAAAGTTTCGATCGCCCCCCCTCGTCAGAGCGCGCCTCCATCCGCCGCCTAAGCCCCCCCCCCCGGGACGATCTTCCACTTGCCACACCACTCCTCCAATGGATGCTCCGCCTCCTTCCCTCCTCGACTCCCTTCCGGTTGCTCGCGAGAGAAACCCGCACCGTCGCCCCTCGTTCAGGGCCGCCACCGCAGTCTTCCATCACCCCCTCCGTCGATCCGCAACCTCCCTACCCTCCGGCCTCCACTCCCCTTTCTTCCTACTCCACCGACGAACACCAGACGAGACCGCCAATTCCCGCCACACCCCCTTCGCCTCCTGAGCCCGTCAGCACCGTCCCCCACTCCGAAAACAACTGTAAGTTTTTAATTATATTTTATTTTGTTATTTATTTTAATTTATTCAGTGTAATTAATTTAAATTTAAAAATAAAGGTCAGTTTTTATATAAAGTGGCATGAGAAAATTTAGACCTTTATTGTATGAGTATAGAAATGAAAGTACGGTTTTTTTATGTGTTAACATCTGAAATAAAAATGCGGGTCTTTATATGAAAAATCTTATGGTAAAGATTTGATTTCTAGAAATGTAAAGAATGGATTTTTTATATGATAAGGGTAATAAAAATATGAACTTTATTTGATTTTATAAAAACATGATTTCTTTGATTTTATTGGAACATGATTTCTTTGATTTTGTTTATATGAAATTTTTTGATTTTGCTTATATGAATAGACAAGATTTTTAAAGTTAGAAAGCGAGACAAATATACGATTTTTAAATATAAGAAGAAGAGATAAAAATACGATTTTTATACATAAGAAACAGAGATAAAAATTTGATTTTTATATATCGAATAGCGAAGTAAAAATTCGATTTTTATATATTGAATAGCGAAGTAAAAATTCGATTTTTATATATTGAATAGCGAAGTAAAAATTCGATTTTTATATATTAAATAGCGAAGTAAAAATTCGATTTTTATATATTGAATAGCGAAATAAAAATTTGATTTTTATATGTTGAATAGCGAAGTAAAAATTCGATTTTTATATGTTGAATAGCAATATAAAATTGTGATTTTTATATATGTAGTGGCTACGGGCAACGAAAGTGACAAAAGGCGAGAACGGCGAAGACTTCTTGTAACGACCCGTGTTTTTGCCCGTCAAATATTTAATTTAATCTATTTATTTTAATATTATATTAGGAATATTAATGGAATTTAATGTTTAATTCGTTATTAAAACAAAGTTTGAACGTTATATAATTTATATAGCTATAAATCGAGCTTGAAAATGGCGTGCAGTTCGTAATATTTGGTTTTGAACTTCAACTGGGAATACAGAATTCGATTTAAGTCAGATTTCTGTAAAACAAGAGACGTTGGGACCGTATTGACGATAATTTTCATATGAAAGAGAAAAATCCAGATTTCGTGTTATAGTTTGATATTTATGGCCAAATCAAATTTTGAAATAGTCGCTATGGAAAATCGTTATTAAATTATAGGCCTTTAAAAATGGCCGTGTTGAAAACGGACTCAGATTTCGACGAAATCAGTTTCATTGGAACCGTATCGTCAAATCATTATCAGAAAATCAAACTGCGTGGAAAACCGATGTCATATGTGACCACAGCAACCGTAAATGCCCGTTCAAATTCTCTAACGCATATTTAATTAAATAAAAGGAGTATTTGAATGTAACTCGAGCAAACGATCAAATTAAGCCACGAAACCAGTTCTGTTGAGTTCGTATCGTCGATTAGAGTCATGATAGGTATATAGTTTGTTATTTTTAAAGATCGAGAAATTTGGCGTTAAAAATGGTAGGGCGGTTCGGAGTAAAAACAACTACCGGGGCAATAGTCTCAGAATGCGACGAAACTGGTGCCGTTGGGTTCGTATTGAAGAATTATTATAGGATTGCAAGGTTTCAAGTTGATTTGATTTATCCGGTGATCGTGGAAAAATTAAACGCGTGTTTATTTCTGGTTTTATAAAGGAATTTTTTTCAAATGACCTCGGATTTCGACGAAACTTGTCTCATTGGGTCCGAAATACCTTTTTATACTAAGATTAGCTTTTTTATCAGTAAACAGAAACCGTTTGTAGTGGTTTTAATCAATTACTTCACGACGAAGTTTCGTTATAATAAAATGTAAATATATATCCCTTTTAAATAACAACCCACGTTCCTACCTATCCTAATTCTGCCTCCCCAAGTATACCGCTGTTACCCTTTCTTTTCAGCAGACCTAGTGTTGAAAGGAAATTTGCGAGCAGCTACTAGCACATGTAGCTACTAACACATGCAGCTTTCCATCATCTGAAAAGTGAAATCACCGCTATACTATATCTTCTGCTCCGTAATTTCAAATCACATAGCAGTCAATTTTCTCTACACCACATGGCTAAGCACCAGATCGCAGCTACCCTATATAAAATATTGGCCTAATTTATTGAAATACAGCATGCACGTTATGTCAAATAAATGAAGGCGTAGCTACCCGGTACCATCTGCACATGCTAGTAACAGGAAATTCAGCTACCCTAAATTACGTGATGACCAAGCTACGTTACTTGCATACCAAACCATCCTCACCGTGATGCCCACGCCTTCGCACCTATATATATGCACCAACTCATTTACTTTTTCGTTCGTCCAGCAAAGCAAAAACCAAGATTTCACCGTTGTTTTCTCAGTCCCACCGAAACTCCATTCAAGCAAAGAAGAACATGTTAAAAATATATATATATATAATACTGTTCTCCATTTCAAAACCCGATATACGTATACGATAGTGGGTTCTGAGTCATAAAGGGGAGTTCATGTCCAATGCAGTCACTCACAAGCAGAAGATGGAGCAGCATTGTATTGGGAGATGGTGAAAGACGTGGAAATAGAAGTAGGGGCTTGGGATGGCCCGAATATGAGCACGAGATCCCGACAGTTCGATGGGTTTTGGAGGCTCTTGAAGCGATCGGGATACAGGCGGTTGGAGCTGCTAGACGAGTGGACGGACGCGCATCCTCTGGCACTGTCAGATCGGAGTTCGGTGGACCTGAAGGGGTAACGTCGAGCTATTGTTTGAGGGTTCGAACGTGAGGATGGAGGTCATATGGTCACGGAATGGGTTTAGATCAGTCTCCGGTCAACCCTCATGGCAGCGCGATGGTGATTGTTGGGTCAAGGGGGATTGGCGACGTGATGGTGGAAAGGAAAGCGAACAGGAAGGAGAGGCCGAGAATAGGTTAGCGTGAAGAACGATGGGAACAGTTTGAATGTGATGAAGGGGTGCTGAAGCAAAACCGTGAGCTTGAGGAAAGGATGGGCCAATCTCCAAAGGGTTGTACAACAGTAATTAGTTATACTAACTAATCCTTTAAGGTTTATTAGTTTATTTAATCCATAAAAAAAAATGTTAATAATACTCTCCATCATTGCCAGGTTGGAACGTGACATTAGGTATGGGCACATTTCTGAAACGAGAGTAACAAAGGATTCAGTCACCTATCTTGATAACGTAATTACTTGATTTAACCAAAGTGATTTAGAATTATAATTATAATTAAGGAAAAGATTTAATTAAATTTGTATGTCTTATATAATCAAATACAGACTCATATAGATACAGAATTCACCAGTTCAAGTGACGTTGAACTCCCATTGGCAAACATTACTTTATGGTACTGGAATCATATGTTCAAGCTGAATATTTTGGGACCAGCCTGGACAGGATTGGAAGCAGCGGAATCTCTCAGTAAAATTAAACGGCAGTTTAATTTAACTGAAACCGTACCATTCAACGAAATCAACTCAAGGTGAGTTAAACTCACTCAGTTACCCTTTTTATATTTAATATAAATTGGGTATTTTTATTTTTTGTGTGCTCTGCTTGCAAATAGTTGACTGTTTTGCTAGTTGTCTGTTTATCGGTTGATTTAACAGATGAAATTAAACTGTGTTTAATTTCAGTGAAATACCAAATCGTTGTTTCAACGATTGGATCCAATGGAGGTAACTTACCCTGTTGGTCACGTTTATTTATAAACGTGTTTAATTGTTTGAATTGTTCTATTATTTGGTTGAGGTTAAATGGTTGTTATTTATCATCAGTTAAATGTGATTGATTTGGTTGTTGTTTATTGAATGGATATTCAACATCTGTTTGGTTCAAATCAGTGGGCGGTGTTGGTTAAGTGTTTAGCAGAGTATGGCCTATAAAATCAATCGAGTTAAAAATATTGATTCACCGTCAGGTGAATCGATAAAGATGAAGTTGTAAAATTTACTTTATAACTGGAGTTGAATTTTGAATATATTATTTTGAATAAAGGTTTATAAAACAAAAGTAACTAAATAAATATTTTATTTATTTAAGACTTTGATTTGTTCTGATGTTAATCAGATCTACCATTATGAGCATAAGAAATGAGATGAATGGTTAAACCTTAATAAGTGTTTTGTAAACAACAGCGATTTTAGCGCTATAGTTATAATATATGTTTTGTAAATCTAAATTGCGATTTTAGCGCTGTTGCTATAGTAAATATTTTTGTGATCTAAACAGCGATTATAGCACTGTTATTTTGTAAATCTAAATAGTAATTATAACGCTATTGTTATAACATATGTGCTATAAATTTCTTTGTTAAAACTAATGGATTTCCGAATTTAAAAGATGATTTGAAAGAAGATTTAAGTGGGTAATTGAATATAGTTATTCGAGATAGAATTAGCCAAACATAATTATTCGGCTAAGTTGCCATTTCGTACGACTGCTAGCGTAATTCAGAAGGCGGCAGATAGCCTACGGCGGTCGGATGTTTCCTGAGGGAATCAGGCGTAACCATTGTGATCGCTGTGATCTAGGGTCAAGCGAATGGATTTAAGTCGAGTATTAGTTAATCAATTAGAGTTAATCGATTAGAGTTAAATCGAATTAGAAGTATTCAAGTATCGTATTTTTGAATATTTGAAGGAGTAAGAAGTTTTAATTTAACAAAAGTAAATCAGTTTAATTAAAGGCCAAGTGATGCTGAATACTGAACCAGTGAACTCATTGGAGTGTCATGTTTGAAAACACTGAGTATTTTGATAGTTAAAACACCGACTATCAAATAGGTCCAATGCGATTGTTGGTACGGAAAGTCCGGGATCGAATTTATATTCGAAAACCATTCCGTCCAACAAATATGTGAAGAGATCAGAAGATGATCGAGATGGAGCATTGAAGGCCGTGGGTTTTCATAAACGGAAGAACCACTAATATTCTCTGCCTGGCAAGCAGAGATAAGCTGTGATTCTGTCGTGGTTGGAATCAACGGGTTGCAAGGACTTCTCGCTATTGATCCATGGGGTGATTCCTATATTGGATGCAGTAGGGGAGTGCCTTCGGTTCATCCTGTTCCTGGATGACGTATATGGACGAATGTCTGACAGAGTATTTACAAAGGATCACGTACGTTGATTTCTTCAAACGTGCTATGGTTGTTGGCGGAGAATTGCCGCTCTCTTAGCTTCCAGCTAGAGTATTTTTGTGGATATCAATTAGTGATATCTGATGGATTTGACGATGTGGCATTCAAAGTGAATGATGACCAGGTGTTCAAAGGTAAATCTAAACCTCAAGCCTCATCAACCGGGAAATGACAAAAATCGGGCAGGCAGCATGGCTATGTGGGTCGCTCCCATTAGGGTGTATGATCACCTATCTAGAGGAAATCCTATTTGCTTCTTAAATCTATGTTTCGATGCTGTCCCTTGTCGGGAGGCGGTTGCTGATCCCAACCGTCGGTGATATACATTCGATACACTCAAGCGAAATGAGTGGTCGGTCATGTGAGGGCCGGGTTGCAAGAAGTTCTTGTTGAACCCAGTGTATTCGTCTCTAGAAATACACTATCGGAAGGTGGACCCATACCTTGTCAAGTTGGAATCCAATCTCCAATAAGCGCCCGCGGTTTTGTTTGTATACTATATATGTGGAGCATGAGATGCAAGCGTTCCACTAGATTGTTATTTACTTGTATTTAGACATTATTATAATATCAGACAAGATATTGGTTTCAAAAATGTTTTGGGTTATCGTAAGGTAAAAACCGTCCATGTTTATGTGTGGATTTGGTCTTACGATTATCTTTTCTTTCGAAAAGATTTTTGAACTTTAAAATCAAGTTGGATGATCACCCTTAATACTGTGCGAGTTTATCTCACTCTGGTTCCCCAGACTGACCCGGTGTTTTGTAAATGCTCGGGTTAGTCCGGGTTGTACAGGTTCAGGTTATCGACTGTTGTGAAGAGACGAGCTGGAGGTGTTCAGACGTATGATATTATATAGCTGCTATTCCGCTGTGTGTTGTATATGGGAACAGGCTAGTATAACTGTCCCAGTGTATGATGTACTCTGATACTGTAAGTATTTTAAAGCTCTCAATAAAGATTTATTTCTGTATTATATTTTGTTCCGCTACGATGTGAGACTCTGTGTTGTGGTGTTTCTTCTTCTTCTATTCTAATATTTCTACCTTTTCTATTCTCACCCTCTAACTTCTTTCTATTAATGATCTGGAATGTTCGATGTCTGAATGGTTAACATGATAGTTTGATGTTGATTTTCAGAGTCGAAAATTCCAGTTCGTTACAGTGGTATCAGAGCTAAAGGTTAAGTAAGTACCTTGGCTCTGTGGCGTGACTCAGTAGAGATGGGGTTAGTAATACCCTAGACTGAGTTTGAGTATATATATATGAGCGCGTATTTGTAAATTGTTATAAAAACTGTTTATATTGTGTTGGTTGGTTTGTCGAGTAGTTTATGAATTCTGGTCGATACAGTAATGCAAACTGTGTCGATAAGTGTTTCTAAACTCTTGGACAGAATAATTCGACACAGTATGTTTTTGAAAGAGGGTAAATGAAATAATTTTACCCAAAATATATTTTGATATAAAAGAATGATTAATATTTGGAGTATATTGGATGTGTTATAATGGAATGGTTATGTAAGTAACCAATCAGAATTCCTATGGATATAATATATGGAATCAGATGAATTAAATTTGAAGTTAAACCAGAATTTAGATTGAAATTGTGAAAAATTAGAAGAATGTGAAAAGTAATTTTGGATTAAATGTATGTGAATTTTAAGATCCTGGGTGAATTTGAAAATATTTTCCAAGCATTTATATTTGGAGATATTTCAAAATGAAAGTGTTTAAAATTGGAGTTTTGAAATAATATATTATTGAACTCACTTCGATCACTGGAAAATAATTCTGATGATGACGGCCGCATCATCAGTGTTCATTTTCGAGTTCTAAGTGACGGATTACTACCAAAGGTTTTGTTTTGAACTGCTTTGAGAAAAAAACAAGTTGTTTTGAATCCTGAAAAAGAATATTTGACTTTTGAAAGAGCTACTGTTTAAAAACTCCCAGGGGAATTGTTTGAACAAAAACAAAATTAAATAGAAATTTGTGAAAGAAAATATGAATTGAATTGAAACCAATTAACTGGAAATTGAATCGGGATATATTAGATCGAGCAGAACCAGATTTTGAATTGCGAGACGGGAATCTGAAATGGTGTTGGACTGGTAAGTTAAGAGTTGGAATTGATAATGGATTGAGATGGAGTTAAGAATGGGATTTGGCTTGGACGCGTGAAGGATTTGATTTTGAGGATAAAGTTGAAATTTTGTTTGGGAATGCAGTTGTATACACTGACTGGGTAGCAGGCGGAAAGGATATAATGATATGCTTGACAAAAAGGTACACGTTTACTTTTATATGGGTTTGGTGATTTATGAGCTTGTTTGGCAAGCCGTTTGGCTGTTTTATTTTCTTTTGAAGTGGAGAAGGCCCAGAAAGGCGAGTTGGAGTTGTACCGATTGAGCCATACAGAGGAGGTGCTGGCGAAATTTTTCGGAGATTTAAAGTGTTCGGAAATTTTCGATATTTTTGTAAATATTTATTTACAATATTGAATTGGTTTCTAATTTAATATAAAATTAGATTTGAAATTAATGAGTTTATAACGTTCTTTCTTACCTTAGCAATTTCGAGGACGAAATTATTTTAAGGGGGAAAGAATGTAACGACCCGTGTTTTTGCCCGTCAAATATTTAATTTAATCTATTTATTTTAAATATTATATTAGGAATATTAATGGAATTTAATGTTTAATTCGTTATTAAAACAAAGTTTGAACGTTATATAATTTATATAGCTATAAATCGAGCTTGAAAATGGCGTGCAGTTCGTAATATTTGGTTTTGAACTTCAACTGGGAATACAGAATTCGATTTAAGTCGGATTTCTGTAAAACAAGAGACGTTGGGACCGTATTGACGATAATTTTCATATGAAAGAGAAAAATCCAAATTTCGTGTTATAGTTTGATATTTATGGCCAAATCAAATTTTGAAATAGTCGCTATGGAAAATCGTTATTAAATTATAGGCCTTTAAAAATGGCCGTGTTGAAAACGGACTCAGATTTCGACGAAATCAGTTTCATTGGAACCGTATCGTCAAATCATTATCAGAAAATCAAACTGCGTGGAAAACCGATGTCGTATGTGACCACAGCAACCGTAAATGCCCGTTCAAATTCTCTAACGCGTATTTAATTAAATAAAAGGAGTATTTGAATGTAACTCGAGCAAACGATCGAATTAAGCCACGAAACCAGTTCCGTTGAGTTCGTATCGTCGATTAGAGTCAGGATAGGTATATAGTTTGTTATTTTTAAAGATCGAGAAATTTGGCGTTAAAAATGGTAGGGCGGTTCGGAGTAAAAACAGCTACCGGGGCAATTGTCTCAGAATGCGACGAAACTGGTGCCGTTGGGTTCGTATTGAAGAATTATTATAGGATTGCAAGGTTTCAAGTTGATTTGATTTATCCGGTGATCGTGGAAAAATTAAACGCGTGTTTATTTCTGGTTTTATGATGGAATTTTTTTCAAATGACCTCGGATTTCGACGAAACTTGTCTCATTGGGTCCGAAATACCTTTTTATACTAAGATTAGCTTTTTTATCAGTAAACAGAAACAGTTTGTAGTGGTTTTAATCAATTACTTCACGACGAAGTTTCGTTATAATAAAATGTAAATATATATATCCCTTTTAAATAACAACCCACGTTCCTACCTATCCCAATTCTGCCTCCCCAAGTATACCGCTGTTACCCTTTCTTTTCAGCAGACCTAGTGTTGAAAGGAAATTTGCGAGCAACTACTAGCACATGTAGCTACTAACACATGCAGCTTTCCATCATCTGAAAAGTGAAATCACCGCTATACTATATCTTCTACTCCGTAATTTCAAATCACATAGCAGTCAATTTTCTCTACACCACATGGCTAAGCACCAGATCGCAGCTACCCTATATAAAATATTGGCCTAATTTATTGAAATACAGCATGCATGTTATGTCAAATAAATGAAGGCGCAGCTACCCGGTACCATCTGCACATGCTAGTAACAGGAAATTCAGCTACCCTAAATTACGTGATGACCAAGCTACGTTACTTGCGTACCAAACCATCCTCACCGTGATGCCCACGCCTTCGCACCTATATATATGCACCAACTCATTTACTTTTTCATTCGTCCAGCAAAGCAAAAACCAAGATTTCACCGTTGTTTTCTCAGTCCCACCGAAACTCCATTCAAGCAAAGAAGAACACGTTAAAAATATATATATATATATATATATATAATACTGTTCTCCATTTCAAAACCCGATATACGTATACGATAGTGGGTTCTGAGTCATAAAGGGGAGTTCATGTCCAATGCAGTCACTCACAAGCAGAAGATGGAGCAGCATTGTATTGGGAGATGGTGAAAGACGTGGAAATAGAAGTAGGGGCTTGGGATGGCCCGAATATGAGCACGAGATCCCGACAGTTCGATGGGTTTTGGAGGCTCTTGAAGCGATCGGGATACAGGCGGTTGGAGCTCCTAGACGAGTGGATGGACGCGCATCCTCTGGCACTGTCAAATCGGAGTTCGGTGGACCTGAAGGGGTAACGTCGAGCTATTGTTTGAGGGTTCGAACGTGAGGATGGAGGTCATATGGTCACGGAATGGGTTTAGATCAGTCTCCGGTCAACCCTCATGGCAGCGCGATGGTGATTGTTGGGTCAAGGGGGATTGGCGACGTGATGGTGGAAAGGAAAGCGAACAGGAAGGAGAGGCCGAGAATGGGTTAGCGTGAAGAACGATGGGAACAGTTTGAATGTGATGAAGGGGTACTGAAGCAAAACCGTGAGCTTGAGGAAAGGATGGGCCAATCTCCAAAGGGTTGTACAACAGTAATTAGTTATACTAACTAATCCTTTAAGGTTTATTAGTTTATTTAATCCATAAAAAAAAATGTTAATAATACTCTCCATCATTGCCAGGTTGGAACGTGACATTAGGTATAGGCACATTTCTGAAACGAGAGTAACAAAGGATTCAGTCACCTATCTTGATAACGTAATTACTTGATTTAACCAAAGTGATTTAGAATTATAATTATAATTAAGGAAAAGATTTAATTAAATTTGTATGTCTTATATAATCAAATACAGACTCATATAGATACAGAATTCACCGGTTCAAGTGACGTTGAACTCCCATTGGCAAACATTACTTTATGGTACTGGAATCATATGTTCAAGCTGAATATTTTGGGACCAGCCTGGACAAGATTGGAAGCAGCGGAATCTCTCAGTAAAATTAACGGCAGTTTAATTTAACTGAAACCGTACCATTCAACGAAATCAACTCAAGGTTAGTTAAACTCACTCAGTTACCCTTTTTATATTTTATATAAATTGGGTATTTTTATTTTTTGTGTGCTCTGCTTGCAAATAGTTGACTGTTTTGCTAGTTGTCTGTTTATCGGTTGATTTAACAGATGAAATTAAACTGTGTTTAATTTCAGTGAAATACCAAATCGTTGTTTCAACGATTGGATCCAACGGAGGTAACTTACCTTGTTGGTCACGTTTATTTATAAACGTGTTTAATTGTTTGAATTGTTCTATTATTTGGTTGAGGTTAAATGGTTGTTATTTATCATCAGTTAAATGTGATTGATTTGGTTGTTGTTTATTGAATGGATATTCAACATCTGTTTGGTTCAAATCAGTGGGCGGTGTTGGTTAAGTGCTTAGCAGAGTATGGCCTATAAAATCAATCGAGTTAAAAATACTGATTCACCGTCAGGTGAATCGATAAAGATGAAGTTGTAAAATTTACTTTATAACTGGAGTTGGATTTTGAATATATTATTTTGAATAAAGGTTTATAAAACAATAGTAACTAAATAAATATTTTATTTATTTAAGACTTCGATTTGTTCTGATGTTAATCAGATCTACCATTATGAGCATAAGAAATGAGATGAATGGTTAAACCTTAATAAGTGTTTTGTAAACAACAGCGATTTTAGCTCTATAGTTATAATATATGTTTTGTAAATCTAAATAGCGATTTTAGCGCTGTTGCTATAGTAAATATTTTTGTGATCTAAACAGCGATTATAGCGCTGTTATTTTGTAAATCTAAATAGTAATTATAACGCTATTGTTATAACATATGTGCTATAAATTTCTTTGTTAAAACTAATGGATTTCCGAATTTAAAAGATGATTTGAAAGAAGATTTAAGTGGGTAATTGAATATAGTTATTCGAGATAGAATTAGCCAAACATAATTATTCGGCTAAGTTGCCATTTCGTACGACTGCTAGCGTAATTCACAAGGCGGCAGATAGCCTACGGCGGTCGGATGTTTCCTGAGGGAATCAGGCGTAACCATTGTGATCGCTGTGATCTAGGGTCAAGCGAATGGATTTAAGTCGAGTATTAGTTAATCAATTAGAGTTAATCGATTAGAGTTAAATCGAATTAGAAGTATTCAAGTATCGTATTTTTGAATATTTGAAGGAGTTAGAAGTTTTAATTTAACAAAAGTAAATCAGTTTAATTAAAGGCCAAGTGATGCTAAATACTGAACCAGTGAACTCATTGGAGTGTCATGTTTGAAAACACTGAGTATTTTGATAGTTAAAACACCGACTATCAAATAGGTCCAATGCGATTGTTGGTACGGAAAGTCCGGGATCGAATTTATATTCGAAAACCATTCCGTCCAACAAATACGTGAAGAGATCAGAAGATGATCGAGATGGAGCATTGAAGGCCGTGGGTTTTCATAAACGGAAGAACCACTAATATTCTCTGCCTGGCAAGCAGAGATAAGCTGTGATTCTGTCGTGGTTGGAATCAACGGGTTGCAAGGACTTCTCGCTATTGATCCATGGGGTGATTCCTATATTGGATGCAGTAGGGGAGTGCCTTCGGTTCATCCTGTTCCTGGATGACGTATATGGACGAATGTCTGACAGAGTATTTCCAAAGGATCACGTACGTTGATTTCTTCAAACGTGCTATGGTTGTTGGCGGAGAATTGCCGCTCTCTTAGCTTCCAGCTAGAGTATTTTAGTGGATATCAATTAGTGATATCTGATGGATTTGACGATGTGGCATTCAAAGTGAATGATGACCAGGTGTTCAAAGGTAAATCTAAACCTCAAGCCTCATCAACCGGGAAATGACAAAAATCGGGCAGGCAGCATAGCTATGTGGGTCGCTCCCATTAGGGTGTATGATCACCTATCTAGAGGAAATCCTATTTGCTTCTTAAATCTATGTTTCGATGCTGTCCCTTGTCGGGAGGCGGTTGCTGATCCCAACCGTCGGTGATATACATTCGATACACTCAAGCGAAATGAGTGGTCGGTCATGTGAGGGCCGGGTTGCAAGAAGTTCTTGTTGAACCCAGTGTATTCGTCTCTAGAAATACACTATCGGAAGGTGGACCCATACCTTGTCAAGTTGGAATCCAATCTCCAATAAGCGCCCGCGGTTTTGTTTGTATACTATATATGTGGAGCGTGAGATGCAAGCGTTCCACTAGATTGTTATTTACTTGTATTTAGACATTATTATAATATCAGACAAGATATTGGTTTCAAAAATGTTTTGGGTTATCGTAAGGTAAAAACCTTCCATGTTTATGTGTGGATTTGGTCTTACGATTATCTTTTCTTTCGAAATGATTTTTGAACTTTAAAATCAAGTTGGATGATCACCCTTAATACTGTGCGAGTTTATCTCACTTTGTTTCACCAGACTAACCCGGTGTTTTGTAAATGCTCGGGTTAGACCGGGTTGTACAGGATCAGGTTATCGACTGTTGTGAAGAGACGAGCTGGAGTTGTTCAGACGTATGATATTATATAGCTGCTATTCCGCTGTGTGTTGTATATGGGAACAGGCTAGTATAACTGTCCCAGTGTATGATGTACTCTGATACTGTAAGTATTTTAAAGCTCTCAATAAAGATTTATTTCTGTATTATATTTTGTTCCGCTGCGATGTGAGACTCTGTGTTGTGGTGTTTCTTCTTCTTCTATTCTAATATTTCTACATTATCTATTCTCACCCTCTAACTTCTTTCTATTAATGATCTGGAATGTTCGATGTCTGAATGGTCAACATGATAGTTTGATGTTGATTATCGGAGTCGAAAATTCCAGTTCGTTACACTTCTACTTAAGAAGAGTCGTGGCGTTTGGATTAGCTATTGGTGAGAACTTCTCACCTTTAAAAATTCCTTTTTCTAGTTATATTATAATATATACTAGGATGCAGACGGTGTTTAGTAACACCCGACACCATCGTCCACTGACCATGGACTTGTTTGTTTGGTTGTGTAGTTGGTTAGATTATTTGATTTGAATTTGATTGTTTGGTGAAATGGAATGGATTTGATTGATATGTGTATGGCGTGGGCCATTATTAGACCGGGGATAAGGCTAGGCCTTGTCCCGTTTCTAGTATCGTGCTTCTAAAATAAGTTAGAAAAATAAAGATATCATTTTATTTAATAAATGAACCGAATAGAATATTAGTAGGTTGAATAAGATAATTTGTTCGTTAAAAATATAATTTTTAACGTGAAAGTGAATAAATAAATATTCATTTACAAACCGGACAGTTTGTTTATGTATACCTATTTGAAGGATATTGATTGGGACGATAAATTTTACACATCGCCCAACTGCACAAATAAAAATATGGGTTTGTTGATTTGAAACCCCACACGGGTATTGGGATAAAATACGGCATACACTAATCCCAATAATTAGTTGTATGTCGATCGATTGATTGACAGGCTGTTATAAGCGTTAGATATCTATATTTGATTCTTATACAGAGTGGTGCACTTTGGATGATGGTTGATTGTTTATCGTTGCTATTTATATACATGTGTTGTATGGAATCCATATAGTTAACGTTATATGTAATTGACTGGGCCTCATTCCAATTTGAAAAATAAAGAATATTATAAAATAAAGGTTCATGTGTTGATAGTACTCATCCGTTGAGATTAGTCATGTGTTGAACGAAATATTTTAACAATAAAATTTACATCTTTATCATATATAAAATTAGAAACTAACTTCTTTATAAAATAAAGGTTTATGTGTTGACAGTACTCATACGTTAAGATTATTCATGTGTTGAACGAAATATTTTAACAATAAAATTTACATCTTTATCATATATAAAATTAGAAACTAACTTCTTTATAAAATAAAGGTTCATGTGTTGACAGTACTCATCCGTTGAGATTAGTCATGTGTTGAATGAAATATTTTAACAATAAAATTTACATCTTTATCATATATAAAATTAGAAACTAACTGGAAAATAGATAAGATGAGTGGTCTCCTGGATATTGATCTGATGTTGGTTTCGGCCTTCGGGGTTAATATTTAGGGAATCGTTCTCTTACTAGTTTACGGTTGGAGTCTGATTTGAAATCAAACGATAGATACCATAATTTTTATAAAATATATTAAATAACAAAAAGAGTCACACGTGGACAGTACTCATTCGTTGAAATTAGTCGTGTGTTGACAAAAATATAGATTCACGTATTGAATAGGATAAATATTCATTTGTTGAATAGAATAACGGAATTATTGATATATATATATATATATATATATATATATATATATATATATATATATAAAGCCGTGTTGATTAGAGATGCGCTATTTTGACGCGAACGATATTTATATCGACTATATTCGTTTCTATAATTTGAATTGAATAGAAAACGAATTTGATTTGAATTGAATAGAAAACGAATTCGAATTGAATTGAAAAGAAAACGAATTCGAATTGAATTGAATTGAAAAGAAAATGAATTCGAATCGAATTAAAATCGATTTGAATTGAAATCAAATAGAAATGAAAGTAAAAAGGATTTATAATAGAAAATTCAATTTTGATTTGAATTTGAAATAAAGGTTGAAATTGTTTTTGAAACGAATTCAAAACTATTTATAAAATTCGTTTTAAATAGTAATCGACGAAATATATATTATATATATTATATATATAATATAATGGCCTGAATAGAACGCGCCGTGCCGCGGCAGTTCCCGAATTTCGACCATTGACTTCGTACGGACATTACGGGAGACCCAACCATCGGATTCTCCAAAAACCGGAACCGTTAGTTCGTATCGAAAAGTGCTTTCTAACAAATATTAGAAATTTGAAATCTAACGGTTGGATTTGGAGATACGTCCAAATAAAATTTGGAAAAGGTCGCTGTAAGTGCAGTTCGATGACCGTTGATGGAAATCAACTGTACGGGCCTTGATAAAATTGTTAAAAATAGTAATAATTTGTGTAAAATCATAAGAAATGATTTGCGAAAAATTGGGATGAAAATCTCCATATTTGAAAAGATAAAAATAGATTCATATCGAAATGAACTAGTTTTGAACTAAAATTAAAACCCATTTATTTTTGAATAAATAAATTGGATTTGAAATGGGTTGTAAATATAATTGAATTATGGGTTTATCGTGAAGGGTGTTTTAAATAACACTTGTTCTTCAATCCGATAATAAATAGAATGTGATTTGGGTTTGTCGTGAACTGTGTTTTAAATGACATTAGTCCTTTAACCCAGTAAAAGGAGTTTTAATGAATCTGTAATTAGATTGAAATGTGAATTGATAATGAAAATTATCAAATTTGGAAAGTGAGCGAGAATGGAGTATCACCAGTTTTTCTCCAAAGCGATAGTTAAATCTTTAATTAAATTTGAACGTGAAATGGTAATTAGTTTTACCGATAACACTATGGTGTTAGATATGGAGTATTACCAGTTTTGCTTCATGGGATGAATAGGTTGGGATTGAAAAATAAAATAAATAATTACTCCGGTGTGGTTCACTAATCTCGACTAGTTTGGAAAACCATAATTTGGTTTGAAATGACATCCAAAGGAAGATTAAAGAATAAATTCAAAAAATTTATCCTGGATAAAAATAATGGGAACTTTCCCCTAAGAATGTGAAATTTAGAAACTAGCTGTTGGTTAGTTAAGAAGAATGGTTTCCTGGGTATTGATCTGATGTTGGTTTCGACCTTCGGGGTTAATATTTGGGGAATTGCTCTCTTACTGATTTACGGATAGTGACTAATGAATTGGAATGAGGCGTATGTTGTGTTTGTGTAACATTTGTTTATAATATACGCGGGTTGTTTGGAAAGGCCGGGTTTTCACCCATTCTGAATAACTGATTCGACGATAAGTCGAAGATGATAACGGTGGTCGAAGACCGGACGTCTTCACATCGTTTGGATAATTACTGATGATCCTGATTGGGCTGTACACCCAAGAGGATGGAAATAGTCGGTGTTCGTCCAGACGTACTTGGAGATCGATGGATATGCGAGAAAAGTGCCTCCGGTTTCGTTCAGACCCAGAACGAACTTGTAAATGGATTGTGTGTCTGACATTGGATTTTATTCTATTTTGATTGATCTCTATTAAATATACATCTGTATGGCGGCGGAGAATTTATTCTTTTGCTTAACGCCCTTCTCTGAGACGTACGAGCTCAGAGGTTGTATATCGATGGACATCAGTCGCATGGCATGAATTGCTTGTGTGGCATGCTGAGTTGCATGGATCAAGGCTTCTGTTGAAAAGCAAAGTCATGTGGTTGATGATCAAAGCACGGCCTTTGTGGCATAGCTTTGTATATGACGTGAATTCGCGAGCCTCACACCTTGGTATGAGTTAAAAACGGGATAAGGACTGCAGGGAGAGCACGACGTTTCTTTCTAGCTTTGGTGGTGTCAATGACTTACCAGCCCTGACATTTATATACTTTTCACCTATGTGGTTGTTGGATGAGGCGCCTCGATTTTAGGTCTGTTAGGACCGGGAAACGTGTGTTCAGGAATAACTAATCCTCAAACGTAAGAGAGGACCGGCCTGAAGCATCCAGGGGTTACCCAGAGTGTGTAGTCCCGAGGCATTTGCTAGAGTGTCTCAAAGCGGAGAGGAGCTTGCCCCTTGCCTCGATTCATGACGGAAATCCAATTTCCAATACGTGTATTTCGGTTTTTGTAACGACCCAGAAAATCTGAACCAATTTAAAATTTTTAAATTGGCTAAAATAATGGATTTTATATATTTGAAATAAATATTTTTAATAATAGCGATGAAAACCGAGTTTGAATCGACAATTGAAAACGAATATAATTAATTTTAATTATAAACATGGCCTGAAAAGGAGCTGCAGTTTCAAAAATTGAATTTAAACTTTGTCGGACTGTACCGGGTGCAAAACAAAACGGATTTTAGTAAAACAAAAAATATTTAAATTTGTTAGTGAATACCTTTCTAACGAATCTGAAAAATCGAATTTTCATAGCGGAAAGCAAAAGTTATGGCCAAATGAATTTTCAGAAAGGTCGCTATGGAATTTATATAGCCCGTAAAATTGGCCATTTTGCATACGACCTCGGAATTCGACGAAACCACTTTTGTTGGATCCGGGATGTGAAGTTATTGCTAGGTTTCAAATTTCATAATTTTTGAAGCTAATATGTGAGAGTGGCAAGGGAAAATGTGTTTTGGTCAATTATAGTTAAACTGGATCGACCAGAAATGGGCCTTTTTGCAAACGGTCTCAGAATTCGACGAAACTAGTTTTGATGGGACCGTATCATCAAAACATAGCTAGATTTATTTTTCTGGAATTCTTTGAATCAGTTTGTGGCCCAGGCAAATTGAAATGTACGTTCAAATTAAATATTGAATGTTATATATTTTAATTTGAAGGAAAACGGACTGAAATAGTCGAATGGACCTACGAAACATATCTCATTGTGTTCGAAATGGGGGTAAAACGCTAGGGACGACAGTCGTTGGGTTTGAATTGGTGTTCGTCTGTGTAAGGGGGTATTTTAGAGATTTTAAAATCTATAAATAAATAAAGAATCTATTGGGCCAGCTTAGCACCCTCTCTCCCCGTCTTCTCTGAAACCCCTCGAACCAACGGTGACAGCTCTTTATTTCTTCTCCCCTCGTTTACTCCTCCATGCGATAAAAGCCACTGCTCCAGTTAAGTTTTTTGTAGAGTTTTCCTCCGTCTCCAAATCCATACCCTCCTTGCCCAAAACCATTGACCCTCTCTCGAGTTTCGCGCCCTCAAAGGTTGGAACTTCCAACCGCTGCCGCCGTGTCAGTTCGCCACCGAACTAAGCAAGACCACATTGCGCCGAAAGCCCTCACCTTCCCCTTCGACGTCGTGAAGCCTGATTTTCCACTCGCTACACGAATTTTGCAAAAATCGCAAACCCTAGTTCGAACTAAAACTGAAAGGTACGGTGGTGTTTTTTAAATGGGTTTCAACAGTTTAAAACCGTCGTGAATTAAGGTTAACTTAGAAAAATCATATCTTTTTTGTTTCTTGTTGAAATCCAGTGAAACAAGAGATAGTGGACTCGTGTGGACGTCTTCTACATTTTAGAAGAGACCGCGTATTTTTCTGAGCCTTCTGCTATTTTTGGTGGAGTGGAACCCAATGTGAGATTTCTAATTTATAAACGATATGGAAAACGACGATGTATAAATTATATACTCGATGTACGAATCATATAAGCGTTGTACACCTCTTGTATGAGCGTTGTATAAGTTGTATGTTCGATGTATAAGTTATATATGTGTTGTAAAAATTATATATTTGTTGAAATAGAAGTGAATTGCTATATACATACATACATACATACATATATATATATATATATATATATATATATATATATATATATATATATATATATACGCCCCTCGTCCACAAACCATGGACGATATTTATTGGTTGTCATTTGTGTGAAAATTGATTGATAGCGAATGGTTGTTTGAGATTGTTTGTGGTTGATATTGATTGATTGTGGTTGAAAAACACCCGTTTGTGGTTGAGAAATATTTGGTTGAAACCATATGGGATTAGTTTGTGGAAATGAAATAAATATATACATGCCGCCTGCGTGCGAACTAGATGCATGATCCCATTGTCAAAAACCGCGAGGTTTTAAGGTAGAGCGAGGAGCCGTACTAGGGACGGTCCCGGTTTTAACTACCCTGCCGTTATGCTGCCGAAATTTTGAATAATATTCATGTGTTTGAATTATTTTCATTTGTTGAAACTATATTTATTCGTTGAAAAGAAAACCTTCATGTGTTGAATCGATATTCATTCGTTGATTAGAAATTCATGTGTTGAATGGTATTCGTGTTTTAGATATAAAAATCACATTTTTATCTATATATATAAACTATAGAAAACCTTCATGTGTTGAATCGATATTCATTCGTTGAATTGAAATTCAGGTGTTGAATGGTGTTCGTGTTTTAAAATATAAAAATCACATTTTTATTGATATATACAAACTATAGAAAACCTTCATGTGTTGAATCGATATTCATTCGTTGAATTGAAATTCATGTGTTGAATGGTGTTCGTGTTTTAAATATAAAAATCATATTTTTATTGATACATACAAACTATAGAAAACCTTCATGTGTTGAATCGATATTCATTCGTTGAATTGAAATTCATGTGTTGAATGGTGTTCGTGTTTTAAAATATAAAAATCACCTTTTTTATCGATTTATATAAACTATAGAAAACCTTCATGTGTTGAATCGATATTCATTCATTGAATTGAAATTCATGTGTTGAATGGTATTCATATTTTGAAAGAAATTGTTTTATAATAAAAATCCCATATTTAACATCAATATGAAAAGTATAAAATAATCCTGTTTTGAAATAAATTGTTTTACAATAAAAATCCTATTTTGTTCCCCTATATTAACTATACGAAATAATAGTGTTTTGAAATGAATTGTTTTACAATAAAAATCACATTTTTATTATATAAACGAATTGTTAAAACTAGTGAAGTGTTGAAATAGAAGACAGTTAGATAAAAGTATCATTTTTATCAAATAAATGAAAAGAATGTAGCTTTGAAATCGAAGAATCGATATATATATATATATATATATATATTGAATTAAAATATATCGAATAACGACGCTGCAATTCGTATTTTGAAACCGTGATTTCAAACGATTATACCGGGAGATCCGACCATCGGATTTTCCTGAAATCACAACCGTTGGGTTCGCTTTGGAAAAATCTTCCCAACAGCACCAACTTTGTAACAATCCAACGGTTGGATTGTCTGGAATGTTTAATTCAAATCTGAAGAAAAACAGCGCCAGAATCGATTATATTTATATATATATATATATAATTATATTTAATCGAATAACGACGCTGTAGTTCGTATTTCAAAATCGAAACTTCAAACGATTATACCGGGAGATCCGACCGTCGGATTTTACCGAAACTGGAACCGTTGGATTCGTTTTGAAAAGATCTTTCTAATGATGTAAATTTTATGAAGATCCAACGGTTAAATTTTCAGATATGTGTAAATCAAATCTGAAGAAAAACAGTGCCACGGTCGCATTATGGCCCGAAGCGTCGTTTTGAATAAAATGGCTATTTTAAAATAAATAAAAATGGCGATAAATCATTATAAAATATTATAAACGATATGGATGTGATTTAGAAATTAACTGAAGGTTGGCTAAGTCGAATGGTTTCCTGGGTGTTGATCTGATGTTGGTTTCGGCCTTCGGGGTTAATATTTGGGAAATCGTTCTCTTACTGATTGACGGTTAGTGACTAATGAATTGAAATGATACGTGTATATGTTAGTGTTGCACTTGTTTATTATATATGCGAGCTGCTCAGAAAGACCGGGTTCAACCCATTCTGAATAACGGAATCGACGATAATAAATCGAAGATAAAGACGGTGGTCGAAGACTGGAGATCTTCACCTCGTTTGGATGGTAACCGAGGTCCTGATTGGGAGGCATCCCAAAATATGGATAATGAGTGGTGACCGTTCAGACGTACGTGGTGATCGATGGGTTTGCAAGGTATTTAGTGCCTCCGGTTTCGTTCAGACCCAGAACGGACTTGCAAATGGAAAGTGTGTCTGACATTGGAATTTATTCTATGTGATGGACAACCATCAGTTGCACGGTGTGAATTGCCTATGTGGCATGCTAAGATGCAGTGATCAGGGCTTCTGTTGAAAAGCAAAGTCTTGTGGTGATGATCAAAGCACCGCTTATGTGGCGTAGCTTTGTGTATAACAGGAAATCGCGAGCCTCACACCCCGGTATGAACCAGAAATGGGAGAGGACCTCAGGGAGGACATGCGTTTCTTTCTAGTTAGAAGTGGAGTCAGTGGTTTTACACGCCTTGACGAGTTTGACTTATGTGGTTGTTGTTGTTGCGAGGCGCCTCGGTTTGATCGGACGATCCGGGTCCGATGGAGTCATTCATTGGCTCATTTATGCCCCACAGGGCGGGGAAACGCATTGTTCAGGAATTTTTAATCCACATCGGTGGACCGACCCTGATGATCCAAGGGTCGATGCGCTCTGACCCTGTGGCTTGGGCTAGAGAGTCACAAAGTCGGTAAGGACTATCTTTTGCCTTGGTCCATGACGGATATCCAATTTCCAAATACGTGACTGTGCGGTTTTAATTGTATACCTATATATGGCGACATAGTGGTATGGGGCATTAATGCCGTCTATGATTGGTAGTTATGATTTGAAATTGTTTTCAAAACATATAAACACTAGCAATAATATCACATGCCTTTGTTTTATTCGTATCAAGCATATTTTGGCCGTTATAAGGTAAAAACTCTATCCTCCGGTTTGCGTTGCATTGTGTGATGGGAAATGAGTCTTATAATGGCTTCATTTTTATAAAAAGCATAGAGATGTTTAAAAGAATGATTTTTTTTAAAGTACTGGCAATCCAATGGAGTAAACTCGTTCCACGAAAGTGGCGTGGTCCTGTGATTTGCCATATATTAAATGTGTTGAGTGGATTTCTCATACTAGTCCCATGATTGACTCGTAGTTTGTTTTACTTCCAAACTCGGGTGCCCCTTTTTCTACACGGGCAGCCTTGTATTCAGGTTTAGCTGGTTCTTTCTAGATAGCTAGAGCTGAAGGTGGATTCTATCATTTATCTCTTTTTATGCTGTTCAGCTCCTATTGTACATATTTTGTTTGTTTTCCGCTGTAGACATTTATGTATAGCTGAACTGCATTTGTACTAAGTAAGATCCTGTATACTGTGTAACTCCGATGATTACTTTTATCCAGTATATTCTATTGTTCATTATCTGGTGTATTTATTTAATTTTGTTCTACTATTATCTGTTTCTGTGTTATATTCCAAAGATTACCCTTGTCTCCGTCTGTACGGGATTTGGGGTCATCTCAGTTTTATTTGTAGAGCCTAGTATGGCGACATGATAGATGGTACCCATGCCGCCTAGGATTGATATTTATGATTGAAATTGTTTTGACACTATACACGTATAATAGTATCAAATGATTTGTTTTAAACGTACCAAGCATATTTGGCTATTATAAGGGAAAACCCTATCCTCCGGCTTGCGTTGCATTGTGTGATGGGATCTGGGTCTTATAATAGCTTCATTTTTCAAAAAAGCATTGCATTGTCTTTTCTATGCACTGGTATTTTTGGGAAGAAACCCGTTCCGTGTTATACGGCGTGGTCCCTTGAATTACTCTCTTTTAAAGTAAAGTTTTTAAATAATTGTTTTAGTTCTCACACCAGTCACATGACTGACTTGGAGTTTATTGTTTTAACCTAAACTCTAGGTGCCCTTATTTTCGACACGGGCAGCTAGTAGTTTTGGTTTTGCAGATTTATATTCACAGGATCCTGATTTACAGCTGGAATGATATCCGGAAAGCTCTGTATCCGTATATCACCTTCAGTTGTGCTTTGTATTATTTTCTGCTGCTATGTAATTTATTGTAATCTCTGATATTTATCGAATGTAATTTATTCATTTATACTCTGTATATTCTTGTATCTGATGGAATTGTTGTAATAACAATGAAATGTTCTTCCGTGTGCGTTCTGATTTGTCCTGTTCTCAAAACGATCAGCGGTTTCGAACGGTCTAGATCGGTTTAACGACTGATTCGGATCGAGAGAGATTCCTTACTGTTACATTTGGTATCAGAGCTTTGGTTTACAGAGCTAGAGAACTAGGCACATTAAAACCATACGAAAGAATTCATCAGATATTGGATTAGTAATATCCAATTAGAATGACTCGTTAGAGATATGATCAGTAGTATCCTAGAATGAGCGTGAAGAGTATATTTCTCAAATGAAAACAATATTGTTTTGAAAAATTAAACTATTTTATACGTATTTGAATATTTATTTTGAATTTGGACAATCCAATATATAAAGATTTTGCGTATTCGCGTCATGAACGTATATTCGAAGTTTTAATATACTGGATAGATATAGAATCACATTCTAGACACCCGGAGATGATTCTGATGATTGATATATCATCATCAGAATTTGTGTTCGTGTTTCGAAGGTATGATATCTATATATTTCCATCAGACTGGTGTGAGAACCAAAACTAGATAGGTTTATTGTTGTGATTTGGCATCAAAAACATGATTTTTTGTATATATATCAAAGTTATGAATTTGAAACTCTAATTCACTAATTGATTGATGTTTGTGTTGTTTGTTTGTTTGTTTGATAATTTTGAACCATTATGCCTAATTGTATCAAATATTGAATTGTATTGAAATTAGTCGCATTTGCTTGCATATACATGTACTTACATTGAACAGGTCATAGCAAGGAGGCTAGAGCAGAGAATAAAATTTGTTTGCCCGACAAATAGGTACATGTTTACTATACTCTACTGTTTTGTTTGGGTGATGATGATTTTATGAGCCTATTGGCTAGTCGTTTGGCTTTTTCTTTTTCTTTTTGAGATCAGAAGGCCTGTATGGCAATTTCGGGATTTTCCCGTGGCTCCCGGTGCAGGGGAGGTTATGGCGAAATTTTTCGAAAATTCCGGGTGTTAGCCAAACTTTTGAAGAATTTGAAAATTCTCAGAAACTGAAAAGTTGGAGAATGGAAGCCAGATCGAACGTAGATTTAATTAATCAAACCACTTTCGAGTTTGTTCCTTTTCGGGGACGAAAAGTTTTAAGTGGGGGAGATTGTAATAACTCGGAAATCCGAGCCAATTTAAAATTTTTATTTTGGCAACTTTAGCGAATTTTGAATATTTAAAATGAATTATTTTAAATAATATTGATGAGAAATTTATTTTGAATGGAATTCGAACGTATATATTATATAGATCGTTGTTAGAATATATTTTTTTTAATTATAAAAGGAATTGAAAATGTCGTGGTAGTTCGATAATTCGATTTCAAAATTCAAATGAATGTACCGGGTGTAAAGTAAACCGAATTTTAGCAAAACCAAAAATAATAGAATCTAATTGAGAATATCTTTCCAACGAACCCGAGAAATCGAAATTTCATAGCGGGAATCAAAAGATATGTCTAGTTGAAAATTCTGAATAGTCGTTATGGAATTCAGGCCCTTAAAAATGGAAATTTTGCAAATGACCTCGGATTTCGATGAAACCACTTTTGTTGGGTCTGTGATGTCAAGTTATTGCTAGGTTTCAAATTTCATAATTTTTCGAATCAATATGTGAGCGTGGCAAAGGAAAACGCGTTTGACCAGTTTAAGTTGATTTTAATCGACTGGAAAATGGCCATTTTTCCAACGGTCTTAGAATTCGACGAAACTAGTTTTGTTAGGACCGTATCGTCAATACGAAGTTAGAAAATATTTTAAAGGGATTATTAGAGTTAATATGTGGCCCCGGTAAATTAAAATGTGCGTTTAAATTCAATATATAGAGTTATATGTTGATTTTGATGAAAACTGTTCGAAACGATCGAATCTGTAACAACCCGTAAAATCTGGGCCAGTTTAAAATTTTTATTTTGGCAATTTTAGCGAATTTTGATTATTTAAAATGGATTATTTTAAATAATATCGACGAGAAATTTATTTTGAATATAATTCGAACGTATATATTTATACGCGTCGTCGTTAGAATATAAATATTTATATATAATTATAAATAGAATTGAAAATGGCGCGGTAGTTCGAAAATTCGATTTCTAATTTCAAATGAATATACAGAATTCAATATAAGTCAGAATTGAACGAAACAAGAAATATTTGAATCTGTATAACTATATCTTTGTAACGAAGTTAACAAACTGAGATTTCATTTTAGAAATGATAAGATATGTCCAGTTTAAAATTAGAAATAGTCGCTGTGGAATTTATATATATTTTTATATATATAAGGCCCTTAAAAATAGCAATTTTGCATACGACCTCGGATTTCGACGAAACCACTTTTGTTAGATCCGCAGTGTCAGGTTATTGCTAGGTTTCAAATTTCATAATTTTTCGAATCAATATGTGAGCGTGGCAAAAGAAAACGCGTTTGACCGGTTTCAGTTGATTTTAATCGACTGGAAATTGGGCATTTTTCAAACGGTCTCAGAATTCGACGAAACTAGTTTTGTTAGGACCGTATCGTCAATACGAAGCTAGAAAATATTTTTCTGGAATTTTTCTAGTTAGTATGTGACCCCGGTAATTTGAAATGTACGTTTAAAATTCAATATAGTGATTTAAAGGAAAATTCAAAAGGAAACTGATTGTAACGATCAATTCAGCTTGCGGTACATATCCCATTGTGTTCGGAATGGGGGTGAAACGCTATGGGCGACAGGCGGTGGGCCTCGTTCCGAGGTCGTATGTAAAAGTCAACTTTAGGTTGAATGAATTAATTAAATAAATTATTAAATTATATATATTATCCTACCCCTACCCTTCCCTCTCTCTCTTTCACTTTTCAGAAAAAAAAAGAAAAAAAAAAAACAACAACCCGAACCCGCGTTGACCCAGTCGTCCTCCCCCCCCCCCCCAAATTCACGACGCGCCTCCACATCACCCACCTCCTCCTCCGATTAACTGCGACGCCATCCCTTCCCTCAATCCGAAGTCGAACCCCCCCAATCCTCTCTGCCGCGACCCACTCCTTCAAACCCTAGCTCGACGCAACCAGACCTCCGAACGCCGAGCGCCTCCACCCCACGAGCCACCGCCGACTCCTCCTCCTCCCATTCGAACTCGGTGAGCATTTTATTTTATTTTGTTTTGTTTTGTTCTATTTTGTTTTACAGTGAATTAAAGAAAAAAAAACTGTTTTTTTTATATATGATTTAAAAACTGATTTTTGTTTTAAGTTTTTAAAACAGAATTTTTAAAAGAAGTAAGTTATAAAAACTGCATTTTTAAGAAGATTTAAAAACTGTTTTTAAAAGAAATTAAAAACTGTTTTGAAAAGAATAAAACTGTTTTTTTTTTAGTTTTAAAACTGTTTTTTTAAGGATGTAAAAACAGAAATTTAAAAAGAGAAACTGATTTTTTAAAAAGAGATTTAAAAACTGTTTTTAAAAGAAATAAAGAAAAACTGATTTGAAATAAAGAAAAACTGCATTTGAAATAAAAGAAAAAAAACTGCATTTTTAAAAGAATAAAAAAGAAAAAAACTGCATTTTTATAAAAGAGTTTTAAAAACTGTTTTGAAAAATAATTTAAAAACTGTTTTGAAAAGAAAATAAAAACTTGTTTGAAAAGGAAAAGGAAATGATTTTTATTTTTAACTTTGAAATAAGAAAAAGGGTTGAATCTTTTAAAAGAAAAAGATTTGAACTTGCAAAAATAAAGATCATATTTTTAAAAAGAGAAAAGTCGGAATTTTTGATAAGTAGAAGAAGTAAGATATGATTCTTATATTTTTAAAGCAATAAAAATATAATTTTTACATCATAAGAATATTAAAAATATAATCTTTGTTTTTAAAATATGATCTTTATATATTGAATAACATAGTAAAAATTCGATTTTTACATATGTAGAGAATACGGGCGAAAGCGACAAAAAGGCGAGGTCGACGAAGAATTCTGCAAAGGAAGAGCCGTGGAGCTAGGATAGCTATATGTGAGAATTTCTCACCTTTCAATTTCTTTTCTAGTTATATGTATATATACTAGGATGCAGACGGTGTTTAGTAGCACCCGACACAATCGTCCACAGACCATGGACTTGTTTGTTTGGCTGTTTGGTGATTGATTGCGATATTGGTTTGAATGTGGTTTGTGGTGTGAAAAATCGAATCGATAAATTGGTTAGGATTAGACGTGCGCCGTTATAAGGCGAAGGAGTAAGGCTAGGTTAGACTCTTACTCCAAATTTTGTGGTTTGCATAACAAAAGTGATTTGATTGATGTGTGAATGGCGTGGGCCTTCACTAGACCGGGGATTAGGCTAGGCCTTGTCCCGTTTCTAGTATCGTGCCGTTATGCCGCCGAAATTTTCTAAAATATGTTAGAAAAATAAAAATATCATTTTATTTAAAGAATGAACTGAATAGAAATTCATATGTTGGAATAAAATGTTTTATCGTTAAAAATATAATTTTTAACGTGAATGTGAATAAATAAATATTCATTTACAAACCGGACGGTTTGTTTATGTACACCTATTTGAAGGACATTGATTGGGTCGATAAATTTTACACATCGCCCAATTGCACAAATAAAATCTGTGTTTGATTGTTTGAAACCCCACACGGGTGTTGGGATGAAATTTGAAGTTCACTCATCCTGATTGATTAAATATGTCGATCGATTGATTGACAGGCTGTTATAAGCGTTGAATATCTATATTTGATGCTTACACAGTGTAGTGCACTTTGGTTGATGGTTGATTATTTTCAATGCTATTATATACATGTGTTGTATGAAAATCCATATAATTAATTTTATATGGTAATTGATTGGGCCTCATTCCAGATTTGAAAAAGAAATATTTGAAAAAGAAATATTTGAAAAAGAAATATTTGAAATAAAATATTTGAAAATAAAGGAATATATGAAGCCGTGTTGATTAGATTGACGCCATTTTGACGTAAACGATTCATATCGATTCTATCGATTTCGAAATGAATTGAATTGAAAACCATTTCGAAATGAATTGAATTGAAAACGATTTCGAAATGAATTGAATTGAAAACGATTTCGAAATGAATTGAATTGAAAACGATTTCGAAATGAATTGAATTGAAAACGATTTCGAAATGAATTGAATTGAAAACGATTTCGAAATGAATTGAATTGAAAACGATTTCGAAATGAATTGAATTGAAAACGATTTCGAAATAAAGTGAATTGAAAACGATTTCGAAATGAATTGAATTGAAAACGATTTCAAAATGAATTGAAAACGAATTCAAATTGAATTGAAAACGATTTCAAAATGAATTGAAAACGAATTCAAATTGAATTGAAAACGATTTCAAAATGAATTGAAAACGAATTCAAATTGAATTGAAAACGATTTCGAAATGAATTGAATTGAAAACGATTTCGAAATGAATTGAACACGAACTCAAATTGAATTGAAAACGAATTGAAATGAATTCAAATTGAATTGAAATTTGAATTGAATAGAAATGAATTTTGAAACGAATTTATAAAGAAGAATTCAATTTTGATTTGAATTGAAAAGGAAGTTGAAATTGTTTTTGAAACGAATTCAAAACTATTTATATAATTCGTTTTAAATAGAAATCGACGAAGTATATATTATATATATTATATATATAATATAATGGCCTGAATAGAACGCGCCGCGCCGCGGCAGTTCGCGAATTTCGACCATTTATTTCAAACGGACATTATGGGAGATCCGACCGTCGGATTCTCCTAAAACTGGAACCGTTGGGTTCGTATCGAAAAGAGCTTTCTAACGAATATTAGAAATTAGAAATCTAACGGTTGGATTTGGAATTACGTCCAAATCAAATTCGAAAAAGGTCGGTGTAAGTGCAGTTCGATGGCCGTTGATGGAAATCGACTGTACGGGCCTTGATAAAATTATTAAAAATAGTAATAATTTGTGTAAAATCATAAGAAATGATTTGTGAAGAATTGGGATGAAAAACTCCATATTTGAAAAGATAAAAATAGATTTTTATCGAAATGAACTAGTTTTGAACTAGAATTATAATTCTATTTATTTTTAAATAAATAAATTGAATTCGAAAAGGGTTTTAAAAATAACCAAAATTTCCAATGATTGCATTGGAGTGGATTTGAATCGAAATTGTCTTCGGAATATTTCGATGTTGGAATTCAGGATTATACAGATGTTGTTATGGAAATTTGAAAGATATATATTTATATCGTTATTTCCAATACGACATTTGTTAATCGTAGAATTTGATATTGAATATAAGCCGGGATATTTTCTATTCAGAGCCTTATATTGAATATCAAATGTGATTTAGGTTTGTCGTGAATGGTGTCTTCGCTAACACTGTTCTTGAACCCAGTTGAGAAAAGATTAAATCTTTTTATTTAGATTTAATGAAGTGTACCAATTAAAAATGATATTTAATTGGAATTGAATTGGGAATGATTTTTGGGTTTATCGTGAACAGTGTTTTAAATAACACTTGTTCTTTAACCCGATAATTAATGGAATTGATTTTTGGGTTTATCGTTAACAGTGTTTTAAATAACACTTGTTCTTTAACCCGATAATTAATGGAATTGATTTTTGGGTTTATCGTGGACAGTGTTTTTAAATAACACTCGTTCTTTAACCCGATAATTAATGAAGGTGATTTTGGGTTTATTGTGAACTGTGTTTTTAAATGACACGGATTCTTTAACCCAGTCACAGATTAAAACTAAGTGGAGTTTTAATGAATCTTTAATTAGATTGAAATAATCGAAGTGGAGTATCACCAGTTTTGCTCCAGGCGATAGTTAAATCTTTAATTAGATTTGAACGTGAAATGGTAATTGAATTTACCGATAACACCGTGGTGTTAGATATGAAGTACTACCAGTTTTATTTCATGGGATGAATAGGTTGGGATTGGGAAATTAAAACAAATGATTACTTCGGTAAGGTTCGCTAATCCCGACTAGTTTGAATTGATATTCAAAAGTTGATTAAAGAATAAATTCAAGAATTTATCTTTGATAAAATTAATGGGAACCTTTCCCTATGAATGTGAAACTAGAAACTAACTGTCGGTTAGCTAAGTAGAATGGTTTTCTGGATATTGATCTGATGTTGGTTTCGGCCTTCGGGGTTAATATTTGGGGAATTATTCTCTTGATTAATTTACGGTTAGTGACTGATGGATTGGAATGAGGCGTATGTTGTGTTTGTGTAACACTTATTTAAAATATACGCGAGTTATTCGGGAAGACCGGGTTTATCCCATTCTGAATAACTGATACGACGATAAGTCGAAGATGAAGACGATGGTCGAAGACCGGAGGTCTTCACGTCGTTTGGGTAATTACTGATGATCTTGATTGGGTTGTACACCCAAGAAGATGGAAACAGTTAGTGATCGTCCAGACGTACTTGGAGATCGATGGATATGCGGGGTACTAGGTGCCTCCGGTTTCGTTCAGACCCAGAACGGACTTGTAAATGGACTGTGTGTCTGACATTGGATTTTAGTCTGTGTGATTGATTTCTATTAAATATATATCTGTTTGGCGGCGGAGAATTTATTCTCTTGCTTAACGCCCTTCTCTGAGACGTACGAGCTCAGGGGTTATATATTGATGGATATCAATCGCATGGAGTGAATTGCCTGTGTGGCATGCCTAAGTGGCAAATGATCAAGGCTTCTGTTGAAAAGCAAAGTCTTGTGGTTGATGATCGAAGCACGGCCTTTGTGGCGTAGCTTTGTGTAACGTTGATTCGCGAGTATCACACCCGGTATGAATCAAAAACGGGAGACGGACCTCAGGGAGGGCATGCGTTTCCTTCTAGCTAAAAAGTGGCGTCAGTGGTTTTACACGCCCTGACGAGTTTGACTTATGTGGTTGTTGCTGTTGCGAGGCGCCTCGGATTGATCGGTCGTTCTCGAACCGATGGAGTCATTTGGTTGGCTCATTTACGCCCCAAAGGGCGGGGAAACGTAGTGTTCAGGCATTCTTAATCCACATCGGTGGACCGGCCCTGTCGCTCCAAGGGACGATGCGTTCTGTTCCTGAGACACGGGCTAGAGCGTCTCGAATCGGTTGAGGACTATCTTTTGCCTCGGTTCATAGATGGAAATCCAATTTCCAAATACGTGACTTTGCGGTTTTATTTGTAAACCTATATATGGCGACATGATATATGGTACCCATGCCGCCTATGATTGATACTTATGATTTGAAGTTGTTTTATACACTATGCACTTATAATAGTATCAAATGATTTGTTTTAAACGTATCAAGCATTCTTTGGCTGTTATAAGGGAAAACCCTATCCTCGGCTGCGTTGCATTGTGTGATGGGACCTGGGTCTTATAATTGCTTCATTTTTCTTTATTTAGCATTGCGCTGTTTGTTTTATGCACTGGTATTCTTGGGAGGAAACCCGTTCCGTGTTATACGGCGTGGTCCCTTGATTTACCTAACCTTTGAAATAAAGATTAACTGTTTTAGTTCTCACACCAGTCACATGACTGACCTTGAGTTTATTGTTTTAACCTAAACTCTGGGTGCCCTTATTTTGACACGGGCAGCTAGTAGTTTTGGTTTTGCAGATTTATATTCACAGGATCCTGGTTTACAGCTGGAACGATATCCGGAAAGCTTTGTATCCGTATATCTCCTTCTAGTTGTGTATTGTATTATTTTCCGCTGCTATGTATTTAAATGTAATTTAAATCTCTGATATTTCTGTGTAATATTTATTTGTTTATACTCTGTATATTCTTGTAATCTAGTGCATTGTTGTAATAACAATGAAATGTTCTTCTGTTTGCGTTCTGTTGTGGTTTGTTCTCGAACTATCCGACGCTTTCCTTTACGGGGAAGTTGCGGGTCTTTACAGAATCAGCCTACAATACATATACCATTGTGTTCGGAATGGGGGTAATTAGCTATGGACGACAAGCTGTGGGCTTGATTTCGAGTTCGAAAATAAAAGCTGCTTTTTGAAATTAAATAAAATAGATAATTAAAATTAAAATAAATCCCTCCCTCCCCTTATCTCCTCAGCGCCCCCGACCCCCAATATGTTTCATTTCAGAAACTCAAATAGAAAGAGGAAAAGTTTCGATCCCCCCCCCCCCCGGCCGTCAGAGCGCGCCTCCATCCACCTCCTAAGCCCCCCCCCCTCGATCTTCAACCTGCCACGGCACTCCTCCAATGGATGCTCCGCCCCCTTCCCTCCTCGACTCCCTTCCGGTTGCTCACGAGAGAAACCCACACCGTCGCCCCTCGTTCAGGGCCGCCACTGCAGTCTTCCATCACCCCTCCGTTGATCCGCAACCTCCCTACCCTCCGGCCTCCACTCCCCTTTCTTCCTACTCCACCGACGAACACCAGACGAGACCGCCAATTCCCGCCACACCCTCTTCGCCTCCTGAGCCCGTCAGCACCCTCCCCCACTCCGAAAACAACTGTAAGTTTTTAATTATGTTTTATTTAGTTATTTATTTTAATTTATTCAGTGTAATTAATTTAAATTTAAAAATAAAGGTTAGTTTTTATATGAAGTGGCATGAGAAAATTTAGACCATTATTGTATGAGTATAGAAATGAAAGTACGGTTTTTTTATGTGTTAACATCTGAAATAAAAATGCGGGTCTTTAAATGAAAAATCTTAGGGTGAAGATTTGATTTCTAGAAATGTAAAGATTGGATTTTTTATATGATAAGGGTAATAAAAATATGAACTTTATTTGATTTTATAAAAACATGATTTCTTTGATTTTATAGGAACATGATTTCTTTGATTTTGTTTATATGAAAAATTTTGATTTTGCTTATATGAATAGACAAGATTTTTAAAGTTAGAAAGCGAGACAAAAATTCGATTTTTATATATAAGAAGAAGAGATAAAAATACGATTTTTATATATAAGAAACAGAGATAAAAGTTCGATTTTTATATATTGAATAGCGAAGTAAAAATTCGATTTTTATATATTGAATAGCGAGGTAAAAATTCGATTTTTATATATTGAATAGCGAGGTAAAAATTCGATTTTTATATATTGAATAGCAATATAAAAATGTGATTTTTATATATGTAGTGGCTATGGGCAATGAAAGTGACAAAAGGCGAGAACGGCGAAAACTTCTACTTAAGAAGAGTCGTGGCATTTGGATTAGCTATTGGTGAGAACTTCTCACCTTTTAAAATTCCTTTTTCTAGTTATATTATAATATATACTAGGATGCAGACGGTGTTTAGTAGCACCCGACACCATCATCCATAGACCATGGACTTGTTTGTTTGGTTGTGTAGTTGGTTAGATTATTTGATTTGAATTTGATTGTTTGGTGAAATGGAATGGATTTGATTGATATGTATATGGCGTGGGCCATTATTAGACCGGGGATAAGGCTAGGCCTTGTCCCGTTTCTAGTATCGTGCCGTTATGCCGCCGAAATTTTCTAAAATAAGTTAGAAAAATAAAGATATCATTTTATTTAATAAATGAACCGAATAGAATATTAGTAGGTTGAATAAGATAATTTGTTCGTTAAAAATATAATTTTTAACGTGAACGTAAATAAATAAATATTCATTTACAAACCGGACAGTTTGTTTATGTACACCTATTTGAAGGATATTGATTGGGACGATAAATTTTACACATCACCCAACTGCACAAATAAAAATCTGTGTTTGTTGATTTGAAACCCCACATGGGTATTGGGATAAAATACGGCATACACTAATCCCAATAATTAGTTGTATGTAGATCGATTGATTGACAGGCTGTTATAAGCGTTAGATATCTATATTTAATGCTTATACAGAGTGGTGCACTTTGGATGATGGTTGATTGTTTATCGTTGCTATTTATATACCTGTGTTGTATGGAATCCATATAGTTAACATTATATGGTAATTGATTGGGCCTCATTCCAATTTGAAAAATAAAGAATATTATAAAATAAAGGTTCATGTGTTGACATTACTCATCCGTTGAGATTAGTCATGTGTTGAACGAATTATTTTAACAATAAAATTTACATCTTTATCATATATAAAATTAGAAACTAACTTCTTTATAAAATAAAGGTTCATGTGTTGATAGTACTCATCCGTTGAGATTAGTCATGTGTTGAACGAAATATTTTAACAATAAAATTTACATTTTTTCATATATAAAATTAGAAACTAACTGGAAAATAGATAAGATGAGTGATCTCTTGGATATTGATCTGATGTTGGTTTCGGCCTTCGGGGTTAATATTTAGGGAATCGTTCTCTTACTAGTTTACGGTTGGAATCTGATTTGAAATCAAACGATAGATACCATAATTTTTATAAAATATATTAAATAACAAAAATAGTCACACGTGGACAGTACTCGTTCGTTGAGATTAGTCGTGTGTTGACAAAAATATAGATTCACGTATTGAATAGGATAAATATTCATTTGTTGAATAGAATAACGGAATTATTGATATATATAAAGCCGTGTTGATTAGAGATGCGCTATTTTGACGCGAACGATATTTATATCGATTATATTCGTTTTTATAATTTGAATTGAATAGAAAACGAATTTGATTTGGATTGAATAGAAAACGAATTCGAATTGAATTGAAAAGAAAACGAATTCGAATTGAATTGAATTGAAAAGAAAATGAATTCGAATCGAATTAAAATCGATTTGAATTGAAATCAAATAGAAATGAAAGTAAAAAGGATTTATAATAGAAAATTCAATTTTGATTTGAATTTTAAATAAAGGTTGAAATTGTTTTTGAAACGAATTCAAAACTATTTATAAAATTCGTTATAAATAGTAATCGATGAAACATATATTATATATATTATATATAATATAATGGCTTGAATAAAACGCGCCGCGCCGCGGCAGTTCGCGAATTTCGACCATTGACTTCGAACGGACATTACGGGAGATCCAACCGTCGGATTCTCCTAAAACTGGAACTGTTGGGTTCGTATCGAAAAGAGCTTTCTAACTAATATTGGAAATTTGAAATCTAACTGTTGGATTTGGAGATACGTCCAAATCAAATTTGGAAAAGGTCGCTATAAGTGTAGTTCGATGGCCGTTGATGGAAATCGACTGTACGGGCCTTGATAAAATTATTCAAAATAGTAATAATTTGTGTAAAATCATAAGGAATGATTTGGGAAAAATTGGGATGAAAAACTCCATATTTGAAAAGATAAAAATAGATTTTTATCGAAATGAACTAGTTTTGAACTAAAATTAAAACCCATTTATTTTTAAATAAATAAACTGGATTTGAAATGGGTTGTAAATAGAATTGATTTGTGGGTTTATCGTGAAGGGTGTTTTAAATAACACTTGTTCTTTAACCCGATAATAAATAGAATGTGATTTGGGTTTGTCGTAAACTGTGTTTTAAATGACATTAGTCCTTTAACCCAGTAAAAGGATTTTTAATGAATCTGTAATTAGATTGAAATGTGAATTAATAATGAAAATTATCAAATTTGGAAAGTGATGGAGTATCACCAGTTTTGCTCCAAAGCGATAGTTAAATCTTTAATTAGATTTGAACGTGAAATGGTAATTAATTTTACCGATAACACTCTGGTATTAGATATGGAGTATTACCAGTTTTGCTTCATGGGATGAATAGGTTGGGATTGAAAAATAAAATAAATAATTACTCCGGTGTGGTTCGCTAACCTCGACTAGTCTGGAAAACCATAATTTGGCTTGAAATGACATCCAAAGGAGGATTAAAGAATAAATTCAAAGAATTTATCTTGGATAAAAATAATGGGAACTTTCCCCTAAGAATGTGAAATTTAGAAACTAGCTGTTGGTTAGTTAAGAAGAATGGTTTCCTGGGTATTGATCTGATGTTGGTTTCAGCCTTCGGGGTTAATATTTGGGGAAATGCTCTCTCACTGATTTACGGTTAGTGACTAATGAATTGGAATGAGGCGTATGTTGTGTTTGTGTAACATTTGTTTATAATATACGCGGGTTGTTCGAAAAGGCCGGGTTTACACCCATTCTTAATAACCGATTCGACGATAAGTCGAAGATGATGACGGAGGTCGAAGACCAGACGTCTTCACATCGTTTGGATAATTACTGATGATCCTGATTGGGCTGTACACCCAAGAGGATGGAAATAGTCGGTGGTCGTCCAGACGTACTTGGAGATCGATGGATATGCGAGGAAAGTGCCTCCGGTTTCGTTCAGACCCAGAACGAACTTGTAAATGGATTGTGTGTCTGACATTGGATTTTATTCTATGTTGATTGATCTCTATTAAATATACATCTGTTTGGCGGCGGAAAATTTATTCTTTTGCTTAATGCCCTTCTCTGAGACGTACGAGCTCAGAGGTTGTATATCGATGGACATCAGTCGCATGGCATGAATTTCCTGTATGGCATGCTGAGTTGCATGGATCAAGGCTTCCGTTGAAAAGCAAAGTCTTGTGGTTGATGATCGAAGCACGGCCTTTGTGGCGTAGATTTGTGTATAACGTGATTTCGCGAGCCTCACACCTCGGTATGAGTTAAAAACGGGATAAGGACTGCAGGGAGAGCACGATGTTTCTTTCTAGCTTTGGTGGTGTCAGTGACTTACCAGCCCTGACATTTATATACTTTTCACCTATGTGGATGTTGGATGAGGCACCTCGATTTTAGGTCTGTTAGGACCGGGAAACATGTGTTCAGGAATAACTAATCCTCAAACGTAAGAGAGGACCGGCCCTGAAACATCCAGGGGTTACCCAGAGTGTGTAGTCCTGAGGCATTTGCTAGAGTGTCTTGAAGCGGAGAGGAGCTTGCCCCTTGCCTCGACTCATAACGGAAATCCAATTTCCAGTACGTGTATTTCGGTTTTATTTGCAGAGCCTAGTATGGCGACATGATAGATGGTACCCGTGCCGCCTAGGATTGATATTTATGATTGAAATTGTTTTGACACTATACACTTATAATAGTATCAAATGATTTGTTTTAAACGTACCAAGCATATTTGGCTATTATAAGGGAAAACCCTATCCTCCGGCTTGCGTTGCATTGTGTGATGGGACATGGGTCTTATAATAGCTTCATTTTTCGAAAAAGCATTGCGTTGTCTTTTCAATGCACTGGTATTCTTGGGAGGAAACCCGTTCCGTGTTATATGGCGTGGTCCCTTGAATTACTCTCTTTTAAAGTAAAGTTTTTAAATAACTGTTTTAGTTCTCACACCAGTCACATGACTGACCTGGAGTTTATTGTTTTAACCTAAACTCTGGGTGCCCTTATTTTCGACACGGGCAGCTAGTAGTTTTGGTTTTGCAGATTTATATTCATAGGATCCTGATTTACAGCTGGAATGATATCTGGAAAGCTCTGTATCCGTATATCACCTTCAGTTGTGCTTTGTATTATTTTCCGCTGCTATGTAATTTATTGTAATCTATGATATTTATCGAATGTAATTTATTCATTTATACTCTGTATATTCTTGTATCTGATGGAATTGTTGTAATAACAATGAAATGTTCTTCTGTGTGCATTTTGATTTGTCATGTTCTCAAAACGATCAGGGGTTTCGAACGGTCTAGATCGGTTTAACGACTGATTCAGATCGAGTGAGATTCCTTGCCGTTACACTTGGTATCCCTCTGTGAGGTTGCAGATGATCCTCCTGGGCTCGCAAAGGTTAAGGTCTGCGTTAGAATAACCAAGAGCATGCCTTGGTTTCAATATAAGCAACCTAAATACTAAGATGGACTGCGTGAGGTGGCGATATTTTGTTTAGCCCTGTGATAGCACGTCATCTACCTGCCATCTTGAGTCAATCGAGTACGTGAAGAGGAAAGGCGGAGAACTCAAACAGACCATATACTTGCTATCTAGTTATGGGTGAGGTTGGGCCAATAGGTTTGTGGGGCATAGGGGGCCTGCGTATAGTTCTCATTCTTGATTTTCTTGGGTGCCTTTAATTAGTTAAGGGAGGGGTCAAGTGGGACCATAGCCACACACAGATAAAAACATACCTTAGCATCTACATCGGCAAATAACTTAAAGCTCTCGACCGAGTTCTTGGTTTCTTGATTAGCCCTGCCACGGGACTCGGGCCGCACATATAGAGGACATGTGCAACTAGACATCGATAACGATTCACGACACGTACGTGGGGAAAGTCTAGGAACATATATCTCTCTGGGTGGTGTGCCATAGACTTGGGGGCATCGTTCGATAGGTAGCATAATCCCTAGTTGGACCTAGGTCGCATAAACCCTGAATCCGAGAAGCGTTCAATAGGTAGCATAAACCCTAGTGGCCCTGGGTAGCGTAAACCCTGTTGAATCTTGGAAGCGCTCGATAGTAAACCTTAGATTAGATCTAGATGATACACGGAATCTAGCAAGATCGAGAGTGGCAGTCCAAATGATTTCGAAAATGGTGGCACTACACTAAAGTAGTATAGATTTACTTGATGAATCCCGTACGACATACGTCAAGGGACTGTATATATACATGGAAAGGACTAAACGAGTTAGGGGTATCTACATATACATTTTATTAGGTTAAACTACTAGGGGGACATGATTATAGCCTAGAGAGCTAATATCGCGAATAACCTAATAAGAAAGAAAATATAACTAAACGGTATATGTAGGATTATACAGTAGTTTATTCTAAGTCCAGTCACCAGAACATATGTTCTAACCGCCTCCTCATTACATACTTCCAGGTTAGGTTCATGACAGAGATGTTATAGCTTTGGATACTGGTTAGAGAGTATGATATATATGGTGAAACTATTTTTTGAATGTATTATATTTTAATTCCTTCCATTGTGAGATGCTTTACGAGTTCTGACATGTTTCTTTATCTCTGTCCTTTTCTGCAGGATACCAGAGCACCCAACTCGGGTCTCGATGGATAGAATTTGAAAAATTCGGTTTGTCGGAATCCGGGTTGTCACATTCGAGCGAACGGAAACACGTTCGAACCAAACAAAAAGCACACAACAATGAAGAGCAAGCCCACGGTAGTCAAAAAATACTTGTCTGATGATTTATAGATTTTTGAGTGAATTTCTTTTGATTTTTATTTTGAATTTTCTCATTTTGGTTTAAGAAGTAGCGGCGGAAAAAGCGTTTGACCAGAGAATGAGAGATTTTAGGTTTAGAGGATGGTTTTAGGTATCTATAGGAAAATATAATATTTTTATATTTATTATTTCATTGATTTATAATGAACCGTTACTTGCATTTGTATTCTAAAAATTCCTGTGACCACATACGATACCCAAAAATCACGAAAATTGGCATGTAGCTACAGTTCGACATTACGACGAATTCCAACTTTGTTTGCTCAAACAACGTATTCTTAAACGTGTTCACATTAAAAATCCCGTACGACCACATACTGACTTCAAAACTCAAGAAAATTGAAATCTAACAATAATTTAATATTGTGGATCCAACAAAATTAGTTTCGTCGAAAACTGAGGTCATTTGCAAAACTGGCTATTTTTACAACTCTAAATAAAACCTTTTTAAATATTTATATTTAAAAATAATCAAATTAAATATTTAAAAATAAATATTATCATATATATTCACACTAGAATATCATAAAGCTCCAGAATATTCCTATATGAATTTCTAACTCAATATTTCATATCTTGGTTAACTCGATATCCAATTTATATTAAAAATCCTTTTATAATAAAAATATATATTTATAAATTTCAAAGGAATTCCATAGCGACTTTTATAAAATTTGATTTGGACATAAATCAAAATCTACACGACGAAATCCCGATTTTTCTCTTTCATTAGAAAAATATGCTCCACCAGCTTCTAACGTTTCTGGTTTCACAAAAATCCTGTTTAAAACGGACCCTGTATATTCAGTTGAAGTTCAAATCGCAAAATTACAAACTGCTGCGCAATTTCTAGCTCGATTTTAATTATAATATAATTATACGTTAAATCGTCGTTAAATAAATTGATTTGTTAATATAATTCAATTATAAACTGAATTAAATATAATAGATAATCCAATTCACACAATATTGTGAATTATACTATTTCTGACTATTTCGGAAATTAAATATATTATTCTATTATTTAATTTAATTTAATTAAATAATCACCATTATTTAATTTTGGTCATCTAAAATTACCAAACCATTTTTAAATAATTAAATAAATTATTTATAATACCGTAAAATACGGGTCGTTACAGGCACTCCTCTAAAATTTGTCTTCTCGATCCTTTATCCTTAGGGATGCATAGTCGTCCATCCCAAAATAAACTCTCATCATCACTAATTGAATACCGAACCGAATGAGGAAAGGTCTCTCCCTTTACCACTTTCTCCTGTATATCCCTTAATTCTTCGTCAATGTTTTGTGCACTTTGGATTCTCTCTCTTAGGGTAGGTTTAATTATCATAGCCCCAAGAAAACTATTGGAAGTGGTTAATGAGGGTTGCAAATTGAAATTTGCGAGGAACTCTAACTATTTCCATGCTATCATCACATTCAAAGTCGCATGTTTCCTACTTAACGCATCCGCCACAGCATTCCCTTTGCCTGGGGTATACTGAATCGTAAAGTCAAATGAGGCAATATATTCCATCCATCTTTGTTGTCTAAGGTTTAAGTCTCGTTGAGAAAATAAATACTTAAGGGATTTATGGTCGGTAAACAACTCAAACTTCTCCCCTCAAAGATAACGTCTCCACGTCTTGAGGGCGAACACTGCTGCAGGTAACTCAAGGTCATCTACTATATATCTTTTCTCTGGGTCCTTGGGTTGTCTACTAGCATAGGCAACTACTCTTTCTTCTTGCATAAGGACTGCTCCTAAACCAGTCCCACATGCTTCAGTGTAAACGGTGAATAGTTTTGAATCATCGGGTATAGTTAGGACCGGTGCACTAATCAATGCTTCCTTTAATTCCTTAAAGGCTGTATCACTTTTATTACTCCAAGTGAACACTAAATTCTTCTTTGTTAGTTGGGTTAATGGAGTAGAGATCTTTGCGAAGTCTTTAATGAATTTCCCAAAATACCTGGCCAATTCAAGGTAACTTCTTACCTCGGTAGCATTTCGAGGTGCGCTCCATTCCTTGATTACCTCGATCATCGCGTGGTCTACGGCCAAGCCTTTACTTGGCACAATATGTCCTAAAAACCTTACTTCATCTCTCCAGAAATGGCACTTCAAGAATTTTGCTTTCAGTTGGTTCTTTCTTAAGATTCCTTACACTTGTCTCAAGTGTTCCTCATGTTCTTTACGATCTTTTGAAAATATAAGGATATCATCTATGATGACCACCACTATTTTGCTTAGAATTCTCCTAAACACTCTACTCATGAGGCTTACAAAGAAAGTGGGTGCATTCGTTAATCCGAGGGGCATAACTTCCCAGTGGAACAATCTATCTGGTGTCCAAAAAGCAGTTTTGTCTTTGCTGTCTTCAGCAATTCTTAACTGGTGAAACCCAGTAGCAAGGTCTAGTTGGGAAAATAATCGGGCTCCTACCATGTAGTCAAAAAGATCATCGATTCTGGGTAAAGGGTACCTGTTCTTTTTGGTCAGTTTATTAAGTTCTCTATAGTCCACACAAAGTCTCAAAGATCCATCTGCTTTGGTGGAAAACACAATAGGTGCGCCCTATTCTAAGGTACTTCTACGAATAAAACCCTTTTTCAATAACTCGGAGATCTGTTTATTTAACACCCTTCTTTCCTTGGGCTCTATATGCTTCAAGGGCAGTGCTACCGGTATAGCGTCCTTCTCTAGGTCAATACGAAAGGAGATTTCTCTGTGGGGTGGAAGTCCCGTGATTTCCTTAAAGATATCAAAAAACTCACAAACTATAGGGATATAAGACGGTCCTTCTGAACTAGGAGACAAGGAATACAATAAGGCTTTTTCCTTGTTTCTAATATTACAAGGAATATTTAGGATGCGTCCTCCTTGAGTCCTAAGACAAAAAAGTCTCTTATCACAATTTAGGATGGCCCCACAAAACGATAGCTAGTCCATACCTAAGATAAGGTCATAGCCCATAAAATCGAACGCATACGCTTCACAATGGAACCCGACATCGTCGACCTCCAATACTAGGTCTTTACACAATAGCTCAAGATACTTAGATCATATGACTGGGTTGGCCACCTCTGTTAGACTATCCGAGATAGATAGAAAAAGGTTCACTATATTCACTAATCGCTTGGAGATAAATAATGGGTTGCTTCGAAATCAAACAAGGTATATGTCGAATTTTATACAATAGAGATTATACCTTCAAGTGCGGGCTGTCCTTGGCCTTTCGGGGGTCGTCTTCGAATTTATTCTTGTTCTTCCACCACTCTTTCTTCTTGTTTTTACCGGAGCCTTCTCCTTTCTCTCTTTCTCTTCTTTGGGGTTTTCGGTCGCACATAGGGTAGCTGTCTCAACTAGGGTCTCGAAGGTTGCCCCAAACGTTACTTAAGATAATAAGGTCTCCTTTAACAGGGAGTTTAGTCCTTTGACAAATCTACGGGCTTTGTTCATGGGACTGTCTATCATCTCTCTCCTATACTTACATTACTCAGTGAATTTGGATATGTATTCTTGCTGGCTCAAGCTTCCTTGCTTGAGTTGTATGAACTTCTCTAGCTGAATGGTCATTTCAGCACAAGGTAAAAACTTAGCTTCAAACCTAGTCTTAAATCGGACTACGTAAAGATTCGGCCTCCGTTCTCTATTGATATTAAGTTCCAACATTCTAAGGCTTAATCCTTCAAATATCAGGCCGCTATCCTTCTTTTTATTTCATCGGGCCAGGCTATAGCCTCAAAGATTCTTTCACAATCCAAAATCCAAGATTGGGCACTAGTAAAGCCTTCCTTTCCAGAAAAGGATTTCCCTCCTGGATTCATAAAGGTCTTACAAAAGCGAGAAAAGTCAAAGGCCCCCTCAGCGGCAAGAGCTGTAAGAGCCGCTGGGGCGGGGTTCGCGACAGGGACTGTTCCACAGTACGGAGGTACTGCTGGAACCATTCGGGCAAGTATCTGGGCCTTGCCTGGTTGCCCTGTACGTTCTGATTTTCATCCATCTTACTATCTAAAAAGAAAAGGAAGACTCCCTTAGTGGATAACCATGAGTTAGTATTCAATGCTGAAAATGACAAAGGTGCCTAGTATAAACGTGTATGCTTATTGGGGTAGGTATATATATATGTATATATATAGTTTGAAACTTCCTTTTCAAGTAACAAGTATGCCTCTCATATGTATATTTCCCTTAGAATCGGGTAACCTATGCTCTGATACGAAATGTAATAACCCACCTGGAATGGGCCTAATTTTGACCCAGAAAAGGCCCATCGAAACTTAGAGCCATTCTAAATGGGTTGTTGGTTCCTGTAAGGATTACATTTGCACATATAGTAATAATTACTTTGAATGGAAATCTCACACAGCAGAAGGAGAAAATAATAATACCAAAAATAAGATGTACCATTATTTCAAAAATCTTTGAAATACATAGTCATAGATACATTTATTCAATAGGTACATCAAATAGTTCAATCCCATAAGATTCCAATAGAAGTAAACCAATAACTGCTAATAATATCATAATAACTTCGCCTTGTTCATCGGCTTCAATCATGACTTCATACATGGCTTTACCCTGCCTACTGACCCGTTGGATGTTAAGGAGAGGGGGTCAGAACATAAAGTTTTGTGTGACTGAAATATAGTGTTACATAATGTCCATAACCTATATATTTAATGGTTACATATGTCAAGGTATGTCTATGCATCACACAACAACAAACATCAAATATCTAACCAATGGGGTGGATATCCGAATTAATCGCTGATTGGTGTTTTAGTATAAAGACCCAACGAGGTGGCGTTCTCGTTCACTTATAGCCCTATTAAGTGTGGATTTGTTACGATTATCTCTTATAACCCTGAGCCGGACCTTAGCCCTTTCAGACCCTGCCCTAATGCGTTAATGTTCTTATGTATATTCTCTCATTTGTAATATGAGAAGTAGTACTGCGAACATTACTACCTAACTGATATTACTCAGTAGGACACCTATGCCACTTAAGACTTCCCTTAGATGGGTTGGTGAGCATGCAATGGCCAAATAACTTTTCTTTTACCAGCCTATCCCTAACGAAGCCCTTACAAGCTTTCTAGAGGAAGTGGACATCCCTGTAAGCTACCCTACTCCATTATCGTTCATACCTAACCACTTTTAAAGAAGGAGGACGCAAAGACCTACCTCATGCTAATAAGGGTGGATCCCATGACCTTGGTTTCTCTCCAAGGAATAAACCTTCTGAGGGATCCTAGTCCTAACCACTTAAGACCCGAATTAGATACCAAGATGAGTTAGCCACTTAAGGCCTTCTTAACATGTAGTAAACCTATCTGTTTTCACGCATCTACTTATATATATATAGTTATATATATATACAGTTATATATACATACACACTAGAACACTCACATTAAAACCTATCTCTGTAGATGCTGGATATGCCGGTTGGTTCCAGGCAGACTTCTACTATAAGTTGTTTTAACCTCGTGTCTAATGTACTAAGTTTATGAATGGCCCATGACACCTAGACATCTCACATTAGTTAGGCGTATTTGTGTTTGTTGGATTTGCCGGTCGGTTCCAGTTATTATATATATACACAAGCCATTCTAAATATACGCACACACAAGCAAACAAATATATACAAATGTATATTTATTAAGGGGACATTTCAAATTCTAATCTATTCGCATTGATTATGTTATTTCAACGTTATTTACATTTAAATAGGTAATATATTAATAACGTCTAATTAACGTAACATTCGTACAACAAATGGAAGTGCTCTAACGAGGTGGCAATTATCATCCTATTCAAATTTAGGCATACAAGTTGGGTTTTTCCATATTTTACCGCTATAACATAAACATGATGGCATAATGAACATATAGCAAATAGTAGTGAATGGAAAACATACATATACATAACATTTATAACTTGTGTCCTAGGCATGTAGAAATGGTTTGAATATTATATTAAAAGTGGAGTATTTCATACATTCATACATGTATGCCTACAATATAAAACGAGTCGAACTTCCTCGTAAAGGAAAGCCCAGATTGAGTTGAGAACAGTACACATCAAAACACAAGCAGAAGAACATTTCATTGCTTATTACAACAACTTCATCGGAATACAAGAATATAACAGAGTATGAATAAATAATATACATTCGATAAATCTCAGAGATTTAAATTACATTGAAGTACATAGCAGTGGATAAATAATACAACACATAACTGAAAGAAATACACTGATACAGAGCTTTCCGAATATACCTTCAGCTATAAATCAAGATCCTGTAAAGATAAAAAATTTAAAAACCCAACTACTAGCTACCCGTGTGGAAAATAGGGCCACCCAGAGTTTAGGTTAAAACAATAAACTCCAGGTCAGTCATGTGACAGGTGTGAGAACTAAAAAAGTTATTAATCTTTATTTTAAAGTTAGGTAAATGAAGGGACCATGCCGTAAAACATGGAACGAGTTTCCTCCCAAGAATACCAATGTGTAAAACAAACAGCGCAATGCTAAAAAAAGAACAATGAAGCTATTATAAGACCCAGGTCCCATCACACAATGCAACGCAAGGCAGAGGATAGGGTTATTCCTTATAATAGCCAAATAATGCTAGATACGCGAAATTTAATCTTTTATTATTATTACTATAAGTGAAGAAATTAACTTCAAATATAAATGTATCAATCATAGGCGGCACGAGTACCCCATCCCACTATGTCGCCATATATAGGATTACAACTAAAACCACAATGTCACGTATTGGAATTTGGATTTCCATCTATGAACCGAGGCAAGGGACCGTCCTCACCGCTTCGAGACTGTCTAGCCTGAGTCTCAGGATCAGAGCTCGAGTGACCCTTAGGAAAATGGAGGGCCGGTCCACTCATATGTGTGTGAAATGTTATTCCTGAACACACGTTTCCCTGCACTGTGGGGCGTAAAATGGTCATATACCGACCAAACCATCCATCAGCACCGTAGTGACCGATATAACCAAGGCGCCTCGCTTTCCATCATCCACATAAGTAAAATGCCAGGGCTTGTAAATGCTGATACCACTCCTAGCTAGAAGGAAACGTGTCGTCCCCCTTCCGTCCTTCATCCCGTTTCTGGTTCATACCGGGGTGTGAAGCTCGCGAATTAACGCTATACATAAAGAGGTGCTATATTAAAGCTACGCTTTAATCATCAACCACAAGGCTCTACTTTTCAACAAAAGCCTTGATCACTGCATCTCAGAATGCCACACAGGCAATTCACGCCATGCGACTGATGTCTATCGATATACAACCTCTGATCCCATACGTCTCAGAGAAGGGTGAAGTAAGAGAATAAATTCTCCTTCACTAGGAAGATGTATATTTAATAGAGATCAATCAGCACAGAATAAAATCCAATGTCAGACACATAGTCCATTTACAAGTTCGTTCTGGGTTTGAACGAAAGCGGAGGCACCTTATTCCTCGTCCCATATGTCCAATACAGGAGAGAGGTCCTCGCATATTCGTCGATCTCCAAGTATGTCTGGATGATCATCACTTATTACCTCATCTTAGGTGTACAGCCCAATCAAGACATCAGTAATCATCCAAACGATTTTAAGACCTTAGGTCTTCAACCACCGTCTTCATCGTCGACTTATCGTCAAATCAGTTATTCAGAATGGGTATAAACCCGGACTTTCCGAATAACCAGCGCATATAATAAACAAGTGTTATAAAAACACAACATATGCCTCATTCCAATCCAGAATATTCTTTTATTCAAATATTCATTTCATTTGCGAAAGGTTCCCATTAATTTTATCAAAAATAAATTCTTTAAAATTTATTATTTGATCTTCCTTTGGATATCAAACCATATTAAGGTTTCCCAAACTAGTCAGGATTAGTGAACCACACCGAAGTAATCATTTATTTTATTTTCCAATCCCAACCTATTCGTTCCATGGAGCAAAACAGGTAATACTCCATATCTAACACCACGGTTGTAATAACCCGGAAATGCGAGCCAATTTAAAAATTTTATTTTGGCAATTTTTGAATATTTAAAATGAATTATTATAAATAATATCGAAGAGAAATTTATTTTGAATAGAATTCGAACGTATATATTTATACAGATCGTCGTTAGAATATAAATATTTTATTTATAAATATAAAAGGTATTGAAAATGGCGCGGTAGTTCGATAATTCGATTTCAAAGTTCAAATGAATGTGCCGGGTGCAAAATAAACCGGATTTTAGCGAAATCAAAAATATTCGAATCTATTTGAGAATATCTTTCCAACGAGTCCGAAAATTTGAAATTTCATAGCGGGGATAAAAAGTTATGCCCAGTTGAAAATTCAGAATAGTCGCTATGGAATTCAGGCCCTTAAAAATGGAATTTTGCAAACGACCTCGGATTTCGACGAAACCACTTTTGTTGGATCTGTGATGTCAAGTTATTGCTAGATTCCAAAATTCGCAATTTTTCGAATCAATATGTGAGCGTGGCAGAGGAAAATGCGTTTGACCAGTTTCAATTAATTTTAATCGACTGGAAATTGGCTATTTTTCAAACGGTCTCAGAATTTGACGAAATTAGTTTTATTAGGACCGTATCGTCAATACGATGCTAGAAAATATTTTTCATGAATTTTTTGGGTCAGTTTGTGGCCCCGGTAAATTGAAATGCGCGTTCAAATTAATATATAGAGTTATATGTTGATTTTGACGAAAACTGATCGAAAAGATCGAATCGGCTTATGATACATATCCCATTGTGTTCAGAATTAGGGTAATTAGCTACGGACGTCAAGCGGTGGGTTCGATTTCGAGGTCGAAATTAAAAGTTGCTTTTTGAAAAAAAAAAAGAAAAAAAAAACTCCCTCTCTCCCCTCTCCTATACCCATGATCAGCCCCCTCCCCCCCGATTTCATTTTGAACAGAAATAAAAAAAAGGGAAGAACCGATCAGGGAGGGGCCGCCCCCCCCCCCCCCACACACACACACAAGCAGCGCACCGCCAGAGGCATGGCCCCCCTCCTCCGCTTCCTCCTCCCCTTCTTCTTTTCTGACCGAGCCCCCCTTGCCCTGGCCGCGCCGCCCATCCCATGCCACCGACCTCCGCCCGTGCCTAGCCCTCCCTTCGGCCCTCCACCAACGTCGGCTCCCCCAGCTCCTCCTCCATCCGCCGTTTCTCACCCCCACTTCGCTGCAAGTGTTTTTGTTTTTATTTTTAGTTTGTTTTGTTTTAATTTATTTTAAACATTTAAATTAGTTTAATCGATTCAAAAACTGATTTTTCTTTGAATATGAAAATCCTTAGATTAAAAATATAATTTTTATATTGGTAGGAGAATAAAGATATGATTTTTATATAATAAAGATTATAAAGATATGATTTTTATAGTATAGAAAGGATAAACATACGATTTTTATATTATTTAGATAGTAAAAATTTGATTTTTATATATGTAGTGAAATAAAAATTCAATCATTATATTGGAAATAGATATATAAAAATATAATTTTTATATAGAGAGTAGCGTGATAAAAATATAATCTTTATCATATGTACACCGTTATAAAAATAGAATTTTTATCTATATAGTAGCAGTGTAAAACTAGAATTTTTATCTATATAGAGTGATTATAAAAATGCGATTTTTATATACATAGAAACAATATAAAAATGTGATTTTTATATATGTAGTGGCTACGGGCAACGAAATTGACAAAAAGGCGAGCACGGTGAATATTACCTAGAAATGGAGATTCGCGGCGTTGGATTAGCTAGTCGGTGAGAATTTCTCACTTTAAATTTTCTTTTTCTGGTTATATTATTTACTAGTATGCAGACGGTGCTTAGCAGCACCCGATGCCCATTGTCTACAGACCATGGATGGCTTGTATGTTTTATTGTTTGTTGTGGTGAAAATTGATTGCTATGTTATGAAATTTGATTGTGTGATGTGAAATGAAATAAAATATTTTATAGTTAAAAATATTTTATAGTTAAAAATATAATTTTTAACGGGTATGTGAATAAATAAAAATCTGTGTTTGTTGATTTGAAACCCCACACGGGTATTGGGATAAAATATGGCATACACTAATCCCAATAATTAGTTGTATGTCGATTGATTGATTGACAAGCTGTTATAAGCTTTAGATATCTATATTTGATGCTTATACAGAGTAATGCACTTTGGATGATGGTTGATTATTTATCAGTGCCATTATATACATGTGTTGGGTGGAATCCAAATAATTAACATTATTGATTGGGCCTCATTCCAATTGGGAAAATAAAGAATATTAGAATATAAAAATAGTCATGTGTTGACGATGCTCATGTATTGAGAATATTCATGTGTTGAAACTATTCATGTGTTGAGTAAAATATTTTAACAATAAAATTTACATCTTAATCATATTTAAGATTAGAAACTACTTTACGGTTGGAATCGGATTAAAAATCAAACGATATATACCATAATTTTATAAAATATATTACATAACAAAAATAGTCATGTGTTGACGGTGCTCATGTATTGAGAATATTCTTGTGTTGAAAGAAATATAGATTCATGTGCTGAATAGAATAAATATTCATTTGTTGAATAGAATAATGAAGTAATTGAAATATATAAAGCCGTGTTGATTAGAGATGAGCCATTTTGACGCGAACGATATTTATATCGATTATATTCGTTTTTATTATGAATATAGAAAAGAAAGTGATATTAAAATATAACGTTTTGAAAATATTATCATTTGTAAATCGATGATGTGGAATATTCAATTTCGATTCGAAATTGAATATGAAGTTGAAATCGTTTCGAAAACGAATTTAAACCGATTTATAAAATACGTTTTAAAAGAAAATCGACGAAATATATATAACACATATATATATTATATATATAATGGCCTGAATAGAACGCGCCGCGCTGCGGTAGTTCGTGAATTTCGACCATTGACTTCGAATGGACATTACGGGAGATCCGACCGTCGGATTCTCCTAAAACCGGAACCATTGGGTTCGCATCGAAAAGAGATTTCTAACAAAATTAGGAATTTGAAATCTAACGGTTGGATTTGGAATTATGTCCAAATCAAATTTGGAAAAGGTCGTTGTAAGTGCAGTTCGATGGCTGTTGATGGAAATCGACTGTACGGGGCTCGATAAAATTATTAAAAATATCAATAATTTGTGTAAAATCATAATATGTGAGTTGGAAAGAACTAGGAAGAAAAACTCCATATTTGAAAAGATAAAAATAGATTTTTATCGAAATGAACTAGTTTTGAACTAGAATTAAAATCAATTTATTTTTGAAATAAGTAAATTGAATTTGAATTGGTTTTGAAAATATCCAGAATTTCCAATATATATAAAGTGGAAGGGGATTTGAATCAAAATTGTCTTTGGAATATGTCGATGTTGGATTCCGTGATTATACAGATATTGTTATGGGAATTTGAAAGATATATTTATATCATTATTTCCAATACGATATTTGTTGGTTTCAGAATTTGATATTGAATATAAGCCAGTATATTTTCTATTCAGAGCCTTGTATCTAATATCAAAAGTGATTTTGTGTTTATTGTGAATCCTGTTTTAGGTGACATTGGTTCTTTAACCCAGTTAAAGACTGGATATTGATTTGGGGGGAAAGAGTAAAACTAAGTGGAGTTTTAATGAATCTATAGTTAAATTGAAAAGTGAATTGATAATTTAAATTTTCAAATTTGGAAGATGATCGAAAATGGAGTATCACCAGTTTTGCTCCAAAGCGATAGTTTAATCTTTAATTAGATTTGAACATGAAATGGTAATTAATCTTACCGATAACACCGTGGTGTAGATATGGAGTATTACAAGTTTTGCTCCATGGGATGAATAGGTTGGGATTGGGAAATAAAATAAATAATTACTTCGGTGTGGTTCTCTAATCCCGAATAGTTTGGAAAACCATAATACGGTTTGAAATGATATACAAAGGAAGATTAAAGAATAAATTTAGAAGAATTTATCTTTGATAAAATTAATGGGAACCTATTCCCTAATGATGTGAAAATTTGAATAAAAGAATATTCTGAATTGGAATGAGGCATATGTTGTGTTTGTGTAACACGTGTTTATTATATACACGGGTTATTTGGAAAGGTCGGGTTTATACTCATTCTGAATAACCGATTCGACGATATGTCAAAGATGAAGACGATGGTTGAAGACCAGAAGTCTTCACACCATTTGGGTGATTACCGATGATCTTGGTTGGGCTGTACACCCAAGATGAGGGAATCAGTTGGTGATCGTCACGACGTACTTGGAGATCGATGGATATGCAAGGAAAGTGCCTCCGGTTTCGTTCAGACCCAAAACGAACTTGTAAATGGACTGTGTGTCCGACATTGGATTTTATTCTGTGTTGATTGATCTCTATTAAATATACATCTGTTTGGCGGCGGAAAATTTATTCACTTGCTTAACGCCCTTCTCTGAGACGTACGAGCTGAGAGGTTGTATATCGATGGACATCAGTCGCATGGCATGAATTGCCTGTATGGCACGGCAAAGTGGCAAATGATCAAGGCTTCTGTTGAAAAGAAAAGTCTTATGGTTGATGATCAAAGCACAGCCTATGTGGCATAGCTTAGTGTATAGCGTGAATTTGCGAGGCTCACACCTCGGTATGAGTCAAAAACGGGATAGTGACTGCAGGGAGAGCACGGCGTTTCTTTCTAGATAGTGGTGGTGTCAGTGCTTAAACCAGCTGACATTTATATACTTTTCACATGTGTGGTTGTTGGAATGCGAGGCGCCTCGGATATAGGTCTAATAGGACCAGGAAACCTGTGCTCAGGAATTGTCGATCCTCTAAAGTAAGAGAGGACCGGCCCTGAAGATCCAAGGATCATAGTGGGGTGCTGAGACATTTGCTAGAGTGTCTTGAATCGGAGAGGAGCTTGCCCCTTGCCCCGACTCATGATGGAAATCGAATTTCCAATACATGATATTTCAGTTTTATTTGTAGAACCTAATATGGCGACATAGTGGTATGGGTCATTAATGTCGTCTATGATTGATATTTATGATTGAAATTGTTTTGATACTATAGATTTATTATAGTATCAAATAATGTGTTTTTAACGTATCAAGCATGCTTTGTCTATTATAAGGTAAAAACCCTATCTTTCGACTTGCGTTGCATTGAGTGATGGGACCTGGGTCTTATAATAGCTTCATTTATCTTTATTTAGCATTGCACTGTTTGTTTTATGCACTGGTATTCTTGGGAGGAAACCCGTTCCGTGTTATACGGCGTGGTCCCTTGATTTACCTAACTTTGAAAATAAAGATTAACAACTGTTTTAGTTCTCACACCAGTCACATGACTGACCTGGAGTTTATTGTTTTAACCTAAACTCTGGGTGCCCCTATTTTCCACACGGACAGCTAGTAGTTTTGGTTTTGCAGATTTATATTCACAGAATCCTGGTTTACAACTGGAACGATACTCGGAAAGCTCTGTATCTGTATATCTCTTTCGTTTGTCTTTTGTACCATTTTTCCGCTGTAGTACTGTATTTAAATCTCTGATATTCTTTGTTGTATAATATTTATTCATAATCTGTATATTCCTGTATCTGATGGAATTGTTGTAATAACAATGAAATGTTCTTCTATCTGCGTTCTGATTGGTCTTGTCCTCAACGCCATCTGGGCTTTCCTTCACGGGGAAGTTCGGGTCGTGTCAGAGTGGTATCCGAGCTTTGGTTTACAAAGCTCTAGAATAAGATACATTAGAACCGAACGAAAGAATCATCAGATATTGGATTAGTAATATCCAATTAGAATGACTCGTTAGAGATAGGATCAGTAGTGTCCTAGAATGAGTGTGAAGAGGATATTTTTCAAATGGAAACAACATTGTTTTGAAAATTTAAACCATTTTATTCGTATTTGAATATTTTATTTGTATTGAATTTGGACAATCGAGTATATAAAGATTTTGCATACACGCGTCATGAACGTATATTCGAAGTTTTAATATACTAGATAGATATAGAATCACACTCTAATCGCCCGGAGATGACTCTGATGATTGATATATCATCATCAGAATTTGTGTTCATGTTTCGAAGGTGTGACTTCTATATATTTCCATTGACTGGTGTGAGAACCAAAACTAGATTGGTTTATTATTGTGAATTGGCATCAAAAATGTGATTTTTGTATACATATCAAATTTATGGATTTGAAACGATAATTCCCTAATTGATTGCTGGTTGTGTTGTTTGTTTATTTGTTTGATATTTTGAACCATTTAAGCCTAATTGAACCAAATATTGAACTGTATTGAAAAATAATTACAAATGCATGCATATACATGTACTTACATTGAACAGGTCATAGCAAGGAGGCTAGAGCAGAAGAATAAAATTGTTTGCCCGACAAATAGGTACATGTTTACCATAATTTATTGTTTTGTTTGGGTGATGATGATTTATGAGCTGATTGGCTAGCTGCTTGGCTTTTGTTTTTTCTTTTGGATTGAAGAAGGCCATGGGAGACTATATGAAATATCCCGAAGCCCCTGGTGCAGGGGATGTTATGGCGAAATTTTTCGAAAATTTAGGGTGTTAGCCAAATATTTGGAAAATTTGATAAATTCTTAGAAACTGAAATTTTGAAGAACTTAAACCGCAAATAAAATAATGGAAGTTGAGTTGATTAGTTAAACAACTTTTGGCTTCGTTACTTTTAGGGGACGAAAAGTTTTAAGTGGGGGAGATTGTAATAACCCAGAAATGCGAGCCAATTTAAAATTTTTATTTTGGCAATTTTAGCGAATTTTGAATATTTAAAATGAATTATTTTAAATAATATCAACGAGAAATTTATTTTGAATAGAATTCGAACGTATATATTTATATAGATCGTCGTTAGAATATAAATATTTTATTTATAATTATAAAAGGAATTAAAAATGGAGCGGTTGTTCGATAATTCGATTTCAAAGTTCAAATGAATGTACCGGGTGCAAAAAAAACTGGATTTTAGCAAAATCAAAAATATTCGAATGTATTTGAGAATATCTTTCCAACGAGTCCGAAAAACTGAAATTTCATAGCGGGGATAAAAAGTTATGCCCAGTTGAAAATTCAGAATAGTCGCTATGGAATTCAGGCCCTTAAAAATGGAAATTTTGCAAACAACCTCGGATTTCGACGAAACCACTTTTGTTGGATCCGTGATGTGAAGTTATTGCTAGATTCCAAAATTCGCAATTTTTCGAATCAATATGTGAGCGTGGCAAAGGAAAACGCGTTTGACTGGTTTAAGTTGATTTTAACCAACTGGAAATTGGCCATTTTTCAAACAGTCTCAGAATTTGAGGAAATTAGTTTTGTTAGGACCGTATCGTCAATACGAAGCTAGAAAATATTTTTCAGGAATTTTTCGGGTCAGTATGTGGCCCCGGTAAATTGAAATGCGCGTTCAAACTCAATATATAGAGTTATATGTTGATTTTGACGAAAACTGATCGAAAAGATCAAATCGGCTTATGATACATATCCCATTGTGTTTAGATTAGGGGTAATTAGCTATGGACGACAGGCGGTGGGTTCGATTTCGAGGTCGAAATTAAAAGTTGCTTTTTGAAAGAAAAAAAAGAAAAAAAAACTATAGAAAACTCTCTCTCTTCCCCTTCTCCTATACCCACGATCAGCCCCCCCCTAATTTCATTTTGAAATAAAAAAAGGGAAGAACCGATCGGGGAGGAGCCCCCCCCCCCCCCAGCCGAAAGCAGCGCGCCGCGCCGCCAGAGGCAAGGGCCCTCTTCCTTCGCTTCCTCCTCCCCTTCTTCTTTTCTGACCAAGCCCCCCTTGCCCTAGCCGCGCCGCCCATCCCCTGCCACCGACCTCCGCCCGTGCCTGGCCCCCCCTCTGACCCTCCACCAACGCCGACTCCCCCAGCTCCTCCATCTGCCGTTTCTCACCCCCACATCGCTGTAAGTGTTTTTTTTAGTTTGTTTTGTTTTAATTTATTTTAAACATTTAAATTAGGTTAATCGATTCAAAAACTGATTTTTCTTTGAATATGAAAATACTTAGATTAAAAATATAATTTTTATATTGGTAGGAGATTAAAGATATGATTTTTATATAGTAAAGATTATAAAAGTATGATTTTTATAGTATAGAATGGATAAAAATACGTTTTTTATATTATTTAGATAGTAAAAATTTGATCTTTATATATGTAGTGAAATAAAAATTCAATCTTTATATTGGAAATAGATATATAAAAATATATTTTTTATATAGAGAATAGCGTGGTAAAAATATAATCTTTATTATATGTACACCGTTATAAAAATAGAATTTTTATCTATATAGTAGCAGTGTCAAAATAGAATTTTTTCTATATAGTAGCAGTGTAAAAATAGAATTTTTATCTATATAGTAGCATTGTAAAAATAGAATTTTTATCTATATAGAGTGATTATAAAAATGCGATTTTTATATACATAGCAACAATATAAAAATGTGATTTTTATATATGTAGTGGCTACGGGCAACGAAATTGACAAAAGGCGAGCATGGCGAAGATTTCCTACAAATGGAGAGTCGTGGCGTTGGATTAGCTTGTTGGTGAGAATTTCTCACTTTAAATTTTCTTTTTGTAGTTATATTATATACTAGGATGCAGATGGTGCTTAGCAGCACCCGACACCCGTCGTCTACAGACTATGGATGGCTTGTATGTTTTATTGTTTGTTGTGGTGAATATTGATTGCTGTGTTGTGAAATTTGATTGTGTGATGTGAAATGAAATAAAAAAAATTATAGTTAAAAATATTTTATAGTTAAAAATATTTTATTGTTAAAAATATAATTTTTAACGGGTATGTGAAGAAATAAAAATCTGTGTTTGTTGATTTGAAACACCACACGGTTATTGGGATAAAATACGGCATACACTAATCCCAATAATTAGTTGTATGTCGATCGATTGATTAACAAGCTGTTATAAGCATTAGATATCTATATTTGATGCTTATACAGAGTAGTGCACTTTGGATGATGGTTGATTATTTGTCAGTGCCATTATATACATGTGTTGGGTGGAATCCATATAATTAACATTATATGGTAATTGATTGGGCCTCATTCCAATTGGGAAAATAAAGAATATTAGAATATATAAATAGTCATGTGTTAACGATGCCCATGTGTTGAGAATATTCATGTGTTGAGTAAAATATTTTAACAATAAAATTTACATCTTTATCATATTTAAGATTAGAAACTACTTTAGGTCGGAATCTGATTAAAAATCAAACGATATATACCATAATTTTATAAAATATATTACATAACAAAAATAGTCATGTGTTGACGGTGCTCATGTGTTGAGAATATTCTTGTGTTGAAAGAAATATAGATTCATTTGTTGAATAGAATAAATATTCATTTGTTGAATAGAATAAATATTCATTTGTTGAATAGAATAATGAAGCAATTGAAATATATAAAGCCGTGTTGATTAGAGATGCGACATTTTGACGCAAACGATATTTATATCGATTATATTCGTTTTTATAATGAATATAGAAAAGAAAGTGATATTAAAATATAACGTTTTGAAAATATTATCATTTGTATATCGATGATGTGGAATATTTAATTTCAATTCGAAATTGAATATGAAGTTGAAATCCTTTCGAAAACAAATTTAAAACGATTAATAAAATACGTTTTAAAAGGAAATCGACGAAATATATATAATATATGTATATTATATATAATGGCCTGAATAGAACGCGCCACGCTGCGGTAGTTCTTGAATTTCGACCATTGACTTCGAATGGACATTACGGGAGATCCGACCGTCGGATTCTCCTAAAACCGGAGCCGTTGGGTTCGTATCGAAAAAGGCTTTCTAACAAAAATTAGAAATCTAACGATTGGATTTGGAATTATGTCCAAATCAAATTTGGAAAAGGTCGCTGTAAGTGCAGATCGATGGCCGTTGATGGAAATCGACTGTACGGGCCTCGATAAAATTATTAAAAATATCAATAATTTGTGTAAAATCATAATATGTGAATTGGATAGAACTAGGATGAAAAACTCCATATTTGAAAAGATAAAAATAGATTTTTATCGAAATGAACTAGTTTTGAAATAGAATTAAAATCAATTTATTTTTGAAATAAATAAATTGAATTTGAATTGGTTTTGAAAATAACCAGAATTTCCAATATATATAAAGTGGAAGGGGATTTGAATCGAAATTGTCTTTGGAATATTTCGATGTTGGATTTCGTGATTATACAGATATTGTTATTGGAATTTGAAAGATATATTTATATCGTTATTTCCAATATGATATTTGTTAGTTTCAGAATTTGATATTGAACATAAGTCGGTATATTTTCTATTCATGGCCTTGTATTTAATATCAAAAGTGTTTTTGGGTATATCGTAAATCGTGTTTTAGGTGACATTGGTTCTTTAACCCAGTTAAAGACAGGATATTGATTTGGGGGGAAGATTAAAACTAAGTGGAGTTTCAATGAATCTGTAGTTAAATTGAAAAGTGAATTGATAATTTAAATTTTCAAATTTGGAAAATGATCGAAAATGGAGTATCACCAGTTTTGCTCCAAAGCGATAGTTAAATTTTTAATTAAACATGAACATGAAATGGTAATTAATTTTACCGATAACACCGTGGTGTTAGATATGGAGTATTACCAGTTTTGCTCCATAGGATGAATAGGTTGGGATTGGGAAATAAAATAAATAATTACTTCGGTGTGGTTCGCTAATCCCGACTAGATTGGAGAACCATAATACGGTTTGAAGTGATATACAAAGGAAGATTAAAGAATAAATTTAGAAGAATTTATCTTTGATAAAATTAATGGGAACCTATTCCCTAATGATGTGAAAATTTGAATAAAAGAATATTCTGAATTGGAATGAGGCGTATGTTGTGTTTGTGTAACACGCGTTTCTTATATATGCGGGTAATTTTGGAAAGGCCGGGTTTATACCCATTCTGAATAATCGATTCGATGATATGTCGAAGATGAAGACGGTGATTGAAGACCGGAAGTCTTCACATCGTTTGGGTGATTACTGATGATCTTGATTGGGATGTACACCCAAGATGAGGGAATCAGTTGGTGATCGTCCAGATGTACTTGGAGATCGATGGATATACGAGGAAAGTGCCTCCGGTTTCGTTCAGACCCAGAACGAACTTGTAAATGGACTGTGTGTCTGACATTGGATTTTATTCTATGTTGATTGATCTCTATTAAATATACATCTGTTTGGCAGCGGAGAATTTATTCTCTTGCTTAACGCCCTTCTCTGAGACGTACGAGCTTAGAGGTTGTATATAGATGGACATCAGTCGCATGGCATGAATTGCCTATGTGGCACGCCTAAGTGGCAAATGATCAAGGCTTCTGTTGAAAAGCAAAGTCTTGTGGTTGATGATCAAAGCACAGCCTGTGTGGCATAGCTTTGTGTATAGCATGAATTCGCGAGCCTCACACCTCGATATAAGTCAAAAACGGGATACTTACTACAGGGAGAGAACGACGTTTCTTTCTAGCTAGTGGTGGTGTCAGTGCTCAAACCGGCTGACATTTATATACTTTTCACCTATATGGTTGTTGGAATGCAAGGCACCTCGGATATAGGTCTGTTAAGACCGGGAAACGTGTGCTCAGGAATTTCCAATCCTCAAAAGTAAGAGAGGACCGGCCCTGAATATCCAAGGATCATAGTGGGGTCCTGAGACATTTGCTAGAGTGTCTCAAATCGGAGAGGAGCTTGCCCCTTGCCTCGAGTCATGACGGAAATCCAATTTCCAATACGTGATATTTCAGTTTTATTTGTAGAACCTAGTATGGCGACATAGTGGTATGGGTCATTAATGCCGTCTATGATTGATATTTATGATTGAAATTGTTTTGACACTATACATTTATTATAGAATCAAATAATGTGTTTTTAATGTATCAATCATGCTTTGGCTATTATAAGGTAAAAATCCTATCTTCCGGCTTGTGTTGCATTATGTGATGGGACCTGGGTCGTATAATAGCTTCATTTTTCTTTATTTAGCATGGCTCTGTTTGTTTTATTCACTGGTTTCTTGGGAGGAAACCCATTCCGTGTTATACGGCGTGGTCCCTTGATTTACCTAAATTTGAAAATAAAGATTAATAACTATTTTAGTTCTCACACTAGTCACATGACTGACTTGGAGTTTATTGTTTTAACCTAAACTCTGGGTGCCCCTATTTTGCACACGGGGAACTAGTAGTTTTGTTTTTGCAGATTTATATTCACAGGATCCTGGTTTACAGCTGGAACGATACTCGGAAAGCTCTATATCCGTATATCTCTTTCAGTTGTGTTTTGTACCATTTTTCCGCTGCAGTACTGTATTTAAATCTCTGATATTCTTTGTTGTATAATACTTATTCATACACTGTATGTTCTTGTATCTGATGGAATTGTTGTAATAACAACGAAATGTTCTTCTATCTGCGTTCTGATTGTTCTTGTCCTCAACGCCATCCGGGCTTTCCTTCACGGGTAAGTTCGGGTCGTGTGTTATCGGTAAATATTAATTACCATTTTACATTTAAATCTAATTAAAGATTTAACTATCGCTTGGAGCAAAACTTGTGGTACTCCATTCTCGATCATTACCCAAATTTGATAATTTAAATTATCACATTCTCATTTCAATCTAACTAAAGATTCATTAAACTCCGCCTAGTTTTAATCTTCCCAAAAATCAATATTAATGATTATTCAAATCTAAGAAATTAATCTTATCTTTAACTGGGTTAAAGAACCAATGTCATTTAAAACACGGTTCATGATAAACCCAAAATCACATTCCATCAGTCTCTAACCGTAAATTTGTAAGAGAACAATTCCCAACGTATCAATCCCGATGGCCGAAACCAACATCAGATCAATATCTAAGAAACCATTCAACTTATCTAATCTCCAGTTAGTTTCTAATTCTCTTAACTAAATCTTAATTAAAAGATTTATTCTTTTCTCAACTAGGTTTAAGAACAGTGTTATTTAAGACACCATTCAGGTCAAACCCAAAACCCCATTTGATATTAAATACAAGGCTCTGAATAGAAAATATATCGGCTTATATTCAATATCAAATTCTGAAACCTACAAATATCGTATTGGAAATAACGATATAAATATATCTTTTAAATTTACATAACAATACCTGTATAATCACGAAATCCAACATTGAAATATTCCGAAGATGATTTCGATTCAAATCCATTCCAATTCATATATTGGAAGTTCTGGTTATTTTTAAAACCATTTCAAATCCAATTTATTTATTTAAAAATATTGGATTATAATTCTAGTTCATAACTAGTTCATTTCGATAAAAATATATTTTTATCATTTCAAATATGGAATTTTTCATCCCAATTTTTTTCAAATCATTTATTATGATTTTACACAAATTATTAATATTTTTAATAATTTTATCAAGGTCCGTACAGTCGATTTCCATAAATGGTCGTCGAACTGCACTTACAACGACCATTTCCAAATTTGATTTGGACATAATTCCAAATACAACCGTTAGATTTCAAAACTCTAATATTATTTGGAAAGCTCTTTTCGATACGAACCCAAAGGTCCTGGTTTTAGGAGAATCCGACGGTCGGATCTCCCGTAATGTCAATTCAAAGTCAATGGTCGAAATTTGCAAACGGTCGCGGCGCGGCACGTTCTATTCAGCCCATTTAATATATATTATATATATTTCGTCGATTTCCATTTAAAACTTATTTTATAAATCGTTTTAACTTCGTTTTAAAAATGGTTTCAACTTCATATTCAATTTCAAATCAAAATTGAATATTCCATATCATTAACATATAAATGATAATATTTTCAAACATCAGATTTTGAAATCACTTCATTTTCGATATTCGTTATAAAAATGAATAAAATCGATATAAATATCGTTCGTGTCAAAATGGCGCATATCTAATCAACACGGCTATGTATATTTAAGTATATTCGTGTCCATCCCAAATCGGACATCAAAATTAGATTTTGATCTTTTACTGATTATTATTTTAAAATATTCATTATTTTAAAATATTCGTTATTTTAAAATATTCATTCTTTCTGAACTGGAATCAAACACAGCCAATTACCATATAATGTTATTATATGGATTTCATACAACACATGTATACTACGACAGTGATAAATAATCATCCATCAACCAGAGTGCGTTCTACACTATATAAGCATTAAATATAAATATTTAACGCTTACAACAACATGTCAACCAATCAATCGACATACAACTAAACAATTGGGATTAGTGTACGTCAAATATCCTCCCAACACCCGTGTGGGGTTTCAACCAAAAAATAATGAATATTATTTGTGCAATTGGACAATGTGTAAAATTTTATCGTCCCAATCCATATCAGTCAAATGGGTATACATAAACAAATCATATGATTTATAAATGAATACTTATTTTATTCGTATATGCATTAAAAAATATATTTTTAACGATAAAATATTTATTCAGTTCATGTATACAATAAGAATGATATTTTTATTGTTCTAACATATTTTAGAAAATTTTGGCGGCATATCGGCGCGATACTAGAACCGGGATAAGGTCTAGCCTTATCCCTGGCCCAATAATGGCTCATGCCATACGCAAACCAAATCATATGAATTCATTTCACATCCCAAACCAATCCAAACAAATAAATCGACCACCAAACAATCAAACAAACAAACAAGTCGTCCATGGTCTATGGACGATGGGTGTCGGGTGCTACTAAGCACCGTTTTCATCCTAGTATATATCTTAACTAGAAAATAAAATTTAAGTGACAAGTTATCACCTTTGGTTTCCACTCCTCCTGTTCTATTTCTGAAGTTCTGAACCATTTGGATTTGGATTTGTGTAACGACCAGCATTCTACGTATCGAAGGATAGTAGAATATTTGCTTCCTTTTCATATGAGGTCGTATGGTTGTGTAATTTTAGGGAATGGCTATTGGGGTCATTTCCCATGTTCACGATTTTTGCCGATTTTTAAATGACCATTTTGCCATGGAGAATCTTGTTTCGCCTATAACTTTTGATTGGTAAGAAGTTTTGACCTAAAACCACTACCATTAGATCTGGATGATGGTTTACCTTTCCGTAGAGTGGTCACACTTGTCAAACGGACTTACCGTATGGGAGGTATGGCTGAATTAAGTTTTAGAAGGTGAAAAACAGCTTAATTGGGCTTAACCGGGCGATTAGCAGCTAGGCCCTTTGGGGGATTTCGGGATTAAAGCTATACGAGGGCTGATTAGGGATAGAGAAACATTTTTTTTTATCATTTTCCATCCTTACATCTCTTCAACCCTAACAATGGCCCCTAACACCTAAATCACCTTATAATCACCGTTTAACCAAATTTTAGCCTAATCTACATCAAATCAAGGAGAAATAGCACCAAATGAGAGTTGGAGCTGCTTTAGGCATTAGAATTCAACCTGAAGAGTGGAGTTTTCAGATTTGATATTTTATTTGTGGCTAAGGTGAGTGATTTGCGTTGTTTTTCACTAATTACGGCTAATTAGGGGTGATAGTGATAATTAGCAAAATTATAACTCAGAAAAATTTGGAAAATTTTGTAAAATTCTAAAATATTATTTTAGGGCTCTGATAAAAACTTGGGTTAATTTGGACATGTTTTGCTAATCATATCATTAGTTATGCTTAAACATAATTAAGGGGAAATCATGGGTTTTTGGGTATGTTTAATCCATTTTAACACATTAGATTGTTGTTTTGGTGTTTGTGGTTGATTATACATGTTACTATGACTGTATGGTATGCTTTGTGATTGATTAGAAAAGTTAGAATGGTCGAAAACGCCGTCGTATGGCATAAAACAGTCGCTTGAAGAGTTGTAGGAAATTGTGCAGGAACCGGATCAGATCGCCCCCTTCTCCGAACCAAACCGTTCGTGATTCACGAAGATGATACGAACCGACCTCCAGGAGCTCACAAGCCGATCTACTTACATCTGAAGTTCTCCAACCCGCTCGCGTCAGAAGTTGCCCAACCCGAACCGTCTGCCTTCGAACCACTTGCCTCGAACCGGTGGGGACCCGAACCGTTGGAGATGCATCACGAGCCGCCTCCTCCGAGCTGAGTCGAGTTGGAGTCACAAACCAGAGTACACCCACGAACAGTATGGGGATCACGACCCGAACCGTAGCGCGCGACCGAACCAAGGCACCACGAGTGGACTGTCATGACCGACCCGATGCTTAGGGAGGAGTATCTGAACCGAGCCACTTCAGGGAGCCCGATCCTGTAGTGTCCCAAAATTCCGATCTAATTTGAGCTGACTAAATAACACAATTCCAACCCACATTACACTGGAAATCAGAAAACTAATAGAAAGAAAACAAAGGGTGAGAATAGATAAGATAGAAATTTAGAATAGAAAAAGAGGAAGAACATAACATCAGAGTAACACGAATCTCACAACGGAACGAATAACATATAATATATATATATATATATATATATATAACATAACATTGAAATATAATTCTATACTTGAATATACATCATTATCAAAGTACAATACTTACAACACAACGGAAATAAACAATAGCTATATGATCCTGAAGCCTCCTGCTCCAGCTCTTCAAGTACCTGTAAATCCTGACTACTTGACTGCCGTACAAAATTGGGCACCCAAGAGTTTAGGGAAAACAAAACAAAATAAACTCTGGGTCAGTCATGGGACTGGTGTGAGTAAAACAATTTAAAACAGTTTGAACAAGTAAACGATATCTCATAAGATCACGCCATATAAAGGAACGGGTTTTTCCCTTATGAGAATCCAAAATAATCTTTATATCAAACTCATTGATATTATAATAGTGTCTATCAACCACAATATAATAATCATCTAGCAGAAACGCTTTCATCTCACGTTCTACATATATAGTATACAATCAAAACCGCAAGCACGTATTAGGTAATGGATTTCCAACTATGACAAGGTATGGAACCACTTTATGCTAGTGTACATCTAGAGAGGAATACACTGGGTTCAACAAGAACATCTTGCAACCCGGGCACACATGACCGACCACTCAATTCGCTTGAGTATATCGAATGTACATCACCAACGGTTGGGATCAGCAACAGTTTCCCGAATGGGACAACACCGACAATAGATTTTTAGAAGTAAATGAAACTCTAGATCAGGTGACTATACACCCTAATAGCCTACATAGCCATGTTGCCTGCCCGATTTTTGTCATTTCCCGGTTGTGATGCTAGAGGCCATGCTTATCTCTGACTGATCACACGTTTATTCACTTTGAATGTCAGATCGTCATACCCGCCAAATCACAAATTGATTTCCCCAAAAATACCAAGGGTATACAACTAAGAGAAATGAATTCCTCCGCCACCAAACGTAAATACGTTTGAAGAGATCAACTTACGCGATCTATTAAATATACTCTGTCAGACCTTGTTCCATACAAGTTGTCATGGGATTGGACAAACCGAAGGCACTATTCAGTACATCCATCTTAGGCAATCTTTACCTAAGATTTGTATAACGACCCTTGCACTTTACTCTGTCTTCAATTATCTTTGGCATGTATGATTCGCAACGCTTGTGCCAATACGGAGTGGTTCTTCGGATAATAATCCAACCGGTCTCTCCATATTAACAACTTTAAAATGGTCAAAAACTTCGATAGTCAGTGAGTTAACTATCAAAGAAAAACAGGTGTGCAAACAATGATATTATTTCCAGATGGAAATTATATCAATCAATCATCATTTAAAATTTAACATTTAACACTTATTCTCTTTAGTTCATTAATCTATTTATCTCCTGTTTCAATATATTCTAAATTCTTATTTTCTATTATCAAAAAAAACTTCTGATTCTTATTTGGAAAACATTTCCAAAACTCCTTCACTTCGTTTAAACCGATGTTTAAATCAAACATCGCCATGCCAACTCAAACCATTTACTAAATTTATTTGACCATCATTTACTATCAAACCTTACAATTCCTTAGTTAAGAAGGAAGTCAATCAAGTTGGGGTATAATTACCTCTTAGGCCTTAACTGAACAACGTTTTAACTTCGAAATAGTCAAAGTTTATCTTTTAAACATTTAACAATCTTCCTTACGTAACTCTCGGATTCTGTTTATGAATCCTACTTATTTTATAAAAACATTGGTTATAACGATAACGTTATAATGCCCACTTTTGAAATATCTAACTTCAATTATAACTTTTATTCATTAATTTGAATAAATAAATAAACACCTAATTTATAAATAAATAAAATCTTGATTTAAACACTGGAAAGTATAAGTACTTTCCCGAATTCGATATAATTGAATTCGACATATAACTCTCTTTCGAGTAAACTCTATTTGATTAACTCTTGTTCGAATAACCTATATTCGATTATCTATCTTCGAATAACTTATATTCAATTATCTCTCTTCGAATAACTTATATTCGATCAACTCACTTCGAATAACTTATATTCGATTAACTCACTTCGAATAACTTATATTCGATTAACTCACTCTTTCGAATAAACTATATTCGATCTCTTTCTTTTGAATATGCTATATTCGAAAATCACCTTTCGAATAACTATTTTCGATAATTCTCTCTTTTCGAATAACTAATATTCGATAATCTCTCTTTCTTTCGAATATACTAAATTCGATTAACTCCTTTCGATTAAACTAACATTGATAACTCCTTTCGATTAAACTAACATCGATTAACTCCTTTCGACTAAACTAACATCGATTAACTCCTTTCGACTAAACTAACATCGATAACTCCTTTCGATTAAACTAACATCGATAACTCCTTTCGATTAAACTAACCTCAATTAACCCCTTTCGATTAAACTAACATCGATTAACTCCTTTCGAGTAAACTAGCATCGATAAACTCCTTTCGAATAAACTAACATCGTTTAACTCCTTTTGATTAAACTAACATCGATAACTCCTTTCGATAACGTTTCTTTACTTTATAAGATTTCCTTTTCCTAACGTTTCTTTACTTTATAAGATTTCCTTTTACTTATAATAATTCTATTTATTCCTTAAATAAATATTTCCTTTTTCAACTTTATTTATTTACCATATAAGTATTTCCTTTTTATCTCCATTTGTTTATCAAATAATTCCCCTTTTATCTTCATTTATTTTCTAAATGAATAATTCTTTTTCAATCCTATTTGTAATTGTTTCACAAATATTTCTCTTTCTATTCTATTTGTAAATGTTTTACAAATCTTTCTCTTTTTATATTTGCTTTACAAATATTTTCCCTTTTATATTTATTAATTTATTTTCTTAATAAATAATCCTTTTATACTTCTATTTATTTTCTAGATAAATAAATTCATTTCATACGTATATTTATTATCCCAATAAATATTCCTCTTTATAAAATCCTTTGATTTAATAAATAATTCCCTTTTATAAAATTCCTTGATTTTATAAATAATTTCCCTTTATAATGTCATATTTATTTTCAATAAATATTTCCCGTTATATCATATTTATTTTCAATAAATATTTCCTTTTCAAAACCCTTTTGATTTTATAACTGTTTTCTTCTATAAAACCCCTTTTTCCTTTTCTATATAAAATCCATTGATTTTATATAACTGATTTATTTTCAAAATATACTTTGAAAATCCCCTTTTTACATCCCAGTATTTCTTATGGTATTTAAAATACCAAATCACAGTGATCAATATCATTTAAACACACATAATCATCAACAGATTATATACTACATCATATATTACAATATATGAAAACAGTAAAATAAATGTTGAGGAATCCAGTTGGATTCCTCCAACCTGTTTCCCTGCATCACAGTTGTTAAACAATATCTTTGACATCGATTTCATTTCAATATGAAATATTCTGTTAAATAGAATCAATAATTGATTAACGATTTATATATATACGGTTATCTATGATTTCAGCCAATACACAAGCAATTCAATCAAACAGTTAACACACAGCAATCAACAGAAAATTATTAGTTCTAAGAATACATTAAAACAATATAACTGTTTAGAGTTGGTGAGTTTTACTTACATTTCGCGTTAACCGTTAAATAACGATTTGCGTCTGTTGATTCAGACGGACAATTTATTTCGCCATAAATTTTAATGAGCTCGGATTCACTCCCAGTCAGTTCCATTGTGGACCTCTCGTCCATACGATCCCATCGGATCTTATTTTGCCAAATTATTACTTAAGTCAGCCCAACTCCTCATTAATTTCCCAGACCCACGACAACTCCATCTTCTCCATTCTTTGGATTCGAAGCCGTGAAAAACCCATACCAACAGTATCATTCCTTCATTAAAGGCCTCCACTACCACTTTAAAACCCATACTAAAATTACCATTTAGTTATGTATTATGTCGTGCCTTAAATTTTATCTTCCTGGTTGCTGAAATGTGTAACTTCCTGTTGTAGAGCAAATCAAACCATTGCCAATTATACTTTGTACAAGTTATGGTATAATAAAATTCAGTTATCCTTAATTAACATTATTACTTACTGATCCTTGTTTAACACGTGATTTGTAAGGACCTGTAACTTCCCCGTGAAGGACAGAGCGGATACTTCGAGAACAACATACAAAACAACGCAGACAGAAGAACGTTTCATTGTATATTACAACAATTCCATCAGATTACAAGAATATACAGAGTATAAATCAATATTATACATTCGATAAATATCAGAGATTACAATACATTACATAGCAGCGGAAAATAATACAATATACAACTAGTAGTAATACACGGATACAGATCTTTCCAAGTATCGTTTGAAAAATGGCCATTTTCCAGTCGATTAAAATCAACTGAAATTGGTCAAACACATTTCCCTTCGCCACGCTCACATATTGATTCGAAAAATTATGAAATTTGAAACCTAGCAATAATTTGAAATCGCGGATCCAACAAAAGTGGTTTCATCGAAAACCGAGGTCGTTTGGAAAATTCCCATTTTTAAGGGCCATAATTCCATAGTGACTATTCTGAATTTTCAACTGGACATAACTTTTGATCCCCGCTATGAAATTTCAATTTTTTGGATTCGTTGGAAAGATATTCTCAATTAGATTCAAATATTTTTGGTTTCACTAAAATCCGGTTTATTTTGAATCCTGTACACTCATTTGAACTTTGAAATCGAATTATCGAACTACCGCGCCATTTTCGATTCCTTTTATAATTAAAATAAAATATTTATATTCTAACGATGATCTATATAATATATACGTTCTAATTCTATTCAAAATAAATTTTTTGTCATTATTATTTAAAATAATTCATTTTAAATATTCAAAATTCACTAAAATTGCCAAAATAAAATTTTTAAATTGGCTCAGATTTTTGGGTTATTACAATCTCCCCCACTTAAAACTTTTCGTCCCCGAAAAGGAACGAAGCCGAAAGTTGTTTAACTAATCAACTCAACTTTCGTTATTTTCATTATGGCTTAAGTTCTTCAACTTTATAGTTTCTAAGAACTTTTCAAATTTCTCAAAAAATTGGCTAACACCCTAAATTTTCGAAAAATTTCACCATAACCTCCCCTGCACCGGGGACTTCAGTATATTTCATATAGCCTCCCGTGGCCTTCTTCAATCCAAAAGAAAAATAAAAAGCCAATCGGCTCACAAAATCATCATCACCCAAACAAAACAGTAAATTATGGTAAATATGTACCTATTTGTCGGGCAAACAATTTTATTCTTCTGCTCTAGCCTCTTTGCAATGACTTGTTCAACGTAAGTACATGTATACTATGAAAATGCGACAAATTTTCAATACAATTCACTATTTGATCAATTTGGCTAAAGGGTACAAATTTTAATTAATCAAACTATAATTAAACAACACAACCATCAATCAATTAGTTGATTAACATTTCAAATTCATAATTTTGATACATAGTCAAAAATCAGATTATTGATGCCAAATCACAACAATAGGCCCTATCTAGTTTCGGTTCTCACACCAGTCTATTGAAATATATAGAAATCCCACTTTTGAAACTCGAAAATAAATACTGATGATGTGGCCACATTATCAGAATCATCCTCGGGTGTCTAGAATGTGATTCTATATTCATCCAGCATATTAAAACTTAGATACGTTTGCATGGCATGTATGCAAAATCTTTATATATCAGAGTGTCCAAATTCAATACAAACAATATTCACATACGTATAAAACGATTTCAATTTCAAAACAAATTTTGTTTTCATTTTAAAAATACACTCTTCACACTCATTCTAGGATACCACTGATCCCATCCCTAGCGAGTAATTCTCATTGGATATTACTAATCCAATTTCTGATGAATTCTTTCGTTTGGTTCTAACGTGACTTGTTCTCGAGCTGTGACAGCCCGCTCCGCACCAACTGGCATTTCCTCCAAAAGTGCGCTGTACACATGCCCGACTAGCACGGAACGGTCGTCATAAGAAAAGAAAGAAGGGAATTAACTAACGAGGAACCTGTAGAATGTCTCACAGCGCATGGAATAAAATATAATAATAATAACATACTTGACATAAAACAGGTGAGACAGTGCATAAGCTGATAACTAAAATCAACATCAACATCAGAGCAGGGGAAATCCAAATACAGCTTATTACAACTTTCCAAATTTACTGTCTCTAAACAAAAGAAAGATAAAGTAGAAGATGCACCACTAATGCCCAAGCAGTGATCTTCAACAACACAGGGAGAATACTATATATATTATGTGGAAGCATCCTGCTCGTCTCCGGATAATCTACCCGTGCATCACTAGCTAACCTGTCTCTAGTCTGCTCGTGTGAGCACCCAGAGTAATAAGAGGAGACATAAAACTCTGGGTCAGACATAAAGCCTGGTATGAGCGATAAGCATCTAAACAGAACAATAACAGGTATACTAAACCATACCTGAACCTGGACCTACAACCAAAGAGTTAGTACCACATACCGTACAGTACACTAAGGTGCCATAATAAATAGTGTAAAGAATACGGGGGAGGGGTGTGCATGTCATAATGATAGCAAACAAATCATCCATAGCAACCATCCTCACATCTCTCACTCAGTGCGTAAAGCGTACGATGTCCACCGCTTTAAATCACTAGACCTCTAGGTAATGACGGATCCCGTCTTGTACAACTACTGTTACGGAGTCATGTCCAAACCTTTCCAATGACCCCACTTCACTGGTCTATAGCCAAGCTTACCCCATGGAGTCATGTCCAAACTTTTCCAATGACCCCACTTCATTGGTCTATAGCTCCTCTAGTTGTACCAATGCCATTGCGGCCCTGAATCCGTGCTTATACCTCCTACTCCTAGCGATCCAAAGTTATAGACATCGACCACTCCTTAGCACACGTACCGCAGCAAATTCCAATCATGAAGTTAACTCGTTGGTTCTCGTTTGGATCCCGAGTCACAACTTCTTACTTGGACTACCTTTGCATCTCGGGTTATTGGTCTTCTCCTGTTTGGATCGGTCGCCATCATCATCCACTTTCTCCTGGGTAGATCGGTCCTTGCCCCCTGGTCGGTCGGTTTTCTCTTCTCCCCTTGTCGGTTGGTTCTCGCCCACCATTCGTGGTCAGTCGTTCTGGGGATGCCAGGGTCGGTCGTACATTGCATGGTGATCGGTCGGTTTTCACCCTCTCGGGTCGGTCGGTCAAGCACCTTTCATTCTGGTCGGTCTCCCCTGGTCTGTCTTCCTCGGTCGGTCAAACACTTATACATGGTCGGTCGTGATTCTCCATCTTATCATCATATGGGTCGGTTCAGAAACTCGGATCGGTCAAAACCTTCCCCTGGTCGGCCATAATCTCCACCTGGTCGGTCAAAACTGAGCCCAAAGCCTGTACCATTCCAGCAAGCTATTTTCGCCTCTCGACGGCGTTTTCAACCATTCTAACTATTCTATGCAATCAAAAGTCATCCCAAACAATCATATCAACATGTAGAAAAGACCATAAACGTCAAAACATCAAATTTGCTAAGCTAAAACGGATCAAATGTAGCCAAAACCAATGTTTTCCCCTTAATCATGTTTAGGCATAACTAATGATAGGATTAACAAAACTTATCCAAATTAAATCAAATTTTTATCAGAGCCCTAAAATAATATTTATGAATTTATGCATATTTTCCCAGAATTTTATGATGCATAGTTTCGCTAATTATCACTAATCACCTCTTAATCCCCAAAATTTCGGGATTAGCAAAATTAGTCCAAATCAACCCAAATTCATATCAGAGGCAGTAAATGATGTTTTAGAATTTTAGAATTTTTTTTAGATTTTTCTGAGCCATAATTTCGCTAATCTTCGCTAATTACCCTAATTAGCCGTAATTAGTGAAAAACAATGCAAATCACTCACCTTGGCCACAAATGAAATTCTCAGAACTGAAACTTCACTTATTTGGGTGAATTCTAACGTCTAACAACAGCTCTAGCCTTGCTTTCGTGTTTCCTCTCCTTAATTTGATGTAGATTAAGCCAAAACTTGGTTAGAAAGTGATTAGAAGGTGATTTGGGTGTTGGAGGCCATTGTTAGGGTTGCAAGAAAGAAAGTGGCGGTTGGGAAATGAGGATAAGATCGTTCTCTAACCGATTTCAGCCTCCTCCTTACCCTAATCCCGAAATCCCCCATTGGGCCTAGCTGTTAATCACCCGGTTAAGCCCAATTAAGCTGTTTTCACCATCTGAAACTTGTTTCAGCCATATCTCCCAAACAGTGAGTCCGTTTGGCTAATGTGACCACTCTACGGAATTGTAAACCATCATCCGAAGCCAATGGAAGTGGTTTCAGGTCAAAATTCCTTTCCAGTCAAAAGTTATGGTCAAAACAGTGCTAACTAGGGGTAAAATGGTCATTTAAAAATCGACAAAAATCATGAACATGGGAAATGATCCCAATAGTCGTCTACCAAAGTTACATGACCATACGACTTCGTATGTGAAAGAAATAAATATTCTACGATCCTATTATACGTAGAATACGGGTCGTTACACGAGCTTTGTAAACCAAAGCTCTAATACTGTGATGTAAGGACCCGTAACTTCCCAGTGAAGGAAAGAGCAGATACTTTGAGAACAACACCCAAAAGAATGCAGACAGAAGAACTTTTCATTGTATATTACAACAATTCCATCAGATTACAAGAATATACAGAGTATAAATCAATATTACACATTCGATAAATACCAGAGATTACAATACATTACTTAGCAACGGAAAATAATACAATATACAACTAGAAGTAATACACGGATACAGAACTTTCCGAGTATCATTTGAAAAATGGCCATTTTCCAGTCGATTAAAATCGACTGAAACTGGTCAAACACGTTTCCCTTTGCCACGCTCACATATTAATTCGAAAAATTATGAAATTTGAAACCTAGCAATAATTTAACATCACGAATCCAACCAAAATGGTTTCGTCGAAAACCGAGGTCGTTTGCAAAATTCGCATTTTTAAGGGCCAGAATTCCATAGCGACTATTCTGAATTTTCAACTGGACATACCTTTTGATCCCCGCTATGAAATTTCAATTTTTCGGATTCGTTGGAAAGATATTCTCAATTAGATTCAAATATTTTTGGTTTCACTAAAATCCGGGTTGTTTTGAATCCTGTACACTCATTTGAACTTTGAAATCGAATTATCGAACTACCGCGCCATTTTCAATTCCTTTTATAATTAAAATAAAATATTTATATTCTAACGACGATCTATATAATATATACGTTCTAATTCTATTCAAAATAAATTTCTCGTCGTTATTATTTAAAATAATTCATTTTAAATATTCAAAATTCACTAAAATTGCCAAAATAAAATTTTTAAATTGGCTCAGATTTCCGGATTATTACATGATTTCCTTCATGGTTTGTTTTCTTCCCATTAACGTGTCTTGCTTCAGAACCCATCCTTTCCGCACGTCCATTCCTTCACGTCCAACCACTCCCTTCCTGACATTGAAACACGTGGCTTCAATCCAACAACCACCGCCTATTCCCAATGTCTCCGATCCCATTCTATCCCCTGAAACACAACTCGACAACTTCCCAGGCGCAAGCATTTGAACTCCACCTCACCGTTAAACTTCCGGTCCACATCCTTTAACCCAGTTTACATGCACGGTTTCGTGTATCCCCTTTTTGGTCCATCTTTATCCCTTTAACTCCTTTCTTCTACCGCTTTTCCCGAATCCAGCTTCTCACCCACGGCTCCTCCCAGTTGCCTCATGCGCATGCACACTCCACAACTTTAACACCATTCGCTCAAATCCCATCTTAGGCACACGCATCGAAAATGCATTCTCAGGTTTGTACCCCGCAACAGTGAACCCGGCGACGAGGTAAATGCTCAAATTCCCCTCAAAATGTGAGACGACCCCAAATCCCGTTCTGACGGAGACAAGGGTAATCTTTGGAATATAACACAGAAACAGATAATAGCAGAACAGAATTAAATAAATACACCAGATAATGAACAATAGAATATACTGGATAAAAGTAATCATCAGAGTTACACAGTATACAGGATCTTACTTAGAACAAATACAGTTCAGCTATACATAAATGTCTACAGCGGAAAACCAATAAAATTTGTACAATAGGAGCTGAACAGCATAAAAAGAGATAAATGATAGAATCCATCTTCAGCTCCAGCTATCCAGAAAGAACCAGCTAAACCTGAATACAAGGCTGCCCGTGTAGAAAAAGGGGCACCCGAGTTTGAAAGTGAAACAAACTACGAGTCAGTCATGGGACTGGTATGAGGAATCTACTCAACACATACATAATTTGGCTAATCACAGGACCACGCCACTTTCGTGGAACGGGTTTACTCCATTGGATTTCCAGTACTTTAAAACAAATTTTTCTCTTAAACATCGCAATGCTTTTTATAAAAATGAAGCCATTATAAGACTCAGTTCCCATCACACAATGCAACACAAACCGGAGGATAGAGTTTTTACCTTATAACGGCCAAAATATGCTTGATACGAATAAAACCAAGGCATTTGATATTATTACTAGTTCTTATATGTTTCGAAAACAATTTCAAATCATAACTATCAATCATAGGCGGCATGAGTACCATATATCATGTCGCCATATATGTACAATCAAAACCGCACGATGTCGTATTTGGAAATTGGATTTCCATCATGGACCAAGGCAAAAGATAGTCCTTACCGAATTCGAGACTGCCTAGCCCGAGTCTCAGGCAAGCGCGCAGGCAAGCCTTGGATCGTCAGGTCTGGTCCATCGATGTGGATTATTATGCCTGAACAATACGTCTCTCCGCCCTTTGGGGCGTAAACGAGCCAACGAATGACTCCATCGGACCCGGATGGTCCGATCAAACCGAGGCGCCTCGCAACAGCAACAACCACACAGGTGAAAAGTATATAAATGTCAGGGCTGGTAGGTCACTGACACCACCCTAGCTAGGAAGAAACGCAGGCCCTCCCTGATGTCCTCTCCCGTTTCTGGTTCATACCAGGGTGTGAGGCTCGCGATTTTACGTTAAACACAAAGCTATGCCACACCGGCGGTGCTTTGATCATCACCACAAGACTTTGCTTTTCAACAGAAGCCCTAATCACTGCATCTTAGCATGCCACACAGGCAATTCGTGCCACGCGACTGATGTCCATCGATATACAATCTCTGAACTCATGCGTTTCAGAGAAGGGCATTAAGCAAAAGAATAAATTCTCCGCCGCCAAAAAGATGTATATTTAATAGAGATCAATCAACATAGAATAAAATCCAATGTCAGACACACAGTCCATTTACAAGTCCATTCTGGGTCTGAAAGAAACCGGAGGCACTAAATACCTCGCAAACCCATCGATCACCACGTACGTCTGGACGATCATCACTCATTATCCATATTTCGGGATGCCCCACAATCAGGACCTCGGTTACCATCCAAACGAGGTGAGGATCTCCGGTCTTCGACCACCGTCTTCATCTTCGATTTCTTATCGTCGGTCAATTATTTGAAATGAGAATTAACTCGGCCTTTTCAAATAATTCACGTATATTTAGAATTTCAAATCAATTTATTTCAATGGTTAAATTATTCGACGACACCAATTTTGTTCTTTAATGTAATTTTCACACCAAACACATTCAACCATCAAATACCACATAAATCGAGCAAATTCAGTTTATTTCCATTCCATATTGTTTATGGTATTTTATAACGATTTATCGCTATTTTTATTTATTTTAAAATAGCCAATTTATTCAAAACGACGCTTCGGGCGATAACGCGGCCGTGGCGCTGTTTTTCTTCAGATTTGATTTACACATATCTGGAAATCTAACCGTTGGATCTTCACACAATTTACATCATTAGAAAGGTCTTTTCAAAACGAATCCAACGGTTCAAGTTTCGGGAAAATCCGACGGTCGGATCTCCCGGTACAATCGTTTGAAGTTTCGATTTCAAAATACGAACTGCAGCATCGTTATTTGATTAAATATAATTATATATATATATATAAATATAATTGTTTCTGGCGCTGTTTTTCTTCAGATTTGAATTAAACATTCCAGACAATCCAACCGTTGGATTTTTACACAGTTGGTGCCGTCGGAAAGATATTTCCATGGCGAACCCGACGGTTGCGGTCTCGAGAAAATCCAATGGTCGGATTTCCCGTATTAGTTGTTTGAAATCACGGTTTCAAAACGCGAACTGCACGGCCACGTTTCGTTTTAATTTTATTTATATTTATATATTTATATAAATATAGTTCATTCAACAATTTCAATATCGTTTTCACTTCAAATATTTCACTAACACCTTTAAATTTTGGAAAATATTGCCATAACCTCCTTTGTACGGGAGGGGCTGGGAAAATTCCCAAATAGCCACACGGGTGTCTCATGTCGAAAAGAAAAAGAAAAAGCCAAGCGGCTAGCCAACAGACTCATAAAATCATCACCCAAACAAAACATTAAATGTGTACCTATTTGTCGGGCACAAAATTTTATTCCTCTTCTCTAGCCCCTTTGCTATAACCTGTTCAATAAATATGCATGTACATATATACAGTTCTTATCGTTTATCATTTTCCATTCAACTTCATATTTGATTCCTTTTGGGTTTAAAAACACCATTCATTCTAATGTTGCATGTATAGGCAAAAATCATATCATTAGCTAATTAATGAATATTTCAACTCATATATGTTTATTTGAACGAGTGGCTATTTTTAACACTTCACATTTCAAAGATTCATGTATATAATAAAAATGTGATTTTTATTGTAAAACAATTCATTTCAAAACTCTATTATTTTATATAGTGTATATATAGGTGATAAAAATAGGTTTTTTCTTATAAAACAATTTCTTTCAAAACGAGATTATTTTACACAGTTCATGTAATCGATAAAACGTGATTTTTTTTATTATCAAACAATTTATTTCAAAATATGAATACCATTCAACACATGAATTTCAAATCAACGAATGAATATCGATTCAACACATGAAGGTTTTCCATTCAACGAATAGATATAGTTTCAGCAAATGAAAATAATTCAAACACATGAATATTATTCAAAATTTCGGCAGCATAACGGCAGGGTAGTTAAAACCGGGACCATCCCTAGTACGGCTCCTCGCTCTACCTTAAAACCTCGCGGTTTTTGACAATGGGGATCATGCATCTAGTTCGCACACAGGCAGCATGTATATATTTATTTCATTTCCACAAACTAATCCTATGTGGTTTCAACCAAATATTTCTCAACCACAAATGGGTATTTTTCCACCACAATCAATTAATATCAACCACAAACAATCCCAAACAACCATTCGCTATCAATCAATTTTCACACCAATCACAATCAATAAATATCGTCCGTGGTTTGTGGACGAGGGGCGTATATATATATATATATATATATATATATATATATATATATATATATAGCAATTCACTTTTATTTCAACACATATATAATTTTTACAATGCATATATAACTTATACATCGAACGTACAACTTATACAACGCTTATACAAGAGGTGTACAACGCTTATATAACTCATACATCGACTATATAATTTATACAATGTTGTTTTCCGTATTGTTTTTAAATCAGAAATCTCACATTGGGTTCCACTCCACCAAAAATAGCAGAAGGCTCAGAAAAATATGCGGTCTCTTCTAAAATGTAGAAGACGTCCACATGGTCATGATGTTTCCTGTTTCATCGAATTTCGTTAACGAACGAAAAAGATACGATTTTTCAAAGTTTTGCAATGCTTTAAAGTGTTAAAATCAGTTGAAAATAAACAAGCCGTATACCTCGTTGGAATGTTCAAAACTAGGTTGCCAATTTTCAAGCAAATCGTGTAGCGTTAGACCGATCGGGTGGTGCAGCGTCGAAGGGCTAGGAGAGGGCTTAGCGCGCGTGGGGGAGTTTGCCAGCTCGGTGGGGCCCAGTGGCCACTGCGGCGCTCCGAAGTGTCGACCTTCTCGAGCTCGGTTCTCTCTCCACACTCAATGAAAATATTCAAACTTGGTATGGATTTAAAGAGGGGAAGAAGAGCTTTAAAATGGATCTGGAATCACTCGATTTCATTAAGAAACGAGAGAGAAATCTCTCCTGGATCATTCGAAGCCATTTCCGCCATGCGCAGGGGGGTTAGGGGGGGGCAGACAAATTGTGATTTGCCAGCTCCCTTTTTTTTTCAAAAATCCGAAAATACCCCACTTCACATGCGAACACCAATCCAAACCCAACGACTGTCGTCCCTACCGTTTTACCCCCATTCCGAACACAATGGGATATATTTCGTAGGCCCATTCGACTGTTTCAGTCAGTTTCCCTTCAAATTAAAATTTGAAACATTCAATATTTGATTTGAACGTGCATTTCAATTTGCCAGGGCCACAAACTAATTCGAAAAATTGCAGAAAAATAAATCTAGCTAAATTTTGACAATACGTCCCAACAAAACAAGTTTCGTCGAATTCTGAGACCGTTTGCAAATAGGCCCATTTTTGGTCGATCCAATTTAACTATAATTGACCAAAACACATTTTCCTTTGCCACGCTCACATACTAGCTTCAAAAATTATGAAATTTGAAACCTAGCAATAACTTCACATCCCGGATCCAACAAAAGTGGTTTCGTCGAATTCCGAGGTCGTTTGCAAAATGGCCAATTTCACGGGCTATATAAATTCCATAATGACCTTTCTGAAAATTCATTCGGCCATAACTTTTGCTTTCCGCTATGAAAAATCGATTTTTCAGATTCGTTAGAAAGGTATTCACTAACAGATTTAAATATTTTTAGTTTCACTAAAATCTGGATTGTTTTGCACCCGGTACAGTCCGACAAAGTTTGAATTCAATTTTTGAAACTGCAGCGCCTTTTCAAGCCTTGTTTATAATTAGAATTAATTATATTCGTTTTCAATTGTCGATTCAAACTCAGTTTTTATTGCTATTATTTAAAATATTTTTTTTAAATATTTAAAATCCATTCTTTTAGCCAATTTAAAATTTTTAAATTGGTTCAGATTTTCTGGGTCGTTACAATCTCCCCCACTTAAAACTTTTCGTCCCCGAAAAGGAACAAAGTCGAATGTGGTTTGATAAATCTACAATCACACAACATAACCAACCAATCCAATTATTTTCGACCTTTCAAAAATATACTAATCACTTTCTATATTCTTTTAAAATCATTCAGACTATAGAATTTAAAAGTTCACATCCATGGACAAAAAATAACAATAGAGTAGAGAATTAAATGGTAATGCAAAGTATGGCGAATTTACCTTGCACCGGAGTCAATCATAGATATCTACTCGGCATCTAGGGTAAGCTTTCTGAATGCTCTCCTCAGTTTCCCAAGTACAATCTCGCGGATCTCCACTCCACTGCATTTGACTAAGTGAACCTTCTTGTTCCTCAGCTCTTTGGTTTCTTTGCCGATAATCCTTAGCGGCTCTCTTCTCACAGCTAATTCTGGAGTAATTTCAATATCCTGTTGAGCAGCTTCCTCCACGATCAAGTCTGGATCATGAACGTGCTTTCGAAGTTGAGATATGTGAAATACATCATGAATTCCAGGCAACCAATCAGGCAATTTGACCCTATAAGCGAGAGTTCCGATCCGTTCCAGAATAGGAAACGGACCTATGAATTTGGGCGCCAACTTTCCAGATTTACCGAACCGGATAACTCCTCTCATCGGCGATACTTTCAAATATACATAGTCGCCAACAGCAAAGGATATATCTCTTCTTCTCCTATCGGCATAGCTCTTTTGTCGGCTTTGAGCGGCGAGCAATCGCTTCTTAACAAAATCGACTTTGTCGGCAGCTTCTCGGATCATATCAGGGCCCAACACAAGTCTATTACCGGGTTCGACCCAACAAGCATGAGATCGGCACGGTCTACCATACAATGCTTCGAATGGCGACATTGTCAGACTCGCTCGGTAGCTGTTGTTATAAGAGAATTCAGCCAAATGTAGATTGTCTTCCCATGATCCACCGAAATCTATAACACAAGCCCACAATAGATCTTCTAAAATACGATTCACCCTCTCAGTCTGACCGTCTGTCTGAGGATGATAAGCGGTGCTTAAGTTCAACTTCGTTCCCAGTTCGACTTGAAATGCTTCCCAGAATTTGCTAGTGAATATTGTGTCTCTATCACTGACTATACTGAGCGGCACTCCATGTAGTCTAACTATTTCCCTGAAGTATATCTGCGTCAGACTCTGAGCAGTTCTATTTGATCTGACAGGTATGAAATGGGCGGTCTTCGTGAAGCGATCTACGATCACCCAAATACTGTCATTTCCCTTCCTGGTTCTGGGCAAACCATCAATGAAATCCATAGAAATATGTTCCCACTTCCAACCAGGTACTTCTAGTGGTTGTAACAATCCAGCCAATTTCTGTTGGTCGCTCTTGACTAGTTGGCAAGTAGGGCATCGGCTAACATATAAGGAAATGTCCCTTTTCATCGACTTCCACCAGAAAGTGCGTTTAATGTCATTGTACATTTTGCTTACTCCCGGATGGATACTAAGTTTTGACTTGTGACATTCATCCAGTACTTCCTTTCGAAGCTCAGGAATGTTAGGAACACATATTCGACCTTTGAGCCTTAGAATCCCATCATTATCAACTTGAAAACTCGGGGGTTCTCCTTGTTGAATTATCTCTCTGATCTTCTAAATGAATTGATCATCCTCCTGAAGAGCAGATATTTTATCTATCAGTGAAGTCGTGATAATAAAACTGGCGATCATTTCATTCGGCCACGACATTGGCTTTCCCCGGAGTGTATATAATTTCAAAATCATAAGCTGCACGAAACTCCAGCCAACGTTGCTGCCTCAGATTCAGGTCCTTCTGAGTGAACAGATACTTTAACGACTGGTGATCTGTAAACAGTTCAAATCTCTCACCCAGAAGATAGTGTCTCCAGATTTTCAAGGCGAATACTATAGCCAATAACTCAAGATCACGAGTTACGTAGTTCTTCTCGTGTGGCTTCAGTTGACGGCTAGCATAAGCAATCACTTGGCCTCTTTGCATTAACACTGCGCTAAGGCCTTCTCTAGAAGCATCAGTCCAGACTTTTAGATCTTGGTTGCCATCGATGATGGTTAACACTGGAGCTGTCGTTAATCTTAACTTTAGCTCTTCGAAAGCCTCCTCACTCTTTGGAGTCCATTTGAATTTAGAGTGCTTCTTCGTAATCTTCGTTAAATGACCAGATATCTTCGAAAAGTTTTTAACGAACTTCCGGTAGTAGCTAGCCAATCCGAGAAAACTGCGGACTGCAGTGGGGGTATTGGGTTGTTTCCAATTCTGAATAGCTGTGATTTTGCTTGGATCCACAGCAATTCCTTCTTTCGATACAACGTGGCCTAGAAATTTTACTTCATCTTGTCAGAAGATACATTTGGAAAATTTGGCTTTTAATACATTTCGTCTCAGAATTTCTAGAACTTGTTCCAGATGCTTTTCATGTTCGGCTTTTGATTTAGAGAAGATTAGAATATCGTCAATGAAAACCAGAACAAATTTATTCAATACTCCTCTGAATACTCTATTCATCAGATCGACGAAGTAAGCTAGAGCGTTACATAAGCCGAATAGCATTACTAACCACTCGTAGAATAAGTCGGGACCTCTGAATGCTGTCATTGGAACACACTCTTCGGCAATTCGAAGTTGATGGAAGCCTGTAGCTAGGTCCATTCGTGAAAATACTTGTGCTCCATTTAATCGATCTAACAAATCATCGATCCGCGGCAATGGATATTTGTTCTTTATTGTCTGCTTGTTCAGATCACGATAATCCACACATAGCCATAGAGTACCGTCAGATTTTGGGACAAATACCACTGCTGCACCCCAATCAGAGAAACTAGGCCTGATCAGACCTTTCCATACCAGCTGTCGTGTTTGATTGTCAAGTTCTTCTTTTTCTTTCAAGGACATTCTTCGAATAGTGTGAACTACCGGCCTTGCATTCGGAATTAAAGCAATCTTGAAATCTATTTCCCTCTACGGACGTAAGCGAACAACTTCTTCGAACACTTCCGCACAGTTCTTGACGACAGGAATATCTTTCACTAGGTCGAGAATATTCTCTGTAACATCAGGGATATTTTCTATTTGGGTTGGAGAAACATTTAGAGCGGCCCAGAAGTCTTTTCTATTGTATTTCTGACCTTCACAGGGTATGGTTATATAACTCCCTGATTTAATCTTAGCCCTAACAACTCTCTCGGCGCATCTAACCTCTGCTTCATATTTGGTTAGCTAATCCAATCCCAGAATAATATCGAATTCATTAAAATTCATGATGATAGAGATAATAGGGAATTTATAGCAAGAAAAGGAGACAGGTACTGCACAAATCCTACTGAGATTGATAGAACCCCCGACCGGATTCAGGACAGTCACTGGCTCCTTTAGCTTCCTCAAATTCAAATCCAGCTTCTTAGCTGCACTCTTGGCAATAAAGCTTCGTGACGCGCCTGTGTCAAACAGTACTTTGACTGGAATGTTTTTGACAGTAAGCGTTCCTTCTAAAACATCAGCCCTTTCCTAAGCAGGCGAAGATGCAGGCACTTCGGCCACCTCATTTACCTGAGCCTCTTTGGTCTTTTTTAATAGCCAGCAATCTCGCTTTATATGACCGGCCTGATGACAAAGATTGCACTCCCGAGTCACAGGAAACTTGCCCTTGGATTTAGACCCACCCTCCTTTCGCTTCTTCGAGGTTTTACACTTCCTAGTTAGATGTCCCTGTTTATTACAGTTAGAGCATGTGGCAGTTGTTGCCGGTTCCTTTTCAGATTTAGCCCTTTTTCTCTTGGCACTGGGCTTCTTACTGACATCAGACTTTGTACTGGCCTCTGGACGATCAGTTTCAGACTCTGCTTTGTCACTAGAACAGATTTCTTCTTCGTCGCGCAACATTCCTTTCTTATGGAGATCTTCGCACTGATAGGCCATATAAATCATTTCAGAAAAAGGAAGCTTCACATTCCTCATCACACTATTCTGATATCTCCTTTGCAGGCCATGAATAAATCTCATATTTTTCCTCTTTGGATCTTGAATCAGATGAGGAGCAAAGTGAGCAAGTTCATTGAATTTCTTATGATATTCTGGGATGGTCATATCACCTTGTACTAGATAAGAAAATTCATCACATAATCGCTCCGTCGCTTCAGGAGGAGTAAATCTTTCCAGGAAAATCACTTTGAATCTGTCCCAGGTGATATCACCTTCTGGATTATCTTTGATGATTGTTTCCCACCAGATTAAAGCTTCTTCTTTGAGCGCCCAAGATGCTACTAACCATTTCTGGTCATCTCTCAGCTGGATACGCTAAAAAATTCTTTCGACAGAGCTCACCCAAGCTTGAGTCTGAATAATAGATTCATTGCCCGAGAACTGTTCTCCGTTCAGATTTCGATATCTCTTTAATAGAGCCTCTAGATGGGGTTCTGTATTCCTTTTGTTTCTGGCACTCAATTTTCTAGTACTACTGCAATTAGCAGAACAAGTGTCAGGTCACAGAAAAGGTATTTTAAAACATAGAAACATATACTTCAAATGTAAATGTGTCTATCGAGGTGTAATTTCATTCTGCTTTACTCGTACTAGGATATTGCTGATCCTATCTGTATAGAGTTACCCGTCCTAGAACACTACTGGTTCTATTTCTGACGAGTTCGTTCAAATGTTATATTCCAGAACTAAGCTTAACCAAAGCTCTGATACCACATTGAGACGACCCCAAATCCCGTTCTGACGGAGACAAGGGTAATCTTTGGAATATAACACAGAAACAGATAATAGCAGAACAGAATTAAATAAATACACCAGATAATGAACAATAGAATATACTGGATAAAAGTAATCATCAGAGTTACATAGTATATAGGATCTTACTTAGAACAAATATAGTTCAGCTATACATAAACGCCTACAGCGGAAAACAAACAAAATATGTTCAATAGGAGCTGAACAGCATAAAAAGAGGTAAATGATAGAATCCATCTTCAGCTCCAGCTATCCAGAAAGAACCAGCTAAACCTGAATACAAGGCTGCCCATGTAGAAAAAGGGGCACCCGAGTTTGAAAGTGAAACAAACTACGAGTCAGTCATGGGACTGGTATGAGAAATCTACTCAACACATATATAATTTGGCTAATCACAGGACCACGCCACTTTCGTGGAACGGGTTTACTCCATTGGATTGCCAGTACTTTAAAACAAAATTTTCTTTTAAACATCGCGATGCTTTTTATAAAAATGAAGCCATTATAAGACTCAGTTCCCATCACACAATGCAACGCAAACCGGAGGATAGAGTTTTTACCTTATAACGGCCAAAATATGCTTGATACGAATAAAACCAAGGCATTTGATATTATTACTAGTGCTTATATGTTTCGAAAACAATTTCAAATCATAACTGTCAATCATAGGCGGCATGGGTACCATATATCATGTCGCCATGTATATATATACAATCAAAACCGCACGATGTCGTATTTGGAAATTGGATTTCCATTATGAACAAAATGTTAGACCAAAAAGTGGTTCTAACACCCAAATTGATTAAAAGCAGAATGAAATGAGATCAAAAATAAAAATGAACACACAGGATTTATAGTGGTTCGGTGAAGAAATGCCTATGTCCACTTGTCTTTCACTATTTTCAATGATTTAGTTGCAAATACAATGAAATATTCACTTGATTTCTCTCGCAACTCACTTACAATCACTCAATTGTCTAAAAACAAATAATGAAAGAAGATTTGGATTTTCCGGGAGTGCTGGAATTCGGGTTATGAAGGTGGTTCAACTCTCAAAGTGCCAGAGAAAAGCTCCTTTTCTTTGTCTCCAGACGGGGTATTTATAGGTGAAAATTAGCCCAGAACCCGATCCGGATCGGAGCCACGTGTCATCCATCCCATCAGCCTCGGGTTCGGGTGGATTTCTATGTTGACAACGCATTAGAGCTGTGGACGTTGTGGGTAGGAACTGGTCATAGCCGCTCCGAATAACCAGGCGCTCATGCAGGGGAGTGACGTGGAAAATGGGTTCGGATCGGAAGAGCGTGCACAAGGGGTTCGGATCGGCGTCTCCGATCCGACCCGGATTAACTTAGGACCAATTCTCTCTTCTTTTTACTCTGCTCCGCTCCGCTCCGATCTATCTCTGTAGCAATTGGGTGGCTTTCCAATCCAACTGGAAGTAGATTGCTCTCCGATCCGAACAGCTGTGCCTCTCTGATTCCAAAAGCAATAGTTCACCGACCCGAACAGAAGACTTTATCCGATCCGAACCGATACGCTGCTTCGATCCGACTTGCTTCAGTACTTCCCAAGTTTTTTCAATGTTTCACATCTTGACTTTGTGTTGCCCAGTTCACAAAGTGGGCTAACATTTTGCCCCCTCAAAGGATGTTTCTATTGGAGACGGAGCATGCTTTGACTATCATTGCACAGCGCTCTTCGAGGTGATTTTTCTTTTGATTTTCCTTGTGTTTTCATCTTTTTCTTCAAATTTCAATTTAATTCGTTGTTGAGCTAAAGAACTCGGTTCGTTTCGGATTCCGATCTGAACAGACACCTTCTCCTTTCTATTTTTCACTGGACTATTGGGCCAAGCTTTTCTTCTGGACTGTATATCCGATCCGAACGGGGGGTTCTTCTACTGGGCTGCCGATCCGAATGGGGAGACGAATAGACACTCTTCTCCTCTATATAAACACTGCCTTCTTCCTTCTTTCATTTTTACTGTTTTACTCCCCAAGTTCTGCAAAACGAGAGAAAAAAACTAATTCGTGAAGCATCAAAATTCCTTTTAATTCTCGAACTAATTACATCGGTAGGTTGTAAAACTTTAGATAATCCCTTTTTTAATTGATTTCGATTCCGATTCGTAGGCGATTAGGATGATTTGAGTATGAAAATTGGACAACCTTGCCACCGTGGACCCCCCTCATCATCGTCACCATCTCGAGGTTGGAACGCAGGGGATTAGAATCCGTTGTTGAGTGCGCCAGCGTATGATTGCTTGGCTTTGATTTGGGTGATGGGTACGAAATTGGCATTGGCGTCGGTTAGGGAAGAAATAGGATGAAGGAGAAGAAGAAGATAGTAGGGAATCAGTTCGGTTCGGAGGGATATGGAAGGTGAAAAAATAAGGGAAGAAAGAAGGAAATTCAGGAGGTCGGACCGGATCGGGGCAAGTAAAGAAAGAAAAAAGAAAAGAAATCCAGGAGATCGGATCGGGTCGGAGCAAGTATTTAAGAAAGGGGGAAAGGGAGCTTGCCTAACTGGATCGGGTCGGACCATAAGATAAAAGGAGGAGGAGTATGACTATGTGATCCGATCCGAACCGGTAGAGGACTCTACCTCCGAACCGATCCGATTTTGATTTCTGAGTTCCACAATTTATCCGAGCCCAAGTCGAGCCTGCATCCCCGATCCGATCCCCATAAGCGCGCCCGAACCGAACCGAAAAGCAGTTCACCTTAATGCATAAGAACTTGTTTAACTGGCCCAATCAACTTTTGGCATAATCTTCAATCTAATGGACAGTTAGGATAGTGCCTTGCAAACGTAACTGGACATCAAGAACTACTTCAACTCTTTATATTTTGCCAAACTTTTTCGTCGCACTTTTAAACATTTACTTTGCACTTTTCGCATGCATTGTTTACACTTTAGTTTGCACACATACACGGGGGGATACGGGCTAATTTGCTCTAATTTGTGCTATTGCTTCTTCAATAGTTTTATGACCATGAGACCCAGACGCTCTTCCAGACTAGCTGAGAAGAAAGAAGCCCCGGAAACCTCCAGCAAAATTACTCTTGAGGACATATCTTCTCCGTCGGATCCAGAATCGAATAATGAGGGTTCAGACTATGAGGTTGGAAATCGTGAAAGTGACGAAGTGTCTTCAGAGAATGAAGTTTCTCTAGGTTTTGAAGAGGAAGGAGGGGTTGGCGACGACCGGGCTCCTGATGAGTTTGAAACGGCTGTCATATTGGAATCACCCCAAGATTCTGTTGAGTCAACAATTGATAACAACCGACTTACCCGAATTTGTTTGAAATACGGGATAATGAAAAGGGACACTCTAGCCCCTTCGAGATCTGACCGTCCCCACAACCCTCCAGAAGGATATATGGCGGTCACTCGGTTGATGTGTATGGTCGGTGCTATCCCTCCATTTTCTCCCTTCATCGTTGATTTTATAAGACAAATGCGGATTGCCCCCATGCAGCTGCAACCCAATTCTTATGCCTACTTGCACACTTTATACATAGCATACCGTGAGATCTTAGGCACAGAGCTCACTTTCGATGACGTTCATTTTTTCTATAACTTCAAGCATCGGACTCGAGAGACTCCTTCTTTCTGCTATTTTGAGTCTGTTCCTAAGAGGAAGATAATCTCAGCACCATTCAGCTGTAAAGCTGGAGATTCCACACTGGAGTGGTTTTATGTGAAGCGACAACCTGGGTGTGCCAGGAGATGGACGAAATCAAGTAAAGCACTGATTATCTACATCTTGGCTCTATACCTTCAAGTCATTGTCTTAACTCGTTTTTCTTTTTGTTTGTAGTCGACAATCCAAAACAAATATCAGATCAGGTGTTCTTTGACCGGATGCACCAACTTCTTAATGGCGACCAGAAATTCCTGACTATTGATGAAGTCCTTAAGGACGAATATCTTCACTTTCATGGGCTGTTATCCATTTTTCGCAGTATTGGTCATGGGACGGCTCCATACGTATATATTCCTCCAGTGGATGTAGTCCCAGAGATAGGAGAAGGTTCGGGAGTTCCTGCAGTGCCTCTTCAAACTTCACCTTCTCCATCTTCCACTCAAGATGACGAATTGGCTAACCTGGCCGAAAAGCATCGTGAAGGATATACTGCCCCCGAGGAGGCTACTTCTTTGGAAAAGTCAACATCCCCCAAAGAGTCGCCACTTAATGCTTCCGAGGAAGATGTCCCTAATACTGATGACCCAATATTTCAGGGTTTGGGGGATCTCCCCTTACCTGAAACTATATACACTTCAGAGGATTTTAGGAAGGACCCCTTAGTCTTCACCTCTTCTGAAGAGACTACTCCTGCTAAGGCCAAAGAGCCTGCCCTTACTAGTCTAGCTTCAGACTCGGGTTGGTTGGGGGGGGGGGGGAAACACACCACTTAGGACACACCTTATACAACAGCATTAGCATTCATTGCACCTCTTTCTCTGTTAATCCATTGATTCTGAATTTCGTTTGTCTTATTGTGCAGGCATGATGTCTCTTACTATGATATCAGGAAGCTTCGCCGCAGCATGTCTAATCCACCTCAGGATATCGAGTATGATCGCCGCGGTGATCGCGATAGAGAGGAGAGAAGGCCTTATGATCCCTATCGCTCTCAACCCTCACGTTCTCGCTCTCCCGTTCGGTCGGATCAAGAGAAATACAAAGGTTATCAAAGCCGTAGGGAAGAGGACAGGCCACAATCGAAAGACTCCACCTCTTCCCACGAAAAGCGTAGCAGAGAGAGAAGTCCTCCAAAAGATACTGAGTCTCGAAGTAAACGCATGGTCCCTGCTACTAAACGACCTAGGACAGACAAAGAAACTATTGAATCCTCCATACACAGGGACACTGAATTGACGATCCCCGCTCCTCCACCACTAGATGCGGAGACTGCAATCAAGCGGGCGTATTTGGAGGAGCAATTTCCCGAACATTACTTCGAGACTTTGACTTTTTTACCTGCCTTCGAACCTATTTCTTCCAGGTGGGCAGACGAGGCCAAAGCAAAGATAGACGCGGTTGAAAAACAGTATTCTGAGATGTCTAAATATTCACGCAACCTTTCCAGAATTATCCGTACTCTAATCACGAATGCCGATTCAATGCAAAAAACCGCGGACGAAGATGCTAAGGCCTTAAAGAACCTAGGTAAAGATTTGGAGGACTCACAGGCCCAGCTTGCTATTGCTCAGAGGGATGCTACCAACTTCAAACAACAATTTGAGGATATGCAAAAATGTTATCATGACTTGCTTGAATCTCACACTCAAGAGCGTTCTGAGTTAAAAAAGCAAGCTGATGATGCTAAGTCAGAAGCTGCTAAGACGCGCGTTGCTTACACTTACCTCGAACGGAAAAATGCCGAGTTAGCAAAGAGGAATGCTGAGCTAGAAAAGAAGAATGCTGACTTGTCTTCAAAGCTACTGGAGGCAGAGAACAGAGCTGCCCTGGCGGAGGGCAACGTTGAGTGTGCTATCAAATCTGCGGAGGAGGCCCGCAAACAATTGTCAGAGGTGGAGGCTGATATTCAGGGTTTCGGCGAATTAATGATTGAATTCTTCGCACATATCATCCGTCGCCGAAACATTTCTTGGATCGAGGATTACCCATCCACTCTAGTTCAAGTATGGAGTCAGATCATCGAGTGGGAAAAAAAGGAGCTCAAGGTCGATTCCATCGGTGAGGATAAGCTAATGGAGAAATACTTAAGGGATGATGAGCCGGAACGCCTAGCTGAACGGCGCCGCCTCATTGCTGATGCTATGGAAGAAGAGAGGCGGAGGACTAAACAGAAAAACATTCCCGGGACTGGTTCCTCTTCTGCTGCCCCCGCGACTTCGGAAGTAGAGGGGTATGACCCTGAAAATCCGGGAATCCACCGAACAACTCTGCTATCTCCAATCCCTGAAATGGCATCAGAGACAGCAGTTACCCCCGCTGAGAAGTCTTCGGAAGGTATCCCTACCTTTTCTCCTCAATTCGTCAAGGCTATTTCTACCTTTCGCCACGTGATTGAGCAATCAATCTGAGAAATCATTTGAACCGATGAGGTAATTTGATTTGTTGGCCATGGTGCTTTCACTGAGAAATCATTTGAATTCTTTTTTTTTTGGGATTATCGTTCTACTTTTTGGACCGTTGAGTTCAAAGAAGTTAATCCTCAAGTTTCGAAGCCCTTGGATATTTGTTGAAGTGATTGTCGAAGAACCATGGCCAAAGGAAAAGGCAAAGAAGTTCAATCTGTTCGAGGAAATGGAGCTGGCGAAGATCAGCAAAATGCGGTTGTGACAAGGTCTCGTGGGCAGGGTTCAGCAGCAGGACGAACCGATGCAGGAAACCCGAACCACCTTCAGGGGGAGAGCTCCAATCCGATCCGGGTAGGAGATTCTGAAGCAGTGCATTCCCCCAACCTGAACCGACCCGAGCAGCTTGCCATGTACCGACCCGACCAGGCTCCCCAGCTCCGAATCGACCCGATCTCCCATCTCCGAACCGATTCGACACTTGGTGATGTTGGAACCTCTACTCGAGTCCCTACAAATGCGTCCCGTTTTTTTATTTGATTAAAAGGGGAAAGAAGAACTTCGAGTGGACTCCGGACTGTGTTGAGGCCTTTCGAAATTTATTGGAACTGCTAGAGAAACCGCCGATTTTGTCAAAGCCAGTGGATCACGAAGAATTGTTTGTTTACTTGGCAGTCTCAGCTCACGCTGTTAGCACAGCCCTGGTTCGAGAAGAAGACAAAGTACAAAGGCCAGTGTATTATGTAAGCAAGAAATTAGCAGCGGCAGAGCGCAACTACTCAAAGATTGAGAAGCTCGCTTACAGCCTCCTAATCGCATCCCGAAAACTTCGTCACTATTTCAAAGCTCATCCCATAACCATATACACTGACCAGCCCCTAAGGCAGGTGTTGCAGAGACCCGAAGCATCGGGAAGGTTAAGTCAGTTTGATTTAAATTTTCAACCACGAAGGTCGATCAAGGGGCAAGCTCTGGCATACTTTATAGCGGAATTCACCATCCTAGAGGAGGAAGTAATCGATGACAGAGTGGTTAAGTCCGATGATGAGTTAAAGATAGATCCATGGAAACTATACACAGACGGAGCTAAGAATGACCGAAGGTCCGGAGCTGGAATCGTCTTAGTCACTCCTGACGGACGGTAGTTATATTACGCTCTACGATTAGAATTCTCGGCGACTAACAATGACTCTGAATACGAAGCCCTGATTGCCGGGCTGAAGCTTGCCAAAGACCTCGGAATAAAAATGTTGAACATATTCTGTGACTCTAAAGTTGTTGTTTGCCAAGTGCGAGAGGAATTTGTGGCTCGCACTTGGGCAAAAGATAGTCCTTACCGAATTCGAGACTGCCTAGCCCGAGTCTCAGGCAAGCGCGCAGGCAAGCCTTGGATCGTCAGGGCCGGTCCACCGATGTGGATTATTATGCCTGAACACTACGTCTCTCCGCCCTTTGGGGCGTAAACGAGCCAACGAATGATTCCATCGGACCCGGATGGTCCGATCAAACCGAGGCGCCTCGCAACAGCAACAACCACACAGGTGAAAAGTATATAAATGTCAGGGCTGGTAGGTCACTGACACCACCCTAGCTAGGAAGAAACGCAGGCCCTCCCTTATGTCCTCTCCCGTTTCTGGTTCATACCGGGGTGTGAGGCTCGTGATTTTACGTTATACACAAAGCTATGCCACACCGGCGGTGCTTTGATCATCACCACAAGACTTTGCTTTTCAACAGAATCCCTGATCACTACATCTTAGCATGCCACACAGGCAGTTCATGCCATGCGACTGATGTCCATCGATATACAACCTCTGAGCTCGTGCGTTTCAGAGAAGGGCGTTAAGCAAAAGAATAAATTCTCCGTCGCCAAACAGATGTATATTTAATAGAGATCAATCAACACAGAATAATATCCAATGTCAGACACACAGTCCATTTACAAGTCCGTTCTGGGTCTGAACGAAACCAGAGGCACTAAATACCTCGCAAACCCATCGATCAACACGTACGTCTGGACGATCACCACTCATTATCCATATTTCGGGATGCCTCCCAATCAGGACCTCGGTTACCATCCAAACGACTTGAGGATCTCCGGTCTTCGACCACCGTCTTCATCTTCGATTTCTTATCGTCGGTCAATTATTTGAAATGCGAATTAACTCGGCCTTTTCAAATAATTCACATATATTTAGAATTTCAAATCAATTTATTTCAATGGTTAAATTATTCGACGACACCAATTTTGTTCTTTAATGTAATTTTCACACCAAAGACATTCAACCATCAAATACCACATAAATCGAGCAAATTCAGTTTATTTCCATTCCATATTGTTTATAGTATTTTATAACGATTTATCGCTATTTTTATTTATTTTAAAATAGCCAATTTATTCAAAACGACGCTTCGGGCGATAACGCGGCCGTGGCGCTGTTTTTCTTCAGATTTGATTTACAAATATCTGGAAATCTAACCGTTGGATCTTCACACAATTTACATCATTAGAAAGGTCTTTTCAAAACGAATCCAACGGTTCAAGTTTCGGGAAAATCCGACGGTCGGATCTCCCGGTACAATCGTTTGAAGTTTCGATTTCAAAATACGAACTGCAGCATCGTTATTTGATTAAATATAATTATATATATATATAAATATAATCGTTTCTGGCGCTGTTTTTCTTCAGATTTGAATTAAACATTCCAGACAATCCAACCGTTGGATTTTTACACAGTTGGTGCCGTCGGAAAGATATTTCCATGGCGAACCCGACGGTTGCGGTCTCGAGAAAATCCAATGGTCGGATTTCCCGTATTAGTTGTTTGAAATCACGGTTTCAAAACGCGAACTGCACGGCCACGTTTCGTTTTAATTTTATTTATATTTATATATTTATATAAATATAGTTCATTCAACAATTTCAATATCGTTTTCACTTCAAATATTTCACTAACACCTTTAAATTTTGGAAAATATTGCCATAACCTCCTTTGTACGGGAGGGGCTGGGAAAATTCCCAAATAGCCACACGGGTGTCTCATGTCGAAAAGAAAAAGAAAAAGCCAAGCGGCTAGCCAACAGACTCATAAAATCATCACCCAAACAAAACATTAAATGTGTACCTATTTGTCGGGCACAAAATTTTATTCCTCTTCTCTAGCCCCTTTGCTATAACCTGTTCAATAAATATGCATGTACATATATACAGTTCTTATCGTTTATCATTTTCCATTCAACTTCATATTTGATTCCTTTTGGGTTTAAAAACACCATTCATTCTAATGTTGCATGTATAGGCAAAAATCATATCATTAGCTAATTAATGAATATTTCAACTCATATATGTTTATTTGAACGAGAGGCTATTTTTAACACTTCACATTTCAACGATTCATGTATTTAATAAAAATGTGATTTTTATTGTAAAACAATTCATTTCAAAACTCTATTATTTTATATAGTGTATATATAGGTGATAAAAATAGGTTTTTTTCTTATAAAATAATTTCTTTCAAAACGAGATTATTTTACACAGTTCATATAGTCGATAAAAGGTGATTTTTTTTATTATCAAACAATTTATTTCAAAATATGAATACCATTCAACACGTGAATTTCAAATCAACGAATGAATATCGATTCAACACATGAAGGTTTTCTATTCAACGAATAAATATAGTTTCAGCAAATGAAAATAATTCAAACACATGAATGTTATTCAAAATTTTGGCAGCATAACATCAGGGTAGTTAAAACCGGGACAGTCCCTAGTACGGCTCCTCGCTCTACCTTAAAACCTCGTGGTTTTTGACAATGGGGATCATGCATCTAGTTCGCACGCAGGCGGCATGTATATATTTATTTCATTTCCACAAACTAATCCTATGTGGTTTCAACCAAATATTTCTCAACCACAAATGGGTATTTTCCCACCACAATCAAATAATATCAACCACAAACAATCCCAAACAACCATTCGCAATCAATCAATTTTCACACCAATCACAATCAATAAATATCGTCCATGGTTTGTGGACGAGGGGCGTATATATATATATATATATATATAATAATTCACTTTTATTTCAACACATATATAATTTTTACAACGCATATATAACTTATACATCGTACGTACAACTTATACAACGCTTATACAAGAGGTGTACAACGCTTATGTAACTCATACATCGACTATATAATTTATACATCGTCGTTTTCCATATTGTTTTTAAATCAGAAATCTCACATTGGGTTCCACTCCACCAAAAATAGCAGAAGGCTCAGAAAAATATGCGGTCTCTTCTAAAATGTAGAAGACGTCCTGTAACACCCCGAGAATTCTATAACTGTGAAATTCATGAATTAAAGTATAATCAAATTCAAATCAAAGAACTAAGGGAAACGGGATACGCCATTGTGTTCGTCTCGGAAAAATACGCGAAATAGAGTCCGAGTTTTCGAAAAACGGAGTCCGTATGAAGAAGATATGGCCTTCGGAAGTTTTGAATTAAATTTAAAATTCAAACAGAATAAAATAATTAAAAATCGGGCCCAGTGGGCCAGGGCAGATAATCACCCGCCTAGGCCACCCAGGTCGACTGGGCTGTCGACCTGGGCTACCCATGTCGACAGGGCTGTCGACAGCCCTGTCGACAGGGGTGTCGACCTGGTCGAGCCCAGTCAACCTGGCTGGCCAGGTCTGTGTTTGGTCGAATTTCTGTGGTCTGCTTTGTCATTAGGGCTAGGTGGCGGGTTCTAATTGGTCTCTCTATCTAATGAATGGCTACGATCTAACCTAGCAACATCAATGGTCCTAATCAATTCCTAACCTCTATATAAACAACCCTAGACTAAACCCTAAGCTATTCATTCAAAATTAAGAACATAGCCGCCATGTTGCTGAGGAACGACTAAGAGTAGCCGCCAACTAGAGAGAGAATTAGGAAGAAAGTTCTAAAGCCTAAAGCAATTCAAGCAACCTAAAGCCAATCAATTCAACAAAGGAATCATATCTCTTAATTAGAGAATTCGCCGCAACCATTGTAAGTAGAGTATTACTTTGGTATGAATAAACAACTGTATTGATTCGTATGCTTGAATTGGGATAATAAAGTAGTTCATATTTGTGAAAAATTATGTTATTCATTATAAAGAACTACATGCGGTAGTTCTACGCAAGTATACGTTTGGAATATTGCGCAAATTGTGTAATCTATGTTGAAGCTACATGTATGTAGTTGATTGAAATTCATGCAAGTTTGGGGCTTTGTTATTATGATGTATGTTTTTGTACATAAATCATTTTGCAAGTAATTGAAACAAGTTTGGTTGTTATAGTTCATATGAAACTATGTTGGAATTTTGACACCATAGTCCATGTATTAAGTCATGCTTTTGCAAAACTTATGAATATGGCTAGGCTATGAATGATATTTGGCATAATTGAAATCTATGATTATGTCTATCTTGTTTAAAAGAATTATATGATGACATACGTGAGACATGGCTAGGTTAGACTCAAAAATCCCTTTTTGCAAGTTTTAAAGCAAACACCATGCTTAGGAATATTTATGCATAAGTATATTTATACTATCGTTATGTGATTAGACTTAAACCATAATTAAGTTGATCTATGCTTTTGTAACAAAGTATCCCCTTTGTAAACATGTAGAAACCTTATGAACATGACTTGTTTATGTTTATGCCATGTTTATGCTAAAAGTATTTATGCCATGCTTATGTTTGACATTATGCTAGAAATATTTATGACATGCTTATGTTTGACATTATGCTATGCTTATGCTAGAAATATTTATGACATGCTTATGTTTGACATTATGCCTAAATAAGAATATAGGTTCATGTTGTAGTTAAACCTATGCAAGTTCACATGCTTTGATTCATGTCACCTATGTTACCACTATGCAAGTACACCAATTTCTATTTTGTATTTCCAACGTCATATGCAAGTTCGTGCGCTCACCTTCCCCTCTTTGTGTATGTAATCACGCTTTAAACCTCCCCTTTCGCATGGCTAAATTGGGCTTTAAAAGGCTAAGCCCAATATATATAAACGGACGTGTAAAACGGGGGAAAATAACGTTGGGTTAAAATTAATTAATGAATGAAAATATAAAATAGAAGGGCCCAAATTCAAGTATGGGTTGGGCCCATGATTGGTGTAACCTTTACACCATTAACTTAATAATGGGCCGCAAATATTTACATATAATTAAAGAAGAATGACAAGATATGTAAATGTAGAAAATACGATGTGTTTAACCCGAGGTTGGATTGAGTTGTGATGTAAACCTGCCCGGAACCGCCCGGCTTTCCAGTAGTCACAACAATACCTATCCAATGTGGGAGGTTAAACATGGAGCCCAGCAAGGACCCGAGGTTAGACTGAGTTGTGGCGTAAGACTGCCCGGAACCAACCGGCAACAGGCAGCCACAACAATACCTGTCTAATGTGAGAGGTCAGGGTCTTAATAAGACAATTAAGGCTGAGTCAGGATTGTTAGGATTAAGTGAACTAAAGACTTAATCAAAATGGAACATGCTAAACTAAACGGACTGGTGGGGGTTAGGTAGGAAACACTTAACCAACTTAGCATGTTGGCTAGAGATAGAAAACCTAGTAACGGGGGACCCTTTTCAGCAGTAACCCTAAAAGGTGTATCGGGATACCCTGAAAACTAGGCAGGGTGGGGCACGATTACTGGGCTGATTGTAAGAGGTCAAAGCGACGGCGGTGGTGTAGCAGTGTAGGTTCTAACGGAGTGCGGGCGTGCACACACTCCGGAGCAGAAAAATAAGGCATTGGACACCAGTAGCATACCTGTGCACTCTAAGGTTGTGTCGGGTTGCCACTATGGGACTTGATACACCCCATGGTGGGACTAGCATAGGTAACTACAGACATCGGGGGCCGTAAGACACATGTAACTATGCGAGTAGGAGCCGATCATCATAGAATGGATCACATCACCCTGATTATGGGGTGCCAGTGGGAAACTAGTTTATATGGGTTCAGAGATTAACATGGGGTACGATAGTATATTCGACCCTAGACAACTTAACCAAGTTATAATGCATGCCCACTTCCTGTTTATACTTATCATACCCAGTTCTTTATTCATAGACAAAATAGTACTAGACTTACTCAGGCTTTATGTCTGACTCTACTTTTCTTTCGTCTTCTTTCTTCCGTTTCTCCCCCCCCCCCAGGTCCACAGGGAGGGAACACAGCAGCTTGACCAACCTTAGCATCCAGCTTGAAGAAGAGAAATGTATTGCTTGGACTTTCCTGTTTTGAACTATGGCTTTGGACAATCATTATGGGGGCTTTGCAGTTTATCTATGTTTTATTTATGCTTCTTTAAATAATGTACTCAAGACAGATTATGAAAGTGTTATGTTATGTTTTTGGAAAGGATGTTGTTGTAACACGTATTTGACTTTATGAAATAAAAGTTTGTTGTTCTTCCGCTGTTTACAAATATGTTTTCTTATATCTGTCTTGTATATCTGTGACTTGTACTTATAAACCTCCACCAAAATTAGGGCATTCCCTTTGAGAGTGACCCTAACGGAGGTGGGGTGTTTCACTTGGTATCAGAGCATAGGTTTACCAGATAAGATAAAAAGTTTTGAAAAATTATTCTCAAAAAGGAAATTTAAAGAAGCATTTTTAAAAGAAAAATATTATTTTATTTTAAAAAGGCAAAGTCCACTCCCCAAAGCCATAGGAACTATCTCTTATCCTTCGTTTTGAATCTATCCTTTTTGTTTCAGCATGTCCCAAGATCTTAACTTGCCGGAAGGGGTGCCAATACCTGGTTGGTTTAGACGGTTCTTAGAAGCAAGAGCCACTCAGCCAGGTCCTACCGTTCCTCCTCCCCCAGCGGAAGGAAATCATCCAGCTGCAGCGGCACTTTTTCCTCCACCTCCTCCTCGGGGAAACAATTTTGCTAAGATATGTAAAGATTTTAAAGCTATGGGAGGAAGGGATTTCCATGGAACTGAGTCCTTCGTAGCAGCTAGAAATTGGCTGAAAGAAACTGAGGACCTATTCATCATCTTTGAGGTAGAAGATAGAAAAAAAGTACAACTGGCGGTGTGGCTATTGAAGGACGAGGCTTCCTACTGGTGGGAAGTCACTAATGCTGAAAGACCAGTGGAGACATGGGAGGACTTTAGGGCAAGGTTTGAGACCAAATTTCTCTCAAATGCGGAAAGAAGTTTGCAGTTGGAAAAATTCTTATTTCTTAACCAAGGGGACAAGACAGTCAGAGAGTATGTGAATCAGTTCGATGAGCTGGCTAGGTTTGGACTTGACCTAGTCAACACCCCGCACAAGAAGGCTCTCCGTTTCGTCAAAGGGTTAAATGAGCCATTACACAGCTTGGCCATGACCCATATACCCATGGGAGCCACGTATGAAAGATTGGTGCAAATGGCATTGCTGAATGAAGAGGATAAGGGAAAGAAGAAAGAGGGTTTGCAGCCCAAGAAGACAGACTTTAAGAAGGGCGGGAAAGGCAACAAAGAGAAGAGGAAGTGTAATTTCTGTGGCAAAGTGGGGCACTTAGTAAAGGACTGCCGGAAAAAGAAGGTCAAGGAGAATGGTGGGTGCTTTTCTTGCGGTGAGACAGGCCACAGGGCTAAGGACTGCCCAAAGAAACGAGGACAGGGGCAGAGGGCTGGATCCACCCCAGGGGCACAGGTCCATGTGCTAGAAGCGCCACCTCTGCAACAGCAAGGTATAAATACTTCTGTAGAAAGCGTAGTTTATCTTTATGATCACCCCGTTCGCACTTTATTTGATTCTGGTGCATCACACTCCTTTATCTCGTCTGCTTTAGTAGAATCTCTGCACCTAAAAACTAGTATGGTAGAGGACCCCTTAATTGTTTCAAACCCAATTGGGGGCCCAGCTCATTTGTCTATGATCTGTTTGGATTTGAAAATTTCTATCCTAAGTGTAGAATTTCAATGTAGTGCCTTTGTTTTGGGCTTTTCGGGGTATGGTTTGATTTTGGGTATGGATTGGCTATCCAGTAATGGGGCCATCCTTGATTGTGAGAAAAGGGTTGTTAGGCTCCTAACCCAGCTCGGTAATACTTTGGAAATTTCTTGTAATCCCTCGTATGCGGTTATGCTTAGTTATCTTGAATCGCTAGATGCCTCTGTTGAAAACTTGCAATCAGTTAGAGTGGTCCGGGAATATCCGGATGTCTTCGAAGAGGTGAAGGGCTTGCCTCCGAAGCGGGAAATAGACTTCCGCATATATCTTGTAGATAATGCAAAGCCCGTTGCGTTGCCCGTTAGACATATGGCTCCACGAGAAAGGAAAGAGCTCAGTAAACAGATTAAAGAGCTTCTAGAAAAGGGGTTCATTAGGAGGAGCATTTCAGAATGGGGCGCTCCAGTGGTGTTCGCTACAAAGGCGGATGGTTCACTCCGTCTATGTGTTGACTATAGGGAGCTCAACAAGCTAACGAAAGAGAATAGGCACCCTCTCCCTAGAATTGACGATTTGTTTGACCAGCTTGTAGGAGCGTCTGTTTTCTCCCAACTCGATTTAGCAACCGGTTTTCATCAGCTTAGGGTGGCTGAAGATAGCATCGATAAAACGGCGTTCAGAACCCCAGACGGCTTCTTTGAATGGCATGTCATGCCTTTCGGCTTGACAAATGCACCTGCTTACTTCGTGGACCTGATGAGTAGGGTATTTAGAGATTTCCTCAACAAATTCGTAGTGGTCTTCGTAGATGATATCCTTATCTTCTCAAAGAGTGAAGAGGAACATACTCAACACTTAAGGGCAATCATGGAAACTTTGCGAGTCCATCAACTAAAAGCCAAATTCTCCAAATGCCACTTTTGGAGGGAAGAGGTGAGGTTCCTTGGGCACATAGTATCCAAACAAGGGTTAGCAGTGGACCCTGCTAAGGTAGTGGCGGTACAGGATTGGAAGACACCAAGGAATGCAACTGAGGTCCGAAGCTTTCTAGGACTAGTAGGTTTCTATCGGAAGTTCATAAGGGATTTTGCGAAAATCTCAGCTCCGCTCACGAAATTGACTAAGAAGAATCTAGTGTTCAATTGGGATTTGGATTGCGAATTTGCTTTCCAACGACTGAAAAGGGCTCTTACAACAGCCCCAGTTTTGACGCTGCCAGATGGGAGCAAGATGTTCACTGTTTATACGGATGCATGTGGGACAGGGCTAGGCGGCGTCTTAATGCAAGAAGGAAGGGTAGTAGCTTATGGCGGGAGGCAATTGAAGGTGCACGAGAAGAACTACCCAACCCATGATCTTGAGTTAGCCGCCATCGTCTTTGCACTCAAGTCTTGGCGACACTATCTCCTAGGTGAGAAGTTCGAACTTTACACTGACCATAAATCGTTGAAATATCTTTTCTCGCAAAAGGATCTTAACTTGAGGCAACAAAGATGGATGGAGTTTCTTGCCTCGTACGATTTCGAAATCTCCTACACTCCGGGCAAAGGCAACGTAGTGGCAAACGCGTTGAGCCGAAAGAAATTGACCCTAAGCCCATTGTTTGTTGAAAGACAAAGCCTAGAGTTTATAGCCAGCTTCGACTTTAGGCCTTCCTCCGATTTCGTACCAGGCTTGCTAGCATCTCTCGAAGTGCGCCCAACTTTGGTGGATTCGGTAGGGGCAGCACAACGCGAAGACCCTCAGCTTGTGGAAATAATTGATAGGCTAATTAGGGGTGAGACTTCAAGTCACCTCAACAGATACTCCATCGACGATAAGTGTTTGCTAAGGCGAGACGGAAGACTATGCGTCCCACAGACAAACGATTTAATAAAGAAGGTTCTCGAGGAAGCACATCACTCCAAGATGACGATACACCCAGGCGGGGATAAAATGTACAAAGACATAAAAAGGACATTCTTTTGGAATGGCATGAAAAAGGACGTGGCAGAATTCGTTTCTAAATGTATGGTGTGCCAACAGGTTAAGGCGGAACAGAAAAAGCCTGGCGGACTACTACATCCTTTGGAGGTCCCGCAGTGGAAGTGGGATAGCATCTCAATGGACTTCATCGATGGGCTGCCTAGGTCTAGGAGAGGCAACACTAGCATTTGGGTAATAGTGGATAGGCATACTAAAAGCGCCCACTTTTTACCTGTCAAAAGTAAAAGAACTGCCTCATCCCTAGCTTCACTTTACCTCAAGGAAATCGTTCGACTCCATGGAATACCATCTAGCATTATTAGTGACCGAGACCCCATCTTCACCAGCGAATTTTGCGGAGTCTGCAAGAAGCAGTAGGAACGCAGTTATGCTTGAGCACAGCCTATCATCCCCAAACCGACGGCCAAACAGAGAGAGTGAACAGAGTTTTGGAAGACCTTTTAAGGCTATGCGTCCTCGACTTCGGAGGGACATGGGAAGACCACCTTCCTTTGGTGGAATTTGCCTACAACAACAGTTATCAAGCGACCATAGGAATGGCGCCCTTCGAAGCTTTATATGGAAGACCGTGCCGATCGCCCACTTGTTGGTGGGAGTCTACTGATAAGCTTATACTTGGACCAGATATGATCCGAGAGACTTCAGAGAAAGTAGACTTAATACGAAGAAGGATGAAGATGGCCCAAGACAGACAAAAGTCCTATGCCGACAAGAGGAGGACCGACCTTGAATTTGAGGTTGGAGACAGAGTTTTTCTCAAGGTATCACCGCTAAGAAACGTTGTTCGTTTTGGAACCACAGGAAAACTGGCACCAAGGTTCGTAGGGCCATTCCCTATCATCGAGAAAATTGGGAAAATGGCCTATAGATTAGAGCTACCCGAGAAGTTGGCTGGAGTCCACAACGTCTTTCACGTTTCACATCTCCGAAAATGTCTACATGAGTCTGCTGAAGTGGTAGAGCCAAATATCCTCGAAGAGGCCGAAGTGGAGCGCGAAGCAACCATAAGGAGAGTTCCAACCCGCATCTTAGGAACGGAAGTGAAGAGGCTACGCAACCGCGAAGTCAAGCTCGTCAAAGTCCAGTGGAGCGACGCCGAGGGAGACGCGACTTGGGAAACTGAAGCTAGAATACGTACTGCCTACCCTTTTCTGTTCGAGGGTACATCCTTGATCTTTCTTTTTCCTTAAGTTGCGCTTTTATCTATCTTTTTAGGTATATTTCCTCGACCGTATCTTTTAGGTAGAAACTCTTTGGATGGAAACATGTAGTTGAAACATGTTATGTATGATGGTTGCAAGTGGTTGCAAGTGTTTGCTAGTGGTTGCTCGTGGTTGCATATACACACACAATCTAGGTTTTAGATCGGCTCAGTCACTTCATATTGCATATGCATATATGTTTGCTTTCATATGTGGTTGAACTTTAATGTGTTGTCATGTGGATGCTGCATTTGTATTGAATGATTGTGCACTCATGTAGAATCAAGAATAGGGAAATTTGCATACATAATGGATTCATGGCACTTACATAATTCGCATTAAGGAGGTCAACTGAATCAGTAGACCGCCTGATTTTGCATTAGATAAGTTCATATACACACACTTCGCATATGATCATGAAGCATTAGAAGTCTTTTAAGGACAATGGATTCTCGTGTTTGATGGATGAGTAGATGGATGATTGGATGTTAGGATTTACATTCCTCCTAACTTGAAGATTTCGGGACGAAATCCTTTTAAGTGGGGGAGAATGTAACACCCCGAGAATTCTATAACTGTGAAATTCATGAATTAAAGTATAATCAAATTCAAATCAAATAACTAAGGGAAACGGGATACGCCATTGCGTTCGTCTCGGAAAAATACGCGAAATAGAGTCCGAGTTTTCGAAAAACGGAGTCCGTATGAAGAAGATATGGCCTTCGGAAGTTTTGAATTAAATTTAAAATTCAAGCAGAATAAAATAATTAAAAATCGGGCCCACTGGGCCAGGGCAGATAATCACCCGCCTAGGCCACCCAGGTCGACTGGGCTGTCGACCTGGGCTACCCATGTCGACAGGGCTGTCGACAGCCCTGTCGACAGGGGTGTCGACCTGGTCGAGCCCAGTCAACCTGGCTGGCCAGGTCTGTGTTTGGTCGAATTTCTGTGGTCTGCTTTGTCATTAGGGCTAGGTGGCGGGTTCTAATTGGTCTCTCTATCTAATGAATGGCTACGATCTAACCTAGCAACATCAATGGTCCTAATCAATTCCTAACCTCTATATAAACAACCCTAGACTAAACCCTAAGCTATTCATTCAAAATTAAGAACATAGCCGCCATGTTGCTGAGGAACGACTAAGAGTAGCCGCCAACTAGAGAGAGAATTAGGAAGAAAGTTCTAAAGCCTAAAGCAATTCAAGCAACCTAAAGCCAATCAATTCAACAAAGGAATCATATCTCTTAATTAGAGAATTCGCCGCAACCATTGTAAGTAGAGTATTACTTTGGTATGAATAAACAACTGTATTGATTCGTATGCTTGAATTGGGATAATAAAGTAGTTCATATTTGTGAAAAATTATGTTATTCATTATAAAGAACTACATGCGGTAGTTCTACGCAAGTATACGTTTGGAATATTGCGCAAATTGTGTAATCTATGTTGAAGCTACATGTATGTAGTTGATTGAAATTCATGCAAGTTTGGGGCTTTGTTATTATGATGTATGTTTTTGTACATAAATCATTTTGCAAGTAATTGAAACAAGTTTGGTTGTTATAGTTCATATGAAACTATGTTGGAATTTTGACACCATAGTCCATGTATTAAGTCATGCTTTTGCAAAACTTATGAATATGGCTAGGCTATGAATGATATTTGGCATAATTGAAATCTATGATTATGTCTATCTTGTTTAAAAGAATTATATGATGACATACGTGAGACATGGCTAGGTTAGACTCAAAAATCCCTTTTTGCAAGTTTTAAAGCAAACACCATGCTTAGGAATATTTATGCATAAGTATATTTATACTATCGTTATGTGATTAGACTTAAACCATAATTAAGTTGATCTATGCTTTTGTAACAAAGTATCCCCTTTGTAAACATGTAGAAACCTTATGAACATGACTTGTTTATGTTTATGCCATGTTTATGCTAAAAGTATTTATGCCATGCTTATGTTTGACATTATGCTAGAAATATTTATGACATGCTTATGTTTGACATTATGCTATGCTTATGCTAGAAATATTTATGACATGCTTATGTTTGACATTATGCCTAAATAAGAATATAGGTTCATGTTGTAGTTAAACCTATGCAAGTTCACATGCTTTGATTCATGTCACCTATGTTACCACTATGCAAGTACACCAATTTCTATTTTGTATTTCCAACGTCATATGCAAGTTCGTGCGCTCACCTTCCCCTCTTTGTGTATGTAATCATGCTTTAAACCTCCCCTTTCGCATGGCTAAATTGGGCTTTAAAAGGCTAAGCCCAATATATATAAACGGACGTGTAAAACGGGGGAAAATAACGTGGGTTAAAATTAATTAATGAATGAAAATATAAAATAGAAGGGCCCAAATTCAAGTATGGGTTGGGCCCATGATTGGTGTAACCTTTACACCATTAACTTAATAATGGGCCGCAAATATTTACATATAATTAAAGAAGAATGACAAGATATGTAAATGTAGAAAATACGATGTGTTTAACCCGAGGTTGGATTGAGTTGTGATGTAAACCTGCCCGGAACCGCCCGGCTGTCCAGTAGTCACAACAATACCTATCCAATGTGGGAGGTTAAACATGGAGCCCAGCAAGGACCCGAGGTTAGACTGAGTTGTGGCGTAAGACTGCCCGGAACCAACCGGCAACAGGCAGCCACAACAATACCTGTCTAATGTGAGAGGTCAGGGTCTTAATAAGACAATTAAGGCTGAGTCAGGATTGTTAGGATTAAGTGAACAAAAGACTTAATCAAAATGGAACATGCTAAACTAAACGGACTGGTGGGGGTTAGGTAGGAAACACTTAACCAACTTAGCATGTTGGCTAGAGATAGAAAACCTAGTAACGGGGGACCCTTTTCAGCAGTAACCCTAAAAGGTGTATCGGGATACCCTGAAAACTAGGCAGGGTGGGGCACGATTACTGGGCTGATTGTAAGAGGTCAAAGCGACGGCGGTGGTGTAGCAGTGTAGGTTCTAACGGAGTGCGGGCGTGCACACACTCCGGAGCAGAAAAATAAGGCACTGGACACCAGTAGCATACCTGTGCACTCTAAGGTTGTGTCGGGTTGCCACTATGGGACTTGATACACCCCATGGTGGGACCAGCATAGGTAACTACAGACATCGGGGGCCGTAAGACACATGTAACTATGCGAGTAGGAGCCGATCATCATAGAATGGATCACATCACCCTGATTATGGGGTGCCAGTGGGAAACTAGTTTATATGGGTTCAGAGATTAACATGGGGTACGATAGTATATTCGACCCTAGACAACTTAACCAAGTTATAATGCATGCCCACTTCCTGTTTATACTTATCATACCTAGTTCTTTATTCATAGACAAAATAGTACTAGACTTACTCAGGCTTTATGTCTGACTCTACTTTTCTTTCGTCTTCTTTCTTCCGTTTCTCCCCCCCCCCCCCCAGGTCCACAGGGAGGGAACACAGCAGCTTGACCAACCTTAGCATCCAGCTTGAAGAAGAGAAATGTATTGCTTGGACTTTCCTGTTTTGAACTATGGCTTTGGACAATCATTATGGGGGCTTTGCAGTTTATCTATGTTTTATTTATGCTTCTTTAAATAATGTACTCAAGACAGATTATGAAAGTGTTATGTTATGTTTTTGGAAAGGATGTTGTTGTAACACGTATTTGACTTTATGAAATAAAAGTTTGTCGTTCTTCCGCTGTTTACAAATATGTGTTCTTATATCTGTCTTGTATATCTGTGACTTGTACTTATAAACCTCCACCAAAATTAGGGCATTCCCTTTGAGAGTGACCCTAACGGAGGTGGGGTGTTTCACGTCCACACGGTCACAATGTTTCCTGTTTCATCGAATTTCGTTAACGAACGAAAAAGATACGATTTTTCAAAGTTTTGCAACGCTTTAAAGTGTTAAAATCGGTTGAAAATAAACAAGCCGTATACCTCGTTGGAATGTTCAAAACTAGGTCGCCAATTTTCGAGCAAACCGTGTAGCGTTAGGCCGATCGGGTGGTGCAGCGTCGAAGGGCTAGGAGAGGGTTTCGCGCGCGTGGGGAATTTGGCCAGCTCGGTGGGGCCCAGTGGCCACAGCGGCGCTCCGAAGTGTCGACATTCTCGAGCTCGGTTCTCTCTCCACACTGAATGAAAATATTCAAACTTGGTATGGATTTAAAGAGGGGAAGAAGTGCTTTAAAACGGATCTGGAATCACTCGATTTCGTTAAGAAACGAGAGAGAAATCTCTCCTGGAAGATTCGAAGCCATTTCCGCCGTGCGCAGGGGGGTTAGGGGGGGGGGGACGAATTGTGATTGGCCAGCTCCTTTTTTTTATTTTTTTATTTCAAAAATCCGAAAATACCCCTTTTCACATGCGAACACCAATCCAAACCCAACGACTGTCGTCCCTAGCGTTTTACCCCCATTCCGAACACAATGGGATATGTTTCGTAGGCCCATTCGACTGTTTCAGTCAGTTTCCCTTTAAATTAAAATATAAAATATTCAATATTTGATTTGAACGTGCATTTCAATTTGCCAGGGCCACAAACTAATTCGAAAAATTGCAGAAAAATAAATCTAGCTATGTTTTGACAATACGGTCCCAACAAAACTAGTTTCGTCGAATTCTGAGACCGTTTGCAAAAAGGCCCATTTTTGGTCGATCCAATTTAACTTTAATTAACCAAAACACATTTTCCTTTGCCACGCACATACTAGCTTCAAAAATTATGAAATTTGAAACCTAGCAATAACTTCACATCCCGAATCCAACAAAAGTGGTTTCGTCTAATTCCGAGGTCGTTTGCAAAATGGCCAATTTCACGGGCTATATAAATTCCATAGCGACCTTTCTGAAAATTCATTCGGCCATAACTTTTGCTTTCCACTATGAAAATTCGAATTTTCAGATTCGTTAGAAAGGTATTCACTAAATGATTTAAATATTTTTGGTTTCACTAAAATCTGGATTGTTTTGCACCCGGTACAGTCCGACAAAGTTTGAATTCAATTTTTGAAACTGCAGCGCCTTTTCAAGCCTTGTTTATAATTAGAATTAATTATATTCGTTTTCAATTGTCAATTCAAACTCAGATTTCATTGCTATTATTTAAAATATTTATTTTAAATATTTTAAATCCATTATTTTAGCCAATTTAAATTTTTTAAATTGGTTCAGATTTTCTGGGTCGTTACAAAATGAATGCCAGTACTATTCTCCTTGTAAGTAACAGTTGCGGTTGGCTCAAATCCCCCCCTTATGAACAAACCAAGTCCTTGTTGTCTTATATTTCTAGTCCAGGCATCGCATTCGAATGCCACAAAACCCTTGTTGGTTCGAAGAGCACACTTGTGTAACTCAAAACGATTTGATTTCAGATTTTTCCCTTGGGGTATTTAATCGGATTTAAAATTTCTTTGAAGCCATTAAAGTATGGGTTTAAGTTTTTACTGAAGCAAATCGAAGGAGATAAAGAACTGCGTTAGCTATATATATATATATATATATATATATATATATATATATATATATATAACTCTCATAACCTTATAAGTGGTCAAGAATTGCGCACATGCCTTCCTGTAGTGTGTGATTTAGAAAATAGAGCATAGGGTAGGTAGCTGATATTTTCTTTCTTATATACACGAAAAGAGTCTGCGGAAATCCCACGTCCACTATACATGTGTCCTATCTATATGCATTCGTTTATATTCACTAAGTAATACTATCATACTTCAATATGTATATATATATGTATATGCTTATGAGTTGTTGCATGGATATGCTTTATGGAAAAGTGAAGATTTACGAACCACTATAGACATAAATAAACATACCGTTGTGAAGAGCAAGGTGTCACGATCCCATAAATATAATAATATAGGACCGTTAACTTATTCTGTGAAACCCTATAGTGTTGATTACAGGGTGCAAAATACTTCAAGTAAAAAATTGCTTATTTAATTAATTAAAAATTACAATAAAATTTTAAAAATTAAATTATCATTATGTCTCAAAAGAACCTTGTCTAAATTCAAACCCGTTATTCAGATATTTTTAAATAACCGTTATAGCCACGAACGAATATACAGCTGTTTTTCTGAATATTTAATTTGGACATTACTAAAAATCTACACGAAGAAATCACGAATTTTCTCTTCCACTAGAAAAATATACTTCACCAGCTCTGAACGTTTCTTGTTTCATAGAAATCCGACTTAAAACGGCTTCTGTATATTCGTTTAAAGTTCGAATCGCCAAATTGCGAACTGTCGTGCCATTTCGAGCTCGATTATAATTATATTATAATTCTACGTTCAAACTTCTTTTAAATAATATATTCGTGAATATAATTCAACTCTAAACTGAATTGTACCTTATATATAATTCAATTCACACTGTATTGGGAATTCTACTATTTTTGATTATTTCTACATTAAATATATTATTTAATTATTATATTAATTAAATATTCCTTATTATTTAATTCTGGTCATTTTAAATTACCATACCTTTATTTAAATAATTAAATAAATTATTTATATACCGTAAAAATACGGGTTGTTACATTCTTCCCCCTTAAAATAATTTCGTCCTCGAAATTGCTATAGTAGAAAACAAACCCTATTGACTGGTTAGAACTTATTTTTTCACCTCTTAACTTCAGTTTCAACTAAACCAATCGATTTCACTTAAATATTTAATTAATTCTTAACAACGAAAATTTTCAAAAATCCTGAAAATTTTATAGCACGTTAACTTTTCGAAAAATTTCGCTAGGACCTCCTTTGTACGGCTCAATCGGTACAACCACAACTCGCCTCTCTAGGCCTTCTCCAACCCAAAAGAAAATCAAACAGCCAAGCGCCTTGCTAATCAGGCTCATAAATCACCAAACTCATATGAAATATAAACTTGTACCTTTTTGTTGGGCATAGCATTATATCCCTTCCATCTGCTTCTAATTCAGCATATACCAAATTCAATCCAATCAAACTCTGATCAATTTATCCTCAACACAGCTATTCGCTTAAACAAGCCAAATACCATTTCAAACTCAAGTTTCATTCTTGATTCCAAATCTTGATTTACCAAACCAATTCTATTTCAACTTAACTGATCTCAATTAAATTCCAGCTTACTTTCACAAATTTCTATTTAAATTTGTTTTAATTCGAACAATTCTTTTCTTGGGAGTTTTAAATGACTTTGTTTTTCATAAATCAAATATTCCCTTTCGGAATCAAACAACTTGTTTTTTTTAAAACAATTCAAAAATAAAATATTTGGTAGTAATCCATCACTTACAACTCGAAAATGAACACTGATGATGCTGCAGTCATTATCAGAATTATTTTCCAGTTATCAAAGTGAGTTCAGTACTATATCACTTTCAAAACCATTCTTTGAACATTTCCATTTTGAAATACATTTCAAAATACCATTCACAATGCTGGTAAAACAATTTAAAATCTCGCACGATTTTAAAATTCTCGTATATTCAATTCAAATCCATTGACAAACACCTTTCCAATATCTAGGGTTTTAAATTTCAATTCTGATTTTAACTTCAGATTTAATTCATCTGATTCCACGTATTTCACTTATATGAATACTGATTGGTTATTTACATAACCGTTTAACTTATAATCTTACTCGATTATAATAAATGCCAATATATCCAATATATTATGATTCCAATATATATATCTTCCCCATTTAAAAATATACTTTGGGTAAGATTATTTCCATTTACCGTCTTTTCAAAACATATCGTGTCGACCCATCGTATTCGAGTGTTTAGAAAATCCTACCGATACAGTGGATCAAACTGATCGACCAGAACTCATAAACAACTCAACCAATAAATCTACACAATATAAAACCACTTTATATTAAATAACAAATATGCTCTCACATATACATACACTCAAACTCAATCTAGGTATTACTAACCCCATCTCTACTGAGTCACGCCACAGACCCAAGGTAATAACTTAACCTGGCTCTGATACCAACTATAGTGTCCCGAAATTCCGATCCAATTTTAGTTGACTAAATAACACAGGTCCAACCCACATTACACTGGAAATCAGAAAACTAATAGAAAGAAAACACAGGGTGATAATAGATAAGATAGAAACTTATAATAGAAGAAGAGGAAGAACACAACATCAGAGTAACATGAATCTCACAGCGGAACGAATAACATATAATATATATAACATAACTTAGAAATATAATTATGTACTTCAGTATACATCATTATCAAAGTACAACACTTACAACATGGCAGAAATAAACAATAGCTATATGATCCTAAAGCCTCCTGCTCCAGCTCTTCAAGTATCTGTAAATCTTGACTACTTGACTGCCCGTACAAAATTGGGCACCCAAGAGTTTAGGGAAAACAAAACAAAATAAACTGTGGGTCAGTCATGGGACTGGTGTGAGTAAAACAGTTTAAAACAGTTTGAACAAGTAAACGCTATCTCATAAAACCACGCCGTATAACGGAACGGGTTTTTCCTTTATGAGAATCCAAAATAATATTTATATCAAACTCATTGATATTATAATAGTGTCTATCAACCACAATATAATAATCATCCAGCAGAAACGCTTTCATCTCACGTTCTACATATATAGTATACAATAAAAACCGCAAGCACGTATTGGGTAATGGATTTCCAACTATGACAAGGTATGGAACCACCTTACGCTAGTGTACCTCTAGAGAGGAATGCACTGGGTTCAATAAGAACATGTTGCAACCCGACCACACATGATCGACCACTCATTTTTCTTGAGTGTATCGAATGTATAACACCAACGGTTGGGATCAGCAACCGTTTCCCGAACGGGAAAGCATCGACAAAAGATTTTTAAAAGTAAATGAAACTCTAGATCAGGTGATTATACACCTTAATAGGTGCGACCTACGTAGATATGTTGCATGCCCAATTTTTGTCATTTCTCGGTTGTGAGGCTAGAGGCCACACTTATCTCTGATAGATCACACGTTTATTCACTTTGAATGTCACATCGTCATACCCACCAAATGACAAATTGATTTCCCCAAAAATACCACGGGTATGCAGCTAAGAGAAACGAATTCCTCCGCCACCAAACGTAAATATTTTTGAAGAGATCAACTTAAGCGATCTATTAAATATACTCTGTCAGACTGGGACTTGACAAACCGAAGGCAGTACTCAGTACATCCATCTTAGGCAATCTTTACCTAAGATTTGTACAACACCCCTTGCACTTTACTCCGTCTTCAATTATATTTGGCATATATGATTCGCAATGCTTATGCCAATACGGAGTGGTTCTTCGGAAAATAATCAAATCGGTCTCTCCATATTAACAATGTTAAAATGGTCAAAAACTTCGATAGTCGGCGAGTTAACTATCAAAGAAAAACATGTGTGCAAACAACGATATTATTTCCAGATGGAAATTATATCGATCAATCATCAATTAACATTTAACATTTATTCTCTTTGGTTCATTAATTTATTTATCTCCTATTTCCATATATTCTAAATTCTTATTTTCAATTATCAGAAAACACTTCTGATTCTTATTTGGAAAACATTTCCAAAACTCCTTCACTTGGTTTAAACTGATGTTTAAATCAAATATCGCCATGCCAACTCAAATCATTTACTAAATTCACTTGACCATCATTCACTATCAAACCTTACCATTCCTTAGTTAAGAAGGAAGTCAATCAAGTTGGGGTATAATTACCTCTCAGACCTTAACAGAAAAACGTTTTCACTTCGAAATAGTCAAAGTTTATCTTTTAAACCTTTAACAGTCTTCCTTACGTAATTCTCGGATTCTATTTACGAATCCTACTTATTTTATAAAAACATTGGTTATAACGATAAAGTTATAATCCCTACTTTCAAAATATCTAACTTCAATTATAACTTTTATTCATTAATTTGAATAAATAAATAAACACCAAATTTATAAATAAATAAATCTTGATTTAAACACCGGAAAGTATAAGTACTTTCCCGAATTTGATATAATTGAATTCGACGTATAACTCTCTTTCGAGTAATCTCTATTTGATTAACTCTTCTTCGAATAACCTATATTCGATTATCTCTCTTCGAATAACTAATATTCGATTATCTCTCTTCGAATAACTTATATTCGATTAACTCACTTCGTATAACTTATATTCGATTAACTCACTTCGAATAACTTATATTCTATTAACTCACTCTTTCGAATAAACTATATTCGATCTCTTTCTTTCGAATACGCTATATTCGAAAATCTCCTTTCGAATAACTATATTCGATAATTTTCTCTTTCCTAATAACTAATATTCGATAATCTATCTTTCTTTCGAATACACTAAATTCGATTAACTCCTTTCGATTAAACTAACATCGATTAACTCATTTCGATTAAACTAACATCAATAACTCCTTTCGATTAAACTAACATCGATTAACTCCTTTTGATTAAACTAACATCGATAACTCCTTTCGATTAAACTAACATCGATTAACTCCTTTCGATTAAACTAACATCGCTTAACTCCTTTCGATTAAACTAACATCGATTAACTCCTTTCGATTAAACTAACATGATAACTCCTTTCGATAATGTGTCTTTACTTTATAAGATTTCCTTTTCCTAACGTTTCTTTACTTTATAAGATTTCCTTTTCCTTATAATAATTCTATTTATTCCTTAAATAAATATTTTCTTTTTCAACTTTATTTATTTACCAAATAAGTAAAACCTCCATTTGTTTATCAAATAATTCCCCTTTTATCTTCATTTATTTTCTAAATGAATAATTCTTTTTCAATCATATTTGTAATTGTTTCACAAATATTTCTCTCTCTATTCTATTTGTAAATCTTTTACAAATCTTTCTCTTTCTATTCTGTTTGTAAATGTTTTTCAAATCTTTCTCTTTTTGTATTTGTTTTACAAATGTTTTCCCTTTTATATTTATCTATTTATTTTCTAAATAAATATTCCTTTTATACTTCCATTTATTTTCTAAATAAATAAATTCATTTCATACTTCTATTTATTATCCCAATAAATGTTCCTCTTTATAAAATCCTTTGATTTTATAAATAATTCCCTTTTATAAAATTCCTTGATTTTATAAATAATTTCCCTTTATAATGTCATATTTATTTTCAATAAATATTTCCCGTTATATCATATTTATTTTCTATAAATATTTCCTTTTTAAAACCTTTTTGATTTTACAACTATTTTCTTCTATAAAACCACTTTTTTCATTTACTATATAAAATCCATTGATTTTATATAACTAATTTATTTTCAAAATATATTTTGAAAATCCCCTTTTTACATCCCAGTATTTCTTACGGTATTTAAAATACAAAATCACAGTGATCGATATCTATGATTTCATGCAATACACATGCAATTTAATCAAACAGTTAACACACAACAATCAACAGAAAATTATCAATTCTAAGAATACGTTACAATAATATAACTATTCAGAGTAGGTGAGTTTTACTCACATTTCGCGTTAACCGTTAAATAACGATTTGCGTCTATTGTTTCAGACGAACAATTTATTTCGCCATAAATTGTTACGAGCCCCGATTCACTCCCACTCAGTTCCATTGTGGACCTCTCGTCCATACGATCCCACCGGATCTTGTTTTGCCAAATTACTACTTAAGTCGGCCCAACTCCTCTTTAATTACCCAGACCCGCGACAACTCCATCTTCTCCATTGTTTGGATTCGAAGCCGTGAAAAACCCATAACCAATATTATCATTCCTTCATCAAAGGCCTCCACTACCACTTTAAAACCCATACCAAAATTACCATTTAGTTATGTATTATGCCATGCCTTAAATCTTTTCTTCCTGGTTGCTGAAATGTGTAACTTCCTGTTGTAACCCAAATCAAACCATTGCCAATTATACTTTGTACAAGTTATGGTATAATAAAATTCAGTTATCCTTAATTAACTTTATTACTTACTGATCCTTGTTTAACACATGATTTCCTTCATGGTTTGTTTTCTTCCTATTAATGTGTCTTGTTTCAGAACCCATCCTTTCCGCACGTCCATTCCTTCACGTCCAACCACTCCCTTCGTGACACTGAAACACGTGGCTACAATCCAATACCCACCGCCTCTTCCCAATGTCTTCGATCCCATTCTATCCCTTGATACACAACTCAACAGCTTCCGAGGCACAAGCCTTTGAACTCCACCTCACCGTTAAACTTCTGGTCCACATCCTTTACCCCAGTTTACATGTATGATTTTGTGTATCCCATTTTTGGTCCATCTTTATCCCTTTAACTCCTTTCTTCTACTGCTTTTCCCAAATCCAGCTTCTCACCCACGGCTCCTCCCAGTTGCCTCATGAGCATGCACACTCCACAACTTTAACACCATTCGCTCATATCCCATCTCAGGCACACACATCGAAAATGCGTTTTTAGGTTTGTACCCCGTAACAGTGAACCCAGCGACGAGATAATTGCTCAGATTCCCCTCAAAATGAACGCCAGTACTATTCCCCTCGTATGTAACAGTTGCGGTTAGCTCAAATCCCACCTTACGAACGAACCAAGTCCCTGCTGTCTTATATTTCTAGTCCAGGCATCGCATTCGAATGCCACAAAACCCTTATTGGATCGAAGAGCACACTCATGTAACTCAAAACGATTTGATTTCATATTTTTTTCCTTGGGGTATTTAATCGGATTTAAAATTTCTTTGAAGCCATTAAAGTATGGGTTTAAGTTTTTACTGAAGAAAAACGAAGGAGATAAAGAACTGCGTTAGCTATATATATATAACTCTCGTAACCTTATAAGTGGTCAAGAATAGCGCACATGCCTTCCTGTAGTGTGTGGTTAAGAAAACATAGCATAGGGTAGGTAGCTGATATTTTCTTTCTTATATACACGAAAAGGGTCTGCGGAAATCCCACATCCACTATAAACGTGTCCTACCTATATGCATTTGTTTATATTCACTAAGTAATACTATTATACTTTAATATATATATATATATATATATGCTTATGAGTTGTTGCACGCATATGATTTATTGCAAAGTGAAGATTTATGAACCGCTATAGACCGAAATAAACATACCGTTGTGACGACCAAGGTGTCACGATCCCAAAAATAAAATAATATTGGTCCATTAACTTATTCTGTGAAACCCTAAAATGTTGATTATAGGGTGCAAAATACCTAAATAAAAAGTTGCTTATTTAATTAATTAAAAATTGTAATAAAATTCTAAAAATTAAATTATCGTTATGTCTCAAAAAAACCTTGTCTAAATTCAAACCCGTTATTCAGATATTTTTAAATAACCATTATGGCCACGAACGAATATACCGCTGTTTTTCTGAATATTTAATTTAGACATAACTAAAAATCTACACGACGAAATCCAAATTTTTCTCTTCCACTAGAAAAATATACTTCACCATCTCTGAACATTTCTTGTTTTACAGAAATCCAACTTAAAACGGCTTCTGTATATTCGTTTAAAGTTCAAACCGCCAAATTGCGAACTGCCACGCCATTTCGAGCTCGATTACAATTATACTATAATTCTACGTTCAAACTTCTTTTAAATAATATATATGTGAATATATTCAACTCTAAACTGAATTATACCTTATATATAATCCAATTCACACTATATTGTGAGTTCCACTATTTTTGATAATTTCTGAATTAAATATATTATTTAATTATTATATTAATTCAATATTCATTATTATTTAATTCTGGTCATTTTAAATTACCAAACCTTTATTTAAATAATTAAATGAATTATTTATATACCATAAAAATACGGGTCGTTACATATCCGCAGCAAAGTAAAGAAAAAGGATCAAACCGATCCGGAGTAGACCAAACTCGAGATGCAAAAATAGTCCAAATCGGAAGTAGAACTCAGGATCCAGATGGGAACCAATGAGTTAACTTCATGATTGGTCTTTGCTGCAGCACATGAGCAAAGGGGTTATCGACGTCGATAGCTTTGATTCACCATTGAGAGACGGATATTAGCTACGGGTCAGTGCAGTGAAGTCATCATGGCTTCATGGGCCACAGTGATTGTAACAAGGCTATGGGCCAGTGCAGTGGAGTTGTTCTGACTCCATGAGGCACAGTGGACATAGCAAAAGATTAGTGGCTATGGATTAGTGCAGTGGAGTCACTATGACTCCATAGGGCAGAGTGATCATAGCGAAAGGATTTGGGTGGTCAAAGTGGTGGATATCATATGCTTTACGTACTGAGTGAGAGATGTGAGGATGGTTGCTATACTTGATTGTTTGACATCACTATGACATGCACACCCCCTCTCCCGTATCTTTACACCATATGTTAGTGTCACCTTAGAGTATTGTACATCTTGTTGTGCTAATTCTTTGGTAGCAGGTCTAGGTTCAGGTATGGTTATGTACACCTATTATTGTTCTATTTTGCTGCTTATCGCTCATACCAGACTTTTGTCTGACCCAGAGTTTTATGTCTCTTCTTATTACTCTAGGTGCTCTTAAAAGGGCAGACTAGAGACAGGTTAGGTGATATGCAGGAGTAGCTGTACCGGAGACGAGCAGGAGGCTTCTACGTATGATATATATATATATATATATATATATATTCTCCCTGTGTTGTTGCTGGTCACTACTTTGGGCATTAGTAGTGCACCCCTTTCTTTGCTTTAGAGACAGTATGTTGGAGTTGTAACAAGCTGTATTTTGGATTTCCGCTGCTATGATGATTATGGTTTAGTTTTCAACTTATGCACTGTCTCGCCTGTTTTATGTCAAGTATGCTATTATTATATTTTATTCCGCCGTGAGACATTGTACTGGTTTCTTGTTAGTTCACCATTAAGTTTCCTTTCTTCTGACGACCATCCCATGCTAGTTGGACGTCAGCAAAGCGCATTTCGAGGGAAATGTCAGCTGGTCCGGGCGGGCCATCACACTTGGTATCAAAGCTCTAGGTTACATAGTTAACCTAAGGAGGTCATCAAGGAGAGATAGTATATGTATATGAGAGCGCGTATTTTTGATTATTTCAGTTTTCAAAAGCTATATATATACTATTATTATATCTAAGGATGAAGTCGCACTGCACTGACACCACAAAGAGGATGGTTAATTGTTTTCTCTTTACAGATTGAACGATGAGCCGATATACGAGGGGTACTGGTAGAGGGGCCAATAAAAGGAATGCTCCTGATATGAGGACAATGTTCACTGACTTCATGAGAGAGATGCTTAGGGATGTGCGAGGGGTAGTTCCCAATGCTGTTAATGGTGGTGGTGCAGCGGTGTAGGTGCCTAGGGCCGATTTCGCCAAGCTATGCAAGGATTACACTAGTCTTGGTGGGAAGTCGTTCCCCGGAACGGAGTCGGCTACAGAAGTTTAGGATTGGCTTGATATTTGTGAGCGCATCTTTGAGGATTTGGGAATTGAAAATGCAATGAAGAGGAAGCTAGCATTCCATCAGCTTCAAGGATGAGCTGTTAATTAGTGTAAAGCTATTAAAGGAGCTACTCCAGAGGATCAAGTAACTTGGATTCAGTTCAAGACTCGCTTTAGTGATAAGTTTAACCCAACTGCTCAGAAATCGGAATTGTTTAGGAAATTTATGGAGTTTAAGTAGAATGGTAGAGCAGTCTCGGAGTATATTGCAGAGTTCGATACTTTATCAAAATATTTATTATTCCTTATTGATACGGCTGAGAAGAGGAACGAGAAGTTCGTAATAGGCTTAGATCAGTACTTGAGGGAAGGCTTATAAACCATATTGATGAGATTTTTGAATCAATTATTGGGAAAGCATTGAGATCAGAGAGCCTTTACCCTAAGCCAAAGACTGAGGTTGCTGTTGTATCTATGGGAGAGCCAAAACCGCAAGCAAGCGGTGGAGGAAAGAATAATTCTCAGAATTTGAGGAAAGAGAACCAAGCTAGGGATGGTCAGAGAAAGAAAGGCAATAAAAATGTTGAGTGCTTTAGCTGGGGCAAGAAGGGCCACTATGCAAAAAAAGGTCGAGCGAAACAAGTGGACAGGAAGTGCTTTAACTGTGGTCAAGTGGGACATCACAAGGATAAGTGTCCGCAACCCCCTAAAGAGAAGCAGATTGTGAGAGCATGTGCTATCAATGTTGTTCCTTCTTCGTCGAATGCCCCAACTGCGGCGGTGAAAGGAAAGAACGTTGTTACTCAAGGTATGCTTTCTGTTTATGATGTTCCAGTTAGAGTTTTGTTTTATACCGGGGCTTCCCATTCCTTCATATCTAGTGACCTGGTAGAGAGATTGGAATTGGAGCCCAAGATAGTCGATAGATTTTAGTTGTAACGAACCCGATTTGTGATTCGACTAGCCTTAGTATGATTTGCTGTAATGTGGTCTTATCGAGTCATGGATGTATGTTTGCTTGCGATTGCTTTGTTTTGGGCTTTAATGGGTTTGGCATTATTCTAGGAGTCGATTGGCGCCGAAGGTACGAGGTGGTGGTAGACTGTGAGGGCTTTTTGGTGACAATTAGAGCAGATGATGGGCGGAGGGTAGTGTTTGGTGGTCTACCTAGTGATGGGGTAATGGCTAGTTTTCTAAATTCCCTCGACATCCCGCATGATGAGTTGTCAGATGTGCCTGTGGCTGGCCAGTATCCGGACGTCTTCGAGGAAGTCACCAGACTTCCATCACATTGAGAGATTGAGTTTCAGATTGATTTAGTGAAAGATTCCAGACCTATAGTGATGCTGCTTCGTTGTATGGCACCATGGGAGCAGCGAGAGCTTAGGGTGCAAGTGAGCAATCTTTTGAAGAAGGGATTTATCAGAAGAAGTGTTTCTGAGTGAGAAGCACTAGTTGTGTTTGCTACTAAGGCAGATGGTTCCTTTCGATTGTGTGTGGACTACCGCGAGTTGAATAAGGTGACGAGGAAGAATAAGTACCCTCTACCTTGGATATATGATTTGTTTGATCAGTTGAGTGGAGCAAGAGTGTTCTCCCAATTGGATCTAACGATAGGTTTTCATCAGCTTAGAGTGGAAGCTGAGAGTATGGCTAAAACGACATTTCAGACACCATCAGGATTCTATGAGTGGTTGGTCTGCCATTCGGGTTGACAAATGCTCTAGCATATTTTGTGGATCTTATGAATATGGTATTCAGAGATCTGTTGAATAAGTTTGTCCTTGTGTTCATGGATAATATCTTGGTTTACTCGAGGACATAGGAAGATCACAAAGAACATTTTAGGACAGTGATGGAGGTGTTGAGAAAACACCAATTGAAAGCGAAATTTTCTAAGTGTCATTTCTGGAGGAGGGAAGTGAGATTCTTGGGCCATGTTGTTTCAGAGAATGGGATTGCTGTGGATCCTGCGAAGGTGACTACGGTACAAGATTGGTCTATGCCCAAGAATGCAACGGACGTAAGAAGTTTCTTGGGGTTAGCTAGATATTATCGTAAGTTTATCCAGGACTTCTCCATGATAGCGGCACCGTTGACTCAGTTAACCAAGAAAAATCAAGCTTTTGTTTGGGACGAGAAGTGCGAGATTGCATTTAAGAGTCTAAAAGTAAAGTTGACGTGCGCGTCTGTGTTAGTCATTCCTAAAGGTAGTGAAGAGATGACAGTATACACAGGTGCATGTGGTACAGGGCTAGGTGCTGATTGATGCAAGGAGGTAGGGTTGTAGCTTACGCTAGTCAGCCACTAAAACCGCATGAGAGAAGATATCCTACTCATGATTTGGAATTGGTAGCGACTGTATTCGCATTGAAGATGTGGAGACATTATCTCTTGGGAGAAAGATTTGAGTTGTTTACTGATCATAAACCGTCAAAGTATCTTTTCTCTCAGAAGGATTTAAATCTTCGTCAGCAGAGACGGTTAGAATTCTTGGCTTCCAATGATTTCGATATCGCATATACACAAGGAAAGGGCAATGCGGTAGCCGATGCATTGAGTAGGGGACATGCTAGTTTAGGGGCTATGTTTCTTGAATGGAAGCAACTGGAATATATCGCAGGGTACGTTTTCAGACCAAAGTGTGAATTGGATCTAGTAATGATAGCAAGTTTGATGATCATGCCCACTTTGATTGAACGGATTTGTTCCAATCAGAGGGACGATCCTAACTTATTGGAAATCATCTCCAAGTTAGAGATGGGTATCGAAATTGAGGAGATGAAAAAGTATGGTCTTAATCGAGATGGATGGCTTCAAAGGAATGGAAGGTTAGTTGTACCCAACGTGGATGGATTGAGAGATGAAGTGCTTAGAGAGTGTCATCAGTCAAAGCTGACCTTACATCCCGGTGGAAACAAAATGTATCGAGACATGAAGCTGACCTATTACTGGGAAGGAATGAAAAGAGACATTGGGAAGTTTATATCCAAGTGCATGAATTGCCAGCTAGTTAAAGCTGAGCAAAAAAGCCTAGTGGCTTGTTGCAACCGTTAGAAATTACCGAATGGAAATGGGAACAAGTCTCAATGGATTTCATTAGCGGTTTACCGAGGACTAGATCAGGACATGATAGTATTTAGGTAATTGTGGATCGATTGACTAAGAGTGCAAGGTTCATACCAGTCGAATAGGATGACAGCTAAGTTAGTTGAACTATATATGAAGTGGGTAGTGAGATTTCATGGAGTACCAAAAGGCATTGTAATTGACCGAGATCCATTGTTTACTAGTTGAAACACCCCACCTCCGTTATGGTCACTCACAAAGGGAATGCCTTAATTTTGGTGGAGCATTATAGGTAAAAGACACAGATAATTTACAAGACAGTCATATAAGCAACGGAAAAACTAAATTTATTTCATAAGTACGTGGTTCAGTCAAAACATTACAACAAACTATCTCAAAACAACTTCCAAACCATTACATCAAAATCTCTATCTTGATTAGCACATAAAGAAGCATAAAACAATAATAAAGTAGCATAAATCCCCCTAATGAATGTGTCCAAAGCCATAGCCCAAGAAAAGAGAATCCAAGCAATACATCTACTCTCTTTAAGCTTTCAAAAGATCTGAACTAAGCTGGAGTACTCCCTCCCTGCGGACCTGCCGGGGGGGGGGGGGGGGGGAACGGAAGAAAAGAAGACGAAAGAAAAATGGGTCAGACATAAATCTGGTAAGTCCAGTGATTTTCAGCATGTGAAAAAGGAAAAGGAACATGACATGAATAAACTGGAAATAGGACAATACCAGAATAACAAGCTAAAATAAACCAAGATATGGCAGTTTAAACTGAATATACTATCGCACCCATTTCTATTTCTCTACACATATTTATGCTTGTTCCAACTAGCACCACATGTTCATGGTGAAATGATCCCCTTTATCGATAGGCTCCTAATCGCATGCATTTTTCACCTGTGTCATTCGGCCCTTGCTTGATTGTAGATACCTGTGCTGTTCCAACCATGGGGTGTATCAAATCATATAATGGCAACCCGACACAATTCAAGATGCACATTGTATGACTACTAATGCCCAGTGCCTGCTTTTTCCACTCTGGAGTACGTGCACGCTCATATTCCGTCGGAACCTACACTAACGCTCCACCCGCCGTTGTTTTGACCGCTTATAATCAGCCCATTAATCGTGTCCCACCCTGCCTAGTTCAGGGTACCATGATATATCTATGTGGGTTACTACTGAAATGGGCCCCTATTACTAGGGTTTCCGAATCAACACGTTAAATTGGTTAAGTGTCCAAATTAACCTAACCCCACCCATCATTTTAGTTAACATGTTGAATTAGTTAAGTGTTGCCTTAATTAACTTAAACCTACCAATCTTAACTTGCTAGTTCCTTAGCTTTAATTCATTCAGTAAAGCACCAACCACTCACATTAGATCTGTATTGTTACGGTTGCTGGATGTGCAGGGCTGCTCCGGGCAGTCTTACACCGTAACTCAATTTAACATTGTGTTCTTTTAGGCTTAATGGGATAACCTCCCACATTAGATCTATATTATTACGGTTGTTATATGTGCCGGGCAGTTCGATGCAGTCTTACACCATAACTCAATCTAACCTCGGGTTAGGCATATTCGTCGTTCACTTAATTTACATATTTACCTTTTTTATTTATATGTAAATTATCAACAATTATTGTCATTCAAGTCATGCCCCATTTACCATTTAAATCAAGTTCATAATTTTAGGTATAAAAATTATACCACTTCATGCCATAAATCATTTACATGATTATGAGCCAAATATGCCAATTACATGTAATTTCATGTTTTCCCCAACGTTACCCCCGTCAAACGTTCACATAAATTACATAGAGTGTTAGGCTCGCAACTTAGCCTAACTTATAAACAAAAAGGGAAAAGAGAGTAACGTGTAATATTCCAACAGCATAAAAACATGGATCTAACTATGCATGTGACATATAAATTTGGCATAGGATAATGATCTTGCATTTTAGATCCAATTAACATGAATCATAAGCATATGAATCTACATAGAACTACACAATTAAATTAGGCATGTAAAGGTGAACTTGCATTGGATTGGATCTAATTAACATAGATCTAAACATATAAGAGTGTAGATCTAAACATATAGGCATGTATGAACATTATTTAGCCTAAAACTTGCATGTAACATAGCATGATAGGATCACCAAACTTATATACAACATGATAATTTCATTCCCAAATTTCTATACAACATAATAGGTTCATTCACCAAATTTTAAATGACATGATAGGTTCAATAAACTATAATAGTCTCATAGGCATATATGATAGAATTATCACAAGAAATAAACTTGAATCAACATCACCATTATCATACAATATAATAGGTACAGTTCTATTATCGCCTTATTACAAATCATGACTTTTGTTTGTTCACGTCTAAAGAATAATTGTACCTACAAACAAAAGGAAAATCTTGTTTTCTTGGATCTTTTTTCTAAAATAGAATAGTTCTCCTTTGATGTAGACCAATTGTTCTTTTTAATTTAGATTTGATTTGATTTGATTCGTAGCTTCTATCTTGCTTTATGGTTAAAGGAGAATGGCGGCTACTCTAGGTTGACCATGGACAGCATGACGGCTCTTGGAATTAATTTGTGTGGTTTAGGGTTGAGGGTTGGGGTTGCTTATATAGAAGGTTTATTAAATAAGAGCCGTTGGATCAACCTAGAAATAACCAGGACCATCCAAACCCTTTAGAGTTATCCAGAAATAGCCACATAAGCCTTAATTACTCAGCAAAGAGTTAGAAATCATCACAATTCAGATCTTCCCGAGGGGGTAGGTCGAGCCTCAGGTCGACCCCCAGGTCGACCTGTATAGGGGAGGTCGACCCCGTAGTCGACCCCCTGGTTGACCTGGCCTGGGGCGAGAAAAATCCCGCCCAGCCCGCTTCTGTGTTTTGAATTCGAATTTTTGAATTTCAATTTGAGCTGTTTTAATTTATTTAAATCCCCAAAACTTCTGAAGGCCATAACTTCTTCATACAGGTTCCAATTCACGCAAACTCGGACTCTATCTCAAGAAGAATTTCGAGATGAACGCAATGTCGTAACCCGTTTCCCTTAATTCTCACATTTAAAATTAAGTAAGCTTTAATTCGTTACTTTAATGTTACAGAAAACATGGGGTGTTACATTCTCCCCTCCTTTAAGGATTTCGTCCCCGAAATCTTCAAGTCAAGAAGAACGTATATCCTACCATCCAATCATCCATCTACTAATCCATCAAACACAGGCATCCATTGTCCTTAAAAAGACTTCTAATGCTTCATTATCATATTCATAATGTGTGTACATGTCCTTATCTAATGTAAAATCAGGCGGTCTACTGATTCAGTTGACCTCCTTACCGCGAATTATGTCAGTGCCATGTGTCCATTATGTATGCAATTATTCCTAATCATACTTTCTACATGAGTACACAATCATTCATGCAAATGCAACGTCCATATAATAGCACATCAAGTTTCAATCATATACAAATGCATATATGCATATGCAATATGAAAGTGACTGAGCCGATCTAACACCTAATTTGTGTGTATATGCATCCACGAGCAACCACTTGCAACCATCAATCATAACATGTTTTAAATACAAGTTTACATCCATTGGTTTCTACCTAAGGATAAAGAATAGGACCAAGGAGATATACTTAAAAAGGTAGATATAAGCATAAACTTATGGAAAACAGATCAAGAATGTACCCTCAAAAAGATAAGGGTAGGCTACGCATATCTTGGCCTCAGTCTCCCAAGTCGCGTCTTCCTCGGCGTCGCTCCATTGAACTTTAAAAAGCTTGACTTCACGGTTGCGTAGCTTTTTAACTTCTGTTCCTATGATATGAGTATGGTCTTCTCGTTCCAATTCATATGGGCCATTACCAACTTGGTTCCACCTCTTCTGCAGACTCATGTAAGCACTTCCGTATGTGAGACACATGAAAGACATTATGAACTCCAACCAATCTATCGGGCAACACTACTCTGTAAGCCATCGAACCAATCCTTTCAACGATAGGAAATGGCCCTACAAATCTTGGTGCCAACTTCCCTATGGACCAAAAGCGAATGACATTCGACAAAGGAGATACTTTAAGGAACACCTGTCTCCAAGCTCAAACGCAAGGTCGGTCCTTCTTTTGTATGCGTAGGACTTCTCTTTATCTTGGGCAGTCTTCATTCTTCTTCGTATTAAGTCCACTTTCTTTGAAGTTTCTCGAATCATGTCTGGTCCAAGTATAAGCTTGTATGTAGACTCCCACCAACAAGTTGGTGATCAGCATGGTCTTCCATATAAAGCTTCGAAGGGTGCCATGCCTATGGTGGCTTGGTAGCTATTGTTGTAAGTGAATTCCACCAAAGGAAGATGATCCTTCCATGTTCCTCCAAAGTCTAGAATGCACAGATACTCTATTAACACTTTCCGTCTGACCATCGGCTTGGGGGTGACAGGCCATGCTTAGAATAGCTGTTTGCCTACAGCCTCTTACAAACTCCTCCAAAACTCGCTCATGAAGATAGGATCTCGATCTCTCACTATGCTGGAGGGTATCCCATGGAGACGAACAATCTCTTTAAGATAAATGGATGCTAAAGATGAGGCAGTCCTTCTAATCTTAGCAGGTATAAAGTGAGCTCTTTTTGTAAGCATGTCCACTATTATCCAAATACTGGTATTGCCCCTTCTTGACCTAAGCAACCCATCAATAAAGTCCATCGAAATGCTATCCCATTTCCAGTGTGGGACCTCTAGAGGATGAAGCAAACCAACAGGCTTCTTCTTCTCCGCCTTCACTTGCTGGCATATCATGCACTTAGAAACGAACTCAGCTACATCCCTCTTCATGCCATTCCAAAAAAAAAAAACCTTTTTATGTCTTTATACATCTTGACTCCACCTGGGTGTATGGTCAACTTGGAATGGTGTGCTTCTCCAAGAACTTTTTTCACCAAATCCCCTACTTGTGGGACGCATAGTCTTCCATCCCATCTAAACCAACCCTTATAATCGATGGAGTATCTATTGAGGTGACAAGAAGACTCACCCCTAATTAGCTTATCCATCACATCAACAAGCTGAGGGTCTTCACGTTGTGCGGTTCCTATTGAGTCCAGAAGAGTAGGCTGCACCTCCAGCGATGTTAGCAAACCGGTACAAATTCAAAGGAAGGTCTAAAGTCAACCTTTCTACAAAGAGAGGGCTTAAGGTCAGCTTCTTTCTACTCAAGGCGTCTGCTACCACATTGCCCTTGCCAGGCGTATAGGAAATCTCAAAATGATATGAGGCAAGAAACTCCATCCATTTTTGTTGCCTCAAGTTTAGATCTTTCTGCGAGAAAAGGTACTTCAACGATTTATGGTCAGTATACAATTCAAAATTCTCACCTAGGAGATAACGGCGCCAAGACTTAAGTGCAAAAACTATGGCATCCAACTCTAGATCGTGGGTTGGGTAGTTTTAATCATGTACTTTCAACTGTCTTCCACCATAAGCTATTGCCTTCCCTTCTTGCATCAAGACAGTGCCTTGTCCTGTACCACATGCGTCTGTGTATACGGTAAACATTTTGCTTCCATCAGGCAATGTCAGAACAAGGGCTGTTGTTAGAGCCCTTTTCAAACGTTGGAAAGCAACATCGCAATCCAAATCCTAAGAGAAAGTTAGGTTCTTCTTCGTCAACCTTGTAAGTGGAGCTGAGATTTTTGCAAAGACTTTGATGAACTTTAGGTAAAAGCCCACTAGCCCGAGAAAGCTTCGGACTTCGGTTTCGTTCCGTGGAACCTTCTAATCTTGCACGGCAACTACTTTTGCGGGGTCTATAGCTATCCCCTCTTTAGGCAACACAAGTCCAAGAAACCTTACTTCTTCTCTCCAGAAATGACATTTGGAGAATTTGGCTTTCAGCTAATGTGCACAAAGAGTATCCATGACTTACCTTAAGTGCCGAGCATGCTCTTCCTCATTTTTTTAAAAATCAAAATGTCGTCCACGAAGGCCACCACAAACTTATTAAGGAACTCCCTGAACACCCTGCTCATCAAGTCAACGAAATAAGTGGGTGCGTTTGTCAAGTCGAAAGGCATGACAATCCATTCGAAGAAACCATCTGGGGTTCTGAATGGGTCTTATCAGTGCTGTCTTCAGCCACTCTTAGCTGATGAAACCTGGTAGCCAGATCTAGTTAGGAGAAAACCGATGCACCTATAAGATGATCAAGTCATCTATTCTTGGAATTAGGTGCCTATTCTTCTTAGTCATCTTGTTTAGCTCCCTATAATCAACGCATAGGCGAAGCGAACCATCCTCTTTGGTTGCGAACACTACTAGAGCACCCCATTCAGAAATACTCCACCTTATAAACCACTTCTCAAGCAACTCTTTAACTTGCTTGCTGAGCTCTTTCCTATCATTTGGAGCCATGTGTCTAACGGGTAAAGCAACGGATTTTGCATTATCAACGAGGTATATGCGGTAATCTATCTCCCGCTTTGGAGGTAAGCCCTTCACCTCTTCAAATACATCCGAGTATTCAAGGACTACTATAACAGACTGCAAGTTTCCAACAGACGCATTAAGAGATTCTAGATAGCTAAGCATAACAGAGTTCATGGGATTACAAGAGAATTTGAGAGTGTTACCGAGGCGAGTAATAAGTCTAACCACTCTCTTTTCACAATCGAGGATGGCAATATTACTGGATAGCCAATCCATGCCTAGAATCAACCCATAGCCCGTGAAGCCCGAAACATACGCATTACATCTAAACCCAATGCTTAGCATAGAAATTTCCAAATCCAAACAAAAATTTGACAAATAAGCCGAACCCCCAACTGGATTTGATACAACCAAGGGATCCTCTACTACACTAGTGTCTAGGTGCAGAGATTCAACTAAAGCAGTAGATATAAAAGATTGCGATGCACCAGAATCAAAGAGTGTACGAACAGGATGATCAAAAAGATAAACTAAGCTCTCAACAAAAATATTTCTACCTCGTTCTTGCAGAGGTGCAGTTAAACCCTAAAAAATCCACACGCGCATTGGGTAAAGGATACAAGAGGAATATCGCCATGGTCGCTCGTGCATGATGCAACCGTACAAGACAAGACCTAAATATCACACCCATGACAAGCTGGGTCCACCATCACGACCAAAGATGATGGTGAGTAATAATCATAAAGAGCGCTCAACATAACATCAAAGTTCAACCGTGCATATCTAGACAGAAATCTAAGTCGCATAAATATTCAAACAATCGCTCATAGATGACAACATCTATCACTTGTTATTCAGACCCGAAGCCTGCTGATTGTTCATACACCAACCTGCGAAGAAGCACGTCTACATCTTAGAACCACACCCTCAGTCAATCGTAACACTGTCCCTCGCCTGCCGAATCAGCCATAACCACGTTGAGGTGTTATGGCCAACTCGTTCCTCCATCTCACCATCAAACACCGAAGTAAGAACGGGTCGCCCGTTCTGCACGAGCAAGAGCAACCTCATAGCGTAACCATAAAGCCAAGCGGCATCATACAAAGATAGCAAAAGGGTGAGCACCCTTGGTTTAAGAAGAATGGTCGCGCGAGGAACAAAGGAGGATCGATCTCAGCTCTGCACCCCGAAATCTCCCGAAGCATCCGTGCACGCACTCAAGGACCCGCTCAGCTGTTCAAGACACTCAACTAGTCATCCACAAATAACACTGAATACGACCATGGACACCTGGCGACAGCTGTCCAATGGCATGGTCGCAATTAGCAGAATGAACAACCACAGCCTGGATAAACAGATTCCAGATCATTTACCAAAAGGTGGTTCACCTATAAATACACCATGGCTACCAACATTTAGAGGGGGCTTTGGGGAAGAACCACGAAGTGCTGCTAAACTTCATACTCAACCACATATCTGGCTATGGTGACAAGCACCATCTTCGAATGAAGGCATCTTCTCTCTCAAATCATTCATCCATGCTCCTTCTCCTCAAACTCCATTTTTCTCTTATATAGTTCTCTAGATCAAAATACATAAATGAGGGTATATTGAGTGGGTATAGAGATGTATGAGGTTAAAGAGATGACGTACCTTGTAATTCTCATTAAAAGGCAGGAAATCATCTTCATAGTGGACGTAGGCCTCGTTAACGGCTGAACCACTCTAAATCTTGTCTCTACTTTACTTTTTCTCGAATTTTAACTTTTTATTGCTACTTAAACACGGTTCCATTTATTTCTAACCGAATTGGCGAAGTATAGTTTAGTACCTTGGGTGTTTAGACCATTTTTGGTGTAAACATTTTAGCACCCACCGTGGGGCCGTGTTTTGCTTTTTTCCATCTCAGATATGACAAGATTTTCTGAGAGACACTGTGCTTGCAATCATGAACCTGCTAAGGAGAACCGCTAATGAAGTTAACAACCCCAGCAACGGTAACAACACCGTCATGCCACTAGATGGCTACTTCGATGAGGGGAAGCCACCAGAAATCAAAGAGATTGTGATCAGGGAAAAATTGGAGGAAGCGGTGATAGGATTAATGAGTCGGATAACTATCTCAAGCAATGCGATGATGAAGAAGCTCGAGTCAATACTCGCTATCCAAGCCGTTACCGCAAAAGCCGCTCTAAGTGCCAATTGTTCCTCGCTGACTCGGACGAATCGCAGGTCAGAAACAGAATTCCTTGCTTCACACTCAAGGTAGTGGGATTCCATTCCGAGAGTTGCGCGTCGTCCCGATCTGAACTATGAAGGAGGCAAAGCATCTGCGAAGAATGAGTGCTTTGATGATGCGATTGCGGAGCGGGAAGACAGTCCTACTTCCATCAGGACGTCCCTGCTAGAAGGATATCCAGATTCCTTATCTCCAGTCCACGAAGGCGCATCAAGGTCGAGGGTTGATAGTGAGAAGAGTGGCCAACTCATGGATCCAACCAACAAACGAAAGTATATCTCGGGGATGGTGCAAGAAATTGTTGAAGAAAGCCTGAACAGAAGAGATGACCAGAAAGAATGGGAATCTTTCCCAGCTAAAACCCACCCACCGAGAGGATTAGGAAAACTAACAAAGATTCGAACCTCTATCATTGCAGCCTTATGATGGGACGACTGACTGCAATATATTTCTGTGTAAATATGACTAGTACATGAATGGAGCATGCGCTACCGACGAAATCAAATGCCTATATTTCCCAACTTATCTAGAAGGAGTAGCTTATATTTAGTTCACAAAGCTACCACCTGGGTCAGTGGACAATTTCGTGACATTGGCTAGGCTATTAAATGAGCAACTCAGATCCCAGGCGTTCGAAGCTCAGGATGCTACGGAACTAAGCGGACTGCAGTAAAAACCAGGACAGCCCATCAGAGCTTTTTTCGCTCGCTTCGACATTGCATTGGCTAAAGTCAAGGATCCCGAACCCAGCCTAATCTTAATGGCTCTAAAAAGGGGATATGCAGGAAAACCAAGTTAGGGCGATGGATCAAGAAAGAGAAACCAAGTACACTTGAACGGTTACTTAGAAAAGCCAAAAAATATGCAAGTACTAAAGAAAGAAACGCACATGCTGAGAAGAATGGAAGGTTTCAAGGCAACTCGGACAATCAAAAAAGGAACAGCGAAGAAGAAGACGATCGAGCAAGAAAAAAGCTATGCTTTTTTAAGAACTCTAAATTCACTCCCCTTAACGATTCTATAGGAAATATATTCATGACAACTGGAGGCACTGAGCGATATCTGGTCCTGAAACAAAGACATGTCAGAAAGGCCGCCATGAAGTCAGGGAAATTTTGTTGTTTCCACAAACAACTAGGGCATGATACCGATGAATGCAGGCACTTAAAATCGGTAATCGAGGGGTTGATCAGGAAGGGCCGGTTGCAACAATATGTGCAAGATCATAAGAGCTATCCCGACTCTTCTCAAACAAAGGGCAGCACGCCTTAGAAAGGCAAGGGCTCAGACCAATTCAAGGAGGGTTCACATCAGAGGAACCAACTGCTATTATCTCAATAGTGGAGCATTAAACTAAAGCTCTCATTATCTCACTTCATTTTTCTGATTTTATCTTGTTATTGAAACTTTTCTAACTTGCTTGATTGATCGCTATGTCCGTATTAAGCAATGGTTTACCCACAGAAATTGTGTGCATTTGAAATTAATTATGTGCCTACTTGAATGACATACTTATTGATTTATACCAAAAGGAAGAATGATTCCTTGAAATGTAGGGGAGTAAAGAGCAATCCGCCCCACGCAGCGGGGCTGTAACAAAAAATCCCAGGCCACACACTGAACGAAACAGGTTGGGAATCACAAACATCAAGCAAGGTCGAACAAGAGGGATGGATTCATTACCTCAGATGGAACAAGTTGTTCTGAGACAAAGAGCCAAACGAACGAATGCGCCTCTCATTATGGAATATGCTGAATGCCTGGTAGACACACATTCAAAGAACTGCCACCAGACCTCTTTGAAGATACAGAGAAATCACCAAAATCTGTCCCTCGGAGGAAGTTTCTAATCCCAAAGAAGTGTTCTCCTAGGAACATGACATGAATTCCTTAAAACCAGAGTTAAATTCAGTAGCAAAGATTGATGCCCATATCCTAGGAATCAACACTGAAGAGGGAGCAACTCAAAAGGTCCCATGGTAAAAGTCCCGCGGCTAAAATTGCTAAGCCCACCGAAGAAGCACCTTCTTAGGTGACCTTCCTAGGTGCTGGACACTAGTTTTCCAACTTGAGAAAAAGAAACTTAAGGAGGCAAACCAACATCTGTATCCTTGGCCGAGGCATAAAGTCGGAAAAACCAACATGTCCCAAAACGAAAAAATTTGCCAATTTCAAAGGATGCCTACCTTGGTAGGTAAAAACGCGAATTCTTCCTTCTGAGCCAAAAGCTCGATGAGATGAATTAGGGCCCGCTCCTCGAATGAAGCATAAAATGGGGATGGATTAAACATGTTGGAAGGACCAGCGCAAATGAGAAACCCGACCGAAAGGAGGTGGCCGTCCTTGTTCTTTGTTGTTAACCAAGTTAAGCAAAGCCAAGGTTGGACTACAACAGCAGAAATCCTAGCTGAAAGGGGTATCAGAAATCCTAGCCTTGCGGGGGTATCCATTCTAGAACCCATTTGGATAACTAAAACTATCAAATGGGGTCTAAAATGGGTCGAATTTTTTTAACCCAAGCCCTCTCTGGGGGCATGTATTCAAAACCGATCTCGGGATTGAATACTAATAAATAAAAGACACCAAACGCGCTCATAACAACACAAACGCGTAATAGCCTCCGATAAACGAGAAACCTAAAAGGATAACTAAATCCTATCCATAATAATAACAATAGAAAATCGGCCGTAGTTGAGCGATAAATAATGCGCTCAGACGAATATGCAAATCAGAAAACAAAGGTGTAGCGTGCGACGCGCCCACACATAAGAAAACTGTAAAAAGTCACAAATCAAAACATACGAGAATTAGCGAGGCTGGCTCCCACATATACAAGCCAGACTAAAAAAAATACCGTTGATAAATCCAAACCAAAAACAGCTAAACAGGTGAAGCATTGGCAGGCCACAATACTCAAATGAGGTGGGAAATGATCCTCTCCCTAAACTCCAGGGCCTCGATAAGCTTGCATCTATCTACTTCCAAAGCATGGAGTCGCTTAAGATTTTCTCTGTTTGACTGCTAAAGATCTTCGACCATGGAATGCCAGCCGCCCATCTGCTCCACTATATAGTCCCTCACTGTTGCGATAAGTCCCTCAACCAGATGCTGACGTGGTTTCAGCTGATTGAATTCAACCAATATGTTGTCCTTCGTGACATCCATCTTTTCTGCAATAATCCATCTGTCAAATGGGTCTACATACACACCAGAACGCGAGCCAGTTGGACACTAAGGCACAAAGTCCTGAGCATGGTCAGGATGGCAAGGGTAGTGAACAGGAAGAGGCTACGGCACAGCTGCAGGATCTAATGTAATGGACGAAGAGACCAAGCGGCTAACAATGGTCTGAATGTCTGAGTCAGAGAATCCGTTCAGCAAACATCAACAGTGGGCACCACTCGCACTTGAAATCTCCTTACCTCGAGGCGCCTGTTTGCCATCGACCTTCCTCGCCGATTTCTGCTTGAGCTTCTTAGACATGAGAAATTCCATTCTCGGGCGACCTGCTTCATAAAAGATCAGTATGGACACAAATAACAACTATGGAAAGAGAAACAACCTGGTCAGACTCAAGCAAAGACAAAATGTTTCAACTAGAGAAACCTGGGGCATTTCGCAAACAATTTATGAACAAATACCAAGTGTCGATATTCCAAAGAAAAGCACCGATAGCTCAGGTCTTTAATAAATAAGTACAGAAAGGGTATTCGCGCTTTATATAAACTTTTACCTAGAAAGATCATGGCTTCTCGGAGAAGATCACTCAAGTTAAACAGATGCTACTACAAGCAAAGAGCAAAATGATGAAATTAGAAAGTCAAAGCCTTTTTGAAGAGAAATCAAGGCGGAAATGTTAGACATAGATTACCTGATTGAAATCTCTTAAGGAAGCGTAGCCATGACCAAAGATTTCTTTTGAAATGTAAAAATGAAATGAAACTGGTTAAAGGTAAATAAGGGAAACCTAAGGGCATTCATCCAGAGAATTTACGCCACGCCAGCCTAATATCTGACTATGTAAAAATGTCCCATCAAGTCCCAATTGGCATCCCGAGATTCAGACATTCGCACAATAATCAAGAAAATACAACGAGCCTCTCGCTCATAGGAAAGGACAATACCAGTCAGCTACAACAAAGCCGCCTCAGTCCTTGCACGAACGACTTCTCGCCAAGATAGGATAAACCTACCAAACAATGCGCGGTCAAGCATGTCGAAGCCCGTAATTCCCTGCTAAAAGAGCAATTACAAACTTCGAGGGGCAAGTGTTAATCCCTAAAAAATCCACATGCGAATTGGGTAAAGGATACATGACGAATATCGCCATGGTCGATCGTGCACGATGCGACCTTACAAGACAAGACCAAAATATCACACCCAGGACAAGCTGGGTCCACCATCACGACCAAAGATGATGGTGAGTAGTAATCATAAAGAGCGCTCAACCTAACATCAAAGTTCGACCGTGCATATCAGGACAGAAATCTAAGTCGCATACATATTCAAACAATTGCCCATAGATGACAACATCTATCACTCGTTATTCAGACCCGAAGCCTGCTGATTGGTCATACACCCACCTACGGAGAAGAACGTCTACATCTTAGAACTGCACCCTCAGTCTATCGTAACACTGTCGCTCGCCGGCCGAATCGGCCATAACCACATTGAGGTGTTATGGCCAACTCATTCCTTCATCTCACCATCAAACACCGAAGTAAGAACAGGTCGCCCATTCTACACGAGCAAGAGAAACCTCATAGCTTAACCATAAAGCCAAGCAACACCATACAAAGACAGCAAAAGGGCGAGTGCCCTTGGTTCAAGAAGAACGGTCGCGCGGGGAACAAAGGAGGATCGATTTTAGCTTCGCACCCCGAAATCTGCCGAAGCATCGTGCCCATACTCAAGGACCCGCTCAGCTATTCAAGACACTCAACAAGTCATCTGCATATAACACTTAATACGACCACAGACACCTGGCGACAGCTGTCCAGTGGCATGGTCGCAATTAGCAAAATGAACGACCCACAGCCTGGACAAACAGATTCCAGATCATTTACCATAAGGTGGTTAACCTATAAATACACCATAGCCACCAACATTTAGAGGAGGCTTCGGGGAAGAACCACGAAGTGCTGCTAAACTTCATACTCAACCACAGATCTGGCCATGGCGAAAAGAACCATCTTCCATTTAAGGCGTCTTCTCTCTCAAATCATTCATTCATCCTACTTCTCAAACTCCTTTATTCTCTTATATAGTTCTCTAGATCAAAATACATAAATGATGGTATATTGAGTGGGTTCAGAGACGTATGATGTAAAAGAGTTGATGTACCTTGTAATTCTCATTAAAAGGCAGGAAATCATCTTCATGGTGGACATAGGCCTCGTTGACGGCTGAACCACTCTAAATCTTGTCTCTACTTTACTTTTTCTCGGATTTTTACTTTTTATTGCTACTTAAACACGGTTCCATTTATTTCTTACCGAATTGGTGGAGTACAGTTTAGTACCTTGGGTGTTTAGACCATTTTTGGTGTAAACAGGTGCTATGAGAGCGTGAACCTGCCCTCCAGAAGTAGACCCAGTCTCTTCCCTTGCCCTTGCTTTCTTGCGAAGTCCTTAGCCATGTGTCCTGTCTCACCGCAATGGAAACAACCACCCATCTTCCTCTTCTTCTTTCTGCAGTCCTTAATCAGATGTCCAGGAATGTCACAAAAATTACATTTCCTCTTGTCACGGGGTTTGTTGTTCTTCCCGCCCTTCTTGGAATCCGTCTTCTTATTCTGGGAACCCTCCATTTTCTTGTCTTGAGGTTCTTCCACCGTTACCACTTTCTTACCATCCTTGTCTTCTTCGTGTAACAGTGCCATGTCCACCAATCTCTCATAAGTCGCACCCATTGGTATATGGGTCATAACTAGGTTGTGTAGTGGCTCATTCAACCCTTTAACGAAGCAGAGAGCCTTCTTATATGGAGTGTTTACTAACTCTAGTCCGAATCTGGCCAGCTGATTAAATTGTTTGACGTATTCCTTGACCGATAGGCTTCCCTGTTTGAGAGCTAAGTACTTCTCCACCTGTAGGCTTCGTTCAGCTTGTGAGAGGAATTTCATTTCAAACCTCATTCTGAAATCCTCCCAAGTTCCAACTGGTCTCTCAACATTGGTAACCTCCCACCAATAAGAAGCTTCGTCTTTAAGCAACCACACCGCCAACTGTATCTTCTGCCTATCGTCCACTTCGAAGATAACGAACAAATCCTCAGTTTCTTTGAGCCAGTTCCTTGCTTCTTCGAATGATTCTGTTCCGTTAAAGTTCTTTTCAACCATGGCTCAAAAGTCTCTACATATCTTTGAGAAAGCATTTGCACGCGGAGGAGGAGGAGGAGGTGCCGCTGCAGCTAGGGGAGGTGGGACGTATGTTGGGCCTGCATCATTAGCCTTAGCTTCTAGGTACCTTCTGAACCAGCCAGGTACCAGTACGCCCTCTGGAAGGTTAAGATCCTTAGACATGCTGAAACGAAAAAGGAAAGATTTAAAACAAAGGATAGAAAGATAGTGCATATGGCTTTGGGGATTATGCCTTTTTAAAATAAAAACAACAATTTTTCTTGAAAAATGCTTCTTTAAACTTCTTTATGAAAAACAGTTTTCAAAAACTTTTATCTGATCTGGTAAACCTTTGCTCTGATACCAAGTGAAACACCCCACCTCCGTTAAGGTCACTCAAAAAGGGAATGCCTTAATTGTGATGGAGCATTATAGGTAAAAGACACAGATAATTTACAAGATAGACATATAAGTAGTGGAAAAACTAAATTTATTTCATAAGTACGTGGTTCAGTCAAAACATTACAACAAACTATCTCAAAACAACTTACAAACATTTACATCAAAATCTCTGTCTTGATTAACACATAAAGAAGCATAAAATAATAATAAAGTAGCATAAATCCCCATTAAGAATGTGTCCAAAGCCATAGCCTAAGAAAAGAGAATCCAAACAATACATCTACTCTCTTCAAGATTGCAAAAGATCTGAACTAATCTGGAGTATTCCCTCCCTGCGGACTAGGGGGGAGGGAACAGAAGAAAAGAAGACAAAAGAAAAATGGGTCAGACATATGTCTAGTAATTCCAGTGATTTTTCGGCATGGAACAAGGAAAAGGAACATGACATGAATAAACTGAAAATAGGACAATACCAGAATAACAAGCTAACATAAACCACGATAAGGCAGTTTAAACCGAATAGACTATCGCACCCATTTATATTTCTCTGCACCTATTTATACTTGTTCTAACTTGCACCACGTGTTCATAGTGAAATGATCACCTTTATCGATCAGCTTCTACTCGCGTGCATTTTTCACGTGTGTTATTCGGTCCCCGCTTGATTGTAGATAACTGTGCTGGTCCCACTGTGGGTTGTATCAAATCCTAGGGTGGCAATCTGACACAATTCAAGATGCCTAGTGTATGACTACTAATGCCCAGTGCCTGCTTTATCCAACGGGGTACGTGCACGCCCGTACTCCGTCGGAGCCTACACTGACGCACCACCCGCCTTTGTTTTGACCGCTTATAATCAGCCCAGTAATCGTGCCCCACCCTGCCTAGTTCAGGGTATCATGATACATCTATGTCGGTTACTACTGAAATGGGTCCCCGTTACTAGGGTTTCCTAGTCAGCATGTTAAATTGGTTAAGTGTCCAAATTAACCTAACCCCACCCATCAGTTTAGTTAACATGTTGAATTGGTTAAGTGTTGCCTTAATTAACTTAACCCTACCAATCTTAACTTGCTTGTTCCTTAGCTTTAATTCATTTATTAAAGCACCAACCACTCACATTAGATCTGTATTGTTACGGTTGCTGGATGTGCCGGGCGGTTCCGGGCTGTCTTACGCCGCAACTCAATCTAACCTCGGGTTCTTTTGGGCTTAATGCGCTAACCTCCCACATTAGATCTATATTGTTACGGTTGCTGGATGTGTCGGGCGGTTCCGGGCAGTCTTACACAATAACTCAATCTGACCTCGGGTTAGGCATATTCGTCTTTCACTTAATTTATATATTTACCCTTTTTATTTATATGTAAATTATCAACAATTATTTCCATTCAAGTCATGCCCCATTCACCCTTTAAATCAAGTTCATAATTTTAGGTAAAAAAATTATACCACTTCATGCCATATATCGTTTACATGATTATGAGCCTAATATACCAATTACATGTAATTTCATGTTTTCCCTAAAGTTACCCCCGTCAAACGTTCACATAAATTACATAGAGTGTTAGGCTCGCAACTTAGCCTAACTTATAAACAAAAAGGGAAAAGAGAGTAACGTGTAATATTCCAACAGCATAAAAACATAGATCTAACTAAACATTGACATATAAATTTGGCATAGGATAATGAACATGCATTTTAGATCCAATTAACATAAATCATAAGCATATGAATCTACATAGAACTACACAATTAAATTAGGCATGTAAAGGTGAACTTGCATTGGATTGGATCTAGTAAACATAGATCTAAACATAAAAGAGTGTAGATCTAAACATATAGGCATGTGTGAACATTATTTAGCCTAAAACTTGAATGTAACATAGCAAGATATGATCACAAACTTATTTACAACATGATAATTTCATTCCCAAATTTCTATATAACATAATAGGTTCATTCACCAAATTCTAAATGACATGATAGGTTCAATAAACTATAATAGTCTTATAGGCATATATGATGCAATTATCACAAGAAATAGACATGAATCAGCATCACCATTATCATACAACATAATAGGTACAGTTCTATTATCGCTTTATAACAAATCATGACCTTTGTTTGTTCACGTCTAAAGAATAATTGTACTTACAAACAAAAGGAAAATCTTGTTTTCTGGGTTCTGTAAAACTAAATAGTTGTAGACTAATTGTTCTTTTAATTTAGATTTGATTTGAATTGATTCATAGCTTCTATCTTGCTTTCTAGTTGAAGGAGAATGGCGGCTACTCTTGGTTGACCATGGACAACATGACAGCTCTTGGAATGAATTTGTATGGTTTAGGGTTGAGGGTTGGGTTTGCTTATATAGAGGTTTAATTAAATAAGAGCCGTTAGATCAACCTGGAAATAATCAGGACCATCCAAACCCTTTAGAGTTATCCAGAAATAGCCACACAAGCCCTAACGACTCAGCAAAGAGTCAGAAATCGTCTCATTTCAGATCTGCCTGAGGTGGTAGGTCGACCCCTAGGTCGACCTGTATAGGGGAGGTCGACCCCCTGGTCGACCTAGCCTGGGGCGGGAAAAATCCCGCTCAGCCCGCTTCTGTGTTTTGAACTCGAATTTTTGAATTTTAATCTAAGTTTTTTTAATTTATTTGAATCCCTGAAACTTATGAAGGCCATAACTTCTTCATACAGAGTCCAATTCACGCAAACTCAGAATCTATCTCAAGCAGAATTCGAGATGAACGCAATGGCGTATCCCATTTCCCTTAATTCTCACATTTAAAATTAAGTATTCTTTAATTTGTTACTTTAATGTTTATAGAAAATACAGGATGTTACATTCTCCCCTCCTTAAAGGATTTCGTCCCCGAAATCTTCAATTCAAGAAGAACGTATATCCTACCATCCAATCGTCCATCTACTCATCCATCAAACACAGGCGTCCATTGTCCTTAAAAAGACTTCTAATGCTTCAGTATCATATGCATAGTGTGTGTACATGTCCTTATCTAATGCAAAATCAGGCGTTCTACTTATTCAGTTGGCCTCCTTAATGCGAATTATGTCAGTGCCATTCGTCCATTATGTATGAAATTATTCCTAATCATACTTTCTACATGAGTGCACAATCATTCATACAAATGCAACTTCCATATGATAACATATCAAGTTTCAATCATACACAAATACATATATGCATATGCAATATGAATGTGACTGAGCCGATCTAACACCTAATGTGTGTGTGTATGCATCCACGAGCAACCACTAGCAACCATTTGCGACCACCTGCAACCATCAATCATAACATGTTTTAAATACATGTTTACATCCATTGGTTTCTACCTAAGGATAAAGAATAGGACCGAGGAGATATGCTTAAAAAGGTAGATACAAGCATAAACTTATGGAAAAGAGATCAAGGATGTACCCTCAAAAAAATAAGGGTAGGCTGCGCGTATCTTGGCCTTAGTCTCCCAAGTCGCGTCTTCCTCGGCATTGCTCCATTGAACTTTAACAAGCTTGACTTCACTTTTGCGTAGCTTTTTGACTTTTGTTCCCAAGATACGAGTTGGAACTCTCCTCACAGTTGATTCTCGTTCGACTTCCACTTCCTCTAGTATCCTTGGTTCCACCACTTCCACTGACTCATGTAACAACTTCCATAGGTGAGACACATGAAAGACATTATGAACTCCAGCCAATCTTTCGGGCAGCTCTACTCTGTAAGCCATCATCCCAATCCTTTCAACGATAGGAACTGGCCATACAAATCTTGGTGCCAACTTCCCTACGGACCCAAAGCGAATGACATTCCTCAAAGGAGATACTTTAAGGAACACCTTGTCTCCAACCTCAAACTCAAGGTCGGTCCTTCTTTTGTCTGCGTAGGACTTCTGTCCATCTTGGGCAGTCTTCTTTCTTCTTCGTATCAAGCCCACTTTCTCTGAAGTTTCTCTAATCATGTATGGTCCAAGTATGAGCTTGTCTGTAGACTCCCACCAACAAGTTGGTGATCAGCATGGTCTTCCATATAAAGCTTCGAAGGGTACCATGCCTATGGTGGTTTGTTAGCTATAGTTGTAAGAGAATTCCACCAAAGGAAGATGATCCTCCTATGTTCCGGCAAAGTCAAGAATGCACAATCTCAAGAGGTCTTCTAATACTCTGTAAACCCTTTCTGTCTGACCATCGGTTTGGGGGTGATAGGCCATGCTTAAGCATAGCTGTGTGCCTACAGCCTCTTACAAACTCCTCCAAAAATCTCTCGTAAAGATAGGATCTCGATCACTGACTATGCTGGAGGGTATCCCATAGAGTCGAACCATCTCTTTAAGATAAATGGATGCTAAAGATGAGACAGTCCTTCTATTCTTAACAGGTATAAAGTGAGCGCTTTTTGTAAGCCTGTCCACTATTACCCAAATACTTCTATTGCCCCTTCTTGACCTAGGCAACCCATCAATAAAGCCCATCGAAATGCTATCCCATTTCCATTGTGGGGCCTCTAGAGGATGTAGCAAACCACTAGGCTTTCTCTGCTCCGCCTTGATTTGCTGGCATATCATGAACTTAGAAACGAATTAAGCTACATCCATTTTCATGCCATTCAAAAAGAAAACCCTTTTTATGTCTTTTTACATCTTGTCTCCACCTGGGTGCATGGTCAACTTGGATTTGTGTGCTTCCTCGAGAACTTTCTTCACCAAATCCCTTGCTTGTGGGATGCATAGTCTTCCATCCTGTCTCAAACAACCCTTATCATCGATGGAGTATCTATTGAGGTGACTAGAAGTCTCACCCCTAATTAGCTTATCCATCACATCAACTAGCTGAGGGTCTTCACGTTGTGCGGTTCCTATTGAGTCCAAAAGAGTAGGACGCACCTCCAACGATGCTAACAAACCAGGTACAAATTCAAAGGAAGGTCTAAAGTCAAAGTTGGCTATGTACTCCAAGCTTTGCATTTCTACAAAGAGAGGGCTTAAGGTCAGCTTCTTTCTACTCAAGGCGTTTGCTACAACATTGCCCTTGCCAGGGGTATAGGAAATCTCAAAATCATATGAGGCAAGAAATACTATACATCTTTATTGCCTTAAGTTAAGATATTTCTACAAGAAAATGTACTTCAACGATTTATGATCAGTATACAATTCAAACTTCTCACCTAGGAGATATTGGCGCCAAGACTTAAATGCAAAAACGATGGCAGCCAACTCTAGATCGTGGGTCGGGTAGTTTTTCTCATGTACTTTCAACTGTCTTCCACCATAAGCTACTACCTTCCCTTCTTGCATCAAGACAGCGCCTAGTCCTGTACCACATGCGTCTATGTATATGGTAAACATTTTGCTTCCATCTAGCAATGTTAGAACTAGGGCTGTTGTTAAAGCCCTTTTCAAATGTTGGAAAGCAAAATCGCAATCTAAATCCCAAGCGAAAGTTAGGTTCTTCTTCGTCAACCTTGTATGTGGAGCTGAGATTTTCGCAAAGTCTTTGATGAACTTTTGGTAAAAGCCTGCTAGCCCGAGAAAGATTTAGACTTCGGTTGCGTTCCGTGGAACCTTCCAATCTTGCACTGCAACTACGTACTTTTGCGGGGTCCATAGCTATCCCGTCTTTGGACATCACATGTCCAAGAAACCTTACTTCTTCTCTCCAAAAATGACATTGGGAGAATTTGGCTTTCAGCTGATGTGCATGAAGAGTATCCATGACTTCCCTTAAGTTTCGAGCTTGCTCTTCCTCAATCTTTGAGAAAATCAAAATGTCGTCCACGAAGACCACTACAGACTTATTAAGGAACTCCCTGAACACCCTGCTCATCAAGTCAATGAAATAAGTGGGAGCGTTTTTCAAGACGAAAGGCATGACAAGCCATCTAAAGAAATCATCTGGGGTTCTGAATGCGGTCTTATCAATGTTGTCTTCAACCACTCTTAGCTGATGAAACCCGGTAGCCAGATCTAGTTAGGAGAAAACCGATGCACATACAAGCTGATCAAGTCATCTATTCTTGGAAGTGGGTGCCTATTCTTCTTGGTCAGCTTATTTAGCTCCCTATAATTAATGCATAGGCGAAGCGAACCATCTGCTTTGGTTGCAAACACTACTGGAGCACCCCATTCAGAAATACTCCACCTTGTAAACCCTTCCCAAGAAACTCTTTAACTTGCTTGCTGAGCTCTTTCCTCTCCCTTGGAGCCATGTGTCTAACGGATAAAGCAATGGGTTTTGCATTATCAACGAGGTATATGCGGAAGTCTATCTCCCGCATTGGAGGTAAGCCCTTCACCTCTTCAAATACATCCAAGTATTCGTGGACTACTCTAACAGACTACAAGTTTTCAACAGACGCATCAAGAGATTCTAGATAGCTAAGCATAACAGAGTTCATGGGATTACAAGGGATTTCGAGAGTGTTACCAAGCCGAGTAATAAGTTTATCCACTCTCTTTTCACAATCGAGGATGGCACCATTACTGGATAGCCAATCCATGCCTAGAATCAACCCATAGCCCATGAAGCCCAAAACATAGGTATTGCATCTAAACACAGCGCTTGGTATAGAAATTTCCAAATCCAAACATACCATTGACAAATAATCCAAACCCCCATTTGGATTTGAAAAAACCAAGGGATCCTGTACTATACAGGTGTCTAGGAGCAGAGATTCAACTAAAGCGGCAGATATAAAAGAGTGTGATGCGCCATAATCAAAGAGTGTACGAACAGGATGATCAAAAAGATAAACTAAACTCTCAACAGAACTATTTCTACCTCGTTCTTGCGGAGGTGCTATGAGAGCGTGAACCTGCCCTCCAGAAGTAGACCCAGTCCTCTGCCCTTGCCCTTGCTTTCTTGGGCAGTCCTTGGCCATGTGTCATGTCTCCCCGCAATGGAAACAACCACCAATCTTCCTCTTCTTCTTTTTGCAGTCCTTAATCAGATGTCCAGGATGCCACAAAAATTACACTTCCTCTTGTCACGGGGTTTGTTGTTCTTCCCGCCCTTCTTGGAATCTGTCTTCTTATTCTGCGATCCCTCAATTTTCTTGTCTTGAGGTTCTTCCACCTTTACCACTTTCTTACCATCCTTGTCTTCCTCGTGTAACAGTGCCATGTCCACCAATCTCTCATAAGTCGCACCCACGGGTATATGGGTCATAGCTAGGCTGTGTAGTGGCTCATTCAACCCTTTAACGAAGCAAAGAGCCTTCTTATGTGGAGTGTTTTCTAACTCCAGTCTGAATCTTGCCAGTTGATTGAATTGATTAACATATTCCTTGACCAATATCCTTCCCTGTTTGAGAGCTAAGAACTTCTCCACCTGTAGGCTTCATTCAACTTGTGAGAGGAATTTCATTTCAAACCTCATTCTGAAACCCTCCCAAGTTTCAACTGGTCTCACAGCATTAGTAACCTCCCACCAATAAGAAGCTTCGTCTTTAAGCAACCACACTGCCAACTGTATCTTCTGCCTATCGTCCACTTCAAAGATAACGAACAAATCCTCAGTTTCTTTGAGCCAGTTACTTGCTTCCACGAAAGATTCTGTTCCATTAAAGTTGTTTCCACCCATGGCTCGAAAGTCTCTACATATCTTTGAGAAAGCATTTGCACGCGGAGGAGGAGGAGGAGCCGCTGCAGCTGGGGTAGGTGGAACGTCTGCTGGGCATGCATCATTAGCCCTAGCTTCTAGGTACCTTCTGAACCAGCCAAGTACTGGTATGCCCTTTGGAGGGATAAGATCCCCAGACATGCTGAAATGAAAAAGGAAAGATTTAAAACAAAGTATAGACAGATAGTGCATATGGCTTTGGGGATTATGCCTTTTTAAAATAAAAATAACACTTTCTCTTGAAAAATGCTTCTTTAAACTTCTTTTTGAAAAATAGTTTTCAAAAACTTTTATCTGATCTGGTAAACCTTTGCTTTGTTACCAAGTGAAACACTCCACCTCCGTTAAGGTCAATCACAAAGGGAATGCCTTAATTTTGGTGGAGCATTATAGGTAAAAGGCTCAAATAATTTACAAGATAGACATATAAGTAGTGGAAAAACAAAATTTATTTCATAAGTACGTGGTTCAGTCAAAACATTACAACAAACTATCTTAAAACAACTTCCAAACAATTACATCAAAATCTCTGTCTTGATTAAAACATAAAGAAGCATAAAACAATAATAAAGTAGCATAAATCCCCATTAAGAATGTGTCCAAAGCCATAGCCCAAGAAAAGATAATCCAAGTAATACATCTACTCTCTTCAAGCTTGTAAAAGATTTGAACTATGCTGGAGTATTCCCTCCCTGCAGACCTGGTGGGCACGGAGAAAAGAAGACGGAAGAAAAACGGGTTAGACATAAGTCCAGTGATTTTTCAGCATGGAACAAGGAAATGCAACACGACATGAATAAACTGAAAATAGGACAATACTAGATTAACAAGCTAACACAAACCAAGATAAGGCAGTTTAAGCTGAATATACTATCGCACCCATTTCTATTTCTCTACACCTATTTGTACTATTTCCAACTAGCACCATGTGTTTATGGTGAAATGATCCCCTTTATCGATCGGCTCCTAATCGCATGCATTTTTCATGTGTGTTATTCGGCCCACGCTTGATTGTAGATACATGTGCTGGTCCCACCATGGGGTGTATCAAATCCTATGGTGGCAACCCGACACAAATCAAGATGCACAGTGTATGACTACTAATGCCCAGCGCCTGCTTTATCCACTCCGGAGTACGTGCACGCCCGTACTCCGTCGGAACCTACACTGATGCACCACCAGCCGTTGTATTGACCGTTTATAATCCGCCTAGTAATCGTGCCCCACCCTGCCTAGTTCTAGGTAGCATGATATATCTATGTGGGTTACTACTGAAATGGGTCCCTGTTACTAGGGTTTCCTAATCAACATGTTAAATTGGTTAAGTGTCCAAATTAACCTAACTCCACCCATCAGTTTAGTTAACATGTTGAATTGGTTAAGTGTTTCGTTAATTAACTTAACCCTACCAATCTTAACTTGCTTGTTCCTTAGCTTTAATTCATTCATTAAAGCACCAACCACTCACATTAGATCAGTATTATTACTGTTGCTGGATGTGCCAGGCGGTTCCGGCCAATCTTACACCGTAACTCAATCTAACCTCGGGTTCTTTTGGGCTTAATGAGCTAACCTCCCACATTAGATCTATATTGTTATGGTTGTTGGATGTGCCAGGCGGTTCCGGGCAATCTTACACCGTAACAATCTAACCTCGGGTTAGGCATATTCGTCCTTCACTTAATTTACATATTTACCCTTTTTATTTATATGTAAATTATCAACAATTATTGTCATTCAAGTCATGCCCCATTTACCCTTTAAATCAAGTTCATAATTTTAGGTATAAAAATTATACCACTACAGGCCATAAATCATTTACATGATTATGAGCCAAATATGCCAATTACATGTAATTTCATGTTTTCCCCAACGTTACCCCCGTCAAACGTTCACATAAATTACATAGAGTGTTAGGCTCGTAACTTAGCCTAACTTATAAATAAAAAGGGAAAAGAGAGTAATGTGTTATATTCCAGCAACATAAAAACATGGATCTAACTAAACATGTGACATATAAATTTGGCATAGGATAATGAACTAGCATTTTAGATCCAATTAACATGAATCATAAGCATATGAATCTACATAGAACTACACAATTAAATTAGGCATGTAAAGGTGAACTTGCATTAGATTGGATCTAATTAACATAGATCTAAAAATATAAGAGTGTAGATCTAAACATATAGGCATGTATGAACATTATTTAGCCTAAAACTTGCATGTAACATAGCATGTTAGGATCACCAAACTTATATACAACATGATAATTTCATTCCCAAATTTCTATATAACATAATAGGCTCATTCACCAAATTCTAAATGAAATGATAGGTTCAATAAACTATAATAGTCTTATAGGAATATATGATAGAATTATCACAAGAAACAGACATGAATCAGCATCACCATTATCATACAACGTAATAGCTACAGTTCTATTATCGCCTTATTACAAATCATGACTTTTGTTTGTTCACGTCTAAAGAATAACTGTACTTACAAACAAAAGGAAAATCTTGTTTTCTGGGATCTGTTTTCTGAAACTGAATAGCTCTCCTTTGATGTAGACTAGTGGTTCTTTTAATTTAGATTTGATTTGATTTGATTCGTAGCTTTTATCCTGCTTTCTAGTTGAAGGAGAATGGAGGCTACTCTAGGTTGACCATGCACAGCATGACCGCTCTTGGAATGAATTTGTGTTGTTTAGGGTTGAGGGTTGGGGTTGCTTATATAGAAGTTTAATTAAATAAGAGCCGTTAGATCAACCTAGAAATAATCAGGACCATCCAAACCTTTTAGAGTTATCCAGAAACAGCCATATAAGCCCTAATGATTCAACAAAGAGTCAAGAATCGCCACATTTCAGATCTTCCGGAGGGGGTAGGTCGACCCCAGGTCGACCTGTATAGGGAAGGTCGACCCCCTGGTCGACCTATCGTGAGGCAGGAAAAATCCTGCCTAGCCCGCTTCTGTGTTTTGAATTCGAATTTTTGAATTTTAATCTGAGCTGTTTTAATTTATCTAAATCCCTGAAACTTCTGAAGGCCATAACTTCTTCATACAAAGTCCAATTCACGCAAACTAAGACTCTGTCTCAAGCAGAATTCCGAGACGAAAGCAATGGAGTAACCCATTTCCCTCAATTCTCACATTTAAAATTAAGTATTCTTTAATTCGTTACTTTAATGTTAAAAAATACGGGGTGTTACACTAGTGGATTTTGGAAAAGCTTACAAGAGGCATTAGGATCAGAATTACATCTCAGTACCGCATACCATCCTCAAACCGACAATCAGACAGAGTTGGTGAATCATGTATTAGAAAATCTCATAAGAGCTTGTGTATTGGATTTTGGTGGATCATGGGATGACCATTTGCATCTAGTAGAGTTTGAATATAATAACATTTATCAATCCCTGATTGGTATGGCTCCATTTGAAAGCTTTGTACAAAAGACCGTGCAACTCACCATCATGTTTGTTTGAAACCAGTGAGAAGTTTGTGCTTGGACCAGAAGTAATAAGAGAATCTTCAGACAAGATCAAGATTATTCAACAACGAATGAAGGCTACTCAAGATAAGCATAAGAGTTATGCTGATAAAAGACGTAGAGACTTGAAATTTTCCATTGGTGACTTGGTGTTTGTTAAGATTTCTCCGCTAAAGAGCGTGATTCATTTTGGTAAAAGAGGCAAGTTGGCGCAAAGATTTGTTGGTCCATTCTGATTTCTCGAACAAGTTGGGAATCTGGCATATAAAATTGAGTTACCTGACAAGATGGAGGTAGTTCACAATGTATTTCATGTTTCCCAGTTAAGGAAGTTTGTGCACGACCCTAATGTGACTATTTCACCAGATCAGTAAGATAATATCGAGGTAGAACCTGAGGTGGTTAGGAAACGCCGACCGATGCGTATTGTTGAGCACGATACGAAGCAGCTTCGAAGGATGGTGGTGAAACTAGTCAAAGTTCAGTGGGGTGATATTGAGAAAGACTGTAATTGGGAAACATAGGAGAACATGAGGAAGACGTATCCAGAACTCTTTGCTTGGTAAGGTTTTTATATCGATATAATACTCCCTTGTTAGTAACCCGCATGCTAGGATAGGCTTGTTGTGTTGTTTTGTATGTTTGATTGTTTGTAAACGATTGGTAGGCATGCGGGGCCCTTTGTATGTTTTGGTTAAGGAATTTCGTTGTAACAACCTGGAATTTTGGGGCCAATTTAAAAATTTTATTTTATGAATTTTAAAGGAAACTGGATATTTAAAATAATTTATTTTTAATAATAACGACTAAAAATTTATTTTAATCATAGTTAAAACGAATAAATTCAATTTAAGGGTAATAGGAGTTAGAACAGCGCTGCAGTTTGAAAATTTGAAATTTACATTTAATTGCAATCAGTTATCAAATTCTATTAAGTAAAGCAGTTGTTAAGCTATTGGACAGTAACTGGCATTTTGTTATTAACAAATTTTGTAAATTTTTACAAATATATTATAATTAAATAAGAAGCAGAATAATTAATGCATAGGATATATATATGAATTAATGTGTATTTTACATTGTGTTGTAATGTATATATTTGGGAATTTTGTTTGTATAAATTGTAAGACAAAGGATAACATTAATTATGAATGGTAATTAAAGAAATACATTAAATGTTAACTAGTTTTAAAATAACGATTGCAATAGATTAATGGACTAGTGTGGGAAACCAATTGCTATTTAATTCATTGGTAATGAATTGGAAATAAGTTACAATTAATACACAAAATTTATTATCATATTGCCATGCACGTATGTAACATACTTTGTATATACGTGTGAGACCAAACAAATGGATAGAAAGGCAACAGGTGAATAGAAATTTATGAATGCATGTATGTTCGTGTTAAAAGAAATTTATTGTCGTAATATATTATTATTATTATATTTTTTTCTCCTTTAATGCTGCTGAGCGTTTCATGATATATATTTATTTATATGTAAGATGAAAGATGGCAATGTTCAAAACCCGCATATTAAAGATGGCAATGATATTAATGTTTCCTGTGCATGAAAAATAAATAAATAAAATTTGGAATTATAATAAATGGAAATTAGAGGCGTGTCTTTCATTGCAAAAAAAAAAAATATAAAGAAGGAAAAAGAATAATGAAAATGAGAATAATAATGGCCGCATGCATTTCATTTATTTCTCCTATGTTCTCTCTCTCTTCCTCTCATTTGCATATATGTCATATTTTATCTCTTTTATAAATTCAAGGAAAAAAAATAAGATAAACACCTATTAAATTAAATATTATTTAATATACATATAACCTAATATATATACGGTCAAAACTAAACCCTAATTCTTATTCCAAGCCGCCGTCATGTTCTTTATCAATGGCCCTAACACTCCTAAATTCCTTCCCCCTTTACTTTGAACCCATTAAGTAAAATTCGAAATTTCCAAAGCAAAAATGAAAGAGGTTCTCGAGAGACCACCGAACTGGTGGTGGTTGCAGGTGACGGTGGACACAATAGGGGCTCTAACGTGGTGAAGACAGATGCAATCTGAACTCCTGTAGTGGCGGCGTGACGTGAATGTTTAGTGGAAAGCTTTCGGTGAGATTCTATGTTTAATTTGATTTTTTTTCTTTCGTTGTATGAAAATCATTGTATGATGTGAATGAATATGAATCTGTGATGTATGCTTGAATATGGATGTTGTTGCTTGTACTGTGATTGTCAGTTGATGTTGCATATGTGGTTGATACTATTGGGTTGAGTCGAAATGGAACCTTTAATTTTGTTAAGACAAATGAAGCACAATTATTTTGTTTAGTGAAACAAGAATGAAACTTTTACTTTTGTTTGTTGTAACAAAAATAGACCTTTTTATATTTTTGGTTTATTGGAGATAAATGAAACATTTTTATATTTTATTTTGTTGAAAAACAAAATTGAAACATTCTTATATTTTATTTTGTTGAAGAACAAAATGAAACTTTTCTTTTTGTTTGTTGAAACATAGAATGCAACTTTATTTTTGATTTTGTTTTGTTAAAAACATAATGAAACTTTATCTTTATTTTTATTTTTTTGATTTTGTTTTGAAATTAAGATAGTGTTTGACTTTTATTTTTAATAAAAGAATAGAATAAAGATTATTTCTTTATTTTAAAAAGGATTAAAAGGTAAAAGTTTATTTTTTTTATTTTAAAGGAACTAAGATGTATAAGTTTTATCATTTATTATAAAAAGGACTTTAATGAACAAAGTTTTTTTCTTTATTTTAATAAAGGACTTAAATGAAAAAAAAGTTTTATTTCTTTATTTTAAAATGAATAAAATTTGTTCTTTATTTAGGAACGGATTTAAAAAGGAAATAGTTTGTATATGGGCTGTTTACATTAAATGAAATGGTATAAAGTGAATATGTTTATTGTAAATTTATTTCATTTAAAAGGGATGAAATTGGAACCGTCATACCTATTATGTGAACATCGTTAATTGGGTATGTTATTTATGTTATTATTTATTGTATACACTGTCATTTACAAGCGACCTTGGCTTGTTTATGTGGTTGGACGATCAATTTTAACACATTGTCCAGAAGCACCGTTTATTTTATAATATTTGAATTGTGTTGGTTGAAACCCCACACGGGTCATGGGTTGGCATTTGAATACACGTCACCCTTGGATTTAATTAGAAAATACACTTTGGTTGTTGATGTTTGAAATTTGCTATGTAATAAATGTACAATTTCCGTATAATCGAATTATATGGAAATGAATGGTGTGGGTCTCATTCCAATTTTGAGTCAAACAAATAAATATGCAATTAATACAATAAATTGGAAATTGGATTAAGGAGTTATGTATTTTACTATTTAAAAAGGATATAATTGAAGTTTGGAATGAAAGAAATAAATTCCATTGATTACTCAATTAATAGAATTAATGGACGCTTAAATTAAGGAGGACATATCCTTGTTTATTTGGAAAGTTATAAAACAAATTTCTAGAATTGGTAAATTACATTCCAACTATAAGGAGAATTTGAAATTGAAAGATTCTGTTTTATGTTAACATTAAATTTGGAAGATGGATTTTAATACTTGACATAAATGATTGATTTAATGTTGGAATGGTAGGTTTTTAATATAACAATTAAAACCATTTTTGAAGTGATTATTATTATAGTATTATAATAATAGGGAAAAATTAATGTGTATTGAAATGGAAAGATAAGAATTTATATAAAGAGTATTTCAAGGAATGAATGATACTTTAGAGGTTTTAAAATATGAAATATTTTTAAAAATAAGATTTTTAAGAAACAATTATAATTATAAATTGTATTTGGACACGAGGTTAGGTCACGTTTATGGCGGAAGTCTGCTCGGAACCAACCGGCATATCCAGCAGCCATAAATGTTGGGCCTAATGTGAGAGCTCCAAGTACACGAATAAAATTTGGGTTTTGACTCGAGGTTAAGCCCAACTATGGAATAAGTCTGCCCGGACCCAACCGGCATATCCAGCATCCACAAGTTGTAGGCCTAATGTGAGAAGTCTAGCCCATTATAAAACATAAATGGATTATATAACGAATTGGATTATTTAATCCATTTTAAATAGAAACATCATTTTAACCTGAATAAGTTTATTAACTTATATTATCCATTTTATAATGAATATTAAAAGAGTTAATTTCAAAATTAATATTTTGAAAATAATGTTTTAATATGAGAAATGATATTTTGATCAGAATAAATGGTTTATTTATTTTAAAATCAATAAAAGGAATAAAAAAATGGTTTTATTATAACTACGGATTTACAATGAAATTTGAATTTGGGTTTATCGTGAATTATGTTTTAAATAACATTTATTCTTTGACCCGAATTAATGAGGGGATTAATTTCCTAATTTTTGATAAATTATTTAATAATGACTTTGGAAGGTTAAAACGAAATAAGGTTTTAATTAAAACTTTAATAGATTGGAGAGGAATTAAGTAAATAAATAAGAACAAGAAATTAAAACTCTTTATTTACAAATAGTGTAAATAAGGAAGAAAAAGAAGATGAAACCATTTATTTATATTTAGGTAAATAAATAACAAAAGGATAAGAATATATTTATTTACACTTAGGTAAATAAATAGGAAAAATAAAATAAAAACATTTATTTACAAATAGTGTAAATAAATAAGAAAAAGAAATTAGATATATTTATTTACAATTAATGTAAATAAATATAGAAAAGTGGAAGTAAACATTTATTTACATTTAGGTAAATAAATAAGATAAAAGAATAGTAAAAAACATTTATTTACAAATAGTGTAAATAAATAAGGAAAAAGCAATTGAAAACATTTATTTACATTTAGGTAAATAAATAAGGAAAGGAGAAATATTTATTTACACTTAGGTAAATAAATAAGGAAAAGAATAGAAAACGTTTATTTACAATTAGGTAAATAAATAGGAAAAAGAATACAATTTATTTACACTTAGTGTAAATAAAATGAAAGGATATATAAATTATAATTTATTTACAATTAGTGTAAATAAAACAAAAAAGTAGTAAAATAAAACAAGTGATATTTTATCGTCATTTTAGATGCGATAAAAAGAATAAATTTTTATAATTAAAATCGCCAAACGATTTATATTTATATGTATATATATAAATATAAATTATAAATTAAACAAAACGCGCGCGGCAGTTCGCGTATCGACAATCGTAACTTTAAATAGTTATACCGAAAGATCCGACCATCGGATTTTCCCAAAACTGGAACCGTTAGGACCGCTTTGGGAAGATCTTTCCAACGATATAAACTTCATCAAAATCCAACGGTTAGTTTTCGAGATAAGTGTAAATCAAATTTGGTTGAAAACAACGTCAGGGTCGCCCATTGACCCGAAGCGTCGTTATATTAATTTAAGCTATCTTATTTTAAATAAAATAGAAATAGGTCGTTATTAAATACCAATAACGATATGCAATGATTTCAAATTATATATATATATGCGAGAATCATTTGAAAAGTCCGAGTTCAATCTCATTTCAAATGATTAGACGACGATCTAAGTCGAAGAGTTGAAGACGGTAATTGAAGACCGACGATCTTCACATCGAATGGATGTGTTGCTACTGAGAACCGTGAGAGGAGTAGCTACCTTGAAAGGGATTCAGTGGTGACTGTTCGGACGTAGTGTTGATTTGTACGGATTTGACTTTCGCTCAGACCAAGAGCATAAGTTTATAAATGGAGAGTATGTCTGACGTTGTAGCCCTTTTTACTACATTCGTTGATCTCTCTTAATATATATCTGTTTGGTGGTTAACGCCCTTCTCTGAGACATACGAGCTTAGAGGTTATATATTGGTAGAAATCAATGATATGGTTGGACTGACAATGTGACATGCCAAGATGCATGGATCAAGGCTTTTGTTGAAAAGCAGGCCTTGTAGTTGATGATCGAAGCACGACCTGTTTAGGCATAGCTTTGTGTATAACGTGACTTCGCGAGCCTCACACCCTGGTATGAGTCAAAAACGGGATACGGACCGTAGGGAGTGCACACGTTTCTTTCTAGCTAGAGTGTTGTCAGGAACCTACCAGCGCTGACATTTTACTCATTGTGGATGATGGATTTTGAGGTGCCTCGTGTTTTATAGGTCATTGGTGGTCATACTATAGGTCCAAAGGGACCGGGAAACGTGTGTTCAGGCATAAACTAATCCATACACATATGTGGGGACCGGCCCTACCGCTTCCAAGGGTTCACTGCGGGGGATCCTGAGGCATTTGCTAGAGTGTCTCGAATTGGAGAGGAGCTTGCCCCTAGCCTCGACTCATGATGGAATCCAAATTTCCAATACGACCTTGCGGTTTTCATTGTATAACTAGTATGGCGACATGATATATGGTACCCATGCCATCTAGGATTGATACATTTACTTTGAATTGTTTTTAAAACATACACACACTAATAATAATATCGGTTTAACGTATTTATCATCTTTTGATCATTATAAGGAAAAACCCTATCCTCTAGTGTGCGTTGCATTGTGTGATGGGACTTGGGTCTTATAATGGTTTCGTTTTTCTAAAAAGGCATTGCGTTATTTCTCGATTTACTTTATTTTATGCACTGGCAATCCATAGGAGTAAACCCGTTCCGCGAAAGCGGCGTAGTCCTTGGATTTGTCTTATTAGTTATATTAGTTTAGAATTCTCACACCAGTCCCATGACTGACTCGTAGTTTGTTTCACTTTGCAAACTCGGGTGCCCTCTTTTCTACACGGGCAGTCGAGTAGCCTTTTTGCAGATATCTATCTCTTTAGCAGGATTCTGGATCGAAGCCTAAAGCTGTGTCCAGAGCATAGAAGTCTTCCACTGTTTAATGTATTTAAATCTGTTGTAATTTATCTTCCGCTGTAGTTTACTTTATTTGTACTCTGATATTCTATACTCTGATGTAACATTATTGTAATGTAATAAAAGTCTGCTGTTATTGTTCTAATGTATTGTATTCCCAAAGTTAACGTATGCAAGTTTTGAACGGTCTTGGTCGATTTTGCGATCGATTAAGGTCGGGCAAAATCCGTATCGTTAAAGTTGGTATCAGAGCTCTGGTTAGCTCAAATCTTTGTGGTACAACTCGTTAGAACTTAACAAAAGACTCATCAGAGATTGGATTAGTAATATCCAATAAGAATACTCATTAGAAATAGGACCAGCAGTGTCCTAGAATGAGAAAACTCATTAGAGATGGGGTTAGTAATGCCCTAGGATGAGTTCAAAGTGATAAGCTTACAATTAACGTATTTTAATTATATATAATCTATTTTTGAAAATATGATTTTAAATATATAAAAGTATATATATATTTGATAAGTTAGTCAACAAATAAAATTAATAAAAGAAAATTAAAATTTGGTTAGATAATTAAACAACTTTTACCTTAGTTACTTTTCGAGGACGAAAAGATTTTTAAGTGGGGGAGAATGTAACAACCCGGAATTTTGGGGCCAATTTAAAAATTTTATTTTATGAATTTTAAAAGAAACTGGATATTTAAAATAATTTATTTTTAATAATAACGACTAAAAATTTATTTTAATCATAGTTAAAACGAATAAATTCAATTTAAGGGTAATAGGAATTAGAATAGCGCTGCAAATTGAAAATTTGAAATTTACATTTAATTGCAATCAGTTATCAAATTCTATTAAGTAAAGCAGTTGTTAAGCTATTGGACAGTAACTGGCATTTTGTTATTAACAAATTTTGTAAATTTTTACAAATATATTATAATTAAATGAGAAGCAGAATAATCAATGCATAGGATATATATATGAATTAATGTGTATTTTACACTGTGTTGTAATGAATATATTTGGGAATTTTGTTTGTATAAATTGTAAGACAAAGGATAACATTAATTATGAATGGTAATTAAAGAAATACATTGAATGTTAACTAGTTTTAAAATAACGATTGCAATAGATTAATGGACTAGTGTGGGAAACCAATTGCTATTTAATTCATTGGTGATGAATTGGAAATAAGTTACAATTAATACACAAAATTTATTATCATATTGCCATGCACGTATGTAACATACTTTGTATATACGTGTGAGACCAAACAAATGGATAGAAAGGCAACTAGTGAATAGAAATTTATGAATGCATGTATGTTCATGTTAAAAGAAATTTATTGTCATAATATATTATTATTATTATTATTATTTTCTCCTTTAATGCTGTTGAGCGTTTCATGATATATATTTATTTATATGTAAGATGAAAGATGGCAATGTTCAAAACCCGCATATTAAAGATGGCAATGATATTAATGTTTCCTGTGCATGAAAAATAAATAAATAAAATTTGGAATTATAATCAATGGAAATTAGAGGCGTGTCATTCATTGGAAAAAAAAAAGAAGGAAAAAGAATAATGAAAATGAGAATAATAATGGCCGCATGCATTTCATTTATTTCTCCTATGTTCTCTCTCTCTTCCTCTCATTTGCATATATGTCATATTTTATCCCTTTTATAAATTCAAGGAAAAAAAATAAGATAAACACCTATTAAATTAAATATTATTTAATATACATATAACCTAATATATACGATCAAAACTAAACCCTAATTCTTATTCCAAGCCGCCGTCATGTTCTTTATCAATGGCCCTAACACTCCTAAATTCCTTCCCCCTTTACTTTGAACCCATTCAGTAAAATTAGAAATTTCCAAAGCAAAAATGAAAGAGGGTCTCGAGAGACCACCGAACTGGTGGTGGTTGCGGGCGACGGTGGCACACAATATGGGCTCTAACGTGGTGAAGACAGATGCAATCTGAGCTCCTGTAGTGGCGGCGTGACGTGAATGTTTAGTGGAAAGCTATCGGTGAGATTCTATGTTTAATTTGATTTTTTTTTTCTTTCGTTGTATGAAAATCATTGTATGATGTGAATGAATATGAATCTGTGATGTAAGCTTGAATATGGATGTTGTTGCTTGTACTGTGATTGTCAGTTGATGTTGCATATGTGGTTGATACTATTGGGTTGAGTCGAAATGGAACCTTTAATTTTGTTAAAACAAATGAAGCGCAAATATTTTGTTTAGTGAAACAAGAACGAAACTTTTACTTTTGTTTGTTGTAACGAAAATAGACCTTTTTATATTTTTGGTTTATTGGAGATAAATGAAACATTTTTATATTTTATTTTGTTGAAAAACAAAAATGAAACATTTTTATATTTTATTTTGTTGAAAAACAAAAATGAAACATTCTTATATTTTATTTTGTTGAAGAACAAAATGAAACTTTTCTTTTTGTTTGTTGAAACATAGAATGCAACTTTATTTTTGATTTTGTTTTGTTAAAAACATAATGAAACTTTTTCTTTATTTTTATTTTTTTGATTTTGTTTTGAAATTAAGATAGTATTTGACTTTTATTTTTAATAAAAGATTAGAATAAAGATTATTTCTTTATTTTAAAAAGGATTAAAAGGTAAAAGTTTATTTTTTTTTATTTTAAAGGAACTAAGATGTATAAGTTTTATCCTTTATTATAAAAAGGACTTTAATGAACAAAGTTTTGTTCTTTATTTTAATAAAGGCCTTAAATGAAAAAAAAAGTTTTATTTCTTTATTTTAAAATGAATAAAATTTGTTCTTTATTTAGGAACGGATTTAAAAAGGAAAAAGTTTGTATATGGGCTGTTTACATTAAATGAAATGGTATAAAGTGAATATGTTTATTGTAAATTTATTTCATTTAAAAGGGATGAAATTGGAACCGTCATACCTATTATGTGAACATCGTTAATTGGTTATGTTATTTATGTTATTATTTAATGCACTTGTATACACTGTCAATTACAAGCGACCTTGGCTTGTTTATGTGGTTGGACGATCAATTTTAACACATTGTCCAGAAGCACCGTTTATTTTATAATATTTGAATTGTGTTGGTTGAAACCCCACACGGGTCATGGGTTGGCATTTGAATACACGTCACCCTTGGATTTAATTAGAAAATACACTTTGGTTGTTGATGTTTGAAATTTGCTGTGTAATAAATGTACAATTTCCGTAAAATCGAATTATATGGAAATGAATGGTGTGGGTCTCATTCCAATTTTGAGTCAAACAAATAAATATGCAATTAATACAATAAATTGGAAATTGGATTAAGGAGTTATGTATTTTACTATTTAAAAAGGATAAAATAGAAGTTTGGAATGAAAGAAATAAATTCCATTTATTACTCAATTAATAGAATTAATGGACGCTTAAATTAAGGAGGACGTATCCTTGTTTATTTGGAAAGTTATAAAACAAATTTCTAGAACTGGTAAATTACATTCCAACTATAAGGAGAATTTGAAATTGAAAGATTCTGTTTTATGTTAACATTAAATTTGGAAGATGGATTTCAATACTTGACATAAATGATTGATTTAATGTTGGAATGGTAGGTTTTTAATATAACAATTAAAACCATTTTTGAAGTGATTATTATTATAGTATTATAATAATGGGGAAAATTTAATGTGTATTGAAATGGAAAGATAAGAATTTATATAAAGAGTATTTCAAGGAATGAATGATACTTTAGAGGTTTTAAAATATGAAATATTTTTAAAAATAAGATTTTTAAGAAACAATTATAATTATAAATTATAAATTGTATTTGGACACGAGGTTAGGTCACGTTTATGGCGGAAGTCTGCCCGGAACCAACCGGCATATCCAACAGCCATAAATGTTGGGCCTAATGTGAGAGGTCCAAGTACACGAATAAAATTTGGGTTTTGACTCGAGGTTAAGCCCAACTGTGGAATAAGTCTGCCCGGACCCAACCGGCATATCCAGCATCCACAAGTTGTAGGCCTAATGTGAGAAGTCTGGCCCATTATAAAACATAAATGGATTATATAATGAATTGGATTATTTAATCCATTTTAAATAGAAACATCATTTTAACCTGAATAAGTTTATTAGCTTATATTATCCATTTTATAATGAATATTAAAAGAGTTAATTTCAAAATTAATATTTTGAAAATAATGTTTTAATATTAGAAATGATATTTTGATCAGAATAAATGGTTTATTTATTTTAAAATAAATAAAAGGAATAAAAAAAATGGTTTTATTATAACTACGGATTTACAATGAAATTTGAATTTGGGTTTATCGTGAATTATGTTTTAAATAACATTTATTCTTTAACCCGGATTAATGAGGGGATTAATTTCCTAATTTTCGATAAATTATTTAATAATGACTTTGGAAGGTTAAAACGAAATAAGGTTTTAATTAAAACTTTAATTAGATTGGAGAGGAATTAAGTAAATAAATAAGAACAAGAAATTAAAACTCTTTATTTACAAATAGTGTAAATAAGGAAGAAAAAGAAGATGAAACCATTTATTTATATTTAGGTAAATAAATAATAAAAGGATAAGAATATATTTATTTACACTTAGGTAAATAAATAGGAAAAATAAAATAAAAACATTTATTTACAAATAGTGTAAATAAATAAGAAAAAGAAATTAGATATATTTATTTATAATTAATGTAAATAAATATAGAAAAGTGGAAGTAAACATTTATTTACATTTAGGTAAATAAATAAGATAAAAGAATAGTAAAAAACATTTATTTACAAATAGTCTAAATAAATAAGGAAAAAGCAATTGAAAACATTTATTTACATTTAGGTAAATAAATAAGGAAAGGAGAAATATTTATTTACACTTAGGTAAATAAATAAGGAAAAGAATAGAAAACGTTTATTTACAATTAGGTAAATAAATAGGAAAAAGAATACAATTTATTTACAATTAGTGTAAATAAAATGAAAGGATATATAAATTATAATTTATTTACAGTTAGTGTAAATAAAACAAAAAAGTAGTAAAATAAAACAAGTGATATTTTATCGTCATTTTAGATGCGATAAAAAGAATAAATTTTTATAATTAAAATCGCCAAACGATTTATATTTATATGTATATATATAAATATAAATTATAAATTAAACAAAACGCGCGCGGTAGTTCGCGTATCGACAATCGTAACTTTAAATAGTTATACCGAAAGATCCGACCATCGGATTTTCCCAAAACTGGAACCGTTAGGACCGCTTTGGGAAGATCTTTCCAACGATATAAACTTCATCAAAATCCAACGGTTAATTTTCGAGATAAGTGTAAATCAAATTTGGTTGAAAACAACGTCAGGGTTGCCCATTGACCCGAAGCGTCGTTATATTAATTTAAGCTATCTTATTTTAAATAAAATAGAAATAGGTCATTATTAAATACAAATAACGATATGCAATGATTTCAAATTATATATATATGCGAGAATCATTTGAAAAATCCGAGTTCAATCTCATTTTAAATGATTAGACGACGATCTAAGTCGAAGAGTTGAAGACGGTAATTGAAGACCGACGATCTTCACATCGAATGGATGTGTTGCTACTGAGACTCATGAGGGGAGTAGCTACCTTGAAAGGGATTAAGTGGTGATCGTTCAAACGTAGTGTTGATTTGTACGGATTTGACTTTCGCTCAGACCCAGAGCATAAGTTTATAAATGGAATGTATGTATAGCGTTGTAGCCCTTTTTACTACATTCGTTGATCTCTCTTAATATATATCTGTTTGGTGGTTAACGCCCTTCTTTGAGACATACGAGCTTAGAGGTTATATATTGGTAGAAATCAATGATATGGTTGGACTGACAATGTGACATGCTAAGATGCATGGATCAAGGCTTTGGTTGAAAAGCAAGCCTTGTAGTTGATGATCGAAGCACGACCTGTTTAGGCATAGCTTTGTGTATAACGTGACTTCGCGAGCCTCACACCCCGGTATGAGTCAAAAACGGGATACGGACCGTAGGGAGTGCACACGTTTCTTTCTAGCTAGAGTGTTGTCAGGAACCTACCAGCGCTGACATTTTACTCATTGTGGATGATGGATTTTGAGGTACCTCATGTTTTATAGGTCGTTGGTGGTCATACTATAGGTCCAAAGGGACCGAGAAACGTGTGTTCAGGCATAACTAATCCATACACATATGTGTGGACCGGCCCTACCGCTTCCAAGGGTTCACTGCGGGGGTTTCTGAGGCATTTGCTAGAGTGTCTCGAATTGGAGAGGAGCTTGCCCCTAGCCTCGACTCATGATGGAATCCAAATTTCCAATACGACCTTGCGGTTTTCATTGTATAACTAGTATGGCGACATGATATATGGTACCCATGCCGTCTAGGATTGATACATTTACTTTGAATTGTTTTTAAAACATACACACACTAATAATAATATCGGTTTAACGTATTTATCATCTTTTGATCATTATAAGGAAAAACCCTATCCTCTAGTGTGCGTTGCATTGTGTGATCGGACTTGGGTCTTATAATGGTTTCATTTTTCTAAAAAGGCATTGCGTTATTTCTCGATTTACTTTATTTTATGCACTGGCAATCCATAGGAGTAAACCCGTTCCGCGAAAGCGGCGTGGTCCTTGGATTTGTCTTATTAGTTATATTAGTTTAGAATTCTCACACCAGTCCCATGACTGACTCGTAGTTTGTTTCACTTTGCAAACTCGGGTGCCCTCTTTTCTACATGGGCAGTCGAGTAGCCTTTTTGCAGATATCTATCTGTAACAACCCAGGATTTTTAACTAAGTTGAATAAAAATTTCAAGTGTACTAACTGAGTTATCTATATATATAAACTTATTTTAAGATTTAATTATGGATTTTGTAAGCTTTATGTTTTGGTTGTTCAGTAAATTGGTCTTGTCTATAAGAAATTTATTCCTAAGTTATGTTGACAAATAAAATTCTATAGTTAAAGATATTATTTATATTTTTTTTTTTGGTATGGATTTTGGGTGGATAACTTCATTTTGACGATTAGTCAAATACACGTCAATTGCCAAGAATGGAAATGTATATTCGAATTCTAAACTTTGTTTTGTTAAATACAAATTGTAGTTAAAATTTGATAAAAGAAAATTTTGTCTTAAGGGTATGATTAGTTGTAAGATTTTATAAGTAATATTTTGTTGAATATACATATTTGAAATATTGTTTACATTTATATTAATTAAACGATATAAACCTAAGGCGATAGTATTTTATTCACTTATGAAAGATTTGTAAATTTTTTCTATTTTAAGTGCTTATAGGATTATAATCATTTCGGTTAATATAAAGATTTGACGTTTTATATATATATTTAAATAATAAATTTTGTTAATTTTTGAAACAATATATATATTGTGAATGATTTAAATTTCTAGGTGTAACATTTTGTGTATAAAATGTTTGAAATTTATATGTAAATGGTTAAATTGGGTATATAAGTTGGTACAAGTCATAACCATAAATTTAAAATGTACAAACAAGTTTGCTATATATATTACATAAAAATCATTAAAGTCCAAATTTTACAAATAAATTAGTTTAATTTTTGTCATGCATGCATTGGTCTAAATTTTTATTTAAATAAATAAAGTGCATATTTGTCCTCATTGCATGGAGTTGGGGTGCCAAGTGGCTTTGGTTAGGCTGAGTGAATTTTGAAATTTAATCAAATAAAAAGGGAACGGCAGCTTTTGGGTGTGATGATTGAAAAATACGTATATGTTCTGCAACACGCAAACTTCATTATTGTCTCCTATTTTACCAGTCTCCCTTCCACCGTATTCATCCCTGGACCACTTTCTTTTCTCATCCTCCGCTCTTTCTTTTCTTTGCTCATCTCCACACCATCGCTTCCGTCCTCCTTCTTCTTCTTTCAAACTCCAGCACCCACTTCCTCCTCTAAAGACCGCCAGCACCTTCCTTTAAGACAGCACCTCTCCCTTCAAGTAGCAACCTCTCGCCATTTCCTTTCGCCGCTTCAGCCAACGAGACACCCTCCACTGCCTTTTTGCGCGACCAAGGAAGCCACCCAGTCCCGCACCCCACGTCCGTCACCCCTGAGTACAGCCTCGCAAGTCTCCTCCTCCTCTAAATCCGCACCGTCCCATTCAAACAGCTCCGCTCCTCTTCTGTCAACCATCTCCGCACCTTTCCACTTGACAGCAACTTCCAAGCACCAAGCGACCGACTCATCTCCCTTCAAGGTAGAACAGCCAAGCTTTCATACCACTATGTGTCGCAACAGTCCATCTTACCTGTAACACCTGATCACCACATTTCCTCTCCACTTCTTATCAGCCGTTAGCTCCTTCAGGAAGTCGCAGAACCCTCTGTGAAGTTGCGGTACCTTTCACCAGTTGCAGTACCTTGTTTTGCTTCCGCCCTTCACTTGTTTCTTTAGGTTAAAGAACGAGTAAGAAAAAAAAATATAAACAACTACTGTTCACTATAACAAAACAGTTCAGAAAAAAAAAAGTTGTCCGCAAACCCAAACCTTTGTGTAGAAAAGAGAGTGGAAGGGTAAGTACATGTGTAAGTGTATATGCATGTTAAATATATGCTTATATATATATATGTATGTCAATGAAAAAGGATGATATGTGTTCGCAGTGTTAGTAGAAGGGTATTTGACACATGCGAGATATAGTTCGCAGCAGATACGGGTTCGCTATTTGTACGTAAAGGGCTAGTGCCGTGCGTGAAGTTGTACGCAGTCGATACGAAGATATGAGAACAAAACAGAAAGCGATGAAGGTGAGAACACTGTATTTAAAAGTTATATGGTTTTATATGCTGCCTATCTTTACATATATGGGAATATCTGAGAATTTGTTGCATGCATGGTTGATTCTAAGTTGGTAAATGACATATAAATTCGTAGAATACATTGCCTTCTATGCGCGTTGGTGCTCTAACGCGTATGTACAAAATATTGTTGTATGCATTAGAATGAATGATATGTATTGAAAGTGTTGAGCGTCATTTAACATAACGCTTATGCGAAATTAAATGGTTGTTTGTTGTAAATGTTCATGTTGCTATATGATCGTATGGTATGGTTTAATTCGGTGGTATGAAATGCACTCACCAATGTTACGAATTTTTGCGGAGAAATAAATTTAACTCTCCTTCACTTGATTTAAGCATGAACGTTCGAGATGTGGAAAATTTTATTATTTAAATTTTGATTGTAATTTGAAAGAAAAATAAAAAAATTAAACGAGGATTTTTAAAGAATATTTGTATTCGAATAAAAATATAAACATTCGGGAAATGGTTTAAAAGGTTAAGTTATAAAGATTGAATTTATTTTGGGAATAACGAGACGTTTCATTGGGCGTTATATGATGCTGATAAATCATATTTTTTTTTGTGTAACTTGAACTACTCGAACTTTTAAAATATTTTGGATCTAATTGATCTAATTAACCACTGCAGCTCTTTCAGCAACAGTTAATGTTGTTCTACATGATTTGAGTACGGAGAATGTATACGCTTGAAGTTGTTAGGTTTGGTAAGAGCTGGTTAAATATTTTTAAAGATTAAAAATCATTTGTACAATATTTACGAATATTATTGGTTCTAAGTTAGGAAATGTAAGAACAAAAGAGCTTGGTTATATTTAAACCTAAGATTTGATTTCAAGACAATCTAATACTTTCCTAAGTTAAGGAGCGAGGTTGGATAATAAATCGTTAAGTCTATTGAAACATAAGTGGAGAGAACCATTTAGAATGAAAGCCAAACCAATTTAAATTTGTTAAGATTGTAAACTTATGAAAAGATGACAACGATTTATTAATTTGTTTGAAAATATAAGACGTCGAGGGTATGTTGTTCAAAGAATGGTAAGGCGATAACAAGTTATGAAATAAAATCTAACCTCGATAGTAGAAGAATTGATAATGATACGGGAGGAGATTTGAATTGAAATTTTCTGCGTGATTCATAACAACTGTTTTAAAACACGCTTATTACTTGGGAAGACCGGGACCGAATATATATATTTGAAAACCATTCCAAGTAATAATACGATGTTGTTCGAGGCTTGGTCAAAGGACGAGTGAAGGCCGATGATCTTCGAATTGCTTGGATTGATGGCCGCCGATGTCTCGGTTGGGCTGATCACTCAATACGAGACTATTAGTGGCATGAGGTCTGAGCGTATTTGGGGTTTTTCGGATTTTGTTCCGTTCAAACCCAGAATGGACTTCTATGGATGGTATGTCTGACATTGAAATTGACCGCATAGCACTGATTTTCCGTTAATGTATATCGGATTTGTGGCAATATATTATTCTCGTCTCTAAGTCATATGAACTTAGAGGGTATACATTGATTTATATCAATGATATGTCGTGGATTGTCAATGTGACATACCCGAGTTATGAAATAAGATAGTGATGGTAAAAGGATGACTTATCAAAGCATAGCCTTAAGGATGACGCGACATCAACAAACCTCATACCCGGAGTGATGAGAAACTGGCGGTTAGGTTTTATGCTTATATACGAATTGATGGAAGCTGTGCAGCAGTGGGAGACCACTTATGAACCTGGGGAGATTGGGTATGTTCGGGGGGCCGCGTCTGGTCGAAAACCGTTGATCTGCCCTGACGATGTGTAGTCGGTGTCCGCGTATGGTCGAAAAAGCCGTTGAGACACTTCGTTTTGTATCCCTGATTGATCTTTCGTGCCAGGAATCATCAAGTTGGAAATCCAAATACCAATACGAGCCATACGATTTTGATTGTATATATATATATGGCAACATATATTATGGGGTATTATGCTGCCTAGGATTAATACATTTATTTGCGAAATGTTTTTCCACACTTTATATATTATGGTATATAAGAGGATTTTGCGTACGAAAGCATATTTGGTTGTCATAAGATAAAACTCGCCCATCTGGTGTGCGCTTGCATTGTGTGATGTGGGACGAGCTTATGACAGCTTCATTTTTCTCAAAGACATTTGCGAATTGATATGCACGGGAAGTTACTTGGAGTACACCCGTCCGCATTAGCGGCGTGGTCCGGTAAATTTTCCAACTTTAAATAAATCCTGTAACCAAATGTTTATGTTCTCACACCAGTCCCATGACTGACCTGGAGTTTATGTTTCTTTCCTAAACTCTGGGTGCCCAATAAATTTTGCGCGGGCAGTTAGAGTTTAGTTTGCAGTTTAGATCGTTAGAGCTGGACTTGGAGCACTTTCTGAGATTTGAGTCCAAGCTAGGATTGGAGCTTCCGCCGCACCATGTGATTTTCTTCCGCTGATAGTATATTTACTTTTCTTCCGCTGTTTAAGTTGTAACTCTGGTATTCTGTGTAACTCTGATGTAATATTATACTATGCAAATGTAAAGTTCTGTTATTTTTGTTCAATATGTGTAAGTACCCATAACAATTCGTCCTTGTGAACGGTTTAAGTTGGTTTAATTACCGGCGAGAACCAAACAAAAAGGCGGGTCGTTAGAGTTGGTATCAGAGCTTTGGTTATACAAAGCTATGGGGTCGACACATTTTGAATGAAAGACAGAACCCATCAGAGTTATAATATCTCGTTAGAGATAGGGTTAGGAATGCCCTAGAACGAGATTTTGGAATAATATTTCGTTGAGAGAGCGTATCACGGAAATAGATTACTTTAAACTAAGTAAATGACTTTAGAACAACTATTGTGGAATAACTTTTAAAAGGTAAAATTTTCTAGTAGTTATTCGACGTTGCGCTTGGACTACTAGTATATATGAAGAGTTCAAATATATGCATGGCCGACATATGTATGAAATCTTATATGTACTAGATATAGATATAAAATCACACTCTAGCGCTCGAGGATGATTCTGTTGATGTCTGCAGCATCGTCAGTATCTATTCCGAGTGGCAGAAGTGGGATGACTATATGATTCCAGTCGAGACGTCGGGAAAATACTATTTCAACAAATGTTTGCAAATAATAGATAATGTATGTGGTTATGATTGTCTAGGGAATAAGTATGCAATTATAAACTAGTTGAGTAAACAAGAAATAGTATAACCCTTTTTGAAATCTTAGGTTACCCCTAGAAACACAGTGGAATTCTGGATGACGCAAAAGCAAGCAGAGAAGGCTTTGGCTCGAAGGGAAGAAGAGGAGATAGAAACACCGAGGAAGCTTAGGAATGTCCAGTGTTATAAGTGCTTTAGAGATGGTCACTTTGCGGTCAACTGCCCGAATAAGTCCAAGAAGAAGGAGAAAGTCGTACGGCAGAATGTGCGTTGCTTTAAGTGTAAGAGAATTGGACATTTTAAGAATAAGTGTCCTAAGAAAAAGAAAGAAACCAAGGAACCTGAAACGGAGAAGAAGTGCCATAGATGCAGGATGGTGGGACACGTAGTTCGGGATTGTCCAGTAGAGAAGGGAGTAGTAGCATAGTCGCAGGATGTAGCGCAAGGAAGTAAATTATTCAACCCATAGGGTTAGTTCTAAGAAAAGTACTAGATTAAGAAGTAAATGTACTAAGACCAAGGATTTGTAACGGATGAATGTATGACTACTTGTATTTATTTGGAATCTTGGTTGGCAAATTTTCCCTTCTAAAATTTAATGTGTCTGACTTTCAGATAGATTAAAGGGTAGTCGAAAAAAAATTTCTTTGGGTCATATGAACCATGAGTTAAAGTTTGAAATATTATGGCAACCTTAATCGAAATTCGATTTTTGTTCGTTAAGAGAATTTTGAAATAAAAGTGATTCTGGGGAACCTTAAAAATTTTTGAAATTTTGAATGGCATAAAGTTTAGCACTAGCATACGAACAAAATTCTGCTTCTAAGGAAATTTTGGATTAACTTATAAGGGTTGAATAGTTCAAAGTGTAATTCGGAAATTTTATGACCCTTAAATTGGTGATGCGTAATGAACATGAGTAACATTTGGTGAATAGGATAACATGGAATTGTAGAATTTGCATTTGAAATTGAGTAAAGGACATTAACTAAACTAGAGAGGGTGATAACTTTGGACAATGTTAAATATAAATCTTCAGCATGTTTAAATACTCGGAGCATATGGGCGTAAGATTTAAATCTGAAATAAGAACCATTAATGCAAGTAATGATCCCTCGATTGGAAATCAAAACAAGAACAGATTTAAATTTAAGTACCCTAATTATTTCATGGATATAAATTACGATAGACAAGAAATTACCTTATTAGCACAATTTCTTATGCTAGCTGGATTGTTTAAAATAAGAATGGTGTATGAAACGTACATAGTTTTATTTATGTTTTAAGCCTAGATTTTTCTTTTATTTAGAAGCCGCCCCAGTCTACTAGTTACTATATCAGCAGCTCAGGATCGGACTCCGACAGTTCCAGTAGTTCGAGTGGGCTTGAATTAGATCCACAACAGAGAGAGCATTTGAAGAGTTTGGCTAGTATGCCAGGGCCGTTCATTGTGAATCAGTTGAGGGGTGTAGATGCAGTAGACTACTTTGGTGTGAACATGCCACCAGGTATCGATGAGGCTACTGTGGAAGCGGTATGGCAGCAAGTCCTTGACATAAGAAACCAGCATCGGGCAGGTCATGAGGCGGTACCGGATCACGCTGATTTAGTGCTGGACCCAGCATTAGTTGAGATATTCGAAGAAATGCTATATGCCGAACAGCCAGGGCTGATAGTTGAGGGCGAGCCAATACAGGAGGCAGGAGCTGATGGTATTGATGAGGCTATGGAGCAGATGGAGCAGCCTGTGCAGGTAGATGATGTTGCTGCTGAAGATGAGAATATGGTGGAAAACGAGAATGATATTGTAGATGATGAAGAGGATGTGGTAGCTGAGGACGCCATTATAGCAGACGAGGATGAGGTAGCGAGTGATGATGAGTTTGTGATTGACGAGGCTTTAGAGCAGCCTTTGGACGGGGCTGATGGAGGTATTATGGTTGGAGATGATGGCTTAGTAGCAGATGAAGAGGAAGAGTTTGAGGATGACGGTTTTATGGCCGATGACGAAGAAGAGTTCGAAGATGTGGAACCTTTTGTTAACGATGGGCCAGAGGTGATTAGCTTGTCAGGTCCATCGGATGATGGATCAGATACGTCCGAGGATTAGTTAGCTTGTAGATTCTTGTATATAGGGTATGTGTTATCTTAAGTGCTTAGACGCACTAGGATATTTTGGGCTAGTACGGTTTTTGAGGGACTAGTACCTTGATAGGTATACTTTTCTGTGACGGTATATTTTGGACTACCTTAAGTACGTAGTACGTACTAGGGTAGGGATACCTTTTGTATGCTGACTTGTATGACTTTATGATATAATCTTTAGAACGGCCATGATATGTATGTTTGTAAGAATCTGAATCTATTTTAATATTTTGGAATTTGTTTTCCGAATAATATAAAGGATCGATTTAGGATTAGTAAGAAGTTGAAAAACTAACGACTTTCTTTTTCGAGGACGAAAAAGTCTTAAGGGGGGGTGAATGTAACAACCCAGGATTTTTAACTAAGTTGAATAAAAATTTCAAGTGTACTAACTGAGTTATCTATATATATAAACTTATTTTAAGATTTAATTATGGATTTTGTAAGCTTTATGTTTTGGTTGTTCAGTAAATTGGTCTTGTCTATAAGAAATTTATTCCTAAGTTATGTTGACAAATAAAATTCTATAGTTAAAGATATTATTTATATTTTTTTTTTGGTATGGATTTTGGGTGGATAACTTCATTTTGACGATTAGTCAAATACACGTCAATTGCCAAGAATGGAAATGTATATTCGAATTCTAAACTTTGTTTTGTTAAATACAAATTGTAGTTAAAATTTGATAAAAGAAAATTTTGTCTTAAGGGTATGATTAGTTGTAAGATTTTATAAGTAATATTTTGTTGAATATACATATTTGAAATATTGTTTACATTTATATTAATTAAACGATATAAACCTAAGGCGATAGTATTTTATTCACTTATGAAAGATTTGTAAATTTTATCTATTTTAAGTGCTTATAGGATTATAATCATTTCGGTTAATATAAAGATTTGACGTTTTATATATATTTAAATAATAAATTTTGTTAATTTTTGAAACAATATATATATTGTGAATGATTTAAATTTCTAGGTGTAACATTTTGTGTATAAAATGTTTGAAATTTATATGTAAATGGTTAAATTGGGTATATAAGTTGGTACAAGTCATAACCATAAATTTAAAATGTACAAACAAGTTTGCTATATATATTACATAAAAATCATTAAAGTCCAAATTTTACAAATAAATTAGTTTAATTTTTGTCATGCATGCATTGGTCTAAATTTTTATTTAAATAAATAAAGTGCATATTTGTCCTCATTGCATGGAGTTGGGGTGCCAAGTGGCTTTGGTTAGGCTGAGTGAATTTTGAAATTTAATCAAATAAAAAGGGAACGGCAGCTTTTGGGTGTGATGATTGAAAAATACGTATATGTTCTGCAACACGCAAACTTCATTATTGTCTCCTATTTTACCAGTCTCCCTTCCACCGTATTCATCCCTGGACCACTTTCTTTTCTCATCCTCCGCTCTTTCTTTTCTTTGCTCATCTCCACACCATCGCTTCCGTCCTCCTTCTTCTTCTTTCAAACTCCAGCACCCACTTCCTCCTCTAAAGACCGCCAGCACCTTCCTTTAAGACAGCACCTCTCCCTTCAAGTAGCAACCTCTCGCCATTTCCTTTCGTCGCTTCAGCCAACGAGCCACCCTCCACTGCCTTTTTGCGCGACCAAGGAAGCCACCCAGTCCCGCACCCCACGTCCGTCACCCCTGAGTACAGCCTCGCAAGTCTCCTCCTCCTCTAAATCCGCACCGTCCCATTCAAACAGCTCCGCTCCTCTTCTGTCAACCATCTCCGCACCTTTCCACTTGACAGCAACTTCCAAGCACCAAGCGACCGACTCATCTCCCTTCAAGGTAGAACAGCCAAGCTTTCATACCACTATGTGTCGCAACAGTCCATCTTACCTTTAACACCTGATCACCACATTTCCTCTCCACTTCTTATCAGCCGTTAGCTCCTTCAGGAAGTCGCAGAACCCTCTGTGAAGTTGCGGTACCTTTCACCAGTTGCAGTACCTTGTTTTGCTTCCGCCCTTCACTTGTTTCTTTAGGTTAAAGAACGAGTAAGAAAAAAAATATAAACAACTACTGTTCACTATAACAAAACAGTTCAGAAAAAAAAAAGTTGTCCGCAAACCCAAACCTTTGTGTAGAAAAGAGAGTGGAAGGGTAAGTACATGTGTAAGTGTATATGCATGTTAAATATATGCTTATATATATATGTATGTCAATGAAAAAGGATGATATGTGTTCGCAGTGTTAGTAGAAGGGTATTTGACACATGCGAGATATAGTTCGCAGCAGATACGGGTTCGCTATTTGTACGTAAAGGGCTAGTGCCGTGCGTGAAGTTGTACGCAGTCGATACGAAGATATGAGAACAAAACAGAAAGCGATGAAGGTGAGAACACTGTATTTAAAAGTTATATGGTTTTATATGCTGCCTATCTTTACATATATGGGAATATCTGAGAATTTGTTGCATGCATGGTTGATTCTAAGTTGGTAAATGACATATAAATTCGTAGAATACATTGCCTTCTATGCGCGTTGGTGCTCTAACGCGTATGTACAAAATATTGTTGTATGCATTAGAATGAATGATATGTATTGAAAGTGTTGAGCGTCATTTAACATAACGCTTATGCGAAATTAAATGGTTGTTTGTTGTAAATGTTCATGTTGCTATATGATCGTATGGTATGGTTTAATTCGGTGGTATGAAATGCACTCACCAATGTTACGAATTTTTGCGGAGAAATAAATTTAACTCTCCTTCACTTGATTTAAGCATGAACGTTCGAGATGTGGAAAATTTTATTATTTAAATTTTCATTGTAATTTGAAAGAAAAATAAAAAAATTAAACGAGGATTTTTAAAGAATATTTGTATTCGAATAAAAATATAAACATTCGGGAAATGGTTTAAAAGGTTAAGTTATAAAGATTGAATTTATTTTGGGAATAACGAGACGTTTCATTGGGCGTTATATGATGCTGATAAATCATATTTTTTTTTGTGTAACTTGAACTACTCGAACTTTTAAAATATTTTGGATCTAATTGATCTAATTAACCACTGCAGCTCTTTCAGCAACAGTTAATGTTGTTCTACATGATTTGAGTACGGAGAATGTATACGCTTGAAGTTGTTAGGTTTGGTAAGAGCTGGTTAAATATTTTTAAAGATTAAAAATCATTTGTACAATATTTACGAATATTATTGGTTCTAAGTTAGGAAATGTAAGAACAAAAGAGCTTGGTTATATTTAAACCTAAGATTTGATTTCAAGACAATCTAATACTTTCCTAAGTTAAGGAGCGAGGTTGGATAATAAATCGTTAAGTCTATTGAAACATAAGTGGAGAGAACCATTTAGAATGAAAGCCAAACCAATTTAAATTTGTTAAGATTGTAAACTTATGAAAAGATGACAACGATTTATTAATTTGTTTGAAAATATAAGACGTCGAGGGTATGTTGTTCAAAGAATGGTAAGGCGATAACAAGTTATGAAATAAAATCTAACCTCGATAGTAGAAGAATTGATAATGATACGGGAGGAGATTTGAATTGAAATTTTCTGCGTGATTCATAACAACTGTTTTAAAACACGCTTATTACTTGGGAAGACCGGGACCGAATATATATATTTGAAAACCATTCCAAGTAATAATACGATGTTGTTCGAGGCTTGGTCAAAGGACGAGTGAAGGCCGATGATCTTCGAATTGCTTGGATTGATGGCCGCCGATGTCTCGGTTGGGCTGATCACTCAATACGAGACTATTAGTGGCATGAGGTCTGAGCGTATTTGGGGTTTTTCGGATTTTGTTCCGTTCAAACCCAGAATGGACTTCTATGGATGGTATGTCTGACATTGAAATTGACCGCATAGCACTGATTTTCCGTTAATGTATATCGGATTTGTGGCAATATATTATTCTCGTCTCTAAGTCATATGAACTTAGAGGGTATACATTGATTTATATCAATGATATGTCGTGGATTGTCAATGTGACATACCCGAGTTATGAAATAAGATAGTGATGGTAAAAGGATGACTTATCAAAGCATAGCCTTAAGGATGACGCGACATCAACAAACCTCACACCCGGAGTGATGAGAAACTGGCGGTTAGGTTTTATGCTTATATACGAATTGATGGAAGCTGTGCAGCAGTGGGAGACCACTTATGAACCTGGGGAGATTGGGTATGTTCGGGGGGCCGCGTCTGGTCGAAAACCGTTGATCTGCCCTGACGATGTGTAGTCGGTGTCCGCGTATGGTCGAAAAAGCCGTTGAGACACTTCGTTTTGTATCCCTGATTGATCTTTCGTGCCAGGAATCATCAAGTTGGAAATCCAAATACCAATACGAGCCATACGATTTTGATTGTATATATATATATATGGCAACATATATTATGGGGTATTATGCTGCCTAGGATTAATACATTTATTTGCGAAATGTTTTTCCACACTTTATATATTATGGTATATAAGAGGATTTTGCGTACGAAAGCATATTTGGTTGTCATAAGATAAAACTCGCCCATCTGGTGTGCGCTTGCATTGTGTGATGTGGGACGAGCTTATGACAGCTTCATTTTTCTCAAAGACATTTGCGAATTGATATGCACGGGAAGTTACTTGGAGTACACCCGTCCGCATTAGCGGCGTGGTCCGGTAAATTTCCCAACTTTAAATAAATCCTGTAACCAAATGTTTATGTTCTCACACCAGTCCCATGACTGACCTGGAGTTTATTGTTCTTTCCTAAACTCTGGGTGCCCAATAAATTTTGCGTGGGCAGTTAGAGTTTAGTTTGCAGTTTAGATCGTTAGAGCTGGACTTGGAGCACTTTCTGAGATTTGAGTCCAAGCTAGGATTGGAGCTTCCGCCGCACCATGTGATTTTCTTCCGCTGATAGTATATTTACTTTTCTTCCGCTGTTTAAGTTGTAACTCTGGTATTCTGTGTAACTCTGATGTAATATTATACTATGCAAATGTAAAGTTCTGTTATTTTTGTTCAATATGTGTAAGTACCCATAACAATTCGTCCTTGTGAACGGTTTAAGTTGGTTTAATTACCGGCGAGAACCAAACAAAAAGGCGGGTCGTTAGACTATCTCTTTAGCAGGATTCTGGATCGAAGCCTAAAGTTGTGTCCAGAGAATAGAAGTCTTCCGCTGTTTAATGTATTTAAATCTGTTGTAATTTATCTTCCGCTATAGTTTAATTTATTTGTACTCTGATATTCTGTACTCTGATGTAACATTATTGTAATGTAATAAAAGTCTGATGTTATTGTTCTAATGTATTGTATTCCCAAAGTTAACGTATGCGAGTTTTGAACGGTCTTGGTCGATTTTGCGATCGATTAAGGTCGGGCAAAATCCGTATCGTTACATTCGTGGACCTTAAGGAGGGAAGAATGTAATGACCCACATTCTACATATCGAAGGATCGTAGAATATTTGTTTCTTTTTTATATGAGGTCGTATGGTCGTGTAACTTTGGGGAACGACTATTGGGGTCAATTCCCATGTTCACGATTTTTGCCGATTTTTAAATGACCATTTTGCCCCTAACGAATCTTGTTTCGCCTATAACTTTTGATTGGTAAGGAGTTTTGACCTGAAACCACTTCCATTAGATCCGGATGATGGTTTACCTTTCCGTAGAGTGGTAACATTTGTCAAACGAACTTACCGTTTGGGAGATATGGCTGAACTAAGGTCTAGAAGGTGAAAAACAACTTAATTGGGCTTAATCGGGTGATTAGCAGCTAGGCCCATTGGGGGATTTCGGGATTAGGGCTATATGAGGGCTGATTAGGGTTAGAGAAAACTTTTCTTTGTCATTTTCCAGCTGCCACTTACCTCTCTTCAACCCTAACAATGGCCTCCAACACCCAAATCACCTTCTAATGACCATTAAATCGAGTTTTAGCCTAATCTACATCAAATCAAGGAGAAATAGTACCAAATCAAAGTTGGAGCTGCTTCTAGGCATTTGAATTCGACCCAAATTGTGGAGTTTTCAGATTTGATATTTTATTTGTGGCTAAGGTGAGTGATTTGCATTGTTTTTCACTAATTACGGCTAATTAGGGGTGATTAGTGATAATTAGCGAAATTATAACTCAGAAAAATCAGGAAAAATTTGTAAAATTCTAAAATATTATTTTAGGGCTCTGATAAAAATTTGTGTTAATTTGGACATGTTTTTCCAATCCTATCATTAGTTATGCTTAAACATGATTAAGGGGAAAACATGGGTTTTTAGGTATGTTTGATCCATTTAAACACATTAGATTGTTGTTTTGGTTTTTGTGGTTGATTATACATGTTGCTATGATTGTATGGTATGCTTTGTGATTAATTAGAAAAATTATAATGGTCGAAAACGCCTTCGTATGGCGTAAAATAGTCGTTGGAAGAGTTGCAGGAAATTGTGCAGGAACCAGATCGGATCGTCCCCCTCTCCAAACCAATTCGTTCGTGATTCACAAAGATGATACGAACCGACCTCCAGGAGCTCACAAAACGATCAACTTACATCTGAAGTTCTCCGACCCGCTCGCCGATGTTCCCCGACCCGAACCGTCTGCCTCTGAACCACCTGCCTCGAACCAGTGGGGAGCCGAACCATTGGAGATGCATCATGAGCCGCCTTCTCCGAACCGAGTCGAGTTGGAGTCACAAACCAGAGTACACCAATGAACTGTATGGGGATCACGACCCGAACCGGAGCGCGCGACCAAACCAAGGCACTGCGAGTGGACTGTCACGACCGACCCGATGCTTAGGGAGGAGTATCCGAACCGAGCCACTTCAGGGAGTCTGATCCGAAGCAAAGTGAAGAAAAAGGACCGAACCAATCCGGAGAAGACCAAACCCGAGATGCAAAGGTAGTCCAAATGAGAAGTAGAACTCAGGATCCAGATGGGAACCAACGAGTTGACTTCATGATTGGACTTTGCTGCAGGACGTGTGCAAATGTGTTATTGACGTCTATAGCTTTGATTCACCATTGAGAGACGGATATTGGCTACGGATCAGTGCAGTGAAGTCATCATGGCTTCATGGGGCAGAGTGATCGTAGCAAGGCTATGAGCCAGTACAGTGGAGTTGTTATGACTCCATGGGGTAGAGTGGACATAACAAAGGATTAGTGGCTATGGATCAGTGCAGTGGAGTCACTGTGATTCCATGGGACAAAGTGATCAAAGCGAAAGGATTTGGGTGGTCAAAGTGGTGGATATCGTATGCTTTATGCACTTAGTGAGAGACGTAAGGATGCTTGCTATGCTTGATTATTTGACATCACTATGACATGCACACCCCATGCCCCGTATCTTTACACCATATGTTAGTGTCACCTTAGAGTATTGTACATCTTGTTGTGCTAACTCTTTGGTTGTAGATTCAGGTATGGTTATGTATACCTGTTATTGTTCTGTTTTGCTGCTTATCGCTCATACCAGACTTTTGTCTGAACCAGAGTTTTATGTCTCTTCTTATTACTCTGGGTGCTCTTAAACGGGCAGACTAGAGACAGGTTAGGTGGTATGCACGAGTAGCTGTACCGGAGACGAGCATGAGGCTTCCACATATGATATATATATATATATATATATATATATATATATATTCTCCCTGTGTTGTTGCTGGTCACTACTTTGGTCATTACTAGTGCACCTCTTTCTTTGCTTTAGAGACAGTATGTTGGAGTTGTAATAAGCTGTATTTTGGTTTTCCGCTGCTATGATTAGTTTTCAGCTTATGCACTGTCTCGCCTGTTTTATGTCAAGTATGTTATTGTTATATTTTATTCCATGCGTTGTGAGACATTCTACAGTTTTCTTGTTAGTTCACCATTAATTTTCCTTTCTTTTGACGACCGTCCTGTGCTAGTTGGATGTCAGCACAGCGCATTTCGAGGGAAATGTCAGCTGGTCCGGTGTGGGCCGTCACAATTTGTTTCCCGTCGGTTTCATCGCGATATGTTTCACACGATCTTTATATTAAAAATCACATTTTTATTTCAACGCTACCTATATAAAAATAGCATTTTGATAACAATGTTTATAGTACAAAAATCATTCCTTTCCATGTATAAAAATCGAATTTTTATCATTACAACTTATATAAAAATCTCGCCTTTCTATAATTAAAAATTTCGCCTTTCTATAATTAAAAATATCGCCTTTCTATAATTAAAAACATAAACTTTCTCTACATAAAAATCAAAATTCTCTACATAAAAATCAAACTTCTCTACATAAAAATCAAACCTTCCTCTACATAAAAATCAAATCTTTACTCTTCATAAAATCAAATTTTTATGACAAAGTTATATATATGTATAAAAATTATATTTTTATTGCATTAAAACAGAAAATGAATTCCGTACTTTATATATAAATAAGAAGGAAATAAAAATAACAATGAAAATAAATAAATAAAAAGCTTACTGTTCATCGGAGGTAGAGGGGGGGTTCGCTGGTCTGGTGAAGGGGAGAGGTGGCTGTCGGGGTTCGATGAGGAGTCGAAGTAGAGCCCGGCGTGGCGGTGTACGGCTAGGGCGTGTGTCTTCTTCGATTTGGGGGTCTGGGGCTTTAACGGAGAGGGAGGGAGATCGTTTGAGGGGCGCTGGGAGGTCGGCGCCGGCGTCGGAGGTGGCTGGCGGTTGATCGCAGGTGACGGCGACGTCAGAGGCGGGGTTGCAGGTTGGATCAGCGGCTGCGGTTTTTAATTATTATTTTTCCTTTTTAAGTTGAAATCAACAGGAAGATTGGGGGGTTAGGGTTAAGTGAGAATATATATTATATATTTTTATTTTATTATAATTTTTATTTCTCAAAAATCAATTTTCGTAGATGAACTCCCAATCAAACCCAATGAGTGTCGCCCCTAGCTAATTGCCCCCATTCCGAAAACAATGGGATATGTTTCATAATCCAATTTGGTTTTTACGATCAGTTTCTGCTAAAATTAAAATATAAATCAGTATATATTCAATTTGAACGTACATTTTAAATTATCAGGGCCACATACTAACTCTAAAAACTCCAAAAAAATTATTTCTAGCTTCGTATTGATGAAACGGTCCTAACAAAACTAATTTCGTCAAATTTGGTGACCATTTGAAAAATGTCCATTTTCCGGTCGATCCAAATTGACTGAAACTATCTCAACACGTTTTCTTTTACCATGCTCACATATTAATCCCAAAAATCATTAATTTTGGAATCTAGCAATAGTTGGACATCCCGGATCCAACAAAAGTGGTTTCGTCGAAAACGGAGGTCGTTTGCAAAATGGCTATTTTTAAGGGCTATATATATATATATATATTAAAATATATATAAATTCCACATATTTTCTGAATTTTGAACTGGACATAACTCTCAAATTACAAAACGAAATCTCAGTTTCTTACCTCCTTAGAAAGATATTGTTAAACAGATTCAAATATTCCTTGTTTTTCCAATTCTGACTTATATTGAATTCTGTATAATCATTTGAAATCGAATTTTCAAGCTGCCGCGCCATTTCAGGCTCGTTATATAATTAAAATAAAGAGGTAATTAGTTTAACGGAAAAACTTTAATCTGATTTTTAAATCAGGGACGTAACTTTCAAAATTTTGGCGGAAGGACACGTTCTATTTTTCTCAGCGTCGTCCCCTTCGTTGCCGCCATTTCCTTCTAAGCTACCGCCCCAAGCCACGGCCGCCTCAACCCTAGCCGCCGTCGCCCCTAACCACCGCCGCCCCTAACCGCCGCCACCCCTAACCGCCGCCGCCCCTAACCACCGCTGCGCCAAACCTAGCAATCGTCGCCCAAAACCAGTGTGGCTGTCGCCACTGCCATTCAACCAAACCCTAGCCACTGCCTTTCTAGCCTCCGTCATCCAAGCGGCAGCCATCATCGTTGAACTGAATTTAAAAAAAATCAGTACCACGTCATCTACTCAATCATCGATGGTCTGAATTTTAAAAGAAAATCCGTGATACCAAAAGTGCTAAATCAAATTAGCATTAAATCAGTGATGTGAAGTCTATTCAAAATTAATTCATATGCACGAAGGACGCTCTAGAATTTTTGAGTTCCAATATATAAAGGACCATTCTACCTTATAACAACATCAAAAATGCTAAATTCAACTATCATTTCGTGTATGCAATATATTTTATAGAAGCTTAAATATATAATGATATATTTATCTGTCATTTAGAATATTATACACGCACTAGGTCGCTTTCAAAAATAGAATGATAAATTCAACTATCATTTATCATATCTATATATGTAGTTCTCTTTAGGAAACACACTGCTATATTTGTGTATCATTTTTCATATCTTATATGTACTAGTTCGCTTTAAAAATATAATGCTATATTCAGCTATCATTTAACATATTCAATACATGCTAGTTCACTTTAAAAATATGATGTTGAAATCAACTATCATTTATTATGTTCTGTATACTCTAGTTTACTTTGAAAATACCATGCAATATTCAACTATCATTTATCATATTTAGACTTTCTTGTTCCTTTTAAAATATATAATGCTAAATTCAACTATCATTTATTATATTCTATTCATGCTAGTTCATTGTATTGATAAATACTATATTCAAACAATATTTTGCAAACTTTACACGTGCTAACTCACTTCAAAAATACAAATGATAAGTTCAACTATCATTAGTTATATTTTATACATGGTAGCTCACTATATAAATGTAATGCTATATTAAATTATCATTTAGCATATTGTACATATGTTATTTCACGTGAAAAATTACAATGCTAAATTCAACTATCATTTACCACTTTAAAAATGTAATGCTTATCATTCATTATATCATACACATGCTAGTTCAATTTGAAAACACAACGTTATATTCATATACCATGTTCTATAATGTTAGTTCACTTTAATATAACATTTAAGTAATGATAGACATAAATAACATTGAATAAAATGATACAAAAATATAACATGATATATTTACATTTGAGTATGTTACTTTGTTTGCTTATTGTACTATGTTGCAATGATAAATGACAGAGAAAAATAGCATTCATCATTTGATTGATTAAAGGCAAAAGCAAGAAGAATTAGTTAACCGAGCAGGTACCCGTGACACGTAAAAGACTTCCGCACACCAGGCCTAATTGGGTACTTATGACATGTCACGCAAGGCCAAATCGGGTACTCCAGCAATGAATCTGCACCCAGCAGGAATTAGTTAACCGAGCGGGTACCCGTGACACGTAAAAGACTTCTGCACGCAAGGCCTAATCAGGTACCTATGTCACGTAAAGCACTTTTGCACGCAAGGCCTAATCGGGTACCTATGACACATAAAACACTTCCGCACGCAAGGCCTAATCGGGTACTTCAGCAACGATTCTCCACCTAGTAGGAATTAGTTAACCGAGCGGGTACCCATGACACGTAAAAGACTTCTGCATGCAAGGCCTAATCGGGTACCTATGACATGTAAAACACTTCCGCACGCAAGGCCTAATCAGGTACTTATGACACGTAAAACTTCCGCACGCAAGGCTTAATCGAAATGCAATGCTAAATTTAAGGAAGTCTTTTATAAATTCAAATGCTAGTTCATTTTAAAAAAAGAAATGCTAAATTTAACTATCATTATTCATATTCTATATATAGTACTAGTTTGATTTATGAATATAATGTTATATCCAACTATATCATTACAATGAATGAATGGTAGTTAAAAATATATTAAGAATGAATGAAATATAACGAATGATAGGTAGGTATATTATTTATATTTTTTTATTGCGTAAGAATATATCGAAAATACAAAATGATAGTTTAATGTAGCATTTAAGTGATGAAGTCCAACCCTATATTTAATATAGCATTTGAGTAATTATAGACATACATATCATTGAAAAATTGATGGACAAACATAGCATGACATAGTTACAATCTATACCCAATGATAAAAAGTATCATTTGTAATTTTAAAGTGCATTACAGTACATCAAACGGGCCGAATGATAAGTAAAAATTTCATTTCTATTTTTAAAATGCATTAGAACGTATTGAATGTGGCGAATGATAATTAAAATAGTTTAATTTAGCGTTTTACTTATGAAGTTCACTATCACGTTTTAAGATTTAAAATGATATTTTAATAACCAAGTCGATTATCATGTTTATAATATGCAAATCTATAGTTTAATGCAACATTTTAATTATGAAGTTCACCATCATGGGTATGATATTAAAGAAATAGTTTAGTGTAGCATTTTTAACAAAGTGAACTAGTATGTTTAGAATATTTAAAATGATAGTCTAGTATAGCATTTTAGTTATGAAGTACTTTACTATTTGATTTATGATATCTGCAATATTCAAAATAAAGCAAGTCAATGAGCAAGGAAAAGAGCAACTGATGCATTATACTTTATGCACAGTTTACTAATTTTTTGAAACATAAGTAATTTTATCACATCAAAATCAAATGTACACATAACAAAAGAGCACAATCATCACAAAACAACATGATGGAGCAGTGACATAAGTGATTCAACAACAGCAGCAAAACCGAATATAACGTTCGGTTATACATTATACATATAGAATCAAAATGATAAGTTCATATAGCATTTGTTTCTTAGTCCATTTCAAAACAACATAGTTAATCATCTTTGTTACCTATAGCACCACCATCATCAACCTTAACCTCTACTCTAGTGTCGTTGTTCATCTAAAATCGACCATCAACACCATCACTTGAGTAGTCATCGTGTTCTAATGCAGTCGCCACCATCTACAGCCCATCGTCGCCTTCGCCTGAAGGAGCACCGCCGAATCATATGGTTGCACCGCCATTGCCTCTTATTTTGATGCGCCACCGCCTGTTCGAGTGAAGCCGCCACCTTCTATACGATTGATTTGAGAAGAGATTTGAGCCACGTAATTATTTTGAGAAGAATTTCCTTCAGATGGAAAAATGAAACGAACGTCCTTGAAATGTAAAAAAAAACCGCCACCTTCAATCCAAAAAGAACACAAAGTTTTCCTCCAGCTGATTTTCTTGTAAAATAAATTTATACGCTCTAGCTTCGTCGAAAATAAATTTTTCGTCGTTATTATTTAAAATAAATCATTTTAAATATCCAAAATTCATTAAAATAACCAAATTTTAAATTTTAAGTTGGTTCTGATTTTCTGGGTTGTTACATAATATATATTTCTCCCAAATCACCATTATTTTCGTGGTGTTATATACCAAAAATGTTTATATTTGGCTTATTTCAATTCATGAATGCGTTTACACCCAAATTAGGATCCAAACCCAATTTCATCATCGAAACAATTCAAATGCAAACCATTTTAGGTTTGTGAAGTACCGTAACTTATCCGGTGAGGAAAGCGCGGATAGTTCGAGAACAAGCCACAAAATAGAACGCAGACGGAAGAACATTCCATTGTATATAACAACAATTCCATCAGATTACAAGAATATACAGAGTATAAATGAATATTACATTCGATAAATATCAGAGATTACAATACATTACAATACATTACATAGCAGCGGAAAATAATACAATACACAACTAGAAGAGATATACGGATACAAAGCTTTCTGGATATCATTCCAGCTGTAAACCAGGATCCTGTGAAAATAAATCTGCAAAACCAAAACTACTAGCTGCCCATGTCAAAATAAGGGCACCCAGAGTTTAGGTTAAAAAACTCCAGGTCAGTCATGTGACTGGTGTGAGAACTAAAACAGTTAATAATCTTTATTTTAAAGTTAGGTGAATCAAGGGACCACGCCGTATAACATAGAACGGGTTTCCTCCCAAGAATACCAGTGCATAAAACAAACAGCGCAATGCTACATAAAGAAAAATGAAGCTATTATAAGACCCAGGTCCTATCACACAATGCAACGCAAGCCGGGGGATAGGGTTTTTACCTTATAATAGCCAAGAATGCTTGATACGTTTAAAAGAAATCATTTGATACTATTATAAGTGTATAGTGTATAAAACAACTTCAAATCATAAGTATCAATCATAGGCGGCATGAATGCCCCATACCACTATGTCGCCATGTATAGGTTATACAAATAAAATCGTAAATGTCACGTATTTGGAAATTGGATTACCGTCTATGAACCGAGGCAAAAGATAGTCCTCAACCGATTCGAGACTCTCTAGCCCGAGCCTCAGGAACAGCCGCAACTGCCCCTTGGATCGTCAGGGCCGGTCCACCAATGTGGATTATAATGCCTGAACACTACGTTTCTCCGCCTTTTGGGGCGTAAACGAGCCAACGAATGACTCCATCGGACCCGGATCGTCCGATCAAACCGAGGCGCCTCGCAACAGTAACAATCACACAGGTGAAAAGTATATAAATGTCAGGGCTGGTAGGTCACTGACTCCACCCTAGCTAGAAAGAAAACGCATGTCCCCCCTGAGGTCCGTCTCCCGTTTTTGGTTCACCACCGGGGTGTGAGGCTCGCGAATTCATGTTACACAAAGCTGTGCCACACAGGCTGTGCTTTGATCATCACCACAAGACTTTGCTTTTCAACAAAAGCCTTGATCATTTGCCACTTAGCATGCCACACAGGCAAACCACTCTATGCAACCGATATCAGTCACACAGAGTGAAATCCAATGCCAAACACACAGTCCATTTACAAGTCCGTTCTGGGTCTGAATGAAACCGGAGGCACTTTCCTCGCATATCCATCGATCTCCAAGCACATCTGGACGACCATCGATTGATTCCCTCATCTTGGGTGTACAGCCCAATCAAGATCATCAGTAATCACCCAAACGATGTGAAGACTTCCGGTCTTCAACCACCGTCTTCATCTTCGACTTATCATCGTATCAGTTATTCAAAATGGGATAAACCCGGTCTTTCCGAATAACTCGCGTATATTTTAAATAACTGTTACACAAAAACAACATACGCCTCATTCCAGTTCATCAATCACTAACCGTAAATTAATCAAGAGAAAAATTTCCCAAATATTAACCCCGAAGGCCGAAACCAACATCAGATCAATATCTAGAAAACCATTCTGCTTGGCTAACCGATAGTTAGTTTCTAAATTTCACATTCATAGGGAGAGGTTCCCATTAATTTTATCCAAGATAAATTCCTTGAATTTATTCTTTAATCTACTTTTGAATATCAATTCAAACTAGTCGGGATTAACGAACTTTACCGAAGTAATCATTTGTTTTAATTTCCCAATCCCAACCTATTCATCCCATGAAGTAAAACTGGTAATACTTCATATCGAACACTACGGTGTTATCGGTAAATTCAATTACCATTTCACGTTCAAATCTAATTAAAGATTTAACTATCGCCTGGAGCAAAACTAGTGATACTCCATTCTCGATTATTTCAATCTAATTAAAGATTCATTAAAACTCCACTTAGTTTTAATCTGTAACTGGGTTAAAGAATCAGTGTCATTTAAAACAAGGACCACATTAAACCCAAAATCACATTCATTAATTATCGGGTTAAAGAACAAGTGTTATTTAAAACACTGTTCACGATAAACCCAAAAATCAATATCAATTCAATTCCAATTAAATATTATTTAATAGGTACACTTCATTAAATCTAAATAAAAAGATTTAATCTTTTCTCAACTGGGTTCAAGAACAGTGTTAATGAAGACACCATTCACGACAAACCCAAATCACATTTGACATTAAATACAAGGCTCTGAATAGGAAATATATCGGCTTATATTCAGTATCAAATTCTACGACTAACAAATATCGTATTGGAAATAACGATATAAATGTATCTTTCAAATTCCCATAACAATATCTGTATCATCACGAAATCCAACATCGAAATAATCCAAAGACAATTTCGATTCAAATCCATTCCAATATAATTATTGGAAATTCTGGTTATTTTCAAAACCATTTCTAATCCGGTTTATTTATTTTAAAAACAAATGGAATTATAATTCTAGTTCAAAACTAGTTCATTTCGATAGAAATCTATTTTTATCTTTTCAAATATGGAGTTTTTAATCCCAATTCTTCACAAATCATTTCTTATGATTTTACACAAAATATTACTATTTTTAATAATTTTATCAAGGCCTGAACAGCTGATTTCCATCAACGGCCATCGAACTGCACTTACAGCGACCTTTTTCAAATTTGATTTGAACATAATTCCAAATCCAACCACTAGATTTCTAATTTCCAATATTCATTAGAAAGCTCTTTTCGATACGAACCCAACAGTTCCGATTTTAGGAGAATCTGACGGTCGGGTCTCCCGCAATATCCGTTCGAGGTCAATGGTCGAAATTAGCGAACTGCCGCGGCGCGGCGCGTTCTATTCAGGCAATTATATTATATATATTTTGTATATAATATATACTTCGTCGATTTCTATTTAAAACGAAATTTATAAATTGTTTTAAATTTGTTTTCAAAATGTTTTCAACTTCATTTTCAAATTCAAATCAAAACTGAATTTTTCCCTTTCAAATTCGGTTTAAATTCATTTCAAATTGATTCAAATTCAAATCGATTTTTAATTCAATTTCGATTCGTTTTCAATTAAATTTCGATTTGTATTCAATTCTATTAAATTTCAATTCGAATTCATTTCTATTCAAATTCAATTCGAATTCATTTCTATTCGAATTTCAAATCATTTCAGTGTATTTCGAATTTCAAATCAATTCAGTTTAATTCGAATTTCAATTCACTTTAAATATAATTCGAATTTCAATTCTGTAACAACCCGGAAAATGCGATCCAGTTTGAAAATTTTAAATTGGCAATTTTAGCGAATTTTGAACATTTAAAATGAATTAATTTAAATAATATCGAAGAGAAATTTACTTTGAATATAATTCGAACGTATATATTTATATTCGTCGTCGTTAGAATATAAATATTTATTTATATTTACAAAAGGAATTGAAAATGGCGCGGTAGTTCGATAATTCGATTTCAAACTTCAATTGAATGTACCGGGTGCAAAACAATCCGGATTTTAGTGAAACCAAAAACATTAGGATCTAATTGTGAATATCTTTCCAATGAATTCGAAAAATCGAAATATGATAGCGGAAATCAAAAGATATGTCCAGTTGAAATTTCTGAATAGTCGCTATGGAATTCAGGCCCTTAAAAATGGAAATTTTGCAAACGACCTCGGATTTCGACGAAACCACTTTCGTTGGATCCGCGATGCCAAGTTATTGCTAGATTCCAAATTTCATAATTTTTCGAATCAATATGTGAGCGTGGCAAAGGAAAACGCGTTTGACCAGTTTCAGTTAATTTTAATCGACTGGAAATTGGCCATTTTTCCAACAGTCTCAGAATTCGACGAAACCAGTTTTGTTAGGACCGTATCGTCAATACGTAGCTAGAAAATATTTTTCGAGGATTTTTAGAGTTAGTATGTGACCCCGGTAATTTGAAATGTACGTTTAAAATTCAATATAGAGATTTAAATGTAAATTTAACGGAAACTGATTCAAACGTCCGAATCAACCTATGATACATAACCCATTATGTTCAAAATGGGGGTGAAACGCTATGGACGACAGGCGGTGGGCCACGTTTCGAGTTCGTTTGTAAAAGTCAACTTTTATAAAAAAATAAAAGAATTAAAAAAAACCCTCTTCTTTTAATCTCAGCCCCCCCCCCCCCCCCGTTTCTTCACATCAGAAAATCAAAAAAAAAAAAAAACCCTGTCGCTGGCGATTTACCACCGCTCCCCCCCCTCTGCCGCCGCCGCCGCTCTTCTTCTTCCTCCTCCTCTTGTCGCTTCTCCTCCTCCAGCCTAGACCCCCACCCCGATCCAAATCCAACCCAAACCCCGAGCCCTAGCCGCGCCCCCCAACCCGCATCGCCCCCTATCCCCTCCGACCTGCCACCTCTCCGACGTCAGCACTTCCCCCTTGACCTGCGCCAGAAGCAAGCCCCCTCCTCCTCGATTAGCGTGTATAGCACCCCCTCCCTTTCAAGAACGCTGTAAGTTTTTTTTTCTTGGTTCTTATTTTAATTTTAATTTGAAAATCAGTTTTTATATGTAGTGATAAAAATGAAATTTTTATATTAGAAAAGACGAAATTTTTATATTATAAATGATGTAAAATATGATTTTTTCTAAGAAAGAGAATATAAAAATTCGATTTTTATGATATATAGATAATAAAAATATTATCTTTATGTTGTAGAGGTAATAAAAATATAATTTTTATATAGTATAGATAATAAAAATTCGATCTTTATTATGTGAGAGATGTAAAAATATAATCTTTACTATGTAGAGGATGTAAAAATATGATCTTTATATTTTTAAAGAATTAAAAATGTGATTTTTATATTTTTAAAGTATTAAAAATATAGTCTTTACTATATAGAAGAGGTAAAAATGTGATTTTGTTTATGTAGCGAAGTAAAAATATGATTTTTATATATCGAACATCAAAGTAAAAATATGATTTTTATATATCGAACATCGAAGTAAAAATATGATTTTTATATACCGAACATCGAAGTAAAAATATGATTTTTATATATTGAACATCGAAGTAAAAATATGATTTTTATATATTGAATAGCATACTAAAAATTCGATTTTTATATATTGAATAGCATACTAAAAATTCGATTTTTATATATTGAATAGCATACTAAAAATTCGATTTTTATATATTGAATAGCATACTAAAAATTCGATTTTTATATATTGAATAGCGAAGTAAAAATTCGATTTTTACATATGTAGTGGCTACGGGCAACGAAGATGACGAAGATGCGATAACAATGAAGATTTCTCTAAAAGAAGAGTCAAGATGTTTGGATAGCTATTTATGAGAACTTCTCACCTTTCAATTTAATTTTTCTAGTTATATATATACTAGGATGCAGACGATGCTTAGCAGCACCCGACACCCGTCATCCACAGACCATGGATGGCTTGTTTGTTAAATTGTTCGGTTGTGTAGTTGGTTAGATTATTTGATTGAAATTTGAATTGGTTGGTGAAATGAAATTGATTTGATTGATGTGTGAATGGCGTGGGCCTTCACTAGACCGGGGATAAGGCTAGGCCTCGTCCCGTTTCGAGTATCGTACCGTTATGCCGCCGAAATTTTCTAAAATATGTTAGAAAAATAAAAATATCATTTTATTTAAAGAATGAACTGAATAGAAATTCATATGTTGGAATAAAATGTTTTATCATTAAAAATATAATTTTTAACGTGAATGTGAATAAATAAATATTCGTTTACAAACCAGACGGTTTGTTTATGTACACCTATTTGAAGGACATTGATTGGGTCGATGAATTTTACACATCGCCCAACTGCACGAATAAAATATCTGTTTGATTGTTTGAAACCCCACACGGGTGTTGGGATGAAATATGAAGTTCACTCATCCTGATTGATTAAATATGTCGATCGATTGATTGACAGGCTGTTATAAGCGTTAGATATCTATATTTGATGCTTATACAGTGTAGTGCACTTTGGTTGATGGTTGATTATTTTTCATTGCTATTATATACATGTGTTGTATGAAAATCCATATAATTAATTTTATATGGTGATTGATTGGGCCTCATTCCAATTTAGAAAATAAAGAATATTATAATATAAAAGTTCATGTGTTGACTGTACTCATTCGTTGAGATTAGTCATGTGTTGAACGAAATATTTTAATAATAAAATTTGCATCTTTATCAATATAAAATAAAAGTTCATGTGTTGACTGTACTCATTCGTTGAGATTAGTCATGTGTTGAACGAAATAATTTAACAAAAATTGTCACACGTGGACAGTACTCATTCGTTGAGATTAGTCGTGTGTTGACAAAAATAAATATTAATTTGTTGAATAGAATATTTGAAAATAGAAATATATGAAGCCGTGTTGGTTAGATTGACGCCATTTTGACGTGAACGATATTTATATCGATTTTATTCAGTTTAAAATGCATACTGAAAAGTGATTTCGGAAACGCATATTTTGAAATGAAATCAAAATGAATTGAATTGAAAACGATTTCGAAATGAATTGAATATATAACGATTTCGAAATGAATTGAATATATAACGATTTCGAAATGAATTGAATTGAAAACGATTTCGAAATGAATTGAATATATAACGATTTCGAAATGAATTGAATATATAACGATTTCGAAATGAATTGAATATATAACGATTTCGAAATGAATTGAATTGAAAACGATTTCGAAATGAATTGAATATATAACGATTCCGAAATGAATTGAATATATAACGATTTCGAAATGAATTGAATTGAAAACGATTTCGAAATGAATTGAATTGAAAACGAATTCAAATTGAATTGAAAGCGAATTGAAATGAATTCAAATTGAATTGAAATTTGAATTGAATAGAAATGAATTTTAAAAGGAATTTATAAAGAAGAATTCAATTTTGATTTGAATTGAAAAGGAAGTTGAAATTGCTTTTGAAACGAATTTAAAACTATTTATATAATTCGTTTTAAATAGAAATCGACGAAATATATTATATATATATAATATAATGGCCTGAATAAAAAGCGCCGCGCCGCGGCAGTTCGTGAATTTCGACCATTTATTTCAAACGGACATTACGGGAGATCCGACCGTCGGATTCTCTTAAAACCGGAACCGTTGGGTTCGTATCGAAAAGATCTTTCTAACGAATGTTAGAAATTTGAAATCTAACGGCTGGATATGGATATACGTCCAATTCAAATTTGAAAAAGGTCGTTGTAAGTGCAGTTCGATAGCCGTTGATGGAAATCGACTGTACGGACCTTGATAAAATTATTAAAAATATTAATAATTTGTGTAAAATCATAAGAAATGATTTGTGAAGATTTGGGATGAAAAACTCCATATTTGAAAAGATAAAAATAGATTTTTATCGAAATGAACTAGTTTTGAACTAGAATTATAATTCTATTTATTTTTAAATAAATAAATTGAATTCGAAAAGGGTTTTAAAAATAACCAGAGTTTCCAATGATTGCATTGGAGTGAATTTGAATCGAAATTGTCATTGGAATATTTCGATGTTGGGATTCGTGATTACGGATGTTGTTATGGGAGTTTGAAAGATATATATTTATATCGTTATTTCCAATACGACATTTGTTAGTTGTAGAATTTGATATTGAATATAAGCCTATATATTTTCTATTCAGAGCCTTGTATTGAATATCAAATGTGATTTGGGCTTGTCGTGAATGGTGTCTTCATTAACACTGTTCTTAAGCCCAGTTGAGAAAAGATTAAATCTTTTTATTTAGATTTAATGAAGTGTACCAATTAAATATATTTAATTGGAATTGAATTGATATTGATTTTTGGGTTTATCGTGGACAGTGTTTTAAATAACACTCGTTCTTTAACCCGATAATTAATGGATTGTGATTTTGGGTTTATCGTGAACTGTGTTTTAAATGACACTGATTCTTTAACCCAGTTAAAGATTAAAACTAAATGGAGTTTTAATGAATCTTTAATTAGATTGAAATAATCGAAATGGAGTATAACTAGTTTTGCTCTATGCGATAGTTAAATCTTTAATTAGATTTGAACGTGAAATGGTAATTGAATTTACCGATAACACCGTGGTGTTAGATATGATGTATTACCAGTTTTACTTCATGGGATGAATAGGTTGGGATTGGGAAATTAAAACCAATGATTACTACGGTAAGGTTCGCTAATTCCGACTAGTTGAATCGAAATTCAAAGGAAGATTAGAGAATAAATTCAAGAAATTATCTTGGATAAAATTAATGGGAACATTTCCCTATGAATATGAAATTTAGAAACGAACTGTCGGTTAGCTAAGTAGAATGGTTTTCTGGATATTGATTTGATGTTGGTTTCGGCCTTCGGGGTTGATATTTGGGGAATTATTCTCTTGATTAATTTACGGTTAGTGACTAATGAATTGGAATGAGGCGTATGTTGTGTTTGTGTAACACTTATTTAAAATATACGCGAGTTATACGGAAAGACCGGGTTTATCCCATTCTGAATAACTGATACGACGATAAGTCGAAGATGAAGACGATGGTCGAAGACCAGAGGTCTTCACGTCGTTTGGGTAATTACTGATGATCTTGATTGGGCTGTACACCCAAGAAGATGGAAACAGTTGGTGATCGTCCAGACGTGCTTGGAGATCGATGGATATGCGGGATACTAGGTGCCTCCGGTTTCGTTCAGACCCAGAACGGACTTTTAAATGGACTGTGTGTCTGACATTGGATTTTAGTCCGTCTGATTGATCTCTATTAAATATATATCTGTTTGGCGGCGGAGAATTTATTCTCTTGCTTAACGCCCTTCTCTGAGACGTACGAGCTCAGGGGTTATATATTGATGGATATCAAACGCATGGAGTGAATTACCTGTGTGGCATGCCTAAGTGGCAATTGATCGAGGCTTCTGTTGAAAAGCAAAGTCTTGTGGTGATGATCAAAGCACGGCCTTTGTGGCGTAGCTTTGTGTAACGTTTACTTCGCGAGTTTCACACCCGGTATGAATCAAAAACGGGAGACGGACCTCAGGGAGGGCATGCGTTTCTTCTAGCTAAAAAGTGGCGTCAGTGGTTTTACACGCCCTGACGAGTTTGACTTATGTGGTTGTTGCTGTTGCGAGGCGCCTCGGTTTGATCGGACGATCCGGGTCCGATGGAGTCATTCGTTGGCTCATTTACGCCCCAAAGGGCGGGGAAACGTAGTGTTCAGGCAATTTAATCCACATCGGTGGACCGGCCCTGACGATCCAAGGGTCACTCGAGCTCTGATCCTGAGACTCGGGCTAGACAGTCTCGAATCGGTTGAGGACTATCTTTTGCCTCGGTTCATAGATGGAAATCCAATTTCCAAATACGTGACATTTGCGGTTTTAATTGTAAAACTAGTATGGCGACATGATATATGGTACCCATGCCGCCTATGATTGATACTTATGATTTGAAGTTGTTTTATACACTATGCACTTATAGTAGTATCAAATGATTTGTTTTAAACGTACTAAGCATGTTTGGCTGTTATAAGGGAAAATCCTATCCTCGGCTGCGATGCATTGTGTGATGGGACCTGGGTCTTATAACAGCTTCATTTTTAGAAAAGCATTGCGTTGTTTGCTTATATGCACTGGTATTCTTGGGAGGAAACCCGTTCCGTGTTATGCGGCGTGGTCCCTTGATTTACCTAACTTTAAAAATAAAGATTAACTGTTTTAGTTCTCACACCAGTCACATGACTGACCTGGAGTTTATTGTTTTAACCTAAACTCTGGGTGCCCTTATTTTGACATGGGCAGCTAGTAGTTTTGGTTTTGCAGATTTATATTCACAGGATCCTGGTTTACAGCTGGAATGATATCCGGAAAGCTTTGTATCCGTATATCTCTTCTAGTTGTGTATTGTATTATTTTCCGCTGCTATGTATTTAAATGTAATTTAAATCTCTGATATTTCTGTGTAATATTCATTTATACTCGGTATATTCTTGTAATCTGATGCATTGGTGTAATAACAATGAAATGTTCTTTTGTATGCGTTCTATTGTGGCTTGTTCTCAAACGATAGGGCGTTTCGAACGGGCTGGGTCGGTTTAGCGACTGGTTCGGACCGAGCGAAATTCTTTGCCGTCACAGTTGGTATCAGAGCTTTGGTTTACAAAGCTCAGAGAATAAGTCACATTAGAACCATACGAAAGAATTCATCAGAAACTGGATTAGTAATATCCAACGGGAATGACTCGTTAGAGATAGGATCAGTAGTATCCTAGAACGAGTGTGAAGAGTATATTTTTCAAAGGAAAACAATTTTGTTTTGAAAATTTAAATCATTTTATACGTATTTGAATATTTATTTATTTTGAATATGGACAATCTAGTATATAAAGATTTTGCATATACGCGTCATGAACGTATATTCGAAGTTTTAATATATTGGATAGATATAGAATCACATTCTAGTCGCCCGGACATGATTCTGATGATGGCGCGCCTTCACCAGTATTTATTTCGTGTTTCGAAGGTGTGATTTTCTATATATTTCCATTAGACTGGTGTGAGAACCAAACCTAATATAGATAAAACACATTGTTGTGAATTGGCATTAAAAACATGATTTTCTGTATAAGTATCAAAACTATGAATTTGAAACGTTAATCCACTAATTGATTGATGTTTGTGTTGATTGTTTATTTGTTTGCTAATTTTGAACCATTTTGCCTAATTGAATCAAATATTGAATTGTATGGAAAATTGGTCGCATTTGCTTGCATATACATATACTTACATTGAACAGGTCATAGCAAGGAGGCTAGAGCAGAGAATAAAATTTTTTTGCCCGACAAATAGGTACATGTTTACTACATAATTTCCTGTTTTTTTTGGGTGATGATGATTTTATGAGCCGATTGGCTAGCCGCTTGGCTGTTTCTTTTTCTTTTTGAGATCAGAAGGACCGGGGAAGCCATTTGAGATTTCCCGATGCTCCCATTGCAGGGGAGGTTATGGCGAAATTTTTCGAAAATTTAGGGTGTTAGCCAAATTTTTAAAAATTTGAAAATTCTCAGAAACTGAAAAGTTGGAGAATGGAAGCCAGATCGAGCATAGAGTTGTTTAATCAAACCACTTTCGACTTTGTTCCTTTTCGGGGACGAAAAGTTTTAAGTGGGGGAGATTGTAACAACCCGGAAAATGCGATCCAGTTTGAAAATTTTAAATTGGCAATTTTAGCAAATTTTGAACATTCAAAATGAATTATTTTAAATAATATCGAAGAGAAATTTACTTTGAATATAATTCGAACTTATATATTTATATTCGTCGTCGTTAGAATATAAATATTTATTTATATTTATAAAAGGAATTGAAAATGGCGCGGTAGTTCGATAATTCGATTTCAAACTTCAATTGAATGTACCGGGTGCAAAACAATCCGGATTTAAGTGAAACCAAAAACATTAGGATCTAATTGTGAATATCTTTCCAATGAATTCGAAAAATCGAAATTTGATAGCGGAAATCAAAAGATATGTCCAGTTGAAATTTCTGAATAGTCGCTATGGAATTCAGGCCCTTAAAAATGGAAATTTTGCAAACGACCTCGGATTTCGACGAAACCACTTTTGTTGGATCCGCGATGCCAAGTTATTGCTAGATTCCAAATTTCATAATTTTTCGAATCAATATGTGAGCGTGGCAAAGGAAAACACGTTTGACCAGTTTCAGTTAATTTTAATCGACTGGAAATTGGCCATTTTTCCAACGGTCTCAGAATTCGATGAAACTAGTTTTGTTAGGACCGTATCTTCAATACGAAGCTAGAAAATATTTTTCGAGGATTTTTAGAGTTAGCATGTGACCCCGGTAATTTGAAATGTACGTTTAAAATTCAATATAGAGATTTAAATGTAAATTTAACGGAAACTGATTCAAATGTCCGAATCAACCTACGATACATAACCCATTGTGTTCAGAATGGGGGTGAAACGCTATGGACGACAAGCGGTGGGCCTCGTTTCGAGTTCGTTTTTAAAATCAACTTTTATAAAAAAATAAAAGAATAAAAAAATAAATAAATAAAACCCTCTTCTTTTAATCTTAGGCCCCCCCGTTTCTTCACATCAGAAAATCAAAAAAAAAAAAAGAAAAAAACCCTGTCGCTGGCGATTTACCGCCGCCCCCCCCCCCCCCCCCTCTGCCGCCGCTCTTCTTCCTCCTCCTCTTGTCGCTTCTCCTCCTCTAGCCTAGACCCCCACCCCGATCCAAATCCAACCCAAACCCCGAGCCCTAGCCGCGCCCCCCAACACGCATCGCCTCCTATCCCCTCCGACCTGCCACCTCTCCGACGTTAGCACTTCCCCTTTGACCTGCGCCAGAAGCAAGCCCCTCCTCCTCGATTAGCGTGTACAGCACCCCCTCCCTCTCAAGAACGCTGTAAGTTTTTTTTTCTTGGTTCTTATTTTAATTTTAATTTGAAAATCAGTTTTTATATGTAGTGATAAAAATGAAATTTTTATATTAGAAAAGACGAAAATTTTATATTATAAATGATGTAAAATATGATTTTTTCTAAGAAAGAGAATATAAAAATTCGATTTTTATGATATATAGATAATAAAAATATTATCTTTATGTTGTAGAGGTAATAAAAATATAATTTTTATATAGTATAGATAATAAAAATTCGATCTTTATTATGTGAGAGATGTAAAAATATAATCTTTACTATGTAGAGGATGTAAAAATATGATCTTTATATTTTTAAAGAATTAAAAATGTGATTTTTATATTTTTAAAGTATTAAAAATATAGTCTTTACTATATAGAAGAGGTGAAAATGTGATTTTTGTTTATGTAGCGAAGTAAAAATATGATTTTTATATATCGAACATCGAAGTAAAAATATGAATTTTATATATCGAACATCCCATTGAACATCGAAGTAAAAATATGATTTTTATATATTGAACATCGAAGTAAAAATATGATTTTTATATATTGAACATCGAAGTAAAAATATGATATTTATATATTGAATAGCATACTAAAAATTCGATTTTTATATACTGAATATCATACTAAAAATTCGATTTTTATATATTGATTAGCATACTAAAAATTCGATTTTTATATATTGAATAGCGAAGTAAAAATTCGATTTTTACATATGTGGTGGCTACGGGCAACGAAGATGACGAAGATGCGATAAGAATGAAGATTTCTCTAAAAGAAGAGTCAAGATGTTTGGATAGCTATTTGTGAGAACTTCTCACCTTTCAATTTAATTTTTCTAGTTATATATATACTAGGATGCAGACGGTGCTTAGCAGGACCCGACACCCGTCATCCACAGACCATGGATGGCTTGTTTGTTAAATTGTTCGGTTGTGTAGTTGGTTAGATTATTTGATTGAAATTTGAATTCGTTGCTGAAATGAAATTGATTTGATTGATGTGTGAATGGCGTGGGCCCTCACTAGACCGGGGATAAGGCTAGGCCTCGTCCCGTTTCTAGTATCGTGCCGTTATGCCGCCGAAATTTTCTAAAATATGTTAGAAAAATAAAAATATCATTTTATTTAAAGAATGAACTGAATAGAAATTCATATGTTGGAATAAAATGTTTTATTGTTAAAAGTATAATTTTTAACGTGAATGTGAATAAATAAATATTCATTTACAAACCAGACGGTTTGTTTATGTACACCTATTTGAAGGACATTGATTGGGTCGATAAATTTTACACATCGCCCAACTGCACGAATAAAATATCTGTTTGATTGTTTGAAACCCCACACGGGTGTTGGGATGAAATATGAAGTTCACTCATCCTGATTGATTAAATATGTCGATCGATTGATTGACAGGCTGTTATAAGCGTTGGATATCTATATTTGATGCTTATACAGTGTAGTGCACTTTGGTTGATGGTTGATTATTTTTCAATGCTATTATATACATGTGTTGTATGAAAATCCATATAATTAATTTTATATGGTGATTGATTGGGCCTCATTCCAATTTAGAAAATAAAGAATATTATAATATAAAAGTTCATGTGTTGACTGTACTCATTCGTTGAGATTAGTCATGTGTTGAACGAAATATTTTAATAATAAAATTTGCATCTTTATCAATATAAAATAAAAGTTCATGTGTTGACTGTACTCATTCGTTGAGATTAGTCATGTGTTGAACGAAATAATTTAACAAAAATTGTCACACGTGGACAGTACTCATTCGTTGAGATTAGTCGTGTGTTGACAAAAATAAATATTCATTTGTTGAATAGAATATTTGAAAATAGAAATATATGAAGCCGTGTTGGTTAGATTGACGCCATTTTGACGTGAACGATATTTATATGGATTTTATTCATTTTAAAATGCATATTGAAAAGCGATTTCGGAAACACATATTTTGAAATGAAATCAAAATGAATTGAATTGAAAACGATTTCGAAATGAATTGAATATATAACGATTTCGAAATCAATTGAATATATAACGATTTCGAAATGAATTGAATATATAACGATTTCGAAATGAATTGAATTGAAAACGATTTCGAAATGAATTGAATATATAACGATTTCGAAATGAATTGAATATATAACGATTTCGAAATGAATTGAATTGAAAACGATTTCGAAATGAATTGAATATATAACGATTCCGAAATGAATTGAATATATAACGATTTCGAAATGAATTGAATTGAAAACGATTTTGAAATGAATTGAATTGAAAACGAATTCAAATTGAATTGAAAGCGAATTGAAATGAATTCAAATTGAATTGAAATTTGAATTGAATAGAAATGAATTTTAAAAGGAATTTATAAAGAAGAATTCAATTTTGATTTGAATTGAAAAGGAAGTTGAAATTGCTTTTGAAACGAATTTAAAACTATTTATATAATTCGTTTTAAATAGAAATCGACGAAATATATTATATATATATTATATATATATAATATAATGGCCTGAATAGAACGCGCCGCGCCGCGGCAGTTCGTGAATTTCGACCATTTATTTCAAACGGACATTACGGGAGATCCGACCGTCGGATTCTCCTAAAACCGGAACCGTTGGGTTCGCATCGAAAAGAGCTTTCTAACGAATGTTAGAAATTTGAAATCTAACGGTTGGATTTGGAGATACGTCCAAATCAAATTCGAAAAAGGTCGTTGTAAGTGCAGTGCGATGGCCGTTGATGGAAATCGACTGTACGGACCTTGATAAAATTATTAAAAATATTAATAATTTGTGTAAAATCATAAGAAATGATTTGTGAAGATTTGGGATTAAAAACTCCATATTTGAAAAGATAAAAATAGATTTTTATCGAAATGAACTAGTTTTGAACTAGAATTATAATTCTATTTATTTTTAAATAAATAAATTGAATTCGAAAAGGGTTTTAAAAATAACCAGAATTTCCAATGATTGCATTGGAGTGGATTTGAATCAAAATTGTCATTGGAATATTTCGATGTTGGGATTCGTGATTACGGATGTTGTTATGGGAGTTTGAAAGATATATATTTATATCGTTATTTCCAATACGACATTTGTTAGTTGTAGAATTTGATATTGAATATAAGCCGATATATTTTCTATTCAGAGCCTTTTATTGAATATCAAATGTGATTTGGGCTTGTCGTGAATGGTGTCTTCATTAACACTGTTCTTAAGCCCAGTTGAGAAAAGATTAAATCTTTTTATTTAGATTTAATGAAGTGTACCAATTAAATAATATTTAATTGGAATTGAACTGATATTGATTTTTGGGTTTATCGTGGACAGTGTTTTAAATAACACTCGTTCTTTAACCCGATAATTAATGGAATGTGATTTTGGGTTTATCGTGAACTATGTTTTAAATGACACTGATTCTTTAACCCAGTTAAAGATTAAAACTAAATGGAGTTTTAATGAATCTTTAATTAGATTGAAATAATCGAAATGGAGTATCACCAGTTTTGCTCCAGGCGATAGTTAAATCTTTAATTAGATTTGAACGTGAAATGGTAATTGAATTTACCGATAACACCGTGGTGTTAGATATGAAGTATTACCAGTTTTACTTCATGGGATGAATAGGTTGGGATTGGGAAATTAAAACCAATGATTACTACGGTAAGGTTCGCTAATTCCGACTAGTTGAATCGAAATTCAAAGGAAGATTAGAGAATAAATTCAAGAAATTATCTTGGATAAAATTAATGGGAACATTTCCCTATGAATGTGAAATTTAGAAACTAACCGTCGGTTAGCTAAGTAGAATGGTTTTCTGGATATTGATCTGATGTTGGTTTCGGCCTTCGGGGTTGATATTTGGGGAATTATTCTCTTGATTAATTTACGGTTAGTGACTAATGAATTGGAATGAGGCGTATGTTGTGTTTGTGTAACACTTATTTAAAATATACGCGAGTTATTCGGAAAGACCGGGTTTATCCCATTCTGAATAACTGATACGACGATAAGTCGAAGATGAAGACGATGGTCGAAGACCGGAGGTCTTCACGTCGTTTGGGTAATTACTGATGATCTTGATTGGGCTGTACACCCAAGAAGATGGAAACAGTTGGTGATCGTCCAGACGTGCTTGGAGATCGATGGATATGCGGGGTACTAGGTGCCTCCGGTTTCGTTCAGACCCAGAACGGACTTTTAAATGGACTGTGTGTCTGACATTGGATTTTAGTCCGTGTGGTTGATCTCTATTAAATATATATCTGTTTGGCGGCGGAGAATTTATTCTCTTGCTTAACGCCCTTCTCTGAGACGTACGAGCTCAGGGGTTATATATTGATGGATATCAAACGCATGGAGTGAATTGCCTGTGTGGCATGCCTAAGTGGTAATTGATCGAGGCTTCTGTTGAAAAGCAAAGTCTTGTGGTGATGATCAAAGCACGGCCTTTGTGGTGTAGCTTTGTGTAACGTCTACTTCGCGAGTTTCACACCCGGTATGAACCAAAAACGGGAGACGGACCTCAGGGAGGGCATGCGTTTCCTTCTAGCTAAAAAGTGGCGTCAGTGGTTTTACATGGCCTGACGAGTTTGACTTATGTGGTTGTTGCTGTTGCGAGGCGCCTCGGTTTGATCGGACGATCCGGGTCCGATGGAGTCATTCGTTGGCTCATTTACGCGCCAAAGGGCGGGGAAACGTAGTGTTCAGGCAATTTAATCCACATCGGTGGACCGGCCCTGACGATCCAAGGGTCACTCGAGCTCTGATCCTGAGACTCGGGCTAGACAGTCTCGAATCGGTTGAGGACTATCTTTTGCCTCGGTTCATAGATGGAAATCCAATTTCCAAATACGTGACATTTGCGGTTTTAATTGTAAAACTAGTATGGCGACATGATATATGGTACCCATGCCGCCTATGATTGATACTTATGATTTGAAGTTGTTTTATACACTATGCACTTATAGTAGTATCAAATGATTTGTTTTAAACATACTAAGCATGTTTGGCTGTTATAAGGGAAAACCCTCTCCTCGGCTGCGATGCATTGTGTGATGGGACCTGGGTCTTATAACAGCTTCATTTTTAGAAAAGCATTGCGTTGTTTGCTTATATGCACTGGTATTCTTGGGAGGAAACCCGTTCCGTGTTATGCGGCGTGGTCCCTTGATTTACCTAACTTTAAAAATAAAGATTAACTGTTTTAGTTCTCACACCAGTCACATGACTGACCTGGAGTTTATTGTTTTAACCTAACTCTGGGTGCCCTTATTTTGACACGGGCAGCTAGTAGTTTTGGTTTTGTAGATTTATATTCACAGGATCCTGGTTTACAGCTGGAATGATATCCGGAAAGCTTTGTATCCGTATATCTCTTCTAGTTGTGTATTGTATTATTTTCCGCTGCTATGTATTTAAATGTAATTTAAATCTCTGATATTTCTGTGTAATATTCATTTATACTCTGTATATTCTTGTAATCTGATGCATTGGTGTAATAACAATGAAATGTTCTTTTGTATGCGTTCTGTTGTGGCTTGTTCTCAAACGATAGGGCGTTTCGAACGGTCTGGGTCGGTTTAGCGACTGGTTCGGACCGAGCGAAATTCTTTGCCGTCACAAATTCATTTCAATATAGTTCGAATTTCAAATCTATTCAATATTCATTGAAGAATGAATAAAATCGATATAAATATCGTTCACATCGAAATGGCGTCAATCAAACCAATACGGCTTCATATGTTTCTATTTTCAAATATTCTATTTCAATATATTTCTATTTCAAATATTTCTATTCAAATATTCCTCTTCAAATATTTCTATTTCAAATATTTCTATTTCAAATATTTTTATTTCGAAACTGGAATGAGGCCCAATCAATTACCATATAATGTTAATTATATGGATTTTCTACAACACATGTATACAATAACAACGATGAATAATCAACCATCATCCAAAGTGCATTCTACACTATATAAGCATCGAATATAAATATTTAACGCTTATAACAGTCTGTCAATCAATCGATCGACATACAACTAACTATTGGGATTAGTGTATGTCATATATCATCCCAATACCCGTGTGGGGTTTCAAACAATCAAACGCCGATTTTATTTGTGCAGTTGGGCGATGTGTAAAATTTATCGTCCCAATCAATATCAGTCAAATGTGTGTATATAAACAAATCGTCCGATTTGTTTATTTTATTTCATTTCATATATACGTTAAAATTTTATTTTTAACTATAGAATATTTTCCACTATAAAATATTTTATTTCACTATATAAATGTTTTATTCCATTTCACATCACATCACACAATCAACTACACATCAAAATCAAACAAGCATACAAGCCGTCCATGGTCTGTGGATGACGGGTGTCGGGTGCTACTAAACACCGTCTGCATCCTAGTATATATTTCAACTAGAAATAAATTAAAGAGTGAGAAATTCTCACCAAATAGCTAATCCAACGCCATGACTCTTCTTTTACAGAAATCTTCGTAGTTCCATCTTTCATCACTTTCTTTGCCCGTATCCTCTACAGATATAAAAATCACATTTTTACTTCGTTATTCAATATATAAAAATCAAATTTTTACTTCGTTATTCAATATATAAAAATCAAATTTTTACTTCGTTATTCAATATATAAAAATCGAATTTTTTACTTCGTTATTCAATATATAAAAATCAAATTTTTACTTCGTTATTCAATAAATGAAAATCGAATTTTTACTTTGTTATTCAATATATAAAAATCGAATTTTTACTTCGTTATTCAATATATAAAAATCGAATTTTTACTTCGTTATTCAATATATAAAAATCCTACCTTTTTAATTTATAAAAATCTAAATTAAAAAATGAAAATCATATAAGAACTTACATCGTTTTCCAAGCGAAAGGAGGGGTTTTGCTGAGTTCGCCGGAGGTGTCTTCAACGTTGAACTCGACATCGAATTGAGGAGAAGGAACTCGCGAAGGAGGGGAAAGGTCGGGTCAGTAGGGCTGGCGATGGGGTGGAGTCGCGCTCGCGGTGGAAGAAGATGAGGAGGGTGGCTCGGGGTCGGCAAGTGGCGGCGCAGGGGGTATGGGGGGTATCGCAGAGCAGTAGAGGGCAGGGGGGTTTCATCGATCGAAGCGTCGATTTGAAGGGGGGAGGCACCGACGCGAGGAGGAGGAGGAGCCTTGCGCCGGTGGTGATGGCGCCTGGAGGTTGAACGACGGTCTCCGTCCTGCCCATTTTTCTCTTTTTTTTTTTTAACTGATCGGTTTGACTTTGAGGGAGGGAGAATAAAGGTGGGGGCTTATATAAAAATATATATATATATTTAATTCAATTTAATTCCATAAAGTTAACTTTTTATTTCGAACTCGGAATCGAACCCACCGCCTGTCGTCCACACCTAATTACCCCCATTCCGAACACAATGGGTTATGTCCCGTAAGCCAGTTCGACCGTTTCGATCAGTTTCCGTCAAAATCAACATATAACTCTATATATTGAATTTGAATGCACATTTCAATTTACTGGGGTCACATACTAAGTCGAAAAGTTCCAAAAAAATATTTTCTAGCTTCGTATTGACGATACGGTCCTAACAAAACTAGTTTTGTCGAATTCTGAGACCGTTAGAAAAATGGCCATTTTCCAGTCGATTAAAATCAACTGAAACTGGTCAAACACGTTTTCCTTTGCCACGCTCACATATTGAATCGAAAAATTATGAAATTTGAAACCTAGCAATAACTTTACATCACGGATCCAACAAAAGTAGTTTCGTCGAAATTCGAGGTCGTTTGCAAAATTTCCATTTTTAAGGGCTTGAATTCCATAGCGAATATTCAGAATTTTCAACTGGACATATCTTTTAATTCCCGCTACGAAATTTCAATTTTTTGGATTCGTTGGAAAGATATTATCAAATAGATCCTATGATTTTTGGTTTCACTAAAATCTGGATTGTTTTGCACCCGGTACATTCAATTGAAGTTCGAAATCGAATTATCGAACTACCGCGCCATTTTCAATTCCTTTAATAATTTAAAATAGATAATTATATTCTAACGATGATCAATATAACTATATATGATTGAATTTCATTCAAAAGATATTTTCTCGTCGATATTATTTAAAATAATCCATTTTAAATAATCAAAATTCGCTAAAATTGCCAAAATAAAATTTTTAAACTGGCCCAGATTTTCGGGTTGTTACAATCTCCCCCACTTAAAACTTTTCGTCCCCAAAAAGGAACAAAGTCGAAAGTGGTTTGCTTAATCAGCTCTACGTTCGATCTGGCTTTCATTCTCCAACTTTTCGGTTTCTGAGAATTTTCAAATTCTTCAAAATTTGGCTAACACCCTAAATTTTCGAAAAATTTCGCCATAAACTTCCCTGTACCGGGAGCCACGGGAAAATCCCGAAATTGCCATATAGGCCTTCTGATCTCAAAAAGAAAAAGAAAAACAAAGCGGCTAGCCAATAGGCTCATAAAATCATCATCACCCAAACAAAACAGTAAATTATAGCAAACATGTACCTATTTGTCGGGCAAACAAATTTTATTCTTCTGCTCTAGCCTCCTTGCTATGACCTGTTTAATGTAAGTACAAGTATATGCAAGCAAATGTGACCAATTTTCAATATAACTCAATATTTGGTTCAATTTGGTTAAAGGTTCAAAATTTCAATTAACAAACAATAATCAAACAACACAAACATCAATCAATTAGTGGATTAACGTTTCAAATTCATAATTTTGATATATAGTCAAAAACCAGATTTTTGATGCTAAATCACAACAATATGCCCTATCTAATTTTGGTTCTCACACCAGTCAATAGGAAATATATAGAAATCTCGCTTTCGTCACTTAAATATAAATACTGATGATGAGGCCTCATCATCAGAAACATCTCCGGGCGACTAGAGCGTGATTCTATATCTATCCAATATATTAAAATTTCGAACACACGTTTGCAAGACGTATATGAAAATCTCTATATACTGGACTGTCCTAATCAATATGAAATAAATAATCAAATACGAATAATTGATTTAAATTTTCAAAACAAAATTTGTTTTCACTTTAAAATTATACTCTTCACACTCGTTCTAGGATACTACTGATCCTATCTCTAACGAGTCATTCCCATTGGATATTACTAATCCAATTTCTGATGAATTCTTTCGTACGGTTCTAATGTGTCTTGTTCTCTGAGCTTTGTAAACCAAAGCTCTGATACCAACTGTGAAGTACCGTAACTTCCCCGGTGAGGAAAGCGCGGATAGTTCGAGAACAAACCACAAAATAGAACGCAGACGGAGGAACATTCCATTGTATATAACAACAATTCCATCAGATTACAAGAATATACAGAGTATGAATGAATATTACATTCGATAAATACCAGAGATTACAATACATTACATAGCAGCGGAAAATAATACAATACACAACTAGAAGAGATATACGGATACAAAGCTTTCCGAATATCATTCCAGCTGTAAACCAGGATCCTGTGAATATAAATCTGCAAAACCAAAACTACTAGCTGCCCGTGTCAAAATAAGGGCACCCAAAGTTTAGGTTAAAAACAATAAACTCCAGGTCAGTCATGTGACTGGTGTGAGAACTAAAACAGTTAATAATCTTTATTTTAAAGTTAGGTGAATCAAGGGACCACGCCGTATAACACGGAACGGGTTTCCTCCCAAGAATACCAGTGCGTAAAACAAACAGCGTAATGCTACATAAAGAAAAATGAAGCTATTATAAGACCCAGGTCCTATCACACAATGCAACGCAAGCCGGGGGACAGGGTTTTTACCTTATAATAGCCAAGAATGCTTAATGCGTTTAAAAGAAATCAATTGCTACTATTATAAGTGTATAGTGTATAAAACAACTTCAAATCATAAGTATCAATCATAGGCGGCATGAATGCCACATACCACTATGTCGCCATATATAGGTTATACAAATAAAATCGCAAATGTCACGTATTTGGAAATTGGATTACCGTCTATGAACCGAGGCAAAAGATAGTCCTCAACCGATTCGAGACTCTCTAGCCCGAGCCTCAGGAACAGCCGCAACTGCCCCTTGGATCGTCAGGGCCGGTCCACCGATGTGGATTATAATGCCTGAACACTACGTTTCTCCGCCCTTTGGGGCGTAAACGAGCCAACGAATGACTCCATCGGGCCCGGATCGTCCGATCAAACCAAGGCGCCTCTCAACAGCAACAACCACACAGGTGAAAAGTATATAAATAATGTCAGGGCTGGTAGGTCACTGACACCACCCTATCTAGAAAGAAAACGCATGTCCCCCCTGAGGTCCGTCTCCCGTTTTTGGTTCACCACCGGGGTGTGAGGCTCGCGAATTCGCGTTACACAAAGCTGTGCCACAGAGGCTGTGCTTTGATCATCACCACAAGACTTTGCTTTTCAACAAAAGCCTTGATCATTTTCCACTTAGCATGCCACACAGGCAAACCACTCTATGCAATCGATATCAGTCACACAGAATGAAATCCAATGTCAGACACACAGTCCATTTACAAGTCCGTTCTGGGTCTGAACGAAACCGGAGGCACTTTCCTCGCATATCCATCGATCTCCAAGCACATCTGGACGACCACCGATTGATTCCCTCATCTTGGGTGTACAGCCCAATCAAGATCATCAATAATCACCCAAACGATGTGAAGACTTCCGGTCTTCAACCACCGTCTTCATCTTCGACTTATCGTCGTATCAGTTATTCAAAATGGGATAAACCCGATCTTTCCGAATAACTCGCGTATATTTTAAATAAGTGTTACACAAACACAACATACGCCTCATTCCAATTCATCAGTCACTAGCCGTAAATTAATCAAGAGAATAATTTCCCAAATATTAACCCCGAAGGCCGAAACCAACATCAGATCAATATCCAGAAAACCATTCTGCTTGGCTAACCGATAGTTAGTTTCTAAATTTCACATTCATAGGGAAAGGTTCCCATTAATTTTATCCAAGATAAATTCCTTGAATTTATTCTTTAATCTACTTTTGAATATCAATTCAAACTAGTTGGGATTAACGAACTTTACCGAAGTAATCATTTGTTTTAATTTCCTAATCCCAACCTATTCGTCCCATGAAGTAAAACTGGTAATACTTCATATCTAACACTACGGTGTTATCGGTAAATTCAATTACCATTTCAAGTTCAAATCTAATTAAAGATTTAACTATCGCCTGGAGCAAAACTGGTGATACTCCATTCTCGATTATTTCAATCTAATTAAAGATTCATTAAAACTCCACTTAGTTTTAATCTGTAACTGGGTTAAAGAATCAGTGTCTTTTAAAACACGGCCCACATTAAACCCAAAATCACATTCATGAATTATCGGGTTAAAGAACAAGTGTTATTTAAAACACTGTTCACGATAAACCCAAAAATCAATATCAATTCAATTCCAATTAAATATTATTTTATTGGTACACTTCATTAAATCTAAATAAAAAGATTTAATCTTTTCTCAACTGGGTTCAAGAACAGTGTTAATGAAGACACCATTCACGACAAACCCAAATCCATTCCAATATAATTATTGGAAATTCTGGTTATTTTCAAAACCATTTCTAATCCGGTTTATTTATTTTAAAAACAAATAGAATTATAATTCTAGTTCAAAACTAGTTCATTTCGATAAAAATCTATTTTTATCTTTTCAAATATGGAGTTTTTCATCCCAATTCTTCACCAATCATTTCTTATGATTTTACACAAATTATTACTATTTTTAATAATTTTATCAAGGCCTGAACAGTCGATTTCCATCAACGGCCATCGAATTGCACTTACAACGACCTTTTTCAAATTTGATTTGAACATAATTCCAAATCCAACCGTTAGATTTCTAATTTCCAATATTCGTTAGAAAGCTCTTTTCGATACGAACGGTTCCAGTTTTACGAGAATCCGACGGTCGGATCTCCCGCAATATCCGTTCGAAGTCAATGGTTGAAATTCGCGAACTGCCGTGGCGCGGCGCATTCTATTCAGGCCATTATATTATATATATTTTATATATAATATATACTTCGTCGATTTCTATTTAAAACGAAATTTATAAATCATTTTAAATTCGTTTTCAAAATGTTTTCAACTTCAATTTCAAATTCAAATCAAAACTGAATTTTTCCCTTTCAAATTCGGTTTAAATTCATTTCAAATTGATTCAAATTCAAATCGATTTTTAATTCAATTTCGATTCGTTTTCAATTAAATTTTGATTCATATTCAATTCTATTAAATTTCAATTCGAATTCATTTCTATTCAAATTCAATTCGAATTCATTTCTATTCGAATTTCAAATCATTTCAGTGTATTTCGAATTTCAAATCAATTCAGTTTAATTCGAATTTCAATTCACTTTAAATATAATTCGAATTTCAATTCATTTCAATATAGTTCGAATTTCAAATCTATTCAATTTCAAATCTATTCAATATTCATTGAAGAATGAATAAAATCGATATAAATATCGTTCACGTCGAAATGGCGTCAATCTAACCAACACGGCTTCATATGTTTCTATTTTCAAATATTCTATTTAAATATATTTCTATTTCAAATATTTCTATTCAAATATTCCTCTTCAAATATTTCTATTTCAAATATTTCTATTTCAAATATTTTTATTTCGAAACTGGAATGAGGCCCAATCAATTACCATATAATGTTAATTATATGGATTTTCTACAACACATGTATACAATAACAACGATGAATAATCAACCATCATCCAAAGTGCATTCTACACTGTATAAGCATCGAATATAAATATTTAACGCTTATAATAGTCTGTCAATCAATCGATCGACATACAACTAACTATTGGGATTAGTGTATGTCATATATCATCCCAATACCCGTGTGGGATTTCAAACAATCAAACGCAGATTTTATTTGTGCAGTTGGGCGATGTGTAAAATTTATCGTCCCAATCAATATCAGTCAAATGTGTGTATATAAACAAATCGTCCGATTTGTTTATTTTATTTCATTTCATATATACGTTAAAATTTTATTTTTAACTATAGAATATTTTCCACTATAAAATATTTTATTTCACTATATAAATGTTTTATTCCATTTCACATCACATCACACAATCAACTACACATCAAAATCAAACAAGCATACAAGCTGTCCATGGTCTGTGGACGACGAGTGTCGGGTGCTACTAAACACCGTCTGCATCCTAGTATATATTTCAACTAGAAATAAATTAAAGAGTGAGAAATTCTCACCAAATATCTAATCCAACGCCACGACTCTTCTTATACAGAAATCTTCGTCATTTCATCTTTCTTCACTTTCTTTGTCCGTATCCTCTACAGATATAAAAATCACATTTTTACTTCGTTATTCATTATATAAAAATCGAATTTTTACTTCGTTATTCAATATATAAAAATCGAATTTTTACTTCGTTATTCAATATATAAAAATCGAATTTTTTACTTCGTTATTCAATATATAAAAATCGAATTTTTACTTCGATATTCAATTTATAAAAATCGAATTTTTACTTCGTTATTCAATATATAAAAATCGAATTTTTACTTCGTTATTCAATATATAAAAATCGAATTTTTACTTCGTTATTCAATATATAAAAATCCTACCTTTTTAATTTATAAAAATCTAAACTAAAAATGACAATCATATAAGAACTTACATCGTTTTCCAAGCGAAAGGAGGGGTTTTGCTGAGTTCGCCGGAGGTGGCTTCAACGTTGAACTCGACATCGAATTGAGGAGAAGGAACTCGCGAAGGAGGGGAAAGGTCGAGTCAGTGGGGCTAGCGATGGGGTGGAGTCGCGCTCGCGGTGGAAGAAGTGGAGGAGGGTGGCTTAGGGTCGGCAAGTGGCGGCGCAGGGGGTAGGGGGGTATCGCGGAGCAGCATAAGGCAGGGGGGTTTCATCGATCGAAGCATCGATTTGAAGGGGGGAGGCACCGACGTGAGGAGGAGGAGGAGCCTTGCGCCGGCGGTGATGGCGCCTGGAGGTTGATTGACGGTCTCCGTCGTGCCCATTTTTCTCTTTTTTTTAACTGATCGGTTTGACTTTGAGGGGAGGGAGAATAAAGGTGGGGTCTTATATATATATATATATATATATATATATATATATATATATATATATACATACATACAATTCAATTTAATTCCATAAAGTTAACTTTTTATTTCGAACTCGGAATCGAACCCACCGCCTGTCGTCCATAGCTAATTATCCCCATTCCGAACACAATGGGTTGTGTCCCGTAAGCCAATTCGACCGTTTCGATCAGTTTCCGTTAAAATCAACATATAAATCTATATATTGAATTTGAATGCGCATTTCAATTTACTGGGGTCACATACTAACTCGAAAAGTTCCAGAAAAATATTTTCTAGCTTCGTATTGACGTTACGGTCCTAACAAAACAAGTTTCGTCGAATTCTGAGACCATTAGAAAAATGACCATTTTCCAGTCGATTAAAATCAACTAAAACGGGTCAAACACGTTTTCCTTTGCCATGCTCACATATTGAATCAAAAAATTATGAAATTTGAAACCTAGCAATAACTTTACATCTCGGATCCAACAAAAGTGGTTTCGTCGAAATCCGAGGTCGTTTGCAAACTTTCCATTTTTAAGGGCCTGAATTCCATAGCGACTATTCAGAATTTTCAACTGGACATATCTTTTGGTTCCCGCTATGAAATTTCGATTTTTCGGATTCGTTGGATAGATATTATCAAATAGATCCTATGATTTTTGGTTTCACTAAAATCCGGATTGTTTTGCACCCGGTACATTCAATTGAAGTTCGAAATCGAATTATCGAACTACCGCGCCATTTTCAATTCCTTTTATAATTTAAAATAGATAATTATATTCTAACGACGATCAATATAACTATATACGATTGAATTTCATTCAAAAGAAATTTTCTCGTCGATATTATTTAAAATAATCCATTTTAAATAATCAAAATTCGCTAAAATTGCCAAAATAAAATTTTTAAACTGGCCCAGATTTTCAGGTTGTTACAAGGTTAAATCAATTTACAATAATGGTGAATTGCAAAAACTATGAATAATAGTATAATACTCATAAAAACCTTTAATCCAATAAACCGAATTCCACAAAACCAATTCAAAATGACAATTTCATACGTAATTACAAAATAAAGGATTTCGTGGTTTTCATGTTTATTATCGCATAACCAAATCCTCATAGGCATAATGATCTATATGACAAACTGGTATTAATATGAATATGCCTTTAACCAAAACTAGATTCCACTTACAATTGGGAAGAGATGTGGTAGATATTCAAGATCTGCAACGATACAAAACGTTCAAACGAGCTCTGATCCTCCTCCTAACCATATACATAAGAATAATACCATTAGAGTCTTATACATGTTATTTATCCTAAAATTCCAATTCCTAAACTTATATAGATTAGAAATAGAGAGATTAAAAATTAGATTAGAGGAGTAGAAGAAACCTTCAACCTATTCTCAATGGAAATTTAGCAGCATGGAGGCAGAGATGTGGAATGAGTAGGGTTTCTAATGTGTGGTCTTCTGGGTTATTTATACTTGCTCGTGTGAGCGAGAGCCGTTGGATTAATAGAATTTAATATGAGCCTTTTGTATAAATATACCCTATTAGAAAACCTTAACCATATAGGCTTATTGGGCCTTTCAGCCACCTAGCGGTCGACCGACGTTCGACACCCCTTAATGGGGAGCGGTCGACCCCTTAGGCGTTGAAGCGCCCAATAACGCTACGTTGTTAAGTGGTTTCTTTGATTAATTAACCTACTTAATTTGACAATCTTTTTCCATATATCCATTATACGTTGTCCCCTTGTTCTTATCTTAACCATTTCAAAATTCAAATTTTCCCTCTTGTTATTTTGAATTGATACTTGGACAATATATATATTATACATATACATATATATATATATATTCTATATTCACTGTATAAATTCATTCCTTTATATCTTCTTCATACTTTAACTATTTTCAGCGTATTATATATGAAAACGATTCAGAATTTCGCCATGAATCCAAATAAAAGAGTTTCATAGCCAAATTCCTAAAGCTGCAAAAATCTCATTTTCTAGCCATGCCTTTTAATTGCTTGTTTTTATTTATTTATTTATTTATTTATACTTATGAATTTTAGGGGTGTTACATAAATACAGTTCTCTCTTTGTGTAAAGAGTTTCATATATATTATAATTTATTCGTTCCGCTGTGAGATTCTATTCTACTCTGATTATGTTGTGTTAAAGATTCACATTTCCATGCAATTAAGGTTGGATATGAGTTGTAATTAGTCAACTCAATGGGTATGAATTTGCGGGCCTTTACAGTTGGTACCAGAGCTAAAAGTTGAGTAATAACCTTGGCTCTGTGGCGTAACTCAATAGAGATAGGGTTAATAATACCCCAGATTGAGTTTTAGTGTATATATATGAGAGAGCGTACTTGTTAGTGTTATTAAAATTATATTATATTGTGTTGATTGGGTTGTTGAGTGGTATATAAATTCTACATCGATAGTTTTAGCCGATATGGTCCATAGGGATTTCTAAATGCTTAAATAGAATAATTTGACATATTATTATTTTAAAAGTGAGTAAATGAAATAATTTTTCCCAAAAACAAATTTGATATAAAAAGAATAATTTTATGAAATTATTGATTTGGTTGACTGCTATTATAATCAAATGAGATTATAATATTGAACTAGTTATATATAACAAAAAAAATTGTATATAATAAAATATACGAAAGAGATAAATTGAAATTGAATCCAGTGCAAAATTGTGAATTTAAATCCCAAATGTTTAAAGAATACATTTTGAAGTGTTAAAAAGAAATATGGCATTACTTCAGAGAAATTTTTGAATTGAAACCATTTTCAATGGATTTGAACGTGATTAAGCATTGAACTCACTTCAATTACTGAAAAATAATTCTGATAATGGATCGCGACTTTATCGGTATTCATTTTCAAGTTTCTGAGAGACAGATTGCTACCATAATAATTCGTTAACGAAAAATTTGTTTGAAAAGGACAAATTGTTTTAAAAGTTCAAAGTTTTGAATTTGTAGATGATTTTAAATATATATAAATTTATGTGTATGATTCCAAAAGGATTTGAAATAAAAGCCGGGAATTTGAATTCCGAATTTAAGCTTAATTTGTGCAAGTTAAATAGATTGGAATGATAAAACTAAATAATATGGATCGATATTTAACTTAACTTAAGTTAAAAACAAGTTTATGAGATTTGAAATTAGATTGTAGATTAAAAGTAAATAAATTTATTTAAAATCAATTGGAATGAATAAATGGGTGATTATTTAAAATTTCATATATTAAGGTCAATTGTTTGAATTGAGTTAGCATGAGACGACCTGAAATCCCCACTCGACATAAACCAAACAGGAATATGAATTGCATGAGAACACGACACATCAGAACCTAGAACATGAGAATATTTCATTGCTATTACAACAATTTACATCAGAGTACAAGAATAAGAGTATAAATGAATAATATACATCGGAAATATAATATCAGAGATTTACAAATTATGTAGCAGCGGAAATATGATACATGGATAAAATGTGCAGCGGAATAATATCAACTACCACAACTGAAAGAAATACACGGATACAAAGCTTTCCGAAAATAACTCCAACCGTAATCAAGGATCCTGTGAAAAGAAATATATGAAACCAAAATTACCGACTGCCCATGTGGAAAATATGGGCACCTAGAGTTTAGGTTAAAACAATAAACTCCGAGTCAGTCATTGCACTAGTGTGAGAACTAAAACAGTTATTAACTTTATTTTAAAATGGGGTAAATCACGGGAACACGCCATGTAACGCAGAACGGGTGTACCCCCATGAATATCAGTGCATAAAAATAAACAACACAATGCTAAAGAGAAAAATGAAGATATTATAAGACTCAGGTCCCATCACACAATGAATGCAGTCGAGGATAGAGTTTTACCTTATAGTAGACAAATATGCTTCATATGAGAAATTCATCTTTTATTATTACTATAATGTAGAAATCACTTTCAAATATAAATGTATCAATCATAGGCGACATACGTACCGTAATATTATGTCACCATGTATAGGTTTACAACTAAAATCACAAAATCACGTATTGGAAATTAGATTTCCTTCTATGAACCGAGGCAAGCGATCATCCTTACCAATTCGAGGCACACTAGCAATGCCTCAGGATCACGCCTCTGGGCAACACTAGGTTAGCCGTAGGGTCGGTCATCCGTCGATGATTGGTTATACCATAAACTATATGTTAGCCGGTTCTATAGAACCTCCAAAATGGTCAGTATGTCGACCAATCAAGGGCTAGTAGCGATCCAAATCAAATCTAAGGCACCTCGTTTATCCATCATAATAGTATCCAACATCCACATAAGTAAATGTCTAGGCTCCATACCATGACATCACTTCTAGCTAGAAACTAACATATGTCCATTTCCCTATCGTTCCTCATTCCGTTTTTAGTTCATACCGAGGTGTGAAGTTTGTGAATCAATGCTATACACAAAGCGACGCTATATTAAAGCTATGCTTTGATCATCAACCATAAGGCCATGCTTTTCAACAAAAAAAGCCTTGATCCATGCAACTCAGCATGCCACATTGTCAATCCATGTCATATTATTGATCATCTACCAATATATAACCTCAAAGTTTGTATGTCTCAGAGAAGGGCGTTAAGCTAAGAGAATAAATTTTCCACCACCAAACAAATATATATTTAGCAAAGATCAACGAATACAGCAAAAAAATGAATACAATGTCAGACATACAATCCATTCGCAAGTCCGTTCTGGGTCTGAATCGGAGGCACCTTATTCCTCATCCTATATGTCCAATATAAGAGAGAGGCCCTCCCATATCCGGTCGATCACTAAGTACGTTTGGATGACCACCACTTATTACCTTGTCTTGGGTGTACATCCCAATCAAAACATCCATAATCATCCAAACGATGTGAAGATCTCTGGTCTTCAACCACCGTCTTCATATCTTCGACTTTTAATTGTCGTATCAGTTATTCAGAATGGGTTAAACCCGGTCTTTTCGAATAACCCGCGTATCTTATAATCGAGTTCTATAAACACACATCATACGATTAAGAATATTCTTTTATACAAATATCCTTTTCTTTGTAAAGGTTCCCATTAATTTTATTGAATAAAATTCCTTTTAAACTTGTTGTTTAATCTTCCTTAAAAATAATTTCAAAAGATTTAGTAATATATTTTCACAACTTAAACCAAATCAAGGCTTACCAAACTAGTCGGGATTAACACATTACTGGAGTGATCATTTATTTTATTAACCCAATCCCAACCTATTCATCGCATGGAGCAAAACTAGTAGTACTCCATATTTAACACCCATTGTGTTATTGGTAAATTTAATTACCATTTAACGTTCAAATCTAATTACAGATTTAACTATCGCATGGAGTAAAACTGGTGGAACTCCATTCTCGACCATTTCTCAAATTCAGTAAATTTAATTACCATATTCACTTTTGAATCTAATTAAAGATTTATTAAAACTTCATTTAGTTTTAATATTTTAAAATCATTATTTAATGAATATTCAATTTTAGGAAAATTTATCATGTCTTTACTCGGGTTAAAGAACGAATTTCTTTTAAAACACCTTTCACAATAAACCCAAAATCATATTCCATTCAATATAGAAATCTCACAGAAATTAGATCAGCATATAATCGATATAAATTTCCACATCGGACTAATACTATAAAGGGAATAACAGCAATGCCTTTTAAATTCCATAAATAGTAACGGTCTTCCTTCACAGAAGCTCAGCTCGATTATTAATAAATCGAATTTCACTTAATTCCTATTTAATGTATTAAATTGGAAAACTATACTTTGGAAAATTCCATTAAATCTTAGTTAAAAGATTAATAAATTCGAAATCATAATTTCAATGTTAATCGGGTTTTAAGAAATAATGTCGCTTAAAACATTGTTCACAATCAACCCAGAATCAACTTCCACTTAATTCCACTTATACTTATTGATTGGAAAACTTCTTTAAACCTTAGTTAAAAGATTTTTACTTTTCTCAAATGGGTTCAAGGACAATGTTGTTTATGACATCATTTACGACAAACCCAAAATCCAATTTGATATTAAATACAAGGCTTTGAATAGAAACCATATTAACTTATATTCAATATCAAATTCCGAAACAAACGGATATCGTATTAGGAATAATGATATCTATATCTTTCATATTCCTCAATAATATCTGCATAATCATGGAATCCAATATCGAAAAATTCGAAGATTATTTCTATTTAAATCCATTCCAATTTATATGTTGGAAATTTTTGGTCATATTAAAAACCATTTCTAATTCTTTCAATTCTTTATAAAAGTTGATAAACAACTTATTCTGATAAAATAAATTTTATCTTTTTAAACTTTTAATATTTCATCCAAAACCATTTCAAATCATTTATTATGATTTAAAATATTTTTTCTCTATTTGTAATCAATTAAAAATAGGCCCTTTCAGTTAAATGACGTTTCAGGTCATTTAACTGCACTGGCGCTGTTTTTATTCAAATTCGAATTAACATTTCACAAAATCTAACCATTAGATTTCAAATGTCATATTATCATTTGAAAGCTCTTTTCGATACGAACCAAGGATTCCAGTTTTAGGAGAATCCGACAGTCAGGTCTCCAGGTACGTCAACTCAACAATCAACTCAGTAAGCGTGCCCCTCCCTCGACCTAGTTCGAGTGCTTCATAGATACCAGCATGGTTACTGTTTGAAAAGGGTCCCATTCACATGACACAAGCTACCCACCTAAGCTTGCTTACCCACTACTAGGATTTCCTACTTAACCCCTTTATTATTACAACCATGTCTTCCCACATGTGCCAACTTGGTTAAGTGTTTTGGTTCATTCATGTTATTACTTATCCACTTAACTCCTTTTCTTGTTAAATCAATATAACGATACATGTGCTCTCTTAGTTAAGTGTTCTAGTCAATTTATGTCACCACTCATTAAATCCGTAAACAAGTTAGACCTCCCACATCAGGCCGACAACTTGTGGTTGGTGGATATGCTGGCCGGTTCCCCGCAGACTTCTACCACAAGCCAGACCTAACCCCATGTCTTAACACTACGTGTTTGACTTCCGCCTTCGACCTCTCACATTAGATTACCGTTTTGCGGTTGCTGAATAAGTAGGGTGGCTCCGGGCATACTTTTATCGCAATCTGAATCTAACCTCATGTCCTAGGCATATAGGTTCTTAGCCACTTGTTCATGTTCATTACAGTTTATACCCAAAATTCAAGTCTTAAATTATAGGGTATGCCAATTACCCATAAATCCCAATTCAAGTTATGCCTATAATCCCCCACATAAGTTATGCCCCAGTTCCAAACAAAGATTATGCCCAAACATCTTTTCATAATTATTCCCAAACTTTTCCCAATTATTCCCACGTTGTTCGCACATACATCTCGAAGAGATTAGCCTAGGCTCGAAGGTAGCCTAGACTTAAAAAAAAGAAAGGGAAAGAGGAAGGAAAGAGAATCAGAATAGGCATGAATAACAAAATAAGCATATGATGATAAAATAGATCAGATTAACTAGATAGGCATATGATGATAGCATTTGGGTACGAATCTGATAAACAACAATTAATAGATCTGATATGATTCAACTTATTATAGGCATAAACTTAGATCCAATTTATAAACATATCAGGTTTGCTTATTAGTTATTTATATGTGAAAATAACATCAACTCATAGAGATTGGATTTAGGAAAGAGAATCAAGTGTTGTTGTAGATCTGATCCTTGAATAATCCCTACTTTCACTGTTGAAGAAGAAAAACTAACTTAATCTGAGTTGGAGCAACATCATGGCATCGTTATTGTTGAAGGTGAGAAAAAGAGTGAAAATGGGGTTCTTTATATAGACTTAAGTCCACGAATTAAACTGAGAAAATAGTCCACGTTCAGAAAAGGGGATCTGCCCAGATCCACGAATGAGGGTCGACAGCCCTTTGGGTTTCGACACCCCCTAGTGTGTCGACATTGGTGTCGACACCCAGGGGACCGTGGTCGACCAAAATCGCTCCCTTCGATTTTTTGAATTTGAAATTGTAGATTAATTTGTTTAATTAATCCTGCTTATTCTTATAATTTTCTAGTCCTCATAACTTCTTCATACGATGTCCGTTTTACGCAAACTCGGACTCTATCTCAAACAAAATTCCGAGACGAACGCAATTGCACAGCCTGTTTTTCTTAATTCCCTTTATAAAAATTAAGTATTCTTTAATTTGACCTTTTAGTGTTTTCTAGAATTACGGGGTGTTACAATAAGTGTAAAAATCACTTTCAAATATAAATGTATCGATCGTAGGCAACATAGATACCATAGTATTATGTCGCCATTTATAGGTTTACAACTAAAACCGTAAGATCGCATATTGAAAATTGGATTTCCATCTATGAACCAAGGCAAGCGATCATCCTTACCAATTCGAGACACACTAGCAATGCCTCAGGATCAGGCCTCTGGGCAACCCTAGGTCAGCCGTAGGGCCGGTCATCCGTCGATGATTGGTTATACCATAAACTATATGTTAGCGGTTTTATCGAACCTCCAAAATTGACAGTATGTCGACCAATCAAGGGCCAGTAGCGACCCAAATCAAATCCGAGGTACCATGTCTATCCGTCATAATAGTATCCAACATCCACATAAGTAAATGTTTTCGACCACCATCTTCATATCTTCGACTTTTAATTGTCGTATCAGTTATTCAGGATGGGTTAAACCTGGTCTTTTTGAATAACTCGCGTATCTTATAATCAAGTGCTATAAAAGCACGTCATACGCCCCATTCCAATTCAGAGTATTCTTTTATTCAAATATTCTTTTCTCTAGGAAAGGTTCCCATTAATTTTTTCAAATAAAATTTCTTTTAAACTTGTTGTTTAATCTTCCTCGGGAATCATTTTAAAAGATTTAGTAATATCTTTTCACAACTTAAACCAAATCAAGGCTTATCATACTAGTTGGGATTAACGCATTACTGGAGTAATCATTTATTTTATTATCCCAATCCCAACCTATTCATCCCATGGAGCAAAACTGGTAGTACTCCATATTTTACACCCATTATGTTATCGGTAAATTTAATTGCCATTAACGTTCAAATCTAATTAAAGATTTAACTATCGCATGGAGTAAAACTGGTGGTACTCCATTCTGGATCATTTCTCGAATTCAGTAAATTTAATTACCTTATTCACCTTTCAATCTAATTAAAGATTTATTAAAACTTCATTTAGTTTTAATCTTCTAAAATCATTATTTAATGATTATTCCATCTTAGGAAAATTAATCCTATCTTTACTCGGGTTAAAGAACGAATGTCGTTTAAAACACCATTCACAATTAACCTAAAATCATATTCCATTCAATATGGAAATCTCACGGAAATCAGATCAGTATATAATCGATATAAATTTCTGCATCGGAATAAACTATAAACAGAATAACGGCAATGCCTTTAAAATTCCATAAATAGTAACAGTCTTCCTTCACAAAAGCTCATCTCGATTATTAATAAACTGAATTCCACTCAATTCCAATTTAATGTATTAAATTGGAAAACTTTACTTTGGAAAATTCCATTAAATCTTAGTTAAAAGATTAACAAGTTCCAAATTATAATTTCAATTAATCGAGTTTTAATAAATAATGTCATTTAAAACATTGTTCATAATCAACCCAGAATCAACTTCCGCTTAATTCCTATTAAATTTATTGACTGGAAAACTTCTTTAAATCTTAGTTAAAAGATTTGTACTTTTCTCAAATTTGTTCAAGAATAGTGTCATTTATGACACCGTTCATGACAAACCCAAAATCCAATTTGATATTAAATACAAGGCTTTGAATAGAAATCATATTGACTTATATTCAATATCAAATTCTGAAACCAACGAATATCGTATTTGGAATAACGATATCTACATCTTCCAAATTCCTCAATAGTATCTGTATAATCATGGAATCCAATATTGAAATAACCGAAGATTATTTCTATTCAAACCCATTCCATTTTTTATTACGGAAATTTTTGGTTATATCAAAAACCATTTCTAATTCTTTTAATTCTTTATAAAAGTTGATAAATAATTTATTCTGATAAAAATATCTTTTATCTTTATAAACTTGGAATATTTCATCCAAAACCATGTCAAATCATTTATTATGATTTAACATAATTTTTCTCTATTTTTAATCATTTAAAAATAGGCCCTTTCAGTTAAATGACGTTTTAGGTCATTTAACTACATTGGCATTGTTTTTATTCAAATTTTAATTAAACATTTCACAAAATCTAATCGTTAGATTTCAAATCTTATATTATCATTTGAAAGCTCTTTTTGATACTAACCCAAGGGTTCTGGTTTCAGTAGAATCCGACGGTCGGATCTCCCGGTACGTCAATTCAAAGTTAATGAAATCCGCAAATGGTCGCTGTGCGGAATGTTCTATTCCGAACATTTAAATATATAATATATATTTCATCGATTTCCATTCAAAACATATTTTATAAATGTTTATAAATTCGTTTTAAAAACGATTCCAATTTCTATTTCAATTTTAAATCAAAATTGAACAATCGATATTATTATAATCTCAAAATGATAATATTTTCAAAATGTCTGATTTTGAAATCCATTTCTTTTCCATATTCAGTATAAAATGAATAAAATCGATAGAAAAATCTATTCGAGTTAAAATGGCGCACAACTACTAAACTCGGCTTCATATATTTCAATATTTTGGTGTCCATCCAAAATCGGACATCAAAACCATATTTTATTTCTTCACTGGATATTATTAAAAAATATTCGTTATATCCGAATTGGAATGTGACCCAATAGATTACCATATAGTTTTATTTATATGGATTTCATACATTGTATGTATTCAACAATAATGATAAATAATCATTAAACATCCAAATAACAACTAGAGTGTATTCTACAACTGTATAAGCATTAAATAAATAAATAAATAATGCTTATAACGGCTTGTCATTTGATCGACCAACATATAACTAATTACAAGGGAGACGTGATCAAAATATCATCCCAAGATCGTGTGGGATTTTCAACCAAAAAATAATGATTATTATTTAGGCACTTGGGCAATGTGTAAAAATTATCGTCCCCATCGATATCACATAAATGGGCGGAAAAAAAAAGTCGTCCAACTCGTAAACGGATGTGTAATCTTATTTCAAAAAAATTCATGTAACACCCTGCATTTTTAATATAATAAAAAAAATATGCATAGATATAAAAATAATAGTGATGTACAATTTAAATTAATACATACATTGAAGAGAAGGAAAATTAATACGGTAACAATGTATGTAACAGAAGAGATAATAAAACAAAGATACTTTATTTAAATATTAGGAATTAAGTAAAACAGACACCACCGTTGTGTCCACCTCGGAATTCTGGTTCAGATGGACACCAAGTTTGCGTAAAACGGACAACATATGATGAAGTTATGAGCCGTAGAAGTTCGTACATGCGCAATGAGGTATATATATAAACAAAATCAACTCCAGAATTTAAACCATTTTGAATAAGGTCAAAGGCGGGCTGAGAGGAAATTTCCCACTCAGATGTGTTGACCCCTCTTAAAAAGGGGTCTACACAGGGGTCGACCCCCCTTAAAGGGAGTCGACACAGGGGTCGACCCCCCTATAGGGGTGTCGACCCCCATATACGGGTGTCGACCCCCTAGTCCAGATCCGGGCTGGGTTAATTATTATGTTTCTGGACAGTTTTGTGGCACCATTCGTTGACTTAGAGGCTATATATTGGACCCTAAACTCATTTTTTCTTTACCAAAACTAATGGCAACGCCATGACGCCGCTCCAACCTTAAATAATTCAGATTCTTCTTCTTCCCCAATCAATTATTAGATCTAATCTCTTCTCTTCCTCTCCAAATCTCTTCTTAAAATAAAAGGATAGATCTAGGATTCCTTTACTCCAAAAGAAAAGAAAAGAATTCAGATGCCCAGATCTATGCTGTGCAAAAAGGGAGAGAACCATGGATCAGATCTAGAACTAAGGGAGCAAACAAGGTGAGTGGATTTAAAATACATTTTTGTGTAATAATGGATCTATCATTTGCCATTCCCAATTTCCACACATAATAAACATATTGAAAGAGCTATTCCGATAAAGTGAGTTTGTGGTACTTATAGATTAAAATACCTAATAAGTAATTGGATCTAAGATTCGCACTAGAATCATATAAGTTCCCCATAGTTTGTAGATCAAATCTGAAGTTCACCTATGCCTAATTTTATCATCGTATATTTAACTTGCTATTATGAACAGTTGTTTTATGCCTATGCTTGTTTTCCTCCTTTCTTTCTTCCCTTTTTATTTTGATAGATAGGCTACCTTCGAGCCTATGTCTATTGCAGATATATACGATTGAGCGATATTGCGAATGACAGGGTAAAATATTGATTTGGGTATAACACGGGAGGTTTTGGGCATAACTTATTATGAGGCTATGGGCATAATTATGGTGGAATTTATGTATATAAATCAAATTGGAATTATGAATATGAAAATTGGGATTATAAGTTGAATTGGGATTGTAGGCATAATCTATTGATAGATTATAAGCATAAATGTGAATTGGGGTTTATGGGTTATTGACATATATTATAATCCAAGATTTGAATCATGGGTATAAGTTATAATAAGAACTTATATGCCAAAGACATGAGGTTACATTCGGATTTCGGTATAAGTCTGCCTGGAACCGCCCGGCATATCCAGCAACCGGAAACGGTAATTAAATGTGAGAGGTCTATGACAGAAATTAGATTCATAATAGTGCTAAGACACGAGGTTAGTTTTGGATTGCGGTGGAAGTCTTCCCAGAACCGCCCGGCATATCCAGCAACCGCAAGTGGTAATCTAATGTGGGAGGTCTTACACGATTATAGGTATAATGAATTAATGAACACTTAACCAAGATAAGTCAGGTGGTAAGACATGGGAATAATAAAGGGTTAAGTAGGTAACATGGGTAGCATGGATAATTCGTTAAATTGGAATACTTAACCTAATTAAATCTATAGTGGTGTTACGAACCAATTCAATTGAGTAGGGGTTAAGTTAACTTGTTAAAGAAGTGGGAAGGTTTAAGTTAATCTTAATTAATGCCAAAATGGGGAATGATAATAACCTATTATGAATGAACTTGAATAAGAAAGGAAAGATAATAGGTAGGCTTGTCCTAGGGACAAGTGGGCATTATAACTTATGAAATAAGGTAAGTTATAATGAGTGATAGGGGAAGATGAAATAACTTATGTAATAGAGTTGTACTTAATTGAAGATTAAGTAATTAGCGAGAATAAGAATAAATCTACAAATGAGGATAACATAAGTTATATGAATGAAAAGATAAACTTATTAGTAAATCTTTGTTAAGAGAACTAAGTTAATAAGAAAATTATGAAAAATTGTAATGACGGTGCAAGACGAGATTATGATTAAATGAGAAAGAAGAAAGAAAACTTATGGAGATATGTAAGTTGTATTTAATCACAAATGTTGAATGATATGTTAATAGAAAACATGTAAATTGTGATATAGTTAATTATAAATTAAGTAGAACATGTTATTACAACCATGAGATGGGATAAAGAATAGTGTAAAGAGATAGAATTATGAATATTGAATTACAATATAGAGAATAACTACAATATAGAGAATAACATGTTATAGGATTATTAATGAACTTAAATGGATTAAGTTATGAATGAAGTTAATAAGCAAGAGAAACTTGGTAACTTGAAGAAGAAGTCAAGGAAAATGGGAAAAACCAAGTTAACGGGGAAATCTGTCGAGGTGGAATAAGCGCGTAATTGATGATTAGACATAGGATCTAATGACATAGTAAACTGAGGAGCTTGGGACAATCCGCATTTTAGAGGATGAATAACCAAACAGGGTAGATCATCGTGGTGTCGTAAGGCACGAGGGGAGCGCACGTTCATTTGATTAGTTTGTTAGCTCCAATGGACTGGAAGGGGAAGCACGCGGCTTCCTGAGATGTTAAAGGTGCTCCTGATAGTCCTCTGTGGTGGTTTAGCTTCGGGCTAGGATTACAGAGGTTGGGTCTGTGCGTTACTATCAGGTGGGTGGGCCTTGACTGCAAGGGTAGCTTGGCACTCAGAATGCTGTGACGAGATGACATAAGGGTGATTCAGTGGTTGCCTCAACGAAGGCGGAGGGACAGACCAACAAGGATAGTAGGTCGTCAAATACCTATCATCGGCAGCCAGTAGGATGCGGAAAGACTCGAGCTAAAACCAAGATACCATTAACCATTCACTATCGTGGGACGATGGTTGAGGGGAGACGCGACATGGATGTTTAGATTGTTTGCTTAGGGGCTTGTCTCTTAGCTCATGTAGTCTTTACTAGTTGAGGGTAGGGCTGAGGTGGGGCCATAGCCACCATAGAAAACAGACCCTAGGCATATTTGTGTGGGAAGCTCTTAAAAGCGGGCCTGCACAGATATGAAGAAAGCTCCCGACCGAGTTCCGTGTTTCTAGTGTAGCCCTGCCACGGAACTCGGGCACGCACACATGATAGGTGTGTGGGTTAGGCATCGAATACATTGACGATACATACATGGGAAAGTCCTGATACATGCATGTCTGCTCTGGGTGGTGTATCGTAGGCTCCGGGGCATTACTCGATGGAAGAATCTAACTCGATGGAAAAGTTCGGGGATAGCAGTTAATACGCTTACGTAGTACAGCGATAGTGGTTCTATGCGAATGTAGCGTTGTTATAGAGATATTTACATTACCATGGCATAGGAAGAGGGACTACGCATATTAATGTGGTGTTACGGGGGAGACCATGCGAGTGGGGTACCATAGGGTGTACATTAGTTTAGGGTTAGCTACATATACACTATATTAGGTTAATCTACTAGGTTAGTAGATGGGTACGACGAGTGTGTGTAAGCGTGGAGCGCTGTTGACACCAATAAATTAATAAATAATAAAATGTAACTGAACGGTATATGTAGGATTATCCAAAGTATGTACTTTAAATTCATTCGCACATAACTTATGTTCCGACCCCCTCCTCATAACACAGTTGCAGGTTAAGTTTGAGACAGAGATGTTATAGCTTTGGATATTGACTAGGCAGTATTATTATTAAGGTAAAGCTATATTTTGATTATACTATATTTTGTTCCATCCTTTGTGAAATGTTTTCCGAACTCTGACATATTTTTTGTCTCTGTCTTTTCTGCAGGATACCAGAGAAAACTAACTCGGGTTTCGATGGATTGGGATTTTGAAAAAAAACCGGTCTATCGGAATTAGGGTTGTTACATCTGGAATCAGAGCTTTGGTTTAGGGTTCCTAGGGAGGTATTGAGTGAACGTATTTGTATTTTTAGAAATATAGATAAATTATATACTTAAGTTAGTATAGGAGCCCACTAGAGAAAGAAGAAATCTTGAAAAAAGGATGAGATATTTCTTATGTACACTAAAAAGGGAGAACAAGAAATTTTATAAGGAAACGAGAGTGTGCAGAATAATGGACATTTAAGATTACATAATCATGGAATAGAAACGGACACAAGGAAAGGAAAAGTGGTCCCTGGTAAGCACGCGAGAATTCAGATTAACAGTATGACACAGGAATGGAGATGGATTATCAAGGAGGAAGACGAACGGCCGTTGAAAATACGTATACGAATACTAAAAAAATTAATAGGGGTCGACACCCCTATAGGGAGGTCGACTGGGGTGTCGACACCCCCCACGTTCAAAAAAAATATAACCGAAGGCCAAAGCCTTCGGTCTTCATTCCATCGTTCCCAACCCGAGACCAAAGAACCCAACTCCACCACAACCTCTTTAGCCCACCACCACCTCATAACTCCATCGTTTCGCGAAAAGTTGGTACCAAATCAAAGCTAGCGACGTCCTCTCCCCGGATCTACATAAACCCCTCTCAATTTTAAGAAACATCGCCATGGAAGAACAACCTTCCCTCCTTGCCTCTTTTCCTCATTTATCACCTCAAGAGATTGCATGGTGTAACAATCTGAGGGAAGTAGTCGAAGCATACGAGGCAACCGCGGGATTGAATCTTTTACTAGGGCAACCAGTCAAGTTTGTGGATTTTGTAGGTGCCCCTTTGGAAGCATTTTTTACGGGGACGGGTTTGACTGCGATTTTGGATGTCAACATGGTAGAGCAAAAAGGCTATAAAAGGTTAGTTCGTCTTTTTGACGCTAATTTAGTTGTTGGGGAAGATAATGGAATGATTACTTATGAGTCCGAGATTAAAGGGACTATTATTAGATTTAATGAAGAATAGTTTGGAGAAATGCTTGGTATTCGTGGGGTTGGACACAATTTAGGAGACATAGAGCCAATTGATATGGCTGTTTGGCATATGATTTTCTTCAATGAATATTAGAGGGGGTGGGATATGGCTCATTTGTGCCCTATAGCTAGATTAGTCATACGTATTTTATGGCATAATCTTGTTGCTAAGACTGGAGGATTCGACTAGATTTCAAACACGGTTAAGCTTGCTACGTATGCCATCTTTGCGGGAATTCAAGTAACCTGGACCCGCACCATTTCACAATATTACGATGCTACTAGGGAGTCGAGGCAGACTAATATCGCTTTTGGGAATCTATGGACAGTAGTGTTTACTCAATACCATGTTCCTCTGCTCAGAAGGAGTTATATATCACCTTCTACTCACCCATCCCGCATCATAGATTTGGGTGCACTAGCCAGGATGCATATTGAGCTACAGGAATTAGTGGATTTAGACCCTCAGCCCATGGAACAAGAGGAAGGAGATGAAGAGGAAAAGGAAGAGGAAGCACATGATGAGGAGGATCCACATGATTATGGATACCGGCCCACACCGGAGGAGGAGCCCCAATATGCACCATCGGGAGGATCAGAGACATATCAGCAGACAGAGCAGGCTTGGGGAGGTGCTTGGACCCCTCAGGCTTCAAGATGGGGTACATCATGGTGGGATACTTGGATCTCTAGGGAGCAGGATTGGAGAGCTGAGCTAAGGTCAGTTTCTAAGCGACAGGCTCAGTTGACTATGGAGCATTAGGATATTTTAAGAGAGCAACAAGAGATGCTTAGGACATAGGTTGAGTTTGGACAAACGTAGCAGCAGATCCTATAGGAGATGTACACCTCCTAGCAGTGCTTTGATTAGGTGGATGCTGGGATGAAGGGTTTACAATTAGAGGTTAGAGATAGATCTAGACGGAAAGAGGAGCATCTAGATAGGGTTGAGGGTAAGATTGATGGACTGGAGACCCTCATCCGTAGTTTCTTTGGTTAGAGTCCTGACCTGATCATTATGGTAGCATGATCTTAGGAATCTTATGATGTAGTGCCTGACTATCTTGCTTTTATTTATCTAATTATAGTAAGGATGTACTAAAACTTATTTTAACCTTGTATAATCTATGAGTTTGTTTGATTAAGTGGTAAAAAAATCTTCTACTGTGTTAATTTTTCGTACATGAGAACACTGTGTCTTAATAAGAATAATATGATGGCGAAGGAAACAAACAAAGAAAAATGAGAGTTTAAGAATAACTGAATGAAAATAAAAAAATTCTGAGATAAGATAAGCAAAAGAAAACGGAAAATGTGAAATTTTCCGTTAAAAATATAAGAAAATCAAAACTCGGAAGATTAGGTTTTTCTGAGTTTTGAAATTTAAAGATGGATGGTAGGGTTTTGGATGCAACAATTGGATGAACTATGCCCTTATTCTATAAGAGTATGGGAAAATTTAGGGTGAAAAATGTTTTGATTTTTTAAAATATTGCATTCATATAGAACTGCAAGTATATTTAGGATGTTAGCATCATGTTTTGAAAAGGTTTTTAAAAGTTTGCATACATATAGGCAGTACCAATTAGGCATACATGCATTACTGCGATGTATTTCACTTTGCACATGTGCACAATGGTTGCAAAAATTGGATGCACACATGATGGATGTTTATTATGCGAGGGGTTATCTATTTTACCCTTATCAAATTTCGGGAACAAAATTTTCTAAGGGTAGGAAAATGTAAAACCCCGCATTTTTAATACAATTAAATATATATATATATATATATATATGCATAGATATATAAATAATGGTGATATACAATTTAAATTAATACATACATTGAAGAGAAGGAAAATTAATATGATAAAAATGTATGTGACAGAAGAGATAATAAAATAAAGACACTTAATTTAAATATCAGGAATTAAGTAAAACAGACATCGCCATTGTGTCCGACTCGGAATTCTGGTTCAGATGGACACCAAGTTTGCATAAAACTGACAACGTATGAAGAAGTTATGAGCCGTAGAAGTTTGTGTATGGGCATGGAAGTATATATATAAACAAAATAAACTCCAGAACTCAAACCAGTTTGAATAAGGTCAAAGGCGGGCTGAGCGGGAAATTTCCCGCTAAGATGTGTCGACCCCTCTTAAGGGGGGTCGACACAGGGGTTGACCCCCCTATAGGGGTGTCGACCCCCTAATCCAGATCCAGGCTGGGTTAATTATTCTGTTTCTAGACAGTTTTGTAGCACCATTCGTTGACCTAGAGGCTATATATTGGACCCTAAGCTCATTGTTTTCTTCACCAAAACTAATGGCGACCCTATGACGCTGCTCCAACCTAAAATAATTCAGATTCTTATTCTTCCCCAAGAAATTCTTAGATCTAATCTCTTCTCTTTCTCTCCAAATCACTTCTTAAAATAAAAAGATAGATATAGGATTCCTTTAAAAGTATTCAGATGCCTAGATCTACGCTGCGCAAAAAGGGAGAAACAATGGATCAGATCTAGAGTTGAGGGAGCAAACAAGGTGAGTGGATTTAAAATACATTTTTGTATAATAATGGATCTATCGTTCGCCATTACCCATTTACACACATAATAAACATATTGAAAGAGATAATCCGATAAAGTGAGTTTGTGGTACTTATAGATTAAAATACCTAATAAGTAATTGGATCTAAGATTCGGATTAGAATCATATCAGTTCACTATAGTTTGTAGGTTAGATCTGAAATTCACCTATGCCTAATTTTATCATTGTATGTTTAACTTGTTATTATGAACAATGGTTTTATGCCTATGCTTGTTTTCCTCCTTTCTTTCTTCCCTTTTTATTTTTATATCTAGGCTATCTTCGAGCCTATGTCTATTGCGGATCTATGTGATTGAGCGATATTGGGAACTACTGGGAAAAAGGTTCTTTTGGGTATAACATGAGAGGTTTCGGGCATAACTTATAATGAGGTTATGGGCATTATTATGGTGGAAATTATGTATATAAATCAAATTGGAATTATGAATATGAAAATTGGGATTATAGGCATAATCTATTAATAGGATTATAAGCATAAACGTGAATTTGGGTTTATGGGTAATTGACATATATTATAATCCAAGATTTGAATTATGGGTATAAGTTATAATAAGAACTTGTATGCCTATGACACGAGGTTAAATTCGGATTTGGGTATAAGTCTGCCCGGAACCGCCCGACATATCCAGTAACCGCGAACGGTAATCTAATGTGAGAGGTCGAAGGTAGAAATTAGATGCGTAATAGTGCTAAGATATGAGGTTAGATTTGGATTACGGTGGAAGTCTACTCGGAACCGCCCGGCATATCCAGCAACCGCAAGCGGTAATCTAATGTGGGAGGTCTTACGCGATTCTGGGTATAATGAATTAATGAAAACTTAACTAGGATAAGTCATGTTGTAAGACATAGGAATAATAAAGGGTTAAGTAGGTAACATGGGTAGCGTGGATAATTCGTTAAATTGGAATACTTAACCTTATTAAATCTATAGTGGTGTCACGAACCAATTCAATTGAGTAGAGGTTAAGTAAACTTGTTAAAGAAGTGGGAAGGATTAAGTTAATCTTAATTAATGCCAAAATGGGGAATGATAATAACCTATTATGAATGAACTTGAATTAGAAAAGGAAAGATAATAGGTAGGCTTGTCCTAAGGATAAGTGGGAATTATAACTTATGAAATAAGGTAAGTTGTAATGAACGATAGGGGAAGATGAAATAATATATGTAATAAAGTTGTACTTAATTGAAGATTAAGTAACTAGCGAGGATAAGAATAAATCTACAAATGAGGATAACATAGGTTATATGAATGAAAAGAGAAACTTATTAGTAAACCATAGTTAAGAGAACTAAGTTAATAAGTAATTTATGAAAAATTGTAATGATGGTGTAAGACGAGATTATGATTAGATGAGAAAGAAGAAGGCAAACTTATGGAGATAAGTAAGTTGTATTTAATCATAAATTTTGAATGACATGTTAATAGAAAACATGTAAATTGAGATGTATTTAATTATAAATTAAGTAGAACATGTTATTGCATCCATGAGATGGGATAAAGAATAGTATAAAGAGAAAGAATTATGAATACTGAATTACAAAATAGAGAATAACATGTTGTAGGCTTATTAATGAACTTAAATGGATTAAGTTATAAATGAGGTTAATAAGCAAGAGAAACTTGGTAGCTTGAAGAAGAACTCAAGGAAAATGGGAACAACCAAGTTAATGTGGAAATCTGTCGAGGTGGAACAAGCGCATAATTGATGATTAGACATAGGATCAAATGACACAGTGAATTGAGGAGCTTGGGACAGTCCGCATGTTAGAGGATGAATAACCAAATGGGGTAGATCATCGTGGTGTCGTAAGGCACGAGGGGAGCGCACGTTCATTTGATTAGTTTGTTAGCTCCAACGGACTGGAAGGGGAAGCACGCGGCTTCCAGAGAGGTTAAAGGCGCTCCTGATAGTCCTCTGTGGTGGTTTAGCTTCGGGCTAGGATTACAGAGGTTGGGTCTGCGCGTTACTATCACGTGAGTGGGCCTTGATTGCAAGGGTAGCTTGCCAGTCAGTATGCTGTGACGAGGTGACATAAGGGTGATTCGGCGGCTGCCTCAACGGAGGCGGAGGGTCATGACCAACAAGGATAGTAGGTCGTTGAATACCTGTCATCGCCAGCCAATAAGATGCGGAAAGACTAGAGCTAGACCGAAGACACCATTAACCATTCACTATTGTGGGACGGTGGTTGAGGGGGGACGCTACATGGATGTTTAGATTGTTTTCTTAGGGTCTTGTCGCTTAGCTCATGTAGTCTTTACTAGTTGAGGGAGGGGATGAGGTGGGGCCATAGCCACCATAGAAAACAGACCCTAGGGATATTTGTGTGAGAGGCTCTTAAAGGCGGGCCTGCACATATATGAAGAAAGATCCTGACCGAGTTCCGTGTTTCCACTCTGGGTGGTATATCGTAGACTCTGGGGCATTAGTCGATGGAACAGTCTAAATCGATGGAAAAGTTCGAGGATAGCAGTCGATACGCTTACGTAGTACAACGATAGTGGTTCTATGAGAATGTAGTGTTGTTATAGAGATATGTACGTTACTATGGCATAGGAAGAGGGGCTACGCATATTAATGTGGTGTCACAGGGGAGACCATGCGAGTAAGGTACCATGGGGTGTACCTTAGTTTGGGGTTAGCTACATATACACTATATTAGGTTAATCTACTAGGGAGTAGATGGGTACTACGAATGTGTGTAAGCGTGGAGCGGTGTTCACACCAATAACCTAATAAAAAATAAAATGTAACTGAACGGTATATGTAGGATTATCCAGATTATATACTTTAAATTCATTCACACAGAACTTATGTTCTGACCCCCTCCTCATAACACAGTTGCGGGTTAATCTTGAGATAGAGATGTTATAGCTTTGGATACTGGCTACGCAGTATTATTACTAAGGTAAAGCTATATTTTGATTATACTATATTTTGTTTCTTCCACTGTGAGATGTTTTCCGAACTCTGACATATTTTATGTCTCTATCTTTTCTAGAAGACACCAGATCAAACCAACTCAAGTTTTGATGGATTGAGTTTTTGATGAAAAAAATTCGGTCCATCGGAATTACGGTTGTTACAATTCTCCAATATAATGGCGCTATTTGTACCACCGGAATAATGTCTATGCATTTCCCCTCTCCTAACTTAGCTTGCGCCATCGGCAACAATTTAACATCCAATTCACATCCATCAATATAAATAAATAATCAACCAATCACCAATGCCATATAAGGCGCCATAAGTGTCCATCCATGTAGTATGAAATGCAAGTGTCGCTAATATACATACTACACTTCAAATGAAATGATTTGTGAAAAGTCCATGTGTTGAACTCAACGGATATGCATTCTAAATATTATTATGATAATTAAAACATATAAAAATCTACACTGAAAATCTATGTATTTTTTTATTAATACAATAACATGATAAATAATTGAGTGAGTATGAGTTCTCACATTGGTTTCCACTCCGTCATTCTTTAATTGACGCTTTAAATTTGCCCTAAATTCTAACTTACTCCATTTCCATTCCGGTCAGCTCCATGTTGTAGTATTCGTCGCCATGATACCAACGGACCCAAGTTTGCTAAATTCTGATTGGGCGGTAAAAAGATATTCAAGTTTTAATCTACATAATTTAATTAAACTATAATTATATAATTAAAATTTAATTACATTGCTTAACCCTCAATTAGCCGTTACCTTCTTCACGTTTCACGCTTCCGGGTTATTGCCGAAACCCACCATCGCGCGTTAGGGTTTGAAACCGTCGACCATCCACTTGACAGGAGCACCATCGGTCTGCACCACCTAAGCGTCGCGGTGGTCCCGTCCATCACCATGAACCACGTCCGACTCGAACTCTCCCACCGTCCAGGAAGCGCCTGCAAATGGCGCAACTTCCAGCGCTGATTTCGAGCACCTCACAATTCCATAAATGATCATTACCATATGGATCGAAAGGCCTTAAGGAGATCTACAATATTTGCTTTGAAATCGGGGTTTAATTCTAAGTGGATTGAGAGAATTTGATGGATTCTTTTCGGATGAATTGGGCCACTGATTTCATTAACCGGGGGCTGTTAGAATTGTGAGAATTAGGGTTTGTAATATATATATACTATAATTTTATTATTAATTAATTCACAAAATGATTCATTTTCATTCGAACTCCAAACAAACTCCAACGACTTTCACCCATAACAAAATACCCCCATTCCGGACACAATAAGATATGTTTCGTAAGGTAATTCGACTTTTTTTAATCATTTTTTATCAAAATAATAAATTAATATAACGTTACATATTGAATTCAACGTACATTTTAATTTACCGGGGCCACATACTGAATCCAAAAATTACGAATATTGGAATCTAGCTATGTTTTGACGATACGGTCCTAAGAAAATTTGTTTCGTCGAATTTGGAGACCGTCTGAAAAATGGCCTTTTTCTAGCTTATTTAATTTACAACTGAAATTGAACGTGCCTTTAAATTTGCACGCTCATATATTAATTCCAAAAATTATGAAAATTGAAATCTAACAATAATTTGTCATTCTGGATCCAACAAAATTAGTTTCGTCAAATTCATGGGTCGTTTGCAAAATGGTCATTTTTAAGGCGTATATAATATTAAAATTATTAATTAAATTCCACAACCCCTTTTTCAAGTTTTAATCTGGACATAACTTACAATTTATAAAGTGAAATCTCAATTTCTTACATTCGTTAGAAAGATATGACTAATTCGATCCTAACATTTATGGTTTCGTCAAATTCTAATTAGTAATGAATTCAATATATTCAATTGAAATTGAAAATGGAATTTTCAAACTACCGCGTCATTTCGAGCTCATTATATATAAATTTAAATTTATAAGCTCAAGTTTCGTTTTAAATAAATTTTTAAGTCGTAAATCCTTAAAATAAATCATTTTAAATATTAAAATTCATTAAATTCAATTAAACATATTTTTTAAATTGGTTCTGAAATTCCGGGTTGTTACAATCTCCCCCACTTAAAACTTTTCGTCCTCAAAAAGGAACGGAGCTGAAAGTTGTTTAACTAACCAACTCAACTTTGGTTCAGGCTTAAGTTCTTCAACTTTTCAATCTAAGAACTTTCAAATTTTCCTGAAATTTGGCTAACACCTCAAATTTCTGAAAAATTTCGCCGTAACCTCCATTGTACGGAAAGGGTTTGAAAATTTTATTGGGCCGTATTAGGTAGCCAATAAGTCTATATATCGCATACAGAATATTTGTGTCCTATCTATGCCCAAGGAGACGTGTAAAAAGTCGAAATTTCAAACCTTTCCCCAATGTTGGAAAACTCATCCATGTACCGTAACTAAAAACAAGAGAGACGTGCATTCTTCTCATCTCTTGACATATGTAGGGTTTTTATTAAATCCTGCCATTCGCCGTTATGTGTTATTAAGTTCATAATCAGTCCCCAGTTCAACCTGTAATTCAGTCCTCGCCATACAAGCATCTCGCTCGTATGATAATCCAAACCTCGTCATATAACCACCAAATGCTTATATGGAATATGATATGATATGTTGTCTTTAGTAGTATGTATATGCGGTGTAGTCCATAATTATCATTGCTATCCTATGGCGTACATTTTAAATTTCACACAGAACAACCATCACATCGCATCCAAATCACTCACAGGAGTTGATATATTAATAAAATTACGCAACCAACTCACTAAGGTGCACCTGTTTGTCAGGCACGCAATTAAATTCTCTACTCGATCTTTACTCAACAACCTGCCCGATACATATATATATATATATATATATACATATATATATATATATATATATATATATATATATATATGCGCGCATATCTGTCTATCTATATACATAAATCCAATTCACTACATTTTCAATTCAGCTCTACATTATATTTGATTTGGCTTTATCATTCGTTCTTTTATTTGGTTTTATCATTCCAATTTCTTATTAGTTGAACTAATAATCACACATCACAACCAACAATCAATTGGTTGATTAGCTTTTCAAACATATACCTCTACATATACTAAAAAAAAACATTTCAACGCCCAATCACAAACAGTAAACTCTAACTAATTTTTGGTTCTCACACCAGTCAATTGGAAAATATATAGATATCCCACTTTCGAAACTCGAACATAAATACTGATGATGAGATCTCAATCATCAGAATCATCTCCGGGCGAATAGAGTGATTCTATATCTACCCAGTATATTTGAGACTTCGTATATACATTCATGACGCGTATATGCAAAATCTTCGTATACTTGATAGTCAAAAATCAATATAAAATAAAATACTAAAATACGTATAAAAAGATAAAATTTCCAAATATAATTTTGTTTTTATAAATAATACTCTTCAAACTCATTCTAGGGTGTAACTAACCTTATCTCTAAAGAGTCACTCTTATAGGATATTACTAATCCTATCTCTGATGAATTCTTTCATTCGGTTCTAATGTGTCTTGTTCTCGGGCTTTGTAAACTAAATTTTTGATACCAACTGAGACAACCCGAAATCCCCGACCGTCCTAGACCGAACAGGAATGCAGATTGCATGAGAACACGACGCATCACAACATAGAACATGAGAATATTTCATTGTTATTACAACAATTTACATCAGAGTACAAGAATAAGAGTATAAATGAATAATATACATCAGAAAATATCAGAGATTTACAAATTACATAGCAGCGGAAATATAATACATGAATAAAATGAGCAGCGGAATAACATCAACTACCACAACTGAAAGAAATACATGGGTACAAAGCTTTCTGAATATAGCTCCAGTCGTAATGCAGGATCCTGTGAAAAGAATCTGCGAAACCAAAACTACCGACTGCCCATGTGGAAAATATGGGCACCCAGAGTTTAGTTTAAAACAACAAACTCCGAGTCAGTCATGGGACTGGTGTGAGAACTAAAATAGTTATTTACTTTATTTTAAAGTTGGGTAAATCACGGGACCACGCCGTATAATGTGGAACGAGTTTACCCCATTAATACCAATGCATAAAAATAAACAATGTAATGTTAATGAGAGAAATGAAGCTAAAGACTAAGGTCCCATCACACATTGAACACAGTCAAGGATAGAGTTTTACCTTATAATAGCCAAACATGCTTGATACACGAAATTCATCTTTTATTATTACAATAAGTGTAGAAATCACTTTCAAATATAAATGTATCAATCATAGACGACATATGTACCATAATGTTATGTCGCCATATGTAGGTTTACAATTAAAACCGTAAAATCGCGTATTGGAAATTGGATTTCCATCCATGAACCAAGGCAAGCGATCATCCTTACTGATTCAAGACACACTAGCAATGCCTCAAGATCACGCCTCTGGGTAACCCTAGGTTAGCCATAGGGCCGGTCATCCGTCGATGATTGGTTATACCATAAACTATATGTTAGCCGGTTCTATCGAACCTCCAAAATGGTCAGTATGTCAACCAATCAAGGTCCAGTAGCGACCCAAATCAAATCCGAGGTACCTCGTCTATCCATCAAAATAGTATCCAACATCCACATAAGTAAATGTCTGGGCTCCATACCATGACATCACTTCTAGCTACAAACTAACATATGTCCATTTCCCTATCATTCCTCATCCCATTTTTGGTTCATACCGCGGTGTGAAGTTCGCGAGTTAACGCTATACACAAAGCGGAGCTATATTAAAGCTATGCTTTGATCATCAACCACAAGGCCCTACTTTTCAACAAAAGCCTTGATCCATGCAACTCAGCATGCCACACTGTCAATCCATGTCATATCATTGATCATCTACCAATATATAACCGCTAAGCTCGTACGTCTAAAAGAAGGGCGTTAAGCTAAGAGAATAAATTCTCCGCCGCCAAACAGATTTATATTTAGCAAAGATCAACGAATACAACAAAAAAGGAATACAATGTCAGACATACAATCCATTTACAAGTCCATTCTAGGTCTGAATGAAATCAGAGGCACCTTATTCCTCGTCCTATATGCCCAATATAAGAGAGAGGCCCTCGAATATCTGTTCGATCTCCAAGTACGTTTGGATGACCACCACTTATTACCTAGTCTTGAGTGTACATCCCAATAAAGACATCAGTAATCATCCAAATGATGTGAAGATCTCCGGTCTTCAACCACCATCTTCATATCTTCGACTTTTAATCGTCATATCAGTTATTCAGAATAGGTTAAACCCGGTCTTTCCGAATAAATCGCGTATCTTATAATCAAGTGCTTTAAAAACACATCATACGCTGAGACGAACCCAAACCCCGGACTGACGGCGGCAAGGGTAATCCGTGGAATATAACACAGAAAACAGGTAATAGCAGAACAAAATTAAATAAATATACCAGATAATGAACAATAGAATATACTGGATAAAAGTAATCATCAGAGTTACACAGTATACAGGATCATACTTAGTAAAAATACAGCTCAGCTATACATATATGTCTACAGCGGAAAACAAACATAATATGTACAATAGGAGCTGAACAGCATAAAAAGAGATAAATGATAGAATCCACCTTCAGCTCCAGCTATCTAGAAAGAACCAGCTAAACCTGAATACAAGGCTGCCCGTGTAGAAAAAGGGGCACCCGAGTTTGAAAGTGAAACAAACTACGAGTCAGTCATGGGACTGGTATGAGAAATCCACTCGACACATTTATAATATGGCTAATCATAGGACCACGCCACTTTCGTGGAACGGGTTTACTCCATTGGATTGCCAGTGCTTTAACACAAATAATTCTTTGAAACAACGCTATGCTTTTTATAAAAATGAAGCCATTATAAGACTCAGTTCCCATCACACAATGCAACGCAAACCGAAGGATAGAGTTTTACCTTATAATAGCCAAAATATGCTTGATACGAATAAAACAAAGGCATTTGATATTATTGCTAGTGTTTATATGTTTTGAAAACAATTTCAAATCATAACTATCAATCATAGACGGCATGGGTACCATATATCATGTCGCCATATATACATATACAATCAAAACCGCATAGTCATGTATTTGGAAATTGGATTTCCGTCATGAACTAAGGCAAAAGATAGTCCTTACCGACTTCGAGACAATATAGCCTACCATGTCTCAGGATCAGAGCTCGAGTGACCCTAGGAGCGACAGGGCCGGTCCACCGATGTGGGTTAAAATTCCTGAACAATATGTTTCCCCGCCCTTTGGGGCGCAAACGAGTCAACGAATGACTCCATCGGACCCGGATCGTCTGATCTAAGCGAGGCGCCTCACAACAGCAACAACCACATAGGTGAAAAGTATATAAATGTCAGGGCTGGTAGGTCACTGACACCACCCTAGCTAGAAAGAAACGCATGCCCTCCCTGAGGTCCTTCCTCCCGTTTCTGGTTCATACCGGGGTGTGAGGCTCGCGAATTCACGTTATACACAAAGCTATGCCACACAGGCGGGGCTTTGATCATCAACACAAGACTTTGCTTTTCAACAAAAGCCCTGATCACTTGCCACTTAGGCATGCCACAATAGCAATTCATGCCATGCGACTGATGTCCATCGATATACCACCTCTGAGCTCGTGCGTCTCAGAGAAGGGCGTTAAGCAAAAGAATAAATTCTCCGATGCCAAACAGATGTATATTTAACAGAGATCAATCAACACAGAATAAAATCCAATGTCAGACATACAGTCCATTTACAAGTCCGTTCTGGGTCTGAACGAAACCGGAGGCACTAAATACCTCGCAAACCCATCGATCACCACGAACGTCTGGACGATCACCGCTCATTATCCATATTTCGGGATGCCTCCCAATCAGGACATCGGTTACCATCCAAATGAGGTGAAGATCTCCGGTCTTCGACCATCGTCTTCATCTTCGACTTTCAATCGTCGGTTGATTATTTGAAATGAGAATTAACTCGGCCTTTTCAAATAATTCACGTATATTTAGAATTTCAAATCAATTTATTTCAATGGTTAAATCATTCGCCAACACCAATTTTGTTCTTTAATGTAATTTTCACACCAAACACATTTAACCATCAAATACCACATAAATCGAGAAAATTCAATTTATTTTCATTCCATATTGTTTATGATATTTTATAACGATTTATCGCTATTTTTATTTATTTTAAAATAGCCAATTTATTCAAAACGACGCTTCGGGCCATAACGAGGCTGTGGCGCTGTTTTTCTTCAGATTTGATTTACACGTATCTGAAAATCTAACCGTTGGATCTTTACAAAATTTACATCATTAGAAAGGTCTTTTCAAAACGAATCCAACGGTTCCAATTTCGGGAAAATCCGACGGTTGGATCTCCCAGTACAATCGTTTGAAGTTTCAATTTCAAAATACGAACTACAGCGTCGTTATTCGATTAAATATAACTATATTTATATATATATATATATATAAATATAATCGTTTCTGGCGCTGTTTTTCTTCAGATTTGAATTAAACATTCAAGAAAATCCAACCGTTGGATTTTTCAAGGTTGGTGCCGTTGGAAAGATATTTCCAAGGCGAACCCGACGGTTGCGGTTTCGGGAAAATCCAATGGTCGGATTTCCCGCACTAGTTGTTTGAAATCACGGTTTCAAAACACGAACTGCACGGCCACGTTTCGTTTTAATTCTATTTATATTTATATATTTATATAAATATAGTTCATTCAAAAATTTCAATATCGTTTTCACTTCAAATATTTCACTAACATCTTTAAATTTTGGAAAATTTCGCCATAACCTCCTTTGTACGGGAGGGGCTGGGAAAATTCCCAAATAGCCACACGGGCGTCTCATGTAAAAAGAAAAAGAAAAAGCCAAGCAACTAGCCAACAGGCTCATGAAATCATCACCAAACAAAACAGTAAATGTGTACCTATTTGTCGGGCACAAAATTTTATCCCTCTTCTCTAGCCCCTTTGCTATAACCTATTCAATAAATATGCATGTACATATGTACAGTTCTTATCACTTATCATTTTCCATTCAACTTCATATTTGATTCCATTTGGTTTAAAAACACTATTCATTCTAATGTTGCATGCATAGGCAACAATCATATCATTAGCCAATTAATGAATATTTCAACTCATGCATATTTATTTGAACGAGTTGCTATTTTTAACACTTCACATTTCAACAATTCATGTATCTAATAAAAATGTGATTTTTATTGTAAAACAAATTATTTCAAAACACTATTATTTTATATAGTTTATATAGGGGATAAAAATAGGATTTTTATTATAAAACAATTATTTCAAAATGTGAATACCATTCAACACATGAATTTCTAATCAACGAATGAATATCGATTCAACACATGAAGGTTTTCTATAGTTTCTTTATATAGATAAAAATGTGATTTTTATATTTAAAACACGAATACCATTCAACACATGAATTTCTAATCAACGAATGAATATCGATTCAACACATGAAGGTTTTCTATAGTTTCTATATATAGATAAAAATGTGATTTTTATATTTAAAACACGAATACCATTCAACACATGAATTTCTAATCAACGAATGAATATCGATTCAACACATGAAGGTTTTCTATAGTTTCTATATATAGATAAAAATGTGATTTTTATATTTAAAACACGAATACCATTCAACACTTGAATTTCTAATCAACGAATGAATATCAATTCAACACATGAAGGTTTTCTATTCAACGAATAAATATAGTTTCAGCAAATGAAAATAATTCAAACACATGGATATTATTCAAAATTTCGGCAGCATAACGGCAGGGTGGTTAAAACCGGGACCGTCCCTAGTATGGCTTCTCACTCTACCTTAAAACCTCGTGGTTTTTGACAATGGGGATCATGCATCTAGTTCGCACGCAGGCGGCATGTATATTTTTATTTCATTTCCACAAACTAATCCTATATGGTTTCAACCAAATATTTCTCAACCACAAATGGGTATTTTTCAACCACAATCAATCAATATCGACCACAAGCAATCCCAAACAATCAATCAATTTCCACACCAATCACAACCAATAAATATCGTCCATGGTTTGTGGACGAGGGGCATATATATATATATATATATATATATATATATATATATATATATATATAGCAATTCAATTCTATTTCAACACATATATAATTTTGACAACGTATATATAACTTATACATCGAACGTACAACTTATACAACGCTTATACATGAGGTGTACAACACTTATATAACTCATACATCGACTATATAATTTATACATCGTCGTTTTCCATATTGTTTATAAATTAAAAATCTCACATTGGGTTCCACTCCACCAAAAATAGCAGAAGGCTCAGAAAAATATGCGGTCTCTTCTAAAATGTAGAAGACGTCCTCACGGTCACGATGTTTCATGTTTCATCGAATTTCGTTAACAAACGAAAAAGATATTATTTTTCAAAGTTTTGCAATGCTTAAAAGTGTTATTTTCATTTCAGAAAAACAAGGCCGTACCTTTATTTGAAGATTCAAAACTAGGTTTGCAAAATTCGTGAAATCCGTAGATCGTTGCTTCGATCAGGTAGTGCCACGCCCTCGGAGTTGGAGAGGTGCGTCTGTGCCTAGGAGTGGGGCCAGTTCGGTGGCCGGAGGAGGGCTGGGCGGCGCCGAAAAGACGTCGACTTCGTGGGGGTGGTTCAGGCGATACAGGCGATGGTGGAGGGCAGGGTTTAGTCGGATGTGAAGAGGTGACGAAGGCGAGTGGTGTGGTGGTGGTGGCGTGGCCTAGCTTCGCCTGTGGCGGCGGGAAAATCGAGGGGAAGGTTCGAGCTCGACGAACCGTCAATATCGCCTGGCGGCTAGGGTTTTTCGAGAATTTTTTTTTGAAAGGAAAAATCCTATTGGTCGAGGCCTTATAGGAAATTTTAAATAGTGTTTTTACAAAAGAACTCAAAATCAAACCCAATGACTATCGCCCCTAGCTAAATACCCCCATTTCGGACACAATGGGATATGTTTCGTTGGCCAATTCGACTGTTACAGTCAGTTATTTTTCAAATTAAAATATAAAATATTCAATATTAAATTTGAACGTACATTTCAATTTGCCAGGGCCACAAACTGATTCGAAAAATTCCAGAAAAATAAATCTAGCTATGTTTTGATGATATGGTCCCAACAAAACTAGTTTCGTCGAATTCTGAGACCGTTTGCAAAAAGGCCTATTTTTGGTCGATCCAATTTAACTGTAATTGACCAAAACACGTTTTCTTTCGCCACGCTCACATACTAGCTTCAAAAATTATGAAATTTGAAACCTAGCAATAACCGCACATCCTGGATCCAACAAAAGTAGTTTCGTCGAATTCCGAGGTCGTATACAAAATGGCCAATTTCACGGGCTATATAAATTCCATAGCGACCTTTCTGAAAATTCATTTGGCCATAACTTTTGCTTTCCGTTTTGAAAATTCGATTTTTCAGATTCGTTAGAAAGGTATTCACTAAAAGATTTAAATATTTTTGGTTTCACTAAAATCCGTTTTGTTTTGCACCCGGTACAGTCCGACAAAGTTTGAATTCAATTTTTGAAACTACAGCGCCATTTCAGGCCTTGATTATAATTATAATTAATTATATTCGTTTTCAATTGTCGATTCAAACTCACTTTTCATTGCCATTATTTAAAATATTTATTTTAAAAATTTAAAATCCATTATTTTAGCCAATTTAAATTTTTTAAATTGGTTCAGATTTTCTGGGTCGTTACAATCTCCTCCACTTAAAACTTTTCATTCCCGAAAAGGAACAAAGTCGAAAGTGGTTTGATAAATCTACAATCACACAACACAACCAACAATCAAATCGTTTTAACCTTTCAAAAATATACTGATCAACTTCTATACCTTTTTTTTTAAATCATTCAGACTATAGAATTTAAAAGTGCACATCCATGGAAAGAAAATAACAACAGAGTAGAGAATTAAATGGTAATGCAATGTAGGGTAAATGTACATTGCACCGGAGTCAATCCGAGATATCTACTCGGCATCTAGGATAAGCTTTCTGAATGCTCTCCTCAGTTTCCCAAGTACAATCACGTGGACCTCCACTCCATTGCACTTTGACTAAGTGAACCTTCTTGTTCCTCAGCTCTTTGGTTTCATTGCCGATAATCTTTAGCGGCTCTCTTCTCATAGCTAATTCTGGAGTAATTTCAATATCCTACTGAGCTGCTTCTTCCACGATCAAGTCTGGATCATGAACGTGCTTTCGAAGTTGAGATATGTGAAATACATCATGAACTCCAGGCAACCAGTCAGGAAATTTGACCCTATAAGCGAGAGTCCCGATCCGTTCCAAAATAGGAAACGGACCAATGAATTTGGGTGCCAACTTTCCAGTTTTACCGAACCGGATAACTCCACTCATCGGCGATACTTTCAAATATACATAGTCACCAACATCAAAGGATATATCTCTTCTTCTTCTATCGGCACGGCTCTTTTGTCGGCTTTGAGCGGCCAGTAATCGTTTCTTAATAAAATTGACTTTGTCGGCGGCTTCTCTAATCATGTCTGGCCCTAACACAAGTCTATTTCCAGGTTCGACCCAACAAGTAGGAGATCGGCACGGTCTACCATACAATGCTTCGAATGGCGACATTGTAAGACTCGCCTGGTAGCTGTTATTATATGAGAATTCAGCCAAATGCAGATGGTCTTCCCATGATCCATCGAAATCTATAACACAAGTCCGCAATAGATCTTCTAAAATACGATTCACCCTCTCAGTCTGACCGTCTGTCTGAGGATGATAGGCGGTGCTCAAGTTCAACTTCATTCCCAGCTCGACCTGAAATGCTTCCCAAAATTTACTAGTGAATATTGTATCTCTATCACTGACTATACTGAGCGGCACTCCATGCAGTCTAACTATTTCCCTGAAGTATATCTACGCCAGACTCTGAGCGGTTCTGTTTGATCTGACCGGTATGAAATGGGCTGTCTTCGTGAAGCGATCTACGATCACCCAGATACTGTCATTTCCTTTTCTGGTTCTGGGAAAACTATCAATGAAATCCATAGAAATATGTTCCCACTTCCAACCAGGAACGTCTAGCGGTTGCAATAATCCAGCTAGTTTTTGTTGGTCGCTTTTTACTAGCTGGCAAGTAGGGCATCGACTAACATATATCGAGATGTCGCTTTTTAACGACTTCCACCAGAATGTCCGCTTGATATCGTTGTACATCTTACTCACCCATGGATGGATACTGAGCTTAGATTTGTGGCACTCATCAAGCACATCTCTTCTGAGTTCACGAATTTCTGGAACACAAATTCGTCCTTCTAACCTCAGAATCCCGTCGCTGTCGAGCTGGAAATCCGAAGCATTGCCTTCATGAATTCGCTGACTCATTCCTTTAATAAATTGGTCATCTTTTTGGAGAGCCCATATCTCGTCAATCAATGAAGTCGTAATGATAAAACTAGCGATCATTTCATTCTTTCGGCTCAATGCATCGGCCACGACATTGGCTTTCCCTGGAGTGTACAGAATCTCAAAATCATACGCTGCTAGGAACTCTAACCAACGTTGCTGCCTCAGATTCAGGTCTTTCTGAGTGAACAGATACTTTAACGACTGTTAATCTGTAAACAGTTAAAATCTCTCACCCAGAAGATAGTGCCTCCAGATTTTCCAGGCGAATACTATAGCCAATAACTCAAGATCATGAGTTACGTAGTTCTTCTCATGCAGCTTCAGTTGACGGCTAGCATAAGCAATCACTTGGCCCCTTTGCATTAACACTGCACCAAGGCCTTCTCTAGAAGCATCAGTCCAGACTTTCAAATCCTGATTGCCATCGATGATGGTTAACACTGGAGCTTGTCGTTAGTCTTAACTTTAGCTCTTCGAAAGCCTCCTCACTTTCTGGAGTCCATTTAAATTTAGAGTGCTTCTTCGTAAACTTTGTTAAATGACCAGATATCTTCGAAAAGTTTTTAACGAACTTCCGGTAATAGCTAGCCAATCCGAGAAAACTGCGGACTTCAGTGGGGGTACTGGGCTGCTTCCAGTTCTGAATAGCTGTGATTTTGCTTGGATCCACAGAAATTCCTTCTTTAGATACGACGTGGCCTAGAAATTTCACTTCATCTTGCCAGAAGATACATTTGGAAAATTTGGCTTTTAATACATTCCGTCTCAGAATTTCTAGAACCTGTTCTAGATGCTTTTCATGTTCGGCCTTTGATTTAGAGAAGATTAGAATATCGTCAATAAAAACCAGAACAAATTTATTCAAAACTCCTCTGAACACTCTATTCATCAGATCGACGAAGTAAGCTGGAGCGTTACATAAGCCGAACGGCATTACTAACCACTCGTAAAATAAGTCGGGGCCTCTGAATGCTGTCATTGGAACACACTCTTCGGCGATTCGAAGTTGATGGAAGTCTGTAGCTAGGTCCATTCATGAAAATACTTGTGCTCCATTTAGACGATCCAACAAATCATCTATTGCTGCAATGGATATTTATTCTTTATGGTCTGTTTGTTCAGATCACGATAATCCACACATAGACGTAGAGTACCGTCAGATTTTGGGACAAACACCACTGCTGCACCCCAATCAGAGAAACTAGGCCTGATCAGACCCTTCCATACTAGCTGTCGTGTTTGATTGTCTTATTCCTCTTTCTCTTTCAAGGACATTCTTCGAATAGCGTGAACTACCGGCCTTGCATTGGGAATTAAAGCAAATTTGAAAACTATTTCTCTCTGCGGAGGCAAGTGAACAACTTCTTCGAACACATCCGCATAATCTTTGACGATAGGAATATCTTTCACTTGGTCGGGAACATTCTCTGTGATTTCAGGTATATTTTCTATTTGGGCTGGAGAAACATCGAGAGCTAACCAGAAATCTTTTCTATTTCAAGTCAGGCCTTCACATGGTATGGTTATATAATTCCCCGATTGGGCCTTTGCTTTAACTACCCTCTCGGCGCATCTAACCTCGGCTTCATATTTGGTTAGCCAATCCAACCCCAATATAAGATCTAACTCCTTAAAATTCATGACGATGGAGATAATAGGGAATTTATAGCAAGAAAAAGAGACGGGTACTACACAGATCCAACTGAGATTGATGGAACCCCCAACTGGATTCTGGACAGTCATTGGTTCTTTGAGCTTTTTCAATCTCAAATCCAACTTCTTGACTGCACTCTTTGCAATAAAGCTTCGTGACGCGCCTATGTCAAACAGTACTTTAACTGGAATGTTTTTGACATTGAGCGTGCCTTCTAAAACATCAGACCTTTCCTGAGCAGACGAGGATGCAGGTACTTCTACCACTTCATTTACATGTACTGCTTTTGGTTTTCTGAATAGCAGGCAGGCCTTTGAAAGATGACCGGACTGATGGCATTGATTGCACTTCCTATTCTCTAGGAAATTCATCCCGGATTTAGACCCGCCATCCTTTCGTCTGCTCGAAGATCTGCAGTTTCTCATCGAATGCCCTTGCTGATCACACTTTAGGCATACGATTGTCTTTACCTTTTTCTGATTGATCTTTGGCCTCTTTATTACTTTAGCCTTCGTACTGGCCTCAGGCTGCATACTTGCCTCTGGGCTATAAGCTTCAAATTTTCTTTTGCTGCTAGAACTGATTTCTTCTTCATCTCGCAACATGCCTTTCCTATGGAGATCTTCATACTGATAAGCCATATAAATCATTTCAGAAAAGGGGAGCTTCACATTCCTCATCACACTATTCTGATATTTTCTTTGCAGGATGTGAATAAATCTCAGATTCTTCCTTTTTGGGTCTTTAATCAGATGAGGAGCAAAGTGAGAAAGTTCGTTGAATTTCTTATGATATTCTGGGATGGTTATATCACCTTGTATCAGATAAGAAAATTCGTCACACAATCGCTCCATCGCTTCAGGAGGAGTAAATCTTTCTAGGAAAATCACTTTGAATCTTTCCCAGGTGATATCACCTTTTGGATTATTCTCTATAACCGAATCCCACCAGAACAAGGCTTCGTCTTTGAGTGCCCAGGAGGCCGGTAATCTCTTCTGGTCATCCCTCAGCTTTAAACCATCAAAGATCTTTTCAGCCGAACGAATCCAAGCCTGTGTCTTCATAATAGATTCTTCACCAGAGAACGGTATTCCACCCATATTTCGATATTTGATCAATAGGGCCTCAATATCCGGTTCTGTATTCCTTATGTTTCTGACACTCATTTTCTAGTACTTCTGCAAACAGCAGATCAAGTGTGAGGTCACAGAAAAGATAATTTAAAATATAGAAACATATACTTCAATGTAAATGTGTCTATCGAGGTGTTATTTCATTCTACTACTCATACTAGGATATTACTGATCCTATCTGTATAGAGTTACCCGTCCTAGAACACTACTGGTTCTATTTCTGACGAGCTCGTTCAAATGTTATATTCCAGAACTAAGCTTAACCAAAGCTCTGATACCAAATGAGACGACCCCAAACCCAGTACTAACGACGGCAAGGGTAATCCGTGGAATATAACACAGAAAACAGATAATAGCAAAACAAAATTAAATAAATACACCAGATAATGAACAATAGAATATACTGGATAAAAGTAATCATCAGAGTTACACAGTATATAGGATCATACTTAGTAAAAATACAGCTCAGCTATACATAAATGTCTAAAGTGGAAAACAAACATAATATGTACAATAGGAGCTGAACAGCATAAAAAGAGATAAATGATAGAATCCACCTTCAGCTCCAGCTATCCAGAAAGAACCAGCTAAACCTGAATACAAGGCTGCCTGTGTAGAAAAAGGGGCACCCGAGTTTGAAAGTGAAACAAACTACGAGTCAGTCATGGGACTGGTATGAGAAATCCACTCAACACATTTATAATATGGCTAATCACAGGACCACGCCACTTTCGTGGAACGGGTTTACTCCATTGGATTGCCAGTGCTTTAACACAGATCATTCTTTGAAACAACGCTATGCTTTTTATAAAAATGAAGCCATTATAAGACTCAGTTCCCATCACACAATGCAATGCAAACCGTAGGATAGAGTTTTACCTTATAATGGCCAAAATATGCTTGATATGAATAAAACATAGGCATTTAATATTATTGCTAGTGTTTATATGTTTTGAAAACAATTTCAAATCATAACTACCACTCATAGACGGCATGGGTACCATATATCATGTCGCCACATATACATATACAATCAAAACCGCACAGTCACGTATTTGGAAATTGGATTTCCGTCATGAACCAAGGCAAAAGATAGTCCTTACCGACTTCGAGACAATCTAGCCTACCATGTCTCAGGATCAGAGCTCGAGTGACCCTAGGAGCGACAGGGCCGGTCCACCGATGTGGATTAAAATTCCTGAACAATACGTTTCCCCGCCCTTTGGGGCGCAAACGAGTCAACGAATGACTCCATCGGACCCGGATCGTCCGATCTAACCGAGGCGCCTCGCAACAGCAACAACCACATAGGTGAAAAGTATATAAATGTCAGGGCTGCTAGGTCACTGACACCAAGCTAGCTAGAAAGAAACGCATGACCTCCCTGAGGTCCTTCCTCCCGTTTCTAGTTCATACCGGGATGTGAGGCTCGCGAATTCACGTTATACACAAAGCTATGCCACACAGGCGGGGCTTTGATCATCAACACAAGACTTTGCTTTTCAACAAAAGCCCTGATCACTTGCCATTTAGGCATGCCACACTAGCAATTCATGCCATGCGACTGATGTCCATCGATATACCACCTCTGAGCTCGTGCGTCTCAGAGAAGGGCGTTAAGCAAAAGAATAAATTCTCCGCCGCCAAACAGATGTATATTTAACAGAGATCAATCAACACAGTATAAAATCCAATGTCAGACATACAGTCCATTTACAAGTCCATTCTGGGTCTGAATGAAACCGGAGGCACTAAATACCTCGCAAACCCATCGATCACCACGTACGTCTGGACGATCACCACTCATTATCCATATTTCGGGATGCCTCCCAATCAGGACCTCAGTTACCATCCATGTAACGACCCGCATTCTACGCATCGGAAGATCGTAGAATATTTATTTCTCTTTGATACGAAGTCGTATGGTCCTGTAACTTTGGGAAACGACTAGTAGGGTCATTTCCCATGTTCATGATTTTTGCCGATTTTTAAATGACCGTTTTGCCCCTAGTTGATCTTGTTTCGTCCATAACTTTTGATTGGTTAGGAATTTTGACCTGAAACCACTTCCATTAGCTCCAGATGATGGTTTCTCTTTCCGTAGAGTGGTCATAATAGTCAAACGGACTTACCGTTTGGGAGATATGGCTGAATTAAGGTTTAAAGGGTTATTTTCAGCTAATTGGGCTTAACCGGGTAGTTAGTAATTAGGCCCATTGGGGGATTTCGGGATTAGTGGTATTTAAGGGCTGCTAGGGTTAGGATTTCGGTTATTACTTCATTTTTCCAACCGCCACTTATTTTCTCCAACCCTAGTCATGGCCTCCAACATCTAGAATCATTCCAAATCACCTCTAATCACTTTCTAATCAAAGATTAAGCAAAACTACATCAAACCAAAGGGGATTAGCACCAAATCAAAGAGAGAGTTGCTGGAACACATAGAGATTGGATCGATATCAGAGGAGTTTCAGTTCTGAAAGTTTAATTGTGCCAAAGGTGAGTGATTTGCATTGTTTTTCACTAATTACGGCTAATTATGGTAATTAGCGAAGATTAGCGAAATTATGGCTCAGAAAAATCTAGAAAAATTCCCAAAATTCTAAAACACCATTTTAGACCTCTGATATGAAATTTGGCTAATTTGGATAAGTTTTGCTAATTATATGCTTAATCGTGATTAAGAGGGATTAAGGGAGAATATGGTGTTTTGGCCATGTTTGATCCATTTTGATATGTCATGTTGTTGTTTTGGTGTTTGTGGTTGATTCTCTATGTTTCTATGATTGTATGGTATGCTTTGTGATTGATTAGAAGTGGTAGATTGGTCAAAAACGCCGTCGAGAGGCGAAAATAGCTTGCTGAAATAGTGCAGGTTTTCTTTGGGTCGAGTTAGACCGACCAGGGGAAGTTTTTGACCGACTCGAGTTCCTGGACCGACCTTGACAACGACCAACCAGATTGGAGAAATGCGACCGACCAAGGGGGACAAAACCGACCGACCAGGATTGGTCAAGTTTTCAACCGACCAGGGGGGACAAAACCGACCGACCAGGGTAGAAACGATGAAAACCGACCAAAATGAAAGGTGCTTGACCGACCGACCCGACCAGATCCGCCTCACCTTTCACAATCCGCTCGAGTACATGTGTCACGATCCGATCCAGGAGCTCCATCACGATCTGATCCGTTCGAACGACCTGACGTGGTAACCACGAAAGCCTGGAGCGAACCGATCCGGTGAACGAAGCACGACCGACCAGGACCGACCCCGATCCAAAGAAGGCGACCGACCTGTATAGATGAGCACGATCCGAACCTCGAGCTGGAGCTTGACCACGAGCTGGTGACTGCGACCCGATCCGAGGGGAACGCGATCCGAACCGAGAGGAGCTGACGACGGCCTGAAGCAAAGTGAATTGAAAGGAAGACCGATCCGAATGAAGATGACGACCAAAACCCGAGATGCAAAGGTAGTCCAAAGGAGAAGTTAGAGCTCAGGATCCAGATGGGAACCAATGAGTTCACTTCATGATTTGGACTTTGCTGCGGGATGTGTGCAAAGGGGTTATCGGTGTCCATAACTTTGGTTCATCACTGAGAGATGGATTAGGGGCTCATAGTGTAGTTATACGGGGTTGGACTCTGTTGTGGCCCAAAAGATTATGTGACCAAAGTAGTGGATATCGTACGCTTTACGCACTGAGCGAGAGATGTGAGGATGGTTGCTATGGTTGATTTGTTTGCTATCATTATGACATGCACACCCCACCCCCGTATTCTTTACACTATTTATTATGGCACCTTAGAGTATTGTACGGTATGTGGTACTAACTCTTTGGTTGCAGGTCCAGGTTCAGGTATGATTGGATTATACCTGTTATTGTTCTGTTTTGTTTAGCTGCTTATCGCTCACACCAGACCTTTTGTCTGACCCAGAGTTTTATATCTCTTCTTATTACTCTGGGTGCTCACACGAGCAAACTAGAGACAGGTTAGGTGGATGCACGGGTAGCTGTACTGGAGACGAGCAGGAGGCTTCCACGTATGATATTTATGTATTATCTCCCTGTGTTATCGATGGTCACTGCCTGGGCATTAGTAGTGTACCTTTTCCTTTCTTTTGCTTAGAGATAGTATTTTTCAAGTTGTAATAAGGATGTTGGATCATAAGCTGTATTTTGGATTTCCGCTGCCATGTTAGACATGATTTAGTTTTTCAGCTTATGCACTATCTCGCCTGTTTTATGTCAAAGTTATATTATTATTATATTTTATTCCATGCGTTGTGAGACATTCTATGGGTTCTTTGTTAGTTCTTCACCTCCTTTCTTTCCTTCCGACGACCGTTCCGCACTAATTAGACATGTGTACAACGCACTTTCGGAGGAAATGTCGGCTAGTACAGGGCGGGTCGTCACATTTGATATCAGAGCTCTAGGTTGCGTAGTTAACCTGGGGAAAGTCATCAGGGAGAGATATTATACGTATATGAGAGCGCGTATTTGTGATTATTTTGATTTTTCAAAACTGAAGCTATATAGATATATACATATATACTATTAGTATAGTTAAGGATGAAGTTGCACTGCACTGACACCACAAAGGAGATGGTTAATCGTTTGCTCTGTACAGATTGGACGATGAGCCGATATGCGAGGGGTACTGGCAGAGGAGCCAATAATGGGAATGCTACTGAGATGAGGACTATGTTCACTGACTTCATGAGGGAGATGCTTAGGGATGTCCAAAGAGCGGCTCCTAAGGTTGCTATCGGTGGTGGTGCAGCGATGCAGGCGCCTACAACCGATTTCGCCAAGCTTAACAAGGACTATGCTAGTCTTGGTGGGAAGCTGTTCCACGGAACGGAGTCGGCTACGGTTGTTCAGGATTGGTTGGATAGCTGTGAATGTATCTTCGAAGACTTGGGTATTGAAGATGCCATGAAGAGGAAGCTAGCATCCCGTCAGCTTCAAGGACGAGCAATGAATTGGTGGAATGCTATTAAGGCAGCAACTCCATAGGATCAGATTACATGGGATCAGTTTAAGGCTCGTTTTTGCGATAAGTTTATACCAGCTTCTCAGAAGTCAGAATTGTTTAGAAAGTTTCTGGAGCTTAAGCAGAACGGAAGGGCAGTTTCAGAGTATGTTGCTGAGTTCGATACTTTATCGAAATATGGGTTATCTCTTATCGACACTGCCGAGAAGAAGAACGAGAAGTTCATAACTGGGTTAGATGGGTACTTGGGGGAAAGGCTTATAAACCACATCGATGAGATGTTTGAATCGATTGTAGGAAAGGCATTAAGGTCAGAAAGTCTTTACCCTAAGCCTAAGACTGAGGTCGCTACTGCATCTTCAAAGGAGCCAAAGCCGCAAGCAGGCGACGGAGGCAAGAATAATTCCCAGACTAAGAGGAAACAAGACCAAACCATGGATGGTCAGAGTAAGAAGAATAAGAAAGATGGCAAGTGCTTTAGCTGTGGCAAGAAGGGCCACTATGCCAGAGATTATCAAGAAAAGCCTGGGGAAAGGAAGTGCTTTAATTGCGGCCAAGTGGGACATCACAAGAATGAATGTCCACAATCTTTTAGGGAGAAGCAGATCGTGAAAGCATATGCTATCAACACTATTCCTTCTTCGTCGAATGCCCCAACTGCGGCGCAGAAGGAAAGAGGTGTCGTTATTCGAGGTTTGGCTTGATTTTGGGAGCTGATTGACACCAAAAGTATAGAGTGATAGTAGATTGTGAAGAGCCTTTGATGACCGTTAGAGTGGATAATGGACGAAGGGTGGTATTGGATCGCCTACCTTATGACGAAGATGATAACGGGAGCTAGAGAAGCAAATGCACATTGGATGTACAGTAGTTGGTCAGGACTTGGTCATGCGATCGATGATAATTTCAAGAAAGATTGGCGAGGATAGCCAAAGTCAGTTATGGATGCTTGAGTGTTTGGATGTTTTGCTCATGTCATCTCACGTAGATCGTCTGAACTCGGAGGAGATGTTCCTTGGGTACTTGTCTGATATTGGTTTAGGCTTTGGGACTTGTGCTCGGGGAATGTCGAGGTCGACTAGGATGGTCTGCATGAGAGATAGGTAGTTGTTGCGATTTTCATTAGATGATATCTTGGTTTACTCGAAGAGTGATGGACAGTTGTGACAGGATAAGACTATTCGATGGTATGGACTGCCCAGAGTTAGACTCGATAGGGTTATGAGATGACTCGAGTGGGACTCAAGAAAGATGCAAAGTAATGAATTGTTTAGGACCATATGCTGATGTTCTTTTTGAAAGAATAGGATGTGTTCGTTGGTCAAGGAAGGTGCAACGAAGGTTAGGACGATTCAAGTTGGACTTGAACTCGTAAAATAAAATAGATGTTCGTTGGATCTTAGAGATGCAACGAATAGGGAGACGACTCACGATGGACTAGAGTTTGTAGGTAATGGATACTCAAGACTGGGTCTGAGTTATGGGTAATAGATTGACTCGAGTTGGAATCGAGGAGGCTGCGAGGAATTGCATTGGCTCGAGTTAGACTCGAGAGGGCAGCAGGATAATGGATAGACTTGGGTGGGACTCGAGTGTTTCAGGCGGACTAAAAGCAGGGGTATATGGGGACGCCCGTTACCTTGGATCCATTGGACGTGATCTAGTTATCCTTGGAGGATAAACGTGCGTTGGACGTACGGTAGTCCGTTTGGAGGCTGGGCTTCCATTAGTTATTGATGTTGGTTGGAGCAGACATATAGGTGTTGATGTATTCAAGGATTTAGCAGGTGATAGATAGGATTTGTTTGATGGATGCTGTGGTTGCTATGTTTGTTCCTACGTTTCTTCTCTTGATTAGACTATCACCTGTAAGGATCCTGTTAAATGGAAATAGGATAGGTTTGTTGATCATAGTGAGATGATGGGTGTATGATACTTTACGTCAGACTTGAAGTATGTTTGGGCATTGTGGAGCATCCGTTGATCTTGGAGATTCAGCGGATATAGGAGATTCAAGTTGGACTTGGACTCATAGGTAGAGTACCTAGATTCATTGGATGAGTCTACTTCACCTTTGGAAGGTGAATGTATGTTGGACGTACAGTACAGATATAGGTGGAGTACCTGGATTCATTGGATGGATCTAGTTCACCTTTGGAAGGTGAATGTACGTTGGACGTACAGTACGGATATGGATGTAGTGCCTAGGGTCATTGGATGGATCTAGTTTGCCTCTAGGAAGTGAATATAAGTTGGACGTGTAGTATGGATGTAGGCAAGATTCGGGTTAGACTTGAAAGGACATTTGGAATGTAGTTGGTAATTTGACGAATGGGGTTGGCTTACCTAAAAAGATGCTAGGAGTACATGACATATTTCATGTTTCTCAGTTAAGGAAGTTTACGCATGATTTTGATTTAGCTATTTCGCCAAACCAGTTGGACGATATTGAAATATAACCCAAGGCGGTTGGGAACCGCGAGACCGATTCGCATTGTCGAGGACGATACGAAGAAATTACGAAGGGAGACGGCGCAATTAGTGAAAGTCCAAGGGGCGATGGTTCTTCCCTTGTTAGTAAACCGCATGCTAGGATATGCTTGTTGTGCTATCATGTATGTTTGATTGTTTGAAATTGGTTGATAGGCATGCGAGACCCATTGTTTGTTTCTTAGTTAAGGAATTTCGGGGGCGAAATTTCTTAAGGGGGGGAGAGTGTAACGACCCGCATTCTACGCATCGGAAGATCGTAGAATATTTATTTCTCTTTGATACGAAGTCGTATGGTCATGTAACTTTGGGAAACGACTAGTAGGGTCATTTCCCATGTTCACGATTTTTGCCGATTTTTAAATGACCGTTTTGCCCCTAGTTGATCTTGTTTCGTCCATAACTTTTGACTAGTTAGGAATTTTTACCTGAAACCACTTCCATTAGCTCCAGATGATGGTTTCTCTTTCCGTAGAGTGGTCATAATAGTCAAACGGACTTACCGTTTGGGAGATATGGTTGAATTAAGGTTTAAAGGGTTATTTTCAGCTAATTGGGCTTAACCGGGTAGTTAGTAATTAGGCCCATTGGGGGATTTCGGGATTAGTGGTATTTACGGGCTGCTAAGGTTAGGATTTCGGTTTTTACTTCATTTTTCCAGCCGCCACTTATTTTCTCCAACCCTAGTCATGGCCTCTAACATCTAGAATCATTCCAAATCACCTCTAATCACTTTCTAATCAAAGATTAAGCAAAACTACATCAAACCAAAGGGGATTAGCACCAAATCAAAGAGAGAGTTGCTGGAACACATAGAGATTGGATCTATATCAGAGGAGTTTCAGTTCTGAAAGTTTAATTGTGCCAAAGGTGAGTGATTTGCATTGTTTTTCACTAATTACGGCTAATTATGGTAATTAGCGAAATTATGGCTCAGAAAAATCTAGAAAAATTCCTAAAATTCTAAAACATCATTTTAGACCTCTGATATGAAATTTGGCTAATTTGTATAAGTTTTGCTAATTATATGCTTAAACATGATTAAGAGGGATTAAGGGAAAATATGGTGTTTTGGCCATGTTTGATCCATTTTGATATGTCATGTTGTTGTTTTGGTGTTTGTGGTTGATTCTCTATGTTTCTATGATTGTATGGTATGCTTTGTGATTGATTAGAAGTGTTAGATTGGTCAAAAACGCCGTCGAGAGGCGAAAATAGCTTGCTGAAATGGTGCAGGTTTTCTTTGGGTCGAGTTAGACCGACCAGGGGAAGGTTTTGACCGACTCGAGTTCCTGGACCGACCGTGACAACGACCAACCAGGACTGGAGAAATGCGACCGACCAGGGGGGACAAAATCGACTGACCAGGATTGGTCAAGTGTTCGACCGACCGGGGGGGACAAAACCGACCGACCAGGGTAGAAATGATGAAAACCGACCAAAATGAAAGGTGCTTGACCGACCGACCCGACCCGATCCGCCTCACCTTTCACGATCCGCTTGAGTACATGTGTCACGATCCGATCCAGGAGCTCCATCACGATTTGATCCGTTCGAACGACCTGACGTGGTGACCACGAAAGCCTGGAGCGAACCGATCTGGTGAACGAAGCACGACCGACCAGGACCGACCCCGATCCAAAGAAGGCGACCGACCTGTATAGATGAGCACGATCTGAACCTCGAGCTGGAGCTTGACCACGAGCTGGTGACTGCGACCCGATCCGAGGGGAACGCGATCCGAACCGAGAGGAGCTGACGACGGCCTGAAGCAAAGTGAATTGAAAGGAAGACCGATCCGAATGAAGATGACGACCAAAACCCGAGATGCAAAGGTAGTCCAAAGGAGAAGTTAGAGCTCAGGATCCAGATGGGAACCAATGAGTTCACTTCATGATTTGGGCTTTGCTGCGGGATGTGTGCAAAGGGGTTATAGGTGTCCATAACTTTGGTTCATCACTGAGAGATGGATTATGGGCTCATAGTGTAGTTATATGGGGTTGGACTCTGTTGTGGCCCAAAAGATTATGTGACCAAAGTAGTGGATATCGTACGCTTTACGCACTGAGCGAGAGATGTGAGGATGGTTGCTATGGTTGATTTGTTTGCTATCATTACGACATGCACACCCCACCCCCATATTCTTTACACTATTTACTATGGCACCTTAGAGTATTGTACGGTATATGGTACTAACTCTTTGGTTGCAGGTCCAGGTTCAGGTATGATTGGATTATACCTGTTATTGTTCTGTTTTGTTTAGCTGCTTATCGCTCACACCAGACTTTTTGTCTGACCCAGAGTTTTATGTCTCTTCTTATTACTCTGGGTGCTCACACGAGCAGACTAGAGACAGGTTAGGTGGATGCACGGGTAGCTGTACTGGAGACGAGCAGGAGGCTTCCACGTATGATATTTATGTATTATCTCCCTGTATTATCGATGGTCACTGCCTGGGCATTAGTAGTGTACCTTTTCCTTTCTTTTGCTTAGAGACAGTATTTTTGAAGTTGTAATAAGGATGTTGGATCATAAGCTGTATTTTGGATTTCCGCTGCCATGTTAGACATGATTTAGTTTTTCAGCTTATGCACTGTCTCGCCTGTTTTATGTCAAAGTTATATTATTATTATATTTTATTCCATGCGTTGTGAGACATTCTATGGGTTCTTTGTTAGTTCTTCACCTCCTTTCTTTCCTTCCGACGACCGTTCCGCACTAGTTAGACATGTGTACAGCGCACTTTCGGAGGAAATGTCGGCTAGTATAGGGCGGGTCGTCACAATCCAAACGAGGTGAAGATCTCCGGTCTTCGACCATCGTCTTCATCTTCGACTTTCAATCGTCGGTTGATTATTTGAAATGAGAATTAACTCGGCCTTTTCAAATAATTCACATATATTTAGAATTTCAAATCAATTTATTTCAATGGTTAAATCATTCGACAACACCAATTTTGTTCTTTAATGTAATTTTCACACCAAACACATTCAACCATCAAATACCACATAAATCGAGCAAATTTAGTTTATTTTCATTTCATATTGTTTATGATATTTTATAACGATTTATCGCTATTTTTATTTATTTTAAAATAGCCAATTTATTCAAAACGATGCTTCGGGCCATAACGCGGCCGTGGCGCTGTTTTTCTTCAGATTTGATTTACACATATCTGAAAATCTAACCGTTGGATCTTTACAAAATTTACACCATTAGAAAGGTCTTTTCAAAACGAATCCAACGGTTCCAGTTTCGAGAAAATCCGACGGTCGGATCTCCCGGTACAATCGTTTGAATTTTCGATTTCAAAATACGAACTGCAGCGTCGTTATTCGATTAAATATAATTATATTTATATATATAAATATAATCGTTTCTGGCGCTGTTTTTCTTCAGATTTGAATTAAACATTCCAGATAATCCAACCGTTGGATTTTTGCAAGGTTGGTGCCGTTGGAAAGATATTTCCAAGGCGAACCCGACGGTTGCGGTTTCGGGAAAATCCAATGGTCAGATTTCCCGCACTAGTTGTTTGAAATCACGGTTTCAAAACACGAACTGCATGGCCACGTTTCGTTTTAATTCTATTTATATTTATATAAATATAGTTCATTCAAAAATTTCAATATCGTTTTCACTTCAAATATTTCACTAACGCCTTTAAATTTTGGAAAATTTCGCCATAACCTTCTTTGTACGGGAGGGGCTGGGAAAATTCCCAAATAGCCACATGGGCGTCTCATGTCAAAAAAAAAAGAAAAAGCCAAGCGGCTAGCCAACAGGCTCATAAAATCATCACCCAAACAAAACAGTAAATGTGTACCTATTTGTCGGGCACAAAATTTTATTCCTCTTCTCTAGCCCCTTTGCTATAACCTGTTCAATAAATATGCATGTACATATGTACAGTTCTTATCACTTATCATTTTCCATTCAACTTCATATTTGATTTAAAAACACCATTCATTCTAATGTTGCATGCATAGGCAACAATCATATCATTAGCCAATCAATGAATATTTCAACTCATGCATATTTATTTGAACGAGTTGCTATTTTTAACACTTCACATTTCAACAATTCATGTATCTAATAAAAATGTGATTTTTATTGTAAAACAAATTATTTCAAAATACTATTATTTTATATAGCTTATATAGGGGATAAAAATAGGATTTTTATTATAAAACAATTTATTTCAAAATGTGAATACCATTCAACACATGAATTTCTAATCAACGAATGAATATCGATTCAACACATAAAGGTTTTCTATAGTTTCTTTATATAGATAAAAATGTGATTTTTATATTTAAAACACGAATACCATTCGACACATGAATTTCTATTCAACGAATGAATATCGATTCAACACATGAAGGAATTCTATAGTTTCTATATATAGATAAAAATGTGATTTTTATATTTAAAACACGAATACCATTCAACACATGAATTTCTAATCAACGAATGAATATCGATTCAACACATGAAGGTTTTCTATTCAACGAATAAATATAGTTTCAGCAAATGAAAATAATTCAAACATATGGATATTATTCAAAATTTCGGCAGCGTAACGGCAGGGTAGTTAAAACCGGGACCGTCCCTAGTACGGCTCCTCGCTCTACCTTAAAACCTCGCGGTTTTTGACAATGGGGATCATGCATCTAGTTCGCACGCAGGCGGCATGTAAATTTTTATTTCATTTCCACAAACTAATCCTATGTGGTTTCAACCAAATATTTCTCAACCACAAATGGGTATTTTTCAACCACAATCAATCAATATCGACCACAAGCAATCCCAAACAATCAATCAATTTCCACACCAATCACAACCAATAAATATCGTCCATGGTTTGTGGACGAGGGGCGTATATATATAGCAATTTACTTCTATTTCAACACATATATAATTTTTACAACGTATATATAACTTATACATCGAACGTACAACTTATACAACGCTTATACATGAGGTGTACAACGCTTATATAACTTATACATCGACTATATAATTTATACATCGTCGTTTTCCATATTGTTTATAAATTAAAAATCTCACATTGGGTTCCACTTCACCAAAAATAGCAGAAGGCTCAGAAAAATATGCGGTCTCTTCTAAAATGTAGAAGACGTCCTCACGGTCACGATGTTTCCTGTTTCATCGAATTTCGTTAACGAACGAAAAAGATATTATTTTTCAAAGTTTTGCAACGCTTAAAAGTGTTATTTTCATTTCAGAAAAACAAGGCCGTACCTTTATTTGAATATTCAAAACTAGGTTTGCAAAATTCGTGAAATCTGTAGATCGTTGCTTCGATCAGGTAGTGCCACGCCCTCGGGCATGGATAGGCATGCCTGCGCCTAGGAGTGGGGCCAGTTCGGTGGCCGGAGGAGGGCTGGGCGGCGCCGAAAAGACGTCGACATCGTGGGGGTGGTACAGGCGATACAAGCGATGGTGGAGGGCGGGGTTTGGTCGGATGTGAAGAGGGGACGAAGGCAAGTGGTGTGGTGGTGGTGGCGCGGCCTAGCTTCGCCTGTGGCGGCGGGAAAATCGAGGGGAAGGTTCGAGCTCGACGAACCGTAGATATCGCCTGGCGGCTAGGGTTTTTCGAGAATTTTTTTTTTTGAAAGGAAAAATCCTATTGGTCGAGGCCTTATAGGAAATTTAAAATAGTGTTTTTACAAACGAATTCGAAATCAAACCCAACGGCTGTCGCCCCTAGCTAAATACCCCGTTCCGGACACAATGGGATATGTTTCGTTGGCCAATTCGACTGTTACAGTCAATTATTTTTCAAATTAAAATATAAAATATTCAATATTTAATTTGAACGTACATTTCAATTTGCCAGGGCCACAAGTTGATTCGAAAAATTCCAGAAAAATAAATCTAGCTATGTTTTGACGATAAGGTCCCAACAAAACTAGTTTCGTCGAATTCTGAGACCGTTTACAAAAGGCCTATTTCTGGTCGATCCAATTTGACTATAATTGACCAAAACACGTTTTCTTTCGCCAAGCTCACATACTAGCTTCAAAAATTATGAAATTTGAAACCTAGCAATAACCTCACATCCCGGATCCAACAAAAGTGGTTTCGTCGAATTCCGAGGTCATATGCAAAATGGCCAATTTCACGGGCTATATAAATTCCATAGCGACCTTTCTGAAAATTCATTTAGCCATAACTTTTTCTCTCCGTTATGAAAATTCGATTTTTTAGATTCGTTAGAAAGGTATTCACTAACAGATTCAAATATTTTTGGTTTCACTAAAATCCGTTTTGTTTTGCACCCGGTACAGTCCGACAAAGTTTGAATTCAATTTTTGAAACTATAGCGCCATTTCAGGCCTTGTTTATAATTATAATTAATTATATTCGTTTTCAATTGTCGATTCAAACTCACTTTTCATTGCCATTATTTAAAATATTTATTTTAAATATTTAAAATCCATTATTTTAGCCAATTTTAAAATTTTAAATTGGTTCAGATTTTCTGGGTCGTTACATACGCCCGATTCCAATTCAAATTTTTTTTATTCAAATATTCTTTTCTCTAGGAATGGTTCCCATTCCTTTTAAACTTGTTCTTTAATCTTCCTCGGAAATCATTTCAAAATATTTAGTAATATCTTTTCACAACTTAAACCAAATTAAGGTTTATCAAACTAGTCGGGATTAGCGCATTACTGGAGTAATCATTTATTTTATTATCCCAATTCCAACCTATTTATCCCATGGAGAAAATCTGGTAGTACTCCATATTTAACACTTATTGTGTTATCGGTAAATTTAATTACCATTTAACTTTCAATTCTAATTAAAGATTTAACTATCGCATGGAGTAAAACTGGTGGTACTCCATTCCCGATCATTTCTTGAATTCAATAAATTTAATTACCTTATTCACCTTTCAATCTAATTAAAGATTTATTAAAACTTCATTTAGTTTTAATCTTCTAAAATCATTATCTAATGATTATTCAATCTTAGGAAAATTAATCCTGTCTTTACTCGGGTTAAAGAACGAATGTCTTTTAAAACACCATTTACAATAAAACCAAAATCATATTCCATTCAATATGGAAATCTCACGGAAACCAGATCAGTATATAATCGATATAAATTTCCACATCGGACTAATACTATAAACGGAATAACGACAATGCCTTTTAAGTTCCATAAATAGTAACGGTCTTCCTTCACAGAAGCTCATCTCGATTATTAATAAATCGAATTCCACTCAATTCCAATTTAATGTAATAAGTTGGAAAACATTACTTTGGAAAATTCCATTAAATCTTAGTTAAAAGATTAATAATAATTTCAATGTTAATCGGGTTTTAAGAACTAATTTCGTTTAAAACGTCATTTACAATCAACCCAGAATTGACTTCCACTTAATTCCAATTATATTTATTGACTGGAAAGCTTCTTTAAACCTTAGTTAAAAGATTTATTCTTTTCTCAAATGGGTTCAAGAATAGTGTTATTTATGACACCATTCATGACAAACCCAAAATCCAATTTGATATTAAATACAAGGCTTTAAATAGAAATCATATTGACTTATATTCAATATCAAATTCTGAAACTAACAGATAACTTATTGGGAATAACGATATTTATATCTTCGAAATTCCTCAACAATGTCCATATAATCACGAATCCAATACCGAAATATCCGAATATTATTTCTATTCAAATCCATTCCAATTTATATGTTGGAAATTTTTGGTTATATTAAAAACCATTTCAAATTCTTTTTATTCTTTATAAAAGTTGATAAACAATTTATTCTGATAAAAATATCTTTTATCTTTATAAACTTGGAATATTTCATCAAAAACCATTTCCAATCATTTATTATGATTTAACATAATTTTTCTCTATTTTTAATCATTTAAAAATAGGCCCTTTCAGTTAAATGATGTTTTAGGTCATTTAACTGCACATGCGTTGTTTTTATTCAAATTCGAATTTAACATATCACAAAATCTAACCGCTAGATTTCAAATCTCATGTTATCATTTGAATGCACTTTTCGATATGAACTTAAGGGTTCTCGTTTTAGGAGAATCAAGCTATCGGATCTCTCGGTACGTCAATTCAAAGTCAATGGTCGAAATTCGCAAACGGTCGCTGCGCGAAACGTTCTATTCTAGCCATTTAAATATATAATATATATTTCATCGATTTCCATTCAAAACGTATTTTATAAATGTTTATAAATTCATTTTAAAAACGATTCCAATTTCTGTTTCAATTTTAAATCAAAATTGAATAATCCATATTATTATAATCTTAAAATGATAATATTTTCAAAATGACTAATTTTGAAATCCATTTCTTTTCCATATTCATTATAAAGTGAATAAAACCGATAGAAATTTTTATTCGAGTTAAAATGGCGTATAACTACTTAACTCGGCTTCAAATATTTCAATATTTTCGTGTCCATCCAAAATTGGACATCAAAACCATATATTATTTCTTCACTGGATATTATTTAAAAATATTCGTTATTTCCGAATTGGAATGTGACTCAATCAATTACCATATAATTTTATTTATATGGGTTTCATACATCGCATGTATTCAACAATAATGATAAATAGTCGTCAAATATCCAAATAACAACCAAAGTGCATTCTACAACTGTATAAGCATTAAATAGTTAAATAACGCTTATAACGGCTTGTCAATCAATCGATCGACATATAACTAATCACAAGGAAGATGTGTGATCAGAATATCATCCCAAGACCCATGTGGGGTTTTGCAACTAACAAGTACTGATTATTATTTGTGCACTTGGGCGATGTGTAAAAATTATCATCCCAATCAATATCACATAAATATGCGAACATAAACAAGTCATCCAACTTGTAAATGGATGTGTAATCTTATTTCAATAAAAATTCGCCATTATAACGGCGCTATTTGTAGCACTACAATAATGTCTATGCATTACCATCAATAACAATTTAACATCCAGTTCACATCCATCAATATAAATAAATAAATCAACCAATCACCAATGCCATATAAAGCGCCACAAGTGTCCATCCATGTAGCATAAAATGAGAGTGTCGCAAATTTTCATACTACGCTTCTAATGCAAATGATTTGTGAAAATTTCATGTGTTGAACTCAAGGGATATGCATTCTAAATATTATTATGATAATTAAAACATATAAAAATCTACACTGACAATCTATATTTTTTTTAGGAATAAAATAACATGATAAATAATTGAGAGAGAAGGAGTTCTCATAATGGTTTCCACTCCGTCATTCTTTAATTGACGATTGAAATTCGCCCTAAATTCCAACTTGCTCCATTTCTATTTTGGTCAGCTCCATGTTGTAGTGTTTGTCACCATAATTCCAACAGACCCAAGTTTGCTAAATTCTGATTGCATAGTAAAAAGATATTCACGTTTTAATCTACATAATTTAATTAAACTCTAATTATATAATTAAAATTTAGTTACTTTGCTTAACCCTCAATTAGTCATAACCTTCTTCATGTTTCTCGCCTCTTGGTTATTGCTGAAACCCACAATCACGCGTTATTGTTTGAAACAGCCGACCATCCACTTGACCAGAGCACCATCAGTCTGCACCACCTGATGCGCCGCGGTGGCCCTATAATGACCCGGAAATCTGCAATCTTGATTATTCGATATACAACACATATCGAACATCAAGAGTCGAAAATACTGGATGGTTAATGAAAGAAATTAGAGGGTGAGGAAAGATAAGATAGAAACTTAGAATAGAAGATGAAGAAGAACGCAACATCAGACTAACACGAACCTCACAGCGGAACGAATAACATGTAATATATAACATATCTTTGAAATAAAAGATTGTACTTGAATATACATATCATCATCAAGTACAGCACTTACAACACAGCAGAAATAAACTATAGCTATATGATCCTGAAGCCTCCTGCTCCAGCTCTTCAAGTATCTGTAAATCCCGACTACTTGACTGCCCGTACAAAATTGGGCACCCAAGAGTTTAGGGAAAACAAAACAAAATAAACTCCGGGTCAGTCATGGGACTGGTATGAGTAAAAAAGTTTAAAACAGTTTGAGCCATTAAACGATATCTCATAAGACCTCGCCGTAACGGAACGGGTTTTTCCCTTATGAGAATCCAAAATATCTTTATATCAAAAACCTTTTGATATTATCATAATGTCTACCAATCACAATATAATAATCATCTAGCAGAAACGCTTTCATCTCACATTCTACATATATAGTATACACTCAAAACCACAAGCACGTATTGGGTAATGGATTTCCAACTATGACAAGGTATGAAACAACCTCTTGCTAGTGTACCTCCAGAGAGGAATACACTGGGTTCAACAAGAACATCTTGCAACCCGGTCACACATGATCGACCACTCATTTCGCTTGAGTGTATCGAATATATATCACCAACGGTTGGGATCAGCAACCGTTTCCCGAATGGGACAGCATCAACAATAGATTTTTAGAAATAAATGAAACTCCAGATCAGGTGATTATATACCCTAATAGGTGCAACCTACATAGCCATGCTACCTGCCCGATTTCTGTCATTTACCGGTTGATGAGGCTTGAGGTTACGCTTTATCATCACATCAGATTCACTTCGAATGCCACATTGTCAGATCCATCGAAAATCACTAATTGAAGTCTACAACAGTACATTATGTGTTAGCTAAAGAAGTTTCCTTCTCCGATTCCACTTTTGATAAGGTTGAAGAAATCAATGTACGTGACCTTTCTGGAAATAGTCTGTCAGACGTTCATCCATACAAGTCATCCAGGAACAGGATGAACCGAAGGCACTATTCAGTACATCCATCTTACGCACTGTTATCTAAGACTTATACAATAGCCCTTGCACTTTACTCCGTCTTCAATTATCTTTGGCTTATATGATTCGCAGCGCTTTTGCCAATACAGAGTGGTTCTTTGGATAATAATCCAATCGGTCTCTCCATATTAACAACGTTAAAATGGTCAAAACTTTGATAGTCGGTGATTTAACCATCAAAGAAAAACAGGTGTGCAAACAACTATATTATTTCCAGGAGGAAATTATATCGATTAATCATCATTCAACATTTATCTCTTTATTTCATTAATTTACTTATCTTCTATTTCCATATATTCTAAATTCTTATTTTCTATTATCAGAAACATTTCTGATTCTAGTTTTGAAAACATTTCCAAAACATCTTAATTGGGATTTAAACAGATGATTAAAACTATATTCCGATGACGACTCAAACCACTATACTAAATTACTAAATCCACTTAACCACTTCACACTTGAATCGCAACCATTTCTTAATTAAAAACGCAGTCAATCAAGTTGGGGTATAGCTACCTCTCATACCTTAACTGAACCACCTTTCAAATCTCGAAATAGATAAGATTCACCTATTTAACTCTTTAACACATCCTTACGAACCCCCCTCATTTACAAGTTTATGTGATTATAACAACGGTGTAATAATCTCCTGCACCCAAATTATATTATCTTTAATATGACTTTTATTTCCAAAATTGAATAATATAACGACAACGTATTTATTTACTCATGTTCGGTTAACTCTAATATATAACTCTTATTTGAATAACTCCAACCTAATAACTCTTATTGGATTAACTCTTATTCGAATAACTTATTCGAATAACTTATATTCTATTTGCTTACTTTCGAATACTTATATTCAATAATCTCTTTCTTCGAATAAATCTTATTCGATTTAACTCCTGTCGAATAATGTAACACCCTGTATGTTGAATAACTTGTTATAATCTAAATCAGGGCAGAATTAAATTTTAAAATCTGAATCAGGGGAAACAGGCTATTCCATTGCGTTCGTCTCGGAAAAATACGCAAAATAGAGTCTGAGTTTTCGAAAATCGGAGTCCGTATGACCCACTTAAGGCCCGAAGAAGTTTTCAGAAAATTCAAAACAGATTTAAATATAAAAATTTCACATTTCAGAAGAGGCGGGAAAATTCCCGCCAGGCAGAGGGTGTTGACCCTAGGGTCGACATGGGTGTCGACCCCTCCCTAGGGGTCGACCCAGGGGTCGACCACCCCTGTCGGTCTGTGTGACCTGGGTGCACTCAGTTGGGATCTGGGCTAGGTTTTGGTGCTAGTGACGAGATCTGACGGCTCTAATCTGATTTAGGGTTAATCTAATGGACTAAAACACTTAACTAATCTATAAATACACCCTAAGACTACCCTAATTCATACTAAAAATAGATACAACGTCGTTATGCCGTCAACATGCAACTTGAAGGAGCCTCCAACAAATTAAAGAGGAAGATAGCTTCTCAAATCAACTTCTAATCAACTCTAGCAACTTAATCTTCTTCATAGGAGTGCTAATCAACAAGTTGTGAGTTTCTATAGCCTTAATGACCAATTGTTGAAATGATTATGATAGGATATAATGAGGTTATGGCTATGAATGTGGATCAATGCAAGTTATGTTATCATATGCTATGTGTTAATAATGTTATGCAAGTTATGCAAGTTATATGCTATGTGTTCATGATGTTATGCAAGTTATGCAAGTTATGTGCTATGCGTTCATGATGTTATGCAAGTTATGCAAGTCATATGCTATGTGATCATGATGTTATGCAAGTTATGCAAGTCATATGCTATGTGATTATGATGTTATGCAAGTTATGCAAGTCATATACTATGTGATCATGATGTTATGCAAGTTATGCAAGTTTTAGGCTATGTGTTCATGATGCTAGTTATGCAAATCGCTATGATAAACATTGATCCATTATGACACCATGTTATGCAAGTTTGGTGTTTGATTATATGCAAGTTCATATATGACATGTTATGCAAGTTTGGTGTTTGATTATATGCAAGTAACATGTGCAAGTTTACACCTTAGTACGTCATACATACATATGCAAGTTTACCCTTTTGTATGACATAAGTAGCTTATGCAAGTTACCCTCTTTATGACATATGTGATTCATGCAAGTTTGGGTTGATTATTTATGCTAGTTGGGTTTGATGCTATATGCATGTTGACACCTTTAAAACCCATGTTGATGCTAATGTTATGCAAGTTGAACCCATTGTATGTGAGATGAATCTTCCCTTTTAAGTATGTCATGTTAGCGAATTACGTGGGGAACGATGGGGTTAATATTTATGTTAATGAAATGGTGTGAAGTGAGTATGAATATGCATACCATAAAGTGGATGGACATAATTGACTCAATTATGTACATCGTTAAATTTGTAATTAATTAGGGATAATTAATACAAATTATGGGGGTGATTAATTAGGTGTAATTAATCAACTAAGACACGAGGTTGGACCCTTTTGTAGCATAAGACTGCCCGGAACCGACCGGCAAATCCAGCGGCTACAAATGATTGGCCCAATGTGAGAGGTATTAGGCACAAACTAAATACGTGACAAGTTTAAAGACACGAGGTTAGACTCGGTTATGGCGTAAGGCTGCCCGGACCCAACCGGCAAATCCAGCTGCCATAAAAGATAGTCTAATGTGAGAGGTCTTTGCAACGGTTACGTTCTTAATCAATTAAGAAACACTTAACCAGATAAGCTTGTAGTGGGGCATGAGGGGTTAAGTGGGTGCCTTGGGTGGCATGTGGAAATCAAGTGAGTGCCTTGGGTGGCATGTGGAAATCTAGTGGGTTGCCTTGGGTGGCAATAGAAAATACGATTAGAATACTTAACCAAGTGGAAACATGTAATTAAACATGATTAAAGGGTTAAGTGGGATGCACTAGAAAAAGGGACAAGCTTAGGTGGGTAGCTTGTGGGGGCCCATTTCAACCAGTAACCCATATGTATCTTATTGGGCTCGATCCATGTCGAGGATGGGACACGCGTACTGGGCTTGACTATAAGAGGCCAAAACGGGTTAGCGGTGGCAACGCAAGTCCAACGGGTTTCATATGCGTGTGTGGACCCGGGCTGGTAGGTAAGACGTTGTTGCATTGTGTAGGTATAAGCCGTGCACCGTTGGTTGTATCGGCTTGCCACTTTGGGGAGTGATACACCCCACTGTGGGGCCGGCACGGGTATCTACGGTAGGGAGCCGATCGCTTGGGGAGTAGTGGGTACACCTAGTGGAGATAGGGGCAGACGGCACCTATGTAGTCAGCTAGGGGTACACGAAACTACTGGGTAAATTTTCTAAGTCCTTGGGTGGGATCAACATTTAAGTAGGAATGACTGGTGTGGTGCAGTGTAGGAATTACCCTTGGGCAGGTAGATCTGGTGTGGTGCAGTTAGTAATTACCCTTGGGTGGGTAGATGCGTCTTTACGGTTATCTTAGTTCATCCTATGTCTAGTTGGCTACTTAGTGTGGTCATTTATCCCCAGTCATCACCATACCAAGTTTATATCATACCCTAATTACTTTAATGATTGTATTGTTAAAGTTATAGGGCTCAGTCAGACTTATGTCTGACCCTGTTGTTTTTATCTTTTTCCCCCTCAGGTCCTTAGGTTGGGCCTAGCACTAGCGGGCTTTGATCAGATTTCTTTATCTATCTTTTGGAGCTTGGACCGTGATGTAAAGCCCAGCTTATCTTTTCTATTATGGCTATTAGTTTATGTAGTGGGATTATGTACTTATGTTTTTATCAGGATGCATATTTGGTACTTGACTCTTTTATGGTGTTGTAACTAAACATGTTTACCTTCTGCTGCAATGAAATGATGTTTTAGATTTTCAAGTATTATTTATATCTGTCTTGTTGTAATTTTTCTGTTCTATATTCACTTAAAAATACTCCACCGAAGTTAAGGCATTCCCTTAGTGAGTGACCTTAGCGGGTGTGGGGTGTTACACGTGGTATCAGAGCTGAAGGTTACCGGAACAGATAAAATTTTTAGAAAACTATTTTTCTAAAAACGTTTTTGGAAGAAGTATTTTCAAAAACGTTTCTTTTAAGAGAAAAGTTTTTGAAAGAAAAGCATAATCCCCAATAGCCATATCTTTATCTTTCGAATTCTCCGTTTTGAATCTATCCTTTTTCGTTTCAGCATGGCTGAAGATCTTAACTTTTCGGAGGGTGTGACGATACCAATATGGTATAGGAGATTGATGGAGGCTAGGGCCGTCACTGCGGGTCCAGCAAATGTTCCTCCACCAACAGTAGCACCCAATCTTCCTCCTCCTCCTCCTCCTCGCACGGATACTTTTGCTAAGACTTGCAAGGAATTTAAGGCTATGGGAGGGAAACCTTTTCAAGGATCAGAAACTTTTGTGGAAGCTAGGGATTGGCTTAAGGAGGTGGAAGAGTTGATAGATATCTTTGAGATGGAAGAAGGAAAGAAAGTCAAGTTAGCTGCTTGGTTAATGAAGGGAGAGGCCTCATTCTGGTGGGAGGTCACTAATGGAGAGCGCCTTGTTGACTCTTGGGCGGATTTCAGGCAAAGGTTTGTGGCAAAGTTTCTCTTAAGGGCGGAGGAAAACTTGTATATGGAAAGGTTCTTGACTCTAAAGCAAGGAAACCTATCAGTGAAGGAATATGTCAACAAGTTTAATCAATTGGCAAGGTTTGGCATAGATATGGTGAATACACCGGAGAAGAAGGCTTTGAGGTTCGTTAAGGGCTTAAATGAACCGATCATGGATTGGCTATGACTCACATCCCTATGGGGGCCACCTTTGAGAAGCTTGTAGACATGGCACTCATGCATGAGGAAGAGAAGGGTCCCAGTGCTAATAAGGCACCCGAGAAGAAAGGAGATCAGAAGAGACCTCAACAGCAACAGCAAAACAAGGGTGGGAAAGGCAATGGTGGCAAGGGAAAGAAGAAGTGCTTCAATTGCGGAACACCAGGCCACCTAAGCAAAGATTGTCGGAAGAAGAAGAAGACTGGCTGCTTCCACTGTGGCGAAGCAGGGCATCTAGTGAAGGATTGCCCTAAGAAGGGGCAAAGGACGGGATCTACCTCAGGGGGACAGGTGCAAGCTCTTATGGCACCAGGTCAGGCAAGGGGGCAAGTTCAGGCTCTCGTGGTTCCACCGATTCAGGAAAGAGGTAGAACTATTTCCGTTGAAAGTCTGGTTTTTCTGTTTGATCATCCTGTCCGTACTTTGTTTGACTCTGGTGCATCGCATTCGTTTATCTCATCATCATTAGTTGAGTCACTGCACTTAGACACCAGTCTAGTAGTTGATCCCTTGGTTGTTTCAAACCCAATTGGGGGCTCCACTTATTTGTCCATGATATGTTTGGGTTTGAAGATTTCTATACTTAGCGTTGAGTTTAGATGTGATGATTTTGTTTTGGGCTTCACGGGCTATGGGTTGATTTTGGGCATGGACTGGTTATCCAGTAATGGTGCCGTTCTTGATTGCGGAAGGAGAGTTGTTAGGCTCATGACCCGCTTGGGTAACACTCTCGGGATCTCTTGTAATACCATGGATTCTGTTATGCTAAGTTATCTTGAATCGCTTGATGCTTCGGTCGAGAGTTTGCGATCTGTTAGAGTGGTCCGGGAATACTCGGATGTGTTTGAGGAGGTGAAGGGCTTACCTCTGAGGCAGGAGATAGACTTCCGAATATATCTGGCGGACAATGCTAAACCAGTATCTTTACCAGTGCGCCACATGGCTCCTCGTGAGAGGAGGGAACTCCATAAGCAAGTAGGGGAGTTGCTTGAGAAGGGGTTCAGAAGACGAAGTATATCGGAGTGGGGTGCTCCAGTAGTTTTTGCCACGAAGGCGGATAGGTCCCTCAGACTTTGTGTAGACTATAGAGAACTCAACAAGCTCACAAAGAAGAATAGACACCCATTGTCGAGGATTGATGATCTCTTTGATCAGTTGGTTGGCGCCTCAGTGTTTTCGCGGTGGACTTGGCCACGGGGTTTCATCAGTTGAGAGTGGCTGAGGATAGCATAGACAAGACTGCCTTTAGGACTCCGGATGCTTTCCATGAGTGGCTTGAGATGCCATTTGGTTTGACAAATGCCCCTGCATACTTTGTTGATTTGATGAGTAGGGTGTTCAGGGAGTACCTTAATAAGTTCGTGGTGGTCTTTGTGGATGACATCTTAGTCTTTTCTAAGAGTGAAGAAGAGCATGCCCTACATCTTAGGGAAGTGTTAGAGACTCTTCGAGCGCATAGCCTTAAGGCTAAATTCTCTAAATGTCACTTCTGGATGAAGGAGGTGCGGTTCTTAGGGCACGTGGTCTCTAAGGAAGGGATAGCTGTGGATCCCGCGAAGGTAGTATCCATCCAAGATTTGAAGGTTCCGAAGAATGCTACCGAGGTGAGGAGTTTCTTGGGATTGGCTAGCTACTATAGGAAGTTTATCAAGGACTTCGCGAAGATATCAGCCCCATTAACTCGCTTGACGAAGAAGAATCTAGTCTTCGCATGGGACGTAGATTGTGATGATGCGTTCCAACGGTTAAAGAGAGCTTTAACCACAGCTCCAGTCTAAGTGTTGCCAGATGGGAGTAAGCCATTTGTTGTCTATACCGATGCTTGTGGGACAGGATTGGGCGCAGTCTTAATGCAATAGGGAAGGGTAATAGCCTATGGGGGAAGGCAGTTGAGAAAGCATGAGAAAAATTACCCTACCCATGATCTAGAGTTGGCCGCTATTGTTTTTGCGCTTAAGACTTGGCGCCATTATCTTCTTGGAGAGAGGTTCGAATTGTTCACTGACCACAAATCATTGAAGTACTTGTTTTCTCAGAAGGATTTGAACTTGAGACAACAAAGGTGGATGGAGTTCTTAACATCCTATGATTTCGAGATAGCGTATAACCCTGGCAAGGGTAACGTGGTGGCAGACGCCTTGAGCAGAAAAAGGTTGTCCTTGAGTCCATTGTTTGTGGAACGACGAAGCTTGGAATTTATCTCGATGTTTGATTTCAGACCTTCCGTTGACTTTGTACCTGGTTTGCTAGCATCTTTAGAGGTCAGACCTACTCTTTTGGGACGGATTGGCGAGGCACAGAGGGACGACCCACAGTTGGTTGAGTTGGTAGAGAGGCTCATAAGGGGGGAGTCGTCCAGCCATTTGAGTAGGTACACCCTAGACGATAGGGGGTGCTTGCGTAGAGATGGTAGACTTTGTGTACCACAAGACGAGGGTTTGAGGAAGGCTATTCTTGATGATGCACATTGTTCTAGGATGACCATTCATCACGGTGGGGACAAGATGTACCAAGACATAAAGCGAGTTTTCTTTTGGGCCGGTATGAAGAAAGATGTGGCCGAGTATGTCGCTAGATGCTTGGTGTGCCAACAAGTGAAAGTGGAGCAAAAGAAACCCGGTGGGTTGCTTCACCCATTGGAAGTTCCGCAATGGAAGTGGGATAGCGTCTCGATGGATTTTATTGATGGGTTACCGAGATCGAGGAAGGGTAATATGGGAATTTGGGTTGTGGTAGACAGACTTACTAAGAGCGCCCATTTCATACCCTTGAAGAGCAAGAGGACTGCTCCGTGGCTAGCTTCAGTTTACCTTCGAGAGATAGTTCGGTTGCATGGGGTACCTTCTAGCATAGTGAGTGATCGAGATCCTATCTTCACTAGCGAGTTTTGGAAGAGTTTGCAAGAAGTAGTGGGGAATCGATTGTGTTTGAGCACCGCATATCATCCTCAGACGGACGGCCAGACCGAGAGGGTGAATCGTGTTCTGGAAGACCTTTTGAGGCTTTGTATCTTAGATTTTGGAGCTTCATGGGAAGAGCATCTTCCATTGGTGGAGTTCGCGTATAATAGCAGCTTTCAGTCTAGTATTAGTATGGCTCCTTTTGAAGCTCTTTATGGAAGGCCTTGTCGATCACCTACATGTTGGTGGGAATCTACGGATAAGATCTTGCTTGGGCCTGATATGGTTAGAGAGACTTCGGAAAAGATTGATTTGATTCGAAGAAGGATGAAAGCGGCGCAAGATAGGCAGAAATCTTACGCGTATAAGAGGAGGACGGATCTGGGGTTTGATGTTGGGGACATGGTCTTTGTCAAAGTATCTCCATTATGGAATGTTGTCCGCTTTGGGTCCGTTGGGAAGTTAGCACCAAGATTTGTAGGACCGTTTCCTATTAAGGAAAGGATTGGACGGATGGCATATAAAGTGGATTTACCCGAGAGACTTAGTGGGGTACATGACGTATTCCATGTGTCACATTTGAGGAAGTGCCTACATGAGACCACAGAGGTGGTAGAGCCGAGCTTGCTTAGAGAAGTGGAGGTAGAGCGTGATGTTACTATTCGACGAGCTCCTACCCGCATCCTTGGGTCAGAGATTAGGAAGTTGAGAAACATAGAGGTTCGACTAGTCAAAGTGCAATGGGGAGAGGATGAGAGCAATGCTACTTGGGAGACAGAAGCGAATATGCGTTCATTGTACCCATTCCTTTTTGAGGGTATGTCTTTTAACTTCCCCTTTATCGTTTGTCTAGTACTTATCTTATCTTTAGTATGTCCTCTCATTAGCACCTTTGACCTTTAGATAGGGTAAACCTATGGTTGAAACATGTGTTTGAGACATGTTATGATTGATGGATGCGTGTGGATGCAAGTGGTTGCTCGTGGATGCATATACACACACTTTAGACACTAGATCGGCTCAGTCACTTCATATTGCATATTGCATAAAATTGTGTGTAGGTAGCTATATTAATGGATGTATCATGGTTGTGCTATCATATGGATGATGCATTTTGGTGAATGATTGTGCACTCATGTAGAGATAGTATGTGTCGATAGGGTTCTTCCGCATACATATTGGATGCATGGCACTATCATGGTTTGCACTAAGGAGGTCAACTGAATCAATAGACCGCCTGATTTTGCATTAGATAGGGAATATATACACACACACTCTTTGCATATGTTCATACAGCATTAGAAACTTTAAGGACAATGGATGCCAGTGTTTGATGGTTTAGTAGATGGTCGTTTGGATGGTAGGATACGTTCTTCTCGACTTAGAGATTTTGGGGTCGAAATCCTTTAAGTAGGGGAGAATGTAACACCCCGTATGTTGAATAACTTGGTATAATCTAAATCAGGGCAGAATTAAATTTTAAAATCTGAATCAGGGGAAATGGGCTATGACATTGCGTTCGTCTCGGAAAAATACGCGAAATAGAGTCCGAGTTTTCGAAAATCGGAGTCCGTATGACCCAGTTAAGGCCCGAAGAAGTTTTCAGAAAATTCAAAACAGATTTAAATATAAAAATTTCACATTTCAGAAGAGGCGGGAAAATTCCCGCCAGGCAGAGGGTGTCGACCCTAGGGTCGACATGGGTGTCTACCCCCTCCCTAGGGGTCGACCCAGGGGTCGACCCCCTTGTCGGTCTGTGTGACCTGGGTGCACTCAGTTGGGATCTGGGCTAGGTTTTGGGGCTAGTGACGAGATCTGACGGCTCTAATCTGATTTAGGGTTAATCTAATGGCCTAAAACACTTAACTAATCTATAAATACACAATAAGACTACTCTAATTCATACTAAAAATAGATACAACGTCGTTATGCCGTCAACATGCAACTTGAAGGAGCCTCCAACAAATTAAAGAGTAAGATAGCTTCTCAAATCAAATTCTAATCAACTCTAGCAACTTAATCTTCTTCATAGGAGTGCTAATCAACAAGTTGTGAGTTTCTATAGCCTTAATGACCAATTGTTGAAATGATTATGATAGGATATAATGAGGTTATGGCTATGAATGTGGATCAATGCAAGTTATGTTATCATATGCTATGTGTTCATAATGTTATGCAAGTTATATGCTATGTTTTCATGATGTTATGCAAGTTATGCAAGTTATGTGCTATGCGTTCATGATGTTATGCAAGTTATGCAAGTCATATGCTATGTGATCATGATGTTATGCAAGTTATGCAAGTCATATGCTATGTGATTATGATGTTATGCAAGTTATGCAAGTCATATACTATGTGATCATGATGTTATGCAAGTTATGCAAGTTTTAGGCTATGTGTTCATGATGCTAGTTATGCAAATCGCTATGATAAACATTGATCCATTATGACACCATGTTATGCAAGTTTGGTGTTTGATTATATGCAAGTTCATATATGACATGTTATGCAAGTTTGGTGTTTGATTATATGCAAGTAACATGTGCAAGTTTACACCTTAGTACGTCATACATACATATGCAAGTTTACCCCTTTGTATGACATAAGTAGCTTATGCAAGTTACCCTCTTTATGACATATGTGATTCATGCAAGTTTGAGTTGATTATTTATGCTAGTTGGGTTTGATGCTATATGCATGTTGACACCTTTAAAACCCATGTTGATGCTAATGTTATGCAAGTTGAACCCATTGTATGTGAGATGAATCTTCCCTTTTAAGTATGTCATGTTAGCGAATTACGAGGGGAACGATGGGGTTAATATTTATGTTAATGAAATGGTGGGAAGTGAGTATGAATATGCATACCATAAAGTGGATGGACATAATTGAGTCAATTATGTACATCGTTAAATTTGTAATTAATTAGGGATAATTAATACAAATTATGGGGGTGATTAATTAGGTGTAATTAATCAACTAAGACACGAGGTTGGACCCTTTTGTAGCATAAGACTGTCCGGAACCGACCGGCAAATCTAGCGGCTACAAATGATTGGCCCAATGTGAGAGGTCTTAGGCATAAACTAAATACGTGACAAGTGTAAAGACACGAGGTTAGACTCGGTTATGGTGTAAAGCTGCCCGGACCCAACCAGCAAATCCAGCTGCCATAAAAGATAGTATAATGTGAGAGGTCTTTACAACGGTTACGTTCTTAATCAATTAAGAAATACTTAACCAGATAAGCATGTAGTGGGGCATGAGGGGTTAAGTGGGTGCCTTGGGTGGCATGTGGAAATCAAGTGAGTGCCTTGGGTGGCATGTGGAAAACTAGTGGGTTGCCTTGGGTGGCAATAGAAAATACGATTAGAATACTTAACCAAGTGGAAACATGTAATTAAACATGATTAAAGGGTTAAGTGGGATGCACTAGAAAAAGGGACAAGCTTAGGTGGGTAGCTTGTAGGGGGCCATTTCAACCAGTAACCCATATGTATCTTATTGGGCTCGACCCATGTCGAGGACGGGACACGCGTACTGGGCTTGACTATAAGAGGCCAAAACGGGTTAGCGGTGGCAACGCAAGTCCAACGGGTTTCATATGCGTGTGTGGACCCGGACTGGTAGGTAAGACGTTGTTGCATCGTGTAGGTATAAGCCGTGCACCGTTGGTTGTATCGGGTTGCCACTTTGGGGAGTGATACACCCCACTGTGGGGCCAACACGGGTATCTACGGTAGGGAGCCGATCGCTTGGGGAGTAGTGGGTACACCTAGTGGAGATAGGGGCAGACGGCACCTATGTAGTCAGCTAGGGGTACACGAAACTACTGGGTAAATTTTCTAAGTCCTTGGGTGGGATCAACCTTTAAGTAGGAATGGCTGGTGTGGTGCAGTGTAGGAATTACCCTTGGGTGGGTAAATCTGGTGTGGTGTAGTTAGTAATTATCCTTGGATGGGTAGATGCGTCTTTACCGTTATCTTAGTTCATTCTATGTCTAGTTGGCTACTTAGTGTGGTCATTTATCCCCAGTCATCACCATACCAAGTTTATATCATACCCTATTACTTTAATGATTGTATTGTTAAAGTTATAGGGCTCACTCAGACTTATGTCTGACCCCGTGATGTAAAGCCCAGCTTATCTTTTCTATTATGGCTATTAGTTTATGTAGTGGGATTATGTACTTATGTTTTTATCAGGATGGATATTTGGTACTTGACTCTTTTATGGTGTTGTAACTAAACATGTTTACCTTCTGCTGCAATGAAATGATGTTTTAGATTTTCAAGTATTATTTATATCTGTCTTGTTGTAATTTTTCTATTCTATATTCACTTAAAAATACTCCACCGAAGTTAAGGCATTCCCTTAGTGAGTGACCTTAGCGGGTGTGGGATGTTACAAATAACTAGATTCGATCAACTCACTTCGAATATTTCTGATTCGATTATCTCACTTCGAATATCTACTATTCGATTATCTCACTTCGAATATCTTTGATTCGATTTACTTCTTCGAATAACTAAATTCGATTAACTCATTTCAACTTTATTCGAATAAACTAAATTCGATTAACTCCATTTGAATAACTCTAGTTTCGATTTAACTCTATTCAATAACTCTAGTTCGATTTAACTCTATCGATTTACTCTAACTGATTAACTCTAACGGTTTAACTCTAACTGATTAACTCTAACTGGTTTAACTCTTTGTCCTTATTCAATTTCAAACATCGATGTTGAAATCGATTCTTACTTCTTTATATAAGTCCTTACTTATATATTCTATTTATCCAAATGATAAATTTTTAACTTAATTTATAAATATCATTTATAAATCAATTTGCTCCTTTTATCTATTTACTTCTTCATATATAAGTTCAGACTTATATATATCTATTTATCCAAAGATAAATATTTCCTTTATAATCTATTTGTTTTCTAAGTGCCTTTACCCATATTTCCTTTTTGTATCTTTATTTGCAAATGGTTTGCAAATATTACCCTTTTAAATTTTATTTGTAAATGGTTTACAAATATGCCCTTCTCTACTCTATTTGCAAATGGTTTGCGAATATTCCCTTTTCAACTCTATTTGCAAATGTGTTGCAAATATTCCCTATTTAATATCTTATTTGTTTCCTAAACAAAATATTCCTTTTATCTTATTATATTTATTTAACAAATAAATATCCTGTATAACTTATTTATAAATGTTTTACACATATTTCTCTTTCAATTTTATTTGTAAATGGTTTACAAATATTTCTTTATTCATTCTCTAAATAAAAAAAATCCCTTTTTATAACTTATTTATTTCCTACTGAATGTCCTTTTAATAACTTATTTATTTTCTAAGTCAATATCTCATTATCATATCCTATTTATTTAACAGATAAATAATCCATTTAAATATATAATTTTATTTATTCTAAATAAATAATTCACTTTATAAATATTCCAATTATAAAGATTTCCCTTCATATAAAATTCCACTTAAACATATTTCCTATTTATAAATATTCCATTTATAAATAAATTTCTATTTATAAGTATTCCATTTATAAATAAATTTCTATTTATAAGTATTCCATTTATAAATAATTTCCTTTATAAAATCTTCTTTGATTTTACAAATATTATCTCTATATAAAACCACTTTTGATTTTATAAATAACCTCATTTCAATATTCATTTTGAAAATCCCCTTCTCTCCAAATTCCACCGTGGTATGGTGTTTAACATACCAAATTACGATGTCCAGTATCGTCCATACACATATAATCAACAACAGATTATAAACTATGTCATATATCACAATATTTGAAAAAAATAAAAACAACTGTTAAGGAATCCAATCGGGGTCCTCCAACCTGTTTCCCTGCATCCACAGATGTTACACAATAAAATCAACGTCACTTTCAGTTCCATATGATATATTTTGTTAAACAGAATCAGTATAGAAATTCAACTAAATGACTAGTAGTTAAATCAAACAATCAACACACAGTCAATCAGCAAATATTTAACAGTTCAAAATATACAACATGAAATTATAAACTATTCAGAGTTAGTGACATTTACTCACATTGGTAGTTCATTGTTAAAGAATGATAAACTGTTTGTTTGATTTGAATCAAACAATTTATTTCGCCATAAATTCAAATGAGCTCCAATCCACTCCGAGTCAGTCCCATTTGGTAGTCGTCGTCCATACGATCCCAATGGATCTTGTTTCGTCAGATTTCGATAACATATGACAAAATTACGATAAATTAAAGTAAATACATCGTTTTATTTTAATTTAATTTAAATTTAAATTAGAAGATGGGCTTTACCCTCCATCCGGCCCATGACCCTTCTTCAAAAATCCATGCCCGCTCCCTCTTTCCTTTCTTCCCCAAAACCAGTTGTGGTTCTCTCCTGTACAACCAAACCATAACCGCCGATTTCAAGAACACCTCAACACTTCATCCCTCAACAAAAATTCGACCAACCACACCAAGTTCATCTCCTTCGAATTCTCTATTAGCCCATACCAAAAACATGGAATTCGAACTAGACCTGCTCATCCTCGACATCAGGAAGTTCGTCGCACCTGACAGTACCTGCGACATCTTCCTCGCCTAAAATCCACCAAAATCACACATCCGAATCTCCTCCTCGCCTTAAGCACAACGTTGCCCTCCGAAGTAGCCAACGTTGACCATAGCTTGTCGAAAACTCGGCCCTAGGTGGCACTGTTCAACGTCGAGAATCCGAAATCTCAATCATAGTCAACTAAAGTTATACCAAATCGAAGCTTGTTCGATGTTGAAACCATATATATTTATTTTGGAATTTATAAGAATTTCTTTGATTTCCTTTTGATTTACAACCCACGAATGTTTGCTGTGTTGTTCTTTTGGTGGAGGCGCCAATGCTCTTTGACCAAAGAAGTAGTGGATTTAGGTTTAAGGGTAGTGTATTTATAGTGTCTGATTTTAGTTTGTATGAATTTATCTTCCTCCACGTTTTGTTTTGAGTTGAGAAGAGGACGTGGTCTTTGTTTTTACCATACACGTTTTAGTCTTGTAAATGTTTGGTAGTGTATGTGGTCTTGATGTTACCATACACATTTTAGTCTGATAATGTTTTACGATCTCTGATACACAAACAATTATATAATTGTACGGACTGCTATAGATAGAGTTGGACATACCGTTGTGATGACCAACGCACCATGACCCCAAGGATATAATAATATCGGTAGATCAACTCATATTGTGAAACCCCAGAATCGCTGATTAAGGGTGCAAAATTCTCCAAATAAAAAGTTGCTTATTTAATTAATTAAAAATTTCCATAAAATTCTAAAAACTAAATTATCACTACATCTCAAAAGAACCTTGTCTAGATTCGAACCCGATATTCAAATATTTTTAAATAACCTTTATGGCCACGAACGAATATACCGTTGTTTTTCTGAATATTTGATTTGGACATAAATCAAAATCTACACGACGGAATCCCAAATTTTCTCTTCCACTAGAAAGATATACTCCACCAGCTCCATAAGTTTCTTGTTTCATAGAAATCCAAACGGCTTTTGTATAATCAGTTGAAGTTCGAATCGCCAAATAGCAAACTGCGGTGCCATTTCGAGCTCGATTATAATTATATTATAATTCTACGTTCAAACTGTCGTATATATATAATATATTCGTTATTCTAATTCAATTCTAAACTGAATTAAATATCACAGATGATCCAGTTCACACAATATTGTGAATTCCACTATTTCTGACTATTTCAGAAATTAAATATATTATTATATTATTTATTTTAATTAAATATTCAGTATGATTTAATTAACCAACGTTATATTCTCTAATTCACTATATAAATAATTAAATAAATTTATTATTATATAGCTGAAAATACGGGTCATTACATTCTTCCCTACTTAAAATAATTTCGTCCTCGAAATTGCTTAGGTAGAAATCAAACCCTATCGACCAGTTAGAACTTATTTGTTCACTTCTTAATTTTAGTTTCCACTAAACTAATTTATTTTAACTTAAAATATTAATTAATCCTCATCAATGAAAATTTCCAAAAATCCTGAAAATTTTCTAACGACTTAACTTTTCGAAAAATTTCGCCAGCACCTCCTTTGTACTGGTCACTAGCTCAAACTCCAAATCGCTTCTCTGGGCCATCTCCAACCCAAAAGAAAATCAAACAGCCAAGCGGCTTGCCAATTCGGCTCATAAATCTTATATCCAATAGAAATATAAACTGTACCTTTTTGTCGGCATATCATTATATCTTTTCCACCTTGTTATCAATTCAGCAGATACATGGGTCATCCCAATCAAATTCCAATCAGTTTTTATCCACAAATCCAACCATTCGCTTATACCTAAGTCGAATTCAGTTTCAAATCAAAGTTCCATTTTCGATTTTTGAATTCTTAACTCATCAATCCAATACCATTTCAGATTCTATCTCACAACTCAAAAATCTAATTCTACTTGATATAACATATCCAATTCAATTTCCAGTTAATTGGTTTCAATTCAGTTCCAACTTGGTTTCACAAATTTCTATTTAAATTTGTTTTTAATTCAAACAGTCTCTTCCTAGGAGTTTGAACAACATTTCTTTTCTAAAACCAAATGTTCCTTTTTGGATTTCAAACAACTTGTTTCTCTCAAAACAATTCAAAAACAAAATCTTTTCGGTAGTAATCCGCCACTTAGAACTCGAAAATGAATACTGATGTTGCAGCTGTCATCATCAGAATCTATTTTCCAGCGATCGAAGTGAGTTCAATACTATAAAACCATTTCTAAACATCTCCACTTTGAAATTCATTTCAAAATATAGTTCACACTACTTGTTAAACAATTTAAAATTTCCCAAGATCTTAAATTTTCCTTATTTTTAATCCAAATCCATTTACAAACACCTATCCAAATTTTTTCCATAATTTTAATTCAATTCCTGGTTTAAATTTTAGATTTAACTCATCTGATTTCACGTATTTCACTTATATGAATTCTGATTGGTTATTTACATAACCATTTAATTTATAATCTTTACTTGATTATAATAACAACCAATATATCCACTATATTATAATTTTGATATATATCTTCTCTATATCAAAATATAATTTGGGTAAAATCATATCATTTACTCTCTTTTCAAAACATACCATGACGGTTCATCGTATTTGAGTGTTTATAAACTCCTACCGATACGGTGGATTAAACTGATCGACCAGAACACATAAAAAACTCAACCAATAAATCTCCACAATATAAAATAATTTTATATTGAATAACAAATACATTCACTCGTATATATATACTCAAACTCAATCTAGGGTATTACTAACGCTATCTTTACTGAGTCACGCCACAGAGCCAAGGTAATTCACTTAACCTTAAGCTCTGATACCAACTGTAACGATTCGGAAATTTGCGATCTTGATTATCTGATATACAACACATATCGAACATCAAGAGTCGAAAATACCGGATGGTTAATGAAAGAAATTAGAGGGTGAGGAAAGATAAAATAGAAACTTAGAATAGAAGAAGAAGAAGAAGAACACAACATCAGAGTAACACGAACCTCACAATGGAACGAATAACATATTATAGATAATATATCTTTGAAATAAAAGATTTTACTTGAATATACATATTATCATCAAGTACAACACTTACAACATAACGGAAATAAACTATAGCTATATGATCCTGAAGCCTCCTGCTCCAGCTCTTCAAGTATCTGTAAATCCCGACTACTTGATTGCCCGTACAAAATTGGGCACCCAAGAGTTTACGAAAAACAATACAAAATAAACTCCGGGTTAGTCATGGGACTGGTATGAGTAAAGCAGTTTAAAACAGTTTGATCCATTAAACTATATCTCATAAGACCACGCCATAACGGAACGGGTTTTTCCCTTATGAGAATCCAAAATATCTTTATATCAAAAAACTTTTTGATAATGTCTACCAACCACAATATAATAATCATCTAGCAGAAACGCTTTCATCTCACATTCTACATATACAGTATACAATCAGAACCGCAAGCACGTATTGGGCAATGGATTTCCAACTATGACAAGGTATGGAACCACCATTCGCTAGTGTACCTCTAGAGAGGAATACACTGGGTTCAACAAGAACATCTTGCAACCCGGCCACACATGACCGACCACTCGTTTCGCTTGAGTGTATCGAATATATATAACCAACTGTTGGGATCAGCAACCGTTTCCCGAATGGGACAGCATCAACAATAGATTTGTAGAAGTAAATGAAACTATAGATCAGGTGATTATATACCCTAATAGGTGCGACCTACATAGCCAGGCTACCTGCTCGATTTCTGTCATTTACCGGTTGATGAGGCTTGAGGTTACGCATTATCATCACATCAGATTCACTTCTAATGCCACATTGTTAGAACCATCGAAAATCACTAATTGGCGTCTACAACAGTACATTACGTGTTAGCTAAAGAAGTTTCCTTCTCCGCTTCCACTCTTTGCACGGTTGAAGAAATCAATGTACGTGACCTTTCTGGAAATACTCTGTCAGACATTCATCCACACCAGTCATCCAGGAACAGGATGAACCGAAGGCACTATTCAGTACATCCATCTTAGGCACTGTTATCTAAGACTTATACAATAGCCCTTGCACTTTACTCCGTCTTCAATTTTCTTTGGCATATATGATTCACAACGCTTATTGGAACACCCCACATCCGTTAGTGTCACTCATAAAGGGAATGCAATAAGTTCTGTGGAGCATTATAGGTAAAAGATGCAGATAAATTACAAGACAGACAAATTTAAAACAGCGGAAAATAAGACATTACTTTATTGATAAAGTAGTTTGTACAACAATTGTTTTTCAATATCAGAGTATCTGTCTTACAAAAAGGGAGAAGCATAAAATAACATTTATATTCCCCAATGTAGCATGAGCCAGCCATAGCAAGAGAATCCAAGCAAATCTTCGACTAATCTTCAAGTTGGGAAAGAGTAACGGTTAATCTAACCTGAGCTATATTATTCCCTCCTTTACAACCTAGGGGGGACAGAAGAAAAGAAAGTGAAAGAAAACAGAGTCATACATAAAGTCTGGTAAGTTCAGTAACTTTTAGCATGTGAACAGGGAAAAGCAACACGACATGAATTAACTGTATACAAGATAATACCGTGATGATAGGGCTAACAAGATAACATAATATTAACGCAAGATATGCTAAGGCAAGATAATGTATGCTTCACTACTTTCTCTGTTATTCTGGTTTCTGTATCTCTGCACAGCCTAACTAGTGTCTCAACTAGTAATCTGTATAAAATGATAACGTGATCCCAATCCCCGTAATCGTGGTTGCCTTTAGGTCTATATCTATTATTTATTACCTAGATCTAATCTGGGGTTTCTATCGAGCGCTTTCTAGATTCGACTAGGCTTTATGCGACTTATCTAATACTTCTCGGATTCAGGGTTTATGCCACCTAGGTCCAACTAGGGATTATGCTACATGTCGAACGGTGCCCCTAGTCTAGGACACACTACCTAGAGCGATAAGTGTTCCTAGACTTTACGTCCCAATCGTATCGTAACGTGCTAGATATCTAGTTGCATATGTCCTCTAAATGTGCGGCCCGAGTCCCGTGGCAGGGCTAATCAAGAAACACGGAACTCGGTCGGGAGCTTTAGGTTATCTGTCGATGCAGATGCTAAGGTCTGTTTTTCCAGTGGCTATGGTCCCACTCGACCCCTCCCTCAACTAATGAAAGGCACACCTTGAAAAATGAGAATTATATGCTGGTCCTCTATACCCCACTAACCTATGGCCATCCTCACCCATAACTAGATAGCAAGTATATGGTGTTTTGGAGTTCTCCGCCTTTCCGCTTTACGTATCTCGACTGACTCAAGATGGTAGTTAGACGACGAGTCGCTATCACAGGGCTACTGGTCTCGCCGAATCACACTGGTCCATCCTAGTCTTTAGGTTGCCATATATTGCAACCAAGGCATACCCTTGGTTCTTCTCACGCAGACCTTAACCTCTGTGAGCCCAGGCGGATCATCTGCATTCTCATAGAGGGATACCAAGAGTACCCTCACGTTCCCTCGAAGCCTCGGGCTTCGTAACCCAATTCGTTGGATCCTTCTTTAAGATTGTTCGCTCCTCCTCGTGTTATACTAAGGATTACTATTTAGTTTTCCTAACTAAGGTTTACCACTTGTGTTCCTGAATCGTCGTTTTCTTAACTAAGGTTTACCACTTAGTCCTTTTAACTAAGATTTACTACTTAGTTCTCTTTCTCGTCAAGTTGGATTGGTTAAGTGTCATTAGTCGATACAAGTTAACTTAACCTATTCATTTGTCATGTTAAACTGGTTAAGTGTTACCAGTAATTCACGTTGACTTAACCCTACCAGCATCAAGTTATATTGGTTAAGTATTTACTTAACCCTACCCATTCATCTTGTATTGGTTAAGTGTTCCTTTTTAACTTAACCTTGCCTATCTGTTTTAACCAACATGTTATAATGGTTAAGTGTTTCCTTAGTTAACTTAACCCTAACATTGGTTTGATTAACATGTTCTAATGGTTAAGTACTGTCCTTTCATGTTTTCAACTTAACCCTATTCATTTATCACACTCTGATGGTTAAGTGTTCAAGCTTACTTAACCCTACCGTCTAGTCTAGTTAGCATGTTAAATTGGCTAAGTGTATTAACTTTACTTATCCCCAACCTCTAGTCTAGTTCACATGTTAAATTGGCAAACTGTATTGAATTTACTTAACCCCCACTTTCTAGTCTAGTTAACATATTAAATTGGCTATGTGTTTTTCTTAGTTACTTAACCCCTACAAATCTTGTCTTGTTACCATGTTAAGTTGGTTAAGTGTTCTAGTTAACTTAACCCTATCATTCTAACTTAACTGTGTTAAGTTGGTTAAGTGTTCCTATGGACTTAACCCTCCCATTCTAGCTTAACTGTGTTAAGTTGGTTAAGTGTTCTTATGGACTTAACCCTCCCATTCTAGCTTAACTTTAATTGTCTTATTAAAGCACCAGCCACTCACATTAGATAGGTATTGTTGTGGCTGCCGGTATGCCGGTTGGTTCCGGGCAGTCTTACGCCACAACTCAGTCTAACCTCGGGCCTTTATCGGGCACAATGCCTTAACCTTCCACATTAGATAGGTATTGTTGTGATCACTGGATAGTCGGGCGGGTCCGGGCTGGTTTACATCACAACTCAATCCAACCTCGGGTTAAGCATGTTCGTATTGTCTAAATTTACTTTTCTCATTAGGATAAATTCTATAAGTAACTTTTCCCTAATTTACTTATTCGATTATTACTCTTTTAATGTACATTGTCAACATTTATTATTATGGCCCATTTTCCCTATATATCATATTTATAGTTTTTGGTATGTAAATTATACCAAATTAAGTGTCACTAACCATGATTATTCTAAACATGACAATTACTCACAATTATGACTAAATTAAAAATTTGTGCTAATATACTTATTATGCCAAATTAACTTTAATTGACCCAATTCTGATTTAACATCCTAATTTACAGTTTATGGCAAGACTAGAATTATTATTCTAATTTACCGTTTACGCCTAAAACTTAGCTTACTTGCCAATACTAAATTTAATATGTCAAATTACATATTCCATAATTCATGTCAAATTTTCAAATTTGTGCTCTAATAAACATGCCATAATACATGTTCTAAATTATGTCAATCATAATTATGTTCATGTTCCACATTATGCCAATTTCCAAGTTTACAACCATGTTTAAGTCAAATTTATGATTTGCCCAAATCGTATTCCCATCGTTCGTGTAATCGTGATTTCATCCTAGATTATAGATAAATCTAGATTCGTGGATAAAAAGGGAATGAACCAAAATGCCATGAAAAGATAGACATAATGACTGGCAGAAGATGATAATTCACTAATCACAGATCTAACAAATTACACTGAATAAATTGATTAAAGCATCGAAGGCCTATAGATCTGATAATATTATGACATAAAAAGGGTTGAACAAATAACATAGGTTCAAGTATATGGGTAGATCTAACTTAATAGATAAATTCCCATAATCAACATCCAAGGATAATTAAGAATAAACTGAATTGATAATCAAGTTTAGATCCAATCTCACAGTCATAATCCTAGGCAATAATATCATGTTCATGAATCATAAGTAATTATACACTATTGTCCTTGTCATAGTCATAGGCATTGGTTTATGCTTCTAGTCAAAGGCTTATGTTCATAGTCAAAGGCTTATGGTTTCAAAGGCCACAGTTCCATAGTCATAATCTTAAGCATTGGCAATTTAGTCACAATGTGTTCTAGGCCATAATCAAGAATCAGATCCAAAGTCATAAACAAGCACAGATTCAATGAAATGATAAGGCATATTTCTTATATTCTTTTAATTTCATGTCACAAATAGAAAAAGGCGTTCAAATCTAAAAAGTAACCGACTTACATTGATTGGATCTAGAAAACAATAGAAAGATAGCGTTGCTTGAAGCTGTTGAATCTTTACTTGAATCCTAACTTGTTTTGAATCTTCTCTTGAAAGACTTGAGCAGCATATCCTCGTCTTGATTTATATTTTATTTTAATCTATTTATTTAGATTTATAGGAAGAAGAAGCCATGTCCATCAAGAATTTGTGCAGCATAAGGTTAGAGAAGAATGGTGCAAAGAGAAGGAGACTAGGGGGCTGTTTATATAGGATTGCAAGTTAATTTGAGCCATCGATGAAGCCAAGGTTAATCAAAGCCATCCGTTCTAAAGAGAAGCCAATTATGTTCACAATTACTTTCTTAATGTACATTATTAACATTTATTATTAAATTTGTATGCACATTAGATACATCCCCCCTTTACACATTAATTATTAAATTTGTATGCACATTAGATACATCTCCCCTTTATACATTTATTATTAAATTTGTATGCACATTAGATACATCTCCTATTTACACATTTATTATTAAATTTGTATGCACATTAGATTCATCTCCCCTTTACACATTTATTATTAAATTTGTATGCACATTAGATACATCTCCCCTTTACACATTTATTATATTAAGCATTGGTTATTCTTAAATTAGTAACTTTAGTGTTAACAGAAATACGGGGTGTTACATTCTCCCCTCCTTAAAGGATTTCGACCCCAAAATCTTCAAGTCAAGAAGAATGTAAATCCTACCATCTAATCATCCATCTACTCAACCATCAAACACAGGCATCCATTGTTCTTAAAGGCTTCTAATGCTTGTATGTTCATATGCATAGTGTGTGTACATGTCTTTATCTAATGCAAAATCAGGTGGTCTACTGATTCAGTTGACCTCCTTAATGCAAATCATGTCAGTTCCATGCGTCCAATATGTATGCAAATCCTAATGATACATATTATTTCTATATGAGTGCACAATCATTCACTCAAATGCGACATCCATATGATAACACATTAAGTTCAATTCATAAACAAATACATATATGTAAATGAAATATGAAGGTGTCTGAGCTGATTTAGTGCCTAATACGTGTGTATATGCATTCATGAGCAACCACTAGCAACCATTCGCAACCATCAACCATAACATGTTTCAAATACATGTTTACATCCAAAAGGGTTCCTACCTAAGGATCGATGATACGTCCTAGAGGATATACCTTAAAAGCTAGAAACTAGTATGCATAGAATTCCTAGAAAAAAGAATCAAGGATGTACCCTTAAGAAAAAGGGTATGAGGCGCGTATGCCTTATCTTCAATCTCCCGTATCACGTCTTCTTGAGCTTTACTCAATTGTACCTTAACAGATTCAACTTCACGATTGTGAAGTTTCTTGACCTCCATTTCCAAAATAAACAAATGTCAACCATGATACTGAGTGTATATACTAGGATGATCAGAGGTCTCTCCTCTTAGCTTATCCATCATGCCATAACTATGAGGGTCAAAATGTCACTACGTACTTTTTACCTCTCTTAAGGTTAGTCCTTCTCTATATAGAGCGCCTGCCACAACTATTCATCTCTCAAGCAAACCATCCTAGTCGAACTCGACATCCCTTAAGTGCAAGCCCCAAAGGCCTAAACCAATATCAGACAAGCACCCGAGGAATGTCTCCTCCTAATTTGGACGATCTACGTGAGATGATCTAAGCAAAAACAACCAAACACTTGAGCACTAGTTGGGATCTTTTACTATACAAGTACTAAGGTGCAGAGACTCAACTATGGAAGCAAATATGAACAAATGCGAAGTACTAAAACCAAAAGAAAGAGTACAAACAGAAAAGCTAGACTCTTCCAACAAAACTTTACTACCTTTCTCCTAGGTACGCTTAGTGGTGAAAGCATGTACTTGCCCTTCTGAAAATCTTGTCCTTTGTTCTTAATTATATGCCCTATTCTTCCATAGCAAAGATACTTCCTCTTGTCTTAGGTTTTATAATCCCTTCCTCCTTCGTGAGCCAAGTCTACATCCATGAATTCCTCATCCTTGGGTTGTGCTCCTTAGCCAAACTCCTCATCCTCTTTCGTGTGTAATCATGTTGACAAATCTCTCGAAAGCTGCATCCATCGTACAGAAAACCCTACTAAGCATGAAAGAAAACTAGCCATAGGTGAAACTACTACGGTTATAGATGGAAGTCGGGCACTACTACGCCCTTCGATGAGGTTACCTCCCAGAAAGCCAGGGGCCCCAGAGATTCAAGAAAGAAGGGGACAAGAATACAAACAGAGAATCAGAAGATAGTGCATATGGCTTTTGGGGAATATGCCTTTAAAACAAAACTTTTCTTTTGAAAATGCTTCTTTTAAAACTGTTCGAAAATAATAATTTTTTTCAAATCTTTTATCTGATGAGGTAACCTTCAGCTCTGATACCAAGTGTAACACCCCACATCCGTTAGTGTCACTCATAAAGGGAATGCACTAAGTTCTGTGGAGTATTATAGGTAAAAGATGCAGATAAATTACAAGACAGACAAATTTAAAACAGCGGAAAATAAGACTTTATTGATAAAGTAATTTGTACAACAATTCTTTTTCAATATCAGAGTATCTGTCTTACAAAAATGGAGAAGCATAAAATAACATTTATATTCTCCAATGTAGCATGAGCCAGCCATAGCAAGAGAATTCAAGCAAATCTTCGACTAATCTTCAAGTTGGGAAAGAGTAACGGTCAATCTAACCTGAGCTATACTATTCCCTCCTTTACAACCTAGGGGGGACGGAAGAAAAGAAAGCGAAAGAAAACAGAGTCAGACATAAAGTCTGGTAAGTTCAGTAACTTTTAGCATGTGAACAGGGAAAAGCAACACGACATGAATTAACCGTATACAAGATAATACCGTGATGATAGGGCTAACAAGATAACATAAGATTAACGCAAGATATGCTAAGGCAAGATAATGTATGCTTCACTACTTTCTCTGTTATTCTGGTTTCTGTATCTCTGCACAGCCTAACTAGTGTCTCAACTAGTAATCTGTATAAAATGATAACGTGATCCCAATCCCCGTAATCGTGGTTGCCTTTAGGTGTATATCTATTATTTATTACCTAGATCTAATTTGGGGTTTCTATCGAGCGCTTTCTAGATTCGACTAGGCTTTATGCGACTTATCTAATACTTCTCGGATTCAGGGTTTATGCCACCTAGGTCCAACTAGGGATTATGCTACATGTCGAACGGTGCCCCTAGTCTAGGACACACTACCTAGAGCGATAAGTGTTCCTAGACTTTACGTCCCAATCGTATCGTAACGTGCTAGATATCTAGTTGCATATGTCCTCCATATGTGCGGCCCGAGTCCCGTGGCAGGGCTAATCAAGAAACACGGAACTCGATCGGGAGCTTTAAGTTATCTGCCGATGCAGATGCTAAGGTCTGTTTTTCCAGTGGCTATGGTCCCACTCGACCCCTCCCTCAACTAATGAAAGGCACACCTTGAAAAATGAGAATTATACGCTGGCCCTCTATGCCCAACTAACCTATGGCCATCCTCACCCATAACCAGATAGCAAGTATATGGTCTTTTGGAGTTCTCCGCCTTTCCGCTTTTCGTATCTCAACTGACTCAAGATGGTAGTTAGACGACGAGTCGCTATCACAGGGCTACTGGTCTCGCTGAATAACGCTGGTCCATCCTAGTCTTTAAGTTGCCGTATATTGCAACCAAGGCATACCCTTGGTTCTTCTCACGCAGACCTTAACCTCTGTGAGCCCAGGCGGATCATCTGCATTCTCACAGAGGGATACCAAGAGTACCCTCACGTTCCCTCGAAGCCTCGGGCTTCGTAACCCAATTCGTTGGATCCTTCATTTAGATTGTTCGCTCCTCGTGTTATACTAAGGATTACTACTTAGTTTTCCTAACTAAGATTTACCACTTGGTTTCCTGAATCGTTGTTTTCTCAACTAAGGTTTACCACTTAGTCCTTTTAACTAAGATTTACTACTTAGTTCTCTTTCTCGTCAAGTTGGATTGGTTAAGTGTCATTAGTCGATACAAGTTAACTTAACCTATCATTTGTCATGTTAAACTGGTTAAATGTTACCAGTAATTCACACTGACTTAACCCTACCAGCATCAAGTTATATTGGTTAAGTATTTACTTAACCCTACCCATTCATCTTGTATTGGTTAAGTGTTCCTTTTTAACTTAACCTTGCCTATCTGTTTTTACCAACATGTTATAACTGTTAAGTGTTCCCTTAGTTAACTTAACCCTAACATCGGTTTGATTAACATGTTCTAATGGTTATGTATTGTACTTTCATGTTTTTAACTTAACCCTATTCATTTATCACACTCTGATGGTTAAGTGTTCAAGCTTACTTAACCCTACGGTCTAGTCCAGCTAACATATTAAATTGGCTAAGTGTATTAAATTTACTTAACCCCAACCTCTAGTCTAGTTAACTTGTTAAATTGTCTAAGTGTATTAACTTTACTCATCCCCAACCTCTAGTCTAGTTAACATGTTAAATTGGCTAAGTGTATTGAATTTACTTAACCCCCACTTTCTAGTCTGGTTAACATATTAAATTGGCTAAGTGTTTTTCTTAGTTACTTAACCCCTACAAATCTTGTCTTCTTACCATGTTAAGTTTGTTAAGTGTTCTAGTTAACTTAACCCTATCTTTCTAACTTAATTGTGTTAAGTTGGTTAAGTGTTCCTATGGACTTAACCATCCCATTCTAGCTTAACTGTGTTAAGTTGGTTAAGTGTTCTTATGGACTTAACCCTCCCATTCTAGCTTAACTTTAATTGTCTTATTAAAGCACCAGCCACTCACATTAGACAGGTATTGTTGTGGCTGCCGGTATGCCAGTTGGTTCCGGGCAGTCTTACGCCACAACTCAGTCTAACCTCGGGCCTTTATCGGGCTCAATGCTTTAAACTCCCACATTGGATAGGTATTGTTGTGATCACTGGACAGTCGGGCGGGTCCGGGCAGGTTTACATCACAACTCAATCCAACCTCGGGTTAAGCATGTTCATATTGTCTAAATTTACTTTTCTCATTTAGGATAAATTCTATAAGTAACTTTTCCCTAATTTACTTATTCCATTATTACTCTTTTAATGTACATTGTCAACATTTATTATTATGGCCCATTTTCCCTATATATCATATTTATAGTTTTTGGTATGTAAATTATACCAAATTAAGTGTCACTAACCATGATTATTCTAAACATGACAATTACTCACAATTATGACTAAATTAAAAATTTGTGCTAATATACTTATTATGCCAAATTAACTTTAATTGACCCAATTCTGATTTAACATCCTAATTTACAGTTTATGGCAAGACTAGAATTATTATTCTAGTTTACCGTTTACGCCTAAAACTTAGCTTACTTGCCAATACTAAATTTAATATGTCAAATTACATATTCCATAATTCATGTCAAATTTTCAAATTTGTGCTCTAATAAACATGCCATAATACATGTTCTAAATTATGTCAATCATAATTATGTTCATGTTCCACATTATGCCAATTTCCAAGTTTACAACCATGTTTAAATCAAATTTATGATTTGCCCAAATCGTATTCCCATCGTTCTTGTAATCGTGATTTCATCCTAGATTATAGATAAATCTAGATTCGTGGATAAAAAGGGAATGAACCAAAATGCCATGAAAAGATAGACATAATGACTGGCAGAAGATGATAATTCACTAATCACAGATCTAACAAATTACACTGAATAAATTGATTAAAGCATCAAAGGCCTATAGATCTGATAATATTATGACATAAAAATGGTTGAACAAATAACATAGGGTCGAGTATATGGGTAGATCTAACTTAATTGTTAAATTCCCATAATCAAGATCCAAGGATAATTAAGAATAAACTGAATTGATAATCAAGTTTAGATCCAATCTCACAGTCATAATCCTAGGCAATAATATCATGTTCATGAATCATAGGTAATTATCCACTATTGTCCTTGTCATAGTCATAGGCATTGGTTATTCTCCTAGTCAAAGGCTTATGTTCATAGTCAAAGGCTTATGTTCATAGTTAAAGGCTTATGGTTTCAAAGGCCAGAGTTCCATAGTCATAATCTTAAGCATTGGCAATTTAGTCACAATGTGTTCTAGGCCATAATCAAGAATCAAATCCAAAGTCGTAAGCAAGCACAGATTCAATGAAATGATAAGTCATATTTCTTATATTCTTTTAATTTCATGTCACAAATAGAAAAAGGCGTTCAAATCTAAAAAATAACCGACTTACATTGATTGGATCTAGAAAAGAATAGAAAGATAGCGTTGCTTGAAGCCGTTGAATCTTTACTTGAATCCTAACTTGTTTTGAATCTTCTCTTGAAAGACTTGAGAAGCATATCCTCGTCTTGATTTATATTTTATTTTAATCTATTTATTTTGATTTAGAGGAAGAAGAAGAAGCCATGTCCATCAAGAATTTGTGCAGCATAAGGTTAGAGAAGAATGGTGCAAAGAGAAGGAGACTAGGGGGCTGTTTATATAGGATTGCAAGTTAATTTGAGCCGTCGATGAAGCCAAGGTTAATCAAAGCCATCCGTTCTAAAGAGAAGCCAATTATGTTCACAATTACTTTCTTAATGTACATTATTAACATTTATTATTAAATTTGTATGCACATTAGATACATCCCCCTTTACACATTAATTATTAAATTTGTATGCACATTAGATACATCTCCCCTTTATACATTTATTATTAAATTTGTATGCACATTAGATACATCTCCCATTTACACATTTATTATTAAATTTGTATGCACATTAGATACATCTCCCCTTTACACATTTATTATTAAATTTGTATGCACATTAGATACATCTCCCCTTTACACATTTATTATATTAAGCATTGGTTATTCTTAAATTAGTAACTTTAGTGTTAACAGAAATGCGGGGTGTTACACTTATGCCAATACAAAGTGGTTTTCTGGATAATAATCCAACCAGTCTCTCCATATTAACAACGTTAAAATGGTCAAAACTTCGATAGTCTGTGATTTAACCATTAAAGAAAAACTGGTGTGCAAACAACGATATTATTTCCAGGAGGAAATTATATCGATCAATCATCATTCAACATTTATCTCTTTATTTCATTAATTTACTTATCTTTTGTTTCAATATATTCTAAATTCTTATTTTCTATTATCAGAAAACATTTCTGATTCTCGTTTTGAAAACATGTCCAAAACTTCTTAATTGGGATTTAAACAGATGTTTAAAACTATATTGCGATGATGTGTCAAACCACTATACTAAATTACTAAATCCACTTAACCACTTCACACTCGAACTGTAACAACCCGGAAATGCGAGCCAGTTTAAAATTTTTATTTTGGCAATTTTAGCGAATTTTGAATATTTAAAATGAATTATTTTAAATAATATTGACGAGAAATTTAATTTGAATAGAATTAGAACGAATATATTTCTATACGTCATTGTTAGAATATAAATAATTTTATTTTAATTATAAAAGGAATTGAAAATGGCGTGGTAGTTCGATAATTCGATTTCAAAATTCAATTGAACATACCGGGTGCAAAATAAACTAGATTTTAGTGAAACCAAAAATGATAGAATCTATTTGAGAATATCTTTCCAACGAATCCGAGAAATCAAAATTTCATAGCGGGGATCAAAAGATATGTCCAGTTGAAATTTCATAATAGTCGCTATGGAATTCAGGCCCTTAAAAATAGCCATTTTGCAACCAACCTCGGATTTCGATGAAACCACTTTTGTTGGATCCACGATGTCAAGTTATTGCTAGGTTTCAAATTTCATGATTTTTCGAATCAACATGTGAGCGTGGCAAAGGGAAACGCGTTTGACCAGTTTCAGTTGATTTTAATCGACTGGAAATTGGCCATTATTCAAACGGTCTCAGAATTCGACGAAATTAGTTTTGTTAGGACCGTATCATCAATACGAAGCCAGAAAATATTTTTCGGGAATTTTTAGAGGCTGTATGTGACCCCAGTAAATTGAAATGTGCGTTTGAATCGAATATATACTGATCTATATTTTAAATTTAACTAAATTGATCATAACGGTCGAATTGGCCTACGATACATATCCCATTGAGTTCGGAATGGAGGTAATTAGCTAGGGACGACAGGCGGTGGGTTTCATTTCGTGTTCGAAATAAAAAGATACATTTTTGGGATTAAAAATAATAAAATATAAATTAATTATATAAAACCCCCTATATCCTTCCTCCTTTCTCCCCCGTTAGTTCAGAATGAAATAAATAAAAAAAGAGAAAGAGAAGAGGGAGGAGCCGTCGCTCCTCCGACTAGGGCGCCGTCGCGCCTGGCGTGCGAGGCCCCCTCCCTCCGCCTCCTGCCGTTCAACTCCCCTCCTCCCAATCCTCTCTCTCCTTCCCCCTCACTTCCTTCTCCAATAAAACCGCCGCACCCCTACCCAAGACCCGACATCACCCAGTCTCTGACCACTGCATCTCGCCCACGACCCCCACCCCGTCCTCTGATCCTCCCTGATGTCCCCCTCTCTCCCCACCCTCTCCAAGCAGCGGTTCGTCTCAGCGAAGCCCCCCCCCCTCTCGCTAATTATATTGTAAGTATTTATATATTTCTTTTATGTTTTTTTGTATGAAATTAGTTTTGAAAAATCAATTTCTTTGTATAGAGTAGCAAGATAACAATATGGATTTTATGTATGATTTCAAAATAAAAAGCTAGGATTTTGAAAACGCTCAAAGCTATGATTTTTAACTTAGAAAAGGTGTGATTTTTACATTAGAAAGCAATGTTTTTACTTATATGAAGTTTAGATTTTTTTAGAAGAAAAGTTATGATTTCTATCATGAAGTTAGAGAAGAAAAATATAATTTTTATTATAGTAGAAGAAGAAAAATATAATTTTTATTATAGTAGAAGATTAAAAATATGACTTTTATATTGTAGAAAGAATAAAGATATGATCTTTATATCATATAGATAGTAAAGATTTAATCTTTATATTTGAAAAGATTTAATCTTTATATTTGAAAAGGCGAAATCTTTATATTTGAAAAGGAAAAATCTTTATATGAAGAATAGCGTGATAAAAATATAATCTTTATTATATGAACATCGATATAAAAATAGAATTTTTATCTATATAGTAGCGGTGTAAAAATAGAATTTTTATCTATATAGTAGCGTTGTAAAAATAGAATTTTTATCTATATAGTAGCGGTGTAAAAATAGAATTTTTATCTATTTAGTAGCAGTGTAAAAATAGAATTTTTATATACATAGCAACAATATAAAAATATGATTTTTATATATGTAGTGGCTACGGGCAACGAAAGTGACAAAAGGCGAGAACAATGATGATTTCCTACAATTGAAGTGTCGTGGAGTTGGGATAGCTTTGGTGAGAACTTCTCACTTTAAATTTCTTTTTCTAGTTATATATATACTAGGATGCAGACGGTGCTTAGTAGCACCCGACACCCGTCGTCCACAGACCATGGACGTCTTGCATGCTTGTTTGATGTGTTGTGAAATTTGTTTGTCATGTTGATATGAAATCGATAATAAAATGTAGATATTTGAAATAAATTAATTATCGTTAAAAATATAATTTTTAACGTGAAAGTGAATAAATAAATATTTATAAACGAATCAGCCAATTTGTTTATATACACTGATTTGACTGATATTGATTGGGTCGATATATTTTACACATCGCCCAACTGCACAAATAAAAATCTGTGTTTGTTGATTTGAAACCCCACACGGGTGTTGGGATGATATTTGGCGTACACTAATCCCAATTATTTAACTGTATGTCGATCGATTGGTCGAGAGGCTGTGTAAACGTTAATTATTTATATTTGATGCTTATGCAGTTGTGTGGTGCACTTTGGATGATGATTGATTGTTTATCGTTGCTGTTATATACATGTGTTGTATGGAATCCATATAATTAACATTATATGGTGATTGATTGGGCTTCATTCCAATTGGGAAAATAAGGAATATTAGAATATAAAAATATTAATGTGTTGAAACTATTCGTGTATTGAGTAAAATATTTTAACAATAAAATTTACATCTTCATCATATTTAAGATTAGAATCTACTTTACGGTTGGCGTTTAATTAAAAATCAAATGATAGATACCATAATTTTATAAAATATATTACATAACAAAGATAGTCGTGTGTTGACAGTACTCACGTGTTGAAAAAATATAGATTCATGTGTTGAATGGAATAAATATTCATTTAACGAATAGAATAACGAATTTGTTGAAAGATGTAAAGCCGTGTTGATTAGAGTTGCGCTATTTTAACGTGAACGATATTTATATCGATTATATTCATTTTTCAAATGAATATAGAAAAGAAGTGATTTCAAAATATAACGTTTTGAAAATATTATCATTTATATACTAATGATATGAAATATTCAATTTGGATTAGAAATTGAATATGGTGTTGAAATGGTTTTGAAAACGAATTTAAAACGATTTATAAAATACGTTTTAAAAGGAAATCGACGAAATATAAATAATATATATATATTATATATATAATGGCCTGAATAGAATGCACCGCGGCGCGACAGTTCGTGAATTTCGACCATTGACTTCGAATTGACGTTGCGGGAGATCCGACCATCGGTTTCTCCTAAAACCGGAACCGTTGGGTTCGTATCTAAAAGAGCTTTCCAATGAATATTAGAAATCTGAAATATAATGGATGGATTTGGAATTATGTCCAAATCAAATTTGGAAAAGAACGCTGTAAGTGCAGTTCGATGGCCGTTGATGGAAATCGAATGTACGGGCCTTGATAAAATTATTAAAAATAGTAATAATTTGTGTAAAATCATAATATATGAATTGGAAAGAACTGGGGTGAAAAATTCCATATTTGGAAAGATAAAAATAGATTTTTATCGAAATGAACTAGTTTTGAACTAGAATTAAAATCAATTTATTTTTGAAATAAATAAATTGAATTAGAAAGTGGTTTTAAAAATAATCAATATTCGCAATACGTGAATTGGACTAGAGTTGAATCGAAATTATCTTCGGAATATTTCGTTGTTGGATTTCGTGACTATACAGATATTGTTATGGGAATTTGAAAGATATATTTTATATCGTTATTTCCAATACGATATTTGTTGGTTTCAGCATTTGATATTGAATATAAGCCGGTATATTTTCTATTCAGAGCCTTGTATTTAATATCAAATGTGATTTGGGTTTGTCGTGAATGGTGTCTTCATTAACACCCTTCTTAAGCCCAATAGAGAAAAGGATCAAATCTTTCTATTTAGATTTAATGAAGTGTATTAATAAAATAATATTTAATTGGAATTGAATTTGAATTGGTTTTTGTGTTTATCGTGAGCGATGTTTTGAACAACACCAGTTCTTTAACCCGATTAACAATAGAAAGTGATTTTGGGTTTATCGTGAACCGTGTTTTAGATGACATTAGTTCTTTTTAACCCAGCTAAAGACAGGATATTGATTTTTGAAAATATTAAAACTAAGTGGAGTTTTAATGAATCTTTAATTAGATTGAAAGTGAATTGATAATTTAAATTATTAAATCTGAAAAGTGATCGAGAATGGAGTATCACCAGTTTTGCTCCAAAACGATAGTTAAATCTTTAATTAGATTGGAACGTGAAGTGGTAATTAATTTTACCGATAGCACCATGGTGTTAGATATGGAGTATTACCAGTTTTGCTCCATGGGATGAACAGGTTGGGATTGGGAAATAAAATAAATAATTACTTTGTTGTGGTTCGCTAATCCCGACTAGTTTGAAATGATATCCAAAGGAAGATTAAAGAATAAATTTAGAAGAATTTATCTTGGATAAAATTAATGGGAACCTATTCCCTAAAAATGTGATTTTGTGAATAAAAGAATATTCTGAATTGGAATGAGGCGTTTGTTGTGTTTGTGTAACATTTGTTTATCAATACGTGTGTTATTCAGAAAGGTCGGGTTTATACCCATTCTGAATAACCGATTCGGCGATAAGTCGAAGATGAAGACGGTGGTTGAAGACCGGAAGTCTTTACATTGTTTGGGTGATTACTGATGATCTTGATTGGGTTGTACACCCAAGATGAGGGAACAGTTGGTGATCGTCTAAATGTACTTTGAGATCGATGGATATGCGAGGAAAGTGCCTCCGGTTTCATTCAGACCCAGAACGAACTTGTAAATGGATTGTAACCTTGGATTTTATTCTGTGTTGATTGATCTCTATTAAATATACATCTGTTTGGCGGCGGAGAATTTATTCTCTTGCTTAATGCCCTTCTCTGAGACGTACGAGCTCAGAGGTTGTATATCGATGGACATCAGTCGCATGGAGTGAATTGCCAGTGTGGCATGCGTAAGTGGCAATTGATCAAGGCTTCTGTTGAAAAGCAAAGTCTTGTGGTTGATGATCAAAGCATGGTTTGTGTGACGTAGCTTTGTGTATAATGTGGTTTCGCGAGCCTCACACCCCGGTATGAGTCAAAAACGGGAGACGGACCGCTGGGAGAGCACGACGTTTCTTTCTAGCTATGGTGGTGTCAGTGACCTACCAGCCTTGACATTTATATCTACTTTTCACCTGTGTGGTTGTTGGAATGCGAGGCGCCTCGGATATAGGTCTCTAAGGACCGGGAAACGTGTGTTCAGGAATTGCCAATCCTCAAAAGTAAGAGAGGACCGGCCCAGCCGATTCCATGGATCAATGTGGGATCCTGAGACATTTGCTAGAGTGTCTCGAACGGAGAGGAGCTTGCCTCTTGCCTCGACTCATGACGGAAATCCAATTTCCAATACGTGATACTGCGGTTTTATTTGTAGAGCCTAGTATGGCGATATGATAGATGGTACCCATGCCGCCTATGATTGATATTTATGATTTGAATTGTTTTGACACTATACACTTATAATAGTATCAAATGATTTGTTTTAAACGTACCAAGCATGTTTGGCTATTATAAGGGAAAACCCTATCCTCCGGCTTGCGTTGCATTGTGTGATGGGACCTGGGTCTTATAATAGCTTCATTTTTCCAAAAAGCATTGCGTTGTTTTGTTATATGCACTAGTGTTCTTGGAAGGAAACCCGTTCCGTGTTATACGGCATGGTCCCTTGAATTACTTTCTTTTAAAGTAACGTTTTAAATAACTGTTTTAGTTCTCACACCAGTCACATGACTGACCTGGAGTTTATTGTTTTAACCTAAACTCTGGGTGTCCCTATTTTCAACACGGGCAGCTAGTAGTTTGGTTTTGCAGATTTATATACACAAGATCGTAATTTACAGCTGGAATGATATCCGGAAAGCTCTGTATCCGTATATCTCTTTCAGTTGTGTTTTGTATTATTTTCCGCTGCAATGTTTTTAAATGTAATTTATTGTAATCTCTGGTATTTGTTGTATAACATTCATTTATACTCCGTATATTCTTGTATCTGGTGGAATTGTTGTAATGTACAATGAAATATTCTTCCGTTTGCGTTCTGATTTGTCTTGTCCTCAACGCAATCCGTGCTTTCCTTCACGGGGAAGTTTGTGTCGTGTCATGAACCGTAACCATATCTTAATTAAAAATGCAGTCAATCAAGTTGGGGTATAGCTACCTCCCAGACCTTAAATAAACCACCTTTCAAATCTCGAAATAGATAAGATTTATCTTTTTAACTCTTTAACACTTCCTTAAGAACCCTCGGATTCTATTTACAAACCCCCTTCTTTTACAATTTTATGTGATTATAACAATGGTGTTATAATCTCCTGCACCCGAATTATATTATCTTTAATATGACTTTTATTTCCTAACTCGAATAATATAATGACAACTAATTTATTTACTCCTATTCGGTTAACTCTAATCTATAACTCTTTTTTGAATAACTCCAACCTAATAACTCTTACTGGATTAACTCTTATTCGAATAACTTATATTCGATTTGCTTACTTTCGAATACTTATATTCGATAATCTCTTTCTTCGAATAAATCTTATTCAATTTAACTCCTTTCGAATAACTAGATTTGATCAACTCACGTCGAGTATTTCTGATTCGATTATCTCACTTCAAATATCTAATATTCGATTATCTCACTTCGAATATCTCTGATTCGATTTACTTCTTCGAATAACTAAATTCGATTAACTCATTTCAACTCTATTCGAATAAACTAAATTCGATTAACTCTATTTGAATAACTCTAGTATCGATTTAACTCTACTCAATAACTCTAGTTCGATTTAACTCTATCGATTTACTCTAACTGATTAACTCTAACGGTTTAACTCTAACTGATTAACTCTAACTAGTTTAACTCTTTGTCCTTAGTCAGTTTCAAACATCGATGTTGAAATCAATTCTTACTTCTTTATATAAGTCCTGACTTATATATTCTATTTATCCAAATGATAAATTTTTAACTTAATTTATAAATATCATTTATAAATCAATCTGCTTCTTTTATCTGTTTACTTCTTCATATGTAAGTTCAGACTTATATATATATCTGTTTATCCAAAGATAAATATTTCCTTTATAATCTATTTGTTTTCTAAATGCCTTTACCCATATTTCCTTTTTAAATCTTTATTCGCAAATGGTTTGCAAATATTACCCTTTTAAATTTTATTTGCAAATGGTTTGCAAATATGCCCTTCTCTATTCTATTTACAAATGGTTTTCGAATATAGCCTTTTCAACTCTATTTGCAAATGTGTTGCAAATATTCCCTATTTAATATCTTATTTGTTTCCTAAACAAATATTCCTTTTATCTTATTCTATTTATTTAACAAATAAATATCCTTTATGACCTATTTGTAAATGTTTTACTGATATTCCTCTTTCTATTTTATTTGTAAATGGTTTACATATATTTCTTTATTCATTCTCTAAATAAAAAAAAATCCCTTTTTATAACTTATCTATTTTCTACTGAATGTCCTTTGAATTACTTATTAATTTTCTAAGTCAATATCTCTTTATCTTATCCTATTTATTTAACAGATAAATAATCCATTTAAGTATCTAATTTTATTTGTTCTAAATAAATAATTCACTTTATAAATATTCCATTTATAAATAAATTTCTATAGAAGTATTCCATTTATAATAGATTTCTATTTACAAGTATTCCATTTATAAATAATTTCCTTTATAAAATCTTCTTTGATTTTATAAATATTATCCCTTTATAAAACCCCTTTTGATTTTATAAATAACCTAATTTCAATATTCCTTTTTAAAATCCCCTTTTCTCCAAATTCCGGTGTGTTATGGTGTTTAACATATCAAATTACGATGTCCAATATCGTCCATACACAGATAATCAACAACAGATTATAAACCACGTCATATATCACAATATATGAAAAAAACAAAACTGTTGAGGAATCCAATCGGATTCCTCCAACCTGTTTCCCTGCACCCACAGATGCTACACAATAAAATCACATCACTTTCAGTTCCATATGATATATTTTGTTAAACAGAATCAATATAGAAATTCAACTAACTGACTAGCAGTTAAATTAAACAGTCAACACACAGTCAATCGGCCAATATTTAACAGTTCTAAAATACAACATGAAATTATAAACTATTCAGAGTTAGTGAGATTTACTCACATTGGCAGTTCGTTGTTAAAGAACGATAAACTGTTTGTTTGATTTGAATCAAACAATTTATTTCGCCATAAATTCAAATGAGCTCCAATCCACTCCGAGTCAGTCCCATTTGGTAGTCATCGTCCATACGATACCAATGGATCTTGTTTCGTCAGATTCCGATAACATGTGATAAAGTTACGATAAATTAAAGTAAATACATCGTGTTATTTTAATTTAATTTAACTTTAAATTAGAAGATGGGCTTTACCCTCCATCCGGCCAATGACCCTTCTTCAAAAATCCATGCCCGCCCCCTCTTTCCTTTCTTCCCCAAAATCAGTTGTGGTTCTCTCCTGTACAACCAAACCATAGCCGCCGATTTCAAGAACACCTCAACGCTTCATCCCTCAACGAAAATTCAACCAACCACACCAAGTTCATCTCCTTCGAATTCTCTATTAGCCCATACCAAAAACATGGAATTTGAACTAGACCTGCTCATCCTCGACATAATGAGTTTTGTCGCACCCGTACAGTACCTGCGACATCTTCCTCCCCTATACTCCACCAAAATCACACATCCTAATCTCCTCCTCGCCTTGAGCACAATGTTGCCCTCCGAAGTAGCCATCGTTGACCATATCTCGCCGAAAACTCGGCCCTAGGTGGCGCTGTTCAACGTCGAGCATCCGAAATCTCAATCGCAGTCAACAAAAGTTATACCAAATCGAAGCTTGTTCGATGCTGAAACCATATATATTTATTTTGTAATTTATAAGAATTTCATTGATTTCATACCCACGAATGTTTGTTGTGTTGTTCTTTTGGTGGAGGCGCCAATGCTCTTTGACCAAAGAAGTAGTGGATTTAGGTTTAAGGGCAGTGTATTTATAGTGTCTGATTTTAGTTTGTATGAATTTAGCTTCCTCCACATTTTGTTTTGATTTGAGAAGAGGACGTGGTCTTTGTTTTTACCATACACGTTTTAGTCTTGTAAATGTTTGGTAGTGTATGTGGTCTTGATGTTACCATACACATTTTAGTCTGATAATGTTTTACGGTCTCTGATACACAAAAATTTATATGATTGTACAGACTGCTATAGACAGAGTTGAACATACCGTTGTGATGACCAACGTACCACGACCCCAAAGATATAATAATACTGGTAGATCAACTCATATTGTGAAACCCCAAAATCGCTGATTAAGGGTGCAAAATACTCCAAATAAAAAGTTGCTTATTTAATTAATTAAAAATTTCCATAAAATTCTAAAAATTAAATTATCACTACATCTCAATAGAACCTTATCTAAATTCGAACCCGATATTCAAATATTTTTAAATAACCATTATGGCCACGAACGAATATAACGCTGTTTTTCTGAATATTTGATTTGGACATAAATCAAAATCTACACGACGGAATCCTGATTTTTCTCTTCCAATAGAAAGATATACTCCACCAGCTGCGTACGTTTCTTGTTTCATAGAAATCCGATTTAAAATGGCTTCTGTATATTCAGTTGAGGTGCGAATCGCCAAATAGCGAACGGCCGCGCCATTTCGAGCTCGATTATAATTATATTATAATTCTACGTTCAAACTGTCATATATATAATATATTCGTTATTCTAATTCAATTCTAAACTGAATTAAATATAACAGATGATCCAGTTCACACCATATTGTGAATTCCATTATTTCTGACTATTTCAGAAATTAAATATATTATTATATTATTTATTTTAATTAAATATTCAATATGATTTAATTAAACAACCTTATATTCTCTAATTCACTATATAAATAATTAAATAATTTTTTTATTATATAGCTGAAAATACGGGTCATTACAGGACCCCTCCATCGCCATGAACCACGGCCGACTCAGCCTCTCCCACTGTCCAGGAAGCGCTTGCGAATGATGCAACTTCCAGCGCTGATTTCGAGAACTTCACAATTCCAAAAATGATCATTACCATATGGATCAAAAGGCCTTAAGGAGATCTACAATATTTGCTTTGGAGTCGGAGTCTAATTCTGAGTGGATTGAGCCAATTTGATGGATTCTTTTCGGATGAATTTGGCCATTGATTTCATTAACTGGGGGCTGTTAGAATTGTGAGAATTAGGGTTTGATATATATATATATATTATAATTTTATTACTATTTAATTCATAAAATAATTCATTTTCATTCGTACTCCAAACGAACTCCAACGACTTTCGCCCCAAACCAAATACGCCCATTCCGGACACAATGGGAAATGTTTCTTAAGCTCATTCAACTTTTTTAATTAGTTTCTATCAAAATTAAAATATAAATTAGTATAATGTTACATATTGAATTCAACGTACATTTTAAATTACCGGGGCCACATACTGACTCCAAAAATTACAAATATTGGAAGCTAGCTATGTTTTGACGATACGGTCTAAAGAATATTAATTTCGTCGAATTTGGAGACCGTTTGAAAAATGTCCTTTTTCTAGCTTATTTAACTTACAACTGAAATTGAACGTGCCTTTAAATTTGCTATGCTCATATATTAATTACAAAAATTATGAAAATTGAAACCTTGCAATAATTTGACATTCCGGATCCAACAAAATTAGTTTCGTCGAATTCGTAGGTCATTTGCAAAATAGCCATTTTTAAGGCGTAAATTCCACAACCCTTTTTTAAATTTTAATCTGGACATAACTTACGATTTATAAAGTGAAATATCAATTTCTTACATTCGTTAGAAAGATATGGCTAATTCGATCCTAAAATTTCTGGTTTCGTCAAATTCTAATTAATAATGAATTCAGTATATTCAATTGAAAATAAAAATCGAATTTTCAAACTACCGCGTGATTTCAAGCTCATTATATATAAATTTAAATTTATAAGCTCAAGTTTCATTTTAATGAAATTTTTAAGTCGTAAATCCTTAAAATAAATCATTTTAAATATTAAAATCAATTAAATTCAATTAAAAATTATTTAAAATTGGTTCCGAAATTCCGGGTTGTTGCAAAGCATAGGTCCATGGAGAGATTAGTTTGGGTGGTTGAGTTGATCACATATATATATGAAGTGAATTCGCTTAATAACGCTTATATATAAGGTACGCCTACACAAATTTATATTTTGGGTTATAAATTGGATTTTTTGACCATGTGGGTCGATGTATATATAATTGTTATTCTTGTGATATCGTAGAAGTCCCTCCATGTAGAGCAGACTCTACCGAAGTTTTTCGGGAATATAAGGTATTAGAAAATTTTCGTTAATAAAAATGAATTAGTGCATTGGTAAAAAACTGATTAAACCAGTTCGGATTAAAAGTTCAGGAAGGGGTATAGAAGTTTTTAACTAAGTAGATTTTTGAAAAATTAATGGCTTTGTAGCATTTTTCCGACCATAATAATTTCTTGGAAAAAATTCTTTTAAGTGGAAGAAATGTAACGACCAAGATTTTTAATGGTTGAATAATTTATTTATTTATTTAAATATTGATTTAGCAATTTAAAACAACTTGGATTTAATAATTTTGAATATTAAAATAATATAAATAGTGAAATAATAAATTAAAATATGAAATATCTAGAATAAGTTGAATTTGAGTTATTTTGTGAATTGGACAATTTAAAAGTTTTGGTTAAGTTCAGGATTGAATTTTGATAAGAAATTTATTAATTAAACGAGTTTGAACGTATAATTTATAATTAAACTAAAAACGAGCTCATTACATCGCGGTAGTTCGTAGTTTTATGTTTTATACAGGATACAATATAAGTCGGAATTCTTTGAAATAAGAATTTTACGGATCTATTGAATTATAGTTTTCAAATAAAAGAGAAAAATTAAGATTTTATCTTGTAGATTTTGAGTTATGTCCAAATCAAATTTTCAGAAAGTCGCTATGGAATTGTTTATAAACTATAACCATTTATTTAATTAAATAAAAATATTTTAAATAAATTGAATATCGATTTAACTTGAAAATGAGAATATGGATTTTAAAATCCAAGTTAGATTATTTTGAAGCTGTGTTACATTTTGTTTGAATATATATGATAATAATATTTTATTATTAGTAGATTTGTTTATATTAGGATTAATATATTATATCGATTTAATCTGGAAATTAAGAATAACCAATTTTCAAATGACCTCTGATTTTAATGAAACTAATTTCATAAATCCGTATTGATTAGTTATTTAAGATTTCCAGTTTGGGGTCAACTGGAGTTATTTTGTGATAATGTGCGACATAAACACATATCAATTCACGTGGTGAATTAAAAACAGATTTTACAAAATGATCTCAGAATTCGATGAAACCTGTTCAATCATGTCTGGAATATTTAATTATTGTAAGATTTCAAGTTTCGAGTCAATCGGTATTATTTTGTGAGTGTGTGAAAAATAACATGAATCAATTAACAAATTTAATATTCAAATTTTCGCTATTTTTTCAAATAGACTCGAATATCGATGAAACAAGTTTCATTGGGTTCGTGATTTCAAACTGTAGTTGTACGTCCATTGTCATCGCAAACAGATTTCGTATGTGATCATACGAATTTACAAACCTCGAATGGAAATGATGATAGACATGAATTGATAAAATTCAACAAAATATTTTAATAAAATAATAATTAAACTCTCTATATAAACCAGCGTCTCCTTGCAAAATCCCTAAGCCCCAAATTTGATCCATTCTCGTTCCTTACTTTGCTGCTTCTCTCTAATCTTCAGAAATCGATTAAAAACTGAATACGCAATGAAAAAATATCCAATCTTGGATTCATTAGATTCCTGCATTGGAGGGCTTCACGATAGTATATGTCATATGGGGTTCGGTCATATTCTCGGTCGATCGAAAATTAGTGTAGTGCGGCGGTGTTGATTGTTGTCGAAGCTGGGGTTAGTCAGAGGGTGTTTCGAGGGTGTTGTGGGGTTCATGGTGGCGAGGAGGTCATAATGATAGAGTTTCGTGGAATTTGTTTATAATAACTATTATAAGTTTTTAGTAGCAACTGTGGAGTTCGACGTCGGTCTCATGAAAGGTGGTTTCGAGTTGGATATGTGTGGTCGGGCGATGGAGGACACGTAAGGGAGCTCGGCGGTGCTTTTAGAACGGTGGACAGTGATGAGACGAAGGGGAAGGGATCGAAGAAATTTTCGCAGTGACGTGTTTGAGCAGTTGAGCATCGGGGAAGAAGGACTTGGGCAACTAAACGTGATTAGGCGGTAATAAAATGGTGATTAAAAATTAGTTAATTATATGTATTATCTTAAATCGATGTTTAGACCTTGTAACATCAATATATATTTCATACGTAAACAGAATTTGATTAAATAGGATCCGTTGGGATCGTAGGGACAAAGGCTATGAGTACGAACTGGTTTGGCAAGATTTAGATCCAACTGGTACTTTATATGATTTCAAACACTCGTTTGAAATCATATAAATCAATTGGAAATCATGGATCGAAACAAAATGTGAGATAACTCTCATGCTTTCTAGAATTCCATGATGTGTTAAAATTCATATGATTATAATTTTATCGTTATTAGCATAAATTAGATGTTTAGAGGTTTGAACGATTTTTGTTTGGTTGAAAATGGCTGTTTGGTTGATAGTTGACGTTATTTATATTTCCGTCAAATTAAATGATTCCGGCTACATTATCTATTTCATATGTAATAGTCGAATGTTATTATGAGCTATGATGCACGATAAAACATGTTAAATGGATCGACTGGATTCCTCAACATTTTGTATGTATTGTTTCATATTATTTAAATATGAACTATTTGACCCCAATAAATCATGTTTGGATGTTGATTGTTGGTTTGGATATTGATTGTTGAATTGAATTCAACGTTGTCTTTTATTGATTAATTGACAGTATTGATTAAGTGATTGGCAGTGGATAGCCTAAAATCCATCGTTTTAAGATGTTGATTTACCGTCGGATGAATTGACGTAATTTGAAGTTATAAATTTATTTTTATAACTGAAGCAAGGTTTTGACTTATATTTTTATAAGTTATTGAGAAAAGAAGTTTTATAAATAATTTATAACTTGTTTTATAAAGAATATATAAAATATTCTATAGCGAATTCTTATGTTTTAAGACATTTTATAAGCATATAAGTCAGCAATCAGCCTACATGTTAATAATTTGGGATAAGTATTTCAATGAAATAATTAAGCGACGTTTTTTTTTGAATTTGTTCAGGGGGAACCGACCGGAGCCGTAAAACACCCCAGTGCACCTAGCTCGGTCCGCGGATATTCGTAGCGTATACACATGGTAAACCCTTTTAGCATGTCATTCTGGGTTTTGAACACGGATCGTTGTTACCTCAACACAAGTCCTTGACCGCCGGGATAATGTTACGAGCACAATTAAGTGATGTTTTTAAATTAATTATATGATTAATTGATTTAAGAGGAAGGATTAGTTGAAATTAATTAACAAGTTAACTGACATTTTAAGGCTGATCGAGCCAACTGTTTTAAATTGAGATTGGGTATTAGATTAATCTTTCATTGATGAATCTAATAGAAATGATTTGGAAAAATGTTTGTTCAAAACGTAACGGGACTTCTTAAAAGTTTATTTTCTTTAATTAACGGTATTTAAAGCAAAATATCGATATATTTATTATTAGTAAAATTTATTATTATTGTAATAAGATTTTAAAAGAGAATACTATTCCATTTCAGTTAATATTGAAGTAAACTACTTTTACTTCATTTAATGTTGAAGTTAATTATTTTTTAATAAAGAATAATTAATGCGATTATTTTTTAAGTAATCAAGTCCAAATGAGAAATTGACTGAAGTTTTGAGTAAGGTTTTGGAAAGAGGATTTATAATACAAACTTTTATAAGTAAGGTTTATAAAAGAAGTAAAAGACTTATGCAATGATTTTGAATAAACACTCACTTAGTAAATTGTATTAAGAGAAATGATTGCAATCGGAAAGAGATTCTAGAATGAATCCAAGTTTGATAAACGAAGTTTATAAAATAGATATAAAGCTAAGGCGATGATTTTAAATGGACGTTTACTTAATAATTAAATTAAGTAAATTGATTGGTATCGGAAGAAGATGTTCAAAATTTACAAAGAGAAGAGGCTTGATGGATTTTGTTAATACAATGAGTAAATGGATTAGTGATAATGAATCCAAGTTAAGTTATAATAATATACTAAATGAATTTGTGTTTTGGGGATTGGATAAATGGATTGTTATTATAAAAAATCCAGCTTTGGTAATGAATTAAGTTGAGAAGGGTCAAAACCAAGGGTTTTGTTTTAAATAAGAGTTTACTTAAGGAAGGAGAAAGATTAAGTAAAGGTTATTATAACTGAAAGAAGAATTATAAAATGTGCGATATGGGTTATGAAACCATATTTTTTTTATGAAATAGTTAAACGAGATTTGTTTTGATATTAGAATTAATTTCTATTTTAGAATTACAAACCCGTATCTATTTTAAAATAAGAATGTTGTATATAAAGGTTTGAGAAGTAAATAGAATACCCCAGCTTGAACAGATTATCTAAGGATGATATTAGTTTCTAATAGTAAAGATGTTGTAAAAAACTTTATTATTTCCATAAGAGAAATTATATTGCAATGCTATTTGCAAGATTTTGAAATTTAACGGAACTATTGGGTTTTATTTTAAACAAGGTATTATTTGGCATTGTTTGGCCCAAATATGAAATGAGATTTTTCTTATACCATTTAGTTAAGTAAATGACACTATTTTCTAAATAACGAAAATAGTACAGGTTCATACATTTATTTACTGAAATAGGTAAAAGCTTTGGTTTCAAGGAAATGTCAATAAGAGGTTATATTGGTTCGGAATAGTAAATGAAAATTTGGATTTAATTATGATTGTCATAATCGCTATCGTAAATTTTAAGCTGTAAAGTTGAATAAAGATTGATAGGGTCATATAATAGAATATGTCGCTTGACATTGTTTTGACCCATATAAGCATTCATAATTGGACTTATACCATTATATTAAATATATATCTAGTGATGTTTCCAAAGTAAAGGAAATTAAATAGATTTTGGGTATATATATTGATATTTCCAAAATAAAGGAAATAAAGGAAAGAGTTTGAAAAATACTTTTATTTTAAAGATACAAGAATTGGATAACGTTTTCAAGGTAACAAAAACAAGAGAGATTTATTGACGAAGTAAATAGAATCAGTTTTAAAGAATCAATGGAATGATTTTGATAAAATGGATTTAATGAATGTTTAAAGGGTCTGAGCTACCAATGTATTGATTCGTATTGTGTTTTGACATGATAGTTAAAAACCCATCTATCAATGAAATGATAATTTTAGACTATTGACGTGTTAGTTCGAAGAGACCGAAATGAGAATTAGACCCAGGACAGCTTCGAACTGACTTTGCATTTTAGAACTAACATTGCAGGGACCTTATGAGATAAATTGAAGACATAAGTCTTCAGAGCGAGAGGGTTGCTCGTTGATGTCTCTGGTTAATTACCGAGATTAAACTTGTGGCAGTAAACCTCTTGTTTTGATGTATCTTTAGTTTCATTTAGTCCTAGAACGAACTTGTATGTACGAAAGTCTAACAGAGTATTTTTAAATGATCGTGTACATTAATTTCCTCAAACGTAATTCTGTTTGGTGTTGGAGAAGATACCTTCTCTTAGCTTAACACCCAGAATATTTTTGTGGAAGTCAACTAGTGGTTTGATGGATTGGAAGATGTGACATTTAAAGTAAAAGATTGATGTGCCGTTCTGAAAAGGTAATCATGACCTCAAGCCTCATCAACCGGGAAATGACAGAAATCGGGCAGGCAGCATGGCTATGTGGGTCATACCTATTACAGTGTATTGTCACCATCTAGAGAAATTCCATTTTTCTCTTCTTCTATCATCTATGTATGCATACGGGAAATGGTTGTCGATCATAACCTTGGGTGACAATATATTTGATACACTCAAGTTGAATGAGTGGTCGGTCATGTGTGGCCGGGTTGCTAGATGTTCTTGTTGAACCCCGGTTTATCCCCTCTAGAGTACACTGATCGTGAGGTGGTCCTATACCTTGTCGTGTTGGAAATCCAAACTCCAATACGAGCCATACGTTTTTAGTTATAAACCAACTACGTTGGAAAGTGAGATGCAAGCTTTTCGACTATATTCATATTTATTGGTGGATTGATAGACATTATTATAACATCACTGGATTTTGATTTAAAAAGCATTTTGGGTATTTTAAGGTAAAAACACGTCCATGTTTATGTGTGATCGTGTCTTACAAGAGCTTCATTCCTGTTGATGTGGAAAAATATCGCATGCCAACACCCAATGTGTAGGTAAATCCAAATAAATAGTAAAGTAAGTAAATGCGGTGTGACACAGCTTTTATAGTGGTTCGGCACTAACGCCTATGTCAACTTTATAAAGGTTATTCATTATATATTTGTTGATTACAAGTGATGTAACAATATTTGTGTACGAAGTTGTAAGTATGTTAAACTTTGATTAAATTATCCTTCTTCTTCCTTAAGATGAGTTGACTTGTTCAACTATGTACAAAATTAGCATTAATGTCTAAGAGGTCCAAGAGAGCCCAAATGTTGCATAATTATTCTCGTTACTGTCCAAGTGTCGATGGAAAACGTGTACGCCACCTTTTAATTGACCATGCCATATCCAATGGCAATGGAAGAAGAGTTGGCAGCCATTAACGAGTGTTTGGAGCTCTAAAAGTCCAAAAATTCCAATCGAGAACATCCAAATGACGGCCAGGCTTGGGGTATTTATAGGAGAGAGGTTATGTGACGGCCCGCCCCGCATCAGCGGCATTTCCTCCAAAAGTGCGCTGTACATATGCCCGACTAACACGGAACGGTCGCCAAAGAAAGGAAAGAAGGAAATGAACTAACAAGGAACCTGTAGAATGTCTCGCAGTGCATGGAACAAAATCTAATAATAATATACTAGAGATAAACAGGTGAGACAGTGCATAAGCTGGTAACTAAAACCAACATCAACATCATCATCAGAGTAGCGGGAATCCAATTAAAGCTTATTACAACTTTCCAAATTACTGTCTCTAAACAAAAGAAAAAGGGTACACCACTAATGCCCAAAGTAGTGACCGCAGCAACACATGGAGAATATATATATATATATATATATATCATACGTGGAATCCTCCTGCTCGTATCCGGATCAGCTACTCGTGCATACCCAGCTAACTTGTCTCTAGTCTGCTCGTGAGAGCACCCAGAGTAATAAGATGAGACATAAAACTCTTGATCAGACAAAAAGTCTGGTATGAGCAATAAGCAGCTAAACAGAACAAAAACAGGTATACTAAACCATACCTGAACCTGGACCTGCAACTAAAGAGTTAACACTACATACCGTGCAATACTCTAAGGTGCCACTAAACAAATGGTGTAAAGAATACGGGGTGGGGGTGTGCATGCCATGCTGATGGAAAACAATCAAACATGGCAACCATCCTCACATCTTTCACTCAGTACGTAAAGCATACAATGTCCACTACTTTGATCACTAGACCCATCGAAGTAGTGGCGGAGTTCGACTTGTACAACTACCGCTACTACCAAGCTAACTCCAAGGAGTCATGACCAAATCTTTACAAATGACCCCACTTCATTGGTCTATAGCTCTTTAGTCGTACCTGGGCCACAGTGGCCCTGAATCCGTTTACGTACTCCCTACACATAGCGATCCAAAGTTATAGACATCGACAACCCCTTAGCACACGTCCCGCAGCAAAGCCCAACTCCTGTAGTCGACTCGTTGGTTTCCAACTGGATCCTGAGTACAAACTTCTCCTTTGGACTTCCTTTGCATCTCGGGTTATGGTCTCCTCCGGATCGGTCTTCTTCATTCGGCTCGGTTCGCAGTTCCCCTTTATTTCATATCGGTTCTCTTCCCTCATTCAGTCCGTGGTCACCAGCTCCCTTCGGATCGGTTTGAGTACCCTTCAGCGAATCGGATCAGGTCTGCTTCATCTCCATATCATGATGATGCTCCACTTTGGTCAAGCTCCCTTGGCCTGTGCAGGCAGATCGGGTCGAGGTGACACCCCAGTCTGGGTCGCGCCATCTTCACTAAGTTGGATCGGGTTGTGGTCTTCAACTCTAGCTCGTGAAGCATTCAGCTCGTGACGGGTTCGGTCCTTTGGCTCGTGGATATGGCTCGTGATGGGGGCTACACGATCGGGTCGGGTATGGAAGGAGGGGGCGATTCGATCCGGTCTCTGCATAATTTCCTGCCGCTGTTCCAGCGATTGTTTTACGCTATACGATGGCGTTTTCGACCATTCTAACTGTTCTAATCAATCACATAGCATGCCATACAGTCATAGCTACATATATAAACATCCACAAACAGAAAAACAATAATTTGATAAGTTAAAACGGATCGAACATTGCCAAAACCCATATTTTCCCCTTAAGCATGTTTAGGCAAAACTAATGATAGGATTAGTAAAACTTAACCAAATCAACCAAAATTTCTAACAGAGGCTAACACATTATTTCAAAATTTATAAATATTTTCCCAGAATTTATTCATGTATAAATTTCGTTAATCTTCACTAATTACCCTTAATTAACCGTAATTAGTGCAAAACTATGCAAATCACTCACCTTAGCCACAAATAAAACCTTTAGAACTGAAACTCTAATGTTTGGGTGTGAACAACAATGCAACCTAGCAGCTCTACCTCGATTCTTGTGCTAATCCGCCTTGATTTGATGTTGTTAAGCTTAATCCTTGATTAGAAAGTGATTTGGAGGTGTTTTAGAGGTTGGAGGCCTTTATTAGGGTTTCTAAGAAGTAAGTGGCGGCTAGAAAACTGAAATAGAATGAAAACCTAACTCATTTAAGCCTCCCCATAACCCTAATCCCGAAGTTGGTTATGGGCCCATTAACTAATCACCCTATTTGGCCCAGTTAAGCAGTTTTCCACCTTCCAAACCTTATTTCAGCCATATCTCCCAAACGGTAAGCCCGTTTTTGACATGACCACTATACGAAAAGGTAAACCATCATCCGTACCCAATGGAAGTGGGTTCAGGTCAAAACTCCTTTCCAATCAAAAGTTATGGCGAAAACAAGATCACGTACTGATGTGGTATCATATAAATACAGTTCTCTCTTTGTGTAGAGTTTGATATATTATATTTTGTTCGTTCCACTGTGAGATTCTATTCTACTCTGATTCTGTAGTGTTAATGTTCTTCTTCTTCTATTTTAATACTTTTTCTTCTTCTCATTCTCTAACTTCTTTCTTCTAAAGATTCACATTTCCGTTCAATTTGGGTTTGACGTGAGTTGTAATTAGACAACTCAAATGGTATGAATTTGCGGGCATTTTACATTTAATGTGCCTTTCAAATAATGTATGATGCGTTTAACATATTTTCAATAATTCTCAAGCAGTTGATGCATAAATTGTGACATGTTATTTACACTATAGGTAATATCTGATCTAATAGTAGTAGCATACCGTAACGCTCCTACAATGCTTCTAGATAGCGTTGGATCATTGAATATTTCTTCTTGGCGTTTGAATAATGAAATATTTGTGATCATAGGAGTAGCAAGAGATTTTTCCTTATCCATCTTTGCTTTGAAAATAATTTTTGTCATGTACTTTATTTGATTTAAACATAAGTTATTATTAGGTAATATGATTACCACAATTCCAAGAAAGTAGTGTCTAAGTACTTCGGGATCCTTTTAGTTTCCTCTGAGCAGTTGTCAGTTATAATAAGGTCATCAACATAGACCAGAACATAGGCAGTTTACCCTTCTGCATTTTAATGTATATGGAATTATCAAATTTAGTATTTTGATATCCAGAGGTTAAGATGGTCTTCTTTAATTTTACCAAACACGTACGGCTTGCTTTAACCCATAAAAATCTTTGTGAAGTTTGCATACTGCAGTACTTTTATCACCTTGAATGTAATCTGGAGGCTAAAACATATACACATTTTCTTGTAGTTCACCATTCAAGAAAGCATTGTTTATATCCAGCAGTTTAATCATCCACTTGTTGGATAGTGCAATAGTTAGAACTAACTTAATAGTTGAAGGTTTGACCACAAGGGAAAAAGTTTCTCTGAAATCGAATCCATACTATTGGGTAAAGTCTACATGTAGATAAAGATTTTTAGATATAAAGAATAAGCAGATTTCGTCACAACTATGAACAACAAACACATCACACTATGCAAATCAAAATTAGTTTTATCTAGTTTTTTCTATCACCACTTTCATAAACCAACTAGTGTGAACCCATGCTACGAACAAGGGTATTGCTCAATATGTTAGTATAACATGGTGATAGTAAATCAAAATTTATTTCTTGTCATTATTGATTGGAAAGCATTATTGGTTTCTTCTTGTGGAAATGGCTTTACTTAATAAAATGATGCACTATTCAGCAAGCATAATTTAGAATATAGAGGATAAAGCTTGCACTTTGAAAAACAACCAAAGAATAAAGTAATCTAATGCATACCTTGGTCTTTGTGCCTTCTTCATTCTCTAAGCCTTTTCAATTCTCTAATAAGGCTTATTAGAAATATAACTGAATTTGAAGGTTGACACAATAACCCCAAATAACAGTCAAAAATCTAGTACTTCGGTTAATATATTCGGAAGTCATTTGTATATTGTGATTTGGCAACTCTAAAAGCATTTATCAGACCTATTTCTCACTAAATGGATAGAATTAAGTGTAGTAAAGCCCATATCACTTCAGCTTTATATTCCAGTAAGTACTATGTTTATGCGTGTTTATATATAGCGAAAATAATTCCACTATTGACTCATATGTTATATATATATATATATATGTGTGTGTGTGTGTGTGTGCGTGTGTGTGTGTGCGCGTGTGTGTGTGCGCGCCCGCGCGCGCTATGTATGTATGTACGTATGTATATAATATGTATGTATCTACATTGAAAATTACTATAGTTTTCAGGACGTTGAAAACTGTATAGCTTTTTATATTCAAATTTTAGTTGTTTATATTATATACACACACACAAAATGTAGACATATTCATTTAACTCATGATTTTAAGTAAAAAGTATGATATGTTTCTACAACAGCGGAAACCTAATAGTACATCTTGTACAAACATATTAGCATAGGAAGAGAAACATAAATAGGCAGAAAAAAAATGTTAGCTAAATATTGCATAAAAAATAACATTAAGTAATGATCGTCTTTTGCCAAACCAAGGACAATATACAACAATGATACTTAATCAGCAAACAGACGTAAAAATCCAGCAATAACACCACAAAACGCATGCAGATCAACATCTCTGTATTCCTAAAAAATGTAACTTGCCATTGCCCTGGAATTCCTTGTCTTCTCATTCCTAGCTTTTATAATCCTATATCCTATTAGCATTAAAAACTTAACAATTAACAATTGAAGCAATTTTTAAACCTAGGAGCAACATACTCATTTATGAGCATTAAATCTGAAGCATCCATTATTCTCATTGTGTGGTCAAGAAATGCTTTAATAAACATTGTGATGGTGATTAGTATTTTATAGAATAATTTTGTTCCTAGACATTTTGAAATTAGTATCTACGCATTTACGTAATTTTAAAATCGATGGTCTAAGATGAGCATTTTTTTTCATGTTACTACTGCAAAATAAATAAACATCAAAAATCGAAACTTGTAAGCACGTTCCGTTTGAATGATAAAATCCGAACATTTAATTCATTATGACATTAATTTAATTTAAGTAAGTTACAATTGTATCCTTTTTGTTGAAATCATGGTATGAAAAAATGCAGCTATATATACAATAGATATGAGTCATACTTCTTCCAAATCAAATAAACTAGTATGCATAATTTCATCAGACTTGGCAGCAAAACAATAAATCTAGAGCTAGCTATGAATATTGGTATTCTTAAACTACTGGTGGAAGAAAAATATATGTTCTATATAAGGAACATGCAAAACTTATCCATATTTTATAGGGAAAAAGGAAGCAATAAATCATGTTCCAATTCAGTTTTGAAATTAATATTTCTTTTGGCAGTACTACACTATATTGGGTACATACCATTTACCATTTACATAACAATTAAGGGAATATTTGGAAGCTACATCTCCCTTCCAAATTCAAATTTGAAATTAGTATTTCTTTCGACAGTCCTACACTAATGTTGGATATAGATTATTTCTTACCAATGATTGAGGGGATATTTGGAAGCTTTGTATATGGTGTAAAAATAAAGTGCATAATACAGTATAATGCTCACAAAGCACACCATTAAAATTTTCATGACTTCAACAGTTTTCACTGCTTCTTTGGCATCAAAACAGCACCAAATTCTTTCAAAGTAGCATAATTGATTCTCTATTTTTTATATTAAAAAAATTGATCTAAGAATAGCCAAAGGAATAGCAATCAAGTTTTCTTTTCGTAACACCATAATCGTATTATTTATTCAATGCATAATTATTTTTAGCACAAAGACAATAGTTCAAAAACATTTTATGCCCTTGTATATTCTATAACGCAGCACTGACTTGTGATAAGAAATAAATTGGATTCATAAAATTAACATCCCTTGATTTGTCACTTTTCTGATTTTGTAGCAGCTATTTTAAATCCATCAATTAATAATGTTTTCAGATGTGTTTAAATTTATCAACATTGTTAACAAATAATATGAATAGACATTTCTATCCAACTTGGTAGTAAAGCAGTAAATCAAGAATCAACAGCAAATATCAGCACAATTGTCATAAACTAATGATAAAGGAAAAATAATCGTACTACATATGATTTTTCAATGTTTCTTACCATTTTATAGATTATTGAAGGAGAATTATTGTCCTTCCTATATGCAATATTAAAACATTACCCAAAAAAAAAAAAAAAACGATAGTTACTTTCGTAATTTCAAAAGTTCATTGACTATCAAAATAATGATTAAATTTGCAATCTTGGTTATATCACGACTCGTAAATAGGAAAATCTATTTAGTTTATAAAATTATACCTAATATATGTTTAAAGGTAAATCATAATGACATCAAGTTTCCAAAAAAAATCTTTAGAACAAAAATAGAGAAACCAAACTGTATACAAACACTTATTCATAAGTATGATGCATATTGCTACTACCTAGGCACTAAAATGACACCGCTTTTCAAAAGTAGCATATACATATACTTATCAATATTTTCTACATGTGGGCCAAAAGAATAGATATCAAGGTTTCATTTCCATAGCATAACATTCTTACTACATATTTAAATCAGATTTATATCTATAATAAAATTAACAACTCATTGTTTATGCTTGAATCTTTATCAACAAAATACTATGAGTAATAAAAAAATCTTACTTTCATATAAATGACAAATTATTTGGAAGAAGAGCCAACACCACTAAAATGGTGGACATAAATTTACTCAATAATGCATTTTATCTTGGAAGAAATTGAAGATAAATAGTGAGGGGTCTCGTAGTTTACTGTGACATCTTAAAGCTTATCAATATGTAATATAAACTAAACCTAATTTTAGGCTTAGTTTGGGCGAACCGAACCTGATTCAGTTTGACACAGAGCCAGAGTCAATTTCGTATGAACTGAGCTAGACTCAGCTCTCAAAACTGAGCCTAGGCACGCTCAATTTGGTAGTAATATATCCATAAAGAAAAGTTGATATATGATATAAATTCAAAATACAAAAATCAATCTCAAACCTCTAATATTTTAAACCTGCAACTCAGAGGTCAAAAGAGGGAAATGTCAATTTAATATGAACAATCAACTACTGAAACATTTAGTAGAAAAAGAAATAAAAAAAATCAATTTTTTCTGCTAATATAATTTTCAGGTTTTTCACTCATTCGTGTGGCAATAAATATTTATGCTTGTTATCAAGCAAAAAACGTAAAACTGAGGATTATAGATATTAAAATGTAGTTGAGCTTCCTATAAATACAGGTGATATCAAGGTGAACTTTACCTACTAAAATGAGTAAACATATTATAATCTCCTCGTTACACATCACTACATATTCAAATATTTTTGTAAACTAAAAGGACAGAAGGAATACGTATATAAATCAATAAATTAGAGGCCACATAAAATGAGAGTGTCTTGTATGTACTGTCTAAACTTTGATGAATATCCTTAAGTCGACGTTTTATAAATGTGCATGCAAGAATTGATATGTGGTAATATGTACTAATTAAATACCATTGAAAGTTAAATTATGGAGTGATAAGTAAATAAAATGTTTTGGCTTTTATTGTCATATCAACATTCATAATACCAATATGCTTTTTTTTATAGTTCATAAAATTTAGGAAATATACCAAACATGAAAACATTTGCAAGTGAGTTGAGTATTGATCAAGTACACATAAATTACAATCCACTTATAGAAAATATTACAAAATAATCTATAATACAAATAAAATGTTTAAATCCAAACTTTTAAAGTAGGCTACATCTCATGATGCGTAGCTTAATAATCTTGCCAAGGATTGATAAAAGAACTAAAATACTTCATAGTTTGAACAAACCACCTTCAACATAAAATAGCAAGTATTTTATGAAGTTTACAACCTGACATCCAAAATCCACCCAATTAGAACTTACCAAATGATGCACAAATACTTTTTCTTATGATTTATATAGTACATTTGTAATGACCCGCATTTTTAGCAGGTATAATAATTAATTTATTTAATTATTAAAAGGTGATTAAAAGGATTTAATGGTCGTGGAATTAAATAATGGTGAATATTTAATCAAAATAATAAATTAAATGATATATTTAATTCTGAAATAATCAGAATTGACTGAAATGGCGATATGGTGTGAACTGGATCATCTGTGATATATAATTCAGTTTAGAATTGAATTGGAATAACGAATATATTATTTGAACGATAGTTTGAACGTATAATTTTATTACAATTAAAATCGAGCTTGAAATGGCGCTGCAGTTCGTAATTTGGCGATTTGAACTTCAACTGAATGTACAGGATTCGTTTTAAGCCGGATTTCTGTGAAACAAGAAACGTTCGGAGCTGGTGAAGTATATCTTTCTAATGGAAGAGAAAAATCGGGATTTCGTCGTGTAGATTTTGAGATATGTCCAAATCAAGTTTAGAAAAGTCGCTGTGGAATTCCTTTATAATTTATAAAGGAATTATTTATATTTTAAAAAGTAATTTCATTTTAAATCGAATATCGATTTAATCGGGATTTGAAATATCAAGTTATAAGTCCAAGTTGTAAGAACCTGTAACTTCCCCGGTAAGGAAAGAGTGGATACTTTTGAGAACAACACACAAAAGAACGCAGACAGAAGAACATTTCATTTTTTATTTCGACAATTCATCAGAATACAAGAATATACAGAGTATAAACAAATAATATACATCACAAAATATCAAAGATTTAAATACATTACACAGCAGCGGAAAAATAATACAATACACAACTGAAAGTAATACACGGATACAGAGCTTTCCGGGTATCTTTCCAGCTGTAAACCAGGATCCTGTGAATATAAATCTGCAAAACCAAAACTACTAGCTGCCTATGTCAAAATAAAGGCACGCAGAGTTTAGGTTAAAACAATAAACTCCAGGTCAATCATGTGACTGGTGTGAGAACTAAAACAGTTATTAATCTTTATTTTAAAGTTAGGTAAATCAAGGGACCACGCCGTATAACACGGAACGGGCTTCCTCCCAAGAACACCAGCGCATAAAATAACAGCGCAATGCTAAATAAAGAACAATGAATGTAACACCCCACCTCCGTTAAGATCACTCACAAAGGGAATGTCTTAACTTTGGTGGAGAATTTTAGTAAACAGAACAGAAACTTACAAGACAGATAAAAACAGTACTTGAAATTTTTTAACTTTATTACAGCGGAAACAGAAATTAATATGTTTACATCCTTTCAATTTCAGAATTCAAGTACAAAATATCAGTCTTGTACAAAAGCTCTCAAAACACATAGTTTAAAATCAAAATCCCCATGGAACGGAAGCTATACAGAGCCAAGCCATACTTTAAGCACTTCAAGCAAAGAGAAATCCGGATCAAGCTAAAGTATTTCCCTCCTTGGATAACCTTGGGGGGGGGGGGGGGGGAAACGGAAGAAAGGAGGCGAAACAACAAGGGTCAGACAAAAAGTCTGGCAAGTCCAGTGACTTTCAGCATATGAACAGATAATAATAATATGATATGAACATAAAACTGGATGTGAGATAACTATAACAGGTGTAGCAGATATAACAGAAAAACAGAATGATATAAACTATTGTTTTACACTTCTCTGCACTAATACTAGTATAGCAGAATTAGGTGTCTCCCTAATGTCTAAATTGAAGCAGGAACGGGTACAGAATATTTTAACAGGAACAGAATGCTAATAATGGGCCTTTACTACCCGATCAGAAACAGACAGAAGAAGAAACAGATTTATCCCTATGGAGATAGAATGTGGAATTAGGTGTACACTAGTAATGGGCCTTTACCACCTGAACAGACGGTACCACACAGAAACAGACAGGTGTTACCACCCAACAGAAACAGACGGTACCAACAGAAACAGACAGAACTAAGCGTACCCTAAAACCCTACCCCAAGCGATCGGCTCCCTAATACATAAATATCCTGTGTCGGCCCCACAGTAGGGTGTATCACTCCCTAAAGTGACAACCAATTGGCACAGACCTATTTACAGATGTCACGGCGTCTTACATCCTCAGAGGCAGACCGGGATCCATGCGCGCACATTACCCGGTTGGAATGCACCATCAACACCCCTCGCCATTATCAGAATGAACCACTTATAATTAGTTCAGTAAGCGTGCCCGGACCCTACCTACTGTTGGGTCGAAGTTTTGATACCAGAAAGGGTTACTGACTAATATGGGTCCCAAACAATAGATGACACAAGTAATTTTCCCCTCCTAACCTTGTGTCCCCAGACTAACAGATTTCAGATTAACTTGTTTACAAGTTCAGACATACAGAATTCAGGTTTACTAATTCACAAATTAAGTTAACAAGTTTTCAGACTAACAGGTCAGATGTACAGATTTTTCAGATTTGTCTAACTTTGTATTGGGCCTACAGATTCATGGACGGGTTTTACTACATTTATTAATCCCTTTGGTTTAACCCTATTTTTCCCCAATACGTTTTAGATGTCATTCTTATCTTAGATTTGCATTAATTAATTATTAATGCACAGACCTCTCACATTAGGTCGGTAGCTTGTGGCCGCTGGATATGCCGGGCGGTTCCGGGCAGACTTCTGCCACAAGCCAGACCTAACCTCGTGTCTTACGCATGTTATGACTAACTTCTCACATTAGAACCTATTGTTTGCGGCCACTGGATGTGCCGGGCGGTTCCGGGCAGATTTACGCCGCAAACTCATTCTAACCTCGAGTTAGCCATGTTTATCTTTGCGGCCAATTAATTAATAATTTACCGTTTATGCGCGTGCCCAATATATATGCCAATTCAGATTATATCAATAACAGGATGATTATATCAACATAGCAGATAACAGATTTTATATGACTTAACGGATTTAACAGATTTAGCAACTTAGCAGATTTTGGCATATAACAGGTTAGGCATTTCAACTGACAAATTTAACAGATTAGGCATTTCAATCTAATTAGCAGTCTAGGCAATATAACAAAACTAGTAGTTTAGGCCACTAGACAAATTAGCAGATTTAGCAAATTTAATATTTCTAAAGGTTCTATTTACATGCCTTGCCTAAACATAAATTAGGCCTAAGTTCATATGCCTAAATAATGTCATGATTCACAATATGATCATATACTTCCATGTTTGCATACATTTACATAGCGCAGAATATGGACATAATTTACCCTATAACATATGTTCCAATTTTTGTTAAACTAGCATTTTACAGCAGATTCACATATAAATTATACCAAATATAACCATTAATTACAATGCATGCCATATATCCAAAAATCCCTATTTAGGTGTAATCACAATAATAGATATCCTAATTAATGCAAATCTTTTACACCTAAGCTTCCATATCTTCTTCTTTTTGAGTCATGAATCATTATGCAAACTATACCCAAAAATCTAAATCTTTAAATCATATCTTCTAAAAATCCAATCTTGACTTTTATATGCATTTTGTCCAAAGTCTCACATCATATGTAATCTTACAGTGGTTCCTCTTCTTCTTTTATCACAGAATATGCATAGGTCTAAAACTAGTTTATAACATATGCTCATCTTTTTTTCTAATAAATTACAGATCTAAATTACAACATAACTATGCATACAACATATATAAATTATATGTTCATCGTCAAATTTATGCATCCAATCCCAAGTCACATGTCCAATATATTTTATGCCTCAGACCTAAAGTCATACATTCAATTCAGTCTTGTCAAATTTCGCATCATTCATTAATTGTCCCAAATTTTGCGTTCATACGTTAATCTCTTTATGAGATTGGGCACAGGCTCGTGGTAGCCTGGCTATAGAAACAGAAAAGAAGAAAGGAATACAGAATAGTCACAGAAAACAGATCCAACAGAAGAGAATATATATACAACCTCAAATTCAGTTTTAAATGCATATCAAAATTATAATTAACGTTTATAGCGGAGAATAACTGTACTTGCCTTGATTGGATTAAAGAAAGAACTTTAACTTGTTGTAGAATCTTTGCAGAAACTCTAATCTCTAGTTTGAATTGAGTTGCTTAGGCTGATGTTGATTATCTTCTAGTTTTAATTCCAGCAGAGCAGCGACGCCATTTTTATTTTTTTATTAGAAGAAGAGAGCAATGGAGGCTAGAGAATTGTGTAAGAAGCCTAGGTAGAGTCTAGGGTCATTTTATAGAGTTTATGAACTGATTTGGACCATCGATGCTGCCTGGATTGATCGTAGCCATTCATTCGGAAGAGAGACCAATTAGAGCTTGCCACCTAGCCCTAATGACAAAGCAGACTACAGAAAATCGACCAACATAGCATAGGCCAGCCAGTTTGGACTGGGTTCGACCTGGCTCTGGACCAGGTCGACATGCCTGTCGACAGCCCTGTCGACAGCCCTGTCGACCTGGCTAGACCAGGTCGACAGCCCAGTCGACCAGGGTGTCTTAGGCGGGAATTTTCCCGCCTTGGCCAATTGGGCCCGATTTTGGAATTAAAACTTGATTTCTGAGCTGTTCGAATTTTAAACTTAATTCAGAAACTTCCGGAGGCTATATCTTCTTCATACGGACTCCGTTTTTTGAAAACTCGGACTCTATTTCGCGTATTTTTCCGAGACGAACGCAATGGCGTATCCTGTTTCCTTAGTTCTTTGATTTCAAATTAATTATACTTTAATTTGTTAATTCCACAGTTATAGAATACACGGGGTGTTACATTCTCCCCCACTTAAAAGGATTTCGTCCCCGAAATCTTCAAGTTAAGAAGAGTGTGTCCTACCATCCAATCATCCATCTACTCAACCATCATCCACAAGCATCCATTGTCCTTAGAAAACTTCTAATGTTGTATGAACATATGCAAAAGTGTGTGTATATGTTCCTTATCTAATGCAAAGATCAGGCGGTCTACTGATTCAGTTGACCTCCTTAATGCGAATTATGTCAGTGCCATGAGTCCAACATGTATGCAATAGAATTCTGATGATATATATTATTTCTATATGAGTGCACAACCATTCACTCAAATGCAACATCCATGTGCTGAATCAACCAATTTGCATCCACAAGAATTGAAAAATGCTCACCCATCCATATGCAGTATGAGAGTGTTTTCGAGCCGATCTAGTGCCTAGTGTGTGTATATGCATCCACGGGCAACCACTAGCAACCACTTGCATCCACTTGCAACCATCAAACATAACATGTCTCAAACACATGTTTACACCCATTAGTTTCTACCTAAAGTTCAAATATTCGATCGATAGGATACAGTCGAATGATGGAAGCGAGTACAGATAGAACGAAAATTTGGTTCCCATTAGACATGGGTCCTAAGTATCGGCCCCAAAGACCAAAACCAATATCAAATTGACACCCTACGAAAACTCAGAATGTATGCGTCATACTTGACGCCTAACACAGGTATCCCTCAAATCCCCAGTCTCAAACAGATGATCCATAACCCTTATGGGTCTGAGTCTATAGCGGAATTCAGAAATAATACTAGCATTAAAGTGCAGAGTATCGATTACAAAATCAAAATACCAAAATCAGGAAAAGTCACAATCAGATAAAGAAATTAAACCTACTATAAAAAAAATTCTATTTCTATCCTAGCCACTAGCCTCATGAGTGTTCGCCTGCCCTCCTTGTCCTCGTCTCTTCGGGCAGTCCCTAGTGAAGTGTCCCATCTCCCCACAGTTGAAGCAAGCGCCCTTCCTTTTTCTGCAATCCTTGTTCAGATGAGTTGAGCTCCCACAAGTAAAGCACTTTTTCCCCTTCTTATCTTCAGGCTTCTCATCCTTCTTTTGTGTTTCCTTTTTGGGCCCCGCTTTCTTATTCTGTGGTTCTTCCTTCTTTGTCTCTTTCGGGCCCTTGTCTTCCTCGTGCAGTAGTGCCATATCCACCAATTTCTCGTAAGTTGCTCCCATGGGTACATGGGTCATGGCTAGGCTGTGCAGTGGCTCATTCAATCCTTTAACAAAGCGGAGAGCCTTTTTATGCTGAGTGTTGACTAAATCCAATCTGAATCTTGCTAGTTGGTTGAACTGGTTGACGTATTCCTTGACCGTCATACTTCCTTGCTTAAGAGACAAGAACTTTTCCAATTGTAAACTTCGTTCAGCTTGCGAGAGGAATTTTGTCTCAAACCTTGTTCTGAAATCCATCCATGTCTCAACCGGCCTCTCGGCGTTAGTGACTTCCCACCAGTAGGAAGCTTCGTCTTTGAGCAGCCATACTGCCAACTGTACCTTCTGCCTATCGTCCACCTCGAAGATAACGAATAGATCCTCAGTTTCTTTGAGCCAATTCCTTGCTTCTACGAATGATTCAGTTCCTTTGAAATCCTTCCCACCCATGGCCCTAAAATCTCTACAGATCTTTGAGAAAGCAATTGCATGAGGAGGGGGTGGAGGAGGGGGATCATTTGCTAGACCTGCAGTGGCGGTCCTAGCCTCAAGATATTGACGAAACCAACCGGGTACATGAACACCCTCTGGTATCTCAGATGCTTCAGACATGCTGGAACGAAAAAGGAAAGGTTCAATACAAAAAGGACTGAAAGAAAGATATATGGCTCTTGGGGATCATGTTTTTCAAAATAAGCTTTATTTTTGAAAATACTTCCTTTCAAAACCTTTTTTTTTTTGAAAATAATTTTTCAAAACTTTTTTATAAAATCTGGTAACCTTCAGCTCTGATACCAAGTGTAACACCCCACCTCCGTTAAGATCACTCACAAAGGGAATGTCTTAACTTTGGTGGAGCATTTTAGTAAACAGAACAGAAACTTACAAGACAGATAAAAACAGTACTTGAAAAATTTTAACTTTATTACAGCGGAAACAGAAATTAATATGTTTACATCCTTTCAATTTCAGAATTCAAGTACAAAATATCAGTCTTGTACAAAAGCCCTCAAAACACATAGTTTAAAATCAAAATCCCCATGGAACGGAAGCTATACAGAGCCAAGCCATACTTTAAGCACTTCAAGCAAAGAGAAATCCGGATCAAGCTAAAGTATTTCCCTCCTTGGATAACCTGGGGGGGGGGGGGGAAACGGAAGAAAGGAGGCGAAACAACAAGGGTCAGACAAAAAGTCTGGCAAGTCCAGTGACTTTCAGCATATGAACAGATAATAATAATATTTTATGAACATAAAACTGGATGTGAGATAACTATAACAGGTGTAGCAGATATAACAGAAAAACAGAATGATATAAACTATTGTTTTACACTTCTCTGCACTAATACTAGTATAGCAGAATTAGGTGTCTCCCTAATGTCTAAATTGAAGCAGGAACGGGTACAGAATACTTTAACAGGAACAGAATGCTAATAATGGGCCTTTACTACCCGATCAGAAACAGACAGAAGAAGAAACAGATTTATCCCTATGGAGATAGAATGTGGAATTAGGTGTACACTAGTAATGGGCCTTTACCACCCGAACAGACGGTACCACACAGAAACAGACAGGTGTTACCACCCAACAGAAACAGACGGTACCAACAGAAACAGACAGAACTAAGCATACCCTAAAACCCTACCCCAAGCGATCGGCTCCCTAATACATAAATATCCTGTGTCGGCCCCACAGTAGGGTGTATCACTCCCTAAAGTGACAACCAATTGGCACAGACCTATTTACAGATGTCACGGCGTCTTACATCCTCAGAGGCAGACCGGGATCCATGCACGCACATGACCCGGTTGGAATGCACCATCAACACCCCTCGCCATTATCAGAATGAACCACTTATAATTAGTTCAGTAAGCGTGCCCGGACCCTACCTACTGTTGGGTCGAAGTTTTGATACCAGAAAGGGTTACTGACTAATATGGGTCCCAAACAACAGATGACACAAGTAATTTTCCCCTCCTAACCTTGTGTCCCCAGACTAACAGATTTCAGATTAACTTGTTTACAAGTTCAGACATACAGAATTCAGGTTTACTAATTCACAAATTAAGTTAACAAGTTTTCAGACTAACAGGTCAGATGTACAGATTTTTCAGATTTGTCTAACTTTGTATTGGGCCTACAGATTCATGGACGGGTTTTACTACATTTATTAATCCCTTTGGTTTAACCCTATTTTCCCCAATACGTTTTAGACGTCATTCTTATCTTAGATTTGCATTAATTAATTATTAATGCACAGACCTCTCACATTAGGTCGGTAGCTTGTGGCCGCTGGATATGCCGGGCGGTTCCGGGCAGACTTCTGCCACAAGCCAGACCTAACCTCGTGTCTTACGCATGTTATGACTAACTTCTCACATTAGAACCTATTGTTTGCGGCCACTGGATGTGCCGGGCGGTTCGGGGCAGATTTACGCCGCAAACTCATTCTAACCTCGAGTTAGCCATGTTTATCTTTGCGGCCAATTAATTAATAATTTACCGTTTATGCGCGTGCCCAATATATATGCCAATTCAGATTATATCAATAACAGGATGATTATATCAACATAGCAGATAACAGATTTTATATGACTTAACGGATTTAACAGATTTGGCAACTTAGCAGATTTTGGCATATAACAGGTTAGGCATTTCAACCGACAAATTTAACAGATTAGGCATTTCAATCTAATTAGCAGTCTAGGCAATATAACAAAACTAGTTGTTTAGGCCACTAGACAAATTAGCAGATTTAGCAAATTTAATATTTCTAAAGGTTCTATTTACATGCCTTGCCTAAACATAAATTAGGCCTAAGTTCATAAGCCTAAATAATGTCATGATTCACAATATGATCATATACTTCCATGTTTGCATACATTTACATAGCGCAGAATATGGACATAATTTACCCTATAACATATGTTCCAATTTTTGTTAAACTAGCATTTTACAGCAGATTCACATATAAATTATACCAAATATAACCATTAATTACAATGCATGCCATATATCCAAAAATCCCTATTTAGGTGTAATCACAATAATAGATATCCTAATTAATGCAAATCTTTTACACCTAAGCTTCCATATCTTCTTCTTTTTGAGTCATGAATCATTATGCAAACTATACCCAAAAATCTAAATCTTTAAATCATATCTTCTAAAAATCCAATCTTGACTTTTATATGCATTTTGTCCAAAGTCTCACATCATATGTAATCTTACAGTGGTTCCTCTTCTTCTTTTATCACAGAATATGCATAGGTCTAAAACTAGTTTATAACATATGCTCATCTTTTTTTCTAATAAATTACAGATCTAAATTACAACATAACTATGCATACAACTTATATAAATTATATGTTCATCGTCAAATTTATGCATCCAATCCCAAGTCACATGTCCAATATATTTTATGCCTCAGACCTAAAGTCATACATTCAATTCAGTCTTGTCAAATTTCGCATCATTCATTAATTGTCCCAAATTTTGCGTTCATACGTTAATCTCTTTATGAGATTGGGCACAGGCTCGTGGTAGCCTGGCTATAGAAACAGAAAAGAAGAAAGGAATACAGAACAATCACAGAAAACAGATCCAACAGAAGAGAATATATATACAACCTCAAACTCAGTTTTAAATGCATATCAAAATTATAATTAACGTTTATAGTGGAGAATAACTGTACTTGCCTTGATTGGATTAAAGAAAGAACTTTAACTTGTTGTAGAATCTTTGCAGAAACTCTAATCTCTAGTTTGAATTGAGTTGCTTAGGCTGATGTTGATTATCTTCTAGTTTTAATTCCAGCAGAGCAGCGACGCCATTTTTATTTTTTTATTAGAAGAAGAGAGCAATGGAGGCTAGAGAATTGTGTAAGAAAACTAGGTAGAGTCTAGGGTCATTTTATAGAGTTTATGAACTGATTTGGACCATCGATGCTGCCTGGATTGATCGTAGCCATTCATTCGGAAGAGAGACCAATTAGAGCTTGCCACCTAGCCCTAATGACAAAGCAGACTACAGAAAATCAACCAACATAGCATAGGCCAGCCAGGTTGGACTGGGTTCGACCTGGCTCTGGACCAGGTCGACATGCCTGTCGACAGCCCTGTCGACAGCCCTGTCGACCTGGCTAGACCAGGTCGACAACCCAGTCGACCCGGGTGTCTTAGGCAGGAATTTTCCCGCCTTGGCCAATTGGGCCCGATTTTGGAATTAAAACTTGATTTCTGAGCTGTTCGAATTTTAAACTTAATTCAGAAACTTCCGGAGGCTATATCTTCTTCATACGGACTCCGTTTTTCGAAAACTCGGACTCTATTTCGCGTATTTTTCCGAGACGAACGCAATGGCGTATCCCATTTCCCTTAGTTCTTTGATTTCAAATTAATTATACTTTAATTTGTTAATTCCACAGTTATAGAATACACGGGGTGTTACAATGAAGCTATTATAAGACCCAGGTCACATCACATAATGCAACACAAACCGGAGGACAGGGTTTTACCTTATAATACCCAAATAATGCTTGATACGCTAAATTTCATGTTTTATTATTACTATAAGTGTATAGTGTCAAAACAATTTCAATCATAAGTATCAATCATAGACAGCATGAGTGCCCCATCCCACTAAGTCGCCATACTAGGCTCTATAATCAAAACCGAATTATCGCGTATTGGAAATTGGATTTCCGTCCGTGAACCGAGGCCAGGGATCATCCTCTACCGATTCGAGACAATCTAGCCTAACATGTCTTAGGCAAGTACTCAGTCAAGCCTTGGATCGTCAGGGCCGGTCCATCGATGTGGATTGAAATGCCTGAACACTACGTTTCCTCGCCTTATGGGGCGCAAATGAGCCAACGAATGACTCCATCGGCTTCACATAGTCACCGATAAATCCGAGGCGCCTCGCAACAGCAACAACCACATAAGTCAAACTCGTCAGGGGGTGTAAAACCACTGGCGCCACTTCTAGCTAGAAAGAAACGCAAGTCCTCCTTGAAGTCCTCTCCCGTTTCTGGTTCACAACCGGTGTGTGAGGCTCGCAAATCAACGCTACACAAAGATATGCCACATAGGCTGTGATTTGATCATCAACCACAAGACTCGGCTTTTCAACAGAAGCCTTGATCATTTGCATCTTAGCATGCCACACAGGCAGACCACTCTATGAAACCGATATTAGTCACACAGAATGAAATCCAATGTCAGACACACAGTCCATGTACAAGTCCGTTCTGGGTCTGAACGAAACTGGAGGCACCTAGTACCCCGCATATCCATCGATCTCCGAGTACGTCTGGACGATCACCAACTGATTCCCTCCTTTTGGGTGTACGGCCCAATCAAGATCATTGGTAATTATCCAAACGATGTGAAGACCTCCGGTCTTCAACCACCATCTTCATCTTCGACTAATCGTCGAATCAGTTATACAGAATGGGATAAACCCGGTCTTTCTGAATAACTCGCGTATATTATAAACAAGTGTTACACAAACACAACATATGACTCATTCCAATTCATCAGTCACTAACCGCAAATCAACAAGAGAATAATTCCCCAAATATTACCCCCAAGGCCGAAACCAACATCAGATCAATACCCAGGAAACCATTCATCTTAGCTAACCTATAGTTAGTTTCTAAAATTCACTTCCTTAGGGAAAGGTTCCCATTAATATTATCAAAGATAAATTGTTTTAAATTTATTCTTTAATCTTCCTTTGAATATCACATCTAGTCGGGATTAGCGAACCACACCGAAGTAATTATTTATTTTATTTCCCAATCCCAACCTATTTATCCCATGAAGTAAAACTGGTAATACTTCATATCTAACACCACGGTGTTATTGGTAAATTCAATTACCATTTCACGTTCAAATCAAATTAAAGATTTAACTATCGCCTGGAGCAAAACTGGTGATACTCCATTCTCGATCTTTTTAATCTAATTAAAGATTCATTAAAACTCCACTTAGTTTTAATCTTTACCTAGGTTAAAGAACTGATATTATTTAAAACACGGTTCATGATAAACCCCAAAGTCACATCACATTTCAATCAGTCCCTAACCGTAAATTAGCAACTGAGAAATTACCTAAATATTAACCCCGAAGGCCGAAACCAACATCAGATCTATACACAGGAAACCATTAATCTTAACTAATCTTCAGTTAGTTTCTGATTTTCTTAACTCTGTTGGGTCTAAGAACAATATTATTGAAGATACCGTTCACGACAACCCAAAATCACATTCCATTAAATATCGGGTTAAAGAACAAGTGTTATTTAAAACACAATTCACGATGAACCCAAAAATCAATACCAATTCAATTCCAGTTAAATATCATTTAATTGGTCCACTTCATTAAATCTAAATAAAAAGATTTAATCTTTTTCTCAACTGGGTTTAAGAACAGTGTTAATGAAGACACCATTCACGACAAACCCAGATCACATTTGATATTAAATACAAGGCTCTGAATAGAAAATATATTGTCTTATATTCAATATCAAATTCCACGACCAACAAATATCGTATTGGAAATAACAATATATATATATATATATATATATATATACTTCAAATTTCCATAACAACATCTGTATAATCACGAAATCCAACATCGAACTATTTCGAAGATGACTTCAATTCAAATTCTTTCCAATTCAATTATTGGAAATCCTGGTTACTTTCAAAACCATTTCCAATCCAATTTATTTATTTCAAAAATAAATTGATTTTAATTCTACTTCAAAACTAGTTCATTTCGATAAAAATCTATTTTTATCTTTTCAAATATGGAGTTTTTCATCCCAATTCTTCATAAATCATTTCTTATGATTTTACGCAAATTATTACTATTTTTAATAATTTTATCAAGGCCCGTACAGCCGATTTCCATCAACGGCCATCGAACTACACTTACAGCGACCTTTTTCAAATTTGATTTGGACATAAATCCAAATCCAACCGTTAGATCTCAGATTTCTAATATTCTTTAGAAAGCTCTTTTCGATACGAACCCAACGGTTCCGATTTTAGGAGAATCCGACGGTCGGTTCTCCCGTAATATCCATTCGAAGTCAATGGTCGAAATTCATGAACTGTCACGGCGCGGCGTGTGCTTTTCAGGCCATTATATATATAATATATATATTATATAAATTTCGTTGATTTCCTTTTAAAACGTATTTTATAAATCGTTTCAAATTCGTTTTCAAAACGATTTCAACTTCCTTTTCAAATTCAAATCAAGATGAATTTTTCAATATAAATTCATTTTAATTTCATTTCAAATCGATTTCAATTCAACTTCAATTTAATTCAAATTTCAATTCATTTCAAATTAATTCGAATTTAATTCGAATTTCAAATATATTCAATTCAATTTGAATTTTTGAAATCACTTTCAATACACACTGAAAAATGAATAAAATCGATATAAATATCGTTCACGTCAAAATGGCGTCAATCTAATCAACATGGCTTCATATATTTCTATTTTCTAATATTCTATTCAAATATTTCGTTTCAAATATTTCTTCTCAAATATTCTATTCAAATATTTCTCTTCAAATATTCTATTTCAAAACTGGAATGAGGCCCAATCAATTACCCTAGATTTTATTTCTATAGATTTCTATACAACGCATGTATATATCAACAATGACAAATAATCAACCATCATCCAAAGTGCATTCTACACTGTATAAGCATACAATATAAATATTTAACGATTATAACAGTCTGTTAATCAATCGATCGACATACAACTAATTATTGGGATTATTATATGTCATATATCATCCCAATACCCGTGTGAGGTTTCAAACAATCAAACACAGATTTTATTTGTGTAGTTGGGCAATGTGTAAAATTTATCGTCCTAGTCAATATCAGTCAAGTGTGTGTATATAAACAAATCATCCGATTTGTTTATATTTATTTCAATTTAAATAAATGTTAAAAATTCTATTTTCAACTATAAAATATTTTTAACTATATAAATATTTTATTTCATTTCACATCACATCACACAATTAACTACACATCAAAATCAAACAAATAAGCATACAAGCCGTCCATGGTCTGTGGATGATGGGTGTCGGGTGCTACTAAGCACCGTCTGCATCCTAGTATATATTTCAAACTAGAAATAAATTAAAGGTGAGGAGTTCTCACCTTTGGGATCCACTCCTCCGTTCTATATTTCTGAACGGTTCAGGTTTGTCCAAAATCCCAATGCGACCTTTTCCCGCTGTTCACATTAAAAATCACATTTTTAATATGATGTTTATTTTAAAAATCACATTTTTATAATGGCAATTCATATATAAAAATCATATATTATTACAACGCTGCTTTCTATATAAAAATTATATTTTTATTATCTCTATAATATAAAAATCATATTTTTATTCTCTATAAAAATAAATATAAATCCTATCTTTCCATACCCAAAAGTATAATCTCTTCGTATTGTTCTAATGCTTTAAGATCTCATCTTTGTCTAGTTAAAAATCACTTCTTTCTTTAGTTAAAAACCCCTTCTTTGTTTAGTTAAAAATCAGCTCCTTTTCAGTTTTAAAAATCAACCTTTTTCAGTTTTAAAAATCAACCTAAACCAAAATCAGTTTTTGAACCTAAACCAAATCGGGTTTTTTTTAAAACCCATGCTATTTATATTAAAATTAAAAAAGAAAATAAATGTAAATAAATAATAAAAAAAAAAATCACTCGCTGTTTTCCGTCATTGGGGCTGGAGAGGAGGCGCTAGAGTCAAGGGGTGGAAGGGGGTGTCGCACGCGCGGTAGTGGGCCGGAGGAAGGCCGTCGGCGGCGGGTTTCCGGTCTAGGGCATGGGTCCTCGCGGTTTGGGGATTCTAGAAGGAAGTGGAGAGAGGAGGGAGGGCTTGGCGACGCGAGGAGGGAGGAGGAGGGGCTGCGGCGGAGGTCCTGCGAGGGGTGGGCGGCATTGGTGGACTATGGCGACGGCTCCGATGGTTTTTTTTTAATTTCTTTGTTTTTTTTGAACGATTGAGAGGAGAGAGGGGAGGATTGACCTGGTAATAGGGGAGGAGGGAAGTTTTATATTATTATTTTTATTATTTTAATTTTAAATTCCATACAGCAACCTTTGTATTCGAACTCAAAATCGAACCCGCCGACTATCGTCCCTAGCTAATTACCCCCATTTCGAACACAATGAGATATGTATCGTGAGCTGATTCGGCTGTTACGATTAGTTTTTGCTGAAATTAAAATATAAATCTATATATTCAATTGTAAACGTACATTTCAATTTACCGGGGCCACATACTAATTTTAAAAATTTCCAAAAAATATTTTCTAGCTTCGTATTGACGATACGGTCCTAATAAAACTAATTTTGTCAAATTCTGAGACCGTTTGAAATATGACCATTTTCCAGTTGAGTAAAATCAATTGAAATTGGTCAAACGCGTTTTCCTTTGCTATGCTCACATATTGATTCGAAAAATTAAGAATTTTGAAATCTAGCAATAACTTGATATCGCGGATCCAACAAAAGTGGTTTCATCGAAAACCGAGGTCGTCTGCAAAATGGTTATTTTTAAGGGCCAGAATTCCATAGCGATTATTCTGAATTTTCAACTGGGCATAACTTTTTATCCCCGCTATGAAATTTTTATTTTTTGGATTCGTTGGAAAGATATTCTTAATTAGATTCAATTATTTTTTGTTTCACTAAAATCCGGTTTATTTTGTACCCCGTACATTTATTTGAACTTTGAAATCGAATTATCGAACTACCGCGCCATTTCAGGCTCGTTATATAATTAAAATAAATTATTTATTTTCTAACGACGATTCAAATAAATATATACATTTAATTATATTCAAACTAAATTTCTCATCGTTATTTTTTTAAGACAATTCATTTTAAATATTCAAAATTCATTAAAATTGCCAGAATAAAAATTTTAAATTAGCTCGGATTTCCGGGTTATTACAATCTTCCCCACTTAAAACTTTTCGTCCTCGAAAAGGAACGAAGCCGAAAGTTGTTTCACAAATCAACTCAACTTTCACTGTTTTCTTTACGGCTTAAGTTCTTCAACTTTATAGTTTCTAAGAACTTTCCAAATTTTTCAAAAATTTGGCTAACACCCTAAATTTTCGAAAAAATTCGCCATAACCTCCTTTGCACCGGGGACTTCGGGATATTTCATATAGCCTCCCATGGCCTTCTTCAATCCAAAAGAAAAAGAAAAAGCGAAGCGGCTAGCCAATCGGCTCATAAAATCATCATCACCCAAACAAAACAGTAAATTATGGTAAACATGTACATATTTATCTGGCAAACAATTTAATTCTTCTGCTCTAGCCTCCTCGCAATGACTTGTTCAATGTAAGTACATGTATATGCATGTAAATGCAACTAATTTCCAATACAATTCACTATTTGGTTCAATTTGGCTAAATGGTTAAAATTTTAATTAATCAACCAATAATCAAACAACACAATCAGCAATCAATTAGTTGATTAACGTTTCAAATTCATAACTTTGATATATAGTCAAAAATCACAATTGTGGTGCTAAATCACAACAATAATCCCTATCTAGTTTTGGTTCTCACACCAGTCAATAGGAAATATACAGAAATCTCACTTTCGAAACTCGAATACTAATTCTGATGATGTACCTACAATCATCAGAATCATCTCCGGCTGGTTAGAGTGTGAATCTATATCTATCCAGTATATCAAAACTTCAAATACACGCGGATCAGACATATACGCAAAATTTATGTATACTGGATTGTCCAAATCAATATAAATAAATATTCCAATACGAATAATTCGATTTAAATTTTCAAAACAAAATTTGTTTTCATTTTTATTTTCTAAAACACTACTCTTCACACTCATTCTAGGATACTAGTGATCCTATCTCTAACAAGTCATTATCGTTGGATATTACTAATCCAATTTATGATGAATTCTTTCGTTTAGTTCTAATGTGTCTTGTTCTCCGAGCACTTTAAACCAAAGCTCTGATACCACTGTAAGAATCCATAACTACCGCGGTAAGGAAAGAGCAGATACTTTTGAGAACAACACACAAGAGAACATAGACAGAAGAACATTTCATTGTTTAATTCAAAAATTCATCAGAATACAAGAATATACAGAATATAAACAAATAATATACATCACAAAATATCAGAGATTTAAATACGTTACATAGCAACGGAAAAATAATAGAATACACAACTGAAAGTAATACACGGATACAGAGCTTTCCGAGTATCGTTCCAGCTGTAAACCAGGATCCTGTGAATATAAATCTGTAAAACCAAAACTACTAACTGCCCGTTTCAAAATAAGGGCACCCAGAGTATAGGTTAAAACAATAAACTCCAGGTCAGTCATTTGACAGGTGTGAGAACTAAAACAGTTATTAATCTTTATTTTAAAGTTAGGTAAATCAAGGGACCACGCCGCATAACACGGAACGGGTTTCCTCCTAAGAACGCCAGTGCATAAAACAACAGCACAATGCTAAATAAAGAAAAATGAAGCTATTATAAGACCCAGGTCCCATCACGCAATGCAACACAAACTAGAGGATAGGGTTTTACCTTATAATAGCCAAAGAAATCTTGATACGCTGAATTTCATGTTTTATTATTACTATAAGTGTATAGTGTCAAAACAATTTCAATCATAAACATCAATCATAGATGACACCATCCCACTATGTCGCCATACTAGGCTCTATAATCAAAACCGAATTATTACGTATTGGAAATTGGATTTCCGTCTGTGAACCGAGGCCAAGGATCGTCCTCTACCGATTCGAGACAATCTAGCCTACCATGTCTCAGGCAAGTACTCAGTCAAGCCTTGGATCGTCAGGGCCGGTCCACCGATGTAGATTAAACTGCCTGAACACTACGTTTCCCCGCCCTATGGGGTGCAAATGAGCCAACGAATGACTCCAGCGGCTTCACATAGTCACCGATAAATCCGAGGCGCCTCGCAACAGCAACAACCACATAAGTCAAACTCGTCAGGGCATATAAAACCAATGACGCCACTTCTAGCTAGAAAGAAACGCATGTCCTCCCTGAAGTCCTCTCCCGTTTCTGGTTCACAACCGGGGTGTGAGGCTCGTGAATCAACGCTACACAAAGCTATGCCACACAGGTCGTGCTTTGATCATCAACCACGAGACTCTGCTTTTCAATAGAAGCCTTGATAATTTACATCTTAGCATGCCACATAGGCGGACCACTCTATGCAACCGATATCAGTCACATAGGATGAAATCCATTGTCAGACACACAGTCCATCTACAAGTCCATTCTGGGTCTGAACGAAACTGAAGGCACCTAGTACCCCGCATATCCATCGATCTCCAAGTACGTCTGGAAGATCACCAACTGATTCCCTCCTCTTGGGTGTACGGCCCAATCAAGATCATCAGTAATTATCCAAACAATGTGAAGACCTCTGGTCTTTAACCACCGCCTTCATCTTCAACTAGTCGTCGAATCAGTTATTCAGAATGGGATAAACCCAGTCTTTCTGAATATCTAGCGTATATTATAAACAAGTGTTACACAAACACAACATACGCCTCATTCCAATTCATCAGTCACTAACCGCAAATCAACAAGAGAATAATTCCCCAAATATTAACCTCGAAGGCCGAAACCAACATCAGATCAATACCCAGTAAACCATTCATCTTAGCTAACCTATAGTTAGTTTCTAAATTTCACTTCCTTAAGGAAAGGTTCCCATTAATTTTATCAAAGATAAATTCTTTTAAATTTATTGTTTAATCTTTCTTTGAATATCACTTCAAACTAGTCGGGATTAGCGAACCACACCGAAGTAATTATTTATTTTATTTCCAAATCCCAACCTATTTATTCCTTGAAGTAAAACTGGTAATACTTCATATCTAACACCACGGTGTTATCGGCAAATTCCAATACCATTTCACGTTCAAATCTAATTAAAGATTTAACTATCGCCTAGAGCCAAACTAGTGATACTCCATTCTCGATCTTTTCAATCTAATTAAAGATTCATTAAAACTCCACTTAGTTTTAATCTTTACTTGGGTTAAAGAATCGATGTCATTTAAAACATGGTTCACGATAAACCCCAAAATCACATCACATTTCAGTTAGTCCCTAACCGTAAATTAGCAAGTGAGCAATTACCTAAACATTAACCCCGAAGCCTGAAACTAACATCAGATCAATACACAGGAAACCATTCATCTTAACTAATCTTCAGTTAGTTTCTGATTTTCTTAAATCTGTTGGGTCTAAGAACAGTATTATTGAAGATACCGTTCACGACAACCCAAAATCACATTCCATTAAATATCGGGTTAAAGAACAAGTGTTATTTACAACACTGTTCACGATGAACCCAAAAATCAATACCAATTCAGTTCCAATTAAACATCATTTAATTGGTCCACTTCATTAAATCTAAATAAAAAGATTTAATTTTTTCTCAACTGGGTTTAAGAACAGTGTTAATGAAGACACCATTCACGACAAACCCAAATCACATTTGATATTAAATACAAGGCTCTGAATAGAAAATATATCGGCTTATATTCAATATCAAATTCCACAACCAACAAATATCGTATTGGAAATAACTATATATATATATATATATATATATATATATATATATATATATATCTTTCAAATTTCCATAACAACATCTGTATAATCACGAAATCCAACATCGAACTATTCCGAAGATGATTTCGATTCAAATCCTTTCCAATTCAATTATTGGAAATCCTGGTTACTTTCAAAACCATTTCCAATCCAATTTATTTATTTCAAAAATAAATTGATTTTAATTCTAGTTCAAAACTAGTTCATTTCGATAAAAAAACTGGTTTTATCTTTTCAAATATGGAGTTTTTCATCCCAATTCTTCACAAACCATTTCTTATGATTTTACACAAATTATTACTATTTTTAATAATTTTATCAAGGCTTGTACAGTCGATTTCCATCAACGGCCATCGAACTGCACTCACAGCGACCTTTTTTAAATTTGATTTTGACATAACTCCAAATCCAACCGTTAGATCTCAGATTTCTAATATTCGTTAGAAAGCTCTTTTCGATACGAACCCGATGGTTTTGGTTTCAGGAGAATCCGACGGTCGGATCTCCCGTAATATCCATTCGAAGTCAATGGTCGAAATTCGCGAATTGCCGCGGCGCGGCGTGTGCTTTTCAGGCCATTATATATATATATAATATATATATATATATATTATATATATTTCATCGATTTCCTTTTACAACGTATTTTATAAATCGTTTTAAATTCGTTTTCAAAACGATTTCAACTTCCTTTGCAAATTCAAATCAAGATTGAATTTTTCAATATAAATTCATTTAATTTCATTACAAATCAATTTCAATTCAACTTCAATTTAATTCGAATTTCAATTAATTTCAATTTAATTCGAATTTCAAATCTATTCAATTAAATTTGAATTTTTGAAATCACTTTCAATACTTATTGAAAAATGAATAAAATCGATATAAATATCTGTAACAATCCGCAAATTCTGAACCAATTTAAAAATTTTATTTTAGAAAATTTTAATGAATTTTGAAAATATAAAGTGATTTATTTTAGATAATAATGGCTAGGATTTATTTCTATCGAAGTTAGAATGAATAAATTTAATTTAAATATAAAAGGAGTTAGAAATGGCGCTGTAGTATTAAAATTTGATTTTGAATTTTAACTGAATGTACATGATTCAAAATAAATCAGAATTGAGTGAAACAAGAAATATTTAAATCTGTTTAATCATATCTTTCTAACGAATCTGAAGAATTGAAATTTCATAGCGGAAATCAAAAGTTATGCCAATTCAATTTTTAAAAAGGTCGTTGTAGAATTTATATATATATTATATGTGGCCCGAAATGCTACTTTTCACATATGAAGGAATTTGGACTCGAAACCACTTCCATTGAGTTCGGAATGATGTTTCTGCATCGAAAAATAGTAAACACTTATATATTTTGAGATTCGGAAATTATTTGTTTAAAAATATATTTTTAATATTAAATATATTGGCCTTGAAAATAGTCTTTTTTCAAACGACCTCTGTTTTCGACGAAACCACTTTTGTTGGAACCGGAATGTCAAATTATTGCTAAGTTTCAATTTTCAGAATTTTTCGAATTAATATGCGAGCGTGGCAAAAGAAAATGTGTTTTGACTATTTCAGTTAAATTTAAACGCCTTAAAAATAGCCATTTTTCAAATAGTCTCAAAATTCGACAAAATTCGTCTTGTTAGAACCGTATCGTCATAGGAAAGCTAAAAATAATTATTTTTTTAGAATTTTCTGAGGTCATATGTGGCCCCGGCATATTTATATGTACGGCAATATTTAATTAATTAATTTTTAATGGGATTTTAAATAAAACTTTCTACAGATTTCGGAATAGGACCCCAAGACCATCCCATTGCGTTCAGAAGGCCTCAAAACGTTAAGATCGACAGTAAGCAAGTCCAATTCGGAGACAGCCCGCATTTTCACCTTTATAACACATTTTTTAATAATATAATAATAAAAAAATAAACCCTAACCCTAAAAACTTTCAGCCGCCGCCCATGTCTATTCTATGACCAGAAATCCCCCAACTTCAAACATTAATTTCTTCCAATCCACTCTATGAAAATTGACAAATAATATAACAAATCGAAGAGGACGGAGAGCTCTACAAATCCATACGGTTAAGATCAGTTTTCAGTGCACGGATTTCGCGAATTCTGATGAGGAAGTGGCCGCGTTCAGGTTCGATTTTTGAGACGAGGAGGAGGCCGGATTGGGTGGCCTTCTGGGCGCTGGTGGTTCGCAAGCGGGGCGTCGGTTTGGCGGGGTCTGATCGGCGGTCGGTGGCTCGGATGGGGGTGCGACGTGAAGGGTGCAGACGTGATATTTGGGTTCGGCTGTAGGGATGCGTGATGGAGGAAGAAGGAGTATATTTTATATTATTTTATTTATTTAAATATTTAATTTATGCAATCTTTAAAAATCAATATCTCTTTCATACGAGGTCCGATTTACGAACCATCAGTATCGTTGGACTCGTCTTTCAGAGATCTTCGCGATGGCGCAGACCAGAGCTGAATCCGAGACAGTCAAATTTTCAGCCATATAAATAAGAGAATTCTGAATTTTATTATTTAATTAATTAAAAATTATTTTGCTTGCTTTAAAAATATTTGTATTGTGATGTAATTCAGATTTGAAATGCTCTGTGATTGATGAATGGTTGATTTTTGTTGGTGGTTTGTTTTGTTGTTCATGAATTGCTAGATCCACGTTGAATTTAATATATAGTTGGATTTTATTTGCGATTAGAAAATTAAATCTAAATTTAGAATTAAATCATATTTTATTCAGGTCTAGTTATTCTAATTTATTTAGAAAAAAAATTATTTTTATTATTCTGAGATGAACATAGAATTTGATCGACAAATAAAAACTTTATTTTTGTTTATATGTTTACTTTGCAACAGAAAATGAACAACAAATAAAACCTTACTTTTATTTGTTTACTTTGTAATAAGATTTGAACGACAAATAAAATATTATTTTATTTGTTTATTTACGATAGAATATGAACAACAAATAAAATATATTTTTATTACAACAGAATTTTGCTAACTAATAAAAATCCTATTTTTGTTTGTTTACAATTAGAACACGGTTTATGAATTACAATAAAAACATAAAACGTTCATTTGTTTGAATTGAAACCATGTTAGCGATAAAATTTACATTTTTATCGTGTATATAGAATAGACTAAAAATGTTCATCTATTTGAAATGAAAACATGAAACATTAAAAATCTTATTTTTAATGAAAAGAATTATTCATATGAAAATTGTTCATGTTAAAATAAAAATGTTGAAAACATAAAAAAAAATCACATTTTTTTTAATGTAAAGAATGATTTATATGAAAATTGTTTATGTTAGAATTGTCTAAAAGAAAAAAAAAACAAAGTTATCCTTTTTATTTGCTTTTGTTGAAATGTTAGAAATAAATCAAAATGATTACATTTTTAATGTAATTAGAAATAAATTTAAAAGATTGCATTTTTCAATGTAATTAAAATTGAAATAAAAAGATTACATTTTTTAACGTAATTATAATTGAAATAAAATGATTACATTTTTCAATGTAATTAAAAATTGAAGTAGAACGATTACAATATCAATATAATTAATATTGAAATAAAAATAACAATTTGGTTAAAGCATAAGTATTGAAATAAGAGATCACATTTTTGGCCAAAACTTTATTAATGAAATGAAAATATCACTTTTGTCAAAACTTGATTATTGAATTGAAATTTTCATTTTTGTCAAAATCTGATTATTGAACTGAAAATATAATTTTTCTCAAAACTAGATTACTGAAATAAAAGTAACAATTTTGTTTACATTTTTTTTATGTAAATAAGAAATTATTTTCAGAAGTTACATAGAAATTGGTTAGATATTTTTATTCATATTTTTCAATGCAAATAAAAATAGAAATTAAAATGTTGCTTTTCATTTGCACTTTTCAATGCAAATATAGCATGAAATGAAATTCATTTTTCTCATTTGCATCTCATAATGCAAACATGTAGTAACCCGGAAATCCGAGCCAATTTAAAATTTTTATTTTGGCCAATTTATTGAATTTTGATTATTTAAAATGAATCATTTTAAATAATAACGACAAGAAATTTATTTTGAATAGAATTCGAACGAATATATTTATATAGGTTGTCGTTAGAATATAAATATTTATTTTAAATTATAAAAGGAATTGAAAATGGCGCGGTAGTTCGATAAATCGATTTCAAACTTCAATTGAACATACCGGATGCAAAACAAACCGGATTTTAGTGAAACCAAAAATATTTGAATCTAATTAATAATATCTTTCCAACGAATCCGAAAAATCAAAATTTCATAGCGGGGATAAAAAGATATCTCCAGTTGAAATTTCAGAATAGTCGCTATGGAATTCAAGCCCTCAAAAATGGAAATTTTGCAAACGACCTCGGATTTTGACGAAACCACTTTTGTTGGATCTGCAATGTCAAATTTTTGCTAGATTCCAAATTTCATAATTTTCGAATCAATATGTGAGCGTGGAAAAGGAAAACGCGTTTGACCAGTTTCAATTGATTTTAATCGACTGGAAAATGGTCATTTTTCAAACGGTCTCAGAATTTGATGAAAGTAGTTTTTTTAGGACCGTGTCGTCAATACAAAGCTAGAAAATATTTTTCTGGAATTTTTAGTGTTCGTATGTGGGCCCAGTAAATTGAAATGCGCGTTCAAATTCAATATATAGAGTTATATTTTGATTTTAATGAAAACTGCTCGAAACGATCAAATCAGCTTACGATACATATCCCAATGTGTTTGGAATGGGGGTAAAACGCTATGGACGACTGGCGGTGGGCCTCATTTAGAGGTCGAATAAAAAGGTCAACTTTTTGAAATTAAAATAACTAAAAATATATTATATTATATAACTCACCTCACTCCTCTCTCTTACTTTCCCTTCTCAGTCAAACCAAAAAAAAAATGATTTGAAGAAGAAAAAAACCCTAGCCCCCACCCCCCCTCGATTCGCCGCCACCGCTCAGGGCGGGGCCGCCGCACTTCTTCCCTAACCTCCTCCTTCTTCCCCGACTTCCTCCTTCTACCGCGACCCCCTCCTCCCTTCTGCGAAACCGAAACCCCCCAGCTTCATCGATTAACGTGTCACTGCCCTGCCATTTCCGCCACTTCCTCCTCAGCTCCCCTGAAGCCCCGATGTGCCACCACCCTCGACAACAGCGCGACCTACCCCACCTGCACCCCCTCCGACGTCCAAGAATTTGAACCACCTTCCCCCATTCGCTGGAAACCACCCAAATCAGCCTTCAACAAAGATTTAATTCATACAAGGAAAAAGGTAAATTTCTATTCATTTATGTAGAGTAAAAAAAAATAGGATTTTTAAATTAATTAAAGGTAGGATTTTTAAAATTAGAAAGATTATATTTTTAGAATGAAAAAGAATTGATTTTTAATATGATGAAATTAGCGTTGTAAATATATATGAAATAAAAATAGAATTTTTATTTATTGAATAAAGGATAAAAATATGATTTCTATTTATGGAAATGAAGTGGTAAAAATATAATTTTTATTTGAACAGCGTGAAAAGACTGCATTGGAATTTCAGTCAAATCCAGATAGTTCAACAGTTCAAATGGAAAGAATGGTGGAGTGGAACCCTCGGTGAGAACTTCTCACCTTTTAATTTTGTTTTTCTAGTTAAAATATATACTAGGATGCAGACGATGTTTAGTAGCACCCGACACCCGTCATCCACAGACCATGGACGGCTTGTATGCTTGTTTGTTTGATTTTGATGTGTAGTTGATTGTGTGATGTGATGTGAAATGAAATAAAATATTTATATAGATGAAATAAAATATTTTATAGTGGAAAATATTTTATAGTTAAAAATAGAATTTTTAACGTGTATATGAAATGAAATAAAAATAAACAGATCAGACGATTTGTTTATATACACACATTTGACTGATATTGATTGGGACTGTAAATTTTACACATCGCCCAACTGCACAAATAAAATCTATGTTTGATTGTTCGAAACCATACACGGGTATTGGGATGATATTTGACATACACTAATCCCGGTTGTTTAGTTGTATGTCGATCGATTGATTGACAGGCTGCTATAAGGGTTGAATATTTTTATTTGATGCTTATACAGTGTAGAATGCACTTTGGATGATGGTTGATTATTCATCGTTGTTATTGTATACATGTGTTGTATAAAATCCATATAATTAACATTATATGGTAATTGATTGGGCCTCATTCCAGTTTTGAAAAAGAAAGTTTTGAAATAGAAATATTTGAAAAAGAAATATTTGAAATAGAAATATTTGAAATAGAATATTTGAAAATAGAAATATATGAAGCCGTGTTGATTAGATTGACGCCATTTTGACGTGAACGATATTTATATCGATTTTATTCATTTATAATGAATATCGAAAGTGATTTCAAAATCTGATATTTTGAATAGAAATGAATTCGAATTAAACTGAGTAGAAATGAATTCGAATTGAAATTGAATAGAAAGGAAATCGAATTGAAATGAATTGAAAACGAATTGAAATTGAATTCAAAATCGATTTGAATTGAACTCAATTTGAAATGAATTTAAAATGAATTTGTAAAGGAAAATTCAATTGTGATTTGAATTTGAAAAAGAACTTGAAATCATTTTGAAAACGAATTTAAAACGATTTATATAATACGTTTTAAAAAGGAAATCGACGAAGTACATATTATATATATATTATATATATATATATATATATATATATATATATAATATAATGGCCTGAATAGAACGCGCCGCGCTGCGGTAGTTCGTGAATTTCGACCATTGACTTCAAATGGATATTGTGGGAGATCCGACCGTCGGATTCTTCTAAAACCGGAACCGTTGGGTTCGTATCAAAAAGAGCTTTCTAACGAATATTAGAAATTTGAAATCTAACGATTGGATTTGGATTTATGTCCAAATCAAAATTGAAAAAGGTCGCTGTAAGTGCAGTTCGATGGCCGTTGATGGAAATCGACTGTACGGGCCTTGATAAAATTATTAAAAATAGTAATAATTTGTGTAGAATCATAAGAAATGATTTAGAAAGAATTGGGATGGAAAACTCCATATTTGAAAAGATAAAAATAGATTTTTATCGAAATGAACTAGTTTTGAACTAGAATAGTAATTTATTTATTTTTAAAATAAATAAATTGGATTTGAAATGGTTTTGAAAATAACAAGAATTTCCAATAATTGTATTGGAATAGATTTGAATCGAAATTGTCTTCAGAATATTTCGATGTTGGATTTCGTGATGATACAGATATGGTTATGGGAATTTGAAAGATATATTTATATCATTATTTCCAATACGATATTTGTTAGTCGTAGAGTTTGATATTGAATATAAGCCGATATAATTTCTATTCAGAGCCTTGTATTTAATATCAAATGTGATTTGGGTTTGTCGTGAATGGTGTCTTCATTAACACTGTTCTTAAGCCTAGTTGAGAAATGATTAAATCTTTTTATTTTGATTTAATGAAGTGTACCAATTAAATAATATTTAATTGGAATTGAATTGGTATTGATTTTTGGGTTTATCGTGAACCGTGTTTTAAATAACACTTGTTCTTTAACCCGATAATCAATGAAATGTGATTTTGGGTTGTCGTGAACGGTATCTTCAATGATACTGTTCTTAGACCCAAAGAAGTTAAGGAAATCAGAAACTAACTAGAGGTTAGTTAAGTTGAATGGTTTCTGGGGTATTGATCTGATGTTGGTTTCGGCCTTCGGGGTTAATACTTAGGGAATTGCTCACTTGCAAATTTACGGTTAGGGATTGATTGGAATGTGATGTGATTTTGGGTTTATCGTGAACCGTGTTTTAAATGACACTGATTCTTTAACCCAGTCACAAATTAAAACTAAGTTGAGTTTTAATGAATCTTTAATTAGATTGAAATGATCGAGAATGGAGTATCACCAGTTTTACTCCAGGCGATAGTTAAATCTTTAATTAGATTTGAACGTGAAATGGTAATTGAATTTACCGATAACACCGTGGTGTTAGATATAAAGTATTACCAGTTTTACTTCATGGGATGAATAGGTTGGGATTGGGAAATTAAAACAAATGATTACTTCGGTAAGGTTCGTTAATCCCGACTAGTTGAATCGAAATTCAAAAGAAGATTAAAGAATAAATTCAAAGAATTTATCTTTGATAAAATTAATGGGAACCTTTCCTTATGAATGTGAAATTTAGAAACTAACTGTCGGTTAGCTAAGCAGAATGGTTTTCTGGATATTGATCTGATGTTGGTTTCGGCCTTCGGGGTTAATATTTGGGGAATTATTCTCTTGATTAATTTACGGTTAGTGACTGATGAATTGGAATGAGGCGTATGTTGTGTTTGTGTAACACTTATTTAAAATATGCGCGAGTTATTCGGAAAGACCGGGTTTATCCCATTCTGAATAACTGATACGACGATAAGTCGAAGATGAAGACGATGATCGAAGACCGGAGGTCTTCACGTCGTTTGGGTGATTACTGACGATCTTGATTGGGATGTACACCCGAGAAGATGGAAACAGTTGGTGATCGTCCAGACGTACTTGGAGATCGATGGATATGCGGAGTACTAGGTGCCTCCGGTTTCGTTCAGACCCAGAACGGACTTGTAAATGGACTGTGTGTCTGACTTCGGATTTCATTCTGTGTGACTGATATCGGTTGCATATCTGTGTGGCATGCTAAGATGCAAATGATCAAGGCTTCTGTTGAAAAGCAGAGTCTTGTGGTTGATGATCAAAGCACGACCTTTGTGGCGTAGCTTTGTGTAACGTTTACTTCGTGAGTTTCACACCCGGTATGGACCAAAAACGGGAGACGGACCTCAGGGAGGACATGCGTTTCTTTCTAGTTAGAAATGGCGTCAGTGGTTTTACACGCCCTGACGAGTTTGACTTATGTGGTTGTTGCTGTTGCGAGGCGCCTCGGTTTGATCGGACGATCTGGGTCCGATGGAGTCATTTGTTAGCTTCTTACGCCCCAAAGGGCGGGGAAACGTAGTGTTCAGGAATTTTAATCCACATTGGTGGACCGGCCCTGACGATCCAAAGGCTTGACTGAGTACTTGCCAAAGGCTCGGGCTAGAGAGTCTCGAATCGGTGGAGGACTATCTTTTGCCTCGCTTCACAGATGGAAATACAATTTCCAAATACGTGACATTTGCGGTTTTATTTGTAGAGCCTAGTATTGGCGACATGATAAATGGTACCCATGTCGCCTATGATTGATACTTATGATTTGAAGTTGTTTTATACACTATGCACTTATAATAGTATCAAATGATTTGTCTAAAACGTACTAAGCATGTTTGGTTATTATAAGGGAAAACCCTATCCCCCGGCTTGCGTTGCATTGTGTGATAGGACCTGGGTCTTATAATAGCTTCTTTTTTCCAAAAAGCATTGCGCTGTTTTGTTATATGCACTGGTATTCTTGGGAGGAAACCCGTTAGTGTTATACGGCGTGGTCCCTTGATATATCTGATTTAAAGTAAAGTTTTAAATAACTGTTTTAGTTCTCACACCAGTCCCATGACTGACCTGGAGTTTATTGTTTTGACCTAAACTCTGGGTTCCTTTATTTTGACGCGGGCAGCTAGTAGTTTTGGTTTTGTAGATTTATATTCACAGGATCCTGGTTTACAGCTGGAACGATACTCGGAAAGCTTTGTATCCGTGTATTACTTCTAGTTGTGTTTTGTATTATTTTCTTCTGCGATGTATTTAAATGTAATTTAAATCTCTTTTATTTCTGTGCAATATTTATTCATACTCTGTATATTCTTGTATTCTGATGGAATTGTTGTAATATACAATGAAATGTTCTTCCGTATGCGTTCTGTTGTGGCTTGTTCTCGAACTATCCGCGCTTTCCTTTCCGGGGAAGTTACGGGTCTTTACAATTGGTATCAGAGCTTTGGTTTACAAAGCTCAGAGAACAAGGCACATTAGAACCCTACGAAAGAATTCATCAAAAATTGGATTAGTAACATCCAATAGGAATGACTCGTTAGAGATAGGATTAGTAGTATCTTAGAACGAGTGTAAAGAGTATAATTTTTTGAAAGTAAAAAAATATTGTTTTGAAATTTAAATCAATTATTCGTATTTGAATATTTATTTTAAATGAATTTGGACAATCCAATGCATAAAGATTTTGCATATACGTCTTGCAAACGTGTATTTGAAGTTTTAATGTACTGGATAGTTATAGAATCACGTTCTAATTGCCCATGGATTATTCTGGTGATGGGGCACCATCGCCAGTATTTATTTTCGAGTTTCGTAAGTGAGATTTCTATATATTTCCTATTGACTGGTATGAGAACCGAAACTAGACAGGGCTTATTGTTGTGATTTGGCATCAAAAATCTGATTTTTGACTATGTATCAAAGTTATGAATTTGAAATGATAATCAACTAATTGATTGATGGTTGTGTTGTTTGATTATTGTTTGATTAAATTAAATGTTGAACGTTTAACTAAATTGTATCAAATAGTAAATTGTATTGAAAATTAGTCGCATTTGCATGCATATACATGTACTTACAATGAACAGGTCATAGCAAGGAGGCTAGAGCAGAAGAATAAAATTGTTTGCTCGACAAATAGGTACATGTTTAACATAATTTACTGTTTTGTTTAGGTGATGATGATTTTATAAGCCGATTGGCTAGCCGCTTGGCTTTTTGCTTTTCTTTTTGAGATCAAAGGGCCTATATGGCAATTTCGGGATTTTCCCGGTGCTCCCAGTGCAGGGGAGGTTATGGCGAAATTTTATGGTGTTAGCCAATTTTTTGAAAAGTTTGAAAAGTTCTTAGAAAATTAAAAGTTGAAGAACTTAAGCTGTAATCAAAACAATGAAAGTTGAGTTGATTTGTTAAACAACTTTCGGCTTCGTTCCTTTTCGGGGACGAAAAGTTTTAAGTGGGGAGATTGTAATAACCCGGAAATCCGAGCCAATTTAAAAAATTTATTTTGGCCAATTTAGTGAATTTTGATTATTTAAAATGAATTATTTTAAATAATAACGACGAGAAATTTATTTTGAATAGAATTTGAATGAATATATTTATATAGATCGTCGTTAGAATATAAATATTTATTTTAAATTATAAAAGGAATTGAAAATGGCGGGTAGTTCGATAATTCGATTTCAAACTTCAATTGAACATATCGGGTGCAAAACAAATCGGATTTTAGTGAAACCAAAAATATTTGAATCTAATTGCTAATATCTTTCCAACAAATCCAAAAATTAAAATTTCATAGCAGGGATAAAAAGATATGTCCAGTTGAAATTTCAGAATAGTCGCTATGGAATTCAAGCCCTTAAAAATGGAAATTTTGCAAACGACCTCGGATTTCGACGAAACCACTTTTGTTGGATCCATGATGTCAAACTATTGCTAGATTCCAAATTTCATAATTTTTCGAATCAATATGTGAGCGTGGCAAAGGAAAACGCGTTTGACCAGTTTTAGTTGATTTTAGTCGACTGGAAAATGGTCATTTTTCAAACGATCTCAGAATTCGATGAAACTAGTTTTGTTAGGATCGTATCGTCAATACGAAGCTAGAAAATATTTTTCAGGAATTTTTAGAATTCGTATGTGGGCCCAGTAAATTGAAATGCGCGTTCAAATTCAATATATAGAGTTATATTTTGATTTTAACGAAAACTGCTCGAAACGATCAAATCATCTTACGATACATATCCCATTGTGCTCGGAATGGGGGTAAAACGCTATGGACGACAGGCGGTGGGCCTCGTTTAGAGGTCGAATAAAAAAGTCAACTTTTTGAAATTAAAATAACTAAAAATATATTATATTATATAACTTACCTCACTCCTCTCTCTTACTTTCCCTTCTCAGTCAAACAAAAAAAACCGATTTAAAGAAAAAAAACAAAACCTAGCCCTCCCCACCACCCCCTTCGATTCGCCGTCGCCGCTCAGGGCGGGGCCGCTGCACTTCTTCCCTGACCTCCTCCTTCTTCCCCAACTTCCTCCTTCTACCGCGACCCCCCTCATCCCTTTTGCGAAACCGAAACCCCCCCCCCCCAACTTCATCGATTAACACGTCACCGCCCTGCCATTTCCGCCACTTCCTCCTCAGCTCCCTTGAAGCCCCGTTTGTCCACCACCCTCGACACCAGCGCGACCTACCCCGCCTGCACCCTCTCCGACGTCCAAGAGTTTGAACCACCTCCCCCCATTCGCTGGAAACCGCCCAAATCAGCCTTCAACAAAGATTTAATTCATACAAGGAAAAAGGTAAATTTCTATTCATTTATGTAGAGTAAAAAAAAATAGGATTTTTAAATTAATTAAAGGTAGGATTTTTAAAATTAGAAAGATTATATTTTTAGAATGAAAAAGAATTGATTTTTAATATGATGAAAGTAGCGTTGTAAATATATATGAAATAAAAATAGAATTTTTATTTATTGAATAAAGGATAAAAATATGATTTCTATTTATGGAAATGAAGTGGTAAAAATATAATTTTTATTTGAACAACGTGAAAAGACTGCATTGGAATTTCAGTCAAATTCAGACAGTTCAACAGTTCAAAAGGAAAGAATGGTGGAGTGGAACCCTCGGTGAGAACTTCTCACCTTTTAATTTTGTTTTTCTAGTTAAAATATATACTAGGATGCAGACGGTGTTTAGTAGCACCCGACACCCGTCGTCCACAGACCATGGACGGCTTGTATGCTTGTTTGTTTGATTTTGATGTGTATTTGATTGTGTGATGTGATGTGAAATGAAATAAAATATTTATATATATGAAATAAAATATTTTATAGTGGATAATATTTTATAGTTAAAAATAGAATTTTTAACGTGTATATGAAATGAAATAAAAATAAATAGATCGGACGATTTGTTTATATACACACATTTGACTGATATTGATTGGGACGGTAAATTTTACACATCGTCCAACTGCACAAATAAAATCTGTGTTTGATTGCTTGAAACCCCACACGGGTATTGGGATGATATTTGACGTACGCTAATCCTGATTGTTTAGTTGTATGTCGATCGATTGATTGACAGGCTGCTATAAGCGTTGAATATTTATATTTGATGCTTATACAGTGTAGAATGCACTCTGGATGATGGTTGATTATTCAACGTTGTTATTGTATACATATGTTGTAGAAAATCCATATAATTAACATTATATGGTAATTGATTGGGCCTCATTCCAGTTTTGAAAAAGAAAGTTATGAAATAGAAATATTTGAAAAAGAAATATTTGAAATAGAAATACTTGAAATAGAATATTTGAAAATAGAAATATATGAAGCCGTGTTGATTAGATTGACGCCATTTTGTCGTGAACGATATTTATATCGATTTTATTCATTTATAATGAATATCGATAGTGATTTCAAAATCTAATATTTTGAATAGAAATGAATTCGAATTAAACTGAATAGAAATGAATTCGAATTAAAATTGAATAGAAAGGAATTCGAATTGAAATTGAATTGAATTGAAAACGAACTGAAATTGAATTCAAAATCGATTTGAATTGAAATCAATTTGAAATGAATTTAAAATGAATTTCTAAAGGAAAATTCAATTTTGATTTGAATTTGAAAAAGAAGTTGAAATCGTTTTGAAAACGAATTTAAAACGATTTATATAATACGTTTTAAAAAGGAAATTGACGAAGTATATATTATATATTATATATATAATATAATGGCTGAATAGAACGCGCCGCGCTGCGGTGGTTCGTGAATTTCGACCATTGACTTCAAATGGATATTGCGGGAGATCCGAACGTCGGATTCTCCTAATATTGGAACCGTTGGGTTCGTATCGAAAAGTGCTTTCTAACGAATATTAGAAATTTGAAATCTAACGGTTGGATTTGGAACCATGTCCAAATCAAAATTGAAAAAGGTCGCTGTAAGTGTAGTTCGATGGCCGATGATGGAAATCGACTGTACGGGCCTTGATAAAATTATTAAAAATAGTAATAATTTGTGTAAAATCATAAGAAATGATTTAGAAAGAATTGGGATGAAAAACTCCATATTTGAAAAGATAAAAATAGATTTTTATCGAAATGAACTAGTTTTGAACTAGAATAGTAATTTATTTATTTTTAAAATAAATAAATTGGATTTGAAATGGTTTTGAAAATAACCAGAATTTCCAATAATTGAATTGGAATAGATTTGAAACGAAATTGTCTTCGTAATATTTCGATGTTGGATTTCGTGATGATACAGATATGGTTATGGGAATTTGAAAGATATATTTATATCGTTATTTCCAATACGATATTTGTTAGTCGTAGAGTTTGATATTGAATATAGGTCGATATAATTTCTATCCAGAGCCTTGTATTTAATATCAAATGTGATTTGGGTTTGTCGTGAATGGTGTCTTCATTAACACTGTTCTTAAGCCTAGTTGAGAAAAGATTAAATCTTTTTTATTTAGATTTAATGAAGTGTACCAATTAAATAATATTTAATTGGAATTGAATTGGTATTGATTTTTGGGTTTATCGTGAACAATGTTCTAAATAACACTTGTTCTTTAACCCGATAATCAATGAAATGTGATTTTGGGTTTTCGTGAACGGTATCTTCAATAATACTATTCTTAGTCCCAAAGAAGTTAAGGAAATCAGAAACTAACTGGAGGTTAGTTAAGTTGAATGGTTTTTGGGGTATTGATCTGATGTTGGTTTCGGCCTTCTGGGTTAATACTTAGGGAACTGCTCACTTGCAAATTTACGGTTAGGGACTGATAGAAATGTGATGTGATTTTAGGTTTATCATGAACCGTGTTTTAAATGACACTGATTCTTTAACCCAGTCACAGATTAAAACTAAGTGGAGTTTTAATGAATCTTTAATTAGATTGAAATGATCGAGAATGGAGTATCACCAGTTTTGCTCCAAGCGATAGTTAAATCTTTAATTAGATTTGAACGTGAAATGGTAATTGATTTTACCGATAACACCGTGGTATTAGATATGAAGTATTACCAATTTTACTTCATGGGATGAATAGGTTGGGATTGGGAAATTAAAAGAAATGATTACTTCGGTAAGGTTCGTTAATCCCGACTAGTTGAATCGAAATTCAAAAGAAGATTAAAGAATAAGTTCAAGGAATTTACCTTTGATAAAATTAATGGGAACCTTTCCCTATGAATGTGAAATTTAAAAACTAACTGTCGGTTAGCTAAGCAGAATGGTTTTCTGGATATTGATCTGATGTTGGTTTCGGCCTTCGGGGTTAATATTTGGGGAATTATTCGCTTGATTAATTTACGGTTAGTGACTGACGAATTGGAATGAGGCGTATGTTGTGTTTGTGTAACACTTATTTAAAATATACGCAAGTTATTCGGAAAGACCGGGTTTATCCCATTTTGAATAACTAATATGACGATAAGTCGAAGATGAAGACGGTGGTCGAAGACCGGAGGTCTTCACGTCGTTTGGGTGATTACTGACGATCTTGATTGGGATGTACACCCGAGAAGATGGAAACAGTTGGTGATCGTCCAGACGTACTTGGAGATCGATGGATATGCGGGGTACTAGGTGCCTTCGGTTTCGTTCAGACCCAGAACGGACTTGTAAATGGACTGCGTGTCTGACTTCGGATTTCATTCTGTGTGACTGATATCGGTTGCATATCTGTGTGGCATGCTAAGATGCAAATGATCAAGGCTTCTGTTGAAAAGCAGAGTCTTGTGGTTGATGATCAAAGCACGGCCTTTGTGGCGTAGCTTAGTGTAACGTTTACTTCACGAGTTTCACACCCGGTATGAACCGAAAATGGGAGACGGACCTCAGGGAGGACATGCGTTTCTTTCTAGTTAGAAGTGGCGTCAGTGGTTTCACACGCCCTAACGAGTTTGACTTATGTGGTTGTTGCTATTGCGAGGCACCTCGGTTTGATCGGACGATCCGGGTCCGATGGAGTCATTTGTTGTCTCACTTACGCCCCAAAGTGTAACACCCCACCTCCGTTAAGGTCACTCACAAAGGGAATGCCTTAACTTTGGTGGAGCATTTTAGTAAACAGAACAGAAACTTACAAGACAGACAAAACAGTACTTGAAATTTTTTAACTTTATTACAGCGGAAACAGAAATCAATATGGTTACATCCTTTCAAATCTCAGAATTCAAGTACAAAATATCAGTCTTGTACAAAAGCCTTCAAAATGCATGGTTTAAAATCATAATCCTCATAGAACGGAAGCTATACAGAGCCAAGCCATACTTTAAGCACTTCAAGCAAAGAGAAATATGGATCAAGCTAAAGTATTCCCTCCTTGGATAACCTGGGGGGAAACGGAAGAAAGGAGGCGAAACAACAAGGGTCAGACAAAAATTCTGGCAAGTCCAGTAACTTTCAGCATATGAACAGATAATAATAATAATATGACATGAACATAAAACTGGATGAGGGATAAGTGTAACAGGTGTGGCAGACAGAAGAACAAAATGACATAAACTATTGCTTTACACTTCTCTGCACTAATACTAGTATAACAGAATTAGGTGTCACCCTAATGTCTAAACTGAAGCGGGAACGAGTACAGAATAATTTAATAGAAACAGAATGCTAATAATGGGCCTTTACTTCCCGATCAGAAACAGACAGAAGTAGAAACAGATTAATCCCTACGGAAATAGAATGTAGAATTAGGTGTACACTAGTAATGGGCCTTTACCACCCGAACAGACGGTACCACGCAGAAACAGACAGGTGTTACCACCCAATAGAAACAGACGGTACCAACAGAAACAGACAGAACTAAGTGTACCCTAAAACCCTACCCCAAGCGATCGGCTCCCTAATACATAAATATCCTATGTCGGCCCCACAGTAGGGTGTATCAATCCCTAAAATGACAACCAATTGGCACAGACCTATTTACAGATGTCACGGCGTCTTACATCCTCAAAGGCAGACCGGGATCCATGCACGCACATGACCCGGTTGGAACGCACCATCAACACCCCTCGCCATTATCAGAATGAACCACTTATAATTAGTTCAGTAAGCGTGCCCGGACCCTACCTACTGTTGGGTCAAAGTTTTGATACCAGAAAGGGTTACTGACTAATATGGGTCCCAAACAACAGATGACACAAGTAATTCCCCTCCTAACCTTGTGTCCCCAGACTAACAGATTTCAGATTAACTTGTTTACAAGTTCAGACATACAGAATTCAGATTTACTAGTTCACAGATTAAGTTAACAAGTTTTCAGACTAATAGATCAGATGTACAGATTTTTTTCCAGATTTGTCTAACTTTGTATTGGGCCTAGAGATTCCTGGACGGGTTTACTACACCGATTAATCCAGTTGGTTTAACCCTATTTCCCCCAATACGTTTTAGACGTCATTCTTATCTTAGATTTGCATTAATTAATTATTAATGCCCAGACCTCTCACATTAAGTCGCTAGCTTGTGGCCGCTGGATGGGTCGGGCGATTCCGGGCAGACTTCTGCCACAAGCCAGACCTAACCTCGTGTCTTAAGCAGGTTATGACTAACTTCTCACATTAGAACCTATTGTTTGCGGCCACTGGATGTGCCGGGCGGTTCCGGGCCGAATTACGCCGCAAACTCATTCTAACCTCGAGTTAGTCACGTTTATCTTTGCGGCCAATTAATTAATAATTTACCGTTTATGCGCACGCCCAATATATATGACAATTCAGATTATATCAATAACAGGATGATTATATCAACACAACAGATAACAGATTTTCCAGATTATATGACTTAACGGATTTAACAGATTTAGCAACTTAGCAGATTTTGGCATATAACAGGTTAGGCATTTAAACAAATAAATTTAACAGATTTAGGCATTTTCAACAGACTTAGCGGATGACAGATCCAGCAGATGAATAGATCTAGTAAACTAGGCAGTAGAGCAGAACTAGCAGATTAAGCAATATAACAGAACTAGCAGATTAGGCGATATAATAAAACTATCAGATTAGGCAAATATAGCAGAACTAGCAAATTAGGCAATTATAACTGATTTTCATCATTCCTTAAAGTTTCACATATCTTGCCTAATTATAAATTTGGCCTAAATTTGCATGCCTAAATAGTGGTCATGATTCACACTAGGATCATATACCCTACGTTTGCATTGAATTTGCATGTCACAGATTATGGTCATAATTTACATGTCCCAATTTAGTTCCACTGGCCTAGTACAAAAGATTCACATATAAATTATACCAACTATAGCCATCTATTTCAATGCATGTCATATATTCAAAAATCTCATACTTAGGTGTTATTCACACTTGATAGTTATCAAATCTTAATATGGATCTTCACACCTAAGTTATAATCCGTTATAAAATATGCCCAAGGATCTAGATCTAACATATGATATGTGTTTTAGTTCAGATCTTAATATTCCAGATTTGCAAGTTATGTATTATCGTATGACAATCCCAAACAGTCATATATGCACAGATCTAGATCTAGTTTATATACTCAAATCAGTCACAGATCAGTCCAATTATGCCTTAGATTTATGTTCTAAGTTCCAAGTCCAACCTATGTTCTTTCCTCAAATCAATCACATATCGGTCATGCCCAATTTATGCACATTCATTTGATTGTCCCAAACATTTTAGCGTATGTTGATCTCTTATGAGATTGGCTCAGGCTCGTGGTAGCCTGGCTATAGAACAGAAAGAGGAAAGAGGTACAGAATAAAACAGATCAGATCAGAACAGAACAGACATAACCTCAGATTCAGATTTAGAGTTCATGTCACAATCAAAATTAACGTTTATATCGGAAAGTAACTGCACTTGCCTTAATTGGATTAAAGAAAGAACTCTAGTTGTTGTAGAACCATTGCAGAAGCTCTAATCTCTAATTGAATTTAGGTTGATGTTGATTGTCTTCTAGTTTTGATTCTAGCAGAGTAGCAACGCCATTTTTATTTTTAATTTAGAACAGAAGCAGAGTAGAAGCAGAATAGAATTGTGTGCAGAGAAGGCTGGGTTTGGGGCTGTTTAAATAGGTTTAGGCAGACGAATCTAGACAGAAAACGAGACCAGATACATCAGAACGCACCCAGGCAGAAAAGCAGATTCGGGAGGCAGGCGACCCCCAGGTCGACTCTAGGGTCGACTCTAGGGTCGACCCCCTGGGGGCAGGTCGACTCTAGTGTCGACCCCCTAGGGCAGGTCGACTCTAGGGTCGACCCCCTGGGGGCAGGTCGACTCTAGGGTCGACTCCCCGGTCGACCTGGTCTGTGCTGTTTAATTTTTTTTCTGAACTTTGGAAGGCCATAACTTGGTTATATGGACTCCAATTTACGAAATTTCGGACTGTATTTCGCGTATTTTTCCGAGATGAACGCAGTGGCACAAGCCGTTTCCCTTGATTCTGATTTTATATTTTAATTATACTCATATTTGTAATTCTTAAGTTCACAGAAAATACGGGGTGTTACATTCTCCCCTCCTTAAAGGATTTCGTCCCCGAAATCTTCAAGTTAAGAGGAATGTGTCCTACCATCCAATCACTCATCTACTCAGTCATCATCCACAAGCATCTATTGTCCTTAGAAATTTCTAGTGCTGTATGAACATTTGCAAAAGTGTGTGTATATGTTCCTTACCTAATGCAAAGATCAGGCGGTCTACTGATTTAGTTGACCTCCTTAATGCGAATTATGTCAGTGCCATGAGTCCAATATGTATGCAATTTCCTATTTGATACATATCATTTCTATATGAGTGCACAACCATCCACTCATATGCAACATCCGTGTGCTGATTCAACCATTTTGCATCCATAAAAATTTAAAATGCTCACACATCCATATGCAGTATGAGAGTGTTTTCGAGCCGATCTAGTGCCTAGTGTGTGTATATGCGTCCACGAGCAACCACTAGCAACCACTTGCATCCACTTGCAACCATCAAACATAACATGTTTCAACCTCATGTTTACACCCATTAGGATTCCTATCTATAAGTTGAACACTCGTTAGATAGTATACAGTCGAGGAAGTGAGTACAGATAAAACAAAAACTTGATTCCTATCAGACATTGGTTGAGAAAATAATTCCCCTAAGTGTCAACCCCGAAGACCGAAATCAACATCAGATTGACACCCAGAGGGTTACCCTCTTTAGACAATGTCAAAACTGGAAATCTTATCAGAAGTATTCAGATATTTACAGACTACTAGTACAGATCAGGTTCCCTAATGATTCTTCGGAAGCTAAGCATGATAAAAATCATATCCCACAAAAACTCAGAATGTATGCGTCATACTTGACGTCTAACACAAATATCCCTCAAACCCCAATCTCAAACAGATGAGCCATAACCCTTATGGGTCTGAGTCTACGGCGGAATTCAGAAATAATACTTGTATTAAAATGCAGAGTATCGATTACAAAATCAAAATACCAGAATCAAAAAAAGTATTAACTCCATAATCAGATAAAGAAATTAAAACTACTATTGAAATTTTCCTATTTCTATCCTAGCCACTAGCCTCGAGAGTGTTTTCCTGCCCTCCTTGCCCTCGTCTCTTCGGCAGTCCCTAGTGAAGTGCCCTATCTCTCCACAGTTGAAGCAAGCGCCTTTCCTTTTTCTGCAATCCTTGTTCAGATGAGTCGAGGTCCCACAAGTAAAGCACTTTTTCCCCTTCTTATCTTCAGCCTTTTCATCCTTCTTTTCTGTTTCCTTTTTGGGCCCCGCTTTCTTATTCTGTGGTTTTTCCTTCTTTGTCTCTTTCGGCCCCTTGTCTTCCTCGTGCAGTAGTGCCATGTCCACCAATTTCTCGTTAGTCGCTCCCATGGGTACATGGGTCATGGCTAGGCTGTGCAGTGGCTCGTTCAATCCTTTAACAAAGCGAAGAGCCTTTTTATGCTGAGTGTTGACTAAAAACAATCCGAACCTAGCTAGTTGGTTGAACTGGTTGACGTATTCCTTGACCGTCATACTTCCTTGCTTAAGAGATAAGAACTTCTCCAGTTGTAAACTCAGTTCATCTTGTGAGAGAAATTTTGTCTCAAACCTTGTTCTGAAATCCATCCATGTCTCAACCAGCCTCTCGGCGTTAGTGACTTCCCACCAGTAGGAAGCTTCGTCTTTGAGCAGCCATACCGCCAAATGTACCTTCTGCCTATCGTCCACCTCGAAGATAATGAATAGATCCTCAGTTTCTTTGAGCCAATTCCTTGCTTCTACGAGTGATTCAGTTCCTTTGAAATCCTTCCCACCCATGGCCCTAAAATCTCTACAGATCTTTGAGAAAGCAATTGCACGAGGAGGGGGTGGGGGAGGGGGATCATTTGCTGGACCTGCAGCGGCGGTCCTAGCCTCAAGATATTGACGAAACCAACCGGGTACATGAACACCCTCTGGTATCTCAGATGCTTCAGACATGCTGAAACGAAAAAGGAAAGGTTCAATACAAAAAGGACTGAAAGAAAGATATATGGCTCTTGGGGATTATGTTTTTCAAAATAAGATTTATTTTTGAAAATACTTCCTTTTAAAACCTTTTTGGAAATAGCTTTCAAAAACTTTTATCTAATCTGGTGACCTTTAGCTCTGATACCAAGTGTAACACCCCACCTCCGTTAAGGTCACTCACAAAGGGAATACCTTAACTTTGGTGGAGCATTTTAGTAAACAGAACAGAAACTTATAAGACAGATAAAACAATACTTGAAAATTTTTAACTTTATTACAGCGGAAACAGAATTCAATATGGTTACATCCTTTCAAATCTCAGAATTCAAGTACAAAATATCAGTCTTGTACAAAAGCCTTCAAAATGCATGGTTTAAAATCATAATCCCCATAGAACGGAAGCTATACAGAGCCAAGCCATACTTTAAGCACTTCAAGCAAAGAGAAATACGGATCAAGCTAAAGTATTCCCTCCTTGGATAACCTGGGGGAAACGGAAGAAAGGAGTCGAAACAACAAGGGTCAGACAAAAAGTCTGGCAAGTCCAGTGACTTTCAGCATATGAACTGATAATAATAATAATATGACATGAACATAAAACTGGATGAGGGATAGCTGTAATAGGTGTGGCAGATATAACAGAAGAACAGAATGACATAAACTATTGCTTTACACTTCTCTGCACTAATACTAGTATAACAGAATTAGGTGTCACCCTAATGTCTAAACTGAAGCAGGAACGGGTACAGAGTAATTTAACAGAAACAGAATGCTAATAATGGGCCTTTACTTCCTGATCAGATACAGACAGAAGCAGAAACAGATTAATCCCTACGGAAACAGAATGTAGAATTAGGTGTACATTAGTAATGGGCCTTTAACACCCGAACAGACGGTACCACGCAGAAACAGACAGGTGTTACCACCCAACAGAAACAGACGGTACCAACAGAAACAGACAGAACTAAGTGTACCCTAAAACCCTACCCTAAGCGATCGGCTCCCTAATACATAAATATCATGTGTCGGCCCCACATTAGGGTGTATCACTCCCTAAAGTGACAACCAATTGGCACAGACCTATTTACAGATGTCACGGCGTCTTACATCCTCAGAGGCAGACCGGGATCCATGCACGCACATCACCCGGTTGGAACGCACCATCAACACCCCTCGCCATTATCAGAATGAACCACTTATATTTAGTTCAGTAAGCGTGCCCGGACCCTACCTACTGTTGGGTCAAAGTTTTGATACCAGAAAGGGTAACTGACTAATATGGGTCCCAAACAACAGATGACACAAGTAATTCCCCTCCTAACCTTGTGTCCCCAGACTAACAGATTTCAGATTAACTTTTTTACAAGTTCAGACATACTGAATTTAGATTTACTAGCTCACAGATTAAGTTAACAAGTTTCAGACTAACAGATCAGATGTACAGATTTTTTTCAGATTTGTCTAACTTTGTATTGGGCCTACAGATTCCTGGACGGGTTTACTACACCTATTAATCCAGTTGGTTTAACCCTCTTTCCCTCAATACGTTTTAGTCGTCATTCTTATCTTAGATTTGCATTAATTAATTATTAATGCCCAGACCTCTCACATTAGGTCGCTAGCTTGTGGCCGCTGGATGGGTCGGGCGGTTCCGGGCAGACTTCTGCCACAAGCCAGACCTAACCTCGTGTCTTAAGCAGGTTATGACTAACTTCTCGCATTAGAACCTATTGTTTGCGGCCACTGGATGTGCCGGGCGGTTCCGGGCAGAATTACGCCGCAAACTCATTCTAAGCTCGAGTTAGTCACGTTTATCTTTGCGGCCAATCAATTAATAATTTACCGTTCATGCGCACGCCCAATATATATGCCAATTCAGATTATATCAATAACAGGATGATTATATCAAGACAGCAGATAACAGATTTTAGCGGATAACAGATTTTCCAGATTATATGACTTAACGGATTTAACAGATTTAGCAACTTAGCAGATTTTGGCATATAACAGGTTAGGCATTTAAACAAATAAATTTAACAGATTTAGGCATTTTCAGCAGACTTAGCGGATGACAAATCCAGCAGATGAATAGATCTAGTAAACTAGGCAGTAAAGCAGAACTAGCAGATTAAGCAATATAACAGAACTAGCAGATTAGGCGATATAATAAAACTATCGGATTAGGCAAATATAGCAGAACTAGCAAATTAGGCAATTATAACTGATTTTCATCATTCCTTAAAGTTTCACATATCTTGCCTAATTATAAATTTGGCCTAAATTTGCATGCCTAAATAGTGGTCATGATTCACACTAGGATCATATACCCTACGTTTGCATTGAATTTGCATGTCACAGATTATGGTCATAATTTACATGTCCCAATTTAGTTCCACTGGCCTAGTACAAAAGATTCACATATAAATTATACCAACTATAGCCATCTATTTCAATGCATGTCATATATTCAAAAATCTCCTACTTAGGTGTTATTCACACTTGATAGTTATCAAATCTTAATATGGATCTTCACACCTAAGTTATAATCCGTTATAAAATATGCCCAAGGATCTAGATCTAACATATGATATGTGTTTTAGTTCAGATCTTAATATTCCAGATTTGCAAGTTATGTATTATCATATGATAATCCCAAACAGTCATATATGCACAGATCTAGATCTAGTTTATATACTCAAATCAGTCACAGATCAGTCCAATTATGCCTTAGATTTATGTTCTAAGTTCCAAGTCCAACCTATGTTCTTTCCTCAAATCAATCACATATCGGTCATGCCCAATTTATGCACATTCATTTGATTGTCCCAAACATTTTAGCGTATGTTGATCTCTTATGAGATTGGCTCAGGCTCGTGGTAGCCTGGCTATAGAACAGAAAGAGGAAAGAGGTACATAATAAAACAGATCAGATCAGAACAGAACAGATATAACCTCAGATTCAGATTTAGAGTTCATGTCACAATCAAAATTAACGTTTATATCGGAAAGTAACTGCACTTGCCTTAATTGGATTAAAGAAAGAACTCTAGTTGTTGTAGAACCGTTGCAGAAGCTCTAATCTCTAATTGAATTTAGGTTGATGTTGATTGTCTTCTAGTTTTGATTCTAGCAGAGTAGCAACGCCATTTTTATTTTTAATTTAGAACAGAGGCAGAGTAGAAGAAGAATAGAATTGTGTGCAGAGAAGGCTGGGTTTAGGGTTGTTTAAATAGGTTTAGGCAGACGAATCTAGACAGAAAACGAGACCAGATTCATCAGAACGCACCCAGGCAGAAAAGCAGATTCGGGAGGCAGGTCGACCACCAGGTCGACTCTAGGGTCGACCCCTTGGGGGCAGGTCGACTCTAGGGTCGACTCCCTGGGGCTGGTCGACTCTAGGGTCGACCCCCTGGGGGCAGGTCGACTCTAGGGTCGACTCCCCAGTCGACCTGGTCTGTGCTGTTTAAATTTTTTCTGAACTTTGGAAGGCCATAACTTGGTCATATGGACTCCGATTTACGAAATTTCGGACTATTTCGCGTATTTTTCTGAGACGAACGCAGTGGCACAGCCCGTTTCCCTTGATTTTGATTTTATATTTTAATTATACTCAGATTTGTAATTCTTAAGTTCACAGAAATTACGGGGTGTTACACAAAGGGCGGGGAAACGCAGTGTTCAGGAATTTTAATCCACATCGGTGGACCGGCCCTGACGATCCAAAGGCTTGATTGAGTACTTGCCTAAGTCTTGGGCTAGAGAGTCTCGAATCGGTGGAGGACTATCTTTTGCCTCGGTTCACAAATGGAAATCCAATTTCCAAATACGTGACATTTGCGGTTTTATTTGTAGAGCCTAATATTGGCTTCATGATATATGGTACCCACGCCGCCTATGATTGATACTTATGATTTGAAGTTGTTTTATACACTATGCACTTATAATAGTATCAAATGATTTTTTTAAAACGTACTAAGTATGCTTGGCTATTATAAGGGAAAACCCTATCCCCCGGCTTGCGTTGCATTGTGTGATAGGACCTGGGTCTTATAATAGCTTCATTTTTCCAAAAAGCATTGCGCTGTTTTGTTATATGCACTGGTATTCTTGGGAGGAAACCCGTTCGGTGTTATACGGCGTGGTCCCTTGATATATCTGATTTAAAGTAAAGTTTTAAATAACTGTTTTAGTTCTCACACCAGTCCCATGATTGACCTGGAGTTTATTGTTTTGACCTAAACTCTGGGTGCCCTTATTTTGACACGGGCAGCTAGTAGCTTTGGTTTTGCAGATTTATATTCACAAGATCCTGGTTTACAGCTGGAAGTATTACTTCTAGTTGTGTATTGTATTATTTTCCACTGCGATGTATTTAAATGTAATTTAAATCTCTGTTATTTCTGTGCAGTATTTATTCATACTCTGTATATTCTTTTATTCTGATGGAATTGTTGTAATATACAATGAAATGTTCTTCCGTCTGCGTTCTGTTGTGGCTTGTTCTCGAACTATCCGCGCTTTCCTTACCGAGGAAGTTATGGGTCTTTACAAAACATAACTTGAAAATGAAAAGTACATTTTTATTTGTGTTCGACAACACCAATAAAACTAGAAAATAAAACATGTTTTGAAAATAAAGTTTGTACTTCTATTTACATTCAGCCATGCAAATATATATAGTAAATAGAAATTGTTCTTTTATTTGCATTTACCATTGCAAATGTATATTGAAATAAATTAGTCATTTTCACTCACCAATGCAAATACATACATATATTGAAAATAAAGTTTATTTCTTTGTTTGCTTTTATCAATACATATATGCATTGAAATTAATGTTTATTCTTTTATTTGCATTCATCAATGCAAATATTCAATGAAACTATAGTCTATTTTCTTTATCTATAATTACCAATACAAATGTACACACTTTTATACATTTAATAGAATTTGTTTAAATTATACTTTGAAAATAAATTTTTTGTCTTATTTACATTCACTAATGTAAATATAATTTGTAAACAAAACTATTCTTTGTTTGTGTTCATAAATGCAAATACTCATTTAAATAAAATTTGTTTCTTTTATGTAAATACACTTTGGGAATGAGGTTCTTTTTACATTCACTCAAATATACTTTTAAATAAAAATAAAAGTTACATTTGTCATTTGCATTCCTTGTTGCAAATAAAACCTTAAAATAAAGTTCATCATTGTTTGCAATTCATTAATGCAAACAAACCATCAAATTGAAAATTATATTCTTGATTTATAATTTTGATATGAATAAAGATTGTTTGAAATAAAGGATAGAATTTAAAAGTTACATTTTAATAACTAAACATTCACATTTTTATCATTAAAGTAAAATAGACAAAAACACCCATTTTGTCTAAATTAAAAGAATGAAACAAAATATAGACTGGAATATTTTATTTGAATTGAAACTCAAATTATTCATTTTTGTAAATTTATATTAGTTAAAACCAATTATTCATTTTTTTTAATTTACATTAGTTAAAAATAATTATTCATTTTAGTCAATTTATACTAGTTAAACCAAATTTTACATTTTGTCAGAAATATTCATTTTTGTCAAAATGAATTAGTGAAGCAATATATATATATATATATATATATATATATATATATATATGGCAAGATATATACTTGTCAAGATAGGTAAGTTAAATCAACAGATTTATCATTTTATCTCATTAGAATGGCCAAAACAGTATAACTATTTTTGTTTAGAGTTTAAATTAGCAAAATAGAAATTGTCAATAGAGGCAAAGTTATTATTCTTATTCATTCATTGCAATAGAGATATTTTCTTGTCGTCATAATATGTATTGTGTATTACACTTCCATTCAAAAGTTACCCGACTTGTGTATGTGATTGGGACAATAATTTTTCACAGATCGGCCAAGTGCACAAATTTGTTTTGTAACGGCTGGAAATTTCCGACTCCTCGAGAGTCGGAAATTCCGAGAACGTTAGTGAAAGAATTTAGAAGGTGAGAAAGAAAAGATAGAACTAATAGAATAGAAGAAGAAGAAGAACATCAGAATCATCAAAGTAACACGAATCTCACAGCGGAACGAATAACATATAATATATAACATAACTTTGAAGTAAACAGTTATACATATATATATATATATATATATATATACAATAGCACTTATCAGAGTACAACACTTACAACACAGTGGAAATAACTATAGCTATAAAATCTTGCAGCCTCCTGCTCCAAGCTCTCCAAGTATATCTGTAAATCCCGACTACTTGACTGCCCGTACAAATTTAGGCACCCAAGAGTTTAGGGAAAACAACAAAGTAAACTCCGGGTCAGTCATGGGACTGGTATGACTAAAATAGTTTAAAACAGGTATAGGATATCTCATAAGACCACGCCGTGAATACGGAACGGGTTTTTCCCTTATGAGTATCTGAACAACTTTGACAAGCAATATCATTGTGATATTATAATAATGTCTAAGTACAAATAGGTATCAATCTAGCAGAAACGCTTGCATCTCACGTTCTACATACATAGTATAAAACCATAAACCGCAGGGCGCTTATCGGAGAATGGATTCCATCAGACAAGGTATGGGAGCACCTTCTGAATAGTGTACTCTAGAGGTGATACACTCAGGGTTCAACAAGAACGTCTTGCAACCCGGCCACACATGACCGCTCACTCATTTAGCTTGAGTGTCGCGAATATATTGCCACCATGGTTATAGGCCATCAAACCGTCATCCGAAGATACAGAATCAAAAAGAAGTATAAATATGAATATTCTCTAGATCGGTGACAATACACCCTGCTTGGGTATGACCCAACTAGCCATGCTGCCTAGCCCAACTTTTGTTACTTCCCGGTGTGAGGCTAGAAGCTACGTCTATCTTCAGAACATCTGATCATCATTCACTTTGAATGCCACATCGTCATACCCGCCTAATCACAAATTGACTTGTCCAAAAATAACACAGGTATACAGCTAAGAGAAACGAATTCCTCCGCCACCAAATGTGAATACGTTTGAACAGATCCGGTTACGCGATCCATTGGATATACTCTGTCAGACCTTCTTCCATATACGTTGTCCTGGGACTAGACAAACCGAAGGCACTATTCAGTATATCCGTCTTAGTCACTGTTATCTAAGACTTATACAACAGCCCTTGCACTTTACTCCGTCTTCAATTTATCTTTGGCAGATGTTGCTCGCAACGCTTATGCCAATACAGAGTGGTTCTTTGGATAATACTCCAACCGGTCTCTCCATAATAACAACGTTAAAATGGTAAAAACTTTGATAGTCTGTGATTCAACTATCAAATGAAAACATGTCGGTGTACAAACAACGATCTTATTTCCAAACGGAAATTCGATCGATCAATCATCATATGTTCATATTTCCTTATTTCATATATTTAGAAAATATATGTTATTAATCATTGGAAAACATTTCCATAGCTTATTTTCACATCACTATTATTTCGCAACTATCAGTCCCTAACTGTAACTAGTATGAGAACAATTCTCTAAGTATCAATCCGGAAGGTCGAAACCAACATCAGATCGTCACTTAGAAAACCGTTCAACTTACCCTCTCCAGTTAGTTTCTGAATTTGCTTAACTCTATTTCTTAAATTCTTATCATGAAAACATTTCATTTTCTATGTTTAGAAAACATATCTGACTATATTTGGAAAACGTTTCCAAAACTCATTTACGGATTTCCAATGAACGTTGTATAAAACATCGTTACGCTTAATCCATTTATCGCTTATTCCTTAACTTTATTCCTAATCAACCTTTTAGATCGAACCACAACTATTCCTTTGTCAATTCTGAAGTCAATCAAGTTGGGGTATAATTACCTCGCAGACCTTAATTGAACAACGTCCTTTACTGTGAAATAGATGAGGTTCATCACTCACTTTTCACAATCATCTGTTTACGCAAATTCTCGGATTCAGGTTACGAATCTACTTCTTATATGACAGTGTTTGATTATAACTATAACGTTATAATTCCTACCCCTATATATTTTATTTCCTAACTCGAATAATTTAACAGACACCTAATTTCTAAATCAATAACTTAATCTTGATTTAAACCCTGGAAAGTAAATAGTACTTTCCCGAATTCGCTATAATCGTATTCGACGTATAACTCTCTTTCGAGTAATCTCTATTTGATTAACTCTTCTTTGAATAACCTATATTCGATTATCTCTCTTCGAATAACTCATATTCGAAATCTCTCTCTTTCGAATAAACAATATTCGATCCTTTTCTTTCGAATATGCTATATTCGAAAATCTCCTTTCGATTTACTAATCGATAACCCCTTTCGATCAAACTAAAATCGATAACTCCTTTAACTCTATTCGAATAACAAATATTCGACTAACTCCTTTGGATCAACTCATTTGGTTAACTCCTTCGAATTACTAATTTGAATACTTACCTTCGAATAACCAATATTCGATTTCCTCTAACTCGATTAACTTAATTCTAATCGATTTACTCCTTTTCGATTCAACTTAATTCAAATCGATTAACTTAACTCAAATTGATTAACTCCTTTCGAATAACTAAATTCGATTTAACTCTTCTCGAATAACTAAATTCGATTAACTCAAATTGAATAACTAATATTCAATTAACTCTTACGTGTTTAACTCTATTCGAATAAATTATATTCGATCAACTCTTTTAACTTTACTCGAATAACTATATTCGATTAACACTTTCTTTCGAATAACTATATTCGATTAACCCTTCGACTAACTCCTTTGGATTAAATAACTTCGAATAACTCCTTTGGATTGACTAACTTCGAATAACTCCTTTGGATTAACTAACTTCGAATAACCAATATTCGATAACTACTCTTCGAATAAATAATATTCGGTAACTCTTCTCAAATGAATAACATTTGATTTCTCCACTCGAATAAACTATATTCAATTACTCTTCCCTCGAATACACTATATTCGATAACTCTACTTCGAATAAGTGGTATTCGGCAACTCTACTCGATTAACTCCACTTGGATAACTCTAACAGGTCAACTCTAACTGGTCAACTCTAACTGAGTAACTCTAACTGATCAACTCTAACTGGTCAACTTTAACTGGTCAACTCTAACTGTTTATCTTTAACTGGTAAACTTTAACTGGTTAACTCAAATGGTTTAACCTAACTGGTTAACTAAATGGTTTAACCTAACTTGATTTACTTGTCTCGATTAACTGAACTAATCCACTTAGTTTAACTTAGTTACTTCACTTTGATTAACTCTAACCGATTTACTTACTTTAACTCAGCTAATTCACTTTGATTAACCCAACTAATTTACTTCGATTAACAAATTAGTTTAACTTGACTAATTCACTTAGTTTGACGCAACTAATCCACTTTGATTTACAAATTAGTTTAACTTAACTAATTCACTTCGATTAACCGCTTAGTTTATCATAACTAATTTACTTTGGTTAACTTAACCAGTTACTTTGATTAACTTGACTAACCTGCTTTGGTTAACCTAACAAGTTACTTTGTTTAACTCTATTCGAATAAGTAATTCGAATCACTCTAATGTGTTTAACTCTATTCAAATATCTAATTCGAATAACTCATTTCGAAAGATTTCCTTTTTACAACGTTTATCCATTGATAAAGATTTACTTTTTACAAGTTTATCCATTTATAAAGATTTACTTTTAGTGACGGTTCTTCACTTTATAAATGTCCTTTTAATAACGTTTCTACTTCTCTATATAAGTCCAAACTTATATATATTCCATTTATCAACGATAAATAATTTATTTAATTTATAAAACATTATTTATAAATTAATCTACTTCAATTTATCTGTTTAAAACAGATTTCCCATTTAATATCTCATTTAAATCCATATCGTGTTATACCGTGTGCGAAGCACGTGTTTAAATCTATCCTTGTATAATTCTATTTATTTTCCGAACAAGTGTTCCTTTATTTATTCCCTAAATAAATATTCCTTTATTCCATTTATTTATAATCTAAATAAATGTTCCTTTATTTATTTCCTAAATAAATAAATGTTTTCATTTTATAAAATCCTATCGATTTTATAAATAAGATTTATCTTCAATATAAACATTGAAAATTCCCTTTTTACATTCTAGTATCACCTACGGTGTTTAACGCGTCGTATAACAATGATCGGTATCATTCAAACATATGAAATCAATAACAGATTTCATAACACATCATATATCACAATATATGAAAAACGGTAAAATAAATGTTGAGGAATCCAGTCGGATTCCTCCAACCTGTTTCCCTGCATCCACAGATGTTACACAATAAAATATACATCAATTTCATTCCAACATGAAATATACTGATGAACTGAATCAATATTTGATTGTCGTATATATATATATAACTATATCTATGTTTCAATCAAATCTATTTAACAGTCCAAACTATCAATACACAGCAATCAAATCATTTAATACAGTTTATATAAAAATATAAACTGAGGAGAGTTAGTGAGTTTTACTTACATATGCGCTTTAATCGATAAATATCGGTTTGCGTTCACTGATTCAGTCGAATAATTTATTTCGCTATAAATTGTAACGAGCTCGGATTGACTCGCGGTCTGTCCCATCTCCAAAACGTTACTACGCCTGCTCCTTCTCTTTTCCTTACTGTCTTCTTCCACATCCTTGTTTTGCATTTTACATTCGTCCCAATAGCTTAAAACCCGTACCACTTAAATCCTTTTCTTCCCCAGGCATTTCTGCCTTCCCCGGATTGAAGAAACATGCTCCAAACGAATTTTTCGTTCCATGCATCAACCGTGAAAACCCATTGCTGAATCTCAGCATTCACCAAACCTTCCTTCTACTCATTCGTTTAAAAGGCCAAGACCTTCATTAGTTCGAAAATACACAACACTCATTTGCTTTACATTGCTCCAAATAATAACCAACCCGCTCCACATCAAAAATCCATCTTCTCCGATCCAAATCGGTCAATCCAGCATGAACAGCCTCCTCCAATACTTGTTAACAAAATCAAGCAAAACTCTCCTCCATCATTTAATCGTTCAACCTCTTCTTCTCCTTGTAGATAAAGTCGGTTACCTTTCTCAACTCCTCTCTCTTCTAATCCTTCTTCTTCGAATACAGAGAGGACCGCATACTTCAGCAAAGTCCCATATACACACAGTGCGTCCTAACCCTTTTCTTCACATTATCCTCCTCAAAATACTGATCTGCATCCTCCTCCATTCGGCACATAAGCACAGACCTCTTTTTGAAGACTATATGCACTTACTACATGCAGAACCATCTTCTCCATTTCACATCAATTACAGGAACCACGTCCACTTTCCACAACGCTCATCCCCAATTCAACACTTCGGACCATCATAAAAACATCACCAACACGTTTGCGCCCCCAACTTCCAGTAAATCATCCCCAAAGTCTCCTTCTTCAACTCAAACCTGCTTCTGCTTCCTTCGATGCAACCCACTCCAGCTTCAGCCATACGCAGTAAATACCACCGATCCACAATCCTTTCAACTCCCTCTCCTTTTCACTAACTCGCACAAACCCTGGGTCTTCTGTACAGGTTTCCCCAAAACGAAGAAGCTTCGAACTCCATAAGATTAGCATCAGCGTGCGGATCTAAGTCTCAGGAATTCACATATCTTTGATTTATGATTTATGGGGTTTTATTTGATTTCCTAGGAATTTTGGATGGATCAATTTTTTGGTTTTCCAAAGAATGGATTGGCGGCGCATGAAATTTTGAAAAGAATTAGGTTTTTTTTGTTTAGGTTAAAGGGGATAAGGCTATTTTATAGTGTCAAAAATATCTAGATATTTGTTTGAGAGATATTTTGCTTTAATTTTCTGGTACCATTTCATTTCCTGGTGCTTAGTTATTTATGAATTTGCTACGTGGTCTATGTGAACACCACGGGTTTGTGTGGTTGAGAAAGGGTGGTGGCATGGCCTGTTCTAGGTCGTGGAATTTAGGAAGGGATATTTATAGTGAATGGGATAGATATGTTATTGTAATTGTTTTATGTTTTATAAAGTTTATCAACACTTGATAGAGGATTTCCTTCCTTTACAAACTGTTGACGACAGAAGTAAATGTACCGTTGTAATCAGCTCGGTGCTACGATCCCAAAAATGTAATAATGCCGGTAGGTGGACTCATATTTTGAAACTTCGAAATGTTGATTTCAGGGTGCGAAATACTTCAAAATAAAAAGTTGTTTATTTAATTAATTAAAAATTACAGTAAAATTCTAAAAATTAAATTATCGTTATGTCTCAAAAGAACCTTGTCTGAATTCACACCCGATATCTAGTTATTTCGAAATAACTGTTATGGCCGATAAACGATTCTATAGCGACTATTCTAAAATTTGATTTGGACATATCTCCAAATCTACACGACGAAATCCTGATCTTTCTCTTCCGCTAGAAAGATATACTCCACCAGCTCCACACGTTTCTTGTTTCACAAAAATCCGATTTAAAATGAACTCTGTACATTCAGTTTAAGTTCGAATCGCCAAATAGCGAACTGCCGCGACGTTTCAGGTTCGTTTTAATTATAATTATAAATTATAAGTTCGAACGTTTTACTTTAAGTTATCGATATCGCCAAATCGATATATAAATAATTAAATAAATTAACTATTCGACAGCTAATCAAAACGCGCCATTACAAACTTCCCCCCTTAAAATAATTTCGTCCTCGAAATTGCTAAGCTAGGAAAATGTTACCAACTTTACTAACTAGATTCAAATATCTTTTAGTTTACTTCTCAACTCCAGTTTCAACTGAACCATTTAATTTTCAATTAAATTATAAATTCATTCTGGCTAACTGCATTTCCATAAATCATGAGAATGTTCTAACGTCTGGAATTTTCAAAAAATTTCGCCATAACCTCCTTTGTATTGGTCAATATGACAAACCACAACTCGCCTCTCTAGGCCTCCTCCAATCCAAAAGGAAATCAAAATAGCCAAGCGGCTTGCAAATTCGGCTCATAAAATCCAAACTCATATATAATATAAACTTGTACCTTTTTGTCGGTCGTATCATTATATCCTTTTGATCTGTTATCACTTCTGCATATATCATGGTCATTCCACTCAGTTTATATCCTCAAATCCAAATCGAATTTCATTCGAACTCTAATATCAAATTCCAAATTATTGACTTGTCAATTTGGTTCCATTCTAGATTATCTCTAATCCAATTCAGTTTTATTTAACTCGGTTCAAGTTAAATTTCAATTTATTTTTACCATCTCATTTTATTTAACTTCATTAGTTAAATTTTAATTCCAGAACTTAAGTTCCTGGGTTTCTTTCAAATCAATTTGAAATCATTATGCCCATTCAAAACCTTTGAATTTCTAAACAACTTGTTTTCTCAAAACAATTCAAAACAAAACCTTTGGTAGTAATCCGTCACTTAGAACTCGAAAATGAACACTGATGATGTCTAGATTCATCATCAGAATCTATTTTCCAGCTATCGAAGTGAGTTCAATACTATATCATTTTAACTTTGAAAAACATTTTCAAAATCTCCCAGGAACTTAAAATTTCCTTATTTTAAATTCCAAATTCTGATTTAAATTCATATTTAATTCATCTATTTCATATATTATATTCATATGAATTCTGATTGGTCATTTATAACCATTTCATCCTTTTATAATCTTATTCGATTATAATAACAACCAACACAATCAATATACTATAATAATTTCAAGATATATATTTCTTCTATAAACCAATATATTTTGGGAAAAATTATTTCATTTACCCTCTTTCAAAACATACCATGACGGTTCATCGTATTCGAGTGTTTAGTAACCCTTATCGATATAGTGGATCAACTGATCGACCAGAATTCATAAGCCACTCAACCAATGAGTCTCCACAATATAAAACTATTTTATATTGAATAACAATTACGCGCTCATATATATACACTCAAACTCAATCTAGGATATTACTAATCCCATCTCTATCGAGTTATGCCACAGAGCCAAGGTAATCACTTAAGTTAAGCTCTGATACCAACAGTAACGGCGGGAAATTTCCGACTCCTCGAGAGTCAGAAATTCCGAGAACGTTAGTGAAAGAATTTTGAAGGTGAGAAAGAAAAGATAGAACTAATAGAATAGAAGAAGAAAAAGAACATCAGAATCATCAAAGTAACACGAATCTCACAGCGGAACGAATAACATATAATATATAACATAACTTTGAAGTAAACAGTTATATATATATATACAATAGCACTTATCAGAGTACAACACTTACAACACAGCGGAAATAACTATAGCTATAAAATCTTGCAGCCTCCTGCTCCAAGCTCTCCAAGTATATCTGTAAATCCCGACTACTTGACTGCCCGTACAAATTTAGGCACCCAAGAGTTTAGGGAAAACAACAAAGTAAACTCCGGGTCAGTCATGGGACTGGTATGACTAAAATAGTTTAAAACAGGTATAGGATATCTCATAAGACCACGCCGTGAATACGGAACGGGTTTTTCCCTTATGAGTATCTGAACAACTTTGACAAGCAATATCATTGTGATATTATAATAATGTCTAAGTACAAATAGTTATCAATCTAGCAGAAACGCTTGCATCTCACGTTCTACATACATAGTATAAAACCATAAACCGCAGGGCGCTTATCGGAGAATGGATTCCATCAGATAAGGTATGGGAGCACCTTCTGAATAGTGTACTCTAGAGGTGATACACTCAGGGTTCAACAAGAACGTCTTGCAACCCGGGCACACTTGACCGCTTACTCATTTAGCTTGAGTGTCGCGAATATATTGCCACCATGGTTATAGGCCGTCAAACCGTCATCCGAAGATACAGAATCAAAAAGAAGTATAAATATGAATATTCTCTAGATCGGTGACAATACACCCTGCTTGGGTATGACCCAACTAGCCATGCTGCCTAGCCCAACTTTTGTTACTTCCCGGTGTGAGGCTAGAAGCTACGTCTATCTTCAGAACATCTGATCATCATTCACTTTGAATGCCACATCGTCATACCCGCCAAATCACAAATTGACTTGTCCAAAATTAACACGGGTATACAGCTAAGAGAAACGAATTCCTCCGCCACCAAACGTGAATACGTTTGAACAGATCAACTTACGCGATCCATTGGATATACTCTGTCAGACCTTCTTCCATATACGTTGTCCTTGGACTGGACAAACCGAAGGCACTATTCAGTATATCCGTCTTAGTCACTGTTATCTAAGACTTATACAACAGCCCTTGCACTTTACTCCGTCTTCAATTTATCTTTGGCAGATGTTGCTCGCAACGCTTATGCCAATACAGAGTGGTTCTTTGGATAATAATCCAACCGGTCTCTCCATAATAACAACGTTAAAATGGTAAAAACTTTGATAGTCTGTGATTCAACTATCAAATGAAAACATGTCGGTGTACAAACAACGATCTTATTTCCAAATGGAAATTCGATCGATCAATCATCATATGTTCATATTTCCTTATTTCATATATTTAGAAAATATATGTTATTAATCATTGGAAAACATTTCCATAGCTTATTTTCACATCACTATTATTTCGCAACTATCAGTCCCTAACTGTAACTAGTATGAGAACAATTCTCTAAGTATCAATCCGGAAGGTCGAAACCAACATCAGATCGTCACTTAGAAAACCGTTCAACTTACCCTCTCCAGTTAGTTTCTGAATTTGCTTAACTCTATTTCTTAAATTCTTATCATGAAAACATTTCATTTTCTATGTTTAGAAAACATATCTGACTATATTTGGAAAACGTTTCCAAAACTCATTTACGGATTTCCAATGAACGTTGTATAAAACATCGTTACGCTTAATCCATTTATCGCTTATTCCTTAACTTTATTCCTAATCAACCTTTTAGATCGAACCACAACTATTCCTTTGTCAATTCTGAAGTCAATCAAGTTGGGGTATAATTACCTCGCAGACCTTAATTGAACAACGTCCTTTACTGTGAAATAGATGAAGTTCATCACTCACTTTTCACAATCATCTGTTTACGCAAATTCTCGGATTCAGGTTACGAATCTACTTCTTATATGACAGTGTTTGATTATAACTATAACGTTATAATTCCTACCCCTATATATTTTATTTCCTAACTCGAATAATTTAACAGACACCTAATTTCTAAATCAATAACTTAATCTTGATTTAAACCCTGGAAAGTAAATAGTACTTTCCCGAATTCGCTATAATCGTATTCGACGTATAACTCTCTTTCGAGTAATCTCTATTTGATTAACTCTTCTTTGAATAACCTATATTCGATTATCTCTCTTCAAATAACTCATATTCGAAATCTCTCTCTTTCGAATAAACAATATTCGATCCTTTTCTTTCGAATATGCTATATTCGAAAATCTCCTTTCGATTTATTAATCGATAACCCCTTTCGATCAAACTAAAATCGATAACTCCTTTAACTCTATTCGAATAACAAATATTCGACTAACTCCTTTGGATCAACTCATTTGGTTAACTCCTTCGAATAACAAATTCGAATACTTACCTTCGAATAACCAATATTCGATTTACTCTAACTCGATTAACTTAATTCTAATCTATTTACTCCATTTCGATTCAACTTAATTCAAATCGATTAACTTAACTCAAATTGATTAACTCCTTTCGAATAACTAAATTCGATTTAACTCTTCTCGAATAACTAAATTCGATTAACTCAAATTGAATAACTAATATTCAATTAACTCTTACGTGTTTAACTCTATTCGAATAAATTATATTCGATCAACTCTTTTAACTTTACTCGAATAACTATATTCGATTAACACTTTCTTTCGAATAACTATATTCGATTAACCCTTCGACTAACTCCTTTGGATTAACTAACTTCGAATAACTCCTTTGGATTAACTAACTTCGAATAACTCCTTTGGATTAACTAACTTCGAATAACCAATATTCGATAACTACTCTTCGAATAAATAATATTCGGTAACTCTTCTCAAATGAATAACATTTGATTTCTCCACTCGAATAAACTATATTCGATCACTCTTCCCTCGAATACACTATATTCGATAACTCTACTTCGAATAAGTGGTATTCGGCAACTCTACTCGATTAACTCCACTTGGATAACTCTAACAGGTCAACTCTAACTGGTCAACTCTAACTGAGTAACTCTAACTGATCAACTCTAACTGGTCAACTTTAACTGGTCAACTTTAACTGGTCAACTCTAACTGTTTATCTTTAACTGGTAAACTTTAACTGGTTAACTCAAATGGTTTAACCTAAATTGATTTACTTGTCTCGATTAACTGAACTAATCCACTTAGTTTAACTTAGTTACTTCACTTTGATTAACTCTAACCGATTTACTTAGTTTAACTCAGCTAATTCACTTTGATTAACCCAACTAATTTACTTCGATTAACAAATTAGTTTAACTTGACTAATTCACTTAGTTTGACGCAACTAATCCACTTTGATTTACAAATTAGTTTAACTTAACTAATTCACTTCGATTAACCGCTTAGTTTATCTTAACTAATTTACTTTGGTTAACTTAACCAATTACTTTGATTAACTTGACTAACCTGCTTTGGTTAACCTAACAAGTTACTTTGTTTAACTCTATTCGAATAAGTAATTCGAATCACTCTAATGTGTTTAACTCTATTCAAATATCTAATTCGAATAACTCATTTCGAAAGATTTCCTTTTTACAACGTTTATCCATTGATAAAGATTTACTTTTTACAAGTTTATCCATTTATAAAGATTTACTTTTAGTGACGGTTCTTCACTTTATAAATGTCCTTTTAATAACGTTTCTACTTCTCTATATAAGTCCAGACTTATATATATTCCATTTATCAACGATAAATAATTTATTTAATTTATAAAACATTATTTATAAATTAATCTACTTCAATTTATCTGTTTAAAACAGATTTCCTATTTAATATCTCATTTAAATCCATATCGTGTTATACCGTGTGCGAAGCACGTGTTTAAATCTATCCTTGTATAATTCTATTTATTTTCCGAACAAGTGTTCCTTTATTTATTCCCTAAATAAATATTCCTTTATTCCATTTATTTATAATCTAAATAAATGTTCCTTTATTTATTTCCTAAATAAATAAATGTTTTCATTTTATAAAATCCTATCGATTTTATAAATAAGATTTATCTTCAATATAAACATTGAAAATTCCCTTTTTACATTCTAGTATCACCTACGGTGTTTAACGCGTCGTATAACAATGATCGGTATCATTCAAACATATGAAATCAATAACAGATTTCATAACACATCATATATCACAATATATGAAAAACGGTAAAATAAATGTTGAGGAATCCAGTCGGATTCCTCCAACCTGTTTCCCTGCATCCACAGATGTTACACAATAAAATATACATCAATTTCATTCCAACATGAAATATACTGATGAACTGAATCAATATTTGATTGTCGTTTATATATATAACTATATCTATGTTTCAATCAAATCTATTTAACAGTCCAAACTATCAATACACAGCAATCAAATCATTTAATACAGTTTATATAAAAATATAAACTGAGGAGAGTTAGTGAGTTTTACTCACATTTGCGCTTTAATCGATAAATATCAGTTTGCGTTCACTGATTCGGTCGAACAATTTATTTCGCCATAAATTGTAACGAGCTCGGATTGACTCGCGGTCTGTCCCATCTCCAAAACGTTACTACGCCCGCTCCTTCTCTTTTCCTTACTTTCTTCTTCCACATCCTTGTTTTGCATTTTACATTCGTCCCAATAGCTTAAAACCCGTACCACTTAAATCCTTTTCTTCCCCAGGCATTTCTGCCTTCCCCGGATTGAAGAAACATGCTCCAGACGAATTTTTCGTTCCATGCATCAACTGTGAAAACCCATTGCTGAATCTCAGCATTCACCAAACCTTACTTCTACTCATTCGTTTAAAAGTCCAAGACCTTCATTAGTTCGAAAATACACAACACTCATTTGCTTTACATTGCTCCAAATAATAACCAACCCGCTCCACATCAAAAATCCATCTTCTCCGATCCAAATCGGTCAATCCAGCAAGAACAGCCTCCTCCAATACTTGTTAACAAAATCAAGCAAAACTCTCCTCCATCATTTAATCGTTCAACCTCTTCTTCTCCTTGTAGATAAAGTCGGTTACCTTTCTCAACTCCACTCTCTTCTAATCCTTCTTCTTCGAATACAGAGAGGACCACATACTTCAGCAAAGTCCCATATACACAAAGTGCGTCCTAACCCTTTTCTTCACATTATCCTCCTCAAAATACTGATCTGCACCCTCCTCCATTCGGCACATAAGCACAGACCTCTTTTTGAAGACTATATGCACTTACTACATGCAGAACCATCTTCTCCATTTCATGTAACACCCTGAATTTTAGTTAATACTAAAATTCACTAATTATAGGATAAATAATCTCAGATGTGGGAACTGGGGGTAACGGGCTGCGTCATTGCGTTCGTCTCGGAAAAATACGCGAAATAGAGTCTGAGTTTTCGAAAATCGGAGTCCGTATGACCCGGTTATGGCCCAAGGAAGTTTGCAGAAAAATTAGGGCTAAAAACAGATTTAGGAATTTAAATTTAAATTTAAATTCAGATTTGGAATGGGCCAGGCGGGGTCAGGCGGGAAGCTTCCCGCCCAACCCATGTCGACAGGGCTGTCGACAGGCCTGTCGACAGGGGTGTCGACATGCCTGTCGACTTGCCTGTCGACAGGGTGGCACCGTTCTGTGAACCTGGGTGCACCAGGTTGCACCAGGTTGGGTTTCAGGCTGGCTAGGAGGGCTGGTTCTAGAGATTTCCTAAATCTAATGGACCTAAATTAATCTAGGGTTAATCCAAGGGCCTAAAACACTCTCTTAATCTATAAATACACCCTAAACCTACCTTAATCCTTACCAAAAATAGAAATAATGGCCTCATGCTGCCAAATTAAATCCTAAGAGAAGCCTCCACTAATCTAAGAAGAAAGTTGCAAGCTAATTCCTCTCTAATCAATCTTTAATCATCATTATCTTCATAGTTAGCAACTAATTCTACTTCATAAGGTTGCTAATCTTGAGTTTGGTGAGTTTCTATCACTTTAACATCAATTGTTAAAGTAAGTAGATTGGGTGTAATGAGACCTATGGTCTTAAATGCGGATTAGTGAGTTTGAATCATGTATAATGATATGTTACTCTATGTTGTTCTATGTTTATGCATATTTGATAAGTTGGTTTATGCATGCTTAATAAGTTGATTTATGCATGTTTAACAAGTTGATATATGCATGTTTAATAAGTGGATTTATGCATATTTAATAAGTGGAATTATGCATGTTTAGCAAAGTGAGTTATGCAAGTTGAAAGTGATATGCAAGTTAAGTATATGTTTAAATGCAAGTTGAGAGTGATATGCAAGTTATGCATGCTTATGCAAGTGTATGGATGCTTATGCAAGTCATGTATATGTTTAAATGCAAGATTTATGTGATATGCAAGTTATGCATGTTTATGCGAGTATATGAACGCTTTTGCAAGATATGTATATGCTTAAATGACATGATATGCAAGTTATGCAAGTATGTGAATGCTTATGCAAGTATGTGGATGCTTATGCAAGTATGTGAATGCTTATGCAAGTTATGTGTATGCTTAAATGCATGTTTAACATGTTATGCAAGTTATGAGAATGCCTATATGCAAGTTCAACATGTTATGCAAGATATGTGTATGATAATATGCAAGCTCATATGCAACATGTTATGCAAATCATGTGTATGATAATATGCAAGTTTGGGTTATATGTAGTTGGGTTAATATATGCTTATATATGCAAGTTGACATCCCCTTAACCCATGACAAAGTTGTATGTTAAACCCATGATATTTGTGATGATCTTCCCCTTATTATGTCATGTAACGAGAACGATTTACGTGGGGAATGATGGGGTTGGTAAATATGTTAATAAATGAATGTTTGGGTATGATTAAGCATACCATAAAAATAAATTACCATAAGTGGGAATTTACCTATTGAGTTAGGTCTACCCCATGGGAATTTACCTATTGAGTTAGGTCTACCCATGTTATGGAAAACTTGATATTAATTAGGGATAATTAATATGGGGGTGATTAATTAGGTGTAATTAATCGACTAAGACACGAGGTTGGGCTCATTTGTAGTGTAAAACTGACCGGACCCGACCGGCTTAACCAGTTGCTACAAATGTCAGCCCAATGTGAGAGGTCTTAGCCATAAATTAAATACGTGATTAAGGTAAAGACACGAGGTTAGACTCTGTTATGACGTAAGACTGCCCGGATTCTACCGGCTTAACCAGGCGGTCATAACAGCCAGTCTAATGTGGGAGGTCTTTACGGGAGATCACGGTCTTAATTAATTAAGAAACACTTAACCATAATAGCATGTAGTGGGACATGAGGGGTTAAGTGGGTGCCTTGGGTGGCATGAGGAAATTTAGTGGTTGCCTTGGGTGGCATGTGGAATCTAGTGGGTTGCCTTGGGTGGCAATAGAAAATACGATTAGAATACTTAACCAAGTGGAAACATGTAATTAAACATGATTAAAGGGTTAAGTGGGATACACTAGATATTTGACAAGCTTAAGTGGGTAGCTTGTGGGGGCCCATTTCAACCAATATCCCAAACGTATCTTTGTGGGCTCGACCCAAGTCGAGTGACGGGACACGCATATTGGGCTTGATTATAAGAGGCCAAAACGGGTTAGCGGTGGCAACGCAAGTCCAACGGGTTTCATATGCGTGTGTGGGCCCGGGCTGGTAGATAAGCCGTTGTTGCATCGTGTAGATATAAAGCCGTGCACCGTTAGTATTGGGTAGCCACTTTAGGGGAGTGATACACCCCCACTATGGGACCAGCACGGGTATCTACGGTAGGGAGCCGATCGCTTGGGGAGTAGTGGGTACACCTAATGAAGATAGGGGCAGACGGCACCTATGTAGGGGTACACGAAACTACTGGGTAAGAATTACTGGGTACACCTAGTGGAGATAGGGGCAGACGGCACCTATGTAGTGGGCTAGGGGTACATGAAACTACTGGGGAAATTTTCTAAGTCCTTGGAAGGGATCAACATTTAAGTAGGAATGACTGGTGTGGTGCAGTTAGTAATTATCCTTGGGTGGGTAGATGCGTCCTGACGGTTATCTTAGTTTATCCTAAGTCTACCAAGCTGCTTAGTGTAGCCATTCATCCCCAGATATTACCGTAGGTCAAGTTTATGTCTTCTCTGGTTACCTTAATGATTGTATTGTTAAAGTTATAGGACTCACTCAGACTTATGTCTAACCCCGTTGTTTTTATCTTTTTCCCAACCCTCAGGTCCTACGGTGGATCCTAGTGGTAGTAGAGCTTGATCGGATTGTTGTTCCAGTCTTGAGGAGCTTGGATAGATGTAAAGCTCCAGTTATCCAGTTATCTTTTCCTTGGTTATGGCTAGTGTGTGAGAAAGTGGGATTATGTACTTCTTTATTTTGATGGATATTGTACTTGACTTTTATCGTGGTTTTATGATGTAACCAGACATGTTTATTTCCGCTGTTATGAGATGATGTTTTAAAATTTCAAGTACTATTTATATCTGTCTTGTTGTAATTTTTCTGTTCTATATTCACTAAAATACTCCACCGATGCTATGGCATTCCCTTTGTGAGTGACCCTAGCGGGCGTGGCGTGTTACACGTGGTATCAGAGCAAAGGTTACCGGAACAGATAAAATTTTTAGAAAACTATTTTTCTAAAACATTTTTGGAAAAGATATTTTCAAAAACATGTCTTTTAAGAGAAAAAGTTTTTGAAAGAAAAGCATAATCCCCAATAGCCATATCTATATCCTTCGAATTCTCTGTTTTGAATCTTTCCTTTTTCGTTTCAGCATGGCCGAGAATCTTAATCTTCCGGAGGGTGTGACGGTACCAGTATGGTATAGGAGATTGATGGAGGCTAGGGCCACCACTGCGGGTCCAGCAAATATTCCTCCACCAACCGTAGCACCCGATCTTCCTCCTCCCCCTCCTCCTCGCACGGATACTTTTGCTAAGACTTGCAAGGAATTTAAAGCTATGGGAGGGAAACCTTTTCAAGGATCTAAAACTTTTGTGGAGGCTAGAGATTGGCTTAAGGAGGTGGAAGAGTTGATGGATATCTTTGAGATGGAAGAAGGGAAGAAAGTCAAGTTGGCTGCTTGGTTAATGAAGGGAGAGGCCTCATTCTGGTGGGAGGTCACTAATGGAGAACGCCCCGTTGACTCTTGGGCGGATTTTAGGCAAAGATTTGTGGCAAAGTTTCTCTCAAGGGCGGAGGAAAACTTGTATATGGAAAGATTCTTGACTCTAAAGCAAGGAAATCTTTCGGTAAAGGAATATGTCAACAAGTTTAATCAATTGGCAAGGTTTGGCCTAGATATGGTGAATACACCGGAGAAGAAGGCTGTGAGGTTCGTGAAAGGCTTGAATGAGCCTATGCATGGGTTGGCTATGACTCATATCCCTATGGGGGCCACCTTTGAGAAGCTAGTTGACATGGCACTCATGTATGAGGAAGAGAAGGGTCCTAATGCTAATAAGGCACCCGAGAAGAAGGGAGATCAAAAGAGACCTCAACAACAGCAAAGCAAAGGTGGGAAAGGCAACGGTGGCAAGAACAAGAAGAAGAAGTGTTTCAATTGTGGGACACCTGGCCACCTAAGCAAGGATTGTCGCAAGAAGAAGAAGACCGGCTGCTTCCACCGTGGCGAAGCAGGGCACTTAGTGAAAGATTGCCCTAAGAAGGGGCAAAGGACAGGATCTACCTCAGGAGGACAGGTGCAAGCTCTTATGGCACCGAGTCAGGCTAGGGGGCAAGTACAGGCTCTCGCGGTTCCACCGATTCAGGAGAGAGGTAGAACTATTTCCGTTGAAAGTCTGGTTTTTCTATTTGACCATCCTGTCCGTACATTGTTTGATTCAGGCGCATCGCATTCGTTTATCTCATCATCGTTAGTTGAGTCACTGCACTTAGACACCAGTCTGGTAGATGATCCCTTGGTTGTTTCAAACCCAATTGGGGGCTCCACTTATTTGTCCATGATATGTTTGGGTTTGAAGATTTCTATACTTAGCATTGAGTTTAGATGTGATGCTTTTGTATTGGGCTTCACGGGCTATGGGTTGATTTTGGGCATGGACTGGTTATCCAGTAATGGTGCCGTTCTTGATTGCGAAAGGAGAGTTGTTAGGCTCATGACCCGCTTGGGTAACACTCTCGAGATTTCTTGTAACCCCAGGGACTCTGTTATGCTAAGTTATCTTGAATCGCTTGACGCTTCGGTCGAGAGTTTGCAATCTGTTAGAGTGGTCCGGGAATATCCGGATGTGTTTGAGGAGGTGAAGGGCTTACCTCCGAAGCGGGAGATTGACTTCCGAATATATTTGGTGGATAATGCTAAACCGGTATCTTTAACAGTGTGCCACATGGCTCCTCGTGAGAGGAGGGAACTCCATAAGCAAGTAGGGGAGTTGCTTGAGAAGGGGTTCATAAGACGGAGCATATCGGAGTGGGGTGCTCCAGTAGTATTTGCTACGAAGGCAGATGGGTCCCTCAGACTTTGTGTAGATTATAGAGAACTCAACAAGCTCACAAAGAAGAATAGACACCCATTGCCGAGGATTGATGATCTTTTCGATCAGTTGGTTGGCGCTTCTGTATTTTCTCAGTTGGACTTGGCCACGGGGTTTCATCAGTTGAGGGTGGCTGAGGATAGCATAGACAAGACTGCCTTTAGAACTCCGGATGGTTTCTATGAGTGGTTGGTGATGCCATTTGGGTTGACGAACGCCCCTGCATACTTTGTTGATTTGATGAGTAGGGTGTTCAGGGAGTTCCTTAATAAATTCGTGGTGGTCTTTGTGGATGACATCTTAGTGTTTTCTAAGAGTGAAGAAGAGCATGCCCTACATCTTGGGGAAGTGTTGAAGACTCTTCGAGCACATAGCCTTAAGGCTAAATTCTCTAAATGTCACTTCTGGAGGAAGGAAGTACGGTTCTTGGGGCACGTGGTCTCCAAGGAAGGGATAGCTGTGGATCCCGCGAAGGTAGTATCAATTCAGGATTGGAAGGTTCCGAAGAATGCTACCGAAGTAAGAAGTTTCTTGGGGTTGGCGGGTTATTATAGGAAGTTTATTAAAGACTTCGCGAAGATATCAGCCCCATTAACCCGCTTAACAAAGAAGAATCTTGTTTTTGCATGGGACGTAGATTGTGATGATGCGTTCCGACGGTTAAAGAGAGCTTTAACCACGGCCCCAGTTTTAGTGTTGCCAGATGGGAGCAAGCCATTTGTTGTCTATACCGATGCCTGTGGGACAGGACTTGGCGCAGTCTTAATGCAAGAGGGAAGGGTAATAGCCTATGGTGGAAGGCAGTTGAGGGCACATGAGAAAAATTACCCTACCCATGATCTAGAGCTGGCCGCTATTGTTTTTGCGCTTAAGATTTGGCGCCATTATCTTCTTGGTGAGAGATTCGAGTTGTTCACTGACCATAAATCATTGAAGTACTTGTTCTCTCAGAAGGATTTAAACTTGAGACAGCAAAGGTGGATGGAGTTTTTAGCATCCTATGACTTCAAGATATCGTATACCCCTGGCAAGGGTAACGTGGTGGCGGACGCCTTGAGTAGGAAGAGGTTGTCCTTGAGTCCATTGTTCGTGGAACGACAAAGCTTGGAGTTTATCTCGATGTTTGATTTCAGACCTTACGTTGACTATGTACCCGGTTTGCTAGCTTCTTTGGAAGTTAGACCTACTCTTTTGGGGCGGATTGGAGAAGCACAGAGGGGCGACCCACAGTTGGTTGAGTTAGTAGAGAAGCTCATAAGGGGGGAGTCGTCCAGCCATTTGAGTAGGTACACCCTAGATGATAGGCGGTACTTGCGTAGAGACGGTAGACTTAGCGTACCGCAAGACGAGGGTTTGAGGAAGGCTATTCTTGATGACGCACACCGTTCTAGGATGACCATTCATCCCGGTGGGGATAAGATGTACCAAGACATGAAAAGGGTTTTCTTCTGGGCCGGTATGAAGAAAGACGTGGCCGAATATGTCGCTCGATGTTTGGTGTGCCAGCAAGTGAAGGCGGAGCAAAGGAAACCAGGTGGGTTGCTTCACCCATTGGAGGTTCCGCAATGGAAGTGGGATAGCGTCTCGATGGATTTTATTGACGGGTTACCCAGGTCGAGGAAGGGTAATACAGGAATTTGGGTGGTGGTAGATAGACTTACTAAGAGCGCCCATTTCATACCTGTGAAGAGCAAGAGGACCGCTCCATGGCTAGCTTCTGTATATCTTCGAGAGATAGTTCGATTGCATGGGGTACCCTCTAGCATAGTTAGTGATCGAGATCCTATCTTCACTAGCGAGTTTTGGAGAAGTTTGCAAGAAGCAGTGGGGACTCAATTGTGTCTGAGCACCGCATATCATCCTCAGACAGACGGCCAGACTGAGAGGGTGAATCGTGTTCTAGAAGACCTTTTGAGGCTTTGTATCTTAGATTTTGGAGGTACATGGGAAGAGCATCTTCCACTGGTGGAGTTCGCATATAATAACAGCTTTCAGTCCAGTATTGGTATGGCCCCTTTCGAAGCTCTCTATGGAAGGCCTTGTCGATCACCTACATGTTGGTGGGAATCTACGGATAAGATCTTGCTTGGGCCTGATATGGTTAGGGAGACTTCTGAGAAGATTGACTTGATTCGAAGAATGATGAAAGCAGCGCAGGATAGGCAAAAATCTTATGCGGACAAGAGAAGGACGGATCTTGAGTTTGAGGTTGGGGATATGGTTTTTGTTAAGGTATCTCCGTTGAGAAATGTTGTTCGCTTCGGATCCATTGGGAAGTTAGCACCGAGGTTTGTTGGGCCGTTCCCTATTAAGGAAAGGATTGGACGGATGGCATATAGAGTGGAGTTGCCTGACAGACTTAGTGGTGTCCATGATGTATTCCATGTGTCCCATTTGAGGAAGTGCTTACATGAGACCGCAGAGGTGGTAGAGCCGAGCTTGCTTAAAGATGTAGAGGTAGAGCGTGATGCGACTATTCGACGAGCCCCTACTCGCATCCTTGGGTCAGAGACTAGGAAGTTGAGAAACAGAGAGGTTCAGCTAGTTAAAGTGCAATGGGGAGAAGATGAGAGCAACGCAACTTGGGAGACGGAAGCGAAGATGCGTTCATTGTACCCATTTCTTTTTGAGGGTATGTCTTTACTTTCTCCTTTATCGCTTGTCTAGTACTTATCTTTGGTATGTCCTCTCGTTAGTACCTTTGACCTTTAGATAGGGTAAACCTATGGTTGAAACATGTGTTTGAGACATGTTATGGTTGATGGATGCAAGTGGATGCAAGTGTTTGCTAGTGGTTGCTCGTGGATGCATATACACACACTCTAGGCACTAGATCGGCTCAGTCACTTCATATTGCATATTGCATAAAATTGTGTGTAGGAAAATATATTTATGGATGTATAATGGTTGTGTTATCACATAGATGATGCATTTCGGTGAATGATTGTGCACTCATGTAGATATTGTATGTGTCGATAGGGTTTTCTCGCATACATAATGGATGCATGGCACTATCATGGTTTGCATATGTTCATACATTAGATAGGGAACATATACACACACCGTTTGCATATGCTCATACATCATTAGAAACTGTTTAAGGACAATGAATGCCCGTGGTTGATGATTTGAGTAGATGGATGTTTGGTTGGTAGGATATGCATTCTCCTTAGCCTAGAGATTTCGGGGACGAAATCCTTTAAGGAGGGGAGAATGTAACACCATGAATTTTAGTTAATACTAAAATTCACTAATTATAGGATAAATAATTTCAGATGTGGGAACTGGGGGTAACAGGCTGCGTCATTGCGTTCGTCTCGGAAAAATACGCGAAATAGAGTCCGAGTTTTCGAAAATCGGAGTCCGTATGACCCGGTTATGGCCCAAGGAAGTTTGCAGAAAAATTAGGGCTAAAAACAGATTTAGGAATTTAAATTTAAATTCAGATTTGGAATGGGCCAGGCGGGGTCAGGCGGGAAGCTTCCCGCCCAACCCATGTCGACAGGGCTGTCGACAGGCCTGTCGACAGGGGTGTCGACATGCCTGTTGACTTGCCTGTCGACAGGGTGGCACCGTTCTGTGAACCTGGGTGCACCAGGTTGCACCAGGTTGGGTTTCAGGCTGGCTAGGAGGGCTGGTTCTAGAGATTTCCTAAATCTAATGGACCTAAATTAATCTAGGGTTAATCCAAGGGCCTAAAACACTCTCTTAATCTATAAATACACCCTAAACCTACGTTAATCCTTACCAAAAATAGAAATAATGGCCTCATGCCGCCAAATTAAATCCTAAGAGAAGCCTCCACTAATCTAAGAAGAAAGTTGCAAGCTAATTCCTCTCTAATCAATCTTTAATCATCATTATCTTCATAGTTAGCAACTAATTCTACTTCATAAGGTTGCTAATCTTGAGTTTGGTGAGTTTCTATCACTTTAACATCAATTGTTAAAGTAAGTAGATTGGGTGTAATGAGACCTATGGTCTTAAATGCGGATTAGTGAGTTTGAATCATGTATAATGATATGTTACTCTATGTTGTTCTATGTTTATGCATATTTGATAAGTTGGTTTATGCATGCTTAATAAGTTGATTTATGCATGTTTAACAAGTTGATATATGCATGTTTAATAAGTGGATTTATGCATATTTAATAAGTGGAATTATGCATGTTTAGCAAAGTGAGTTATGCAAGTTGAAAGTGATATGCAAGTTAAGTATATGTTTAAATGCAAGTTGAGAGTGATATGCAAGTTATGCATGCTTATGCAAGTGTATGGATGCTTATGCAAGTCATGTATATGTTTAAATGCAAGATTTATGTGGTATGCAAGTTATGCATGTTTATGCGAGTATATGAACGCTTTTGCAAGATATGTATATGCTTAAATGACATGATATGCAAGTTATGCAAGTATGTGAATGCTTATGCAAGTATGTGGATGCTTATGCAAGTATGTGAATGCTTATGCAAGTTATGTGTATGCTTAAATGCATGTTTAACATGTTATGCAAGTTATGAGAATGCCTATATGCAAGTTCAACATGTTATGCAAGATATGTGTATGATAATATGCAAGCTCATATGCAACATGTTATGCAAATCATGTGTATGATAATATGCAAGTTTGGGTTATATGTAGTTGGGTTAATATATGCTCATATATGCAAGTTGACATCCCCTTAACCCATGACAAAGTTGTATGTTAAACCCATGATATTTGTGATGATCTTCCCCTTATTATGTCATGTAACGAGAACGATTTACGTGGGGAACGATGGGGTTGGTAAATATGTTAATAAATGAATGTTTGGGTATGATTAAGCATACCATAAAAATAAATTACCATAAGTGGGAATTTACCTATTGAGTTAGGTCTACCCCATGGGAATTTACCTATTGAGTTAGGTCTACCCATGTTATGGAAAACTTGATATTAATTAGGGATAATTAATATGGGGGTGATTAATTAGGTGTAATTAATCGACTAAGACACGAGGTTGGACTCATTTGTAGTGTAAAACTGCCCGGACCCGACCGGCTTAACCAGTTGCTACAAATGTCAGCCCAATGTGAGAGGTCTTAGCCATAAATTAAATACGTGATTAAGGTAAAGACACGAGGTTAGACTCTGTTATGACGTAAGACTGCCCGGATTCTACCGGCTTAACCAGGCGGTCATAACAGCCAGTCTAATGTGGGAGGTCTTTACGGGAGATCACGGTCTTAATTAATTAAGAAACACTTAACCATAATAGCATGTAGTGGGACATGAGGGGTTAAGTGGGTGCCTTGGGTGGCATGAGGAAATTTGGTGGTTGCCTTGGGTGGCATGTGGAATCTAGTGGGTTGCCTTGGGTGGCAATAGAAAATACGATTAGAATACTTAACCAAGTGGAAACATGTAATTAAACATGATTAAAGGGTTAAGTGGGATACACTAGATATTTGACAAGCTTAAGTGGGTAGCTTGTGGGGGCCCATTTCAACCAATATCCCAAACGTATCTTTGTGGGCTCGACCCAAGTCGAGTGACGGGACACGCATATTGGGCTTGATTATAAGAGGCCAAAACGGGTTAGCGGTGGCAACGCAAGTCCAACGGGTTTCATATGCGTGTGTGGGCCCGGGCTGGTAGATAAGCCGTTGTTGCATCGTGTAGATATAAAGTCGTGCACCGTTAGTATTGGGTAGCCACTTTAGGGGAGTGATACACCCCCACTGTGGGACCAGCACGGGTATCTACGGTAGGGAGCCGATCGCTTGGGGAGTAGTGGGTACACCTAATGAAGATAGGGGCAGACGACACCTATGTAGGGGTACACGAAACTACTGGGTAAGAATTACTGGGTACACCTAGTGGAGATAGGGGCAGACGGCACCTATGTAGTGGGCTAGGGGTACATGAAACTACTGGGGAAATTTTCTAAGTCCTTGGAAGGGATCAACCTTTAAGTAGGAATGACTGGTGTGGTGCAGTTAGTAATTATCCTTGGGTGGGTAGATGCGTCCTGACGGTTATCTTAGTTTATCCTAAGTCTACCAAGCTGCTTAGTGTAGCCATTCATCCCCAGATATTACCGTAGGTCAAGTTTATGTCTTCTCTGGTTACCTTAATGATTGTATTGTTAAAGTTATAGGACTCACTCAGACTTATGTCTGACCCCGTTGTTTTTATCTTTTTCCCAACCCTCCGGTCCTACGGTGGATCCTAGTGGTAGTAGAGCTTGATCGGATTGCTGTTCCAGTCTTGAGGAGCTTGGATAGATGTAAAGCTCCAGTTATCCAGTTATCTTTTCCCTTGTTATGGCTAGTGTGTGAGAGAGTGGGATTATGTACTTCTTTATTTTGATGGATATTGTACTTGACTTTTATCGTGGTTTTATGATGTAACCAGACATGTTTATTTCCGCTGTTATGAGATGATGTTTTAAAATTTCAAGTACTATTTATATCTGTCTTGTTGTAATTTTTCTGTTCTATATTCACTAAAATACTCCACCGATGCTATGGCATTCCCTTTGTGAGTGACCCTAGCGGGCGTGGGGTGTTACATTTCACATCAATTACAGGAACCACGTCCACTTTCCACAACGCTCATCCCCAATTCAACACTTCGGACCATCATAAAAACATCACCAACACGTTTGCGCCCCCAACTTCCAGTAAATCATCCCCAAAGTCTCCTTCTTCAACTCAAACCTGCTTCTGCTTCCTTCGATGCAACCCACTCCAGCTTCAGCCATACGCAGTAAATACCACCGATCCACAATCCTTTCAACTCCCTCTCCTTTTCACTAACTCGTACAAACCCTGGGTCTTCTGTACAGGTTTCCCCAAAACGAAGAAGCTTCGACCTCCATAAGATTAGCATCAGCGTGCGGATCTAAGTCTCAGGAATTCACATATCTTTGATTTATGATTTATGGGGTTTTATTTGATTTCCTAGGAATTTTGGATGGACCAATTTTTTGGTTTTCCAAAGAATGGATTGGCGGCGCATGAAATTTGGAAAAGAATTAGGTTTTTTTTTGTTTAGGTTAAAGGGGATAAGGGTATTTTATAGTGTCAAAAATATCTAGATATTTGTTTGAGAGATATTTTGCTTTAATTTTCTGGTACCATTTCATTTCCTGTTGCTTAGTTATTTATGAATTTGCTACGTGGTCTATGTGAACACCACGGGTTTGTGTGGTTGAGAAAGGGTGGTGGCATGGCCTGTTCTAGGTCGTGGAATTTAGGAAGGGATATTTATAGTGAATGGGATAGATATGTTATTGTAATTGTTTTATGTTTTATAAAGTTTATCAACACTTGATAGAGGATTTCCTTCCTTTACAAACTGTTGACGACAGAAGTAAATGTACCGTTGTAATCAGCTCGGTGCTACGATCCCAAAAATGTAATAATGCCGGTAGGTGGACTCATATTTTGAAACTTCGAAATGTTGATTTCAGGGTGTGAAATACTTCAAAATAAAAAGTTGTTTATTTAATTAATTAAAAATTACAGTAAAATTCTAAAAATTAAATTATCGTTATGTCTCAAAAGAACCTTGTCTGAATTCACACCCGATATCTAGTTATTTCGAAATAACTGTTATGGCCGATAAACGATTCTATAGCGACTATTCTAAAATTTGATTTGGACATATCTCCAAATCTACACGACGAAATCCTGATCTTTCTCTTCCGCTAGAAAGATGTACTCCACCAGCTCCACACGTTTCTTGTTTCACAAAATCCGATTTAAAATGAACTCTGTACATTCAGTTTAAGTTCGAATCGCCAAATAGCGAACTGCCGCGACGTTTCAGGTTCGTTTTAATTATAATTATAAATTATAAGTTCGAACGTTTTACTTTAAGTTATCGATATCGCCAAATCGATATATAAATAATTAAATAAATTAATTATTCGACAGCTAATCAAAACGCGCCATTACAAGTTTATTATTTGTTTGTTGGTTGAAAACCCCACACGGGTGTTGGGATGAAAATTTATATACACTAATCCCAATATATAGTTGTATGTTGTTCGTTAGATCGACAGGCTGTGATGAGCGTTATTATTTAATTTTAACGCTTACACAGTGGAATTTACACTTTGGATGTAATGAATTACTTGATGATTATACTGTTATTATCATATATATGATGTGTGTGAAATCCATATAATCCAAATTATATGGCAAATGTTTGAATCGCATTTCAATTCAGGTGTTCTTTTAAATAATGATATTTTTACATTGGAAATCCTTTTTATATAAAGTGCATATGTTTTCATAATATATTTTTAATCAACTATATATTAAAACAAAAGAATATTTGTAAAAGAAAGAATTTGTAATATAAAGCATACCTTTCGTTTAGAGTCTTTATATAAAGAATATTTTTACGATTATTTTAAAATATGTTTTTAAAAAGATTACTAGCATTTGCAATTATATTTTGTGATTTGAAATAAATTGAGATGTGAAGTGGATTTATCGTGGACGATGTTTCAAGCGACAATTGTCTTTTAATCCAATTTACATTGAAATTATTATTTGGAACTTATGAAACTATTTTATAGATTTATAGAGAGGCATTTTCTAAAAATCAAGTTTTTCCAATTTAATATATTAAATAGGAATTAAGGGGAAATTCGTTTGGTAATAATCGAAATGGACTTCTTTAAAAGAAGACCGATATTATATATGGAATTTAAGATGCTTTGCCGTTATTCCATTTATATTATTAGTCCGATACAGAAATTTATATCGATTATGTATTGATTTGATTTCTGTAAAATTCCATATTTCGAAAATTGATTTATATATTTTATTTTCAGTGTTCATCTTTGATAAAATTAATGAGAATCTTCTAATACGAATATCTTATTAAAAGAATATTCTGAGTTGGAATGTGACGTAATGTATGATTTTCCAATATTTGTTTTTAATCCCAAAATACGTGAGTTATTCAGAAAGACCGGGTTTAACCCATTCTGAATAATCATCACGACGATCAAGAGTCGAGGATGAATATGGTGATTGAAGACCGAAGGCTTTCACATCGTTGGGATGATGATGACTGGTATCTTGAATTGGGATTGGCCTTCCAAGGCAAGGTATTTGGTGATGGTTGTCCAAACGCATTTGGAGATCGACGGACACGTTGTTTCGCTCAGACCTAGAGTGGACTTGTAAATGGATTACGTGTCTGATATTGTATTCCTTTCTACTGTATTTGTTGAGCGCTACTGATTATATATTTCTGTTTGGTGGTGAAGAATTTATTCTTTACTTATCACCCTTCTCTAAGACGTATGAGCTTAGAGGTTATATATATATTGGTAGATGATCAATAATATGGTAGGGTCTGACAATGTGGCATGCTAAGATGCAAACAATCAAGGCTTTGTTGAAAAGCAGGCCTTGTGGTTGATGATCAAAGCACAGTCTCTTTAGGCATAGCTTTGTGTATATCGTGACTTCGCGAGCCTCACACCCCGATATGAGTCAAAAAAGGGATATGGACCATAGGGAGTGCATACGTTTCATTCTAGCTAGAAGTGGTGTTTGGGCTTTAACACGGACCGACATTTTACTATGTGGATTATGGATTGAGGTACCTTGTTTTTTTTATGGGCCGGAAGTGGTCATATTATAGGTCCAAAATGGTCGGGAAACGTATGTTCAGGAATTGCCAATCCACTTCCGTTAGGTGGGGACCGGCCCTACCGCTCCAAGGGTTGCCCTTAGGTGTGATCCTGAGGCATTTGCTAGAGTGTCTCGAATCGGAAGAGGACGATCCCTAGCCTCGATTTCATGACAGAAAACCAATTTCCAATACGACATCACGGTTTTGATTGTAAACTTATATATGGCGACATAGTTGGATGGGGGTACTATGCCGTCTAAGATTAATACATTTATACTGTAATGGAGCGGATTTTCGACCCAGAAAATCAACATAATTACACTGTTAATTACTCGAGCATCGAAAATACCAGGACATTAATAGAAGAATTTAGAGGATGAGATAGAAAAGATAGAACTAATAGAATAGAAGAAGAAGAAGAACTCACTGAACTGCTATCAGAGTAAAACACGAAACTCACAGCGGAACAAATAAAATGTATTATATAACATAACTTTGAATACAAAACTGTATTGTATATACATACCATTATCAGAGTACAATACATCTTATCACAGCGGAAATAATCTCTAAATACTAAGGGTGGAGCCTTCTACTTCGAGCTCCTCCAAGTGAAATCTGCAAAGCCTGAAACACTTGACTGCCCGTACAAATTTGGGCGCCCAAGAGTTTAGGGAAAACAAACAAAATAAACTCTGGGTCAGTCATGGGACTGGTGTGAGTAAATTCTAACCATATGGTTTTACTTTGAAGAAAATCCTTTTGAAACAAAAGGATAATAGTAAGACCTGCCCACACATAAACATGGACGGCTTTTACCTTACTATAACCCAAATTACTTTGATATCAAAAACAGTGATATTATGATAATGTCTAAACAAATAATTATCCAAGTAGCAGAACGCTTGCATCTCACGTTCCACATATATATAGTATAAAATCATAAACCGCAGGGCGCTTATCGGAGAATGGTTTTCAACAGACAAGGTATGCGAGCACCTTCTGAATAGTGTACTCTAGAGGGGATTCACTCAGGGTTCAACAAGAACGTCTTGCAACCCGGCCACGCATGACCGCTCACTCATTTAGCTTGAGTGTCGCGAATATATTGCCACCACGGTTGTAGGCCATCCAACCATCATCCGAAGATACAGAATCGAAAAGAAGTATAAATATGAATTTTCTCTAGATCGATGACAATACACCCTGCTTGGGGATGACCCAACTAGCCACGCTGCCTAACTGTAAAAACCCGTAACTTCCCCGTAAAGGAAAGTGTCGGATAGTTCGAGAAAAAGCCACAACAGAATAACGCAGACGGAAGAACATTTCATTGTATATTACAACAATGCATCAGATTACAAGAATATACAGAGTATGAATAAATATTACACAGAAATATCAGAGATTTAAATTACATTTAAATACATAGCAGCGGAAAATAATACAATACACAACTAGAAGTAGATATACGGATATAAAGCTTTCCGGATATCATTCCAGCTATAAACCAGGATCCTGTGAATATAAATCTGCAAAACCAAAACTACTAGCTGCCCGTGTCAAAATAGGGGCACCCAGAGTTTAGGTTAAAACAATGAACTCCAGGTCAGTCATGTGACTGGTGTGAGAACTAAAACAGTTATTAATCTTTATTTTCAAAGTAAGGTAAATCAAGGGACCACGCCGTATAACACGGAACGGGTTTCCTCCCAAGAATACCAGTGCATAAAACAAACAGCGCAATGCTAAATAAAGAAAAATGAAGCTATTATAAGACCCAGGTCCTACCACACAATGCAACGCAAGCCGGGGGATAGGGTTTTTACCTTATAATAACCAAGAATGCTTGATACGTTTAAAACAAATCATTTGATACTATTACAAGTGCATAGTGTATAAAACAACTTCAAATCATAAGTATCAATCATAGGCGGCATGAGCATCCCATGCCACTATGTCGCCATATATAGGTTATACAATCAAAATCGCAAAGTCACGTATTTGGAAATTGGGTTTCCATCTATGAACCGAGGCAAAAGATAGTCCTCAACCGATTCGAGACTGTCTAGCCCGAGTCTCAGGATCAGAGCTCGAGTGACCCTTGGAGCGACAGGGCCGGTCCACCGATGTGGATTAAAATGCCTGAACACTACGTTTCCCCGCCCTTTGGGGCGTAAATGAGCCAACGAATGACTCCATCGGACCCGGATCGTCCGATCAAACCGAGGCGCCTCGCAACAGCAACAACCACATAAGTCAAACTCGTTAGGACGTGTAAAACCACTGACGCCACTTTTTAGCTAGAAGGAAACGCATGCCCTCCCTGAGGTCCGTCTCCCGTTTTTGGTTCATACCGGGTGTGAAACTCGCGAAGTAAACGTTACACAAAGCTACGCCACAAAGGCCGTGCTTTGATCATCAACCACAAGACTTTGCTTTTCAACAGAAGCCTTGATCATTTTCCACTTAGGCATGCCACACAGGCAATTCACTCTATGCGTTTGATATCCATCAGTATATAACCCCTGAGCTCGTACGTCTCAGAGAAGGGCGTTAAGCAAGAGAATAAATTCTCCGCCGCCAAACAGATATATATTTAATAGAGATCAATCACATAGACTAAAATCCAATGTCAGACACACGGTCCATTTACAAGTTCGTTCTGGGTCTGAACGAAACCGGAGGCACCTAGTACCCCGCATATCCATCGATCTCCAAGTACGTCTGGACGATCACCAACTGTTTCCATCTTCTTGGGTGTACAGCCCAATCAAGATCATCAGTAATCACCCAAACGACGTGAAGACTTCTGGTCTTCGACCACCGTCTTCATCTTCGACTTATCGTCGTATCAGTTATTCAAAATGGGATAAACCCGGTCTTTCCGAATAACTCGCGTATATTTTAAATAAGTGTTACACAAACACAACATACGCCTCATTCCAATTTATCAGTCACTAACCGTAAATTAATCAAGAGAATAATTCCCCAAATATTAACCCCGAAGGCCGAAACCAACATCAGATCAATATCCAGAAAACCATTCTGCTTAGCTAACTGACAGTTAGTTTCTGATTTCACATTCATAGGGAAAGGTTCCCATTAATTTTATCCAAGATAAATTCCTGAATTTATTCTCTAATCTTCCTTTGAATTTCGATTCGACTAGTCGGAATTAGCGAACCTTACCGTAGTAATCATTGGTTTTAATTTCCCAATCCCAACCTATTCATCCCATGAAGTAAAAATGGTCTTACTTCATATCTAACACCACGGTGTTATCGGTAAATTTAATTACCCTTTCACGTTCCAATCTAATTAAAGATTTAACTATCGCCTGGAGAAAAACTGGTGATACTCCATTCTCGATCTTTTCAATCTAATTAAAGATTCATTAAAACTCCACTTAGTTTTAATCGCTAACTGGGTTAAAGAATCAGTGTCATTTAAAACACGGTTCACGATAAACCCAAAATCACATTCCATTAATTATCGGGTTAAAGAACGAGTGTTATTTAAAAACACTGTCCACGATAAACCCAAAAATCAATATCAATTCAATTCCAATTAAATATCATTTAATTGGTACACTTCATTAAATCTAAATAAAAAGATTTAATCTTTTCTCAACTGGGTTCAAGAACAGTGTTAGTGAAGACACCATTCACGACAAACCCAAATCACATTTGATATTCAATATAAGGCTCTGAATAGAAAATATATCGGCTTATATTCAATATCAAATTCTACGATTAACAAATGTCGTATTGGAAATAACGATATAAATATATATCTTTCAAATTTCCATAACAACATATGTATAATCACGAATTACAACATCGAAATATTCCGAAGACAATTTCGATTCAAATCCACTCCAATGCAATCATTGGAAATTCTGGTTACTTTTAAAACCCTTTTCAAATTCAATTTATTTATTTAGAAATAAATAGAATTATAATTCTAGTTCAAAACTAGTTCATTTCGATAAAAATCTATTTTTATCTTTTCAAATATGGAGTTTTTCATCCCAATCCTTTCTAAATCATTTCTTATGATTTTACACAAATTATTAATTTTTTTAATAATTTTATCAAGGTCCGTACAGTCGATTTCCATCAATGGCCATCGAACTGCACTTACAGCGACCTTTTTCAAATTTGATTTGGACATAATTCCAAATCCAACCGTTAGATTTCAAATTTCTAATATTCATTAGAAAGCTCTTTTCAATACGAACCCAACGGTTCCGGTTTCAGGAGAATCCGACGGTCGGATCTCCCGCAATATCCGTTCGAAGTCAATGGTCGAAATTCGCGAACTGCCGCGGCGCGGCACGTTCTATTCAGGCCATTATATTATATATATAATATATAATATATATACTTCGTCGATTTCCTTTTTAAAAACGTGATTTATAGATCGTTTTAAATTCGTTTTCAAAACGGTTTCAACTTCATATTCAATTTCTAATCAAAATTGAATATTACAATATATATTCGTTTTAAATTCATTTCAAATTGATTTCAATTCAAATTGATTTCTAATTCAATTTCAGTTCGTTTTCAATTTAATTCAATTCAATTTCAATTCGTTTTCAATTCAATTCAGTTCAATTTCAATTCAAATTCATTTCAATTTCAATTCGAATTCATTTCTATTCAATTCAATTTCAATTCGAATTCATTTCTATTCAATTTCTATTCGAATTCATTTTAAAACGATTTCAATTCTATTCAAATTCATTTCAAATTCATTTCAAATTCATTTCAAATTCATTTCAAATCTATTTGAATTCATTTCAAAAACGATTTCAATTCTATTTGAATTCATTTCAAAAACGATTTCAATTCTATTTGAATTCATTTCAAAAACGATTTCAATTCTATTTGAATTCATTTCAAAACGATTTCAATTCTCTTTAATATTCACTTCAATTTGAATAAAATCGATATAAATATCGTTCACGTCAAAATGGCGTCAATCTATCAACGCGGCTTCATATATTTCAATTTTCAAATATTCTACTTCAAATATTTCTTTTTCAAATATTTCTATTCAAATATTTCATTTCAAATATTTCTATTTCAAAACTGGAATGAGGCCCAGACAATTACCATATAATGTTAATTATATGGATTTTCTACAACACATGTATATATCAACAACGATGAATAATCAACCATCATCCAAAGTGCATTCTACACTGTATAAGCATCAAATATAAATATTCAACGCTTATAACAGCCTGTCAATCAATCGATCGACATACAACTAAACAATCGGGATTAGTGTACGTCAAATATCATCCCAATACCCGTGTGGGGTTTCAAGCAATCACACACAGATTTTTATTTGTGCAGTTGGGCGATGTGTAAAATTTATTGTCCCAATCAATGTCCTTCAAATAGGTGTATATAAACAAACCGTCCGGTTTGTAAATGAATATTTATTTATTTACATTCACGTTAAAATTATATTTTTAACGATCAAATATTTTATTTTAACACATGAAATTTTATTCAGTTCATTTTCAAAAATAAAAATGATATTTTTATTTTTCTAACTTATTTTAGAAAATTTCGGTGGCATAACGGCACGATACTAGAAACGGGACGAGGCCTAGCCTTATCCGCGGTCTAGTGAAGGCCCACGCCATTCACACATCAATCAAATCAATTTCATTTCACCAAACAATTCAATTCCATTTCAATTAATCTAACCAACCACACAACCAAACAATTAAACAAACAAGCCATCCATGGTCTGTGGATGACGGGTGTCGGGTGCTACTAAACACCGTCTGCATCCTAGTATATATATATATATAACTAGAAAATAAAATTAAAGAGTGAGAAATTCTCACTGATAGCTATCCAACTACACGATACTTCATTGATAGAAATCTTCGCCATTCTCGCCTTTTGTCGCTTTCGTTGTCCGCTTTCACTACATATGTAAAAATCGAATTTTTATCTCGTTATTCAATATATAAAAATCGAATTTTTACTTTTAAAGATTTTACCTTTTCAAAAATATAGATTTCATCATTATAAAAATCATCACTTTATTTCAACGTATATAAAATAAAAATCAGATTTTTATTTTGCTACATATACAAAGATGATATTTTTAATATTCCTATCATGTAAAAATTATATTTTTACTTCTCTACATAAACAAAATCATATTTTTACATCGTCTATATGGTAAAGACTATATTTTTAATACTTTAAAAGTATAAAAATCATATTTTTACATCTATTTCACCATAAAGATTGAATTTTTATTATCTATACTATATAAAATTATATTTTTTTAGCCGTTCTATAATTAAAAATCAAGCCTTTATACTTAGTAAAAATCATACCTTTCATATTATAAAAATATTATTTTTCTCTTCATAAAAATTATAGCTTTCTTAAAATAAAAATCACTCCTTTTCTTAACATAAAAATCATAGCTTTCACATTTAAAAATCATCACCTTTCATTCCGAAAATCGTAACGATAGACATAAAAATCGTATTTTTCCATGTCCTAATAATATATAGAAACCATATTTATTTTTATAAAACATATTACCTTAAAATAAATAAATAAACTAAGTAAATAAAAAAAACTTACAGCAGGTAGGGGGGAGGGAACGTTGCTGTCGGTGGTCATCAGGCGGGGTTGGGCTGTGTCGAGGTGGGTGGGTCGGTGCAGGCGGTTGCGGGTTCGGGTCCAGGGGCGCGAGGCTCGATAGAAGAAGAGGAAGAAGCGGAGGGGAAGAAGGTGAACGGGAGGAGGTGGATCGGAAGGGGAGGGGCTTGGCGGAGGCGGCCACCCTGGGCGGCGCGGCGATGAACGTCGACGGGGGGGGGGGGGGGGGGCTCCGTCCTTTTTTTTTTTTTCCTTTTTTGCTTTGAAATGATTTTGAACATGGGGGGGTCCTGGTTAAGGGAGGAGAGGGTTTCTTTTATTTTATTTTTATTATTAAATTTTCCACAAAAAGCAACTTTTATTTTCGACCTCAAAACGAGGCCCACCGCCTGTCGTCCATAGCTAATTGCCCCCATTCCGAATACAATGGGATATGTATCATAAGATGATTTGATCGTTTCGATCGGTTTCCGCCAAAATCAACATATAACTCTATATATTGAATTAGAACGCGCATTTCAATTTACCGGGGTCACATACTAACTAGAAAAATTCCCGAAAAATATTTTCTAGCTTCGTATTGACGATACGGTCCTAACAAAACTAGTTTCGTCGAATTCTGAGACCGTTGGAAAAATTGGCCAATTTCCAGTCGATTAAAATCAACTAAAACTGGTCAAACGCATTTTCCTTTGCCACGCTCACATATTGAATCGAAAAATTATGAAATTTGAAACCTAGCAATAATTTGACACTGCGGATCCAACAAAAGTGCTTTCGTCGAAATCCGAGGTAGTTTTCAAAATTCCCATTTTTTAAGGGCCTGAATTCCATAGCGACTATTCAGAATTTTCAACTGGACATATCTTTTGACTCCCGTTATGAAATTTTGATTTTTCGGATTCGTTGGAAAGATATCATCAATTAGATCCTAATGTTTTTGGTTTCACTAAAATCCGGATTGTTTTGCACCCGGTACATTCAATTGAAGTTTGAAATCGAATTATCGAACTACCGCGCCATTTTCAATTCTATTTATAATTATATATAAATATTTATATTCTAACGACGACGCGTATAATATATACGTTCGAATTATATTCAAAATAAATTTCACGTCGTTTTTATTTAAAATAATTCATTTTAAATAATCAAAATTCGCTAAAATTGCCAAAATAAAAATTTTAAACTGGCCCAGATTTTCGGGTTGTTACAATCTCCCCCACTTAAAACTTTTTGTCCCTGAAAAGGAACAAAGTCGAAAGTGGTTTGATTAATCAACTCTACGTTCGATCTTGCTTCCATTCTCCAACTTTTCAGTTTCTGAGAATTTTCAAATTCTTCAAAAATTTGGCTAACACCCGGAATTTTCGAAAAATTTCGCCATAACCTCCCCTGCACCGGGAGCCACGGGAAAATCCCGAAATTGCCATACAGGCCTTCTGATCTCAAAAAGAAAAAGAAAAAGCCAAGCGGCTAGCCAATATGCTCATAAAATCATCATCACCCAAACAAAACAGTAAATTATGTAGTAAACATGTACCTATTTGTCTGGCAAACAAATTTTATTCTCTGCTCTAGCCTCCTTGCTATGACCTGTTCAATGTAAGTACATGGATATGCAAGCAAATGCAACTAATTTTCAATACAGTTCAATATTTGATTCAATTAGGCTAAATGGCTAAAAATTAGCAAATAAACAAACAACACAAACATCAATCAATTAGTGAATTAGAGTTTCAAATTCATAATTTTGATACATATACAAAAATCACATTTTTGATGCAAAATCACAACAATAAGCCCTATCTAGTTTTGGTTCTCACACCAGTCAATAGGAAATATATAAATATCACATCTTCAAAACACGAACATAAATTCTGATGATGATCGATCAATCATCAGAACCATCTTCGGGTGTCTAGAATGTGATTCTATATCTATCCAGTATATTAAAATTTCAAATACACGTTTGCAAGGCGTATATGCAAAATCTTTATATACTGGACTGTCCAAATCTATATAAACTAAATAATCAAATACGAATAATTGATTTTAAATTTTCAAAACAAAATTGGTTTTCATTTTTCAAATATACTCTTCACACTCGTTCTAGGATACTACTGATCCCATCTCTAACGAGTCATCCCATTGGATATTACTAATCCAATATCTGATGAATTCTTTCGTATGCATCTAATGTGCCTTGTTCTCTGAGCTTTGTACACCAAAGCTCTGATACCAACTGTAAAAACCCGTAACTTCCCCGTAAAGGAAAGCGTCGGATAGTTCGAGAACAAGCCACAACAGAATAACGCAGACGGAAGAACATTTCATTGTATATTACAACAATGCATCAGATTACAAGAATATACAGAGTATGAATAAATATTACATAGAAATATCAGAGATTTAAATTACATTTAAATACATAGTAGCGGAAAATAATACAATACACAACTAGAAGTAGATATACGGATACAAAGCTTTCCGGATATCATTCCAGCTGTAAACCAGGATCCTGTGAATATAAATCTGCAAAACCAAAACTACTAGCTGCCCGTGTCAAAATAGGGGCACCCAGAGTTTAGGTTAAAACAATGAACTCCAGGTCAGTCATGTGACTGGTGTGAGAACTAAAACAGTTATTAATCTTTATTTTCAAAGTAAGGTAAATCAAGGGACCACGCCGTATAACACGGAACAGGTTTCCTCCCAAGAATACCAGTGCATAAAACAAACAGCGCAATGCTAAATAAAGAAAAATGAAGCTATTATAAGACCCAGGTCCTATCACACAATGCAACGCAAGCCGGGGGATAGGGTTTTTACCTTATAATAACCAAGAATGCTTGATACGTTTAAAACAAATCATTTTATACTATTACAAGTGCATAGTGTATAAAACAACTTCAAATCATAAGTATCAATCATAGGCGGCATGAGCGTCCCATGCCAATATGTCGCCATATATAGGTTATACAATCAAAATCGCAAAGTCACGTATTTGGAAATTGGGTTTCCATCTATGAACCGAGGCAAAAGATAGTCCTCAACCGATTCGAGACTGTCTAGCCCGAGTCTCAGGATCAGAGCTCGAGTGACCCTTGGAGCGACAGGGCCGGTCCACCGATGTGGATTAAAATGCCTGAACACTACGTTTCCCCGCCCTTTGGGGCGTAAATGAGCCAACGAATGACTCCATCGGACCCGGATCGTCCGATCAAACCGAGGCGCCTCGCAACAACAACAACCACATAAGTCAAACTCGTCAGGGCGTGTAAAACCGCTGACGCCACTTTTTAGCTAGAAGGAAACGCATGCCCTCCCTGAGGTCCGTCTCCCGTTTTTGGTTCATACCGGGTGTGAAACTCGCGAAGTAAACGTTACACAAAGCTACGCCACAAAGGTCGTGCTTTGATCATCAACCCCAAGACTTTGCTTTTCAACAGAAGCCTTGATCATTTTCCACTTAGGCATGCCACACAGGCAATTCACTCTATGCGTTTGATATCCATCAGTATATAACCCCTGAGCTCGTACGTCTCAGAGAAGGCCGTTAAGCAAGAGAATAAATTCTCCGCCGCTAAACAGATATATATTTAATAGAGATCAATCACACAGACTAAAATCCAATGTCAGACACACGGTCCATTTACAAGTTCGTTCTGGGTCTGAACGAAACCGGAGGCACCTAGTACCCTGCATATCCATCGATCTCCAAGTACGTCTGGACGATCACCAACTGTTTCCATCTTCTTGGGTGTACAGCCCAATCAAGATCATCAGTAATCACCCAAACGACGTGAAGACTTCTGGTCTTCGACCACCGTCTTCATCTTCGACTTATCGTCGTATCAGTTATTCAAAATGGGATAAACCCGGTCTTTCCGAATAACTCGCGTATATTTTAAATAAGTGTTACACAAACACAACATACGCCTCATTCCAATTTATCAGTCACTAACCGTAAATTAATCAAGAGAATAATTCCCCAAATATTAACCCCGAAGGCCGAAACCAACATCAGATCAATATCCAGAAAACCATTCTGCTTAGCTAACCGACAGTTAGTTTCTGATTTCACATTCATAGGGAAAGGTTCCCATTAATTTTATCCAAGATAAATTCCTGAATTTATTCTCTAATCTTCCTTTGAATTTCGATTCAACTAGTCGGAATTAGCGAACCTTACCGTAGTAATCATTGGTTTTAATTTCCCAATCCCAACCTATTCATCCCATGAAGTAAAACTGGTCTTACTTCATATCTAACACCACGGTGTTATCGGTAAATTCAATTACCATTTCACGTTCCAATCTAATTAAAGATTTAACTATCGCCTGGAGGAAAACTGGTGATACTCCATTCTCGATCTTTTCAATCTAATTAAAGATTCATTAAAACTCCACTTAGTTTTAATCGCTAACTGGGTTAAAGAATCAGTGTCATTTAAAACACGGTTCACGATAAACCCAAAATCACATTCCATTAATTATCGGGTTAAAGAACGAGTGTTATTTAAAAACACTTTCCACGATAAACCCAAAAATCAATATCAATTCAATTCCAATTAAATATCATTTAATTGGTACACTTCATTAAATCTAAATAAAAAGATTTAATCTTTTCTCAACTGGGTTCAAGAACAGTGTTAGTGAAGACACCATTCACGACAAACCCAAATCACATTTGATATTCAATATAAGGCTCCGAATAGAAAATATATCGGCTTATATTCAATATCAAATTCTACAATTAACAAATGTCGTATTGGAAATAACGATATAAATATATATCTTTCAAATTCCATAATGTTAGCCTACTTTGTGAACTAGGCAACACAAAGTCAAGAAACCAACCATTGAAGAGTATTTTAAGTTATAAGACCTCGGTTCGGATTGAAAGAAAACACTACAGTTCAAGTTGATAGCTGCGGTTGTTCGGATCGGATAGGATCCTCTATTCGGATCGGGTTAGAGCAGCATATTGGATCGGATCGGATAGAGATCTCGGTTCGGATCGGTGGTCTCTTACTGGATAGATTGGTAAAGCATATCCAGTCGGATCGGAGGACAACTAAATCTCGCATGGAAATCCATCTGCTTGTCACGACGCTGGAGCGGAGCGGAATAGATTAGAGAGAGAGAGACGTCCAAGCCATTCCAGTTCGGATCGGGTATCCCGATCCGAACCCCTTGCCTGCGCGCCTCCGACCCGCACCCATGATCCAAGTTAGTCTCCTGTAAAATCGCCTGGAGAACCGGATCGGATATGACTAATTCCTACCCCTAACGTCCATCTCTTTGATGTGTTGTCAGCTTGATAGTTCATCCGAACCCGAAGAGTGTGCGATGGATGACACGTGTTCCGACCCGGATTGAATTTCAGACAAATTCACACCTATAAATACCCCATCTAGAGACAAAGAGAAGGATCTTTTTTCAGCACTTAAAGAATTCAATCACCTCCAACATCCGAACTTCATTACTCCCGGAAAATCCAAATCATCTTTTATTTCTTGTTTTAGTCAATTGAGTGAACAAAAGTGAGTTGTGAGTGAATCTATCATTGTATTTGCAACTGAATTATTGAATATAGTAAAGAAGAAGTGGACGTAGGCATTTGTTCGCCGAACCACTATAAATCTTGTGTGTTCATTTTTATTTCTATCTTGTTTTATCTTGTTTTAAATCAATTTGGGTGTTAGAACCACTTTTGGGTCTAACATTTTGGTGCTTTCACTGAGAAACCTCATCTAAATTCTTTATTTTCCGGGATCTCTTTCTACTTTTTGGGCCGTTGAGTTCAAAGAAGTGAATCCTTAAGTTTCTCCGCTTTCTTACGTTCGCTGAAGTAATTGTCAAAGACTCATGGCCAAAGGAAAAGGCAAGGAAGTTCAGTCTGTTCAAGGAAATGGAGCTGGCGAAGATCAGCAACATGCTGTTGTAACAAGGTCTCGGGGGCAGAGTTCAGCAGCGGGAAGAATCAACGCAGGAAATCCGAACCGACAGCAAGGGGAGAGCTCCGATCCGATCCGGGTAGGAGACTCTGAAGCAGTGCACTCCCCCAATCTGAACCGACCCGAGTTGCTCGCTGCACACCGATCCGACCAGGCACCCCAGCTCCGATCCGACCCGGCTTCCTACCTCCGATCCGACCCGATGCTTGGTGAAGCTGGAACATCTACTCGAGTCCCCACGAATGGTCCAATTCCAGCTGCCAGGGTTGGAGATCAGGTCAATCCATCTGCTCCCATCACTCAAGGAGATTTCTCGCGCTTGCTTGATATGCTTGAGAGCACGAGGGAAGCTATGAGAGTTCATGAGCGCACTAATCTCATGATGCAGGAAAATATGAGGCTCATGAGTCGGGAGATCAATGAGCTCCGCCGGCAGAGAACTCCATCACCGGTTCGTCACACACCCGTAGATCAATCTTCATCTTCCGAGGAAGAGAGGCCCCATGAACGAAGGCAACTCGAACGACCTCAGAACGTGGAGCAGCTAACGTTTGGGTCTTTGGGATCTCGCGAGGATATCGCACGAGCATTAGGAAACGATAGCCCCACTCGGGGGCAAAGACTCCAGTCCCCTCTTCCCGAGATCGACCGGGAACACAGGGAAAGGAATCGAGCAGAGGCAGCTCGAAGAAGAAGGGCATCTCCTGAGCAAGAGCCCCGAAGGAACTCGGACACAAGGGCCAGGGAACCTGAGCAGCCCCTAACTAGTGCCGATGTGCAGGCAATGGTTCGCCGAATCATGTCTGAGAGCCGGAATTATACAAATGAAGACTATGGCATTGAGCGAAGCCATACTCCGTTCACTGACGATATCCTAGACTTCCAGTTTCCCCGACGCTTTAACTTGCCACAGATGGACAAATATAACGGAAGGACTGATCCAGGACAGCATTTGATGCGGTATTCGTGGCTCATGAATGCCGCTGCTGCCCCTGATGAAGTAAACTGCAAAGCGTTCCCAATTTACCTAGAAGATGTGGCATTATTCTGGTTTACCCGACTTCCTCCTCGTTCAATTTCTAATTACAAAGAACTAAGCGAGCGTTTCATGAACCAGTTCTGACTACATGCCCGAATGTCCAAGAGTGTTATTGAATTGTCAAGAATCAAACAGGCACCGGGAGAGTCTTTAAGGGCATATCTAGATCGTTTTAAGCAAGCTGTAACTGAGGTCACTGACCCGCACGAGCCCACTATTCTGATGGCATTGAAGGAAGGAGTCGATCCTGAATCCGAGTTTGGAGACTACCTTTCTGGGAAAACACCCCCCACAAGGGCGATATTCTACGAAAAAGCCGATATTTATCTGAGACGAGAGGAAGCCAGGGCAAACCGAAAAAGAAAGTCTGAGACAGCTTCAAAGGAGAATGTGCAGAGTAATATTGCCGTGAAGCAGTCTGGGGAAAGTTCTGGCAGGGTTGAAGTAAATGTAGGAAACAAGGGTGGAAACAGCAATACTGGAAACGGGGGAAACAACAATAACCGTAATTCGAACGGTAACAGGAGAAACAGAAATAGGGGAAGCGACCCTAACAAAAGGCCCCGATTCCAGAACTACGAGAACTATACGCCATTGAATGACACCCTGGAAAATATTTACCTGGATACGTACAATGTGTTGCAGTACAAAAGACCGCCACCTCGTGATTCGACCGAGAAAGAAATGGCGACAGGGAAATTTTGCTTGTTTCACGGAACACATGGACATTCGACCAATGAGTGTCGGCATTTGAGGGATGTAATTGAAAAGCTGCTGCGTGAAGGAAAGTTGGATGAGTACAAGGTTGCCCCGAGGGACAGGGGGCAAGGAGAGCAGGCTCCAAAACAGATCCTACCTGCTCCTAAGCCTACCGCGCAGCAGAAAGGTAAAGGGATCGTCATCAACTCCATAGTAGGCGGACCTCACCCGGCAATCCGAAGTTTTAGGTCAATGGACCAATATGTGAATGCTGCCAAGCATCTAGATGTGAATGAAGGTGACGATTTGGAAGATGTCACCCCTATAAAACAACAAAAGACCATGTTCGATGACGTGGTATTTCGCAGCCGAGACAACACGGGGATACAATCTCCCACCAATGATCCGTTGGTTATTACTACCACTATTGGGCCGGCCTTGGTCCATAAGGTATTGGTAGACAACGGAAGTTCCGTTAATATTTTGTTCAAGAAGTCATTTGATCAGATGAAGCTTGAGCCCGAAGATCTGAAACCTTGTGAAGGATGGATTAGAGGCTTCAACGGAGCGACGACAGCTCCCATGGGATATATAGAGTTGCCCGTGACCCTAGGGCAAGGAGAACGTAGAAGAGTGCGAATGCTTCAGTTCGTAGTATTGGACGTAGATTCGCCCTATAACGCATTTTTAGGGAGACCTGCCCTCGCTGAATTTAGAGTTTGTATCGCCCCTTGGTGCTTGTTACTAAAGTTCCCAACCGAAGCCGGGACTGGAGTAATAAGAGGGGATCAGGTTTCTGGACGGGCCTGCTATGTGGCCGAACTGAAGATGTTGATGAAAGGAGTTAATGCTGAGAGTAAGGATGCCTCATCTCCCTCAAAGGGGGACTCGGCATAGCAATTAGAGAGATTGAACCCAAGGGAGTTGCCCAAAGGAACGCCTGAAGACCTGGATCCTAGAAAAGACGAGGAACCAGAGGCTAGGAATGCAACTCCTAATGAAGCGACAGTGGAAATTCCTGTTGATAAAGCTGATCCGACGAAAGTTTTGAAGATTGGTTCCCAATTGGATTCACGTCGTGCTGAAGAGCTGACGGACTTCTTGAAGGCAAACTTAGATGTGTTCGCCTGGACCCATGCTGACATGTGTGGGATATCGCCTTCCATTATCAGTCACAAATTAAATGTAAATCCGAAGCATCCGCCTGTGAAGCAAAAGAGACGCATGCTGGGCCCAGAGAGGTCGGCTGCTCTCAAAGAGGAAGTAGAGAAATTGAAGCAAAATGGATTTATTCGAGATTCGACTTATCCCGACTGGATATCGAATCCTGTCTTGGTAAAAAAGCCAAACGGAAAGTGGCGAACTTGTATTGACTTTTCAGATTTAAATAAGGCTTGCCCAAAGGATAGTTTCCTACTTCCCAGGATTGACCAGCTTGTAGACTCGACAGCAGGTCATGAACTTCTCTCTTTCATGGATGCATACTCTGGATACAATCAAATTCCTATGCATGTACCAGACCAAGAGAACACAAGTTTCATTACGAATTTGGGGCTATATTGTTATGTTGTAATGCCATTCGGATTAAAAAATGCTGGTGCTACTTATCAGCGGTTGGTAAATAGAATGTTTTATGATCAAATAGGAAAAACTATGGAAGTTTATGTGGACGATATGCTTGTTAAATCAAAGCAGTCTTCCAGTCATACGCAAGACTTAGCGGAAATGTTTGGTATCTTGCGAAAATACCGTATGAAATTGAATCCTTTAAAATGTTCATTTGGAGTAGCGTCGGGAAAGTTCCTTGGCTTCATTGTGAGTTCCCGAGGAATTGAGATCAATCCTAGCCAGATAGCGGCGATTAGAAATATCGAAGAACCAAGGAAAATTAAAGACGTCCAAAGTCTGGTAGGGAAGGTAGCGGCGCTGAGTAGATTCATCTCCAAAGCCACCGATAAATGTGTTCCGTTTTTTGATTTGATAAAAAGGGGAAAGAAGAACTTCCAGTGGACTCCCGATTGTGTCAAGGCCTTTCAAAATTTGTTAGAGCTGTTAGAGAAACCGCCAATCTTATCAAAGCCCGTAGATCACGAAGAATTATTTGTTTATCTAGCAGTCTCGGCTCACGCTATCAGCACAGCCTCGGTTCGAGAAGAAAACAAAGTACAAAGGCCAGTATACTATGTAAGTAAGAAATTAGCAGCGGCAGAGCGCAACTACCCAAAGATCGAGAAGCTTGCTTACAGCCTCCTGATTGCATCCCGAAAACTTCGTCACTACTTCCAAGCCCATCCAATAACCATATACACCGATCCGCCGTTAAGACAGGTGTTGCAGAGACCTGAAGCGTCGGGAAGGTTGATTAAATGGAACATAGAACTAAGCCAGTTTGATTTGAATTTTCAACCACGAAAGTCAATCAGGGGGCAAGCTCTAGCAGACTTTATTGCGGAGTTCACCATTCCAGAGGAAGAAATAATCAATGACCAAGTGGTCAAATCCGAGGATAAGCTAGAGATAAATCCGTGGAAATTATATACAGATGGAGCTAAAAATGACCGAAGATCCGGAGCTGGAATTGTCTTAGTCACTCCCGAGGGACGGTCGTTATATTACGCCCTGCGATTAGAATTTTCGGCAACAAACAATGACTCTGAGTATGAAGCCCTGATTGTCGGGCTGAAACTCGCTAAAGACCTCGGAGTAAAAATGATGGACATATTTTGTGACTCTAAGATTGTTGTTTGTCAAGTGCGAGAGGAATTCGCGGCTCGAGGACCTCGACTTGTTGCTTACCTCAAGAAAGTGAAAGAGCTATTAAATAGCTTAGAGCGGTACAACATAACACATATTCCCAGAGTAGAAAACCAGAAAGCGGATAGACTAGCAAAATTGGCTAGTTCCGACAATCCAGAAGAGACTGAGGTAATTCCAATTGAAACGTTGGAGTCGCCAAGCTTCGAGTCAATGGAAATTGAATTCGTTCTTGAAGCGGAACCAGAGAAGGAGTCATGGATGACTCCAATCAAGAATTTTCTTAAGAATGGGACACTCCCATCGAAGAAAAGTGAGAAAAGAGCTGTAGTTCGCAAAGCTGCCAGATATGTTATGCAAGACGATACCCTCTATAGACAAGGATTTTCTATGCCCCTGTTACGATGTATCGCACACGACGACATCAAGCGTGTACTGAGAGAAGTGCACGAAGGTGAGTGTGGAGATCATACAGGAGGTCAAACTCTAGCAAAGAAAATATTGCGGTACGGATACTTCTGGCCTACGATTAACAAAGATGCAGCTGATTATTCACGACGCTGCGATAAGTGCCAGAGATTCGCCAAAATCCCCAAGGCACCGTCAACCCAGCTTAAATCGATGGTGAGTCCTTGGCCATTTTCCACATGGGGAATCGATATCATTGGAGTTTTACCGATCGCTAAAGGAGGGGCTAAATATGCCATAGTAGCCGTAGATTATTTCACAAAGTGGGTGGAAGCTGAGCCCTTGGCTAAGATCACCACAAGAAAGGTGATAAGTTTTGTGGTCAGAAATATTATATGCCGATTCGGAATCCCAAGGACGATTGTTACTGACAACGGGACCCAATTTGATAGCACTGAATTCAGAAATTTTTGCCAGAAGTATAAGATAGACAAACGATATACTGCAGTTGCTTATCCACAATCTAATGGGCAAGTAGAAGCGATAAACAAGGTAATAAAATCCATCCTCAAGAAGCGATTAGAGCGTGCAAAGGCAAAATGGGTTGATGAATTGCCCCTAGCCTTGTGGGCATACCGAACAACGTTCAAAACGGCTACCGGTCATACCCCTTTCTCTCTCTCCTTTGGCTCAGAAGCAGTAATTCCAGTTGAACTGGAAGTTCCTTCCCACAGGGTGACATATTATGACCCGATGACGAATCGGGCACTTTTACTTGAGTCTCTTGATGAAATCGAAGAGAAAAGGGACGAAGCAGACTTGCGTGCAGCAAGACATCGGCGTCAGATGGCACGCTATTATGATAAAAAAGTTCGTCTCAGGACTTTTGAACCAGGAGATTTGGTACTAAAGAGAGTTTTTCCATCCCTTCCTCATCTCGGCCCAAAATGGGAAGGACCCTTTGTCATCCAACGGAAACTTGAAAAAGGAACCTTCAAGTTAACGACCGTAGATGGCGAAGAAGTTCCTCGAGCATGGAATGCCCAACACTTAATGCGATATTTGGATTAGAAATGCTATATTTTTTGTTATTTTTACTGTGGATTCTATAACAAGACATGCTTTGCCTTGGGAAAATCTGATGATATGAATAAAGGACTATAAAGTGGACGTAGGCTACGATTTAGCCGAACCACTATAAAAATATTGTGTGTTATTTACTTTTATGCATTTACATTCATTGGTTGTTCTGTTGTGATTATAAAACACAGGATAACTCAGAGCCTAAAAAAGGTTGAAACAGTTTGGACATAAAAAGAGGCACAATGATTATTTGTGCAATAAGACATAAAAGAATGAGAAAATGACATTCTAACTCTAACTCTCCAGAGAAAGAGAGAGAGTATAAAAGCGTCTCAGACTGAGCGCTGAAAAAGAAATTCTATTCTGAACTCTAACTCTCCAGAGAAAGAGAGAGAGTATAAAAGCGTCTCAGACTGAGCGCTGAAAAAGAAATTCTATTCTGAACTCTAACTCTCCAGAGAAAGAGAGAGAGTATAAAAGCGTCTCCGACTGAGCGCTGAGAAAGAGGTTCAATTCTGAACTCTAACTTTCCAGAGAGAAAGAGAGTATAAAGGCGTCTCCGACCGAGCGCCGAGAAAGAAATCTTTTCCCGTTGAACGACCGGGGAATAAACAAATGACTGAACTCGAACTCTAACTCTCAAGAGAATGAGAGAGAGTATAAAAGAAATGCCAGGAAAAACAACAGGTATTGATGACACAGGAAATGCTATCCCGTTAGAGAATCGGGAGCATTCAGATTGCATGGTTAAGCATTGAATAGCTTATGGAGATTGACTGGGGACACATATACATACACATATCTCCCCTCTCCACAACTTTGTTTCATAACTGTAGATATGCATTTTTACATAAGTGCAGAACTGCTAACAAATAAACATTGCAAAAAGTGAATTATTTTTATTTACAAATGAATGAATTTGTACAGGGAAATAACTGAAAAAGAAAGTGCGGAAGCTGCTGGTGTAGCAGCACATATTGGTTTATAAAGATGCTAAAAAGATACAGGGGAACCCACTATTTGGGTTTGGGATGAGCCTTCGATTTCTTGGCAGCTTTTTCCGCATCCTTTGCTTCCTTCTCGGCTTCAGTCAAGATTCGCTTTGATTTCTTTTTCCCTGAAGATGTAGTACTGGAGCCAGCAGACTTCTTCCCGGAGGGCGGGGCACTGGAATCAAGAGAAGATTTTTTAGCAAGTTCTTCGGTAATAGATCTAGTTGAGAGCTTAACAACTAACCTTGAACCTGCATCCACAACTGCGAGGGGCTTGAGGACCTCAGGGTCTAATTCTTCAGCCTTTAATTGCAAGCGCTTGTCTTGATCAGCCTTCATGGTCGCCAAGGTAACGTTGTCGGCGCTTTTTGACTCCCCGGTTATTGTAACCTCCGGTTCCTCATCATGCCCCTCGTCTCCTCCGTCGTCTTTTAAAGCTGCAATCATTTCTTCATCATGGGGAGTAGTGACCTTAGTTGGCTCACTTCTTTCCCCCAGGTCTGTTGAAGCAGCTTTGTTTTCCCCTTCTTTGACCCTATCAGCGGGCTTTGTCCCAGCGGTAGCTCCTTGAGCTACATCTGTCTTTGCGGATGATTCAACGCCTACAAATTGAGAAACATCGGTTATCAACTCAGGCGAAAGCAAAGGATTTCTCATCGAACGTTCCATCATGTAGCCAAAGGTAGTAGTAGCCTTGGCAAATTGAGGAGAAAAGATAGGGATACCTTCTGAAGACTTTTCAGCGGGGGTGGCTACTACCTCTGGAGTTATTTCAGGAATGGGAGATAGCAGAGTTGTTCGGGGAATTCCCGGGTTTTCGGGATCGTACCCTTCTACTTCGGGAGTTACAGGAGCAGAAGAAGAGGAACCAGCTTCAGGAATGGTTTTCTGTTTAGACTTCCGCCTCTCTTCTTCCATGGCCTCAGCAATTAGACGGCGCCCTTCAGCTAGGCGCTCCGGTTCGTCGTCTCTCAAGTATTTCTCCATCAGCTTATCCTCATCGAGGGAATCGACCTTAAGTTCTTCTTTTTCCCACTCGACGATTTGATTCCACACTTGAACCAGAGTGGATGGATAGTCCTCGATCCAGGCAATGTTTCGACGACGAATAATGTGCGCGAAGAATTCTATCATTAGCTCGCCGAAGCCCTGAATATCAGCCTCCGCCTCTGATAGTTGTTTGTGGGTTTCCTCCGCAGATTTAATAGCGCATTCCACGTTGCCCTCAGCCAGAGCAGCCCTGTTTTCCGCCTCCAACAATTTTGAAGCCAAGTCTGCGTTTTTCTTTTCTAACTCAGCACTCCTTTTCGCTAACTCGGCGTTTTTCTGTTCAAGCTCAGCATAAGCAAGGCGTGTCTTAGCGGCCTCTGATTTGGCCTCGTCAGCTTGCTTCTTCAACTCGGAACGCTCCTGAGTGTGGGACTCAAGTAAGTCATGATAACGCTTTTGCATGTCCTCAAACTGTTGTTTGAAATTAGAAGCGTTCTTTTGAGCGACAGCTAGTTGGGCTTGAGTGTCTTCTAGGTCCTTTCCTAAGGTCTTTAAGGCCTTAGCGTCCTCCTCCGCAGTTTTGTGCATTGAGTCAGCATTTGTCATTAGAGTGCGGATGATTCTGGAAAGACTGCGAGAATACTTGAACATCTCGGTATATTGTTTTTCCACCAAATCAATTTTTGCCTTAGCCTCATCTGCCCAATTAGAAGAGATAGGTTCAAGGGTAGGTAGAAATGTCAGAGTCTCGAAGTAGTGCTCGGGAAATTGCTCCTTTAAATATGCCAGCCTTACTGCAGTTCCCGCATCTGGTGGAGGAGGAGCAAGGATTGTTAGTTCAGTGTCCCTTCCTGAAGAAGATTCTGTAGAACCCTTGTCTGTCCTGGGTCGTTTAGTAGCAGGGACCTTTTGCTTACTTTTAGACCCAGTTTCCTTTGGAGGAGTTTTCTCTCTACTCCGCTTTTCATGGGAGGAAGTGGAATCCCTGGATTGTGGTCTATCCTCCTCCCTACGACCTTGATAGCTCTTGTATTTTTCTTGTTCCGGTCGAACTGGTGAGCGGGAGCGTGAGAGTCGAGATCGATAGGAATCATAGGGTCTTCTTTCCTCCCTACCACGATCATCCCGGCGATCATACTCGGCATCCTGAGGAGGATTGGACATGTTGCGACGAAGCTTTCTTATAGCATAATAGGACCGAGACATTGTACCTGCACGATAAAATAAGCGAAGTTTAGAATCAATGGATTCATGGAGAAAGAAGTGCAATGAATTCTAATGCTGTGGTATAAAGTGCATCCTAAGTGGTGTGTGTGTGTCCCCCCAACCAACCCGAGTCTGAAGCTAGACTGGTGTGGGCAGGCTCTTTGGCCTTAGCAGGAGTAGTTTCTTCAGAAGAAGTGAAGACTAAAGGGTCCTTCCTGAAATCTTCTGAAGTATATATAGTCTCGGGTAAGGGGAGATCCCCCAAACCCTGAAATATGTGCTCGTCGGTGCTAGGAACACCCCCTTCGGAAGCGTGAAGTGGCGACCCTTGGGAAGATTTTGATTTGTCTAGCGAGGTAGTTTCCTCGGGGGCAATATACCCTTCACGATGTTTCTTGGCCAGATTAGCCAGTTCATCATCTTGAGTGGAAGAGGGAGAAGGTGAAGTTTGAAGAGGAGCTGCAGGAATTCCCGAGCCTTCTCCCATTTCTGGAACTGTTTCCACTGGAGGAATATATGCATAAGGGACCGTCCCACGACCGATGCTACGGAAAACGGATAGCAGCCCGTGAAAATGAAGGTACTCATCTTTAAGGACCTCGTCAATAGTCAGGAATTTTTGATCGCCATTGAGAAGACGGTGCATCCGATCAAAGAACACTTGGTCTGATATCTGTTTGGGATTGTCGACTGCAAACAAAAAAGGAAAACAGGTCAGAGTGATGATTCAAGTGTATGGAGTCCGGGTTCAGAAAATCAGTGCTTTACTTGATTTTGTCCATCTCCTGGCGCATCCAGACTGTTGCTTTATATAGAACCACTCTAGTCTGGAATCTCCAGCTTTGCTGCTAAATGGCGCAGAGATTATCTTCCTTTTCGGGACTGATTCAAAGTAACAGAAAGATGGAGTTTCTCTAGTCCGATGTTTGAAATTATAGAAGAAATGAACATCGTCGAACGTGAGCTCTACGCCTAGAATTTCACGATATGCTATGAATAAGGTATGCAGATAGGCATATGAATTGGGATGCAACTGCATGGGGGCAATCCGCATTTGTCTTAAAAAGTCAACGATGAAAGGCGAGAATGGAGGAATGGCGCCAACCATGCACATCAGTCGAGTAACCGTCATATATCCTTCTGGAGGGTTGTGGGGACGGTTAGAGCGTGAGGGCACTAGAGTGTCCCTTTTCATTATTCCATACTTCAAACAAATTCGAACAAGTCGGTCATTGTCGATTGTCGATTCTACAGAGTCTGGAGGTGACTCCAATATAATGGCTGAGTCAAATTCATCGGGTGCTCGATGGTCACCAATCCCTCCTTCCTCCTCAAAGCCTAGGGAAACTTCGCTTTCTGAGGACATTTCGTCGCTTTCCCGATGACCAACTCCGTAATCCGGACCCTCGCTGTCCCATTCTGGGTCAGATGAAGAAGATATATCCTCGAGAGTGGTTTTGTTGGAAGTTTCTGGAGCTCCTTTCCTCTCAGCTAGACGAGAAGAGCGTCTGGGCCTCATTGTCATGGAACTATTGAAGAAGCAATAGCACGGATTAGAGTAAATTATCCCGTGTCCCCCTTTTTTGTATATGTGTGTGAACTAAAGTGTGTGCAGCAAATGTTGGAAATACAAAATAAAAGTACAGCAATGTAAGACGAAGCTTTAAAGAGAAGGTGACAGTCAGAGTTGTTCTTAATTCTCGTTTATGTCACAAGGCACTATCCTAACTGTCCGCGAAGCATATTCGTCTAGAGTAAGTGTTAGTTGAATTAGTTGGGTAGTCTTTATGCGCCAAGTGTGATACATTCGGTTCGGTTCGGTCATGCATATGATGATTGGCTCAATACAGATGCAGATGTAGGTTCGGTTCGGATGCATCGTTAAAGCTTGGACAGTTCAAGACAAGGGAGACAGTGGGTTCGGAAGCAGGACTGATCTGATCGGATCGGGTGACCCGATCCGAACCGAACTAGTATCACTCAACCAGTCCGTTCATGTCAGCCTCTTATCTCATTTTCATCTCCGACCCGAGCCGACATTTTCCTTCCTCCCATCTTTCTAAAATGTGCAATCCGAGCCGATCCCATTTCCTTCTCCTTCCTTTTTTGATCCTCCGTCTTCTACCCGAACCGACTCCAGTTTGTCATCCCACTCTTCATCTCCTTCCTCTTTCCCCCTACTCACAAACGAGTCCGCTTTATCACCAAAGCCACCGTTGAGGATAAATATTTGCCCTCTCCAGCCTCGCAACGCCTCGAAGCGATGGCGCATCCACCAGCAGCGGCGGGGGGTTCAAGCGAAGCTTATGGCCAAACCATCCCAATCCAACACGAATTGAAATCGAAAACGGTTACAAAGAAGTTATTCGAGATTAGAAAAGCTACCTATGTGCTTGATTTGAGAAACCTACAAGAAATGATTTCGGAATATTGAAGTTTTTAAAGTTTTCAATGTTATGGTTGGGAGCGGCAGCAAAAAAGAAGAAGGAAGGAATGAAGACGGTAGCGAGTTTATAAAAGGAATGGTGTTGACTCCTCGTCTTCCTATTTTGTCTCACCCGCTCGGACCGGAATGAAGGCCCAGAAGCACAACTCTCTCTGAAGGCCCAATGTCTAAGAGCTAAATCCACGAAAACGCTTCGGATCGGGATCCGAACCGAGTGGAAATTTCATACGTTAATTTAGCATCCGACTCGAATTGAAGAGAAGGAGAGTAAAGGAGGTGCATACCCGCAAGAAGCATTACATGGCGAGATGAGTTCCCAAATTTGCTCAGAAATGAAGAAAATGTGTTCGGGTCGGACACCGAACCGAATGGAAATCTGTGCATTACTCCTGACTATTCTGATTCAAGAACTAGCATTTAAACGACGTCAAAGCACGCTTTGTACAACAGAAGCATCCTTTGAGGGGGCAAAATGTTAGCCTACTTTGTGAACTAGGCAACACAAAGTCAAGAAACCAACCATTGAAGAGTATTTTAAGTTATAAGACCTCGGTTCGGATTGAAAGAAAACACTACAGTTCAAGTTGATAGCTGCGGTTGTTCGGATCGGATAGGATCCTCTATTCGGATCGGGTTAGAGCAGCATATTGGATCGGATCGGATAGAGATCTCGGTTCGGATCGGTGGTCTCTTACTGGATAGATTGGTAAAGCATATCCAGTCGGATCGGAGGACAACTAAATCTCGCATGGAAATCCATCTGCTTGTCACGACGCTGGAGCGGAGCGGAATAGATTAGAGAGAGAGAGACGTCCAAGCCATTCCAGTTCGGATCGGGTATCCCGATCCGAACCCCTTGCCTGCGCGCCTCCGACCCGCACCCATGATCCAAGTTAGTCTCCTGTAAAATCGCCTGGAGAACCGGACCGGATATGACTAATTCCTACCCCTAACGTCCATCTCTTTGATGTGTTGTCAGCTTGATAGTTCATCCGAACCCGAAGAGAGTGCGATGGATGACACGTGTTCCGACCCGGATTGAATTTCAGACAAATTCACACCTACAAATACCCCATCTAGAGACAAAGAGAAGGATCTTTTTTCAGCACTTAAAGAATTCAATCACCTCCAACATCCGAACTTCATTACTCCCGGAAAATCCAAATCATCTTTTATTTCTTGTTTTAGTCAATTGAGTGAACAAAAGTGAGTTGTGAGTGAATCTATCATTGTATTTGCAACTGAATTATTGAATATAGTAAAGAAGAAGTGGACGTAGGCATTTGTTCGCCGAACCACTATAAATCTGGTGTGTTCATTTTTATTTCTATCTTGTTTTATCTTGTTTTAAATCAATTTGGGTGTTAGAACCACTTTTGGGTCTAACACATAACAACATATGTATAATCACGAATTACAACATTGAAATATTCCGAAGACAATTTCGAGTCAAATCCACTCCAATGCAATCATTGGAAATTCTGGTTACTTTTAAAACCCTTTTCAAATTCAATTTATTTATTTAGAAATAAATAGAATTATAATTCTAGTTCAAAACTAGTTCATTTCGATAAAAATCTATTTTTATCTTTTCAAATATGGAGTTTTTCATCCCAATCCTTTTTAAATCATTTCTTATGATTTTACACAAATTATTAATTTTTTTAATAATTTTATCAAGGTCCGTACAGTCGATTTCCATCAATGGCCATCGAACTGCACTTACAGCGACCTTTTTCAAATTTGATTTGGACATAATTCCAAATCCAACCGTTAGATTTCAAATTTCTAATATTCATTAGAAAGCTCTTTTCGATACGAACCCAACGGTTCCGGTTTCAGGAGAATCCGACGGTCGGATCTCCCGCAATATCCGTTCGAAGTCAATGGTCGAAATTCGCGAACTACCGCGGCGCGGCGCGTTCTATTCAGGCCATTATATTATATATATAATATATAATATATATACTTCGTCGATTTCCTTTTTAAAAACATGATTTATAGATCGTTTTAATTCGTTTTCAAAACGGTTTCAACTTCATATTCAATTTCTAATCAAAATTGAATATTACAATATATATTCGTTTTAAATTCATTTCAAATTGATTTCAATTCAAATTGATTTCTAATTCAATTTCAGTTCGTTTTCAATTTAATTCAATTCAATTTCAATTCGTTTTCAATTCAATTCAATTCAATTTCAATTCAAATTCATTTCAATTCAATTCAATTTCAATTCGAATTCATTTCTATTCAATTCAATTTCAATTCGAATTCATTTCTGTTCAATTTCTATTCGAATTCATTTTAAAACGATTTCAATTCTATTCGAATTCATTTCAAATTCATTTCAAATCTATTTGAATTCATTTCAAAAACGATTTCAATTCTATTTGAATTCATTTCAAAACGATTTCAATTCTATTTGAATTCATTTCAAAAACGATTTCAATTCTATTTGAATTCATTTCAAAACGATTTCAATTCTCTTTAATATTCACTTCAATTTGAATAAAATCGATATAAATATCGTTAACGTCAAAATGGCGTCAATCTATCAACGCGGCTTCATATATTTCAATTTTCAAATATTCTACTTCAAATATTTCTTTTTCAAATATTTCTATTCAAATATTTCATTTCAAATATTTCTATTTCAAAACTGGAATGAAGCCCAGACAATTACCATATAATGTTAATTATATGGATTTTCTACAACACATGTATATATCAACAACGATGAATAATCAACCATCATCCAAAGTGCATTCTACACTGTATAAGCATCAAATATAAATATTCAACGCTTATAACAGCCTGTCAATCAATCGATCGACATACAACTAAACAATCGGGATTAGTGTACGTCAAATATCATCCCAATACCCGTGTGGGGTTTCAAGCAATCACACACAGATTTTTATTTGTGCAGTTGGGCGATGTGTAAAATTTATCGTCCCAATCAATGTCCTTCAAATAGGTGTATATAAACAAACCGTCCGGTTTGTAAATGAATATTTATTTATTTACATTCACGTTAAAATTATATTTTTAACGATCAAATATTTTATTTTAACACACGAAATTTTATTCAGTTCATTTTCAAAAATAAAAATGATATTTTTATTTTTCTAACTTATTTTAGAAAATTTCGGCGGCATAACGGCACGATACTAGAAACGGGACGAGGCCTAGCCTTATCCCCGGTCTAGTGAAGGCCCACGCCATTCACACATCAATCAAATCAATTTCATTTCACCAAACAATTCAATTCCATTTCAATTAATCTAACCAACCACACAACCAAACAATTAAACAAACAAGCCATCCATGGTCTGTGGATGACGGGTGTCGGGTGCTACTAAACACCGTCTGCATCCTAGTATATATATATATATATAACTAGAAAATAAAATTAAAGAGTGAGAAATTCTCACTGATAGCTATCCAACTTCACGATACTTCATTGATAGAAATCTTCGCCATTCTCGCCTTTTGTCGCTTTCGTTGTCCGCTTTCACTACATATGTAAAAATCGAATTTTTATCTCGCTATTCAATATATAAAAATCGAATTTTTACTTTTAAAGATTTTACCTTTTCAAAAATATAGATTTCATCATTATAAAAATCATCACTTTATTTCAACGTATATAAAATAAAAATCAGATTTTTATTTTGCTACATATACAAAGATGATATTTTTAATATTCCTATCATGTAAAAATTATATTTTTACTTCTCTACATAAACAAAATCATATTTTTACATCGTCTATATGATAAAGACTATATTTTTAATACTTTAAAAATATAAAAATCATATTTTTACATCTCTTTCACCATAAAGATTGAATTTTTATTATCTATACTATATAAAATTATATTTTTTAGCCGTTCTATAAATAAAAATCAAGCCTTTATACTTAGTAAAAATCATACCTTTCATATTATAAAAATATTATTTTTCTCTTCATAAAAATTATAGCTTTCTTAAAATAAAAATCACTCCTTTTCTTAACATAAAAATCATAGCTTTCACATTTAAAAATCATCACCTTTCATTTCCGAAAATCGTAACGATAGAAATAAAAATCGTATTTTTCCATGTCCTAATAATATATAGAAACCTTATTTATTTTTATAAAACATATTACCTTAAAATAAATAAATAAACTAAGTAAATAAAAAAAACTTACAGCAGGTAGGGGGGGAGGGAACGTTGCTGTCGGTGGTCATCAGGCGGGGTTGGGCTGAGTCGAGGTGGGTGGGTCGGTGCAGGCGGTTGCGGGTTCGGGTCCAGGGGCGCGAGGCTCGATAGAAGAAGAGGAAGAAGCGGAGGGGAAGAAGGTGAACGGGAGGAGGTGGATCGGAAGGGGAGGGGCTTGGCGGAGGCGGCCACCCTGGGCGGCGCGGCGATGAACGTCGACGGGCGGGGGGGGGGGGGGGAGGGGGGTGGCTCCGTCCTTTTTTTTTCCTTTTTTGCTTTGAAATGATTTTGAACATGGGGGGGGCCTGGTTAAGGGAGGAGAGGGTTTCTTTTATTTTATTTTTATTATTAAATTTTCCACAAAAAGCAACTTTTATTTTCGACCTCAAAACGAGGCCCACCGCCTGTCGTCCATAGCTAATTGCCCCCATTCCGAATATAATGGGATATGTATCATAAGCTGATTTGATCGTTTCGATCGGTTTCCGCCAAAATCAACATATAACTCTATATATTGAATTAGAACGCGCATTTCAATTTACCGGGGTCACATACTAACTAGAAAAATTCCCGAAAAATATTTTCTAGCTTCGTATTGACGATACGGTCCAAACAAAACTAGTTTCGTCGAATTCTGAGACCGTTGGAAAAATGGCCAATTTCCAGTCGATTAAAATCAACTAAAACTGGTCAAACGCATTTTCCTTTGCCACGCTCACATATTGAATTGAAAAATTATGAAATTTGAAACCTAGCAATAATTTGACACTGCGGATCCAACAAAAGTGCTTTCGTCGAAATCCGAGGTAGTTTGCAAAATTCCCATTTTTAAGGGCCTAAATTCCATAGCGACTATTTAGAATTTTCAACTGGACATATCTTTTGACTCCCGTTATGAAATTTTGATTTTTCGGATTCGTTGGAAAGATATCATCAATTAGATACTAATGTTTTTGGTTTCACTAAAATCCGGATAGTTTTGCACCCGGTACATTCAATTGAAGTTTGAAATCGAATTATCGAACTACCGCGCCATTTTCAATTCTATTTATAATTATATATAAATATTTATATTCTAACGACGACGCGTATAATATATACGTTCGAATTATATTCAAAATAAATTTCACGTCTTTTTTATTTAAAATAATTCATTTTAAATAATCAAAATTCGCTAAAATTGCCAAAATAAAAGTTTTAAACTGGCCCAGATTTTCGGGTTGTTACACTAGCCCAACTTCTGTCATTCTCGGTTGTGAGGCTAGAGGCTACGTCTATCTTCAGAACATCTGATCACCATTCACTTTGAATGTCACATCGTCAAATCCGTAATCACACATTGATTACACAAATGCACACTGGGTGTAGAATAAAGAGAAGTTATCTTCTCCCCACCAACTTGGTATATTCGTAAAATCAATGGCATGACCGTTGGAAATACTCTGTCAGACACTCGTCCATACAAGTTGTCCTGGGACTGGACAAACAGAAAGAACCATTCTGGAACTGGACGACCCTTGCATTTAACTCCGTCTTCAATTATCTTTAGCATATCTAATTGGCAGCGCTTATGTCTATACGGAGTGGTTTTCAGATAACATATCCAACCGGTCTCCCCGTTTTGACAACGACGGTCAAACACTTCAATAGTCGGTTATTTAACTATTGGAGTTAAAACAACATCCATTCTAATGTATAACTAAACATCATACAATCACGGGCGCTTTTTATTTAACATTTGTTATATTTTCAAATTCCCATATCTCACTAGATATTTCTCAAACTCTGTTTTTGCCATTAACACTTTTGGAAAACATTTCCAATTATTACAAACTTTTATTCTTTCATGTTCCAAAAAATATCCGTTATTAATGTTCGAACTATTTCCCATTAATTTCACATTCTTTATTCCTATACTAGGGTAGTCTACTTTAATTACACTGGAAAATATTTCCAAATTCATCTTAACCTTTTTATCGGCCCAACGTTCACTTTTAAAACATTATTCCCTTTGAAATGGGAATACTATCCCTTCTTATAGAAATCTAAACACCTTGATCATATAACTCTTTATTCACGTAATAATCTCCCTTATCTTATTTACCGAAATCTCTTTCATACTTTTTCACTCCTATTCCACTTTATAAACTCTGTCTCTAAGTCAACTTCTTATCTAATCGATATTAAGTTTATAACTAAATACTGATTTCTCTCCTATCAACATTTATTTGTTTATAACTAAATGTTAATTATTCTATCAGATTATAATCCCTAAAAATAGTTTACTTTTAATACATTCGACATCGTCGAATTCTAGTTCCAAATCCTAACGGTTTAATTCTAATTACATTTCGAACATCGAAATGCTGTCATCGTTTTCTAGCATGATTCTCCAATTTCTCTTTCTAAAGTTGATTCTTACATTTTCTTACGACATCGTTATTTATCACTTTCGAATAAGTGGATTTCAACTAAACTGCTTCATTTCCTAGGAAGTGCTGCTATATAAACATCATGCTTAAGTTTGGTTAACAGCGTTAATTTATCGCTATAGTTCAAAACTAGCCATACGCTGTAATATTCTCCTTTATAACTAATCTTGACATACAGTCACGCTTAAGCCTAATCAACAACGTTTATTTTATCGCTATAGTTCAAACTTGCAATACGCTGCTATATGCCACTTTATAACTAATCTCGACGTCTTTTTCCATTACAAAAATCTTGACATCTCTTTCTGTTACAAAAATATTGACATCTCTTTCCGTTACAAAAATCTTGATATCTCTTTCTGTTACAAACTGATATCGTTCCTCGATAATAGCGAAGCCGCTAAAGTTAGGGTATTTTATTTACCTCTCAGACCTTGATCGACAATGTTCTTATCTTAGACAGATATAAGTCTGTACTCTAATCCTTTGTTACTTATACTATCTATCATATCGTATTTTCTTGTTTGTTTTTAACTACGGTTTTATAACATCATATCCTTACTTTGAAATCTCTAGTGTTTATGAACATTTACTCTTCGCTTTCTCCATCACACGGTTCTATTTATAATTTCTTAACCAAAAGGTAATTAAATCTCATTAATTTGGATTTATTTATTTCTAAACTGTTGCATTAGATTAATTAAAGACCAAGTAATCTAATAAATCATTTTCCCAAATAACTGTTGATTAAATCAACTCCATTCCATCAGTAAATTCGTTAACTGATTTTAATTACTTCTCAACATTAGATTAATATAATTAATCTAATAGTATTTCTAAATTGTTTATCTCAAATATTTAATTATCGGATAATTTCTGCATTATAAACTTATTTAAATGTCAACAATCGTTTTTATTTACTTTATAAAAACGAACTCTAAAATACAGGTTTATAATAGAACTTCTATTATAAATTTAGAACTTCACTTTAATTATTGTTAGCCTGCTTTGTGACCAGGCTACCCAAAGCAAAGATCATGTTGACACATCTCTCGGTAAATGCTGTCTGATATGGAATCTCTGGATAACATCGCTCTCTGGCATTGGAAGCATCGTCAGAAGACACAAGGCAGTTTGGTCAAAATCACAACATCAGTATAAACTGGCCCGAAACCCCTATCAAATGACATCATTTGGATCTATTCACCTCATATACTCGTAGCCCTTTGAATTAGCTTCAGTTTGAGCTTTGGTTTGGCTCAATCGGACATACGGTTTGAAAGTTACGCCCATTTCCGTGAACGAGTGTAAGCTAGCATATGACCGCGATCCGATCCGCCCTTGCCTACGCGATCCGATCCGCCCTTTCCTACGTGATCCGATCCGACCCATGACCGCGATCCGATCCGCCCTTGCCTACGCGATCCGATCCGACCCATGACCGCGATCCGACCCATGACCGCGATCCGACCTTCGGACCTGTTCAAACGCAGCTTGTTTTGACCTATTCTCAAGGCTACTGGCTCTCCTATTTTTCTGGATTGCCTGCCACGTACCCCATCACGAACCAGTCCTCCCAGGAGCTTTCCTACAGCTATAAATACACCTTCAGAGGGCATTTTCAGCGGACTTTTGGCATCTCCTCATCCATGGCTGCCATGGCCAACACTTCTCCATGAATAACCACTATCTTCCTCAATAAATTCAATGGATTCGGAGAGAATTATTCATTGAATTCAAGTGATTGAAAGACAATATTCATTGTAATTGTAATCTATGAGTGAAATGAGAAAATATGAAGTGGACGTAGGCTCGTTAACGTCGAACCACTATAAAAATCTCGTTGTCTTGCTTTTTTCTCTATTTTTCAGTTATTTCTTCATATCCTATGCTCAAAATACGACGATTTGGGTGTTAGGACCATTTTTTGGTCTAACATTTTGGTGCTTTCACTGAGAACCGAATTCTCAACCTATCGGATTGTTATTCTACTATTTGGATTTGAAAGTTCGAAGAAAACAGTCCGCGTTTCTACCATTTTTGAATATTTCGTTGATTTCAGAAAATCAGAGCTTCATGCCTTTGAAAAAAAAAGCTAAGGGTTCACAAGCTTCACGACCAAATGAGGATAATAAAGAAAATGCACAGGAGCAGGTTAGAGCAAGTGGCCGGTTCTTGGTTCGCGGATCGCGGGGGTATCACGAACTGGTTCGCGGTTCGCAGGGGGTATCACGAACTGGTTCGCGGTTCGCGGATCGTAGGGGGCATCACGATCCGATTCGCGGTTCGCGGAACGACCTCCATGAACGGAGCCCAATGAGCCATCACGATCCGATTCGCGGTTCGCGGAACGACCTCCACGAACGGAGCCCAAAGAGCCATCACGATCCGATTCGTAGTTCGGGAAACGACCTCCACGACCCGGGCCCAGAGCGACCTTCACGACGCGGATCCTCTTCCGAACGAGAGAACTTATATGCTTTCTATAGGCGAGCCTGGATGTGTTCGTTTGGACCAGTGCTAATATTTGCGGGATTTTATCCCAAATTATGAGTCATTTCTTGAGTATAAACCTGAAGTGTGCTCCTGTCAAGCAAATAAGACGTATGCAGTAAGTTCACTATCGCGGGATTTTATATGGAGTTGCCATTCGAAATGAAAGATGAAATCAAGCACCTGGAAGTTGTATACAGACGATGCAAGAAATGATCGGCAATCCAACGCCGAAGTTTTGCAGATAACCCCCGAAGGACGACTCGAAAGGAATTCCAGTCGGAGAAACCACAACTCGCAGCTTACCTAGAATGGGCAGAAGAGTTATTGGATGGATTGGAACGTTACAACATACCTCATATTTCATACACAGAAGATCTAAAGTCGAATCATCTGGTCGAATAAGAAAGTTCCGATAATCCAGAAAAGATAGAGATGATCCCCATCAAGACACTATGAAATACAACCATTGATAAAATGGAAGTTGATCCAACGTTGGAGACCAAACCCGGAAGAGAGTCATGGTTAACTCCATGATAAACTTCCTACAGCACAAAATGCATCTAACAAGGTGAAGTGAAAGGCGTGCAATTGTTCTTTATGCCTCGAGGTATGACATGCAATTCGACATTGCCTATTTCTCTTGGAAGGTTGTCCCAAAACAAACACCAACGAATGCAATTACCAAATTCACCGCCCTAAATGATTCGACCAAATCACCAGTCAGCCACCCATTAGATGGGAGATGTACATGAATGAAATTTCTGGCCAACGGAGTTCTGAAGTTAGAAAGTGAAGACTCATACTTCCACTCTTTTCATCGATTATCTGCCAAGTGACTCACTCCCCTAAGGCTGGGGGCAACTACATATTTGAGCATAAATTGCTCGAGATTACATCATCTAACTCGGAGCTGATACATCAAGAATTTGCTTGGCCAATTGACTTAGTCTTTCCTGAAAGTTAGCGAGTTGAAGATCTAAAATGCTTACGCATGAATGCTGGTTGATTGTCGACGCACCAACCCTTGTCCCCGATATGGGATCGAGGGTATATCAGCAAATTTATGTGATATGATTATCCCACCAGCAGTAATATCCTATTTCCTAGTATGGAAAGTGCAAAAATTTCTGTAAGCATGAATCCATTGTTCTCATGCTAATTTACAACCTAACACCAATGCAAAGATATGCTACCATTAGCAATTTAGTCATGACTTCCTGACACTCTACCCTTACCCTCAGCACGGGGGAAAAAAGGCGATTTGAAGGAGATGCGACCTCATCACTTGCTTATAGTACCTACCTAGCCGCCTTTGCCATCTCAAGACCCCGATCAAGCCCTTTATTGATAGAGATAGGGCAAAGAAAAATGGACCTGCAATGAATATGCAACGCCATTTTTCACTCAGAATGATACTCATTCCTTTAACAGGATTATTCTATAACCATGACTCTTATATTTGCATGATTTATGAGTTATTGATGTAATTAACTCAGATGAATTAATATGTGGATGGTGTAGTTATCCAGGATTTGCTACCGATCAAACTTGTAACACCCGCATATAGAGCCATAGAGCAATACTATAACGAGCTCGACTGAACTGCTCGTTTACAAAGCCACGCTCTTCGTCTAAAGAATGCTGTATAGCTCAAGGTGGATCCGGGATGACCATCCAATCCTTGGCTCACACGTGGCAGACCACAAGACAATTGAACATAAATCATTGAGTTACAAAGTCATAGTCCGACTCCAGATGGACGCGGTGTGACCGCCTACATGGCTCGATCCTATGCTCGATGCCACAAAATTACATGAATTCAAATAAAGGAGGCAACACTGCCTCTTAATTTGCTTACTTTTCAATCATAAAATTTGCTTTCACATGCTTTCCAAGTTACTGACGTGACTAATTCGTGCGGTGTGAATAATGCAGGTACCCGAAGTCTGGTGCCAACCATTCCTCCCGTAGACTGTTCGGAGGAACTCAAAGCCTTGGCAAATGCTCCAACTGCTTGTCCGACTGGTTTTAATCCTCGGAGCTTGGATTAAAATGTAAACCTAGGACGAGTTTGATGAGCGTGCATGATTGCAAACCGCTTGATCCGTGACTCTAACTCTCCAGAGCTGAGAGAAAGTATAAAGGATGCAAAGATGACGTCCACAAGGCATGGCGGTGTACCATGATCGGAGCCGCCTGAGCAAAAGTCTAACCTTGGCGACCGCCAGGAGAATATAAAAGCGTCCATGATTTGGTGCTGAGAAAGGACTCTTACCCCGCTGAAGGATCGGGGAGCGATGGAACAGCTGAGTCCCAACTCTAACTCTCCAGAGTCGAGAGAGAGTATAAAAGCGTCCATGATTTGGCGCTGAGAAAGGACTCTTACCCCGCTGAAGGATCGGGGAGCGATGGAACAGCTGAGTCCCAACTCTAACTCTCCAGAGTCGAGAGAGAGTATAAAAGCGTCTATGATTTAGCGCTGAGAACTTCTGCTCCGCTGAAGGATCGTTGAGCAGATCATGAACTGTGCTCGAACTCTAACCCGCTGAAGGATCGGGAGAGTATAAAAGCGCTAGAGATTCAGCGCCCCAGCAACTCTAACCCGCTGAAGGATCGGGAGAGTATAAAAGTGCTACAGACTTAGCGCCTCGGGAAAATTCCTCCCCCGTTAAAGGATCGGGGGGGCAGGATGGAAGCTGATCCCAAATCCTCCATGTCCCGACATGGGGGCAACACAGTTATGGTCCTAATCAATCCTCAACAAGACCTGGCCAGGTACAGGATAATGCGAAAGGACTCTCACCCCGCTGAAGGATCGGGGAGCGACTGAACAGCTGAGTCTGAACTCTAACCTTGGCGAACGCCAAGAGAGTATAAAAGCGTCTCCGATTGAGCGCTGAGAAAGAACTCTTACCCCGCTGAAGGATCGGGGAGCGACAGAACAACTGAGTTCGAACTCTAACCTTGGCGACCGCCAGGAGAGTATAAAAGCGTCTATGATTAAGCGCTGAGAAAGGTGCTGGAGACTCAGCACCCCCCATAATTTCTGCTCCGCCGAAGGATCAGGAGAGTATAAATGCATGACGACATATGCCACTCAAGGGATCCTATCCCGTCACACGACTGGGACCAAGAATGAAAATGGAGCTCGAACCACTCGTTTCCGGGAATGGGGGCAGCACACGAACACAGCAGTACAAAAAGAAATGGAATTTCATTCACTAAGTACAGGCTCACAAAACAAAGCTGGACAAAATGCGAGATCCGAACTCGTACAACAACAGCAGACCAGTAGGGAATAACTAAAGGGCCGCGTCCAGAATGATGACGTAGGCGTATAATTCTAAGCTGCCTGTGCGACTCACGGCGACGACAGAAAAAGAAGCCTAGATAGTGAATTGTTCAGCGACATGTTATACAACTTCATACTCGCAACTGGAAGGACCTGGCGAGGCCCTGAGATTTTTTGATGTCTACCCTACCTTAGTACGATCCTGAGCGATCATTGATTCCTTGGCCTTAATACGATTCGATGTAATCATGGAATTCTAGACATTTATGAATTACAGGCTTCTTTTACCGTCCCAAACACGTCCTACTCCATGCTTGGATAGTATGATCGCTTGAATTCTGAAAGTGACTTCCTCTTCTCATGTATACATGTCTGAATTCGAAAGGGAAGTGATCCGACCGCATGTCTTTCGCACTTACCCTATAACTGGGGCCATGGCTATTGAAAATATTTACAAACGGCATAACTTAAGTGCCTGTGTTTAACTTGTGTTGTGATCCTAACAGGCCCCCTTGAGGACCAAGAAACAAATGCAAAGAGAATGTCCATCTGATGATCCCAACCGACTTCTAGAATGGGAAGCTCATATAAGGCTGGATATATCCCATACAGCAATTGGATAAGATGTAGCTATTTCGCCTCCAACCTCTTCCTTCATGCAGAAAGCAAGTGGGAACACCCGAGATGAACTCGAACCAATCAGCAGTCACACAACGTGCAGCTTCGATTCAGAACGTCGTAGATGGAAACATGGGCGATGGAACGCTACCTGCAACTTCCTAGATGAGAATGCAAGAATCACAATGAACTCAGATCATGCACAACCAGTTTTAACTCCAACTCGAATGAATACTCGAGCGACATTTCATACTCAGCTCCGAGAATTAACGCAACAATTCGAAAAATAGGAACCCGGTCAGGTCAAATGACTCGAACCATGACCTGGGGGCAATATCGACGTGGAAACAAGAAATCAGCAAAGACCCCCTTTGTAATCTCAGATTCGATGCTGGGGGCACTAGCCAGGATCTTGATAATGTGCAACAATTCTTTGACGGTGATATGCTCGCCAGTTTAATTCGGCACCTCTCGAGGAGCGGTACTCCTCTAGTTGATGTGGATAACGACAATCACAGCCCTCACACGTGGGACGTCAAGATCCCCTGTTATTCCCCCGGACTTTAAATTTTCTCTATAACAAGACTTTCTCAGAGATTTTGATGAATTCAACCCTGAAGTCGATAGACTTTCATGACAAAAAGGTGTTAGTGTCGAGACGAATGACCTAGATGCCTTCCTGACTAAAGAATGGGGTACCTTCTAATTCCTGAAACGATAAGGACAAAGGAAAAGCCCTGGAAAACAATGACAAGAATGTGCAATTCCAAAGAGAATCTATACCACTTATCGAGCCCATGATCTTGTTTGTCAAGCACAATTGAGCCGAGCATGAGAAAGAGACTCAATAAGACTGTGATAACCATTTCGGACTATGCTGAAGCATAAACGGTGGGGCCCAACTAACTTCATAACGACATTTATTCACTCGCATTCAACAACCTTACTTGACTCCGCAATTGATCTGATAAGAGTTTCCGAAGTCGCTGATGCCCGATGAGGCAATCCTCACTATCTGACTAAAGAGAAGAGATGATATCAAAGAAAATGTGATTCGACCATTCGCATGTACAACTCGAACTCTTGCTGACTCAAGAAGAGCACAGGACAACTTGGGTCAACTAGAATAGCTGAACTTGCAACTCAGCTACGGCCTGAATCAACTGCAGAGAGTATAAGAGCTTAAAGACCGTATGCCCCAATAACTTAGCTCACCCCCACCGACGCTGGGGGCATAAGCATTAACTTCGCTTGTCCTCCAGTGGCCCTCATAGCATGAATGCCGATTCGCAAGCTGACATTGAATATGACCCTGGCCTGGCACATGACCCGAAATGTATACACTATATCTTCAGAATGTGACAGAATGCATCTTGCCCGTTCAAATGAGTCAGTTTACGGGTCAAGTGTGACTTCAAAGGTTTAAATCGCTGCTACACCGGATGGAAGGTGTGACAAATTCCTCCACTGCCTTATGATAGTGACGATCGCACGAGCACTGGTTCACATGGTATCAACTACGTCTCTTACTGACTTGCATATGATTATTGAATTGCGAAGCAATCCAGAGCGATCGCGGATTCCTTTGACCACGATCCAGAGTGATCATGGCCTTCAGATTCCCTACTATTACGATTCAATGCGATTTTAAGATCCTGGATCAATACCAAGATATCAAGATGATCCAAACTTGAATACAAATGACAAATTCATACATTGATTCTGATATGCTTCGTCCCAATAGTCCAGTTGTTAGCTCAGAGCCCAAAGATTCTTGCATTGCCCCATGATTTGGTTGGCTACTTCATACATTGGCTCATATGAAAAAGAAAGTCCAACCCTACCACGCGCTTGGCTTGCATAGAATAATGATGTTGTTTGGCAACGACCTGTGTGTGTAGAATCACGCTCGGGAGCGAACGATTTAGCATGACATCTGACGGATGAATTAGATCCTTTGATCCGACAAGGCTTAAACGATTTCTTGATCATCTCATATACTCCTTCCGTGGAACTTGGCCTGACTATCTCCCAGGGAAGCAATGCAGTAGTTGGATGAAGCCTTCTCAAGGATAAATGACTTTCCAGAGAGATTTAGCTCAACATATTCAAAGCACATCTCATCTTCGATAAGATGTACTTTGGGGGGCAAAATGTTAGCCTGCTTTGTGACCAGGCTACCCAAAGCAAAGATCATGTTGACACACCTCTCGGTAAATGCTGTCTGATATGGAATCTCTGGATAACATCGCTCTCTGGCATTGGAAGCATCGTCAGAAGACACAAGGCAGTTTGGTCAAAATCACAACATTAGTATAAACTGGCCCGAAACCCCTATCAAATTACCTCATTTGGATCTATTCACCTCATATACTCGTAGCCCTTTGCATTAGCTTCAGTTTGAGCTTTGGTTTTGCTCAATCGGACTTACGGTTTGAAAGTTATGCCCATTTCCGTGAACGAGTGTAAGCTGGCATATGACCGCGATCCGATCCGCCCTTGCCTACGCGATCCGATCCGCCCTTGCCTATGCGATCCGATCTGCCCTTTCCTACGCGATCCGATCCGACCCATGACCGCGATCCGATCCGCCCTTGCCTACGCGATCCGATCCGACCCATGACCGCGATCCGACCTTCGGACCTGTTCAAACGCAGCTTGTTTTGACCTATTCTCAAGGCTACTGGCTCTCCTATTTTTCTGGATCGCCTGCCACGTACCCCATCACGAACCAGTCCTCCCAGGAGCTTTCCTACAGCTATAAATACACCTTCAGAGGGCATTTTTAGGGGACTTTTGGCATCTCCTCATCTATGGCTGCCATGGCCAACACTTCTCCATGAATAACCACTATCTTCCTCAATAAATTCAATGGATTCGGAGAGAATTATTCATTGAATTCAAGTGATTGAAAGACAATATTCATTGCAATTGTAATCTATGAGTGAAATGAGAAAATATGAAGTGGACGTAGGCTCGTTAACGCCGAACCACTATAAAAATCTCGTTGTCTTGCTTTTTTCTCTATTTTTCAGTTATTTATTCATATCCTATGCTCAAAATACGACGATTTGGGTGTTAGGACCATTTTTTGGTCTAACAATTATAAAAATATAATTTTTATAATTAACTCCGTTCATTTGCCTGACGGCAAATCAACTTCTTAACAAATGATGGTTTTACAGTCGACAGTTATCACTTTCTAAATTGATATCGTTTATCGATTTATCGAAACAGATGTTGAATTTCCGTTCAACATCAATATTCGCATGGAGTTTTAAATATGGTTTGGGTTCAAATAGTGCATACACAACAAAAAGTACATATAAATATCGAGGAATCCGGTCGGATTCATCCAACCGGTTTCCGCATCCACAGATGTCAGTCAACACAATTTACACTAACTCTATACTAGGGGATATTCTAATCGATGGAATCAGTGTCCAACCGATGATGTGTGCATATGTAACGGTATATAATATTCAACCAAATTACTTGTAATCTACCTAATCGACCATCACACAGCATTCAAACAACATTAAAATATATTAAAATATTTTAAAAATAGATCAGAGTTAGTGATTTTACTCACCTTCGCGCGTTAACCGATAAATAACGATTTGCGTCGGTACACCGGATCAGACCGTCCGTGACTCTGTTAATCACCGGCCCAAACAATCCAACCCGCTGTACCAAACAATCCAAACTCGCTCCACTTTATTTCTTGAATCTTCTAGTAAAAACGAGCCCCCACTTCACCTCATCAACATTCCGTCCACATCTCGTACAGACGCTGCTTCTTCATTCATAAACACCCTGGCCGTGATTTAATACTTCCTGCTCCACCTCGTTTTAAACTCCAGTAAACCATTCACTTCTCCAAACTTTCGAGCATCCTCTCCTTGCAAACACTTCAACCTCCATCCTTGACTGTTTCTGAACTCCACTTCGCAACTTCCATTTCCAGCAGTCCGTGATACAGACGGTAGAAGTAGCGAACACAATCAGTGCCAAATTCTTTCAAACAACCATGCTCCAGCTCCGTTCACCCGCAAAACTGTGCACTCAGTACACTATCAGCTCCTTATCTGCTAAATACATTTTCGCACATGCATATATACCGAAACACTTCATGTCACCTATACAAGGTAACTATGTATATTATATACACACATGCCACCCCAAATACCATTATCATATCGAGACCTCCCCCTCCATAAAACATGTATCCACCTTCTTCTTTCATACTTCCAGTAACCTTTCGAATAGGGACTCTACGTTTCAAAACCGTCCCTTTGAACCACATACTGATCTCCCAAACTCCATAATTAACATTAACACCATGTCTTGCTTCACATGTCCTCATTATTTACCAACCCCAAAACTTAAACACAGTAAACTATATACTCCACTTATAACCAATCCCTTTTCCAAACGCCAAAACTCACTTCACCGCAACAGGTTTTCACGTCCACTCGCATGCACTTCATAAGTCCGCCATCTCCTATAGTGCACCAGAACTTGCTCTTTTCCTTTTACTTCATTTCCCTTTACACACACCGCTCCTGCATGCAACAATATGCGCCCAACATTACACAGTACCAACGCAAACCCACCATCACGTCCTTCATCCAATTTCCCCTGAACACCCCTTACACGCACAGCATGTCCCCTTCTATCATCATCTCACCAAACCATCGTGACTTCCCCGGTTCAACACCTACCCCATAAACCGAGCCTACTAGAAAACATAACAATGGACCTCCTACTCACCAGTGCTCGCCAACCATGCAGACCCGCACCATCACTTTGAACTCCTCACAGCATACCCTTTTTGTTTGTACTCCTCCTTCCATGTTATGACATGCTCCACCAGTAATATGCTCCAAGCACCATACTGAACACCATGGATACAACTGTCGCCATCGACCCAAGCTCGACCTTCCCGTCCAGAAAAGAATCCTACTCCTCATTCTTATTTCCATTGCAGAACAGATTGCCTCAAAAGAAATCACTCCATGGCCTTGCGTTTATTTTATTTGTTTTGCATTTGAAATCTCAGATCTCATTTTCGGTTTGTGTTTCTTTGAAGAAATGACGATGCTCCTGTATATTTATAAGAGTAGGAGCCTTAGTGGTGAAGTATTTGAGAGTATAGGGTAGGGTTATGGTCTATACATTAGGTTATGGTTTGTATTTAATTGTCTGCACGTTCTTCTTTTACATTGATATGAAGTATTATAGACACATAGGTTTTTCTTCATTATTAAGGGATTGGGTATCACGTTCGGATGCTGTATGGTAGTAGGACTAGGATGTAGTATAGTATTTGCTAAATTTATTTTCCACTTTAGTTCATGTACATTGTTGTGGAGTAGTGTTCTAGTCTGCTGGATATTAATAACTCATGAATAAATATATTTTACCGCATCAAATATGATATCAATAACATGCACGTGTAGGAGCTCTCATATTTGTTTTGTTATAAATTCTGTTCACGCACGGACAGAAGTAAGAGTATGGTCGTATCGAACAATGTGTCACGGTCCCAAAAATATAATAATACCGGTAGATTGACTCATATTTTGAAATCCCGAAATACCGATACAGGGTGCACAATACTCCAAATAAAAAGTTGTTTATTTAATTAATTAAAAATTACAGTAAAATTCTAAAAATTAAATTATCGCTTCGCCTCAAAAGAACCTTGTCCCGATTTGCAACCGATATCAGGATATATTCAAATAACTGTTACGGTCGATATATGATTCTACAGCGACTTTTTGAATATTTGATTTGGACATATCTTTCAGTCTGTACGACGAAATCTCCATTTTCCACTACCGTTGGAAAGATACAGTTCAACAGATTCCAATGTTTCTCGTTTCGAAGAAATCCGATTCAAAACGAGTCCGGTACACTCAGTTGAAGTTCAGAACGTTAATTTACGAACTGCCGCGATATTACGGGCTCGATTATATTAAATATATATTTTTATACATTCAACTACATCTTAATTAAAATATAAATTCACTTATATTCTGAATTCAATATTTAAACTGATTTAAATATTCAAATACATACCGATGAAAATGCGGGACGTTACAGTCCTTCCCCCTTAAAATAATTTCGTCCTCGAAATTGCTAAGATAGGGAAAATGCTACAATCACTGTTATAACATGGTTAAAAATCTTTTTGGTTTACTTCATAATTCCAGTTTCCACTGAACTGATTATTTCCAATTAAAATATTAATTCCTTATTATTTCGAATATTTTCAAAATTTCTGAAAATTTCCTAACAACTTAAATTTTCAGAGAATCTCGCCAGCATCTCCTCTGCACGGCTCACTCGGTACTACAACAACTTGCCACTCCGGGCCTTCTCCAATCCAAAAGAAAATCAAACAGCCAAACGACTTGCCAAAACTGACTCATAAAAAATCTCATACTCGTATATAAACGTGTAACTTCTCTGTTAGGCATTCAACTCTATCTCTGCCATCTGCTATTAAACTAGCATATATCCAAACATTTCCAACTGATCTTCAATCAATTTATCTTCAAATCCAATTCACATATATCCAAGCCGACACCATTTCAAACTCCCGTTTCATTCTTGGTTTCAAACTTTTATCTATCTGAGTCCAATTCTTCAACCAAGTTAAGTTCTATTCAAACTCTTATTTCACAAATTCAATTCCTTCATCAAATTAATTTCTACTCCAACACGATTTTTACTTAATTGTCTTCAATTCAATTCAAAATTTATTTAACTTAGTTTTAAGTTCCACTTTTACCATTTTAACTCCATAAGTTAAATTCTTTATTTCAGAGTTCAAATTTCTAGGATTTTTCAAATCAGTTCGAAATCATATATTTGCATATAATTATGGTAATTCACAACATTTGAATTTCTAGCAACTTTTTTCGTCACAATAATTCAAACAAAATCTTTGGTAGTAATCCGTCACTCTGCAACTCGAAAATGACACTGATGATGTGGCCAGCATCATCAAAATTATTTTCCAGTGATCGGAGTGAGTTCAATACTATATTACTTTTCAAAATTCATTTTGAAACGCTTCCATTTTGAAAATCACTTCAAAATATCTTTCTCATCATTTGGAAAATAATTTTTAAATCTCCCAGGATTTTAAAATTCCCTTATATCTAATTCAAATTCAAATTCAATTCTTTTCCAAGTTTCTAGAGTTTTATTTCAATTATAGTTTTTAATTCAAATTCTCCTCATCTGATTTTGCATATATAATATTTCGATTGGTAATTATATAACCAACTCAATTATGATCATGTTCGATCATAATAATGATAACATATCCAATATATTATATTAATATCAAGATACCTACTTCTTTTTATATCAAAATATACTTTGGGTAAAATTATTTTATTTACCCTCATTTAAAACATAATGTGTCGAATTACTATGTTCAAGAGTTTAGAAACACTTATCGATGCAGTTTGCATTACTGTTTCGACCAAAATTTATAAACCACTCGACTGACCTGTCAACACAATATAAAACGGTTTTTATATTAATTTACAAATACGCGCTCATATATATATATATATATATACACACTCAAACTCAATCTAGGTTTCTGCTAACCCCATCTCTATTGAGTCACGCCACAGAGCCAAGGTAATCACTTAACCTTGCTCTGATACCAACTGTAATGGAGCGGATTTTCGACCCAGAAAATAAACATAATTACACTTAATTACTCGAGCATCGAAAATACCAGGACATTAATAGAAGAATTTAGAGGATGAGATAGAAAAGATAGAACTAATAGAATAGAAGAAGAAGAAGAAGAACTCACTGAACTGCTATCAGAGTAAAACACGAAACTCACAGCGGAACAAATAAAATGTATTATATAACATAACTTTGAATACAAAACTGTATTGTATATACATACCATTATCAGAGTACAATACATCTTATCACATGGAAATAATCTGTAAATACTAAGGATGGAGCCTTCTGCTTCGAGCTCCTCCAAGTGAAATCTGCAAAGCCTGAAACACTTGACTGCCCGTACAAATTTGGGCACCCAAGAGTTTAGGGAAAACAAACAAAATAAACTCTGGGGCAGTCACGGGACTGGTGTGAGTAAATTCAAACCATATGGTTTTACTTTGAAGAAAATCCTTTTGAAACAAAAGGATAATAGTAAGACCAGCACACACATAAACATGGACGGCTTTTACCTTACTATAACCCAAATTACTTTGATATCAAATACAGTGATATTATGATAATGTCTAAACAAATAATAATCCAAGTAGCTTGCATCTCACGTTCCACATATATATAGTATAAAATCATAAACCGCAGGGCGCTTATCGGAGAATGGTTTTCAACAGACAAGGTATGGGAGCACCTTCTGAATAGTGTACTCTAGAGGGTATACACTCACAGTTCAACAAGGACGTCTTGCAACCCGGCCAAGCACGACCGCTCACTCATTTAGCTTGAGTGTCGCGAATATATTGCCACCACGGTTGTAAGCCATCCAACCATCATCCGAAGATACAGAATCGAAAAGAAGTATAAATATGAATTTTCTCTAGATCGGTGACAATACACCCTGCTTGGGGATGACCCAACTAGCCACGCTGCCTAGCCCAACATCTGTCATTCTCGGTTGTGAGGCTAGAGGCTATGTCTATCTTCAGAACATCTGATCACCATTCACTTTGAATGTCACATCGTCAAATCCGTAATCACGCATTGATTACACAAATGCACACTGGGTGTAGAATAAAGAGAAGTTATCTTCTCCCCACCAACTTGGTATATTCATAAAATCAACGGCATGACCGTTGGAAATACTCTGTTAGACACTCGTCCATACAAGTTGTCCTGGGACTGGACAAACAGAAAGAACCATTCTGGAACTGGACGACCTTTGCATTTAACTCCGTCTTCAATTATCTTCAGCATATCTAATTCGCAGCGCTTATGTCTATACGGAGTGGTTTTCAGATAACATATCCAACCGGTCTCCTCGTATTGACAACGACGGTCAAACACTTCGATAGTCGGTTATTTAACTATCGGAGTTAAAACAACATCCATTCTAATGTATAACTAAACATCAAACAATCACGGGCGCTTTTTATTTAACATTCGTTATATTTTCAAATTCCCATATCTCACTAGATATTTCTCAAACTCTGTTTTTGTCATTAACACTTTTGGAAAACATTTCCAATTATTATAAACTTTTATTCTTTCATGTTCCAAAAAATATCCGTTATTAATGTTCGAACTATTTCCCATTAATTTCACATTCTTTATTCCTATACTTGGGTAATCTACCTTATTTACACTGGAAAAAATTTCCAAATTCATCTTAACCTTTTTATCGGCCCAACGTTCACTTTTAAAACATTATTCCCTTTGAAATGGGAATACCATCCCTTCTTATAGAAATCTAAACACCTTGATCATATAACTCTTTAATAATCTCCCTTATCTTATTTACCGAAATCTCTTTCATACTTTTTCACTCCTATTCCACTTTACAAACTCTGTCTCTAAGTCAACTTCTTATCTAATCGATATCAAGTTTATAACTAAATACTGATTTCTCTCCTATCAACATTTATTTGTTTATAACTAAATGTTAATTATTCTATCACATTATAATCCCTAAAAATAGTTTACTTTTAATACATTTGACATCGTCGAATTCTAGTTCCAAATCCTAACGGTTTAATTCTAATTACATTTCGAACATCGAAATGTTGCCATCGTTTTCTAGCATGATTCTCCATTTTCTCTTTCTAAAACTGATTCTTACATTTTCTTAAGACATCGTTATTTATCACTTTCGAATAAATGGATTTCAACTAAACTACTTCATTTCCTAGTAAGTGCTGCTATATAAACATCATGCTTAAGTTTTGTTAACAGCGTTAATTTATCGCTATAGTTCAAAACTAGCCATACGCTGTAATATTCTCCTTTATAACTAATCTTGACATACAGTCACGCTTAAGCCTAATCAACAACGTTTATTTTATCGCTATAGTTCAAACTTACAATATGCTGCTATATGCCACTTTATAACTAATCTCGATGTCCTTTTCCGTTACAAAAATCTTGACATCTCTTTCTGTTACAAAAATCTTGACATCTCTTTCCGTTACAAAAATCTTGACATCTCTTTCTGTTACAAACTGATATCGTTCCTCGATAATAGCGAAGCCGCTCAAGTTGGGGTATTTTATTTACCTCTCAGACCTTGATCGACAACGTTCTTATCTTAGACAGATATAAGTCTGTACTCTAATCCTTTATTACTTATACTATCTATCATATCATATTTTCTTGTTTATTTTTAACTACGGTTTTATAACATCATATCCTTACTTTGAAATCTCTAGTGTTTATGAACATTTACTCTTCGCTTTCTCCATCACACGGTTCTATTTATAATTTCTTAACCAAAAGGTAATTAAACCTCATTAATTTGGATTTATTTATTTCTAAACTGTTGCATTAGATTAATTAAAGACCAAGTAATCTAATAAATCATTTTCCCAAATAACAGTTGATTAAATCAACTCCATTCCATCAGAAAATTTGTTAACTGATTTTAATTACTTCTCAACATTAGATTAATATAATTAATCTAATAGTATTTCTAAATTGTTTATCTCAAATATTTAATTATCGGATAATTTCTGCTTTATAAACTTATTTAAATGTCAACAATCGTTTTTATTTACTTTATAAAAACGAACTCTAAAATACATGTTTATAATATAACTTCTATTATAAATTTAAAACTTCATTTTAATTATAAAAATATAATTTTTATAATTAACTCCGTTCATTTGCCTGACGGCAAATCAACTTCTTAACAAAACGATGGTTTTACAGTCTACGGTTATCACTTTCTAAATTGATATCGTTTATCGATTTATCGAAACAGATGTTGAATTTCCGTTCAACATCAATATTCGCATGGGGTTTTAAATATGGTTCGGGTTCAAACAGTGCATACACAACAAATAGTACATATAAATATCGAGGAATCCGGTCAGATTCCTCCAACCGGTTTCCGCATCCACAGATGTCAGTCAACACAATTTACACTAACTCTATACTAGGGGATATTCTAATCGATGGAATCAGTGTCCAACCAATGATGTGTGCATATGTAACGGTATATAATATTCAACCAAATTACTTGTAATCTACCTAATCGACCATCACACAACATTCAAACAACATTAAAATATATTCAAATATTTTAAAAATAGATCAGAGTTGGTGATTTTGCTCACCTTTGCACGTTAATCGTTAAATAACGATTTGCGTCGGTACACCGGATCAGACCGTCCGTGACTCTGTTAATCACCGGCCCAAACAATCCAACCCGCTCTACCAAACAATCCAAACTCGCTCCACTGTATTTCTTGAATCTTCTAGTAAAAACGAGCTCCAACTTCACCTCATCAACATTCCGTCCACATCTCGTACAGACGCTGCTTCTTTATTCATAAACTCCCTGGTCGTGATTTAATACTTCCTGCTCCACCTCGTTTTAAACTCCAGTAAACCATTCACTTCTCCAAACTTTTGAGCATCCTCTCCTTGCAAACAGTTCAACCTCCATCCTTGACTGTTTCTGAACTCCACTTCGCAACTTCCATTTCCAGCAGTCCATGATACAGACGGTAGAAGTAGTGAACACAGTCAGTGCCAATTTTTTTCAAATAACCATGCTCCAGCTCCGTTCACCCGCAAAACTGTGCGCTCAGTACACTATTAGCTCCTTATCTGCTAAATACATTTTCGCACATGCATATATATCGAAACACTTCATGTCCCCTATACAAGGTAATTGTGTATATTATATACACACATGCCACCCTAAATACCATTATCATATCGAGACCGCCCCCTCCATAAAACATGTATCCACCTTCTTCTTTCATACTTCCAGTAACCTTTCGAACAGGGACTCCACGTTTTAAAACCGTCCCTTTGAACCACATACTGATCTCCCAAACACCATAATTAACATTAACACCATGTCTTTCTTCACACGCCCTCATTATTTACCAACCCCAAAATTTAAACACAGTAAACTATATACTCCACTTATAACCAATCCCTTTTCCAAACGCCAAAACTCACTTCACCGCAACAGGTTTTCACGTCCACTCGCATGCACTTTATAAGTCCGCCATCTCCTATAGTGCACCAGAACTTGCTCTTTCCCTTTTACTTCATTTCCCTTTACACACACCGCTCGTGCATGCAACAATATGTGCTCAACATTACACAGTACCAATGCAAACCCACCATCACGTCCTTCATCCAATTTCCCCTGAACACCCCTTACATGCACAGCATGTCCCCTTCTACCATCATCTCACCAAACCATCGTGACTTCCCCAGTTCAACACCTACCCCATAAACCGAACCTACTAGAAAACATAACAACAATGGACCTCCTACTCACCAGTGCTCGCCAACCATGCAGATCCGCACCATCACTTTGAACTCCTCACAGCGTACCCTTTTTCTTTGTACTCCACCTTCCATGTTATGACATGCTCCACCAGTAATATGCTCCAAGCACCATACCGAACACCATGGATACAACTATCGCCATCTACCCGAGCTCGACCTTCCTGTCCAGAAAAGAATCCTGCCCCTCAATCTTATTTTCATTTCAGAACAGATTGCCTCAAAAGAAATCACTCCATGGCCTTGCGTTTATTTTATTTGTTTTGTATTCGAAATCTCGGATCTCATTTTCGGTTTGTGTTTCTTTGAAGAAATTACGATGCTCCTGTATATTTATGTGAGTAGGAGCCTTAGTGGTGAAGTATTTGAGAGTATAAGGGAGGGTTATGGTCTATACATTAGGTTATGGTTTGTATTTAATTGTCTGCACGTTCTTCTTTTACATTGATATGAAGTATTATAGGCAAGTAGGTTTTTCTTCATTATTAAAGGATAGGGTAGCACGTTCGGATGTTGTAGGGTAGTAGGACTAGGATGTAGTATAGTATTTGCTAAATTTATTTTCCACTTTAGTTCATGTGCATTGTTATGGAGTAGTGTTCTAGTCTGCTGGATATCAATAACTCATGAATAAATATATTTTACCGCATCAAATATGATATCAATAACATGCACGTGTAGGAGCTCTCATATTTGTTTTGTTATAAATTTTGTTCACGCACGGACAAAAGTAAGAGTACGGTCGTATCGAACAATGTGTCACGGTCCCAAAAATATAATAATACCGGTAGATTGACTCATATTTTGAAATCCCGAAATACCGATACAGGGTGCACAATACTCCAAATAAAAAGTTGTTTATTTAATTAATTAAAAATTACAGTAAAATTCTAAAAATTAAATTATCGCTGCGACTTAAAAGAACCTTGTCCCGATTTGCAGCCGATATCAGGTTATATTCAAATAACCGTTACGGTCGATATATGATTCTACAACGACTTTTTGAATATTTGATTTGGACATCTTGCAGTCTGTACGACGAAATCTCCAATTTCCACTAACATTGGAAAGATGCAGTTCAACAGATTCTGATGTTTCTTGTTTCGTAGAAATCCGATTCAAAACGAGTCCGGTACACTCAGTTGAAGTTCAGAACGTTAATTTACGAACTGCCGCGATATTACGGGCTCGATTATATTAAATATATATTTTTATACATTCAACATCATCTTAATTAAAATATAAATTCACTTATATTCTGAATTCAATATTTAAACTGATTTAAATATTCAAATATATACCGACGAAAATGCGGGACGTTACAGTCGTCTAAGATTAATACATTTATATTGAAATGTTTAAAATATATATATACACACACTAATAATAATATCGTTTTTACGTATCAAGCATCTTTTGACCATTATAAGGTAAAACCCTATCCTCTGGTGTGCGTTGCATTGTGTGATGGGACCTGGGTCTTATAATGGTTTCATTTTTCTAAAAAAGCATTGCGTTATTTGACGATTTGCTTTATTTATGCACTGGAAAATCCAATGGAGTAAACCTGTTCCGCGTTTGTGGCGTAGTCCTATGATTAGCCTACTTATTAGGTGAGTTAAGTGTAGAATTCTCACACCAGTCCCACGACTGACCTGTAGTATGTTTCACTTTGCAAACTCGGGTGCCCTCTTTTCACACGGGCAGTCGAGTAGCTTTTCGCAGTTAAGCAGGATCCTGGATTGAAGTCTAAAGCTGGGTCCAGAATATTGATGGCCTTCCGCTGAGATTAGTCCCGTTGTAATGTATTTAGTTTATTGTAAATGTATCTTCCGCTGTATTATTATTGATGTACTCTGAAATATTCTGTACTCTGATGTAACATTTATTATTGATGTTATAAAAGTCTGTGTTATTGTTCTAATGTTTTGTATGCCCAAAGTTAACGTATGCGGGTTTTGAACGGTCTCAATCGATCTTGCGATCGGTTGGGGTCGGGCGAAATTCGGGTCGTTACAGCTGGTATCAGAGCCAGATTTGCTCAAATCTTTGGGGTACAACTCGTTAAAACTAAACAGAAGACTCATCAGTGATTGGATTAGTAATATCCAATAAGAATACTCATTACATATAGGATCAGCAGTATCCTAGAATGAGAATACTCGTTAGAGATGGGGTTAGCAATGCCCTAGAATGAGTCAGAGTGAAGAAAATTGATAATTAACGTACTTGTTATTATATATATAATTCGATTTTAGAAAATATGATTTTGAATATATAAAAGTTATATATATTGAAAATTTAATCAACTAATTGATTGATGATTGTGTTGTGTGAATATGAATTCAACTAATAAAATGATTAAACAATTAAAGAGTGAAAATGAAATTAGTTAAATAAACAACTTTAGCTTCATTTCCTTTTCGAGGACGAAAAGATTTTAAGTGGGGGAGATTGTAACAACCCGCAAATTCTGAACCAATTTAAATTTTTTATTTTAGAAAATTTTAATGAATTTTGAAAATATAAAGTGATTTATTTTAGATAATAATGGCTAGGATTTATTTTTATCGATGTTAGAACGAATAAATTTAATTTAAATATAAAAGGAGTTAGAAATGGCGCGGTAGTTTTAAAATTTGATTTTGAACTTTAACTAAATGTACATGATTCAAAATAAATCAGAATTGAGTGAAACTAGAAATATTTAAATCTGTTTAATCATATCTTTCTTACGAATCTGAAAAATTGAAATTTCATAGCGGAAATCAAAAGTTATGGCCAATTCAATTTTTAAAAAGGTCGTTGTAGAATTTATATATATATTATATATGGCCCGAAAGGCTACTTTTCACATATGAAGGAATTTGGACTCGAAACCACTTCCATTGAGTTCGGAATGACGTTTCCGCATTGAAAAACAGTAAACACTTATATATTTGGAGTTTCGGAAATTATTTGTTTAAAAATGTATTTTTAATATTAAATATATTGGCCTTGAAAATAGTCTTTTTTCAAACGACCTCTGTTTTCGATGAAACAACTTTTTTTGGAACCGGAATGTCAAATTATTGCTAAGTTTCAATTTTCAGAATTTTTCGAATGAATATGTGAGCGTGGCAAAAGAAAATGTGTTTTGACTATTTCAGTTAAATTTAAACGCCTCAAAAATAGCCATTTTTCAAACAGTCTCAGAATTCGACAAAATTAGTCTTGCTAGAACCGTATCGTCATAAGAAAGCTAAAAATATTTTTTTTAGAATTTTCTGAGGTCATATGTGGCCCAGGCATATTTATATGTACGGTCAATATTTAATTAATTAATTTTTAACGGGATTTTAAATAAAACTTTCTACAAATTTCGGAATTGGACCCCGAAACCCATCCCATTGCGTTCAAAAGGCCTCAAAATGTTAAGATCGATAGTAAGCAAGCCCAATTCGGAGACGGCCCGCATTTTCACCTATATAACACATTTTTTAATAATAATATAATAAAAAAATAAACCCTAACCCTAAAAACTTTCAGCCGCCGCCCATGTCTATTCTATGGCCAGAAATCCCCCAACTTCAAACGTTAAATTCTTCCAATCCACTCTATGAAAATTGACAAATAATATACCAAATCGAAGAGGACGGAGAGCTCTACAAATCCATACGGTTAAGATCAGTTTTCAGTGCATGGATTTCGCGAATTCTGATGAGGAAGTGGCCGCGTTCGGGTTCGATTTTTTAGACGAGGAGGAGGCCGAGTTGGGTGGCCTTCTGGGTGTTGGTGGCTCGCGGGCGGGGCGTCGGATTGGCCGGGTCTGATCGGCGGTCGGTGGCTCGGATGGGGGTGCGACGTGAAGGGTGCAGACGTGATATTTGGGTTCGGCTGTAGCGATGCGTGATGGAGGAAAAAGGAATATATTTTATATTATTTTATTTATTTAAATATTTAATTTATGCAATCTTTAAAAATCAATTTCTCTTTCATACGAGGTCCAATTTACGAACTGTCAGTTGCGTTCGACTCGTCTTTCAGAGATCTTCGCGTTGGCGCAGACCAGAGCTGAATCCGAGACAGTCAAATTTTCAGCCATATCAATGTGAGAATTCTGAATTTTATTATTTAATTAATTAAAAATTATTTTTCTTGCGTTAAAAATATTTGTATTGTGATGTAATTCAGATTTGAAATGTTCTGTGATTGATGAATGGTTGATTTTTGTTGGTGGTTTGTTTTGTTGTTCATGAATTGCTAGATCCGCGTTGAATTTAATATATAGTTGGATTTTATTTGCGATTAGAAAATTAAATCTAAATTTAGAATTAAATCATATTTTATTCAGGTCTAGTTATTCTAATTTATTTTAAAAAAATATTATTTTTATTATTCTGAGAAGAACCAGTGAATTTGATTAACAAATAAAAACTTTATTTTTGTTTATATGTTTACTTTGCAACAGAAAATGAACAACAAATAAAACCTTACTTTTATTTGTTTACTTTGTAATAAGATTTGAACGATAAATAAAATATTATTTTATTTGTTTATTTACGATAGAATATGAACAACAAATAGAATATATTTTTATTACAACAGAATTTGGCTAACTAATAAAAATCCTATTTTTGTTTGTTTACATTTAGAACACGGTTTATGAATTACAATAAAAACATAAAACGTTCATTTGTTTGAATTGAAACCATGTTAGCGATTAAATTTACATTTTTATCGTGTATATAGGATAGACTAAAAATGTTCATCTATTTGAAATGAAAACATGCAACATTAAAAATCTTATTTTTAACGAAAAGAATTATTCATATGAAAATTGTTCATGTTAAAATAAAAATGTTGAAAACATAAAAAAAATCACATTTCTTTTAATGTAAAGAATGATTCATATGAAAATTGTTTATGTTATAATTGTCTAAAAGAAAAAGAAAAACAAAGTTATCCTTTTTATTTGCTTTTGTTGAAATGTTAGAAATAAATCAAAAATATTACATTTTTAATGTAATTAGAAATAAATTAAGAAGATTACATTTTTCAATGTAATTAAAATTGAAATAAAAAGATTACATTTTTCAATGTAATTAAAATTGAAATAAAATGATTACATTTTTCAATGTAATTAAAAATTGAAGTAGAATGACTACATTTTCAATATAGTTAATATTGAAATAAAAATAACATTTTGGTTAAAGGATAAGTATTGAAATAAGAGATCGCATTTTGGGCCAAAACTTTATTAATGAAATGAAAATATCACTTTTGTCAAAACTCGATTATTGAATTGAAATTTTCATTTTTTTCAAAATCTGATTATTGAATTGAAAATATCATTTTTGTCAAAACTTGGTTACTGAAATAAAAGTAACAATTTTGTTTATATTTTTTTATGTAAATAAAAATTATTTTCAGAAGTTACATAGAAATTGGTTAGATATTTTTATTCATATTTTTCAACGTTAATAAAAATAGAAATTAAAAGGTTGCTTTTCATTTGCACTTTTCAATGCAAATATAGCATGAAATGAAATTCATTTTTCTCATTTGCTTCTCACAATGCAAACATAACTTGAAAATAAAACGTATATTTTTATTTGTGTTCGACAACACTAATAAAACTAGAAAATAAAACATGTTTTGAAAAAAAAGTTTGTACTTCTATTTACATTCAGCCATGCAAATATATATAGTAAATAGAAATTGTTCTTTTATTTGCATTTACCAATGCAAATGTATATTGAAACAAATTATTCATTTGCACTCAACAATGCAAATACATACATAAATTGAAAATAAAGTTTATTTCTTTGTTTGCTTTTATCAATACATATATGCATTGAAATTATAGTTTATTTTTTTATTTGCGTTCACCAATGCAAATATTCAATGAAACTATAGTCTATTTCTTTATCTATAATTACCAATACAAATGTACATACTTTTATACATTTAATATAATTTGTTTAAATTATACTTTGAAAATAAATTTTGTTCTCTTATTTACATTCACTAATGTAAATATAATTTGTAAACAAAACTATTCTTTGTTTGTGTTCATAAATGCAAATACTCATTTAAATAAAATTTGTTTCTTTTATGTAAATACACTTTGGGAATGAGGTTGTTTTTACATTCACTCAAATATACTTTTAAATAAAAATAAAAGTTACATTTGTTATTTGCATTCCTTGATGCAAATAAAAACTTAAAATAAAGTTCATCTTTGTTTGCAATTCATTAATGCAAACAAACCATCAAATTGAAAATTATATTCTTGATTTATAATTTTGATATGAATAAAAAAAATTTGAAATAAAGAATATAGTTTAAAAGTTACATTTTAATAACTAAACATTCACATTTTTATCATTAAAGTAAAATAGACAAAAACACCCATTTTGTCTAAATTAAAAGAATGAAACAAAATGTAGCACTGTAATATTTTATTTGAATTGAAACTCAAATTATTCATTTTTGTAAATTTATATTAGTTAAAACCAATTATTCATTTTTGTTAATTTACATTAGTTAAAAATAATTATTCATTTTAGTCAATTTATACTAGTTAAACCAAATTTTACATTTTGTCAGAAATATTCATTTTTGTCAAAATGAATTAGTGAAGCAATATATATATATATATATATATATATATATATATATATGTTTGGCAAAATATATACTTGTCAAGATAGGTTAGTTAAATCAACAGATTTATCATTTTGTCACATTAGAATGGCCAAAACAATATAACTATTTTTGTTTAGAGTTTAAATTAGCAAAATAGAAATTGTCAATAGAGGCAAAGTTATTATGCTTATTCATTCATTGCAATAGAGATATTTTCTTGTCGTCATTATATGTATTGTGTATTACACTTCCATTCACAAGTTACCCGAATTCTGTATGTGATTGGGACGATAATTTTTCACACATCGCCCAAGTGCACAAATTAGTTTATTATTTGTTTGTTGGTTGAAAACCTCACATGGGTGTTTGAATGAAAATTTATATACACTAACCCCAATATATAGTTGTATGTTGATCGTTAGATCGACAGGCTGTGATGAGCGTTATTATTTAATTTTAACGCTTACACAGTGGAATTTACACTTTGAATGTAATGAATGACTTGATGAATATACTGTTATTATCATATATATGATGTGTGTGAAATCCATATAATCCAAATTATATGGCAAATGTTTGAGTCATATTTCGATTCAGGTGTTCTTTTAAATAATGATATTTTTACATTGGAAATCATTTTTATATAAAGTGCATATGTTTTCATATTATATTTTTAATCAACTATAAGTTAAAACAAAAGAATATTTGTAAAAAAAAGAATTTGTAATATAAAGCATACCCTTCATTTAGAGTTTTTATATAAAGAATATTTTTACGATTATTTTAAAATATGTTTTTAAAAAGATTACTAGCATTTGAAATTATATTTTGTGATTTGAAATAAATTGGGATGTGAAGTGGATTTATCGTGGACGATGTTTTAAGAGACATTTGTCCTTTAATCCAATTTACATTGAAATTATTATTTGGAACTTATGAATCTATTTTATAGATTTAAAGAAAGGCATTTTCAAAAAATCAAGTTTTTCCAATTTAATATATTAAATAGGAATTAAGGGGAAATTCGATTGGTAACAATCGAAATGGACTTCTATAAAAGAAGACCGATATTATATATGGAATTTAAGAGACTTTGCAGTTATTCCATTTATATTATTAGTCCGATAAAGAAATTTATATCAATTATGTATTGATTTGATTTCTGTGAAATTCCATATTTCGAAAATTGATTTATATATTTTATTTTCAGTCTTCATCTTTGATAAAATTAATGAGAATCTTCTAATACGAATATCTTATTAAAAGAATATTCTGAGTTGGAATGTGACGTAATGTATGGTTTTCCAATATTTGTTTTTAATCCCAAAATACGTGAGTTATTCAGAAAGACCGGGTTTAACCCATTCTGAATAATCAACACGACGATCAAGAGTCGAGGATGAAGATGGTGATTGAGACCGAAGGCTTTCACATCGTTGGGATGATGATGACTGGTATCTTGAATTGGGATTGGCCTTCCAAGGCAAGGTATTTGGTGATGGTTGTCCAAACGCATTTGGAGATCGACGGACACGTTGTTTCGCTTAGACCCAGGGCGGACTTGTAAATGGATTGCGTGTATGACATTATATTCCATTCTACTATATTTGTTGAGCGCTACTGATTATATATTTCCATTTGGTGGTGAAGAATTTATTCTTTACTTATCACCCTTCTCTAAGACGTATAATCTTAGAGGTTATATATATATATTGGTAGATGATCAATAATATTGTAGGGTCTGACAACGTGGCATGCTAAGATGCAAACCATCAAGGCTTTGTTGAAAAGCAGGTCTTGTGGTTGATGATCAAAGCGCAGTCTCTTTAGGCATAGCTTTGTGTATATCATGACTTCGCGAGCCTCACACCCCAGTATGAGTCAAAAAAGGGATATGGATCGTAGGGAGTGCATACGTTTCTTTCTAGCTAGAAGTGGTGTTTGGGCTTTAACACGGCCCGCAATTTTACTATGTGGATTATGGATTGAGGTACCTCGTTTTTTTATAGGCCGGAAGTGGTCATATTATAGGTCCAAAAGGGCCAGGAAAATGTATGTTCAGGAATTGCTAATCCACTACCGTTAGGTGGGGACCGGCCCTACCGCTCCAAGGGTTGCCCGTAGGAGTGATCCTGAGGCATTTTCTAGAGTGTCTCGAATCGGAAGAGGACGATCCCTAGCCTCGATTTCATGACAGAAAACCAATTTCCAATACGACATCACGGTTTAGATTGTAAACTTATATATGGCGACATAGTAGGATGGGGTACTATGCCGTCTAAGATTAATACATTTTATTGAAATGTTTTAAATATATATATATACACACACTAATAATAATATTGTTTTTACGTATCAAGCATCTTTTGACCATTATAAGGTAAAACCCTATCCTTTGGTGTGCGTTGCATTGTGTGATGGGACCTGGGTCTTATAATGGTTTCATTTTTCTAAAAAAGCATTGCGTTATTTGACGATTTACTTTATTTATGCACTGGCAAATCCAATGGAGTAAACCCGTTCCGCGTTAGCGACGTGGTCCTGTGATTAGCCTATTTATTAGGTGAGTTAAGTTTAGAATTCTCACACCAGTCCCACGACTGACTTGTAGTTTGTTTCACTTTGCAAACTCAGGTGCCCTGTTTTCACATGGGCAGTCGAGTAGCTTTTTGCAGATATAGTTAAGCAGGATCTTGGATTGAAGTCTGAAGCTGGGTCCAGAATATTGATGGCCTTCCGCTAAGATTAGTTTCGCTGCAATGTATTTAGTTTATTATAAATGTATCTTTCGCTTTATTATTTATTGATGTACTCTGATATATTCTGTACTCTGATGTAACATTTATTATTGATGTTATAAAAGTCTGTGTTATTGTTCTGATGTTTTGTATGCCTAAAGTTAACGTACGAGGGTTTTGAACGGTTTCAATCGATCTTGCGATCGGTTGGGGTCGGGAGAAATCCGGGTCGTTACAATATCGTTCACGTAAAAATGGCGTCAATCTAACCAACACGGCTTCATATATTTCTATTTTCAAATATTCTGTTCAAATATTTCGTTTCAAATATTTCTTTTCAAATATTCTATTCAAATATTTCTCTTTAAATATTCTATTTCAAAACTAGAATGAGGCCCAATCAATTACCATAGATTTTATTTCTATGGATTTATATACAACGCATGTATATATCAACAATGACAAATAATCAACCATCATCAAAATTGCATTCTACACTATATAAGCATCCAATATAAATATTTAACGCTTATAACAGTCTGTCAATCAATTGATCGACATACAACTAATTATTGGGATTAGTGCATGTCATATATCATCCCAATACCAATGTGGGGTTTCAAACAATCAAACACAGATTTTAATTGTGCAGTTGGGCGATGTGTAAAATTTATCGCCCCAATCAGTATCAGTCAAATGTGTGTATATAAACAAATCGTCCAATTTGTTTATATTTATTTCAATTTAAATACATTTTAAAAATTCTATTTTCAACTAAAAAATATTTTTAACTATATAAATATTTTATTTCATTTCACATCACATCACACAATCAACTACACATCAAAATCAAACAAACAAGCATACAAGCCGTCCATGGTCTGTGGACGACGGGTGTCGGGTGCTACTAAGCACCATCTGCATCCTAGTATATATTTCAAACTAGAAATAAATTAAACGTGAGGAGTTCTCACCTTCGGGATCCACTCCTCCATTCTATATTTCTGAACGGTTCAGATTTGTCTGAAATCCCAATACGACCTTTTCCCGCTGTTCACATAAAAAATCACATTTTTAATATGATGTTTATTTTAAAAATCACATTTTTATAATGGCACTTCATATATAAAAATTCATATATTCGTTACAACGCTACATTCTATATAAAAATTATATTTTTATTATCTCTATAATATAAAAATCATATTTTTATTCTCGATAAATATAAATAAAAATCCTATCTTTCCATACCTAAAAGTATAATCTCTTCGTATTCTTCTCATGCTTAAAGATCTCGTCTTTGTCTAGTTAAAAATCACTTCTTTGTTTAGTGAAAAACCCCTTCTTTGTTTAGTTAAAAATCAGCCCCTTTTCAGTTTTAAAAATCAACCTTTTTCAGTTTTAAAAATCAACCTAAACCAAAATCAGTTTTTGAACCTAAACCAAATCGTTTTTTTTAAAACCTATGTTATTTATATTAAAACTGAAAAAGAAAATAAATGTAAATAAATAATTAAAAAAAAATCACTCAATGTTTTCCGTCATTGGGGCTGGAGAAGAGGCGCTTGGGTCAGGGGGTGGAAGGTGGTGTCGCACGCGCGGTGGTGGGCCGGGGGAAGGCCGTCGGCGGCGGGTTTCTGGTCTAGGGCGTGGGTCCTCGCGGTTTGGGGATTCTAGAAGGAAGAGGAGAGAGGAGGGAGGGCTGGGCGACGCGGGGAGGGAGGAGGATGGGCTGCGATGGAGGTCTGGCGAGGGGTGGACGACATTATTGGACGAGGGCGACGGCTCCAATGGTTTTTTTTATTTCTTTATCTTCGTTTGAACAATTTAAATGAGAGAGGGGAGGGTTGACCTGGTAATAGGAGAGGAGGGAAGTTTTATATTATTATTTTTATTATTTATTTTAATTTTAAATTCCATACAGCAACCTTTGTATTCGAACTCAAAATCGAACACGCCGACTATCGTCCCTAGCTAATTACCCCCATTTCAAACACAATGGGATATGTATCGTGAGCTGATTCGGCTGTTATGATCAGTTTTTGCTGAAATTAAACTATAAATCTATATATTCAATTTTAAACGTACATTTCAATTTACCGGGGCCACATACAAATTTTAAAAATTCCCGAAAAATATTTTTTAGCTTCGTATTGATGATACGGTCCAAACAAAACTAATTTCGTCAAATTCTGAGAACGTTTGAAAAATGGCCATTTTCCAGTCGAGTAAAATCAATTGAAACTGGTCAAACGCGTTTTCCTTTGCCACGCTCACATATTGATTCGAAAAATTACGAATTTTGAAATATAGCAATAACTTGACATCACGGATCCAACAAAAGTGGTTTCTTCGAAAACCGAGGTCGTCTGCAAAATGGCTATTTTTAAGGGCCAGAATTCCATAGCGACTATACTGAATTTTCAACTGGGCATAACTTTTTATCACCGCTATGAAATTTTAATTTTTCAGATTCGTTGGAAAGATATTTTTAATTAGATTCAAATATATTTTTTTCACTAAAATCCGGTTTATTTTGTACCCGGTACATTCATTTGAATTTTGAAATCGAATTATCGAACTACCGCGCCATTTCATGCTCGTTATATAATTAAAATAAATTATTTATTTTCTAACAACAAATCGAATAAATTTATACGTTCTAATTCTATTCAAGATAAATTTCTCGTCGTTATTTTTTTTAAAATAATTCATTTTAAATATTCAAAATTCATTAAAATTGGGAAAATAAAAATTTTAAATTGGCTCGGATTTCCGGATTATTACACAAGTAGAGCTGTATGGTATTCCACTGTGAATATATACGATAATACAAAATTTATTTATATTTAATTTAATTGTATTTAAATATATTTATATATTTAAATGGGTCATTCAGAGCTTTAAAAATAGCCGATTTTGCAAACGAAGTCGGAGTTCGACGAAACTAATTTTGTTGGATCCACAACATCAAATTATTGTTAGATTCCAAGTTCCATGATTTTTGGGGTCACTGTGTGGCCGTACGTATTTTTAAAGTGTAAAACAGTCAGTATTTTGATAGTTAAAAATACACTGTGTGAGCATACGAAGTCGGAATTCGACGATACCAGTTTCGTTGGGACCGTAATGTCAAACTGTAGCTACATATCAATTTCCGTGATTTTTGGGTATCATGAGTGATCACAGGAATTTTTAAAGACGAGTATAACATTATTAATTAAACAAAATATTTAAACCAAATATCCTAAATTTTTGTATGGACCTAAGCAAGGCCACCTATCTCCTTTCTCGACCACGAACCTCAACCACCGCAAGTTTATAAACCATGAGAACAAAATATGTAGCCTCCATTTCCTCATTTTGTTTTCTAAGCAACAAAAGCGCATGAAGTAAAATCAAATAGAAAATCCTAATTATATCACAAAAATCCCAAAACGTATATACATGAGATCCTTGAGTATTAGACTTCAATTCTATGCAGTTTTGTAGGATGCGATCAACGCCTGAGTTGGGCGGAAATGTACAGAGTATGTTTTCTTATTAGGGTTCGATATTTCTTGATGTTGGAGTATGGTTGTTCGAATTGGAGTTTGATTTGGTGTTTAGGGTGGAGAGTATAAGATATTGATGAAGTTTTGGGGGATCTCGTGGTGAAAACTGTCGCACAAAATTGTGTTGTACGTAAGGAATAGGAGTACGACGGGATCTACACAGGGAGATCGAGCGTGCGTATATTGGTATGGGAAGATGGAGGAATGGAAGAGAACGTCATTGAAACACTCGGTTTGGATTTCAGTGGAAAGGTGAAGGTGTTTGGATCGGTGAAGGGAGTGGTAATGGGAGGAATGGTGCGTGGATTTCCTGGAGCCAAGCAAAACGGATAGGGAGGATAAGGGTCTTGGCGGGCCTGGTAAATTTAAGTGAGTATGGACCTTGAAAGGTTGGAAAGCCCAATTAGAATTTATAAAAGAAATTGGATTTTCATTTTAATTTAAATATTTGATTGAACTTGTAACTTTAATATTTATTACACACATTATTAGAATTTCGAACGGTTAGATCCGTTTAGATCATATGGACGAGCTCTTCGCAATGAAACTGGCTGGGAGTGGATTGGAGCTAGTTTGAATTTATAGCAAAATAAATTGTTTGATTCAAATCAAACAACAGTTTACCGTTCTTTAACGATGAACTGCCAATGTGGGAAAAACTCACCAACTCTGAACAGCCCTATTTTTATAACGTATATTTAGAACTGATAAATGATGACTGATTGATGTGTGTTAATTGTTTGGTTGAATTGTTTGTGTGTTGATTGAAAATATAGATAACGATATACATATATATCATTAATCAAATATTGATTCTGTTTATCAGAATATGTTGTACTCGTATTGTCTAACATCTGTGATGCAGGGAAACAGGTTCGCGGGACCCAACTGGGTTCCTCAATATATAAATATTGTTTTGCTTTACATATTGTGTTATACGATGTGATATGAAATCTGTTGATGATTTTATATGTGTGAATGATACTAATCATTGTTGTATGGTATGTTAAATACCATAACATACCGGAATGTTGATAAGGGAATTTTCAAAGTGATATTTGAAAATAAATTATTTATAAAATCAAAAGGATTTTTATAAAAGGAATTTTTTTATAAAATCAAAGAAGATTTTATAAACAGGAATATTTATAAATAGGGAATATTTATAAAAAGGATATTTATAAGTGGAATACTTATAAAGTGAATTATTTATTTAAGATAAATAAATAAGACATTAAATGGATTATTTATTTGGTAAATAAATTAGATATTATAAAGGGATTATTTACTTTGGAAGATAAACAGGATTAAATCAAAGAAGAATTTAATTAGAAAATATATAGGATAAAAATGGAATATTTATTTAGAAAATAAATAGAAGTATAAGAGAATTATTTATTTAGAAAATAAATAGACAAATATAGAAAGAGAAATATTTGTAAACCATTTGCAAATAGAATAGAATTAAAATGGAAACATTTGTAAAACATTTACAAATAGATTTAATGGGATTATTTATTTATTTAGGGAATAAATAAAAAGTAAAAGGATTTATTTATTTAGGAAATAAATAAAGGAAAAAGGATTTATTTATTTAGGAAATAAATAAAAGGAAAGGTGTTATTTATTTAGGAAATAAATAGAGAAGATAAAAGGAGATATTTATTTGTTAAAATAAATAGAAATTAAAGGAGATATTTATTTGTTTAAAGTAAATAGAGTATAAAGGAGATATTTACTTGTTAGAATAAACAGAGTTAAAAGAGTTAAATCCGTTAGAGTTAATCAGTTAGAGTTAATCAGTTAGAGTTGAACTAGTTAGAGTTAAACGGTTAGAGTTAATCAGTTAGAGTTAATCGATAGAGTTAAATCGAACAAGAGTTATTGAATTTAGTTTATTCGAATAGAGTTAAAATGGAGTTAATCGAATTTTGTTTATTCGAATAGAGTTGAAATGAGTTAATCGAATTTAGTTATTTGAAGAAGTGAATCAAATCAGAAATATTCGAAGTGAGTTGATCGAATCTAGTTATTCAACAGGAGTTAAATTGAATAAGATTTATTCGAAGAAAGAGATTATCGAATATAAGTATTCGAAAGTAAGCAAATCGAATAGAAGTTATTCGAATAAGTTACTCGAATAAGAGTTAATCAAGTAAGAGTTATTAGGTTGGAGTGTTTTAAATAAGAGTTATAGATTAGAGTTAACCGAATAGGAATAAATAAATTAGTTGTCGTTATATTATTCGAGTTAGGAAATAAAAGTCATGTTAAAGATAATATATTTCGGATGTAGTGTAACGAACCAGAAATTTTCGGTATTTAAAAATTGGTAGTTCACTTAATTCAGTGTTGAAAATTTATTTATATACTTGATATTCGACTTTATTTTAATCTAGTTTGTTTTAAAAATTTGTTTTGAATTATTTTGTAAATAGAAAATAAAAAATTATCTTAAATTTGTATTGTTTGTCAAATTTTGTACGATATTAATATTTGAACTTGAATGGTTGTTTTAAATTTAATGTTAGTAATATTTTTTTTAAGCTAATTAAATTTTTATTATTTGAGAAATTAAAGATTTTGATTTTTTTTGTATTTAACTTGAGATTATACTCATAATTTAATTTAATTTGAATATGTAACAGTTGTAGCCACCATTCTAATTTAACGAACAAGTGTTCGTTGAATTTTTCACTGCGTGTCCTGCCTGTTACACGCGTTCGTTTCTTTTACTCCCTATGCCCCTTTTATTTACTTGTATGTCCTCTCCTTTGTTTCATTATCAGCCGATGTTCCCCCTTTCTAAATCAACAAATCCTTTCCCAAATTAATAACCAAATCGAAGGAAGGAATGCTGCCATTATCGGTTTCTCTTCCTTTTACCCAATTCGAGCTTCAACCCATTCTTCCCTAAATCGATTTGTGATGGCCTGACACCCTCCTCTTGCCTGCGCTCCATCGCTTTCCCCTTTGCCACCAAATCAAGTCGCGATGCCCTGTTATCCACCGTGAACCCGCTTCTTCACTACCTCGGCCTTCGAGCCACTGGATGATCAATGTTCCAGTTATCTTTCCTCGACTCTGGAGGCATAGTCCTTCTCATTAGCAACATCACCATGACTGACCAAGCCACCAACGTCGCTTTCTCATCCGTGCTAACACCGCTTCCGGCTCTATCAAGCCTTGCTTCCGCACACCGCTCTGCTCGGCGCTGCAGCGTCACCGCTCTTCTCTGGTTGTTAGCACTGTTTGCTGTCGCCACATCCCTCTTTGCCATTCATCTTCACAAGTGAATGTAAGTTTAACTTACGATTAAGGTTATTTCAAATTAGCTTCATCATATTCTTTATGTGTAATTAGTTGTGGACTGTCTTGCTATTTGTTTCACTGCTGATTTGGTCATGAACTAGGTGCTCATTAAGCCTAAGACGTTTCCATGCATATGTCGTCCAAAATTTAGATATCGTTATCCCTTTTGCTCGGGCCTATGTGCCTCTTCATACTGCACGTTCACACGGTCACCCTTGCTGAAGTATATTTTCTTGTATACCTAATCTTACATCTAGTTCAAATAAGAATGTATGTTGCGTTTTGTTCCTTATCTATTATCCAAGTTGAACATGAGTTTTGCAGTTCTTGCTTTGGAATTTGTGAGTATATATATTTTGGCAGACCATTTTGGCCACTTTGCTCCATATGTTTGCATGGTAGTACTCTTGCCGACTTGAAACATACTTGAAATTCTGAGTTAAAAAGGAACATGTCACCTTTATTTCTTATATAAACAGGCAGTATACTTTTGGTCGCTGTTTTTGTAAGTACCAGAACCATACAATGTTGCGTTATGTACCAGAACCACTTAGAAGTATCTTGCAGCCTATACTAACATGACTTTTGATCTGGCCTGCCTCTCTATGCATACACAATGCGTACATACTTCCCTGGTGGGAGTTCCCCTTATGTCATACGAGAAGCACCACACTATTGAGAAAATCAACCTTAAGTCTCTATGTATTTCTTGTCAAAACTGAGGGAAAAACCCCTTTCGTTTTACTTGGTATAGTAGGATAGTGTATTATAGGTAATCACACATTTGGGCGGTTACTGATTTGCTATTGGGAGAGAATGTACAAGTTGCAAACTTTTGTTCTTAGTAGTAGTGTCTGTGCCTGTTTACTTGCCTTAGCTAACAATTGCATGCATGTTTTGTTCCCAATTAGTAAGAGCCTGAGCTTGTTGTGTGCTTGTTAAACCATTATATTTTAATGTAGTAATTTTTGGTTAGCATTATATAAATTAATAATAATAATAATAAACATACTGGTACTTTGAAACCACCCCATGCTGCTACATACTCCTATGTTACCATTTTTTTAGCCAATGTAAGTACTAGTTTCCTTTATTGTCACTACATATGAAGTTTCAATGTTAAAAATTTATACATGCATGGACTGGAATACTGTGTTCATCTTTAACTGGAAATTCACCAAATTTTTGGACATCTACAAATACTTACATTAGAGGTTTGGAAATTTGTATACTTGTTGTTATTCCGACATCTAGTTTGCTGTCACTTTTCTGTCACCTTTCTCATGTATGCTGCTACCCTTTTGAAACCGTGTCTACCCATGCTGCCTTAAGCGTCCCTTGCCAATCTTTATCTCGGTAGTCCGTGGATAATATGCTCGAGTAATTTAATAAATTGTTAGGAGTAAATAATCATACTTTTGTGTTTATTGGCATGTTCTAACTTGAAATAAGTTTAATCCTGATTCGAGTGTTTTGTGTTTTACATGGGACACTCGGGTCAGGTCCTAAGTGTTCTAGGTTATAGATATCAGCTTGCAAACCGAAGAGGACGCGAAGACGTGGAGACGCCCGCTCGTGCTAAGCTCAACAAAAATGTAAATTTTATTCATGCAAAAATTCATGTATACATTATATATATTTTTTCCGCTGCGCAAATACTGTACACAACTCTGATATTTTATAAAATTTTATTCTGCTGCAATTTTTGTACTCTGCGATTCTACGTTAATTCTGTTTAAACCGGCTAAGCCAATAACAATCTGTCGTTTTGGACGTTTCAAATTGGTTTAAATACCGATTTGGAGCAGGTAAAATGGCAGGGCGTTACAGTTGGTACCAGAGCTTTGGTTCATGCAAAGCTTGGCTTATCTGGTTTAAAGTGGAATTGACACTAGAATCAGTGGATTTCGAAGAATAAATATTTTGAAAGGATTTTCGAAAATAAAGAATTTTTTTTAAAGAAGATTTGGGAATAGAGTATTTTAATGATATTTTTTTGAAAATAAAACTTCTTTTGGCTCTTTGCGGTATAGGTTTCTCGAAGACGTTCGTTGAGTGTTCAGAATTATAAAGGAAAATAAAAGAAAATTTTGACAATTTCAAGATAATTGAAATGAAAGTTTTCGGAACTTTATGAAAGATACATATATGGATGTAGTTAATTCAGAAATTTTTGATTTGAAGAGAAATTAAAGTGTGATGAAAATGGTTCCAAGAATTTATTTGACGTCAATGCTGGACTATTGAGTACATGAAGATTTTATGGATATACGCCTAGCTAACGTATGTGCTAAATTCTTTGTGCGCTAAATAAATATAGATTCACACGTTAGTCATTTGAGAATGATTCTGTTGATGAGCCGGACATCATCAGTGCTTATTTTCAAGTTTCAGAAGTGAGGAAGATGTATCGTTCTAGTTAAGACGTCGAGACAATCGAATTTAATCAATTTTTAACAAATGATCTAAGTGGGGGAGAAGGATTAATTACCCCCCCTGAAATTGTTATGGTTGAATTGGACGTAAATTACTTAACAACTAATCGCTTGCGAGGCAAAGAAAATGAGGTTTTGAAATAAGAATTACTTAAGTGAAAATTTACTGAAGAAAAAACGAGTATGCCATGATTGAACTGCAATACTTGTATCCTTGTGTGCATCAGATTTTCCCATCTTGGCTTAGGATAGTTACATCGCGCGAACTGTTTTTTCTTGAGTAATCTCAATCATACACTTTATCTTGGACTGGGATAAGAATTTTGATTTGAACCATCATGCTTTGTGACGCCCATTTGATATCAAACTTCAGTTTATATATCTCGACTTGACTAGATCCATGTATGCATCGGGTATACATACGTATGCATAATCAGAGTGCGCAGAGGAAGTGTGATGGTATTTTTAAATAAAACTGTTCTAAGAGATTGTACGACTAGTTAAATAAGAAAATGTTTCTAAACAAGACATGATATTTTAACAAGAAATGATATTTGATCTAATGAATTTATACGATTTTTTTTTATGTGAAAATTTAAAGCTTACTTGATTTGAGAAATTATTAAGAAAATCGTATTGATTGAATTTGATTTCCAAGTTATTTTGGATATGGGGAAGTGTTATAAACAAAAGAAGTTTCGACGACTCGAATCCTGATATTTGAAATGTTTGAAACAACAATATTATAATTGAAAGTATGTGCGAATTATTATTGCGAAATGATTTATACCTTCGGGATATGAAATGATTTGCTATGAACCATGGAATTGGGTAACACGTGACTAAAGAAAGGGTGTATGATTTGGGACTTGAAGAGTCCTTATGATGGTCTGCTCTAGGGAAAGGAGAGACATCATATCTATAATAATTCTTGCGATAGGTCGTCCCTAGTGACCTTGTCATAGGGGGGAATACTTCTTGAGGAAATGGAACATATTTATTGATATGATTTTATCATAATATGCCTGAAGTTTTGAAAAATGATTTTTATTTTGAAATCCCGAAGTGAAGTATTATTCTCTATATGAAAGAAATGTGTAGTATTTCAAATGATTTGAAATAAAAGCGGGATGTTGAGTCGGAGAAATTATTTCATACTTTGTTTTCATTTTTCGATCTCTCCTTTTCGAGGACGAAAAGCTTTAAGTGCGGGAGATTGTAACGAACCAGAAATTTTCGGTATTTAAAAATTGGTAGTTCACATAATTCAGTGTTGAAAATTTATTTATATACTTGATATTCAACTTTATTTTAGTCTAGTTTGTTTTCAAAATTTGTTTTGAATTATTTTGTAAATTGAAAATAAAGAATTATCTTTAAATTTGTGTTGTTTGTCAAATTTTGTACGATATTAATATTTGAACTTGAATGGTTGTTTTAAATTTAGTGTTAGTAATATTTTTTTAAGCTAATTAAATTTTTATTGTTTGAGAAATTAAAGATTTTGATTTTTTTTGTATTTAACTTGAGATTATAGTCATAATTTAATTTAATTTGAATATGTAACACTTGTAGCAACCATTCTAATTTAACGAACAAGTGTCCGTTGAATTTTTTACCGCGTGTCCTGCCTGTTACATGCGTTCGTTTTTTTTACTCCCTGTGCCCCTTTTATTTACTTGTCTGTCCTCTCCTTTGTTTCATTATCAGCCGATGTTCCCCCTTTCTAAATCAACAAATCCTTTCCCAAATTAATAACCAAATCGAAGGAAGGAATGCTGCCATTATCAGTTTCTCTTCCTTTTACCCAAATCGCGCTTCAACCCGTTCTTCCACAAATCGATTTGTGATGGCCGGACACCCTCCTCTTGCCTGCGCTCCATCGCTTTCCCCTTTGCCGCCAAATCAAGTCACGATGCCCTGTTATCCACCATGAACCCGCTTCTTCACTACCTCGGCCTTCGAGCCACTAGATGGTCAATGTTCTAGTTATCTTTCCTCGACTCTGGAGCCACAGTCCTTCTCATTAGCACCATCACCATGACTGACCAAGCCACCAACGTCGCTTTCTCATCCGTGCTAACACCGCTTCCGGCTCTGTCAAGCCTTGCTTCTGCCCTCCGCTCTGCTCGGCACTGCATCGTCACCGCTCTTCTCTGGTTGTTAGCACTGTTTGCTGTCGCCACATCCCTCTTCGCCGTTCAACTTCGCAAGTGAATGTAAGTTTAACTTACGATTAAGGTTATTTCAAATTAGCTTCATCATATTCTTTATGTGTAATTAGTTGTGGACTGTCTTGTTGTTTGTTTCACTGCTGATTTGGTCATGAACTAGGTGCTCATTAAGCCTAAGACGTTTCCATGCATATGTCGTCCAAAATTTAGATATCGTTATCCCTTTTGCTCGGGCCTATGTGCCTCTTCATACTGCACGTTCACACGGTCACCCTTGCTGAGGTATATTTTCTTGTATACCTGATCTTACACCTAGTTCAAATAAGAATGTATGTTGCATTTTGTTCCTTATCTATTGTCCAAGTTAAACATGAGTTTTGCAGTTCTTGCTTTGGAATTTGTGAGTATATATATTTTGGCAGACCATTTTGGCCACTTTGCTCCATATGTTTGCATGGTAGTACTCTTGCCGACTTGAAACATACTTGAAATTCTGAGTTAAAAAGGAACAAGTCACCTTTATTTCTTATATAAACAGGCAGTATACTTTTGGTCGCCGTTTTTGTATGTACCAGAACCATACAATGTACTAGAACCATACAATGTTGCGTTATGTACCAGAACCACTTAGAATTATCTTGCAGCCTATACTAACATGACTTTTGATCTTGCCTCCCCTCTATGCATACCCAATGCGTACTTACTTCCCCGGTGGGAGTTCCCCTTATGTCATACGAGAAGCACCACACTATTGAGAAAATCTACCTTAAGTATCTATGTATTTCTTGTCAAAACTGAGGGAAAAAACCCTTTCGTTTTACTTGGTATAGTAGGATAGTGTATTATAGGTAATCACACATTTGGGCTGTTACTGATTTGCTATTGGGAGAGAATGTACAAGTTGCAAACTTTTATTCTTAGCAGTAGTGTCTTTGCCTGTTTACTTGCCTTAGCTAACAATTGCATGCATGTTTTGTTCCCAATTAGTAAGAGCCTGAGCTTGTTGTTGCTTGTTAAACCATTATATTTTAATGTAGTAATTTTTGGTTAGCATTATATAACTTAATAATAATAATAATAATAATAAACATACTGGTACTTCGAAACCACTCCATGATGCTACATACTCCTATGTTACCATTTTTTTAGCCAATGTAAGTACTAGTTCCTTTATTGTCACTACATATGAAGTTTCAATGTTAAAAATTTATACATGCATGGACTGGAATACTGTGTTCATCTTTTACTGGAAATTCACCAAATTTTTGGACATCTACGAATACTTACATTAGAGGTTTGGGAATTTGTATACTTGTTGTTATTCCGACATCTAGTTTGCTGTCACTTTTCTGTCACCTTTCTCATGTATGCTGCTACCCTTTTGAAACCGTGTCTACACATGCTGCAGTAAGCGTTCCTTGCCAATCTTTATCTCGGTAGTCCATGGATAATATGCTCGAGTAATTTAATAAATTGTTAGGAGTAAATAATCATAGTTTTGTGTTTATTGGCATGTGCTAACTTGAAATAAGTTTAATCCTGACTCTAGTGTTTTGTGTTTTACATGGGACACTCGGGTCAGGTCCTAAGTGTTCCAGGTTATAGATATCGGCTTGCAAACTGAAGAGGACGCGAAGGCGTGGAGATGCTCGCGCGCGCTAAGCTCAACAAAAATGTAAATTTTATTCAGACAAAAATTCATGTATACATTATATTTTTTTTCCGCTGCGCAAATACTGTACACAACTCTGATATTTTATAAAATTTTATTCCGCTACAATTTTTGTACTATGTGATTCTACGTTAATTCTGTTTAAACCGGCTAAGCCAATAACAATCAGTCGTTTTGGACGTTTCAAATTGGTTTAAATACCAATTTGGAGCGGGTAAAATGGTAGGTCGTTACATGTAGGAGATTATAACACCATTGTTATAATCACGTAAACTTGTAAAAGAAGGAGGCTCGTAAATACAATCTGAGGGTTCGTAATGAAGTGTTAAAGGGTTAAAAGATGAACTTACCCTATTTCGAGATTTGGAATGTTGTTCAGTTAAGGTTTGAGAGGTAGTTATACCCCAACTTGATTGGCTTCATTTTTAATTTAGAAATGGTTAAGGTTCGAGTGTGAAAGTGGTCAATTGATTTTAGTAAATAAGTATAGTGGTTTGAGTTGTCGTCGCGATGTTGATTTAAACATCTGTTTAGATCCAAGTAAAGAAAATTTGGAAATGTTTTCCAAATAGAATCAGAAACGTAATCAAATATTGAAATTTGAAATATGAATTAGAAAAGGAAATGTTCATGTATAAGGAGTTAAAAAATGGAGTTAAGCTAAATCAGAATTTGACTAGAGACTTGGTAAGTTGAATGGTTTCCTAAGTGTCTATCTGATGTTGGTTTCGACCTTCGGGATTGGTACTTAGGGAATTGTTCATATACTAGTTTACAATCAGAGACTGATAGTTGTAGAAGAATAGCGGTACGTAAATAAGTTACGGAAATGTTTTCCAACGTTAACGTATATTTTCTAAACAAAGAAAATAAGGAAAATATGAATATATATATATATATAGATATATATATATATATATACGATTGATGATTGATCGATATAATTTCCTCTTGGAAATAATATCGTTATCTTCACACTTGTTTTTCTTTGATGGATAAATCACAGACTATCGAAGTTTTGACCATTTTAACGTAGTTAATATGGAGAGACCGGTTGGATTATTATCCAAAGAACCACTCTGTATTGGCATAAGCATTGCGAATGATATATATGCCAAAGGAAATTGAAGACAGGGTAAAGTGCAAGGGTTGTTGTATAAATCTTAGATAACAGTGCCTAAGATGGATATACTGAATAGCACCTTCGATTCATCCTGTTCCTGGATGACTTGTATGGATGAATGTCTGATAGAGTATTTTCAGAAAGGTCACGTACACTGATTTCTTCAACCGTACCAAGAGTGGAAGCGGAGAAGGAAACTTCTTTAGCTAACACGTAATGTATTGTTGTAGACGTAAATTAGTGATTTTCGATGGATCTGACAATGTGGCATTCGAAGTGAATCTAATGTGACGATAAAGCGTAACCTCAAGCCTCATCAACCGTTAAATGACAGAAATCGGGCAGGCAGCATGGCTATGTAGGTCGCACCTATTAGGGTGTATAATCACCTAATCTAGATGTGACGAGAAGGAATTTCGCTCGGTCCGAACCAGTCGCTAAACCGATCCAAGCCATTTGGAACGCCCTATCGTTTGAGAACACGACAAATCAGAACGCAAACAGAAGAACATTTCATTGTATATTACAACAATGCATCAGATTACAAGAATATACAGAGTATAAATGAATATTACACAGAAATATCAGAGATTTAAATTACATTAAAATACATCGCAGCGGAAAATAATACAATACACAACTAGAAGGAGATATACGGATACAAAGCTTTCCGGATATCGTTCCAGCTGTAAACCAGGATCCTGTGAATATAAATCTGCAAAACCAAAACTACTAGCTGCCCGTGTCAAAAATAAGGGCACCCAGAGTTTAGGTTAAAACAATAAACTCCAGGTCAGTCATGTGACTTGTGTGAGAACTAAAACAGTTATTATCTTCATTTTCAAAGTTAGGTAAATCAAGGGACCACGCCGTATAACACGGAACGGGTTTCCTCCCAAGAATACCAGTGCATAAAACGAACAGCGCAATGCTAAATAAAGAAAAATGAAGCTGTTATAAGACCCAGGTCCTATCACACAATGCAACGCAAGCCGGGGGATAGGGTTTTCCCTTGTAACAGCCAAAGGATGCTTGATACGTTTAAAACAAATCATTTGATACTAGTATAAGTGCATAGTGTCTAAAACAACTTCAAATCATAAGTATCAATCATAGGCGGCATGGGTACCATATATCATGTCGCCATACTAGGCTCTACAAATAAAACCGAAAATGTCACGTATTTCGAAATTGGGTTTCCATCTATGAACCGAGGCAAAAGATAGTCCTCAACCGATTCGACCATTCATCCCATGAAGTAACCATTCGGGATTAGCGGACCTTACCGAAGTAATCATTTATTTTAATTTCCCAATCCCAACCTATTCATCCCATGAAGTAAAACTGGTAATACTTCATATCTAACACCACAGTGTTATCGGTAAATTCAATTACCATTTCACGTTCAAATCTGATTAAAGATTTAACCATCGCCTGGAGCAAAACTGGTGATACTCCATTTTCGATCATTTCAATCTAATTAAAGATTCATTAAAACTCCACTTAGTTTTAATCTTTAACTGGGTTAAAGAATCAGTGTCATTTAAAACACGATTCACGATAAACCCAAAATCACATTCCATTAATTATCGGGTTAAAGAACAAGTGTTATTTAAAACACTGTTCACGATAAACCCAAAAATCAATACCAATTCAATTCCAATTAAATATCGTTTAATTGGTGCACTTCATTAAATCTAAATAAAAAGATTTAATTTTTTTTCTCAACTGGGTTCAAGAACAGTGTTAGTGAAGACACCATTCACGACAAACCCAAATCACATTTGATATTCAATACCAGGCTCTGAATAGAAAGTATATCGGCTTATATTCAATATCAAATTCTATGACTAACAAATGTCGTATTGGAAATAACGATATAAATATATATCTTTCAAATTTCCATAACAACATCTGTGTAATCACGAATTCCAACATCGAAATATTCCGAAGACAATTTCGATTCAAATCAACTCCAATGCAATCATTGGAAATTTTGGTTATTTTCAAAACCCTTTTCAAATTCAATTTATTTATTTAAAAATAAATAGAATTATAATTCTAGTTCAAAACTAGTTCATTTCGATAAAAATCTATTTTTATCTTTTCAAATATGGAGTTTTTCATCCCAAATCTTCACAAATCATTTCTTATGATTTTACACAAATTATTACTATTTTTAATAATTTTATCAAGGCCCGTATAGTCGATTTCCATCAATGGCCATCGAGCTGCACTTACATCGACCTTTTTCAAATTTGATTTGGACGTAACTCCAAATCCAACCGTTAGATTTCAAATTTATAATATTCGTTAGAAAGCTCTTTTCGATACGAACCCAACGGTTCCGGTTTCAGGAGAATCCGACGGTCGGATCTCCCGTAATGTCCGTTTGAAATGAATGGTCGAAAATCACGAACTGCCGCGGCGCGGCGCGTTCTATTCAGGCCATTATATTATATATATATAATATATATAATATATATTTCGTCGATTTCTATTTAAAACGAATTATATAAATAGTTTTAATATTCGTTTCAAAAGCAATCTCAACTTCCATTTCAATTCAAATCAAAATTGAATTCTTCTTTATAAATTCGTTTTAAAATTCATTTCTATTCAATTCAAATTTCAATTCAATTTGAATTCATTTCAATTCGCTTTCAATTCAATTTGAATTCATTTTCAATTCAATTCATTTCGAAATCTTTTCAGTTCATTTCATTTTGAAATCGTTTTCAATTCATTTCATTTCGAAATCGTTTTCAATTCATTTCATTTCGAAATCGTTTAAAATCGATATAAATATCGTTCACGTCAAAATGGCGTCAATCTAATCATCACGGCTTCACATATTTCTATTTTCAAATATTCTATTTCAAACATTTCCTATTATCAAAATATTTGTTATTATCAAAATATTCTTTATTTTCACGATTGGAATGAGGCCCAATCAATTACCATATAAAGTTAATTATATGGATTTTCATACAACACATGTATATAATAGCAACGATAAATAATCAACCATCAACCAAAGTGCACTACACCGTATAAGCATCAAATATAGATATCTAATGCTTATAACATCCTGTCAATCAATCGATTGACATATTTAATCAATCAGGATGAGTGAACTTCAAATTTCATCCCAACACCCGTGTGGGGTTTCAAACAATCAAACACATATTTTATTTTTGCTGTTGGGCGATGTGTAAAATTTATCGTCCCAATCAATGTCCTTCAAATAGGTGTACATAAACAAACCGTCTGGTTTGTAAATGAATATTTTATTTTATTCACTTCACGTTAAAAATTATATTTTCAACGACAAAACATTTTATTCCAACATATGAATTTCTATTCAGTTCATTCTTTAAATAAAATGATATTTTTATTTTTCTAACATATTTTAGAAAATTTCGGCGGCATAACGGCACGATACTAGAAACGGGACGAGGCCTAGCCTTATCCCCGGTCTAGTGAAGGCCCACGCCATTCACACATCAATCAAATCAATTCATTTCACCACACAATTCAATTTCAATCAAATAATCTAACCAATTTTTGCAATCAAACAAACAAGTCCATGGTCTGTGGACGATTGTGTCGGGTGCTACTAAACACCGTCTGCATCCTAGTATATATATATAACTAGAAAAGAAATTGAAAGGTGAGAAATTCTCACTAATAGCTATCCTAGCTCCACGGCACTTCATTGATAGAAATCTTCATCGCTATCGCATCTTCGTCATCTTTGTTGCTGTAGCCACTACATATGTAAAAATCGAATTTTTACTTCACTATTCAATATATAAAAATTATATTGTCATATTCGCATCACACATTTAAAAATCGAATTTTTACTTCACTATTCAATATATAAAAATTATATTTTCATATTCGCGCCACACATTTAAAAATCGAATTTTTACTTCACTATTCATTATATAAAAATTATATTTTCATATTTCTACTTAATATAGAGATCAGATTTTTACTTTTCTATTCAATATATAAAAATCATATTTTTACTTTGCTATTCAATATATAAAAATCACATTTTTACTTTGCTATTCAATATATAAAAATCATATTTTTACTTTGCTATTCAATATATAAAAATCATATTTTTACTTTGCTATTCAATATATAAAAATCACATTTTTACTTCGAAGTTCAACATCTAAAAATCGCATTTTTACTTCGAAGTTCAACATATAAAAATCCTATTTTTATTTCGAAGTTCAACATATAAAAATCCTATTTTTATTTCGAAGTTCAACATATAAAAATCCTATTTTTATTTCGAAGTTCAACATATAAAAATCCTATTTTTATTTCGAAGTTCAACATATAAAAATCCTATTTTTAATCTCGCCATCATACGAACAAAAATCTCATCTTTTTTCATGTAAAAAATCACTTCTTTTTCATGATAAAAATTCAAACTATATGTAAGATAAAAATTTCAACTTTATATACAAAAAGAAGATATCTAACTTTCTGTAAATAAATTTCTAAACTTCATATACTCACGTATCGGATTTTATGTAAATAAAATCAGATTTTTATTTAAATAAATAAAAATTACCAAAAACTTACAGAAAAATCTCTGGATCGGGGGGGGGGGGGTGATGTGGCAGCCGCCGGAGGTCCAAGGGAGGGGAGAGAGTGGCGGCGCCGGCTGAGAAAAAGGGGGTGCGGTTCGATTTGGGGCTTCGCTGCGAGGTAGGGGTTCGGACTTCGATCGAGGGGGGGGGGGGCTGAGAGAAGAGGTCGAGGTGAGGGGGGGTCACGAGGGTCTCTGGCGCGGCGGCGCTTCCTTCGGAGGAGCGACAAGCTCCTCCCCAATACTTTTTTTTCTATTTCGTTTTCTTTTTTCTTTCTGATGAATTCGAAGAATAAGGGGGGGCAACGTATAAAGGAGGAAGGGTTTTATTTTTTTTATTTTTAATTATTTTAATTTCTAAAAGTTGACTTTTGCATACGACCCCGAAACGAGGCCCACCGCCTGTCGTCCATAGCTAATTCCCCCCATTCCGAACACAATGGGATATGTATCGTAAGCTGATTCGATCGTTTCGATCAGTTTCCGTTGAATTTATATTTAAATCATTATATTGAATTTTAAACGTACATTTCAAATTATCGGGGTCACATTCTAACTCTAAAAATTCTCGAAAAATATTTTCTAGCTTCGTATTTACGATACGGTCCTAACAAAACTAGTTTCGTCGAATTCTGAGACCGTTGGAAAAATGGCCAATTTCCAGTCGATTAAAATCAACTGAAACTGGTCAAACGCGTTTTCTTTTGCCACGCTCACATGTTGATTCGAAAAATTATGAAATTTGAAACCTAGCAATAATTTGACGTCACGGACCCAACAAAACTGGTTTCGTCGAAATCCGAGGTCACTTGCAAAATGTCCATTTTTAAGGGCCTGAATTCCATAGCGACTATTTAGAATTTTCAACTGGACATACCTTTTGATTCCCGCTGTGAAATCTTGATTTTTCGGATTCGTTGGAAAGATATCATCAATTAGATTCTAATGTTTTTGGTTTCATTAAAATCCGGATTGTTTTGCACTCGGTATGTTCAATTGAAGTTTGAAATCGAATTATCGAACTACCGCGCCATTTTCAATTCTATTTATAATTATATATAATTATTTATATTCTAACGACGACGCATATAATATATACGTTCGAATTACATTCAAAATAAATTTCCTTCGTTTTTATTTAAAATGATTCATTTTAAATATTCAAAATTCGCTAAAATTGCCAAAATAAAAATTTTAAACTGGCCCAGATTTTCGGGTTATCACACTAGAGTTTCATTTACATCTAAAAATCTGTTGTTGATGCTGTCCCGTTCGGGAAACGGTTGCTGATCCCAACCGTTGGTGACATACATTCGATACACTCAAGCGAAATGAGTGGTCGGTCATGTGTTGCCGGGTTGCAAGATGTTCTTGTTGAACCCAGTGTATTCCTCTCTAGAGGTACACTAGCGAAAGATGGTTCCATACCTTGTCATAGTTGGAAATCCATTACCTAATATGTGCTTGCGGTTTTGATTATATACTATATATGTAGAATGTGAGATGAAGGCGTTTCTGCTAGATGTTTATTATATTGTGGTTGATAGACGTTATTGTAATATCAAAAGGTTTTTGATATAAGGATATTTTGGATTCTCATAAGGGAAAAACCCGTTTTGTTATACGGCGTGGTCTTATGAGATATCGTTTAATGGCTCAAACTATTTTAAACCATTTTACTCATACCAGTCTCATTACTAACCCGGAGTTTATTTTGTTTTGTTTACTCTAAACTCTTGGGTGCCCAATTTTGTTCGGGCAGTCAAGTAGTCGGGATTTACAGATATATCTGAAGAGCTGGAACAGGAAGCTTCAGGATCATATAGCTATAGCTTATTTCCGCTGTGTTGTAAGTGTTGTACTTTGATAATGATATATATTCAAGTATAGATGTATGTTTCAAGTTATGTTATATATATTATGTTATTCGTTCCGGTGTGAGGTTCATGTTACTCTGATGTTGTGTTCTTCTTCTTCTTCTATTCTAAGTTTCTATCTTATCTATTCTTACCCTCTAATTTCTTTCATTAATCATCCGGTATTTTCGATCCTTGGATGTTTGATATGTGTTTTATATCGGATAACCAAGGTCGCCAAAATTCCGGGCCATTACAGTTGGTATCAGAGCTTAAGTTAAGTGAATTACCTTGGCCCTGTGGCGTGACTCGGTAGAGATAGGGTTAGCAATACCCTAGATTGAGTTTGAGTGTATATATATACGAGTGAGTGTATTTGTTATTGATATAAAAATTGTTTTATATTGTGGAGATTTTTTGGTTGAGTTGTTTATGAATTCCAGTTGATCAGTTTGATCCACTGTATCGGTAGGAGCTTCTAAACACTAGAATACGATGGGTCGACATGATATGTTTTGAAAAGAGGGTAAATGAAATAATTTTACCCAAAGTATATTTGTTATTATAATAGAGTAAGATTATAAATAAAATGGTTATGTAAATAACAAATCAGAATTCATATAAGTGAAATACGTGAAATCAGGTGAGTTGAATCTGAAATTTAAATCAGAATTGAGATTAAGACTCCGAAAATTTGAAAAAGTGTTTGTAAATGGATTGGATTAAATATATAAGAATTTTAAAATCTTGCGAGATTTTAAATTGTTTTACAAGTAGTGTGAATTATATTTTGAAATGAATTTCAAGGTGAAAATGTTTAGAAATGGTTTTATAGTATTGAACTCACTTCGATCGCTGCAAAAATAGATACTGATGATGACAGCTGCATCATCAGTGTTCATTTTCGAGTTGTAAGTGACGAATTACTACCAGAGATACTGTTTTGAATTTATTTTGGGAAAGAAAAGTTGTGTTGAATTTCAAAAAGTAAAATTTGATTTTTGAAAAGAGTAAACTGTTTAAAAACTCCCAGGGAAAGACTGTTTGAATTAAAAACAAATTTAACAGAAATTTGTGAAACCAAATTTGAATTAAAGTAAAGCCAATAAAGTGGTAACTGAGATTGAATTAGAATGATATCAAGACAAATTGGATTGTGAGATTCAAGTTTGAATTGTAATGTGATAATCAAGTTGAGTTGGGAATCGAGAAGAAACTCGAGTTGAAATGATATTTGGCTCGGATATAAGCGAATGGTTGTGTTGTGGATAAAAGCAGATTGGAATTTGATTGGGATGACCCTTCTATCCACTGAATTGATAACAGGTGGAAATGATAAAATGATACGCCGACAAAAGGTACAAGTTTATATTTCTATTGGATATAAGATTTATGAGCCGAATTGGCAAGCCGCATGGCTGTTTGATTTTCTTTTGGGATGGAGATGGCCCAGAGAGGCAAGTTGGAGTTTGACTTATTGACTAGTACAAAGGAGGTGCTGGCGAAATTTTTCAAAAAGTTAAGGTGTTAGAAAAATTTTAGGATTTTTGAAAATTTTCGTTGATAAAAAAATTTAATTAATAATTTGATCGCAATTAAATTTGGTTCAGTTGAAACTGAAGTTAAAAAGTGAACAAATAAGTTCTAACCGGTCGATAGGGTTTGTTTTCTACCTTAGCAATTTCGAGGATGAAATTATTTTAAGTGGGGAAGAATGTAATGACCCGCATTTTCAGCAGGTATAATAATTAATTTATTTAATTATTTAAAAGGTGATTAAAAGGATTTAATGGTCGTGGAATTAAATAATGGTGAATATTTAATTAAAATAATAAATTAAATAATACATTTAATTCTGAAATAATCAGAATTGGCTGAAATGGCGATATGGTGTGAACTGGATCATCTATGATATATAATTCAGTTTAGAATTGAAATGGAATAATGAATATATTATTTGAACGATAGTTTGAAAGTATAATTATATTATAATTAAAATCGAGCTTGAAATGGCGTTGCAGTTCATAATTTGGCGATTTGAACTTCAACTAAATGTACAGGATTCGTTTTAAGCCGGATTTCTGTGAAATAAGAAACGTTCGGGGCCGGTGAAGTATGTCTTTCTAATGGAAGAGAAAAATCGGGATTTCATCGTTTAGATTTTGAGATATGTCCAAATCAAGTTTTAGAAAAGTCGCTGTGGAATTTTCTTTATAATTTATAAAGGAATTATTTATATTTTAAAAAGGAATTTCATTTTAAATCAAACATCGATTTAATCGGGATTTGAAATATCAAGTTACAAATCCCAGTAGAGCTGTATGGTATTCCACTGTGAATATATACGATAATATAAATTTATTTATATTTAATTTAATTATATTTATATATTTAAATGGGTCATTCAGAGCTTTAAAAATAGTTGGTTTTGCAAACGAAGTCGGAATTCGATGAAACTAATTTTGTTGGATCCACAACATCCAATTATTGTTAGATTCCAAGTTCCGTGATTTTTGGGGTCACTATGTGGCCGTACGGATTTCTAAAGTGGAAGACAGTAAGTATTTTGACAGTTAAAAATACACTGTGTGAGCATACGAAGTCGGAATTCGACGAAAACAGTTTCGTTTGGACCGTAATGTCAAACTGTGGCTACATGTCAATTTCCGTAATTTTTCGGTATCATGAGTGATCACAGGAATTTTTAAAGATGAGTATAACATTATTAATTAAACAAAATATTTAAACAAAATATCCTAAATTTTTGTATGGACCTCAACCTATCTCCTCTCTCAACCATTGTAAACGACCCGAACTTCCCCGGCCTCCGAAGAGAAGAGAAAGAACGAATTGTTTTGAGAACACGACAAATCAGAACGCATACAAAAGAACATTTCACTGTATATTACGACAATGCATCAGATTACAAGAATATACAGAGTATAAATGAACATTTCACAGAAATATCAGAGATTTAAATTACATTTGAATACATTGCAGCGGAAAAGAATACAATACACAACTAGAAGAGACATACAAATACAAAGCTTTCTGGATATCGTTCCAGCTGTAACCAGGATCCTGTGAATATAAATCTGCAAAACCAAAACTACTAGCTGCCCGTGTCAAAATAAGGGCACCCAGAGTTTAGGTTAAAACAATAAACTCCAGGTCAGTCATGTGACTGGTGTGAGAACTAAAAACAGTTATTAATCTTTATTTTAAAGTTAGGTAAATCAAGGGACCACGCCGCTAACGCGGAACAGGTTTCCTCCGAAGAATACCAGTGCATAAAACAAACAGCGCAATGCTAAATAAAGAAAAATGAAACTGTTATAAGACCCAGGTCCTATCACACAATGCAACGCAAGCCGGGGGATAGGGTTTTCCCTTATAACAGCCAAAGAATGCTTGATACGTTTAAAACAAATCATTTGATACTATTGTAAGTGCATAGTGTATAAAACAACTTCAAATCATAAGTATCAATCATAGACGGCATGCGTGCCCCATCCCACTATGTCGCCATACTAGGTTCTACAATCAAAACCGCAAATGTCACGTATTTGGAAATTGGATTTCCATCTATGAACCGAGGCCAGGGATCGTCCTCAACCGATTCGAGACAATCTAGCCCATGTCTCAGGATCAGAGCTCGAGTGACCCTTGGAGCGACAGGGCCGGTCCACCGATGTGGATTAAAATGCCTGAACACTACGTTTCCCCGCCCTTTGGGGCGTAAATGAGCCAACTAAATGACTCCATCGGTTCGAGAACGACCGATCAATCCGAGGCGCCTCGCAACAGCAACAACCACATAAGTCAAACTCGTCAGGGCGTGTAAAAGCACTGTCTCCACTTTTTAGCTAGAAGGAAACGCATGCCCTCCCTGAGGTCCGTCTCCCGTTTTTGGTTCATACCGGGTGTGAAACTCGCGAAGTAAACGTTACACAAAGCTACGCCACAAAGGCCGTGCTTTGATCATCACCACAAGACTTTGCTTTTCAACATAAGCCTTGATCAATTGCCACTTAGGCATGCCATACAGGCAATTCACTCTATGCGTTAGATATCCATCAGTATATAACCCCTGAGCTCGTACGTCTCAGAGAAGGGCGTTAAGCAAGAGAATAAATTCTCCGCCGCCAAACAGATATATATTTAATAGAAATCAATCACACAGACTAAAATCCCATGTCAGACACACAGTCCATTTACAAGTCCGTTCTGGGTCTGAACGAAACCGGAGGCACCTAGTACCCCGCATATCCATCGATCTCCAAGTACGTCTGGACGATCACCAACTGTTTCCATCTTCTTGGGTGTACAGCCCAATCAAGATCATCAGTAATCACCCAAACGACGTGAAGACCTCCGGTCTTCGACCATCGTCTTCATCTTCGACTTATCATCGTATCAGTTATTCAGAATGGGATAAACCCGGTCTTTCCGAATAACTCGCGTATACTTTAAATAAGTGTTACACAAACACAACATACGCCTCATTCCAATTCATCAGTCACTAACCGTAAATTAATCAAGAGAATAATTCCCCAAATATTAACCCCAAAGGCCGAAACCAACATCAGATCAATATTCAGAAAACCATTTTACTTGGCTAACCGACAGTTAGTTTCTAAATTACACATTCATAGGGAAAGGTTCCCATTAATTTTATCCAAGATAAATTTCTTGAATTTATTCTTTAATCTATTTTTGAATATCAATTCAAAACTAGTCGGGATTAGCGAACCTTACCAAAGTAATCATTTGTTTTAATTTCCCAATCCCAACCTATTCATCCCATGAAGTAAAACTAGTAGTACTTCATATCTAACACCACGGTGTTATCGGTAAATTCAATTACCATTTCACGTTCAAATCTAATTAAAGATTTAACTATCGCCTGGAGCAAAACTGGTGATACTCCATTCTCGATCATTTCAATTTAATTAAAGATTCATTAAAACTCCACTTAGTTTTAATCGTTAACTGGGTTAAAGAATCCGTGTCATTTAAAACACGGTTCACGATAAACCCAAAGTCACATTCCATTAATTATCGGGTTATAGAACGAGTGTTATTTAAAACATTGTCCACGATAAACCCAAAAATCAATATCAATTCAATTCCAATTAAATATTATTTAATTGGTACACTTCATTAAATCTAAATAAAAAGATTTAATCTTTTCTCAACTGGGTTCAAGAACAGTGTTAGTGAAGACACCATTCACGACAAACCCAAATCACATTTGATATTCAATACAAGGCTTTGAATAGAAAATATATCGGCTTATATTCAATATCAAATTCTACGATTAACAAATGTCGTATTAGAAATAACGATATAAATATATATATCTTTCAAATTTCCATAACAACATCTGTATAATCACTATTTCCAACATCGAAATATTCCGAAGACAATTTCGATTCAAATCCATTCCAATGCAATCCTTGGAAATTTTGGTTATTTTAAAACCCGTTTCAAACCCAATTTATTTATTTAAAAATAAATAGAATTATTATTCTAGTTCTAAACTAGTTCATTTCGATAAAAATCTATTTTTCTCTTTTCAATTATGGAGTTTTCCATCCCAATTCTTTCTAAATCATTTCTTATGATTTTACACAAATTATTACTATTTTTAATGATTTTATCAAGGCTCGTACAGTCGATTTCCATCAATGGCCATCGAACTGCACTTACAGCGACCTTTTTCAAATTTGATTTGGACATAATTCCAAATCCAACCGTTAGATTTTGAATTTCTAATATTCTTTAGAAAGCTCTTTTCGATACGAACCCAACGGTTCCGGTTTTAGGAGAATCCGACGGTCGGATCTCCCGTAATGTCCGTTTGAAATAAATGGTCGAAATTCACGAACTGCCGCGGCGCGGCGCGTTCTATTCAGGCCATTATATTTTATATATATAATATATATAATATATATTTCGTCGATTTCTATTTAAAACGAATTATATAGATAGTTTTTAATTCGTTTCAAAAACAATTTCAACTTCTATTTCAATTCAAATAAAAATTGAATTCTTCTTTATAAATTCGTTTTAAAATTCATTTCTATTCAATTCAAATTTCCATTCAATTTGAATTCATTTCAATTCGCTTTCAATACAATTTGAATTCGTTTTCAATTCAATTCAATTTCAAAGTTGTTTTCTATTCGATTCAATTCAAATTGGTTCTCTATTCGATTCAATTCAAATTGGTTTTCTATTCGATTCAATTCAAATTGGTTTTCTATTCGATTCAATTCAAATTGGTTTTCTATTCGATTCAATTCAAATTGGTTTACTATTCGATTCAATTCAAATTGGTTTTCTATTCGATTCAATTCAAATTGGTTTTCTATTTGAATCAAATTCATTATATATTCAATTTGAAATCAAATTCGTTATATATTCAATTGAAATCAAATTCGTTATATATTCAATTCGAATTCGTTTCCATTTCAATTTAATTCAAATTTCATTTCAAAATATGCGATTTCGAAATCACTTTTCAATATTCATTTTAGATTGAGTAAAATCGATATAAACATCGTTCACGTCAAAATGGCGCATCTCTAATCAACACGGCTTCATATCATTCTATTTTCAAATATTCTTTTACAAATATTTCCTATATAAATATTTCTATATTAAAATATTTCGTTCAACACATGACTTATCTCAACGGATGAGTACAGTCAACACATGAACCTTTATTTTATATTATCCTTTATTTTTCAAATTGGAATGAGGCCCAATCAATTACCATATAGAGTTAATTATATGGATTCCATACAACACCTGTATATAATAGCATTGAAAAATAATCAACCATCAACCAAAGTGCACTACACTGTATAAGCATCAAATATAGATATCTAACGCTTATAACAGCCTGTCAATCAATCGATCGACATATTTAATCAATCAGGATGAGTGAACTTCAAATTTCATCCCAACACCCTTGTGGGGTTTCAAACAATCAAATACAGATTTCATTTGTGCAGTTGGGCGATGTGTAAAATTTATCGTCCCAATCAATGTCCTTCAAATAGGTGTACATAAACAAACCGTCCGGTTTGTAAATGAATATTTATTTATTCACATTCACGTTAAAAATTTTATTTTTAACGATGAAACTATTTTATTCAACCTATGAATATTCTATTCGGTTCATTTATCAAATAGAATGTTATCTTTATTTTTCTAACTTATTTTAGGAAATTTCGGCGGCATAACGGCACGATACTAGAAACGGGACAAGGCCTAGCCTTATCCCTGGTCTAGTGAAGGCCCACGCCATTCACACATCAATCAAATCAATTTTATTTCAACAAACAATTCAATTCAAACCAAATAAACTACCCAACTACACAACCAAACAATTTAACAAACAAGCCATCCATGGTCTGTGGATGACGGGTGTCGGGTGCTACTAAACACCGTCTGCATCCTAGTATATATATATATATATGTATATAACTAGAAAATTTAAATTGAAAGGTGAGAAGTTCTCATCGATAGCTATCAAATCATCTTGACTCTTCTTTTAGAGAAATCATCGCCATTCTCTCCTTTTGTCGTTTTCGTTGCCCGTAGTCACTACATATGTAAAATCGAATTTTTACTTTGTTATTCAATATATAAAAATCACATTTTTACTATGCTATTCAATATATAAAAATCACATTTTTACTATGCTATTCAATATATACAAATCACATTTTTACTTCGATGTTCAATATATAAAAATCACATTTTTATTATGCTATTCAATATATAAAAAATCGAATTTTTACTTTGCTACATATATAAAGGTGATATTTTTAATTCTCTATATAAACAAAAATCATATTTTTTACCACTTCTATATAGTAAAGATTATATTTTTAATACTTTAAAAATATAAAAATCATATTTTTATTACTTTAAAAATATAAAAATCATATTTTTATTACTTTAAAAATATAAAAATCATATTTTTATTACTTCTACTTAATAAAGATTATATTTTTAACACTTTAAAAATATAAAAATCATATTTTTATTACTTTAAAAATCAAATCTTTTCTGTTTTAAACTACACCAAAAAAATTCAGTTTTTAAACTAAATTAAAATCATAAAACTCACCTTGATAATCGAAGGAAGTGGAAGAAGGAAGGAGTAAAGAGGAGAGAGCGCGCAACTGAAAGGGGGAAGGGGGCTTCGATGCGTCGGTTTCTTCGATGGGGGGGGGGGGGGGGGTTCTCACGCAGCGACGCGATTAGGGGGGGTTCTCGGCGTTGCGGTCGACGAAGAGCAAGGGGAAGGAGGTGAAGCAGAAGGGGAGGGGGTTCGGCCTTCAGGGTGCGACGGCTGTTAATCGGAGGAGCGACGAGGTACTTTGGGGGGGGTCTCGAGTGGAGCAGGAGAGGAGGAACAAGAGGGGGTGGCGTGCGAGGAAGAAAGGAGAGAGGGGGAGGTCAGCGACTGGGGCACGGCGACGCCTGGAGCGGCGGTTTCCTCCGCCATCGCCTTCCTTTCTCTTTTTTTTCTAAAAAAATCGATTTGAAGTATAAAGGGGGCCAGAGGGTATAGAAAGGGGAAGAGGTTTTTTTATTTTATTTTATTTTATTTAATTATTTTATTTTTCACCAAAAAGCAACTTTTATTTTCGACCTCAAAACGAGGCCCACCGCCTGTCGTCCATAGCTAATTACCCCCATTCCGAACACAATGGGATATGTATCGTAAGCTGATTCGATCGTCTTGATCAGTTTCCGTTGAATTTACATCTTAATCGCTATATTGAATTTTAAACGTACATTTCAAATTACCGGGGTCACATACTAACTAGAAAAATTCCAGAAAAATATTTTCTAGCTTCGTATTAACGATACGGTCCTAATAAAACTAGTTTCGTCAAATTCTGAGACCGTTAGAAAAATGGCCATTTTCCAGTCGATTAAAATCAACTGAAACTGGTCAAACGCGTTTTCCTTTGCCACGCTCACATATTGATTCGAAAAATTATGAAATTTGAAACCTAGCAATAATTTGACACCGCGGATCCAACAAAACTGGTTTCGTCGAAATCTGAGGTCATTTGCAAAATTTCCATTTTTAAGGGCCTGAATTCCATAGCGACTATTCATAATTTTCAACTGGACATCTCTTCTGATTCCCGCTATGAAATTTTGATTTTTCGGATTCGTTAGAAAGATATTCACAACGAGATCCTATTATTTTTGGTTTCACTAAAATCCGGATTGTTTTGCACCCGGTACATTCAATTGAAGTTTGAAATCGAATTATCGAACTACCGCGCCATTTTCAATTCCTTCTATAATTTATATTCTAACGACGACGTATATAAACATATTCGTTTGAATTCTATTCAAAATAAATTTCTCGCCGTTATTATTTAAAATAATTCATTTTAAATAATCAAAATTCGCTAAAATTGCCAAAATAAAAATTTTAAACTGACCCAGATTTTCAGGTTGTTACAATCTCCCCAACTTAAAACTTTTCATCCCTGAAAAGGAACAAAGTCGAAAGTGGTTTGATCATTCAACTCTACGTTCGATCTGGCTTCCATTCTCTAACTTTTCAGTTTCTGAGAATTTTCAAATTCTTCAAAAATTTGGCTAACAGCTAAATTTTCGAAATTTTTTGCCATAACCTCTCCTGCAATGGGAGCATCGGGAAATCTCAAATAGCTTCCCCGGTCCTTCTAATCTCTTAAAGAAAAAGAAAAAGCCAAGCGGCTAGCCAAAAGGCTCATAAAATCATCATCACCCAAACAAAACAGTAAATTATATAGTAAACATGTACCTATTTGTCGGGCAAACAAATTTTATTCTTCGGCTCTAGCCTCTTTGCTATGACCTGTTCAATGTAAGTATAGGTACATGCAAGCAAATGCGACCAATTTTCAATACAATTCAATATGTGATGCTATTAGGCATAATGGTTCAAAATTAGAAAAACAAATAGGCAAACAACACAAACATCAATCAATTAGTGAATTAGAGTTTCAAATTCATTATCTTTGATACATATACAAAAAATCATGTTTTTGATGCCAAATCACAACAATAGGCCCTATCTAATTTTGGTTCTCACACCAGTCAATAGGAAATATATAGAAATCTCACTTTCGTCGCTCGAAAATAAATACTGGCGATGGTGCCCCGTCACCAGAATTATTCCCGGGCACTAGAGGGATTCTATATCTACCCAATATATTAAAACTTCGAACACACGTTTGCAAGACATATATGCAAAATCTTTATATACTGGATTGCCCAAATTCATATAAATAAATAATCAAATACGAATAATTGATTTAAATTTTCAAAACAAAATTGTTTTCACTTTGAAAATTTACTCTTCACACTCGTTCTAGGATACTACTGATCCCATCTCTAACGAGTCATTCCCATTGGATATTACTAACCCAATATCTGATGAATTCTTTCGTTTGGTTCTAATGTGTCTTGTTCTCTGCTTTGTAAACCAAAGCTCTGATACCAACTGTAAACGACCCGAACTTCCCCGACCTCCGAAGAGAAGAGAAAGAACGAATTGTTTTGAGAACACGACAAATCAGAACGCATACAAAAGAACATTTCACTGTATATTACGACAATGCATCAGATTACAAGAATATACAGAGTATAAATGAACATTTCACAGAAATATCAGAGATTTAAATTACATTTGAATACATTGCAGCGGAAAATAATACAATACACAACTAGAAGAGATATACGAATACAAAGCTTTCCGGATATCGTTCCAGCTGTAACCAGGATCCTGTGAATATAAATCTGCAAAACCAAAACTACTAGCTGCCCGTGTCAAAATAAGGGCACCTAGAGTTTAGGTTAAAACAATAAACTCCAGGTCAGTCATGTGACTGGTGTGAGAACTAAAAACAGTTATTAATCTTTATTTTAAAGTTAGGTAAATCAAGGGACCACGCCGCTAATGCGGAACGGGTTTCCTCCCAAGAATACCAGTGCATAAAACAAACAGTGCAATGCTAAATAAAGAAAAATGAAACTGTTATAAGACCCAGGTCCTATCACACAATGCAACGCAAGCCGGAGGATAGTGTTTTCCCTTATAACAGCCAAAGAATGCTTGATACGTTTAAAACAAATCATTTGATACTATTGTAAGTGCATAGTGTATAAAACAACTTCAAATCATAAGTATCAATCATAGACGGCATGAGTGCCCCATCCCACTATGTCGCCATACTAGGTTCTACAATCAAAACCGCAAATGTCACGTATTTGGAAATTGGATTTCCATCTATGAACCGAGGCCAGGGATCGTCCTCAACCGATTCGAGATAATCTAGCCCATGTCTCAGTATCAGAGCTCGAGTGACCATTGGAGTGACAGGGCCGGTCCACCGATGTGGATTAAAATGCCTGAACACTACGTTTCCCCGCCCTTTGGGGCGTAAATGAGCCAACTAAATGACTCCACCGGTTCGAGAACGACCGATCAATCCGAGGCGCCTCGCAACAGCAACAACCACATAAGTCAAACTCGTCAGGGCGTGTAAAAGCACTGACGCCACTTTTTAGCTAGAAGGAAACGCATGCCCTCCCTGAGGTCCGTCTCCCGTTTTTGGTTCATACCGGGTGTGAAACTCGTGAAGTAAACGTTACACAAAGCTACGCCACAAAGGCCGTGTTTTGATCATCACCACAAGACTTTGCTTTTCAACAGAAGCCTTGATCAATTGCCACTTAGGCATGCCACACAGGCAATTCACTCTATGCGTTTGATATCCATCAGTATATAACCCCTGAGCTCGTACGTCTCAGAGAAGGGCGTTAAGCAAGAGAATAAATTCTCCACCGCCAAACAGATATATATTTAATAGAAATCAATCACACCGACTAAAATCCCATGTCAGAAACACAGTCCATTTACAAGTCCGTTCTGGGTCTGAACGAAACCGGAGGCACCTAGTACCCCGCATATCCATCGATCTCCAAGTACGTCTGGACGATCACCAACTGTTTCCATCTTCTTGGGTGTACAGCCCAATCAAGATCATCAGTAATCACCCAAACGACGTGAAGACCTCCGGTCTTCGACCATCATCTTCATCTTCGACTTATCGTCGTATCAGTTATTCAGAATGGGATAAACCCGGTCTTTCCGAATAACTCGCGTATACTTTAAATAAGTGTTACACAAACACAACATACGCCTTATTCCAATTCATCAGTCACTAACCGTAAATTAATCAAGAGAATAATTCCCCAAATATTAACCCCGAAGGCCGAAACCAACATCAAATCAATATTCATAAAACCATTCTACTTGGCTAACCGACAGTTAGTTTCTAAATTTCACATTCATAGGGAAAGGTTCCCATTAATTTTATCCAAGATAAATTTCTTGAATTTATTCTTTAATCTATTTTTGAATATCAATTCAAAACTAGTCGGGATTAGCGAACCTTACCGAAGTAATCATTTGTTTCAATTTCCCAATCCCAACCTATTCATCCCATGAAGTAAAACTGGTAGTACTTCATATCTAACACCACGGTGCTGTCGCTAAATTCAATTACCATTTCACGTTCAAATCTAATTAAAGATTTAACTATCGCCTGGAGCAAAACTGGTGATACTCCATTCTCGATCATTTCAATCTAATTAAAGATCCATTAAAACTCCGCTTAGTTTTAATCGTTAACTGGGTTAAAGAATCCATGTCATTTAAAACACGGTTTACGATAAACCCAAAGTCACATTCCATTAATTATCGGGTAAAAGAACGACTGTTATTTAAAACATTGTTCACGGTAAACCCAAAAATCAATATCAATTCAATTCCAATTAAATATTATTTAATTGGTACACTTCATTAAATCTAAATAAAAAGATTTAATCTTTTCTCAACTGGGTTCAAGAACAGTGTTAGTGAAGACACCATTCACGACAAACCCAAATCACATTTGATATTCAATACAAGGCTTTGAATAGAAAATATATCAGCTTATATTCAATATCAAATTCTACGATTAACAAATGTCGTATTAGAAATAACGATATAAATATATATATTTTCAAATTTCCATAACAACATCTGTATAATCACTAATTCCAACATCGAAATATTCCGAAGACAATTTCGATTCAAAGCCATTCCAATGCAATCCTTGGAAATTTTGGTTATTTTTAAAACCCTTTTCAAACCCAATTTATTTATTTAAAAATAAATAGAATTATTATTCTAGTTCAAAACTAGTTCATTTAGATAAAAATCTATTTTTATCTTTTCAATTATGGAGTTTTCCATCCCAATTCTTTCTAAATCATTTCTTATGATTTTACACAAATTATTAATATTTTTAATGATTTTATCAAGGCTCGTACAGTCGATTTCCATCAATGGCCATCGAACTGCACTTACATCGACCTTTTTCAAATTTGATTTGGACATAATTCCAAATCCAACCGTTAGATTTTGAAATTCTAATATTCGTTAGAAAGCTCTTTTCGATACGAACCCAACGGTTCCGGTTTTAGGAGAATCCGACGGTCGGATCTCCCGTAATGTCCGTTTGAAATAAATGGTCGAAATTCACGAACTGCCGCGGCGCGGCGCGTTCTATTCAGGCCATTATATTATATATATAATATATATAATATATATTTCGTCGATTTCTATTTAAAACGAATTATATAGATAGTTTAAATTCGTTTCAAAAACAATTTCAACTTCTATTTCAATTCAAATCAAAATTGAATTCTTCTTTATAAATTCGTTTTAAAATTCATTTATATTCAATTCAAATTTCAATTCAATTTGAATTCATTTCAATTCGCTTTAAATTCAATTTGAATTCGTTTTCAATTCAATTCAATTTCAAAGTTGTTTTCTATTCGATTCAATTCAAATTGGTTTTCTGTTCGATTCAATTCAAATTGGTTTTCTATTCGATTCAATTCAAATTGGTTTTCTATTCGATTCAATTCAAATTGGTTTTCTATTCGATTCAATTCAAATTGGTTTTCTATTCGATTCAATTCAAATTGGTTTTCAATTCGATTCAATTCAAATTGGTTTTCTATTTGAATCAAATTCATTATATATTCAATTTGAAATCAAATTCGTTATATATTCAATTGAAATCAAATTCGTTATATATTCAATTCGAATTCGTTTCCTATTCAATTTAATTCAAATTTCATTTCAAAATATGCAATTTCGAAATCACTTTTCAATATTCATTTTAGAATGAGTAAAATCGATATAAACATCGTTCACGTCAAAATGGCGCATCTCTAATCAACACGGCTTCATATCATTCTATTTTCAAATATTCTTTTACAAATATTTCCTATTCAAATATTTCTATATTAAAATATATCGTTCAACACATGACTTATCTCAATGGATGAGTACAGTCAACACATGAACCTTTATTTTATATTATCCTTTATTTTTCAAATTGGAATGAGGCCCAATCATTTACCATATAGAGTTAATTATATGGATTCCGTACAACACGTGTATATAATAGCATTGAAAAATAATCAACCTTCAACCAAAGTGCACTACACTGTATAAGCATCAAATATAGATATCTAACGCTTATAACAGCCTGTCAATCAATCGATCGACATATTTAATCAATCAGGATGAGTGAACTTCAAATTTCATCCCAACACCCGTGTGGGCTTTCAAACAATCAAATACAGATTTTATTTGTGCAGTTGGGCGATGTGTAAAATTTATCGTCCCAATCAATGTCCTTCAAATAGTTGTACATAAACAAACCGTCCGGTTTGTAAATGAATATTTATTTATTCACATTCACGTTAAAAATTATATTTTTAACGATCAAACTATTTTATTCAACCTATGAATATTCTATTCGGTTCATTTATCAAATAGAATGTTATCTTTATTTTTCTAACTTATTTTAGGAAATTTCGGCGGCATAACGGCACGACACTAGAAACGGGACAAGGCCTAGCCTTATCCCTGGTCTAGTGAAGGCCCACGCCATTCACACATCAATCAAATCAATTTTATTTCAACAAACAATTCAATTCAAACCAAATAAACTACCCAACTACACAACCAAACAATTTAACAAACAAGCCATCCATGGTCTGTGGATGACGGGTGTCGGGTGCTACTAAACACCGTCTGCATCCTAGTATATATATATATAACTAGAAAATTTAAATTGAAAGGTGAGAAGTTCTCACCGATAGCTATCCAATCATCTTGACTCTTCTTTTAGAGAAATCATCGCCATTCTCTCCTTTCGTCGTTTTCGTTGCCCGTAGTCACTACATATGTAAAATCGAATTTTTACTTCGTTATTCAATATATAAAAATCACATTTTTATTATGCTATTCAATATATAAAAATCACATTTTTACTATGCTATTCAATATATACAAATCACATTTTTACTTCGATGTTCAATATATAAAAATCACATTTTTATTATGCTATTCAATATATAAAAAATCGAATTTTTACTTTGCTACATATATAAACGTGATATTTTTAATTCTCTATATAAACAAAAATCATATTTTTTACCACTTCTATATAGTAAAGATTATATTTTTAATACTTTAAAAATATAAAAATCATATTTTTATTACTTTAAAAATATAAAAATCATATTTTTATTACTTTAAAATATAAAAATCATATTTTTATTACTTCTACTTAATAAAGATTATATTTTTAACACTTTAAAAATATAAAAATCATATTTTTATTACTTTAAAAATCAAATCTTTTCTGTTTTAAACTACATAAAAAAAAATTCAGTTTTAAAACTAAATTAAAATCATAAAACTCACCTTGATAATCGAAGGAAGTAGAAGAAGGAAGGAGTAAAGAGGAGAGAGCGCGCAACTGAAAGGGGGAAGGGGGCTTCGATGCGTCGGTTTCTTCGATTGGGGGGGGAGGGGGGGTTCTCGCGCAGCGACGCGATTGGGGGGGGGTGGGGGGGGGGGGGTCTCGTCGTTGCGGTCGACGAAGAGCAAGGGGGAGGAGGTGAAGCAGAAGGGGAGGGGGTTCGGCCTTCAGGGTGCGACGGCTGTTAATCGGAGGAGCGACGAGGTACTTGGGGGGGTCTCGAGCGGAGCAGGAGAGGAGGAACAAGAGAGAGTGGCGTGCGAGGAAGAAAGGAGAGAGGGGGAGGTCGGCGACTGGGGCACGGCGACGCCTGGAGCGGCGGTTTCCTCCGCCATCGCCTTCCTTTCTCTTTTTTTTTAAAATCGATTTGAAGTATAAAGGGGGCTTGAGGGTATAGAAAGGGGAAGAGGTTATTTTTTATTTTATTTTATTTAATTATTTTATTTTTCACCAAAAAGCAACTTTTATTTTCGACCTCAAAACGAGGCCCACCGCCTGTCGTCCATAGCTAATTACCCTCATTTCAAACACAATGGGATATGTATCGTAAGCAGATTCAATCGTCTTGATCAGTTTCCGTTGAATTTACATCTTAATCGCTATATTGAATTTTAAACGTACATTTCAAATTACCGGGGTCACATACTAACTAGAAAAATTCCAGAAAACTATTTTCTAGCTTCGTATTGACGATACGGTCCTAACAAAACTAGTTTCGTCGAATTCTGAGACCGTTAGAAAAATGGCCATTTTCCAGTCGATTAAAATCAACTGAAAACTGGTCAAACGCGTTTTCCTTTGCCACGCTCACATATTGATTCGAAAAATTATGAAATTTTAAACCTAGCAATAATTTGACACCGCGGATCCAACAAAGCTGGTTTCGTCGAAATCCGAGGTCATTTGCAAAATTTCCATTTTTAAGGGCCTGAATTCCATAGCGACTATTCAGAATTTTCAACTGGACATCTCTTTTGATTCCCGCTACGAAATTTTGATTTTTCGGATTCGTTAGAAAGATATTCACAACGAGATCCTATTATTTTTGGTTTCACTAAAATCCGGATTGTTTTGCACCCGGTACATTCAATTGAAGTTTGAAATCGAATTATCGAACTACCGCGCCATTTTCAATTCCTTCTATAATTTATATTCTAACGACGACGTATATAAACATATTCGTTTGAATTCTATTCAAAATAAATTTCTCGCCGTTATTATTTAAAATAATTCATTTTAAATAATCAAAATTCGCTAAAATTGCCAAAATAAAAATTTTAAACTGGCCCAGATTTTCGGGTTGTTACAACCATGAAACTCAACCACCGCAAGTTTATAAACCATGAGAACAAAATCTGTATCCGCCACATCCTCATTTTGTTTTCTCAGCAAAAAAAAACGCAAGACGTAAAATCAAATAGAAAATCTAAATTAAATCAAAAAAATTCCAAAACGTGTATGTGTGAGATCCTTGAGTATTAGACTTCGATTCTATGCAGTTTTGTAGGGTGCGATCAACGCCTGAGTTGGGCGGAAATGTACAGAGTGCGTTTTCTTATTAGGGTTCGATATTTCTTGATGTTGGAGCACGGTTGTTCGAATTGGAGTTTGATTTGGTGTTTAGGGTGGAGAGTATAAGATATTGAAGTAGTTTTGGGGGATCTCGTGGTGAAAACTATCGCACAAAATTGTGTTGTGCGGGAGGAATAGGAGTACGACAAGATCTACACGGGGAGATCAAGCGTGGGGATATTGGTATGGGAAGATGGAGGAATGGATGAGAAGGTCATTGAAACACTCGGTTTGGATTTCGGTGGAAAGGTGAAGGTGTTTGGATCGGTGAAGGGAGTGGTAATGGGAGGACTGGTGCGTGGATTTCCTGGAGCTAAGCAAAGCGGAGAGGGAGGATAAGGGTCTTGGCGTGCCCGGTAAATTCAAGTGAGTATGGGCCTTGAAAGGTTGGAAAGCCCAGTTAGAATTTATAAAAGAAATTGAATTTTCATTTTAATTTAAATATTTGATTGAACTTGTAACTTTAATATTTATTACATACATTATCAGAATTCCGAACGGTTGGATCCGTTTAGATCATATGGACGAGCTCTTCGCAATGAAACTGGCTGGGAGTGGATTGGAGCTAGTTTGAATTTATGGCGAAATAAATTGTTTGATTCAAATCAAACAACCGTTTAACGTTCTTTAACGATGAACTGCCAATGTGAGTAAAAATCACCAACTATGAAAAGTTCTATTTTTATAACGTATAGTTAGAACTGATAAATGATGATGGAATGCTGTGTGTTAACTGTTTGGTTGAATTGTTTGTGTGTTGATTGAAAGTATAGGTAACGATATACATATATATCGTTAATTGAATATTGATTCTGTTTATCAGAATATGTTATACTCGTATTGTCGATGCAGGGAAACAAGTTAGAGGGACCCAACTGGGTTCCTCAATATATAAATACTGTTTTGCTTTTTATATTGTGTTATATGATGTGATATGAAATATGTTGATGATTTTATATGTGTGTATGATACTGATCATTGTTGTATGGTATGTTAAATACCATAACATACCGGAATGTTGATAAGGGAATTTTCAAAGTGATATTTGAAAATAAATTATTTATAAAATCAAAAGGATTTTTATAAAAGGATTTTTTTATAAAATCAAAGAAGATTTTATAAACAGGAATATTTATAAATAGGGAATATTTATAAAAAGGATATTTATAAGTGGAATACTTATAAAGTGAATTATTTATTTAAGATAAATAAATAAGACATTATATGGATTGTTTATTTGGTAAATAAATTAGATATTATAAAGGGATTATTTACTTTGGAAGATAAACGGATTAAATTAAAGGAGAATTTAACTAGAAAATAAATAGGGTAAAAATGGAATATTTATTTAGAAAATAAATAGAAGTATAAGAGAATTATTTATTTAGAAAATAAATAGGCAAATATAGAAAGAGAAATATTTGTAAACCATTTACAAATAGAATAGAATTAAAAAGGAAATATTTGTAGAACATTTAGAAATAAAAAAATAGATTTAATGGGATTATTTATTTATTTAGGGAATAAATAAAAGTAAAAGGATTTATTTATTTAAGAAATAAATAAAGGAAAAAGGATTTATTTATTTAGGAAATAAATAAAAGGAAAGGGGTATTTATTTAGGAAATAAATAGAGAAGATAAAAGGAGATATTTATTTGTTAAAATAAATAGAAATTAAAGGAGATATTTATTTGTTTAAAATAAATAGAGTATAAAGGAGATATTTACTTGTTATAATAAATAGAGTTAAAAGAGTAAAATCAGTTAGAGTTAATCAGTTAGAGTTAATCAGTTAGAGTTGAACCAGTTAGAGTTAAACAGTTCGAGTTAATCAGTTAGAGTTAATCGATAGAGTTAAATCGAAATAGTGTTATTGAATTTAGTTTATTCGAATAGAGTTAAAATGGAGTTAATCGAATTTAGTTTATTCGAATAGAGTTGAAATGAGTTAATCGAATTTAGTTATTTGAAGATGTGAATCGAATCAGAAATATTCGAAGTGAGCTGATCGAATCTAGTTATTCGATAAGAGTTAAATCGAATAAGATTTATTCGAAGAAAGAGATTATCGAATATATTCGAAAGTAAGCAAATCGAATATAAGTTATTCGAATAAGTTATTCGAATAAGAGTTAATCCAGTAAGAGTTATTAGGTTGTAGTTATTTAAATAACAGTTATAGATTAGAGTTAATCGAATAGGAATAAATAAATTATTTGTCGTTATATTATTCGAGTTAGGAAATAAAAGTCATATTAAAGATAATATATTTCGGATGCAGGAGATTAAAACACCATTGTTATAATCACGTAAACTTGTAAAAGAAGGCGGTTCGTAAATAGAATCCGAGGGTTCGTAAGGAAGTGTTAAAGGGTCAAAAGTTGAACTTACCCTATTTTGAAATTTGAAATGTTGTTCAGTTAAGGTCTAAGAGTTAATTATACCCTAACTTGATTGGCTTCGTTTTTAATTTATAAATGGTAAAGGTTCGAGTGTCAAAGTGGTTAAGTGATTTTAGTAAACAAGTATAGTGGTTTTAGTTGTCGTCGCGATGTTGATTTAAACATCTGTTTAGATCCAAGTAAAGAAGATTTGGAAATGTTTTCCAAATAGAATCAGAAACGTAATCAAATATTGAAATTTGAAATATGAATTAGAAAAGGAAATGTTCATGTATAAGGAGTTAAGAAATGGAGTTAAGCTAAATCAGAATTTGACTGGAGACTTGTTAGGTTGAATGGTTTCCTAAGTGTCTATCTGATGTTGGTTTCGACCTTCGAGATTGGTACTTAGGCAATTGTTCTTAAACTAGTTTACAATCAGAGACTGATAGATATAGAAGAATAGTGGTACATAAATAAGTTATGGAAATGTTTTCCAGAGTTAACGTATATTTTCTAAACATAGAAAATAAGGAAACTATGAATATATATAGATATATATATATATATATAGATATATATATATATATATATGATAGATGATTTATCGATGTAATTTCCTCCTGGAAATAATATCGTTGTTTGCACACATGTTTTTCTTTGATGGTTAAATAACAGACTATCGAAGTTTTGACCATTTTAACGTTGTTAATATGGAGAGATTGGTTGGATTATTATCCAAAGAACCACTCTGTATTGGCATAAGCGTTGCGAATTATATATATGCCAAAGGAAATTGAAGACAGAGTAAAGTGCAAGGGCTGTTGTATAAATCTTAGATAACAGTGCCTAAGATGGATATACTGAATAGTACCTTCGGTTCATCCTGTTCCTGGATGACTTGTATGGATGAATGTCTGACAGAGTATTTCCAGAAAGGTCACGTGCACTAATTTCTTCAACCATACCAAGAGTGGAAGCGGAGAAGGAAACTTCTTTAGCTAACACGTAATGTACTGTTGTAGACGTCAATTAGTGATTTTCGATGGATCTGACAATGTGGCATTCGGAGTGAATCTGATGTGATGATAAAGCGTAACCTCAAGCCTCATCAACTGGTAAATGACAAAAATCGGGTAGGCAACATGGCTATGTAGGTCGCACCTATTAGGGTGTATAATCACCTGCTATAGAGTTTCATTTACATCTAATAATCTATTGTTGATGCTGTCCCATTCGGGAAACGGTTGTTGATCCCAACTGTTGGTGATATACATTCGATACCCTCAAGCGAAATGAGTGGTCGGTCATGTATGGCCGGGTTGCAAGATGTTCTTATTGAGCCCAGTTTATTCCTCTCTAGAGGTACACTAGAGAAAGGTGGTTCCATACCTTGTCATAGTTGGAAATCCATTACCCAATACGTGCTTGCGGTTTTGATTGTATACTATATATGTAGAACGTGAGATGAAAGCGTTTCTGCTAGACGATTATTATATTGTGGTCGATAGACATTATTATAATATCAAAAGGTTTTTGATATAAAGATATTTTGGATTCTCATAAGGGAAAACCCCGTTCCGTTATACGGCGTGGTCTTATGAGATATCATTTCATGGCTCAAACTGTTTTAAACCGTTTTACTCATAACAATCCCATGACTGACCCAGAGTTTACTTTTTTTTGTTTTCCCCAAACTCTTCGGTGCCCATTTTTTTATGGGAAGTCAAGTAGTCGGGATTTACAGATATACCTGAAGAGCTGGAGCAGGAGGCTTCAGGATCATATAGCTATAGTTTATTTCCGCTGTGTTGTACTTTGATAGTAATGTATATTCAAGTACAGATGTATGTTTCAAGTTATGTTATATATTATATGTTATTCGTTCCGCTGTGAGGTTCGAGTTACTCTGATGTTGTGTTCTTCTTCTTCTCCTATTCTAAGTTTCTATCTTATCTATTCTCACCCTCTAATTTCTTTCATTAATCATCCGGTATTTTCGACCCTTGTATGTTCGATATGTGTTGTATATCGGATAACCAAGGTCGCCAAAATTCCGGGCCATTACAACATTTTACTTTGGTATGAATCTGTTGATATTCATATAAAGCCTTCGGATGACTAAAGCTATTTATGTACAAAGTAGTTATCTTCTTTGCATACTTCATAATATGAGGAGGAAGCAACTTACCCGTGAATCAATATGTTCCATATGAATTTATATACAGTGTTCAATATATATTTTGTTCTGAAAGGGATGACATGTTTTATATATATGCATATTGAAATAAATACTTGTTGTAATAATGTTTCTTTCCCAACATGTGCTCTATACGCATTTAATAATCAACTTACTTCCTAGGATAACAGGAAATGGGAATACACTAATTCTCTTTTTATATTGAGAAATGTGATTAGTGGTATACTGTCCCTATTGTAAATAAGATTGCAAACACAAATATTTGTGTTTCACTTAAATTCTATTCAACCATGTTCTTTCTATATAAAGAGAATTGGTATACCAAAAATAACACATTATTAGAGTTAACAAAATAGTTGCAATCAGATCGAAAGAAGAACTTTATGTATTGGAAAAGTTAGACAATGTTTTATGAGGATTATTAAACCATATTCTTTACGCGAAGCTAAAATTTTTGTATATCATAAGGAAATTCATAGTTGGATTGAACATTTTCCTTTATCTACAAACGGAAAATATAAAAAAATGGACATGGTTTATAATTCTTTGCATCAAATTAAAGCTACAAATTTGTATGAACGTCGTAACTTTTGTCTACCTACTATGCATGTCGAACTCAAATATGTTGTTATAAAGCACCAGAAAATAAATGAGGTTATGCTAAACTAATAAGTATTTACTTTAAATTTGCTAACTATAATAAGTCGCATGCTATTTTAGCCAAACTTAAAAAAACTCAACAACAATAATAATTAAAATTATGGTTACAAAGCTAAGAGAGGAAGCTTGTTCTGTCTCCCATAGCTCCATTCATCCATTAAAGCATTATGAATCAAAAAAAAATGTTTATAAAATTTGTATTTGTATAACAGCTCACTGACTACTGCAACTCAGCATATAGTTCATTGATTGAGAAATAGATTTTAATCAAGCATTTCCATTGTGTAAAGCTAACTAAAGTGAAAAACTATTTACCATTGATGTTGTTGTTGATAGACAAGAAAAAGAAGATAAACATGAAGGTAATGAGTTATTGCAAAAGGATTCACTAAAGCGAGAAGTATCATGCCTGCACTGGTTGAGACCAGCATGAAAACATGCATGCATCGGGTAATGGATATGGACAAAGATGCAAATTGGTGCATACTAATTTGAATGTGATAAGAGCTTCAATATATTGATATAGATATGTGCATGTACTTATACATGAAAACATGCAATTTTGAGTAATAAATTTTTACTTTTTCTTTTACATGCTTCTATGTTACTTCTTCTATCAGCAAATACCTAGATAGAGATGCCAAAAATATATACTAATTTGAATGGGATAAAAAATTCAATAGATGGCTAACTGCTTATGTTGCTTTCTTACAGTTTGACGAATTATCATCATTCTATTTTATTGTTGGAGGGCATGTATGCAAAAACAACAACCAAGGTAGGAAACTGAATAATATAATAAAACAGACAAATTAGCGAAATAAAATCAACAAAATCAGGTCATATAGGACATACCTGTTTACATATCAGCATCAAATTTTCAACAACTGAAAGCTAAGGGCAAAAATAGGGATTGGAATTGAAGTCAGTATATTTCTTCCAAAATTCAGAAACAAAACAGAAAATTGGAAGTGCATGTACGTGTAAAGACACATATACGTGATAACTCTTACTCAACTTTATACCAAAATTAATAAAAATGTAAAAGGATGAGATTAATCAGTCATGGTAAAATGATTAAAATTGGCAATAAATAGATTTTGAGTCTGAAAGCGTAGTATCTACTTGTTATTTCTTGTATTCTATTTTTATAAATTCATACGAGAAATAGATATTATTTTCTTTGAAGCATTATTGTAACAACCCGGAAAATCAGAACCAATTTAAAAATTTTATTTTGGCAATTTTGATGATTTTTGAATATTTAAAATGATTTATTTTAAATAATAACGACGGAAAATTTATTTTCGATGAAGTTAAAACGAATAATTTTATTTTAATTACATAACGAGCCTGAAATGGCGTTGTAGTTTGAAATTTCGATTTCAAATTTCGAATGAATATACAGAATTCATTTTAAGTCGGAATTGGATGAAACAATAAATAATTGAATCTAATTAACAATATCTTTTAAATGAAGCTAAGAAACTGAGATTTTGTTTTATCAATTGAGAGTTACGTCCAGTTTAAAATTAAGAAAAGTCACTATCGAATATATATATATTTTTACATATATAAGGCCCTTAAAAATAGCCCTTTTGCAAACGACCTCCGTTTTCGACAAAACCACTTTTGTTGGACCCGGGATGTCGAATTATTACTAGGTTTCAAAATTCATAATTTTTGAAATCAATATGTGAGCGTGGCAAAAGAAAACATGTTTTGTCAATTTTAGTTGAAATGCATCGACCAGCAAATGGCCATTTTTCAAACGATCTCAGAATTTGATGAAATTAGTTTTGTTAGGACCGTATCGTCAATACAAAGCTAGAAATAAATTTTCTGGAATTTTTAGAGCCCGTATGTGGCCCCGGTAAATTGAAAGGCGCGTTCAAAGTCAATATACATTGATTTATATTTTAATTTAAATGGAAACTAATCAAAACATTAGAATTGGGTTACGAAACATATACCATTGTGTTAGGAATTGGGGTAATTAGCTAGGGGCGACAGTCGTTCGGTCTCGTTTAGAGATCAAATGTAAAAGTGACTTTATGGTAAAAATTAATTAATTAAATATATATTTATTTATATTTCTCCTTAACTCCCCCCTTCCTACCGTTGACTTTAAAATAAAAGAAAAAAGAAAAAAAAACCACGAACGCTAAGCCTCTCCCCCTTGCCGTCGATTGCCAACGCGACTTCACCGCTGCCCCTTCCCATCTCCGCCGCACCCCCTCCTTCTCCGACCCCCTACTTCCTCCTCTCCTTCTCCCCCAATTAAACCGCGCCCTAACCTTCCCCCACAGTCAATTCCGCCGCCGCCACTGTAGAACCGGAGCTCCTCTGCCTTCCCTACCACGTCAGTGCGACAGTGCAAACCCCCCTCCTATTCCGGTCAATGGCCACATCGCCCCCTCCCCTTTTTTTCTTGACCACTATAAGTTTTATTTTGTTTTATTTATTTTTTTCTTTCTTTATATAATGTAAAGAAGTTTTAAAATGAAATTAAAAATTAGTTTTATATATAGTATGACATTAATAGAATAAAAATATAATTTTTAATTATGTAGAAGGATAAAAATATAATTTTTAATTATGTAGAGATATAAAAATATAATTTTTTATATGTAGCGAAGTCAAAATGTGATCTTATATATATATATAGCGAATAAGAAGTTGTGATTTTTATTTTAAATAAAGCTATGATTTTTATAGCGTATAAGGCTATAATTTTTAACATGTTTACAAAACGATTAAATTTTTATATAACATAAAGATGCGATTTTTATACATGAAGTCATATAATATAAATATGATTTTTATTATGAAGTCAGAGTTATAAAAATCCTATTTCTATATATAGGAAAGCGAGGTAAATATATGATTTTTTTTATATTAAAGATTCGATATAAAATTCAATTTTTATATAATAGATTTGAAATGAAAATATATTTTTAAAATATTATTTTTAGTTAGATAAAAATATACAAATATCATATTAAAAATATGATTTTTTACTATGAACAGCGTGAAAAGGGTTGCGATGGAACGGGTGGAAAGCAAGTCAAAATCTAAATCGTTCAGAAATATAGAATGGAGTAGTGGACCCCAAGGTGAGAACTGCTCACCATATTTTCTTAAACAGTTATTTATTTTGTAACTGCATATATGAACTATTCCCCGTCGTCCACAAACCATGGACGACTTGTTTGATTGTTTGGTTTAAATGATTAGATTATTTGGTTGTTTGGTTGATCGAATTGATTAGAATTTGGTTTGTGTATGACGTACGCCATTATTAGGCGAGGGATAAGGCTAGACCTTATCCCGTTTCTAGTATCGCGCCGTTAAGCTGCCAAAATTTTCTAAAATATGTTAGAAAAATAAAAATATCGTTTTTATTGTGTAAATGAACCGAATAAATAATTTATCGTTAAAAATATGATTTTTAACGTGTATATGTGCAACGACCCAACTTTCGAACACATCGGAAGTCGTGCCATTAATAAGAAATAAGTATAGATAGAAGATAAAATCACAGAAACATCAGAATCTCACAGCAGAATTTTTACAAAAGATGATACTTCATAATATTACACAGCAGTACATATTACATCAGAGCATCATATCTCTAGTGATACAAGCCTTTCATAGTACATCTTTAATTATACATATCATAGATGACCAAACTGATAGACTTAATTTTATAGTAGATAAGATAAGTGGACCAGCACACAAAAAGTTCAATTCCAGCTTCCAAGTTTTATCCAATCCTGATTCACTTGTCTATTCATAACAAGCATTATGAATACCCAAGAGTTTAAGGGAAACACAGAAATAAACTCCGGGTCAGTCAGGGGACTGGTATGAGTAAACAGTTTCAAAACAGAATAAAGAAATAAAAATAACTCATAAGACCATGCCGTGAATACGGAACGGGTTTTTACCTTATGAGATCAAAACACTTTGTATACTTGAAATCAGATATTATCATAGTGTCTATAAGTTTTTCACAAATAAATTAGAATCCAGAAGAATGCTTGCATCTCACATTCTCCTATATAGTATACAAATAAAAACCACTTAGCGCTTATGGAAATTGGATTTCCAACCATGACAAGGTATGGGACCAACTTCCGATGATGTATCTCTAGAGGCGAATACACCTCGTCTTGCAACCCGGCCCTCACATGACCGACCACTCATTTCTCTTAAGTGTATCGAATGTAGATCACCAACGGTTGGGCTCAAACCACCGTTTCCCCAAAAGTGACAACATCAAAAAAGATTAAAGAAGTAAAAGGAATTTCTCGAGATAGGTGATTATACACCCTAATGGGAGCGGCCAACACAGCCATGCTGCCTGCCCGATTTTTGTCATTTCCTGGGTGTGAGGCTTGAGGCTATACTTACCCTTTTCATCATCACTGTTTAATTTCTTTGAATTCCACATCGTCAAAACTAGCCAACCACTAATTGACTTCCCCAAAAATTTATTATAGGTATACAGCGAGAGAAACGAATTCCTCTGCCATCATATAAATACGTTTGAAGAGATCAATGTACCTGACCTGTTAGAATTACTTTGTCAGACATTCGTCCGTACAAGTTGTCCAGGGATTGGACGAACCAAAGGCACTATTCAAGAATAGCCCTTGTATAACTTCGTCTTCTATTATCTTCGTTAGTCTTTGATTTCGATGTAAAAACCGAATCGAGGTGGAATATAGATCCGGACTCTTCGAAACGAACAGCATTAATATCTTTTAGGGTCAAGTGATACTTAATAGCAATTAAATCAATATATTTCATAAAGGTTTCTAGATCCTAATTGATTTATCAAAACCAATCTACTGAAAATATTTCACATATAAGATTCCACTTGTAGATTTAAAACAGTGATCTAATACGGAATGATTAAATATGACAACATTAAATTAAACTATCAAGTTATTTGGTTATGTCACGGTACTACAACCAAGCCAATCAAACGATCATTTATCATAACGTAGCTTGTCGATTCCAGTTCGACAATTCAAACTCAACCAATCGTTGTTTATATATTGGTTGGTCTCGGATAATAGTCATTTCATATTACTCGTCTATATTTGGATTTAATTTAAGAACCTACTTCTGTTACTGTAATCATAGATTTTATCTGTAAATACTATTACAGGTTCAAATCTAGTTTATCGAGTCGCTACACATTTCACACTTAATTTCTATGCCCTATCTACTCAAATTAATTTGTAAAACACTACTCCTTATCTTATCTTTGTTATCGGTCTAATTCGATAACATTTACATGTTTGTTCAAAAACAATGGAACTATTACCATACCGTCAACTACTTTCCCATATCATGGTATATCGTCGACTATAAGTTAACATTCGGATTTGAATCAATTATTCGATCTTAATGAATAAATCCCATTATTTTCATTTATTTAAATTATTCAAGAAGAATAATTTAATTTTTACTTATTAAATATAATTCTATTCAATATATTTATTTAATTAATTAATCGATGAAGTTTTAAACTTCAGTTTAATTCAAAGACATCTTCTTTCAATTTCGTTTTGGCTATTTTGAAACACTTACCGTTATTCTATTATATTAGATTTAATTCATTTTATTATAAACTGAACGAACTGTTAAAGTTGTAAAAATCGGAACAAAATAGTTCGTTATACAACGGTCGAATCTATAACCAAATCTGACTGCTTATTTGTTCCTATATCTTTTTTTTATATATATTCTCCTTCCATTTACTCTTCACTTTTATATCTTCTTTATATCTTTTTATTTATTTATTTTTGTAAAGCCCAATCTGGCACAAACAGTTCAGCCCGCCTCATCATTTCTCACTTACCAGGTTCAATAATTTGCTACCCTAAAACTGCCTCACGCTGGATCATTTACATGTTCAATATCCGATCCATCTTCTTCATATTTACCGAATGCCAAGTCACAGAGTACAAAACTCGAGTTGACAAAGTAAAATATGTGATCCCCTTGGGAAAATCACCCAAAAACTGATGATCCTCATAGTGATCCACTTCAAAAACTTTGCCCGGATCAACTTCTTCTTCTCCTTCTTTTCTGCAATGCACACATGTGTGTCTGTTCACATGCACACCCGCTGGAGCCCACTTCCACCTCCGACGACCACCCACACACGTTACCCACCGTGCCTTGATCATCTTGCACCGCTCTGACCATCCCTTCCCCGTGCACCATTGATTTTCCCCGTGCCACCACTTTTGATAGAAAAACTGTCATCTAGGAAACCCACGACAGCGCCTCGCCCCGTCCACCGATAGCCGCCTACTTCCTGCCCTGCCACAACGACCCTCCGACGCTGCCATCCCCACATGACCGCACCCCCAAAACTCCACCATCGACGGGCAGTTCAAAGGACAAAAACCGAATTCAAAATGAGTTTTAAACCCTATTTTAACCTCGTCCTCTCCATCCTTTCATTTGAAAAATTATCTAGCATTTTTCCTTGAATCCTTGGTCCTATACGAAGCTTCACCCTCGAACACACGGTCTCAAATTGCTTGGTTGGTCGGAATTTGATCGAAATTCAAATTCTGATCATCCCGACATATCTCTTGATTTAATGAATTAAAAATCATGATTTTTCTTCAAAAAATCCTAATTTCGATCCATCATTACATTTGTAAACTTGAAACAAGGTTTTACGAAGTTTGAAAATCCATTTTGATTTTGTGTTGTAGAGAGTACTGATGTTTTTTTCTGTTCATGTCCAATGTACATTTTTAAATGGTTTGATCCTACTTCTCGACAACCAGGTGGCCATATAAGGCTATTATAGCTAATGCGAAGTATATTCAATCTTCTAATCTAGGTTTCATTAGCCAGTAGAGTACCAGTTTGGTTGTATAGAATTTTGAAACAAATTTGACAAAGCCTGGTAACACACAGGATAATGTAATCTTAACACACTTGCTACTTAAGGTTTAGGTGCCAACTATTAATTTTTAGATTGGGCAAACAAACTGATATGTAAACAATCATATAATTCAAACAATATCAACTCCAAGCAAGATCATATTTTCAATCAAACAGGAAAGACAGTAAAGAATTTCCTTAGAAAAGTTTACTCAACGGAATAGCTTGAAACCCTTAGTTTCTCCTTCACTGATCTAGTATGAAAGACTTGTGTTTTTGTGTTAGGAAAAGGAGGCATACTCAGGTCTATTTATAGTGGTAGAATTCATTAAAATATTGGTGCATATAAAATAACACAAAATCAGTTTTTATATTTCCTTGTTGACAAATGATGGACAACTAAAAAAAAGAAATCTTTTTCTTACCAAAGCAAAACACCATGTCCTCATATGCACATGGCTTATATCATCCATAAATGTAAATTTCTCTTTCCCTATTGGTTTTTACGAAATACTACCTTAAATACTCATGTGCCATACATGTTCTTCACAATCTTTTTCTTGGTTTAATCAAATTATAGCATTCATTTTGTACCATATGTGTTCAGTTTTCCATAGGTTTTCTAACCCAAAATCTTCACATGATAATATGATTTAACATGAAATTATATAAATACATTACTTGCCTTCAAAGGCAATAAAAAATCTGAAAGTTCTTGTTCAATAAAGATCTTGGCCATGTGATGAAAGTACATGGAAAAATCTTATGTGTTAGTATCTATCTAGTGTAGACAAGATTCTTGGTGTATATACAAGATTTTACAAATCTTTAGGCACATGTTATTATGACAAAGTAGCATATTTAAGCAAAATGCAAAAGAAAATGTCAATTTCAGAAAATCTTGAGAGAAATGAAAGAGATTCAAAACTGAAAATACATTTGATACAAAAAGATTTACCATGTGACCATATTCCCTCCTAGATCCTCTTCCTTAGCCTATTTCTAGTGTAAGTGTTGCCTTGCATTTATGTTCATGAAACATGCTTGGAAAAAGGAAATGATATTGCATGTTTTAGTGTATGTATATGTGACCTTGAACTTGCTTTAATACTTGCTTTAAAATTAGAGTGGGTTTTGGCAAGTTTGATTCAAGCGTTAAAAGTTTTTTTAAATCAAGAATTTACAAAAACCAAATTCTTAAATCCTTTGAAATAAAATAAAATAAACAAAACATGTGAACAAAATGGCATAATAAAGACATGCTATGTATAAGTGTTATTCTTTATATATGAGTAAAATAAATTTAAACAAACGCAATCAAATACATGCTATCACACCTGAATGTGTAAAAATGGATTTTGGTAAGTGCTGTGCTACATACATAAGTGAATGCTATTATAAATGAGTTGACAAGTTTTGAAATCTCGAAGTCTGGATTTTAAATCGTATTTGTAAATACGTTCTTACGATCAATTCATATCTATGTCAGTGATATGTGTAAATACCGGGTCATTACAATCTACCCTCCTTATAAAAATTTCGTCCTCGAAATTCGTAAACAGTAGATTAAAGTTATCGACTTATATATAAAAATAATTAACACATATCAGCGATTTTCCTATTCATAACCAAAAATATATGTCCAAATACCCTTTTTAACTCATCAGTCAATTTACTTAACTCTGTTAAGTATTACCCACAATTTTCATTCACTTAGTTAATTATCTCCATTTCGGGACTCACAAATCTGATTTAATCTCACAAATCGACCAGTTCACTTCCCTGAGTTCATATCTAATTAATACTTAAGTCCAGCCTTAATTTTAGGAAATCCAAAATTTTAATTCAATTTATAATTCTAACTTGATTTCTGGTATCAATATGATTGGATATTATTCTAATTTAATTCAACCATATTTGATTTTTCTTAAGGCTGACCCTTGTTAATTAACTCCTTATAGATAGTGGCAAAACTTTTGTCCTGCTGGACTGGTGCAACTTCCTCCACAGTTTCTCCTTGATACTAGGATCCAGTATTGCGACCAGTGGTAGTGGAAGTTCCACTAACTTGACCTCTTCATCCTCGGCTACTCATCTTAATCACCTGAATATAACAGGTCGTTATTCCAGACTTGATCGGATATAACTAACTTAGGTATACCATCCAAGTTGATTTATTTTAAATTTATTTTAAATTTTAATATAAAAGTATGCTCTCTCACACTCACCCAAAGCCTAGGTAATCAGTAACCTAAGCTATGATACCAACTGTAATGACACAACTTTCGAACACATCGGAAGTCGTGCCATTAATAAGAAATAAGAATAGATAGAAGATAAAATCATGGAAACATCAGAATCTCACAGAGGAATTTTAACAAAAGATGATACTTCATAATATTACACAGCAGTACATATTACATTAGAGCATCATATCTCTAGTGATACAAGCCTTTCGTAGTACATCTTTAATTATACATATCATAGATGACCAAACTTACAGACTTCACTATACAGTAGATAAGATAAGTGGACAAGCACACAGAAAGTTCCATTCCAGCTTCCATGTTTTATCCAATCCCGATTCACTTGTCTATTCATAACAAGCGTTATGAATACCCAAGAGTTCAAGGGAAACACAGAAATAAACTCCGGGTCAGTCAGAGGACTGGTATGAGTAAACAGTTTCAAAACGGATTAAAGAAATAAAAATATCTCATAAGACCATGCCATGAATACGTAACGGGTTTTTACCTTATGAGATCAAAACACTTTGTATACTTGAAATCAGATATTATCATAGTGTCTATAAGTTTTTCACAAATAAATTAGAATCTAGAAGAATGCTTGCATCTCACTTTCTCCTATATAGTATACAAATAAAAACCACTTGGCACTTATGGAAATTGGATTTCCAACTATGACAAGGTATGGGTCCAACTTCCGATGATGTATCTCTAGAGGCGAATACACCTGGGTTCAACAAGAACGTCTTGCAACCCGGCCCACACACGACCGACCACTCATTTCTCTTGAGTGTATCGAATGTATATCACCAACAGTTGGGCTCAAACCACTGTTTACCGAAAAGGTACAGCATCGAAAAAGATTAAAGAAGTAAAAGGAATTTCTCTAGATAGGTGATTATACACCCTAATGGGAGCGACCCATATAGCCATGCTGCCTGCCCGATTTTTGTCATTTTCTGGGTGTGAGGCTTAAGGCTAGACTTAACATTTTCATCATCACTGTTTAATTTCTTTGAGTGCCACATCGTCAAAACTAGCCAACCACTAATTGACTTCCCAAAAAAATATTATAGCTATACCGCGAGAGAAACGAATTCCTCTGCCACCGTATAAATAAGTTTGAAGAGATCAACGTACGTGATCAGTTAGAATTACTTTGTCAGACATTCATCCATACAAGTTATCCTAGGATTGGACAAACCGAAAGCACTATTCAAGAATAGCCCTTGTATAACTTCGTCTTCTATTATCTTCATTAGTCTCTGATTTCGACGTAAAAACAGAATCGAAGTGGAATATAGATCCGGACTCTTCGAAACGAACAGCGTTAATATCTTTTAGGGTCAAGTGAAACGTAATAGCAATTAAATCAATATATTTCATATGGGTTTCTAGATCCTAATTGATTTATCAATACCTATCTACTGAAAAAATTTCACATATAAGATTCCACTTGCAGATTTAAAACAGTAATACAAAATGATTAAATATGTCAACATTAAATTAAACTATCAAGTTATTTGGTTATGTCACGGTACTACAATCAAGCCAATCAAACGATGAATTATCACAACGTAGCTTGTCGATTCCAGTTCGACAATTCAAACTCAACCAACCGTTGTTTATAAATTGGTTGGTCTCGAATAATAGTCATTTCATATTACTCATTTATATTGGGATTTAATTTAAGAACCTACTTTTGTTACTTCAATCATTGATTTTATCTGTAAATACTATTACAACTTCAAATCCAGTTTATCGAGTCGCTTCACATTTCACACTTAATTTCTATGCCCTATCTACTCAAATTAATTTATAAAACACTATTCCTTATTTTATCTTTGTTATCGGTCTAATTCGATAACATTTACATGTTTGTTCAGAAACAATGGACCTATAACCATACAGTCAACTACTTTCTCATATCATGGTATATCGTCGACTATAAATTGACATTCGGATTTGGATCAATTGTTCGATCTTAATGAATAAATCCCATCCTTTTCATTTATTTAAATTATTCAAAAAGAATAATTTAATTTTTACTTGTTAAATACAATTTTATTCAATATATTTATTTAATTAATTAATCGACAAAGTTTTAAACTTCAATTTAATTCAAAGACATCTTTTTCAATTTTGTGTTTTCTATTTTGAAACACATACCTTTATTCTATTATATTATATTTAATTCATTTTATTCTAAACTGAACGAACTGTTAATGTTGTAAAAATCGAAACAAAATAGTTCGTTATACAACGGTCGAATCTATAAACAAATCTGACTGCTTATTTGTTCCTATATCTTTTATATATATATATATATTCTCCTTCCATTTACTCTTCACTTTTATATCTTTTTATTTATTTATTTTTGTAAAGCCCAATCTGGCCCAAACAGTCCAGCCCGCCTCCTCATTTCTCACTTACCAGGTTCAATACTTTGCTACCCTAAAACTGCCTTACGCTGGATCATTTACATGTTCAACATCTGATCCATCTTCTTCACATTTGCCGAATGCCAAAACGCAAAGTAGCAAACTAGAGTTGATAAAGTAAAATATGCGATCCCCGTGGGAAAATCACCCAAAAACTGATGATCCTCATAGTGATCCACTTCAAAAACTTTGCCCGGATCAGCTTCTTCTTCTCCTTCTTTTCTGCAATGCACACATGTGCGTCTGTGCACATGCACACCCGCTAGAGCCCACTTCCACCTCCGACGACCACCCACGCACGTCACCCACCACGCCCTGATCATCTTGCACCGCTCTGACCATCCTTTCCCTGTCCACCATTGATTTTCACCGTGCCACCACTTTTGATAGAAAAATTGTGATCCAGGAAACCCACGCCAGCGCCACGCCCCATCCACTGACCGCCGCCTACTTCCTGCCCTGCCACCACGACCCTCCGACGATGCCATCCCCCCATGACCGCACCCCCAAAACTCCACCGTCGACGAGCAGTTCAGATGCCAAAAACCAAACCCAAAAATGAGTTTAAAACCCTATTTTCACCTCTTCCTCTCCATCCTCTCATTTGAAAAATTATCCAGCATTTTTCCTCGAATCCTTGAACCTATACGAAGCTTCAACCTCGAACACACGGTCTCAAATTGCTTGGGTGGTCGGAATTTGATCGAAATTCAAATTTTGATCATCCCAGCATATCTCTTGATTTAATGAATTAAAAATCATGATTTTTATTCTAGAAATCCTAATTTCGATCCATCATTACAGTTGTAAACTTAAAACAAGGTTTTACATAGTTTGAAAATCCATTTTGATTTTGTGTAACAGAGAGTTCTGCTTTTTTTTTTTCTGTTCGTGTTCAATGTACATTTTTAAATGTTTTGATCCTACTTATCGACAACCAGTGTGACGGCCGGGAATTTCGCTCGATCCGAATCAGTCGTTAAACCGATCTAGACCGTTCGAAACCCCTGATCGTTTTGAGAACAGGACAAATCAGAATGCAGACGGAAGAACATTTCATTGCTATTACAACAATTCCATCAGATACAAGAATATACAGAGTATAAATGAATAAATTATATTCGATAAATATCAGAGATTACAGTAAATTACATAGCAGCGGAAAATAATACAAAGTACAACTGAAGGTGATATACGAATACAGAGCTTTTCCGGATATCGTTCCAGCTGTAAACCAGGATCCTGTGAATATAAATCTGCAAAACCAAAACTACTAGCTTCCCGTGTGGAAAATAGGGGCACCCAGAGTTTAGGTTAAAACAATAAACTCTAGGTCAGTCATGTGACTGGTGTGAGAACTAAAACAGTTATTTAAAACTTTACTTTAAAAGAGAGTAATTCAAGGGACTACGCCGTATAACACGGAACCGGTTTTCGCCCAAGAATACCAGTGCATATCAATAAATAGCGCAATGCTTTTTCGAAAAATGAAGCCATTATAAGACCCAGGTCCCATCACACAATGCAACGCAAGCCGGAGGATAGGGTTTTCCCTTACAATAGCCAAACATGCTTGGTACGTTTAAAACAAATCATTTGATACTATAATAAGTGTATAGTGTCAAAACAATTTCAATCATAAATATAAATTATAGACAGCATGGGTACCATATATCATGTCGCCATACTAGTTCTACAATTAAAACCGCAATATCACGTATTGGAAATTGGATTTCCGTCATCAGTCGAGGCAAGAGGCAAGCTCCTCTCCGCTTCGAGACACTCTAGCAAATGCCTCAGGACTACACACTCTGGGCAACCCTGGGATCCTCCAAGACTGGTCCTCTCTTACGTTTGAGGATTAATTATTCCTGAACACATGTTTCCCGGCCCTATAGGACCCAAAATCGAGGCGCCTCGCATCCAAACCACAAAGGTGAAAAGTATATAAATGTCAGGGCTGGGAGGTCACTGACACCACCCATAGCTAGAAAGAAACGTCGTGCACTCCTTGTGTCCTCATCCCGTTTTTGACTCATACCGAGGTGTGAGGCTCGCGAATCCACGCTATAGACAAAGCAGCCACGTAGGCCGTGCTTTGTTCATCAACCACAAGACTTTGCTTTTCCACAAAAGCCTTGATCCATGTAACTCAGCGTGCCACATAGGCAACTCATACCATGCGATTGATATCTATCGATATATAACCTCTAAGCTCATACATCTCAGAGAAGGGCGTTAAGCAAGAGAATAAATTCTCCGCCTCCAAACAGATATATATTAAACAGAAATCAATCAACACAGAATAAAATCCAATGTCAGACATACAATCCATTTACAAGTTCGTTCTGGGTCTGAATGTTACCGGAGGCACTTTCCTCGCATCTCCATCGATCTCCAAGTACGTCTGGACGACCACCAACTGATTCCCTCATCTTGGGTGTACAGCCAAATCAAGATCATCAGTAATCACCCAAACGATGTGAAGACTTCCGGTCGTCGACCACCATCTTCATCTTCGACTTATCGTCGAATCGGTTATTCAGAATGGGTATAAACCCGGACTTTCTGAACAACCCGCGTATATTAAAAACAAATGTTACACAAACACAACATATGCCTCATTCCAATTCATTAGTCACTAACCGTAAATGAGTAAGAGAACAATTTCCCAAATATTAATCCCGAAGGCCGAAACCAACATCAGATTAACATCCAGGAAACCATTCTTCTTAACTAACCTACAGCTAGTTTCTAAATCTCAATTCTTAGGGAAAGGTTCCAATTAATTTTATCCAAGATAAATTCTTTAAAATTTATTCTTTAATCTTCCATTGGATGTCGTATCGAACCAAATTATGGTTTTTCCAAACTAGTCGAGATTAGCGAACCACACCGAAGTAATTATTTATTTTATTTCCCAATCCTAACATATTCATCCCATGAAGCAAAACTGCTGATACTCCATATCTAACACCATGGTGTTATCGGTAAAATTAATTACCATTTCACGTTCAAATCTAATTAAAGATTTAACTATCGCTTTGGAGCAAAACTGCTAATACTCCATTCTCGCTAAATTTCTAAATTTGATAATTTAGATTATCAATTCACGTTTCAATCTAATTGCAGATTCATTAAAACTCCCTTTTACTGGGTTAAAGAACTAATGTCATTTAAAACACAGTTCACGATAAACCCAAATCACATTCTATTTATTATCGGGTTAAAGAACAAGTGGTATTTAAAACACTGTTCACAATAAACCCACAAATCAATTCTATTTACAACCCATTTCAAATCCAATTTATTTATTTAAAAATAAACGGGTTTAATTTTAGTTCAAAACTAGTTCATTTCGATAAAAATCTATTTTTATCTTTTCAAATATGGAGTTTTTCATCCCAATTTTTCCCAAATCATTTCTTATGATTTTACACAAATTATTACTTTTGTTAATAATTTTATCAAGGCCCGTACAGTCGATTTCCATCAACGGCCATCGAACTGCACTTACAACGACCTTTTCCAAATTTAATTTGGACGTGTCTCCAAATCCAACCGTTTGATTTAAAATTTCCAATATTCGTTAGAAAGCTCTTTTCGATGCAAACCCGACGGTTCCGGTTTTAGGAGAATCCGACGGTCGGATCTCCCGTAATGTCCGTTTAAAATAAATGGTCGAAATTCACGAACTGTCGCGGCGCGACGCGTTCTATTCAGGCCATTATATTATATATATATAATATATATAATAAATATTTCGTCGATTTCTATTTAAAACGAATTATATAGAAAGTTTTGAATTCGTTTCAAAAACATTTTCAACTTCCATTTCAATTCAAATCAAAATTGAATTTTTCCTTATAAATTCGTTTTAAAGTTCATTTGAATTCAATTCAAATTTCAGTTCAATTTGAATTCATTTCAATTCGTTTTCAATTCAATTCGAATTCGTTTTCTATTCAAATCAAATTCAATTCGTTATACATTCAACTCAATTCAAATTCGTTTTCTATTGAATTCAAATCAAATTCATTTTCTATTCAATTCAAATTCAATTCGTTATATATTCAATTCAATTCAAATTCGTTCTCTATTCAATTCAAATTCAATTCGTTATATATTCAATTCAATTCAAATTTGTTTTCTATTCAATTCAAATCAAATTCGTTTTCTATTCAATTCAAATTCAATTCGTTATATATTCAATTCAATTCAAATTCGTTTTCTATTCAATTCGAATATAATCGATATAAATATCGTTCGCGTTAAAATAGCGCATCTCTAATCAACACGGCTTTATACATTTCAATTTTCAAATATTCTATTTCAAATATTTCTATTTCAAAATATTTCTATTTCAAATATTTCTACTTCAAATATTTCTATTTCAAAATATTTTGTTCAACACATGACTAATCTCAACGGATGAGTACTGTCAACACGTGAACCTTTATTTTATATTGATAAAGATGTAAATTTTATTATTAAAATATTTCGTTCTACACATGACTAATCTCAACGGATGAGTACGGTCAACACATGAACCTTTATTTTATATTGATAAAGATGTAAATTTTATTATTAAAATATTTCGTTCAACACATGACTAATCTCAACGGATGAGTACGGTCAACACATGAACCTTTATTTTATAATATTCTTTATTTTTCCGATTGGAATGAGGCCCAATCAATTACCATATAAAGTTAATTATATGGATTCCATACAACAAATGTATATAATAGCAACGATAAATAATCAACCATCATCCAAAGTGCACTACACTGTATAAGCATCAAATATAGATATCTAACGCTTATAACAACCTGTCAATCAATCGATCGACATACAACTAATTATTGGGATTAGTGTATACCGTATTTTATTCCAATACCCGTGTGGGGTTTCAAACAATCAAACACAGATTTTTATTTGTGCAGTTGGGCGATGTGTAAAATTTATCGTCCCAAGCAATGTCAGTCAAATCAGTGTACATAAACAAACCGTCCATTTTGTAAATGAATATTTATTTATTCACATTCACTATATTCATATTCACGTTAAAAAGTATATTTTTAACGATAAAACTTTTTATTTTAACATATGAATTTCTATTCAGTTCATTCTTTAAATAAAATGATATTTTTATTTTTCTAACTTATTTTAGAAATTTTCGGCGGCATAACGGCACAATACTAGAAATGGGACGAGGCCTAGCCTTATCCCCGGTCTAGTGAAGGCCCACGCCATTCACACATCAATCAAATCCATTAATTTCACCAAACAATTCAATTCAAACCAAATAAACTAACCAACTACACATCCAAACAATTTAACAAACAAGCCATCCATGGTCTGTGGATGGCGGGTGTCGGGTGCTACTAAACACCGTCTGCATCCTAGTATATATATATATATATAACTAGAAAAAGAAATTGAAGAGTGAGAAGTTCTCACCGATAGCTATTCCAACTCCACGACACTTCTTTTGCAGAAACCTTCGTCGTTCTCGCCTTTTGTCACTTTCGCCGCCCGTAGTCGCTACATATATAAAAATCACATTTTTATTTCGCTATTCAATGTATAAAAATCGAATTTTTACTTTGCCATTCAATATATAAAAATTGAATTTTTACTTCGCCATTCAATATATAAAAATCGGATTTTTACTTTGCTATTCAATATATAAAAATTGAATTTTTACTTTGCTATTCAATATATAAAAATCGAATTTTTACTTTGCTATTCAATATATAAAAATCCTATTTTTCTAATCACGCTATATGGATAAATTTTCTATTTTCACACCGCTACTATATAGATAAAAATTCTATTTTTACTTCGTTATTTTCAAATATAAAGATTTCGCCTTTTCAAAAATATAGATTTCGACTTTTCAAATATAAAGATTTCGCCTTTTCTATTTCAAAAATCTAAACTTTTCTATTTTAAAAATCATATCTTTTCTATTTTATAAATCATATCTTTCATAAAAATCAAATCTTTTATAGTTTAAAGATCACTTCTTTTATAGGCTATAAAAATTATATTTTCCAAACAAAGTCAAACAAAAATCAGATTTTTAATGCAAAGCCATATGAATAAAAATCCTAATTTTATTACTAAGTTAAATGTATAAAAATCTTGATTTAATTACATTAAAACTGAATATAGTTTCATTGTTTTATATTTTTAAATAAGAGAGAAATAAAAACAAAAAAAAGAAAAAAACTTACTGTGTTTGACGAACTGAGAGAGGGGAAGGGGCAAATCGTGGCACTGGTGGTGGCAGGGCGTCGTCGACGCTGGTGGCTGGAGGTGCTCCGGCACTTGACGCGATGGATTAGGGAAGGTAGGGTTTAGAAGGGGTTTCGACGAGGGTGCTTGCGGTGGGGAAGGGGGTCTGGGGCGTCGCGCGTTGCAAGGGGGAGAGGGACTGGCGCCCGGCGCCGGCGGTGAAGAGGAGGCCGGCGCATCGCCTCAGGTGGAGGGCGCAATCGATTAGGCTAGGTTTTTTTTTTTACTGTTGAACTAAATCGAACGGGGGGGGGGGGGGGCAGAAATTAATGGAAGAGGGAGAGAGAGGAGTTAATTATTTTATATTATTTAATTTATTTTTAAATACAAAAGGCAACTTTCTATTTTGAATTCAAAATCAAGCCCGCCGACTGTCGTCCCTAGCGTTTTACCCCCATTCCGAACACAATGGGATATGTATCGTAAGCTGATTCGATCGTTTCGATCAGTTTCCACCAAAATCAACATATAACTCTATATATTGAATTTGAACGCGCATTTCAATTTACTGGGGTCACATACTAACTCGAAAAATTCCAGAAAAATATTTTCTAACTTCGTATTGACGATACGGTCCTAACAAAACTAGTTTCATCGAATTCTGAGACCGTTGGAAAAATGGTCATTTTCCAGTCGATTAAAATCACCTAAAACTAGTCAAACGCGTTTTCCTTTGCCACGCTCACATATTGATTCGAAAAATTATGAAATTTGAAATCTAGCAATAACTTTACATCCCGGATGCAACAAAAGTGGTTTCGTCGAAATCCGAGGTCGTTTGCAAAATTCCCATTTTTAAGGGCCTGAATTCCATAGCGACTATTCAGAATTTTCAACTGGACATATCTTTTGATTCCCGCAATGAAATTTTGATTTTTCGGATTCATTGGAAAGATATTATCAATTAGATCCTATTATTTTTGGTTTCACTAAAATCCGGATTGTTTTGCACCCGGTATGTTCAATTGAAGTTTGAAATCGAATTATCGAACTATCGCGCCATTTTCAATTCCTTTTATAATTATATATAATTATATATATTCTAACGACGACGTATATAAATATATTCATTCGAATTATATTCAAAACAAATTTTTTGTCGATATTATTTAAAATAATCTATTTTAAATATTCAAAATTCGTTAAAATTGCCAAAATAAAAATTTTAAACTGGCCCAGATTTTCGGGTTGTTACAATCTCCCCCACTTAAAACTTTTCGTCCCCAAAAAGGAACAAAGTCGAAAGTGGTTTGATTAATCAACTCTACGTTCGATCTGGCTTCCATTCTCCAACTTTTCAGTTTCTGAGAATTTTTAAATTTTCAAAAATTTGGCTAACACCCTAAATTTTCGAAAAATTTCGCCATAACCTCCCCTGCACCGGGAGCCACGGGAAAATCCCGAAATTGACTTATAGGCCTTCTGATCTCAAAAAGAAAAAGAAAAAGCCCAGCGGCTAGCCAATCGGCTCATAAAATCATCATCATCCAAACGAAACAGTAAATTATATAGTAAACATGTACCTATTTGTCGGGCAAACAAATTTTATTATCTGCTCTAGCCTCCTTGCTATGACCTGTTCAATGTAAGTACATGTATATGCAAGCAAGTGCGACCAATTTTCAATACAGTTCAATATTTGGTTCTATTAGACTAAATGGTTCAAAATTATCAAACAAATAAACAAACAACACAAACATCAATCAATTAGTGGATTAACGTTTCAGATTAATAATTTTGATATATGTACAGAAAATCATGTTTTGATGCCAATTCACAACAATGTGTTCTAGCTATATTAGTTTTGGTTCTCACACCAGTCTAATGGAAATATATAGAAATCACACCTTCGAAACACGAACATAAATACTGATGATGCACGTGCTATCATCAGTACCATCTCCGGGCGACTAGAATGTGATTCTATATCTATCTAATATATTAAAACTTCGAATATACGTTCATGACGCGTATATGCAAAACCTTTATATATCAGATTGTCCATATTCAAATTAAATAAATAATCAAATACGTATAAAATGATTTAAATTTTCAAAACAAAATTGTTTTGATTTGAAAAATATACTCTTCACACTCGTTCTAGGATACTACTGATCCTATCTCTAACGAGTCATTCTAATTGGATATTACTAATCCAATATCTGATGAATTCTTTCGTATGGTTCTAATGTGTCTTGTTCTCGAGCTCTGTAAACCAAAGCTCTGATACCAAATGTGACGGCCGGGAATTTCGCTCGATCCGAATCAGTCGTTAAACCGATCTAGACCGTTCGAAACCCCTGATCGTTTTGAGAACAGAACAAATCAGAACGCAGACGGAAGAACATTTCATTGCTATTACAACAATTCCATCAGATACAAGAATATACAGAGTATAAATGAATAAATTACATTCGATAAATATCAGAGATTACAGTAAATTACATAGCAGCGGAAAATAATATAAAGCACAACTGAAGGTGATATACGGATACAGAGCTTTTCCGGATATCGTTCCAGCTGTAAACCATGATCCTGTGAACATAAATTTGCAAAACCAAAACTACTAGCTGCCAGTGCGGAAAATAGGGGCACCCAGAGTTTAGGTTAAAACAATAAACTCCAGGTCAGTCATGTGACTGGTGTGAGAACTAAAACAGTTATTTAAAACTTTACTTTAAAAGAGAGTAATTCAAGGGACCACGCCGTATAACACGGAACGGGTTTTCTCCCAAGAATACCGGTGCATATCAATAAACAGCGCAATGCTTTTTCGAAAAATGAAGCTATTATAAGACCCAGGTCCCATCACACAATGCAACGCAAGCCGGAGGATAGGGTTTTCCCTTATAATAGCCCAACATGCTTGGTACGTTTAAAACAAATCATTTGATACTATAATAAGTGTATAGTGTCAAAACAATTTCAATCATAAATATAAATCATAGACGGCATGGGTACCATATATCATGTCGCCATACTAGTTCTACAATTAAAACCGCAATATCACATATTGGAAATTGGATTTCCATCATGAGTCGAGGCAAGGGGCAAGCTCCTCTCCGCTTTGAGACACTCTAGCAAATGCCTCAGGACTACACACTCTGGGCAACCCTAGGATCCTCCAAGACCGGTCCTCTCTTACGTTTGAGGATTAATTATTCCTAAACACACGTTTCCCGGCCCTATAGGGCCTAAAATCGAGGTGCCTCGCATCCAAACCACAAAGGTGAAAAGTATACAAATGTCAGGGCTGGTAGGTCACTGACACCACCCATAGCTAGAAAGAAACATCGTGCACTCCTTGGGTCCTCATCATGTTTTTGACTCATACCGAGGTGTAAGGCTCGCGAATCCACGTTATACACAAAGCAGCCACGTAGGCCGTGCTTTGATCATCAACCACAAGACTTTGCTTTTAAACAAAAGCCTTGATCCATGCAACTCAGTGTGCCACACAGGCAATTCATACCATGCGATTGATATCTATCGATATATAACCTCTAAGCTCGTACGTCTCAGAGAAGGGCATTAAGCAAGAGAATAAATTCTCCGCCGCCAAACAGATATATATTTAACAGAAATCAATCAACATAGAATAAAATCCAATGTCAGACACACAATCCATTTGCAAGTTCGTTCTGGGTCTGAACGAAACTGGAGGCACTTTCCTCGCATCTCCATCGATCTCCAAGTACGTCTGGACGACCACCAACTGATTCCCTCATCTTGGGTGTACAACCCAATCAAGATCATCAGTAATCACCCAAACAATGTGAAGACTTCCGGTCTTGGACCACCGTCTTCATCTTCGACTTATCGTCGAATCGGTTATTCAGAATGGGTATAAACCCGGACTTTCCGAACAACCCACGTATATTAAAAACAAATGTTACACAAACACAACACATGCCTCATTCCAATTCATTAGTCACTAACCGTAAATCAGTAGGAGAACAATTTCCCAAATATTAACCCCGAAGGCCGAAACCAACATCAGATCAACATCCAGAAAACATTCTTCTTAACTAACCTACAACTAGTTTCTAAATCTCAATTCTTAAGGAAAGGTTCCCATTAATTTTATCCAAGATAAATTCTTTAAAATTTATTCTTTAATCTTCCATTGGATGTCGCATCAAACCAAATTATGGTTTTTCCAAACTAGTCGAGACTAGCGAACCACACCGAAGTAATTATTTATTTTATTTCCCAATCCCAACCTATTCATCCCATGAAGAAAAACTAGTGATACTCCATATCTAACACCATGGTGTTATCGGTAAAATTAATTACCATTTCATGTTCAAATCTAATTAAAGATTTAACTATCGCTTTGGAGCAAAACTGCTAATACTCCATTCTCGCTCAATTTCTAAATTTGATAATTTAGATTATCAATTCACGTTTCAATCTAATTGCAGATTCATTAAAACTCCCTTTTATTGGGTTAAAGAACTAATGTCATTTAAAACACAGTTGACGATAAACCCAAATCACATTCTATTTATTATCGGGTTAAAGAACAAGTGGTATTTAAAACACTGTTCACAATAAACCCACAAATCAATTCTATTTACAACCCATTTCAAATCCAATTTATTTATTTAAAAATAAACGGGTTTAATTTTAGTTCAAAACTAGTTCATTTCGATAAAAATCTATTTTTATCTTTTCAAATATGGAGTTTTTCATCCCAATTTTTCCCAAATCATTTCTTATGATTCTACACAAATTATTACTATTTTTAATAATTTTATCAAGGCCCTTACAGTCGATTTCCATCAACGGCCATCGAGCTGCACTTACAACGACCTTTTCCAAATTTGATTTGGACATATCTCCAAATCCAACCGTTAGATTTCAAATTTCCAATATTCGTTAGGAAGCTCTTTTCGATACGAACCCGACGGTTCCAGTTTTAGGAGAATCCGACGGTCGGATCTTCCGTAATGTCCGTTTGAAATAAATGGTCGAAATTCACGAACTGCCGCGGCGCGGCGCGTTCTATTCAGGCCATTATATTATATATATAATATATATAATAAATATTTCGTCGATTTCTATTTAAAACGAATTATATAGATAGTTTTGAATTCGTTTCAAAAACTTTTTCAACTTCCATTTCAATTCAAATCAAAATTGAATTTTTCCTTATAAATTCGTTTTAAAGTTCATTTGAATTCAATTCAAATTTCAGTTCAATTTGAATTCATTTCAATTCGTTTTCAATTCAATTCGAATTCTTTTTCTATTCAAATCAAATTCGTTTTCTATTCAAATCAAATTCAATTCGCTATACATTCAATTCAATTCAAATTCGTTTTCTATTCAATTCAAATCAAATTCGTTTTTTATTCAATTCAAATTCAATTCGTTATATATTCAATTCAATTCAAGTTCGTTTTCTATTCAATAAAAATTCAATTCGTTATATATTCAATTCAATTCAAATTCGTTTTCTATTCAATTCAAATCAAATTATTTTTCTATTCAATTCAAATTCAATTCGTTATATATTCAATTCAATTCAAATTCGTTTTCTATTCAATTCAAATCAAATTCGAATATAATCGATATAAATATCGTTCGCGTCAAAATAGCGCATCTCTAATCAACACGGCTTTATATATTTCAATTTTCAAATATTCTATTTCAAATATTTCTATTTCAAAATATTTCTATTTCAAATATTTCTATTTCAAATATTTCTATTTCAAAATACTTCGTTCAACACATGACTAATCTCAACGGATGAGTACTGTCAACACGTGAACCTTTATTTTATATTGATAAAATTTTATTATTAAAATATTTCGTTCAACACATGACTAATCTCAATGGATGAGTACGGTCAACACATGAACCTTTATTTTATATTGATAAAGATGTAAATTTTATTATTAAAATATTTCATTCAACACATGACTAATCTCAACGAATGAGTACGGTCAACACATGAACCTTTATTTTATAATATTCTTTATTTTTCCGATTGGAATGAGGCCCAATCAGTTACAATATAAAGTTAATTATATGGATTCCATACAACAAATGTATATAGTAGCAACGATAAATAATCAACCATCATCCAAAGTGCACTACACTGTATAAGCATCAAATATAGACATCTAATGCTTATAACAGCCTGTCAATCAATCGATCGACATACAACTAATTATTGGGATTAGTGTATACCGTATTTTGTCCCAATACCCGTGTGGGGTTTCAAACAATCAAACACAGATTTTTATTTGTGCAGTTGGGCGATGTGTAAAATTTATCGTCCCAAGCAATGTTAGTCAAATCAGTGTACATAAACAAACCGTCCGGTTTGTAAATGAATATTTATTCACATTCACTATATTCATATTCACATTAAAAATTATAATTTTAACGATAAAACGTTTTATTTTAACATATGAATTTCTATTTAGTTCATTCTTTAAATAAAATGATATTTTTATTTTTCTAACTTATTTTAGAAAATTTCGACGGCATAACGACACGATACTAGAAACGGGACGAGGCCTAGCCTTATCCCCGGTCTAGTGAAGGCCCACGCCATTCACACATCAATCAAATCCATTCATTTCACCAAACAATTCAATTCAAACCAAATAAACTAACCAACTACACATCCAAACAATTTAACAAACAAGCCATCCATGGTCTGTGGATGACGGGTGTCGGGTGCTACTAAACACCGTCTGCATCCTAGTATATATATATATATATATATATATATATATATATATAACTAGAAAAAGAAATTGAAGAGTGAGAAGTCTCACCGATAGCTATTCCAACTCCACGACACTTCTTTTGCAGAAACCTTCGTCGTTCTCGCCTTTTTTCACTTTCGCCGCCCGTAGTCGCTACATATATAAAAATCAGATTTTTATTTCGCTATTCAATGTATAAAAACCGAATTTTTACTTCGCCATTCAATATATAAAAATTGAATTTTTACTTCGCCATTCAATATATAAAAATCGGATTTTTACTTTGCTATTCAATATATAAAAATTGAATTTTTACTTTGCTATTCAATATATAAAAATCAAATTTTTACTTTGCTATTCAATATATAAAAATCCTATTTTTATAATCACGCTATATGGATAAATTTTCTATTTCACACCGCTACTATATAGATAAAAAATTCTATTTTTACTTCGTTATTTTCAAATATAGAGATTTCGCCTTTTCAAAAATATAGATTTCAACTTTTCAAATATAAAGATTTCGCTTTTTCTATTTCAAAAATATAATCTTTTCTATTTTAAAAATCATATCTTTTCTATTTTAAAAATCATATCTTTTCTATTTTAAAAATCATATCTTTCATAAAAATCAAATCTTTTATAGTTTAAAGATCACTTCTTTTTTATAGGCTATAAAAATTATATTTTCCAAACAAAGTCAAACAAAAATCAGATTTTTAATGCAAAGCCATATGAATAAAAATCCTAATTTTATTACTAAGTTAAATGTATAAAAATCTTGATTTAATTACATTAAAACTGAATATAGTTTCAATGTTTTATATTTTTAAATAAGAGAGAAATAAAAACAAAAAATAATAAGAAAAAAACTTACTGTGTTTGACGAACTGAGAGAGGGGAAGGGGCAAATCGCGGCACTGGTGGTGGCAGGGCAACGGCGACGCTGGTGGCTGGAGGTGCTCCGGCACTTGATGCGATGGATTAGGGAAGGTAGGGTTTTGAAGGGGTTTCGACGAGGGTGCTTGGGGGTGGGGAAGGGGGTCTGGGGTGTCGCGCGTTGCAAGGGGGAGAGGGACTGGCGCCCGGTGCCGGCGGTGAAGAGAAGGGCGGCGCATCGCCTCAGGTGGAGGGCGCGATCGATTAGGCTAGGGTTTTTTTTTTTATTTCTGTTGAACTAAATCGAACGGGGGAGGGGGGGGGGGAGGGGGCAGAAATTAAAGGAAGAGGGAGAGAGTGGAGTTAATTATTTTATACTATTTAATTTATTTTTAAATTCAAAAAGCAACTTTCTATTTTGAATTCAAAATCAAACCCGCCGACTGTCGTCCCTAGCGTTTTACCCCCATTCCGAACACAATAGGATATGTATCGTAAGCTGATTCGATCATTTCGATCAGTTTTCGCCAAAATCAACATATAACTATATATATTGAATTTGAACGCGCATTTCAATTTACTGGGGTCACATACTAACTCGAAAAATTCCAGAAAAATATTTTCTAACTTCGTATTGATGATACGGTCCTAACAAAACTAGTTTCATCGAATTCTGAGATCGTTGGAAAAATGGCCATTTTCCAGTCGATTAAAATCAACTGAAACTGGTCAAACGCGTTTTCCTTTGCCACGCTCACATATTGATTCTAAAAATTATGAAATTTGAAGTCTAGCAATAACTTTACATCCCAGATCCAACAAAAGTGGTTTCGTCGAAATCCGAGGTCGTTTGCAAAATTCCCATTTTAAGGGCCTGAATTCCATAGCGGCTATTCAGAATTTTCAACTGGACATATCTTATGATTCCCGCTATGAAATTTTGATTTTTCGAATTCGTTGGAAAGATTTTATCACTTAGATCCTATTATTTTTGGTTTCACTAAAATCCGGATTGTTTTGCACCCGGTATGTTCAATTGAAGTTTGAAATCGAATTATCGAACTACCGCGCCATTTTCAATTCCTTTTATAATTATATATAATTATATATATTCTAACGACGACGTATATAAATATATTCATTCGAATTATTTTCAAAACAAATTTTTCGTCGATATTATTTAAAATAATCTATTTTAAATATTCCAAATTCGTTAAAATTGCCAAAATAAAAATTTTAAACTGGCCCAGATTTTCGGGTTGTTACAATCTGGTAGCCATGTAAGGCAATTATAACTAATGCGAAGTATATTCAATCTTCTAATCTAGGTTTCATTAGCCACTAGAGTACCTGTTTGGTTGTGTAGAATTTTGAAACAAATCTGACAGAGCCTGGTAACACACAGGATAATGTAATCTTAACACACTTGGTACTTAAGGTTTAGGTGCCAACTAATAATCCTTACATTGGGCTAACAAACTAAGATGTAAACAATCATACAATTCAAACAATATCAACTCCAAGCAAGATCATAATTTCAGTCAAACAGGAAAGACAGTAAAGAATTTCCTTAGAAAAGTTTACTCACCGGAATAGCTTGAAACCCTTAGTTTCTCCTTCACTGATCTAGTATGAAAGACTTGTGTTTTTGTGTGAGGAAATGAAGGCATACTTAGGTCTATTTATAGTGGCAGAAATCATTAAAATATTGGTGCATATAAATAACACAAAATCAATTTTTAGATTTCCTTGTTAACAAATAATGGACAACTCAAAAAAAAAAAACTTTTTCTTACCAAAGAAGGACACCATCTCCTCATATGCACATGGCTTATATCAGCCATAAATGTACATTTCTCTTTCCCTATTGGTTTTTATGAAATACTACCTTAAATGCTCATGTGCCATACATGTTCTTCACAATCTTTTTCTTGGTTTAATCGAATTATAACATTCATTTTGTACCATATGTGTTCAGTTTTCCATAGGTTTTCTAACCCAAAATCTTCACATGATAATATGATTTAACATGAAATTATATAAAAACATTACTTGCCTTCAAAGGCAATACAAAATCTAAAAGTTGTTGTTCAATAAAGATCTCGACCATGTGATGAAAGTACATGGAAAATTCTTATGTGTTAGTATCTATCTAGTGTAGGCAAGATTCTTGGTGTATATACAAGATGTTACAAATCTTTAGGCACATGTTTTTATGACAAAGTAACATGTTTTAGAAAAATGCAAAAGATAATGTCAATTTCAGAAAATCTTGAGAGAAAAGAAAGAGATTCAAAACTGAAAATACATTTGATACAAAAAGATTTGCCATGTGACCATATTTCCTCCTAGATCCTCTTCCCTAGCCTATTTCTAATGTAGGTGTTTCCTTGCATTTATGTTCATGAAACATGCTTGCAAAAAGGAAATGATATTGCTTGTTTTAGTGTATGTATATGTGACCTTGAACTTGCTTTAATACATGCTTTAAAAATAAGAGTGGGTTTTGGCAAGTTTAATTCAAGCGTTAAAAGTTTTTTTAAATCAATAATTTACAAAAACCAAATTCTTAAATCCTTTGAAAAAAAATAAAATAAACAAAACATGTGAAAAAAAATGGCATAATAAAGACATTCTATGTATAAGTGTTATTCCTTATATATGAGTAAAATAAATTTAAACAAACGCGATCTAATACATGCTATCACAACTGAATGTGTAAAAATGGATTTTGGTAAGTGCTGTGCTACATACATAAGTGAATGCTATTATACATGAGTTGACAAGTTTTGAAATCTCAGAGTCTGGATTTTAAATCGTATTTGTAAATATGTTCTTTCAATCAATTCATATATGTGTCAGTGATATGTGTAAATATCGTGTCATTACAATATGAATAAGATAAATATTCATTTACAAATTGGATGATTTGTTTATGTACACCATTTGACTGATATGGATTAGGACGATAAATTTTACACGTCCCTCAACTGCACAAATAATATTCAGTATTTGTTGGTTGAAATCCCACACGGGTGTTGGGATGATATTTGACGCACACTAATCCCACTCGTTTAGTTGTATGTCGATCGATTGGTTGATAGGCTTTTACAAGCGTTAAATATTTATATTTGATGCTTATGTAGTGTAGAATACACTCTGGATGTTGGTTGATTGTTTATCAATGTTGTACTATACATGTATTGTATGAAATCCATATAATCAACATTATATGGTGATTGACTGTGTCTGATTCCAGTTCAGAAAGAATGTATATTTTAAAATAACTAATATTTTAAAATAACGAATATTTTAAAATAATAATAAAGGATCAAAATCTGATTTTGATGTCCGATTTGGGATGGACACGAATATATTTAAAATATATATAGCCGTGTTGATTAGACATGCGCCATTTTGATGCAAACAATATTTATAACGATTTTATTCATTTTTATAATGAATATCGAAAAGGAAATGATATTAAAATCTGATGTTTGAAAATTTTATCATTTATGTATATTAATGATATGGAATATTCAATTCTGATTTAAAATTGAATATGAAGTTGAAATTGTTTTAAAAAGAATTTAAAATGATTTTTAAATACGTTTTGAATGGAAATCGATGAAATATATGTAATATATATTAATGACCTGAGTAAAACGCGCCACGCCACGACAATTCGCGAATTTCGACCATTGACTTCGAATTGACGTTACGGGAGATTAGTTAAGTTGAATGGTATCTTTAATAACACTTGTTCTTTAACCCGATTAACAATAGAATGAGATTTTGGGTTTGTCGTGAATGGTGTCTTTAATAATACTGTTCTTAAACCCAAAGGAGTTAAGAAAATTAGAAACTAACTGGAGATTAGTTAAGTTGAATGGTGTTCTGGGTATTAATCTGATGTTGGTTTCGTCCATCGGGGTTAATACTTAGGGAATTGTTCTCTTACTAATTTATGGTTAGAAACTGGTGGAATGCAATGTGATTTTGGGTTTATCTTGAACCGTGATTTAAATGACATTGGTTCTTTAACTCAGTTAAAGATAGTATATGATTTCCCAAGTTAAATAATCATCAATATTGATTTTTGGCGAGATTAAAACTAAGTGGAGTTTTAATGAATCTTTAATTAGATTGAAATGATCGAGAATAGAGTATCACCAGTTTTGCTCCAAGGCGATAGTTAAATATTTAATTAGATTTGAACGTGAGATGGTAATTAATTTTACCGATAACACCGTTGTGTTAGATATGGAGTATTACGAGTTCTTGTTGCAGTCATGATGGGGGTTTCTCACCATGTGGTTTGGTGGCGAACAGTGGGCTCTTTCCCATACATGTCCCTTGCGAGGGTTGGTTAGGCTGTGGCCGGGAGGCTCGAGAGGGTCGCCGTAAAACAAGTGAGACTGGGGGATCAGGTGTATGCCACGGTGGGTTTTACCTACTGCTATGGGGGATGAAGGGATGGTTGTAAAGCCTACCGGATTTCGTCTGGTCGCTATACGTGGTATCAGAGCTTTGGTTTACAGAGCTCGAGAACAAGACAAATTAGAACCGAATGAAAGAATTCACCAGAGATTGGATTAGTAATAGCCAATGAGAATGACTCATTAGAGATAGGATCAGCAGCATCGTAGAACGAGTTGGAAGAGTGTTGTTTTTAAAATATAAGTTAAAACAAATCTTGTTTTGAAAATTAAATCCTATTATACGTATTTGATTATTTATTTTATATTGAATTTAGACAATCAAGTATATAAAGATTTTTGCATATACGTGTCATGAACGTATACTCGAAGTTTTAATATACTAGATGGATATAGAATCACACTCTAGTCGCCCGAAGATGATTCTGATGATCGGTGCACCATCATCAGGGTTTATGTTCGAGTAGCGAAAGTGGGATTTCTATATATTTCCATTAGACTGGTGTGAGAACCAAAACTAGATAGGGATTATTGTTGTGAATTGGCATCAAAAATATGATTTTTGAATATTTATATCAAAGTTATATGATTGAAAAATTAACCAACTAGTTGATTGCTGGTTGTGTTGTATGATTATTGGTTTGATTAATTAAAATTTTGAACCATTAAACCAAATTGTATCAAATATTTAGCTGGATTGCAATTTTGTTAGAGTTTCCTACATACGCATGCATATGCATTGAACATGTAAATGGATTTGCTGTTGAGTAAAGAATTTATTCTCGTGCCCGACAAATAAGTAAACGTTAATGAGTTGGCTGCGCAATTTTATTATTATATAAACTCCTGTGAATGTCATTGGATGTGGAGTGCTGGTTGTTCTGTGTGAGATTATAAATGTCGCCATAGGATAGTAACAATTAATTTTGAACTACACTACATGGCCTAATGCGTGAAGATAACATACTCTATCATATACCACATAAGCATTTGGAACTTATGTGACGAGGTTGAAGATTTACCACACAAGTGAAAGGCTTGTATGGCGATGACTATATTTCAGGTTGAACCGAAGACTGATATGGACTATATAAACTATAATTGTAAAATTGCCAGATTAATAAAAACCCCACACGGGCCTGGAGTTGACTTTAATCACGTCTCTCTAGTTGGTAAGGCACAAAAACTATTTCTAGGGTGACGAGAATTTATTCTCTGGAGTATGATCTATACACACTATGAACACAAGAATATATCACTATAAATATGTGTATGCTTTTTAGGATTTATTGGGTGCCTAATACGGCCCAGTAAATTTCCAAATCCCTTCCCGTACAAAGGAGGTTATGGCGAAATTTTTTGAAAATTTAGGGTGTTAGCCAAATTTTTGAAAAATTAGAAATCCTTAGAAATTGAAAAGTTGAAAAATGAAAGCTAGAATTAAAGTTGAGTTGATTAGTTAAACAACTTTCAGCTCCGTTCCTTTTCGAGGATGAAAAGATTTTAAGCGGGGGAGATTTTAACAACCCGGAATATCAGAACTAATTTAAAATTTTTATTTTGGAAATTTTAATAAATTTTGAATATTTAAAATGATTTATTTTAAATAATAACGATGGAAAATTTATTTTCGACGAAGTTAAAACGACTAATTTTATTTTAATTATATAATGAGCCTAAAATGGCGCAGTAGTTTTAAATTTCAATTTCCAATTTCAAATGAATATACATAATTCGTTTTAAGTCGGAATTGGACGAAACAAGAAATATTTGAATCTAATTAACAATATCATTCAAACAAAGCTAAGAAACTGAGATTTCGTTTTGTCGATTGAGAGTTACGTCCAGATTAAAATTCAGAAAAGTCGCTGTGGAATTTATATATATATTTTTATATATAAGGCCCTTAAAAATAGCCATTTTTCCAAACGACCTCCGTTTTTGACGAAACCACTTTTGTTGGATCCGGGATGTCGAATTATTGCTAGGTCTCAAAACTCATAATTTTTGAAATCAATGTGTAAGCGTGGGAAAAGAATACGTTTTTTGTCAATTTCAGTTGAAATTGATCGACTAGATAATGGCCGCTTTTCAAACGGTCTCAGAATTTTATGAAATTAGTTTTGTTAGGACCATATCGTCAATACAAAGCTAGAAATGATTTTTCTGGAATTTTTAGAGCCCATATATGGCTCTGGTAAATTGAAATGTGCATTCAAATTCAATATATACAGATTTATATTTTAATTTAAACGGAAACTGGTCGAAACGTTAGAATTGGGTTATGAAACATATCCCATTGTGTTCGAAATGGGGGTGATTAGCTAGGGGCGACAGTCGTTTGGTCTCGTTTAGAGATCGAATGGAAAAATTGACTTTATGGTAAAAATTAATTAACTAAATATATATATATATATATTTATTTATTTATTTATTTTTCTCCTTAACTCCCCCTCCTACCGTTGACTTCAAAATAAAAGAAAAAAAACCACGAACGCTCGGCCTCTCCCCCTTGCCGTCGACTGCCACCGCGACTTCACCGCCGCCCCCTCCCATCTCCGCCGCACCCCCTCCTTCTCCGATCCCCAACTTCCTCCTCTCCTTCTCCCCCAATTAAACCGTGCCCTAACCTCCCTCCACAGCAAATTCCGCCACCGCCACTGTAGAGCCGGAGCTCCTCCGCCTTCCCTACCACGTCAGCGCGACAATGCAACCCCCCCTCTTCCGGTCAACGGCAGCAGCGCCCCCTCCCCTTTTTTTTCTTGACCACTGTAAGTTTTAATTTGTTTTATTTATTATTTTTCTTTCTTTATGTAATGTAAAGAAGTTTTAAAATGAAATTAAAAAATAAGTTTTATATATAGTATGACATTGATAGGATAAAAATATAATATTTAATTATGTAGAAGGATAAAAATATAATTTTTAATTATGTAGAAGAATAAAAATATAATTTTTTATTTTGTAGAAGGATAAAAATATAATTTTTAATTATGTAGAGATATAAAAATATAATTTTTATATAAGTAGCGAAGTAAAAATGTGATCTTTTATATATATATATATATATATATATATATATATATAGCGAATAAGAAGTTATGATTTTTATTTTAAATAAAGCTATGATTTTTATTGTATATAAAGCTATAATTTTTAACGTGTTTACAAAAAGATTAAATTTTTATATAACATAAAGATGCGATTTTCATACATGAAGTCATATAATAAAACTATGATTTTTATTATGAAGTCAGATTTATAAAATATGATTTCTATGTATAGGAAAGCGAGGTAAAAATATGATTTTTTATTTAAAAGATTCGATATAATAATACGATTTTTATATAAGAGATTTGAAATGAAAATATGATTTTTTTTAAATATTTTATTTAATTAGATAAGAATATACAAATATCATATTAAAAAAAGATTTTTACAATGAACAGCGTGAAAAGGGTTGCGATGGAACGGGTGGAAAGCAAATCCAAATTTGAAATGTTCAGAAATGTAGAATGGAGGAGTGGATCCCAAGGTGAGAACTCCTTACCATATTTTCTTATACAGTTATTTATTTTGTAACAACATGTTAGACCAAAAAATGGTCCTAACACCCAATTGATAATGTTTTGTAGAGAATAATGAGGAATCATGAACAAAAAGCAAGAAAAATCAATCAACACACGGAATTTATTGTGGTTCGGCGTTAACAAGCCTACATCCACTTCATAGCTTCTCAATTCATTCAGAAATTACAAATACAATGAGTATTGACGGTCAAGCACTCAATTACAATGAATAATACTCTCCGAATTCATTGATTTTATTAAAGAGGATGAAATTTCTTCGTTGGTAGCCATGGCCGAAATAGATAGAGCTTCCTTGAGGCCAAAAAGTCCCCTTAAATGATGTGTTGTATGTGTATTTATAGGTAGAAATTCGGTTAGGGTTGAGTGGCCACGTGGCAGCTTCAGAGTAAATCTCGGAAGTAGTGGAGAACATGGGGAAATGGTCTTTAACTGCCCAGAATTCGGTTAGGGGTAGAGACCTGATCCGGTTGGCCCGATCCGGATAACCCGATCCGGATGACCCGATCCGGTTTACCCGATCCGGATGACCCGATCCGGTTTACTCGATCCGGTTTGGTTGGTCAGAAATATTCTCTTTAGCTTGATCCGAAATGGTGGAATCCAACCCGAAGCTTATGTGCACAGAAATACGAGTTTTCCCATCCTTCGTTACTTCGTCCAAGCAGATGTCGATCTCTGGCAGTTCATACTCAAGCCCTGAGTGGCCTTCCTAATAGAGTTCTTCGGCTTTGGATAGTCTGATCACAAAGCAGGCTAACATTTTGCCCCCCAAAGTACATCTTGTTGCAAATAAGATGTGCTTTGAATAAGTCGAGATGAATCTTTTTGGATCTTTTTCTGTATAAATGGCTTTTCATATGCCGCATTGCTTCCATTGATGCTTATCGGGCCAAATTTCATGGCTAGAGTGGTCAAGATGATCAAGTAATCGTTTAGACTTCCTCGAATCAAAAGGTAGAATTCCTTTATCATAGGTCTTGCGGTATGTTTGGCTCCCGTGTGAGATCGTACATGTAAAAGTTGATTCCAAACGACGCCATCTTCCTAAACAAGTCAAGTGCATTACTAAGCTAAGATTTCTTTAATGTATAAGTCAATGTATACAATAGCCATCCAAGTCATAGTATGGTGTCAGAATCTTCGTATCTTGAGCTAGCATCTGGACCGTTCGGATAGAGCGCATCAGAATCGGCATATGAATTTGTCATTTTTTCTTGGATTTGGACTATCTCGATATCAGGATATTAATCTAGGACTCCATGATTGCATCTAATCGTAATAATAGTGCATCTGAAAGCCATGATCACTTCAGATTGTTTTATAGTCCCGTGATCACATACGAGTCAGTACGAGATGTTGTTGAAAACATGCAAGCCAATAGCTGGCAGGATTATCACAATTGTAAGGCAGTAGAGGAGTTCATCATACTCTCCATTCGATGCAGTTGCAGATCAAGTCTTTGAATTCTTGCTTGATCCGTAATTTCGCTCACTTGGATGGTCGGGATGAATCACGTCATATTCTAAAGATATAATGTATATGTTCTGAATCATGCATTAAGTCAGGGTCATGTTTAAAGTCAATCTGTCGGTTGAAGTTGATGTTCCTAGCATTAGTGGAGGACGAGCGAAGTCAGTGCTTATGCCCCAGCATTGTTGGGGGTTATGATAGGTCAATCGGACTTCCAATCTTTTAGCCTTTATACTTTTTATGCTGCATCGGGTTAGATATGTAGGTTCAACAATCTTAGTCACCCTGTGTCGTTATGTGAACATTCCCAAGTCATCAAGGGTTGGAGTTGTATATGCGATTGGTCGAATCACATTCGCGTTGGGGTCAACCCATCTGTTTAGCCAGAAAGCAGTGATCGCCTTATTGAGTATATCAGCAAACTTAGGTACTCTCCTCGCATCAGCTGTAGAGTTGAGTAAGCTCGTCAATCTTGCAAGCGAGCGAACGTCGTTAGTGAGTTATTCGAGCTCCTTCGTTCACGCTTTGGCATAATCCTAAATAGCCAACATAGTCTTGTTGACTCTATCTCCCATGCTTGGTTCCATTAAGCTTGACAATCAAGACCACGGGCCTGATTAATGACATTGGTCATTTCCAGAATTGTGAATTTCTGTTAGTCTTTCCTGGGGCTTCTCTTTTTCCTTTATTATTTCAAGAGTCAAATGGTGCTCCATTCTGTCGTGAAGACATTGAGATCATCCATTTCAACATTAGCACACTCTTATTGCACAAATCTGTCCGTCTCAGTATAGGATTTTCCAACGTTTCTAGGAGAATCTCATGGTAGAGAGATACCGAGGTTTGTTTCAGAGGTGAATCCGCTAAGTCCTCTTGGTGGGTCTCGATGCAAAGAGAATTTGAAGTTTGAGATATCCAGAATACCGGATACTACAACAATCAACGCTATATATGGTCCAGGTCGATTTACCGATGCCACTGCGGCGTTGAATCTTTCAAGGAATGCATGCAGGGTCTCGCCTGATCTCTGTTGAAGCATCAATTAATGTTGCCAATTTGTCCCTCATCTTTGAGAAGTTGTCGCTAATTACCTAATTTAGCGCTAGTGCCCCCGGTATGAAGTCTTAAATTGGGTGGAAGCCGGTTTCTGGATTCTTGGTTGCGCATATGTAATAGCAGTCAATCAGGCTTCTGTTTTTTAATTCTGGATGGTGATCCGCTACTTGGATGTATGCAGGTTGTTCTTGAGGAGCCATTCTTCTGCTTATAGTTTGGGTTATTGTGAAGCTTAGATAATCGTAAATGTGCCTAAAGCTGGCAGATAGTCAGATGATGATGTTCGAAGCTCTTATCCTGTACTCCCCATCCATGGGGATTTTACCAAACGGTGGTCATCAAATCCGCGTATTCTCTGAATTCATACTCCCTGATCGAGCTGTGAGTTAGAGTTTGATAGAAAATGATTTATTCGTGTCCAGCTCATGTTAGTCCCTTGTCTCCCATCCAAGCTTTGAGGTTCGGAGTCAGATGGCAATGAAGTTAGACTATAGCTTTCTCGAATGCTCTCGTCTTCCCCCTACATAGGGAGCCTCATGTTGAGGTTGAGCTGGATTTTAAACATTCCTCCGAATTGGAGCAAAGGTTGGTCGGGCTTCATTTAATTTTTCGGTGGCTCTTGGATATCCATCGTTTTCATCCAAAATGTTACAGTCGGAAGTTGCATGCTACAAATGCCTGGGAGGAGGTTGGTTGCATCTTGTTTCATTAAAGACGACAATGCCAACTTGTCCTAGGGTCCCATATGATCTGGACCATGGAGCAGGGAGTGTTTGAGCCAAGTTCATTGTCGCTTGAATTTCCATGGTGCTCGCTCCAGCGAGTAAACCGTAGTTACTCGGCCTTCCATCTATCCAAGTAAAAAAGTTATCCTACCTTTTTTGTCGTTTCCAGAGAAGTTTGTCTCACTGAGCCATCTGAGTTCTCAAATCAGCGAGGGTACTATCTATTTAATATATAGCTTGACATGCTAAGGGATCATTGCAAGAAGAAATTTGCTGACTTCCTTCGTTCCAAGTGCCTTCTGCGCCAATATCCTCAACACGGAAGAAATTTCTATCTTCCTTCTTCTTAGCCTTTGAGTTTGAGTGTCAGGCAATTTGCCTCCTCGCAAGTTAGAGGTCAAAATAATGGCGTCTTCCTTTATATGGGGTCTTTCAACTGGGAATTCGGTCTGGACTAGCAAATGGACGTTCATTCTGCATCCATTTCGTGGTCCTCAAGCAGCAATGTGGCCCCAGTCCAGGGGTAATGGCGAAAGGACGGTAGTTGTATCACTTCCCATTCAAATTTAGACATGGATGCATGGAAAAGAGACATTGCTTTATAAGCTTATGTGATTGAGTTATCCAAGTGCTCGAGTTATCACGTTTTCCATTCAACGTATTTTCGGGGTAGCACTCGTCGTTGCACTTGGGCTACGGCCAGTCACACATGGGTGTGTATGTTGATTTGATATATCACTCTTAGGGCCTCCTTTCGGTCATTGCCTTAAGTCGTGTGACACGTCATTGAAAAATTCACTCTCAAGGCCTCCTTTCTGTCATCGCCTTGTGTCTCCTGAGAAGTTTATCATTAGGCATCAATGTCAGCCTTCTGGGCGTAGCCTTTTGTTTGTTTTCCACCGGCCTGTTGCAGTTGTCGCGAGTGCGGCGCTCGCATTCTTGTCTTGTTATCTTGTACAAGCCTGCACTCTATAAACAAAGCAAATCTCTAAGTAATAGGTAATAAAGCACATCACAATCAAGCAAGGGTCCCAATTCAGAATCCCTGCAATCAAATAATATCTAGCAAATCATATAGAATTTATCTAAAGGGGTGATGTGTGTGTGCCCCCAATCAATCATGAATAAAGTGCCTGCCCAGGGCTTGTTTGAGAATGATTAGGATCGACAGTGCATTGCCCCTCATGTCCGGACACGAAGGGTTCGGGCTCAGCTTTCACTCTTGCCCCCGGTACTACAGCAGGGTAGGAGCCCTTTTATGGCATTTAATCAACATGCCTTTATACTCTCCTGTCGTATGCCCAGGATAGAGTTCGAACTCAGCTTTCAGTCTGCTCCCCGATCCTTCAGCAGGGTAGGAGTTCTTGCGGTGCCAGTCTTTGGCGCCTTTATACTACCCCGTCGAATGCCTAGGGTAGAGTGGAATCAAGGCGGTCTTTTAATTGTGGTGCACCATCACGCCTTGGGGACGTCGTCTTCCCGTCCTTTATACTCTCTCTCGAATCATGAGAGTTAGAGTTGTCCAGGCGAATGGTCGTGTCATTCGCCTTGGCGCTCCTTCTTCAATCTATTTCAAAGACTAGGAGTCTGCCGTCTCGAGCGTCGTTCTCAAACTCGATTTTAGTCCTTACTCCACGCTTCACTCTGGCGGATGGAGCTTTTCGGGCAAGCGGTCGGATCACACTTGCCGAGGCGCTACCTCATAATTCCCGATTCATGGGTAAAGGTGGTTGTTTGCAGTGATCAAATCTCTCTCATCCCGTCAACTCGTGGGATGAAGTTTGGTCGAAAGCTGCAATATTGTCCTTTAAATGTTCTCTCAAATCATAAGAGCTAGATTCACGGATCAAGTGATCCTTCAATCATGGCACACCCATCACCCTCGTCCTAGGTTGGTACTTCTATCCAATCTCTGAGGATTAGAGTTAGCCGGGCAAACAGTCAAAAGACGTTGGCCAAAGCTTTGCGTTCCTCCGATCAATCTATGGGAGGAGTGATTGACACCAAACTTCAGGTACCTGCATCATACATATCGCATGAGTTAGTCATGTCCATAACTCAGGAAGCATGTAAAAGTAAATTGTATGATTGAAAAGTAAGCATATCAAGGGGCAGTGCTGCCTCCTTTAACGGATCGAGCCATGTAGACGGTAGAACTGCATCCATCCGGAATCGGATTCCAACGTTGAAAGTCAATGCATAATTATCTTGAGGTCTGCCACGTGTGAGGCAATGAGTGCATGGTCACCTCGGATCCATCTTAAGCTATACAACTTCTCTCAGGCAAAGGACGTGGCTCTGTAAACGAGCAGTTCAATCGGGCTCGTTACGGCAATGCTCCATAATTCTTCCTGTAGGTGCTCAAAGTTTGATCGGTACCAGATTCGGGGTACCTACATCATCCACATATAAATTCATCTGAGTTAGTTACATCAATAACTCATAAAGCATGGAAATATAAGAGTCATGGTTAAAAAGTAATCCTGTTAAAGGAATGAATAACATTCTGTGCGAAGATGGCATTGCACGCTCTTTGCAGGTCCATTTTTCCTCACTACATCTCTGCCAGGGGATGGCTGTCAAAATCTTTAGCTGGTGATGAACGTCTTTTCAAACCGTTGTGGGGTGGCGGTCCTAAGAACGAACAGACCTTGATTGAGGACTTGGAGTGACAAAGGCAATTAGGTAAATACTATAAGCGACTGACTAGGTCGCATCTTATTTGAATCGCCTTCTTGCCCCCATGCTAAGGGCAAGGATTGAGTATAAGGGAGTCATGGCTGCTAGGGGGATAATCATATCTCATCCATCCGCAGATATGCCTTTAGTCCCACGTTGGGAATAAGATCTAATGCACAGATAATCAATCATCATCCAGGCTTAAGTGCTCTAAACCCTTAACTTGCCACCTCCATTGAGTAGCATCTCCTAATTAGCTAAATAGCAGGCTCTTCCAGTAACACGGTCGCCATGGACCATTCCCATTCCATCTTTCATTAGGAATTTTAGCAATAGATACCAGGGTGCAATGTAAGCTCTAATCTCCGCTAGAGCTGGTCAGTTTAGACCTTAGTCAAATAAACTTGACTACAATAGCATGGCTTCCAAGGCTTGAAGTAATGTTCACGTTTTCTATCACAATTGATGTATGAAGTAGAGAGCTAACGGTCGATTCATATTTGTTTTGATCTCGAACTCTCATCTCTTGACAAAGGTCATATGGTAACTGGTGAGCAGTCAAGTTGCTATCATCCAAGCAAAGATTCATATGTCCAACCATGGCCTGCAAGGGTACAGTTGTTACCTATCGCTGGGCACCAAAGTATGTTGACCTAACCCTTATTCGATGGAAATCAGTCTTCCTCAATGCGACTGACATCATATAGCCATTGCAAAGGTTAGCTAATTTCTTCGGGAGGTGAGACGCAGGAAATTTTATTCATCACATCATACAGTTGAAGTGTAGCTTTGGGATGTTGGGATCCTTAGCTGCTTTCTGGTATCCCACTATTGACAATCATGGTCACTAAGATCATATGAATCATCTTTGAAGTAGTGCTCGAACTGTTCTATATAACTGTCATTCGATGCTCCACCGATTGGATAGGTTTAAGTCATATAAATGGGATGGTCACTACTCATTAGGGAACAACATCAGTTGCATTGCTGAAATCTACACTATCGGAGTTCCAGAAGATGAGACTACTGTTAGACAATCATTATCTCGTATACTGTCATTGATAGCAAGCTGAATCTGACAGACAGCTCCTCCCATTGAACGGCATCGGCAAATAGAGGCTATGGCTTCTGGAGGAATCCTAGTCGTTGCCATTTGGTTGTCATATTCTTTGACTATCCACCTTATCTTAATTACCAAACTTTGATGACTACTATTGGTCAAAATATACATCGAGCCGAAGGCGAGCCGTACTCCGAGCCGAAGGCGAGGCCGTCAGCAGGTCCGGGCGCAGCGCCGGCGGGGGTCCGGGGCCCCGCAGTCCCGGCGGTGATCGATCTAACCAGTTTGGTCGAAAATGTGGGCACCACACGATTTTTTCAATTTTTGAAGATGGAGCCTTTTCTGAAATGATCTTAAAAATGTATTTTTTCCAAAAATAGCTGTTTCGGGTCGGATCGGATCATCCCTTCAAATTACGGCTCGGGAGTGCCTTTAGGCTGGGTCGGATTATGGATGCACCATCAGTAACATTCATTTCCTCGGTTCGGTTCGGGGCACCCTCTTCGGTTTGGTTCGGAGATGCATCATTGGGTCGGGTCGGGGTATCAACATCAGCTGGGTTCGAGTCCTGCTCAACAAGTCGGGTCGGAGCACTATCCCCGGGTCGGTTTGTTGTGCCACTCATTTATGGCTCGGGTCGGGGGTACACATCTGATCCGATGATAAAGCTTGCCAGGAACTTGAATTACTTGGCTCTCATTTGAGGTGATAGGGGATCGGGTCGGATTGAGGTGTCAGTATCGGGTCGGTTCGGATCTCCCTCTTCGGTTCGGCTCGGGGTTGAGCTCTTTTCGTTAGAAGATGTTCGGTTCGGATCTCCCCTTCCAGTTCGGATCGGAGGTCCATGTTCAGTTCGCGCTTGTTCGATCTGCACTTGTTCGATCCATAGGTCATTGAACTGGGGTTGTGATTGGGTTGAAAGACGTCCACGCCTTGGATAAAAAGATATCTCGGGTTGTCGGATCGGGTCGGTTGACCACATCCGACCCGGAGCTCAAGCTGCTGCTGTGAGCTTTCTGTTACGCCGATGCTCTCTGTTGTCTTCATGAAACTCGTTGGTTCCTAACTTTTCTTGGAACCGTAATATACAAACTTGTTGACGTCGTTGAAAGCTTCAAAAGCGATGAAGATATGGATTATCTCTTCGAACTTGGTGATCCAAACAGTAGATAAATAATCCAGAAAGTTGAGAATCTTCATTTCTCAGTGAAAGCACCAAAATGTTAGACCAAAAAATGGTCCTAACACCCAATTGATAATGTTTTGTAGAGAATAATGAGGAATCATGAACAAAAAGCAAGAAAAATCAATCAACACACGGAATTTATAGTGGTTCGGCGTTAACAAGCCTGCATCCACTTCATAGCTTCTCAATTCATTCAGAAATTACAAATACAATGAGTATTGACGCTCAAGCACTCAATTACAATGAATAATACTCTCCGAATTCATTGAGTTTATTAAAGAGGATGAAATTTCTTCGTTGGTAGCCATGGCCGAAATAGATAGAGCTTCCTTGAGGCCAAAAAGTCCCCTTAAATGATGTGTTGTATGTGTATTTATAGGTAGAAATTCGGTTAGGGTTGAGTGGCCACGTGGCAGCTTCAGAGTAAATCTCGGAAGTAGCGGAGAACATGGGGAAATGGTCTTTAACTTCCCAGAATTCGGTTAGGGGTAGAGACCCGATCCGGTTGGCCCGATCCGTATAACCCGATCCGGATGACCTGATCCAGTTTACCCGATCCGGATGACCCGATCCGGTTTACCCGATCCGGTTTGGTTGGTCAGAAATATTCGCTTTAGCTTGATCCGAAATGGTGGAATCCAACCCGAAGCTTATGTGCACAGAAATACGAGTTTTCCCATCCTTCGTTACTTCGTCCAAGCAGATGTCGATCTCTGGAAGTTCATACTCAAGCCCTGAGTGGCCTTCCCGATAGAGTTCTTCGGCTTTTGATAGTCTGGTCACAAAGCAGGCTAACACTACATATATGAATTGTTCCCTGTCGTCCACAAACCATGGACGACTTGTTTGATTGTTTGGTTTAGATGATTAAATTATTTGGTTGTTTGGTTGAACGAATTGATTAGAATTTGGTTTGTGTACGACATGCGCCATTATTAGGCGAGGGATAAGGCTAGACCTTATCACGTTTCTAGTATCGCGCCGTTATGCCACCAAAATTTTCTAAAATATGTTAGGACAATAAAAATATCATTTTTATTGTGTAAATGAACCGAATAAATATTTATCATTAAAAACATATTTTTTAATGTGTACATGAATAAAATAAATATTCATTTACAAATCAGACGATTTTTTATGTACACCCATTTGACTGATATGGATTAGGATGATAAATTTTACACATCGCCCAACTACACAAATAATATTCAGTACTTGTTGGTTGAAACCCCACACGGGTGTTGGGATGATATTTGAAGTACATTAATCCCAATTGTTTAGTTTTATGTCGATCGATTGGTTGACAGGCTGTTGTAAGCGTTAAATATTTATATTTAATGCTTATGCAGTGTAGAATACACTCTAGATGATGGTTGAAGTTTATCATTGTTGTACTATACATGTGTTGTATGTAATCCATATAATCAACATTATGTGGTAATTGACTGTGTCTGATTCCAGTTCAGAAAGAATGAATATTTTAAAATAACAATTATTTTAAAATAATATTCAATAAAGAATCAAAATCTGATTTTGATGTCTGATTTGGGATGGATACGAATATATTTAAAATATATATAGCTGTGTTGATTAGATATGCGCCATTTTAAATTTATATCGATTTTATTCATTTTTATAATGAATATCGAAAGGGAAATGATTTCAAAATCTGGTGTTTGAAAACATTATAATTTATATATATTAATGATATGGAATATTCAATTCTGATTTAAAATTGAATATGAAGTTGAAATTGTTTTAAAAAGAATTTAAAATGATTTATAAAATTCATTTTGAATGGAAATCGATGAAATATATATTATATATACTAATGGCCTGGATAGAACGCGCTGCATCGCGGTAGTTCACGAATTTCGACCAATGACTTCGAATTGACGTTACGGGAGATCCAACGGTCGGATTCTCCTAAAACCGGGACCGTTGGGTTCGTATCAAAAAGGGATTTCCAACGAATATGAAATATTTGAAATCTAACGGTTGGATTTTGAATTATGTCCAAATCAAATTCGGAAAAGGTCGGTGTAAGTATAGTTTGATGACTGTTTATGGAAATCGACTGTACGGGCCTTGATAAAATCATTAAAAATATCAATAATTTGTGTAAAATCATAATAAATGATTTGGAAAGAATTGGGATGAAAAATTCCTTATTTGAAAGATAAAAATATATTTTTATCGAAATAAACTAGTTATGAACTAGAATTATAATCCAATATTTTTAAATAAATAAATTGGATTAGAAATGGTTTTAAAAATAATCAGAATTTCCAATATATGAATTAGAACGGATTGGAATCGAAATTATCTTCGGAATATTTCGATATTGGATTCCGTGATTATACGGATATTGTGGAGGAATTTGGAAGATATATATATATATCGTTATTCTAATACGATATTTGTTGATTTCATAATTTGATATTGAATATAAACCGATAAATTTTCTATTCAGAGCTTTGTATTTAATATCAAATGGGATTTTGGGTTTGTCGTGAATGGTGTCTTCATTAACACTATTCTTAAAAACAGTTGAGAGAAGATTAAAACTTTTTTTATTTAGATTTAATGAAGTATACCAATTAATTAATATTAAATTGGAATTGAATTGAAATTGATTTTTGGGTTTATCGTGAATGGTGTTTTAAATAATACTTGTTCTTTAACCCGATTAACAATGGAATGAGATTTTGGGTTTGTCGTGAAGGTATCTTTAATAATACTATTCTTAAACCCAAAGGAGTTAAGAAAATTAGAAACTAACTAGAGATTAGTTAAGTTGAATGGTTTTATGGGTATTGATCTGATGTTGGTTTCGGCCTTCGGGTTAATACTTAGGGAATTGTTCTCTTACAAATTTACGATTAGAAACTGATGGAATGGAATGTGATTTTGGGTTTATCGTGAACCGTGTTTTAAATGACATTGGTTCTTTAACCCAGTTAAAGACAGGATATGATTTCCCAAGTTAAATAGTCATTAATATTGATTTTTGGGAAGATTAAAACTAAGTGGAGTTTTGATGAATCTTTAGTTAGATTGAAATTATCGAGAATGGAGTATCACCGGTTTTGCTCCAGGGCGATAGTTAAATCTTTATTTAGATGTGAACGTGAATTGGTATTTAATTTTACCGATAACACCGTGGTGTTAGATATGGAGTATTACCAATATAGCTCCATGGGATGAATAGGTTGGGATTGGGAAATTAAATAAATAATTACTTCGGTGTGGTTCGCTAATCCCGACTAGTTCGGAAAACCTTAATATGGTTTGAGTTGATATTCAAATGAAGAATAAAGAATAAATTTAAAATAATTTATCTTTGATAAAATTAATAGGAACCTTTCCCTAAGAATGTGAATATTTGAATAAAGAATATTCTGGATTGGAATGAGGCGTATGTTGTGTTTATATCACTTGATTATAAAATATACGTGAGTTATTCAGAAAGCCCGGGTTTGTACCGATTATGAACAACTGATTCGACGATAAGTCGACGATGAAGACGGTAGTTAAAGACCGGAGGTCTTCACATCGTTTGGATGATTACTGATGTCTTGATTGGGCTGTACACCCAAGACGAGGAAATAAGTGGTGATCGTCTAGACGTACTTGGAGATTGACGGATAGGCGAGGGCCACTCTCCTGTATTGGACATACGGGAGAGGAATAAGGTACCTCCGATTTCGTTCAGACCCAGAACGAACTTGTAAATTGATTATGTGTCTGACATTGGATTTTATTCCTTGTTGATTGATTTCAATTAAATATATATATTTGTGTGTGTGTGTGTGTTTGGAGACAGAGAATTTATTCTCTTGCTTAACGCCTTTCTCTGAGACGTACGAGCTCAGAGGTTATGTATCGATAGATATATGTGGCATGGCATGAATTGCCTTTGTGGCATTCTGAGATGCAGTGATCAAGGCTTTTGTTGAAAAGCAGAGTCTTGTGGTTGATGATCAAAGCAAAGCTTTAATATAGCGCCGCTTTGTGTATAGCATTAATTCACGAGCCTCGCACCTAGGTGTGAACCAAAAACGGGATAGTGACTGCATGAAAATGGACATATGTTAGTTCTAGCTACGGGTAACGTCATGGTTTGGAGCCCAGACGGTTTACTTATGTGGATGTTGCATACTATTATTACTTGATGGGAGACAAGGTACCTTGGATATATCGGCACTGCGGGGCTGATGGATATGGTCGATATACTGACCATTTTAGAGGTTCGATAGAACCGGCTAACATATAGTTTATGGTATAACTAATTATCGACGGATGATGGGCCATGAAGTTCCATAGGGTTCACTGCGGGGGATCCTGAGGCACTTGCTACTGTGTCTCGAAATCGTTGAGGATAATCCCTTGCCTCAGTTCATAGATGGAAGCCCAATTTCCAATACGTGATATTCAGTTTTAGTTGTGTGTATATATATATATATATCGCGACGTAATATCATGGTACCTATGGCGCCTATGATTGATACATTTATATTTGAAGTTGATTTCTTCACTTATAGCAATAATAAAATATTAAATTTCACGTATCAAGCATTCTTTGGCTATTATAAGGGAAAACCCTATCCTCCGGCTTGCGTTGCATTGTGTGATGGGACCTGGGTCTTATAATAGTTTCATTCTTCTTTATTTAGCGTTGCACTGTTTGTTTATGCACTTGTATCCTTGGGGTTAAACCCGTTCCGTGTTATATGGCATGGTCCCTTAATTTACCAATCTTTAAAAGATCAAATTAATAACTGTTTTAGTTCTCACACCAGTCACATGACTGACCTGGAGTTTATTATTTTAACCTAAACTCTGGGTATCCTTATTTTCTACACAGGCAGCTAGTAGTTCTGGTTTTGCAAATTTATATTCATAGAATCCTGGTTTACAACTGGAATGATATTCGGAAAGCTCTGTATCCGTATATCTCCTTCAGTTGTGTTTTGTATTATTTTTCCGCTGCAGTAATGTAATTTGAATCTCTGATATTTTATGATGTATATTATTCATTCAGACTTTGTATATTCTTGTACTCTAATGTAAATTGTTGTAGTTAGCAATGAAATGTTCTCCTGTTTGTATTCTGATTTGTCGTGTTCTCCAAGCAATCCGTGCTCTACTTCACTGGGGAAGTTTAGGTCGTTATAATTATGTTCATGTAGCATTCCTTTTACAATAATTCAAAATATTTATCTATTTCCAATCATACCAACCACTTATTGACAACAATGAATATGATCAAATTTCCTATTCAAAAAAGAGCGTACTACACATAGTATGAGATAACAAATGTGGATAAGAATACCAATATATATTGAGGAATTTACCTGAATAGCCTTGATGTTTTCAAGCATGTTAGGTTCTCTTCTTCAGTTCTACGGTTTTCTACCACACTCTCTGGCTACTTGCCTGCAAATTCTACCTTTCATTTGTCAATTATTTAAATTCAATAAATAACTAAGAGAACTGAAACAGATCATACATATGTCATGCATTTGTTCATCACAATCTACTTAACAATGTTCTTTTAATAAAACTGAAATGACATTACTTCAAGTCAATTAAATATTCACAGATGAGTGTAGTGAGACGACCCAAAATCCCGTTCAGACGGAAACAAGGGTTATCTTTGGAATATAACACAGAAACAGATAATAACAGAACAAAAATTAAATAATTACACCAGAAAATGAACAATAGAATATACTGGATAAAAATAATCATCAGAGTTACATAGTATACAGGATCTTACTTAGTACAAATACAGTTCAGCTATACATAAATGTCTACAGCGGAAATAAACAAAATAGGTACAATAGGAGCTGAACAGCATAAAAAGAGATAAATGATAAAATCCATCTTCAGCTCCAGCTATCCAGAAAGAACCAGCTAAACCTGAATACAAGGCTGCCCATGTAGAAAAAGGGGCACCCGAGTTTGAGAGTGAAACAAACTACGAGTCAGTCATGGGACTGGTATGAGAAATCTACTCAACACATATATAATATGGCAAATCACAGGACCACGCCACTTTCGTGGAACGGGTTTACTCCATTGGATTGCCAGTGCCTTAAAACAAAATTTTCTTTTGAACATCGCTATGCTTTTTATAAAAATGAAGCCGTTATAAGACTCAGTTCCCATCACACAATGCAACGCAAACAGGAGGATAGAGTTTTTACCTTATAACGGTCAAAATATGCTTGATACGAATAAAACAAAGGCATTTGATATTATTGCTAGTGTTTATATGTTTTGAAAACAATTTCAAATCATAACTATCAATCATAGACGACATTAATGCCCCATACCACTATGTCGCCATATATAGGTATACAATCAAAACCGCACGATGTCGTATTTGGAAATTGGATTTCCATCATGAACCAAGGCAAAAGATAGTCCTTACCGAATTCGTGACTCTCTAGCCCGAGCCACTGGAACAGCCGCAACTGCCCCTTGGAGCGACAGGGCCGGTCCACCGATGTGGATTATAGTGCCTGAACAATACGTTTCCCCGCCCTTTGGGGCGTAAATGAGCCAACGAATGACTCCATCGGACCCGGATCGTCCGACCAAACCGAGGTGCCTCGCAACAGCAACAACCACATAGGTGAAAAGTATATAAATGTCAGGGCTGGTAGGTCACTGACACCACCCTAGCTAGAAAGAAACGCATGCCCTCCCTGAGGTCCTTCTCCCGTTTTAGGTTCATACCGGGGTGTGAGGCTCGCGAATTCACGTTATACACAAAGCTACGCCACACAGGCGGTGCTTTGATCATCACCACAAGACTTTGCTTTTCAACAGAAGCCCTGATCACTGCATCTTAGCATGCCACACAGGCAATCCATGCCATGCGACTGATGTCCGTTGATATACAACCTCTGAGCTCGTGCGTCTCAGAGAAGGGCGTTAAGCAAAAGAATAAATTCTCCGCCGCCAAACAGATGTATATTTAACAGAAATCCATCAACACAGAATAAACTCCAATGTCTGACACACAGTCCATTTACAAGTCCGTTCTGGGTCTGAACGAAACCGGAGGCACTAAATACCTCGCAAACCCTTCGATCACCACGTACGCCTGAACGATCACCACAAATTATCCATATTTCGGGATGCCTCCCAATCAGGACCTCGGTTACCATCCAAACGAGGTGAAGATCTCCGGTCTTCGACCACCGTCTTCATCTTCGAATTTCAATCGTCGGTCAATTATTCGAAATGAGAATTAACTCGGCCTTTTCGAATAATTCACGTATATTTAGAATTCCAAATCGATTTATTTCAATGGTTAAATTATTCGACAACACCAATATTGTTCTTTAATGTAATTTTCACACCAAACACATTCAACCATCAAAAGCCACATAAATCGAGCAAATTCAGTTTATTTCCATTCCATATCGCTTATGATATTTTATAACTATTTATCGCTATTTTTATTTATTTTAAAATGGCTATTTTATTCAAAACGACGCTTCGGGCCATAAGGCGGCCGTGGCGCTGTTTTTCTTCAGATTTGATTTACACATATCTGAAAATCTAACCGTTGGATCTTCGCAAAATTCACATCATTAGAAAGGTCTTTTCAAAACGAATCCAACGGTTCCAGTTTCGGGAAATTCCGACGGTCGGATCTCCCGGTACGATCGTTTGAAGTTTCGATTTCAAAATACGAACTGCAGCGTCGTTATTCGATTAAATATATAATTATATTTATATATATAAATATAATCGCTTCTGGCGCTGTTTTTCTTCAGATTTGAATTAAACATTCCAGACAATCCAACCGTTGGATTTTTACAAGGTTGGTGCCGTTGGAAAGATTATTCCAAGGCGAACCCGACGGTTGAGGTTTCGGGAAAATCCAATGGTCAGGTTTCCCGCACTAGTCGTTTGAAATCACGGTTTCAAAATACGAACTGCACGGCCTCGTTTCGTTTTAATTTTATTTATATTTATATAAATATAGTTCATTCAATGATTTCCATATCGTTTTCACTTCAAATATTTTTCTAACACCTTAAAATTTTGGAAAATTTCGCCATAACCTCCCCTGCACCGGGAGCATCGGGAAATCGCAAATAGCTTTTCCGGTCCTTCTAATCTCAAAAAGAAAAAAAAAGCCAAGCGGCTAGCCAACAGGCTCATAAAATCATCACCCAAACAAAACAGTAAATGTGTACCTATTTGTCGGGCACAAAATTTTATTCCTCTTCTCTAGCCCCTTCGCTATAACCTGTTCAATGAATATGCATGTACATATATATACAGTTCTTATCATTTATCATTTTCTATTCAACTTCATATTTGATTTCTATTTGGTTTAAAAACACCATTCATCCTAATGTTACATAAATAGGCGCAAATCATTTCATTAGCTAATTAATGAATATTTCAACTAATATATGTTTATTTTGAACAAGTGGCTATTTTTAACACTTCACATTTCAACGATTTATGCATACAATAAAAATGTGATTTTTATTGTAAAACAATCCATTTCAAAATATGAATACCATTCAACACATGAATTTCTAATCAACGAATGAATATCAATTCAACACATGAATGTTTCTATAGTTTTTATATATAGATAAAAATGTGATTTTTATTATCAAACAATTTATTTCAAAATACGAATACCATTCAACACATGAATTTCTAATCAACGAATGAATATCAATTCAACACATGAATGTTTCTATAGTTTTTATATATAGATAAAAATGTGATTTTTATTATCAAACAATTTATTTCAAAATACGAATACCATTCAACACATGAATTTCTAATCAACGAATGAATATCAATTCAACACATGAATGTCTATTCAATGAATAAATATAGTTTAAGCATATGAAAATAATTCAAACACACGAATATTATTCAAAATTTCGGCAGCATAACGGCAGGGTAGTTAAACCGGGACCGTCCCTAGTACGGCTCCTCGCTCTACCTTAAAACCTCGCGGTTTTTGACAATGGGGATCATGCATCTAGTTCGCACGCAGGCGGCATGTATATATTTATTTCATTTCCACAAACTAATCCTATGTGGTTTCAACCAAATATTTTTCAACCACAAGCGGGTATTTTTCAACCACAATCAACCAATATCAATCACAAACAATCCCAAACAATCATTCGCTATCAATCAATTTTCACAACCATTTCAACCAATAAATATCGTCCATGGTTTGTGGACGAGGGGCGTATATATATATATGTATATATATATATATATATATATATATATATATAGCAATTCAATTTTATTTCAACACATATATATATATTTTAAAAGAAATTGAAGAGTGAGAAATTCTCACACATTTATAATTTTTATATCAGAAATCTCACCAATAGCTATCCAACTGCACGACTCTTCACTTAGAGAAATCTTCGCCTTTCTCGCCTTTTGTCGCTTTCGTTGCCCGTATTCTCTACATATGTAAAAATCGAATTTTTACTATGTTATTCAATATATATATAAATCGAATTTTGACTTCGCTATTCAATATATAAAGATCATATGTTTAAAAATAAAGATTATATTTTTAATATTCCTATGATGTAAAAATTATATTTTTATTGCTTTAAAAATATAAGAATCATATCTTACTTCTCCTACTTAATAAAAATTCCGTCTTTTCTGTTTTTAAAAAAAATACGATCTTTATTATTCTAAAAAAAATCTGATCCTTTCTATTTTAAAAATCTGATCTTTTTCTTTTTTTTAAAGTTTAAATTAAAAATCAGTTTTTAAATCTGTTAAAAATCAGTTTTTAACTTCTTTTAAAAAATCAGTTTTTATAACCTGTTTAAAATCAGTTTTAACTTAAAAAAAAAATCAGTTTTGAATCTTTATAAAAAAACAGTTTTAATCTTTTACAAAAATCAGTTTTTTTACAGAATAAAAATAAAAATAAATAACCTAAAATACTCACCGTAGTCTGCGAAGGGGGGGGGGGGACGGCTGCTGCTCTTGGCGGCGTCGGGGAGGTCGCGGTTGGAGGAGGGACAGGCGGAGGCGAGTGGCTCGACGTCGGAGGTCCTGGGTTAGGGCGTCGATGCTTCGGGGGGGGGGGGGGGGGCTGCTCGATTTGATTCGACCGGGGGGGGGGGTTGGGCTCGTCACTGGTTCGACGAACGAGGGGAGCGGGTGCGGTGATGGGTGGCGGTGGCGTCGCTGCTGCTCCGTCCTTCTTCTCTCTTTTTTTTTACCTTTTTTTTTGTTTACTGATTAATGAAATCGGGGGTGGGGGGGGGGCAGAAGGAAGAAAAGGGAGGGAGATCATATTTTTTTATTTTTTATTTAATTATTTATATTTTTGCAAAAAGGTTGACTTTTACATACGACCTCGAAACGAGGCCAACCACCTGTCGCCCATAGCGTTTTACCCCCATTCCGAACACAATGGGATATGTATCGCAAGCTGATTTGATCGTTACAATCAGTTTCCATTGAATTTACATTTAAATCACTATATTGAATTTTAAACGTACATTTCAAATTACCGGGGCCACATACTGACTAGAAAAATTCCAAAAAAATATTTTCTAGCTTCGTATTGACGATACGGTCCTAACAAAACTAGTTTCGTTGAATTCTGAGACCGTTTGAAAAATGGCCAATTTCCAGTCGACTAAAATCAACTGAAACCGGTCAAACGCGTTTTCCTTTGCCACGCTCACATATTGATTCGAAAAATTATGAAATTTGAAACCTAACAATAACTTGACATCACGGATCCAACAAAAGTGGTTTCGTCGAAATCCGAGGTCGTTTGCAAAATGTCCATTTTTAATGGCCTGAATTCCATAGCGACTATTCAGAATTTTCAACTGGACATATCTTTTGATTCCCGTTATCAAATTTCGATTCATCGGATTCGTTAGAAAGATATTCACTAACAGATTTAAATATTTTTGGTTTCACTAAATTCCGGATTGTTTTGCACCCGGCACAGCCCGACAAAGTTTGAATTCAATTTTTGAAACTGCCACGCCATTTCAGGCCTATATATAATTATAATTAATTATATTCGTTTTCAAATGTCGATTCAAACTCAGTTTTCATTGACATTATTTAAAATATTTATTTTAAATATTTAAAATCCATTATTTTAGCCAATTAAAAAATTTTAAATTGGTTCAGATTTTCTGGGTCGTTACATGTAGTTAAATAAGATTCCAAAAAATGCGATGGCATGCAGTCTGACCTAATTTGCATGGCAATAATTTTTTAAAAGATTGCCAGTCACTCAATATATTGGTAAACCAAACAATAGAAGAAAAAAAATCTATCAAGCTTGGTTGCCAATATATTAAAAAAGGAGATCATGGATGAGATGTTGCCAAAAAAGATATTTGATTGCTGAAACCGTAAAGGAAAATCAAATTTTACCCATCATTTATTAAATTCTATTTTTTTGAAATCGTAGGAAAAATAAAAAATTGATATTTTTTTTAGTTTAGAAAATTTACATATTGTGTTCACTTTGTATTTTTTTTCAATGATTCAAAATATTTAATCATTTCCAATCTTACTGGTAAGTGGTAACACAGAATATAATCATATTTCCTTATTTAGCAAAAGAACGTTATTCACATGATATGAGATATTAAATGTGCATAATTATGCCAATCTATATTGGGGAATTTACTAAAAGATCCTTAGTCCTTTCATGCATTTTAGGTTATGTATTCATACAGCTTTTCTTCCACGCTCTTAGCTACTCGCCTGTAAATTCTTTGTTCCACTTGTCAATTATTAACTTTTTTGAAATAGTTAAACATTTTTTTTTTAAATTCAATAAATAACTAAGGGATTTGAAAATGATTAATCATATTGGAGCTATGCATTTGTTATTATCACAATATAACATTTGTTGTTATAAAAAAAAGTTAACTTCATATTTTCGGATATTCATCCATTTTTGAAAAGGCTATTTACAACAAAGGAGTTTGTAAGTAAGACACTCGGATAAACATGGTAGCATAATATTTGATTATCTTTCAAATGAAATCTTTTTATGAAGCTTGACAACAATGATTGTAGTGAACCATTACATAAGAAGCACAAAAGCTAAACTTCTTATAGTAACGTTAGGTAATTTTATAATTAAACATATCTTACTCTTTATTTTGCTGAATGTCAAACAATTTACAGCTCTCTTTTAGATATGTTCCATAAGCATGGCTGCAGTTTTTTACATAATCTACTACATTATATATACTGATATGACAAAGAAAGAGGTAGTATATATGAGTAACTTTCTGATTTTTGTTTTAAATCTAATATAGTTACATTTTTTATAAATAGATTAAGGAGGAAACACATAATTTTTGCGTAGTAGATTGACCATTCACAATGCTCTGTATACATGGAAAACTGCATCTTTATACGATAAAAAACCATAAGCGTATATGATTCATGGAACATTTAAATGTCTATGTAAAAATACACTGCATCATTTATGTTTCAGGGGAAAACATGAACATTTCAAATAAAGAACGTATGATACCTTGAAATTGTTTAAGAGTTTGTGTTTGCTTGTCTTTTTGTTGCACACTATTTTTTCCTTTTGGTCCCGTCGGAAGCTCTAGTGTTCACAAATACCTAAATAAAACATTTTTTTAAGATACCGGGTGATAACATATGCAAAAGCCTTGTAGAAAAATTAAAATAAGTGATATCCAATTGAAGATATCCGCTAGTATAAAAGGGAAGGAACTAAACGACTCTGCTTTATGCATATTTTGATTTGTACTCAACACAATATTACTGAAAATATATCCCAATCTAGTAAGCAAGCGACAACATCAAAATCACTTGTACCTTCTTTTTTTGGAGCATGAGCTTAAACTTGATCAGATTTAAATCATCATAGTCTATCTTCACTGCTATGAGAGTACTTGCAAATAAGGCTATCTATCACAACAACAATCACTGATAAATAGAGAAAATCAATGAACAGTAAAGATTATATTTTTGATGTGAGCTTTTAAAACACACACATACAATTATGTTAAAAATGCATTCATTAACATAGGTTTACTTAAAATTTAATATGTTGCAACCAACTATAATTTCAAATTCATGCAACGTGAGTGCTTGTCAAAAAACGTAATTACTACTCACGGTGTCTGCGTGTACAACAACAAAAAATCAACACCAATATTTTACCTTTTTACGTATATCAAAACGAATTTAAAAAGCATTATTCCAATATCATTTACTTGCCCCAAAACTTTATTCATGTTGAATTTTGAAATAATGCAGTGAAATTTTATTCAAAACACTTAACCTTCATACATTTTACAATAGTAAAAACAACAAAAAAATTGTAGCTATACCTCCTACTGCATCTCATCATTTCATTTCAGCCTACTGTTCAAAGTTCAAACTCTACTAATGCACAAAAAAAATGCAATTAGCATGCATCGAGACTCAATTAATTTAACTTTCCAAAGTTACAATTACCTACCATAACTCAAAAAATAAGTCGAATCCAAGAATTTAATATGCTGACATCAAACTAAGATAAAAATAGAAAATTGCTACCCAAAAATACATCCAAGGTTTTACTACTCAAAATATGCATTATAATCAGGATTGCTTGAATAACATAACGGAAATGAGAAAAAGTTTATTATTTTTTCATTACATTTAAATTTAAACACTTATGAAAAGCAAGCCATCTAAGCCAAATCCTTGCAAATAATAAATGCCATCACCAAAATTAAGTTACAAAAAAAATATCTCATTAAACTTATTTATCTGTATAGCATGGGGTTAAGAAACTGTTATCATAACTACCACTAAATATTCTCCTTACCCTCTATCTCATAACTCATTCATATATCTTCATTCTTACTTACAGACTCCATTAAATGTTTTGAATAATCATCTTCAGATGCCAACATTCTTTCCTCCTTTTTGTTTATTCCAGAAAAACGCGTGACTACTTTCTACATCATGTTTAAATTATCAGTAGCTACAGTCAAATTCGCTGAGTGGTTGACAAAATTTCTAGAAGAAACAATTTCAGGGATATAAACAGATATAACAGCCTCAAAGCCCCCGAGAAAGTAGTTTCTAAAGTAATGCTGACATCAAAATAAAGATTTTTAGAATAGACAAAGCCGAAAGAAAACTCCATATTGATAGGCTATTATATTAATTTAATTCCTAATTCAATTCAGGTTTAAATTCTTTATATTAGAAAAAAAAAATCAATACATGTATAAATTTTAAAAAAAATCAATAAAAAAAGTTTGAAGATAAAACTTTAAAGTGAAAGAAGTAGAGGAAAATTGAATACCATCTTTTTAGTACATATTGTTAGTGTCAATTAAATCTATAGAGGAGAACGATTGTAGAGAAAATATCCAGGAAATAATAATTGTTTCAAGCATTCTACATCCAATCTTTATATATCAAAACCTATAAGGGAAAAAATTTTGAAAATCAACATTTTTCAAACGCTAAGTAAATAATATACAAAAATTAAAGACATAACGAAAATTTTGTGCGGTATTCTTTCTATATCTGCATAACTGACTAAATTAGTTAACCTTTAGACATCAACCTATTAAAGTAAAATGAACTTTTATTTTTACGCTTACACGACCAAACTATTTTTCTTGATCCAACCTAAAAACATACACAAACAATATTTTTATAATATTTTATTTCTAAAATTAGCATTTTACACATGGAAGCTAGCATATCCAATTTATTTTAACTTTTACATATTATAAGTTAAGCTAATTTCAGGTGGTAAGGTATATGCTAGATGTAATCCAAATAATTACCCGAAACAGGAAGCAATGCCATGGTGTTTTTTTCATCTACCACTTACCTTTTACTGATAAAGAGTCAAACTAACCACTATTGTCTTCATAAGTTTATCAATTTCAATTGCATACCAATCTATGAAAGTCATTTTTTTAAAAACTATGGACTATTTAAATAAGTATAGTTCATAATTTTTAGAGTACTCCAATATTGTGTTTAACTACTAGTACAAATTAGCACAATTTTTTTGGCGATGTGCCTTAATTTATCTATATATAGAATCAATATTAATGAGTACTATAAAGAATAAAGATTAACAGCCGTGAAGCTTTTAATGGGCGAGGAAGGACTCGTCAATAGTATTTCAGGCACTATAGCAAAAAACATAGCTTGTACAATAAATTTCAGTTTTGAATTACAATCCGTATCAGCTGCAGAATCCCCAAATTTAAAGTCAAGATCCCCTAATTTTTACCAAATTGTCTTGATATTCCCCGGTTGAAACAAACTAGGTAGGAAAAAAAGCGAATAAAGGACGTAATAAAGCGACAAAGGACATTACTTACCAGGACGATCGATAGAACTATGGAATTGTGCAGAGGAGAGGCGCAGGAGAAGATGATGCTAGCAGACGATACTATACAGTGTATGTTGGAAGCTCCACTTGTTCCTATCAGTTAGAAATCATCGTGGAGGCATCTTGCTCAAAGGCGGTCGTAGTCAGCTACGGATCCTATTGAAGAACGGAGAAGAATAGATCGGTCGGAGGGGAGGATGGAATGCAAAGGGGGAAATTGCAGGGAGCACGCATGCTTGCTGACCAATTGTTTGAAGGTGGAACTGAATAAGCGCAAATTAATTTAGGGGTTACGAAGGAAAACCAGTGGGGTGAGAGTGAATAAGTGTAGGGGTAATGGAGAAGGGAGATGAACGGCAAAAAACACAAAAACGATGTCGGTGAGGAAGAAGGCAACAGGGAAGATGAAGGCGAATTGCGATAGAGGCGGTAGGGATTATGAGGCTGAGAACGCAGGGGGAATCCAAAATAAAATGCTACACGGATAGATGGGGAGACGGTTGAGTGCACAATACACGTGTCATGCTCACATTCTGTCCTAATAAAAATTGAAGGGAGCTTGAGGGCCATCTAGAAGCAACTCAGCTTTAATAGCATAGTATAGATTAAATAGAACTAGATGTTAATTTAGATGTTCACATATATCATCTCTCAAACTCAACACATGATCATTCAAACCAAGCATCCTACTACAAGTATCACTGCCAATATAAAAACAACAAGAATGTTAGTAGAAGAAGACTTGCACAAATACAAATATAATATATTAGAAAAACGTACAAAAAGTAAAACAAAAAACCAAAATATTTAATAGTTAAACATTTGCATTGTTGGACAATTGTTTGACAAGTATATATTTTACTACAAAATTTAAAATTTTATTATAATTCACTCAGAAAACATAATAGTTTATACTTTTCAAGAATTCAGTTCAAAAAGATTCTATAAACAAATTACAACACCGAACGATAAACCTAGCACCATCAATGTAACGACCCGGAAAATCTGAACCAATTTAAAATTTTTATTTTAAATAATTTGGTGGAAAAATGTGGCAGAAATTAATAATTCCATTTTTAAATAATATTAAAGCCAGTGAAAATAGTCAATTTTCAAACGATCTCTGTTTTCGACGAAACCACTTTTGTTGGAACCGGAATGCTGAATTATTGCTAGATTTCAATTTTTAGAATTTTTCGAATTAATATGTGAGCTTGGCGAAGAAAAAAGTGTTTGGTCGATTTTAGTCAAATTTAATCGACTGAAAAATATCCATTTTTCAAACAGTCTTAGAATTCGACGAAATTAGTTTTGTTAGGACCGTATCGTCATAACAAAGACAAATATATTTTTTCTGGATTTTTCTGTGTCCGTATGTGGCCTCTGTGAATTTATTTATGTAGACAAATTAAATTAATAAAGGATTTAATCATTGAATTAAATAATTTAGGCCACAGACAGCCGTTTGGGCTGACGGGACCTGTCCCATTGGATCTGGAATATAGGCTATTGGCTAGGAGCACCTTCTGTTGGACTAGAATTGGACCGGTTGAGAAGATATGGATTTAATTAGAAAATTACCATTTAAATTATATAAATAATAGGAGAATTAAACCCTAACACTATTCATGTATCTTCTTCCAGCCGCCACCCCCCAAATCCGTGGCCACCGTCCTCTGAACTTCTCCTCTTAATTTTTCCTTCGTTTCTTCGAATTAGAACCCACTCTTTATACCAAATTGAAGCCCTTTCCTCCCTCTTTAATCTCATACGAATAGATCGTCCTCTCGTCGTCTAAAATCCGAGCACCAACGTCCCAAAGGCGCCGCCTTTGCACCGCCGTCGGCCCCCCTAGGCTCGACCAAGCTAAGCCAAACCACCCCCCCTCGTGCGCCGCCCCTAGCCCTCTGCCGTGGTCTGGTCCAATCGTCAGCAGGTGTCCCGGTTCTCGAGCAATTTTAAAACCTAAGATCGAACGAGAACTGAAACCCATCGGCCTGTTTAACTAAAGGAAGAAGAGAGGTTAATTTCCTAACTAATTAATTAATTAATTTAAATTGTTTTAAAACTTAATTTAACCATAATTGATTCGTTTCAACTCAGAATTTGACGATTTCGGAAGCATTGGAATCGTAACAGCGAATAAAACGTGGTGAGACTGAAACGGGACCATTCTGAAAAGTTTGAATTTTGGCCAAAATCTGCAACGACTATGAGATTTCTAAATTTGAATAATTAAATAATTTAGTTATATTTTTTATGTGAATCATTGTATGTTATTCCTGATCTGTGATATGGTGATTGTTGTATGGTTGTTAATATTCGTTGTGATATTATGATATAGCATGTCAGTTTTGATCTATAAATTCAGATGTAGTCTCTATAAAGTTCTCATCTTTATTGTTTTTATTTTATTTTTATTTTTATTTTTATTCCTTTATAGAAATGAAAAATTGAATCTTGTTTGTTTTACAAACAAAAATGAAATTTTGAATCTTTATTTTGTTTTTGCAAAATGAAATGAAAAATTGAATCTTTATTCTGATTTATCAAAGAAGGTTCAAATCTTTATTTTTGATTTACAAAATAAAACAAAAGCTAAAGCTTTATTTTTGATTTACAAAATAAAACAGAATTTAAAGCTTTATTTTTGATTTACAAAATAAAACAAAAGTTAAAGCTTTATTTTTGATTTGCAAAATAAAACAAAAGTTAAAGCTTTATTTTCGATTTGCAAAATAAAACAAAAGTTGAATCTTTATTTTTGATTTGTAAAATAACAACAAAAGTGGAATCTTTATTTTGATTTACATAATAAGAACAAAAGATTGAATCTTTATTTTGTTTATGATTTATAAAATAAAGAAAGTTTAAATCTTTTAAATTTTAATTGAAAGATAAATTAAGATTAGATATTTTATTTTGATTTATAATTTAAAATAAAGATTAGATATTTTATTTGATTTACAAATAAAGATTAGATATTTTATTTGATTTACAAATAAAACAAAGATGAAACCTTTTATTGTGATTCATCAAATTTATACACCAAATCATATATTGTGTTGTATGTGTGGACATTGAAATGACGATGTTGGGTAAATAGAAATGGTTAGACCAAAAACCATATTATTATATTTGTGGACATTGAAATTACGACGTTGGGTAAATAGAAATGGTTAGACAAAAACCATTATTTTTGGTTATCATATTTTGACACCAAATTGACTTAAGTTAGATAGGAAAATACCCCCTATAGGAAAAGTGTGCATTAAGAAGACAATTAGGAAAATTAACATTTTTCTAATGTAATGAAAATAATTAGAAAAATTTACATATTTCTGATGTAATAAAGATAATTAGAAAATTTACATCTTTCTAATGTAATAAAGATAATTAGAGGATTTACATTTTTCTATGTAAAAATATAAGATTTACATTTTTCTATGTGAAGATGAAAGATTTACCATTTTTCTTTGTAATAATGGAAGGTTTACATTTTTCAATGTAAAGGTAAAAGAATTTACATTTTTCATTGTAAAAGAAAAGAGATAAAATATTTACATTTTATAAAAACATAAAAAGTACATCTTTATGTTATTAAAATGAATTACATTAAAAAAGTTCATTTTTGTGTATTTAAAACGAATAGGATAAAAAGTTCATTTTTGAGTATTTAAAATGAATTAGATAAAAAGTTCATTTTTGTGTATTTAAAATGAATTAGAAAAAAAGTTCATTTTTGTGTATTTAAAAAAAATAGGATAAAAAGTATATTTTTTTGTGTATTTAAGATAAATTAGATAAAAAGTATATTTTTTATGTATTAAAAAGGAATAGGATAAGAAGTACATTTTTATGTTATAAAAATGGATTAGACAAAGTACATTTTTATGTTATAAAAATGAATTGGAGAAAAAGAACATTTCTATGTAATTAAAGAAAGAGTACATTTTTAATCGTCATTTTTGTCGCATTTGAATTGGCAAACAAAAATGTTATTTTATTGAATATAAAAACATATATTTTTAAACGTCACTTTTGTCGCATTAAAATTGGTGAACAAAAATGTTATTTTATTGAATATAAAAATATACATTGTTGAAAACGCCATTTTTGTCGCATTAGAATTGGCGAACAAAAATGTTATTTTATCGAATATAAAAATATACATTGTTGAAATCATCATTTTTGTCGCATTAGAATTGGCGAACAAAAATGTTATTTTATTGAATATAAAAATTTACATTTTTAAAACGTTATTTTTGTTGCAATAGAATTGGCGAACAAAAATGTTATTTTATTGAATATAAAAATATACATTGTTTAAAACGTCATTTTTGTCGCATTAGAATTGGCGAACAAAAATGTTATTTTATTGAATATAAAAATAAACATTGTTGAAAACGTCATTTTTGTCGCATTGGAATTGGCGAACAAAAATGTTATTTTATTGAATATAAAAATATACATTGTTGAAATCGTCATTTTTGTCGCATTAGAATTGGCGAACAAAATTGTTATTTTATTGAATATAAAAATATACATAGTTGAAATCGTCATTTTTGTCGCATTAGAATTGGCGAACAAAAATGTTATTTTGTTGAATATAAAAATATACATTGTTGAAAACATCATTTTTGTCGCATTAGAATTGGCGAACAAAAATGTTATTTTATTGAATATAAAAATAAACATTGTTTAAAACATCATTTTTGTCGCATTAGAATTGGCGAACAAAAATATTGTTTTTATAGAATAAAAAGGAATGGATTTTAAATAGGGGAAATCGCCAAATGGTTTATATATATAAATATAAATATAAAATTTAATGAAACGAGAGCGGCAGTTCGCGTATCGACAATCGTAACTTCAAACGATTATTCCGAAAGATCCGACCGTTATATTTTCCCAAAACTGGAACCGTTAGGACCGCTTTGGGAAGAACTTCCCAACGATATAAATTTTATCAAAATCTGACGGGTAGATTTTAAGATATGTGTAAATCAAAATTTGGTAAAAACAGCGCCATAGCCGCCCATTGACCCGAAGCGTCGTTTATTTATTTCGAGCTATTTTAATAAATAAAAATAGCGATAAATAGTTATAAATATATGTGAAATGTTTTAAACTATAATTATGCGACAATTATTTGAAAAGATCGAGTTTGAATCATTTCGAATAATTTCACGGCGATTAAATCAAAGATGTAAGAAGGCGATGGTTGAAGACCGGCGATCTTCACATCGAATGGACGACGACTACTGATGCCTTGGACTGACATGCTCCCAGGACGGGGTTGAAGCAGTAGTTGTCCAGACGCGTGTGTCGGTCGTGCAGATAAGCGAGTGCCTCTTTGGTGTCTCCTGGTTCGTTCAGATCCAGAACGGACTTGTTAATGGGTGCGTGTCTGACGTTAGAGTTCATCCCATGTAATTAAATCGATTTGTATTAATATATGTCTGTTTGGTGGTGGAGAGTCTATTCTCTGCTTAACACCCGGATATTTAGTAATAGTTATCGATCGCATGGCGTGAATTGTCAATGTGGCACGCCAAGATGCAATGATCAAGGCTTTGTTGAAAAACAGGCCTTGTGGTTGATGATCAAAGCATAGCCTGTTTAGGCATAGCTTTGTGTATAGCGTGACTTCGCGAGCCTCACACCCCGGTATGAGTCAAAAACGGGATATGGACCGTAGGGAGTGCATACGTTTCTTTCTAGCTAGAAGTGGTGTTTGGGCTTTGACACGACCCGGCATTTTACTATGTGGATTATGGATTGAGGTACCACATTTTTATAGGCCGGAAGTGGTCATATTATAGGTCCAAAAGGGTCGAGAAACGTATGTTCAGGAATTGTGAATCCACTACTGTTAGGTGGGGACCAGCCCTACCGTTCCAAGGGTTGCCCATATGTGTGATCCTGAGGCATTTGCTAGAGTGTCTCGAATCGGAAGAGGACGATCCCTAGCCTCGATTTCATGATAGAAAACCAATTTCCAATACAACATCACGATCTTGATTGTAAACTTATATACGGCGACATAATATATGGCACCTATGCCGTCTAGGATTGATATATTTATATTGAAGTATTTTAATACTGCTTAGACACTAATAATGATATAAAAATATTATTTTTCACGTATTAAGCATGTTTGATCATCATAAGGGAAAACTCTATCCTCCTGTGTGCGTTGCATTGTGTGATAGGATTTGGGTCTTATGACGATTTCATTTTTTTCAAAAGTCATTTCGCTGTTTTATATAAACTTTATATAATTATGCACTGGCAATCCAATGGAGTAAACCCGTTCCGCGTTAGCGGCGTGGTCCTGTGATTCGCCATATTGATAGTTAGTATAGGAAGATTTCTCATACCAGTCCCATGACTAACTCATAGTTTTTTTCACTTTTGCAAACTCGGGTGCCCTCTTTCCACACGGGCAGCCAATTGTCAGGTTCAGTTGATATATTCTGATTGGAGCTTGCTTAGAAGGAAGAAGAAGACCTTTTCTCTAGTTTTACTCCTGCGTTGAGACATTTTATCTTCTGTAGCTTTGATGTATGTGATGGTGCTTGGGACTTGTTTCTTTTCCATTAAAAACTTAATTTCCTTTTGTTGAGACTCTTTATTTGGTTAAGTTGTATCATGTACTGCGTACTCTGATGTATTGGTTATTATGATGCTGATGACATTTATTTCCGCTACAATGGTTTATGTGTTATGATAATTATCCGAGATATGTTTTTGTTGTAAATATGTTGTATTCCAAAATGATTATCCTTACTGTTGAACCACGGAAGTTTGGGGTTATCACAGTTGGTATCAGAGCCTAAAGTTAACCTTAGCCTCAAAATATAACATATTTAGAACAATTCGTCAAGATAGAATCCACATTATTCTAAGATGAGTAGCTCATTAGAGATAGGACTAGTAATGTCCTAGAATGAGCACAGCAGAATAGCACATATTTATCAGTTATTACATCATTATCTTTTCACCTTGTCCTTATCTTATCTTTTCTTGAAAATTCTCATTTTTGTTGGTCTGACTCTTTCCTTCATGGCACAGACTGATTTAAATGGATACTAGAGCAAGAACAGCCCGAGGCGGAGCCCGAGGTGGAGCTCGAGGCGGGGCCAGAGGAGGAGCCCGAGTAGGAGCTAGAGGGCAAGCTAGGGACGAGACCCCCATCACCCAGGAACAACTTACTTCAGAGGTCATAGCCAAACCACCTCCACCTCCACAGCCCTTCGATTTGGAGAGAATGTCAAAGAAATTCAAAATCTTAGGAGGTGTACCTTTCACGGGGCGAGAGTCTACGATTCAGGCAAAAGCATGGCTTAAAGATTGTGAAAAGATCCTAGAGGGCTTAGAACTGGAAGATCAGCAAAAGTGTTACCTGGCAGTATGGCAACTAAAAGAGGAAGTAGGGCATTGGCCGGATACGATTAAGATCTGCAATGATGTGGCCAATATGTCTTGGGCCAGATTTAAGGAACTTTTCAATGAGAAGTATATACCCCCACAAGCTAGAGAGCACCTGCGCGAGCAGTTCATTCACCTACAGCAAGGGAATATGACCGTTTCCGAGTATGTAAGGAAGTTTGATGAGCTTTCACGATATGCTACTAGTTTGATTCAAGATCCGGTAGAGAAGAATAAAAAGTTTATCAAGGGCCTGTCAAAGAAATATTTGAACCAAGTCGCTGCTCATAACAAGCTTCCTTTCAATGAGGTAGTAGAGATGGCATGCCGCTACGAGGAAAATGACGAGTCTGGACAGCAGGATAGAGGAAAAAGTCAAGGCAACAACCAGGAGGAGCAGGCTAACAAGAAACCGGAGGCGAGTAATTCTTCTAACGCTAAACCCCAAGGGAAGAAGAGGGATAGGAGCAAGGTGACCTGCTATAACTGCAGCAAGATTGGGCATTTTGATTACGAGTGTAGAGCACCTAAAAAGGTCAAGAGAAATGATTCAGGCCCTAGTCAAAACCGCTGTCAGAGTTCCCAGAATCATGGCCAGAATTCTCAGAATCGTGGTCAGAACCCTAGGAACACCCAGGATTCTATAACTGCCATAAGCCAGGGTACTTTTCCAAAAACTGTCCCCTGTTGAAGAAAACTGAAGTGGCACATGTTTATGAGGGAGCAGATGCACCAACTTCTACCGAGGGGCCAGGTAAACCCGATGTCTTAGGAGGTACACTTAATATTAAGAACATCCCTATTACTATCTTATTTGATACTGGTGCTGCACGAAGCTTTATTTCTAATGAAGCAATTAAAAAGTTAAAACTGAAAGCAAGGAAACTCAAAAATTTGATTAGAGCTAATAGCCCGATAGGAGGATCTCTTATTCTTGATCAGTACTGTAGAGTGCTTGTTTCTTATTCTCGCTGCCAGTTTCCCTTTGACTTGTTCGTTATGAGTTTCTCCGGATATGACGTTATTCTTGGGATAGATTGGCTGACAAGATATGAGGCCGAAGTCAAATGTGCCAAAAGAATTATCAAAGTTAAAACTAATCTCGGGAATGTATGTATCTCGTGCCATGGCTCAGCCACCGACAGAAAAACATTCTAGTCTTCTCTAGAAGTTACCCCTACTTCTATTGAGGATATCCCTGTCGTCAAAGATTTCACTGATTTATTCAAAGAAGTTGAGGGCTTACCTCCGCATAGAGAAATCAGCTTCCAAATTGATTTAGCTCCGAATGCAAGGCCTGTCGTACATCCCATTCGGGGAATGTCGCCAAAATAAAGAGAGGAGCTGTAAAATAAAAACAAGCAACTTTTGTGGAAGGGTCTGATCAGGCCCAGCTTCTCAAAATGGGGAGCAGCAGTGGTGTTCGTCCCAAAATCAGACGGTACTCTCAGGCTATGTGTAGACTACCTTGATCTTAACAAACAAACTCTGAAAAACAAATACCCACTGCCTCGTATTGATGACTTACTTGACCACTTGCATGGAGCGCGAGTATTTTCTAGGATGGACCTAGCTACAGGCTTCCATCAACTTCGCATTGCAGAAGAGTGTGTGCCTTTAACATCTTTCAGAGGCCCGGATATCTTTTATGAATGGCTAGTAATGCCCTTCGGTCTATGTAATGCTCCAACATATTTTGTTGATCTGATGAATAGAGTGTTCAGAGATGTTTTAAATAAATTTGTGCTCATGTTCATCGATGACATCCTCATCTTTTCTAAATCCACAGCTGAGCGCGAACAGCATCTGAGAGAAGTCTTAGAGATTTTGCGAAGAAATGTGCTGAAAGCCAAATTTTCAAAATGCATATTCTGGCAAGAAGAGGTGAAATTCCTCGGCCATGTCGTATCAAAGGAAGGCATCTTAGTAGATCCAGGAAAGATCTCAGCCATCCAAGAGTGGAAGCAGCCTATAACTCCCACAGAGGTCAGAAGTTTCTTAGGACTGGCTGGCTATTATCGGAAATTTGTCAAAGATTTTTTGAAGGTAGCTTGCCCATTGACAAACCTGACCAAAAAGCATACGAAATTCAAGTGGACGCCGGAATGCGAGACAGCTTTCCAAGAGCTAAAGAAGAGGTTGACCAATGCCCCTGTGTTGACCATCATAGATGGCAATCAGGATTTGAAGGTCTGGACCGACACTTCTAAACAAGGTTGTTTCTTTTATAAATCAACATGTCAGAGATAACATTTTCCTTTAATGTTAAATCTCATTTTAACGTGTTATCCCTTATTTATTTAAGGTATTGGTGCGGTGCTGATGCAAAGAGGTAGAGTAGTCGCATATGCTGGCCGCCAGCTGAAACCGCATGAGAAGAATTACGTCACGCATGATGTTGAGCTAATGGCCATTGTGTTTGCTCAAAAAATATGGAGGCATTATCTCTTCGGTGAAAAGTTCGAAATTTACACGGATCACAAATCCTTGAAACACCTTTTTACCCAAAAAGATTTAGATATGAGGCAGCAACGCTGGGTTGAATTTCTTGCATCATATGATCTGGATATCCTATATACTCCGGGAAAATCCAACGTTGTAGCCGATGCACTCAGTAGAAAGAATACAGAATGCAACATTCTCATTATCTCCAATCTCATTTTCACTCCTACTCTGATTGATAAAGTCTCTGCTCTTCAGAAGAATGATAAGTTTATTCAGAGGATTATCAAAAGAATTCAAGGTGGCGAAACCACAAGTTTCCAAATTGACGACAAAGAGGTTCTGAGGCTATTAGGTTGAATCTGTGTCCCATACGAATCTAAGCTCAGAAGGGAGGTTATGGATGAATGTCATAAATCTAAGCTTAGTGTTCACCCTGGAGTGAGAAAGATGTATCACGACCTCAAGCGCACATTTTGGTGGAGGTCGATGAAGAGAGATATTTCTATTTATGTTGCTAGATGTCCCACTTGTCAGCAAGTTAAAAGTGATCAACAGAAGCTGGCCGGTTTGTTGCAACCACTGGGAGTTCCAAGTTGGAAGTGGGAGGAAATTTCTATGAACTTTATAGATGGCTTGCCCCGAAGCAAAAAAGGGAATGATAGCATATGGGTGATTGCGGATCTCTTAACAAAGTCTGCCCATTTCATCCCTGTTCGGTCTAGTAGAACAGCTCGTAGTTTGGCACAACTTTATCTTAAAGAGATAGTCAGACTACATGGGGTTCCCAAAAGCATTATCAGTGATCGGGATCCATTATTTACCAGCAAATTCTGGGAAGCTTTTCAAGAAGAGCTTTGGATCAAGTTGAATCTGAGCTCTGCCTGTCATCCTCAGAAAGATGGCCAGACTGAGAGGGTGAATCGTGTTTTGGAAGACTTGTTGCGAGCTTGCATTCTTGATTATGGTGGTTCATGGGAGGACCACTTGCACTTGGTGGAGTTCTCCTATAATAATAACTACCAAGCAAGCTTGAAGATGTCACCGTTTGAATTACTTTATGGCAGGCCATGCAGATCTTCGGCATGTTGAGTGGAGTCAGGCAATCGACTAGTCTTGGGCCCCGACATGGTTCGTGAAGCATCAGATAAGGTTGACTTGATTAAGAAGCGCTTGTTGACTGCTCAGAGCCGACAGAAGAGCTATGCAGACTAGCCAAAAAGAAATCTATAATTCTCTGTGGATGATCGAGTATACTTGAAGGTTTCTCCTTTGAGAGGCGTGATTCGTTTTGGGAAGACGGGAAAGTTGGCGCTGAGATTCATTGGACCATTTCCTATTCTCGAAAGGATTGGTACTCTCGCTTATAGAGTGCAGCTACCTGAATGGTTGTCAGGGGTGCATGATGTATTTCATGTGTCTCAACTCCGCAAGCATGTGCATGATCCAGATCTGATTGAGGATGAACTAAATCAACAGGTCCTAGATATTGCTCCAAATCTGACAGTGAGAAAGGACCCGATTAAGATCATTGGCAAAGAAACGAAAATTTTGAGGAACAAGAGGATCAACCTAGTCAAGGTTCAATGGAGTGGGGAACCTAGAGACTGTACTTGGGAGACGGAGGATAGCATCAAAAAGGCTTACCCCAAGTGCAGAGTGGATATCTTCGAGTAACTCTTGTATTAAGGTACGTTTACCCCAATTTAGATTTTCCATCTTGTTTCCTACTTTACTTTGTTTCCTTTTCGTGGACGAAAAACTCTTAAGTGGGGGAGATTGTAACGACCTATAAAATCCGAACCAATTTAAAATTTTAATTTTAAATAATTTGGTGGAAAAAGATGGCAGAAATTAATAATTCCATTTTTAAATAATATTAAAGCCAGTGAAAATAGTCAATTTTCAAACAATCTCTGTTTTTGACGAAACCACTTTTGTTGGAACCGGAATGTTGAATTATTGTTAGGTTTCAATTTTTAGAGTTTTTCGAATTAATATGTGAGCGTGGCGAAGGAAAATGTGTTTGGTCGATTTTAGTCAAATTTAATCGACTGAAAAATAGCCACATTTCAAACAGTCTCAGAATTCGACGAAATTAATTTTGTTAGGACCGTATCGTCATAACAAAGACAAATATATTTTTTCTGGATTTTTCTGAGTCCGTATGTGGCCTCTGTGAAATTACTTATGCAGACAAATTAAATTAATAAAGGATTTAATTATTAAATTAAATAATTCAGGCCACAGACAGCCGTTTGGGCTCGCGAGACCTGTCCCATTGGATCCGGAATATGGGCTATTGTCTAGGGGCACCTTTTGTTGGACCGGAATTGGACCGGTTGAAAAGGTATGGATTTAATTAGAAAATTACCATTTAAATTATATAAATAATAGTAGAATTAAACCCTAACACTATTCACGTATCTTCTTCCAGCCGCCACCCCCCAAATCCATGGCCACCGTCCTACGAACTTCTCCTCCTAATTTCTCCTTCGTCTCTTCGAACTAGAACCCAGTCTTTATACCAAATTGAAGCCCTTTCCTCCCTCTTTAATCTCATACAAATAGATCATCCTCTCGTCGCCTGAAATCCGAGCACCAACGCCCCAAAGGCTCCGCCTTTGCACCGCCATCGGCCCCCCTAGGCTCGACTGAGCTGAGCCTAACCACCCCCCCTCGTGCACCGCCCCTAGCCCTCTGTCGTGGTCTGGTCTGATCATCAGCAGGTGTCCCGGTTCTCGAGCAATTTCCAACCCTAAGATCGAACGAGAACCGAAACCCATCGGCCTGTTTAACTGAAGGAAAAAGTGAGGTTAATTTCCTAACTAATAAATTAATTAATTCAAATTGTTGTAAAACTTGATTTAAAAATAATCGATTCATTTCAACTCAGAATTTGACGATTTCGGAAGCATTGGAATCGTAACAGCGAATAGAACGTGTTGAGACTGAAACGGGAACATTCTGAACAGTTTGAATTTTGGCCAAAATCTGCAATGACTGTGAGATTTCTAAATTTGAATAATTAAATAATTTAATTATATTTGTTATGTGAATATTTGTATGTTATTCCTGATCTGTGATGTGGTGATTGTTGTATGGTTGTAACACCCCGAAAATTCTATAACTGTGTAATTAACAAATTAAAGTATAATTAATCTGAAATCAAAGAACTAAGGGAAACGGGATGCGCCATTGCGTTCGTCTCGGAAAAATACGCGAAATAGAGTCCGAGTTTTTGAAAAACGGAGTCCGTATGAAAAAGATATGGCCTTCGGAAGTTTGAGAATTAAATTTAAAAATTCAAACAGAATAAATCAGGTTTAAATTCGAAAATGGGGCCCAATGGGCCAGGGCGGAAAAACACCCGCCTGACCCACCAAGTCGACTGGGCTGTCGATCTGGTCTAACCAGGTCGACAGGCCTGTCGACAGGGCTGTCGACAGGGGTGTCGACCTGGTCCAGACCAGGTCGAGCCCAGTCTAACCTGGCTGGCCTATTCTCTATGTGGTCGATTTTCTGTGGTCTGCTTTGTCATTAGGGCTAGGTGGAAGGCTCTAATTGGTCTCTCCTTAGAATGAATGGCTACGATCAATCCAAGCAACATCAATGGTCCTAATCAGTTCCTAACCTCTATATAAACAACCCTAGACTAAACCCTAATCTATTCATTCAAAAATAAGAACATAGCCGCCATGTTGCTGAGGAACGACTAGGAGTAGCCACCAAATTGGAGAGAGGATAGGAGGAAGATTCTAAAGCTTAAAGCAACCTAAACAAATCGATTCAACAAAGGAATTTGCGTCTTCAATCCCTAAACTAGAGAATTCATCACACCATTGTAAGTAGAACATTACTTTGGTATGAATAAACAATTGTGTTGGTTTGTATGCGTGAATTGTGGCAATAAAGTAATTCATATTTGTGCGTTCTTATCAATTTGAAATATTATGTACGTTTGGATATTTATGAATTATGTTATTCATTATAAAGAACTACATGCGGTAGTTCTATACGCTTGGAATATTTCGCAAATTATGTAATCCATGTTGAAGCTACATGTATGTAGTTGATTTAAATTCATGCATGTTTGGGGTTTGCTTCTATGCCACCATGATGTATACTTTTGTGCATAAATCATTTTGTAAGTAATTGGAACAAGTTTAGTTATTATCCATATGAAATTGTGTTGAGAATTTGACATCATGTATTAAGCCATGCTTTTGTACTAGAAAACCTATTTGCAAACTTATGAATATGGCTAGGCTATGAATGATATTTGGCATAGTTAAAATCCATGATTAAGTCTATCTTGTTTACAAGAATTTTATGATGACATATGTGGTACATAGCTAGGTTAGGTTCAAAAATCCCTTTTTGTAAGTTTACATGACTAAAGTAAGAATCATGATTTCATGTTAGAAATATTTATGCCATGGTTATGTGAACAAATTTAACTATACTTATGCCATGCTTATGTTTGATACTATGCCATGCTTATGTTTGACATTATGCCATGCTTATGCTAGAAATATTTATGACATGCTTATGTTTGACATTATGCCTAAATAAGAATATAGGTTCATGTTGCAGTTAAACCTATGCAAGTTTACATGCCTTGATTCATGTCACCTATGCTTTATGACCAAAGTATATGTTACCACTATGCAAGTACACCCGTTTATAGTTTGTAATTCCAACGTCATTTTGCAAGTTCATACGCTCACCTTCCCCTCTTTGTGTATGTAATCACGCTTTAAGCCTCCCCTTGTCGCATGGCTAAGTTGGGCTTTAAAAGGCTAAGCCCAACATATATATAATAAACGGACGTGTAAAACGGGGGAAAATAACGTTGGGTTAAAATTAATTAATGAATGAAAATATAAAATAGAAGGGCCCAAATTCAAGTATGGGTTGGGCCCATGATTAGTGTAACCTTTACACCATTAACTTAATAATGGGCCGCAAATATTTACATATAAGAAATAAAGAGGAATGACAAAATATGTAAATGTAGAACATACGATGTGTTTAACCCGAGGTTGGATTGAGTTGTGATGTAAACCTGCCCGGAACCGCCCGGCTGTCCAGTAGTCACAACAATACCTATCCAATGTGGGAGGTTAAACATGGAGCCCACCAAGGACCCGAGGTTAGACTGAGTTGTGGCGTAAGACTGCCCGGAACCAACCGGCAACAGGCAGCCACAACAATACCTGTCTAATGTGAGAGGTCAGGGCCTTAATAAGACAATTAAGGCTGAGTCAGGATTGATAGGATTAAGTGAACGAAAGACTTAATCAAAATGGAACATGCTAAACAAAACGGACTGGTGGGGGTTAGGTTAGGAAACACTTAACCAACTTAGCATGTTGGCTAGAGATAGAAAACCTAGTAACGGGGGACCCTTTTCAGCAGTAACCCTAGAAGGTGTATCAGGATACCCTGAAACTAGGCAGGGTGGGGCACGATTACTGGGCTGATTGTAAGAGGTCAAATCGACGGCGGTGGTGTAGCAGTGTAGGTTCTAACGGAGTGCGGGCGTGCACACACTCCAGCGCAGAAAAATAAGGCACTGGACACCAGTAGCATACCTGTGCACTCTAAGGTTGTGTCGGGTTGCCACTATGGGACTTGATACACCCCATGGTGGGACCAGCATAGGTAACTACAATATCGGGGGCCGTAAGACACATGTAACTATGCGAGTAGGAGCCGATCATCATTGAATGGATCACATCACCCTGATTATGGGGTGCAAATTGGAAACTAGTTTATATGGGTTCAGAGATTAACATGGGGTACGATAGTATATTCGACCCTAGACAACTTAACCAAGTTTATAGTGCTTGCCCACTTCTTGTTATACTTATCATACCCTGTTCTTTATTCATAGACAAAATAGTACTAGACTTACTCAGGCTTTATGTCTGACTCTACTTTTCTTTCGTCTTCTTTCTTCCGTTCCCCCCCCTCCCCCAGGTCCTCAGGGAGGGAACACAGCAGCTTGACCAACCTCAACATCCAGCTTGAAGAAGAGAAATGTATTGCTTGGACTTTCCTGTTTTGAACTATGGCTTTGGACAATCCACTATGGGGCTTTTGCAGTTTATCTATGTTTTATTTATGCTTCTTTAAATAATGTACTCAAGACAGATTATGAAAGTGTTATGTTATGTTTTTGGAAAGGATGTTGTTGTAACGCGTATTTGACTTCATGAAATAAAGTTTGTTGTTCTTCCGCTGTTTACAAATATGTGTTCTTATATCTGTCTTGTATATCTGTGACTTGTACTTATAAACCTCCACCAAAATTAGGGCATTCCCTTTGAGAGTGACCCTAACGGAGGTGGGGTGTTTCACTTGGTATCAGAGCATAGGTTTACCAGATAAGATAAAAAGTTTTGAAAAATTATTTTCAAAAAGGATATTTAAAGAAGCATTTTTTAAAAGGAAAATATTATTTTATTTTAAAAAATGCAAAGTCCACTCCCCAAAGCCATAGGTACTATCTCTTATCCTTCGTTTTGAATCTATCCTTTTTGTTTCAGCATGTCCGAAGATCTTAACTTGCCAGAAGAGGTGCCCATACCTGGTTGGTTTAGACGGTTCTTAGAAGCAAGGGCCACTCAGCCAGGTCCTACCATTCCTCCGCCCTCAGCTGAAGGAAATCATCCAGCTGCAGCGGCACCTTTTCCTCCACCTCCTCCTCGGGGAAACACTTTTGCTAAGATATGTAAAGATTTTAAAGCTATGGGAGGAAGGGATTTCCATGGAACTGAGTCCTTCGTAGCAGCTAGAAATTGGCTGAAAGAAACTGAGGACCTATTCATCATCTTTGAGGTAGAGGATAGACAAAAAGTACAATTGGCAGTATGGCTATTGAAGGGCGAGGCTTCCTACTGGTGGGAAGTCACTAATGCTGAAAGACCAGTGGAGACATGGGAGGACTTTAGGGCTAGGTTTGAGACTAAATTTCTCTCAGATGCGGAAAGAAGTTTGCAGTTGGAAAAATTCTTATTTCTTAAGCAAGGGGACAAAACAGTCAGAGAATATGTGAATCAGTTCGATGAGCTGGCTAGGTTTGGGCTTGACCTAGTCAACACCCCGCACAAGAAGGCTCTCCGTTTCGTCAAAGGGTTAAATGAGCCATTACACAGTTTGGCCATGACCCATATACCCATGGGAGCCACGTATGAAAGATTGGTGCAAATGGCATTGCTGAATGAAGAGGATAAGGGCAAGAAGAAAGAGGGTTTGTAGCCCAAGAAGACAGACTTTAAGAAGGGCGGGAAAGGCAACAAAGAGAAGAGGAAGTGCAATTTCTGTGGCAAAGTGGGGCACTTAGTAAAGGACTGCCGGAAAAAGAAGGCCAAGGAGAATGGTGGGTGCTTTTCTTGCGGTGAGACGGGCCATAGGGCTAAGGACTGCCCAAAGAAACGAGGACAGGGGCAGAGGGCTGGATCCACCCCAGGGGCACAGGTCCATGTGCTAGAAGCGCCACCTCTGCAACAGCGAGGTATAAATACTTCTGTAGAAAGTGTAGTTTATCTTTATGATCACCCCGTTCGCACTTTATTTGATTCTGGCGCATCACACTCCTTTATCTCGTCTGCTTTAGTAGAATCTCTGCACCTAGAAACTAGTATGGTAGAGGACCCCTTAATTGTTTCAAACCCAATTGGGGGCCCAGCTCATTTGTCTATGATCTGTGTGGGATTGAAAATTTCTATTCTAAGCGTAGAATTTCAATGTAGTGCCTTTGTTTTGGGCTTTTCGGGGTATGGTTTGATTTTGGGTATGGATTGGCTATCCAGTAATGGGGCCATCCTAGATTGTGAGAAAAGGGTTATTAGGCTCCTAACCCAGCTCGTTAATACCTTGGAAATTTCTTGTAATCCCTCGCATGCGGTTATGCTTAGTTATCTTGAATCGCTAGATGCCTCTGTTGAAAATTTGCAATCAGTTAGAGTGGTCCGGGAATATCCGGATGTCTTCGAAGAGGTGAAGGGCTTGCCTCCAAACCGGGAAATAGACTTCCGCATATATCTTGTAGATAATGCAAAGCCCGTTGCGTTGCCCGTTAGACATATGGCTCCACGAGAAAGGAAAGAGCTCAGTAAACAGATTAAAGAGCTTCTAGAAAAGGGGTTCATTAGGAGGAGCATTTCAGAATGGGGCGCTCCAGTGGTGTTCGCTACAAAGGCGGATGGTTCACTCCGTCTATGTGTTGACTATAGGGAGCTCAACAAGCTAACGAAAAAGAATAGGCACCCTCTCCCTAGAATTGACGATTTGTTTGACCAGCTTGTAGGAGTGTCTGTTTTCTCCCAACTCGATTTAGCAACCGGTTTTCACCAGCTAAGGGTGGCTGAAGGTAGCATCGATAAAACGGCGTTCAGAACCCCAGACGGTTTCTTTGAATGGCTTGTCATGCCTTTCGGCTTGACAAATGCACCTGCTTACTTCGTGGACCTGATGAGTAGGGTATTTAGAGATTTCCTCAACAAATTCGTAGTAGTCTTCGTAGATGATATCCTTATCTTCTCAAAGAGTGAAGAGGAACATGCTCAGCACTTAAGGGCAATCATGGAAACTTTGCGAGTCCATCAACTAAAATCCAAATTCTCCAAATGCCACTTTTGGAGAGAAGAAGTGAGGTTCCTTGGGCACATAGTATCCAAACAAGGGTTAGCAGTGGACCCTGCGAAGGTAGTGGCGGTACAAGATTGGAAGACACCAAGGAATGCAACTGAGGTCCGAAGCTTTCTAGGACTAGCGGGTTTCTATCGAAAATTCATAAGGGATTTTGCGAAAATCTCAGCTCCGCTCACGAAATTGACTAAGAAGAATCTAGTGTTCAATTGGGATTTGGATTGCGAGTTTGCTTTCCAACGACTGAAAAGGGCTCTCACAACAACCCCAGTTTTGACGCTGCCAGATGGGAGCAAGATGTTCAATGTTTATACGGATGCATGTGGGACAGGGCTAGGCGCCGTCTTAATGCAAGAAGGAAGGGTAGTAGCTTATGGCGGGAGGCAGTTGAAAGTGCACGAAAAGAACTACCCAACCCACGATCTTGAGTTAGCCGCCATCGTCTTTGTACTCAAGTGCTGGCGACACTATCTCCTAGGTGAGAAGTTCGAACTTTACACTGACCATAAATCGTTGAAATATCTTTTCTCGCAGAAGGATCTTAACTTGAGACAACAAAGATGGATGGAGTTTCTTGCCTCGTACGATTTCAAAATGTCCTACACTCCGGGCAAAGGCAACGTAGTGGCAGACGCGTTGAGCCGAAAGAAATTGACCCTAAGCCCGTTGTTTGTTGAAAGACAAAGCCTAGAGTTTATAGCCAGCTTCGACTTTAGGCCCTCCTCCGATTTCGTACCAGGCTTGCTAGCATCTCTCGAAGTGCGCCCAACTTTAGTGGATTCAGTAGGGACAGCACAACGCGAAGACCCTCATCTTGTGGAAATGATTGATAGGCTAATTAGGGGTGAGGCTTCAAGTCACCTCAACAGATACTCCATCGACGATAAGGGTTTGCTAAGGCGAGACGGAAGACTATGCGTCCCACAGACAAAAGATTTAGTAAAGAAGGTTCTAGAGGAAGCACATCACTCCAAGATGACGATACACCCAGGCGGAGATAAAATGTACAAAGATATAAAAAGGACTTTCTTCTGGAACGGCATGAAAAAGGACGTGGCAGAATTCGTTTCTAAGTGTATGGTGTGCCAACAGGTTAAAGCGGAACAGAAAAAGCCTGGCGGACTACTACATCCTCTTGAGGTCCCGCAGTGGAAGTGGGATAACATCTCAATGGACTTCATCGATGGGCTGCCTAGGTCTAGGAGAGGCAACACTAGCATTTGGGTAATAGTGGATAGGCTTACTAAAAGCGCCCACTTTTTACCTGTCAAAAGTAAAAGAACTGCCTCATCCCTAGCATCACTTTACCTCAAGGAAATCGTTCGACTCCATGGAATACCATCTAGCATCGTTAGTGACCGAGACCCCATCTTCACTAGTGAGTTTTGGCGGAGTCTGCAAGAAGCAGTAGGAACGCAGTTATGCTTGAGCACAGCCTACCATCCCCAAACCGACGGCCAAACAGAGAGAGTGAACAGAGTTTTGGAAGACCTCTTAAGACTATGCGTCCTTGACTTCGGAGGGACATGGGAAGACCACCTCCCTTTGGTAGAATTCGCCTACAACAACAGCTATCAAGCAACCATCGGAATGGCGCCCTTCGAAGCTTTATATGGAAGACCGTGCCGATCGCCCACTTGTTGGTGGGAGTCCACGGATAAGCTCATACTTGGACCGGATATGATCCGAGAGACCTCAGAGAAAGTAGACTTAATACGAAGAAGGATGAAGACGGCCCAAGACAGACAAAAGTCCTATGCCGACAAGAGGAGGACCGACCTTGAATTCGAAGTTGGAGACAGAGTTTTTCTCAAGGTATCACCATTAAGGAACGTTGTTCGTTTTGGAACCACAGGAAAACTAGCACCAAGGTTCGTAGGGCCATTCCCTATTATCGAGAAAATTGGGAAAATGGCCTATAGATTAGAGCTACCCGAGAAGTTGGCTGGAGTCCACAACGTTTTTCACGTTTCACATCTCCGAAAATGTCTACATGAGTCTGCTGAAGTGGTAGAGCCAAATATACTCGAAGAGGCCGAAGTGGAACGCGAAACAACCATAAGAAAAGTTCCAACCCGCATCTTAGGAACGGAAGTGAAGAAGCTACGCAACCGCGAAGTCAAGCTCGTCAAAGTTCAGTGGAGCGACGCCGAGGAAGACGCGACTTGGGAAACTGAAGCTAGAATCCGTACAGCCTACCCTTTTCTGTTCGAGGGTACATCCTTGATCTTTCCTTTTCCTTAAGTTGCGCTTTTATCTATCTTTTTAGGTATATTTCCTCGACCTTATCTTTTAGGTAGAATCTTTTTGGATGGAAACATGTAGTTGAAACATGTTATGAATGATGGTTGCAAGTGGTTGCAAGTGATTGCTAGTGGTTGCTCGTGGTTGCATATACACACACAATCTAGGTTTTAGATCGGCTCAGTCACTTCATATTGCATATGCATATATGTTTGCATTCGTATATGGTTGAACTTTAATGTGTTGTCATGTGGATGTTGCATTTGTATTGAATGATTGTGCACTCATGTAGAATCAAGAATAGGAAAATTTGCATACATAATGGATTCATGGCACTTACATAATTCGCATTAAGGAGGTCAACTGAATCAGTAGACCGCCTGATTTTGCATTAGATAAGTACATGTACACACACACTTCGCATATGATCATGAAGCATTAGAAGTCTTTTAAGGACAATGGATGCTCGTGTTTGATGGATGAGTAGATGGATGATTGGATGTTAGGATATACATTCCTCCTAACTTGAAGATTTCGGGGACGAAATCCTTTTAAGTGGGGGAGAATGTAACACCCCGAAAATTCTATAACTGTGTAATTAACAAATTAAAGTATAATTAATCTGAAATCAAAGAACTAAGGGAAACGGGATACGCCATTGCGTTCGTCTCGGAAAAATACGCGAAATAGAGTCCGAGTTTTCGAAAAACGGAGTCCGTATGAAAAAGATATGGCCTTCGGAAGTTTGAGAATTAAATTTAAAAATTCAAACAGAATAAATCAGGTTTAAATTCGAAAATGGGGCCCAATGGGCCAGGGCGGAAAAACACCCGCCTGACCCACCAAGTCGACTGGGCTGTCGACCTGGTCTAACCAGGTCGAAAGGCCTGTCGACAGGGCTGTCGACAGGGGTGTCGACCTGGTCCAGACCAGGTCGAGCCCAGTCTAACCCGGCTGGCCTATTCTCTATGTGGTCGATTTTCTGTGGTCTGCTTTGTCATTAGGTCTAGGTGGCAGGCTCTAATTGGTCTCTCCTTAGAATGAATGGCTACGATCAATCCAAGCAACATCAATGGTCCTAATCAGTTCCTAACCTCTATATAAACAACCCTAGACTAAACCCTAATCTATTCATTCAAAAATAAGAACATAGCCGCCATGTTGCTGAGGAACGACTAGGAGTAGCCACCAAATTGGAGAGAGGATTAGGAGGAAGATTCTAAAGCTTAAAGCAACCTAAACAAATCGATTCAACAAAGGAATTTGCGTCTTCAATCCCTAAACTAGAGAATTCATCACACCATTGTAAGTAGAGTATTTCTTTGGTATGAATAAACAATTGTGTTGGTTTGTATGCGTGAATTGTGGCAATAAAGTAATTCATATTTGTGCGTTCTTATCAATTTGAAATATTATGTACGTTTGGATATTTATGAATTATGTTATTCATTATAAAGAACTACATGCGGTAGTTCTATACGCTTGGAATATTTCGCAAATTATGTAATCCATGTTGAAGCTACATGTATGTAGTTGATTTAAATTCATGCATGTTTGGGGTTTGCTTCTATGCCACCATGATGTATACTTTTGTGCATAAATCATTTTGTAAGTAATTGGAACAAGTTTGGTTATTATCCATATGAAATTGTGTTGAGAACTTGACATCATGTATTAAGCCATGCTTTTGTACTAGAAAACCTATTTGCAAACTTATGAATATGGCTAGGCTATGAATGATATTTGGCATAGTTAAAATCCATGATTAAGTCTATCTTGTTTACAAGAATTTTATGATGACATATGTGGTACATAGCTAGGTTAGGTTCAAAAATCCCTTTTTGTAAGTTTACATGACTAAAGTAAGAATCATGATTTCATGTTAGAAATATTTATGCCATGGTTATGTGAACAAATTTAACTATACTTATGCCATGCTTATGTTTGATACTATGCCATGCTTATGTTTGACATTATGCCATGCTTATGCTAGAAATATTTATGACATGCTTATGTTTGACATTATGCCTAAATAAGAATATAGGTTCATGTTGCAGTTAAACCTATGCAAGTTTACATGCCTTGATTCATGTCACCTATGCTTTATGACCAAAGTATATGTTACCACTATGCAAGTACACCCGTTTATAGTTTGTAATTCCAACGTCATTTTGCAAGTTCATACGCTCACCTTCCCCTCTTTGTGTATGTAATCACGCTTTAAGCCTCCCCTTGTCGCATGGCTAAGTTGGGCTTTAAAAGGCTAAGCCCAACATATATATAATAAACGGACGTGTAAAACGGGGGAAAATAACGTTGGGTTAAAATTAATTAATGAATGAAAATATAAAATAGAAGGGCCCAAATTCAAGTATGGGTTGGGCCCATGATTGGTGTAACCTTTACACCATTAACTTAATAATGGGCCGCAAATATTTACATATAAGAAATAAAGAGGAATGACAAAATATGTAAATGTAGAACATACGATGTGTTTAACCCGAGGTTGGATTGAGTTGTGATGTAAACCTGCCCGGAACCGCCCGGCTGTCCAGTAGTCACAACAATACCTATCCAATGTGGGAGGTTAAACATGGAGCCCAGCAAGGACCCGAGGTTAGACTGAGTTGTGGCGTAAGACTGCCCGGAACCAACCGGTAACAGGCAGCCACAACAATACCTGTCTAAAGTGAGAGGTCAGGACCTTAATAAGACAATTAAGGCTGAGTCAGGATTGATAGGATTAAGTGAACTAAAGACTTAATCAAAATGGAACATGCTAAACAAAACGAACTGGTGGGGGTTAGGTTAGGAAACACTTAACCAACTTAGCATGTTGGCTAGAGATAGAAAACCTAGTAACGGGGGACCCTTTTCAGCAGTAACCCTAGAAGGTGTATCAGGATACCCTGAAACTAGGCAGGGTGGGGCACGATTACTGGGCTGATTGTAAGAGGTCAAATCGACGGCGGTGGTGTAGCAGTGTAGGTTCTAACGGAGTGCGGGCGTGCACACACTCCGGCGCAGAAAAATAAGGCACTGGACACCAGTAGCATACCTGTGCACTCTAAGGTTGTGTCGGGTTGCCACTATGGGACTTGATACACCCCATGGTGGGACCAGCATAGGTAACTACAACATCGGGGGCCGTAAGACACATGTAACTATGCGAGTAGGAGCCGATCATCATTGAATGGATCACATCACCCTGATTATGGGGTGCAAATTGGAAACTAGTTTATATGGGTTCAGAGATTAACATGGGGTACGATAGTATATTCGACCCTAGACAACTTAACCAAGTTTATAGTGCTTGCCCACTTCTTGTTATACTTATCATACCCTGTTCTTTATTCATAGACAAAATAGTACTAGACTTACTCAGGCTTTATGTCTGACTCTACTTTTCTTTCGTCTTCTTTCTTCCGTTCCCCCCCCCCCCCCCAGGTCCTCAGGGAGGGAACACAGCAGCTTGACCAACCTCAACATCCAGCTTGAAGAAGAGAAATGTATTGCTTGGACTTTCCTGTTTTGAACTATGGCTTTGGACAATCCACTATGGGGCTTTTGCAGTTTATCTATGTTTTATTTATGCTTCTTTAAATAATGTACTCAAGACAGATTATGAAAGTGTTATGTTATGTTTTTGGAAAGGATGTTGTTGTAACGCGTATTTGACTTCATGAAATAAAGTTTGTTGTTCTTCCGTTGTTTACAAATATGTGTTCTTATATCTGTCTTGTATATCTGTGACTTGTACTTATAAACCTCCACCAAAATTAGGGCATTCCCTTTGAGAGTGACCCTAACGGAGGTGGGGTGTTTCAATGGTTGTTAATATTCGTTGTGATATTATGATATAGCATGTCAGTTTTGATCTATAAATTCTGATGTAATCTCTATAAAGTTCTCATCTTTATTGTTATTATTTTTGTTTTTATTTTTATGTTTATTCCTTTATAGAAATGAAAATTTGAATCTTGTTTGATTTACGAACAAAAATGAAATTTTGAATCTTTGTTTTGTTTTTACAAAACGAAATAAAATATTGAATCTTTATTCTGATTTACCAAAGAAGGTTCAAATCTTTATTTTTGATTTACAAAATAAAACAAAAGTTAAAGCTTACAAAAGTTAAAGCTTTATTTTTGATTTACAAAATAAAAAAATGTTAAAGCTTTATTTTTTATTTGCAAAATAAAACAAAAGTTGAAGCTTTATTTTTGATTTGCAAAATAAAAAAAAAGTTGAATCTTTATTTTTGATTTGCAAAATAATAACAAATGTGGAATCTTTATTTTGATTTACATAATAAGAACAAAAGATTGAATCTTTATTTTGTTTATGATTTATAAAATAAAGAAATTTTAAATATTTTAAATTTTAATTAAAAGATAAATTAAGATTAGATATTTTATTTTGATTTATAATATAAAATAAAGATTAGATATTTTATTTGATTTACAAATAAAGATTAGATATTTTATTTGATTTACAAATATAACAAAGATGAGACCTTTTATTGTGATTCATCAAATTTATACACCAAATCATATATTCTGTTGTATGTGTGGACATTGAAATGACGATGTTGGGTAAATAGAAATGGTTAGACCAAAAACCATATAATTATATTTGTGGATATTGAAATTACGACATTGGGTAAATAAAAATGGTTAGACAAAAGCCATTATTTTTTGTTATCATATTTTGACACCAAATTGAGTTGAGTTAGATAGGAAAATACCCCATATAGGAAAAGTGTTCATTAAGAAGACAATTAGGAAAATTTACAATTTTCTAATGTAATAAAGATAATTAGAAAATTTACATCTGTCTAATGTAATAAAGATAATTAGAGGATTTACATTTTTCTATGTAAAAATATAAGATTTACATTTTTCTATGCAAAGATGAAAGATTTACCATTTTTCTTTGTAACAATGGAAGGTTTACATTTTTCAATGTAAAGGTAAAAGAATTTACATTTTTCATTGTAAAAGAAAAGTGATAAAATATTTACATTTTATAAAGACATAAAAAGTACATCTTTATGTTATTAAAATGAATTACATTAAAAAAGTTCATTTTTGTGTATTTAAAAAGAATAGGATAAAAAGTTTATTTTTGTGTATTTAAAATGAATTCGATAAAAAGTTCATTTTTGTGTATTTAAAATAAATTAGGTAAAAAGTTCATTTTTGTGTATTTAAAACGAATAGGATAAAAAGTACATTTTTTTTGTGTATTTAAGATGAATTAGATAAAAAGTATTTTTTTTATGTATTTAAAAGGAATAGGATAAGAAGTACATTTTTATGTTATAAAAATGAATTAGACAAAGTACATTTTTATGTTATAAAAATGAATTGGAGAAAAAGAACATTTCTATGTAACTAAAGAAAGAGTACATTTTTAATCGTCATTTTTATCGCATTAGAATTTGCGAACAAAAATATTATTTTATTGAATATAAAAATATACATTTTTAAACGTCATTTTTGTCGCATTAGAATTGGCGAATGAAAATGTTATTTTATTGAATATAAAAATATACATTGTTGAAAATGTCATTTTTGTTGCATTAGAATTGGCGAACAAAAATATTATTTTATTGAATATAAAAATATACATTTTTAAACGTCATTTTTGTCGCATTAGAATTGGCGAACAAAAATGTTATTTTATTGAATACAAAAATATACATTGTTGAAAACGTCATTTTTTTGCGCATTTGAATTGGCGAACAAAAATGTTATTTTATTGAATATAAAAATATACATTGTTGAAATTGTCATTTTTGTCGCATTAGAATTGGCGAACAAAAATGTTATTTTATTGAATATAAAAATATATATCTTTAAACGTCATTTTTGTCGCATTAGAATTGGCGAACAAAAATGTTATTTTATTGAATATAAAAAATATACATTGTTGAAAACGTCATTTTGTCACATTAGAATTGGCGAACAAAAATGTTATTTTATTGAATATAAAAATATACATTGTTGAAATTGTCATTTTTGTCGCATTAGAATTGGCGAACAAAAATGTTATTTTATTGAATATAAAAATATATATCTTTAAACGTCATTTTTGTCGCATTAGAATTGGCGAACAAAAATGTTATTTTATTGAATATAAAAAATATACATTGTTGAAAACGTCATTTTGTCACATTAGAATTGGCGAACAAAAATGTTATTTTATTGAATATAAAAATATACATTTTTAAACGTCATTTTTGTCGCATTAGAATTGGCGAATAAAAATGTTATTTTATTGAACATAAAAATATACATTGTTGAAAACGTCATTTTTGTCACATTAAAATTGGCGAACAAAAATGTTATTTTATTGAATATAAAAATATACATTGTTGAAAACGTCATTTTTGTCGCATTAGAATTGGCGAACAAAAATGTTATTTTATTGAATATAAAAATATACATTGTTGAAATCGTCATTTTTGTGCATTAGAATTGGCGAACAAAAATGTTATTTTATTGAATATAAAAATATACATTGTTGAAATCGTCATTTTTGTCGCATTAGAATTGGCGAACAAAAATGTTATTTTATCGAATATAAAAATATACATTGTTGAAAACATCATTTTTGTCGCATTAGAATTGGCGAACAAAAATGTTATTTTATTGAATATAAAAATATACATTGTTGAAAACATCATTTTTGTCGCATTAGAATTGGCGAACAAAAATATTGTTTTTATAGAATAAAAAGGAATGGATTTTAAATAGAGGAAATCGCCAAATGGTTTATATATATAAATATAAAATTTAACGAAACGAGAGCGGCAGTTCGTGTATCGACAATCGTAACTTCAAACGATTATTCCGAAAGATCCGACCGTTGGATTTTCCCAAAACTGGAACCGTTAGGACCGCTTTGGGAAGATCTTTCCAACGATATAAATTTCATCAAAATCTGACGGTTAGATTGTAAGATATGTGTAAATCAAAATTTGGTAAAAACAGCGCCAAGGCCGCCCATTGACCCAAAGCGTCGTTTATTTATTTTGAGCTATTTTTAATAAATAAAAATAGCGATAAATAGTTATAAATATATGTGAAATGTTTTAAACTATAATTATGCGACAATTATTTGAAAAGACCGAGTTTAACTCATTTCGAATAATTACACGGCAATTAAATCAAAGATGTAAGAAGGCGATGGTCGAAGACCGGCGATCTTCACATCGAATGGACGACGACTACCGATGCCTTGGATTGACTTGCTCCCATGACGGGGTTGAAGCAGTAGTTGTCCGGACGTGTGTGTTGGTCGTGTTTATAAGCGACTGCCTCTTTGGTGTCTCCTAGTTCGTTCAGACCCAGAACGGACTTGTAAATGGATGTGTGTCTGACGTTGGAGTTCATCCCATGTAATTAAATCGATTTGTATTAATATATGTTTGTTTGGTGTTGAAGAATCTATTCTCTGCTTAACACCCGGATATATAGTAATAGTTATCGATCGCATGGCGTGAATTGTCAATGTGGCACGCCAAGATGCAATGATCCAGCCTTTGTTGAAAATCAGGCCTTGTGGTCGATGATCAAAGCATAACCTGTTTAGGCATAGATTTGTGTATAGCGTGACTACGCAAGCCTCACACCCCGGTATGAGTCAAAAACGGGATATGGACCATAGGGAGTGCATATGTTTCTTTCTAGCTAGAAGTGGTGTTTGGGCTTTGAAACGGCCCGACATTTTACTATGTGGATTATGGATTGAGGTACCTCGTTTTTATAGGCCGGAAGTGGTCATATTAGAGGTCCAAAAGGGCCGGGAAACGTATGTTCAGGAATTGCAAATCCACTACCGTTAGGTGGGGACCGGCCCTACCGTTCCAAGGGTTGCCCATGGGTGTGATCCTGAGACATTTGCTAGAGTGTCTCGATTCGGAAGAGGACGATCCCTAGCCTCGATTTCATGAAAGAAAACCAATTTCCAATACGACATCACGATCTTGATTGTAAACTTATATACGGCGACATAGTATATGGTACCTATGCCATCTAGGATTGATATATTTATATTGAAGTATTTTAATACTGCTTAGACACTAATAATAATATAAAAATATTATTTTTCATGTACTAAGCATGTTTGATCATCATAAGGGAAAACTCTATCCACCTGTGTGCGTTGCATTGTGTGATAGGATTTGAGTCTTATGACGATTTCATTTTTTTCAAAAGTCATTTCGCAATTTTATATAAACTTTATATAATTATGCACTGGCAATCCAATGGAGTAAACCCGTTCCACGTTAGCGGCGTGGCCCTGTGATTCGCCATATTTTTTTTGTAATAAAAGGTGGTGAATCAGCAGATTCACGCCTTGATTATAATAAGATAGCAAAAAGGGTTTACATAGAAGTACAGACAGCAACCCAACCAAAAGGAAATACAACCGCCATACATACAACAGAGTACAACTACTACCCAAAAGCAAAAGAAAATATACTACACATCATACTACATATTCATTCATAACAGATAGTACAACAAACATCTTCTTCCACTTTAATTCCTTCTGCGTATTGCTCTATCATGCACCCTTGCACCAATGCTGTCAAAGTACTTCCAATTCGAGCTTCCTGTCCATGAAAACACATATTTGAGAATCATCATAATAATTGAATTGCCACATTTCATCTTGAATTTAAATTTTCTCGAATTTCTCTCATTCCATAAAATCCAAGTATATGCAAAATGCAACATAACAAACACATCTCTACGATCAGCATGCCTCATGTCACCAAACTGATACTGCCAAAACTCAAATGGATCTCTAATATAATCTTTCCAAGCCAAATCCACATTCAAAAACACCAAACACTTCGTCCAAACATAGAATGCAAAGTCGGATTCCGCAAAAATATGCTTAAAATCCTCCACATTGCCATCACAAAAGACACATGCTTCAGTGTAATTTATTCCTTTCCTTCTCAAGTTAGCAGTTGTATTCAGCTTGCCATGAATCACCACCCACATGTGAATTCTGACTTTTAATGGCACCACTTTATAACTCCACATATTGTAAAAACAGGACCATTTTCTTCCACCAAAATTCAACAATTCATACATGTTTTTAACACTGAAAGAACCCCCAGCACCACCTAGTTTCCAAACGAACTCATCTCTTTCATCACATAAAGATATCCCTTCTAACAGTCTAACCAAACAGTATAACTGGTTAAGTGCCAAACCAGTTACCTCTCTACAAAACGAAAGCTTCCATTTAAAATTTAAAGCCTCCCCATCAAACATTTCATCAACAGTGTAAGTTTTATTGCATGCTAATGCAAATAACTGCCCAAATTCCACGGCAAAAGAGATTGAAAGAAGCCATCTATCATGCCAAAAAGAGACACTTCTTCCATTTTTCACTACAACCTCAATGCCAATCTTAAACCAACCCACATTACTCATAACCCCCCTCCAAAACACCGAACAATTAGAAAAGTCACCATTCCAGTCAAAACACCCATCATAACATGTATTAATAACCCAATCCTTCCATAATGAGTTTCTATCCCCAATCATATCCCAAATCCATCTGCAAAGCAAGGCTGAATTCATATTCATCAAGTTAATCACACCTAATCCACCCGCTTTCTTTGACTTGCATAAAATTCCTCCTCAACGCATCTATCTTGATCAGTACCCAATTTGGACATTTCACAAATGAAAACCAGTAAAGTGGCACAGCAGTTAGCACTGAATTCACTAACACCAGTCTTCCAGCTCTTGAAAGAGAAATGCCCTTCCATCTAGCAAGCCTACGATCAACTTTATCAATCACCAGTTGCCAATCTTGTTTCAAAAGCTTCTTAGGCCTAATACGCATACCCAAATAATTGAGTGGAAACTCTCCAATATTGCAATTCAGAATCTCAGCACAACGAGATGTAAGCTCGTCAGAACAGCCAATAGTAAACACGCAGCTTTTGTGGAAATTTATCTTCAAACCTGATAAACTCTCAAAAGCGTAGAGTAAAAATTTCAGAGCAGCGATGTATTTCCAAATAGGCTTACTGAAAATTATAGTATCATCCGCATATTGCAACGAATTAATACCACCAACAATGTGTTCACTACCGAAACTCTGAATAATACCTCGATCACTACTAATTCTCAGAATTTAAACAAAGACATCTGCAGCCAAGTCAAACAGCAATGGTGAAAGCGGATCACCTTGCCTAAGCCCTCTCTTAGATCTGATCGTCTTCCCAGTAACACCATTAACACAAATATTCGATCTACTAGAGGACAAAATACAAATCAACCATTCCACCCACTTAGCAAGAAAACCTCTGGCTTTGCAAACATCAAAGAGAAAGTTCCAATCAACAGTGTCAAAGGCCTTCGCAAAATCAAGTTTCAGAATTGCACAAGGATCATTGAATTTATTGCAATGCGAGATCACCTCTTGCACTAAAGCCGCCCCATCCAAAATTGATCTTCCCTTAATGAAAGCATTTTGAGACTTGTCAATCAGTATTTCCATTTTCAGCTTCAACCGATTAGCCAATACCTTCGTAATTAGCTTGAAAGTGAAATTCAATAAACTAATTAGTCTAAAATCCGCAACAGTGACATTACACTCTTTCTTTGGTATCAACACCACATTAGCATAACTCAGCTTGTCCATTCTCAACGTCCCTTCATAAATTTCATCAAACAACTTCAACACATCTACTTGCAACCAATTCCAATATTTCTTGAAGAAAAATTTTGGAAAAACATCAGGACCTGGTGCCTTATCACTTGGCATTTCGTTAAGTGCAACCATAATTTCCTCCGCCGTAAATGGTGCATCCAAACCACTAAAATCAGCATTGACTGGATACAACAACTTCCAGTCAACATCTACTCGTTTAACACTATACTCCCCAAAAATCTTATAAAAATCAGTAAAAGCATCATTCAAACCTACCTGCCTAGAAATTTCAACCCCCTCTTTCTCAACACTACTTATCAAATTCGATCTCCTTCTGCCATTAGCTACTCGATGAAAGTAACTAGTATTATTATCACCTTCCTTTAACCACTGTGATCTCGATCTTTGCTTCCAATAAACTTCCTCTCGATCAATGACTTTAAACAACTCTTTCTCCTTATTCTGGAGTAACATTTTCTCCTCAATATCCAGCACCCTCTCCTCTTCTAAAATGCAAAGCTCAAGAATTTCATTTTCAAGCTTTTCATTTTTAACTCTAATATTTCCGAATAGTTCACTATTCCATTTCTTCAAAAACTTTCTAAGTAGTTTCAATTTTCTGCAAATACTACTCGCAGCATCTCCAACCACACCAAATTCCTACCACTTCCTACTAATCAAATCATCAAAACCTTCCTCCAAACACCACATCTTCTCAAACCTGAATACTGCTTTCCTTTTCTCGTTATCACCACTGTCAAAAAAAATTGGACAATGATCTGAAATCAAGAATGACATACATTTCTGGGAAGAAAGAGGATGAACATCTTCAAATTCAATGTTTATGAAGAATCTGTCCAATCTTACGAAGGTAGGAGAATCTCTTCTACTACTCCAAGTGTATTTTCTATTTGGCATGGGGAAATCAATAAGGTTACACCCTCTGACAAACTCACTAAAATCTTCAATGTCACCTGAATGATGAGCTCCTCTAACATTTCTTTCTAATTCAAACCTGGTGGCATTGAAATCTCCTCCAATAAGCCATGGACCCTGAATAGAATGCAAGAATTCAATCCCCTCTTCCCACAAAATCTTCCTCTTACTCCTCGAATTAGGACCATAAACATTGGAAATGAAGTAAGTCACTTTAGAGGCTCTATATTCCAAAGATACATGAATACAATGAGACTACTTAACCTCCTGCTTCAGCAGCTACCTATCACTATTCCAGCCAGTGAACAAACCACCCGCAATTCCAGTAGCTGGTATAAAACTCCACCCATCTAAAACACCCCAACCCAAACAGTTAAACACATTATCTTCTGGAATTTAGAGCTTAGTTTCCTGCAAAAGCACAATATCTGGCTTGCATGACTTCAGAAAATTCCGAACTCTAAGGCACTTTTCTAAAGTGCCCAAACCCCTTACATTCCATGAAACTATAATCATGATGAATTGCCTACCCTCTCTAATTCCTTCTTCTTAAACTCATTAATCAAATCTTCACTCATCACAAAACCAGTGCTGTTACCCAATTCATGCAATTGATCAATAGATAATGAATTTAAGAAGGCAGGGATAAAAACACTACCTTCCAGAGGGTGGTCCAAGCTCCTAGCACTCCCGTGCAACATAAGCACTCCACCATGCTCCAAAGCTCTTTTGCCTTTGCCACCGATAACCCCAGAGCAAGCATCAGAGTTAGCAACATCCCTATCATCAGCATTTACCCTCTCACCCCCTACAGCAAACAAATCCCCATACTTGTCAGTTACTACCTCCACACCACCAAAAACACCCACATTACAACCTCCCACCTCCTCCTCACCCATCCCATCGCTGGGATCCTCCTCATCATCACCCACATGACAACCTCCCACAACCTTCTCGCCCATCACGTCACAGGGAACCTCCTCATCACCCACAACATTATCAGAAGAAGTATTAATTGGGTTTTCCTCACCACCAACTTCCTCGACATTTACACCCATTCTAGAAGTACCAACCTCAGGAACAAAGGTCTACTTGCTACATAATATCTTCAACTTCCCATTCAAAGCCTTCGCAAACACATACCCTTTATAAGTCTTGTTATCCATCATAAAATTGGGATCTCCTTCATATTTCATAAGCACCATCTCATGGTCAAAATTCTCAACACACACACCAACCGTATGCGGGAGTTCACAAGATTCATCAACTTCAATCTCAGCCTTAATACTGGTGTAATCAGCAGCATGCATAGCATCCAACTGCAATTTCGTCACATAACCCACATCCCACATCACTCTCCTCAGAACATCCAGTTTACGACAGATCACCGGAGCATCTCTAAGAATGATCCAAAATTTCCTCTTCTTCCTCACACCCACACATCCTAACTGTGCACTCCATTTCCTCATCCGCAACATACCACCATTAGTCATGATGGACTCAAAGAATCGCTCCTTCAACAAAACAGGGGGAAATCGCACAATAAATTCATCACCCAATCTCTTAACATCCCACCTCCAATTAGGCACCTTATCAGCGTATTTCGTCTTAAGTAGATCTTCAATTTGAAACATAGAGAAAGAACCCTGAACAATCGAAATAACAACCATAGATCTTGCCCGTCGAAACGACTCAGGAAAATTGGCCGAAGAGATATTGACATATTTTCCAGTCGCCATTTTTGAATTTGGAGAGAAATTGCGATTAAACTGACAATTGAAACCCTTATGTCCAACTTTCTTGCATTTAAAACATACCAGAGCATTTCTGCAATCACGCGCCCATTGATTTGATAATCCACATCGAAAACACCCATTCTTGGATTTGACACCACTAAGAAAATCATTGTAATTGTTATTAGAAGACGCTTTGAATTTCTCTTTAGGGATTGAGTATTTCAGGGGATTATTCACCAAAACATCCCTGTACGAAGGCACGTGAGAATCACACTTATTCGAAGAATAGGGCAAAGAATCAAAAAAATTCGGTAATTCATTGACCGAGGATGCTAATTTGGAGAAAGCATTCTTGGAGGACGCCATGAACGAACGCCATGAGGAGGACGCCATTCTTGTGATTCGCCATATTGATAGTTAGTATAGGAAGATATCTCATACCAGTCCCATGTATGACTCGTAGTTTGTTTCACTTTGGCAAACTCAGGTGCCCTCTTTCCACACAGGCAGCCAATTGACAGGTTCAGGTGACATATTCTGATTGGAGCTTGCTTGGAAGGAAGAAGAAGACCTTTTCTCTAGTTTTACTTTTGGTTTGAGACATTTTATCTTCTGTAGCTTTGATGTATGTGATGGAGCTTGGGACTTGTTTCTTTTCCATTGAAAACTTAATTTCCTTTTGTTGAGACTCTTTATTTGGCTAAGTTGTATCCTGTACTGCGTACTCTAATGTATTGGTTATTATGATGCTGATGACATTTATTTCCGCTGCAATGGTTTATGTGTTATGATAATTATCTGAGATCTGTTTTTGTTGTAAATATGTTGTATTCCAAAATGATTATCCTTACTTTCGAACCACGGAAGTTTGGGGTTATCATAATCAATTTCGATTTAGTTGCTTGCAGAACAATAAACATAAAATTACAACAATTCAGGAATATGTTGTATTTAATTCAGAAATACATGTCTGCACAAGTGTTGTTCAATGGGGATGACACCATGAATGAAAAAAATGATTACATAATTCAATTCTGCAAGATGTTATAAGAAAATGCAGAAACAAATATAAAAACAAAAACAACAAATATTGAAACAATTGTTTAATCACAATCAGTATGTTGAACAAAATCTGAAAACAACTACAGACTCTTGTAAAAAATTTGATAAAGACGATACCCATAGTTTAATGAATTAGATCGAACATGATCTTGTTTGTGTGATTCCACGATGTTAGTATTAACCGAATACAAAGACGATCCTAATTATACAAACTTTTGACGATCTCAAGTGAAAGTTTGAATAGATTTCAATGCAGAAAGAAAATAAAATAAAAAATAGGATGTAAAATGCAAGAAAATCTTTGAAAATGGGAAAACTTGTGCTAAGCATCAAGATTGAAATGCCACGCTAATTTCAACTTATTGTAGCACGGAACTTTTCGGCGCTCTGTCTCTGGGCTGCAGAGGATATTTTATTTGACGGGCCCAAAGAATCGTGGGTCTCTTTCCTACCCACTATAAATACTCTCAAAACCTAGGGTTTCGTTCCGTAGTGTGGCGACCCAAACTTCCCTGTAAAGGAAAGCATGTATTGCTTTGAGAACAACAAACATTAGAACACAAACTGAAGAATATTTTCATTGGTATAGCAACAATTACATCAGTGTACAAGAATATAACAGAGTATGAATACTTATTACACAAAAAGAAATACAACAATATCAGAGTATTAAATTACATTTAAATAGCAGCGGAAAAATAACACAAATATACAAACAAAATGAATACACGGTTATAGAGCTTTCCGAATATCGCTTCAGCTGTAAACTAGGATCCTGCAAATATATCTGCAAAAAGCTACTCGACTGCACGTGTGGAAAATATTGTCACCCGAGTTTGCAAGTGAAACAAACTACAGGTCAGTCATGGGACAGGTATGAGAAATCTAACTTATATTAACTAAAAATAAGGCTAATCACAGGACCATGCCGCTAACACAGAACTCCATTGGATTGCCAGTGCATAAAATCAAGTAAATCGTTAAATAACGCAATGCTTTTTAGAAAAATGAAACCATTATAAGACTCAAGTCCCATCACACAACGCAACGCAAACCGGAGGATAGTGTTCTACCTTATAATGGTTAAAGATGCTTGATACGATAAAACAGATTTAATATTTGTATGTATATGTTTTAAATAAAAACATTTCAATCATAATGTATCAATCATAGACGGCATAAGTACCATATACTATGTCGCCATACTAGTTATACAATCAAAACCACATGATGTCGTATTGGAAGTTGGATTTCCATCAAGAGTCAAGGCTAGGAACGATCTCCTTACCGATTCGTGACACTCTAGCAATGTCTCAGGATTCAGACGCTGGCGAACTCTTGGATCCTGCAGGGCCGATCCACAGATACTTTAGTAGATTAGTTATGCCTGAACACACGCTCCCCGGTTCAAAGAACCTATAATACGGCCATTGGCGACCGAATAAATCCGAGGCCTCGAAAATTCCATCATCCACATAAGTAAAAATGTCAGGGTTGGTAGGTCGCTGACACCACTTCTAGCTAGAAAGAAACGTGTGCACTCCCTTTGTTCCCTTGCTCCGTTTTTGACTCATACCGGGGTGTGAGGCTCGCGAAGTCACGCTATACACAAAGCTATGCCGAAAGAGGCTATGCTTTGATCATCCCACAAGGCTCTGCTTTTCGATAAAAGCCTTGATCGTTTGCATCTTGGCGTGCCACATTGACAATTCACGCCATGCGATCAATAACTTTTAAAATATACCAGGGTGTTAAGCAAGAGATTAAATTCTCTGCCACCAAACAGACATATATTAATAAAAATCAATTTAATTTACATGGAATGAAATCCAATGTCAGACACGCAATCCATTTACAAGTCTGTTCTGGGTCTGAACGAAATCGGAGACACCTGAGAGGTCCTCGCATATCCGGACATTCAACAAGTATGTCTGGACGACTACCATTGTAACCCCTTCAAGGTAGCTACTCCAATCAAAGGCATCAGTAGTTGTCATCCATTCGATGTGAAGATCGCCGGTCTTCAATCACCGTCTTCAATGTCTTCGATTAAAATCGTCGCATAATCATTTGATATGAGATTGAACTCGGTCTTTTCAAATGATTCTCGCATATATATATATATATATATATATAATTTAAAATCAAGTGCTATAAAAACACATCAACGCCTCATTTCAATTCAGAATATTCTTTAAATAAAATATTCATATTATTAGGGGAAGGTTCCCATCAATTATAACAAAGATAAATTCTTTTAAATTCTTTAATCTTCTTTTTAAAGATTCATTAAAACTCCAATTTGGTTTCAATATCAAAAATCATTATTTAATGATTATTCCAATTTAAGAAATAAATCTTATCTTTAATTGTGTTAAAGAATCAATGTTATTTAAAAACATTGTTCACGATAAACCCAAAATCACTTTCCATTAAATATGGAATTTTCACAGTTGTCCAGTCAATATATAATCAATATAAATTCTTGTATCAAACCAATAGTATAAATGGAATAGCGGCAAAGCCTTTTAAATTCCATAAGTAATAACAGTCTTCTTTTACAAAAGTCTATCTCGATTATTATCAAATCGAATTTCCATTCTATTCCAATTTAATATATTAAATTGGAAAACCTGACTTTAGGAAAGAAATAAATCTTAATAAAAAAATATTTATAAATTCTAAATCATATTTCATTGTTAATTAGGTTAAAGAACAAATGTCGTTTAAAACACAGTTTACGATAAACCCAATTCACATATCGATTTATTCCAATTACTAAATATAATTGAAACTCTAAAATCTTAGTTAAAGGATTTATTCTTTAATATAGGGTTTAAGAACGGTGTTATTTAAGACACCATCCACGGAAACCCAAGAGCTAATTCTTTTATTTAATTCCAATATCAATTAATTGGAAGACTTCATTAAATCTTGATTTAAAAGATTTATTCTAGCTAATAACTAGTAATATCAATAGAAATATATTTTTATCTTTTGTCCATACAAGAACGGACATAGAAATCATCATCTTAATCTCCGTTGAATATTATTTTAAAATATTTGTTATTTACAAATATTCTTTATATAAAAATATTCTTTATATTAAATATTCTTTATATTACAATATTCTTTACTTTGAAATCTTCTTTACTCAAAATATTTTTTATTTTAAAGTATATTCCTTATTCAAAATATCCTTTATTTTGAAAGACATCGTTTGTTTAAAATATTCTTTGTTTAAAAGAAATCCCGAATCGAAATGCGACTCAATCAGTTACCATATAATTTCAATTATATGGATTTCATACATTGCTTGTATATGACAACAAATGATAAATAATCATGAAATCCATCCATTCAAATCCAGAGTGAATTTATAACTATGTGAGCATTAAAATGAACTAATAACACTCATCACAGCCTGTCAATCTATCGATCGACATGCAACTAAATATTGGGACTAGTGTGTGTCAAATATCATCCCAATACCCATGTGGGGTTTTCAGCCAACAGCAGTTCATATGAATAAATTAATAAATAATTGGTTAATGAATTTAACCAATTTTAATACAGCTAACATGTTGATGATATGGACCAAACTTGTTATTATATTCCAGATGTTCACTCTTTTAATTACAACCAAATGACAATATGATTGGTAATTCTACTATTTTTATTGTATCTAATATTTAAAATAAAATATGACATTTTAAATCTATTCTTTTTATTGTCTCTAAATGACAATAAAGATGAAACATTAATTCTTATCATTTTTGCTACAACTAATATTTTACTAAAATGTACCTTTTAAATCCTATCTTCGTATTGTCACTAGTGTAAAAGTGCAAATGGTACTTTTAATCCTACTCTTTTATCTATGTCTACAATACAAATAAAAATGTAACTTCTAATTTGAAAGTAAAAATGCAACATTTATTTCAATGTTTTTTTGCATTAGTGAATGTAAATAAAAGAACAAACTTATTTTCAATGTATATTTGCACTAGTGAATGCAAATAAAAGAACAAACTTTATTTTAAATATGTATTTGCATTTGTGAATGCAAATAAAAGAACAAACTTTAATTTTAATGTATATTTACATTAGTGAATGTAAATAAAAGAACAAATTTTAATTTGACTGTATATTTACATTAGTGAATGTAAATAAAAGAACAAACTTTATTTTAAATATGTATTTGCATTTGTGAATGCAAATAAAAGAACAAACTTTAATTTCAATGTATATTTACATTAGTTAATGTAAATAAAAGAACAGACTTTATTTTAAATATGTATTTGCATTTGTGACTGCAAATAAAAGAACAAACATTCATTTCAATTTATATTTACATTATTGAATGTAAATAAAAGAACAAACTTTATTTTAAACATGTATTTGCATTTGTGAATGCAAATAAAAGAACAAACTTTAATTTCAATGCATATTTACATTAGTGAATGTAAATTAAAGAACAAATTTTATTTTAAATATGTATTTGCATTTGTGAATGCAAATAAAAGAACAAACTCTAATTTCAATGGATATTTACATTAGTGAATGTAAATAAAAGAATAAATTTTAATTTGAATGTATATTTACATTAGTGAATGTAAATAATAGAACAAATTTTAATTTGAATGTTTTATTTGCATTGTGGAATGCAAATAAAAAGTGAACTTATATTTCTATGTTTTATTTGCATTGAAAAATACAAATAAAAAGTCAATTTCTATATAACATAATATTGAGCATTTGAATTGATAAATTAAATCAACTTGGAAATGATAACATAGTACTGTGTGTTGAGTTGATAAACTAAATCAATTCAAAATTGATAACATGGTTTTGTGTGTTGAATTGATACTTTTCTTGAATCGGCAATTCTATTCCAATTCACTAATTGACCAACAAATTCAATTCAATACTCAATATTTTTTTTATCCGCATGATCCAAAATTATTGGAAAAAGGGAAAATGTTTTATTTGACTAACATATATAGATCTAAAATTTTAAACAACAGATCTATCATACATACACACAGAATAAAAAGATCAATCATCAAAATTGCATCACATCGCATAACTAATTACTTAACACACATATAATTATTTATCAATGATAAAAATAATTAAAATGATTAAATAATTCAAATTAGAAACCTCACATCAATTTGGCTGAATTTTCAGAGTGTTCAGTTTTGGTCTTGGTCAAATCCATGGTGTAGATCTCTTCTCTGCGATTCCAATGCTTTTCGTTACATTGAATTCTGATTTGATTTGAAGAAAATATGAACGTTTAAACTTCAATCCTTTTATTAGAATAATTAAATAAAAAAATTAGTTAATTAACCTTCCACTCAAAATCCTTTCTCCTTCCTCCTTCCTCCTTCTTCTTACAATTATTCACGAACCCAAACCTCACGATCCATTAACCAGAACGCACGCCACCCCGTTCGCCCGACCACTGATCCAACTCCGCCACAGTTCGCGCCTCGACAGGCTCCACCTCCGCCCACAAAGCCACCCAGCCCGGTGGGGTCCTCCACCCTATAATTGCGTGTAGACGCTGCGCCTTTGAGGCCTAAATCCGATGGCCATAGCCCTCTAGAACACATCTCAATCGTACTGATTTAATCCCCTCCCTCATCTCTACAATATTTGCCTAAACATCATATGTTAACTCATTGTAATTTGGGAAAGATTGAGGATTCACTTTGGGTTGATTTCGGCCACTAGTGTTAGGGGATGGCGGCTGGTTTGTTTAAGGAGAATTAGGGTTTGACATCTTAGGGTATTTATAATTATATTATTATTATATTCTTTAATTTTCAGAAAAAGCCCACCAACCCATAACAACTTCAAATCCAGCACAACCAGAGTTGCCCCTAGCCAAATACCCACGTTCCGGATGCAATGGGCTAGGTCCCGTCAGCCCGTTTAATCATCTCCAGCTTGTTTCCTTTAATTTAATATATAAATCATTTATTTAATTAATTCAATCTTACATTTAAATTCACCAGGGCCATATACGACCCCTAAAACTTCCAGAAAAATTATTTCTAGTTATGTTTTGACGATACGTATAACGACCCGAACTTCCCCGCTAAGGAAAGTGCGGATTGAGATGAGAACACGATAAATCAGAACACAAACAAAAGAATATTTCATTCCTCATTGCAACAATTCCATCATAATACAAGAATATACAGAGTATGAATAAATATTAAACATTATAAAATATCAGAAATTTAAATACATTACTGCGGCGGAAAAATAATACAAAACACAACTGAAGAAGATTTACGGATACAGAGCTTTTCGAATATCATTCCAGTTGTAAACCACGATCATGTGAATATAAATCTGCAAAACCCATCTACTAGCTGCCCGTGCGAAAAATAAGGGCACCCAGAGTTTAGGTTAAAACAATAAACTCCAGGTCAGTCATGTGACTGGTGTAAGAACAAAAACAGTTATTAATCTTAATTTTTAAAGTTAGGCAAATCAAGGGACCACTCCGTTTAACAAGGAATGGGTTTTTACCCCAAGATTACCAGTGCATGAACAAACAACGCAATGCTAAATAAAGAACAATGAAGCTATTATAAGACCTAGGTCCGATCACACAATGCAACGCAAGCCGGAGGATAGAGTTTTACCTTATAATAGCCAAAGAATGCTTGATACGCTAAATTTCTTTTTTTATTATTACTATAAGTGAAGAAATCAATTTCAATCATAGGCGGCATGGGTACCATATATCATGTCGCCATACTAGTTCTACAATTAAAACCGCAAAATCACGTATTTGGAAGTTGCATTTCCATCTGTGAACCGAGGAAAAAGATAGTCCTCTACCGAATCGAGACTGTCTAGCCCGAGTCTCAGGAACAGAACGAATCGTCCCTTGGATCGTCAGAGCCGATCCACTCGATGTGGATTAGACTTAAACCCTGGACACTGCGTTTCCGCACCCAATGGGGCGTAAATGAGCCAAATGACTCCATCGGTTCCAGAACGACCGATATATCCGAGGCGCCTAGCAACAACAACAACCACATAAGACAAACTCGTCAGGGCGTGTAAAACCATTGAAGCCACTTCTAGCTAGAAGGAGACGCATGCCCTCCCTGAGGTCCTCTCCAGTTTTTGGTTCACACCGGGGTGTGAGGCTCGCGAATTAACGCTACACAAAGAGATGCCACTAAGGCCGTGCTTTGATCATCAACCAAAATACTTTGCTTTTCAACAGAAGCCTTGATCACTGCTTCTCCGCATGCCACACAGGCAATTCACTCCATGCAACTGATGCCTATCAATCACACAGAATGAAATCCAATGTCAGACACAAAGTCCATTTACAAGTTCGTTCAGGGTCTGAACGAAACCGAAGGCACCTTGTACCTCGCATGTCCATCGATCTCCAAGTACGTCTGGACGATCACCAACTGATTCCCTCCTCTTGGTTGTACAGCCCAATCAAGATCATCAGAATTTATCCAAATGATGTAAAGACCTCCGGTCTTCTACCACCGTCTTTATCTTCGACTTATCGTTGAATCGGTTATTCAGAATGGGTATAATCCCGACCTTTTCGAATAACCTGCGTATATAATAACAAATGTTACACAAACACAACATACGCCTCAATCCAATTCAGAATATTCCTTTATTCAAAAATTACATTCTTAGGGAAAGGTTCCCATTGATTTTATCAAAGATAAATTCTTTAAAATTTATTCTTTAATCTTCCTTTGGATATCATTTCAAACCAAGTTAAGGTTTTCCAAACAAGTCGGGGTTAGCGAACCACACCGAAGTAATTATTTATTTTATTTCCCAATCCCCACCTATTTATCCCATGGATCAAAACTGGTAATACTCCATATCTAACACCACGGTGTTATCGGTAAAATTAATTACCATTTCACATTCAAATCTAGTTAAAGATTTAACTAACGCTCGGAGCAAAAATGGTGATACTTCATTCTCGATCATTTCAATCTAATTAAAGATTCATTAAAACTCCACTTAGTTTTAATCTTTAACTGGGTTAAAGAACCGATGTCATTTAAAACACGGTTCACGATAAACCCAAAATCACATCCCATTGTTAATCGGGTTAAAGAACAGGTGTTATTCAAAACACCGCTCACGATAAACCAAAAAACCAAGTTAAATTCAATTCCAATTAAATACTAATTAACTAGACAATTTCACTAAATCTTAATTAAAAGATTTATTCTTTTCTAAACTGGGTTCAAGAACAGTGTTATTTAAGACATCCTTCACGACGAACCCAAAATCCCATTTGATATTAAATACAACGCTTTGAATAGAAAATATATTTGCTTATATTCAATATCAAATTCTAAAACCAACAAATATGGTATTGGAAATAACGATATAAATATATCTTTCAAATTTCCACAACCATACCTGTATAATCACGAAATCCAACATCGAAATATTCCGAAGATAATTTCGATTCAAATCCATTCCAATACGTATATTGGAAATTCTGTTTATTTTTAAAACTACTTCAAATCCAATTTATTTACTTTAAACTATTGGATTTTAATTCTAGTACATAACTAGCTCATTTCAATAAAAATAATTTTTTATCCTTTTAAATAAGGAATTTTTCATCCTAGTTCTTTCCAATTCATATATTATGATTTTTCACAAATTATAGATATTTTTAATAATTTTATCAAGGCCTGTACAGTCGATTTTCAATAACCGTTAGATTTCAAATCTTTAATATTAATTGGAAAGCTCTTTTCAATACGAACCCAACGGTTCCGATTTCAGGAGAATCCAATGGTCGGATCTCCCGTAACGTCTATTCGAAGTCAATTGTCGAAATTCGCGAACTGCCGCGGCACGGCGCGTTCTATTCAGGCCATTAATATATATATAATATATATATTATATATATTTCGTTGATTTCCATTCAAAGCATATTTTATAAATCGTTTTAAATTCGTTTTCAAAACGGTTTCAACTTCATATCAATTTCAAATCAAAATTGAATATTCCATATCATCAATATATATATATAAACGATAATATTTTCAAATGTTATATTTTGAAATCACTTCTTTTTCGATATTCATTATAAAAACGAATATAGTCGATATAAATATCGTTCGCTTTAAAATGGCGCAAATCTAATCAAAACGACTTTATACATTTCAATAACTTCGTTATTCTATTCAACAAATGAATATTTTCTTCAATACATGAATATATATTTTATTATATTCTTTATTTTTTAAATTGGAATGAGGCCCAATCAATTATCATATAATCTTAATTATATGGATTCCATACAAAACATGTATATAATAGCAATGATAAATAATCAACCATCATCCAAAGTGCACTACACAGTTGCCTATCAACCCATCGATTGACATACAACTAATTATTGGGATTAGTGTGCGTCAAACGTCATCCCAATACTCGTGTGGTGTTTCAAATCAACAAACACCATTTTATTTGTGCAGTTGGGCGACGCGTAAAATTTATCGTCCCAATCAATATTAGTCAAATAAGTGTGCATAAACAAATCGTCTGATTTGTAAATTAGTATTTCTTTTTATTCACATACACATTAAAAAATTATATTTTCAACGATAAAATATTTTATTCAACCTATGAATATTCTATTCAGTTCATTTATTCAATAAAATGATATTTTTATTTTTCTAACTTATTTTAGAAAATTTCGGCGGCAAAACGACTCGATACTAGAAACGGGACAAGGCCTAGCCTTATCCCCAATCTAACAATGGCCTACTCCATACACATACCAATCTAATCAATTCCATTTCACCCAAACAACCAAATTCATACAAATAATCTACCCGACTACACAACCAAGCAAACAAGTCGTCCATGGTCTGTGGATGATGGCTGTCGGGTGCTACTAAGCACCGTCTGCATCCTAGTATATTTATTTTTAACTAGAAAAGAAAATTTAAAGTGAGAAGTTCTCACCTTGGGGTTCCACTCCGCCATTTCTTTTCTGAATTTCTGAACCGTTTGAATTCCTTTTTGATTTCAATCTGTTCCAATGCCCTCTATTTCATGTAGTTGACATTAAAAATCACATTTCTATCATGCTTCTTTCTATATAAAAATTATATTTTTAATACTCTACATATATAAAATCACATTTTTATAATCTCTAGTATACAAAGATCGAATTTTTAATTCGCTACATATATAAAAATCAAATCTTTTCTAATATAAAAATCTTATCTTTTCTAATATAAAAATCACGTCTTCATATCGCTAATAAATATTTAAAGATCACATCTTTATATATTTTTAAAATCAATACCTTTAACACAAGGTTATCCATATTTAAAAATCAACATTTTTATTTCCAAAATCAATGTTATTTTTCAATTTAAAAAATAATGTATATTTACATTTTTAAAACAAGGTATATTTATAAATAAAAAAAATCAAATTTTTATTTACAATGCTATTTTTATTTAAGTAATTTTATATATATAAAAGCACTTACTGTTTTTTTCTTCATCGTTCGTTTCTAAAACAATGTTATTAATATGAAAATTTCCTTACTGCATAATTAATCTAACTACATAAATAAATAAAAGATTTAAAGCCTTACTATTAATCGGGTCTAATAACATCGAACCTACTCCAGAACTAGGGTTATAAATTGATCGGAAATGGTGGTGCCGTAATATGATTGGAGGCGTCCCCCTGAATCTACGTCGAGCCCTCCATTTGTGTGTAGACCGCAGGCGAACTCGGCTCCTTGATGGCGCCAGGAAACCGCCTCGAACCTTGTACGTTCGAGCTCCAAATCCTCCGCCGCTTCAAAATGAGAAACGGTCTTGTCTACAGAGAATCGAAGAGGGGAAGGAGCATAACATTTTCGTTCGAGGAATTTCTGATTTTATGGAAGGAATCGAGAGGGATTAAGTGAAAATGTCCGGAGCGATTTACGTCGTTCATTTTAGGAGGGAGGCGCGGTTATATGGTTTGACTGCGGTGTTGACCTTTGACTAGGGTTTAGTGTATGGAGTATATATGAATATAATTATTTAATTCGTTTAATGCTTGTTTACTATCATGAACTCCAATTTGAACTCAACGACTGTCGCCCTACCTAACTACCCCCATTCCGAACGCTATGGGATATGTTTCGTTAGCCAATTCGACTGTTTCGATCAGTTTTCATCTAAATTAAAATATAAATCATTATATATTCAATTTAAATGCACATTTCAATTTATTGGGGACACATACGAAATCTAAAAATTCTAGAAAAATTATTTCTAGCTTCGTATTGACGATACGGTCCTAACAAAACTAATTTCATCAAATTCCGAGACCGTTTGAAAAATGGTCATTTTCTGGTCGATCGAAATTGATTGAAACTGACAAAAGACATTTAACTTCGCCACGCTCACATATTGATTCAGAAAATTATGAATTTTGAAACCTAGCAATAATTTGACATTCCGGATCCAAGAAAAGTGGTTTCGTCGAAAATGAAGGTCATCTGCAAAATTTCCATTTTTAAGGGCCTTTATATATATTAAAAAATATATATATATATATATATATATATATTCCACAGCGACTTTTCTGAATTTTAAACTAGACGTATCTTTCAACTTATAAATAGAAATCTAAGAATCTTACATCCATTAGAAAGATATAGTTAAACAGATTCAAATATTTCTTGTTTCGTCCAATTCCGACTTAAAACGAATTTTGTATATTCATTTGAAATTAGAAATCGAATTTTCAAACTGCCGCACCATTTCAGGCTCGTTATATAACTAAAATAAAATTATTCATTTTAACTTCGTGGAAAATAAATTTTCCATCGTTATTATTTAAAATAATCCATTGTAAATATTCAAAATCCATTAAAATGACCAAAATAAAATTTTTAAATTGGCTCAGATTTTCCGGGTTGTTACAATCTCCCCAACTTAAAATATTTTCGTCCTCGAAAAGGAACGAAGCTGAAAGTTGTTTTATAATCAACTCAACTTTCATTATTTTAATTATGGCTTTAATTCTTCAACTTTTCAGTTTCTAAGAACTTTTCAAATTTTTCAAAAATTTGGCTAACACCCTAAATTTTCGAAAAATTTCCCCATAACCTCCCTTGTACCGGGAGCATCGGGAAAATCCCCAAACCACCACACAGGCCTCTCCAATCAAAAAGAAAAAGAAATAGCCAAATGGCTACCCAATCGGCTCATAAAATCATCAAAACCCCAAAGAAATACAATAAACATGCATCTATTTGTTGGGCAAACATTTTTAATCCTCTTCTCTAGCCTCTTTACAACGACCTGTTCAATGTATATACATGTATATGCATGAAATTTCAAACAATTTTCAGTTCAGTTCAACATTTGATACAATTTGGCTTAATGGTTAAAAAATTTAATTAAACAAACCAGCAATCAAACAACACAACCAACAATCAATTAGTTGATTAATGTTTCAAATTTATAACTTTGGTATACATATACAGAAAATCATGTTTTTGGTGCCAAATCACAACAATAACCCTATCTAATTTTGGTTCTCACACCAGTCTAATGGAAATATATAGATATCACATTTTCGAAACCCGAACATACACACTGTTGATGGAGCTCCATCATCAGAATCATCTCCGAGCGACTAGAATGTGATCCTATATCTATCCAGTACAATTGAGACTTCGAATACACGCTAGCTAGGCGTATACGCAAAATCTCCATATACTCGATCATCCATGACAGTATAAAATAATTATTCAAATACTTTTAATACGATTTAAATTTTCAACACAAAAATTTGTTTTCACCTTTATTTTAAAAATAACACTCTTCACACTTGCTCTAGGATAATACTGATCATATCTCTAACGAGTTATTCTCATTGGATATTACTAATCCAATCTCTGATGAATTCTCTCGTTTGATTCTAATGTGCCTTGTTCTCCGAGCTCTGTAAACCAAAGCTCTGATACCACGTTATAACGACCCGAACATCCCCGCTAAGGAAAGCGCGGATTGAGGTGAGAACACGACAAATCAGAACACAAACAGAAGAACATTTCATTGCTTATTACAACAATTCCATCAGAATATAAGAATATACAGAGTATGAATAAATATTACACATTATAAAATATCATAGATTTAAATACATTACAGCGACGGAAAAATAATACAGAACACAACTGAAGAAGATATACGGATAAAGGGCTTTCCGAATATCATTCCAGTTGTAAACTAGGATTCTGTGAATATAAATCTGCAAAACCCAACTGCTAGCTACCCGTGCGAAAAATAAGGGCACCCAGAGTTTAGGTTAAAACAATAAACTCCAGGTCAGTCATGTGACTAGTGTGAGAACTAAAATAGTTATTAACCTTTATTTTTAAAGTTAAGTAAATGAAGGGACCACGCCGTATAACATGGAACGGGTTTTTACCCCAAGAAAACCAGTGCATAAACAAACAGCGCAATGCTAAATAAAGAACAATGAAGCTATTATAAGACCCAGGTCCTATCGCACAATGCAACGCAAGCCGTAGGATAGGGTTTTACCTTATAATAGCCAAAGAATGCTTGATACGCTAAATTTCATCTTTTATTACTACTATAAGTGAAGAAATCAATTTCAATCATAAGTATCAATCATAGGCGGCATGGGTACCATAAATCATGTTGTCATACTAGTTCTACACATAAAACCGCAAAATCACGTATTTGGAAGTTGGATTTCCATCTGTGAACCGAGGCAAAAGATAGTCCTCTACCGATTCAAGACTGTCTAACCGAGTCTCAGGAACAGAATGCATCATCCCTTGGATCCTCAGGGCCGGTCCACTCGATGTGGATTAAACTTAAACCTTGGACACTGCGTTTCCCCGCCCTATGGGGGCGTAAATAAGTCAAATGACTCCATTGGTTCGAAAACGACCGATATATCTGAGGTGCCTCGCAACTGCAACAACCACATAAGTCAAACTCGTCAGGGCGTGTAAAACCACTGACGTCACTTCTAGCTAGAAGGAAACGCATGCCCTCCCTGAGGTCCTCTCTAGTTTTTGGTTCACATCGGGGTGTGAGGCTCGTTAATTAATGCTACACAATGCGATGCCACTAAGGCCGTGCTTTGATCATCAACCACAAGACTTTGCTTTTCAACAAAAGCCCTGATCACTGCATCTCCGCTTGCCACACAGGCAATTCGCTCCATGCAACTGATGTCTATCAATCACACAGAATGAAATCCAATGTCAGGCACACAGTCCATTTACAAGTCCGTTCTCGGTCTGAATGAAACCGGAGGCACCTTGTACCTCGCATATCCATCGATCTCCAAGTACGTCTGGACGATCACCAATTGATTCCCTCCTCTTGGGTGTATAACCCAATCAAGATCATCATCAATTATAATAACGATGTGAAGACCTCCGGTCTTCTACCACCGTCTTCATCTTCGACTTATAGTCGAATCGGTTATTCAGAACGGGTATAAACCCGGCCTTTCCGAATAACCCGCGTATATAATAACCAAATGTTACACAAACACGACATACGCCTCATTCCAATTCAGAATATTTCTTAATTCAAAAATTCACATTCTAAGGGAAAGGTTCCCATTAATTTTGTCAAAGATAAATTCTTTAAAATTTATTTTTTAATCTTCCTTTGGATATCATTTCAAACCATGTTAAGGTTTTCCAAACTAGTCGGGATTAGCGAACCACATCGAAGTAATTATTTATTTTATTTCCCAATCTCAACCTATTTATCCCATGGAGCAAAAATGGTAATACACCATATCTAACACCACAGTGTTATCAGTAAAATTAATTACCATTTCACGTTCGAATCTAGTTAAAGATTTAACTATCGCTTGGAGCAAAACTGGTGATACTCCATTCTCGCTCATTTAATCTAATTAAAGATTCGTTAAAACTCCACTTAGTTTTAATCTTTAACTGGGTTAAAGAACCGATGTCATTTAAAACACGGTTCACGATAAAACCAAAATCACATCCCATTGTTAATCGGGTTAAAGAATAGGTGTTATTCAAAACACCACTCACAATAAACCCAAAAACCAAGTTAAATTCATTTCCTATTAAATACTAATTAACTGGATAATTTAACTAAATCTTAATTGAAAGATTTATTCTTTTCTAAACTAGGTTCAAGAACAGTGTAATTTAAGACATCATTCACGACGAACCTAAAATCCCATTTGATATTAAATAAAAGGCTCTGAATAGAAAATATACCGGCTTATATTCAATATCAAATTCTGAAACAAACAAATATCGTATTGGAGATAACGATATACATATATCTTTCAAATTTCCACAACCATACCTATATAATCACGAAATCCAACATCGAAATATTCCGAAGATAATTTCGATTCAAATACATTCCAATATGTATATTGGAAATTCTAATTATTTTTAAAACCTCTTCAAATCCAATTTATTTATTTAAAAATATTGGATTTTGAATCTAGTTCATAACTAGCTCATTTCGATAAAAATATATTTTTATCCTTTTCAATAGGAAATTTTTCATCCATGTTCTTACCAATTCATATATTATGATTTTTTACGAATTATAGATATTTTTTATAATTTTATCAAGGCCCGTACAGTCGATTTCCAATAACGGTCGTCAAACTGCACTTACAGCGACCTTTTCCAAATTTGATTTGGACATAACACCAAATACAACCGTTAGATTTCAAAATTGTAATATTCTTGGAAAGCTCTTTTCGATACAAACCCAACAGTTCTTGTTTCAGGAGAATCCGACGGTCGGATCTCCCGTAACGTCTATTCGAAGTCAACGGTCGAAATTCGCGAACTACCGCTACGCGGCGCATTCTATTCAGGCCATTAATATATATAATACATATATTATATATCTTTCATCGATTTCCATTCGAAGCATATTTTATAAATCGTTTTAAATTTGTTTTCAAATCGGTTTCTACTTCATATTCAATTTAAAATCAAAATCGAATATTCCTTATCATCAATATATATATATATATATATATATATATATATATATAAATGATAATATTTTCAAACATTATATTTTGAAATCACTTCTTTTTCGATATTCATTATAAAATCGAATATAATCGATATAAATATCATTGGCGTCAAAATGGCGCATATCTAATCAGCATGACTCTATATATTTCAGTAACTTCGTTATTCTATTCAACAAATGAATATTTTCTTCAACACATGAATATATATTTTATTATATTCTTTATTTTCTAAATTGGAATGAGGCCCAATCAATTACCATATAATGTTAATTATATGGATTCCATACAACACATGTATATAATAGCAATGATAAATAATCAACCATCATCCAAAGTGCACTAAACAGTTGTCTATCAACCCATCGATTGACATACAAATAATTATCGGGATTAGTGTACGTCAAACGTCATCCCAAAACCCGTGTGGTGTTTCAAATCAACAAACACCGATTTTATTTGTGCAGTTGGGCGACGTGTAAAATTTAACGTCCCAATCAATATCAGTCAAATCAGTGTGCATAAACAAATCGTCTGATTTGTAAATTAATATTTCTTTTTATTCACATACACGTTAAAAATTATATTTTCAACGATTAAATATTTTATTCAACCTATGAATATTCTATTCAGTTCATTTATTCAATAAAATGATGTTTTTATTTTTCTAACTTATTTTAGAAAATTTCGGCAGCATAATGACACGATACTAGAAGCAGGACAAGGCCTAGCTTTATCCCCGGCCTAACAATGGCCTGCGCCATACACATACCAATCTAATCAATTCCAATTCACCTAAACAACCAAATTCATACAAATAATCAACCCAACTACACAACCAAACAAACAAGTCGTCCATGGTCTGTGGACGATGGGTGTCGGGTGCTACTAAGCACCGTCTGCATCCTAGTATATATTTTTAACTAGAAAATAAAATTTAAAGTGAGAAGTTCTAACCTTAGGTTTCCGCTCCGCCATTTCATTTTTGAATTTCTGAACCGTTTGAATTCTTTTTTGATTTCAATCTGTTCCATCGCCCTCTGTTTAACGCAGCTGATATTAAAAATCACATTTTTATCATGCTTCTTTCTATATAAAAATTATATTTCTAATACTCTACATATATAAAAATCACATTTTTATAATCTCTAGTATATAAAGATCGAATTTTTAATTTGCTACATATATAAAAATCAAATCTTTTCTATTATAAAAACCACATCTTTTCTAATATAACAATCACATCTTTATATCGCTAATAAATATACGAAGATCACATCTTTATATATTTTTAAAATCAATACCTTTAACAAAAGGTTATCTATATTTAAAAATCAACATATTTATTTTCAATATCAATGTTATTTTTCAATTTCAAAAATAATGTATATTTATATTTTTAAAATAAGGTATATTTATAAATAAAAAATATCAAATTTTTATTTACAGTGCTATTTTTATTTAAGTAATTATATATATAAGCACTTACTGTTTTTCTTCTTCATCATTCGTTTCTAAAACAATGTTATTAATATGAAAATTTCCTTACTGCATAATTAAGCTAATTACATAAATAAATAAAAGATTTAAAACCTTACTGTTAATCGTGTCTACTAACATCGAACCTGCTCCAGAACTAGGGTTACAAATTGATGGGAAATGGCGGCGCCAGAATATGATCGGAGGCATCCCCCTGAACTCCGTCGAGCCCTCCACTTGTGCGCAGACCGCTGGCAAACTCGGCTCCCTGATGGCACTTGGAAACCGCCTTGAACCTCGTACGTTCGAGCTCCAAACCCTCTGCCCCTTCAAAACGAGAATAGATCTTGTCTACGGGGAATTGAAGAGGGGAAGGAGCATAACATTTTCGTTCGAGGAATTTTTGATTTTATGGAAGGAATCGAGAGGGATTAAGTGAAAATGTCTGGAGCGATTTACGTCGTTCATTGTAGGAGGGAGGCGCGGTTATATGGTTTGACTGCGGGGTTGACCTTTGACTAGGGTTTAGTGTATGGGGATATATAAATATAATTATTTAATTCGTTTAATTCTTGTTTACTATCACGAACTCCAATTTGAACTCAACGACTGTCGCCCCTACCTAACTACCCTCATTCTGAACGCAATGGGATATGTTTTATTAGCCAATTCGACTATTTCGATCAGTTTTCGTTTAAATTAAATAAAAATCATTATATATTCAATTTAAACGCACATTTCAATTTACCGGGGACACATACGAACTCTAAAAATTCTAGAAAATTTATTTCTAGCTTCGTATTGACTATGCGGTCCTAATAAAACTAATTTCATAAAATTCCGAGACTGTTTGAAAAAGGCTATTTTTTAGTTGATCGAAATTTAATGAAACTGACAAAACAAACTTCGCCACGCCCACATATTGATTCAGAAAATTATGAATTTTGAAACCTAGCAATAATTTGACATCCCGGATCCAAAAAAATTGGTTTCATCGAAAACGAAGGTCGTCCGCAAAATTTCCATTTTTAAGGGCCTTTATATATATTAAAATGTATATAAATTCCACAGCGACTTTTCTGAATTTTAAACTGGACGTATCTTTCAAATTATAAATCGAAATCTCTACTTCTTATATCCATTGGAAAGATATAGTTAAACAGATTTAAATATTTCTTGTTTCGTCCAATTCCGACTTAAAACGAATTCTGTATATTCATTTGAAATTAGAAATCGAATTTTCGAACTGCCGCGCCATTTCAGGCTCGTTATATAATTAAAATAAAAGTATTCATTTTAACTTTGTCAAAAATAAATTTTCCATCGTTATTATTTAAAATAATTCATTTTAAATATTCAAAATCCATTAAAATGACCAAAATAATTTTTTTAAATTGGCTCAGATTTTCCGGGTTGTTACAATCTCCCCAACTTAAAATATTTTCGTCCTTGAAAAGGAACAAAGCTGAAAGTTGTTTTATAATCAACTCAACTTTCATTATTTTAATTATGGATTTAATTCTTCAACTTTTCAATTTCTAAGAACTTTTCAAATTTTTCAAAAATTTAGCTAACACCCTAAATTTTCGAAAAATTTCGCCATAACCTCCCTTGTACCGGGAGCATCGGGAAAATCCCTAAACCGCCACACAGGGCTCTCCAGTCAAAAAGAAAAAGGAACAACCAAGCGGCTGGCCAATCGACTCATAAAATCGTCAAAATCCCAAAGAAATACAATAAACACGTACCTATTTGTCGGGAAAACAATTTTATTCCTCATCTCTAGCCTCTTTACAATGACATGTTCAATGTATATACATGTATATGCATGTTATTTCAAACAATTTTCAGTTCAATTCGACATTTGATACGATTTGGCTTAATGGTTTAAAAATTTAATTAATCAAACCAATAATCAAACAACACAACCAACAATCAATTAGTTGATTAATGTTTCAAATTTATAACTTTGGTATATATACAGAAAATCATGTTTTTGGTGCCAAATCACAACAATAACCCTATCTAATTTTGGTTCTCACACCAGTCTAATGGAAATATATAGATATCACATTTTCGAAACTCGAACATAAACACTGATGATGGAGCTCCATCATCAGAATCATCTAAGGGCGACTAGAATGTGATCCTATATCTATCCAGTACAATTGAGACTTCGAATACACGCTAACTAGGCGTACACGCAAAATCTCCACATAGTCGATCGTCCAAGTCAGTATAAAATAAATATTCAAATACGTTTAATACGATTTAAATTTTCAACACAAAAATTTGTTTTCACCTTTATTTTAAAAATAACACTCTTCACACTCGCTCTAAGATACTACTGATCCTATCTCTAACAAGTTATTCTCATTGGATATTACTAATCCAATCTCTGATGAAGTCTTTCATTTAATTCCAATGTGCCTTGTTCTCCGAGCTCTGTAAACCAAAGCTCTGATACCACGTTATAACGACCCGAACTTCCCCGCTAAGGAAAGCGCGGATTGAGATGACAACACGACAAATCAGAACACAAACAGAAGAACATTTCATTGCTTATTGCAATAATTCCATCAAAATACAAGAATATACAGAGTATGAATAAATATTACACATTATAAAATATCAGAGATTTATATACATTATTGCGGCGGAAAAATAATGTGAAACACAACTGAAGAAGATATACGGATACAAAGATTTTAGAATATCATTCCATTTGTAAACCTGGATCCTGTGAATATTAATATGCAAAACCCAACTACTAGCTGCCCATGCGAAAAATAAGGGCACTCAGAGTTTAGGTTAAAACAATAAACTCCAGGTCAGTCATGTGACTGGTGTAAGAACTAAAACAGTTATTAATCTTAATTTTTAAAGTTAGGTATATCAAGGGACCACTCCGTTTAACAAGGAATGGGTTTTTACCCCAAGATTACCAGTGCATAAACAAACAGCGCAATGCTAAATAAAGAACAATGAAGCTACTATAAGACCTAGGTCCCATCACACAATGCAACGCAAGCCGGAGGATAGGGTTTTACCTTATAATAGCCAAAGAATGCTTGATACGCTAAATTTCATCTTTTATTATTACTATAAGTGAAGAAATCAATTTCAATCATAAGTATCAATCATAGGCGGCATGGGTACCAAATATCATGTCGCCATACTAGTTCTACAATTAACCGCAAAATCACGTATTTGGAAGTTGGATTTCCATCTGTGGACCGAGGCAAAAGATAGTCCTCTACCGATTCGAGACTGTCTAGCACGAGTCTCTGGAACAGAACGCATCGTCCCTTGGATCATCAGGGCCGGTCCCCTCGATGTGGATTATACTTAAAACCTGGACACTGCGTTCCCCCGCCCTATGGGGCATAAATGAGCCAAATGACTCCATCGGTTCGAGAATGACCGATATATCTGAGGCGCCTCGCAACAACAAAAACCACATAAGTCAAACTCATCAGGGCGTATTAAACCACTGACGCCACTTCTAGCTAGAAGGAAACACATGACCTCCCTGAGGTCCTCTCCAGTTTTTGGCTCACACCGGGGTGTGAGGCTCGCGAATTAACGCTACACAAAGCGATGCCACTAAGGTCGTGCTTTGTTCATCAACCAAAAGACTTTGCTTTTCAACAGAAGCCTTGATCAATGCATCTCTGCATGCCACATAGGCAATTCACTCCATGCAACTGATGTCTATCAATTACACAGACTGAAATCCAATGTCAGACACACAGTCCATTTACAAGTCCGTTCTGGGTCTGAACGAACTCGCATATCCATCAATCTCCAAGTATGTCTGGAAGATCACCAACTGATTCGCTCCTCTTGGGTGTACAGCCCAATCAAGGTCATCAGCAATTTTCCAAATGATTTGAAGACCTCCGGTCTTCTACCACCATCTTCATCTTCGACTTATCATCGAATCGGTTATTCAGAATGGGTATAAACCCGGCCTTACGAATAACCCGCGTATACAGTAAAAAAATGTTACACAAACACAACATATGCCTCATTCCAATTCAGAATATTCATTTATTCAAAAATTCACATTCTAAGGGAAAGGTTCCCATTAATTTTATAAAAGATATATTCTTTAAAATTTATTCTTTAATCTTCCTTTTGATATCATTTCAAACCATGTTAAGGTTTTCCAAACTAGTCGGGATTAGCGAACCACACCGAAGTAATTATTTATTTTATTTCCCAGTCCCAACCTATTTATCCCGTGGAGAAAAACTGGTAATACTCCATATCTAGCACCACGGTGTTATCGGTAAAATTAATTACCATTTCACGTTCAAATCTTGCTAAAGATTTAACTATCGCTTGGAGCAAAACTGGTGGTACTCCATTCTCGATCATTTCAATCTAATTAAAGATTCATTAAAACTCCACTTAGTTTTAATCTTTAACTGGGTTAAAGAACCGGTGTCATTTAAAATACGGTTCACGATGAACCCAAAATCACATCCCATTGTTAATCGGGTTAAAGAACAGGTGTTATTCAAAACACCGCTCACGATAAACCCAAAAACCAATTTAAATTCAATTCCAATTAATTACTAATTAACTGGACAATTTCACTAAATCTTAATTAAAAGATTTATTCCTTTCTAAACTCTGTTCAAGAACAGTGTTATTTAAGACATCATTCACGACGAACCTAAAATTCCATTTGTTATTAAATACAAGGCTCTGAATAGAAAATATATCGACTTATATTCAATATAAAATTCTGAAACCAACAAATATCGTATTGGAAATAACAATATAAATATATCTTTCAAATTTCCACAACCATACCTGTACAATCACGAAATCCAACATCGAAATATTCTGAAGATAATTTCGATTCAAATCCATTCCAATACGTATATAGGAAATTCTGATTATTTTTAAAACCACTTCAAATCCAATTTATTTATTTAAAAATATTGGATTTTAATTCTAGTTCATAACTAGATCATTTCGATAAAAATATATTTTTATCCTTTTAAATAGGGAATTTTTCATCCTAGTTCTTTCCAATTCATATACTATGATTTTTCACAAATTATCGATATTTTTAAAAATTTTATCAAGGCCCGTACAGTCGATTTTCAAAAACGGCCGTCGAACTGCACTTACAACGACCTTTTCCAAATTTGATTTGGACATAACTCCAAATCCAACCACTAGATATCAAATTCCTAATATTCATTGGAAAGATCTTTTCTATACGAACCTAGCGGTTCCGGTTTCAGGAGAATCCGATGGTCAGATCTCCCGTAACGTCTAATCGAAGTCAATGGTCGAAATTTGCGAACTGCCACTGCGCGGCGCGTTCTATTCTGGCCATTAATATATATAATATATATATTTCATCGATTTCCATTCAAAGCGTATTTTATAAATCGTTTTAAATTCGTTTTCAATAAGGTTTCAACTACATATTCAATTTCAAATCAAAATCGAAAATTCCATATCATCAATATATATATATATATATATATATATATAAATGATAATATTTTCACATGTTATATTTTAAAATCACATCTTTTTCGATATTCATTATAAAAATGAATATAATCGATATAAATATCATTCCCATCAAAATGGCGCAAATCTAATCAACACGGCTTAATATATTTCAATAACTTCGTTACTCTAGTCAACAATGAATATTTTCTTCAACACATGATTATATATTTTATTATATTCTTTATTTTCTAAATTGAAATGAGGCCCAATCAATTAGCCTATAATGTTAATTATATGGATTCCATACAATACACGTATATAATAGCAATGATAAATAATCAGCCATTATCCAAAGTGCACTACACAGTTGTCTATCAACCCATCGATTGACATACAACTAATTATCGGGATTAGTGTACGTCAAATGTCATCCCAATACCCGTGTGGTGTTTCAAATCAACAAACACCGATTTTATTTGTGCAGTTTGGCGACGTGTAAAATTTATCATCCCAATCAATATCAGGCAAATCAATGTGCATAAACAAATCGTCTAATTTGTAAATGAATATTTCTTTTTATTCACATACACGTTAAAAATTATATTTTCAACGATAAAATATTTTATTCAACCTATGAATATTCTATTCAGTTCATTTGTTCAATAAAATGATCATTTTATTTTTCTAAATTATTTTAGAAAATTTTGGTGGCATAATGGCACGATACTAGAAACGGGACAAGGCCTAGACCTATCCCCGATCTAACAATGGCCTACGCCATACACATACCAATCTAATCAATTCCACTTCACCCAAACAACCAAATTCATACAAATAATCTACCCAACTACACATCCAAACAAACAAGTCGTCCATGGTCTGTGGACGACGGGTGTCAGGTGCTACTAAGCACCGTCCGCAACCTAGTATATATATTTTTAACTAGAAAATAAAATTTAAAGTGAGAAGTTCTCACCTTGGGTTTCCACTCCGCCATTTCATTTTTGAATTTCGGAACCGTTTGAATTCCTTTTTGATTTCAATCCGTTCCATCGCCCTCTGTTTCACGCAGTTGATATTAAAAATCACATTTTTATCATGCTTCTTTCTATATAAAAATTATATTTTTAATAAACTACATATATTATAATCACATTTTTATAATCTCTAGTATATAAAGATCGAATTTTTAATTTGCTACATATATAAAAATCAAATCTTTTCTAATATAAAAATCACATCTTTTCTAATATAAAAATCACATCTTCTTATCGCTAATAAATATATAAAGATCGCATCTTTATATATTTTTAAAATCGGTACCTTTAACACAAGGTTATTTATATTTAAAAATCAACATTTTTATTTTCAAAATCAATGTTATTTTTCAATTTCAAAAATAATGTATATTAAAAAATTTAAAACAAGGTATATTTATAAATAAAAAATATCAAATTTTTATTTACAATGCTATTTTTATTTAAGTAATTTTATATATATAAAAGCACTTACTGTTTTTCTTCTTCATCGTTCGTTTCTAAAACAATGTTATTAATATGAAAATTTCCTTACTGCATAATTAAACTAATTACATAAATAAATTAAAGATTTAAAACCTTACTATTAATCTTGTCTACTTACATCGAACCTTGTCCAGAACTAGATTTACAAATTGATCAGAAATGGCTGCGCCGGAATATGATCGGAGGCGTCCCCCTGAAGCTCCGACGAGCCCTCCACTTGTGCGCAGACCGCTGGCGAAATCGGCTCCATGATGGCGCCAGGAATCCGCCTCGAACCTCATACGTTCAAGCTCCAAATCCTCCACCCCTTCAAAACGAGAATCGATCTTGTATATAGGGAATCGAAGAGGGGAAGGAGCATAAAATTTTCATTCGAGGAATTTCTGATTTTATGGATGAAATCGAGAGGGATTAAGTGAAAATGTCTGGAGCGATTTACGTCGTTCATTGTAAGAGGGAGGCGCGGTTACATGGTTTGACTGCGGGGTTGACCTTTGACTAGGGTTTATTGTATGGAGTATATATAAATATAATTATTTAATTCATTTAATTCTTGTTTACAATCACAAACTCCAATTTGAACTCAATGACTGTCGCCCCCACCTAATTACCCCCATTCCGAATGCAATGGGATATATTTTGTTAGCCAATTCGACTGTTTCGATCAGTTTTCGTTTAAATTAAAATATAAATTGTAACACCCCGTAATTCTGTTAATATTAATATTCACAAATTAAAGAATAACTAGTCTCAGACATGAGAATTGTTGGAAACGGTTGCGCCATTGTGTTCGTCTCGGAATTTTGGTTGAAATAGAGTCTGAGTTTGCGTGAATTGGACTTCATATGAAGAAGTTATGGCCATCGGAAGTTTCAGAAAATTCAAAGCAGATTTCAAGAAAATTTAAATTTCAAATTTGGAGTCAAAACAGGCTAGCGGGAAAATTCCCACCAGGCCCAGGTCGACCCTAGGGTCGACTGGGCAGTCGACCTGCCTCAACCAGGTCGACTATAGAGTCGACCTGGGGGTCGACTTGGTAGTCGACCTGCCCCCCATCCCCCCCCCCCCCCCCCGTGCAGTTTTTGTTCTGGGCCTGTTTTTGACTGAGTGATGACCCATTAGGGTTTTGACCTAATCTGGTTGGTTGAGATTAGTTCTGAGTTGATCTGACGGTCTAAATAAATCCTATACTCTATATATACCTAGGTAGTCTCTCACTCTAACTCACATAAAAAATAGAATAGCTACCGTCATACCGCCACCATGGAACTCAGTGTAGCCGCCGCCAACTAAGAAGGAAGAAGCTAATCAAAACCCTAATTCTACTCAACTCTAAAGCAAATCAAGACTCTCTTTCTTCTCTAATTGTGAGTATGATGATCTTAACAAGATTATTGTTAAGCTAATTAGATTAAGTCGTGAATGGGTTATAAGTGAATGATGTGGATTATCGTATATGCTGTTGTAAACCTTATGCTATCATGTATGTTGTAAATCCTATGTTATGTGATGATGATATACTATATGTTGTAAATCATGCTATGATGAAATTGTATAGGTTGAAATTTTCTATGCTAAGTTGTGATAAATCATACATGTTATAAATTCATGATATTATTATCTATGCTAATTAGTTCATGTTAATCAAATCATAATGTTTGGGCTATGTTGATCTATATGACAAACCATGTATGCAAGTTTAGATTGATTAGTAAAGTTGATGAACATATGCCATGACATCTATTTAGATCTAGAATTTTGACATCTAGAATTATGCTATGACATATGTGAATTCTATGTGTTAGATGCTAGTTCACACCATCATTATGTTGCATAAAACCCCATATGCAAGTTTAAACATGAATTTGGGTTATAATCATATCGTGTAAATTGTGACATTTAACAAGTTGACACCTTTAGATCCTTAACATGTGCAGTTCATGCAAGTGTCACCCCTATTATGATTAGATTCATTTTAATTGTCTACATGTTGTGATAGTTGATCTTTGTGCTATGAGTTAGACTATTCGAGTCTAACGTATATTCTGCGTTGAATAAGCGAACGTATAAACGTGGGGTGTTACACGTGGTATCAGAGCTTAAGGTTACCAGAACAGATAAATTTTTTAGAAAAACTATTTTTCTAAAGTATTTTTTGAAGAAGTGTTTTCAAAAACATGTCCTGATGAGTTATTTAAGAGGAAAGTTTTTAAGAAAAACATAATCCCCAAATAGCCATATATATTTATCTTTCGAACTCCCCATTTTGAATCTTTCCTTTTTCGTTTCAGCATGGCTGAAGATCTTAACCTTCCGGACGGTGTAACGATACCAGGATGGTATAGGAGGTTGTTAGAGGCTAGGGCCGCTACAGGTCCAGCCAATGTTCCTCCCCCACCAGTTGCACCCGCTCCTCCTCCTCCTCCTCGCATAGATACTTTTGCAAAGACGTGCAAGGAATTTAAGGCTATGGATGGAAAACCTTTTCAAGGGTCAGAAACATTTGTGGAAGCTAGAGATTGGCTTAAGGAGGTGGAAGAATTGCTAGGAATCTTTGAAGTGGAAGAAGGGAGGAAAGTTAAATTTAGCAGCTTTGTTAATGAAGGGAGAGGCCTCGTTCTGGTGGAAGGTCACTAATGGGGAGTGTCCTGTTGATTCGTGGGCGGATTTTAAACGTAGGTTTGAGGCGAAGTTTCTCTCAAGGGCAGAAGAGAATCTATATATGGAAAGGTTCTTGACATTGAAGCAAGGATGCTCATCAGTGAAAGAGTACGCTAACAAATTTAATCAGTTAGCAAGGTTTGGCTTGGACTTAGTGAACACGCAGGAGAAGAAGGCTCTAAGGTTCGTTAATGGCTTGAATGAGCCGTTGCAAGGGTTGGCTATGACCCACATCCCTATAGGGGCTACATTTGAGAAGCTAGTAGACATGGCACTCATGCACGAGGAGAAAGGCGCTAATGCTAATAAGGCACCCGAGAAGAAAGGGGATCAGAAGAAACCACAATAGCAAAACAAGAAGGGTGGTAAAGACAATAATGGCAAGGGCAAGAAGAAATGCTTTAACTGTGGGACACCAGGCCATCTCAGCAAGGATTGCAGAAAGAAAAAGAAGACTGGCTGTTTTCATTATGGTGAAGCGGGACATCTAGTGAAGCTCTGCCCAAAGAAGGGGCAGAGGGCAGGGTCTACCTCGGGAGGACAGGTGCAGGCTCTTGAGGAACCAGGGCAGGCAAGGGAACAAGTTCAGGCTCTCGCGGTCCCACCGCTGCAAGAACGAGGTAGAACTATTTCTGTTGAAAGATTAGTTTTTCTGTTTGATCATCCTGTCCGTACCTTATTCGATTCAGGCGCATCACATTCGTTTATCTCTACATCATTAGTTGAATCACTGCACTTAAACACCAGTTTAGTATAGGATCCCTTAGTTGTTTTGAATCCAATTGGGGGCTCAGCTTATTTGTCCATGATGTGTTTGGATTTGAAAATTTTATACTTAGCGTTGAATTTAGATGTGACGCCTATGTGTTGGGCTTCACGGGCTATGGGCTAATTTTAGGAATGGATTCGTTATCCAGAAATGGGGCCATTCTTGATTGTTGAAGGAGAGTAGTTAGGCTCATGACTCACCTTGGCAACACTCTCGAAATCTTTTGTAATCCCGTAAATTCCGTTATGCTAAGTTATTTAGAATCGCTTGACGCGTCTGTATCTGTTAGAGTGGTCCGAGAATATTCGGATGTGTTTGAGGAGGTGAAGGGCTTACCTCCGAAGCGGGAGATATATTTCCGAATACATCTTGTGGATAATGCGAAACCAGTATCTTTGCCAGTACGCCATATGGCTCCTCGTGAAAGGAGGTAACTCAATAAGCAAGTGAAGGAGTTACTTGAGAAGGGGTTCATAAGACGTAGTATATCGGAGTAGGGTGCTCCGGTGGTATTTGCCACGAAGGCGGATGGGTCCCTTAGACTTTGTGTGCACTATAGATAACTTAATAAGCTTACTAAGAAAAACAGACACCCACTGCCGAGGATTGACGATCTCTTCGATCAGTTAGTTGGCACCTCAGTGTTTTCGCAGTTGGACTTAGCCACTGGTTTCCATCAGTTGAGAGTGGCTGAGGATAGCATAGACACGACTGCCTTTAGGACTCCAGACGGTTTCTACTAATGGCTACTGATGCCATTTGGTTTGACAAACGCGCCCGCATACTTTATTGATTTGATGAGTAGGGTGTTTAGGGAGTACCTTAACAAATTCGTGGTAGTCTTTGTAGACGACATCTTGATCTTTTCTAAGGATGAAGAAGAACATGCCCTACATCTTAGGGAAGTGTTGGAGACCCTACAAGCGCATAGCCTTAAAGCTAAATTTTCCAAGTGTCACTTCTGGAGGAAGGAAGTAAGATTCTTAGGGCACGTGGTTTCCAATGAAGGGATAGCTGTGGATCCCGCGAAGGTGGTGGCCATCCAAGATTGGAAGGTCCCTAAAAATGCTACCGAAGTGAGAAGTTTCTTGGGGTTGGCTGGCTACTATAGGAAGTTTATCAAAGACTTCGCAAAGATATCAGCTCCATTGACACGCCTGACGAAGAAGAACCTAGTCTTCGTATAGGACGTAGATTGTGATGATGCGTTCCAACGTTTGAAGAGAGCTTTGACTTCAGCCCCAGTCTTAGTATTGCCAGACGGGAGTAAGCCATTTACCGTTTATACTGACGCTTGTGGGACAGAACTTGGCGCAGTCCTAATGCAAGAGGGAAGGGTAATAGCCTATGGTGGAAGGCAGTTAAGGGCGCGTGAGAAAAATTATCCTACACATGACCTAGAGTTGGCCGCTATTGTTTTCGCGCTTAAGTCTTGGCGTCATTATCTTCTTGGGGAGAAATTCGAATTATTCACTGACCACAAATCGCTAAAATACTTATTCTCTCAGAAGGACTTGAATTTAAGACAACAAAGGTGGATGGAGTTCATAGCGTCCTACGACTTCGAAATAGCATATACGCTGGCAAGGGTAATGTGGTGGCGGATGCCTTAAGTAGGAAAAGATTGTCCTTGAGCCCGTTGTTTGTTTGAGCGGCGAAGCTTAGAATTCATCTCTACGTTTGACTTTAGGCCTTCCGTTGACTTTGTACCCGGTTTGCTAGCATCCTTGGAGGTCAGACCTAAGCTTTTGGGACGGATTGGGGAGGCACAGCGAGATGACCCACAGTTGGTTGAGTTAGTAGAAAAGCTCAAAAGAGGGGAGTCATCAAGCCATCTCCATATGTATACCCTAGATGATAAGGGTTGGTTACCTAGGGACGGTAGACTTTGTGTACCAAAAGACGATGACCTAAGGAAGACCGTTCTTGATGATGCACATCGTTCGAAGTTGACCATCCATCCGGGCGGGGACAAGATGTACAAAGACATGAAGCGAGTTTTCTTTTGGGCCGGTATGAAGAGGGATGTGGCCGAGTATGTCGCTAGATGCTTGGTGTGCCAACAAGTAAAAGCGGAGCAAAAGAAACCCGGTGGGTTGCTTCACCCATTGGAGGTTCCACAATGGAAATGGGAAAGTGTCTCGATGGACTTCGTGGATGGATTACCAAGATCAAGGAAGGGTAATACGGGGATTTGGGTTATAGTAGATAGACTTACTAAGAGCGCCCATTTCATTCCCATGAAGAGTAAGAGGACTGCTCCATGGTTAGCTTCTGTATACGTCCGAGAGATAGTTCATTTGCACGGTGTTCCTTCTAGCATAGTGAGCGACCGCGATCCTATTTTCACTAGCGAATTTTGGAGAAGCTTATAAGAGGCGGTAGGGACTCAGTTATGTTTGAGCACCGCATATCATCCTCAGACGGACGGCCAGACCGAGAGGGTGAATCGCATTCTAGAGGATCTATTGAGGCTATGTATCCTAGACTTTGGGGGTACATGGGAAGAGCATCTTCCGTTGGTAGAGTTCGCATATAATAATAGCATTCAGTCCAGCATTGGCATGGCACCTTTCGAAGCTCTTTATGGATGACCTTATCGTTCACCGACATGTTGGTGGGAATCTACGGATAAGATCTTACTTGGGCCCGATATGATTAGAGAGACTTCAGAGAAGATCGACTTGATTCGAAGGAGGATGAAAGCAGCGCAAGATAGGCAGAAATCTTATGTGGATAAGAGGAGAACAGATCTTGAGTTTGATGTTGGGGACATGGTCTTTATCAAAGTGTCTCTATTACGGAACGTTGTTCGCTTTGGGTCCGTTGCGAAGTTAGTGCCAAGGTTCATAGGGCCGTTTCCTGTTAAGGAGAAGACTGGACAGATGGCGTATAGAGTGGAGTTTCCTGAGAGACTTAGTGGTGTACACGACGTATTCCATGTGTCACATTTGAGGAAGTGCTTGCACGAGACCGCGGAGGTGGTAGAGCCAAGCTTGCTTAGAGAGGTGGAGATCGAGTGTGTTGCGACGATTCGACGAGCTCCTACATGCATTCTTGGGTCAGAGATTAAGAAGCTGAGAAATTGAGAGGTCAGACTAGTCAAAGTACAATGGGGAGATGATGAGAGCAACGCTATTTGGGAGGCGGAAGCGAAGATGCGTTCGTTGTACCCTTTTCTTTTTGAGGGTATGTCTTTTAATTTCTCCTTTATCGCTTATCTTGTACTTATCTTACCTTTAGCATATCCTCTCGCTAGTATCCTTGACCTTTAGTAAGGATAATCCTATGGTTGAAACATGTGTTTGAGACATGTTATGTATGATGGATGCAAAGTGGATGCAAGTGTTTGCTAGTGGTTGCTCGTGGACGCATATACACACACTATTAAGCACTAGATCGGCTCAGTCACTTCATACTGCGTATTGCACATAAATGGATGTATTTAGTAAAATGGATGTATGATGATTGTATTATCATATGGATGCTGCATTCTAATGATGATTGTGCACGCATATAGAGATAATATGTAACACCCCACATCCGTTAGTGTCACTCACAAAGGGAATGCACTAAGTTCTATGGAGCATTTTAGGGTAAAAGATGCAGATAAATTACAAGACAGACAAAATTAAAACAGCAGAAAATAAAACTTCACTTTATTGATAAAATAATTGGTATGACAATTGTTTTCCAATATCAGAGTATCATCTGTCTTAAAAAATAAAGAAGCATAAAAATACATTTATATTCCCCAATGTAACATAAGCCAGCCATAGCAATCCAAAGCCGATGTATCCAAGAGTCTTCAAGCTTGAAAAGAGCAACCATCCCAAAACTATTCTGAGCTATACTATCCCCTCCTTAACTACCGGGGGGGGGGGGGAACGGAAGAAAAGAAGATGAAAGAAAACTGGGTCAGACATAAAGTCTGGTAAGTTCAGTTACTTCTAGCAGGTGAACAAGGAAAAACAAAACGACATCAATTAACTGAATACAAGACAATACCATGATGATAGGGTCAACAAGATAAGATAAGATTAACACAAGATATGCTAAGACAAGATAAACTGGATATGCTTTAATACTTTCTCCGCTTCGCTATTAACTTGTTATTATGGTTTCTATGTCTCTGCACCACCTAACTAGTGTCCCGACTAGTAATGTTAACGTGATCCCAATCCTGGTTGTTTCGGTTGCCTTCAGGCATACATTTATTGTTTATTACCTAGATTTAATCTAGGGTTCATGCTATCTACTGAACGTTTCCCTTTAGTCTAGGATACACTACCTAGAGTGGTATATGTTCCTAAACTTTCCCCACGCATGTATCGCGAATCGTTATCGCTTGTCTAGATGCACATGTCCTGTAATGTGCTGCCCGAGTTCCGTGTCAGGGCTACTCTAGAAATACAGATTTCGGTCGGGAGCTTTCAGATATCTGCCGATGCAGATGCTAAGGTCTGTTTGTATTCCAGTGGCTATGGTCCCACTTGACCCCTCCCTCAACTAATGAAAGACACACCTTGAAAAATGAGAACTATACGCAGGCCCCTTATGCCCCACTAACCTATGGCCATCCGCATCCATAACTAGATAGCAAGTATATGGTCTGTAGGAGTTCTCCGCCTTCCCGCTTCACGTATCTCGATTGATTGAAGATGGATAGTAGACGAAGAGTTTCTATCACAGGGCTACCGTTTTCTCATCGAATCACGCTGGTCCATCCTAGTCTTTAGGTTGCCATATATTGCAACCAAGGCATACCCCCGGTTCTTCTAACGCAGACCTTTAGCTCTGTGAGCCCAGGAGAAACTTCTGCAGCCTTGCAGAGGGATACCAAGAGTACCCTCACGTCCCCTCGAAGCCTCGGGCTTCGTAACCCAATTAGTTGGAGCCTTCTTTAAAATTAGATGGACGTTCGCTCCTTCTCGTGTTATACTAAGAATTACTACTTAGTTCTCTTTTTCGTCAAGTTGGATTGGTTCAGTGTCATTAGTCAAGCTAACTTAACCCTCTTTATTTATCCTGTTAAACTGGTTAAGTGTTATCAGTAATTCATGTTGACTTAACCCCACCACAAACCAAGTTATATTGGTTAAGTAATTCTTATTACTTAACCCTACCCTTTCATCCTGTATTGGTTAAGTGTTCCTTTTTAACTTAACCTTGCCCATCTATTTTAACTAACATGATATTAATGGTTATGTATTATCCCTTCATGTTTTAAACTTAACCTTATTCATTTATCACACTCTGATGGTTAAGTGTTCAAGTTTACTTAACCCTACGGTCTAGTTCAGCTAACACATCAAATTGGCTAAGTGCATTAAATTTACATAAACCCAACCTCTAGTCTAGTTAACATGTTAAATTGGCTAAGTGTATTAACCTTACTTAACCCTAGCCTCTAGTCTAGTTAACATGTTAAATTTGGTTAAGTGTTCCTATGGACTTAACCCTCCCATTCTAGCTTAACTGTGTTAAGTTGGTTAAGTGTTCCTATGGACTTAACCCTCCTATTCTAGCTTAACTATGTTAAGTGTCTGTATGAACCTAACCCCACCCATCGGTTTAGTTATCATGTTGAATTGGTTAAGTGTTTTAATTAACTTAACCCTACCATTCTTGTTTTAGCTTTAATTAAATAAATTAAAGCCGCTACCACTCACATTAGACAAATATTGTTGCGATTACTGGATGTGCTGGTTGGTTCCGGGCAGGTTTACATCGCAACTCAGTCTAACCTCGGGTTAGGTGTATTCGTGTTTTCTAAGTTCAAAAGGGTTTTGATTAATCTCCAAATGCGGTTTTGAAAGTAACCATCCTGTCCGTCAGATCATTTAGTGATAGCTAGGGAGAGCAGGAAACTTGTATTTTCCAAACCCAAGCCTAGACACTATCCTCTCTGTCACCCTAGAACTTTCTGGTGTATTTATTAAAAGAGATGTCATTAATAAACCTTTCTTTTGTCTATAAATAAATTGTTAACAATTTATCCTCAAAGTCCATTTTCATTTCTTTTTTTAAAAATAAATTTGGCCTATACTATATTCAATTGCATGCCCATTAGTATACTTATATTCAAGGCCCAAGTCTTGACTTACCTATTATTTAACCCAACTTGCAGTTTTAGGCCAACTTAGGTCTATTATTCTTATTTCATTGTCAAAACTAGATTTAATATTCTAGTTTATAATTTATGGCCAAAACTTAGTCTATGAACAATTTATCGTTTGTGACAAATTCTATAACTAAATTACTCCTAATTTACTTATTCCATCATTACTCATTTAATGTATATAGTCACATTTATTATTATGGCCCCTTTTTCCTATTTATCATATTTATATTTTTTGGTATGTAAATTATACCAGATTAAGTGTCACTAACCATAATTATTCTAAACATGACAATTACTCACAATTATGACTAAATTCAAAATTGTGCTAATATACTTATTATGCCAAATTAACTTTGATTTAGCCAATTCTGATTTAACAACCTAATTCACAGTTTATTGCAAAACTAGAATTATTATTCTAGTTTACAGTTTTATGCCTAAAATTTAACTTACTTGAAATTACTAAATTTAATATGTCATATTCCATCATTTATGTCAAATTTCCCAACTTGCGTTTTAATAGGCATGTCATAATACACATTCCAAATTATGCCAATTAATATGAATTTCATGTTATACCCAAATTGTATTCCCATCGTTCGTATAATCGTGATTCATCCTAGATTATAGATAAATCTAGGTTCGTGGAAAAAAAGGGAATGAACCAAAATGCCATGAAAAGATAAATATAATAACTGGCATAGGATGATAATTTACTAATTTCAGATCTAACAAATTACACTGAATCAATTGATTTTAAGCATCGAAGGCCTATAGATCTGATAATATTATGACATGGAAAGGGTTGAATAAATAACGTAGGTTCATGTATATGGGTACATCTAACTTAATAGACAAATTCCCATAATCAAGATCCAAGTATAATTAAGAATAGATTGAATCGATAATCAGGTTTAGATCCAATATCACAGTCATAATCCTAGGCAATAATATCATGTTCATGAATCATAGGTAATTATCCACAATTGTCTTTGTCATAGTCAAAGGCATTGGTTTATGTTCAAAGGCTTTTGTTCATAGTGAGGCATATGGTTTCAACGTCCATAGTTTCATAGTCATAGTCTTAGGCATTGGAAATTTAGTCACAATATGTTCTAGCCAAAATCAAGAATCAGATCCAAAGGTATGTACAAGCACAGATTCAATGAAATGATAAGGCATATTTCTTATATCCATTAATTTCATGTCACAAATAGAAGAAGGCGTTCAGATCTAAAAAGTAACCAACTTACAGGGATTAGATTCAAAGAAAAACGGTCGTTGAAGTCGTTTGAATCTTCACTTGAATTCTAGCTTGTTTTGAATCTTCTCTTGAAAGATTTGAGCAGCATTTCCTTGTCTTAGATTTATATTTTATTTTATTTATTTAATTTAGAGGAGGAGAAGAAGCCATGTCCACCGAGAATTTATGCATCATAAGGTTACAGAAGAATGGTGTAAAGAGAATGAGGCTAAGGGCTGTTTATATAGAGTTGCAAGTAAATGAGAGTCGTCGATGAAGCCAAGATTAATTCTAGCCGTTCGTTTTAAGGAGAAACCAATTATGTTCACCATTTTTTCTTAATGTACATTTACTATTATTTGTCAATCCATATAAATACATACACATTAGATACATTCCCCCTTTTCACACTTATTATTATTTTTGTATGCACATTAGATACATCCCCCCTTTACACACTTATTATTATTTTTATATGCACATTAGATACATCCCCCCTTTACACACTTATTATTATTTTTGTATGCACATTAGATACATCCCCCCTTTACACACTTATTATTATTTTTGTATGCACATTAGATACATCCCCCCTTTACACACTTATTATTATTTTTGTATGCACATTCGATACATCCCCCCTTTACACACTTATTATTATTTTTGCAACTTTAGTGTTAACAGAAAATTCGGAGTGTTACATTCTCCCCTCCTTTTAGGATTTCGTCCCCGAAATCTTCAAGTTAAGAAGAATGTGTCCTGCCATCCAATCATCCAAATACTCAACTATTCAATCACAGGCATCCATTGTCCTTAAAAAAGACTTCTAATGCTTCATGATCATATGCATAGTGTGTGTACATGTCCTTATCTAATGCAAAATTAGGCAGTCTACAGATTCAGTTGACCTCCTTAATGCAATCAATGATAGTGCCATGCATCCATTATGTTTGCAAAAGAACCCTAATGATACATATTATTTCTACATGCGTGCACAACCATTCATCCGAATGCAACATCCATATGATAACATAACCATCATACATCCATTAACGAAAAATAAACACGCATATATATTCAACATGAGGTGATTGAGCCGATCTAGTGCCTATGGTGTGTATATGCATCCACGAGCAACCACTTGCAACCATCAATCATAACATGTTTCAAATACATGTTTTCGTCCATTGGCTTCTACCTAAGGATCGATGATACGTCCTAGAGGATATACTTTGGAAAGAGGGAAACAAGTATGCGTAAAGCTCCTACAAAAAGAAATCAAGGATGTAACCTAAAGAAAAAGGGTATGTTGCGCGTATCTAGTCTTCACTCTTCTAAGTCGCATCTTCTTGAGCTTCACTATTCTGTACCTTACCTAATTTAACTTCACGATTGTGAAGTTTCTGACCTCCATTTCCAAAATAAACAGATGTCAACTATGGTACCAAGTGTATATATACTAGGATGATCAGAGGTCTCTCCTCCTAGCTTATCCATCATGCCATAACTATGAGGGTCAAAAGGTCACTACGTACTTTTTACCTCTCTTAAGGTTAGTCTCTTTTTTTTTCTATTTAGAGCGCCTGCCACAAGTATCCATCTTTCACGCAAACCATCCTAGTCGAACTCGACATTCCTCAAGTACAAGCCCCAAAGGCCTAAACCAATATCAGACAAGCACCCAAGGAATATCTCCTCTGAATTTATATGATCTACGTGAGATGATATAAGCAAACTCGATGGCTACTCTCAAATCCCAACTAACCAAAAATAAATTGGTCGGACCACCAATTGGATTTGAGACTCTAGTGGGATCTTTCTACTATACAAGTACTAAGGTGCAAAGACTCAACTATGGAAGTAGACATGAACAAATGCGAAGCGCTAAAACCAAAAGAGTACGAACAAAAAAACTAGACTCTTCCAACAGAACTTTACTACCTTTCTCCTAGGTACGCTTAGAGGTGAAAGTATGTACTTGTCCTTCTAAAAATCTTGTTCCTCGTTCTTGCCCTTGTCCTTAATTATATGCCCTATTATACCCTAGTAAAGATACTTCCTCTTGTCTTAGGTTTTATAAATCCTCATCCTTGGGTTATGCTCCTTAGCCAAACTCCTCATCCTCTTCCGTGTGTAATCATGTTGACAAATCTCTTGAAAGCTGCCTCCATCGTACAAAATCCCCTACAAAGCTTGAAAGAAAACTGGCCGCAGGTGAAACTACTACGGCTATAGATGGTAGTCGGGCACTACTTTGCCCTTCGATGAGGTTACCTCCCAAAAAGCCAGGAGCCCCAGAGACTCAAGAAAGAAGGAAAAGAGGACACAAACAGAGAATCAAAAGATAGTGCTTATGGCTTTGGGGAATATGCCTTTTAAAAAAAAACTTTTCTTTTGAAAATGCTTCTTTAAAAACTGTTTTGAAAAATAATTTTTCAAATCTTTATCTGATCCGGTAACCTTCAGCTCTGATACCGCGTGTAACACCCCACATCCATTAGTGTCACTCACAAAGGGAATGCACTATGTTCTGTGGAGCATTTTAGGGTAAAAGATGCAGATAAATTACAAGACAGAAAAAATTAAAACAGCAGAAAATAAAACTTCACTTTATTGATAAAATAATTGGTACAACAATTGTTTTCCAATATCAGTGTATCATCTGTCTTACAAAATAAAGAAGCATAAAAATACATTTATATTCCCCAACGTAACATAAGCCAGCCATAGCAATCCAAAGCCGATGTATCCAAGAGTCTTCAAGCTTGAAAAGAGCAACTGTCCCAAAACTAATCCGAGCTATACTATCCCTTCCTTAACTACCGGGGGGGGGGGGGGGGACAGAAGAAAATAAGACGAAAGAAAACTGGGTCAGACATAAAGTCTGGTAAGTTCAGTTACTTCTAGCATGTGAACAGGGAAAAACAAAACGACATGAATTAACTGAACACAAGACAATACCATGATGATAGGGTCAACAAGATAAGATAAGATTAACACAAGATATGCTAAGACAAGATAAACTGGATATGCTTTAATACTTTCTCCGCTTCGCTATTAACATGTTATTATGGTTTCTATGCCTCTGCACCACCTGACTAGTGTCCCGACTAGTAATGTTAACGTGATCCCAATCCTAGTTGTTTCGGTTGCCTTCAGGCATAAATCTATTGTTTATTACCTAGATTTAATCTAGGGTTCATGCTATCTACTGAACGTTGCCCTTTAGTCTAGGATACACTACCTAGAGTGGTATATGTTCCTAAACTTTCCCCACGCATATATCGCGAATCGTTATCGCTTGTCTAGATGCACATGTCCTATAATGTGCTGCCCGAGTTCCGTGTCAGGGCTACTCTAGAAATACGGGACTTGGTCGGGAGCTTTCAGATATCTGCCGATGCAGATGCTAAGGTCTGTTTTTATTCCAGTGGCAATGGTCCTACTTGACCCCTCCCTCAACTAATGAAAGGCACACCTTGAAAAATGAGAACTATACGCAGGCCCCTTATGCCCCACTAACCTATGGCCATCCGCAACCATAACTAGATAGCAAGTATATGGTCTGTAGGAGTTCTCCGCCTTCCCGCTTCACGTATCTCGATTGACTGAAGATGGATAGTAGACGACGAGTTGCTATCACAGGGTTACCGTTTTCTCGTCGAATCACGCTGGGCCATCCTAGTCTTTAGGTTGCCATATATTGCAACCAAGGCATACCCTCGGTTCTTCTAACGCAGACCTTAACCTCTATGAGCCCAGGAGAATCTTCTGCAGCCTCACAGAGGGATACCAAGTGTAACGACCCGCATTTTTCAGCAATATAATTAATTTATTTAATTATTTAAATAATCGGTTGGTTATTTAAAATGACCAAAATAAAATAATATTGAATATTTAATTAAAATAAATAATATAATAATATATTTAATTTTTGAAATAGTCAGAAATAGTGGAATTCACATTATGGTGTTAACTGGATCATCTGTGATATTTAATTCATTTTAGAATTGAATTAGAGTAACGAATATATTACGACAGTTTGAACGTATAATTATATTATAATTAAAATCGAGCTTGAAATGGCGCGGTAGTTCGCTATTTGGCGATTTGAACTTCAACTGAATATACTGGGTCCGTTTTAAATCGGATTTCTGTGAAACAAGAAACGTTCGGAACTGGTAAAGTATATTTTTCTAGTGGAAGAGAAAAAAAAACAGGGATTTCGTCGTATAGATTGCAAGATATGCCCAAATCAAATTTTCAAATAGTCGCTATAGAATCGTTCGTCGACCGTAATAGTTTATTTGAAATAACCGCTTACTAGATTCGAATTTAGACAAAGTTCTTTTGAGACATAGTGATGATTTAATTTTTAGAATTTTACTGAAATTTTTAATCAATTAAATACGCAACTTTTTATTTGGAGTATTTTACACCATATATTAATATTTTTGGATTTCACAATATGAGTTAATCTACCGATATCATTATACTTTTGGGATCGTGACACTTTGTTGAACACAACGGTATTTCTATATTTGTCCGTTACTATCTGTATGTGAACGAAAATTATAACTCAAACAAACTTAAAATTTTGATTTACATATTAGCTAGTGCTGTTTAATGCACATGTACCTTTCTTCCATTTAAATCTTTACCCCTGCATTGTATACGCTATATATACATGTTAGAAACATTAATTCGTCAAAAGAGATATACCAAGTTCTGAAATGGTTTTGAATTCAAAACATGCGGCGTTTGGGTTGACAATGAATCTAAAACTAATTGCTAGGTGCTAATGAAACAATAGTAAACGGGGGAGAACCCAATGAAAACTCTCGACATTTTCCAATTGTCTAAAAAGGAGTGCATGCCACGTGATTGGTTCACCGTCTGTAGATGCATATTAGTACCATTCCGCCACCCTATTACAGAGACCAAAGCATAACTATGTTAAATAGCATCTATATGCATACCGTACCCATCTCACGAAAACCAATAATGGAGAGATCTATGTTTTGTGCTTCACGCCATATTCAGAACCATGCCTCCAGTACCACCTCACATGTGAAGCATATCGAGGTTAGCGAAAAGCCTGCATATCTACAGACCGAAGGGTGTACATCCTATAAAAGCTACTCCTTGGCAAACAAGGAATCGACCACTATAAAACCTTATTCCCATCTCCTCACTTTTGTTCCACATTTCACTGCGTATAAAACCGAAAACAAGATTTAAATAAAAATAAAAATAAATGAAATGAGGAACTGGACCGATATATCTGAAGATGGGAGGCCGCTACGGGTCAGGGAAACTGAAGCGAGGCTTTGTGTTCGAGTTGGCCACGGGATCTCAGGCGGAAAGGGCAGGAGGTCGGTTCAAGCATGGCATTGGAAAGATAGTGGGAGAGAGAACTACTGTAATGGATTGAAACAGTGTACTGTGTAGGAGCGGATGGACGCTATTTTTAAGGAGAACGAGTTGATAAAGGGTGTCGAAATGCCTTCGTAGTTGGAGGAGCTGGACGTTTTAATTCATGAATGGAAGAAGATGGAGCGGATAAGTGAGGGGAGGCTGCTAAAGCGGGAAGGAGAGTGGGAGGACCCCTCCTGTTGTTTGTTTGAAAAAAAAAGAGAAAAAAAAAGGAAAATGGTAAACAAAGTATGGACGTTGGGGGGGTTAGTTGCGTTATGTATTTGGAAAGAAGATGCTGGGATGGCTGCACTTGAAGGGGACTGAGAGAAATCAAAGGAAGCACGGAAATGTTTTTGCTGGGATGAGTGTTGAAGAATGAAGTGGTGCAGGCGTTGTTGAACGTGAGTATGGAAGGACGAAGGTCCGGGAAGAAGGAGGAACCGCGTGGCATAGTAACCAACGCGTAAAACCTGCTGTCGTGTTAAGGTTTGGTTAAAATTAGTTATTAATCAATTTATTTATTTGGTTTAATGGGTGTTTAGGAGAAGTAATGTCGGTTTCTCTGCTATAGGAAGGAGTCGGTGTATTTCCACGTACACATTAGAAAACACATGAACGAACAGTACCAGAAATTAAGATGTAACGGAATCGGATGAACCGGTCATGTTAGAATTTCAACGGAGAAATCTACATTGTAGAACCACCATGGCCAAGAACGTAGTTACTGGGATTTTTGGAAGAATTTTAACGCTTGGTTCTTGTTAAATGAAACTAAAGAAAAATGGTCAACAACGAACCGAGGTGAGTAACTCTCACTAACTCTGTTCAATCTATTTTTTTTTATAACGTATTTTTAGAATAAAAAAAAAATATTGGTTGATTTGCTGTGTGTGTGTTGGTTGTTTGGTTGAACTGCTTGTTAGCGGTTAAAATCATCGATAACGATATATATAAGTCGTATCGAATTATTGATTCTGTTTATCAGAATATTTTATATTATGTTATTTATGTTGACTGACATCTGTGGATGCAGGGAAACAGGTCGGAGGGACCCAACTGGGTTCCTCAACATTTATTTTACCGTTTTTCATATATTGTGTTATATGATTTGATATGAATCCTGTTGTTAATTTTGAATGGTTGAATGATACCGATCATTGTTATATGGTACGTTAAATACCATAAGGAATACTGGAATGTTAAAAAGGAAATTTTCAATGTTATATTGGAAAAGAAATATTTATAAAATCAAAGATTTTATAAAAAGGAAAACTACTTATTTAGAAAATAAATAGATTAAGAAGAAATATTTATTTGTTAATCAAATAGATAGCATCGAAAGAAATATTTGTAATCTATTTATAAATAAAATTGAAAGGGATATTTATTTAAAAGTGAATAGGATAGAAAGAGGAAATTTGTGTAAAATGAATAGGAAAGGAATAGTTAGATTTTCAAAGGAATTACTTATAAAATCAATAGATTTTTATAAAAAGAAAATATTTTATAAGATTATCAAAAGGGGATTTATTTGATAAATAAATTGATTTCAAAAGGGATACTGGAAAAGTGACTAGAATGGTATAAAAGAAGAATTTTACATGTAAAATGTTTAGACCCGTGCTTCGCACACGGGTATAACGTGTTATGAATTTAAAGCAAAGTTTTAAAATAGAATCCATCCCGACCAATAGATTGAGAAGATAAATCTATAAATAATATTTTATAAAGTAAGTAAGATGTTTATGATTGTATAAATAGGATATATAAGTCAAGGCTTATATAGAGAAGTAAAAGTCGTTTCCAACATCGATATTTAAAAACTGAATAAACCTAGAGTTAATTAGATAGAGTTAATCGAATTAGAATTAATTGAATATCTGTTATTCAATTAGAGTTGATCAAATATGGTTATTAGAGATAGAGTTAGTCAAATATAGTTCTTCAGAAAGAGTTGCCATTTCGTACGACTGCTAGCGTAATTCGCAGGGCTGCAGATAGCCTACGGCGGTCGGATGTTCCTGAGGGAATCATGCATAACCATTGTGATCGCTACGATCTAGAGTCAAGCGAATGGTGTTAAATCGAATAGGAGTAAATCGAATTGAGTTAATTAAGCCGAGTTAGTCAAGTTGAGATAATTAAGTTGAGTTAAATAAGTCGAGTCAGTCGAGTTAGAGTTAATCGATCAGAGTAAATCAGTTAGAGTTAACCAGTTAGAGTTAATCAGCTAGAGTTAACTAGTTATGGTAAATCAATTAGGGTAAATCAATTGGAGTTAAATCGAATTAGAGTTATTCGAATGGAACTAATCAAGTGCGAGGTAGTCGAGTATTAGTAGGTTGAATAGAGTTAGTAAAAAGGAAGTAATCGAATATCGTTTATTCGAAGTAGAATTATCGAATATCACTTATTGAAGCAGAGTATCAAATATAGTCGATTCGAGAAGAGTAATCGAATATAAGTTATTCGAAGTGTGTTAAAGAATTTGAAAGGTGAGCTTTATCTATTTCGAGATTATAAATGTCGTTCAGTTAAGGTCTGAGAGGTAATTATACCCCAACTTGATTGACTTCATTTTGAACGAAGAAGTGGTTAAGGTTCGATAGTGAAAGTTGGTTAAGAAATTGAGTTAATAACCGTGATGGTTTAAATTGGCTTAGTGATGTTTATTTTAAACATCTATTGAAATCAAATGTATAAATTTTGGTAATATTTTCCAAATATAATCAGAAATGTTTTCTAATCATAGAAGATGAAATGTTGATGAGAAAGAATACTGGAATGTCAGTAATACGTGAAACGGAGATGGAAATGTTTTCCAATGATTGATGATGTATATTTTCTAAATTTAGAAAATAAGAATTTTCAAATATATAGAAATGGGGAAATGGATAAATTAAAGATAATTTAATAGAAAGAGATAAATGTGGAATGTTGATTGATCGATAGAGTTTCCATCTGGAAATAATATCGTTGGTTGCACACCTGTTTTTCTTCGATAGTTAAATCACCGACTATCGAAGTTTTTGACCATTTTTACGTCGTCAATACGGAGAGACTGGGATCAGATTCATTATCTGAAAACCACTCTGTATGGACGTTAGCGTTGCGATCAAATATTGAAGACGGAGTTATGCAAGGACTATCCTGTTTACAGAATAGTGCCTTCGGTTTGTCCAGTCCCAGGGCAACGTGAATGGACGAATGTCTGACAGAGTATATCTAACGGATCGCGTAAGTTGATCTCTTCAAACGTACTTACGTTTGGTGGTGGAGGAATTCGTTCCTCTTAGCTTTATACCCATGGTATTTTTGAGGAAATCAATTTGTGATTTGACGGGTATGACGATGTGGCATTCAAAGTGAATGGTGGTCAAGTGTTTCAAAAGATACGTTTTGATCTCAAGCCTCATCAACCGGGAAATGACAGAAATCGGGCAGGCAACATGGCTAAGTGGGTCGCGCCCATTAGGGTGTATGTCACCTATCTAGAGAAAATCCATTTCATTCTATTGTCTATTTCGATGCTGTCCCTTTTCGGGAAGACGGTGGGTAGCTCCCAACCGTTGGTGATATACATTCGATACACTCAAGCGAAATGAGTGGTCGGTCATGTGAGGGACGGGTTGCAAGATGTTCTTGTTGAACCCAGTGTATTTGCCTCTAGAGATACACTATCGACAGGTGGTCCCATACCTTGTCAAGGTCGGAATCCAATTCCCAATAAGCGCCTGCGGTTTTGTTTGTATACTATATATGTGGAACGTGAGATGCAAGCTTTCTGCTAGATTCTAATTACTTGTGATTAGACATTATTATAATATCAGAGAAGTATTGATTTCCAAAACTGTTTTGGGTTATCGTAAGGTAAAAACCATCCGTGTTTATGTGGGGATCGGTCTTACGATTATCTTTTCTCTTGTAAAGGATTTTGGAAAGTTAAACCGATGATTTGAGTTTACTCACACCAGTCCCATGACTGACCCAGAGTTTATTTTTGTTTGTTTTCCCTAAACTCTTGGGTGCCCAAATTTGTACAGGCAGTCAAGTAGTTCAGGCCTTTACAGATATACTTGGAGGAGCTTGAAGCAGGGGGCTTCAGGATTTTATCACTATTGTTATTACCGCTGTGTAAGTATGGTGCTCTGATAATGTTGTTGCATATATATATACTGTTCTATTTCAAAGTTATGTTATATATTATATTTTATTCGTTCCGCTGTGAGATTCGTATTACTTGGATTCCGTTTTGTGGTAATCTTCTTCTTCTTCTATTCTAATTTTCTATCTTATCTATCCTCACCCTCTAATTTCTTTCTATAAATGATCTGGAATGTTCGATGCCTGAATAATTAACATGGGTTTTATGTTGATTTTCTGGGTCGAAAACTTCAGTTCGTTACAGTGGTATCAGAGCTGAAGGTTAATTGATTACCTTGGCTCTGTGGCGTGACTCAGTAGAGATGGGATTAGTAATACCCCAGATTGAGTTTGAGTTTATATATACGAGTGAACGTATTTGTAGATTTTATAAAAAATCGTTTTATATTGTGGAGATTTATTGGTTGAGTTGTTTGTGAATTTTGGTCGATCAGTTTGATCCACAGTATCGATAGAAATTTTTAAACACTCAAGTACGATAAACCAACACGATATGTTTTGAAAAGAGGGTAAATGAAATAATTTTACCCAAGTTATATTTTGATATAAGCAAAGTATAGATATTTGAAGTATTATCATATACTGGATGTGTTGGTTGTGATATAATTAGATAAGATTATAAAAATGTGAAATGGTTATGTAAATAGCCAATCAGAATTCATATAAGTGAAATACGTGAAATCAGATGAATCAAATCTGAATTTAAATCAGAAATGAAATTAAAACTCTGGAAATGTGAAGTGTGTGTAAATGAAATTGAGTTGAATATATGTGAATTTTAAAATCCTGAGAGATTTTAAATTTTTACAAGCTTTGAAAGGGATATTTTGAAAAGATTTCAAAATGAAAGTGGTTAGAAATGGTTTTGAAAGTGATATAGTATTGAACTCACTTCGATCGCTGGAAAATAGATTCCGATGATGATCCGGACATCATCGGTGTTCATTTTCGAGTTTGCAAGTGACGGATTACTACCAAAATGTTTGTTTTTGAATTGTTTTGAGAAACAAGTTGTTTTGATATTCCAAATGAATAATTGGATTTTTGAAAAAAGCGAAGCTATTTGAAACTCCCAGGTAAAGATTGTTTGAAATAAAAAAAAATTAAATAGAAATTTGTGAAACCAAATTTGAATTGAATTGAAACCAGTTTAGTGGAAATTGAATTGAACCGGATTAGAATGGTATCAAGTAGAAATGGACTGGATTAAAGATAATCTGGAATAGAAATGAATTATTGAGTAAGATATTTGAATTGAGATTGGAATTGCAATTTGATTGGAATTTGGCTTGGATAAGCGAATGGTTGTGTTGAAGGTAAAAGTGATTTGAGTTGATTGGGATGATAGTGATATATGCAGAATTGGTAATAGATGGAAGTGGAATAGTGATACGCCAACAAAAAGGTACACATTTATATTCATATGAGTTGATGAGATTTATGAGCCTGTTCGGCAAGCCACTTGGCTGTTTGATTTTCTTTTGGGTTGAATAAAGCCTAGAGAGGCGAGTTGGAGTTTGAACTATTGACCAGTACAAAGGAGGTGCTGGCGAATTTTTTCAGAAATTTCGGGTGTTAGGAAATTTTCAGAATTTTTGGAAATTTTCGTTGATGAGAATAAATTTATATTTTTATTCGAAGTGTTTGGTTTAATTGAAAACTGGAATTGGCAATTAAACAAATAAATTTTACCCTGTTGATAGGATTTATTTCTTACCTTAGCAATTTCGAGGACGAAATTGTTTTAAGGGGGGAAGAATGTAACGACCCGCATTTTTCAGCAATATAATTAATTTATTTAATTATTTAAATAATCGGTTGGTTATTTAAAATGACCAAAATAAAATAATATTGAATATTTAATTAAAATAAATAATATAATAATATATTTAATTTTTGAAATAGTCAGAAATAGTGGAATTCACATTATGGTGTTAACTGGATCATCTGTGATATTTAATTCATTTTAGAATTGAATTAGAGTAACGAATATATTATTAGAACGACAGTTTGAACGTATAATTATATTATAATTAAAATCGAGCTTGAAATGGCGCGGTAGTTCGCTATTTGGTGATTTGAACTTCAACTGAATATACTGGGTCCGTTTTAAATCGGATTTCTGTGAAACAAGAAACGTTCGGAACTGGTAAAGTATATTTTTCTAGTGGAAGAGAAAAAAACAGGGATTTCGTCGTATAGATTGCAAGATATGCCCAAATCAAATTTTCAAATAGTCGCTATAGAATCGTTCGTCGACCGTAACAGTTTATTTGAAATAACCGCTTACTAGATTCGAATTTAGAAAAAGTTCTTTTGAGACATAGTGATGATTTAATTTTTAGAATTTTACTGAAATTTTTAATTAATTAAATACGCAACTTTTTATTTGGAGTATTTTGCACCCTATATTAATATTTTTGGATTTCACAATATGAGTTAATCTACCGATATCATTATACTTTTGGGATCGTGACACTTTGTTGAACACAACGGTATTTCTATATTTGTCTGTTACTATCCGTATGTGAACGAAAATTATAACTCAAACAAACTTAAAATTTTGATTTACATATTAGCTACTGCTGTTTAATGCACATGTACCTTTCTTCCATTTAAATCTTTACCACTGCATTGTATACGCTATATATAACATTAATTCATCAAAAGAGATATACCAAGTTCTGAAATGGTTTTGAATTCAAAACATGCGGTGTTTGGGTTGACAATGAATCTAAAACTAATTGCTAGGTGCTAATGAAACAATAGTAAACGGGGGAGAACCCAATGAAAACTCTCGACATTTTCCAATTGTCTAAAAAGGAGTGCATGCCACGTGATTGGTTCACCGTCTGTAGATGCATATTAGTACCATTCCGCCACCCTATTACAGAGACCAAAGCATAACTATGTTAAATAGCATCTATATGCAGACCGTACCCATCTCACGAAAACCAATAATGGAGAGATCTATGTTTTGTGCTTCACGCCATATTCAGAACCATGCCTCCAGTACCACCTCACATGTGAAGCAAATCGAGGTTAGCGAAAAGCCTGCATATCTACAGACCGAAGGGTGTACATCCTATAAAAGCTACTCCTTGGCAAACAAGGAATCGACCACTATAAAACCCTATTCCCATCTCCTCACTTTTGTTCCACATTTCACTGCGTCTAAAACTGAAAACAAGATTTAAATAAAAATAAAAATAAATGAAATGAGGAACTGGACCGATATATCTGAAGATGGGAGGCCGCTACGGGTCAGGAAAACTGAGGCGAGGCTTTGTGATCGAGTTGGCCACGGGATCTCAGGCGGAAAGGGCAGGAGGTCGGTTCAAGCATGGCATTGGAAAGCTAGTGGGAGAGAGAACTACTGTAATGGATTGAAACAGTGTACTGTGTAGGAGCGGATGGACGCTATTTTTAAGGAGAACGGGTTGATAAAGGGTGCCAAAATGCCTTCGTAGTTGGAGGAGTTGGACGTTTTAATTCATGAATGGAAGAAGATGGAGCGGATAAGTGAGGGGAGGCGGCTAAAGCGGGAAGGAGAGTGGGAGGACCCCTCCTGTTGTTTGTTGGAAAAAAAAAGAGAAAAAAAAAGGAAAATGGTAAACAAAGTATGGACGTTGGGGGGGTTAGTTGCGTTATGTATTTGGAAAGAAGATGCTGAAATGGCTGCACTTGAAGGGGACTGAGAGAAATCAAAGGAAGCACGAAAATGTTTTTGCTGGGATGAGTGTTGAAGAATGAAGTGGTGCAGGCGTTGTTGAACGTGAGTATGGAAGGAAGAAGGTCCGGGAAGAAGGAGGAACCGCGTGGCATAGTAACCAACGCATAAAACCTGCTGTCGTGTTAAGGTTTGGTTAAAATTAGTTATTAATCAATTTATTTATTTGGTTTAATGGGTGTTTAGGAGAAGTAATGTCGGTTTCTCTGCTATAGGAAGGAGTCGGTGTATTTCCACGTACACATTAGAAAACACATGAACGAACAGTACCAGAAATTAAGATGTAACGGAATCGGATGAACCGGTCATGTTAGAATTTCAACGGAGAAATCTACATTGTAGAACCACCATGGCCAAGAACGTAGTTACTGGGATTTTTGGAAGAATTTTAACGCTTGGTTCTTGTTAAATGAAACTAAAGAAAAATCGTCAACAACGAACCGAGGTGAGTAACTCACACTAACTCTGTTCAATCTATTTTTTTTATAACGTATTTTTAGAATAAAAAAAAAATATTGGTTGATTTGCTGTGTGTGTGTTGGTTGTTTGGTTGAACTGCTTGTTAGCGGTTAAAATCATCGATAACGATATATATAAGTCGTATCCAATTATTGATTCTGTTTATCAGAATATTTTATATTATGTTATTTATGTTGAATGACATCTGTGGATGCAGGGAAACAGGTCGGAGGGACCCAACTGGGTTCCTCAACATTTATTTTACCGTTTTTCATATATTGTGTTGTATGATGTGATATGAATCCTGTTGTTGATTTTGAATGGTTGAATGATACCGATCATTGTTATATGGTACGTTAAATACCATAAGGAATACTGGAATGTTAAAAAGGAAATTTTAAATGTTATATTGGAAAAGAAATATTTATAAAATCAAAGATTTTATAAAAAGGAAAACTACTTATTTAGAAAATAAATAGATTAAGAAGAAATATTTATTTGTTAATCAAATAGATAGCATCGAAAGAAATATTTGTAATCTATTTATAAATAAAATTGAAAGGGATATTTATTTAAAAGTGAATAGATAGAAAGAGGAAATTTGTGTAAAATGAATAGGAAAGGAATAGTTAGATTTTCAAAGGAATTACTTATAAAATCAATAGATTTTTATAAAAAGAAAATATTTTATAAGATTATCAAAAGGGGATTTATTTGATAAATAAATTGATTTCAAAAGGGATACTGGAAAAGTGACTAGAATGGTATAAAAGAAGAATTTTACATGTAAAATGTTTAGACCCGTGCTTCACACACGGGTATAACGTGTTATGAATTTAAAGCAAAGTTTTAAAATAGAATCCATCCCGACCAATAGATTGAGAAGATAAATCTATAAATAATATTTTATAAAGTAAGTAAGATGTTTATGATTGTATAAATAGGATATATAAGTCAAGACTTATATAGAGAAGTAAAAGTCGTTTCCAACATCGATATTTAAAAACTGAATAAACCTAGAGTTAATTAGATAGAGTTAATCGAATTAGAATTAATTGAATATCTGTTATTCAATTAGAGTTGATCAAATATGGTTATTAGAGATAGAGTTAGTCAAATATAGTTCTTCAGAAAGAGTTTCCATTTCGTACGACTGCTAGCGTAATTCGCAGGGCTGCAGATAGCCTACGGCGGTCGGATGTTCCTGAGGGAATCAGGCGTAACCATTGTGATCGCTGCGATCTAGAGTCAAGCGAATGGTGTTAAATCAAATAGGAGTAAATCGAATTGAGTTAATTAAGCCGAGTTAGTCAAGTTGAGATAATTAAGTTGAGTTAAATAAGTCGAGTCAGTCGAGTTAGAGTTAATCGATCAGAGTAAATCAGTTAGAGTTAACCAGTTAGAGTTAATCAGCTAGAGTTAACTAGTTATGGTAAATCAATTAGGGTAAATCAATTGGAGTTAAATCGAATTAGAGTTATTCGAATGGAACTAATCAAGTGCGAGGTAGTCGAGTATTAGTAGGTTGAATAGAGTTAGTAAAAAGGAAGTAATCGAATATCGTTTATTCGAAGTAGAATTATCGAATATCACTTATTGAAGCAGAGTATCAAATATAGTCGATTCGAGAAGAGTAATCGAATATAAGTTATTCGAAGTGTGTTAAAGAATTTGAAAGGTGAGCTTTATCTATTTCGAGATTAGAAATGTCGTTCAGTTAAGGTCTGAGAGGTAATTATACCCCAACTTGATTGACTTCATTTTGAACGAAGAAGTGGTTAAGGTTCGATAGTGAAAGTTGGTTAAGAAATTGAGTTAATAACCGTGATGGTTTAAATTGGCTTAGTGATGTTTATTTTAAACATCTGTTGAAATCAAATGTATAAATTTTGGTAATATTTTCCAAATATAATCAGAAATGTTTTCTAATCATAGAAGATGAAATGTTGATGAGAAAGAATACTGGAATGTCAGTAATACGTGAAACGGAGATGGAAATGTTTTCCAATGATTGATGATGTATATTTTCTAAATTTAGAAAATAAGAATTTTCAAATATATAGAAATGGGGAAATGGATAAATTAAAGATAATTTTATAGAAAGAGATAAATGTGGAATGTTGATTGATCGATAGAGTTTCCATCTGGAAATAATATCGTTGGTTGCACACCTGTTTTTCTTCGATAGTTAAATCACCGACTATCGAAGTTTTTGACCATTTTTACGTCGTCAATACGGAGAGACCGGGATCAGATTCATTATCTGAAAACCACTCTGTATGGACGTTAGCGTTGCGATCAAATACTGAAGACGGAGTTATGCAAGGACTATCCTGTTTACAGAATAGTGCCTTCGGTTTGTCCAGTCCCAGGGCAACGTGAATGGACGAATGTCTGACAGAGTATATCTAACGGATCGCGTAAGTTGATCTCTTCAAACGTACTTACGTTTGGTGGCGGAGGAATTCGTTCCTCTTAGCTTTATACCCATGGTATTTTTGAGGAAATCAATTTGTGATTTGACGGGTATGACGATGTGGCATTCAAAGTGAATGGTGGTCAAGTGTTTCAAAAGATACGTTTTGACCTCAAGCCTCACCAACCGGGAAATGACAGAAATCGGGCAGGCAGCATGGCTAAGTGGGTCGCGCCCATTAGGGTGTATGTCACCTATCTAGAGAAAATCCATTTCATTCTATTGGCTATTTCGATGCTGTCCCTTTTCGGGAAGACGGTGGGTAGCTCCCAACCGTTGGTGATATACATTCGATACACTCAAGCGAAATGAGTGGTCGGTCATGTGAGGGCCGGGTTGCAAGATGTTCTTGTCGAGCCCAGTGTATTTGCCTCTAGAGATACACTATTGGCAGGTGGTCCCATACCTTGTCAAGGTCGGAATCCAATTCCCAATAAGCGCCCGCGGTTTTGTTTGTATACTATATATGTGGAACGTGAGATGCAAGCGTTCTGCTAGATTCTAATTACTTGTGATTAGACATTATTATAATATCAGAGAAGTATTGATTTCCAAAACTGTTTTGGGTTATCGTAAGGTAAAAACCATCCGTGTTTATGTGGGGATCGGTCTTACGATTATCTTTTCTCTTGTAAAGGATTTTGGAAAGTTAAACCGATGATTTGAGTTTACTCACACCAGTCCCATGACTGACCCAGAGTTTATTTTTGTTTGTTTTCCCTAAACTCTTGGGTGCCCAAATTTGTACGGGCAGTCAAGTAGTTCAGGCCTTTACAGATATACTTGGAGGAGCTTGAAGCAGGGGGCTTCAGGATTTTATCACTATTGTTATTACCGCTGTGTGTATGTATGGTGCTCTGATAATGTTGTTGCATATATATATACTGTTCTATTTCAAAGTTATGTTATATATTATATTTTATTCGTTCCGCTGTGAGATTCGTATTACTCTGATTCCGTTTTGTGGTAATCTTCTTCTTCTTTTATTCTAATTTTCTATCTTATCTATCCTCACCCTCTAATTTCTTTCTATAAATGATCTGGAATGTTCGATGCCTGAATAATTAACATGGGTTTTATGTTGATTTTCTGGGTCGAAAACTTCAGTTCGTTACACCAAGAGTACCCTCACGTCCCCTCAAAGCCTCGGGCTTCGTAACCCAATTCGTTGGAGCCTTCTTTAAAATTAGATGGACGTTCGCTCCTTCTCGTGTTATACTAAGAATTACTACTTAGTTCTCTTTTTCGTCAAGTTGGATTGGTTCAGTGTCATTAGTCAAGCTAACTTAACCCTCTTTATTTATCCTGTTAAACTGGTTAAGTGTTATCAGTAATTCATGTTGACTTAACCCCACCACAAACCAAGTTATATTGGTTAAGTAATTCTTATTACTTAACCCTACCCATTCATCCTGTATTGGTTAAGTGTTCCTTTTTAACTTAACCTTGCCCATCTGTTTTAACTAACATGATATTAATGGTTAAGTATTATCCCTTCATGTTTTAAACTTAACCTTATTCATTTATCACACTCTGATGGTTAAGTGTTCAATTTTACTTAACCCTACGGTCTAGTTCAACTAACACATCAAATTTGCTAAGTGTATTAAATTTACATAACCCCAACCTCTAGTCTAGTTAACATGTTAAATTGGCTAAGTGTATTAACTTTACTTAACTCCAACCTCTAGTCTAGTTAACATGTTAAATTTGGTTAAGTGTTCCTATGGACTTAACCCTCCCATTCTAGCTTAACTGTGTTAAGTTGGTTAAGTGTTCCTATGGACTTAACCCTCCCATTCTAGCTTAACTGTGTTAAGTGTATATATGAACCTAACCCCACCCATCGGTTTAGTTATCATGTTGAATTGGTTAAGTGTTTTAGTTAACTTAACCCTACCATTCTTGTTCTATATTAATTAAATAAATTAAAGCCGCTACCACTCACATTAGACAGATATTGTTGCGATTATTGGATGTGCCGGTTGGTTCCGGGCAGGTTTACATCGCAACTCAGTCTAACCTCGGGTTAGGTGTATTCGTGTTTTCGAAGTTCAAAAGGGTTTTGATTAATTTCCAAATCCGGTTTTGAAAGTAACCATCCCGTCCGTCGGATTAGTTAGGGAGAGCAGGGAACTTGTATTTTCCAAACCCAAGCCTAGACACTATCCTCTCTGTCACCCTAGAACTTTCTGGTGTATTTATTAAAAGAGATGTCATTAATAAACCTTTCTTTTGTCTATAAATAAATTGTTAACAATTTATCCTCAAAGTCCATTTTCTTTTCTTTTTTTATAAATAAATTAGGCCTATACTATATTCATTTGCCATGCCCATTAGTTTACCTATATTCTAGGCCCAAGTCTTGACTTATCTATTATTTAACCCAACTTGCAGTTTTAGGCCAACTTAGGTCTAATATTCTTATTTCATTGTCAAAACTAGATTTAATATTCTAGTTTATAATTTATGGCCAAAACTTAGTCTATGAACAATTTATCGTTTGTGACAAGTTCTATAAGTAAATTACTCCTAACTTACTTATTCCATTATTACTCTTTTAATGTACATTGTCACATTTATTATTATGGCCCCTTTTTCCTATTTATCATATTTATATTTTTTGGTATGTAAATTATACCAGATTAAGTGTCACTAACCATAATTATTCTAAACATGACAATTACTCACAATTATGACTAAATTCAAAATTGTGCTAATATACTTATTATGCCAAATTAACTTTAATTTAGCCAATTCTGATTTAACAACCTAATTCACAGTTTATGGAAAAACTAGAATTATTATTCTAGTTTATAGTTTTATGCCTAAAATTTAGCTTACTTGAAATTACTAAATTTAATATGTCATATTACATCATTTATGTCAAATTTCCTAACTTGCGTTTTAATATGCATGTCATAATACACATTCCAATTTATGCCAATTAGTATGAATTTCATATTATACCCAAATCGTATTCCCATCGTTTGTATAATCGTGATTCATCCTAGATTATAGATAAATCTAGGTTCGTGGAAAAAAAGGGAATGAACCAAAATGCCATGAAAAGATAAATATAATAACTGGCATAGGATGATAATTTACTAATTTCAGATCTAACAAATTACACTGAATCAATTGATTTTAAGCATCGAAGGCCTATAGATCTGATAATATTATGACATGGAAAGGGTTGAATAAATAACATAGGTTCATGTATATGGGTACATCTAACTTAATAGACAAATTCCCATAATCAAGATCCATGGATAATTAAGAATAGATCGAATCGATAATCAGGTTTAGATCCAATATCACAGTCATAATCCTAGGCAATAATATCATGTTCATGAATCATAGGTAATTATCCACAATTGTCTTTGTCATAGTCATAGGCATTGGTTTATGTTCAAAGGCTTATGTTCATAGTCAAAGGCATATGGTTTCAACGTCCATAGTTTGATAGTCATAGTCTTAGGCATTGGAAATTTAGTCACAATATGTTCTAGCCAAAATCAAGAATCAGATCCAAAGGTATGTACAAGCACAGATTCAATGAAATGATAATGCATATTTCTTATATCCATTAATTTCATGTCAAAAATAGAAAAAGGCGTTCAGATCTAAAAAGTAACCAACTTACAGAGATTAGATTCATAGAAAAATAGTCGTTGAAGTCGTTTGAATCTTCACTTGAATCCTAGCTTGTTTTGAATCTTCTCTTGAAAGATTTGAGTAGCATTTCCTCGTCTTAGATTTATATTTTATTTTGTTTATTTATTTTAGAGGAGGAGAAGAAGTCATGTCCACCGAGAATTTATGCATCATAAGGTTACAGAAGAATGGTGTAAAGAGAATGAGGCTAGGGGCTGTTTATATAAAGTTGCAAGTAAATGAGAGACGTCGATGTAGCCAAGATTAATTCTAGCCGTTCATTCTAAAGAGAAACCAATTATGTTCACCATTTCTTTCTTAATGTACATTTACTATTATTTGTCAATCCATATAAATACGTACACATTAGATACATCCCCCCTTTTCACACTTATTATTATTTTTGTATGCACATTAGATACATCCCCCCTTTACACACTTATTATTATTTTTATATGCACATTAGATACATCCTCCCTTTACACACTTATTATTATTTTTGTATGCACATTAGATACATCCCCCCTTTACACACTTATTATTATTTTTGTATGCACATTAGATACATCCCCCCTTTACACACTTATAATTATGTTTGTATGCACATTAGATACATCCCCCCTTTACACACTTATTATTATTTTTGCAACTTTAGTGTTAACAGAAAATTCGGAGTGTTACATAATATGTTGAATTAAGGAACTTTTGCATACATAATGGACGCATGGCACTATCATGGTTTGCATTAAGGAGGTCAACTGAATCAATGGACCACCTGATTTTGCATTAGATATGGACATATACACACACTGTGCATTTAAACATGAAAGCATTAGAAGTCTATAAGGACAATGGGTGCCTGGGTTTGATAGTTGAGCAGATGGTTGTTTGGATGTTAGGATATACATTCTGCTTAACTTGAAGATTTCGGGGACGAAATCCTTTAAGGAGGGGAGAATGTAACACCCCGTAATTCTGTTAATATTAATATTCACAAAATAAAGAATAACTAGTCTCAAATGTGAGAATTGTGGGAAATGGGTTGCGCCATTGTGTTCGTCTCGGAATTCTGGTTGAAATAGAGTCCGAGTTTGTGTGAATTGGACTTCGTATGAAGAAGTTATGGCCATCGGAAGTTTCAGAATATTCAAAACAGATTTCAGGAAAATTTAAATTTCAAATTCGGAGTCAAAACAGGCTAGCGGGAAAATTCCCGCCAGGCCCAGGTCGAAATTAGGGTCGACTGGGCAGTCGACCTGCCTCAACCAGGTCGACTATAGAGTCGACCTGGGGGTCGACTTGGCAGTCAACCTGCCTCCCCCCCCCCCCCCCCACCGAGTAGTTTTTGTTCTGGGCCTGTTTTTGACTGAGTAATGACCCATTAGGGTTTTGACCTAATTTGGTTGGCTGAGATTAGTTCTGAGTTGATCTGACGGTCTAAATAAATCCTAAACTCTCTATATATACCTAGGTAGTCTCTCACTCTAACTCACATAAAAAATTGAATAGCTACCGTCATACCGCCGCCATGGAACTTAGTGTAGCCGCCGCCAACTAAGAAGGAAGAAGCTAATCAAAACCCTAATTCTACTCAACTCTAAAGCAAATCAAGACTCTCTTTCTTCTCTAATTGTGAGTATGATGATCTTAACAAGATTATTGTTAAGTTAATTAGATTAAGTCATGAATGGGTTATAATTGAATGATGTGGATTATCATATATGCTGTTGTTAACCTTATGCTATCATGTATGTGGTAAATCCTATGTTATGTGATGATGATATCCTATATGTTGTAAATCATGCTATGATGATATTGTATAGGTTGTAATTTTCTATGCTAAGTTGTGATAAATCATACATTTTATAAAGTCATGATGTTATTATCTATGCTAATTAGTTCATGTTAATCAAATCATAATGTTTGGGCTATGTTGATCTATATGACAAACCATGTATGCAAGTTTAGATTGATTAGTAAAGATGATGAACATATGCCATGACATCTATTTAGATCTAGAATTATGCTATGACATATGTGAATTCTATGTATTAGATGCTAGTTCACACCATCATTATGTTGCATAAAACCCCATATGCAAGTTTACACATGAATTTGGGTTATGATCATATCATGTAAATTGTGACATTTAACAAGCTGACACCTTTAGATCCTTAACATGTGCAGTTTATGCAAGTTTCACCCCTATTATAATTAGATTCATTTTAATTGTCTATATGTTGTGATAATTTATCTTTGTGCTATGAGTTAGACTATTCGAGTCTAACGTATATTCTGCAATGAATAAGCGAACGTATAAACGTGAGGTAGGGGTAATATTGAGGATTTAATATTAAGAAGTTGTGGTGCAATTGATATGATTTTGCATACCATAAGTGGATGGCCATAATTGAGTCAATTATGGACATCATTAAAATTGGAGTTAATTAATAATTTGAATAGGGAATTATTAAAATTGGGGTAAAAGATTATAAGTGATAATCAATGTTTAGGACACGAGGTTGGACTCGTTTGTGACGTAAACCTGCCCGGACCCGCCCGACAAATCCAGTGTTCACAAATGTCAGCCCAATGTGAGAGGTCCTAGGCCTGAACTAAAGCATAACAGTTGTAAAGACACGAGGTTAGACTCTTTTATGGTGTAAGACTGCCCGGACCCGCCCGGCAAATCCAGCTGCCATAAATGCCATTCTAATGTGAGAGGTCTTTATGTGGTTATGGCCTGAATGAATTAAGAAATACTTAACCAGATAAACATGTAAGGTGGGACATGGGGGTTAAGTAGGTGCCTTGGATGGCATGAGGAATCTAGTGGGTGCCCTTAGTGGCATGTGAAATACGATTAGTAAGACTTAACCAAACAAACATGTAAATGAACATGACCAAGAGGGTTAAGTGGGATATACTAGTGGTGACAAGCTTAGGTAGGTAGCTTGTGGGGGCCCATTTCAACCAGTATCCCAAACGTATCTTTGTGGGCTCGACCCAAGTCGAGGACGGGACACGCATACTGGGCTTGACTATAAGAGGCCAAAACGGGGTAGCGGTGGCAACGCAAGTCCAACGGGTTTCATATGCGTGTGTGGACCTGGGCTAGTAGGTAAGACGTTGTTGCATCGTGTAGGTATAAGCCGTGCATTCTCAGCTGTATCGGGTTGCCACTTTAGGGGAGTGATACACCCCACTGTTGGGCCAGCACGGGTATCTACGAGTAGGGAGTCAATTGAAAGTGGGTAGCGGGGTACACCTAGTGGAGATAGGGGCAGATGGCACCTATGTAGTCAGCTAGGGGTACGCAAGGCTATTTAAATTGTTTCCGTGTGAAGCAAGCGGGATCAACCTTTAGGGTGACTGGTGTGGTGCAGTGTAGTAATTGGTGTGGTGCAGTGTTGTAATTATTCGTTAGTAATTAGGTGTGCCTTTAACGTTACCTTTATCAGCTTTTCCATACCCAATAGTTCATAGACATTTCCTTGTTTTCCAGCTTATGCCTTGGTCTAGTTACATTGATAATAGTATTGTTAGAATTATCATACTCGCTAGACTTTATGTCTGACCCCCTCTATTTCTATCCTTTTCCCCCTCCAGGTCCTCAGTTTGGGCCCAGCTCTAGTGGAGTTTGATTAGTTTGCTTCATCTCTCTTTGGAAAGCTTGGACCGTTGAAGTAAAGTCCAGCTTGTTATCTTCTTTAATGGCTATTTGTGTAATGGGGTTATGTATTTTGTTTTAAAAGATGGATATTGTACTTGACTCTGATTATGGTTTTATGATGTAACAAACATGTTTAACTTCCACTGCAATAAAATGAGGTTTTAGATTTCCAAGTACTACTTATTATCTGTCTTGTTGTAATTTTTCTGTTCTATATTCACATAAAGGCTCCGTGGAAGTTAATGCATTCCCCTTATGAGTGACATTAATGGACGTGGGGTTTTACATAAATCATTATATATTCAATTTAAACACACATTTCAATTTGCCGGGGACACATACGAACTCTAAAAATTTTAGAAAATTTATTTCCAACTTCGTATTGACGATAAGGTCCTAATAAAACTAGTTTCGTCAAATTCCAAGACCGTTTGAAAATTTTCCATTTTATGGACGATCGAAATTGATTGAAACTGAAAAAATACGTTTAACTTCGCCACACTCACATATTGATTCAGAAAATTATGATTTTTGAAACCTAGCAATAATTTGACATCCCGGATTAAACAAAAGTGGTTTCTTCAAAAACGAAGGTCGTCTGCAAAATTTCCATTTTTAAGGGCCTTTATATATATTAAAATATATATAAATTCCACAGCGACTTTTCTGAATTTTGAACTAGATGTATCATTCAACTTATAAATCGAAATCTTAGTTTCTTACATCCATTAGAAAGATATAGTTAAACATATTCAAATATTTCTTGTTCCGTCCAATTCTGACTTAAAACGAATTCTGTATATTCATTTGAAATTAGAAATCAAAATTTTGAACTACTGCGCCATTTCGGGCTCGTTATATAATTAAAATAAAATTATTCGTTTTAACTTTGTCGAAAATAAATTTTCCGTTGTTATTATTTAAAATAATCCATTTTAAATATTCAAAATCCATTAAAATGACCAAAATAAAATTTTTAAATTGGCTCAGATTTTCCGGGTTGTTACAATCTCCCCAACTTAAAATATTTTCGTCCTCGAAAAGGAACGAAGCTGAAAGTTGTTTTATAATCAACTCAACTTTCATTATTTTAATTATGGCTTTAATTCTTCAACTTTTCAGTTTCTAAGAACTTTTCAAATTTTTCAAAAATTTGGCTAACACCCTAAATTTTCGAAAAATTTCGCCATAACCTCCCTTGTACCGTGAGCATCGAGAAAATCCCCAAATCACCACACATGCTTCTCCAATCAAAAAGAAAAAGAAACAGCCAAGCGGCTAGCCAGTTGGCTCATAAAATCGTCAAAACACCAAAGAAATACAATAAACATGTACCTATTTGTGGGGCAAACAATTTTATTCCTCTTCTCTAGCCTCTTTACAGTGATCTGTTCAATGTATATACATGTATATGCATGCAATTTCAAACAATTTTCAGTTCAGTTTAACATTTGATACAATTTGGCTTAATGGTTAAAAATTTTAATTAATCAAACCAATAATCAAACAACACAACCAACAATCAATTAGTTGATTAATGTTTCAAATTTATAACTTTGGTATATATATACAGAAAATCATGTTTTTGGTGCCAAATCACAACAATAACCCTATCTAATTTTGGTTCTCACACCAGTCTAATGGAAATATATAGATATCACATTTTCGAAACTCGAACATACACACTTATGATGGAGCTCCATCATCAGGATCATCTCCGGGCGACTAGAATGTGATCCTATATCTATCCAGTACAATTGAGACTTCGAATACACGCTAGCTAGGCGTATACGCAAACTCTCCATATACTCGGTCGTCCAAGTTAGCATAAAATAAATATTCAAATACGTTTAATACGATTTAAATTTTCAACACAAAAATTTGTTTTCACCTTCATTTTGAAAATAACACTCTCCACACTCGCTCTAGGATACTACTGATCCTATCTCTAATGAGTTATTCTCATTGGATATTACTAATCCAATCTTTAATGAATTCTTTCGTTTGATTCTTGTGTGCCTTGTTCTCCGAGCTCTGTAAACCAAAGCTATGATACCACGTTATAACGACCCGAACTTCCCTGCTAAGGAAAGCGCGGATTGAGACGAGAACACGACAAATCAGAACACAAACAGAAGAATATTTCATTGCTTATTACAACAATTCCATCATAATACAAGAATATACAGAGTATGAATAAATATTACACATTATAAAATATCAGAGATTTAAATGCATTACTACGGCGGAAAAATAATACAAAACACAACTGAAGAAGATATACGGATACAAAGCTTTCTGAATATCATTCCAGTTGTAAACTAGGATCTTGTGAATATAAATCTGCAAAACCCAACTACTAGCTACATGTCCGAAAAATTAGGGCACCCAGAGTTTAGGTTAAAACAATAAACTCCAGGTCAGTCATGTGACTCGTGTGAGAACTAAAACAGTTATTAATCTTTATTTTTAAAGTTACATAAATCAAGGGACCACGCCGTATAACACGGAACGGGTTTTTACCCCAAGAATACCAGTGCATAAACAAACAGCGCAATTCTAAATAAAGAACAATGAAGCTATTATAAGACCCAGGTCCCTTCACACAATGCAACGCAAGCCGGAGGATAGGGTTTTATCTTATAATAGCCAAAGAATGCTTGATACACTAAATTTCATCTTTTATTATTACTATAAGTGGAGAAATCAATTTTAATCGTAAGTATCAATCACAGGCGGCATGGGTACCATATATCATGTCGCCGTACTAGTTCTATAATTAAAACTGCAAAATCGCGTATTTGGAAGTTGGATTTCCATCTGTGAACCGAGGCAAAAGATAATCCTCTACCGATTCGAGACTGTCTAACCCGAGTCTCAAGAACAGAACCCATCGTTCCTTGGATCGTCAGGGCCGGTCCACTCGATGTGGATTAAACTTAAACCCTGGACACTGCGTTTCCCCGCCCTATGGGGCGTAAATGAGCCAAATAACTCCATTGGTTCGAGAATGACCGATATGTCCGAGGCGCCTCGCAACAACAACAACCACATAAGTCAAACTTGTCATGGCGTGTAAAACCACTGACGCCACTTCTAGCTAGAAGGAAATGCATGCCCTCCCTGAGGTCCTCTCTAGTTTTTGGTTCACACCGGGGTGTGAGGCTCGCGAATTAACGCTACACAAAGCGATGCCACTAAGGCCGTGCTTTGATCATCAAACACAAGACTTTGCTTTTCAACAGAAGCCTTGATCACTGCATCTCCGCATGCCACACAGGCAATTCACTCCATGCAACTGATGTCTATCAATCACACAGAATGGAATCCAATGTCAGACACACAGTCCATTTACAAGGTCCGTTCTAGGTCTGAACGAAACCGGAGGCACCTTGTACCTCGCATATTCATCGATCTCCAAGTACGTCTGGACGACAAACGATGTGAAGACCTCCGGTCTTCTACCACCGTCTTCACCTTCGACTTATCGTCGAATCGATTATTCAGAACGGGTATAAACCCGGCCTTTCCGAATAACCCGCGTATATAATAAACAAATGTTACACAAACACAATGAACGCCTCATTCTAATTCAGAATATTCCTTTATTCAAAAATTCACTTTCTAAGGGAAAGGTTCCCATTTATTTTATCAAAGATAAATTCTTTAAAATTTATTCTTTAATCTTCCTTTGGATATCATTTCAAACCATGTTAAGGTTTTCCAAACTAGTCGGGATTAGCGAACCACACCAATGTAATTATTTATTTATTTTCCCAATACCAACCTATTTATCCCATGGAGCAAAACTAGTAATACTCCATATCTAACACCACGGTGTTATTGGTAAAATTAATTACCATTTCACGTTCAAATCTAGTTAAAGATTTAACTATCGCATGGAGCAAAACTGGTGATACTCCATTCTCGATCATTTCAATTTAATTAAAGATTCATTAAAACTCCACTTAGTTTTAATCTTTAACTGGGTTAAAGAACTGATGTCATTTAAAACACAGTTCACGATAAACCCAAAATCAAATGCCATTGTTAATCGGGTTAAAGAACAGGTGTTATTCAAAACACCGCTCACAATAAACCCAAAAACCATTTTAAATTCAATTCCAATTAAATACTAATTAACTGTACAATTTCACTAAATCTTAATTAAAAGGTTTATTCTTTTCTAAACTGGGTTCAAGAACAGTGTTATTTAAGACATCATTCACGACGAACCCAAAGTCCCATTTGATATTAAATACAAGGCTCTGAATAGAAAATATATCGGCTTATATTCTATATCAAATTCTGAAACCAACAAATATCGTATTGGAAATAACGGTATAAATATATCTTTCAAATTTCAACAACCATGCCTGTATAAACATGAAATCCAACATCGAAATATTCCAAAGATAATTTCGATACAAATCCATTCAAATACATATATAGGAAATTCTGATTATTTTTCAAACCACTTCAAATCCAATTTATTTATTTAAAAATATTGGATTTTAATTCTAGTTCATAACTAGCTCATTTCGATAAAAATATATTTTTATCCTTTTAAATAGGGAATTTTTTATCCCAGTTTTCCAATTCATATAATATGATTTTTCACAAATTATAGATATTTTTAATAATTTTATCAGGGCCCGTACAGTCGATTTCCAATAACGGTCGTCGAACTGCACTTACAATGACCTTTTCCAAATTTGATTTGGAAATAACTCCAAATCCAACCGTTAGATTTCAAATTTCTTATATTATTTGGAAAGCTCTTTTAGATACGAACCAAACGGTTCTGGTTTCAGGAGAATCTGACGGTCGGATCTCCCGTAACGTCTATTCGAAGTCAATGGTCGAAATTCGCGAACTGCCGCGGAGCGGCGCGTTCTATTCATGCCATTAATGTATATAATATATATATATTATATATATTTCGTCGATTTACATTCAAAGCGTATTTTATAAATCGTTTTAAATTCGTTTTCAAAACGGTTTCAACTTCATATTCAATTTCAAATCAAAATCGAATATTCCATATCATCAATATATATATAAATGATATTATTTTCAATCGTTATATTTTGAAATCACTTCTTTTTTGATATAACAATTATAATCAATATAAATATTATTCGCGTCAAAATAGCGCAAATCTAATCAACACGGCTTTATATATTTCAATAACTTCGTTATTCTATTCACAAACGAATATTTTTTTCAACCCAAGAATATATAATTTATTATATTCTTTATTTTCTAAATTGGAATGAGGACCAATCAATTACCATATAATGTTAATTATATGGATTCCATGCAACACATGTTTACAATAGCAAAGATAAATATCAACCATCATCCAAAATGCATACACAGCTGTCTATCAACCCATCGATTGACATACAACTAATTATCGGGATTAGTGTACGTCAAACGTCATCCCAATACCCATGTGGGGTTTCAAATCAACAAACACCGATTTTATTTGTGCAGTTGGCAACACGTAAAATTTATCGTCCCAATCAATATCAGGCAAATCAGTGTGCATTAACAAATCATCTAATTTGTAAATGAATATTTCTTTTTATTCACATACACGTTAAAAATTAAGTTTTCAACGATAAAATATTTTATTCAACCAATGAATATTCTATTTAGTTCATTTATTCAATAAAATGATCTTTTTATTTTTCTAACTTATTTTAGAAAATTTCGGCGGCATAACGGCACGATACTAGAAACGGGACAAGGCCGAGACTTATCCCTGTCTAACAATGGCTTACGCCATACACATACCAATCTAATCAATTTCATTTCACCCAAACAACCAAATTCATACAAATAATCTACCCAACTACACAACCAAACAAACAAGTCGTCCATGGACTGTGGACGACGGGTGTCGGGTGCTACTAAGCACCATCTACATCCTAGTATATCTATTTTTAACTAGAAAAGAAAATTTAAAGTGAGAAGTTCTCACCTTGGGGTTCCACTCCGCCATTTCATTTATGAATTTCTGAACCGTTTGAATTCCTTTTTGATTTCAATCCATTGGATCGCCCTCTGTTTAACGCAGTTGATATTAAAAATTGCAATTTTATCATGCTTCTTTCTATAAAAAATTATATTTTTAATACTCTACATATATAAAAATCACATTTTTATAATCTCTAGTATATAAAGATCGAATTTTTAATTCGCTACATATATAAAAATCAAATCTTTTCTAATATAAAAATCACATCTTTTCTAATATAAAAATCACATCTTTATATCGCTAATAAATATATAAAGTTCACATCTTTATATATTTTTAAATTCAATACCTTTAACACAAGGTTATCTATATTTAAAAATCAACATTTTTATTTTCAAAATCAATGTTATTTTTCAATTTCAAAAATAATGTATATTTACATTTTTATAGCAAGGTATATTTATAAATAAAAAATATCAAATTTTTATTTACAATGCTATTTTTGTTTAAGTAATTTTATATATATAAAAGCACTTACTGTTTTTCTTCTTCATCGTTCATTTCTAAAACAATGTTATTAATATGAAAATTTCCTTACTGCATAATTAAATTAATTACATAAATAAATAAAAGATTTAAAACCTTACTGTTAATCGTGTCTACTAACATCGAACCTGCTCCAGAACTAGGGTTAAAAATTGATCGGAAATGGCGGCGCCGGAATATGATCGGAGGCGTCCCCCTGAAGCTCCGTCGAGCCCTCCACTTGTGCACAGACCGCTGGCGAACTCGGCTCCCTGATGGCGCCAGGAAGCCGCCTCGAACCTCGTACGTTCGAGCTCCAAATCCTCCGCCCCTTCAAAACGAGAATCAATCTTGTCTACAGGGAATCGAAGAGGGGAAGGAGCATAAAATTTTTGTTCGAGGAATTTCTGATTTTATGGAAGGAATCGAGAGGGATTAAGTGAAAATGTCTAGAGCGATTTACATCGTTCATTGTAGTAGTGAGGCGTGGTTATATGGTTTGACTGCGGGGTTGACCTTTGACTAGGGCTTAGTGTATGGGGTATATATAAATATAATTATTTAATTCCTATTAATTCTTATTTACTATCACGAACTCCAATTTGAACTCAACAACTATCCCCCCACCTAATACCCCATTTCCGAACGCAATGGGATATGTTTCGTTTGCCAATTCGACTATTTCGATGGGTTTTCGTTTAAGTTAAAATATAAATCATTATATGTTCAATTTAAACGCACATTTCAATTTATCAAGGACACATACGAACTCTAAAAGTTCTAGAAAAATTATTTCTAGCTTCGTATTGACGATACGGTCCTAATAAAACTAAATTCGTCAAATTCCGAGACCGTTTGAAAAATGGCCATTTTCTGGTCGATCGAAATTGACTTAAACTGACAAAACACGCTTAACTTCGCCACACTCACATATTGATTTAGAAAATTATGAATTTTGAAACCTAGCGATAATTTGACATCCTAGATCCAACAAAAGAGGTTTCGTCGAAAACGAAGGTCGTTTGCAAAATTTTCATTTTTCATGGCCTTTTTATATATTAAAAAATATATAAATTCCACAGCGACTTTTCTGAATTTTAAACTGGATGTATCTTTCAACTTATAAATCGAAATCTCAGTTTCTTACATCCATTAGAAAGACATAGTTAAACAGATTCAAATATTTCTTGTTTCATCCAATTCCGACTTAAGATGAATTTTGTATATTCATTTGAAATTAGAAATCGAATTTTCGAATTGCCGCGCCATTTCAGGTTCGTTATATAATTAAAATAAAATTATTCGTTTTAACTTCATCGAAAATAAATTTTCCGTCGTTATTATTTAATCCATTTTAAATATTCAAAATCCATTAAAATGACCAAAATAAAATTTTTAAATTAGCTCAGATTTTCCGGTTTGTTACAATACGGTTCTAACAAGACTAATTTCATCGGTTTTCGAGACCGTTTGAAAAATGGCCATTTTCTAGCAGATTAAATTTGACTGAAACGAACAAAACACATTTTCTTTTGCCATGCTCACATATTAATTAGAAAAATTATGAAAGTTGAAACCTAGCAATAATTTGACATTGCGGTTCCAACAAAAGTGGTTTCGTTGAAAACAGAAGTCGTTTGAAAAATGGCTATTTTTAATGGCTACATATATATTAAAATATAAATTCTACAGCGACTTTTCAAAATTTTAAACTGGACATAACTTACAACTTTTAAAGTGGAATTCCAGTTTCTTACATTCGTTAGAAAGAAATGGTTAAACAGATTTAAATATTTCTTGTTTCGTTCAATTCTAATTTATAATGAATCCTGTATATTCATTCGAAATTTAAAATCGAATTTTCGAACTGTAGCGCCATTTCAAACTCCTTTTATAATTAAATTAAATTTATTCGTTTCAACTTCAGTTAAAATAAATTTTTAGTCTTTATTATTTAAAATAAATTATTTTAAATATTAAAAATCCGTTAAAATTTCTAAAATAAAATTTTTAAATTGGTTCAGAGTTTCCGGGTTGTTACAATCTCCCCCACTTAAAATCTTTTCGTCCTTGAAAAGGAATGAAGCTAAAAATTGTTTAATTAACCAACTCAACTTTAAATTTTTATTTATTGGTTTTAATAATTTTATCAGTTGATCTAATAATCATACAACACAACCAGCAATCAATTAGGTGATTAACTTTTCAAATATCTATAACCTTTACATATAGTCAAAAATCATATTTTTAGTGTAAATCACAACAATAAATCCTATCTAGTTTTGGTTCTCATACCAGTCAATTGGAAATATATAGAAATCCCACTTTTGAAACTCGAACATAAATAATAATGATGCGACCGCATCACCAGAATTATCCCTGGGTGACTAGAGTGAGATTCTATATATATCTAGTATATTTAAGGCTTCGTACATATGCTAGCTAGGCGTACATGCAAATCGTTATATACTCGATTTTCCAAATCGATTAAAATATAATACCAAATACGAACAATAAGGTTTAAGTTTTCAAAACATTTTTTTAATTTTTTTATAATAGTACTCTTCGGACTCATTCTAGGATACTACTGATCCTATCTCTAACTAGTCATTCTTATTGGATATTACTAATCCAATCTTTGATGAATTCTTTCGTTCGGTTCTAATGTGTCTTGTTCTCGAGTTCTGTAAACCAAAGCTCTGATACCAAATGTGACGACCCAAACTTCCTCGTAAAGGAAAGCATGGATTGCTTTGAGAACAACACACATCAGAACACAAACTGAAGAACATTTTCATTGCTATTACAACAATTACATCAGAGTACAAGAAAATAACAGAGTATGAATACTTATTACACAAAAAGAAATACAACAATATCAGAGTTTTAAATTACATTTAAATAGCAGCGGAAAAATAACACAAATATACAACCGAAAGGAATACACGGATACAGAGCTTTCCGAATATCGCTTCAGCTGTAAACCAGGATCCTGTAAATATATCTGCAAAAAGCAACTCGACTGCCCATGTGGAAAATATGGGCACCCGAGTTTGCAAGTGAAACAAACTACAGGTCAGTCATGGGACTGTATGAGAAATCTAACTTAACTTAACTAAAAATAAGGCTAATCACAGGACCACACCGCTAACGCGGAACGGGTTTACTCCATTGGATTGCCAGTTCATAAAATAAAGTAAATCGTTAAACAACGCAACGCTTTCTAGAAAAACGAAACCATTATAAGACTCAAGTCCCATCACACAATGCAACGCAAACCGGAGGATAGAGTTTTACCTTATAATGGTCAAAGATGCTTGATACGATAAAACAGATTTAATATTTGTCTGTATATGTTTTAAATAAAAACATTTCAATCATAAAGTATCAATCATAGATGACATAGGTACCAGATACTATGTCGCCATACTAGTTATACAATCAAAACTGCATGATGTCGTATTGGAAGTTGGATTTCCATCAAGGGTCAAGGCTAGGAACGATCTCCTTACCGATTCGAGACCCTCTAGCAATGTCACAGGATTCAGACGCAGGCGAACTCTTGGATCCTGCAGGGCCGGTCCATAAATACTTTAGTGAATTGGTTATGCCTGAACACACGCTCCCCGGTTCAAAGAACCTATAATATGGCCATTGGCGACCGAATAAATCCGAGGCCTCGAAAATTCCATCTTCCACGTAAGTAAAAATGTCAGGGCTGGTAGGTCGCTGACACCACTTCTAGCTAGAAAGAAACGTGTGCACTCCCTGTGCTCCCTTGCTCCGTTTTTGACTCATACCGGGGTGTGAGACTTGTGAAGTCACGCTATACGCAAAGCTATGCCGAAAGAGGCTATGCTTTGATCATCCCACAAGGCTCTGCTTTTCAACAAAAGCCTTGATCGTTTGCATCTTGGCGTGCCACATTGACAATTCACGCCATGCGATCAATAACTATTAAAATATACCAGGGTGTTAAGCAAGAGAATAAATTATCCGCCACCAAACAGATATATATTAGTAAAAAATCAATTTAATTTACATGTAATGAAATCTAATGTCAGACACGCAATCCATTTACAAGTCCGTTCTGGGTCTGAACGGAACCGGAGACACCTGAGAGGTCCTCGCATATCCGGACAATCAACAAGTATGTTTGGATGGCTACCACTGTAGCCCCTTCAAGGTAGCTACTCCAATCAAAGGAATCAGTAGTCGTCTTCCATTCGATGTGAAGATCGTCGGTCTTCAATCACCGTCTTCAATGTCTTCGATTAAAATCGTCGCATAATCATTTGAAATGAGATTGAACTCGGTCTTCAAATGATTCTCGCATATATATATATATATATATATAATTTAAAATCAAGTGCTATAAAAACACATCAATGCCTCATTTCAATTCAGAATATTCTTTAAATAAAATATTCATATTATTAGGGGAAGGTTCTCATCAATTATAACAAAGATAAATTCTTTTAAATTCTTTAATCTTCGTTTTAAAGATTCATTAAAACAACAATTTGGTTTTAATATCAAAAATCATAATTTAATGATTATTCCAAATATTATCTTTAATTGGGTTAAAGAATCAATGTTATTTAAAAACATTTTTCACGATAAACCCAAAATCAATTTCGATTAAATATGGAATTTTCACAGAAGTCCAGTCAATATATAATCGATATAAATTCCTATATCAGACCGATAGTATAAATGGAATAGCGGCAAAGCCTTTTAAATTCCATATGTAATAACAGTCTTCTTTTACACAAGTCTATCTCGGTTATTGTCAAATCAAATTTCCATTCAATTCTAATTTAATATATTAAATTGGAAAACCTAACTTTAGGAAAGAAATAAATCTTAATAAAAAATGATTTATAAATTCTAAATCATATTTCACTGTTAATTGGGTTAAAGAACAAATGTCATTTAAAACACAATTCATGATAAACCCTATTCACATATCAATTTATTCCAATTACTAAATGTAATTGAAACTCTAAAAATCTTAGTTAAAGGATTTATTCTTTAATACAGGGTTTAAGAACGGTGTTATTTAAGACACCATCCACGGAAACCCAAAATCCAATTCTTTTATTTAATTCCAATATCAATTAATTGGATGACTTCATTAAATCTTGATTTAAAAGATTTATTCTAGTTAATAACTAGTAATCTCAATAGAAATATATTTTTATCTTTTGTCCATACAAGAACGGACATAGAAATCATCATTTTAATCTCCATTGAATATTATTTTAAAATATTTGTTATTTACAAATATTCTTTACATAAAAATATTCTTCATATAAAATATTCTTTATATTACAGTATTCTTTACTTTGAAATATTCTTTACTCAAAATATTCATTAATTTAATGGATATTCATTATTCAAAATATCCTTTATTTTGAAAGACATCTTTTGTTTAAAATATTCTTTTTTAAAAGAAATCCTGAATCGGAATGCGACTCAATCAGTTACCATATAATTTCAATTATATGGATTTCATATATTGCATGTATATGACAACAAATGATAAATAATCATGAAATCCATCCATTCACATCCAGAGTGAATTTATAACTGTGTGAGCATTAAAATGAAATAATAACACTCATCGCAGTCTGTCAATCTATCGATCGACATACAACTAAATATTGGGACTAGTGTATGTCAAATATCATCCCAATACCCATGTGGGGTTTTCAGCCAACAACAGTTCATATGAATAAATGAATAAATAATTGGTTAATGAACTTAACCAATTTTAATACAGCTAACATGTTGATGATATGGACCAAACATGTTATTATATTCCTGATGCTCACTCTTTTAGTTGCAACCAAATGACAATATGATTGGTAATTCTAATATCTTTATTGTATCTAATACTTAAAATAAAATATGACATTTTAAATCTATTCTTTTTATTGTCTCTAAATGTAAATATAAATGAAACATTAATTCTTATCATTTTTGCTACAACTAAAATGTAACTAAAATGTAGCTTTTAAATCCTATCTTCGTATTGTCACTAGTGTAAAAGTGCAAATGGTACTTTTAATCCTACTCTTTTATCTACGTCTACAATATAAATAAAAAGGTGACTTCTAATTTTAAAGTAAAAATGAAACTTTTATTTTAATGTTTTATTTGCATTAGTGAATGTAAATAAAAGAACAAACATATTTTCAATGTATATTTGCACTAGTGAATGCAAATAAAAGAACAAACTTTATTTTAAATATGTATTTGCATTTGTGAATGCAAATAAAAGAACAAACTTTAATTTCAATGTATATTTACATTAGTGAATGTAAATAAAAGAACAAATTTTAATTTGAATGTACATTTACATTAGTGAATGTAAATAAAAGAACAAACTTTATTTTAAATATGTATTTGCATTTGTGAATGCAAATAAAAGAACAAACTTTAATTTCAATGTATATTTACATTAGTGAATGTAAATAAAAGAACAAACTTTATTTTAAATATGTATTTGCATTTATGAATGCAAATAAAAAAACAAACTTTAATTTCAATGTATATTTACATTAATGAATGTAAATAAAAGAAAAAAACTTTATTATAAATATGTATTTTCATTTGTGAATGCAAATAAAAGAACATACTTTAATTTCAATGTATATTTACATTAGTGAATGTAAATAAAAGAACAAATTTTATTTTAAATATGTATTTGCATTTGTGAATGCAAATAAAAGAATAAACTTTAATTTCAATGTATATTTACATTAGTGAATGTAGATAAAAGAACAAATTTCAATTTGAATGTATATTTACAATAGTGAATGTATATAAAAGAACAAATTTTAATTTGAATGTTTTATTTGCATTGTGGAATGCAAATAAAAAGTGAACTTATATTTTTATGTTTTATTTGCATTGAAAAATACAAATAAAAAGTCAATTTCTATATAACATAATATTGAGCATTTGAATTGATCAATGTAACGGCCCAGATTTTTTGACCATTTAGTTATTATTTAATTTTTTTTTTATTATTTTGGAATTCTAAATGGTTTAATTTCAATAATTTTGAATATTTTATTTTATTCTGAAATGGTAGAAATTTAGTGGATGTGCAATATAATGTGAACTGGCAGTATAAAAGGATAAAATTTTAATTTAAAATAGTACGTTTACAAAGGATGTAGTAGCTAACGAACTCGGATTTCGATGAAATCAGTTTCATTAAATCCGAAATGATGAAATTAGGTAACCAACCAAGTTACGTCAAAAATGGCATCCGTATGTGGAAAAGGAAAAATAAAAGGCCAAAATTTGAACTAAATTTTGACGGTAATTGGAATTTGCTAATGCTAACGGCAAAACTGGAACCTGAGACCTATCCAGGAAAATTCTAAACACAGGATATTAGCTATATATGAAATCTGGGAAAATCCTATAACGGATATAAAAAGTTATTAAGGAAACAAAATTTAAATAAATTATTTGAAAATCTAAACGAACTCCGATTTTTGATTTGAATGCATAGGATTGAAGTACGTTAAAAACCGGACCAGATGGTGGAAGAATTTCTGAAAACCGTTATCGTTTGATACTCCAACATGAGACCGGAAGGTGTTGAAACTAACACAAAACACTATTTTGAATTTGAATTTAAATTATTTGAAAGTTCAAAAAAATTCAAAATTGATATATTTTTATATAGTATTGAAGAGCAAGAAAAATTGAACAACATGGTTGAAAAAGATTTCGGATAAGGTATCAATAAGTAAGTCAAATTAACATCCAAATAGGGTTGAGAAAACACACTTTACTATTCATAAATTATTAAATTTATTTATAATTTAATTAATTTAAGGATTAATCCTAGCCATCCATTTTCGACCGTTAGATTCGCGCCACCTCAGCAATCCATGTGACTCCTTCGGCTATAAATAGCCCCCCCCCCCCTTCATTTTAAATTCACTCCTCCTCCTCCTCTTTCAAGCTTTGGCAATGGCATAAATAATAATAAAATAATAGAAAATAGGGAAAAGGAAGAAAGGGAGAAAGGAGGGCAAGACGGGGAGCTAGGGACTCTTAGGCAGAGGCTTGGGCTTCACGGGGTAAGTTTTTAAATAATATTTATTTATTTATTTATTTTGTAATATATATATATTATAATTAAAATAGAATTTTGAAAAAAATTAAATATCGGAACATTCCAAGGGTGACAGAAAGGATAGTGTCTAAGGCTTGAGTTTGGAAAATATATTTTCCTGCTCTCCCTGACTATCCCTAACTGATCCGACGAATGGGATGATTAATAAAAATTTTTAAATTTTAAATTTAATTTGAATTTAAAACAAACCGGGGGCATTTTCGTAATTTTTAACTATAAACTTTAAAAGCTTTTAACTTTTTCAAAACAAGTCGGATTTCCACGAAACAAGGACCATTGGATTCTTATCGAAAAATACTTTAAAATGAGTGGAAGTAGATTTTTGATCCGGGTTAAAATTTTTAAGTTATAATTAAATGAATATTTTTAAGTATTTTATTTGAAAATTAAATTTAATTAATATTAAAATGGTTTTTCAATTTTTAAAAAAAATTGGATATGGCTAGAGATGGGAAAGTAGGATTTTTTAGAAGGGCAGGGAAGGTAATTTGGCTAATAATGCAATTAGAAATTAATTAAGATAAAAATAATTTAATTAATTTAATTAAATATATATTCATTTAAATTAGGTAAATATTGTAAATAACATAACTTTTGCATACATTAACGAAATTTAACGAAACAGGATCCGTTGGGATCGTATGGATGAGCACTACGCAAGGGAACAGACCGCAAGTGGATTGGAGCTCGTTTGGATTTATGGTAAAATTCAACGTCTGAACCAAATCAATGACCAATTATCGTTATTCAACGATAAACCGTCCAAGGTGAGTAAATCTCACTAACTCTGAACACTTTATATTTTTATAAAGTATTTTTAGAACTGATAAATATTGGTTGAATTGCTGAGTGTTGATTGTTTGGTTGAACTGCTAGTCAGCTGGTTGAAAATACCGATATAGTTATATATATCGTTAATCGATGTTGATTCTGTTTATCAGAATACCTCATATTGAAATGAAATTGATGTGAATTATATTATGTAACATCCGTGGATGCAGGGAAACAGGTCGGAGGAATCCAACTGGATTCCTCAACATTTATTTACCGTTTTCATATATTCTGATATATGATGTGTTATATCATCTGTTGTTGAACCTGTGTGTTTGGATGATTATTGAACCTTTTGATTTGGTATTTTTATACCATAAGTGATACTAGAAAGTGAAAAGGGATTTTCAAAGTTTATTTTGAAAATAAATTATTTATATAAAATAAATAGATTTTATATATAAAAGGAAGAGAATTTCATGAGAGAAAATGATTATAGAATCAAAGCATTTGTAAAAAAACAAATATTAGTGAAATCAAATAGAAGGGAAAATATTGGTGAAATCAAATAGAAGGGAAAATATTGGTGAAATCAAATAGAAGGGAAATATTTGTGAAACGATTACAAATAGAAATAAAAAGGGAAACATTCATAAAAGTATTTACAAATGGAATTGAAAAGGGAATATTCATGCAGGGAATAAAGAAAAGTTGAAAGAAGTACTTATTTGTTAAATAAATAGAAAAGTTAAAAGAAATATTTATTTGTTGAATAAATAGAAAAGTTAAAAGAAATATTTATTTGTTGAATAAATAGAAAAGTTAAAGGGAATGTTTATTTGTTAAATAAATAGAAGCGAAAAGAGAATAATTATTTGTTGAGTAAACGAATAGAAAAAGAATCTATTCAAGGGAGGTAATTAAAAGGAATTATTCCAAAGGAATTATTCAAAAGAGAAAAGTCAAAGGGATTAATTCAAAAGAGTTAATCAACTAGAGTTAAACCGTTGGAGTTAAACTGTTAGAGTTAAACAGTTGGAGTTAAACTGTTAGAGTTAAACAGTTGGAGTTAAACTGTTAGAGTAAAACCGTTGAAGTTAAACTGTCAGAGTTAAACCGTAAAGTTAAACAGTTAGAGTTAGTTAGAGTTAACCAGTTAGAGTTATTCAGTTAGAGGTATCCAGTTAGAGTTATTCAGTTAGAATTAACCAGTTAGAGTTAATCGTTTTGAGTCAAATCGAACTAGAGTTATTCAAATATAGTAATCGAATAAGGGTTAATTGAATATTAGTTATTCAATTAGAATTGATCGAATCTAATTATTTGAGATAGAGTTAAAAATAGACAAAGTTATTTAAGGATGAATTTCCATTTAGCACGACTGCTAGCGTAATTCGCAGGGCTGCAGATAGCCTACGGCGGTCGGATGTTTCCTGGGGGAATCAGGCGTAACCATTGTGATCGCTGCGATCTAGAATCAAGCAAATGGTGTTAAATCAAATAGTAATTAATCAATAGAAGTTAATTAAGTTGAGTTAGTCGAGTATTAGTAAATTAAGTAGGGTTAGTCAAAAAGGGAATTAATCGAATATCACCTATTCGAAGTAGAGTTATCGAATATAGTTTATTCGAGAAGAGTAATCGAATATAGTTCGTTCGAAGTGTGTTAAATCGAATATAGTTATTCGAAGGAGAGAATTATCGAATATGGTTTATTCGAAGTGAGATTTTTCGAATATTAGTTATTCGAAGAAAAGGATTATCGAATATTAGTTATTCGAACAGGGGAATCAAATATAGTTTATTCGAAAGAGAATTATCGGATAGTGATTATTCGAGAGTGAATCATACATGAAAATTCGATTATATCGAATCAAGGGAAGTAATGTTTACTTTCCATTTCAAATCAAGTTTTAATTATCTGTTAATAAAGTAGTTGGTTGTTTATTTATCCAAATTAAGATATGGAAATATATTTAAGTTAACATATTTTGAAAGCATGGAATTATAACATTTATAGTTATAATCAAATGATTCAGTAAAGGAAGTGGATTCATAAATAGAATCCGAGAGTTCGCAAGGAAGTTTCTTAAAGAGTGAAGTTTGAACTTTGTCTATTTCGAAGTTAGAAATGTTGTTCAGTTAAGGTCTGAGAGGTAATTATACCCCAACTTGATTGACTTCGTTTTAACTAAGAAGTGGATAAGGTTTGAGAGTGAAAGGGGTTAAGTGAATTTAGTTAATGAGCGAAATGGTTGGTGTTGGCATAGCGATGTTTATTCAAACATCAGTTTAAACCCAATGAAGGAGATTTGGAAATGTCTTCCAAATGAAAAATATGAAATGTTTTCTGAATATAGAAAATGAGAAATGGAATTGTTTCCCATTGTTAATAACGTATATTTTCTAAATATAGTAAATAAGAAATATAGGGAAACATGAATAAGGAAAAGAATAAATTTATGATAATTTAATTTAATAATTAATGACGATTGATGATTGATCGATAGAATTTCCATCTGGAAATAATATCGTTGTTTGCACAGAGACATGTTTTCATTTGATAGTTAAATCACCGACTATCAAAGTTTTTGACCATTTTACGTTGTTAATATGGAGAGACCGGTTGGATTATTATCCAGAGAACCACTCCGTATTGGCATAAGCGTTGCGAATCAAGTATGCTGAATATATTGAAGACGGAGTTATGCAAGGGCTATCCTATTTACAGAATAGTGCCTTCGGTTTGTCCAGTCCCAGGACAAACGTGAATGGACGAATGTCTGACAGAGTATATTCAAAGGATCGCGTAAGTTGATCTCTTCAAACGTACTTACGTTTGGTGGCGGAGGAATTCGTTTCTCTTAGCTGTATACCCGTGGTATTTTTGGTGAAATCAATTTGTGATTTGGCGGGTATGACCATGTGGCATTCAAAGTAATAGAGGTGTGATCTGTCAAAAGATACGTTATGACCTCTAGCCTCATCAACCGGGAAATGACAAAAATCGGGTAGGCAGCATGGCTATGCGGGTCGCACCCATTAGGATGTATGATCACCTTTCTAGAGAAATTCCAATTGCTTCTTTAATCTATCGATGCTGTCCCATTCGGGAGACGGTTGTTGATCCCAACCGTTGGTGATATATATTCGATACACTCAAGCGAAATGAGTGGTCGGTCATGTGAGGGCCGGGTTGCAAGATATTCTTGTTGAACCCAGTGTATTCGCCTCTAGAGATACACTATCGGCAGGTGGTCCCATACCTTGTCAAAGTCGGAATCCAATTTCCAATAAGCGCCCGCGAGTTTGATTTGTATACTATATATGTAGAGCGTGAGATCCAAGCGTTCTACTATATTTTAATTACTTGTGATTAGACATTATTATAATATCAGATAATATATGATTTCCAAAGTGTTTTGGGTTATCGTAAGGTAAAAACCGTCCGTGTTTATGTGTGGATTGGTCTTACGATTATCTTTTCTTTAGAAAGGATTTTGAAAGTTAAACCAAATGATTTGAGTTTACTCACACCAGTCCCATGACTGACCCAGAGTTTATTTGTTTTGTTTTCCCTAAACTCTTGGGTGCCCTAATTTGTACGGGCAGTCAAGTAGTCAGGATTTACAGGTATGCTTGAAGAGCTTGGAGCAGGAGGCTTCAAGATTTTTCTAGCTATTGATTATTCCGCTGTGATGAAAGTATTGTACTCTGATAATGGTATGATATACATATACTGCTTTGATTTCAAGATATGTTGTCTATTATATTTTATTCGTTCCGCTGTGAGATTCGTGTTACCCTGATGTTGTTGTGTTCTTCTTCTTCTTCTGTTCTAATTTTCTATCTTATCTATCCTCGCCCTCTAATTTCTTTCTTGGACTATCCGGTAATTTCGACTTTTGATTTTTCGATAGGTGTTGTATATCGGATAACCAAGGTCGTCTTTTCCCGGGTCATTACAGTTGGTATCAGAGCTGAAGTAAAGGTGATTTACCTTGGCTCTGTGGCGTGACTCAGTAGAGATGGGGTTAGTAATGCCCTAGACTGAGTTTGAGTGTATATGTAAGAGTGAACGTATTTGTTATTTTATATAAAATGATTTTATACCGTGGAGATTTATTGGTTGAGTCGTTTATGAGTTCTAGTCGATCGGTTTGATCCACTGTATCGATAGGAGTTTATAAACATTTGAATACGATGGGTCGACACGATATGTTTTGAAAAAGGGTAAATGAAATAATTTTACCCAAATTATATTTTGATATAAGCAAAGTATAGATATTTGAAATTATTATAGTATATTGAATGTGTTGGTTGTTATTATAATCGAATAAGATCATCAAATGTGAAATTGTTATGTAAATAACAAATCAAAACTCATATAAGTGAAATATATGAAATCAGATGAATTAAATCTGAATTTAAGTTCAGAATTGGAATTAAAATTGCTAAAATTTGAATAAGCGTTGTAAATGGAATTAAATTGAATATATGTGAATTTTAAAATCCTGAGAGATTTTAAATTTGTTACAAGCATTGAAAAGGGATATTTTGAAATGTATTTCAAAATGAAAGTGTTTAGAAATGGTTTTGAAAGTGACATAGTATTGAACTCACTTCGATAGCTGGAAAATAAATTCCGATGTTGATCCGGACATCATCGGTGTTCATTTTCGAGTTTGTAAGTGACAAATTACTACCAAAGATTTTGTTTTTGAATTGTTTTGAGAAACCGAGTTGTTTTGATATTCCAAAGGGATATTTGATTTTTGGAAAAGGCAAGGCTATTTGAAACTCCCAGGTACAGATTATTGAAATAAACACAAATTAAATAGAAATTTGTGAAATCAAATTTGAAATTGAATTGAAGCTAGTTCAGTGGAAATTGAGTTGAATTGAAATAAAATGGTATCAAGTAGAATTGGGCAGAATTAGAGATTATCTGGGATAGAAATGGATGGTCGAGCAAGAAATTTGAATTGAGATTGGAATTGCAGTTTGATTGAAATTTGGCTTGGTTATAAGCGGATGGTCGTGTTGAAGATAAAAGTGATTGGGAGTTTGATTGGGATGATAGTGGTATATGCTAAATTGATAGCAGAATTGAATGTCGACAAAAAGGTACACGGATATATTCATATGAGTTTGATGAGATTTATGAACCTGTTGGGCAAGCCACTTGGCTGTTTGATTTTCTTTTTGGTTGAAGAAGGCCTAGGAAGGCGAGTTGGAGTTTGAGCTATTGACCAGTACAAAGGAGGTGCTGGCGAAATTTTTCAGAAATTTCGAGTGTTAGAAATTTTTTAGAATTTTTGAAAATTTTCGTTTATAGAAATAAATTAATTAGAATAGATTAGTTTAGTGAAATCAGAGTAAACAAATAATTTTAACCTAGTTATAAAGTTCATTTTTCTACCTTAGCAATTTCGAGGACGAAATTATTTTAAGGGGGGAAGAATGTAACGGCCCAGATTTTTTGACCATTTAGTTATTATTTAAAAATGTTTTTTTATTATTTTGGAATTCTAAATGGTTTAATTTCAATAATTTTGAATATTTTATTTTATTCTGAAATGGTAGAAATTTAGTGGATGTGCAATATAATGTGAACTGGCAGTATAAAAGGATAAAATTTTAATTTAAAATAGTACGTTTACAAAGGATGTAGTAGCTAACGAACTCGGATTTCGATGAAATCAGTTTCATTAAATCCGAAATGATGAAATTAGGTAACCAACCAAGTTACGTCAAAAATGGCATCCGTATGTGGAAAAGGAAAAATAAAAGGCCAAAATTTGAACTAAATTTTGACGGTAATTGGAATTTTCTAATGCTAACGGCAAAACTGGAACCTGAGACCTATCCAGGAAAATTCTAAACACAGGATATTAGCTATATATGAAATCTGGGAAAATCCTATAACGGATATAAAAAGTTATTAAGGAAACAAAATTTAAATAAATTATTTGAAAATCTAAACGAACTCCGATTTTTGATTTGAATGCATAGGATTGAAGTATGTTAAAAACCGGACCAGATGGTGGAAGAATTTCTGAAAACCGTTATCGTTTGATACTCCAACATGAGACCGGAAGGTGTTGAAACTAACACAAAACACTATTTTGAATTTGAATTTAAATTATTTGAAAGTTCAAAAAAAATTCAAAATTGATATATTTTTATATAGTATTGAAGAGCAAGAAAAATTGAACAACATGGTTGAAAAAGATTTCGGATAAGGTATCAATATGTAAGTCAAATTAACGTCCGAATAGGGTTGAGAAAACACACTTTACTATTCATAAATTATTAAATTTATTTATAATTTAATTAATTTAAGGATTAATCCTAGCCATCCATTTTCGACCGTTAGATTCGCGCCACCTCAGCAATCCATGTGACTCCTTCGGCTATAAATAGCCCCCCCCCCCTTTCATTTTAAATTCACTCCTCCTCCTCCTCTTTCAAGCTTTGGCAATGGCAGAAATAATAATAAAATAATAGAAAATAGGGAAAAGGAAGGAAGGGAGAAAGGAGGGCAAGACGGGGAGCTAGGGACTCTTAGGCAGAGGCTTGGGCTTCACGGGGTAAGTTTTTAAATAATATTTATTTATTTATTTATTTTGGAATATATATATATATATTATAATTAAAATAGAATTTTGAAAAAAATTAAATATCGGAACGTTTCAAGGGTGACAGAAAGGATAGTGTCTAAGGCTTGAGTTTGGAAAATATATTTTCCTGCTCTCCCTGGCTATCCCTAACTGATCCGACGAATGGGATGATTAATTTAAATTTTTAAATTTTAAATTTAATTTGAATTTAAAACAAACCAGGGGCATTTTTGTAATTTTTAACTATAAACTTTAAAAGCTTTTAACTTTTTCAAAACAAGTCGGATTTCCACGAAACAAGGACCGTTGGATTCTTATCGAAAAATACTTTAAAATGAGTGGAAGCAGATTATTGATCCGGGTTAAAATTTTTAAGTTATAATTAAATGAATATTTTTAAGTATTTTATTTGAAAATTAAATTAAATTAATATTAAAATGGTTTTTCAATTTTAAAAAAAATTGGATATGGCTAGAGATGGGAAAGTAGGATTTTTTAGAAGGGCAGGGAAGGTAATTTGGCTAATAACGCAATTAGAAATTAATTAAGATAAAAATAATTTAATTAATTTAATTAAATATATATTCATTTAAATTAGGTAAATATTGTAAATAGCATAACTTTTGCATACATTAACGAAATTTAACGAAACAGGATCCGTTGGGATCGTATGGACGAGCACTACGCAAGGGAACTGACCGCAAGTGGATTGGAGCTCGTTTGGATTTATGGTAAAATTTAACGTCTGAACCAAATCAATGACCAATTATCGTTATTCAACGATAAACCGTCCAAGGTGAGTAAATCTCACTAACTCTGAACGCTTTATATTTTTATAAAGTATTTTTAGAACTGATAAATATTGGTTGAATTGCTGAGTGTTGATTGTTTGGTTGAACTGCTAGTCAGCTGGTTGAAAATACCGATATAGTAATATATATCGTTAACCGATGTTGATTCTGTTTATCAGAATACCTCATATTGAAATGAAATTGATGTGAATTATATTATGTAACATCTGTGGATGCAGGGAAACAGGTCGGAGGAATCCAACTGGATTCCTCAACATTTATTTACCGTTTTCACATATTCTGATATATGATGTGTTATATCATCTGTTGTTGAACCTGTGTGTTTGGATGATGATTGAACCTTTTGATTTGGTATTTTTATACCATAAGTGATACTAGAAAGTGAAAAGGGATTTTCAAAGTTTATTTTGAAAATAAAATATTTATATAAAATCAATAGATTTTATATATAAAAGGAAGAGAATTTCATGAGAGAAAATGATTATAGAATCAAAGCATTTGTAAAAAAAACAAATATTAGTGAAATCAAATAGAAGGGAAAATATTGGTGAAATCAAATAGAAGGGAAAATATTGGTGAAATCAAATAGAAGGGAAATATTTGTGAAACGATTACAAATAGAAATAAAAAGGGAAACATTCGTAAAAGTATTTACAAATGGAATTGAAAAGGGAATATTCATGTAGGGAATAAAGAAAAGTTGAAAGAAGTACTTATTTGTTAAATAAATAGAAAAGTTAAAAGAAATATTTATTTGTTGAATAAATAGAAAAGTTAAAAGAAATATTTATTTGTTGAATAAATAGAAAAGTTAAAGGGAATATTTATTTGTTAAATAAATAGAAGCGAAAAGAGAATAGTTATTTGTTGAGTAAACGAATAGAAAAAGAATCTATTCAAGGGAGGTAATTAAAAGGAATTATTCAAAAGAGAAAAGTCAAAGGGATTAATTCAAAAGAGTTAATCAACTAGAGTTAAACCGTTGGAGTTAAACTGTTAGAGTTAAACAGTTGGAGTTAAACTGTTAGAGTTAAACAGTTGGAGTTAAACTGTTAGAGTAAAACCGTTGAAGTTAAACTGTCAGAGTTAAACCGTAAAGTTAAACAGTTAGAGTTAGTTAGTTAGAGTTAACCAGTTAGAGTTATTCAGTTAGAGTTATCCAGTTAGAGTTATTCAGTTAGAATTAACCAGTTAGAGTTAATCGTTTTGAGTCAAATCGAACTAGAGTTATTCAAATATAGTAATCGAATAAGGGTTAATTGAATATTAGTTATTCAATTAGAATTGATCGAATCTAATTATTCGAGATAAAGTTAAAAATAGACAAAGTTATTTAAGGATGAATTTCCATTTAGCACGACTGCTAGCGTAATTCGCAGGGCTGCAGATAGCCTACGGCGGTCGGATGTTTCCTGGGGGAATCAGGCGTAACCATTGTGATCGCTGCGATCTAGAATCAAGCAAATGGTGTTAAATCAAATAGTAATTAATCAATAGAAGTTAATTAAGTTGAGTTAGTCGAGTATTAGTAAATTAAGTAGGGTTAGTCAAAAAGGGAATTAATCGAATATCACCTATTCGAAGTAGAGTTATCGAATATAGTTTATTCGAGAAGAGTAATCGAATATAGTTCGTTCGAAGTGTGTAAAATCGAATATAGTTATTCGAAGGAGAGAATTATCGAATATGGTTTATTCGAAGTGAGATTTTTCGAATATTAGTTATTTGAAGAGAAGGATTATCGAATATTAGTTATTCGAATAGGGGAATCAAATATAGTTTATTCGAAAGAGAATTATCGGATAGTGATTATTCGAGAGTGAATCATACATGGAAATTCGATTATATCGAATCAAGGGAAGTAATGTTTACTTTCCATTTCAAATCAAGTTTTAATTATCTGTTAATAAAGTAGTTGGTTGTTTATTTATCTAAATTAAGATATGGAAATATATTTAAGTTAACATATTTTGAAAGCATGGAATTATAACATTTATAGTTATAATCAAATGATTCAGTAAAGGAAGTGGATTCATAAATAGAATCCGAGAGTTCGCAAGGAAGTTTCTTAAAGAGTGAAGTTTGAACTTTGTCTATTTCGAAGTTAGAAATGTTGTTCAGTTAAGGTCTGAGAGGTAATTATACCCCAACTTGATTGACTTCGTTTTAACTAAGATGTGGATAAGGTTCGAGAGTGAAAGGGGCTAAGTGAATTTAGTTAATGAGCGAAATGGTTGGTGTTGGCATAGCGATGTTTATTCAAACATCAGTTTAAACCCAATGAAGGAGATTTGGAAATGTCTTCCAAATGAAAAATCAGAAATGTTTTCTGAATATAGAAAATGAGAAATGAAATTGTTTCCCATTGTTAATAACGTATATTTTCTAAATATAGTAAATAAGAAATATAGGGAAACATGAATAAGGAAAAGAATAAATTTATGATAATTTAATTTAAGAATTAATGATGATTGATGATTGATCGATAGAATTTCCATCTGGAAATAATATCGTTGTTTGCACAGAGACATGTTTTCATTTGATAGTTAAATCACCGACTATCAAAGTTTTTGACCATTTTACGTTGTTAATATGGAGAGACCGGTTGGATTATTATCCAGAGAACCACTCCGTATTGGCATAAGCGTTGCGAATCAAGTATGCTGAATATATTGAAGACGGAGTTATGCAAGGGCTATCCTATTTACAGAATAGTGCCTTCGGTTTGTCCAGTCCCAGGACAAACGTGAATGGACGAATGTCTGACAGAGTATATTCAAAGGATCGCGTAAGTTGATCTCTTCAAACGTACTTACGTTTGGTGGCGGAGGAATTCGTTTCTCTTAGCTGTATACCCGTGGTATTTTTGGTGAAATCAATTTGTGATTTGGCGGGTATGACGATGTGGCATTCAAAGTAATGGAGGTGTGATCTGTCAAAAGATACGTTATGACCTCTAGCCTCATCAACCGGGAAATGACAAAAATCGGGCAGGCAGCATGGCTATGCGGGTCGCACCCATTAGGATGTATGATCACCTTTCTAGAGAAATTCCAATTGCTTCTTTAATCTATTGATGCTGTCCCATTCGGGAGACGGTTGCTGATCCCAACCGTTGGTGATATATATTCGATACACTCAAGCGAAATGACTGGTTGGTCATGTGAGGGCCGGGTTGCAAGATGTTCTTGTTGAACCCAGTGTATTCTCCTCTAGAGATACACTATCGGCAGGTGGTCCCATACCTTGTCAAAGTCGGAATCCAATTTCCAATAAGCGCCCGCGAGTTTGATTTGTATACTATATATGTAGAGCGTGAGATCCAAGCGTTCTACTATATTTTAATTACTTGTGATTAGACATTATTATAATATCAGATAATATATTATTTCCAAAGTGTTTTGGGTTATCGTAAGGTAAAAACCGTCCGTGTTTATGTGTGGATTGGTCTTACGATTATCTTTTCTTTAGAAAGGATTTTGAAAGTTAAACCAAATGATTTGAGTTTACTCACACCAGTCCCATGACTGACCCAGAGTTTATTTGTTTTGTTTTCCCAAAACTCTTGGGTGCCCAAATTTGTACGGGCAGTCAAGTAGTCAGGATTTACAGGTATGCTTGAAGAGCTTGGAGCAGGAGGCTTCAAGATTTTTCTAGCTATTGATTATTCCGCTGTGATGAAAGTATTGTACTCTGATAATGGTATGATATACATATACTGCTTTGATTTCAAGATATGTTGTCTATTATATTTTATTCGTTCCGCTGTGAGATTCGTGTTACTCTGATGTTGTTGTGTTCTTCTTCTTCTTCTGTTATAATTTTCTATCTTATCTATCCTCACTGAAGCGACCCGAACTTCCCCGGTCTCCGAAGAGATGAGAAAGAACGAATTACTGTGAGGACAAGACAAAACAGAACGCATACAGAAGAACATTTCATTGTTATTACAACAATACCATCAGATACAAGAATATATAGAGTATATATGAATAAATTACATTCGATAAATATCAGAGATTACAATAATTTACATAACAACGGAAAATAATACAAAAGCACAACTAGAAGTGATACACGGATACAGAGCTTTCCGAGCATCATTCCAGCTGTAAATCAGGATCCTATGAATATAAATCTGCAAAACCAAAACTACTGGCTGCCCGTGCGGAAAATAAGGGCACCAAGAGTTTAGGTTAAAACAATAAACTCCAGGTCAGTCATGTGACTGGTGTGAGAACTAAAACAGTTATTAATATTGGTTTTAAAGTTAGGTAAATCAAGGGACCACGCCGTATAACACGGAACGGGTTTCCTCCCAAGAATACCAGTGCATAGAACAAACAGCGCAATGCTAAATAAAGAAAAATGAAGCTGTTATAAGACCCAGGTCCCATCACACAATGCAACGCAAGCCGGAGGATAGGGTTTTCCCTTATAACAGCCAAAGCATGCTTGATACGTTTAAAACACATTATTTGATACTATTATAAGTGTATAGTGTCAAAACAATTTTCAATCATAAATATCAATCATAGGCGGCATGGGTACCATCTATCATGTCGCCATACTAGGCTCTACAAATAAAACCGAAATACACGTATTGGAAATTGGATTCCGTCATGAGCCGAGGCAAGGGGCAAGCTCCTCTCCGATTCGAGACACTCTAGCAAATGTCCCAGGACCCCACTATGATCCTTGGATCTTCAGGGCCGGTCCTCTCTTACTTTTGAGGATTAATTATTCCTGAACACACGTTTCCCGGTCCTTACAGACCTATATCCGAGGCGCCTCGCATTCCAACAACCACACAGGTGAAAAGTATATAAATGTCAGGGCTGGTAGGTCACTGACACCACCCTAGCTAGAAAGAAACGTCGTTCTCTCCCTGCAGTCACTATCCCGTTTTTGACTCATACCGAGGTGTGAGGCTCGCGAATTCACGTTATACACAAAGCTACGCAACACAGGCCGTGCTTTGATCATCAACCACAAGACTTTGCTTTTCAACAGAAGCCCTGATCAATTGCCACTTACGCATGCCACATTGGCAATTCACTCCATGCGACTAATGTCCATCGATATACAACCTCTGAGCTCGTATGTCTCAGAGAAGGGCGTTAAGCAAGAGAATAAATTCTCCGCCGCCAAACAGATGTATATTTAATAGAGATCAATCAACACAGAATAAAATCCAATGTCAGACACACAATCCATTTACAAGTTCGTTCTGGGTCTGAACGAAACCGGAGGCACTTTCCTCGCATATCCATCCATCTCCAAGTACGTCTGGACGATCACCGACTGTTTCCCTCATCTTGGGTGTACAGCCCAATCAAGATCATCAGTAATCACCCAAACGATGTGAAGACTTCCGGTCTTCAACCACCGTCTTCATCTTCGACCTCTCGTCGAATCGGTTATTCAGAATGGGTATAACTCGGCGTTTCTGGATAACCCACGTATATAATTAACAAATGTTACACAAACACAACGAACGCCTCATTCCAATTCAGAATATTCTTTTATTTACAAAAACACATTCTTAGGGAAATGTTCCCATTAATTTTATCCAAGATAAATTCTTCTAAATTTATCCTATAATCCTCCTTTGGATATCATTTCTAACTAGTCGGGATTAACGAACCACACCGAAGTAATTATTTATTTTATTTCCCAATCCCAACCTATATATCCCATGGAGCAAAACTGGTGATACTCCATTCCTAACACCACGGTGTTATCGGTAAAATTAATTACCATTTCACGTTCAAATCTAATTAAAGATTTAACTATCGCTTTGGAGCAAAACTGGTGATACTCCACTCTCGATCACTTTTCAGATTTGATAATTTAAATTATCAATTCACATTTTTAATCTAATTAAAGATTCATTAAAACTCCACTTAGTTTTAATCTTCTCAAAAATCAATATTATGTCTTTAACTGGGTTAAAGAACCAATGTCTTCTAAAACACGATTCACGACAAACCCAAATCACATTTGATATTAAATACAAGGCTCTGAATAGAAAATATATCGGCTTATATTCAATATCAAATTCTGAAACCAACAAATATCGTATTGGAAATAACGATATAAAATATATCTTTCAAATTCCCATAACAATATCTGTGTAGTCACGAAATCCAACATCGAAATATCCCGAAGATAATTTCGATTCAGCTCCAGTCCAATCCACGTATTGGAAATTATCGATTATTTTCAAAATCACTTTCAATTTCAATTTATTTATTTTAAAAATAAATTGAGTTCAATTCTAGTTCAAAACTAGTTCATTTCGATAAAAATCTATTTTTATCTTTTCAAATGTGGAATTTTCCAGCCCAAATCTTTCCAATTCACATATTATAATTTTACACAAATTATAGATATTTTTAATAATTTTATCAAGGCCCGTACAGTCGATTTCCAACAACGGCCATCGAACTGCACTTACAGCGACCTTTTTCGAATTTGATTTGGACATAATTCCAAATCCAACCGTTAGATTTCAAATTTCTAATATTCATTGGAAAGCTCTTTTCGATACGAACCCAACGGTTCCGGTTTTAGGAGAATCCGACGGTCGGATCTCCCGCAACGTCAATTCGAAGTCAATGGTCGAAATTCACGAACTACCGCGGCGCGGCGCGTTCTATTCAGGCCATTATATTATATATATAATATATATTTCGTCGATTTCTATTTAAAACGAATTTTATAAATCGTTTTAAATTCGTTTCTAAAACAATTCAACTTCTATATTCAATTCAAATCAAAATTGAATTCTTCTTTATAAATCCGTTTTAAAATTCATTTCTATTCAATTCAAATTTTAATTCAATTTGAATTCATTTCAATTCACTTTCAATTCAATTTGAATTCGTTTTCAATTCAATGCATTTCGAAATCGTTTTCAATTCAATTCATTTTGAAATCGTTTTCAATTCAATTCATTTCGAAATCATTTTCAATTCGATTCATTTCGAAATCGTTTTCAATTCAATTCATTTCGAAATCGTTTTCAATTCGATTCATTTCGAAATCGTTTTCAATTCAATTCATTTCGAAATCGTTTTCAATTCAATTCATTTCGAAATCGTTTTCAATTCAATTCATTTCGAAATCGTTTTCAATTCAATTCATTTCGAAATCGTTTTCAATTCAATTCATTTCGAAATCGTTTTCAATTCAATTCATTTCAAATTTCAATTTCAAAATATTTAATTTCGAAATCGTTTTTCAATATTCATTATACAACGAATGAAATCGATATAAATATCGTTCACGTCAAAATAACGCATCTCTAATCAACACGGCTTTATATTTTTCACAACTTCTTTATTTTATTCAACAAATGAATATTTATCCCATTCAACACATGAATCTATATTTTTTTTTCAACACACGACTAATCTCAACACATGAGTACTGTCAACACATCACTATTTTTGTTATGTAAAATATTTTATAAAACTATGGTATCTATCGTTTGATTTTTAATTAGACTTCTACTGGGAAGTAGTTCTAATTTTAAATATGATAAAGATGTAAATTTTTATTATATAAAATATTTCACTCAACACATGAACCTCGTCAACACATGACTATTCTTATATTCAACACATGAATTTTCTTTTATAATATTCATTATTTTCCCGATTGGAATGAGGCCCAATCAATCACCATATAATGTTAATTATATGGATTCCATACAACACATGTATATAATAGCATTGAAAAATAATCAATCATCAACCAAAGTGCACTACACTGTATAAGCATCAAATATAGATATCTGACGCTTATAACAGTCTGTCAATCGACCGATCGACATATTTAATCAATCAGGATGAGTGAACATCAAATTTCATCCCAACACCCGTGTGGGGTTTCAAACAATCAAACACAGATTTTATTTGTGCAGTTGGGCGATGTGTAAAATTTATCGACCCAATCAATATCAGTCAAATCAGTGTATATAAACAAATCGGCCGATTTGTTTATAAATATTTATTTATTCACTTCCACGTTAAAAACTATATTTTTAACGATAAAATATTTTATTTTAACACATGAATTTCTATTCAGTTCATTTATTCGATAAAATGATATTTTTGTTTTTCTAACATATTTTAGAAAATTTTGGCGGCATAACGGCACGATACTAGAAACGGGACGAGGCCTAGCCTTATCCCCGGTCTAGTGAAGGCCCACGCCATTCACACCTCAATCTAATCAATTTCAATTCACCAAATAATTCAATTCAAACCAATAACCTATCCAACTACCCAATCAAACAATTTAACAAACAAGCCATCCATGGTCTGTGGATGACGGGTGTCGGGTGCTACTAAGCACCGTCTGCATCCTAGTATATATATATATATATAACTAGAAATTTAAATTGAAGAGTGAGAAGTTCTCACCGAAAGCTATCCAATACCACGACTCTTCATTATCCCATCTTCGTCATCTTCGTTGCCCGTAGTCACTATATATATAAAAAATCACACATTTTTATATTTCGCTGTTTTTTTTAAAATACAAATCACATTTTTATTTGCTTACTTTCAATTTAAAATCATATTTTTATAATCACTTCATATATTTAAAAATCGAATTTTTACTATGCTATTCAATATATAAAAATCATATTTCCTTACCGCTAATATATAGATAAAAATTCTATTTCTACATTGCTACTATATAGATAAAAATTCCATTTCAAAAATATAGATTTCGCCTTTTCTAATATGAAGTTTTCGCCTTTATAAAAATAAAGTTTTCGCCTTTATACAAAATAAAGTTTTCGCCTTTATAAAAATAAACACTTCATTTCAACGTATATAAAATAAAAATCAGATTTTTATTTTGCTACATACACAAAGATGATATTTTTATATTCTCTATCCTATAAAGATTATATTTTTAATACTTTAAAAATATAAAAATCATATTTTTAATATTTCTATATAGTAAAGATTATATTTTTAATACTTTAAAAATATAAAATCAAATTTTTATCACTTTAAAAATATAAAGATCATACCTTTTACCAAATAAAAATCCTATCTTTTCACCTTTTAAAGTTCTAATCTTTTTCCATTTAAAATTCAAACCTTTTCTATTTTAAATTCTTTTTAAAATCAGTTTTAAATTACTTTTAAAATCAGTTTTCTTTATTTCTAAAAAAAAAATCAGTTTTTATATTTTCCTTAAATCAGTTTTTATATTTTCCTATTCATATAAAATAAAAGTAAAACAAATAAATAAAAAAACGACTTACAGGGGCTACGTCGGTCATCAGGGGGGGGGGGGGGCTGACGTGAGGTGGAGGTGGAAGAGGGGGGAGGATCGGAGGTGGGCTTCGCGGTTAAGGGCGACGGTGGGTGGGGGTTTGGGTTTCATCGCGGTCGGAAGAGGGAGCGGGAGGAGAAGGAGAAGGGGAGGGGGGTCTTCGGTTGAGGCGCGGCGGCGGCGCCGCTGGGGGGGGGGGGGGGGGGGGGCGCGAGGTGGCGGCGACGGCGGCTCTCCCCCCCGTCGCCTTCGTCCCTTTTTTTTTCTTTTTTTTTCTTTTTTTTTCTATCTGTTGGAATGAAACGGGGAAAGGAAATTATAGGAGGGGGGTTTATGTAAAGTTTATTTTAATTTATTTAATTAATTTATTTTTCAAAAAGTTGACTTTTACATATGACCTCGACACGAGGCCCACCGCCTGTCGCCCATAGCATTTTACCCCCATTCCGAACATAATGGGATATGTACCGCAAGCTGATTCGACTGTTTGAATCAGTTTTCGTTAAATTTACATTTAAATCACTATATTGAATTTTAAACGTACATTTCAATTTACCGGGGTCACATACGAATTCTATAAATTCCATAAAAATATTTTCTAGCTTCGTATTGACGTTACGGTCCTAACAAAACTAGTTTCGTCGAATTCTGAGACCGTTTGAAAAATGGCCAATTTTACAGTCGATTAAAATCAACTGAAATGGTCAAACGCGTTTTCCTTTGCCACGCTCACATATTGATTCAGAAAATTATGAAATTTGAAACCTAGCAATAACTTAACACCACGGACCCAACAAAAGTGGTTTCGTCGAAATCCGAGGTCATTTGCAAAATGTCCATTTTTAAGGGCCTGAATTCCATAGCGACTATTCAGAATTTTCAACTGGACATATCTTTTGATTCTCGCTATGAAATTTTGATCTTTCGGATTCGTTGGAAAGATATCCACTATTAGATCCCATTATTTTTGGTTTCACTAAAATCCGGATTGTTTTGCACCCGGTACATTCAATTGAAGTTTGAAATCGAATTATCGAACTACCGCGCCATTTTCAATTCTATTTATAATTATATATAAATATTTATATTCTAACGACGACACGTATAATATATACGTCGAATTATATATTCAAAATAAATTTCTCGTCGATTTTATTTAAAATAATCTATTTTAAATAATCAAAATTCACTAAAATTGCCAAAATAAAAATTTTAAACTGGCCCAGATTTTCGGGTTATTACAATCTCTCCCACTTAAAACTTTTCGTCCCCGAAAAGGAACAAAAGTCGGAAGTGGTTTGATTACTAAGTTCTACATTCGATCTGGCTTCCATTCTCCAACTTTTCAGTTTCTGAGAATTTTCAAATTTTCAAAAATTTGGCTAACACCCTAAATTTTCGAAAAATTTCGCCATAACCTCCCCTGCACCGGGAGCATCGGGGAATTTCAAATAGCTTCCCCGGTCCTTCAGATCTCAAAAAGAAAAAGAAAAAGCCAAGCGGCTAGCCAATAGGCTCACAAAATCATCATCACCCAAACAAAACAGGAAATTATGTAGTAAACATGTACCTATTTGTCGGGCAAACAAATTTTATTCTTCGGCTCTAGCCTCCTTGCTATGACCTGTTCAAAAGATATACATGTATGCAAGCAAATGTGACCAATTTTCAATACAATTCAATATTTGGTTATATTAGGCATAAATGGTTAAAAATTAGCAAACAATTAAACAAACAACACAAACATTAATCAATTAGTGAATTAGAGTTTCAAATTCATAATTTTGATATATATACAAAAAATCATGTTTTGATGCCAATTCACAACAAAGTGTTCTAACTATATAATTTTGGTTCTCACACCAGTCTAATGGAAATATATAGATATCACACCTTCGTTACTCGAACATGAATACTAATGACAACTAGTCAATCATCAGAATCATCTTCGGGCCACTAGAGTATGATTCTATATCTATCCAGTATATTAAAACTTCGAATATACGTTCATGACGCGTATAGGCGAAATCTATATATACTCGATTGTCCATATTCAAGATAAATAAATAATCAAATACGTATAAAATGGTTTAAGTTTCAAAACAAAATTGTTTTCATTTGAAAAATATACTCTTCACACTCGTTCTAGGATACTACTGATCCTATCTCTAACGAGTCATTCTAATTGGATATTGCTAATCCAATATCTGATGAATTCTTTCGTATGGTTCTAATGTGTCTTGTTCTCGAGCTCTGTAAACCAAAGCTCTGATACCAAATGAAGCGACCCGAACTTCCCCGGTCTCCGAAGAGATGAGAAAGAACGAATTACTGTGAGGACAAGACAAAACAGAACGCATACAGAAGAACATTTCATTGTTATTACAACAATTCCATCAGATACAAGAATATATAGAGTATATATGAATAAATTACATTCGATAAATATCAGAGATTACAATAATTTACATAACAACGGAAAATAATACAAAAGCACAACTAGAAGTGATACACGGATACAGAGCTTTCCGAGCATCATTCCAGCTGTAAATCAGGATCCTGTGAATATAAATCTGCAAAACCAAAACTACTGGCTGCCCGTGCGGAAAATAAGGGCACCCAGAGTTTAGGTTAAAACAATAAACTCCAGGTCAGTCATGTGACTGGTGTGAGAACTAAAACAGTTATTAATATTGGTTTTAAAGTTAGGTAAATCAAGGGACCACGCCGTATAACACGGAACGGGTTTCCTCCCAAGAATACCAGTGCATAGAACAAACAGCGCAATGCTAAATAAAGAAAAATGAAGCTGTTATAAGACCCAGGTCCCATCACACAATGCAACGCAAGCCGGAGGATAGGGTTTTCCCTTATAACAGCCAAAGCATGCTTGATACGTTTAAAACACATTATTTGATACTATTATAAGTGTATAGTGTCAAAACAATTTTCAATCATAAATATCAATCATAGGCGGCATGGGTACCATCTATCATGTCGCCATACTAGGCTCTACAAATAAAACTGAAACACACGTATTGGAAATTGGATTCCGTCATGAGCCGAGGCAAGGGGCAAGCTCCTCTCCGATTCGAGACACTCTAGCAAATGTCCCAGGACCCCACTATGATCCTTGGATCTTCAGGGCCGGTCCTCTCTTACTTTTGAGGATTAATTATTCCTGAACACACGTTTCCCGGTCCTTACAGACCTATATCCGAGGCGCCTCGCATTCCAACAACCACACAGGTGAAAAGTATATAAATGTCAGGGCTGGTAGGTCACTGACACCACCCTAGCTAGAAAGAAACGTCGTGCTCTCCCTACAGTCACTATCCCGTTTTTGACTCATACCGAGGTGTGAGGCTCGCGAATTCACGTTATACACAAAGCTACGCCACACAGGCCGTGCTTTGATCATCAACCACAAGGCTTTGCTTTTCAACAGAAGCCCTGATCAATTGCCACTTACGCATGCCACATTGGCAATTCACTCCATGCGACTGATGTCCATCGATATACAACCTCTGAGCTCGTATGTCTCAGAGAAGGGCGTTAAGCAAGAGAATAAATTCTCCGCCGCCAAATAGATGTATATTTAATCGAGATCAATCAACACAGAATAAAATCCAATGTCAGACACACAATCCATTTACAAGTTCGTTCTGGGTCTGAACGAAACCGGAGGCACTTTCCTCGCATATCCATCCATCTCCAAGTACGTCTGGACGATCACCGACTGTTTCCCTCATCTTGGGTGTACAGCCCAATCAAGATCATCAGTAATCACCCAAACGATGTGAAGACTTCCGGTCTTCAACCACCGTCTTCATCTTCGACCTCTCGTCGAATCGGTTATTCAGAATGGGTATAACCCGGCCTTTCTGGATAACCCACGTATATAATTAACAAATGTTACACAAACACAACGAACGCCTCATTCCAATTCAGAATATTCTTTTATTCACAAAAACACATTCTTAGGGAAATGTTCCCATTAATTTTATCCAAGATAAATTCTTCTAAATTTATCCTATAATCCTCCTTTGGATATCATTTCTAACTAGTCGGGATTAACGAACCACACCGAAGTAATTATTTATTTTATTTCCCAATCCCAACCTATATATCCCATGGAGCAAAACTGGTGATACTCCATTCCTAACACCACGGTGTTATCGGTAAAATTAATTACCATTTCACGTTCAAATCTAATTAAAGATTTAACTATCGCTTTGGAGCAAAACTGGTGATACTCCACTCTCGATCACTTTTCAGATTTGATAATTTAAATTATCAATTCACATTTTTAATCTAATTAAAGATTCATTAAAACTCCACTTAGTTTTAATCTTCTCAAAAATCAATATTATGTCTTTAACTGGGTTAAAGAACCAATGTCTTCTAAAACACGATTCACGACAAACCCAAATCACATTTGATATTAAATACAAGGCTCTGAATAGAAAATATATCGGCTTATATTCAATATCAAATTCTGAAACCAACAAATATCGTATTGGAAATAAAGATATAAAATATATCTTTCAAATTCCCATAACAATATCTGTATAGTCACGAAATCCAACATCGAAATATCCCGAAGATAATTTCGATTCAGCTCCAGTCCAATCCACGTATTGGAAATTATCGATTATTTTCAAAATCACTTTCAATTTCAATTTATTTATTTTAAAAATAAATTGAGTTCAATTCTAGTTCAAAACTAGTTCATTTCGATAAAAATCTATTTTTATCTTTTCAAATGTGGAATTTTCCAGCCCAAATCTTTCCAATTCACATATTATAATTTTACACAAATTATAGATATTTTTAATAATTTTATCAAGGCCCGTACAGTCGATTTCCAACAACGGCCATCGAACTGCACTTACAGCGACCTTTTTCGAATTTGATTTGGACATAATTCCAAATCCAACCGTTAGATTTCAAATTTCTAATATTCATTGGAAAGCTCTTTTCGATACGAACCCAACGGTTCCGGTTTTAGGAGAATCCGACGGTCGGATCTCCCGCAACGTCAATTCGAAGTCAATGGTCGAAATTCACAAACTACCGCGGCGCGGCGCGTTCTATTCAGGCCATTTTATTATATATATAATATATATAATATATATTTCGTCGATTTCTATTTAAAACGAATTTTATAAATCGTTTTAAATTCGTTTCTAAAACAATTCAACTTCTATATTCAATTCAAATCAAAATTGAATTCTTCTTTATAAATCCGTTTTAAAATTCATTTCTATTCAATTCAAATTTTAATTCAATTTGAATTCATTTCAATTCACTTTCAATTCAATTTGAATTCGTTTTCAATTCAATGCATTTCGAAATCGTTTTCAATTCAATTCATTTTGAAATCGTTTTCAATTCAATTCATTTCGAAATCGTTTTCAATTCGATTCATTTCGAAATCGTTTTCAATTCGATTCATTTCGAAATCGTTTTCAATTCGATTCATTTCGAAATCGTTTTCAATTCAATTCATTTCGAAATCGTTTTCAATTCAATTCATTTCGAAATCGTTTTCAATTCAATTCATTTCGAAATCGTTTTCAATTCAATTCATTTCAAATTTCAATTTCAAAATATTTAATTTCGAAATCGTTTTTCAATATTCATTATACAACGAATGAAATCGATATAAATATCGTTCACGTCAAAATAACGCATCTCTAATCAACACGGCTTTATATTTTTCATAACTTCTTTATTTTATTCAACAAATGAATATTTATCCCATTCAACACATGAATCTATATTTTTTTTTCAACACACGACTAATCTCAACACATGAGTACTGTCAACACATCACTATTTTTGTTATGTAAAATATTTTATAAAACTATGGTATCTATCGTTTGATTTTTAATTAGACTTCTACTGGGAAGTAGTTCTAATTTTAAATATGATAAAGATGTAAATTTTTATTATATAAAATATTTCACTCAACACATGAACCTCGTCAACACATGACTATTCTTATATTCAACACATGAATTTTCTTTTATAATATTCATTATTTTCCCGATTGGAATGAGGCCCAATCAATCACCATATAATGTTAATTATATGGATTCCATACAACACATGTATATAATAGCATTGAAAAATAATCAATCATCAACCAAAGTGCACTACACTGTATAAGCATCAAATATAGATATCTGACGCTTATAACAGTCTGTCAATCGACCGATCGACATATTTAATCAATCAGGATGAGTGAACATCAAATTTCATCCCAACACCCGTGTGGGGTTTCAAACAATCAAACACAGATTTTATTTGTGCAGTTGGGCGATGTGTAAAATTTATCGACCCAATCAATATCAGTCAAATCAGTGTATATAAACAAATCGGCCGATTTGTTTATAAATATTTATTTATTCACTTCCACGTTAAAAACTATATTTTTAACGATAAAACATTTTATTTTAACACATGAATTTCTATTCAGTTCATTTATTCGATAAAATGATATTTTTGTTTTTCTAACATATTTTAGAAAATTTTGGCGGCATAACGGCACGATACTAGAAACGGGACGAGGCCTAGCCTTATCCCCGGTCTAGTGAAGGCCCACGCCATTCACACCTCAATCTAATCAATTTCAATTCACCAAATAATTCAATTCAAACCAATAACCTATCCAACTACCCAATCAAACAATTTAACAAACAAGCCATCCATGGTCTGTGGATGACGGGTGTCGGGTGCTACTAAGCACCGTCTGCATCCTAGTATATATATATATATATAACTAGAAATTTAAATTGAAGAGTGAGAAGTTCTCACCGAAAGCTATCCAATACCACGACTTTTCATTATCCCATCTTTGTCATCTTCGTTGCCCGTAGTCACTATATATATAAAAAATCACACATTTTTATATTTCGCTGTTTTTTTTTAAAATACAAATCACATTTTTATTTGCTTACTTTCAATTTAAAATCATATTTTTATAATCACTTCATATATTTAAAAATCGAATTTTTACTATGCTATTCAATATATAAAAATCATATTTCCTTACCGCTAATATATAGATAAAAATTCTATTTCTACATTGCTACTATATAGATAAAAATTCCATTTCAAAAATATAGATTTCGCCTTTTCTAATATGAAGTTTTCGCCTTTATAAAAATAAAGTTTTCGCCTTTATACAAAATAAAGTTTTCGCCTTTATAAAAATAAACACTTCATTTCAACGTATATAAAATAAAAATCAGATTTTTATTTTGCTACATACACAAAGATGATATTTTTATATTCTCTATCCTATAAAGATTAAATTTTTAATACTTTAAAAATATAAAAATCATATTTTTAATATTTCTATATAGTAAAGATTATATTTTTAATACTTTAAAAATATAAAAATCATATTTTTATCACTTTAAAAATATAAAGATCATACCTTTTACCAAATAAAAATCCTATCTTTTCACCTTTTAAAGTTCTAATCTTTTTCCATTTAAAATTCAAACCTTTTCTATTTTAAATTCTTTTTAAAATCAGTTTTAAATTACTTTTAAAATCAGTTTTCTTTATTTCTAAAAATAAAAAATCAGTTTTTATATTTTCCTTAAATCAGTTTTTATGTTTTCCTATTCATATAAAATAAAAGTAAAACAAATAAATAAAAAAAACGACTTACAGGGGCTACGTCGGTCATCAGGGGGGGGGACTGACGTGAGGTGGAGGTGGAAGAGGGGGGAGGATCGGAGGTGGGCTTCGCGGTTGAGGGCGACGGTGGGTGGGGGTTTGGGTTTCATCGCGGTCGGAAGAGGGAGCGGGAGGAGAAGTAGAAGGGGAGGGGGGTCTTCGGTTGAGGCGCGGCGGCGGCGCCTCTGGGGGTGGGGGGGGGGGGGGGGGGCGAGGTGGCGGCGGCTCTCCCCCCCGTCGCCTTCGTCCCCTTTTTTTTTTCTTTTTTTTCTTTTTTTTTCTATCTGTTGGAATGAAACGGGGAAAGGAAATTATAGGAGGGGGGGTTTTATGTAAAGTTTATTTTAATTTATTTAATTAATTAATTTTTCAAAAAGTTGACTTTTACATATGACCTCGACACGAGGCCCACCGCCTGTCGCCCATAGCATTTTACCCCCATTCCGAACACAATGGGATATGTACCGCAAGCTGATTCGACTGTTTGAATCAGTTTTCGTTAAATTTACATTTAAATCACTATATTGAATTTTAAACGTACATTTCAATTTACCGGGGTCACATACGAATTCTATAAATTCCATAAAAATATTTTCTAGCTTCGTATTCACGATACGGTCCTAACAAAACTAGTTTCGTAGAATTCTGAGACCGTTTGAAAAATGGCCAATTTTCCAGTCGATTAAAATCAACTGAAATGGTCAAACGCGTTTTCCTTTGCCACGCTCACATATTGATTCAGAAAATTATGAAATTTGAAACCTAGCAATAACTTAACACCACGGACCCAACAAAAGTGGTTTCGTCGAAATCCGAGGTCATTTGCTAAATGTCCATTTTTAAGGGCCTGAATTCCATAGCGACTATTCAGAATTTTCAACTGGACATATCTTTTGATTCTCGCTATGAAATTTCGATCTTTCGGATTCGTTGGAAAGATATCCACTATTAGATCCCATTATTTTTGGTTTCACTAAAATCCGGATTGTTTTGCACCTGGTACATTCAATTGAAGTTTGAAATCGAATTATCAAACTACCGCGCCATTTTCAATTCTATTTATAATTATATATAAATATTTATATTCTAACGACGACGCGTATAATATATACGTCGAATTATATATTCAAAATAAATTTCTCGTCGATTTTATTTAAAATAATCTATTTTAAATAATCAAAATTCACTAAAATTGCCAAAATAAAAATTTTAAACTGGCCCAGATTTTCGGGTTATTACACTCACCCTCTAATTTCTTTCTTGGACTATCCGGTAATTTCGACTTTTGATTGTTCGATAGGTGTTGCATATCGGATAACCAAGGTCGTCTTTTCCCGGGTCGCTACAATCAACCAAATCAATTCGAAAATGATAACATAGTATTGTGAGTTGAGTTGATAAACTAAATCAATTCAAAAATGATAACACGGTTTTGTGTGTTGAATTGATACTTTTCTTGAATTGGCAATTCTATTCCAATTCACTAATTGACCAACAACTTCAATTCAATACTCCTTTTTTTATCCACATGATCCACAATTATTGGAAAAAGAGAAAATGTTTTATTTGACTAACATATATAGATCTAAAATTTTAAACAACAGATCTATCATACGTACACACAGAATAAACAGATCAATCATCAAAATTGCGTTACATCGCATAGCTAATTACTTAACACACATATAATTATTTATTAGCGATAAAAATAATTAAACTGATTAAATAATTCAAATTAGAAATCTCACATCGATTTGGCTGAATTTTCAAAGTGTTCAGTTTTGGTCCTGGTCAAATCCATGGCGTAGATCTCTCTTCTATGGGATTCCAACGCTTTTCGTTTCATTGAATACTGATTTGATATGAAGAAAATATGAATGTTTAAACTTTAATCCTTTTATTAGAATAATTAAATAATAAAATTAGTTAATTAAACTTCCACTCAAAATCCTTTCTCCTTCCTCCTTCTTCTTACAGGTATTCATGAAGCCAAACCTCATGATCCATTAACCAGAACGCACGCCACCCCGTTCACCCGACCACCGATCCGACTCCGCCACAGCGCGCGCCTCGGCAGGCTCCACCTCCACCCACAAAGCCACCTAGCTCAGTAGGGTCCTCCATCCAAGAATTGTGTGTAGACGCCGCGCCTTTGTGGCCTAAATCTGATCGCCACAACCCTCTAGAACACATCTCAACCGTACCGATTTAATCCCCTCCCTCATCTCTACAATATTTGACTAAACATCATATGTTAACTCATTGTAATTTGGGAAAGATTGAGGATTCCCTTTGGTTTGATTTCGGCCATTAGTGTAAGGGGATGGTGGTTGGTTTGTTTAAGGAGAATTAGGGTTTGACATCTTAGGGTATTTATAATTATATTATTATTATATTCTTTAATTTTCAGAAAAAGCCCACCAACCCATAACAACTCCAAATCCAGCTCAACCAGAGTTTCCCCCAACCAAATACCCACGTTCCGGACGCAATGGGCTATGTCCCGTCAGCCCATTTAATCATCTCTAGCTTGTTTCCTTTAATTTAATATATAAATCATTTATTTAACTAATTCAGTCTCACATTTAAATTCACCGGGGCCACATACGACCCCTAAAAACTCCAGAAAAATCATTTGTAGTTATGTTTTGACGATATGGTTCTAACAAGACTAATTTCGTCGAATTCTGAGACAATTTGAAAAATGGGCATTTTCTAGCCGATTAAATTTGACTGAAATTGACAAAACACGTTTTCTTTTGCCACGCTCACATATTAATTTGAAAAATTATGAAAATTGAAACCTAGCAATAATTTGACATTCCGGTTCCAAAAAAAGTGGTTTCGTCGAAAACAGAGGTTGTTTGAAAAATGGCTATTTTTAATGGTCATTTATATATATATATATATATATTTATTTATTATAATATATATATAAATTTTTTAGCGACTTTTCTAAATTTTAAATTGGACATAACTTACAACTTTTAAAGTGAAATTTTAGTTTCTTACATTCGTTAGAAAGATATGGTTAAACAGATTTAAATATTTCTTGTTTCGTTCAATTCTGATTTATAATGAATCCTGTATATTCATTTGAAATTTAAAATCGAATTTTCGAACTACCGCGCCATTTCAAACTCCTTTATAATTAAATTAAATTTATTCATTCCAACTTCAATTAAAATAAATTTTTAGTCGTGATTATTTAAAATAAATTATTTTAAATATTAAAAATCCATTAAAATTTCTAAAATAAAAATTTTAAATTGGTTCAGAATTTCCGGTTTGTTACACACATCATCCAAATAAAAAAAAATAAAAAAAAGGAAAAAGACAATCTATTTGATCAAAAAATGGGTGTCGAAACTTAGGTGGCAACTGAACAGCTAAGCAGCTTTCTGGGGACCTTGAGGGTTCAGGCATCACCTTCAAGCTTCAGAGGAACCTCGTCCACGGTGCCCTTTCTAGCGATTCTTCGGGTGGTGTTTCTTCCTCGTTTTCTCTGATCACTCCCTCATATGTTGTTTTCAGGTATTTGTCCGAGTTATTTTACTGAACTTTTAAAGCACTTCGAGTAGTCGATTGGTAAAGCATGTTGAGTTTTCGTCTATAGGTTTCGAATTATTGAAATAATAACTAGTCCGTTAGGGTATTGTTATTCGTGTAATTAACATATGATTAGCCATGAGGCTGAAGTTGAAGTAGTTTTTTTTTATTTTAAATAATAATTCTAGCTACCTTGTCTGACAAGGAAGCCAATAATAACACTGTAATATCCATATTTTCGTCCATGGAGTGTAGGAACGGGGTAGCACACAACAAGTAATAAATCGATGCATTAAAAACACACCAAATCATGATACAACCTGGCTCTACTTGTCTTATGTAGAGTAGTTAGTAAGTTGCTATTTATAGACAATAGTTCTTATCAAATAGCTATTGAATTACTGGAAATTTTATGAAATGACCGAATTTTTTTTATAAATATATTATTGTTACTATCACGTAACTATTGGAGTCAAACCCAAGGCTTGTACTTACGTGCAGTTTGATATAATACAAAATTCAGATTCATGCATATTTAATGTACTGAAGGAATATACAGTTAGAAAACATTTATGAAGGGAAAGGTAATTTGTGAAATTATAAAATAGGTAAAGGTGTATGAGTTTTCCCAGTAAAATCAATCTTTTAAACAAAGTAACCTTTTAAAATGTTTCAAATTGTTTAATTGTTTTAAATTTAGGTATTCAATCAAATTTGGTGCACTTTTTTTTTGGTAAGGCCGACCAGTTTTTATAGTGATCCGTAACACTCTTTTATTTATTACAAAATAAAAAGCACAAAGTATTCCAGGTGATATGCAATCCACATATCAGCTATTGGTTCTTCCACACACAGAAGAAAACACAACCAAGCACTACACGCTCCAGATAATGACATTCGGATACATACATGATTGCAACAACTTAAAAATATGACATAAAGATCTGATTACACGGAGAAAAAGGCTCTAAACTCTACAGCCCTTGTCGTCATCAAGACCTTTGAGAAGCTCTATTTTCTTTCTTCTAGTAGTAGGAGCACTACACAACGAAGTATGGAAAACATAAACACCTCTTCGTTTTAGTCTAAAAATTATTCGCAATTTGATAAATTTTTCTCTTTTATTTTCAGTAAAATTTAGAAGTATAATTTTACTTCTATTGAACATGTATTACAACATATTTGTTATATAATTTTTTGTTTTGTTTCGCAACTAAATAATTAATAATATCATTTAGAATGTATATTTTCAAGTATAGAAAAGTAAACTATTAAAATTTATGAATGTTATTAATAGTTGTAGGTAAGTCAATATTATGTATACAGTGGATTTGTAATTAAAAAACAAATTAAGTTCTATATTTTGTTGAATCTTTTGTACAGTTTCGTGCAGAAGAGTGTTAACAAAATTCTCAAGTTGATGTTGAATTGGATAGCAAGTGAAAATGAGAGATTGTTTTTTAAAAGAGGAAGTGATACTTTATTGCAACTTTGCTTACAAATTTTGCTTAGTTACAAATGAGACATACCCCTCCCATTTATACTAGTTCACATCTCAACTGAATGGCTGAGATTTATTTAATCCTACGGTACATAGTTTTTCTCTAAAGTTTTCTATAACTATCCTACAAAATATCTAGGCTTTTTAAACATAATTAAAGTGTAGAAAGCTCTAGATTTTAATTATTTTACTACAACATAAAAAAGGATAATTCTAGGCTCCTTCCACATCAACATGTATCTAGATATTTCTTGTTCTAGGCTTCTCTTTCAACTCTTCCTCTTTAAATTATTTGTAGCCCAATCTCATGGCCCAAGTCAAGTTTAATTTTTCAACATCCCCCGGTAAACTTGACTTGGTTACTCCAAGCATCTCTCATAGTCTTTGAAAGTCTTCATGCTTCAATGCCTTTGTAAAGATATCTGCTACTTGTTGTTTTGAGTTGATATACTTTGCTTGTACTTCCTTTGTTGCAATTCGCTCTCGAATAAAGTGATAACGTGTATCAACGTGTGAACTTCGTTCATGGAAGACGGGATTCTTGGCTAGAGTGATAGCTGACTTATTATCCGTGTAGATTTCTGCTGCATTTTGTTGTGCCATGTGTAACTCCTTCAACAAATCTCAAAGCCAAATAGCATGACGAACACAAGTTGAAGCAGCAACATATTCAGGTTTACAACTGGAAAGCTTCACGATCGGTTGTTTCTTTGAACTCCAGGTGAAAGCTGTATCTCCCATAAAGAAGACAAATCCAGTTATGCTTTTACGATCATCAACATCTCCAGCCCAGTCGCTATCACTGTAACCAATCAACTTGAAATTGTTAGACTTTGAATATAACAAGCCAAAATCAATGGTACCTTTGATGTATCGGAGAATCCTTTTTGCAGTCTTTAAGTGTGATGTCATAGGAGCTTCCATGTAGCGTTTAATGAGTCCAACACCATAAAGTATATTGGGCCTTGTGCATGTGAGATATCTCAAGCTACCAACCGGACTCTTGAATAATGTAGGATTTACTTTTTCTTCGTTAGTGTATTTCGAGAGCTTTGTCCCACATTGTATCGGGGTATTTACTGGCTTACTTCCATCCATCTTAAATTTCTTCTATATTTCCGTAGCATATGCTTCTTATGAAATAAATATGTCGTATTCACTTTGAGTTACTTGGATGCCAAGATAATATGACATGAGTCCGATATCCGTCATTTCAAATTCTAAACTCATCTCCTTCTTAAAATCCTCAAATGCTTTTGGATTATTGCCAGTAAAAATCAAATCATTCACGTACAAACATACATTCAAGATATCTCCACTTTAATTTGTTTTCACGTAAAGAGCATGTTCATGTAGGGCATTTTATAAAGTTATTTTCTAGAAACTATTTATCAATTCTAGTATTCCATGCTCTAGGGGCTTGTTTCAAACCATAAAGTGCTTTTTTCAATTTTAAAGCTTTACCTTCATGTCCTTTAATTTTATAGCCAGGTGGTTGCTCCACATAAACTTCTTCTTCTAATTTACCATTTAAGAAAGCTGATTTTACATCCATTTGATATATTTTCCATTTGTTTTGGGCCGCTAAAGAGGTTAGTAATCTTATAGTTTCTAAGAGGGCAACGGGAGCAAATACGTCTTCATAATCTATGCCTGATCTTTGCTTGTATCCCTTGGCTACCAATCTAGCTTTATATCTTTCAACTTCTCCTTTAGCGTTCTTCTTTACTTTGTACACCCATTTTACTCCAACAGCTTTGTGTCCTTTTGGTAAATTAGCTAGCTCCCATATATCATTCTTCACAATGGCTTTGATTTCTTCATCCATAACACTTCTCCATCTATTGGCTCACAATTTGCAAAAAGACAAAAGGTAATATCATCAGAAAGTGATGTTACCTCTTGTAGTTCTTGTAATGATCTCATATGTGGGACCCTTTCACTTGAGCTTTCTTCTTGTGGGGATTCTTCTTGAGTGCTTGATGGAGATGATGGTGTTGGACTAGTTTGCACATCATTGATTTCTTCTTCTTCGTAAAAGGGGAGGAAATTATAAACTTCTTCTTGTGTCCTCCAATTCCTAGTATTTTCTTCATTAAACTCCACATCTCGACTAACCACAACTTTTCCATTTACTGGATTATATAACTTATACCCTTTTGCCCGCGGGTCATAGCCGATGAAAATATAATTTTCACTTTTATCATCTAACTTGGAGAGTCTTTGGTCCGACACATGGGCATATGCAATGCTTCCAAAAAATTTCAAGTGAGATATACATGGTTTTCTACCACTCCATGCTTTTTCGGGGGTTTTGTTCCATGCACTCCGAGTTGGAGAGAGATTTGCTAAATATACCGCGCATTCGATGGCTTCGGCCCAAAACTCTTTAGGAACATTTTTGCTGTTTAACATGCTTCGTTCCATGTTGAGGAGAGATCTATTCTTCCTTTCCACAACCCCATTTTGTTGTGGAGTATATGGGACGGTTAATGGACGGTGAATTCCATTTTCTTCACAAAATTTCTTAAATTCTTTGGAGATAAATTCCCCACCTCTGTCGGACCTCATGGCTTTTATCTTATAATCACTTTCATTTTCTATAAAAGCTTTGAATTTCTTAAAAGCATCAAATACATCAGACTTTTGTTTGAGGAAATAGGCCCAAGTTTTTCTACTATAATCATCAATAAATAAAGAAAAATAATTACTTTTCCCAAGTGAACACGGTTTTATTGGACCACAAGTATCAGTGTGAATCAACTCTAATGGTTCTCTATCCCTTGTGTTGGACTCTTTTGGAAAACTTTTCCTTGATTGTTTTCCAAATAAGCACCCTTCACATAGTTGATTCATATTATCAATTCATGGTAAGCCTTTTACAATATTTTTATTCTTTAACAACTTCCAACCCCCAAAATTAAGATGTCCAAATCTTAAGTGCCAAAGCCACGATGAATCTTTATAGCATGATCTTAATCATTTCACAATACCGTTTGAAATATGAAGTGTAAACATTCTATTTTTCGACATCTCTACTTTAGCAACCAAATTTCCTTTAGCATCTTTCATGGAAAGGCTATGATTTTTTCATATGAATATCATATCCTTTTTCTAAAGGTTGCCCCAAGCTTAGATTGTTACTTTTCATATTAGGCATATAATATACATTAGAGGTAAGTCATGTTTTCCATTTTTCAAACAGATTGATATTTTTCCTTTTTCCCTTAACAGGAATTTTGGATTCATCACCAAAGTGAATGTTTCCACTTACCGATTCATCAAGCTCCGTGAACATATTCCTTCTTCCACACATATGATTACTTGCCCCCGTATCCGAATACCATGTGTTAGTGTTCCCACTTTCATCTCCTTTATGTGCCAAGTGTAGTGTAGAATATTCTTCCTCTTCTTTAGCAAAGTTAGATCTCTCAGGAACTTTATTAGAAGTAGATCTACATTCGAAAGCAAAATGCCCAAATTTATCACAATTATAACATTTAATTTGTGATTTATCATACCTTGGCCTTCCATTTTGTTTCATGTTTCCTCCTTTTCCTCGACCTCTTGTAGCATATGTGTTTTGGCTCCTCTTTATTGAAAGATTTGTAACCACCTCTTCCATAGCTTTGGCCTCGACCTCTTCCTCTTTGGCTATGACCTCTTATAATTCTTTCATTCTCGCTCAAGGTGAGTTTGGTTTGAAGGGCTTGCTCTAATGGCTCTTCCTTAACCCTTTTCTTTAATTTTTCTTCATGGGCTTGAAGCGAACCCATGAGTTGATCAACGGTCATGGATTCTAGATTTATAGATTCTTCAATAGCTACTACTATATAATCGAATTTTGAATCTAAAGATCGTAGAATTTTCTCAACCACTCTTCCAATTTTTCACCATAACTTTTCATTGATTTACTAAAGATAAAACTCGTGAAAAATAATCGTCAATCGATTTGGTTGATTTCATATGTAAAGCTTCAAACTCACCTCGCATAATTTGTAGTCTAATCTTCTTCACTTTATCAATGCCCTTGAATGCATTCTCCAAAATCTCTCGTGCTTCCTTACTACTTTTTGCACATGCCACCTTCTCAAACATTGATTCATCCAAACCTTGATGAATGAGAGTAATAGCCTTTCGGTCCTTCTTTCTTGTATCCATCAATTTATCCCTTTGATTTTGGGATAAAGTGGTGATTTTGGCAGGTTCAACATACCCATTTTCAACGATATCCCACACATCTTGTGATCCAAGCAATGCCTTCATGCGAATACTCCAATTATCATAGTACTCCTTCTTTAGCAATGGAACTTGAAACGGAGTCGCCATATTTTTTAACCAACGACCTAGCTCTGATACCACTGTTAGCAAAATTCTCAAGTTGATGTTGAATTGGATAGCAAGTGAAAATGAGTGATGTTTTTCAAAAGAGGAAGTGATACTTTATTGCAACTTTGCTTACAAATTTTGCTTAGTTACAAACTAGACATACCCCTCCTATTTATAATAGTTCACATCTCAAATGAATGGTTGAGATGTATTTAATCCTATGGTACATAGCTTTTCTTAGAGTTTTCTATAACTCCCCTACAAAATATCTAGGCTTTTAATACATGTTATTTTTCCAGTTGTGGTAGCATATACAATATATATAGCTTAAATGAAAAAAATGGAATAAAAATAAGTGATAAAATCAACTATGTGTACTTCTTGATGAAAGAATAATACTGCCTGATATAGGAACTTATAAATATTTATGTCAACAGGTTTTTGTTTGATTTATATACTATTGTAGAATTTTCTTCTGTTATGTTGGTTAGAATAATTATTAAGGCATTTAATCCTTGAATACTAATATTATTAAAGCATCTAATGCTTAAACACTAATATTATTAAAGCATCTAATCCTTAAACACTAATATGGTAAATTTATCCAATAAAAATCAACTTGACCAACATGAAGTTATTCTTAAGTTCATCAATTATTTGTTATGTTAAAAAGCATAAGTAAAGTTTGTGATCATAAATACCCAAGACTGTTCTTTATGCTTATAAGTTGTGTAATTATACATGTTGATTTTTGATGTTGGAATTTGACTTTACATATCAAACGTTTTAAATCACTTACCTTCTGTGTAATTTCTTGCACAATATGTGCCATAGATCATATAATGAATGGTCCTCTTAAATCTAGTATGGTGTTGTAGTTTGCTGTATTAATTTTGAATTCAAATGGTAATTAAAATGGGCATTGTTATTGACACTCCAAATATTGTTAAGAGGGGTCCCTTTTTTTATTTTTTCAAAAATTGTTAAGCGGAGTACCAATGAGGAAAGTAGCCCCTTAACAAAGATAATTTTTCATTATTACCCATTTAACCCCTTAACAAATAAAATTAAATTTACCTTAACAGATATTGCAAGGGCCATATTTTTTTTTTCAATTCGCATATATCGATTTTTTTTAAACCCTAAACGATAAGCATTTTCGGAGGAATAGGATCGAACTTTTTTTTGACATAAATATGCTGAATTTTGTGACTACGAAGGCAATGCATCGAAATGATTATTAATTTTCGACATATCACTGTTGAATACATGCATAATTGATTACGTGCTGCATTCGAGGCAGTGGTGACGAACTATTTATTTTAATTTGGTTTCACTCGTCGAATAAGTTTTTTTCATCTAATTTGAAGGGGCAATCCGGGAATACTGAGTAGTATGAAATAATATGTTTGTGTAGCCCCTTAACAATTTTTCAAGGAGTGGAGTTTTTTTTTAAAATGACCTCCCCTTAACAATAGTTGGAGTGTCAATAACAACACCCATTAAAATTAGATTATGCTCACTAACTCAAAAGGCAATTTGATTTTAATTGCTATTACAATCAATTGACCTTCACTTTACAAACAAATGTTACGTGTTTCTCATCAAAAATTTGCTTACATTGAAAGTTTTGCCATAGAAATGTCACCTCTAATAGTCCGAAAATGCAAATTCTTGATTGTATAATAAGAGTCCTGTATATTCACAATAGGTGCCTCTAAAGCATATATAATACTGTTTTGAAGATTCATAACTGCTGATGACTTATTTGTTGCTTTAAAGTGGAAAAATAATAAGTTGTTTTCAACCACATTAAATTTCAAAAGGAACTAATTAGCTATTTTTGGAAGGTCATAATTGGTGGAGGTTTTGATGGAGGATTCAGTGCATCAGCTGTTGGTGGTGGAACTGGAGGCGGCACCAGTGCAGCTGCATAAGCTCCTGCTGTCGAAGAGAAGAAGGTGGAGAAAGAGGAAAGCGACGATGACGACATTGGTTTTGAATCTCTCTTTGATTAGTGGATCTGAGTTTGGTGTCTCGTATCTCTCGATTTTGACTCTTGATTGTGTTATTTAGGTTTTTTATCTGTTGTCGAACTCCTTTCTAGTATCTACAAATAATCAGTTTTTCTATGTATCATCATACATTTAAGATTATTAATTTGATGCATCTGCTCAACTGGTTTTACCAACCTTTGTTATGTGTGGTTATAGTATTCGTTGTGTTTTGGCTTGGGCAGCAAGTAATATATAATTTGCATTGAAGGCGTGGGATCTGCTTTGGACAAGTTAATTAATGGATTCATTCTAGAAAAAAAAACATAGCTAGGTGAAATTACCCAAATTAAATATTTGAATTTCATCTATATTTTGTTGTTTGACAAATTAAATAATTGAATTTTTTTAACCTGTAGCGTATAAATACTATTTTTAATTTATGTTTTCAGCGCATATAATAATAAAATCCGATCTTTTTGTTCTATGGATCAGTACGAAATACCATCAAAATGTGATCGACTTAGTTTCGGTTAACTTTATACTTTGCCATTGACGTAGATTTTAGGCTCCTGTTATAGTAGAAGGCATTTTTGTAGTGTCCTTTGTCGAGAAAGATTGAAATTAAAACTTTTTTGGATTCAAGAAATAAAGTTTCTTTACCTTTATTAATAATTTGCATAATACCCATCTAATTTCATTTTCCATGATATCATCAGTAACAAAGAAACTTTTCTATGATTGAAATCAAGGAATAAAATCGTTTTTGAAAGAATTTGCATAAACACTCACATAATTCAAGGAATAAATTTCAGTGTAATTTTTTGTCATATTAATTTGTTAATTGCAAAGACTATTGATTAGATGACATAAAATAATTTTATTTTTATTTTTTGGTTTTTTTTATATATAAAATATGCTCCACTACCTCTCGGTCGCCAAGGGTTAGTGGAAACGACTTCCAACGACGGTTATTTTCTAGATTTTTTTTACGGAATAAAAAAAAACGTTGGCAGCCATTGGAAACCAACTATTTTAAAGCTGTTGGCGGTCGTTGGTAAGTTGAGTAGATATTTACCGACCTGCTTCTTCTTCATCATTTCGTTTTCCCCCCAAACCTCCCAAAAATCCTCCTCCCTTCTTAGATTCGCCAACCACCGTCTCATCCTCCGCTCCTAGCCTCTCTCCTTCTCATTAGGCTCCTATTGCTCCTCAAATCAAGGCATAAACCCTAATCGTTTTTTAATAATTAGATTTGCTAATTTAGGGTTAGTTTGTTAGATTACGTGTTTGAATTGCCTTATTGTATGTATAGCGTAGTTTATTGAGGCCCAGTTCTTGTTATTAATTTATGTATTGCAAGTTATGTAGTTTGTATCACAATAGAATTATGTGCATATATGTTGAATATATAAGCGATTTTAGGCTTGTTAGGGGGTGTTAAGTGGGAATGAATATAATTTTATGTTTTATAAAAAAATATCAAAAACGATATTTATTTTTATAATGTACGGTTAGTTCGATTGAATTTTGAAAATATACGTATATGTGATAAACTCTGTATACGTACAATTAGAGATTGAAATTAATCTGTTCAAGGCTTATTTGTATAAAATTTGCTTCTTCACGTAGACAATTGATAATAAGAGCACAAATCGTAATATATTATACCCATAAACCCTTAGAGTGTTTTTCGGCCCCATCTGTTAAGTATTGTATATGATCGTTATGTGAATGTTCACATTTATATTCATTATATACAATATTTATTGGATTTTTCCTTGTATTGGACAAGTTACGAACACAATAACGAAATTAAATCTCATAAAGCGTTTCATTTTAAATGGTTCTCAAAATTTCGAAAGCGCTTTCTTTGTGTTCGCAATTGTGTACTGTTCATGGAACTAAAGCGAAGTGCTACCGAAATTTTGTTGAATAGTTTAAACTGAAAAATTTACGTGATTTAATTACGTTATTGTATTTGTAATGGGTGGTAGAATGACCCATCAGCAAAGTGTAAATGATCAATTAACATAACATTCAACAATATTTTTTTTTAATAAAATGTTAATGCAAATTTTATTATACTTTTCATTTATCTACTTAAGATAAATGGACAATTATTTTATTGATCGAAGCTGGATGTACAAACGAAGAGAAGCTGAAGACGCAATAATCGAACAATTTATTAATGAAGTTGGCATGTTTACTGATTTCTCTTTAAGTAACAATGAAAACGATGACGAAATTCGTTGTCCATATAGTTGATGGAAATTATTAAAGCATTTGATACCGCAAATGGTTAGAGTTCATTTACATCAGTACAGTTTTGTGCCGAACTATTTGGTTTGGGATCGTCACAGAGAATAGTTAGCATCTACTTCTTGTACAAGTTGAGGAGGTAGTGAGTAATGAAATTGCTACGACGAATCTCGTAGAACATATGGTTAAAGATGTTGGACGTTCAATGTTCCATGTTCCACAATTAATTGATGACAATGGTAATGCTGAAAAGAACCAAATATTGAAGGAAAAAAATGATTTATTAGATACTGCGAAAAAACCCTTTGGGAAGGCTGTACAAGCGGAACCTAATTATCAGTGACTGCTGAATACATAACGATGAAATTTAAATATAACCTCACCGAAGCTGGATTTACAGCTATTGTACAAGGTGCAAAGCAGCACATGCTTCCCAATAATTTAATGTGAGAAAATCATTATGAAGTAAAAAAATTGATGTCGGCTTTTGGTTTACTGTATGAAAAAATAGATACATGTCTAAACGGTTGCATGCTATTTTGGAAGGAAGATATCAACCTTAAGAATTGTAAAATATGTTATCAGAAAATATACAAATCAAGAAAGAAAAAAGAAGTCCTGTATAAACATATGCATTGTTTAACTATTACTCCTAGACTTCAAGGGTTATATGCATCATCTGTAATCGCTCAGCATATGAGATGACACAGTGTGAGAACACAGGAAGAAGGTACGTGAACACACTTATTTGACGGGGAAGCGTGGAAGCATTTTGACCAGAAATATCCCTATTTTGCATCTGATAGTCGTAATGTTAGACTTGGTTTATGTACGGATGTATTTTCACCATTTTCCCAATTTAGTGCTAAATATTTGTCTTGGCCTATAATTGTCACATCTTATAATTTACCTTCGTGGACGTGTATGAAAACTCCTTTTATGTTTCTCATAGTTGTCGTTCCTGGTCCTAATGAACTGACGTAAGGAATCGATGTTTATTTACGGCCTTTGATTGAAGAATTAAAAACATTGTGGTACGAAGGAGTAGAAACATATGATATTTTGCAAAAAAGAAATTTCGCATGTATGCTTCTTTATTTGGACAATCAGTGATTTTCCTGCGTATACAATGCTTTTAGGTTGGAGTACGGCTGGTCATCTAGCTTGTCCTTACTTCATGGAAGAAATACGAGCATTTTCTTTACCTCATGATTTTTTTTTTCATAATTTGACGTCATCGATGTTTTCTTCATATTAATCATCATTTTAAAAGAGATAAGAAAATTTGTATAGCTAATAGACATGAAACTTTGAGACCACTTATGATTTGGTCAAGTGAATATATTTATGAAGCTTTAAAGGATTATCCAAAGGTACATGAAACCGGAGAACAGACTGAAATTCAAGGAAAATCATCAATTCATAATTGGTGCAAACAAAGCATATTTTGGAAGTTGCCTTATTGGAAAATTCTCTTAATTCATCATAATAGTAACGTGATGCATAATGAGAAAAACGTATTTGACAATGTGTTTAATACAATTTTGGATGTCAAAGGGAAGACGAAAGATGATATGAAATCAAGACGTGATATCGAATTAATATGTAATCGCCTTGAGCTTCATATAAAGCCAAATGACAAAAAAAAAAGCTCGCTATGAACTAGACAATAATCAGGTTAAAATATTTTTAAAATGGTTGGAAGGATTTAGATTCCCGAACGGTATATCTTCTAATCTTTGTAGATGTGTCGACTATAAAAACAATAAAATTAGCGGGGTGAAAATCTATGACTGCCATGTTATGATGGAAAATTTGTTCCCTGTCGCTTTCAAAGAACTGGTGCCCGTAAAAATTTAGATTGTTGTAATAGAATTTAGTTTGTTTTATATTGAACTTTGTTCTACTACATTACAAATTGATCGTCTACGTAAATTAGAGGAGGAAATCCCTATATTGCTCCACAAACTGGAACAGACGGTATGATTTTGGGAACTAAGGGGTAATCGAAACTAAAATTTAATAATAACTAAAATTTACTTGAATTGTTATTATAAGATATTGAAAATCTATAATTATTTACAGGTTAGGACATCTCAGCAGTCGTACCAAAGGGCTCAGGATATGGAGGACATTGCACAACTACGAGCCCAGATCGTCGAGCTTACTAAGTGTGATCGCCATAGCGAAGAGCAGATGGAGCAGCTTAACCAGCATTTGGCGGAGTTCATTGACCAGTACGGAACGTTTCCTTCTTCACCGTCCGGTGGTTCCAGGGGAGATTGAGTTGAGGTTAGTTTGTTTTGTTTTGTTTTGTTGTTATATATATATATGTATGTATGTATGTATATATGTATATATGTATATATATATGTATGTATGTATATATATGTATATATACGCTTTGAGAGTGGGTGAAGATTTTTCTTGATACATTATGGTGGTTCTTATATGTTGCTGCTGTGTTGGTGATGATGGTTTAGACGTTTTGTGTATATGTATATATATGGTGGTTTGTACGTTGGTTTGTTGTATGCTTGTAAATATTGGTTTTATGTTGTGTGTTTTGGACTTTTTGTGTTTGATTTGGATATAATATTATGTTTGGATATATATGTGAGTGTGATTGTGATGTATATGCTCGAAATGAAGTTGTTTTGATGTATTGATATCGTGGGATAGTTGGAAGTAAGCAATCTAAATTCTTGAAGAAAAAAATAAACAGACTTCCAACGGCTTACTGGTCCATTTATTTCATAGGTGATCAATGGCTTCCAACGGCTATCTGGTCAAAACTTGTATTCATGTGACCCAGTTATAACGTTGGAGGCCATTGGAAATTAGCAATTGGTGGCATTGGAGGCCGTTGATCTGTATACCAACGGCATTTCCAATGCTCCCTGCCCGTTGGAGAACACTATGTCTCTTGTAGTGTCTTCATCACTAAGTAAGAAAGCAATTTCAGTGTACTCTCATTGGGAGTGTGATTAGCAAAAAATTAACTCTTAATTAATGAAGAGAAAAGCTAGAGGAGATTTGTTTAATCTATAAGACCATAAAAATTGAGACTACTCTATTTGAAATTAAGCGTAAGGAACACTGGAAAAAATAATCAAATTAACAATACAAAAAATTTAATTAATTTTTAAATTAATTTAGATAATTTTTTATTCGTAAACAGGAGTTTACAGTATACATGCTCAAAATTTTATCCAAAGCAACTACATTCATTAACCTGCTATTTTTAATACATAAGTCATTCTAATTCTCGAATTCTTCTAATTTTCTTTATAGGTTACACAATATTATTTTCTATCCCAGAAATATTTATTATATTATCAGGAAAATAGTGTAAAGGACAAAATGAACACAAATTTTAGTTAAAAGGACAAAAGCTAAAAAAATTAGCCATAAGGACAAAGTTTATTGTAAAGTATGAAATTATAGTGGACCCCTGAATTCCTCCCTTTACACTAAAAATTGTCCTTGAGGTTAAATTTTAGCCTGTTGTCCTTATGTCCAAAATTTTGTTGACTTCGTCCTTGTGCCTAAAAATCCCAACTCAAAATATCACTCTATGCTTAAAATTACGATCTAATAAGTAGAAGTCTTTAGTTAATTAAGAATACAAATAAAATTCAAAGTAATAGAAAATTAGATATTGCAACTTGGAAATAAAAATTTAAATTAACTGCACATGATTTCAACATAAAAATATAACTAAGTATTTACAAAGATTATTTTCTCTTGAATGTGTTAATCATATATAATTTATTGTACAACAATTCACGTGAGAATCATAAACCATAATCACGCGCAAAGCGCGTGCTTAGCGCTCATAAAATAAAATTATACGTCCATATTTATAATTTCAATACGAAAAAAAAATTAAAACTAACAAGACATAAAACATACTACATCAAAATAAGCAAAATCAAAATTTTCTTGATGTGCTAAATATTTTTGTAAACTAATAATATAATATATAAATTTAATAGTTTGAAGCAACTTCAATAGGATTATAATATTAAACAAAAGTAAATTTTAGGGAATTTTGGTAAAAATAAACTCCTCAAGTTTCAAATACATAGTCGCCCTGTCTCAAACACATTATTAAAAAACCTTTATCTTTTAGTTCTAGAATATTTGCAGAATACACTATTAATATTTAGTGTAGTGCTAAGAGCAACACAATATCCTCTTCTTAATACTACCACTAAAAAAATAAAACTCAATAAATTTTGTATGCTTCCTACTACGACATTACTTCTCCATTCTAATCTCCTACTCAACCATTATTTGTTGAACTAATCATGTACTCAGCCCTAACCTGAAAACCTTAAATAAGATTAATCGTTGTTTACTTCATCTTTACCGCAAGAAAATTCAAATTCTTACCGTTAGAAGCCCTAATCACTCACTTCTACTTCTGCTTTCTTCCTTCCTGCTCGATTGGGACATAGTTTGCTTGCCTCTTCTCGTCATCATTGGAGTCGAAGTTAGTCGGAGATGAAGGTTTTTTGGATAATCGAATTTAATTTAGGTTATTCGAACGCAATAGCATCGAGATGGAGAAATATGAGAAATACGGTGGTAGCCCCTATTTTTTAATGTTTGGTATTAGGAAGAGAAGAATATAATTTTTTGTGGTATTTTTTAGTTGTGGTATTAAAAAGAGGATATTGGGGTGTCCTTAGCACCACACAATATTTATGAAGAGCTTTGAAAATATTTATAAAATAATATGCATATGTTTTATAGAGAAATATGTGAATTTTTAGAATTTTGGAGTCTAAGTATTTACAGGTTTTATGCAAATATTTGTAAAAACTTTCTTCAAATTCATAGAGAAGTCTACACATAGTCTGACAACTAATATATTTTTACCATTGTAAAATAACGTGGTATAATTTAAAAAATGTTATGGGGATGTTTTCTTGTGCACGTAATCTAAAAAAAAGAGGCGTAACCAATTTCTGCTAAATGTTTTGTACATTATTGATTACTTTAACTATTACATTAGGCTTTTAATAAAATTTAAAATAAAAACATCTTACCAAAAAAAGGATAATACAGAATGAAAATTTATAATGCAATCATCCTTTTTTCTCCATCCACGTACTGAATATAATTCCTAGGATGACATAATAAATACACAAAAATACTGTGAAGGACAAAATTAATAAAAATATTAACCAGAAGGAAAAGGGGCAAAAAAATTAGCCATAAGGACAAACTTTAGTGTAAAGTATGAAATGATAGTGGACCCCTGAATTCCTCTCTTTACACTAAAAATTGTCATTGTAGTTAATTTTTTTACCTTTTGTCCTTATAGGTAAATTTATTGTTGAGTTTGTCATTATGGATAAAAATCCCTTTTGAGTTTGTAAAGAAGTTTAACCGTTGGATCCTAATTTAAAGAAAGTTGGGACATTTGGAAATTATGAAGAAGTTTAATTGCCGGATCCTATTTTTAAGGGATACCGAGATTTACTAACATACATAGGAACATTTTCGGTAGCTCATGTTGACATCATAAAAATGTTATACGAAAGATATAGGACTATTAATAAATATGATTAAGACATTTAAGAGCAAATAATTTACACAAATACTTAATTATGTTTTTATGTTGAAATCATGTGTATTAAATTTAAATTTAAATTTCTATGTTGCAACATAATTTTTTGTTAGTTTAAATTTTATTCATATTCTTAATTAGTAAACGATGTTTGTTATTTTAAATGATGTTTATTTGTTAGATCCTATATTATACATTTAGGGTTGAATTTGTAAAGGAATTTAACTATTTGACCCAATTTTTAAACGTAGATGAATATTTTAAATTTGTAAAGAAATTTAACTTTTACATACTACTTTTAAGAAATACCGAGATTTATTAATTTATTAGAGGGGCATTTTTGGTAGTTCACGTCGATGCTAAAGAAGTGTGGCACCAAAGGTATTACAACTACTAATAAAGATTTAAAGCCAAAAATAAAGTATATTTATACAATTTATTTTCTCTTGGCATAAGTCCTTTTTTCATATTTGAAACTATTTAGAGAATGTTTTTTTCTAATAAAAGAGCAATCCACAATTTAGGGATAACACTCTTTAATATTTACTATAATGTAAACTACCAACAGGCTTGGTAATTGGTGTTACAAAAGAAAATATATGTTCTCCAATACGAATAGATGCAATGAATCGTCGGAACAATTGTGACAACCATCTTGTACCCTCAGCACCAAAAGTAACAAAAAAAAAGTGCACATATGTGGTGCTCGATCGATGTAAAATGATCATTACAGTTGAAAACGAAGCAAATATGTCATAATATATCGTATATTTCACAACTTATGGAATAAAAGATAATATACACATATAAAAAAGAGATAATAAAGCCAAGTGAATCAACAAATCAAAGTATAGATCCAAAAAATTACATAACAAATATTAAAGAGATTATACAATAGAAGGGAACTTAGTAACTGTTACCAAAGTATAAAACCTAGGGTCACACAATAGTCTGAAGTGGGTGATAAATAAATCTCAAAATATTACATAACTAAATATAGTAAGGGACATGGGTACATGAATCGTACCTAGACTATTCCCACAACCAAACAGTTTGCATATAAAAACATACATTCTACTCCACTAAAATCACAATGGTATCTATATCTCTAGTACTTAGTCGTCATGACATCTTTAGGTGATAAACTATGAAAAAAAGCAACTAGTAATCATAACATCCATTAAACCATCCTCACTATCATTTAATATGCTCTAAATATACAGTAACTCACATAGCTTCTTTATTTGCAGGACTAAGGTGAATCACGATTTCTAGTGCAGTTCGTATCTCATAGTCCAAATCTAGATATGTATCTCATAGCTCAAAGCTGAACATAGACCCAAAATCAATGGTCTAGGGTATCTAGATCCACTTCACCAATCCAATAGCATCCCCAATTACAATACCCATGCTTCGAATACAACAGAAAAAACTCTAAAAATCAACGGTCCACTCGCACACACATATGAGCCATTCACTTACTCAACCCAGTTTCCATTATCCTCGAGGAATGCTTCCATGTTTCCATATTCCATGGCTCCGTATAATATCGAGACGCTATCTTATGAATCTACACCCATCAATATCAAGTTACCATTCAATGATTAAAGGCTTTTACCTTGTTGTTACATCGCCATAAAGCTTCATGTGAATGAACCAACATTTCTAACATGATTTACAAAGTCCCCTCTCCTCTTTTGGGAAGTCTCACTGAAACAACATTCATAAAAATAACTCAATACCAAGTCAAAATGACTTTGCATTGAGCCATCTACTTAGCCACTTTTGGATAAGTCTCATTTCTTGCCTCAAGTACTTCTTTACTATGTGCTCTAGACCTTCTTTCCTATGTGCTCTAGACCTGGACCCTTTCTCTAAACAAACTCGGCATCACTCTATAGCCTTTATAACCAATTCCTAGAAACAATTCTGCGTGGTGTCCAATATTTAATCAACCCCTAATTCTTTCCTTGGTATACCCCTCTAACCTTTCCCTAATGATCCCCCTACAATGATCGAACTATTTGGCCAAAAAGAGTGACTCGACCCAAAGTTAAACGAAGTGGTACCGAGTTATGAACTTAACAATTTTTTTACTACAACTTTAATTCCAGGCTCGTCCCATGCTCTAAGGCCACTCCTTCCAATTTCATCCAATTTTGATTATCACTGCACTCGATTTGTAGATTTCATCATCAAATTTTCTAAGTATCTACCGCAATTGCAAAAACGACAAAAGCACAACATACAAACATAGGACACCGTGCAAATACGTCCGTTCATTTAATCAATACATAAACATTAATCAAGCAAATTCTAGTCTAGTTCTACACATTTTATAACATATGAGTATAAATAAAGGGAAATTGCAAAATTATTTTTGTAAATCACTTTAAAGGTTTACAAATTTTGACATATGTTATGATGCGATCCATGTTAGAAAACAATTTAATGTGAAGATCATGTTAAGAACATTCTATGCTACCATGTAAACATGAATTATATAATTAGAAGTCAATAACCGCTGACAGATTACTCAAATTACCCAATTCTCCTTTAGATCCGAAGTGCATAGCCAAGTTTAATGAGGCAAACATGCTAAGATGATGTCTAACTTCTATTTGATAATCACTTCTCTGTCGATGATTTGGCCAAGATTCATAAGAAAACGGTGGTGACCTTTGATGAAATTAGATTTAATAGAGGGTTAAAATTGCTTTGAAAAAGCGGGGAATGACTAATTTAAATTCATACAGCCTCCTACTTATACTAGTCTCAAAATAAGTTAGTGCGTTAGACTATCATTTTAATTAATTTCCCACTATACTGAAGCATCCCGTAAAATTCAAAATACGTGAATAAGGTGAATAAACTAGAATGAATAAAGTAGGGATAAAGATGAAAATTTCGTAAAAGTTGGAATTTGATCATGAATTTTTTTATGTTGCTTTCGTGGTGAGATCTTGATTGATTTCATTTATAATACATTGAAAATGGATCTCGAACAAAGAAGTTACAAGCATTTAAAGTTTTCAAATTTGAAATGATTTAAATTGAGGGTGCTACTATTCACATCCCAGTTTACACTTTTGGTCACCTTTCTAATCTTAATACAAATGATTATTTTTTATATTCTTATGGCCACCATATCCTGTACCTTCACTCAGTTATTCACCACCATACTTCTCCTAAAAGACACGTACTTATCTACAATTTCAAACCTTAAACCCTAATAAAAGAAAATATTGTTTTATGTCTAATAGAGATGGAATATGAAGATGAAAAATAGGTTAGATTTGCATGATTTTTATTGTTTTCTATTATTTTTTAGAACATATTGTTAGGGTTTTTAATGGTTAAGGTTTTCCATTACATTTTAGGATATTTTTTTCACTCCGTTGGAAATTTCAAACTTGGAGGACATTAAAATTTTAACCTAGTTTCATTCGACGGTTCTGGTGCATTTCAACTCTATAAGTAATATCCTTGACCTCCGAACTTTTTTCATAGATACTATTAAAAACATCAGTGAAGCTCTGTCGTTTTATCAATTCTTGGATTCAGAAAATGGTTTTTTGGTTTTAGACAAGAAATCCTATAAACCAATCTTTGTTTATTGTTTAGTTCTAAACCTCTTCTCTTCCAACCTTTCTACGTCAAATATATGTGTATATATATCCCTTGTTGTACAAATATCAAAAAGAAGAAATATGAAGAAGATCATAATAGGCATAGCAAAGCTAAATACCAACATTGAATGGAAATTTTAGTTTTTCTATTTTAGTAGTTGAATAGTACAGTTTGGATATAATATTTGTCTTACGAAATTTTAGATTATGGAAGTGTCATAATAAATGTCTCTAATATTCCCCCAAGGCAAAAAGTCAAAGTATAAGTTAGAATCTTACTCATTTTGTGTTAAAATAATGAAGTTTTAAGGAATTTGCAGTTTATATATTCAATCTTCTGTTCCACTTCTTATTCGTTTTCTTAATATCTGATTAGGCGATTTAATTGAGAAATGATGTGTGAAGCACGAATCTTCATTTGTTGGTTACATTTCCTATTTCTATAAAAGTAACAAAATTTCCATTATCAAAATGCATGAAAAATAAGTTGAGTAGAGCTTAAATTGATTAGATTGTAAACTTACAGTTTTTGGTTTATTGCATTATTATAATATCAGATAAGTGTGATTTATATTCTATATGCAAGACTGATTATTCTTATTTTTAATATGTGCATTGAATCCCAGTTGTTGAATCCATTATTGTGGATATTAGAATTTGAACACTGTTGATAATTTAGAAATGACTATTGTAACATCCTAAATTTTTGAATGTTAATTACGAATATTTAAATCCATTTTAAATATTGATTTGGTAATGTAAATGTATTTTATATCGAATTTATTTATCCAAAATGGAGTTCGAATATATAAATTTATAAATTGATTAAAATGAGCTCAAAACGACGCGGTAGTTCGAAATTTACGATTTTAACTTCAATTGGATATACAGGATTCGATATAAGTCAAATTCCCATGAAACAATAAATGGTAGGATTTACTTGATTATAATTTACTAATTATAATTTACTATTAGAAGAGAAAATTGGATATTTCATATTATAGATTGTAAGTTATGTCCAATCCAAATTTTCAAATAGTCGCTATGGATTTTGTTAATAAACGATAACATTTATTTAATAAAATAAAAAGGATTTTTATATAAATTTGAATATCATTTAACTTGAAATTTTAAATATTGAGTTTAAAATCTATCTTGGTTTATATTGAAACTGTATAAGATTTCATTCAGAAATATCCAATAACGATTTATTATATAGGATTGTTTTGAATTTAATTATATTATATTGTTATTATATAGGCCTTAAAAGTGATTATTTTTCAAACGACGTCCATTTTAGAAGAAACAAGTTTTGTTGGAATACGTATAGTTAATTATTGCAAGATTTTCAGTTTGGAGCCAAACAGAATTGTTTTGTCGACAGACGAAAATTTAAAGGGCGAACCGATAAATTAAAATAACGTCGTTGTGCAAACGAAGTCGGTTTTCAACAAAACAAATTTCGTTGGATTCGTAACATCAAGACGTAGCGGTGCGACCATTTTTGTTACGTTTGGAGTTCGCGTATGTCGTTACGAACATAACATGTCCAATGACCGTTAACGGTTACATTAAATAACCGCATATTTAATAATCGAACTAAATAAAACCAACATAACTCATTAATCTAACCATTTTCTTCCCATATCTTTTCAACATCAAATTCTCTTCTCTTTCTCCTAAATATAATTTAATTTATCTTTGTCTGCATCAGACCATTTTCTTCTTACAAGGCGGCAAAACAACATAAAAATAAATTATATATAAGTCTCAACCCACTTTTTCCCTACCCCATATTCGTCCCGCCCTAGATGTTAACGCAGTAAGCTTTCACGTCGGCTTATTATATACAACCCAACGTACATCACTTCCATCAATTGAAAATGAAAATTCATGCAGTCTGATAAATATGCATAACCACCCTAGTTTGTCGCCTACTGTAATAACCCGGGATTTCAGAACCAATTTAAAATTTTAATTTAAGCTATTTTAATGGGTTTTGAATATTTAAAATTATTTATTTTTAGTAACAACGACTAAAAAATTTATTTAATTTGAACTTAGAACGTATAAGTTTATATTAATTATAAAATGAGCCTGAAATGGCGCATTAGTTGCAAATTTGATTTTAAATTTCAATTGAATGTATAAAATTCATAATAAGTCAGAATTTGACGAAACAAGAAACGTTAGGATCGAATCAACTATATCTTTCTAAGGAATGTATTAAATTTAGATTTCACATCAGAAATTATAACTTATGTTTAATTCAAAATTTAGAAAAGGCGCTGTAGGATTTTATTAATAATTTTAATATTATATATGCCTTAGAAATGACCATTTTACAAACGACCTCCGAATTCAACGAAACCAATTTTATTGGATCCGAAATGTCAAATTATTATTAGGTTTCAATTTTCATAATTTTTGGAATTAATATGTGACCATGGAAAATTTAAAGGCACGTTCAATTTTGATTGGAAATTTAATCGACTTGAAAAATGTCATTTTTCAAACGGCCTGCAAATTTAACAAAATTAATTTTCTTAGGACCGTATTCTCAAAACATAGCTAGATTTCAATATTCGTAATTTTTGGAGTCAGTATGTGGCCCCGGTAAAATTAAAATGTATGTTGGAATTCAATATGTAACGTTATATTATTTTATATTTTAATTTTGATAAAAACTATTCGAAACATCCAAACTAGCTTATGAGACATATCCCATTATGTTCGGAATGGGAGTATTTGGTGTGGGGCGACACTCGTTGGGTTTGATTTGGAGTTCGAATGCAAAAACCCTTTTTTACGAATTAAATAATATTATAATATATATATATATATAAATAGATTTTAATACCCTAAATCTAATTCATTTTCAAATCCCGCCGCCTTCAGTATAAACCAATGGGTGAAATTGTTCGAAACTTCTCCCCTTAAAATCTTCCAATCCAAATTGAATTAAATCCAAGTTTCTAAATGAAAATCGAAGAGCAAAGGGAGAGGTTCAAATCTATATGGGTTTGATGGGGTTTAATGTTGAGTGGAGCTCGAATTTGGGCTTGGAATAGCCGCCGTTCGAGGGCGAATTCCATCGCATGGGGGCTGCCGAGTTCGACGCTGGTGGCGGCTCAGGGAGATGGTGGCGCGGGCATCAAAGTAGAGGAGGTTGATCGTCGGTCAAGGGCACGACTGATGGGCGACGGCGGTTTTTTCGAAATAGGGATGGGTTCGTGACTTTACTGAAGGAAGACGACGGGGATGGTAATTAAAACGTTAGTTAAGGTTAATTGTTATTTAACTATTTAACTAATTGCTTATTTAATTCTCGAATGTATAAAATATCATATCTTTTTCATACGAGCTCGAATAATTATAAACTCAGGTCCGTTGCGATCATGGCGACGAACACTACAACCTGGAACTGACTAGAATGGAAATGGAGAAAGTTAAATTTTAAGCTAAAATTTAAATTCGTCGAATAAAGACCGATAGAGTGGAAACCAACGTGAGAACTCCTTCTCACTCAAAAATATTATTGTGTTATAGTATTCATATTTAAAAATGCACAGAATGTCAGTGTAGATTTTTATATGTTTTAATTATCATAATAATATTTAGAATTCACATCCCTTGAGTTCAACACATGAACATTACACAAATCATTTGCATTAGAAGCCTAGTATGGATATTAGCGACACTCACATTTCATACTACGTGGATGGACAATTGTGGCACCTTATATGGCATTGGTGATTGGTTGATTGATTTGTTTATATTGGTGGTTGTGAATTGGATATTAAATTGTTATGTATGGCGCAAGCCTTGTCAGGAGAGGGATAAAGCATAGACATTATTCCGGTGCTACAAAATAGAGCCGTTATGATGGCAAAATTTTCTGAAACATGTTAGAGAAATTATAAATATTTATGGTAGTTGAAATAGGATTACACATCCATTTACAAGTTGGACGACTTGTTTATGTTCGCCATTTTGTGTGATATCGATTGGAACAATAATTTTTACACATCGCCCAAGTGCACAAATAATCATCAGTATTTGTTGGTTGAAAACCCCACATGGGTCTTGGGATGATATTCTGATCATGCATCTCCTTTGTTATTAGTTGTTTGTCAGTAGATTGATGGACAAACCATTATAAGCGTTGTTTAATTATTTAATGCTTATACAGTTGTAGAATGCACTCTGGTTGTTATTTGGATGGTTAACGATTATTTATCATTATTGTTGAATACATGCGATGTATGAAAACCATATAACTAAAATTATATGGTAATTGATTGGGTCACTTTCCAATTCGGAAATAACGAATATCTTAAAATATTATTCAGTATAAGAATTGAATTATGATTTTTATGTCCGATTTTGGCTGGACATGAAAGAATTAAAATATATGAAACTGAGTTAGGTAGATATACGCCATTTTAACTCGAATAGATTTTTATATCGATTTTATTCATTTTATAATTAATATCAAAAAGAAATGGATTTTAAAATCCGACATTTTGAGAATATTATCATTTTGAGATTATAATAATACGGACTATTCAATTTTGATTTAAAATTGAAGTAGAAATTGGAATCGTTTTTAAAACAAATTTATAAACGTTTTATAAAATACATTTTGAATAGAAATTGATGAAAAATATTATGTATATTATAATGGTTGGAATTGAACGCGTCGCGCGGCGACCGTTCGCGAATTTCGACCATTAACTTCGATTTGACGTAAGGAGATCCTACCGTCGGATTCTCCTGAAACCGGAACTTACGGGTTCATATCGAAAAGGGATTTCAAATGATAATAAGAGATTTAAAATCTAACGGTTGGATTTTTAAAAATGTCAAATTCAAATTCGAATAAAAACAGCGCCAGGGCAACTAAATGACCTGAAACGTTATTTAAGCAAAGGGCACTATTTTTAAATGATTAAAAATAGAGAAAAATTATGATAAATCATAATAAATTTTTTTAAATGGTTTTGAATGAAATATTCCAAGTTTATAAAGATAAAAGATATTTTTATCAGAATGAGTTGTTTATCAACTTAAATAAAGAACTAAAAAAATTAGAAATGGTTTTGATATAACCAGAATTTTCCAACGTATGAATTGGAATGGATTTGAATGGAAATAATCTTCCGAATATTTCGATATTAAATTCCGTGATTATATGGATATTGTGGAGGAATTTGGAAGATACATATATCATTATTCCCCGTACGATATCCGTTAGTTCCAGAATTTGATATTGAACATAAGTCGATACAATTTCTATTCAGAACCTTGTATTTAATATCAAATTGGATTTTGGGTTTGTCGTGAATGGAGTCTTAAATAACACTGTTCTTGAACCCATTTGAGAAAAGAATGAATCTTTTAATTAAGATTTAAGGAGTTTTCTAATTAATAAATACACTTGGAATTATGTAACAACCTGGAAAATCAAACCAATTTAAAAAATTTATTTTAGCAATTTTAATGAATTTTGGATATTCAAAATGAATTATTTTAAATAATAATGATGGAAAATTTATTTTCGACGAAGTTAAAACAAATAAATTTTCCAGTTTGTTAAGAAGGACTGAAATACACGAAGAATTGGAGAATAATATCAGTGTAATGATGACAGACACTACGATGATTTTGAAAAAATCTAATGCAATGTTTGTATGTGGAAACAACTGGATGGACAATGATAAAGATGGGTGGGAAACGTACGCAAACTGTTATACTTCAGACAGTGTTATTGGTGGAAAGCACATGCAAACTGCTAATGCATTAAGGAATGATGTAGTGAATATGTGGTGGAAGAATGATTTTTTGAACGGATCTATATATGTTGGAGCTGGAGACCTTTATCTAAAAACTGATCTGATAAGCTGCTCGGTCATTATGGGATTATCGGATGTGAAGTACATTCACTTAAGCCTGATTCCCAATTATGATATGAATCAAAGTATGGATGATATGTATAATGTGCTGGCATCTTTTTCAGCACAACAAGGCATTGTACGGCTGTAGGAAATTAGTGGAGAGTCTTCTTTAGCCAGTGAAGAGACTCCTATTTTATCAAGGAAGGGAAGGTGAAGAAGAGCTACTCCCAACAATGGATTAGTAAGACGAAGTGCGAGGATTAGATCTCATACTTTATCTACGAGTGGTAGGTTCTCAAGCTTGGACGCTAGTAGTAGTTGTTCAGCTTCGGGCTCAGGTATGTCTACTGTGTATGGTAGTGATTATTCCCCTTTTGCTTTAGGTAACCTTTCGACTAGACAATTATTTAAACTTGCGGATGATACTGCTTTTATTTTTACAGATATAGAGTTAGATGTTGACTATATTAGGAGTAGAGAACTAGAGAGAGTGAATTCATTGAGATGTTGAGGATAGTTAGTTGGAATGTTAGGGGTTTAAACGATCCTAAGAAGTGCGGTAAGATTAGAACCTTTCTTAAAGATTTTCACATTGATATAGTTTTATTACAAGAGAATAAAATTGAAAAACCTGATACTAGTTTATTTGTGAGTTTAGGTGGGACCCTTATTGGCAATTGGTCATGTCTACCAGCTAAAGGTAGTGGGGGGAAATCATGATAGGTTGGAAAGATAACCAATATAGACTAATACAAGAAATTCCTAAATTACATTCTTTACATATCATTCTAACTTTCTATAGGGATAATTCTGTGCTGGGAATTTCTAATGTGTATGGCCCACATTCTAAAGTTGAGAGGAGAATTTTGTGGGGTGAATGTGTTGAATTTAGAAATCTCAACCCTAACTTATGGATTGTGGGGAGTGATTTTAATGTTACTAGGTTTTTAGGGGAGAGATCGCCTCGTGAAGTTGATTTTTCTGCAATGGAGGAATTTAATGATTTTATTTTAGATAATAATTTGATAGAAATTCCTCTTAAAATAGATCATTCACTTGGTCTAGGTCTAATGTTAGTGATTGCCCTTCGTTTGCATTGTTAGATAGATTTCTTATTAATTCTGAAATGGAGGATAGATTTTCCATCTGTAGGGTCAAGGGTTTACCTTTTTTATATTCGGATCATTGTCCGATCATTCTATCATGTGACATGAACATTTCTATTAGTAATAGCTTCAAATTTGAAAAATGTGTCTTTTGGATTCCAGTTTTATAAATCTTGTTTCTGTCAAACGGGCGTCTCTATTTTATTTCAATAATTTATATAACGGCAATTCTGCAAAGATTTTAGTAGCAAAGTTGGGTAAATTAATATTTTTCCTTAAAAGGTGGAACAAGTTTGTCTTTGGTAGTGTCAGAATTAGTAAAGATAAAATTATGTGTGAGATGTTAGATTTAGATAAGGTTAGTGAGTTAAGGACTCTAAATAATATGGAAAGGGATAGACTTTGTAATCTTAAAAAGGACCTCAAATTGATTTTGGAAAAAGAGGAGATTATGTGGAAGCAAAGATCTAGAGTCCAATGGATTAAAGAAGGGGATAGTAATACGAAATTTTTTCATAGTGTAGCTAATAAGAGGAGATGTGATAATTTAATTCATTCAATTTTTATTAATGACGTGGAATTGACCGTTCAGAGGGACTTAAATGAAGCTTTCACAAAATATTATTAGCAAATTTTTGGGGATAGGATAAAGAGAACAATTAAAGTTAGATGGAAGGACATTTATCCAAGTGATAATAAGGGCGAGTTAGTTGATTTAGATAAGCCTTTTACTGAATAGGAGATTTGGAAGGCTATCTGTGATATGCCTAGTGATAAAGCTCCAGGACCTGATGGTTTTTCCGTTCTTTTCTATAAACAATTTTGGGAGATTTTGAAATTTGATATTATTAATTTATTTAATGAATTTTATAGTGGGGACTTGCGTTTAGGTAGTTTCAATTTTGCTAATGTTATCCTTATTCATAAAAGAGTAGAAGCTAATTCCTTAAAAGAATTCATACTAATCTCATTAATTAATGTTTCGGTTAAAATTATCTCAAAAGTTTTAGCAAATAGGCTTAGTATTAAAATGAACAATCTGATAGATTATTCCCAAACTGCCTTTATTAAAGGTAGTGGATGGAGTAGCAGCGGTACAGGAATATATTAATATATGTTATAAAAATAATCTCTTGCGCAATTTTGAAATTAGATTTTGAGGAAGCCTTTGATTGTATTGATTGGGATTTTATTTGCGAATTATGTCTTGCTAGGGGTTTTAGTGTCAGATGGATCAATTGGATTATGCTCTTACTTAAATCAGGGAGTTCTAATATAGTTGTAAATGGGGTAGTGGGAAGAAGATCCAATCCAAGAGAGGTCTACGTCAGGGGGACCCCCTATGACCATTTCTTTTTAATCTAGCAGCTGATGTTTTTTCTAGAATAATAAAGAAAGCTGTGAGATTAGGCATCTTAGGTAACATAGGTAATGAAGAATTAAACAATGAATTATCAATACTTCAATTTGCAGATGATACATTATTATTTTCATCACACCTACCTAAACATATTACGTCTCTTAAATTTATTCTATACTGTTTTGAGATCTTATCTGGTCTCAGAATTAATTTTGATAAGAGTGTTATTACGGTCATTAATGATTTTGATAATGTTGAGAACAAGGTTTCTAGTACTTTAAACTGTCCAGATATGATATTTCCTTTTGATTATTTGGGGTTTAAGATTAGGCCTTCAAAGCTTAAGAAGGTCGATTGGCTAATTATTATTGACAAGATTAATAACAGATTATCTAACTGGAATAATAGATTTCTGTCTAGAGCCGGTAGATTAGTACTCGTTAATTCAGTGTTATCAGCTTTACCTACCTATTGGATGGCTATGCATAGATTTCCTCAATGGGTTCTAGAAAAAATTGATAGAATAAGACGAAATTTCTTTGGAATGGTGATACAATTGGTAGAGGGTATAAATTCTTAGTTAGTTGGGAGATCTGTTGTAAGCCAAAGAAAGATGGGGGTTTGGGGATCATTAACTTATATATTTTTAATTCATCTTTGATTGCCCAATGGTTATGCAGATTTAGATGTCCTGATGTGTTGGCCACGTGGAAGAGTTTAGTTTCTAAATTTTACTATTCTGGTAGTGAGTTTATTGCAGATCCTAGTGTAAGAGGGTCAAATAAACTATCTTACTTTTGGAAGTCTATTTTGTATTGTTTCGATCTTTTTAACTTAGGGTGTAAGATGACTGTTCATTCCGGAAATCTTAGTTATTTTTGGCATGATGCTTGGATTCCGTGTTTACCACTTAAAATTGAATTTAGGGAATTGTTTAATAATAGCAGCTTTAAAGATGCTTTGATAAAAGTTATCTATAATGGGAATTCAGATCACCCGTGGATGTTTTCATTTGAAAATATTTTGGAAGGAGAAATGTTAAGACAATTAGCTTTACTTAAAGCTAAGCTGGCCTTATATCATATAGACGAGAATAGTGATTTAATTTGTTGGTGTTGGGATAAAAGTTTAGTCTACTCCACTAATTTTATGTATAATTTCATTAATTTTTCGGGGGTCTCTCTTCATCATTTCGAGTTTATATGGAAATCTAATTCCCCTCCTAAAGCTAAGTTTCTTATGTGGTTGATTACTCATAAGAAATTAAATATGGTAGAACTTTTAAAGAGAAAGAATACTATTTTTGATGTTAAGTTTTGCTTTTGTAATCTTTTGAACGAGGATGTAGACCATCTATTTTTCAATTGCAAAATTACAAATTTTGTTTTTAATACGATTTTAAGAATTTTTGTGTTTGATAGTTATAATTCTCATAGTAGTTGTGTAACACCCCACCTCCGCTAGGGTCACTCTTTCGGGGGCACTAGCTTCTGGGGGGCGTTAGAACTGGGTAAGCATGCATAATGATATATCAAGGCAGAGCAAGAACATAAATATATATGTAAAACATAGTAAGTGAGAATAAAACATCGGAATATCTCAAACCATCTCAAAACAAGTCTAGTACATCATAAAGTCAACTGCCAAAAATAAACATGTCTAATACATCATAAACAGAAATACTGAAATACATAGTGCTATCCCCAAAATAAAGATGATAAACCATAGCGAGCTCAATGTCCAGACATACATGAGCTATCCAGCGAACAAGCAAGCGATCCAAGCTAAGCACCACTGTTCCCTCCCTGAGAACCTGGGGGGGGGGGTGGGGGGAAACGGAAGAAAAGAAGCGAAAGAAAACAGGTCAGTCAAAAAGACTGGTAAGCCCTACTGCGATCAGTCTATAAACTAATAAAGTTAACATCATGATGGAAACTGAGATGAACATACTGGCAGTAGATAAAGGTGTCATCACATAAAGAAGATTAAGCTTTGCACCACAGTGTACTAGCAAACTAACATAACAGGTATTGATCCCTCAGCCCAAACTTTGGCCCAATTGCATGAGGTGACCTTAATACAAGGTCCAGCCCAACGGTCTAGTCGATCGGCTCCCTATAAACCTAACACGTCAAGTGTTGGTGTCCATACGGCCCACATACGGTTGTAGTTAGACTGTGCTGGGTCCACCTTCGGGTGTATCAAGCCCTCGGGTGCCAACCCCAGACACCTAAGCAATAATGCACAGTCTAAACCTACTGGTACCCGTGCCTCGAGTTTGTCCAACACCGGACTACGTGCACGTCCGTAGCCCGCCTGGACCCGCACCGCTGTACCACTCAGCCGTCGCTTTGGTCGCTTACATCAGTCCAGTAATCGTGCCCCGCCCTAGCCTAGCCTCTAGGGTTGTGAATGATACCCAACTGGGATTACTGCTAGAACAGACCACGTTGCTAGGGTTTTCTAAGAGGGTTAAGTGTGGTTTAACCCCTCACTAATCATGGATTAAATTAGTTAAGTGTAACCAACAGTTCACCACTTAACCCCATTTAACCCCTCGTATCCCCAAAATTGGTTAAGTATTAGTGGGCCATGACTTAACCCTAATCATGAGGCATTAATTAATTTAATTGTGCCTTAACCTCTCACATTAGACTTTGTTGCGGTTACTAGTTAAGCCGGGCGGGTCCGGGTAGCTTTACACCACAACTTGGTCTAACCTCGGGTCCAAGGTACACATGACCAACTTCTCACATTGGGTCCTATTGTTTGTAGCAACTAGTTAAGCCGGTCGGTTCCGGGTAGGTTTACGCTACAAACTCAACCCAACCTCGAGTTGGCCACACTTATGTTTTCTAAGTGTCATGCCCACTTTATTTTCAAAACATAATCACAAGTTTAACAAATACTTGGGTAGACTTAACTTAATAGGTAAATTCCCAAAGGGTAGACCTAACTTAATAGGTAAATTCCCAATCTTATATTTTCATGTATTTTAAGTTTTACCCAAAAACCCTCCAACGTCATTCTATCGCTTACATATTCGTCATAACGCATAAAGGATAGAAAGAGGGAACTTGGCACAACATACATGATAAATCTTACATATCATAACAAACATGCATAACATGTTGGACTTGCATAACTTAGCATAGTGAACTTGCATAAACATGCATAACTTGTTAAACTTGCAAATCATGGCATAGTGAACTTGCATAAACATGCATAACTTGTTAAACTTGCAAATCATGGCATAGTGAACTTGCATAAACATGCATAACTTGTTAGACTTGCAAATCATGGCATAGTGAACTTGCATAAACATGCATAACTTGTTAAACTTGCAAATCATGGCATAGTGAACTTGCATAAACATGCATAACTTATCAAACATGTGTAACATAGCATAGTGAACTCGCATAAGCATGCATAACTTATTAAACATGCATAACATAGCATAGTGAACTCGCATAAGCATGCATAACTTATTAAACATGCATAAATCCCAACTTTCATCACATATTAACTTTAGAGTTTCTAAAATGAAGGTAAGAGGGCTTACAAATATTATGAAGACACAAATCTACTAATGAAGATTGAGAAGCCCTTTATGCAAGCATATAAAAACCCAAAACAAAGCTCCAATTAACAAAAATCCCAAAAACTCTAGCTTAGCAAATAAAGCTTGCAACTTGATGATGTATGCAAGCTAATGATCATTCATACAACTTAGAAATGCTTGTATGAACATCAAAATCTTCATAGGAATGCTTTTTGAAGAGGGTGGAGGCTAGGGTTTTTAGGTGGAGGCCATTTGAGAATTCAATTTGACATAGTTTGGTTGCTAGAATGAATAATGGGGTTTTAGGGTAGGATTAGGGGCTTATTTATAGAAGATTAAAGTGTTTTTAGCCCTAGGATTAACCCTAGGTTAGTTTAGGTCCGTCAGATTTCGGAATTCTCTAGAACCAAGCCACACAACCAAGCCCAAATCAAAAATGGTGCGCCAGGCAAAACTGCCCGGCCACCCCGTGTCGACAGGGCTGTCGACAGGGCAGTCGACACCCTTACACCCCTGTCGACATGCCTGTCGACATGGGGGCCTTGGCGGGAGTTTTCCCGCCTGACGCCAGTTAGCCCTAATCCTTGCTTTTAATTTTAAAATTTAAATCTGTTTTTAACATGGAAATTTCTGAAAACTTCAATGGGCCTTAACTGGGTCATACGGACTCCGATTTTCGAAAACTCGGACTCTTTTTCGCGTATTTTTCCGAGACGAATGCAATGGCATAGCCCGTTTCCCTTGATTCAGATTTTTGAATTAAATTTTGCCTCGATTTATGTTATAACAGGTTATTGAAAATACGGGTTGTTACATTCTCCCCTCCTTAAAGGATTTCGTCCCCGAAATCTTCAAGTTAGGAAGAACGTATCCTACCATCCAATCATCCATCTACTCAAAGCACCATCCACGAGCAATCATTGTCCTTAAAAGGTTCTAAATGCTGTATGAACATATGCAAAAGTGTGTGTATATGTACTTATCTAATGCAAAGATCAATGCAAAATATGTTAGTGAAATGTATCCATATGTATGCAAATCCCTAACATAATGTATAATATCTACATGCGTGCTCAATCATACATCCATATGCAACATCCATGTGATGGCATACAAATTTCATCCAAGAATAAGCATAAACACCCATGCACATGCAATATGAGGAGTGTGTGAGCCGATCTAGTGCCTAATGTGTATCATGCATCCACGAGTAACCACTTGCAAACACTTGCAACCACTTGCAACCATCAAACATAACATGTCTCAAACACATGTTTCATCCAAAGGGTTTCTACCTAAGGTTCTCATGACAAGATTAGCACGATAACTAGATAAACATGGATAGCAAAGAGAAAGATATGCTAACAAAGGAAAGAGATTGAGAGTGTACCCTCAAAAAGGAATGGATAAAGCCCACGCATCTTCTCCTCGGTTTCCCAAGTTGCGTCTTCTTCGGCTTCACCCCATTGAACCTTCACCAGCTTGACCTCTCGATTCCTTAGCTTCTTGGTCTCCGTCCCCAAGATACGAATCGGAGCTCTCCTCAAAGTTGCCTCTATCTCTACTTCCACGTCTTCAAGAATGCTAGGTTCAACCACCTCAGCGGACTCATGTAGGCACTTTCGGAGATGCGAGACATGAAAGACATTATGCACTCCGGACAGCTTCTCGGGCAATTGCACTTTATAAGCCATCTTCCCAATTCTCTCTATGATAGGGAAGGGTCCAACAAATCTCGGTGCTAACTTCCCAACAGCTCCAAATCGGACCACATTCCGCAAAGGAGAAACCTTTACGAAAACCATGTCCCCAACATCAAACTCCAAATCGGATCTTCGCTTATCAGCATAGGATTTCTATCAGTCTTGGGCCGCTTTCATCCGTCTTCTAATCAACTCGACCTTCTCGGATGTATCTCTAATCATGTCAGGTCCAAGTATAAGCTTATCTGTAGTCTCCCACCAACATGTGGGTGACTTGCACGATCTCCCATATAAAGCCTCAAATGGTGCCATCCCTATGCTTGCCTGATAACTGTTATTATATGCAAACTCAACAAGAGGAAGATGGTCTTCCCAAGTACCACCAAAATCCAGAATGCAAAGCCTCAACAAGTCCTCAAGTACCCTATTCACCCTTTCTGTCTGACCATCTGTTTGTGGGTGATAGGCCGTACTCAGGTTCAACCTCGTGCCCATAGCTTCCTGCAAACTGTTCCAGAACTGACTAGTAAAGATGGGGTCTCGTTCACTGACTATGCTGGAAGGGACTCCATGTAGTCGTACTATCTCACGTAGATATACTGATGCTAGTCCAGATGCGGTCCTTTTGCTCTTCACTGGAATGAAATGAGCACTCTTCGTAAGCCTATCTACAATGACCCAAATGCTCGTATTCCCTTTCCTTGACCTTGGAAGCCCATCAATAAAGTCCATGGAGATACTCTCCCACTTCCATAGCGGGACCCCTAGAGGATGCAATAGCCCACTGGGCTTCTTCGACTCGGCTTTTACTCTCTGACAAACGATACATCTAGAGACAAACTCCGCCACATCCTTCTTCATTCCAGGCCAGAAGAAAATGCGCTTCATATCCTTATACATCTTATCTCCACCCGGATGTATAGTCAACTTGGAGCGATGTGCTTCATCAAGAACTTTCCTCACCAAGTCTTCTACCATCGGAACACAAAGCCTTCCGTCTCTCCTCAGCCAACCCTTGTCATCTATAGAATATCGAGCAAGGTGACTAGATGTCTCCCCTTGAATCAGCTTATCCATGATCTCAATTATCTGAGGGTCTTCCTTCTGCGAAGCCCCAACTTGATCCAGAAGGGTAGGCCTGAGCTCTAGAGATGCTAAAGAACCGGTCATTGACTCAACTGTCAAAGAAAAATCAAAGGTTGCCAAGAACTCTAAATTCTTCATCTCAACAAATAGAGGACTTAGTGTCAACCTTTTTCTACTCAACGCATCCGCTACAACATTCCCCTTGCCAGGGGTATAGGCTATATCAAAATCATAGGACGCCAAGAATTCCATCCATCTTTGCTGCCTCAAGTTCAGATCCTTCTGCGAAAAGAGATACTTCAAAGACTTATGATCAGTATACAGCTCAAATCTCTCTCCCAGAAGATAATGACGCCAAGCCTTGAGTGCATACACAATCGCTGCCAGCTCTAGATCATGAGTGGGATATTTCTTCTCATGCACCTTAAGTTGCCTCCCACCAAAACATATAACTCTGCCCTCTTGCATCAGAACGGCGCCCAATCCCGTGCCACAAGCATCGGTGTACACGATAAACATTTTACCACCATCGGGTAAAGCTAGAACTGGTGCTGAGGTAAGGGCTCTCTTGAGTCTCTGAAAAGCAAGCTCACAGTCCATATCCCAAGCAAAAACTAAGTTCTTCTTTGTCAACTTAGTAAGAGGAGCGGATATCTTCGCGAAGTCCTTGATGAACTTCCGGTAAAAACCCGCAAGACCTAGAAAACTTCTCACCTCGGTTGCATTCCTTGGAGTCTTCCAATCCTGAACTGCAACCACCTTAGCGGGATCCACCGCTAAGCCTTGCTTGGATACGATATGCCCAAGGAATCTAACTTCCCTTCTCCAAAAGTGACACTTGGAGAATTTGGCCTTTAACTGATGCGCTCTAAGCGTATCCATCACCTCTACAAGATGCCTCGCGTGCTCTTCTTCATCCTTGGAGAAGATCAGAATATCATCCACAAAGACCATGACAAACTTGTTCAAGAACTCCCGAAACACCCTACTCATCAAGTCCACGAAATACGCGGGTGCATTCGTCAAACCGAACGGCATAACAAGCCATTCAAAGAATCCATCTGGAGTTCTGAATGCAGTCTTGTCTATACTATCTTCAGCCACTCTGAGCTGATGAAATCCAGTAGCAAGATCAAGCTGAGAGAAAACAGAAGCACCAACAAGCTGGTCAAAGAGATCATCGATCCTCGGTAACGGGTGTCTGTTCTTCTTAGTCAGCTTATTCAATTCTCTATAGTCCACACAGAGTCGAAGAGAACCATCTGCCTTTGTAGCAAACACCACAGGCGCTCCCCATTCGGATATACTTCGTCTGATGAAGTTCTTCTCAAGCAACTCCTTTACTTGCTTGCTGAGCTCCCGTCTCTCCCGCGGAGCCATGTGCCGAACGAGCAAAGAAACAGGCCTAGCATTATCCACCAGATAAATGCGAAAATCAATCTCTCGTTTAGGGGGCAACCCCTTAACTTCTTCAAAAACATCTGGATAATCTCGGACCACCCTTACAGACTGAAGGGCTTCCTCTGACGAGTCGAGAGATTCAAGATAGCACAACATGACGGGATCCTTCGGATTGCATGAAATCTCTAAGGTGTTGCCAAGGCGAGTCACAAGCCTCACAACCCTATGCTCACAATCAAGAATGGATCCATATCTGGACAGCCAATCCATGCCCAATATCAATCCGTATCCCCTGAAACCAAGAACATACGCACTACACAAGAACTCTACACTGAGTATAGAGATCCTCAGATCCTCACATATCATAGATAGATAAGCAGAACCCCCAATGGGATTCGAAACACAAACGGGATCATCCACTAAGCTAGTACTAAGGTCCAAACTATCAACAAGATCAGATGAAATAAAGCTATGTGATGCACCAGAATCAAACAAGGTACGAACTGGAAGATCGGAAACATAAACAAGGTTCTCAACAGAAACACTACCTCGATCGGGAACTGGAGCGGTATTGAGAGCATGAACTTGCCCTCCTGAAGGTCCAGCCTGTCCTTTCTTCTTCGGGCATTCCTTGCTGAAGTGTCCAGTCTCACCACAGGAAAAACATCCACCACTAAGCTTCCTTTTCTTCTTCCTACAATCCTTAGCGAAGTGTCCAGGCGCACCACAGTAATTGCACTTTCCCTTGCCTTTGTTGTTGTTCCCCTTCTTGTTCTTGCTCTGATTCCCCTGACTGCTTTGACCACCTTGATTGCCTTTACCTTGAGAATCAGTCTTATTTGCTTGAGTATCACTCGTCTTGACCTCTTTCTTTCCATCTCCCTGAAGTAGAGCCATATTGACCAAACTCTCAAAAGTAGCCCCATGCGGAATATGTGACATCGCCAAACCCTGCAGCGGCTCATTCAACCCTCTAGCAAATCGAAGAGCCTTCTTCTCAGGAGTGTTCACCATATCCAAACCAAAACGGGCCAGCTGATTAAACTTGTTCACATACTCCTTGACAGACATATCGCCTTGCTTTAATGCAATGAACTTTTCCATCTGTAAATTCGCCTCCGCAGAAGATAGAAACTTGGCCACAAATCTAGCCCTCAAATCGGCCCAAGTCTCAACGGGCCTCGTCCCATTGGTGACCTCCCACCAATAGGCTGCTTCATCCTTCAAAAGCCACACTGTCAATAAGATCTTCCTCTCGTCATCAATCCCAAAGATAGCAAACAAGTCCTCAGTGTCTTTCAGCCAATTCCTGGCTTCAACAAAAGATTCCGTGCCTAGGAAATTCTTGCCTCCCATCGCCTTGAAGTCTTTACAAACCTTCGTGAACTCAACCTGAGGATGCTGAGGGGGAGGAGGAGGAAGAGGAGCCTCAGCAACTGGAGGAGGAGGAACATTAACTACTGGAGGAGGGGGAACAGGAACCACCGGAGGAGGGACATTAGGGGGAGGATTCTCAACTACAGGAGGAGGAGTGGGAGTAGGGTTTGCGGGGCCGGCTGCCGCCCTAGCTTCTAGAAGTCTCCTATACCAGAGTGGTACGTTTACTCCATCCGGGATGGCAAGATCCTCAGCCATACTGAAATGAAGGATAAGATAAGATTAGGTCAAGGGAACGAAGGATAACGCTAATGGCTTTTTTGGGGAATAGCCTTTTAAAATACTAGACTTTTCTTTGGGAAATACTTTATACTTGTTTTGAAAATAGTTTTTCAAAAGTCTTTTTAAAAACTTTTTGTTCTTTCTCGTAAACCATATGCTCTGATACCAAATTTGTAACACCCCACCTCCGCTAGGGTCACTCTTTCGGGAGCACTAGCTTCTGGGGGGCGTTAGAACTGGGTAAGCATGCATAATGATATATCAAGGCAGAGCAAGAACATAAATATATATGTAAAACAGAGTAAGTGAGAATAAAACAGCGGAATATCTCAAACCATCTCTAAAAAAGTCTAGTACATCATAAAGTCAACTGCCAAAAATAAACATGTCTAATACATCATAAACAGAAATACTGAAATACATAGTGCTATCCCCAAAATAAAGATGATAAACCATAGCGAGCTCAATGTCCAGACATACATGAGCTATCCAGCGAACAAGCAAGCGATCCAAGCTAAGCACCACTGTTCCCTCCCTGAGAACCTGGGGGGGGGGGGGAACGGAAGAAAAGAAGCGAAAGAAAACAGGTCAGTCAAAAAGACTGGTAAGCCCTACTACGATCAGTCTATAAACTAATAAAGTTAACATCATGATGGAAACTGAGATGAACATACTGGCAGTAGATAAAGGTGTCATCACATAAAGAAGATTAAGCTTTGCACCACAGTGTACTAGCAAACTAACATAACAGGTATTGATCCCTCAGCCCAAACTTTGGCCCAATTGCATGAGGTGACCTTAATACAAGGTCAAGCCCAACGGTCTAGTCGATCGGCTCCCTATAAACCTAACACGTCAAGTGTTGGTGTCCATACGGCCCACATACGGTTGTAGTCAGACTGTGCTGGGTCCACCTTCGGGTGTATCAAGCCCTCGGGTGCCAACCCCAGACACCTAAGCAATAATGCACAGTCTAAACCTACTGGTACCCATGCCTCGAGTTTTTCCAACACCGGACTACGTGCACGTCCGTAGCCCGCCTGGACCCGCACCGCTGTACCACTCAGCCGTCGCTTTGGTCGCTTACATCAGTCCAGTAACCGTGCCCCGCCCTAGCCTAGCCTCTAGGGTTGTGAATGATACCCAACTGGGATTACTGCTGGAACAGACCACGTTGCTAGGGTTTTCTAAGAGGGTTAAGTGTGGTTTAACCCCTCACTAATCATGGATTAAATTAGTTAAGTGTAACCAACAGTTCACCACTTAACCCCATTTAACCCCTCGTATCCCCAAAATTGGTTAAGTATTAGTGGGCCATGACTTAACCCTAATCATGAGGCATTAATTAATTTAATTGTGCCTTAACCTCTCACATTAGACTTTTTTGCGGTTACTAGTTAAGCCGGGCGGGTCCGGGTAGCTTTACACCACAACTTGGTCTAACCTCGGGTCCAAGGTACACATGACCAACTTCTCACATTGGGTCCTATTGTTTGTAGCAACTAGTTAAGCCGGTCGGTTCCGGGTAGGTTTACGCTACAAACTCAACCCAACCTCGAGTTGGCCACACTTATGTTTTCTAAGTGTCATGCCCACTTTATTTTCAAAACATAATCACAAGTTTAACAAATACTTGGGTAGACCTAACTTAAAAGGTAAATTCCCAAGGGGTAGACCTAACTTAATAGGTAAATTCCCAATCTTATATTTTCATGTATTTTAAGTTTCACCCAAAAACCCCCCAAAGTCATTCTATCGCTTACATATTCGTCATAACGCATAAAGGATAGAAAGAGGGAACTTGGCACAACATACATGATAAATCTTACATATCATAACAAACATGCATAACATGTTTGACTTGCATAACTTAGCATAGTGAACTTGCATAAACATGCATAACTTGTTAAACTTGCAAATCATGGCATAGTGAACTTGCATAAACATGCATAACTTGTTAGACTTGCAAATCATGGCATAGTGAACTTGCATAAACATGCATAACTTGTTAAACTTGCAAATCATGGCATAGTGAACTTGCATAAACATGCATAACTTATCAAACATGTGTAACATAGCATAGTGAACTCGCATAAGCATGCATAACTTATTAAACATGCATAACATAGCATAGTGAACTCGCATAAGCATGCATAACTTATTAAACATGCATAACATAGCACAGTGAACTCGCATAAGCATGCATAACTTATTAAACATGCATAAATCCCAACTTTCATCACATATTAACTTTAGAGTTTCTAAAATGAAGGTAAGAGGGCTTACAAATATTATGAAGATACAAATCTACTAATGAAGATTGAGAAGCCCTTTATGCAAGCATATAAAAACCCAAAACAAAGCTCCAATTAACAAAAATCCCAAAAACTCTAGCTTAGCAAATAAAGCTTGCAACTTGATGATGTATGCAAGCTAATGATCATTCATACAACTTAGAAATGCTTGTATGAACATCAAAATCTTCATAGGAATGCTTTTTGAAGAGGGTGGAGGCTAGGGTTTTTAGGTGGAGGCCATTTGAAAATTCAATTTGACATAGTTTGGTTGCTAGAATGAATAATGGGGTTTTAGGGGCTTATTTATAGAAGATTAAAGTGTTTTTAGCCCTGGGATTAACCCTAGGTTAGTTTAGGTCCGTCAGATTTCGGAATTCTCTAGAACCAAGCCACACAACCAAGCCCAAATCAAAAATGGTGCGTCAGGCAAAACTGCCCGGCCACCCCGTGTCGACAGGGCTGTCGATAGGGCAGTCGACACCCTTACACCCCTGTCGACATGCCTGTCGACATGGGGGCCTTGGCGGGAGTTTTCCCGCCTGACGCCAGTTAGCCCTAATCCTTGCTTTTAATTTAAAATTTAAATCTGTTTTTAACATGGAAATTTCTGAAAACTTCAATGGGCCTTAACTGGGTCATACGGACTCCGATTTTCGAAAACTCGGACTCTATTTCGCGTATTTTTCCGAGACGAACGCAATGGCATAGCCCGTTTCCCTTGATTCAGATTTTTGAATTAATTTCTGCCTCGATTTATGTTATAACAGGTTATTGAAAATACGGGTTGTTACAAGTTGTGTAGACTATTGGGTCTTTTATAGATTTAATTATAAGCCTAAACAAAGATATGTGCTTGACTCTTTAATCATCATTATAAGCTGGTTTATTTGGTTGGAGAGAAATCATAAGTTTTTTCATTCTACCATAGATAACTCGGGTAATTTCACTATTAGAATAGTTCATTACTGTCTGGATTGGATACCAAATTCACAATACATGTTGTTTAGAGAATTGTGCTTTGTCAGTTTTTTAGTTAAGGTTAGATCCAATTTGAAATTGTTTATTAGAATTAACAGATATTTTAACAATAGAGCTCGACTTTGTTACTAATCTCATTTAGTCGATTACATATGTTATCCTTTTTTCTTTATTTTATTTCTCTGCTACACATATATGTATGGTTAAGAGTATGTATATTCATATATATATATATATATATATATATATTATTTGATATATATATATACATATACACATACAAATAATCATATATATATATATATGTTGTAAAACTAATTGATTGTCTAGTACTGTGCAGATTCCAGGTTGCGGATATAGTAGAAGAGTTTAGTAGATAGCAGGAGATTTGGATGTAGTTTCACTATTTGATATTTTTTAGCGGATGATGTAGTGATTATTGGGTGTTCATTCTATTTTAGCTACATTTTGATTGTAACGGCTATTATTTGTATTGGATTAGATATACTCAATATCGGGTGGTGGCTTTGCCGGAATTCGATATTAGAGTATGATGGGCGGTGGTTTATCCGGAGATCATCCATCTACTTTTCTGTACACTCATACATAGTCGTGTGTCGTTGTATTGTTTTCCTTCTGGGTTTATAGTTGGACTTTGTAGCATTTTAGATATATATTATATATGTGTGCTCTCTTCCTTACAGAAGATCACACATATTTGGTTTCAAAAAATTATAATACGACACTGAAATGGCACGGTAGTTTGAAAATTCGATTTTTAATTTCAATTGAATATACAGAATTCAATATAAGTCAGAATTGGACGAAACCAGAAATATTTGATCTGATTAGCAATGTCTTTCTAATGGATGTAAGAAACAGAGATTTCGAATTACACGTTGAAAGATATGTCCAGTTTAAAATTCAGAAAAGTTGATGTGGAATTTATATTTATTTTAATATAATATAAAAAATAAATATAAAGCCCTTAAAAATAGCCATTTTGCAAATGACCTCCGTTTTCGACGAAACCATTTTATTGGATCTGGATGTCAAATTATTGCTAGATTCCAATTTTCATAGTTTTTGGAATCAATATGCGAGCGTGGCGAATTTAAACGTGTTTGAACATTTCAGTTTGAATTTAATCAACTGAAAAATGACCGTTTTTAAAACGATCTCCAAATTCGACGAAATTAGTTTTGTTAGAACCGTATCATCAAAACATAGCCAGATTTATTTTTCTGGAATTTTTGAAGCCCGTACGTGGCCCTGGTAAATTAAAATGTGTGCGTTCAAATTAAATATATATTGATTTACATTTTAATTTAAAGGAAAACTGAGCGTAACAGTCGAATTGGCTTACGGGACATATCCCATTGTGTTCGGAATTGGGATATTTGGCTAGAGGCGACAGTCGGAGGGTCTCGAGGTAGAAATAAAAAGTTGTTTTTTTGGGAATTTAAAAGAATTTAAAATTTAAATAAATATATATAACCCTAACTTTCTCTAACCCTAGTTCCACTCACTACGGACCAGCCTCCATCTCGTTTTAAACAGCAAAAAAATAATAAAATCGATTAACGAAAAACCCATTTCCCCTTTTCCGTCCACCACCAGACCTTCCACCGCGTTGCGCCACCCTCCACAGTTCGTCGCCTCCGACAGACCGCCGCCTTCCCCATCTCCGACGCCCCTCCCTCCACCTAGGCTTCGCACAAAGAAACCCTCCCCAAGAACTAATGCCAAATCGAACCCTCAGCCCCCCTGCCGCAGCGCCTCCGCTGATGGTCCTCCGACCTGCCGCGCCTCCCCCGCGCCATCACCAACACCTACTCCTCTGATTAATAGTGAGCTTTTAATTTTATCTTCATTTATTTATAGAAATAAAAAAAATTGATGATAATGAAGTATAGATTTTTATGATAAAAAAGTTACGATTTTTATGTCTTGAAAGTTATGATTTTTACTTATGAAAGTTGGGAATTTTATTTTATGAAAGCTAAGTTTTTTATTTAAGAAAAGATTATATTTTTAACATAGAAAAGATTATATTTTTAACATAGAAAAGATTATATCTTTATAAAGGAAAAGGCTATATTTTTATGATAGGAAAGATATGGTTTTTAAATACATAAAAATATGATTTTTAACGACATAAAATATCTGATTTTTACATATATAGCGAAGCATTAAAAATTGGATCTTTAATTATTTGAATGAAGCGTTAAAAATTGGATTTTTATTTATTTGAATGAAGAGATAAAAATATAATTTTTATATAGAAAGTGGTGTTGTAAAAATATTATTTTTATAATGATGAGTTGAAATAAAAATAAGATTTTTATATGCATAGCGATATAAAAATGCGATTTTTAAATATATGAACATCATATTAAAAATATGATTTTTACTATGAACAGCGTGAAAAGAATTGCGACAGAACTGGTGGAAAACAAATCAAAATCTGAACCATTCAGAATATAAACTGGAGGAGTGGAAACCCAAGGTGAGAACTTCTCACTAAAATTATTTCTATACAGTTATTTATTTTATAACTGCATATATGAATTGCTCCCCGCCGTCCACAGACCATGGACGACTTGTTTGTTTGATTGTGTTGTGAAAATTATTTGTGATGTGAAATGGATTATATAAAATATTCATTTGTTGAGTAAAATATTTTATCATAAAAAATATAATTTTTACCAAGTAAATGAAATAAAATAAATATTCATTTACAAATCGGACGATTTATTTATGTACACCCATTTACTGATATTGATTGGGACAATAAATTTTATACATCGCCCAACTACACAAATAAAAATCTGCGTTCGTTGATTGAAACCCCACACGGGTATTAGGATAATATTTGACATACACTAATCCTAATTGTTTGGTTGTATGTCAATCGATTGGTTGACAGACTGTTGTAAGTGTTAAATATTTGTATTTAATGCTTATGCAGTGTACAATGCACTCTGGATGATGGTTGGTGTAACAACCCGGAAAATCTGAACCAGTTTGAATATTTTAAATTGGCTATTTTAGTGAATTTTAAATATTTAAAATAAATATTTTAAATAATAACGACGAAAAGTGAGTTTGAATCGATGTTTCAAAAAAAATATAATTAATTTTAATTATAAACATGGCTTGAAATGGCACGGCAGTTTCGAAATTTGAATTCAAACTTTGACGGACTGTACCGGGTGCAAATTAAAACGGATTATAGTGAAACCAAAAATATTTAAATCTGTTAGTGAATAATTTTCTAACGAATCTGAAAAATCGAAATTTCATGGTGGGAGTCAAAAGTTATGGCCAAATGAATTTTTAGAAAGGTCGTTAAAGAGTTTTATATAGCCCGTGAAAATGGCCGTTTTGCAAAAGACCTCAGAATTCGACGAAATCACTTTTGTGGATCCCGGATGTCAAATTATTTCCATCTTTCTAATTTCATAATTTTTGAAGCTAGTATGTAAGCGTAGCAAAGGAAAATGTGTTTTGTCGATTTCTATTAAATTGGATTGACCAAAAAAAGGCCATTTTTCAAACGGTTTCCGAATTCGATGAAACTAGTTCTGTTGGGACCGTATTGTCAAAACATAGCTAGATTAATTTTTCTAGAATTTTTAGAATTCATATATGGCCCCGGCAAATTGAAATGTACGTTCAAATTATATATTGAATGTTTTATATTTTAATTTGAAGGAAAACTGAACGAAACAGTCGAATGGGTCTACGAAACATATCCCATTGCGTTCGAAATGGGGGTATTTGGCGGGGGGCGACAGTCGTTGGGTTTGGATTAGAGTTAGTATGTGGAGAGGGGTATTTTCGAATTTTTTAAAATATATAAATATAAAAAAATCATTGGTCAAATGTTTTCTCTCTCCCCGACTAAACCCTCCTGGCGAATGGCGGAATACGTTCTTGCTTCTCTCTTCATTTTCTCCCTCTACAAGCAAAATCAGTCCCTCCTCCAATTGAAGATTTTGAAGAACTCGAGACGAGCTTCAAATCCTTGTAGGGATTGGATTTTTTCATTTAGCATTCAAGGAGAATCGAGCACGGGAAGTTCAGACGTTCAAGCCGCCGCCGAGACCCCTACCGACCGTCGAGTTGACCAACTCCCCCTGGCAGCCGAGCGCCACTCCTCCCCCTTTGATAATGCGTAGCATGATCCTCTTCAAGCTTCATGGATTTCGAGTAAAATCGAAACCTAGTTTCGAACCTTTCAGCTGAGGTACGGCCTATTTTAAATTAAACTATTCTATAGCACTTTAAAGCGCTACGGTTTTTGATTTCACTGTAAAATTCATATCTTTTTCGTTTGTTGACGAAATTCAGTGAAACAAGAGAGAGTGGACTCGTGTGGACGTCTTCTACATTCTAGAAGAGACCGCAAATTTTTCTGAGCCTTCTGCTATTTTAGGTAGAGTGGAACCCAATGTGAGATCTTTGAATTATAAACGATATGGAAAATGACGATGTATAAATTATATAGTCGATGTATGAGTTATATAAGCGTTGTACACCTTATGTATAAGCGTTGTATAAGTTGTACGTTCGATGTATAAGTTATATATGCATTGTAAATATTATATATGTGTCGAAATAGAAGTGAAGTATATATATATATATATATATATATATATATATACGTGAAGCGACCCGAAACTTCCCCGTAAAGGAAAGCGTCGGATAGTTCAAGAACAAGCCACAACAGAACTCATACAGAAGAACATTTCATTGTATATTACAACAATGCACCAGATTACAAGAATATACAGAGTATAAATGAATATTACACAGAAATATCAGAGATTTAAATTACATTTAAATATATAGCAGCGGAAAATAATACAATACACAACTAGAAAGAGATATACGGATACAAAGCTTTCCGGATATCGTTCCAGCTGTAAACCAGGATCCTGTGAATATAAATCTGCAAAACCAAAACTACTAGCTGCCCGTGTCAAAATAAGGGGCACCCAGAGTTTAGGTTAAAACAATAAACTCCAGGTCGGTCATGGGACTGGTGTGAGAACTAAAACAGTTATAATTCTTTATTTTAAAGTTCGGTAAATCAAGGGACCACGCCGTAACACGGAACGGGTTTCCTCCCAAGAATACCAGTGCATAAAACAAACAGCGCAATGCTAAATAAAGAAAAATGAAGCTGTTATAAGACCCAGGTCCTATCACACAATGCAACGCAAGCCGGGGGATAGGGTTTTCCCTTATAACAGCCAAAGAATGCTTGATACGTTTAAAACAAATCATTTGATACTATTATAAGTGCATAGTGTATAAAACAACTTCAAATCATAAGTATCAATCATAGGCGGCATGGGTACCATATATCATGTCGCCGTACTAGTTCTACAATTAAAACCGCAAATGTCACGTATTTGGAAATTGGGTTTCCATCTATGAACCGAGGCAAAAGATAGTCCTCAACCGATTCGAGACAATCTAGCCCATGTCTCGGGATCAAAACGCATCAACCCTTTAGATCGTCAGGGCCGGTCCACCGATGTGGATTATTATGCCTGAACAATACGTCTCTCCGCCCTATGGGGCGTAAACGAGCCAACAAATGACTCCATCGGACCCGGATCGTCCGATCAAACCGAGGCGCCTCGCAACAGCAACAACCACATAAGTCAAACTCGTCAGGGAGTGTAAAACCACTGACGCCACTTCTAGCTAGAAAGAGACGCAAGTCCTCCCTGATGTCCTCTCCCGTCTTTGGTTCATACCGGGGGTGAATCTCGCGAAGTAAACGTTACACAAAGCTATGCCACACAGGCCATGCTTTGATCATCACCACAAGACTTTGCTTTTCAACAGAAGCCTCGATCAATTGCCACTTAGGCATGCCACATAGGCAATTCACTCCATGCGTTTGATATCCATCAATATATAACCCCTGAGCTCGTACGTCTCAGAGAAGGGCGTTAAGCAAGAGAATAAATTCTCCGCCGCCAAACAGATATATATTTAATAGAAATCAATCACACAGACTAAAATCCAATGTCAGACACACAGTCCATTTACAAGTCCGTTCTGGGTCTGAACGAAACCGGAGGCACCTAGTACCCCGCCTATCCATCGATCTCCAAGTACGTCTGGACGATCACTAACTGTTTCCATCTTCTTGGGTGTACAGCCCAATCAAGATCATCAGTAATCACCCAAACGACGTGAAGACTTCTGGTCTTCGACCACCGTCTTCATCTTCGACACCACGTCGAATCAGTTGTTCAGAATGGGATAAACCCGGTCTTTCTGAATAACTCGCGTATATATTATAAAAGTGTTACACAAACACAACATACGCCTCATTCCAATTCAGAATATTCTTTTATTCAAATATTCCTATACTTTGGGAAAAGTTCCCATTAATTTTATCCAAGATAAATTCTTTAAATTTATTCTTTAATTTCCTTTGAATATCAATTCAAACTAGTCGGGATTAGCGAACCACACTGAAGAAATCATTTATTTTATTTCCCAATCCCAACCTATTCATCCCATGAAGTAAAACTGGTAATACTTCATATCTAACACCACAGTGTTATCGGTAAATTCAATTACCATTTCACGTTCAAATCTAATTAAAGATTTAACTATCGCCTAGAGCAAAACTGGCGATACTCCATTTTCGATCTTTTCAATCTAATTAAAGATTCATTAAAACTCCACTTAGTTTTAATCGTTAACTGGGTTAAAGAATCAGTGTCATTTAAAACACAGTTCACGATAAACCCAAAATCACATTCCATTAATTATCGGGTTAAAGAACGAGTGTTGTTTTTAAAAACACTGTCCACGATAAACCCAAAAATCAATATCCATTCAATTCCAATTAAATATTATTTAATTGGTACACTTCATTAAATCTGAATAAAAAGATTTAATCTTTTCTCAACTGGGTTCAAGAACAGTGTTAGTGAAGACACCATTCACGACAAATGAAACACCCCACCTCCGTTAGGGTCACTCTCAAAGGGAATGCCCTAATTTTGGTGGAGGTTTATAAGTATAAGTCACAGATATACAAGACAGATTTAAGAACACATATTTGTAAACAGCGGAAAAACAACAAACTTTATTTCATAAAGTCAAATACGTGTTACAACAACATCCTTTCCAAAAACATAACATAACACTTTCATAATCTGTCTGGATTACATCTTTTAAAGAAGCATAAATAAAACATAGATAAACTGCAAAAGCCCCATAGTGGATTGTCCAAAGCCATAGTTCAAAACAGGAAAGTCCAAGCAATACATTTCTCTTCTTCAAGCTGGATGTTAAGGTTGGTCAAGCTGCTGTGTTCCCTCCCTGTGGACCTGGGGGGGGGGGGAACGGAAGAAAAGAAGACGAAAGAAAAGTAGTGTCAGACATAAAGCCTGAGTAAGTCTAGTACTATTTTGTCTATGAATAAAGAACTGGGTATGATAGGTATAAACAACAAGTGGGCATACGTTATAACTTGGTTAAGTTGTCTAGGGTCGAATATACTATCGTACCCCATGTTAATCTCTGAACCCATATAAACTAGTTTCCAACTGGCACCCCATAATCAGGGTGATGTGATCCATTCTATGATGATCGGCTCCTACTCGCATAGTTACATGTGTCTTACGGCCCCCGATGTTGTAGTTACCTATGCTGGTCCCACCATGGGGTGTATCAAGTCCCATAGTGGCGGCCCGACACAACCTTAGAGTGCACAGGTATGCTACTGGTGTCCAGTGCCTTATTTTTCTGCGCCGGAGTGTGTGCACGCCCGCACTCCGTTAGAACCTACACTGCTACACCACCGCCGTCCATTTGACCTCTTACAATCAGCCCAGTAATCGTGCCCCACCCTGCCTAGTTTCAGGGTATCCTGATACACCTTCTAGGGTTATTGCTGAAAAGGGTCCCCCGTTACTGGGTTTTCTATCTCTAGCCAACATGCTAAGTTGGTTAAGTGTTTACTAACCTAACCCCCACCAGTCCGTTTAGTTTAGCATGTTCCATTTTGATTAAGTTTTTAGTTCACTTAATCCTAACAATCCTGACTCAGCCTTAATTGTCTTATTAAGGCCCTGACCTCTCACATTAGACAGGTATTGTTGTGGCTGCCTGTTGCCGGTTGGTTCCGGGCAGTCTTACGCCACAACTCAGTCTAACCTCGGGTCCTTATTGGGCTCCATGTTTAACCTCCCACATTGGATAGGTATTGTTGTGACTACTGGACAGCCGGGCGGTTCCGGGCAGGTTTACATCACAACTCAATCCAACCTCGGGTTAAACACATCGTATTTTCTACATTTACATATCTTGTCATTCTTCTTTATTTCTTATATGTAAATATTTGCGGCCCATTATTAAGTTAATGGTGTAAAGGTTACACCAATCATGGGCCCAACCCATACTTGAACTTGGGCCCTTTATATTTTCATTCATTAGTAATTTTTAACCCAACGTTATTCTCCCCCGTTTTACACGTCCGTTTATTATATATATGTTGGGCTTAGCCTTTTAAAGCCCAACCTAGCCATGCGAAAAGGGGAGGCTTAAAGCGTGATTACATACACAAAGAGGGGAATGTGAGCGCATGAACTTGCAATATGACGTTGGAAATACAAAAATATAAACTGGTGTACTTGCATAGTAGTGACATATACTTTGGTCATAAAGCATAGGTGACATGAATCCAAGCATGTGAACTTGTAGTTGAGATAAGAATCTAAATTGGGTATCATTATTGACACATAGTCATAACTACAACATGGACCTATATTTTTAATTAGGCATAATGTCAAACATAAGCATGGCATAAGTATTTGTTCACATAACCATGGCATAAATATTTCTAACACGAAATCATGATTTTTACTTTAGTCATGTAAACTTGCAAAAAAAGGATTTTTGAATCTAACCTAGCCATGTACCACATATGTCATCATATAATTCTTGTTAACAATTTCAATTATGCAAATTATCAATCATAGCCTAGTCATATTCATAAGTTTGCAAATAGGTTTTCTAGCATGACTTAATACATAGATTATGGTGTCAAAATTCCAACATAGTTTCATATGAACTATAACAACCAAACTTGTTCCAATTACTTACAAAATGATGTATGCACAAAAATATACATCATGATGGCATAGTAGCAAAACCCCAAACTTGCATGCATTTTTAAATCAACTACATACATGTAGCTTCAACATGGATTACATAATTTGCGAAATATTCCAAACGTATACTTGCATAGAACTACCGCATGTAGTTCTTTATAACATGAATAACATAATTCAAGAATATCCAAACGTATACAATATTCCAACGCACAAATATGAATTACTTTATCGCCACAAATCAAGTATACATATCTACACAATCATTTGTTCATACCAAAGTAATACTCTACTTACAATCGTTGCGGCGAATTCTCTAATTTAGGAATTTAGAGATGCGACTCCTTCTGTCGTAGGCGTTGATTTGCTTTGTTTGAATTGCTTTAGGCTTTAGAATTTTCCTCCTAATCTTCTCTCCAATTTGGTGGCTACTCCTAGTCGTTCCTCAGCAACATGGCGGCTTTGTTCTTATTTTTGAATGAATAGATTAGGGTTTAGTCTAGGGTTGTTTTTATAGAGGTTAGGAACTGATTAGGACCATTGATGTTGCCTGGATTGATCGTAGCCATTCATTCGATAGAGAGACCAATTAGAGCCTGCCACCTAGCCCTAATGACAAAGCAGACCACAGAAAATCGACCAACATAGCATAGGCCAGCCGGGTTAGACTGGGTTCGACCTGGTCTGGACCAGGTCGACACCCCTATCGACAGCCCTGTCGACAGGCCTGTCGACCTGGTTAGACCAGGTCGACAGCCCAGTCGACCTGGGTGCGTCAGGCGGGTGTTTTCCGCCCTGGCCCATTGGGCCCCATTTTTGTTTTCTGAGCTTATTTTATTCTATTTGAATTTTAAACTTAATTCAAAAACTTCCGAAGGCCATATCTTCTTCATACGGACTCCGTTTTTCGAAAACTCGGACTCTATTTCGCGTATTTTTCCGAGACGAACGCAATGGCGTATCCCGTTTCCCTTAGTTCTTTGATTAAAATTAATTATACTTTAATTTATGGATTTCACAGTTATAGAATTCGCGGGGTGTTACATTCTCCCCCACTTAAAAGGATTTCGTCCCCGAAATCTTCAAGTTAGGAGGAATGTATATCCTAACATTCCAATCATCCATCTACTCATCCAACAAACACGAGCGTCCATTGTCCTTAAAAGACTTCTAATGCTTCATGATCATATGCGAAGTGTGTGTGTACATGTACTTATCTAATGCAAAATCAGGCGGTCTACTGATTCAGTTGACCTCCTTAATGCGAATTATGTAAGTGCCATGAATCCATTATGTATGCAAATCTTCCTATTCTTGATTCTACATGAGTGCACAATCATTCAATACAAATGCAGCATCCACATGACAACACATTAAAGTTCAACCATACGAATGCAAACATATATGCATATGCAATATGAAGTGACTGAGCCGATCTAAACCCTAGATTGTGTGTGTATATGCAACCACGAGCAACCGCTAGCAATCACTTGCAACCACTTGCAACCATCATCCATAACATGTTTCAATTACATGTTTCCATCCAAAGGGTTTCTACCTAAAAGATAAGGTCGAGGAAATATACCTAAAAAGATAGATAAAAGCGCAACTTAAGGAAAATGAAAGATCAAGGATGTACCCTCGAACAGAAAAGGGTAGGCCGTACGGATTCTAGCTTCAGTTTCCCAAGTCGCGTCTCCCTCGGCGTCGCTCCACTGAACCTTGACGAGCTTGACCTCACGGTTGCGTAGCTTCTTCACTTCCGTTCCTAAGATGCGGGTTGGAACTTTTCTTATGGTTGCTTCGCGTTCCACTTCGGCTTCTTCGAGGATATTTGGCTCTACCACTTCAGCAGACTCATGTAGACATTTTCGGAGATGTGACACGTGAAAAACGTTGTGGACTCCAGCTAACTTCTCGGGTAGCTCTAATCTATAGGCCATTTTCCCAATTTTCTCGATGATAGGGAATGGCCCTACAAACCTTGGTGCTAGCTTTCCTGTGGTTCCAAAACGAACAACGTTTCTTAGTGGTGATACCTTGGGAAAAACTCTGTCTCCAACCTCAAATTCAAGGTCGGTCCTCCTCTTGTCGGCATAGGACTTTTGTCTGTCTTGTGCCGTCTTCATCCTTCTTCGTATTAAGTCTACTTTCTCTGAGGTCTCTCGGATCATATCTGGTCCAAGTATTAGCTTATCCGTGGATTCCCACCAACAAGTGGGCGATCGGCACGGTCTTCCATATAAAGCTTCGAAGGGCACCATTCCGATGGTTGCTTGATAGCTGTTGTTGTAGGCGAATTCCACTAAAGGAAGGTGGTCTTCCCATGTCCCTCCGAAGTCAAGGACGCATAGCCTTAAGAGGTCTTCCAAAACTTTGTTCACTCTCTCTGTTTGGCCGTCGGTTTGGGGATGATAGGCTGTGCTTAAGCATAACTGCGTTCCTACTGCTTCTTGCAGACTCCGCCAAAACTCACTGGTGAAGATGGGGTCTCGGTCACTAACGATGCTAGATGGTATTCCATGGAGTCGAACGATTTCCTTGAGGTAAAGTGATGCTAGGGATGAGGCAGTTCTCTTACTTTTGACAGGTAAAAAGTGGGCGCTTTTAGTAAGCCTATCCACTATTACCCAGATGCTAGTGTTGCCTCTCCTAGACCTAGGCAGCCCATCGATGAAGTCCATTGAGATGCTATCCCACTTCCACTGCGGGACCTCCAGAGGATGTAGTAGTCCGCCAGGCTTTTTCTGTTCCGCCTTAACCTGTTGGCACACCATACACTTAGAAACGAACTCTGCCACGTCCTTTTTCATGCCGTTCCAGAAGAAAGTCCTCTTTATGTCTTTGTACATTTTATCTCCGCCTGGGTGTATCGTCATCTTGGAGTGATGTGCTTCCTCGAGAACCTTCTTTACTAAATCTTTTGTCTGTGGGACGCATAGTCTTCTGTCTCGCCTTAGCAAACCCTTATCGTCGATGGAGTATCTGTTGAGGTGACTTGAAGTCTCACCCCTAATTATCTTATCAATTATTTCCACAAGCTGAGGGTCTTCGCGTTGTGCTGCCCCTACTGAATCCACTAAAGCTGGGCGCACTTCGAGAGATGCTAGCAAGCCTGGTACGAAATCGGAGGAAGGCCTAAAGTCGAAGCTGGCTATAAACTCTAGGCTTTGTCTTTCAACAAACAACGGGCTTAGGGTCAATTTCTTTCGGCTCAACGCGTCTGCCACTACGTTGCCTTTGCCCGGAGTGTAGGATATTTCGAAATCGTACGAGGCAAGAAACTCCATCCATCTTTGTTGCCTCAAGTTAAGATCTTTCTGCGAGAAAAGATATTTCAGCGATTTATGGTCAGTGTAAAGTTCGAACTTCTCACCTAGGAGATAGTGTCGCCAAGACTTGAGTGCAAAGACGATGGCGGCTAACTCAAGATCGTGGGTTGGGTAGTTCTTTTCGTGCACCTTCAACTGCCTCCCGCCATAAGCTACTACCCTTCCTTCTTGCATTAAGACGGCGCCTAGCCCTGTCCCACATGCATCCGTATAAACAGTGAACATCTTGCTCCCATCTGGCAGCGTCAAAACTGGGGCTGTTGTGAGAGCCCTTTTCAGTCGTTGGAAAGCAAACTCGCAATCCAAATCCCAGTTGAACACTAGATTCTTCTTGGTTAATTTCGTGAGCGGCGCTGAGATTTTCGCAAAATCCTTTATGAACTTTCGATAGAAACCTGCTAGTCCTAGAAAGCTTCGGACCTCAGTCGCATTCCTTGGTGTCTTCCAGTCCTGTACCGCCACTACCTTAGCAGGGTCCACTGCTAACCCTTGTTTGGATACTATGTGCCCAAGGAACCTCACCTCTTCTCTCCAAAAGTGGCATTTGGAGAATTTGGCTTTTAGTTGATGGACTCGCAAAGTTTCCATGATTGCCCTTAAGTGCTGAGCATGTTCCACTTCACTCTTTGAGAAGATAAGGATATCATCTACGAAGACCACTACGAATTTGTTGAGGAAATCTCTAAATACTCTACTCATTAGGTCCACGAAGTAAGCAAGTGCATTTGTCAAGCCGAAAGGCATGACAAGCCATTCAAAGAAGCCGTCTGGGGTTCTGAACGCCGTTTTATCGATGCTATCTTCAGCCACCCTTAGCTGATGAAAACCGGTTGCTAAATCGAGTTGGGAGAAAACAGACGCTCCTACACGCTGGTCAAACAAATCGTCAATTCTAGGGAGAGGGTGCCTATTCTTTTTCGTTAACTTGTTGAGCTCCCTATAGTCCACACATAGACGGAGTGAACCATCCGCCTTTGTAGCGAACACCACTGGAGCGCCCCATTCTGAAATGCTCCTCCTAATGAACCCCTTTTCTAGAAGCTCTTTAATCTGTTTACTGAGCTCTTTCCTTTCCCGTGGAACCATATGTCTAACGGGCAACGCAACGGGCTTTGCATTATCTACAAGATATATGCGGAAGTCTATTTCCCGCTTCGAAGGCAAGCCCTTCACCTCTTCGAAGACATCCGGATATTCCCGGACCACTCTAACTGATTGCAAATTTTCAACAGAGGCATCTAGCGATTCAAGATAACTAAGCATAACCGCATACGAGGGATTACAAGAAATTTCCAAAGTATTACCGAGCTGGGTTAGGAGCCTAACAACCCTTTTCTCACAATCAAGGATGGCCCCATTACTGGATAGCCAATCCATACCCAAAATCAAACCATAACCCGAAAAGCCCAAAACAAAGGCACTACATTGAAATTCTACACTTAGAATAGAAATTTTCAATTCCAAACAGATCATAGACAAATGAGCTGGGCCCCCAATTGGGTTTGAAACAATTAAGGGGTCCTCTACCATACTAGTTTTTAGGTGCAGAGATTCTACTAAAGCAGACGAGATAAAAGAGTGTGATGCGCCAGAATCAAATAAAGTGCGAACGGGGTGATCATAAAGATAAACTACACTTTCTACAGAAGTATTTATACCTCGCTGTTGCAAAGGTGGCGCTTCTAGCACATGAACCTGTGCCCCTGGGGTGGATCCAGCCCTCTGCCCCTGTCCTCGTTTCTTTGGGCAGTCCTTAGCCCTGTGGCCCGTCTCACCGTAAGAAAAGCACCCACCATTCTCCTTGGCCTTCTTTTTCCGGCAGTCCTTTACTAAGTGCCCCACTTTGCCACAGAAATTACACTTCCTCTTCTCTTTGTTGCCTTTCCCGCCTTTCTTAAAGTCTGTCTTCTTAGGTTGCAAACCCTCTTTCTTCCCTTGAGAGCTTTCTGCCTTTGTCTCCTTCTTGCCCTTATCCTCTTCATTCAACAATGCCATTTGCACCAATCTTTCATACGTGGCTCCCATGGGTATATGGGTCATGGCCAAACTGTGTAATGGCTCATTCAACCCTTTGACGAAACGGAGAGCCTTCTTGTGCGGGGTGTTGACTAGGTCAAGCCCAAACCTAGCCAGCTCATCGAACTGATTCACATACTCTCTGACTGTCTTGTCCCCTTGCTTAAGAAATAAGAATTTTTCCAACTGCAAACTTCTTTCCGCATCTGAGAGAAATTTAGTCTCAAACCTTGCCCTAAAGTCCTCCCATGTCTCCACTGGTCTTTCAGCATTAGTGACTTCCCACCAGTAGGAAGCCTCGCCCTTCAATAGCCACACTGCCAATTGTACTTTTTGTCTATCTTCTACCTCAAAGATGATGAATAGGTCCTCCGTTTCTTTCAGCCAATTTCTAGCTGTCACGAAGGACTCAGTTCCGTGAAAATCCCTTCCTCCCATAGCTTTAAAATCTTTACATATCTTAGCAAACGTGTTTCCTCGAGGAGGAGGTGGAGGAAAAGGTGCCGCTGCAGCTGGATGATTTCCGGCAGCTGGAGGAGGAGGAACGGTAGGACCTGGCTGAGTGGCTCTCGCTTCTAAGAACCGTCTAAACCAACCAGGTATTGGTACCCCTTCCGGCATGTTAAGATCTTCGGACATGCTGAAACGAAAAGGATAGATTCAAAACGAAGGATAAGAGATAGTACCTATGGCTTTGGGGAGTGGACTTTGCCTTTTTAAAATAAAATATTATTTTTCTTTTAAAAATGCTTCTTTAAATTTCCCTTTTGAAAATAATTTTTCAAAACTTTTTATCTTATCTGGTAAACCTATGCTCTGATACCAAGTGAAACACCCCACCTCCTTTAGGGTCACTCTCAAAGGGAATGCACTAATTTTGGTGGAGGTTTATAAGTATAAGTCACAGATATACAAGACAGATATAAGAACACATATTTGTAAACAGCGGAAAAACAACAAACTTTATTTCATAAAGTCAAATACGTGTTACAACAACATCCTTTCCAAAAACATAACATAACACTTTCATAATCTGTCTGGATTACATCTTTTAAAGAAGCATAAATAAAACATAGATAAACTGCAAAAGCCCCATAGTGGATTGTCCAAAGCCATAGTTCAAAACAGGAAAGTCCAAGCAATACATTTCTCTTCTTCAAGCTGGATGTTAAGGTTGGTCAAGCTGCTGTGTTCCCTCCCTGTGGACCTGGGGGGGGGGGGGGGAACGGAAGAAAAGAAGACGAAAGAAAAGTAGAGTCAGACATAAAGCCTGAGTAAGTCTAGTACTATTTTGTCTATGAATAAAGAACTGGGTATGATAGGTGTAAACAAGAAGTGGGCATACGTTATAACTTGGTTAAGTTATCTAGGGTCGAATATACTATCGTACCCCATGTTAATCTCTGAACCCATATAAACTAGTTTCCAACTGGCACCCCATAATCAGGGTGATGTGATCCATTCTATGATGATCGGCTCCTACTCGCATAGTTACATGTGTCTTACGGCCCCCCGATGTTGTAGTTACCTATGCTGGTCCCACCATGGGGTGTATCAAGTCCCATAGTGGCGGCCGACACAACCTTAGAGTGCACAGGTATGCTACTGGTGTCCAGTGCCTTATTTTTCTGCGCCGGAGTGTGTGCACGCCCGCACTCCGTTAGAACCTACACTGCTACACCACCGCCGTCGATTTGACCTCTTACAATCAGCCCAGTAATCGTGCCCCACCCTGCCTAGTTTCAGGGTATCCTGATACACCTTCTAGGGTTACTGCTGAAAAGGGTCCCCCGTTACTAGGTTTTCTATCTCTAGCCAACATGCTAAGTTGGTTAAGTGTTTACTAACCTAACCCCCACCAGTCCGTTTAGTTTAGCATGTTCCATTTTGATTAAGTTTTTAATTCACTTAATCCTAACAATCCTGACTCAGCCTTAATTGTCTTATTAAGGCCCTGACCTCTCACATTAGACAGGTATTGTTGTGGCTGCCTGTTGTCGGTTGGTTCCGGGCAGTCTTACGCCACAACTCAGTCTAACCTCGGGTCCTTATTGGGCTCCATGTTTAACCTCCCACATTGGATAGGTATTGTTGTGACTACTGGACAGCCGGGCGGTTCCGGGCAGGTTTACATCACAACTCAATCCAACCTCGGGTTAAACACATCGTATTTTCTACATTTACATATCTTGTCATTCTTCTTTATTTCTTATATGTAAATATTTGCGGCCCATTATTAAGTTAATGGTGTAAAGGTTACACCAATCATGGGCCCAACCCATATTTGAACTTGGTCCCTTTATATTTTCATTCATTAGTAATTTTTAACCCAACGTTATTTTCCCCCGTTTTACACGTCCGTTTATTATATATATGTTGGGCTTAGCCTTTTAAAGCCCAACCTAGCCATGCGAAAAGGGGAGGCTTAAAGCGTGATTACATACACAAAGAGGGGAATGTGAGCGCATGAACTTGCAATATGACGTTGGAAATACAAAAATAGAAACTGGTGTACTTGCATAGTAGTGACATATACTTTGGTCATAAAGCATAGGTGACATGAATCCAAGCATGTGAACTTGTAGTTGAGATAAGAATCTAAATTGGGTATCATTATCGACACATAGTCATAACTACAACATGGACCTATGTTTTTAATTAGGCATAATGTCAAACATAAGCATGGCATAAGTATTTGTTCACATAACCATGGCATAAATATTTCTAACACGAAATCATGATTTTTACTTTAGTCATGTAAACTTGCAAAAAAAGGATTTTTGAATCTAACCTAGCCATGTACCACATATGTCATCATATAATTCTTGTTAACAATTTCAATTATGCAAATTATCAATCATAGCCTAGTCATATTCATAAGTTTGCAAATAGGTTTTCTAGCATGACTTAATACATAGATTATGGTGTCAAAATTCCAACATAGTTTCATATGAACTATAACAACCAAACTTGTTCCAATTACTTACAAAATGATGTATGCACAAAAATATACATCATGATGGCATAGTAGCAAAACCCCAAACTTGCATGCATTTTTAAATCAACTACATACATGTAGCTTCAACATGGATTACATAATTTGCGAAATATTCCAAACGTATACTTGCATAGAACTACCGCATGTAGTTCTTTATAACATGAATAACATAATTCAAGAATATCCAAACGTATACAATATTCCAATGCACAAATATGAATTACTTTATCGCCACAAATCAAGTATACATATCTACACAATCATTTGTTCATACGAAAGTAATACTCTACTTACAATCGTTGCGGCGAATTCTCTAATTTAGGAATTTAGAGATGCGACTCCTTCTGACGTAGGCGTTGATTTGCTTTGTTTGAATTGCTTTAGGCTTTAGAATTTTCCTCCTAATCTTCTCTCCAATTTGGTGGCTACTCCTAGTCGTTCCTCAGCAACATGGCGGCTTTGTTCTTATTTTTGAATGAATAGATTAGTGTTTAGTCTAGGGTTGTTTTTATAGAGGTTAGGAACTGATTAGGACCATTGATGTTGCCTGGATTGATCGTAGCCATTCATTCGATAGAGAGACCAATTAGAGCCTGCCACCTAGCCCTAATGACAAAGCAGACCACAGAAAATCGACCAACATAGCATAGGCCAGCCGGGTTAGACTGGGTTCGACCTGGTCTGGACCAGGTCGACACCCCTGTCGACAGCCCTGTCGACAGGCCTGTCGACCTGGTTAGACCAGGTCGACAGCCCAGTCGACCTGGGTGCGTCAGGCGGGTGTTTTCCGCCCTGGCCCATTGGGCCCCATTTTTGTTTTCTGAGCTTATTTTATTCTGTTTGAATTTTAAACTTAATTCAAAAACTTCCGAAGGCCATATCTTCTTCATGCGGACTCCGTTTTTCGAAAACTCGGACTCTATTTCGCGTATTTTTCCGAGACGAACGCAATGGCGTATCCCGTTTCCCTTAGTTCTTTGATTAAAATTAATTATACTTTAATTTATGGATTTCACAGTTATAGAATTCGCGGGGTGTTACAACAAACCCAAATCACATTTGATATTCAATACAACAAACCCAAACCGCAAATGTCACGTATTTGGAAATTGGGTTTCCATCTATGAACCGAGGCAAAAGATAGTCCTCAACCGATTCGAGACAATCTAGCCCATGTCTCAGGATTAGAACGCATCAACCCTTTAGATCGTCAGGGCCGGTCCACCGATGTGGATTATTATGCCTGAACAATACGTCTCTCCGCCCTATGGGGCGTAAACGAGCCAACAAATGACTCCATCGGACCCGGATCGTCCGATCAAACCGAGGCGCCTCGCAACAGCAACAACCACATAAGTCAAACTCGTCAGGGCATGTAAAACCACTGACGCCACTTCTAGCTAGAAAGAGACGCAAGTCCTCCCTGATGTCCTCTCCCGTTTTTGGTTCATACCGGGGGTGAAACTCGCGAAGTAAACGTTACACAAAGCTATGCCACACAGGCCGTGCTTTGATCATCACCACAAGACTTTGCTTTTCAACAGAAGCCTCGATCAATTGCCACTTAGGCATGCCACACAGGCAATTCACTCCATGCGTTTGATATCCATCAATATATAACCCCTGAGCTCGTACGTCTCAGAGAAGGGCGTTAAGCAAGAGAATAAATTCTCCGCCGCCAAACAGATATATATTTAATAGAAATCAATCACACAGACTAAAATCCAATGTCAGACACACAGTCCATTTACAAGTCCGTTCTGGGTCTGAACGAAACCGGAGGCACCTAGTACCCCGCATATCCATCGATCTCCAAGTACGTCTGGACGATCACTAACTGTTTCCATCTTCTTGGGTGTACAGCCCAATCAAGATCATCAGTAATCACCCAAACGACGTGAAGACTTCTGGTCTTCGACCACCGTCTTCATCTTCGACACCACGTCGAATCAGTTGTTCAGAATGGGATAAACCCGGTCTTTCTGAATAACTCGCGTATATATTATAAAAGTGTTACACAAACACAACATACGCCTCATTCCAATTCAAAATATTCTTTTATTCAAATATTCCTATACTTTGGGAAAAGTTCCCATTAATTTTATCCAAGATAAATTCTTTAAATTTATTCTTTAATTTCCTTTGAATATCAATTCAAACTAGTCGGGATTAGCGAACCACACCGAAGAAATCATTTATTTTATTTCCCAATCCCAACCTATTCATCCCATGAAGTAAAACTGGTAATACTTCATATCTAACACCACAGTGTTATCGGTAAATTCAATTACCATTTCACGTTCAAATCTAATTAAAGATTTAACTATCGCCTAGAGCAAAACTGGCGATACTCCATTTTCGATCTTTTCAATCTAATTAAAGATTCATTAAAACTCCACTTAGTTTTAATCGTTAACTGGGTTAAAGAATCAGTGTCATTTAAAATACAGTTCACGATAAACCAAAAATCACATTCCATTAACTATCGGGTTAAAGAACGAGTGTTGTTTTTAAAAACACTGTCCACGATAAACCCAAAAATCAATATCCATTCAATTCCAATTAAATATTATTTAATTGGTACACTTCATTAAATCTGAATAAAAACATTTAATCTTTTCTCAACTGGGTTCAAGAACAGTGTTAGTGAAGACACCATTCACGACAAACCCAAATCACATTTGATATTCAATACAAGGCTCTGAATAGAAAATATATCGGCTTATATTCAATATCAAATTCTATGACTAACAAATGTCATATTGGAAATATCGATATAAATATGTATCTTTCAAATTTCCATAACAACATCTGTATAATCACGAATTCCAACATCGAAATATCCCGAAGACAATTTCGATTCCAATCCACTCCAATGCAATCATTGGAAATTTTGGTTATTTTCAAAACACTTTTCAAATTCAATTTATTTATTCAAAAATAAATAGAATTATAATTCTAGTTCAAAACTAGTTCATTTCGATAAAAATCTATTTTTATCCTTTCAAATATGGAGTTTTTCATCCCAATCCTTTCTAAATCATTTCTAATGATTTTACACAAATTATTACTATTTTTAATAATTTTATCAAGGCCCGTATAGTCGATTTCCATCAATGGCCATCGAACTGCACTTACAGTGACCTTTTTCAAATTTGATTTGGACGTAACTCCAAATCCAACCGTTAGATTTCAAATTTCTAATATTCGTTAGAAACTCTTTTCGATACGAACCCAACGGTTCCGGTTTTAGGAGAATCCGACGGTCGGATCTCCCGTAATGTCCGTTTGAAATAAATGGTCGAAATTCGTGAACTGCCGCGACGCGGCGCGTTCTATTCAGGCCATTATATTATATATATAATATATATAATATATATTTCGTCGATTTCTATTTAAAACGAATTATATAAATAGTTTTGAATTCGTTTCAAAAACCTTTTCAACTTCCTTTTCAATTCAAATCAAAATTGAATTCTTCTTTATAGATTCGTTTTAAAATTCATTTCTATTCAATTCAAATTTCAATTCAATTTGAATTCGTTTTCAATTCAATTCATTTCGAAATCGTTTTCAATTCACTTCATTTCGAAATCGTTTTCAATTCACCTTGAATTCGTTTTCAATTCACTTCATTTCGAAATCGTTTTCAATTCACTTCATTTCAAAATCGTTTTCAATTCACTTTGAATTCGTTTTCAATTCACTTCATTTCAAAATCGTTTTCAATTCACTTCATTTCAAAATCGTTTTCAATTCACTTTGAATTCGTTTTCAATTCACTTCATTTCGAAATCGTTTTCAATTCACTTCATTTCGAAATCGTTTTCAATTCACTTTGAATTCGTTTTCAATTCACTTCATTTCGAAATCGTTTTCAATTCACTTCATTTCAAAATCGTTTTCAATTCACTTTATTTCAACATGACTAAAATCGATATAAATATCGTTCACGTCAAAATGGCGTCAATCTAATCAACACGGCTTCATATATTGATATTTTCAAATATTCCATTTCGAATATTTCTATTTCAAATATTTCTATTTTAAAACTGGAATGAGGCAAAATCAATTTCCATATAATGTTAATTATATGGATTTTCATACATTACACCCATATAATAGCATTGCAAAATAATCAACCATCAACCAAAGTGCACTACACTGTATAAGCATCAAATATAGATATCTAATGCTTATAACAGCCTGTCAATCCATCGATCGACATATTTAATCAATCAGGATGAGTGAACTTCAAATTTCATCCCAACACCCGTGTGGGGTTTCAAACAATCAAACACATATTTTATTTGTGCTATTGGGCGATGTGTAAAATTTATCGTCCCAATCAATGTCATTCAAATAGGTGTACATAAACAAACCGTGCGGTTTATAAATGAATATTTTATTTTATTCACTTCACGTTAAAAATTATATTTTTAACGATAAAACATTTCATTTCAACCTATGAATTTCTATTCAATTCATTTATTCAATAAAATGATATTTTTATTTTTCTAACATATTTTAGAAAATTTCAGCGGCATAACGGCACGATACTAGAAACGGGACGAGGCCTAGCCTTATCCCCGGTCTAGTGAAGGCCCACGCCATTCACACATCAATCAAATTCACCAAACAACCAAATTCAAATCAAATCATATAACTAAGCTATGCAACCAAACAAACAAGTCCATGGTCTGTGGACGATTGTGTCGGGTGCTACTAAGCACCGTCTACATCCTAGTATATATATATAATTAGAAAAGAAATTGAAAGGTGAGAATTTCTCAATCTCCCCCACTTAAAACTTTTCGTCCCCGAAAAGGAACAAAGTCGAAAGTGGTTTAATCATTCAACTCTACGTTCGATCTGGCTTCCATTCTCCAACTCTTTAGTTTCTGAGAATTTTCAAAATTTCAAAAATTTGGCTAACACCCTAAATTTTCGAAAAATTTCGCCATAACCTCCCCTGCAATGGGAGCATCGGGGAATTTCAAATAGCTTCCCCGGTCCTTCAGATCTCAAAAAGAAAAAGAAAAAGCCAAGCGGCTAGCTAATAGGCTCATAAAATCATCATCACCCAAACAAAACAGTAAATTATGTAGTAAACATGTACCTATTTGTCGGGCAAACAAATTTTATTCTTCGGCTCTAGCCTCCTTGCTATGACCTGTTCAATGTAAGTATATGTATACGCAAACAAATGCGACCAATTTTCAATACAATTCAATATTTGATCAAATTAGGCATAATGGTTCAAAATTATCAAACAATGAACAAACAACACAAACATCAATCAATTAGTGGATTACAGTCTCAAATTCATAATTTTAATACATATACAAAAATCATGTTTTTAATGACAATTCACAACAATAGGCCCTATCTAATTTTTGGTTCTCACACCAGTCTAATGGAAATATATAGATATCACACCTTCGTCACACGAATATAAATTCTGACGATGAGTACTCAACCATCAGAATCATCTTCGGGCCACTAGAGTATGATTCTATATCTATCCAATATATTAAAACTTCGAATACACGCGGATCTGACGTATACGCAAAATCTTTATATACTGGACTGTCCAACTCAATATAAATAGATAATCAGATACGAATAATTGATTTAAATTTTCAAAACAAAAATTGTTTTCATTTGAAAAATATACTCTTCACACTCGTTCTAGGATACTACTGACCCTATCTCTAACGAGTCATTCCCATTGGATATTACTAATCCAATATCTGATGAATTCTTTCGTATGATTCTAATGTTCCTTGTTCTCTGAGCTTTGTAAACCAAAGCTCTGATACCAAATGAAGCGACCCGAAACTTCCCCGTAAAGGAAAGCGTCGGATAGTTCGAGAACAAGCCACAACAGAACTCATACAGAAGAACATTTCATTGTATATTACAACAATGCACCAGATTACAAGAATATACAGAGTATAAATGAATATTACACAGAAATATCAGAGATTTAAATTACATTTAAATATATAGCAACGGAAAATAATACAATACACAACTAGAAAGAGATATACGGATACAAAGCTTTCCGGATATCGTTCCAGCTGTAAACCAGGATCCTGTGAATATAAATCTGCAAAACCAAAACTACTAGCTGCCCGTGTCAAAATAAGGGGCACCCAGAGTTTAGGTTAAAACAATAAACTCCAGGTCAGTCATGGGACTGGTGTGAGAACTAAAACAGTTATAATTCTTTATTTTAAAGTTCGGTAAATCAAGGGACCACGCCGTAACACGGAACGGGTTTCCTCCCAAGAATACCAATGCATAAAACAAACAGCGCAATGCTAAATAAAGAAAAATGAAGCTGTTATAAGACCCAGGTCCTATCACACAATGCAACGCAAGCCGGGGGATAGGGTTTTCCCTTATAACAGCCAAAGAATGCTTGATACGTTTAAAACAAATCATTTGATACTATTATAAGTGCATAGTGTATAAAACAACTTCAAATCATAAGTATCAATCATAGGCGGCATGGGTACCATATATCATGTCGCCGTACTAGTTCTACAATTAAAACCGCAAATGTCACGTATTTGGAAATTGGGTTTCCATCTATGAACCGAGGCAAAAGATAGTCCTCAACCGATTCGAGACAATCTAGCCCATGTCTCGGGATCAGAACGCATCAACCCTTTAGATCGTCAGGGCCGGTCCACCGATGTGGATTATTATGCCTGAACAATACGTCTCTCCGCCCTATGGGGCGTAAACGAGCCAACAAATGACTCCATCGGACCCGGATCGTCCGATCAAACCGAGGCGCCTCGCAACAGCAACAACCACATAAGTCAAACTCGTCAGGGCGTGTAAAACAACTGACGCCACTTCTAGCTAGAAAGAGACGCAAGTCCTCCCTGATGTCCTCTCCCGTTTTTGGTTCATACCGGGGGTGAAACTCGCGAAGTAAAAGTTACACAAAGCTATGCCACACAGGCCGTGCTTTGATCATCACCACAAGACTTTGCTTTTCAACAGAAGCCTCGATCAATTGCCACTTAGGCATGCCACACAGGCAATTCATTCCATGCGTTTGATATCCATCAATATATAACCCCTGAGCTCGTACGTCTCAGAGAAGGGCGTTAAGCAAGAGAATAAATTCTCCGCCGCCAAACAGATGTATATTTAATAGAAATCAATCACACAGACTAAAATCCAATGTCAGACACACAGTCCATTTACAAGTCCGTTCTGGGTCTGAACGAAACCGGAGGCACCTAGTACTCCGCCTATCCATCGATCTCCAAGTACGTCTGGACGATCACTAACTGTTTCCATCTTCTTGGGTGTACAGCCCAATCAAGATCATCAGTAATCACCCAAACGACGTGAAGACTTCTGGTCTTCGACCACCGTCTTCATCTTCGACACCACGTCGAATCAGTTGTTCAGAATGGGATAAACCCGGTCTTTCTGAATAACTCGCGTATATATTATAAAAGTGTTACACAAACACAACATACGCCTCATTCCAATTCAGAATATTCTTTTATTCAAATATTCCTATACTTTGGGAAAAGTTCCCATTAATTTTATCCAAGATAAATTCTTTAAATTTATTCTTTAATTTCCTTTGAATATCAATTCAAACTAGTCGGGATTAGCGAACCACACCGAAGAAATCATTTATTTTATTTCCCAATCCCAACCTATTCATCCCATGAAGTAAAACTGGTAATACTTCATATCTAACACCACAGTGTTATCGGTAAATTCAATTACCATTTCACGTTCAAATCTAATTAAAGATTTAACTATCGCCTAGAGCAAAACTGGCGATACTCCATTTTCGATCTTTTCAATTTAATTAAAGATTCATTAAAACTCCACTTAGTTTTAATCGTTAACTGGGTTAAAGAATCAGTGTCATTTAAAACACAGTTCACGATAAACCCAAAATCACATTCCATTAATTATCGGGTTAAAGAACGAGTGTTGTTTTTAAAAACACTGTCCACGATAAACCCAAAAATCAATATCCATTCAATTCCAATTAAATATTATTTAATTGGTACACTTCATTAAATCTGAATAAAAAGATTTAATCTTTTCTCAACTGGGTTCAAGAACAGTGTTAGTGAAGACACCATTCACGACAAACCCAAATCACATTTGATATTCAATACAAGGCTCTGAATAGAAAATATATCGGCTTATATTCAATATCAAATTCTATGACTAACAAATGTCGTATTGGAAATAACGATATAAATATATATCTTTCAAATTTCCATAACAACATCTGTATAATCACGAATTCCAACATCGAAATATCCCGAAGACAATTTCGATTCCAATCCACTCCAATGCAATCATTGGAAATTTTGGTTATTTTCAAAACTATTTTCAAATTCAATTTATTTATTCAAAAATAAATAGAATTATAATTCTAGTTCAAAACTAGTTCATTTCGATAAAAATCTATTTTTATCCTTTCAAATATGGAGTTTTTCATCCCAATCCTTTCTAAATCATTTCTAATGATTTTACACAAATTATTACTATTTTTAATAATTTTATCAAGGCCCGTATAGTCGATTTCCATCAATGGCCATCGAACTGCACTTACAACGACCTTTTTCAAATTTGATTTGGACGTAACTCCAAATCCAACCGTTAGATTTCAAATTTCTAATATTCGTTAGAAAGCTCTTTTCGATACGAACCCAACGGTTCCGGTTTTAGGAGAATCCGACGGTCGGATCTCCCGTAATGTCCGTTTGAAATAAATGGTCGAAATTCGCGAACTGCCGCGACGCGGCGCGTTCTATTCAGGCCATTATACTATATATATAATATATATAATATATATTTCGTCGATTTCTATTTAAAACGAATTATATAAATAGTTTTGAATTCGTTTCAAAAACCTTTTCAACTTCCTTTTCAATTCAAATCAAAATTGAATTCTTCTTTATAGATTCGTTTTAAAATTCATTTCTATTCAATTCAAATTTCAATTCAATTTGAATTCGTTTTCAATTCAATTCATTTCGAAATCGTTTTCAATTCACTTCATTTCGAAATCGTTTTCAATTCACTTTGAATTCGTTTTCAATTCACTTCATTTCGAAATCGTTTTCAATTCACTTCATTTCAAAATCGTTTTCAATTCACTTTGAATTCGTTTTCAATTCACTTCATTTCGAAATCGTTTTCAATTCACTTCATTTCAAAATAGTTTTCAATTCACTTTGAATTCGTTTTCAATTCACTTCATTTCGAAATCGTTTTCAATTCACTTCATTTCGAAATCGTTTTCAATTCACTTTGAATTCGTTTTCAATTCACTTCATTTCGAAATCGTTTTCAATTCACTTCATTTCAAAATCGTTTTCAATTCACTTTATTTCAACATGACTAAAATCGATATAAATATCGTTCACGTCAAAATGGCGTCAATCTAACCAACACGGCTTCATATATTGATATTTTCAAATATTCCATTTCTAATATTTCTATTTCAAATATTTCTATTTTAAAACTGGAATGAGGCCCAATCAATTTCCATATAATGTTAATTATATGGATTTTCATACATTACACCCATATAATAGCATTGCAAAATAATCAACCATCAACCAAAGTGTACTACACTGTATAAGCATCAAATATAGATATCTATTGCTTATAACAGCCTGTCAATCCATCGATCGACATATTTAATCAATCAGGATGAGTGAACTTCAAATTTCGTCCCAACACCCGTGTGGGGTTTCAAACAATCAAACACATATTTTATTTGTGCTATTGGGCGATGTGTAAAATTTATCGTCCCAATCAATGTCATTCAAATAGGTGTACATAAACAAACCGTGCGGTTTATAAATGAATATTTTATTTTATTCACTTCACGTTAAAAATTATATTTTTAACGATAAAACATTTCATTTCAACCTATGAATTTCTATTCAATTCATTTATTCAATAAAATGATATTTTTATTTTTCTAACATATTTTAGAAAATTTCGGCGGCATAACGGCACGATACTAGAAACGGGACGAGGCCTAGCCTTATCCCCGGTCTAGTGAAGGCCCACGCCATTCACACATCAATCAAATTCACCAAACAACCAAATTCAAATCAAATCATATAACTAAGCTATGCAACCAAACAAACAAGTCCATGGTCTGTGGACGATTGTGTCGGGTGCTACTAAGCACCGTCTGCATCCTAGTATATATATATAATTAGAAAAGAAATTGAAAGGTGAGAAATTCTCACCTATAGCTATCCTAGCTCCACGGCACTTCTTTTGCAGGAAATCTTCATCGCTATCACATCTTCGTCATCTTCGTTGTCCGCTTTCACCACCTATGTAAAAATAGAATTTTTACTTCGCTATTCCATATATAAAAATCATATTTTTATTTCGAAGTTCAATATATAAAAATCATATTTTTATTTCGAAGTTCAATATATAAAAATCATATTTTTATTTCGAAGTTCAATATATAAAAATCATATTTTTATTTCGAAGTTCAATATATAAAAATCATATTTTTATTACAAATTTCAATATATAAAAATCGAATTTTTATTATTCTATATAATCAAAATCAAATTTTCACTTCGCTCTTCACCATACAAAGATTTCGCCTTTTAAAAATCAAATCTTTCGCTAATTAAAATCAGTTTTAAAGCCTTTCAAAAATCTGTTTTAAATCCTTTCAAAAATTCAGTTTTTAAATGCTATAAAAAAAACAGTTTAAATCCTTTTCAAAATTCAGTTCTTAAATGCTATATAAAAAAAATAAAAATAAATTAAAATAGAATACTCACTGCAGCTCGAAGAAGGGGGGTTTCTTGCGTCGCCGAACAGCAGGGGGGGATCGCCTTGCGTCGCCGAGCAGCAGGGGGGGGATCTTGCGTCGCCGAACAGTAGGGGGGGGGGAATCGCCTTGCATCGCCGAGCAGCGGGGGGGGGGGGGGGGGGGGATCTTGCGTCGCCGAACAGCAGGGGGGGATCGCCTTGCGTCGCCGAACAGCAGGGGGGATCGATTTCAAGTGGAGGAGGAGGAGAGTAGGGGGAGGAGTGGGGCGGCTGTCACCTGGAGGCGCGGTCGCCCTTGGGGAGGGCGGCGGCTCCTCCCCGCCTTCGTCGCCTCCGTCATCTTCTTCTTCTCTTTTTTTTTTATAATGAAACGAACGGGGGGGGGGGGGGCAGAGAGAAATAGGGGGTGAGGAGATATTTTTTTTTTATTATTATTATTTTAATTACATAAAGTTGACTTTTACATACGACCTCAAAACGAGGCCCACCGCCTGTCGTCCATAGCGTTTTACCCCTATTCTGAACACAATGGGATATATATCGCAAGTTGATTCGATCGTTTGAATCAGTTTCCGTTTAATTTACATTTAAATCACTATATTGAATTTTTAACGTACATTTCAAATTACCTGGGTCACATACTAACTAGAAAAATTCCAGAAAAATATTTTCTAGCTTCGTATTGACGATACGGTCCTAACAAAACTAGTTTCGTCGAATTCTGAGACCGTTAGAAAAATGGCCAATTTCCAGTCGATTAAAATCAACTGAAACTGGTCAAACGCGTTTTCCTTTGCCACGCTCACATATTGATTCAGAAAATTATGAAACTTGAAACCTAGCCATAACTTTACACCACGGACCCAACAAAACTGGTTTCGTCGAAATCCGAGGTCATTTGCAAAATTTCCATTTTTAAGGGCCTGAATTCCATAGCGACTATTCAGGAATTTCAACTGGACATATCTTTTGATTCCTGTTAGGAAATTTTGATTCTTCGGATTCGTTAGAAAGATATTCACAATTAGATCCCATTATTTTTGGTTTCACTAAAATCCGGATTGTTTTGCACCCGGTACATTCAATTGAAGTTTGAAATCGAATTATCGAACTACCGCGCCATTTTCAATTCTATTTATAATTATATATAAATATTTATATTCTAACGACGACGCGTATAATATATACGTTCGAATTATATTCAAAATAAATTTTCGTCAATATTATTTAAAATAATTCATTTTAAATAATCAAAATTCGCTAAAATTGCCAAAATAAAAATTTCAAACTGGCTCGCATTTTACGGGTTGTTACAATACGCCCCTCGACCACAAACCATGGACGATACTTATTGGTTGTGATTGGTGTGAAAATTGGTTGATAGCGAATGGTTGATTAAAATTGTTTGTGGTTGAAAATTGATTGATTGTGGTTGAAAAAAACCCGTTTGTGGTTGAGAATTATTTGGTTGAAACCACTTAGGATTAGTTTGTGGAAAAGAATATAAACATGCCGCCTGCGAGCGAACTAGATACATGAAATCCCCATTGTCAAAAGCTGCGAGGCTTTAAGGTAGAGCGAGGAGCCATTCTAGGGACGGCCCCGGTTTTAACTACCCTGCCGTTATGCTGCCAAAATTTTGAATAATATTTATGTGTTAGAATTATTTTCATGTGTTTAAACTATATTCGTGTGTTGAATAGAAATTCATGTGTTGAACGACATTCATGTTTTGAAATAAATTGTTTTATAATAAAAATCATATTTTTATCATCTATATGAACTATATAAAATAGTCGTGTTTTGAAATAAATTGTTTTATAATAAAAATCATATTTTTATCATCTATATGAACTATATAAAATAGTCATGTTTTGAAATAAATTGTTTTATAATAAAATCATATTTTTATCATTTATGAACTATGTAAAATAGTCGTGTTTAGAAATAAATTATTTTACAATAAAAATCACATTTTTATTATATACATGAATTGTTAAAAATAGTGAAGTGTCGAAATAAATGTCGGTTGAATAAAAATATCATTTTTATCAAATGTATGAAAAGAATATGGTTTTGAAATCGAAGAATAGATTATATATATATATATATAATTAAAATGAATCGAATAACGAAACTGCAGTTCGTGTTTTGAAATAGTGATTTCAAACGATTAGTGCGGGAAATCCGACCATCGGATTTTTCCTGAAACCGAAACCGTTGGGCTCGCTTTGGAAATATCTTTCCGACGATACCCACTTTGTGATAATCCAACGGTTGGATTGTCTGGAATGTTTAACTCAAATCTGAAGAAAAACAGCGCCAGAATCGATTATATATATATATATATATAATTAAATTAAATCGAATAAAAACGCTACAGTTCGTATTTTGAAAATGAAACTTCAAACAGTGTACCGGGAGATCCGACCGTCGGATTTTCCCAAAACTGAAACCGTTGGATTCATTTTGAAAAGATCTATCTAATGATAAAAAGTTGTGAGGATCCAATGGTTATATTTTCAGATATGTGTAAATCAAATCTGAAGAAAAACAGCGCCACGGCAGCGTTATGGCCTGAAGCGTTGTTTTGAATGAATTGGCTATTTTTAAATAAATAAAAATAGCGATAAATTGTTATAAAATATCATAAACGATATGGAATGTGAAATTTAGAAACTAACTGAAGGTTAGCTGAGATGACCCCAAACCCCGTACTGACGGCGGTAAGGGTAATCTTTGGAATATAACACAGAAAACAGATAATAGCAGAACAGAAATAAATTAATACACCAGATAATGTACAATAGAATACACTGGATAAACGTAATCATCAGAGTTACACAATATAAAGGATCATACTTAGTACAAATACAGTTCAGCTATACATAAATGTCTACAGTGGAAACAAACATAATATGTACAATAGGAGCTGAACAACATAAAATAGATAAATGATAGAATTCATCCACAGCTCCAACTATCCCGAAAGTGCCAGCTAAACCTGAATACAAGGCTGCCCGTGTAGAAAAAGGGGCACCCGAGTTTGAAAGTGAAACAAACTACGAGTCAGTCATGGGACTGGTATGAGAAATCTACTCAACACATTTAAAATATGGCTAATCACAGGACCACGCCACTTTCGTGGAACGGGTTTACTCCATGGATTGCCAGTGCTTTAAAACAAATAATTCTTTTTAACATCGCAATGCTTTTTATAAAAATGAAGCTAATATAAGACTTAGTTCCCATCACATAATGCAGCGCAAACCGGAGGATATAGTTTTTACCTTATAATGGCCAAAATATGCTTGATACGAATAAAACAAAAGAATTTGATATTATTACTAGTGATTATATGTTTCAAAAACAATTTCAAATCATAAGTATCAATCATAGACGGCATTAATGCCCCATACCACTATGTCGCCATATATATATGTATACAATCAAACCCGCACGTTGTCATATTTGGAAATTTGATTTCCGTCCTGAACCAAGGCAAAAGATAGTCCTTACAGAATTCAAGACTACCTAGCCCGAGCCTCCGGAACAGCTGCAACTTCCCCTTGGAGGGACAAGGCCGGTCCACCGATGTGGATTAAAATTCCTGAGCACCGCGTTTCCCCGCCCTTTGGGGCGTAAATGAGCCAACGAATGACTCCATCGGTCCCGGATCGACCGATATAACCGAGGCGCCTAGCAACAGCAACAACCACATAGGTGAAAATGATATAAATGTCAGGGCTGGTAGGTCACTGACACCACCCTAGCTAGGAAGAAACGCCCGCCCTCCCTGAGGTCCTTCTCCCGTTTCTGGTTCATACCGGGGTGTGAGGCTCGCGAATTCACGTTATACACAAAGCTACGCCACACAGGCAGGTCTTTGATCATCACCATAAGACTTTGCTTTTCAACAGAAGCCCTGATCACTGCAACTTAGCGTGCCACACAGACAATTCACACCATGTAACTCATGGCTATCAATCACACAGAATGAATTCCAATGACAGACACATAGTCCATTTGCAAGTCTGTTCTGGGTCTGAACGAAACCGGAGGCACTATATACCTCGCAAACCCATCGATCTCCACGTACGTCTGGACGATCACCACTCATTATCCATATTTCGGGATGCCTCCCAATCAGGACATCAATTATCATCCAAATGAGGTGAAGATCTCCAGTCTTCGGCCACCGTCTTCATCTTCGATTTCTTATCGTCGATTTAGTTATTCAAAATGGGATAAACCCGGTCTTTCTGAGCAATTCTCATATATAATAAACAAGTGCTACACAAACACACATACGCATCATTTCAATTCATTAGTCGCTAACCGTAAATTAGTAAGAGAACGATTTCCCAAATATTAACCCCAAAGGCCGAAACCAACATCAGATCAAAATCCAGGAAACCATTCAACTTAGCCAACCTTCAGTTAGTTTCTAAATTTCACTTCCATAACGTTTATAATATTTTATAACGATTTATCGCTAGTTTTATTTATTTTAAAATAGCCAATTTATTCAAACGACGCTTCGGCAATAACGCGGCCGTGGCGCTGTTTTTCTCCAGATTTGATTTACACATATCTGAAAATCTAACCATTGGATCTTCACAAAATTTATATCCTTAGAAAGATCTTTTCAAAACGAATCCAACGGTTCCAGTTTTGGGAAAATCCGATGGTCGGATCTCTCGGTACAACCGTTTGAAGTTTCGATTTCAAAATACGAACTGCAGTGTCGTTATTCGATTTAATATAATTATATATATATATATATATATATATATATATGTATATAATCGATTCTGGCGCTGTTTTCCTTCAGATTTGAATTAAACATTCCAGACAATCCAACCGTTGGATTTTTACAAAGTTGGTGCCATTGGAAAGATATTTCCAAAGCGAACACAACGGTTGTGGTTTCGGGAAAATCCGATGGTCGGATCTCCCGCACTAATCGTTTGAAATCACGGTTTCAAAATACGAACTACAGCTTCGTTATTCGATATATTTCAATTCTATTTTTATATATATATCGATTCTTTGATTTCAAAACTATATGATTTTCATACTTTTGATAAAAATGATATTTTTATCTAACTGTCTTCTATTTCAACACTTCAATATTTTTAACAATTCATGTATATAATAAAAATGTGATTTTTAATGTAAAACAATTTATTTCAAAACACGACTATTTTATATAGTTCATATAGATGATAAAAATATGATTTTTATTATAAAACAATTTCTTTCAAAACACGACTATTTTATATAGTTCATATAGATGATAAAAATATTATTTTTTATTATAAAAGGTTTTCTATAGTTTATATATATATATATAGATAAAAAGGTGATTTTTATATTTAAAACACGAATACCATTCAACACATGAATTTCAATTCAACGAATGAATTTCGATTCAACACATGAAGGTTTTCTATAGTTTATATATATAAATAAAAAGGTGATTTTTATATTTAAAACACGAATACCATTCAACACATGAATTTCAATTCACCGAATGAATTTCGATTCAACACATGAAGGTTTTCTATAGTTTAAATATATAGATAAAAAGGTGATTTTTATATTTAAAACACGAATACCATTCAACACATGAATTTCAATTCAACAAATGAATTTCTATTCAATACATGAACGGTTTTCTATAGTTTGTACATATATATTAAAAATGTGATTTATATGGTTAAAACAATTTATTTAGAACACAAATACCATTCAACACATGAATATGATTCAACAAATGAATTTCTATTCAACACATGAAGGTTTTCTATAGTTTATATATATAGATAAAAAGATGTTTTTTATATTTAAAACACGAATACCATTCAACACATGAATTTCTATTCAACGAATGAATTTCGATTCAACACATGAAGGTTTTCTATAGTTTATATATATAGATAAAAAGGTGATTTTTATATTTAAAACACGAATACCATTCAACACATGAATTTCTATTCAATGAATGAATTTCGATTCAACACATGAAGGTTTTCTATAGTTTATATATATCGATAAAAAGGTGATTTTTATATTTAAAACACGAATACCATTCAACACATGAATTTCTAATCAACGAATGAATTTCGATTCAACACATGAAGGTTTTCTATAGTTTATATATATATATATAGATAAAAAGGTGATTTTTATTGAAAAACAAATTATTTCAAAACATGAATGTCATTCAATAAATGAATTTCTATTCAACACACGAATATAGTTTCAACACATGAAAATAATTCTAACACATGAATATTATTCAAAATTTCGGCAGCATAATGGCAGGGTAGTTAAAACCGAGACCGTCCCTAGTACGACTCCTCGCTCTGCATTAAAGCCTCGTAGCTTTTGACAATGGGGAATCATACATCTAGTTCGCACGTAGGCGGCATGTATATTTTTTTCATTTCCCCAAATTAATCCTATGTGGTTTCAACCAAATATTTCTCAACCACAAACGGGTATTTTTCAACCACAATCAATCAATTTCAACAACAAACAATTTCAATCAACCATTCGTAATCAACCAATTTTCACACCAATCACAACCAATAATATCGTCCATGGTTTGTGGACGAGGGACGTATATATATATATATATTTATATATAGGCATTTCACCTCTATTCAACACATATATTATTTTGACAATGCATATACAACTTATACATCGAACGTACAACTTATACAACGCTTATACAAGAGGTTTACAACGCTTATATAACTCATACATCGATTATATAATTTATACATCATCGTTTTCCATATCGTTTATAATTTAGAAATCTCACATTGGGTTCCACTCCACCAAAAATAGCAGAAGGCTCAGAAAAATATGCGGTCTCTTCTAAAATGTAGAAGGCATCCACACGGGTCCACTGTCTCTTGTTTCATTGAATTTCATCAACAAACGAAAAAGATATGATTTTTACAGTGGAATCAGAAACCGTAGCGCTTAAAACTGCTATAATATAGTTTATATTAAAAACAGCTGTACCTCACTTTGAATGTTCCAAACTAGGTTTTAGATTTTTGCAAAATCCGTAGCTCGATGTTCAGATCGGTCGGCGCCACTCGCTAGGCCTTGTTTATAATTAGAATTAATTATATTCGTTTTCAAATGTCGATTCAAACTTACATTTCATCGCTATTATTTAAAATATTTATTTAGAATATTTAAAATCCACTATTATAGCCAATTTAAAAATTTTAAATTGGTTCAGATTTTCCGGGTCGTTACAATCTCCCCCACTTAAAACTTTTCATCCCCGAAAAGGAACAAAGTCAAAAGTGGTTTGATTAATCAACTCAACGTTCGATCTGGCTTCCATTCTCCAACTATTCAGTTTCAGGGAATTTTCAAATTCTTCAAAAATTTGGCTAACACCCGGAATTTTCGAAAAATTTCGCCATAACCTCGTTTGTACGGGGAGGGGTTTGGAAATTTATTGGGCCGTATTAGGTACCCAATAAATCCTATAAAGCATACACATATTTATATTGATATATTCTGGTGTTTACAAGGGAGTGTGTGTAAATAATAACTCCAGAGAATAAATTCTCATCACCCTGTCAAAGCCTGAGGGAGTGTGTATTTTAATTGCTCCAAAGGATAAATCCTCGTCACCTCGTCCCGTATGGGAAATAAATAATCCATGTGTCGTATCTAATGACTAGAGAGACGTGATTATTGTCAACTCCAGACCCGTGTGGGGTTTTTATTAATCTGGCAATTTTATCGTTACAATTTTATATGTCCATATCAGTCATCAGTCATCAATTCAACCTGTAAAATATAGTCATTGCCATACAAGCCTCTCGCTCGTATGGTAAATCTTCCACCTCGTCACATAAGCTCCAAATGCTTATGTGGTATATGATGAAGTATGCCTATCTTCAAGAAGTATGCCATGTGGTGTAGTTCAAAATTAACTGTTACTATCCTATGGCGATGTTTATTATTACACACAGAATAACCAGCACTTCGCATCCAATGGCATTCACAGTAGTTGATATAATAATATTTCGCATCCAACTCATTAAGGTTTACCTATTTGTCAGGCACGCAAATAAAATATTTTCTCAACAGCTATCCATTTACCTGTTCAAATTTATATAATGCACATGTATATATTTCTATCTATTTTTAAATCATTTCAATGTGTGAGTTAATCGAATAAATCCTACCATTCATTCTCTTATTAATTAAATTAACTATCGTTTCAATAATTTAATTAATCTAATTTACTATCACACAACACAAACATCAATCAATTTGTTTTTAACTTTTTAAATTTTCAAATATATCTCTTTTATATATTCAAAAATCATATTTCTAAAACCATACTATATATATAATCACAAATACATTACTTAAAAACATATAACTCTCAACTCGTTCTAGGGCACTTCTAACCCCATCTCTAACGAATTGTTCTGATTCTGCTGTACTCATACCAGGATATTGCTGATCCTATCTGTATTGAGTTACTCGTCCTAGAACACTACTAGTTCTATATCTGACGAGTTCGTTCATATGTTATATTCCAGAACTAAGCTTAACCAAAGCTCTGATACCAAATGAGACGACACCGAACCCCGTACCGACGGCGGCAAGGGTAATCTTTGGAATATAACACAGAAAACAGATAATATCAGAACAGAAATAAATAAATACACCAGGTAATGTACAATAGAATACACTGGATAAACGTAATCATCAGAGTTACACAGTATACAGGATCATACTTAGTACAAATACAGTTCAGCTATACATAAATGTCTACAGCGGAAACAAACATAATATGTACAATAGGAGCTGAATAGCATAAAATAGATAAATGATAGAATTCATCCACAGCTCCAGCTATCCAGAAAGAGCCAGCTAAACCTGAATACAAGGCTGCCCGTGTGGAAAAATGGGCACCCGAGTTTGAAAGTGAAACAAACTACGAGTCAATCATGGGACTGGCATGAGAAATCTACTCAACACATTTAAAATATGGCTAATCACTGGACCATGCCACTTTCGTGGAACGGGTGTCCTCCATGGATTGCCAGTGCTTTAAAACAAATAATTCTTTTAAACATCGCAATGATTTTTATAAAAATGAAGCCAATATAAGACTCAGTTCCCATCACACAATGCAACGCAAACCGGAGGATAGAATTTTTACCTTATAACAGCCAAAGTATGCTTGATACGAATAAAACAAAAGAATTTGATATTATTACTAGTGATTATATGTTTCAAAAACAATTTCAAATCATAAGTATCAATCATAGACGACATTAATGCCCCATACCACTATGTCGCCATATATAGGTATACAATCAAACCAGCACGATGTCGTATTTGGAAATTTGATTTCCGTCCTGAACCAAGGCAAAAGATAGTCCTTACCGAATTCGAGACTGCCTAGCCCAAGCCTCAGGAACAGCCGCAACTGCCCCTTGAAGCGACAGGGCCGGTCCACCGATGTGGATTAAAATTCCTGAACACTGTGTTTCCCCGCCCTTTGGGGCGTAAATGAGCCAACGAATGACTCCATCGGTCCCGGATCGACCGATATAAACGTGGCGCCTCGCAACAGCAACAACCACATAGGTGAAAATGATATAAATGTCAGGGCTGGTAGGTCACTGACACCACCCTAGCTATGAAGAAAACGCATGCCCTCCCTGAGGTCCTTCTCCCGTTTCTGGTACATACCGGGGTGTGAGGCTCGCGAATTCACGTTATACACAAAGCTACGCCACACAGGCGGGGCTTTGATCATCACCACAAGACTTTTCTTTTCAACAGAAGCCCTGATCACTGCATCTTAGCGTGCCACAAAGACAATTCACGCCATGTAACTGATGGCTATCAATTACACAGAATGAATTCCAATGTTAGACACATAGTCCATTTGCAAGTCCGTTCTGGGTCTGAATGAAAACGGAGGCACTTTATACCTCGCAAACCCATCGATCTCCATGTACGTCTGGAAGATCACCACTCATTATCCATATTTCGGGATGCCTCCCAATCAGGACATCAGTTATCATCCTAACGAGGTGAAGATCTCCGGTCTTCGACCACCGTCTTCATCTTCGATTTCTTATCGTCGAATTAGTTATTCAAAATGGGATAAACCCGGTCTTTCTGAGCAAATCGCGTATATAATAAACAAGTGCTACACAAACACACATACGCATCATTTCAATTCATTAGTCGCTAACCGTAAATTAGTAAGAGAACGATTTCCCAAATATTAACCCCGAAGGCCGAAACCAATATCAGATCAAAATCCAGGAAACCATTCGACTTAGCCAACCTTCAGTTAGTTTCTAAATTTCACTTCTATATTGTTTATAATATTTTATAACGATTTATTGCTATTTTTATTTATTTTAATATAGCCAATTTATTCTAACGACACTTCGGCCGTAACGCGGCAGTGGCGCTGTTTTTCTTCAGATTTGATTTACACATATCTGAAAATCTAACCATTGAATCTTCACAAAATTTATATCGTTAGAAAGATCTTTTCAAACCGAATCAAATAGTTCCAGTTTTGGAAAAATCCGACGGTCGGATCTCCCGGTACAATCGTTTGAAGTTTCAATTCCAAAATACGAACTGCACCGTCGTTATTCCATTTAATATAATTATATTTATACATATATATAAATATAATCGATTATGGCGCTGTTTTCCTTCAGATTTGAATTAAACATTCCAGACAATCCAACCGTTGGATTTTTACAAAGTTGGTGCTGTTGGAAAGATATTTCCAAAGCGAACCCAACGGATGCGGTTTCGGGAAAATCCGATGGTCGGATCTCCCGCACTAATCATTTGAAATCAAGGTTTCAAAACACGAACTGCAGCTTCGTTATTCGATATATTTCAATTCTATTTATATATATATATATATATATATATATATATATATCGATTCTTCGATTTCAAAACTATATGATTTTCATTCTTTTGATAAAAATGATATTTTTAATCTAACTGTCTACTATTTCAACACTTCACTATTTTTAACAATTCATGTATATAATAAAAATGTGATTTTTAATGTAAAACGATTTATTTCAAAACATGACTATTTTATATAGTACATATAGATGATAAAATTATGATTTTTATTATAAAACAATTTCTTTCAAAACACGACTATTTTATATAGTTCATCTAGATAATAAAAATATGATTTTTTATTATAAAAACAATTTATTTCAAAATATGAATACCATTCAACACATGAATTTCAATTCAACGAATGAATTTCGATTCAACACATGAAGGTTTTCTATGGTTCATATATATAGATAAAAAGGTGATTTTTATATTTAAAACACGAATACTATTCAACACATAATTTCAATTCAACGAATGAATTTCGATTCAACACATGAAGGTTTTCTATAGTTTATATATATAGATAAAAAGGTGATTTTTATATTTAAAACACGAATACCATTCAACACATGAATTTCAATTCAACGAACGAATTTCGAATCAACACATGAAGGTTTTCTATAGTTTATATATATAGATAAAAAGGTGATTTTTATATTTAAAACATGAATACCATTCAACACATGAATTTCAATCCAATGAATGAATTTCTATTCAACACATGAACGGTTTTCTATAGTTTGTATATATATATATATAGTAAAAATGTGATTTTTATGGTTAAAACAACTTATTTGTAACACGAATACCATTCAACACATGAATATGATTCAACGAATGAATTTCTATTCAACACATGAAGGTTTTCTATAGTTTATATATATAGATAAAAAGGTGATTTTTATATTTAAAACACGAATACCATACATGAATTTCTATTCAACGAATGAATTTCGATTCAACACATGAAGGTTTTCTATAGTTTATATATATATATATAGATAGATAAAAAGGTGATTTTTATATTTAATACACGAATACCACTCAACACATGAATTTCTATTCAACGAATGAATTTCGATTCAACACATGAAGGTTTTCTATAGTTTATATATATAGATAAAAAGGTGATTTTTATATTTAAAACTCGAATACCATTCAACACATGAATTTCTATTCAACGAATGAATTTCAATTCAACACATGAAGGTTTTCTATAGTTTATATATATAGATAAAAAGGTGATTTTTATTGCAAAACAATTTATTTTAAAACATGAATGTCGTTCTATAAATGAATTTCTATTCAACACACGAATATAGTTTCAACACATGAAAATAATTCTAACACATGAATATTATTCAAAATTTCGGCAGCATAATGGCAGGGTAGTTAAAACCGAGACCGTCCCTAGTACGACTCCTCGCTCTGCATTAAAGCCTCGTAGCTTTTGACAATGGGGAATCATACATCTAGTTCGCACGTAGGCGGCATGTATATTTTTTTCATTTCCCCAAATTAATCCTATGTGGTTTCAACCAAATATTTCTCAACCACAAACGGGTATTTTTCAACCACAATCAATCAATTTCAACAACAAACAATTTCAATCAACCATTCGTAATCAACCAATTTTCACACCAATCATAACCAATAAATATCGTCCATGGTTTGTGGACGCGGGGCGTATATATATAGGCATTTCACTTCTATTCAACACATATATAATTTTTACAACGCATATACAACTTATACATCGAACGTACAACTTATACAACGCTTATACAAGAGGTGTACAACGCTTATATAACTCATACATCGATTATATAATTTATACATCATCGTTTTCCATATCGTTTATAATTTAGAAATCTCACATTGGGTTCCACTCCACCAAAAATAGCATAAGGCTCAGAAAAATATGCGGTCTCTTCTAGAATGTAGAAGGCGTCCACACGAGTCCACTGTCTCTTGTTTCACTGAATTTCGTCAACAAATGAAAAAGATATGATTTTTACAGTGAAATCAAAAATCATAGTGCTTAAAACTGCTATAATATAGTTTATATTAAAAACAGCCGTACCTCACTTTGAATGTTAAAAACTAGGTTTTAGATTTTTGCAAAATCCGTAGCTCAATGTTCAAATCGGTCGGCGCCACCCACTAGGCCTTGTTTATAATTAGAATTAATTATATTCGTTTTCAAATGTCGATTCAAATTTACATTTCATCGCTATTATTCAAAATATTTATTTTAAATATTTAAAATCCACTATTATAGCCAATTAAAAAAATTAAATTGGTTCAGGTTTTCCGGGTCGTTACATTAGCTAAGTCGAATGGTTTCCTGGGTTTTGACCTGATGTTGGTTTCGGCCTTTGGGGTTAATACTTGGGAAATCGTTCTCTTGCTGAATTACGGTTAGTGACTGATGAGTTGGAATGAGGCGTATGTTGTGTTCGTGTAACACTTGTTTATTATATACGCGAGTGGCTCAGAAAGACCGGGTTTATTCCATTCTGAATAACTGAATCGATGATAAGAAGTCGGTGATGAAGACGGTGGTTGAAGATTGGAGATCTTCACCTCGGTTGGATGATAACTGATGTCCTGATTGGGAGGCATCGTGTAACGTCCCGGATTTTTCAGCTATTTAATATGGGATATTTAAATATATTTTAAAATGTTAAATTGGATATATGAATGGCTTTTATATTCAATTTATAGATTTGATATTGAATATATTGAATTATAGTAATAGAAGTCACAGTTCGAACTGAATCGAAACAATTCCGTCGATTTATATAAATTCAAATTGGATTAGAACAATAATTATTTATTATCAATAAATTTTAATTATTTGAGATCGATTTATATTTTTTTATTTGATTTAGTTTAATAATGTTAGTATGTATATACAACTGAATTAAATTCTAGAATCGGTTCTGCTGAGTCCAGAGTAGCATTATAACCTTGTATGGTCGGTCATTACGTTGAATAACGGTTCAGGATTTCAATTCAAGGACAACAAAATAAAAATCAAAATAAATATAAAATAAAAGGGCCGACCTATACTCAGCCGATTCTCTCCTTCACATCGTGTTTTGTCTCCTACATCCAATATCAAGAAAACAGCAGATTTATGGTGCAACCCTAAATATTCATCGTGCAGACAAAGTTGTTTACCTCGAGCCGTAATTGTTGTTTCCCCTTCTTCGTTCATAAGTAATCAGATAATTTAATTATTGTACATCCTGTTCCCCTTCTACTCTATATAAACATTCGTAACCCTTTGCCTTATTTTTCTACTCAAGTAAAAATCGAATTTGTTTGAGCTTCAGAGAAGAAGAGGAGGTCGTCCCCTTTAACAACAGTTAAAATAAAATTCCTCAAACAAAATTTATATACGCATCGAACCCACAAACCCCTCTTTCAAAACAAATCCATCCTTTTCAAACAAAATCGAATCATCCGGAAAAAAAAAAAAAGGAATAAGAAGAGAGGAGTCGGAATCGAAGATCATGAGGTGTCATTCTCGAGTTAAGGCCGGAATTGAGTGCCAATGGATTCAATTGGAGGGTGCGGTTAACTTCTGAGCATTCACGGCAAAGTCAAAGGGGACAAGGGGACGACGCGAGCTAGGGATTGATGCAGGGTTAGGATGCGCGATGCTTTTTGCGATTCAACGTCAGGGGGAGTGGGACTTCAAAGGGTGGCAAACTGGAAACGTTCGGACTGACGATGGGAAAATTTGGGTGCGATGCAGGCTATGGGCGCGATTAGGGATTTTAATTTTGGGTATTGATTTACTGGTGTTCGAATGAAGGTTTGACTGCGAGTGGAGTTTGCAGATGCGATTTCCTTTTCCTTTCTTGGTGTTGTTCGGAGTCCCAGGTCTACTGAGTTGAGTTTACAATAATGGGATGCAAGTTCAAATAGGTAATGCCACTGTTCGAGATTAACAGGGAGGAAGGCGGGTTATTGTGCAGTCAGTTTGGAGTGAGGGGTTTAAGGCAGTAGCAAAGCAGCAAAATGTTCGGTGAAATTCCAAAATCAGTTTGTGCTAATTGCAGTGATAGCGAGTTTGGACCATTTACTTTGTAAGACGTATTTGGGTTTGATTAGAGAAGTTGGGGAACTTCTCTACTATTAACAAGGTATATGTTTTAATTTAAATTTTATATAGAATAATTTGTTCCTTAGTTTATGTTAAAAGTAGTTTAATTGATAAATTAAAATATATAATCATGGGCAACAAAAAGATTTATTCAAGTAGGTTCGAAGCTATGATGTTTGAAATTTAAAAATAGACCACGATATGTGAAGATATGTTCATAGATTGATCGAAACAAGAAGGTATATTCGTTGAATTAGTATATTTATTTAGTAAGTTTAAATTGATAATAGTTTAAAGCGATAAATATAAGCTTTTATTTTAGTTGATTAAACATAAAATTTTATTTTAGTTAGATAGAAATCCGAATTTCTTTGTAAAAATAAAGTAAATAAATAAATACATAGCTCATATAATTTGTATATATATGAACGCCATATTTAATTTATACAAGGTCCGAGAAGCTAAAGCAAATCGAGTTGGACCTATGGTAGGAAATGTTTTTGGACTTTTCTGGAGACAAATGGAATTCAGATCAAATGTCTTCAATTTATTCCGTCGATTAAAAACCGAGGTGAGTAAATCTCACTCACCTTTTATTTATAATTATTTTTATTTCATTAAAAATAATTGTTTGTTGCTTGTGTGAATGCTTTCTGCTTGTTTTATATATATTAGTTATTTAGGCTATATATATATATATATATATATATATATATATATATATATTGGGTTGATTGATTGGTTGGATTCCCGCAGTCTCATTAGCGGATGCCCGCAGTTTCATAGCGGATGATTACCCTATACGTCCCACGCTATGATTAGTGGATGACCTTCTATACCGCGATATTCTGCCATGAAGCAGAATGGGTATTATTTATGTGCTAACATCTGTGGATGCAGGAAAACAGGTTGGAGGAATCCAACTGGATTCCTCAAAAATATATTATCTGTTTGGTTGTTGTTTGTTTGATTTCATATATATTCATATATGATGTGTTAAAAACCGAATGATTGCAAATTGGGTGATTTGATTGTTTTAAATATCACTGGGCCAATTAAAAGGATATTTGAGATTTTAAAAAGGGAAAATTCTATTTTTAAATAGAATTTGAATTTTAAATGGAAATAAAAATATAAACTTGTTTTGAAAAATAAAACAAGTAGTTTCTTTATAAACGAAGTTTATAAATAGTTCTTTTATAACGAAGTTATAAATGAAGTGAAAAGAATTATCATTTGATAATTCAGAAATAGAAATACAAGTGCGAAATTGGGATTTGAAATGAAATTTCAAAATAGGATGTGAAATGAAATTTTTAAATATATATAACTCAAATGAAATTTGAGTATAACATTTGAATTTTAAAAGGGAGTTAAATATTTGAATTTAAAAAGGGGATTGAATATTAGAAATTCAAATAAGAAGTTCAAATAGAATTTGAATAGACGAGATTAGAATGAAAAGTAGAATTTGAATTCAAGGAATTAAATTATAATTTGAATTCGAAGGAATTCGAATAAAGAAATTCAAATAGAGATTTGAATGTAGAATTTCAAAATAGAATTTGAAATATAGAATTTCAAAGAAGAATTTAATAGAATTTGAAATATAGTATTTCAAAGAAGAAATTCAAATGTGAAATTTGAATAGAGATTTGAATGGAATTTAAATATGAAATTTGAATAGAGATTTGAATGGAATTTAAATATGAAATTTGAATAGAGATTTGAATAGAAATTCAAGTGTTGAATTTGAACATGGAATTGAATATAGAAATTCAAGTAGAAATTTGAATATGAGATTTCAAAATAGAATTTGAAATAAACTTTGAAAGTAGGATTTCAAAGTAGGATTGAAATAGGATTTCAAAATAGGAAATCCAAATAGTTTTGAAATGGAATTTGAATTCAAGGGAATTCAAATGAATTTGAATAATAGAAATTCAAATGGTGTTGGAAATGAATTTGAATATTAGAATTCAAATGAAAAATGAAAATGAAATTTGAATATAAAGAGATTCAAATTGAATTCAAATAGGATTTAATCTATGAGATTTGAATATGAAATTCAAATGGGTTTTAAACTATGGAATTTTGAATATAGAATTTAAAAGGAGTTTGAATATTTGAATTCCAATAGAATTCAAACATAGAAATTGGAATATAGAAAGTTCAAATGGAATTTAAATATGGAGTTTGAATAAGGGAAACCAAATAAAAATTCAAATATTGAATTTGAATATCAAATCGAAAAGGAATTGGAATTTGAATTTAGAATTCAAAAGTGAGATTGGGATTTTAAATCAAGGAATTCAAATAAAGTTAAATGGAGTTGAATTCATTTGAAAGAAGTTTAGAAGTTTAAAGGTTTATAAATATAAATATAATTAAAACGAACTCGCCGCAGCGCTGCAGTTCGTAAATTGGCGATTCGAACTTCAATTGAATATACAGAACTCAATTGAAGTCAGAATTCTTTGAAACAAGAAACGTCAGGACCGTTTTGATAATAGTTTTCTAATGAAAGAGAAAAATCTGAATTTCGTCGTATAGATTTGAGTTATGTCAAAATCAAATTTTCAGAAAAACAGCGCCAGAACCATTATAAAACCATAACGGTTTATTTAATGATATTAAAGGATTTTAAGCAAATAAAAATCAAAATTTCTATTTAGAAAAATCCAGATTTGAGTTATAAAATATATGTGAACTCCAGTGGAGTAATGAGTCGATTTTTGAAACAGAAATCAGATTTTTGAATAGATTTAACTAATTCGAATAGTAATTAGTAAATGAGATGTTGAGTTAATATTGGGCTTTGAATAAGCGAATTCGATTTGGAAATTTATATTCGAAATAGAAAAGAGAAACTAGAATTGAAATTGAAGTTCAATTTAGTTATGAACGAGTTAAATATTTTGTTTGAACATGTTATGTTCAACAAAGAAGTGAAATAGGCAAAATGACTAATTAAAGAATAAATGGGCGAAACTGAATTCAAACGATTAGATGGTGTTGAATTGAATTGCAAACAGGTGAACATGTGTAAGCAGGTTTGATATGAAGTATATGAAGATTTAAATTTATGTGCTCGACAACAAGGTACATGTTTAAATTCATGAGATTTTATGCGCCGTATCGGCAAGCCGCTTGGCTTTTCCTTTTTCTTTTTGATTGAGGAAGATACCGGGAAGCTATTTGAAATTTCCCGATGCTCCCGATACAGGGGAGGTTATGGCGAAATTTTCCGGAAATTTAAGGAGTTAGAATATTTTTAAGATATTTTGATAATTTGAAAGCATTGTATCGACGTATTGAATTCGATAGTAAAGTGAATATAAGAATCGAATGTTGTAAGCAAAAAGGGATAGAGATAAGTGATTTGAATTGTTTCCAATTGCAAATAGAGATATTTTCTAATATATAGAAAATAAAAGAAGTAAATATTTGGAAACGTTTTCCAAATAGCATAAGAGGCAAGAGGATTATTGAAATTATTTGGTTAACAAATATTGATAAGAGAATATAAAAGAGATTTAATTAATGCAATATTAATTAAAGAGCCCAGTGATTTGTTGATATGTTGATTGAACACTTGTTTTTATTCGATAGTTAAATCACAGACTATCGAAGTTTTCGACCATCGTTGTCAATATGGAGAGACCGGTTGGATTATTATCCGAAGAACCACTCCGTATCGGCATAAGCGTTGCGAACCAAGTATGCTGAATATATTGAAGACGGAGTAAAGTGCAAGGGCTTTTTCTAGTAATAGAAATAGTGCCTTCGGTTTCGTTCAATCCCAGAACGAACGTAAATGGACGAATGTCTGACAGAGTATTTCCAATGATCAAATGGGTTAGTCTGTATGAATATATATGGTTGCAACGGATTTATCCCTTAGCATAATATCCAGAATATTTGTGCAAACTCAACTAGTGATCAACGGATCTGACGATGTGGCATTCAAAGTGATTGTGCTATCAATGGATGGTAAGTATGCGTAGCCTCAGGCCTCAACAACCGGGAAAGGACAAAAATCGGGCAGGCAGCATGGCTATGTGGGTCGCACCCATTAGGGTGTATAATCACCTATCTAGAGAAATTTCTTTTGTTTCTAAATCTATCGATTCTGCCCATTCGGGAAACGGTGGTTTGAGCCCAACCGTTGGTGATATACATTCGATACACTCAAGCGAAATGAGTGGTCGGTCATGTGTGGGCCGGGTTGCAAGACGTTCTTGTTGAACCCAGGTGTATTCGCCTCTAGAGATACATCATCGGAAGGTGGTTCCATACCTTGTCATGTTGGAAATCCAATCTCCAATAAGCGCCATGCGGGTTTTGATTTTATACTATGTATGTGGAGCGTGAGATGCAAGCGTTCTGCTATTTGGTTATTTATTTGATGTAGACATTATTATAATATCACTAGATTTTCGTATCAAAGTGTTTTGGGTTATAGTAAGGTAAAAACCGTCCATGTTTATGTGTGGGCTGGTCTTACTATTATCTTTTCTTTCGAAAAGGGTTTTGAAAGTTAAACAAGTGGTTGGAGTTTACTCACACCAGTCCCATGACTGACCCAGAGTTTATTTTGTTTTTTTTTTTTTTTTTTTCCTAAACTCTTGGGTGCCCAAATTTGTACGGGCAGTCAAGTGTTTCAGGCTTTTACAGATACACTTGGAGGAGCTTGAAGCTGGAGGCTTCAATGTTAGTTATTTAGAGTTACTTCCGCTGAATTAAATGTTATGTGTACTCTGATGATGGTATGTGTATATGTACAAAACAGATTTGTATTTCAAAGCTTATGTTATAGAATATATTTTATTCGTTCCGCTGTGAGTTGTGATCTTCGTTTTTCTTCTATTCTAATATTTCTTTCTTTCTATTTCTCATCCTCTAACTTCTTTCTAATAATGAGTCGTATTTCTGTGTTATTTGGGTTGGACGTGTGGTGTATTTAGTCAACTCAGATAGCTTGGATTTGCGGGCCTTTACACATCGCGAAATATGGATAATGAGTGGTGATCGTCCAGACGTACGTGGAGATCGATGGATATGCGAGGTATATAGTGCATCCTGTTTCGTTCAGACCCAGAACGGACTTGTAAATGGACTGTTTGTCTGACATTGGAATTCATTCTGTGTGATTGATAGCCATTAGTTGAATGGTGTGAATTGCCTGTGTGGCAAGCTAAGATGCAGTGGTCGAGGCTTCTGTTGAAAAGCAAAGTCTTGTGGTTGATGATCAAAGCACAACATGGGTGAAAGCTTTTTGTATAACGTGAATTCGCGTGCCTCACACCCCAGTATGAACCAGAAACGGGAGAGGACCTCAGGGAGGGCGTGCGTTTCCTTCTAGCTAGAGGTGGTGTCGGTGCTTAAACTGGCTAACATTTATATTATTTTCACCTATGTGGTTGTTGCTGTTGCGAGGCGCCTCGGTTATATCGATCGATCCGGGACCGATGGAGTCATTCGTTGGCTCATTTATGCCCCAAAGGGCGGGGAAACATAGTGTTCAGGCATTTTAATCCACATTAGTGGACCGGCCTTGACGATCCAAAGGCTTGACTGAGTACTTGCCTGAGGGACGGGCTAGAACGTCTCGATTTCGGTAAGGACTATTTTTTGCCGTGGTTCATGACGGAAATCCAATTTCCAAATACGTGACTGTGCGATTTTCATTGTATACCTATATACGGCGACATGATATATGGTACCCATCCCGTCTATGATTGATAGTTGTGACTGAAAAAGTTTTTGAAACATATAAACACTACTAATAATATCAAATGCTTTTGTTATATTCGTATCAAGCATATTTTGGCCATTATAAGGTAAAACTCTATCCTCCGGTTTGCGTTGCATTGTGTGATGGGAACCGAGTCTTATAATGGCAAAGCATTGCGATGTTTAAAAGAATTACTTGTTTTAAAGCACTGGCAATCCAATGGAGTAAACCCATTCCGCAAAAGTGGCGTGGTCCTGTGATTAGCCATATTATAAATGTGTTAAGTAGATTTCTCACACCAGTCCCATGACTGACACGTAGTTTGTTTCACTTGCAAACTCGGTTGCCCCTCTTTCTACACGGGCAACCTTGTATTCAGGATTTAGCAGGATCTTTCTGGATAGCTGGAGCTGAAGATGGATTCTGTCATTTGTCTCTTTTTATGTTGTTAAGCTTCTATTGTACATATTATGTTTGTTTCCGCTGTAGACATTTATGTATAGCTGAACTGTATTTGTACTAAGTATGATCCTGTATACTGTATAACTCTAATATTTATTGTATCCAGTGTATTATTTGTCCATTATCTGGTGTATTTATTTATTTCTGTTTCACTATTATTTGTTTATTTGTTATATTCCAAAGATTACCCTTAACACTGTGGTGCATGGTTTTGGGGTCGTCACAGTTGGTTGTTTATCATTGTTATGATATACCTGTATTGTATGGAATCCATATAAATAACATTATATGGTAATTGATTGGGTCTCATTCCAATTTGGAAAATAAAGAATATTTTAAAATAACAATCAGAAAAGGATAAAATATATTCATGTGTTGAATAAAATAAATAACGAATATTTTAAAATAATATTCAGTAAAAGATCAAAATCTGATTTGTATGTCCGATTTTGGATGGACACGAAAATATAGAAATATATGAAGCCATGTTGATTAGATTTGCAACATTTTGACACGAACGATATTTATATCGACTTTATTCATTTTTAAAATGAATATCAAAAAAGGAATGATTTCAAAATCTAATATTTTGAAAATATTATCATTTATATATTAACGATATAGAATATTCAATTTTGATTTAAAATTGAAAATTAAGTTGGAATTGTTTTTAAAACGAAGTTAAAACGATTTATATAATACATTTTAAATGGAAATCGACGAAACATATATAATATATATTATATATATTAAATGGCCAGAACAGAAAGCGCCGCGCCGCGACCGTTCGCAAATTTCGACCATTGACTTCGAATTGACGTTACGGGAGATCCGAACATCGGATTCTCCTGAAACAGGGACCATTGGGTTCGTATCGAAAAGAGCTTTTTAAGAATATGATAGATTTGAAATCTAATGGTTGGATTTGGAATTATGTCCAAATCAAATTTGGAAAAGGTCGTTGTAAGTATAGTTCGATGACCGTTTCTGGAAATCGACTGTGCAGGCCTTGATAAAATTATTAAAATATTAATAATTTGTGTAAAATCATAATCAATGATTTGGAAAGAATTGGGATGAAAAATTCCATATTTGAAAAGTTAAAAATATATTTTTATCGAAATGAACTAGTTATGAACTAGAATTATAATCCAATTATTTCTAAAATAAATAAATTGGATTGAGAAGGGGTTTTGATATAACCAGAATTTCCAATATATGAATTGGAGTGGATTTGAATGGAAATCATCTTCGGAATAATTCGATTTTGGATTTCATGATTATACGGATATAGTTATGGAAATTTGGAAGTTATATTTTATATCGTTATTTCCAATACGATATTTGTTGATTATAGAATTTGATATTGAATATAAGCCGATATATTTTCTATTCAGAGCCTTGTATTTAATATCAAATAGGATTTTGGGTTTGTCGTGAATGGTGTCTTTATTAACACTGTTCTTAAACCCTATGTGAAAAGAATAAATATTTTAATTAAGATTTAAAGAAGAATTACCAATTAATTAACATTTAATTGGAATTGAAAATGGAATGTGAATTGGGTTTATTGTGAATTGTGTTTTTAACGACATTCGTTCTTTAACCCAATCTACAGTAAAATGTGATTTGGAATATATAAATCTTTTATTAAGATTTAATAGGATTTCCCAAAGTAAAGTTTTCCAATTAATTAATATTTAATTGGAATGGAATGGAATTCGACTCAGTAACAATCGAAATGAACTTCTGTGGAGGAAGACTGGTAATATATATGGAATTTAAAAGGCTTTGTCGTTATTCCATTTATATTATTGGTCGGATACGAAAATTGATATCAATTATATATTGATTTGTTTTTCCGTGAAGATTCCATTTTTATGGAAGAGGATTTGGGTTTATTGTGAACCGTGTTTTAAATGACATTGGTTCTTCAACACAGTTAAAAGGTAGGATTACATGTCTGACATTGATTCCTTTATACCGTATTCGTTGATCTTTGCCAAATATATATCTGTTTGGGGGCGGAGAATTTATTCTCCTACTTAACACCCTTCTCCAAAACGTATGAGCTTAAAGGTTATATATCGGCAGAAATCAATGGTACAGTGTAGACTATCGATGCGACATGTTTGATTTCCCAAAGTTAAATAATCATTAATATTGATTTTTGGGGAGATTAAAACTAAGTGGAGTTTTAATGAATCTTTAATTAGATTAAAATATGAATGTGATAATTTAAATTATCAAATTCGAGAATGGAGTATCACCAGTTTTGCTCCATGCGATAGTTAAATCATTAATTAGATTTGAGCGTGAAATGGTAATTAAATTTACCGATAACATCATGCCGTTAGATATAGAGTACTACCAGTTTTGCTCTATGGGATAAATAGGTAGGGATTGGGAAATAAAACAATTGATTACTTCGGTAAGGTTCGTTAATCCCTACTAGTTTGGAAAACCTTAATTTGGTTTGAAATGATACCCAAAGGAAGATTAAAGAATAAATACAAAAGAATTTATCTTTGATAAAATTAGTGGGAACCTTTCCCTAATAATGTGAATATTTGAATAAAAGAATATTCTGGATTGGAATGAGGCGTATGTTGTGTATTTATATCACTTGTTTAAAACATACTCTGGTTATTCGGAAAGGCCGGGTTTATACCCATTTTGAATAACTGATTCGACGATAAGTTGACGATGAAGACGGTGGCTGAAGACCGACGGTCTTCACACCATTTGGATGATTGTTGATTTCTTGATTGGGCTGTACACCCAAGACGAGGTAATAAGTGGTGATTCTCCAGACGTACTTGGAGATCGACGGATATGCGAGGACCTCTCTCTTGTATTTCACATATGGGACAAGGAATAAGGTGCATCCGGTTTCGTTTAGACCTAGAACGAACGTGTTAATGGATGTGTATCTGACATTGGATTTTATTCTGTGTTGATTGATCTCTATTAAATATATATATCTGTTTGGTGGTGAAGAATTTATTCTCTTTCTTAACACCCTTCTCTGAGACGTACGAGCTCAGAGGTTATATATCGATAGACATCAGTCACATGGCATGAATTTCCTGTCTGGCATGATGAGATTTAGTGATCAAGGCTTATGTTGAAAAGCAGAGCCTTGTGGTTGATGACCAAAGCATAGCTTTAATATAGCGCCGCTTTGTGTATAGCGTTAATTCGCGAGCCTCACACCTCGGTATGAGTCAAAAACGGGATCGTGACTGCAGGGAGTGCACGACGTTTCTTTCTAGCTATGGGTGGTGTCAAGGTTTTGCACGCCCTGATATTTTTATTATTTTTACCTTTGTGGTTGTTGGAATGCGAGGCGCCTCAGGTATATCGGTTACTACAAAGACAAAGGATAGGTCTGATAGGACCGGGAAACTTGTGTTCAGGAATAAGCAATCCGCTAAAGTATGTGCAGAACGGCCCCGAAGATCCAAGGATTGCCTCGCGGTGTGTAATCCTGAGGCATTTGCTAGAGTGTCTCGAACGGAGATGAGCCATCCCTGGCCTCGACTCATGATGGAATCCAAATTTCCAATATGTGACATTTCAGTTTTAATTGTAGAACTAGTTTGGCGACATAGTAGCCTGGGATGTTATGCCATCTATGATTGATACATTTATATTTGAAAGTGATTTTGACACTATACACTTATAATAATATCAAAATGATTTGTTTTAAATGTACCAAACATATTTGGCTATTATAAGGTAAAATCCTATCCTCCAACTTGCATTGCATTGTGTGATGGGACCTGTGTCTTATAATAGCTTCATTTTTCTTCTTTATCATTGCGTTATTTGTTTATGCACTAGTATTATTGGGGTTAAAACCCATTTCGTGTTATACGGCGTGGTCCCTTGATTTACCTAACTTTAAAAATCAAATTAATATTTGTTTGAAGTTCTCAGACCAGTCACATGACTAACCTGAAGTTTATTGTTTTAACCTAAACTCTAGGTTCTCCTATTTTCTACACGGGCAGCTTGGAGTTTTAGTTTTGCAGATTTATTCTTACAGGATCCTGGTTTACAGCTGGAATGATATTCAGAAAGCTCTGTATCCATATATCTCTTTCAGTTGTGTTTGGTATTATTTCCCGCTGCGTTGTAATTTGTAAATCTCTGATATTTATCAAATGTATATTATTTGTACATACTCTGTATATTCTTGTACTCTGATGTAAATTGTTGTGATAAGCAATGAAATGTTCTTCTGTGTATGCCCTGATTTGTCGTGTTCTCAATTCAGTCCGAGCTTTCCTTCACGGGGAAGCTTGGGTCGTTCCATTTTGGTATCAGAGCTTTGGTTTACAGAGCTCGAGAACAAGACACATTAGAACCAAACGAAAGAAATCATCAGAGATTGGATTAGTAATATCCAATGAGAATGACTCGCTAGAGATAGGATCAGCAGTATCCTAGAACGTGTGTGATGAGTATTATTTTGAAATAGAAATGAAAACAAATTTATTTTTGAAAATTTTATCATATTATACGTATGTGAATAATTTATTTTAAATAGATTTGGACTATCGGGTATATAGATATTTTAATATACGTCTGATCCACGTGTATTGGAAGTCTCAAATATACTGGATGGATATAGAATCACACTCTAGTCGCCTGGTTATAATTCTGGTGATGCGGCTGCATCATCAGAATTTATGTTCGAGTTTCGAAAGTGGGATATCTATATATTTCCAATTGACTGGTGTGAGAACCAAAATATAGTTAGAATATATTGTTGTGAATTGGCATCAAAAACCTGATTTTGTGTATACATATCAAAGTTATGAATTTGAAAAATTAATCAACAAATTGATTGCCGGTTGTGTTGCTTGATTATTTGTTTGACTAATTAAAATATTGGACTAATAAAACCAATAAGAAAAGGGTAAGGCAAATTTAGACAAATGAATCAAATATTTAACTGAATAGAAAATCGATGGAATTTGCATGCCTATACATGCATATACACTGAACAAGTTATGGATAAACTACTAAGAAGAGGAATAAAATTTTATGCTTGACAAATAGGTACGTGTTTACTAGTTTTCTTCTTATAAAAAAAGAGAGTTTATGAGCCTAAGGCTGGTCGCTTGGCAATTTTCTTTTTCTTTTAAAGAGTTTAGAGCCTAAGGTTGGCCGCTTGGCAATTTTCTTTTTCTTAAAAGAGTTTATGAGCCTAAGGCTGGCTGCTTGGCATTTTATTTTTCTTTTGGATAGGTGAGGGCCCTGTGAGGCTAGTTGCGGTTTTAAATGTCTCCCCGTACAAAGGAGGTTATGGTGAAATTTTTCGAAAATTTTTGCTGGTAGCCAAATTTTTGAAAAATTAAAAATTCTTATAAACTGAAAAGTAGAATAATGAAAGCCAGAATGAAAGTTGAGTTGATTAGTTAAACAACTTTCAGCTCCATTCCTTTTCGAGGACAAAAAGATTTTAAGTGGGGGAGATTGTAACAACCCGGAAAATCAGAATCAATTTAAAATTTTTATTTTAGCAATTTTAATGAATTTTGGATATTTAAAATGAATTTTGTTAAATAATAACGATGAAAAATTTATTTTCGACGAAGTTAAAATGAATAAATTTATTTTAATTATAATACGAGCCTAAAATGACGCGGTAGTTTGAAAATTCGATTTCTAATTTCAATTGATTATACAGAATTCAATATAAGTCAGAATTGGAGGAAACAAGAAATATTTGAATCTGATTAGCAATGTCTTTCTAACGGATGTAATAAACTGAGATTTTGAATTATAAGTTGAAAGATATGTCCAGTTTAAAATTCTGAAAAGTCGTTGTGGAATTTATGTATATTTTAATATAATATAAAGCCCTTAAAAATAGCCATTTTGCAAACGACATCCGTTTTCGATGAAACCACTGTTGTTGGACCCGGATTGTCAAATTATTGATAGATTCCAATTTTCATAATTTTTGGAATTAATATGTGAGTGTGGCGAATTTAAACGTGTTTGGACATTTCAATTTGAATTTAATCGGCTGAAAAATGACCATTTTTCAAACAGTCTCCAAATTCGTTGAAATTAGTTTTGTTAGAATCATATCGTCAAAACATAGCTTGATTTATTTTTCTGGAATTTTTGAAGTCCGTACGTGACCTTGGTAAATTAAAATGTTCGTTCAAATTAAATATTTATTGATTTATATTTTAATATAAATAAAAACTGAGCGTAATAGTCGAATTGGCTTACAAGACATATCCCATTATGTTCGAAATGGGGGTATTTGGCGGGGGAGAACAGTCGGTGGGTCTCGTTTGGAGGTAGAAATAAAAAGTTGTCCTTTTGGGAATTTAAAAGAATTAAAAATATAAATAAATTTATAATCCTTACTTTCTCTAACCCTTGTTCCACTCACTACAGACCCGCCTCCATCTCGTTTTAAACAAAAAAAATTGATTACGGGAAAACCCGTTTCCCCTTTTCCATCCACCACCGGACCCTCCACCGCGTCGCGCCATCCTCCACGGTTTGCCACCGCCTTCCCCATCTCTGACGCCCCTCCCTCCACCCAGGCCTCGCGCAAAGAAACCCTCTCCAAGCCCAAACGCCAAATCGAACCCATAGCCCCCCTGCCGAAGCGCCTCCGCTGATGGTCCTCCGACCTGCCGCACCTCCCCCGCGCCATCACCCACACCTGCCCCACCGATTAACAGTGGGCTTTTGATTCTATCTTCATTTATTTATAGAAATAAAAAATAGATTTTGATGATAATGACGTATAGATTTTTACGATAATTAAGTTACGATTTTTGTCCTGAAAGTTATCATTTTTACTTATGAAAGTTAGGATTTTTATTTTATGAAAGCTAAGTTTTTTATTTAAGAAAAGATTATATTTTTAGAATAGAAAAGATTATATTTTTAACATGGAAAATATTATATCTTTATAAAGGAAAAGACTATATTTTTGTGATCGGAAAGATATGATTTTTAATTATATAAAAATATGATTTTTAACGATATAAAAATATGATTTTTATATATATAGCGAAGCATTAAAAATTTGATCTTTACTTATTTAAATGAAGCGTTAAAAATTGGAGTTTTATTTATTTGAATGAAGAGATAAAAGTATAATTTTTATATAGAAAGTAGCGTTGTAAAAATATGATTTTTATAATGAAGAGTTGAAATAAAAATACGATTTTTATATGCATAGCAATATAAAAATGCAATTTTTAAATATATGAACATCATTTTAAAAATATGATTTTTACTATGAACAGCGTGAAAAGAATTGCGATGGAACTGGTGGAAAACAAATCCAAATCTGAACCATTCAGAAATTTAAACTGGAGTAGTGGAAACCCAAGGTGAGAACTTCTCACTAAAATTATTTATGTACAGTTATTTGTTTTATAACTGCATATATGAATTGCTCCCCGTCGTCCACAGACCATGGACGACTTGTTTGTTTGATTGTGTTGTGAAAATGGTTTGTGATGTGAAATGGATTATATAAAATATTCATATGTTGAGTAAAATATTTTATCGTAAAAAATATAATTTTTAATGAGTAAATGAAATAAAATAAATATTCATTTACAAATCGGACGATTTGTTTATGTACACCCATTTACTGATATTGATTAGGACGATAAATTTTACACATCGCCCAACTGCACAAATAAAAATCTGTGTTTGTTGATTGAAACCCCACACGGGTATTGGGACGATATTTGACGTACGCTAATCCCAATTTTTTAGTTGTATGTCAATCGATTGGTTGACAGACTGTTGTAAGTGTTAAATATTTATATTTAATGCTTATGCAGTGTAGAATGCACTCTGGATGATGGTTGGTTGTTTATCGTTGTTATGATATACCTGTGTCGTATGGAATCCATATAAATAATATTATATGGTAATTGATTGGGTCTCATTCCAATTTGTAAAATAAAGAATATTCTAAAATAATATTCAGAAAAGAATAAAATATATTCATGTGTTGAATAAAATAAATAACGAATATTTTAAAATAATATTCAGTAAAAGGTCAAAATCTGATTTTGAGGTCCGATTTTGGATGGACACAAAAATATGGAAATATATGAAGCTGTGTTGATTAGATTTGCGCCATTTTGATGCAAACGATATTTATATCGATTTTATTCATTTTTAAAATGAATATCGAAAAGGGAATGATTTCAAAATATGATATTTTTAAAATATTATCATTTATATATTAATGATATAGAATATTCAATTTTGATTTAAAATTGAAAATGAAGTTGGAATCGTTTTTAAAACAAAGTTAAAACGATTTATAAAATACGCTTTAAATGGAAATTGACGAAACATATATAATATATATTATATATTTTAAATGGCCTGAATAGAACGCGCCACGCCGCGACCGTTTGCGAATTTCGACCATTGACTTCGAATTGACGTTATAGGAGATCCGATCGTCGGATTCTCCTGAAATAGGGACCGTTGGGTTCGTATCGAAAAGAGCTTTCTAATGAATATGAAAGATTTGAAATCTAACGTTAGATTTGGAATTATGTCCAAATAAAATTTGGAAAAGGTCGTTGTAAGTGCAGTTCGATGAACGTTTATGGAAATCGACTGTGCAGGCCTTGATAAAATTATTAAAATATTGATAATTTGTGTAAAATCATAATCAATGATTTGGAAAGAACTAGGATGAAAAATTCCATATTTGAAAAGATAAAAATATATTTTTATCGAAATGAACTAGTTATGAACTAGAATTATAATAAAATTATTTTTGAAATAAATAAATTGGATTGAGAATGAGTTTTGATATAACCAGAATTTCCAATATATGAATTGGAGTGGATTTGAATGGAAATCATCTTCGGAATATTTCGATATGGGATTTCATGATTATATGGATATTGTTATTGAAATTTGGAAGATATATTTTATATCGTTATTTCTAATACGATATTTGTTGATTTCAGAATTTGATATTGAATATAAGCGATAAATTTTCTATTCAGAGCCTTGTATTTACTATCAAATAGGATTTTGGGTTTGTCATGAATGGTGTCTTTATTAACACTGTTCTTGAACCCCGTGTGAAAAGAATAAATCTTTTAATTAAGATTTAAAGAAGAATTACAAATTAATTAACATTTAATTGGAATTGAAAACGGAATGTGAATTGGGTTTATTGTGAACTGTGTTTTTAACGACATTCGTTCTTTAACCCGATCTACAGTAAAATGTGATTTGGAATATATAAATCTTTTATTAAGATTTAATGGGATTTTCCAAAGTAAAGTTTTCCAATTAATTAATATTTAATTGGAATGGAATGGAATTCAATTCGGTAATAATCGAAATGAACTTCTGTGGAGGAAGACTGGTAATATATATGGAATTTAAAAGGCTTTGCCGTTATTCCATTTATATTGTTGGTCAGATACGGAAATTGATATTGATTATATATTGATTTGTTTTTTCGTGAAGGTTCCATTTTTATGGAAGAGGATTTGGGTTTATTGTGAACCGTGTTTTAAATGACGTTGGTTCTTCAACCCAGTTAAAAGATAGGATTACATGTCTGACATTGATTCCTTTATACCGTATTCATTGATCTTTGCCAAATATATATCTGTTTGGTGGCAGAGAATTTATTCTCCTAATTAACACCCTTCTCTAAGATGTACGAGCTTAGAGGTTATATATCGGCAGAAACCACTGGTTCGGTGTAGATTGTCGATGCGGCATGTTTGATTTCCCAAAGTCAAATAATCATTAATATTGATTTTTGGGGATATTAAAACTAAGTGGAGTTTTAATGAATCTTTAATTAGATTATAATATGAATGTGATAATTTAAATTATCGAATTCGAGAATGGAGTATCACCATATTTGCTCCAAGCGATAGTTAAATCTTTAATTAGATTTGAGCGAGAAATGGTAATTAAATTTACCGATAACACCGTGTTGTTAGATATGGAGTATTACCGGTTTTTCTCTATAGGATAAATAGGTTGGGATTGGAAAATAAAAAAATTGTTTACTTCGGGTAAGTTTCGCTAATCCCGACTAGTTTGGAAAACCTTAATTTGGTTTGAAATGATATCCAAAGAAAAATTAAAGAATAAATTTAAAAGAATTTATCTTTGATAAAAGTAATGGGAACCTTTCCCTAATAATGTGAATATTTGAATAAAAGAATATTGTGGATTGGAATGAGGCGTACGTTGTGTATTTATATCACTTGTTTAAAACATACGCGGTTATTCGGAATAGCTAGGCTTATACCCATTCTGAATAATTGATTCGACGATAAGTCGACGATGAAGACGGTGGTTGAAGACCAGAGGTCTTCGCATCGTTTGGATGATTACTGATGTCTTGATTGGGCTGTACACCAAAGACAAGGTAATAAGTGGTGATCGTTTATACGTACTTGGAGAACAATGGATATGCGAGGACCTCTCTCCTCTATTGGACATATGGTACGAGGAATAAGGTGCCTCCGGTTTCGTTCAGACCCAGAACGAACTTGTTAAAGGATGTGTGTCTGACATTGAATTTTATTATTTGTTGGTTGATCTCTATTAAATATATATCTGTTTGGTGGTGGTGAATTTATTCTCTTTCTTAACACCCTTCTCTGAGACATATGAGCTCAGAGGTTATATATCGATAGACACCAGTCGCATGGCGCGAATTGCCTATGTGGCATGCTAAGATGCAGTGATCAAGGCTTATGTTGAAAAGCAAGCCTTGTGGTTGATGATCAAAGCATAGCTTTAATATAGCGCCGCTTTGTGTATAGCGTTAATTCGTGAGCCTCACACCTCGGTATGAGTCAAAAACGGGATCGTGACTGCAGGAAGTGCACGGCGTTTCTTTCTAGCTATGGATGGTGTCAGGGTTTTGCAAGCCCTGACATTTTTATTATTTTTACCTTTGCGATTGTTGGAATGCGAGGCGCCTCGGATATATCGGTTACTAAGGAGCCGATGGATAGGTCTGATAGGACCAGGAAACGTGTGTTCAGGAATAACCAATCCGCTAAAGTATGTGCAGACCAGCCCTAAAGATCCAGGGATTGCCCCGTGGTGTGTAATCCTAAGGCATTTTCTAGAGTGTCTCGAACGAAGAGGAGCCATCCCTGGCCTCGACTCATGGTGCAATCCAAATTTCCAATATGTGACATTTTGGTTTTAATTGTAGAACTAGTATGGCGACATAGTAGCATGGGATGCTATGCCGTCTATGATTGATACATTTATATTTGTAAGTGATTTTGACACTATACACTTATAATAATATCAAAATGATTTGGTAAATGTGCCAAGCATATTTGGCTATTATATGGGAAAACCCCATCCTCCGCCTTGCATTGTATTGCGTGATGGGACCTGGGTCATATAATAGCTTCATTTTTCTTCTTTAGCATTGCGCTGTTTGTTTATGCACCGGTATTCTTGGGGTTAAAACACGTTCCGTGTTATACGACGTGGTCCCTTGATTTACCTAACTTTAAAATTCAAATTAATAACTATTTTAATTTCTCACACCAGTCACCTGACTGAGCTAGAGTTTATTGCTTTAACCTAAACTCTCGGTGCCCCTATTTTCCACACGGGCAGCTAGGAGTTTTAGTTTTGCAAATTTATTCTTATAGGATCCTGGTTTATAGTTGGAATGATATTCGGAAAGCTCTGTATCCGTGTATCTCTTTCAGTTGTGTTTTGTATTATTTTCGCTGCATTGTAATTTGTAAATCTCTGATATTTATCAAATGTATATTATTTGTACATACTTTGTATATTCTTGTATTCTGATGTAAATTGTTGTGATAAGCAATGAATTTTTTTTCTATTTGTGCTATGATTTGTCATGTTCTCAATTCAATCCGGGCTTTCCTTTAGGGGGAAGCTTGGGTCGTTTCAAATTAAATGGTAGTTGATTTTTGGGTTCATTGTGAACGATGTTTTAAATAGCATTTGTTCTTAAAACCCAATTAACAGTGTAAATATGATTTGGAATTTGTAAATCTTTTCACTAAGATTTAATGAAATTTTCCAAAGAGAAGTTTTCCAATTTAATATACTAAATTGGAATTGAATGGAATATGATATTGGGTTTATTGTGAACTATGTTTTTAAGTGACATTGGTTCTTTAACTAGTTAAAGACGGGATTTATTTCCTAAGATTAAATAATCATTAAATAATGATTTTAGAAGATTAAAACTAAGATAGAGTTTTAATGAAACTTTAAATAGATTAAAATATGAATAAGGTGCTCCATGCAATAGTTAAATCTTTAATTAGATTTGAACGATAAACGGTAATTAAATTTACCGATAACAACTTGGGTGTTAGATATGGAGTACCACCAGTTTTGCTCCATGGGATGAATAGGTTGGGATTAGGATAATAAAATGAATGATTACTTCGGTAAGGCTCGTTAATCCCGACTAGTTGGTAAACCTTAGTTTGCTTTAGATTGTGAAATGATAATATAAAATCTTTTGAAAGTGATATCCAAAGGAAGAATAAAGAATAAGCTTAAAAGAACTTGTCTTTGATAAAATTAACGGGAACCTTTCCCAAGAATATTCTGGATTGGAATGAGGCATATGATGTATTTTTATGGCACTTGATTTTAAGATACGCGAGTTATTCAGAAAGACCAGGTAAACCCATTTTGAATAACTGATACAAAGATTGAAAGTCGAAGATACGAAGACGATGGTTAAAGACCAGAGATCTTCACATCGTTTAGATGATTACTGATGTCTTGATTGGGCCATACACCGAAGACGAGGTAAAAAGTGGTGATCATTCAGATGTACTTGGAGATCGACCAGATATGCGAGGGCCTCTCTCCTATATTGGACATATGAGACGAGGAATAAGATGCCTCCGGTTTCGTTCAGACCCAAAACGGACATGTAAATGAATTGTATGTCTGACATTGTATTCTTTTTTGTTGTATTTGTTGACCTCTACTAAATATATATCTGTTTGGCAGTGGAGAATTTATTCCCTTAGCTTAACACCCTTCTCAGAGACGTACGAGCTTAGAGCATATATATTGGTAGAAGATCAACGATATGGCATGGTTTGACAATGTGGCATGCTGAGTTGCATAGATCAAGGCTTTTGTTGAAAAGCAGAGTCTTGTGGATGATGATCAAAGCATAGCATTAATAGAGCATGGCTTTGTGTATCGAGACATGACTTCGACGAGTTTCACAACCCGTGAATGATTGAGGCCGGATAATAAACGTCAAGAAGGAATCTGGTATCTGGGAGCCTCGATAAGCGTGGCACTCTGTTGAGAGCACGAAGGATCTATAGGATCAGGGAGCCCATTAACGTGTACTCCATTGTTGTGTGAAGGATACAAATTCACCCCTAAAAAGGCAATGAATGTGAACATTGAGTGCATGTCAATATGATTCTATTTCGAGTCTTGTATTTAATGTCAAATTTGAATTCATGTCGATATGATTTCTATTACAGTCTTGGATTCAATGTAGGATGGCAAGAAAGCCTCAGTCATTGATAGGATCCATTTCCAATATGAACCTTTGCAGTTTTTACTTGTAACCTATGTATGTAGTCATTGAATACTACATCTGCTAGGATTAATATAGTTATTTGTGAAGAATGATTGCACTAAGCACTAGTGATAATAAAAGAGGATTGAATATCCAGCATTTTTGGCCATTATAAGGGAAAACTCTATCCTGAAAACTATATCCTCCTGTTTGCGTTGCATTGTGTGATTGGATGGAGTCTTATAATGGCTTCATTTTCCTTTATTTAGTATTGCGTTGTTTGTTTTACGGTATTCTTGGGAAGAAACTCGTTCCGTGTCATATGGTGTGGTGCCTTGATTTACCCAACATTAAAATAAAGTTAAAAACTGTTTTAGTTCTTACACTAGTCACATGACTGACTCGGAGTTTATTGTTTTAACCTAAACTCTGGGTGCCCATATTTTCCACATGGGCAGCTAGTAGTTTTGGTTTTCGCAGATACTTCTTTTCACAGGATCCTGAATTACAACTGGAGCTATATTCGGAAAGATATGTATCCGTCTATTTCTTTCAGTTGTGTCAGTTGTTATTTTCTACTACGCATTGTACTTATGTATTATTTTCCGCTACTATGTATATTCCAAATCCCTGATATTGTATTTCCAATGTGTAATATTTATTGATACTCTGCAATATTCTTGTACTCTGATGTAAATTGTTGTAATAGCAATGAAATGTTCTATTGTTTGTGTTCTGATGCGTGTGTTCTCATACAATCCGCATTCTAGTTCGGTTTAGGTCGGGTGGGCATTTTGGGCCATCTCAGTTGGTATCAGAGCTTTGGATTACAAAGCTCGAGAACAAGACACAATAGAACTGAACGAAAGAATTCATCAGAGATAGGATTAGTAACATATTATAAGAATGACTCGTTAGAGATAGCGTTATTAATACCCTAGGATGAGTTTAAATAGTATTATTTATAAAAAAGAATTTAGATTTGAAAATTATATCTTATTATACGTATTTGAGTATTTTATTTTATATTGAATTTGGACTATCGGGTAGAGGAAGATTTTGTATATACGCGTCATAAACGTATATTCGAAGTCTCAAATATACTGGATAGATATAGAATCACACTCTAGTCGCCTGGAGATGAGTCTTATGATAGCGATCGCATCATTAGTATTTAAGTTCGAGTTTCGAAAGTGGGATATCTACATATTTCCAATTGACTGGTGTGAGAACCAAACCTTAATTACAGTTCATTGTTTGTGATTTGACACTGAAATTATGCTTTTAAGCATATAAAAGTTATATATTTTGGAAATTTAATTCAAAAATTGATTGCTGGTTGTGTTGTTTGATTGTTAGTTGAACTAATAAAAATATTGGAATGATAAAACCAATAAAAGTATGAATGATAAGTAAAGCCAAATCAAATATAATGTAGAGCTGAATTGAAAATTTAGTGAATTGGATTTTTTTGTATATAGATAGATATATGCATGTATATATATTTATACTGAACAGGTTGTTGAGTAAAGATTATGTTTGCTAGAGAATTAAAATTGTGTGCCCGCCAAACAGGTGCACCTTAATGAGTTGGTTGCACAATTTTATTATTATATCAACTCCTGTGAGTGATTTGGATGCGACGTGATGGTCGTTCTGTGTGAGATTAAAAACATACGCCATAGGATAGCAACAAATAAATTATGAACTACACTTCATATACACACTACTGGAGATAGCATACATATCATATTCTATATAAGCATTTGGCACTTATATGACGAGTTTTGGATTACCATACGAGCAAGATGCCTGTACGGCGATGACAGAATTACAGGTTGAACCGAAGACTGATTATAGATGGCATAGCATATCATATTCCATGTAAGCATTCGGCGCTTATATGACGAGGTTTGGATTACCTGTAATAACCCGCAAAATGCGAGCCAGTTTGAAATTTTTATTTTGGCAATTTTAGCGAATTTAGATTATTTAAAATAGATTATTTTAAATAATATCGACGAGAAATTTATTTTGAATATAATTCGAACGTATATATTTATATACGTCGTCGTTAGAATATAAATATTTATATATAATTATAAATAGAATTGAAAATGGCGCGGTAGTTCGATAATTCGATTTCAAACTTCAATTGAATGTACCGGGTGCAAAACAATCCGGATTTTAGTGAAACCAAAAATAATGGAATCTAATTGTGAATATCTTTCCAACGAATCCGAAAAATCAAAAGTTCGTAGCGGGAATCAAAAGATATGTCCAGTTGAAAATTCTGAATAGTCGCTACGGAATTCAGGCCCTTAAAAATGGACATTTTGCAAACGACCTCGGATTTCGATGAAACCAGTTTTGTTGGGTCCGTGATGTCAAGTTGTTGCTAGGTTTCAAATTTCATAATTTTTCGAATCAATATGTGAGCGTGGCAAAGGAAAACGCGTTTGACCAATTTCAGTTGATTTTAATCGACTGGAAATTGGCCATTTTTCCAACGGTCTCAGAATTCGACGAAACTAGTTTTGTTAGGACCGTATCGTCAATACGAAGCTAGAAAATATTTTTCTGGAATTTTTAGAGTTAGTATGTGACCCCGGTAATTTGAAATGTATGTTTAAAATTCAATATAATGATTTAAATGTAAATGCAACGGAAACTGATCGAAACGGTCGATTCAGCTTGCGGTACATATCCCATTGTGTTCGGAATGGGGGTGAAACGCTATGGGCGACAGGCGGTGGACCTCGTATAGAGGTCGTATGTAAAAGTCAACCTTTTTAGAAATTAAAATAATTAAATAAAATAATAAAATTTAAAATTCTTTTCTTCTTAACTACCCAAGCCCCACCCCCCCCCCCCCCCGATTTCATTCTGCAGAAGAAAAAAAAGAAAAAAAAAGCGCCCGAGCTCCAGACCTAGCCGCCAGAGACGACGCCGCCACCGCCGACCGCGACCTCCCCCAGTCCGGCGCCTCCTCCTGCTACGCCCCCTTCACCATCTCCCCTTCCCTTCGATCGAACGCGCGAACCCTTTCCCCCTCCGCCTCCCTGAGCCCTAGCCACCCATCCTCCCACCGCCGCCTCGTCCAGATCGCCAGACCCCGGCGTCGACAGTCCCCCCCCCCCCCCCCCCGTAAGTCGTTTTTTTTTATTTATTTGTTTTATTTTTATTTTATATAAACAGGAAAATTAAAAACTGATTTTTATAGAAATTAAAAACTGATTTTTATAGCAATTAAAAACTGATTTTTATAGAAATTAAAAACTGATTTTTATAGCAATTAAAAACTGATTTTTATAGAAATTAAAAACTGATTTTTATAGAAATTAAAAACTGATTTTTATAGCAATTAAAAACTGATTTTTATAGAGAATAAAAACTGATTTTAATTATAAGGTTACAAACAGATTTTTAGAATGTTAAAAACAGAATTTTATTTGATGTTAAAGACAGATTTTTAAAATAATTAAAAACATGTTTTAAATATGAAAAGGCGATGTTTTTAAATATGAAAAGGCGATGTTTTTAAATATGAAAAGGCAATGTTTTTAAATATGAAAAGGCGATGTTTTTAAATATGAAAAGGCGAATTTTAGATGTAAAAATGCGAAATCTATATTTTTGAAATTCGATTTTTATATATTGAATAGCGAAGTAAAAATTCGATTTTTATATATTGAATAGCGAACTAAAAATTCGATTTTTATATATTGAATAGCGAACTAAAAATTCGATTTTTATATATTGAATAGCGAACTAAAAATTCGATTTTTATATATTGAATAGCGAACTAAAAATTCGATTTTTATATATTGAATAGCGAACTAAAAATTCGATTTTTATATATTGAATAGCGAACTAAAAATTCGATTTTTATATATTGAATAGCGAACTAAAAATTCGATTTTTATATATTGAATAGCGAACTAAAAATTCGATTTTTATATATTGAATAGCGAACTAAAAATTCGATTTTTATATATTGAATAGCGAACAAAAAATTCGATTTTTATATATTGAATAGCGAACTAAAAATTCGATTTTTATATATTGAATAGCGAACTAAAAATTCGATTTTTATATATTGAATAGCGAACTAAAAATTCGATTTTATATATTGAATAGCGAACTAAAAATTCGATTTTTATATATTGAATAGCAAACTAAAAATTCGATTTTTACATATGTAGTGAAAGCGGACAACGAAGGTGACAAAAAGGCGAAACGACGAAGACTTCTGCAAATGAAGTGCCGTGGAGCTAGGATAGCTATCTGTGAGAATTTCTCACTCTTCAATTTATTTTCTAGTTATATATATATACTAGGATGCAGACGGTGTTTAGTAGCACCCGACACAATCGTCCACAGACCATGGACTTGTTTGTTTAGCTGTTTGGTTATTGATTGCGATATTGGTTTGAATGTGGTTTGTGGTGTGAAAAATCGAATCGATAAATTGGTTAGGATTAGACGTGCGCCGTTATAAGGCGAAGGAGTAAGGCTAGGTTAGACGCTTACTCCAAATTTTGTGGTTTGCATAATGAAATTGATTTGATTGATGTGTGAATGGCGTGGGCCTTCACTAGACCGGGGATAAGGCTAGGCCTTGTCCCGTTTCTAGTATCGTGCCGTTATGCCGCCGAAATTTTCTAAAATATGTTAGAAAATAAAAATATCATTTTATTGTGTAAATGAATTGAATAGAAATTCATAGGTTGAAATAAAATGTTTTATCGTTAAAAATATAATTTTTAACGTGAATGTGAATAAATGAATAGTTATAAACAAATCGGCCGATTTGTTTGTATATACACTGATTTGACTGATATTGATTGGGTCGATAAATTTCACACATCGCCTAACTGCACATATGAAATTTGTGTTTGATTGTTTGAAACCCCACACGGGTGTTGGGATGAAATTTGAAGTTCACTCATCCTGATTGATTAAATATGTCGATCGATTGATTGACAGGCTGTTATAAGCGTTAGATATCTATATTTGAGGCTTATACAATGTAGTGCACTTTGGTTGAGGGTTGATTATTTTTCAATGCTATTATACATGTGTTGTATGAAAATCCATATAATTAACTTTATATGGTAATTGATTGGGCCTCATTCCAGTTTTAAAATAGAAATATTTGAAATAGAAATATTCGAAATGGAATATTTGAAAATATCAATATATGAAGCCGTGTTGATTAGATTGACGCCATTTTGACGTGAACGATATTTATATCGATTTTATTCATTTTTAAATGAATATTGAAAAGTGATTTCGAAATCGACGATTTCGAAATGAATTGAATTGAAAACGATTTCGAAATGAACTGAAAACGATTTCGAAATGAATTGAATTGAAAACGATTTCGAAATGAATTGAATTGAAAACGATTTCGAAATGAATTGAATTGAAAACGATTTCGAAATGAATTGAATTGAAAACGATTTCGAAATGAATTGAATTGAAAACGATTTCGAAATGAATTGAATTGAAAACGATTTCGAAATGAATTGAATTGAAAACGATTTCGAAATGAATTGAATTGAAAACGATTTCGAAATGAATTGAATTGAAAACGATTTCGAAATGAATTGAATTGAAACCGATTTCGAAATGAATTGAATTGAAAACGATTTCGAAATGAATTGAATTGAAAACGATTTCGAAATGAATTGAATTGAAAACGATTTCGAAATGAATTGAAAGTGAATTGAAATGAATTCAAATTGAATTGAAATTTGAATTGAATAGAAATGAATTTTGAAACGAATTTATAAAGAAGAATTCAATTTTACTTTGAATTGAAATGGAAGTTGAAATAGATTTTGAAACGAATTTTAAAGCTATTTATATAATTCGTTTTGAATAGAAAATCGACGAAATATATATTATATATATTATATATATAATATAATGGCCTGAATAGAACGCGCCGCGCCGCGGTAGTTCGTGAATTTCGACCATTTATTTCAAACGGACATTACGGGAGATCCGACCGTCGGATTCTCCTAAAGTCGGAACCGTTGGGTTCGTATCGAAAAGAGCTTTCTAATGAATGTTAGAAATTTGAAATATAACGGTTGGATTTGGAGATATGTCCAAATCAAATTCGAAAAAGGTCGCTGTAAGTGCAGTTCGATGGCCGTTGATGGAAATCGACTGTACGGGCCTTGATAAAATTATTAAAAATAGTAATAATTTATGTAAAATCATAAGAAATGGTTTAGAAAGAATTGGGATGAAAAACTCCATATTTGAAAAGATAAAAATAGATTTTTATTGAAATGAACTAGTTTTGAACTAGAATTACAATTCTATTTATTTTTAAATAAATAAATTGAATATTGAAATGGTTTTGAAAATAACCAGGATTTCCAATAATTGCATTGGAATGGATTTGAATCGAAATTGTCTTTGGAACATTTCGATGTCGAATTTCGTGATTATACAGGTGTTGTTATGGAAATTTGAAAGATATTTATATATCGTTATTTCCAATACGATATTTGTTGGTCGTAGAATTTGATATTGAATATAAGCCGGGATATTTTCTATTCAGAGCCTTGTATTGAATATCAAATGTGATTTGGGTTTGTCGTGAATGGTGTCTTCACTAACACTGTTCTTGAACCCAGTTGAGAAAAGATTAAATCTTTTTATTTAGATTTAATGAAGTGTACCAATTAAATAATATTTAATAGGAATTGAATTGATATTGATTTTTGGGTTTATCGTGGACAGTGTTTTTAAATAACACTCGTCCTTTAACCCGATAATTAATGAAGGTGATTTTGGGTTTATTGTGAACTGTGTTTTTAAATGACACGGATTCTTTAACCCAGTCACAGATTTAAACTAAGTGGAGTTTTAATGAATCTTTAATTAGATTGAAATAATCGAAGTGGAGTATCACCAGTTTTGCTCCAGGCGATAGTTAAATCTTTAATTAGATTTGAACGTGAAATGGTAATTGAATTTACCGATAACACCGTGGTGTTAGATATGAAGTATAACCAGTTTTACTTCATGGGATGAATAGGTTGGGATTGGGAAATTAAAACAAATAATTACTTCGGTAAGGTTCGTTAATCCCGACTAGTTTGAATTGATATTCAAAAATAGATTATAGAATAAATTCAAGAAATTTATCTTGGATAAAATTAATGGGAACCTTTCCCTATGAATGTGAAATTTAGAAATTGACTGTCGGTTAGCCAAACAGAATGGTTTTCTGGATATTGATCTGATGTTGGTTTCGGCCTTCGGGGTTAATATTTGGGGAATTATTCTCTTGATTAATTTACGGTTAGTGACTAATGAATTGGAATGAGGCGTATGTTGTGTTTGTGTAACACTTTTATAATATATACGCGAGTTATTCGGAAAGACCGGGTTTATCCCATTCTGAATAACTGATACGACGATAAGTCGAAGATGAAGACGATGGTCGAAGACCGGAAGTCTTCACGTCTTTTGGGTAATTACTGATGATCTTGATTGGGCTGTACACCCAAGAGGATGGAAACAGTTAGTGATCGTCCAGACGTACTTGGAGATCGATGGATATGCGGGGTACTAGGTGCCTCCGGTTTCGTTCAGACCCAGAACGGACTTGTAAATGGACTGTGTGTCTGACATTGGATTTTAGTCCTTGTGATTGATCTCTATTAAATATATATCTGTTTGGCGGCGGAGAATTTATTCTCTTGCTTATCGCCCTTCTCTGAGACGTACGAGCTCAGGGGTTATATATTGATGGATATCAAACGCATGGAGTGAATTGCCTGTGTGACATGCCTAAGTGGTAATGGATCGAGACTTCTGTTGAAAAGGAAAGTCTTGTGGTGATGATCAAAGCACGGCCTTTGTGGCGTAGCTTTGTGTAACGTTGATTCGCGAGTTTCACACCCGGTATGAACCAAAAACGGGAGAGGACGTCAGGGAGGGCATGCGTTTCTTTCTAGCTAGAAGTGGCGTCAGTGGTTTTACACGCCCTGACGAGTTTGACTTATGTGGTTGTTGCTGTTGCGAGGCGCCTCGGATTGATCGGTCGTTCTCGAACCGATGGAGTCATTTAGTTGGCTCATTTACGCCCCAAAGGGCGGGGAAACGCATGTTCAGGCATTTTAATCCACATCGGTGGACCGGCCCTGAGGATCCAAGGGTCGATGCGCTATGACCCTGAGGCTCGGGCTAGACAGTCTCGAAGTCGGTGAGGACTATCTTTTGCCTCGGTTCATAGACGGAAATCCAATTTCCAAATACGTGACTTTGCGGTTTTATTTGTAAACCTATATATGGCGACATAGTGGCATGGGACGCTCATGCCGCCTATGATTGATACTTATGATTTGAAGTTGTTTTATACACTATGCACTTATGATAGTATCAAATGATTTGTTTTTAAACGTATCAAGCATTCTTTGGCTGTTATAAGGGAAAACCCTATCCCCCGGCTTGCGTTGCATTGTGTGATAGGACCTGGGTCTTATAACAGCTTCATTTTCCTTTATTTAGCATTGCGCTGTTTGTTTATGCACTGGTACTCTTGGGAGAAAACCCGTTCCGTGTTATACGGCGTGGTCCCTTGATTTACCTAACTTTAAAAAAAAATAAAGATTAACTGTTTTAGTTCTCACACCAGTCACATGACTGACCTGGAGTTTATTGTTTTAACCTAAACTCTGGGTGCCCTTATTTTGACACGGGCAGCTAGTAGTTTTGGTTTTGCAGATTTATATTCACAGGATCCTGGTTAACAGCTGGAACGATATCCGGAAAGCTTTGTATCCGAATATCTTCTTCTAGTTGTGTATTGTATTATTTTCCGCTGCGATGTATTTAAATGTAATTTAAATCTCTGATATTTCTGTGTAATATTCATTTATACTCTGTATATTCTTGTAATCTGATGCATTGTTGTAATATACAATGAAATGTTCTTCTGTATGCGTTCTGTTGTGGTTTGTTCTCGAACTATCCGACGCTTTCCTTTACGGGGAAGTTACAGGTCTTTACACGTGGTATCAGAGCTTTGGTTTACAAAGCTTAGAGAACAAGACACATTAGAACCATACGAAAGAATTCATCAGATATTGGATTAGTAAAATCCAATGGGAATGACTCGTTAGAGATGGGATCAGTAGTATCCTAGAACGAGTGTGAAGAGTATATTTTTCAAATGAAAACAAACTTTTGTTTTGAAAATTTAAATCAATTATTCGTATTTGATTATCTATTTATATTGATGTGGACAATCCAGTATATATATATTTTGCGTATACGTCTGATCCGCGTGTATTCAAAATTTTAATATATTGGATAGATATAGCATCACACTCTAGTCGCCCGGACATGGTCCTGATGATGAAGTATACCATCACCAGCATTTATTTTCGAGTGACGAAAGTGTGATATCTGTATATTTCCATTAGACTGGTGTGAGAACCAAATCTTATATAGTTAGAACACATTGTTGTGATTTGGCATCAAAAATCTGATTTTTGTATAAATATCAAATTATGAATTTGAGACTCTAATTCACTAATTGATTGATGTTTGCGTTGTTTGTTTATTTGTTTGCTAATTTTTAGCCATTTAGCCTAATTGAATCACATATTGAATTATACTGAAAATTAGTAGCATTTGCTTGCATATACATAAATATCCTTGAACAGGTCATAGCAAGGAGGCTAGAGCAGAGAATAAAATTTGTTTGCCCGACAAATAGGTACATGTTTACTACATAATTTCCTGTTTTGTTTGGGTGATGATGATTTTGTGAGCCTATTGGCTTTTTCTTTTTCTTTTTGAGATCTGAAGGACCGGGGAAGCTATTTGAAATTCCCCGATGCTCCCGGTGCAGGGGAGGTTATGGCGAAATTTTTCGAAAATTTAGGGTGTTAGCCAAATTTTTGAAATTTTGAAAATTCTCAGAAACTAAGAGTTGGAGAATGGAAGCCAGATCGAACGTAGAGCTGAATAATCAAACCACTTTCGACTTTGTTCCTTTTCGGGGACGAAAAGTTTTAAGTGGGGGAGATTGTAATAACCCGCAAAATGCGAGCCAGTTTGAAATTTTTATTTTGGCAATTTTAGCGAATTTAGATTATTTAAAATAGATTATTTTAAATAATATCGACGAGAAATTTATTTTGAATATAATTCGAACGTATATATTTATATACGTCGTCGTTAGAATATAAATATTTATATATAATTATAAATAGAATTGAAAATGGCGCGGTAGTTCGATAATTCGATTTCAAACTTCAATTGAATGTACCGGGTGCAAAACAATCCGGATTTTAGTGAAAGCAAAAATAATGGAATCTAATTGTGAATATCTTTCCAACGAATCCGAAAAATCAAAAGTTCGTAGCGGGAATCAAAAGATATGTCCAGTTGAAAATTCTGAATAGTCGTTATGGAATTCAGGCCCTTAAAAATGGACATTTTGCAAACGACCTCGGATTTCGATGAAACCAGTTTTGTTGGGTCCGTGATGTCAAGTTGTTGCTAGGTTTCAAATTTCATAATTTTTCGAATCAATATGTGAGCGTGGCAAAGGAAAACGCGTTTGACCAATTTCAGTTGATTTTAATCGACTGGAAATTGGCCATTTTTCCAACGGTCTCAGAATTCGACGAAACTAGTTTTGTTAGGACCGTATCGTCAATACGAAGCTAGAAAATATTTTTCTGGAATTTTTAGAGTTAGTATGTGACCCCGGTAATTTGAAATGTACGTTTAAAATTCAATATAATGATTTAAATGTAAATGCAACGGAAACTGATCGAAACGGTCGATTCAGCTTGCGGTACATATCCCATTGTGTTCGGAATGGGGGTGAAACGCTATGGGCGACAGGCGGTGGACCTCGTATAGAGGTCGTATGTAAAAGTCAACCTTTTTAGAAATTAAAATAATTAAATAAAATAATAAAATTTAAAATTCTTTTCTTCTTAACTACCCAGCCCCCCCCCCCCCCCGATTTCATTCTGCAGAAGAAAAAAAGAAAAAAAAAGCGCCTGAGCTCCAGACCTAGCCGCCAGAGACGACGCCGCCACCGCCGACCGCGACCTCCCCCAGTCCGGCGCCTCCTCCTGCTACGCCCCCTTCACCATCTCCCCTTCCCTTCGATCGAACGCGCGAACCCTTTCCCCCTCCGCCTCCCTGAGCCCTAGCCACCCATCCTCCCACCGCCGCCTCGTCCAGATCGCCAGACCCCGGCGTCGACAGTCCCCCCCCCCTGTAAGTCGTTTTTTTTTTATTTATTTGTTTTATTTTTATTTTATATAAACAGGAAAATTAAAAACTGATTTTTATAGAAATTAAAAACTGATTTTTATAGCAATTAAAAACTGATTTTTATAGAAATTAAAAACTGATTTTTATAGCAATTAAAAACTGATTTTTATAGAAATTAAAAACTGATTTTTATAGAAATTAAAAACTGATTTTTATAGCAATTAAAAACTGATTTTTATAGCAATTAAAAACTGATTTTTATAGAGAATAAAAACTGATTTTAATTATAAGGTTAAAAACAGATTTTTAGAATGTTAAAAACAGAATTTTATTTGATGTTAAAGACAGATTTTTAAAACGATTAAAAACATGTTTTTAAATATGAAAAGGCGATGTTTTTAAATATGAAAAGGCGATGTTTTTAAATATGAAAAGGCGATGTTTTTAAATATGAAAAGGCGAATTTTAGATGTAAAAATGCGAAATCTATATTTTTGAAATTCGATTTTTATATATTGAATAGCGAACTAAAAATTCGATTTTTATATATTGAATAGCGAACTAAAAATTCGATTTTTATATATTGAATAGCGAACTAAAAATTCGATTTTTATATATTGAATTGCGAACTAAAAATTCGATTTTTATATATTGAATAGCGAACTAAAAATTCGATTTTTATATATTGAATAGCGAACTAAAAATTCGATTTTTATATATTGAATAGCGAACTAAAAATTCGATTTTTATATATTGAATAGCGAACTAAAAATTCGATTTTTATATATTGAATAGCGAACTAAAAATTCGATTTTTATATATTGAATAGCGAACTAAAAATTCGATTTTTATATATTGAATAACGAACTAAAAATTCGATTTTTATATATTGAATAGCGAACTAAAAATTCGATTTTTATATATTGAATAGCGAACTAAAAATTCGATTTTTATATATTGAATAGCGAACTAAAAATTCGATTTTTATATATTGAATAGCGAAATAAAAATTCGATTTTTATATATTGAATAGCGAACCAAAAATTCGATTTTTATATATTGAATAGCGAACTAAAAATTCGATTTTTATATATTGAATAGCGAACGAAAAATTCGATTTTTATATATTGAATAGCGAACTAAAAATTCGATTTTTATATATTGAATAGCAAACTAAAAATTCGATTTTTACATATGTAGTGAAAGCGGACAACGAAGGTGACAAAAAGGCGAAACGACGAAGACTTCTGCAAATGAAGTGCCGTGGAGCTAGGATAGCTATCTGTGAGAATTTCTCACTCTTCAATTTATTTTCTAGTTATATATATATACTAGGATGCAGACGGTGTTTAGTAGCACCCGACACAATCGTCCACAGACCATGGACTTGTTTGTTTGGCTGTTTGGTTATTGATTGCGATATTGGTTTGAATGTGGTTTGTGGTGTGAAAAATCGAATCGATAAATTGGTTAGGATTAGACGTGCGCCGTTATAAGGCGAAGGAGTAAGGCTAGGTTAGACGCTTACTCCAAATTTTGTGGTTTGCATAATGAAATTGATTTGATTGATGTGTGAATGGCGTGGGCCTTCACTAGACCGGGGATAAGGCTAGGCCTTGTCCTGTTTCTAGTATCGTGCCGTTATGCCGCCGAAATTTTCTAAAATATGTTAGAAAATAAAAATATCATTTTATTGTGTAAATGAATTGAATAGAAATTCATAGGTTGAAATAAAATGTTTTATCGTTAAAAATATAATTTTTAACGTGAATGTGAATAAATGAATAGTTATAAACAAATCGTCCGATTTGTTTGTATATACACTGATTTGACTGATATTGATTGGGTCGATAAATTTCACACATCGCCCAACTGCACAAATGAAATCTGTGTTTGATTGTTTGAAACCCCACACGGGTGTTGGGATGAAATTTGAAGTTCACTCATCCTGATTGATTAAATATGTCGATAGATTGATTGACAGGCTGTTATAAGCGTTAGATATCTATATTTGAGGCTTATACAGTGTAGTGCACTTTGGTTGATGGTTGATTATTTTTCAATGCTATTATACATGTGTTGTATGAAAATCCATATAATTAACTTTATATGGTAATTGATTGGGCCTCATTCCAGTTTTAAAATAGAAATATTTGAAATAGAAATATTCGAAATGGAATATTTGAAAATATCAATATATGAAGCCGTGTTGATTAGATTGACGCCATTTTGACGTGAACGATATTCATATCGATTTTATTCATTTTTAAATGAATATTGAAAAGTGATTTCGAAATCGACGATTTCGAAATGAATTGAATTGAAAACGATTTCGAAATGAATTGAATTGAAAACGATTTCGAAATGAATTGAATTGAAAACGATTTCGAAATGAATTGAATTGAAAACGATTTCGAAATGAATTGAATTGAAAACGATTTCGAAATGAATTGAATTGAAAACGATTTCGAAATGAATTGAATTGAAAACGATTTCGAAATGAATTGAATTGAAAACGATTTCGAAATGAATTGAATTGAAAATGATTTCGAAATGAATTGAATTGAAAACGATTTCGAAATGAATTGAAACCGATTTCGAAATGAATTGAATTGAAAACGATTTCGAAATGAATTGAATTGAAAACGATTTCGAAATGAATTGAATTGAAAACGATTTCGAAATGAATTGAAAGTGAATTGAAATGAATTCAAATTGAATTGAAATTTGAATTGAATAGAAATGAATTTTGAAACGAATTTATAAAGAAGAATTCAATTTTACTTTGAATTGAAATGGAAGTTGAAATAGATTTTGAAACGAATTTTAAAACTATTTATATAATTCGTTTTGAATAGAAAATCGACGAAATATATATTATATATATTATATATATAATATAATGGCCTGAATAGAACGCGCCGCGCCGCGGCAGTTCGTGAATTTCGACCATTTATTTCAAACGGACATTACAGGAGATCCGACCGTCGGATTCTCCTAAAACCGGAACCGTTGGGTTCGTATCGAAAAGAGCTTTCTAATGAATGTTAGAAATTTGAAATCTAACGGTTGGATTTGGAGATATGTCCAAATCAAATTCGAAAAAGGTCGCTGTAAGTGCAGTTCGATGGCCGTTGATGGAAATCGACTGTACGGGCCTTGATAAAATTATTAAAAATAGTAATAATTTATGTAAAATCATAAGAAATGGTTTAGAAAGAATTGGGATGAAAAACTCCATATTTGAAAAGATAAAAATAGATTTTTATTGAAATGAACTAGTTTTGAACTAGAATTACAATTCTATTTATTTTTAAATAAATAAATTGAATATTGAAATGGTTTTGAAAATAACCAGGATTTCCAATAATTGCATTGGAATGGATTTGAATCGAAATTGTCTTTGGAACATTTCGATGTCGAATTTCGTGATTATACAGGTGTTGTTATGGAAATTTGAAAGATATTTATATATCGTTATTTCCAATACGATATTTGTTGGTCGTAGAATTTGATATTGAATATAAGCCGGGATATTTTCTATTCAGAGCCTTGTATTGAATATCAAATGTGATTTGGGTTTGTCGTGAATGGTGTCTTCACTAACACTGTTCTTGAACCCAGTTGAGAAAAGATTAAATCTTTTTATTTAGATTTAATGAAGTGTACCAATTAAATAATATTTAATTGGAATTGAATTGATATTGATTTTTGGGTTTATCGTGGACAGTGTTTTTAAATAACACTCGTCCTTTAACCCGATAATTAATGAAGGTGATTTTGGGTTTATTGTGAACTGTGTTTTTAAATGACACGGATTCTTTAACCCAGTCACAGATTAAAACTAAGTGGAGTTTTAATGAATCTTTAATTAGATTGAAATAATCGAAGTGGAGTATCACCAGTTTTGCTCCAGGCGATAGTTAAATCTTTAATTAGATTTGAACGTGAAATGGTAATTGAATTTACCGATAACACCGTGGTGTTAGATATGAAGTATAACCAGTTTTACTTCATGGGATGAATAGGTTGGGATTGGGAAATTAAAACAAATAATTACTTCGGTAAGGTTCGTTAATCCCGACTAGTTTGAATTGATATTCAAAAATAGATTATAGAATAAATTCAAGAAATTTATCTTGGATAAAATTAATGGGAACCTTTCCCTATGAATGTGAAATTTAGAAATTGACTGTCGGTTAGCCAAACAGAATGGTTTTCTGGATATTGATCTGATGTTGGTTTCGGCCTTCGGGGTTAATATTTGGGGAATTATTCTCTTGATTAATTTACGGTTAGTGACTAATGAATTGGAATGAGGCGTATGTTGTGTTTGTGTAACACTTTTATAATATATACGCGAGTTATTCGGAAAGACCGGGTTTATCCCATTCTGAATAACTGATACGACGATAAGTCGAAGATGAAGACGATGGTCGAAGACCGGAAGTCTTCACGTCGTTTGGGTAATTACTGATGATCTTGATTGGGCTGTACACCCAAGAGGATGGAAACAGTTAGTGATCGTCCAGACGTACTTGGAGATCGATGGATATGCGGGGTACTAGGTGCCTCCGGTTTCGTTCAGACCCAGAACGGACTTGTAAATGGACTGTGTGTCTGACATTGGATTTTAGTCCTTGTGATTGATCTCTATTAAATATATATCTGTTTGGCGGCGGAGAATTTATTCTCTTGCTTAACGCCCTTCTCTGAGACGTACGAGCTCAGGGGTTATATATTGGTGGATATCAAACGCATGGAGTGAATTGCCTGTGTGACATGCCTAAGTGGCAATGGATCGAGACTTCTGTTGAAAAGCAAAGTCTTGTGGTGATGATCAAAGCACGGCCTTTGTGGCGTAGCTTTGTGTAACGTTGATTCGCGAGTTTCACACCCGGTATGAACCAAAAGCGGGAGAGGACGTCAGGGAGGGCATGCGTTTCTTTCTAGCTAGAAGTGGCGTCAGTGGTTTTACACGCCCTGACGAGTTTAACTTATGTGGTTGTTGCTGTTGCGAGGCGCCTCGGATTGATCAGTCGTTCTCGAACCGATGGAGTCATTTAGTTGGCTCATTTACGCCCCAAAGGGCGGGGAAACGCATGTTCAGGCATTTTAATCCACATCGGTGGACCGGCCCTGAGGATCCAAGGGTCGATGCGCTCTGACCCTGAGGCTCGGGCTAGACAGTCTCGAAGTCGGTGAGGACTATCTTTTGCCTCGGTTCATAGACGGAAATCCAATTTCCAAATACGTGACTTTGCGGTTTTATTTGTAAACCTATATATGGCGACATAGTGGCATGGGACGCTCATGCCGCCTATGATTGATACTTATGATTTGAAGTTGTTTTATACACTATGCACTTATGATAGTATCAAATGATTTGTTTTTAAACGTATCAAGCATTCTTTGGCTGTTATAAGGGAAAACCCTATCCCTCGGCTTGCGTTGCATTGTGTGATAGGACCTGGGTCTTATAACAGCTTCATTTTCCTTTATTTAGCATTGCGCTGTTTGTTTATGCACTGGTACTCTTGGGAGAAAACCCGTTCCGTGTTATACGGCGTGGTCCCTTGATTTACCTAACTTTAAAAAAAATAAAGATTAACTGTTTTAGTTCTCACACCAGTCACATGACTGACCTGGAGTTTATTGTTTTAACATAAACTCTGGGTGCCCTTATTTTGACACGGGCAGCTAGTAGTTTTGGTTTTGCAGATTTATATTCACAGGATCCTGGTTAACAGCTGGAACGATATCCGGAAAGCTTTGTATCCGAATATCTTCTTCTAGTTGTGTATTGTATTATTTTCCGCTGCGATGTATTTAAATGTAATTTAAATCTCTGATATTTCTGTGTAATATTCATTTATACTCTGTATATTCTTGTAATCTGATGCATTGTTGTAATATACAATGAAATGTTCTTCTGTATGCGTTCTGTTGTGGTTTGTTCTCGAACTATCCGACGCTTTCCTTTACGGGGAAGTTACGGGTCTTTACATTACCATACGACCAAGATGCTTGTATGGCGAGGACTGAATTACTGGTTGTACTGAGGACGATTATGGACTAAATAAAATATAATGGTAAATGGGAGGATTAAATAAAAACCTACACAGTTCAGGAGATGACAAGAATGCACGTCTCTCATTTTTTTAGTTATGGCACATGGTTATTTAGTGTCCAACACTTGGGCAACGTATGAGATTTCAATTTTTTACATGTCTCCCTTGGGAATTGATAAGACAAAAATATTCTGTATGCGATATGAGGATTTATTGAGTACTTAATATGGCCCAATAAAATTTTCAAACCCTCTACATACGAAGGAGGTTACGGCGAAATTTTAAGAAATTTAAGGTATTATCCAAATTTCAGAGAAATTTGAAAGTTCTTAAAAACTGAAAAGTTGAAGAACTGAGCCAGAATGAAAGTTTAGTTAGTTAGTTAAACAACTCTTAGCTTCGTTCCATTTCGAGGACGAAAAGTTTTAAGTGGGGGAGATTGTAACAACCCGGAATTTCAGAACCAATTTAAAATTTTAAGCTATTTTAACGGGTTTTGAATATTTAAAATTATTAATTTTAAATAATAACGAATAAAAAATTTATTTAATTCCAAGTTAGAACGTAAAAGTTTATATTAATTATAAAACGAGCCTGAAATAGCGTGGTAGTTTGAAAATTCGATTTTAAATTTCAATTGAATGGATAGAATTCATAATAAGACAGAATTTGACGAAACAAGAAATGTTAGGATCGAATCAACTATATCTTTCTAACGAATGTAAGAAATTCAGATTTCACATTAGAAATTGTAATTTATGTCCAATTCAAAATTTAGAAAAGGCACTATAGGATATTATTAATAATTTTAATATTATATTCGCCTTAGCAATAGCCATTTTACAAATGACCTCCATATTCGACGAAACCAATTTTATTGGATCCAGAATGTAAAATTATTGTTTTGTTTCAATTTTCATATTTTTTGGAATTAATATGTGAGCGTGGAAAATTTAAAGGCACATTCAATTTTAGTTGTAAATTTAATCGACTAGAAAAATGTCAATTTTCAAAAGGCCTCCAAATTCAATGAAATTAATTGTAATAACCCGCAAAATCTGGGCCAGTTTAAAATTTTTATTTTAGCAATTTTAGCGAATTTTGATTATTTAAAATGAATTATTTTAAATAAAATCGACGAGAAATTTATTTTGAATGGAATTCGAACAAATATATTATACGCGTCGTCGTTAGAATATATAATAATTATGTATAATTATAAAAGGAATTGAAAATGGCGCGGTAGTTCGAAAATTCGATTTCTAATTTCAAATGAATATACGGAAATCAATATAAGTCAGAATTGAACGAAACAAGAAATATTTGAATCTGTATAGCTATATCTTTGTAACGAAGTTAAAAAACTGAGATTTCATCTTAGGAATGAAAAGATATGTCCAGTTGAAAATTCTGAATAGTCGCTATGGAATTCAGGCCCTTAAAAATGGACATTTTGCAAACGACCTCGGATTTCGACGAAACCAGTTCTGTTGGGTCCGTGATGTCAAGTTATTGCTAGATTCCAAATTTCATAATTTTTCGAATCAATATGTGAGCGTGGCAAAGGAAAATGCGTTTGACCATTTTCAGTTGATTTTAATCGAATGGAAATTGGCCATTTTTCAAACGGCCTCAGAATTTGACGAAACTAGTTTTGTTAGGACCGTATCGTCAATACGAAGCTAGAAAATATTTTTCTGGAATTTTTCTAGTTAGTATGTGACCCCGGTAATTTGAAATGTACGTTTAAATTGGATATATAAAGAATTATATTTTAAATTCAACAAAAACTGATTCAAATAGTCGAATCAGCCTACGACACATATCCCATTGTGCTCGGAATGGGGGTAGAACGCTATGGGCGACAGGCGGTGGGCCTCGTTTCGAGGTCGTTTGTAAAAGTCAACTTTTATAAAAAAAAATATAATAAATAAAATCCTCTTCTTTTAATCTCAGCCCCCCCCCCCCCCGTTTCTTCACATCAGAAAAAAAAAAAAAAACCTGTCGCTGGCGATTTACCACCGCCCCCCCCCCCCCCTCTGCCGCCGCCGCCTCATCCTCTTCCTCCACTTCCTCTCCGCCCTCCCAGTTCCCCCTTCTCGTCGAATCCGCACCCAGATCGAACCCCCCCCCCCCCTTCTTCTTCTCCCCTCGCGCGAGACCACCCCCACCTGAAACCGCCGACCGCGCCTCCTTCCACCCTCCCCCGAGACGGTAGCGCCCCCCTCCTCCACCGATCAAACGCGACACCACAGCCCCCCCTGGACCCAAAACCGATGATGAACCCCCCCTTCTAGTTTTCATCTGTAAGATTTTATTTTTACTTTATTTTATTCGTTTTTTCCTTTTCTGCTTTTACTTTAAATTCAAATTAGAAAGTTAGGATTTTTAAATTTGAAAGTTCGGATTTTTAAAATAGAGAAGATGGGATTTTTAAAGTAGAAAAGATTTTATTCAGTTAAAAATAAGATTTTTATATTTTTAAAGTATTAAAAATATAATCTTTACTGTGTAGAAGTAATAAAAATATGATTTTTATATTTTTAAAGTAGTAAAAATATAATCTTTTATATTGAAGAAAGATAAAAATATGATCTTTGCATTGTAGGAAGATTAAAAATAGCATCTTTATAAGAGGTAGCAGAATTAAAAATAGAATTTTTATATGTTGAACTTCGAATTAAAAATAGAATTTTTATATGTTGAACTTCGAAATTAAAAATAGAATTTTTATATGTTGAACTTCGAATTAAAAATAGAATTTTTATATGTTGAACTTCGAATTAAAAATAGAATTTTTATATGTTGAACTTCGAATTAAAAATAGAATTTTTATATGTTGAACTTCGAATTAAAAATAGAATTTTTATATGTTGAACTTCGAATTAAAAATAGAATTTTTATATGTTGAACTTCGAATTAAAAATAGAATTTTTATATGTTGAACTTCGAATTAAAAATAGAATTTTTATATGTTGAACTTCGAATTAAAAATAGAATTTTTATATGTTGAACTTCGAATTAAAAATAGAATTTTTATATGTTGAACTTCGAATTAAAAATAGAATTTTTATATGTTGAACTTCGAATTAAAAATAGAATTTTTATATGTTGAACTTCGAGATAAAAATATGATTTTTATATATGGAATAGCGAGGTAAAATTCGATTTTTACATATGTAGTGAAAGCGGACAACGAAAGCGACAAAAGGCGAGTTGGCGAAGATTTCCTGCATTAGAAGTGCCGTGGAGCTAGGATAGCAATATGTGAGAATTTCTCACCTTTCAATTTATTTTTCTAGTTATATATATATACTAGGATGCATACGGTGTTTAGTAGCACCCGACACAATCGTCCACAGACCATGGACTTGTTTGTTTGGTTGCATAGATTAGTTGGATATTTGAATTGTAATTGAGTTGTTTGGGTGAATTGAATGAATTTGATTGATGTGTGAATGGCGTGGGCCTTCACTAGTCCGGGGATAAGGCTAGGCCTTGTCCCGTTTCTAGTATCGTGCCGTTATGCTGCCGAAATTTTCTAAAAATGAGTTAGAAAAATAAAAATATCATTTTATTTAAAGAATGAATAATAGAAATTCATATGTTGGAATAAAATGTTTTGTCGTTAAAAATATAATTTTTAACGTGAAGTGAATAAAATAAAATATTCATTTATAAACCAGATGGTTTGTTTATGTACACCTATTTGAATGACATTGATTGGGACGATAAATTTTACACATCGCCCAACTGCACGAATAAAAATCTGTGTTTGATTGTTTGAAACCCCACACGGGTGTTGGGATGAAATTTGAAGTTCACTCATCCTGATTGATTAAATATGTCAATCGATTGATTGACAGGCTGTTATAAGCATTAGATATCTATATTTGATGCTTATACAGTGTAGTGCACTTTGGTTGATGGTTGATTATTTGTCGTTGCTATTATATACATGTGTTGTATGAAAATCCATATAATTAACTTTATATGGTAATTGATTGAGCCTCATTCCAATCGTGAAAATAAAGAATATTTTGATAATAAAGAATATTTTGATAATAGGAAATATTTGAAATAGAATATTTGAAAATAGAAATTTATGAAGCCGTGTTGATTAGATTGACGCCATTTTGACGTAAACGATATTTATATCGATTTTATTCATTTTAAAATGAATATTGAAAAGTAATTTCGAAATCGAATATTTCGAAATGAAATGAATTGAAAACGATTTCGAAATGAATTGAATTGAAAACGATTTCGAAATGAATTGAATTGAAAACGATTTTGAAATGAATTGAATTGAAAACGATTTCAAAATGAATTGAATTGAAAACGATTTCGAAATGAATTGAATTGAAAATGATTTCGAAATGAATTGAATTGAAAACGATTTTGAAATGAATTGAATGGAAAACGATTTCGAAATGAATTGAATTGAAAACGAATTCGAATTGAATTGAGAGCGAAGTGAAATGAATTCAAATTGAATTGAAATTTGAATTGAATAGAAATGGATTTTAAAACGAATTTATAAAGAAGAATTCAATTTTGAATTGAAATGGAAGTTGAAAATGTTTTTGAAACGAATTCAAAACTATTTATATAATTCGTTTTAAATAGAAATCGACGATATATATATTATATATATTATATATAATATAATGGCCTGAATAGAACGCGCCGCGGTAGTTCGCGAATTTCGACCATTTATTTCGAACGGGCATTACGGGAGATCCGACCGTCGGATTCCCCTAAAACCGGAACCGTTGGGTTCGTATCGAAAAGAGCTTTCTAACGAATGTGAGAAATTAGAAATCTAACGGTTGGATTTGGAATTATGTCCAAATCAAATTTGAAAAAGGTCGGTGTAAGTGCAGTTCGATGGCCATTGGTGGAAATCGACTGTACGGGCCTTGATAAAATTATTAAAAATAGTAATAATTTGTGTAAAATCATAAGAAATGATTTGTGAAGATTTGGGATGAAAAACTCCATATTTGAAAAGATAAAAATAGATTTTTATCGAAATGAACTAGTTTTGAACTAGAAATATAATTCTATTTATTTTTTTAAAAAAAAAATTGAATTTGAAATGGTTTTGAAAATAACCAAAATTTCCAATGATTGCATTGGAGTGGATTTGAATCGAAATTGTCATCGGAATATTTCGATGTTGGGTTTCGTGATTATACAGGTGTGGTTATGGAAATTTGAAAGATATATATTTATATCGTTATTTCCGATACGACATTTGTTAGTCGTAGAATTCGATATTGAATATAAGCCGATATATTTTCTATTCAGAGCCTTGTATTGAATATCGAATGTGATTTGGGTTTGTCGTGAATGGTGTCTTCACTAACACTGTTCTTGAACCCAGTTGAGAAAAGATTAAATCTTTTTATTTAGATTTAATGAAGTGTACCAATTAAATAATATTTAATTGGAATTGAATGGATATTAATTTTTGGGTTTATCGTGAACAGTGTTTTAAACAACACTCGTTCTTTAACCCGATAATTAATGAATGTGACTTTGGGTTTATCATGAACTGCGTTTTAAATGACACTGATTCTTTAACCCAGTCAAAGATTAAAACTAAGTGGAGTTTTAATGAATCTTTAAATAGATTGAAAAAAATCGAGAATGGAGTATCACCAGTTTTACTCCAAGCGATAGTTAAATCTTTAATTAGATTTGAACGTGAAATGGTAATTGAGTTACCGATAACACTGTGGTGTTAGATATGAAGTATTACAAATTTTACTTCATGGGATGAATAGGTTGGGATTGGGAAATAAAATAAATGATTACTTCGGTGTGGTTCGCTAATCCCGACTAGTTTGAATTGATATTCAAAGGAGATTAAAGAATAAATTTAAAGAATTTATCTTGGATAAAATTAATGGGAACTTTTCCCAAAGTATAGGAAATTCTGAATAAAAGAATATTCTGAATTGGAATGAGGCGTATGTTGTGTTTGTGTAACACTTTTATAATATATACGCGAGTTATTCAGAAAGACCGGGTTTATCCCATTCTGAATAACTGATTCGACGTGGTGTCTAAGATGAAGACGGTGGTCGAAGACCAGAAGTCTTCACGTCGTTTGGGTGATAACTGATGATCTTGATTGGGCTGTACACCCAAGAAGATGGAAACAGTTGGTGATCGTCCAGACGTACTTGGAGATCGATGGATATGCGGGGTACTAGGTGCCTCCGGTTTCGTTCAGACCCAGAACGGACTTGTAAATGGACTGTGTGTCTGACATTGGATTTTAGTCTGTGTGATTGATCTCTATTAAATATATATATGTTTGGCGGCAGAGAATTTATTCTCTTGCTTAACGCCCTTCTCTGAGACGTACGAGCTCAGGGGTTATATATTGATGGATATCAAACGCATGGAGTGAATTGCCTGTGTGGCATGCCTAAGTGACAATAGATCGAGGCTTCTGTTGAAAAGCAAAGTCTTGTGGTGATGATCAAAGCACAGCCTGTGTGGCACAGCTTTGTGTAACGTGAATTCGCGAGTTTCACACCCGGTATGAACCAAAAACGGGAGACGGACCTCAGGGAGGACTTGCGTTTCTTTCTAGCTAGAAGTGGCGTCAGTGGTTTTACACGCGCTGACGAGTTTGACTTATGTGGTTGTTGCTGTTGCGAGGCGCCTCGGTTATATCGGTTTCGGCCGATGCATTCTGGCCGGCAGACGGACCAGACTTACACCCCATAGGGTGGGGAAACGTAGTGTTCAGGCATAATAATCCACATCGGTGGACCGGCCCTGACGTTCAATGGGGCAGTTGCGGCTGTTCCTGAGGCTCGGGCTAGACAGTCTCGAATCGGTAGAGGACTATCTTTTGCCTCGATTCATAGACGGAAATCCAATTTCCAAATACGTGACATTTGCGGTTTTATTTGTAGAACCTAGTATGGTGACATAGTGGGATGGGGCGCTCATGCCGCCTATGATTGATACTTATGATTTAAAGTTGTTTTATACAATATGCACTTATAATAGTATCAAATAATGTGTTTTAAACGTATCAAGCATGCTTTGGCTGTTATAAGGTAAAAACCCTATCCTCCGGCTTGCGTTGCATTGTGTGATGGGACCTGGGTCTTATAACAGCTTCATTTTTCTTTATTTAGCATTGCGCTGTTTGTTTTATGCACTGGTATTCTTGGGAGTAAACCCGTTCCGTGTTACGGCGTGGTCCCTTGATTTACCGAACTTTAAAATAAAGAATTATAACTGTTTTAGTTCTCACACCAGTCCCATGACTGACCTGGAGTTTATTGTTTTAACCTAAACTCTGGGTGCCCTTATTTTCGACACGGGCAGCTAGTAGTTTTGGTTTTGCAGATTTATATTCACAGGATCCTGGTTTACAGCTGGAACGATATCCGGAAAGCTTTGTATCCGTATATCTACTTCTAGTTGTATATTGTATTATTTTCCGCTGCTATGTATTTAAATGTAATTTAAGTCTCTGATATTTCTATGTAATATTCATTGTTACTCTATATATTCTTGTAATCTGATGCATTGTTGTATATACAATGAAATGTTCTTCTGTATGCGTTCTATTTTGTCGTGTTCTCAAACGATAGGGCGTTTTCGAACGGTCTGGATCGGTTTAGCGACTGGTTCGGACCGAGCGAAATTCCTTCTCGTCACAGTTGGTATCAGAGCTTTGGTTTACAAAGCTAGAGAACAAGACACATTAGAAACATACGAAAGAATTCATCAGATATTGGGTTAGTAATATCCAATTAGAATGACTCGTTAGAGATAGGATCAGTAGTATCCTAGAACGAGTGTGAAGAGTATATTTTTCAAATGAAAACAAATTTTGTTTTGAAAATTTAAATCAATTATTCGTATTTGATTATTTATTTTATATTGATTAGGACAATCCGATATATAAAGATTTTGCATATATGTCTTGCAAACGTGTATTCGAAGTTTTAATATATTGGGTAGATATAGAATCCCTCTAGTGCCCGGGAATAATTCTGGTGATGGGGCACTGTCGCCAGTATTTATTTTCGAGCGACGAAAGTGAGATTTCTATATATTTCCTATTGACTGGTGTGAGAACCAAAATTAGATAGGGCCTATTGTTGTGATTTGGCATCAAAAATCTGATTCTTGACTATGTATCAAAATTATGAATTTCAAATGATAATTCACTAATTGATAGATGATTGTGTTGTTTGTTTATTTGTTTGCTAATTTTGAACCATTTAGCCTAACTGAATCAAATATTGAATTGTATTGAAAATTCGCCGCATGTGCTTGCATACATGTACTTACATTGAACAGGTCATAGCAAGGAGGCTAGAGCAGAGAATAAAATTTGTTTGCCCGACAAATAGGTACATGTTTACTACATAATTTCCTGTTTTGTTTGGGTGATGATGATTTTGTGAGCCTATTGGCTAGCCGCTTGGCTTTTTCTTTTTCTTTTTGAGATCTGAAGGACCGGGGAAGCTATTTGAAATTCCCCGATGCTCCCATTGCAGGGGAGGTTATGGCGAAATTTTTCGAAAATTTAGGGTGTTAGCCAAATTTTTGAAATTTTGAAAATTCTCAGAAACTAAAAAGTTGGAGAATGCAAGCCAGATCGAACGTAGAGCTGAATAATCAAACCACTTTCGACTTTATTCCTTTTCGGGGACGAAAAGTTTTAAGTGGGGGAGATTGTAATAACCCGCAAAATCTGGGCCAGTTTAAAATTTTTATTTTAGCAATTTTAGCGAATTTTGTTTATTTAAAATGAATTATTTTAAATAAAATCGACGAGAAATTTATTTTGAATGGAATTCGAACAAATATATTATACGCGTCGTCGTTAGAATATATAATAATTATATATAATTATAAAAGGAATTGAAAATGGCGCGGTAGTTCGAAAATTCGATTTCTAATTTCAAATGAATATACGGAATTCAATATAAGTCAGAATTGAACGAAACAAGAAATATTTGAATCTGTATAGCTATATCTTTGTAACGAAGTTAACAAACTGAGATTTCATCTTAGGAATGAAAAGATATGTCCAGTTGAAAATTCTGAATAGTCGCTATGGAATTCAGGCCCTTAAAAATGGACATTTTGCAAACGACCTCGGATTTCGACGAAACCAGTTCTGTTGGGTCCGTGATGTCAAGTTATTGCTAGATTCCAAATTTCATAATTTTTCGAATCAATATGTGAGCGTGGCAAAGGAAAATGCGTTTGACCATTTTCAGTTGATTTTAATCGAATGGAAATTGGCCATTTTTCAAATGGCCTCAGAATTTGACGAAACTAGTTTTGTTAGGACTGTATCGTCAATACGAAGCTAGAAAATATTTTTCTGGAATTTTTCTAGTTAGTATGTGACCCCGGTAATTTGAAATGTACGTTTAAATTGGATATATAAAGAATTATATTTTAAATTCAACAGAAACTGATTCAAATAGTCGAATCAGCCTACGACACATATCCCATTGTGCTCGGAATGGGGGTAGAACGCTATGGGCGACAGGCGGTGGGCCTTGTTTCGAGGTCGTTTGTAAAAGTCAACTTTTATAAAAATAAATATAAAAGAATAAAAAAATATATAATAAATAAAATCCTCTTCTTTTAATCTCAGGCCCACCCCCCCCCCCCCCCCGTTTCTTCACATCAGAAAAAAAAAAACCTGTCGCTGGCGATTTACCACCGCCCCCCCCCCTCTGCCGCCGCCGCCTCATCCTCTTCCTCCACTTCCTCTCCGCCCTCCCAGTTCCCCCTTCTCGTCGAATCCGCACCCAGATCGAACCCCCCCTTCTTCTTCTCCCCTCGCGCGAGACCACCCCCACCTGAAACCGCCGACCGCGCCTCCTTCCACCCTCCCCCGAGACGGTAGCGCCCCCCTCCTCCACCGATCAAACGCGACACCACAGGCCCCCCCTGGACCCAAAACCGATGATGAACCCCCCTTCCAGTTTTCATCTGCAAGATTTTATTTTTACTTTATTTTATTCGTTTTTTCCTTTTCTGCTTTTACTTTAAATTCAAATTAGAAAGTTAGGATTTTTAAATTTGAAAGTTCGGATTTTTAAAATAGAGAAGATGGGATTTTTAAAGTAGAAAAGATTTTATTCAGTCAAAAATATGATTTTTATATTTTTAAAGTATGAAAAATATAATCTTTACTGTGTAGAAGTAATAAAAATATGATTTTTATATTTTTAAAGTAGTAAAAATATAATCTTTTATATTGAAGAAAGATAAAAATATGATCTTTGCATTGTAGGAATATTAAAAATAGCATCTTTATAAGAGGTAGCAGAATTAAAAATAGAATTTTTATATGTTGAACTTCGAATTAAAAATAGAATTTTTATATGTTGAACTTCGAAATTAAAAATAGAATTTTTATATGTTGAACTTCGAATTAAAAATAGAATTTTTATATGTTGAACTTCGAATTAAAAATAGAATTTTTATATGTTGAACTTCGAATTAAAAATAGAATTTTTATATGTTGAACTTCGAATTAAAAATAGAATTTTTATATGTTGAACTTCGAATTAAAAATAGAATTTTTATATGTTGAACTTCGAATTAAAAATAGAATTTTTATATGTTGAACTTCGAATTAAAAATAGAATTTTTATATGTTGAACTTCGAGATAAAAATATGATTTTTATATATGGAATAGCGAGGTAAAATTCGATTTTTACATATGTAGTGAAAGCAGACAACGAAAGCGACAAAAGGCGAGTTGGCGAAGATTTCCTGCATTAGAAGTGATGTGGAGCTAGGATAGCAATATGTGAGAATTTCTCACCTTTCAATTTATTTTTCTAGTTATATGTATATATAATAGGATGCAGACGGTGTTTAGTAGCACCCGACACAATCGTCCACAGACCATGGACTTGTTTGTTTGGTTGCATAGATTAGTTGGATATTTGAATTGAAATTGAGTTGTTTGGGTGAATTGAATGAATTTGATTGATGTGTGAATGGCGTGGGCCATCACTAGTCCGGGGATAAGGCTAGGCCTTGTCCCGTTTCTAGTATCGTGCCGTTATGCTGCCGAAATTTTCTAAAAATGAGTTAGAAAAATAAAAATATCATTTTATTTAAAGAATGAATAATAGAAATTCATATGTTGGAATAAAATGTTTTGTCGTTAAAAATATAATTTTTAACGTGAAGTGAATAAAATAAAATATTCATTTATAAACCGGACGGTTTGTTTATGTACACCTATTTGAATGACATTGATTGGGACGATAAATTTTACACATCGCCCAACTGCACGAATAAAAATCTGTGTTTGATTGTTTGAAACCCCACACGGGTGTTGGGATGAAATTCGAAGTTCACTCATCCTGATTGATTAAATATGTCAATCGATTGATTGACAGGCTGTTATAAGCATTAGATATCTATATTTTATGCTTATACAGTGTAGTGCACTTTGGTTGATGGTTGATTATTTGTCGTTGCTATTATATACATGTGTTGTATGAAAATCCATATAATTAACTTTATATGGTAATTGATTGGGCCTCATTCCAATCGTGAAAATAAAGAATATTTTGATAATAAAGAATATTTTGATAATAGGAAATATTTGAAATAGAATATTTGAAAATAGAAATTTATGAAGCCGTGTTGATTAGATTGACGCCATTTTGACGTAAACCATATTTATATCGATTTTATTCATTTTAAAATGAATATTGAAAAGTAATTTCGAAATCGAATATTTCGAAATGAATTGAATTGAAAACGATTTCGAAATGAATTGAATTGAAAACGATTTCGAAATGAATTGAATTGAAAACGATTTCGAAATGAATTGAATTGAAAACGATTTCGAAATGAATTGAATTGAAAACGATTTCGAAATGAATTGAATGGAAAACGATTTCGAAATGAATTGAATTGAAAACGAATTCGAATTGAATTGAAAGCGAAGTGAAATGAATTCAAATTGAATTGAAATTTGAATTGAATAGAAATGGATTTTAAAACGAATTTATAAAGAAGAATTCAATTTTGATTTGAATTGAAATGGAAGTTGAAAATGTTTTTGAAACGAATTCAAAACTATTTATATAATTCGTTTTAAATAGAAATCGACGATATATATATTATATATATTATATATAATATAATGGCCTGAATAGAACGCGCCGCGCCGCGGCAGTTCGCGAATTTCGACCATTTATTTCAAACGGGCATTACGGGAGATCCGACCGTCGGATTCTCCTAAAACCGGAACCGTTGGGTTCGTATCGAAAAGAGCTTTCTAACGAATGCGAGAAATTAGAAATCTAACGGTTCGATTTGGAATTATGTCCAAATCAAATTTGAAAAAGGTCGCTATAAGTGCAGTTCGATGGCCATTGGTGGAAATCGACTGTACGGGCCTTGATAAAATTATTAAAAATAGTAATAATTTGTGTAAAATCATAAGAAATGATTTATGAAGATTTGGGATGAAAAACTCCATATTTGAAAAGATAAAAATAGATTTTTATCGAAATGAACTAGTTTTGAACTAGAAACATAATTCTATTTATTTTTAAAAAAAATAAATAAATTGAATTTGAAATGGTTTTGAAAATAACCAAAATTTCCAATGATTGCATTGGAGTGGATTTGAATCGAAATTGTCTTCGGAATATTTCGATGTTGGGTTTCTTGATTATACAGGTGTGGTTATGGAAATTTGAAAGATATATATTTATATCGTTATTTCCGATACGACATTTGTTAGTCGTAGAATTCGATATTGAATATAAGCCGATATATTTTCTATTCAGAGCCTTGTATTGAATATCGAATGTGATTTGGGTTTGTCGTGAATGGTGTCTTCACTAACACTGTTCTTGAACCCAGTTGAGAAAAGATTAAATCTTTTTATTTAGATTTAATGAAGTGTACCAATTAAATAATATTTAATTGGAATTGAATGGATATTAATTTTTGGGTTTATCGTGAACAGTGTTTTAAACAACACTCGTTCTTTAACCCGATAATTAATGAATGTGACTTTGGGTTTATCGTGAACTGCGTTTTAAATGACACTGATTCTTTAACCCAGTCAAAGATTAAAACTAAGTGGAGTTTTAATGAATCTTTAAATAGATTGAAAAAAATCGAGAATGGAGTATCACCAGTTTTACTCCAAGCGATAGTTAAATCTTTAATTAGATTTGAACGTGAAATGGTAATTGAGTTACCGATAACACTGTGGTGTTAGATATGAAGTATTACCAATTTTACTTCATGGGATGAATAGGTTGGGATTGGGAAATAAAATAAATGATTACTTCGGTGTGGTTCGCTAATCCCGACTAGTTTGAATTGATAATCAAAGGAGATTAAAGAATAAATTTAAAGAATTTATCTTGGATAAAATTAATGGGAACTTTTCCCAAAGTATAGGAAATTCTGAATAAAAGAATATTCTGAATTGGAATGAGGCGTATGTTGTGTTTGTGTAACACTTTTATAATATATACGCGAGTTATTCAGAAAGACCGGGTTTATCCTATTCTGAATAACTGATTCGACGTGGTGTCGAAGATGAAGACGGTGGTCGAAGACCAGAAGTCTTCACGTCGTTTGGGTGATAACTGATGATCTTGATTGGGCTGTACACCCAAGAAGATGGAAACAGTTGGTGATCGTCCAGACGTACTTGGAGATCGATGGATATGCGGGGTACTAGGTGCCTCCGGTTTCGTTCAGACCCAGAACGGACTTGTAAATGGACTGTGTGTCTGACATTGGATTTTAGTCTGTGTGATTGATCTCTATTAAATATATATATGTTTGGCGGCAGAGAATTTATTCTCTTGCTTAACGCCCTTCTCTGAGACGTACGAGCTCAGGGGTTATATATTGATGGATATCAAACGCATGGAGTGAATTGCCTGTGTGGCATGCCTAAGTGACAATAGATCGAGGCTTCTGTTGAAAAGCAAAGTCTTGTGGTGATGATCAAAGCACAGCCTGTGTGGCACAGCTTTGTGTAACGTGAATTCGCGAGTTTCACACCCGGTATGAACCAAAAACGGGAGACGGACCTCAGGGAGGACTTGCGTTTCTTTCTAGCTAGAAGTGGCGTCAGTGGTTTTACACGCCCTGACGAGTTTGACTTATGTGGTTGTTGCTGTTGCGAGGCGCCTCGGTTATATCGGTTTCGGCCGATGCATTCTGGCCGGCAGACGGACCAGACTTACACCCCATAGGGTGGGGAAACGTAGTGTTTAGGCATAATAATCCACATCGGTGGACCGGCCCTGACGATCAATGGGGCAGTTGCGGCTGTTCCTGAGGCTCGGGCTAGACAGTCTCGAATCGGTAGAGGACTATCTTTTGCCTCGGTTCATAGACGGAAATCCAATTTCCAAATACGTGACATTTGCGGTTTTATTTGTAGAACCTAGTATGGTGACATAGTGGGATGGGGCGCTCATGCCGCCTATGATTGATACTTATGATTTGAAGTTGTTTTATACACTATGCACTTATAATAGTATCAAATAATGTGTTTTAAACGTATCAAGCATGCTTTGGCTGTTATAAGGTAAAAACCCTATCCTCCGGCTTGCGTTGCATTGTGTGATGGGACCTGGGTCTTATAACAGCTTCATTTTTCTTTATTTAGCATTGCGCTGTTTGTTTTATGCACTGGTATTCTTGGGAGTAAACCCGTTCCGTGTTACGGCGTGGTCCCTTGATTTACCGAACTTTAAAATAAAGAATTATAACTGTTTTAGTTCTCACACCAGTCCCATGACTGACCTGGAGTTTATTGTTTTAACCTAAACTCTGGGTGCCCTTATTTTCGACACGGGCAGCTAGTAGTTTTGGTTTTGCAGATTTATATTCACAGGATCCTGGTTTACAGCTGGAACGATATCCGGAAAGCTTTGTATCCGTATATCTACTTCTAGTTGTATATTGTATTATTTTCCGCTGCTATGTATTTAAATGTAATTTAAGTCTCTGATATTTCTATGTAATATTCATTGTTACTCTGTATATTCTTGTAATCTGATGCATTGTTGTATATACAATGAAATGTTCTTCTGTATGCGTTCTATTTTTTCGTGTTCTCAAACGATAGGGCGTTTTCGAACGGTCTGGATCGGTTTAGCGACTGGTTCGGACCGAGCGAAATTCCTTCTCGTCACATTAATTTTCTTAGGACTGTATCGTCAAAACATAGCTAAATTTCAATATTTGTAAGTTTTGAAGTTAGTATGTGGCCCTGGTAAAATTAAAATTTACGTTGAAATTCAATATGTAACGTTATATTAATTTATATTTTAATTTTGATAAAACCTATTCGAAACAGCTGAATTGGCGTACGAGACATATCCCATTGTGTCTGGAATGGGGGTATTTGGTGTAGGGCGACAGTCGTTGGGTTTGATTTGGAGTTCGGATGCAAAAACCCCTTTTTTATGAATTAAATAATATTATAATATATATATATATATAGATAGATTTTAAAACCATAAATCTAATTCATTCTCAAATCACGCCGCCTTCACCATAAACCGACGAGCGAAATTGTTTGAAACTTCTCCCCCTAAAATCTTCTTATCCAAATCGAATTAAATCCAGGTTTCTAAATGAAAATCGAAGAGCAAAGGGAGAGATTCAAATCCATATGGGTTTAATGGGGTTTAGTGTTGCGTGGAGCTGGGATTTGGGCTTGGAATAGTCGCTGTTCAAGGGCGAAATCCGGTGCATGGGGGCTGCCGAGTTCAACGTCAGTAGCGGCGCAGGGAGAGGGTGGCGCGAGCTTCAACGTGGAGGTGGTTGATCGTCGGTCAGGGGCACGGCTGAGGGGCGACGACGGGTTTTTCGAAATGGGGATGGGTTTGTGGCTTTGCTGAAGGAAGACGACGGGGATGGTAATTAAAACATTAATTAAGGTTAATTATTAATTAACTATTTAACTAATTGCTTATTTAATTCTCGCATGTATAAAATACCATATCTTTTTCATACGAGCTCGAAAAATTGCAAACTCAGGTCCGTTGCGATTGTGGCAACGAACACTACAACCTGGAATTGACCAAAACGGAAATGGAGCAAGTTAAATTTTGAGCTAAAATTTAAAAATGTTAAATAAAGACTGACGGAGTGGAAACCAACGTGAGAACTCCTTCTCACTCAAAAATATTATTGTGTTATAGCATTCATATTTAAAAATGCATAAATTATCAGTGTAGATTTTTATATGTTTTAATTATCATAATAATATTTAGAATGCATATCCCTTGAGTTCAACACATGAACTTTTTGTAACGATCCATATTTTTACGGTATAGAAATAATTTATTTAATTATTTAAATAATGGTTTGGTTATTTAAAATGACCAGAATTAAACAATATTGAATATTTAATTAAAATAAATAATAACAATATACTAAATTTCTGAAATAGTCAGAAATTGTGAAATTCACAGTATGGTGCGAATTGGTTCATCTATGGCATTTAATTCAGTTTAGAATTGAATTAGAATAACAAATATATTATTCGAACGAAATTTGAACGTATAAATTATATTATAAGTAAATTCGAGCTCGAAATGGCGCGGCAGTTCGTCATTTGGCGATTCGAACTTTAAACGAATATACAGAAGCCGTTTTAAATCGGATTTCTGTGAAACAAGAAACGTTCGGGGCTGGTGAAGTATATTTTTCTAGTGGAAGAGAAAAATCGAGATTTCCTCATGTAGATTTTGATTTATGTCCAAATCAAATTTTAGAAAAGTCGTTGTGGAATTCCTTTATAATTTATAACGATTTATTTATATTTATAAAGGGAATTTCATTTTAAATTGAATATCGGTTTAATCGGGATTTGAAATATCGAGTTAGAAATTCATATAGGAATATTCTAGAGTTGTATGATATTCTATTGTGAATATATACAATAATATTTATTTTTAAATATTAAATTTAATTATTTTTAAATATATTTGTATATTTAAAAGGGTTATTTAGAGCTTTAAAAATAGTCAGTTTTGCAAACGACCTCAGAATTCGACGAAACTAATTTTGTTGGATACACAATGTTAAATTATTGTTAGATGTCAAGTTTTGGGAATTTTTGAAGTCAGTTTGTGGCCATACGGATTTTTAATGTGAAAAACAATCGATAAATTGACCTTTAAAAATACGCTATGTGAGCAAACGAAGTCGGAATTCAACAAAGCCACTTTTGTTGGGTTCATAATGTTGAATTCTAGCTACATGTCCAGTTTTGTGATTTTTGGGTATAATGTGTGACCACATGAATTTTTAGAAGTCAGAAACAAATATAAAATGATATTTAATAAAATATCCTAACCTAAGTGTGAACTAAACAATGCCACATCCTCCGTTTTTTCAGCCACATAAGAAATATCGTCCCCCATATATAAATCATTCTCATGAGCCACCATATGTTTCTCTTCAAAACCAATCCGCCACTTTCAAAAATCAACCAAAAATCAAACAATTCTTTTAAATCCAGAAACATGGATAATTGAAATCGTTGCTCGAAACTCTTCAAGCTGGTATGTAAATCGAAGGGTGCGACTTCACATTGGGGAGCTTGGCGTTTTACAGTGTTTGATAGGGTTCCACCATACTGCAAATTGAAGCATCGAGGAGCGAAAGGAAGTTCATATTCATAATGAGAGAGTCGAATAACATCTAGTAGGATTTTTTGATCATTTCCATGATTAAACAGTTTGATATTGTTCCTAGGGGGTGCGAGCTTTGCTGAAAACCGTGAAAGGGTAGATGGTGTCGAGATTGAAGTTGTAGGTATGGGTTTAACGAGATTTAGATGTCAAAATTTTTAGTGAAACTAGTTTGATTTTTAATGAAATATGGTTGGTGCTTTGATTTTTTGAAGATTGACTTTTGAGGGAAGAAAATACACGGAGGAACAGGGTGATTTAGGGGAGATGAACTATAGAAGCGGGTTTGGGCTTGGTAGTAAGGGGATGGACCAGAAATATGAAGTTAAGCCCACTTAAATATTTTATTTAGTTTTTGTTTTAATTTAAAGTGTTAACTAACTTAAAAATGGTATAACTTCATCATACTGTATCAGAATTTCAAACGGTCAGATTCGTTAGGATCGTATGGACAGACACTGCACGATGGAACTGACTGGAAGTCCATCGGATCTCGTTACAATTTATAGCAAAATAAATTGTCTGTCTGAATCAAGCGATGGTTATTGTTATTAACGATGATCGTCCAATGTGAGTAAAACTCACCAACTCTGAACAGTTATATTTTTATAACGTATTTTTAGAACTACTAATCATCTGTTGATTGCTGTGTGTTAACTGTTGGTTGAATTGCTTATGTATTGGTTGAAAATATAGATAACGATATATATATAAATCGTTATTCAAATATTGATTTTGTTTAACAGAATATTTCATATTGAAATGAAATCGATGTTAATAATATTGTTTAACATCTGTGATGTAGGGAAATAGGTTGGAAGGGCCCAACTGGGTTCTATAATATATAAAATACTGTTTGGTTTCATATACTATGATATATGATGTGATATATAATCAGTTGTGGATTATGTTTGTTTGAATGATATCGATCACCGTTGGTTGGTATTTTAAATACCGTAAGAAATACTGGGATGTAAAAAGGGGATTTTCAAAGTATATTTTGGAATTAAATTAGTTATATAAAATCAATGGATTTTATATATAAAAAGGGAAATGGATTTTATAAAAGGAAATAATTATAAAATCAAAGAGTTAAAAAGGATATTACAGTAAATTATTTATAAACCAAATATAAAGGAAATTATTTGTAAAACATATATAAAAGGAAAAGATTTGTAAATAAAATAGAAAAAGGAATATTTTTAAAAGAATTACAAATAGAAATAAAAAGTAAAACATTTGTAAAACATTTACAAATGGAATTGGAAAGAAAATATTTGTAAACCATTTACAAATAGAATTTAAAGGGAAATATTTGTAAAACATTTACAAATAGAGAAAATGGAAATATTTATTTATATAATAAATAAAGTTTTAATAGAAATATTTATTTAGAGAATACATAGAATTTAATCAAAGGAATATTTAGAAAATGAAGAAAAATGGAAATCTGTTTTTTTACAGATAAATGGAAATGATTTATTTAAAGTGGAATTAAATAGAAATATGTTTTAACAGATGAACTGGGAAGATTAATTTATAAACAATATTTTATAAATTAAGTAATATATTTATCATTGGATAAATGGGACATATAAGTCAGGACTTATATAGAGAAGTAAGAATCGATTTCAACTTCGATATATGAAACTGAATATGAACGTAGAGTTAACAAAAGGAGTTAACCAAAATGTGTTAATCAAAATGAGTTAAAGGAGTTAATCGAATTGAGTTGGAGTTAATCGATTAGAGTTAGAATTAATCGATTAGAGTTAGAATTAATCGATTAGAGTTAGAACTACTCGATTAGAGTTAAAGTTAATCACTTACAGTTAACCAGTTAGAGTTAATCAGTTAGAGTTAATCAGTTAGAGTTAATCACTTAGAGTTAATTAGTTAGAGTTAATCAGTCAGAGTTAACCAGTTAGAGTTAATCAGTTAGAGTTAATCAGTTATAGTTAACCAGTTAGGGTTAACCAAACAGAGTTAATCAAATTAAGTTAATCGATTAGAGTTAAGATAATAGAGATAAGATAATCGAGTTAAGATTATCGAGTTAAGTAATCGAGTTAAGTTATCGAGTTAAGATAATCGAGTTATTGTTTATTCGAAGTAGAGTTATCAAATATTGTTATTCGAAGAAAAGAGTAATCGAATATAGTTTATTCGAAAGGAGTTATCGAATATTGTTATTCGAAGAAAGGAGTTATCGATTATAGTTTAATCGAAAGGAGTTATCGAATATTGTTATTCGAAGAAAGGAGTTATCGGTTATAGTTTAATCGAAAGGAGTTATCGATTATAGTTTAATCGAAAGGAGTTATCAATTATAGTCTAATCGAAAGGAGTTATCGATTTTAGTTAATCGAAAGGAGTTATCGATTTTAGTTAATCGAAAGGAGTTATCGATTTTAGTTAATCGAAAGGAGTTTATTGAAATTAGTTATTCGAGAGAGTGAATCGAATATTAGTTATTCGAAGGAGAGTTAATCAAATAAAGATTACTCGAAAGGGAGTTATACGTCGAATTCGATTATATCGAATTCGGGAAAGTATTACTTACTTTTCGATTTTTAAAAATCAAGATTTATTTATTTATAAATAAATGAGAGTAGGTTAATTATTCAAAGTAAGAAATAAAAGTTAGATGTTAGGTTAGATATTTCAAAAGTAGTGATTTTAATGCTATAGTGATAATCAATGTTTTCAATAAAGAAGTGGATACGTAAATCGAATCCGAGAGTTACGTAAAGAAGTTTGTTAAAGTTTTAAAAGATAAATTTTACTATTTCGAAGTTAAAACGTTGTTCAGTTAAGGTCTGACAGGTAATTATACCCCAACTTGATTGACTTCCTTCTTAACTGAGGAATGGTAAGGTTTGATAGTGAATGATGGTTAAGTGAATTTAGTAAATGGTTTTGAGTTGGCATGGCGATGTTGGATTTAAACATCAGTTTAAATCCAGTGAAGGAGTTTTGGTAATGTTTTCTAAATAAGAAATCAGAAATGTTTTTTGATAATAGAAAATAAGAATTTAGAAGATATGGAAACAAGAGATAAGTAAATAAATGAACTAAAGAGATAAATATTAAATAATGATTGATCGATATAATTTCCATCTGGAAATAATATCGTTGTTTGCACACGTGTTTTTCTTTGATAGTTAACTCACCGACTATCGAAGTTTTTAACCATTTTAACGTTGTTAATATGGAGACCCCAGTTGGATTATTATCCGAAGAACCACTCCGTATTGGCATAAGCGTTGCGAATCAAGTATGCTAAATATATTGAAGACGGAGTAAAGTGCAAGGGTTGTTGTATAAGTCTTAGATAACAATTGCCTAAGATGGATGTACTAAATAGTGCCTTCGGTTTGTCTAGTCCCAAGACAACTTGTATGGACGAATGTCTAACAGAGTATATTTAATAGATCGCGTAAGTTGATCTCTTCAAACGTATTTACGTTTTATAGCAGAGGAATTCGTTTCTCTTGGTTGTATACCCGTGGTATTTTTAGAGAAATCAATTGTGATTTGGTGGATATGACAATGCGACATTCAAAGTGAATAAACGTGTGATCTGTCAGAGATAAGCGTGGCCTCTAGCCTCACAACTGGGAAATGACAAAAATCGGGCAGGCACTATGACTATGTAGGTCGCACCTATTAGGGTCTATAATCACCTGATCTAGAGTTTCATTTACTTCTAAAAATATATGGTCGACGCTATCCTAGTCAGGAAACAGTTGCTGATCCCAATCGTTGGTGATATACATTCGATACACTCAAGCGAAATGAGTGGTCGGTCATGTGTGGCCGGGTTGCAAGATGTTCTTGTTGAACCCAGTGTATTCCTCTCTAGAGGTACACTAGCGTAAGGTGGTTCCATACCTTGTCATAGTTGGAAATCCATTATCCAATACGTGCTTGAGGTTTTGATTGTATACTATATATGTAGAACGTGAGATGAAAGCGTTTCTGCTAGACGATTATTATATTGTGGTTGATAGACATTATTATAATATCAAAAGGTTTTTGATATAAAGATATTTTGGATTCTCATAAGGGAAAAACCTGTTTCGTTATACGGCGTGATCTTATGAGGTATGGTTTACTTGTTCAAACCGTTTAAACTGCTTTACTCACACCAGTCCCATGACTGACCCGGAGTTTATTTTGTTTTGTTTTCCCTAAACTCTTGGGTGCCTAATTTTGTACGGGCAGTCAAGTAGTTGGGATTTACAGATACTTGAAGAACCGGAGCAGGAGGCTTCAGGATCATATAGCTATTGTTTATTTCTGCTGTGTTGTAAGTACTGTACCTTGATAATGAAATATATTCAAGTACGGATTTGTATTTCAAAGATATGTTATATAATTTATTTTATTCATTCCACTGTGAGGCTCGTGTTACTCTGATGTTGTTGTTTTCTTCTTCTTCTATTTTAAGTTTCTATCTTATTTATTATCACCCTCTAATTTCTTTCATTAAACTTTCCGGTATTTTTAGATCTTTGGTTAGTCGTCATTGAGTTTATTGCGATAACCAAAGTCGACAAAAACCGGGATGTTACACTTTTCACAAATCGTTTGCATTAGAAGTGTAGTATGGATATTAGCGACACTCTCGTTTCATACTACGTGGATGGACACTTGTGGCGCCTTATATGGAATTGGTGATTGGTTGATTGATTTGTTTATATTGATGGATGTGAATTGGATATTAAATTGTTATGTATGCCGCAAGCCTAGTCAGGAGAGGGGTAATGCATAGACATTATTCCGATGCTACAAAATAGCACCGTCATAATGGCAAAATTTTCTAAAACATGTTAGAAAAAATATACATATTTATGGTAGTTAAAATAGGATTACACATCCATTTACAAGTTGGACAACTTCTTTATGTTCGCTTATTTATGTAATATCTATTGGGACGATAATTTTTAAACATCGCCCAAGTGCACAAATAATAACCAGTATTTGTTGGTTGAAAACCCACATGGGTCTTCGGATGATATTCTGATCACACATCTCCCTTATAATTAGTTGTATGTCAATCGTTTGATTGACAAACCATTATAAGGGTTATTTAATTATTTAATGCTTATACAGTTGTAGAATGCACTTTGGTTGTTATTTGGATGGTTAATGATTATTTATCATTGTTGTTGAATACATGCGATGTATAAAATCCATATAACTAAAATTATATGGTAATTGATTTGGTCACATTCCAATTCAGAAATAACGAATATTTTAAAATAATATTCAGTATAAGAATTGAATTATGATTTTATGTCCGATTTTGGATGGATACGAAAGAATTAAAATATATGAAACCGAGTTAGGTAGATATACACAATTTTAACTTGAACGGATTTTTATATCGATTTTATTCATTTTATAATGAATATCGAAAAGAAATGGTTTTCAAAATCAGACATTTTGAGAATATTATCATTTTGAGATTATAATAATATGGATAATTATATTTTGATTTAAAATTGAAATAGAAGTTGGAATCATTTTTAAAATGAACTTATAAACATTTTATAAAATACGTTTTGAATGGAAATCGACGAAATATGTTATATATATTATAATGGTTGGAATAGAACGTGTCGCGCAACGACCATTCGCGAATTTCAACCATTTACTTCGTTTTGACGTAACGGGAGATCCGACCATCGGATTCTCCTGAAATCGGAACCTAAGGGTTCGTATCTAAAAGAGATTTCAAATGATAATAAGAGATTTAAAATCTAACGGTTGGATTTTTAGAAATGTCAAATTCAAATTTCAATAAAAACAGCGCTAGGGCAGCTAAATGACCTGAAACGTTATTTAACTGAAAGGCAGAATTTTCAAATGATTAAAAATAGAGAAAAATTATGATAAATCATAATAAATGTTTTGAAATGGTTTTGGATGAAATATTCCAAGTTTATAAAGATAAAAGATAATTTTATTAGAATGAGTTATTTATCAACTTAAATAAAGAACCGAAAAAAATTAGAAATGGTTTTGATATAACCAGAATTTTCCAACGTATGAATTGGAATGGAAATAATCTTCGGAATATTTCAATATTGAATTCCGTGATTATACGAATATTGTGGAGGAATTTGGAAGATACATATATCGTTATTCCCCATACGATATTCGTTAGTTTCATAATTTGATATTGAATATAAGTCGATATAATTTCTATTCAGAACCTTGTATTTAATATCAAATTGGATTTTGGGTTTGTCGTGAATGGTGTCTTAAATAACACTGTTCTTGAATCTATTTGATAAAAGAATGATTCTTTTAATTAAGATTTAAGGAATTTTCCAATTAATAAATACAATTGGAATTAAATGGTTGTTGATTTTTGGGTTCATTGTGAACGATGTTTTAAATAACATTTGTTCTAAAAACCCAATTAACAGTGAAAATATGATTTGGAATTTATAAATCTTTTAACTAAGATTTAATGAAATTTTCCAAAGAGAAGTTTTTGAATTTAATATACTAAATTGGAATTGAATGGAATCTGATTTTGGGTTTATCGTGAACTAAGTTTTTAAGTGACATTGGTTCTTTAACCAAGTTAAAGACGGGATTAATTTCCTAAGATTGAATAATCATTAAATAATGATTTTAGAAGATTAAAACTAAGATAGAGTTTTAATGAGTCTTTAAATAGATTAAAATATGAATAAGGTGATTAAATTTACTGAATTCAAGAAATGATTCGAGATGGAGTACCACCAGTTTTACTCCATGCGATAGTTGAATCTTTAATTAGATTTGAACGATAAACGGTAATTAAATTTACCGATAACACCTTGGGTGTTAGATATAGAGTACTAACAGTTTTTCTCCATGGGATGAATTGGTTAGGATTGGGATAATAAAATGAATTATTACTTTGGTAAGGCTCGTTAATCCCGACTTGTTGGTAAACCTTAATTTGCTTTAGATTGTGAAAAGATAATATAAAATCTTTTGAAAGTGATATCCAAAGGAAGAATAAAGAATAAGTTTAAAAGAACTTATCTTTGATAAAATTAACGGGAACCTTTCCCAAGTATATTTAGGATTGGAATGAGGCGTACGATGTGTTTTTATAGCACCTGATTATAAGATACGTGAGTTATTCAGAAAGACCGGGTTAACCCATTCTGAATAACTGATACGACGATTGAAAGTTGAAGATATGAAGACGGTGGTTGAAGACTGGAGATCTTCACATCGTTTGGATGATTACTGATGTCTTGATTGGACTGTAACCCCAAGACGTGGTAATATGTGGTGATCATTCGGATGTACTTGGAGATCGACCGGATATCCGAGGGCCTCTCTCCTATATTGGACATATGGGACGAGGAATAAGGTGCCTCTGGTTTCGTTCAGATCCAGAATGGTCTTGTAAATGGATTGTATGTCTAACATTGTATTCCTTTTTGCTGTATTTTTTGACCTCTGCTAAATATATATCTATTTGGCAGCGGAGAATTTATTCTCTTAGCTTAACGCCCTTCCCTGAGACGTACAGCTTAGAGGTTATATATTGGTAGATGATCAACGATATGGAATGGTTTGACAATGTGTCATGCTGAGTTGCATAGATCAAGGCTTTTGTTGAAAAGCAAAGTCTTGTGGATGATGATCAAAGCATAGTTTTAATATAGCGTAGCTTTGTGTGCCGAAACGTGAGTTCGACGAGTTTCACGACCTGTGAATGATTGAGGTTGGATAATAAACAAAAAGAAGGAATCTGGTATTTGGGAGCCTCGATAAGGGTGGAAATCCATTGAGAGCACGAAGAATCCATAGGATCAGGGAGCCCGTCAATGTGAACATTGAGTGCATGTCGATATGATTTCTATTTCGAGTCTTGTATTTACAGTCAAAGTTGAATGCATGTCGATATGATTTCTATTTAGAGTCTTAGATTCAATGTAGGATGGCAAGAAAGCCTCATTCATTGATGGGATCCATTTCCAATACGAACCTTTGCGGTTTTTACTTGTAATCTATGTATGTAGTCGTAGTATACTAAATCTGCTTTGATTAATATATTTATTTGTGAAGAACGATTTTTGCACAAAGCACTAGTGATAATAAAAGAGGATTGTACGTATCAAGCATTTTTGGCCATTATAAGGGAAAAATCTATCCTCCTTTTTGCATTGCATTGTGTGATGGGATGGAGTCTTACAATGGCTTCACTTTCTTTTATTTTGCATTGCGTTGTTTGTTTTACGGTATTCATAGGAGGAAACCCGTTCCGTGTCATACGGCTTGGTCCCTTGATTTACCCAACTTAAAATAAAGTTAATGACAATTTTAGTTCTCACACCAGTCCCATGACTGACTCGGAGTTTATTGTTTTAACCTAAAATCTGGGTGCCCATATTTTCCATACAGGCAGCTAGTAGTTTTGGTTTTCACATATAGTTCTTTTCACAGGATCCGGTATTACAACTAGAGCTATATTCGGAAAGCTTTGTATCCGTCCATTTCTTTCAGTCGTGTCAGCTGTTATTTTCCGCTATGCATTGTAATTATGTATTATTTTCCGATGCTATGTAAATTCTTAATCTCTGATACTGTATTTCTAATGTGTAATATTTACTCGTACTCTGGAATATTCTTTACGCTGATGTAAATTTTTGTAATAGCAAAGAAATGTTCTTGTAATAACCCGTAATTTCAGAACAAATTTAAAAATTTTATTTTATCTATTTTATTGATTTTGGAATATTTAAAATGAATATTTTAAATAATAACGACTAAAATTTTATTTAAAACGTAGTTAGAACTTATAAATTTATAATAATTATATTACGAGCCTGAAATGGCGCGGTAGTTTGAAAATTTAAATTTAAACTTTTAGTGAATATACAGAATTCGATATAAGTCAGAATTGATTGAAATTAGAAACACTAGGACCGAATTGATTATATCTTTCTAAAGAATGTAAGAAATTTAGATTTCACTTTATAAATGGTAAGTTACGACAAAATTAAAATTCCAGAATAGCTCCATGGAATTCATATATATTAATATATATTTTAATATTATATTAGCCCACAAAAATGGAAATTCTGCAAATGACTTATGAATTCGACAAAACCACTTTCTATGGATCCGGAATGTCAAATTATTGCTAGGTTTCAAAATTCATTATGTGACGAGAAGGAATTTCGCTCGGTCCGAACCAGTCGCTAAACCGATCCAGGCCGTTCGAAATGTCCTATCGTTTGAGAACATGACAAAATAGAACGCATACAGAAGAACATTTCATTGTATATTACAACAATGCATCAGATTACAAGAATATACAGAGTATAAATGAATATTACATTCGATAAATATCAGAGATTACAATACATTGTACAGCAGCGGAAAATAATACAATACACAACTAGAATGAGATATATGGATACAAAGCTTTCCGGATATCGTTCCAGCTGTAAACCAGGATCCTGTGAATATAAATCTGCAAAACCAAAACTACTAGCTGCCCGTGTCAAAATAAGGGCACCCAGAGTTTAGGTTAAAACAATAAACTCCAGGTCAGTCATGTGACTGGTGTGAGAACTAAAACAGTTAATCTTTATTTTTAAAGTTCGGTAAATCAAGGGACCACGCCGTATAACACGGAACGGGTTTCTTCCCAAGAATACCAGTGCATAAAACAAACAGCGCAATGCTAAATAAAGAAAAATGAAGCTGTTATAAGACCCAGGTCCCATCACACAATGCAACGCAGTCGAGGATAGGGTTTTCCCTTATAACAGCCAAAGAATGCTTGATACGTTTAAAACAAATCATTTGATACTACAATAAGTGCATAGTGTATAAAACAACTTCAAATCATAAGTATCAATCATAGGCGGCATGGGTACCATATATCATGTCGCCATACTAGTTCTACAATTAAAACCGCAAATGTCACGTATTTGGAAATTGGATTTCCGTCTATGAACCGAGGCAAAAGATAGTCCTCAACCGATTCGAGACAATCTAGCCCATGTCTCCGGAACAGCCGCAACTGCCCCTTGGATCGTCAGGGCCGGTCCACCGATGTGGATTATAGTGCCTGAACAACACGTTTCTCCGCCCTTTGGGGCATAAATGAGCCAACTAAATGACTCCATCGGTTCGAGAACGACCGATCAATCCAAGGCGCCTCGCAACAGCAACAACCACATAAGTCAAACTCGTCAGGGCGTGTAAAACCACTGACGCCACTTCTAGCTAGAAAGAAACGCAAGTCCACCCTGAGGTCCGTCTCCCGTTTTTGGTTCATACCGGGTGTGAAACTCGCGAATTCACGTTACACAAAGCTGTGCCACACAGGCTATGCTTTGATCATCACCACAAGACTTTGTGTTTCCACAGAAGCCTTGATCAATTGCCACTTAGGCGTGCCACACAGGCAATTCACTCCATGCGTTTGATATCCATCAATATATAACCCCTGAGCTCGTACGTCTCAGAGAAGGGCGTTAAGCAAGAGAATAAATTCTCCGCCGCCAAACAGATATATATTTAATAGAAATCAATCACACGGACTAAAATCCAATGTCAGACACACAGTCCATTTACAAGTTCGTTCTGGGTCTGAACGAAACCGGAGGCACCTAGTACCCCGCATATCCAACGATCTCCAAGTACGTCTGGACGATCACCAACTGTTTCCATCTTCTTGGGTGTACAGCCCAATCAAGATCATCAGTAGTCACCCAAACGACGTGAAGACTTCCGGTCTTCGACCATCGTCTTCATCTTCGACACCACGTCGAATCAGTTATTCAGAATGGGATAAACCCGGTCTTTCTGAATAACTCGCGTATATATTATAAAAGTGTTACACAAACACAACATACGCCTCATTCCAATTCAGAATATTCTTTTATTCAAATATTCCTATACTTTGGGAAAACTTCCCATTAATTTTATCCAAGATAAATTCTTTAAATTTATTCTTTAATCTCCTTTGAATATCAATTCAAACTAGTCGGGATTAGCGAACCACACCGAAGTAATCATTTATTTTATTTTCCCAATCCCAACCTATTCATCCCATGAAGTAAAACTGGTTATACTTCATATCTAACACCACGGTGTAATCGGTAAATTCAATTACCATTTCCCGTTCAAATCTAATTAAAGATTTAACTATCGCCTGGAGTAAAACTGGTGATACTCCATTCTCGATCTTTTCAATCTAATTAAAGATTCATTAAAACTCCACTTAGTTTTAATCGTTAACTGGGTTAAAGAATCAGTGTCATTTAAAACACGGTTCACGATAAACCCAAAATCACATTCCATTAATTATCGGGTTAAAGAACGAGTGTTATTTAAAAACACTGTCCACGATAAACCCAAAAATCAATATCAATTCAATTCCAATTAAATATTCTTTAATTGGTACACTTCATTAAATCTAAATAAAAAGATTTAACCTTTTCTCAACTGGGTTCAAGAACAGTGTTAGTGAAGACACCACTCACGACAAACCCAAATCACATTCGATATTCAATACAAGGCTCTGAATAGAAAATATACCGGCTTATATTCAATATCGAATTCTACGACTAACAAATGTCGTATTGGAAATAACGATATAAATATATATCTTTCAAATTTCCATAACAACCCCTGTATAATCACGAATTCCAACATCGAAATATTCCGAAGACAATTTCGATTCAAATCCACTCCAATGCAATCATTGGATATTCTGGTTATTTTCAAAACCCTTTTCAAATTCAATTCATTTATTTAAAAATAAATAAAATTATATTTCTAGTTCAAAACTAGTTCATTTCGATAAAAATCTATTTTTATCCTTTCAAATATGGAGTTTTTCATCCCAATCCTTTCTAAATCATTTCTTATGATTTTACACAAATTATTACTATTTTTAATAATTTTATCAAGGCCCGTATTGTCGATTTCCATCAATGGCCATCGAACTGCACTTACAGCGACCTTTTTCAAATTTGATTTGGACGTAACTCCAAATCCAACCGTTAGATTTCAAATTTCTAATATTCATTAGAAAGCTCTTTTCGATACGAACCCAACGGTTCCGGTTTTAGGAGAATCCGACGGTCGGATCTCCCGTAATGTCCGTTTGAAATAAATGGTCGAAATTCACGAACTGCCGCGGCGCGGCGCGTTCTATTCAGGCCATTATATTATATATAATATATTTCGTCGATTCCTATTCAAAACGAATTATATAAATAGTTTTGAATTCGTTTCAAAAACATTTTCAACTTCCATTTCAATTCAAAGCAAAATTGAATTCTTCTTTATAAATTCGTTTCAAATTCATTTCTATTCAATTCAAATTTCCATTCAATTTGAATTCGTTTTCAATTCAATTCATTTCGAAATCGTTTTCAATTCAATTCATTTCGAAATCGTTTTCAATTCAATTCATTTCGAAATCGTTTTCAATTCAATTCATTTCGAAATCGTTTTCAATTCAATTCATTTCGAAATCGTTTTCAATTCAATTCATTTCGAAATCGTTTTCAATTCAATTCATTTCGAAATCGTTTTCAATTCAATTCATTTCGAAATCGTTTTCAATTCAATTCATTTCGAAATCGTTTTCAATTCAATTCATTTCGAAATCGTTTTTGTGACGGCCCGCCCCGCACCAACCGACGTTTTCTCTAATTGTGCGCTGTACACATGTCCAATTGGCATGGGACGGTCGTCAAAGAAGAGAAAGAAAGAAGAGGAACCAAATAAAGAACCTGTAATATGTCTCACAGCGCATGGAATAAAATATAATAGCCAACATATACTTGACATAAAACAGATGAGACAGTGTATAAGCTGGAAACTTGAACTAACATCATCAGAGTAGCGGAAATATCAAATACAGCTTATTACAACTTCAAAATACTGTCTCTAAGATAAGCAAAATAGGTATGCTACTAATGCCTAAAGTAGATACCGATCACGACACAGGGAGAATAACTATATATCATACGTGGAGCCTCCTGCTCGTCTTCAGTCCATCTACCAAGCGCACTACCAGCTATCCCTGCCTCTAGTCTGCTCGTGTGAGCACCCAGAGTAATAAGAAGAAACATAAAACTCTGGGTCAGACATCAGTCTGGTATGAGTGGTAGCAAGCATAAACAGAATAATAACAGGTATACTAAGTCATACCTGAACTTGGACCTGCAACCAAAGAGTTAGTACTACACGGTACAACACTCTATGATGTCACAAACACATAATATAAGCATACGGGGGTGGGGATGTGTGTCAAACAATCAAGCACAGCAACCATCCTCGCATCTCTCACTCTGTGCGTAAAGCATACGACATCCACTTCTTCGATCACTAGAGCACTTTACTCAAACGACAGAACTCGACTCTGTACGACTATGCACATTCCTACTACCACCAACGCCATACCTATGGGATCACGCCCAACGTTTCCATGACCCCACTCCATTGGTAGGTAGCTCCCTAGTCGCACCATATCCAAAGCCCGAGTTTGTCTCTCTACCTCCAACACCTAGTGATCCAAAGTCATAGACATCGACAACTCCTTAGCACTCGTCCCGCAGCAAAGCCCAATCACGAAGTGAACTCATTGGTTCCCGTCTGGATCCTGAGCTCGAACTTCCACTTGAACTACCTTTGCATTTCGGGTTATGGATCTCCATTGGATCGGCCTTCTTCACTTTGCTTCAATTCGTGGTCATCACCCTTGCTCGGTTCGGATCGTGCTCCCCTATCTGGATCGGGTCCCCCACTTCTGTTCGGGTCGGATCGTGCCACCATGTCTTCATGGTCCTCGCCCTTAGTCAGCTCGTGATGTTCGCCGGTTCGGTTCGTGGAACTCCTCAGGTGGCGGATCGGTTCGGTGCTCTGACTCATGGTGGTTCGGGTCGTCCTACTCCTTCTTGTTCGGATCGGTATCATCACCTCGGGTCGGTTTGTGGGGTCCTTCAGGCGAGCGGTTCGGGTCGAAGGAGGTGGGTGGATCGTGGGCACGAGAAGATCAGTTCATGGCCACCATTGACTAGCGATTCGGATCGGGTATCACGATCGGTTCGGTTCGCGAGTTGCACCTCGGGTCGGGTAGGGGCGATCCGATCCGATTTCCTGCACTGACTTTTCCAGCGACTGTTTACGCCACTCGACGACGTTTTCGACCATTCTAACTATTGCAATCAATCATAAAGCATGTCAAAGTGTCATAACAACACATACAAGTGACCTCAAACACCAAAACAACCATATGATATGATAAAACGGATCAAACATAGCCAAAACCCCATGTTTTCCCTTAATCCCTCTTAATCATGTTTAAGCATAGGATTAGCAAAACTTATCTAAATTAACCCAAACTCATATCAGAGGTCTAAAACATGATTTATGAATTTATAAACATTTTTCCAGAATTTATTTTCGTTTAAAAACGCTGATTAGCACTAATCACCCCAATTTAGCCATAATTAGTGCAAAAAGCAAGCTAATCACTCACCTTAGCCACAAAACAAACTAAGATCTGAAATAATTCTCTGATTTGATGCGAATACCAAGGCTAACAGCAGCTCCAAGGTTGATTAGGTGAAGATCTTCTTTGATTTGATCTTGCTAATCTCTTTTTCTTCAAGTTGGAGTGGTTTGGAGGTGATTTGGAGACTTTAGAGAGTGGAGGCCATTATTAGGGATCCTTGGTGATAAGTGGAGGCTAGAAAACTGAAATGGAATGATTCTCCATCTCATTTCAGCCCTCCCATAACCCTAATCCCGAAATGGGTTATGGGCCTACTCACTAATCACCCGATTTAGCCCGGTTAAGCAGTTTTTCACCCTCCAAACCTTGTTTCTGCCATATCTCCCAAACGATAAGTCCGTTTGGCTATTATGACCACTCTACGGAAAGAGAAACCATCAAACGAATCTAATGGAAGTGGTTTCAGGTCAAAATTCCTTCCCTATCAAAAGTTATGGCCAAAACAGTACTGGCTAGGGGCAAAATGGTCATTTAAAAATCGACAAAAATCATAAGCATGAGAAATGACTCTAATAGATGTTTCCCAAAGTTACATGACCATACGACTTCACATGGGAAAGAAATAAATATTCTACAATCCTATGATGTATAGAATACGGGTCGTTACACTCTCCCCCCCTTAAGAAATTTCGCCCCCGAAATTCCCTAATCAAAACACACACAAGGGTCCCGCATGCCTATCAATCATAAAACAACCATCAAACATGCAAAACAAGCAAATCAAGTCTATCCTAGCATGCGGAATAACTAAATCGCAAAGTAAATCTTACCAGGCAAAGAGTTCTAGATAAGCCTTTCTGATGCTCTCCTCTGTCTCCCAAGCACAATCATTTTCGTCCTCGCCCCACTGAACTTTGACTAGCTTCACCGACTTTCTTCGAAGTTGCTTCGTATCATGCCCCACAATACGAATCGGCTTGCGGTTCTCAACCGCCTCAGGTTCTACTTCGAAGTCCTCTAACTGATCAGGTGAAATAGTCACATTTGAGTCGTGAACGAACTTCCTTAGTTGGGAAACATGAAACACATTGTGAACTCCTGCCATTTTCTCTGGTAAGACAACTCTATACGCCAAATTCCCAACTTCCTCGAGAACTTGGAAAGGACCCACAAATCTTGGTGCCAACTTGCCTCTCCTGCCAAATCGTATCACGCTTTTCAACGGAGAGATCTTGACAAACACCAAGTCACCAACGGAGAATTTCAAGTCTCTTCTCCTCTTATCAGCATAGCTTTTCTGCCTATCCTGAGCAGCTTTCATTCGTTGCCGAATGATCTTGATCTTATCGGAAGTTTCTCTCACCACATCTGGTCCAAGCACAAACTTCTCGCCAGTCTCTATCCAACATGATGGTGAGTTGCACGGTCTTCCGTATAAAGCTTCATATGGAGCCATACCGATACTGGATTGGTAGCTATTATTATATGCAAACTCCACTAGATGCAAATGGTCATCCCATGCTCCGCCGAAATCCAATATACAAGCCCTCAAGAGATCTTCCAATATACGATTCACCCTCTCCGTCTGACCGTCGGTCTGAGGATGATATGCGGTACTGAGATATAATCCTGACCCTAGAGCCTCTTGTAAGCTCTTCCAAAACCCACTGGTGAACAACGGGTCTCGGTCACTCACAATGCTTTTGGGTACTCCATGAAATCTCACTATCCATTTCATATATAGTTCTGCTAACTTAGCTGCAGTTCTGTTCGACTTAACTGGTATAAATCTTGCACTCTTGGTCAGTCGATCCACAATTACCCAAATGCTGTCATATCCCGATCTGGTCCTTGGTAAACCATCGACGAAATCCATCGAAACTTGTTCCCATTTCCATTCGGGAATTTCTAATGGTTGCAACAACCCACTAGGCTTCTTTTGCTCGGCTTTAACTAGCTGGCAATTTATGCATTTGGATATAAACTTCCCAACGTCTCTTTTCATCCCTTCCCAGTAGTAAGTCTGCTTCATATCTCGATACATCTTATTACCACCGGGGTGTATAGTTAGCTTTGAGTGATGACATTCTCTAAGCACTTCATTCCTCAATCCATCGACATTGGGTACAACTAGTCTTCCATTCTTCCGAAGCCATCCATCTCGATCAAGCCCATACTTGTCCATCTCCCTATCGGCATTCATTTCCAACTTGGAGATGACTTCCAATAAATTAGGGTCGTTCCTTTGGCTAGAACCAATCCGCTCTATCAAAGTGGGTCTGATCGTCAAGCTAGCTAGCATAACTGGATCCAATTCGCACCTTGGTCTGAAATCAAACCCCGCGATGTACTCCAGCTGCTTCCATTCAAGAAACATGGCCCCTAAGCTGGCATGTCTCCTACTCAAGGCATCGGCTACCGCATTACCCTTCCCAGGTGTATACGCGATATCAAAATCATACGAAGCCAAGAACTCTAACCATCTCTGCTGACGGAGATTCAGATCTTTCTGAGAGAAGAGATACTTTAACGATTTATGATCGGTAAACAGCTCAAATCTTTCTCCCAAGAGGTAATGTCTCCACATCTTCAGCGCAAATACGATTGCTGCCAATTCCAAATCATGGGTAGGATACTTCTTCTCATGTGGCTTTAGCTGTCGACTAGCATAAGCTACAACCCTACCTCCTTGCATCAATACCGCACCCAGTCCGGTACCACAAGCATCCGTATATACCGTCATCTCTTCATTTCCCTTAGGAATGACCAACACTGGCGCACGCGTCAACTTTTCCTTTAGACTCTTGAATGCTTTTTCACACCCTCCGTCCCAAACGAAGGCTCGATTCTTCTTAGTCAACTGGGTCAACGGTGCCGCTGTCTTGGAGAAGTCTTTGATAAACTTACGATAATATCCAGCTAACCCCAAGAAACTTCTTACGTCTGTTGCATTCTTGGGCGTAGACCAATCTTGTACCGTAGCCACCTTTGCAGGATCCACGGAAATACCATTCTCTGAAACAACATGGCCCAAGAACCTCACTTCTCTCCTCCAGAAGTGGCACTTAGAAAACTTCGCTTTCAATTGGTGTCTTCTCAACACCTCCAACACAATTCTCAAATGTTTCTTGTGTTCCTCTTCTGTCCTCGAGTAAACAAGGATATCGTCTACGAACACAAGAACAAACTTATTCAATTGGTCTCTGAATACTCTATTCATAAGATCCACGAAGTATGCTGGGGCATTGGTCAACCCGAATGGCATAACCAACCACTCATAAAACCCAGACGGCGTCCTAAATGCCGTTTTAGCTATACTATCAGCTGCTACACGGAGCTGATGAAATCCTGTCGCGAGGTCCAACTGGGAGAACACTCTCGCTCCTTCCAGTTGATCAAACAAATCATCTATCCGTGGTAGAGGATACTTATTCTTCCTCGTCACCTTATTTAACTCGCGATAGTCCACACACAATCGAAGGGAACCATCTGCCTTAGTAGCAAACACAACTGGTGCTCCCCACTCGGAAACACTTCTTCTAATAAATCCCTTCTTCATAAGATCGCTAACTTGCACCTCGAGCTCTCGCTGTTCTCGTGGTGCCATACGACGAAGTGGCATCACTATAGGTCTGGCATCTTTCACTAAATCAATACGAAACTCAATCTCTCGGTGTGGTGGAAGTCCGGTCACTTCCTCGAAGATGTCCGGGTACTGGCCAACCACGGGCAAACCTGATAACTCATCATGCGGGATGTCGAGGGAATTTACAAAACTAGCCATTACCCCATCACAGGGTAGATTACCAAACACTACCCTCCGCCCATCATCCGCCCTAACTGTCACCAAAAAGCCCTCACAGTCTACCACCACCCCGTATCTTTGGAGCCAATCGACTCCCAAAATAATGCCATACCCAGTAAAGCCCAAAACAAAGCAATCACAAACAAACATACATCCATGACTCGATAAGACCACATTACGACAGATCATACTGAGGTTTGTTGAACCACCAATCGGGTTCGTCACAGCTAATGGTCTATCGACTAACTCGGGTTCCAATCCCAACCTATCTACCAGGTCACTAGATATGAAGGAATGGGAAGCCCCGGTATCGAACAAAACTCTAACAGGAAGATCATAAATGGAAAGCATACCTTGAATGACGACTCCCTTTCCTTTCTCCACCGCAGTTGGGGCATTCGACGAAGAAGGAACAGCATTGATGGCATATGCTTTCACAATCTGATTCTCCTTCAGAGGTTGCGGGCACTTATCCTTAAAATGTCCCTCTTGGCCACAGTTAAAGCACTTCTTTCCCACTGTCTTGGCCCTACATTCCCTTGCATAATGGCCCTTCTTTCCACATTTGAAGCACTCGACTTCTTTCCTGCTTTTCTTTTGGCCATCCTTAGCTTGGTTCTGCTTCCTCTTATTCTGAGAGTTATTCTTGCCTCCACCGCTTGCTTGCGGCTTTGGCTCTTCAGCAGATACAGCAACAACCCCAGTCTTCGGCTTAGGGTAAAGACTTTCTGACCTCAAAGCTTTTCCCACAACCGACTCAAACGTCTCATCGATGTGATTAATCAGCCTCTCCCCTAAGTATTCATCCAAACCAGTGATGAACCTCTCATTTTTCTTTTCGGGAGTATCAATTAGAGATAACCCATACTTTGACAAAGTGTCGAACTCAGCAACATAATCCGATACTGCCCTCCCATTCTGCTTAAGCTCCAAGAACTTCCTAAACAATTCCGACTTCTGGGCAGCTGGGATATACTTGTCGCTAAAGCGAGCTTTAAACTGATCCCAAGTAACTTGATCTTCTGGTGTGGCTGCCCTAATAGCATTCCACCAATTCATCGCTCGTCCTTGCAGCTGACGAGACGCTAGCCTTCTCTTCATCGCATCCTCGATACCCAAGTCATCGAAGATCCGATCACAGCTATCCAACCAATCCTGAACATCCGTGGCCGACTCTGTTCCGTGAAACGGCTTTCCACCAAGATTAGTGTAATCCTTACTCAGCTTGGCGAAATCGACCCTAGGCGCTTGCACCGCTGCACCTCCAGCATTGGCAACATTAGGAGCCTCCCTCTGAATATCCACAAGCATCTCTCTCATGAGGTTGGTAAACATAGCCCTCATGTCAGGGGGATTCCCATTATTGGCCCCTCTGCCAGCACCTCTTCCTCGGCTCATCGTCAAATCTGTTAAAGAGAAAACGATTAACCATCTCCATAGTGGTGCCAGTGCAGTGCAATGCGACTTCACTCTTAAACACACTAATACTATATATAGACATAGCTTTTTTTTTTTTTTAAAAAAAACCAAAATAATCACAAATACGCGCTCTCATATACGTACTATCTCTCCCTAGTGTCCTTCCCTAGGTGAATTACGCAACCTAGAGCTCTGATACCAAATGTGACGGCCCGCCCCGCACCAACCGACGTTTTCTCTAATTGTGCGCTGTACACATGTCCAATTGGCATGGGACGGTCGTCAAAGAAGAGAAAGAAAGAAGAGGAACCAAATAAAGAACCTGTAATATGTCTCACAGCGCATGGAATAAAATATAATAGCCAACATATACTTGACATAAAACAGATGAGACAGTGTATAAGCTGGAAACTTGAACTAACATCATCAGAGTAGCGGAAATATCAAATACAGCTTATTACAACTTCAAAATACTGTCTCTAAGATAAGCAAAATAGGTATGCTACTAATGCCCAAAGTAGATACCGATCACGACACAGGGAGAATAACTATATATCATACGTGGAGCCTCATGCTCGTCTTCAGTCCATCTACCAAGCGCACTACCAGCTATCCCTGCCTCTAGTCTGCTCGTGTGAGCACCCAGAGTAATAAGAAGAAACATAAAACTCTGGGTCAGACATCAGTCTGGTATGAGTGGTAGCAAGCATAAACAGAATAATAACAGGTATACTAAGTCATACCTGAACCTGGACCTGCAACCAAAGAGTTAGTACTACACGGTACAACACTCTATGATGTCACAAACACATAATATAAGCATACGGGGGTGGGGATGTGTGTCAAACAATCAAGCACAGCAATCATCCTCGCATCTCTCACTCTGTGCGTAAAGCATACGACATCCACTTCTTCGATCACTAGAGCACTTTACTCAAACGACAGAACTCGACTCTGTACGACTATGCACATTCCTACTACCACCAACGCCATACCTATGGGATCACGCCCAACGTTTCCATGACCCCACTCCATTGGTAGGTAGCTCCCTAGTCGCACCATATCCAAAGCCCGAGTTTGTCTCTCTACCTCCAACACCTAGTGATCCAAAGTCATAGACATCGACAACTCCTTAGCACTCGTCCCGCAGCAAAGCCCAATCACGAAGTGAACTCATTGGTTCCCGTCTGGATCCTGAGCTCGAACTTCCACTTGAACTACCTTTGCATTTCGGGTTATGGATCTCCATTGGATCGGCCTTCTTCACTTTGCTTCAATTCGTGGTCATCACCCTTGCTCGGTTCGGATCGTGCTCCCCTATCTGGATCGGGTCCCCCACTTCTGTTCGGGTCGGATCGTGCCACCATGTCTTCATGGTCCTCGCCCTTAGTCAGCTCGTGATGTTCGCCGGTTCGGTTCGTGGAACTCCTCAGGTGGCGGATCGGTTCGGTGCTCTGACTCATGGTGGTTCGGGTCGTCCTACTCCTTCTTGTTCGGATCGGTATCATCACCTCGGGTCGGTTTGTGGGGTCCTTCAGGCGAGCGGTTCGGGTCGAAGGAGGTGGGTGGATCGTGGGCACGAGAAGATCAGTTCATGGCCACCATTGACTAGCGATTCGGATCGGGTATCACGATCGGTTCGGTTCGCGAGTTGCACCTCGGGTCGGGTAGGGGCGATCCGATCCGATTTCCTGCACTGACTTTTCCAGCGACTGTTTACGCCACTCGACGACGTTTTCGACCATTCTAACTATTGCAATCAATCATAAAGCATGTCAAAGTGTCATAACAACACATACAAGTGACCTCAAACACCAAAACAACCATATGATATGATAAAACGGATCAAACATAGCCAAAACCCCATGTTTTCCCTTAATCCCTCTTAATCATGTTTAAGCATAGGATTAGCAAAACTTATCTAAATTAACCCAAACTCATATCAGAGGTCTAAAACATGATTTATGAATTTATAAACATTTTTCCAGAATTTATTTTCGTTTAAAAACGCTGATTAGCACTAATCACCCCAATTTAGCCATAATTAGTGCAAAAAGCAAGCTAATCACTCACCTTAGCCACAAAACAAACTAAGATCTGAAATAATTCTCTGATTTGATGCGAATACCAAGGCTAACAGCAGCTCCAAGGTTGATTAGGTGAAGATCTTCTTTGATTTGATCTTGCTAATCTCTTTTTCTTCAAGTTGGAGTGGTTTGGAGGTGATTTGGAGACTTTAGAGAGTGGAGGCCATTATTAGGGATCCTTGGTGATAAGTGGAGGCTAGAAAACTGAAATGGAATGATTCTCCATCTCATTTCAGCCCTCCCATAACCCTAATCCCGAAATGGGTTATGGGCCTACTCACTAATCACCCGATTTAGCCCGGTTAAGCAGTTTTTCACCCTCCAAACCTTGTTTCTGCCATATCTCCTAAACGATAAGTCCGTTTGGCTATTATGACCACTCTACGGAAAGAGAAACCATCAAACGAATCTAATGGAAGTGGTTTCAGGTCAAAATTCCTTCCCTATCAAAAGTTATGGCCAAAACAGTACTGGCTAGGGGCAAAATGGTCATTTAAAAATCGACAAAAATCATAAGCATGAGAAATGACTCTAATAGATGTTTCCCAAAGTTACATGACCATACGACTTCACATGGGAAAGAAATAAATATTCTACAATCCTATGATGTATAGGATACGGGTCGTTACAGTTTTCAATTCAATTCATTTCGAAATCGTTTTCAATTCAATTCATTTCAAAATATTCGATTTCGAGATTACTTTTCAATATTCATTTTAAAATGAATAAAATCGATATAAATATCGTTTACGTCAAAATGGCGTCAATCTAATCAACACGGCTTCATAAATTTCTATTTTCAAATATTCTATTTCAAATATTTCCTATTATCAAAATATTTGTTATTATCAAAATATTCTTTATTTTCACGATTGGAATGAGGCCCAATCAATTACCATATAACATTAATTATATGGATTTTCATACAACACATGTGTATAATAACATTGAAAATCATCAACCATCAACCAAAGTGCACTACACTGTATAAGCATCAAATATAGATATTCAACGCTTATAACAGCCTGTCAATCAATCGATCGACATATTTAATCAATCAGGATGAGTGAAATTCATATTTCATCCCAACACCCGTGTGGGGTTTCAAACAATCAAACACATATTTTAGTTGTGCAGTTGGGCGATGTGTAAAATTTATCGTCCCAATCAATGTCATTCAAATAAGTGTACATAAACAAACCATCTAGTTTGTAAATGAATATTCTATTTTATTCACTTCACGTTAAAAATTATATTTTTAACGATAAAACATTTTATTTCAACCTATGAATTTCTATTCAATTCATTCTTTAAATAAAATGATATTTTTTTATTTTTCTAACTTATTTTAGAAAATTTCGGCGGCATAACGGCACGATACTAGAAACGGGACAAGGCCTAGCCTTATCCCCGGTCTAGTGAAGGCCCACGCCATTCACACATCAATCAATTCACTTCATTTCACCACACAATTCAAACCAAATAATCTAACTAATTTTCAATCAAACAAACAAGTCCATGGTCTGTGGACGATTGTGTCGGGTGCTACTAAGCACAGTCTGCATCCTAGTATATATATATAACTAGAAAATTTAAATTGAAAGGTGAGAAGTTCTCACAGATAGCTATCCAATCATCTTGACTCTTCATTTATAGAAATCTTCAACGCTATCCCATCTTCGTCATCTTCGTTGCCCGTAGCCACTATATATATAAAAATCACATTTTTATATATTGATGTATTAAAAATAAAAATCGCATTTTTATTTATTCACTTTCGGTTTAAAAATCATATTTTTATCGCTAACTTCATATTGTGAAAATAGAATTTTCACTTCGTTATACTTTATATATAAAAATTGAATCTTTACTATGTTATTCAATATATAAAAATCGAATTTTTACTACGGTGTTCAATATATAAAAATCGAATTTTTACTCCATTATTGATTATTTCTATGTACGACCATTTTATAAATAACATACATACGATAAAAATGATATTTTTATCAAACCAAAAATTGTATTTTTCACATCAAAGAAAAATCATAATTTTCGATCTTAGCAAATCTTATTTTCATTTCAAAGAAAAATATATTTTCACAATCACAGAACTTATTTTTCAAAAACCAAAAATCATATATGCAAAATTCATATTTTTATATTTCTATTAATCATATAAAAAAAATCATATTTTTATATGATTAGAAACCATGCTATTCTTATTTTATTTTAAAACTAATGCTATATAATTTCAGATTTCCTAAACAATAAAGTATATATATAACTTATTAGTAAAGACCAAATTTTTAAACAAGGTATTTATTTTTAAAACTGAAATTAAAATTAATAGCATGAAAACTCACCGTATTTTCGGATTTTGGGGATCGAAGGAGAAATGTCGGGGTCTGCAGGGTCGAAGATGGAGCGGTGGGGTCCCTGATGCGTCGGCGGTGGACTGCTGGCAGAGGTGGTGGCCATGGCGGTCGAAGCTGTCGATTTGGGGTTCCGCTCGAGGGGTTTCGCGATTTCCAGAGAGGGGAGCAAGGACGGAGGAAGGAGGAGCGTCGGTCTCGGGAGGAGGTGGTTATGGGAGAAGAAGGGGGTCGCGCGGAGGAGGAGCAGGCGGAGGGGATGGTCGGGATCACCGATGGTGGGCGCGATGGGTCTGCTGCGTTTTTTTTCTTTTTCCCTGAAATAATGAATTAGAACGGGGGGGGGGGGGGGGCAGAGGGAAATATAGGGTAGGAAAATATATTTGTATATATTTTTTTTATTTAATTATTAAAAGGTTGACTTTCACCTACGACCTCTAAACGAGGTCCACCGCCTGTCGCCCATAGCGTTTCACCCCCATTCCGAACACAATGGGATATGTACCGCAAGCTGAATCGACCGTTTCGATCAGTTTCCGTTGCATTTACATTTAAATCATTATATTGAATTTTAAACGTACCTTTCGAATTACCGGGGTCACATACTAACTAGAAAAATTCTAGAAAAATATTTTCTAGCTTCGTATTTATGATACGGTCCTAACAAAACTAATTTCGTCTAATTCTGAGACCGTTTGAAAAATGGCCAATTTCCAGTCGATTAAAATCAACTGAAACTGGTCAAACGCGTTTTCCTTTGCCACGCTCACATATTGATTCAGAAAATTATGAAATTTGGAATCTAGCAATAACTTTACATCACGGACCCAACAAAACTGGTTTCGTCGAAATCCGAGGTCATTTGCAAAATGTCCATTTTTAAGGGCCTGAATTCCATAGCGACTATTCAGAATTTTCAACTGGACATATCTTATCATTCCCGATATGAAATCTTAATTTTTCGGATTCATTGGAAAGATATTCACAATTAGATCCCATTATTTTTGGTTTCACTAAAATCCGGATTGTTTTGCACCCGGTACATTCAATTGAAGTTTGAAATCGAATTATCGAACTACCGCGCCATTTTCAATTCTATTTATAATTATATATAAATATTTATATTCTAACGACGGCGTATATAAATATATACGTTCGATTCTATTCAAAATAAATTTCTCGTCAATATTATTTAAAATAATTCATTTTAAATAATCAAAATTCGCTAAAATTGCCAAAATAAAAATTTTAAACTGGCCCAGATTTTCGGGTTATTACAATCTCCCCCACTTAAAACTTTTCGTCCCCGAAAAGGAACAAAGTTGAAAGTGGTTTGATTATTCAGCTCTACGTTCAATCCGGCTTCCATTCTCCAACTCTTTAGTTTCTGAGAATTTTCAAAATTTCAAAAATTTGGCTAACACCCTAAATTTTTGAAAAATTTCTCCATAACCTCCCCTGCAATGGGAGCATCGGGGAATTTCAAATAGCTTCCCCGGTCCTTCAGATCTCAAAAAGAAAAAGAAAAAAGCCAAGCGGCTAGCCAATAGGCTCACAAAATCATCATCACCCAAACAAAACAGGAAATTATGTAGTAAACATGTACCTATTTGTCGGGCAAACAAATTTTATTCTCTGGCTCTAGCCTCCTTGCTATGACCTGTTCAATGATATATATGTATATGCAAGCAAACGCAACCAAATTTCAATACAATTCATTATTTGATGTTATTAGGCTAAATGGCTAAAAATTAGCAAACAAATAAACAAACAACCCAAACATCAATCAATTAGTGAATTAGAGTTTCAAATTCATAAATTTTGATACATATACAAAAATCAAATTTTTGATGCCAAATCACAACAATAGGCCCTATCTAATTTTGGTTCTCACACCAATCAATAGGAAATATATAGAAAGTCCACTTTCGTCACTCGAACTTAAATTCGGATGATGATCGATCAATCATCAGAACCACCCCCGGGCGACTAGAGTGTAATTCTATATCTATCCAGTATATTAAAAATTCGAATACACGCGGATCAGACGTATACGCAAAATCTGTATATACTGGATTGTCCACATCAATATAAATAGATAATCAAATACGAATAATTGATTTTAAATTTTCAAAACAAAATTTGTTTTCACTTTTATTTATCAAAAACACTACTCTTCACACTTGTTCTAGGATACTACTGATCCCTTCTCTAACGAGTCATTCTCATTGGATATTACTAATCCAATATCTGATGAATTCTTTCGTATGGTTCTAATGTGCCTTGTTCTCTAAGCTTTGTAAACCAAAGCTCCGATACCAAATGTGACGAGAAGGAATTTCGCTCGGTCCGAACCAGTCGCTAAACCGATCCAAGCCGTTCGAAACGTCCTATCGTTTGAGAACATGACAAAATAGAACGCATACAGAAGAACATTTCATTGTATATTACAACAATGCATCAGATTACAAGAATATACAGAGTATAAATGAATATTACATTCGATAAATATCAGAGATTACAATACATTGTACAGCAGCGGAAAATAATACAATACACAACTAGAATGAGATATACAGATACAAAGCTTTCCGGATATCGTTCCAGCTGTAAACCAGGATCCTGTGAATATAAATCTGCAAAACCAAAACTACTAGCTGCCCGTGTCAAAATAAGGGCACACAGAGTTTAGGTTAAAACAATAAACTCCAGGTCAGTCATGTGACTGGTGTGAGAACTAAAACAGTTAATCTTTATTTTTAAAGTTCGGTAAATCAAGGGACCACGCCGTATAACACGGAACGGGTTTCTTCCCAAGAATACCAGTGCATAAAACAAACAGCGCAATGCTAAATAAAGAAAAATGAAGCTGTTATAAGACCCAGGTCCCATCACACAATGCAACGCAGTCGAGGATAGGATTTTCCCTTATAACAGCCAAAGAATGCTTGATACGTTTAAAACAAATCATTTGATACTACAATAAGTGCATAGTGTATAAAACAACTTCAAATCATAAGTATCAATCATAGGCAGCATGGGTACCATATATCATGTCGCCATACTAGTTCTACAATTAAAACCGCAAATGTCACGTATTTGGAAATTGGATTTCCGTCTATGAACCGAGGCAAAAGATAGTCCTCAACCGATTCGAGACAATCTAGCCCATGTCTCCGGAACAGCCGCAACTGCCCCTTGGATCGTCAGGGCCGGTCCACCGATGTGGATTATAATGCCTGAACAACACGTTTCTCCGCCCTTTGGGGCGTAAATGAGCCAACTAAATGACTCCATCGGTTCGAGAACGACCGATCAATCCGAGGCGCCTCGCAACAGCAACAACCACATAAGTCAAACTCGTCAGGGCGTGTAAAACCACTGATGCCACTTCTAGCTAGAAAGAAACGCAAGTCCTCCCTGAGGTCCGTCTCCCGTTTTTGGTTCATACCGGGTGTGAAACTCGCGAATTCACGTTACACAAATCTATGCCACACAGGCTGTGCTTTGATCATCACCACAAGACTTTGCTTTTCCACAGAAGCCTTGATCAATTGCCACTTAGGCGTGCCACACAGGCAATTCACTCCATGCGTTTGATATCCATCAATATATAACCCCTGAGCTCGTACGTCTCAGAGAAGGGCGTTAAGCAAGAGAATAAATTCTCCGCCGCCAAACAGATATATATTTAATAGAAATCAATCACACGGACTAAAATCCAATGTCAGACACACAGTAAATTTACAAGTTCGTTCTGGGTCTGAACGAAACCGGAGGCACCTAGTACCCCGCATATCCATCGATCTCCAAGTACGTCTGGACGATCACCAACTGTTTCCATCTTCTTGGGTGTACAGCCCAATCAAGATCATTAGTAGCCACCCAAACGACGTGAAGACTTCCGGTCTTCGACCATCGTCTTCATCTTCGACACCACGTCGAATCAGTTATTCAGAATGGGATAAACCCGGTCTTTCTGAATAACTCGCGTATATATTATAAAAGTGTTACACAAACACAGCATACGCCTCATTCCAATTCAGAATATTCTTTTATTCAAATATTCCTATACTTTGGGAAAAGTTCCCATTAATTTTATCCAAGATAAATTCTTTAAATTTATTCTTTAATCTCCTTTGAATATCAATTCAAACTAGTCGGGATTAGCGAACCACACCGAAGTAATCATTTATTTTATTTTCCCAATCCCAACCTATTCATCCCATGAAGTAAAACTGGTTATACTTCATATCTAACACCACGGTGTTATCGGTAAATTCAATTACCATTTCCCGTTCAAATCTAATTAAAGATTTAACTATCGCCTGGAGTAAAACTGGTGATACTCCATTCTCGATCTTTTCAATCTAATTAAAGATTCATTAAAACTCCACTTAGTTTTAATCGTTAACTGGGTTAAAGAATCAGTGTCATTTAAAACACGGTTCACGATAAACCCAAAATCACATTCCATTAATTATCGGGTTAAAGAACGAGTGTTATTTAAAAACACTGTCCACGATAAACCCAAAAATCAATATCAATTCAATTCCAATTAAATATTCTTTAATTGGTACACTTCATTAAATCTAAATAAAAAGATTTAACCTTTTCTCAACTGGGTTCAAGAACAGTGTTAGTGAAGACACCACTCACGACAAACCCAAATCACATTCGATATTCAATACAAGGCTCTGAATAGAAAATATACCGGCTTATATTCAATATCGAATTCTACGACTAACAAATGTCGTATTGGAAATAAAGATATAAATATATATCTTTCAAATTTCCATAACAACCCATGTATAATCACGAATTCCAACATCGAAATATTCCGAAGACAATTTCGATTCAAATCCACTCCAATGCAATCATTGGATATTCTGGTTATTTTCAAAACCCTTTTCAAATTCAATTCATTTATTTAAAAATAAATAGAATTATATTTCTAGTTCAAAACTAGTTCATTTCGATAAAAATCTATTTTTATCCTTTCAAATATGGAGTTTTTCATCCCAATCCTTTCTAAATCATTTCTTATGATTTTACACAAATTATTACTATTTTTAATAATTTTATCAAGGCCCGTATAGTCGATTTCCATCAATGGCCATCGAACTGCACTTACAGCGACCTTTTTCAAATTTGATTTGGACGTAACTCCAAATCCAACCGTTAGATTTCAAATTTCTAATATTCATTAGAAAGCTCTTTTCGATACGAACCCAACGGTTCCGGTTTTAGAGAATCCGACGGTCGGATCTCCCGTAATGTCCGTTTGAAATAAATGGTCGAAATTCACGAACTGCCGCGGCGCGGCGCGTTCTATTCAGGCCATTATATTATATATAATATATATAATATATTTCGTCGATTCCTATTCAAAACGAATTATATAAATAGTTTTGAATTCATTTCAAAAACATTTTCAACTTCCATTTCAATTCAAAGCAAAATTGAATTCTTCTTTATAAATTCGTTTCAAATTCATTTCTATTCAATTCAAATTTCCATTCAATTTGAAATCGTTTTCAATTCAATTCATTTCGAAATCGTTTTCAATTCAATTCATTTCGAAATCGTTTTCAATTCAATTCATTTCGAAATCGTTTTCAATTCAATTAATTTCGAAATCGTTTTCAATTCAATTCATTTCGAAATCGTTTTCAATTCAATTCATTTCGAAATCGTTTTCAATTCAATTCATTTCGAAATCGTTTTCAATTCAATTCATTTCGAAATCGTTTTCAATTCAATTCATTTCGAAATCGTTTTCAATTCAATTCATTTCGAAATCGTTTTCAATTCAATTCATTTCGAAATCGTTTTCAATTCAATTCATTTAGAAATCGTTTTCAATTCAATTCATTTCGAAATCGTTTTCAATTCAATTCATTTCGAAATCGTTTTCAATTCAATTCATTTCAAAATATTCGATTTCGAGATTACTTTTCAATATTCATTTTAAAATGAATAAAATCGATATAAATATCGTTTACGTCAAAATGGCGTCAATCTAATCAACACGGCTTCATAAATTTCTATTTTCAAATATTCTATTTCAAATATTTCCTATTATCAAAATATTTGTTATTATCAAAATATTCTTTATTTTCACGATTGGAATGAGGCCCAATCAATTACCATATAAAATTAATTATATGGATTTTCATACAACACATGTGTATAATAACATTGAAAATCATCAACCATCAACCAAAGTGCACTACACTGTATAAGCATCAAATATAGATATTCAACGCTTATAACAGCCTGTCAATCAATCGATCGACATATTTAATCAATCAGGATGAGTGAAATTCATATTTCATCCCAACACCCGTGTGGGGTTTCAAACAATCAAACACAGATTTTGGTTGTGCAGTTGGGCGATGTGTAAAATTTATCGTCCCAATCAATGTCATTCAAATAAGTGTACATAAACAAACCATCTGGTTTGTAAATGAATATTCTATTTTATTCACTTCACGTTAAAAATTATATTTTTAACGATAAAACATTTTATTTCAACCTATGAATTTCTATTCAATTCATTCTTTTAATAAAATGATTTTTTTTATTTTTCTAACTTATTTTAGAAAATTTCGGCGGCATAACGGCACGATACTAGAAACGGGACAAGGCCTAGCCTTATCCCCGGTCTAGTGAAGGCCCACGCCATTCACACATCAATCAAATCATTTCATTTCACCACACAATTCAAACCAAATAATCTAACTAATTTTCAATCAAACAAACAAGTCCATGGTCTGTGGACGATTGTGTCGGGTGCTACTAAGCACCGTCTGCATCCTAGTATATATATATAACTAGAAAATTTAAATTGAAAGGTGAGAAGTTCTCACAGATAGCTATCCAATCATCTTGACTCTTCATTTATAGAAATCTTCAACGCTATCCCATCTTCGTTGCCCGTAGCCACTATATATATAAAAATCACATTTTTATATATTGATGTATTAAAAATAAAAATCGCATTTTTATTTATTCACTTTCGGTTTAAAAATCATATTTTTATCGCTAACTTCATATTGTGAAAATAGAATTTTCACTTCGTTATACTTTATATATAAAAATTGAATCTTTACTATGTTATTCAATATATAAAAATCGAATTTTTACTACGGTGTTCAATATATAAAAATCGAATTTTTACTCCATTATTGATTATTTCTATGTACGACCATTTTATAAATAACATACATACGATAAAAATGATATTTTTATCAAACCAAAAATTGTATTTTTCACATCAAAGAAAAATCATAATTTTCGATCTTAGCAAATCTTATTTTCATTTCAAAGAAAAATATATTTTCACAATCACAGAACTTATTTTTCAAAAATCAAAAATCATATATGCAAAATTCATATTTTTATATTTCTATTAATCATATAAAAAAAATCATATTTTTATATGACTAGAAACCATGCTATTCTTATTTTATTTTAAAACTAATGCTATATAATTTCAGATTTCCTAAACAATAAAGTATATATATAACTTATTAGTAAAGACCAAATTTTTAAACAAGGTATTTATTTTTAAAACTGAAATTAAAATTAATAGCATGAAAACTCACCATATTTTTGGATTTTGGGGATCGAAGGAGAAATGTCGGGGTCTGCAGGGTCGAAGATGGAGCGGTGGGGTCCCTGATGCGTCGGCGGTGGACTGCTGGCGGAGGTGGTGGCCATGGCGGTCGAAGCTGTCGATTTGGGGTTCGGCTCGAGGGGTTTCGCGATTTCCAGAGAGGGGAGCAAGGACGGAGGAAGGAGGAGCGTCGGTCTTGGGAGGAGGTGGTTATGGGAGAAGAAGGGGGTCGCGCGGAGGAGGAGCTGGCGGAGGGGATGGTCGGGATCGCCGGTGGTGGGCGCGATGGGTCTGCTGCGTTTTTTTTTTCTTTTTCCCTGAAATAATGATTTAGAACGGGGGGGCCAGAGGGAAATATAGGATAGGAAAATATATTTATATATATATATATATATATATATTTTTATTTAATTATTAAAAGGTTGACTTTCACCTACGACCTCTAAACGAGGTCCACCGCCTGTCGCCCATAGCGTTTCACCCCCATTCCGAACACAATGGGATATGTACCGCAAGCTGAATCGACCGTTTCGATCAGTTTCCGTTGCATTTACATTTAAATCATTATATTGAATTTTAAACGTACCTTTCGAATTACCGGGGTCACATACTAACTATAAAAATTCTAGAAAAATATTTTCTAGCTTCGTATTTACGATACGGTCCTAACAAAACTAATTTCGTCTAATTCTGAGACCGTTTGAAAAATGGCCAATTTCCAGTCGATTAAAATCAACTGAAACTGGTCAAACGCATTTTCCTTTGCCACGCTCACATTTTGATTCAGAAAATTATGAAATTTGGAATCTAGCAATAACTTTACATCACGGACCCAACAAAACTGGTTTCGTCGAAATCCGAGGTCATTTGCAAAATGTCCATTTTTAAGGGCCTGAATTCCATAGCGACTATTCAGAATTTTCAACTGGACATATCTTATCATTCCCGATATGAAATCTTAATTTTTCGGATTCGTTGGAAAGATATTCACAATTAGATCCCATTATTTTTGGTTTCACTAAAATCCGGATTGTTTTGCACCCGGTACATTCAATTGAAGTTTGAAATCGAATTATCGAACTACCGCGCCATTTTCAATTCTATTTATAATTATATATAAATATTTATATTCTAACGACGGCGTATATAAATATATACGTTCGATTCTATTCAAAATAAATTTCTCGTCGATATTATTTAAAATAATTCATTTTAAATAATCAAAATTCGCTAAAATTGCCAAAATAAAAATTTTAAACTGGCCCAGATTTTCGGGTTATTACACATTATTTTTGGAATTAATATGTGAGTGTGGCACACTTAAAGGCACCTTCACTTTTAGTTGTAAATTTAATCGACTAGAAAAAGGGCCATTTTGCAAATGGACTCGGAATTTGATGAAACCAGTTCCTATGGGACCGTATCGTCAAAACATAGCTAGATTTATTTTTTTGGAATTTTTGGAGTCAATATGTGGCCCTGTGAATTAAAACGTAAGTTGAATTCAAATTTAAAATGTATTTTATTTTGTATTTTAAATTTGATAAAAACCTATCGAAATAGCCGAATTGGCTTATAATACATATCCCATTATGTCCAGAATGAGGGTATGTAGGGCGAAAGTCGTTGGGTTTGAATAGGAGTTCAAATGAACAATCAAATTTTATGAAACAAAATAATATTAATTTATATATTTGTATTATAAAACCTTTTAAACCCCTTTGCTCTCTCAATCCCCAAATCGATCGTCATTGCCGCAATCTTCTCGACGGCGCCTTGACGTAGACGCCACCCCATCTTCCTCCACCGCCAAGGAGTTGCGACCCCTCCACCTTCGATTGAAAGCCCCCCTCTGACGACCGAAACCCTAAAATAAAATCACTGTTAGTTTTTAATTTTTTTCGATTTTGATTTCTAAGAAGAAAATATGATTTTTCATTATAGAAGAATACGATTTTTATTATGTGAAAGATATGACTTTTATTATATGAAATGAAATCATTTTTTGTCTTGAAATGAAATCATTTTTAGTTTTGAAATGAAATCATTTTTAGTTTTGAAATGAAGTAATTTTTAGAAAGATAAAAGCAGAATTTTTATCGTATGAATGACATGAATAAAATAATCAAACTATGAAATAATTATTCGATGGATAAAAATATGATTTTTATCATATGAATAATATTTACAAAATAGACATGCTGGCTAACTGGAAAAATTTAAGATTTACAATCAAAGAATAGCGGAGTGGAAAACCAAGGTGAGAACTCTTTCTCACTCAACTTTTAATTAAGTAATATTATCGTAGGTTGCAGACGGGGATTAGTAGCCCCTGACACTACGTTTTATCTGAAACCATGGATGTTTGGTTGATTTTTTTAGATTAAGTGATTATTTGGGTGAAATTGATTTGTGATGTTATTTGAATTGGATTAGATTTGGTTTGTGTATGGCGCGAGCCATTAGGCGAGGGATAAGGCTAGACCTTATTCCAGTTCTAGTATCATGTCGTTATGCTGCCAAAATTTTCTAAAATATATTAGAAAAATTTAGTTAGCTAAAAAAAATTATTTTTAGCTTATAACGGCGATGAATAAAATAGATAGGCGTTGAATAAATTATTTAAGCGTTGTATACAATTTTATATGCTAAGTTATAAAATTTTATATAATTATTCGATAGTTAAAAATAGAAATACAAATCCATTTACAAGTCGGACGACTTGTTTATGTTCGCCTATTTATATGATATCGATTGGGACGATAAATTTTACACATCACCCAAGTGCACAAATAATAATAATTATTTGATGGTTGAAACCCCACACGGGTCTTGGGATTATATTCTGATCACACATCTCCCTGGTGATTAGTTGTATGTCGACCGATAGATTGACACTGTTATGAGCATTATTTATTTATTTAATGCTTATATAGTTGTAGAGTGCACTCTGGTTGTTATTTGGATGTTAGATGATTATTTACCATCATTATAGAATACATGTGATGTATGAAATCCATATAACTAAAAGTATATGGTAATTGATTGGGCCTTATTCCAATTCGGAAATAAACGAACATTTTTATTTAATACTCAGTATAAGAATCAAAATATGGTTTTAATGTCCGATTTTGGATGGACACGAATATAATTTATTTATATAAAGCCGAGTTAAGTAGATTTTCGCTATTTTGACTCGAACGGATTTTTATATCGATCTTATTCACTTTATAATGAATATGAAAAAGGAATGGATGTCAAAACTAAATATTTTGAAAAGATTATTATTATGACATAATAATAAAAAGGAAAATTCAATTTTGATCTAAAATTGAAAAGCAAGTTGGAATCATTTTAAAACGAATTTATAAACGTTTTATAAAATACATTTTGAATGAAAATCTACATAATATATATTATATATACTATAATGGTTTGAATACAACGTTTCGCGCTGCGACTGTTCGCGAATTTCGACCATTAACTTCGATTTGATGTAGCGGAAGATCCGACCGTCAGATTCTTCTGAAACCGGAATCTACGGTATCGAAAAGAGCTGTCGAATGAATATATGAGATTTGAAATATGATGGTTAGATTGTGAGAAATGTCAAATTCAAATTTGAATGAAAACAACGCTAGTGCAGTTAAATGACCTGAAACGTCATTTAACTGAATAGGCTTATTTTTTAAAAAATAAAAATAGGGAAAAATCATAATAAATGATTTAAAAGGGTTTTGGATGAAAAATTCCAAGCTTGTAAAGATAAAATATATTTTTATCAGAGTGAGTGATTTATTTATTTTTATAAGTAAATAAAAGGATTTAAAATGGTTTTAATATTACCAGAAATTTCCAATGAATATACTGGAATCTATTTGAATGGAAATTATCTTTGGATTTTCTAGTATTGGCTTCCGTGATTATACGGATATTGTTATGAGAATTTGAAAGATATCGTTATTCTCGATATGATATCTATTGGTTTCAGAATTTGATATTGAATATAACTCGATATAATTTCTATTCAGAGCCTTATATTTTATATCAAATTGGATTTTGGGTTTGCTGTGAATAGTGCCTTTATCAACACTGTTCTTGAACCTATTTGAGAAAAGAGTAAATCTTTTATTTAAGATTTAAATGAGATTTTCCAACTTATAAACATAATTGGAATTAAAGGGAAGTTGATTTTGGGTTTATCGTGAACTGTGTTTTAAACGACATTAGTTCTTTAACCCAATTAACAGTGAAATATGATTTGGAATTTATTTATCTTTTAATTAAGATTTAATGAAATTTTCCAAAGTAGAGTTTTCCAATATAATACATTAGATTGGAATTGAGTGGAAATCAATTTATTAATAATCGAGATTGGATTTCTGTGAAGATTCCATTTTTATGGAATAGGATTTTTGGTTTATCGTGAACGGTGTTTTAAATGACATTTCTTCTTTAACCCAATTAAAGGCAGGATTGATTTACTAAAAATGAATAATCATTAAGTAATGATTTTGAAGATTAAAACTGAGGGCTTTTATGAATCTTCAATTAGATTCAAATGAGAATGATATAAACAAATTTATCAAATTCAAGAAGGATTCGGAAATGGAGTATCACCAGTTTTGCTCCATGCGATAGTTAAATCTTTAATTAGATTTGAATGATAGACGGTAATTGTAACAAGTCGAATTTCGCCCGGTACGAATTGATCGCTAAACCGACCAATCCCGTTCGAAACACGGATTGCTTTGAGAACAACACACATCAAAACACAGACAGAAGAACATTTCATTGTTTATTACAACAATTCCATCAGAATACAAGACTATATGGAGTATAAATAAATATTACACAACAAAGAATATCAGAGATATAAATACATTACTGCAGCGGAAAAATAATACAAAACATAATTGAAAGAAATACACGGATACAGAACTTTCTGAATATCACTACATCTATAAACCAAGATACTGTAAGAATAAATCTGCAAAACCAAAACTACTAGCTGCCCGTGCGGAAAATAAGGGCACCCAGAGTTTAGGTTAAAACAATAAACTCCAGGTCAGTCATGTGACTGTTGTGAGAACTAAAACAGTTATTAGTCATTATTTTAAAGTTAGGCAAATCAAGGGACCATGCCATATAACATGGAACGGGTTTTACCCCAAGAATACCAGTGCATAAACAAATAACGCAATGCTAAATAAAGAACAATGAAGCTGTTATAAGACCCAGGTCCCATCACACAATGCAACGCAAGCCATAGGACAGGGTTTTACCTTATAACAGCGAAAGAATGCTTGGTACGCGAAATTTTATCTTTTATTATTACTATAAGTGAAGAAAACAATTCAAATATAAATGTATCAATCATAGGCGGCATGGGTACCATATATCATCTCGTCATACTAGTTCTACAATTAAAACCGCAAAATCACGTATTTGGAAGTTGGATTTCCATCAATGAACAAAGGCAAAAGATAGTCCTCACCGATTTGAGACGCTCTAGCACGTGTCTCAGGCAAGTAGTCTATTAAGACTTTAAATCGTCAGGGCCGGTCCATCGATGTGGATTAAAATAACTGAACACTGCGTTTCCCAGCCCTTTGGGGCGTAAATGAGCCAACGAATGACTCCATCGGTTCGAGAACGACCGATATATCCGATGTGCCTCGCATCCAACAACCACACAGGTCAAAAGTATACGAATGTCAGCCAGTTTAAGCACTGACACCACCTCTAGCTAGAAAGAAACGTATGCCCTCCTTGAGGTCCTCTCCCGTTTTTGGTTCATACCGGGGTGTGAGGCCCGCGAATTAAGGTTACACAAAGCGATCCCACAAAGGTCGTGCTTTGATCATCAATCACAAAACTCTACTTTTCAACAGAAGCCTTGATCATTTGCATCTTAGCATGCCACACAGGCATACCACCCTATGCAACCGATATCAGTCACACAGAATGAAATCCAATGTCAGACACACAGTCCATTTACAAGTTCGTTTTGGGTCTGAACGAAACCGGAGGCACTTTCCTCGCATATCTGTCGATCTCCCAGTACGTCTGGACGATCACCATCTAATTCCCTCCTCTTGGTTGTACAGCTCAATCAAGATCATCAGTAATCATCCAAATGACGTGAAGACCTCCGGTCTTCAACCATCATCTTCATCTTCGACTTATCGTCGAATCGGTTATTCAGAATGGGTATAAACTCGGCCTTTCCGAACAACCTGCGTATATAATAAACAAATGTTACACAAACACAACATACACCTCATTCCAATCCATAATATTCATTTATTCAAATATTCACATCATTAGGGAAAGGTTCCCATTAATTTTATCAAACATAAATTCTTTAAAATTTATTCTTTAATCTTCCTTTGGATATCATTTCAAACCATATTACGGTTTTCCAACTAGTCGGGATTAGTGAACCACACCGAAGTAATTATTTATTTTATTTCCCAATCCCAACCTATTCATCCCATGGAGCAAAACTGCTAATACTCAAAATCTAACACCACGGTGTTATCGGTAAAATTAATTACCATTTCACGTTCAAATCTAATTAAAGATTTAACTATCGCTTTGGAGCAAAACTGGTGATACTCCATTCTCGATCCTTTCAATCTAATTAAAGATTCATTAAAACTCCACTTAGTTTTGATCTTTAACTAGGTTAAACAACTAATGTAATTTAAAACACAGTTCACGATATACCTAAAATCACATCCCATTGTTAATCAGGTTAAAGAACAGGTGTTATTCAAAACACCGCTCATGGTAAACCCAAAAACCAATTTAAATTCAATTCCAATTAAATACTAATTAACTGGACAATTTCACTAAATCTTAATTTAAAGATTTATTCTTTTCTAAACAGGGTTCAAGAGCAGTGTTATTGAAGACACCATTCATGACGAACCCAAAACCCCATTTGATATTAAAAACAAGGCTCTGAATAGAAAATATATCGGCTTATATTCAATTTCAAATTCTGAAACCAACAGATATCGTATTGGAAATAACGATATAAATATATCTTTCAAATTTCCACAACCATATCTGTATAATCACGAAATCCAACACTGAAATATTCCGAAGATAATTTCGATTCAAATTCATTCCAATATGTATATTGGAAATCCTGATTATTTTTAAAACCACTTCAAATCCAATTTATTAATTTAAAAATATTGGATTTGAATTCTAGTTCATAACTAGTTCATTTCGATAAAATATATTTTTATCCTTTCAAATAGGGAATTTTTCAACCCAGTTCTTTCTAAATCATTTATTATGATTTTACACAAATTATTGATATTTTTAATATTTTATCAAGGCCCGTACAGTCGATTTCCAATAACGGTCGTCGAACTGCACTTACAGCGACCTTTTCCAAATTTGATTTGGACATAACTCCAAATCTAACCGTTAGATATAAAATTTCTAATATTCATTGGAAAGCTCTTTTCGATACGAACCCAATGGTTCTGATTTTAGGAGAATCCGACAATCGGATCTCCCCTAACGTCAATTCGAAGTCAATGGTTGAAATTCGCAAACTGCCGCAGCGCGGCGCGTTCTATTCAGGACATTAATATATATAATATATATATTATATATATTTCGTCGATTTCAATTCAAATCATATTTTATAAATCGTTTTAAATTCATTTTAAAAACGACTTCAACTTCATATTCAATTTTAAATCAAAATTGAATATTCCATATCGTCAATATATAAATGATAATATTTTCAAAACGTTATATTTTGAAATCACTTCCTTTTCTATATTCATTATAAAAACGAATATAATCGATATAAATATCGTTCACGTCAAAATGGCGCAAATCTAATCGACACGGCTTTATATATTTCAATAACTTTGTTATTCTATTCAACAAATGAATATTTTCTTCAACACATTAATATATATTTTATTCAACACATGAATATGTATTTTATTTCAACACATGAACATATATTTTATTTCAACACATGAATATATATTTTATGTCAACACATGAATATATATTTTACTTCAACACATGAATATATATTCTAAAATATTCATTATTTTCTAAATTGGAATGAGGCCCAATCAATTACCATATAATGTTAATTATACGGATTCCATACAACACATGTATATAATTGCAATGATAATTAATCAACCATCATCCAAAGTGCACTACACAGCTGTCTATCAACCCATCGATTAACATACACTAATTATCAGGATTAGTGTACGTCAAACGCCATCCCAATATCCGTGTGGGGTTCCAAATCAACAAACACCAATTTTCTTTGTGCAGTTGGGCGACGTGTAAAATTTATCATCCCAATCAATATCAGTCAAATCAGTGTACATAAATAAATCTTCTGATTTGGAAATGAATATTTCTTTTTATTCACATACACGTTAAAATTATATTTTCAACGATAAAATATTTTATTCAACCTATGAATATTCTATTCAATTCATTTATTCAATAAAATGATCTTTTTATTTTTCTAACTTATTCTAGAAAATTTGGGCGGCATAACGACACGATACTAGAAACGAGATAAGGCCTAGACTCATCCACAGTCTAATAATGGCCCACGCCATACACATACCAATCTAATCAATTCCATCTCACACACCAAACCAAATTCAAACCAATAATCCTATCAACTACACAACCAAACAAACAAGTCGTCCATGGTTGTGGATGACAGGTGTCAGGTGTTGCTAAACACCATCTGCATCCTAGTATATATTTTTAACTAGAAAAGGAAATTTAAAGTGAGAAGTTCTCAACTTCGATTTCCACTCCGCCAGTCTTTCGTTCTGAACGGTTTGAATTTGTTCGAAATTCCAACGCATCCTTTTCACGTTGTTCATATATAAAAATCACATTTTTATTATCACTACATGTACATAAAAATCGAATTTTTATCTTCACTTCATATATGTAAAAATCAAATTTTTTTCTTCCTAACTTCTATATAAAAACAAAATCTTTATCATTATGAAAAATCATATCCTTTTTAACTATAAAAATCTCATCTTCCTAATAAAAATCTAATTTTTATGCTTGCTTTACAAATATAAAAAATCTAATTTTTAGGACGTTCCACATACACGGAAAACCCAATCTTCTTTATGCTAAAAATCTATATTTTTACTTCGCTATAATATTATAAAAAATCTCTTCTTTATATTTATAAAGATCTAACCTTTTTATTTTATTTTTAAAATGTCATCTTTTTACTTTCAAAAATATCCTCTTTTCTAATGATAACCATATGATAAAATCCTATTTTTATATTCATAAAAATCGTATTTTTAACCACTTTATTTTCATAAAAGTCATATCTTTACTCATGGTTGTTTATATAAAAAAAATTGCATAAAAGAAATTTGAAAGTATAAATAGAAATAAAACACACCTTTTTTCCTTTTTAAAATTGAAGCCTTGTTGGAGAAGGCTCCCACAGCGGAGTTGTGGGCTGAGGAGGGGCTTTGTGGGGTCGGAGATGGTCGGGGATGACAATGGCGGTCAGTTACAGCAAGGCAGCATGGTTTCCTAGGGCTTGGGGCCATTTGGTTATGAGAAAGGGGAGGGAGAGGAGGCTGGACGGTTTTATTGGAAGAGGGAGGGAGCTGACGTCGTGACTGAGGGGGGGGGTGGCTTCTCCGACGAGGCGGTGGGAAAATGAAGTGGTGGCGGCTCGTCAGTGGGGGTGCGATGGCCTGAGAGGGTGCGGTGCGTCGGGCTTCGGCGATTGGAAGGGGGTGTGGCTCGATTTGGAGAGAGAGAGAAGGGAGAGAAGGAGAGGGGTGGCGAAGGTGATGAACCGCGGCGGTCCCCCATCGTGGCGGCGTGACGAAGAGCATAGGGAAGGGACGCGGGTGAAAGGGAGTGACAGCCAAGAAGGAATTGGGTTTTCTCTTTTCTGATTTAGGTTTAGAGGGGGGGTATTTGTAAAGGTTTTATACATTTTATTTATTATTTATTTTAAATCTTGAACTCCATAAAGTACCATTTCCATTCGTCCTCGAAATCGAACCCACCGACTGTCGTCCCTAGCGTATTACCCCGTTCCGAACACCATGATATATGTATCATAGGCCAATTCGATCGTTACGATCCGTTTCCGTTGAATTTAAAACATAAATCGGTATATATACAATTTGAACGCACATTTTAAATTATCGGGGCCACATATGGACTCTAAATATTCTAGAAAATTTATTTCTAGCTTCGTATCGACGATACGGCCCTAACAAAACTAATTTCGTCACATTCGGAGACAATTTGAAAAATGTCCATTTTCTGGTCGATCGAAATTGACTAAAACTGTTAAAACACGTTTAACTTCGCCACGCTCACATATTGATTCTGAAAATTATGAATTTTGAAACCTAGCAATAATTTGACATCCCGGTTCCAACAAAAGTGATTTCGTTGAAAACGAAAGTCGTTTGCAAAATTTCCATTTTTAAGGGCCTTTATATATATAAAAATATATATAAATTCCACAGCGACTGTTCTTAATTTTAAACTAGACATATCTCTCAACTTCTAAATCGAAATCTCAGTTTCTTACATCCTTAAAAAGATATCGTCAAACAGATTCAAATATTTCTTGTTTCGTTCAATTCTGACTTAAAACGAATTATGTATATTCATTTGAAATTAGAAATCGAATTTTCAAACTGCCACGCCATTTCAGGCTCGCTATATAATTAAAATAAATTTATTCGTTTTAACTTCGTCGAAAATAAATTTTCCGTCATTATTATTTAAAATAATCCATTTTAAATATTCAAAATTCATTAAATTCGCCAAAATAAAAATTGTAATTGGCTCAAAATTTCCGCGTTTTTACATTCTCCCCCACATAAAATCTTTTCGTCCTCGAAAAGGAACGAAGCTGAAAGTTGTTTAACTAATCAACTCAACTTCCATTATTTTCATTACGGCTTCAGTTCTTCAACTCATCTTCTAAGAACTTCCAAATTTTTCAAAAATTCGGCTAACACCCTAAATTTTTGAAAAATTTGGCCATAACCTCCCCTGTACCAGGAGCTTCGGGATATTTCAAATAGCCTCCCATGGCCCTCACCAATCCAAAAGAAAAAGAAAAAGCCAAGCAGTTAGCCAATCGGCTCATCAAATCATCAAATCCCCAAGAAATACAATAAACATGTACCTATTTGTCAGGCAAACAATTTCATTCCTCTTCTCTAGCCTCCTTGCTATGACCTGTTCAATGTATACACATGTATATGCTTGCAAATTCAACCAATTTGCAATTCAGTTAAATATTTGATACAATTTCGCTATTTTTACCTTACGTTCACATAATGGTTTAAAATTTTAATTAATCTAACCAATAATCATAAAACACAACCAGCAATCAATTAGTTGATTAACGTTTAAATTCATAACTTTAATACATATTTGAAAAATCATGTTTTTGATGCCAAATCACAACAATAAATCCTATCTAGTTTTGGTTCTCACACCAGTCTAATGGAAATATATAGATATCACATCTTCGAAACTCGAACACAAGTATTGATGATGACATGCCATCATCAGAACCATCTCCGGGCGACTAGAGTGTGATTCTATATCTATCTAGTATATTAAAACTTTGAATATACGTTTCCAAGGCATATATGCAGAATCTTTATATACTCGATTGTCCAAATCAATATAAAATAAATATTCAAATACGTATTAAAATGGTTTAAATTTTCGAAACATAACTTGTTTCCAACTTTATTCGAAAAACATACTCTTCACACTCGTTCTAGGATACTACTGATCCTATCTCTAACGAGTAATTCTCATTGGATATTACTAATCCAATTTCTGATGAATTCTTTCGTTCGATTCTAATGTGCCTTGTTCTCGAGCTCTGTAAACCAAAGCTCTGATACCAAATGTAACAAGTCGAATTTCACTCGGTCCGAATCGATCGCTAAACCGACCAAGACCATTCGAAACCCGGATTTCTTTGAGAACAACACACATCAAAACACAGAAAGAAGAACATTTCATTGTTTATTACAACAATTCCATCAGAATACAAGAATATACGGAGTATAAATAAATATTACACAACAGATAATATCAGAGATTTAAATACATTATTGCAGTGGAAAAATATTACAAAACATAACTGAAAGAAATACACGGACACAGAGATTTCCGAATATCACTTCAGCTATAAACCAGGGTCCTGTAAGAATAAATCTGCAAAACTAAAATAACTAGCTACCCGTGCGGAAAATAAGGGCACCCAGAGTTTAGGTTAAAACAATAAAATCCAGGTCTGTCATGTGACTGGTGTGAGAACTAAAACAGTTATTAGTCATTATTTTAAAGTTAGGCAAATCAAGGGACCATGCCGTATAACACGGAATGGGTTTTTACCCCAAGAATACCAGTGCACAAATAAACAGCGCAATACTAAATAAAGAACAATGAAGCTGTTATAAGGCCCAGGTCCCATCACACAATGAAACGCAAGCCGGAGGATAGGGTTTTACCTTATAACAGCAAAAGAATGCTTGATGCGCGAAATTTTATCTTTTATTATTACTATAAGTGAAAAAACCAAATTCAAATATAAATGTATCAATTATAGGCGGCATGGGTACCATATATCATGTCACTATACTAGTTCTACAATTGAAACCACAAAATCACGTATTTGGAAGTTGGAATTCCATCTATGAACCGAGGCAAAATGTAACACCCCGGATTTTTGAATAATCGAATTAACTAAATTAAAGAATAAATGTTTAGCATTGTTCTAAGGTTTGTAAGCAAAAGACTTAGTAGCTCATTTGGTTGGAACATGTGACTTGCATACAAGAGGTACAGAGTTCAATCCCCGCCAATGCCATATTTTTTTAGGGGAATAGCTAAAAAGCGGCTTAGTGTGAACGCGGTTCAAAAAGTAGTTTAGTGTGAAAATGGTTAATTAGGAAGATAGAAATATATATAGATATATTTATAAAAATAAAATAAAATTCAATCTAAAATTTAAGAAAAAAAATTCAAAATAGCGGAAGTGGGAAAGCAAAACACCAAACCCGCTGGGTCGACCCCAGGGTCGACTCAGGAGGTTTGGAATTGGTCCCGTCGGTCCTAAATGGTCAATGATGAAATTTTATGTTTTAGGGCTTAGGTGGCGATTTCTGGTTGGTCTGTTGACATCATTTCTTGGTTTCCAAAGCCTAGATGGATTCTAAAGTGATCTGACGGCTGTAAATAAATTCAAAACTCTATAAAAAGACCCATAGTCTCAAACCCTAAATCAAAATTAAAACTAAAACTATGGCCATCATGCTGTCGTCTTGAACCCTAGAGCAGCCGCCACCAATTAGAGAGGAAGAACAACAAATCAAATCAGTTCTATTCAACCCTAACAACGAATCTTCTTCAAAGGAGAGCTAATACAACGTCAGAAATCAGAATTCAGAACTCAAGGCCGCTTTTGAGTTGTGGTTCGATAGTTTTAATAAAATAATTAGTAATTTAATTGGATTAAGTTATGATGCGGATTGTATGGATGTGATGTGAATTATTGATCGTATGTTGTAATTATGTTGTAGAATTGTGTTGAAATCCCTATGACATTATGTTATGATGCTATCATTTACGATGTAAAGTTATGATGATATCACTCACGTTGTAATTCTATGATTAGCCTATGTCTATTTGAATCACCATGTTGTACAAATGCTAAGTTTGGTTATGTCGATTCATATGATAAATCATATGTATGCAAGTTTAGATTTTTATGTAAATATGAATCATATACAAGTTGGGTAAAATTATATGTGACCTTACATGGTTATGACATCTAGTTTATGTGAAAATTTGATTAAAATTCAGGCTATGACATGTGTGAGTTATATGCTAAATTCTACATGATATTTTACATGTTAGATGCAAGTTTACACCATTGTTATGATGCATAAATCACATATGCAAGTTTATATAAATATATGAGTTTGGTATATGAATTATGTTATGCAAGTTTAGGGTTATTGCCTATGCAAGTTTACACCTTTAGATGTAGATCTATGACATACATGATTTATGCAAGTTCACACCTTTAGATTTGGATCCATGACATATGTTGTTTATGTAAGTTGTAACTTTGGCCTATGCAAGTTTTAGATGTAGAACATCATTCACATATGCAAGTTCATCCCTATGTTTAGATCTATATTTTTATTATGTTTATATTGTGATGTTTTCTCTTTGTTCCATAAGTTAGACTATTTGAGTCTAACGTATATTTTACGTTAAATGAACAAACGTACAACATGGGGTAAAGGGGATAATATTAAAAGGTTTAATTGGTATAAATGCCTTAAAACGCATAAAATAAGTTGTGGTGAAAATTGGTATGATTTTACATACCATAGATGGATGGACATAATTGAGTCAATTATGGACATCGTTAAATTTGGAATTGATTGATAATTTGAATAGGGAAAGTAATTCAAATTGGGGAATGATAAATTAGGGGTAATTAATCGTCTAAGGCACGAGGTTAGGATCTTTTGTGGTGTAAGACTGCCCGGACATGCCCGGCAAATCCAGCTTCCACAAAAGCCAGTCTAATGTGAGAGGTCTTAGGCATAAATTAAATATGTAACGATTGTAAAGACACGAGGTTAGGCTCTTTTGTGGTGTAAGACTTCCCGGACCCGCCCGGCAAATCCAGCTGCCACAAATGCTAGTCTAATGTGAGATGTCTTTATGTGGTTACGGTCTTAATGAATTAAGAAACACTTAACCAGATAAACATGTAGTGGACATGAGGGGGTTAAGTGGGTGCCTTGGGTGGCATGTGGAATCTAGTCGGTGCCTTGGGTGGCATTTGGAAATACGATTAGAAACACAACCAAAATTGAAACATGAAATTGAAACATGAATAAGAAGTGGGTTAAGTGGGATGTACTAGAGGGGACCAAGCTTAGATGGATAGCTTGTGTCAAGTAATGGGGGCCCATTTCAACCAGTAACCCATACGTATCTTTGAGGGCTCGACCCAAGTTGAGGAGGGGACATGCATACTGGGCTTGATTGTAAGTGGCCAAACCGGGTTAGCGGTGGCAACGCAAGTCCAATGGGTTCATATGTGTGTGTGGACCCGGGCTGGTAGGTAAGACGTTGTTGCATCGTGTAGGTATAAGCCGTGCATTGTTGGTTGTATCGGGTTGCCACTTTAGGGAGTGATACACCCCACTATGGGGCCAGCACAGGTATCTACGAGTTAGGGAGCTGATCGCTTGGGGGTAGTGGGTACACCTATTGGAGATAGGGGTAGGCGACAACTATGAAGGCAGCTAGGGGTGCACGAAACTACAAATATCATTATTAAATCTGTAGGCGGGATCAACCTTAGGTTGACTAGTGGTGGTGCAGTATAGCAATTATCCTATAGTGTTGGTGCAGCTTGGTAATTATCTTACAGTGGGTTGGGTGCGCTTTTACGATATCGTTGTTCATTTTGTTTCCTTATTTACTCTGCCATATTCAATGGTTCACAGTCATTTCCTTATTTTCCAACTTATGTCTTAGCCTAGTTACTTTGTTAATTATATTGTTAAAATTATCGCATTCGCCAGACTTTATGTCTGACCCCCCTTTGTTTCCTCCTCTTTTCTTCCTCTCCCCCCCCCAGGTGCTCTGGTTGGGACTAGCACCAGTGGAGCTTGATCTTGGACTGCTGTTTCTCTGCTTTTAGAAGATTACTTGGATCGCTGAAGTAAAGTTCAGCTTCTCTTTTATTTATGGCTATTTTGTATTGGGGATTATGTCTTTCAGTTTATGTACTTTTGGTAGTCAAGATGGATATTATGTACTTTGACTCTAGTTTTTGATGATGTGAGCAAACATATGTGTTTTTCGCTGTAATGAAATAAAGTTTTAAATCTTTGAGTACTATTTATATATGTCTTGTTGTTAAGTTTCTGTTCTATACTTACCTAAAACGCTCCATAGAAGTTAATGCATTCCATTTGTGAGTGACATTAATGGACGTGGTGTGTTACACGTGGTATCAGAGCTGAAGTTTACCAGAACAGATAGAGGTTTTGAAAAACTATTTTTCAAAAGCATTTTCATAAAGAAATACTTTCAAAAATATGTTTTAAGGAGAGTACTTTCAAGAGAAAAGTTTATTTTAAAAACATAACCCCCAAGAGCCATATATCTTTCCTTCGATTCTCCGTTTTGAATCTCTTCCTCTTCCCCTTTTTGAATACCTTCCTCCGCGTATAGATGCTTTTTCTGAGATATATAAGGAATTCCGTACGATCGGCGGAAAGCCGCTTCACGGGACTTAGACGGTTGTCGGGGCTAGAAGTTGGCTCAAGGAAGTGGAGGACTTGTCGGTACCTTTAAGATAGATGATGGGAAGAAGGTTCAACCAGTTGCTTGGTTAATGGCAGATGAAGCTTCATTCTGGTGGAAGGTCACGAATGGAGAATGTGCAGGAGAGACATGGATAGGACACACGATAAGGAAGTAGATCCAAAGAAAGGCGGTAAGGATAACAAGGGGCCAAGAGAAAAGGAAGGACCACACTTGTGAAATACCTGACTACTTAAAGAAAGACGTTAGGAAGAAGAAGGAGACTAGTTGTTATCATTACGGAGAGACATGACAACTTATTAGGGTTTTCCAAAGAGGCAAGGGTAAGGAAAAAGTATAGGATCTTCTGGAGGGCAGATGCGTTCCCTCACGGCCGACATAACCGATAAAGGTAGAAAACATCTCGGTTGAAATTTGAGTTTCTTTTTATCATCCTGTTCAAACTTTGTTTGATTCTGGCGCTTCACACTCTTTTGTATCTGTTTCATTAGTAGAAACGCTGCACCTAAGTACTAGTCTAGTTATGGATCCCATTGTAGTCTCAAATCATATCGGTGGTTTGACTCATCTTTCTATGATTTGTTGGGATTTGAGAGTGTTTATCTTGGGCGTTGAGTTTGAGTGCAATGCTTTTGTTCTTGGCTTCGTGGGCTACGGATTAATTCTAGGTATGGATTGGCTAACTAGATATGGGGCCTTCCTGGATTGTGAAAGAAGGGTAGTTAGATTGTTGACTTGTTTTGGAAATACCCTAGATATTTCTTGCGACCCTAGAGGTCCAGTAATGCTTAGCTACCTAGAATCCCTTGACTCATCCAATGATGATTTACATTCTGTTTCCATAGTCCGTGAATATGCTGATGTCTTCGATGAGGTGAGGGGTTTACCCCCAAAACGTGAGATAGACTTTCGGATATATCTAGTAGATAATGCAAAGCCAGTTGCATTACCAGTGCGCCACATGGCTCCAAGAGAGAGAAGAGAACTCAGTAAGCAAGTGAAGGAATTGCTTGAGAAGGGATTCATCAGACGTAGTATATCGGAGTGGGGTGCTCCAGTAGTGTTTGCCACGAAGGCAGATGGGTCCCTTAGACTTTGTGTGGACTATCAAGAACTTAATAAGCTTATTAAGAAGAATAGACACCCACTGCCAAGGATTGACGATCTCTTCGATTAGTTAGTTGGCGCCTCAGTGTTTTCGCAGTTGGACTTAGCCACTGGTTTCCATCAGTTGAGAGTAGCTGAGGATAGCATAGACAAGACTGCCTTTAGGACTCCAGGCGGTTTCTTCGAGTGTCTTATAATGCCCTTCGGTTTGACAAACTCCCCCGCATACTTTGTTGACTTGATGAGTAGGGTGTTTAGGGAGTACCTTAATAAAATCGTGGTGGTCTTTGGGGATGACATCTTGGTCTTTTCTAAGAGCGAGGAAAAGCATGCCCTACATCTTAGGGAAGTATTGGAGACCCTTCAAGCCCATAGCCTTAAAGATAAATTTTCTAAATGTCACTTTTGGAGGGAGGAAGTGCGATTCTTAGTGCACGTGATTTCCAAAGAAGGGATAGTTGTGGATCCCGCGAAGGTAGTGGCCATCCAAGATTGGATGGTTCCTAAAAATGCTACCGAGGTGAGGAGTTTCTTAGGGTTGGCTGGCTACTATAGGAAGTTTATCAAAGACTTCGCAAAGATATCAGCCCTATTAACACGCTTGACGAAGAAGAACTTAGTTTTCACATGGGACGTAGATTGTGATGATGTGTTCCAACGTCTAAAGAGAGCTTTGACCACAGCCCCAGTCTTAGTGTTGCCTGATGGGAGTAAGACATTTACCGTTTATACTGATGCTTGTGGGACAGGACTAGGCGCAGTCTTAATGCTATAGGGAAGGGTAATAGCCTATGGTGGAAGGCAGTTGAGAGTGCATGAGAGAAATTACCCTACACATGACCTAGAGTTGTCCTCTATTGTCTTTGCGCTTAAGTCTTGGCGTCATTATCTTCTTGGCGAGAAATTCGAATTATTCACTGACCACAAATCGCTAAAATACTTATTCTCTTAGAAGGACTTGAACTTAAGGCAGCAAAGGTGGAAGGAATTCTTAGCATCCTACGATTTCGAGATAGCATATACCCCTGGCAAGGGTAACGTGGTGGTAGACGCCTTAAGTAGAAAAAGGGTTGTCCTTGAGTCTGTTGTTTGTCGAGCGGCGAAGCTTAGAGTTCATCTCTACGTTTGGCTTTAAACCTTCCGTTGACTTTGTACTTGGTTTGTTAGCATCCTTGGAGGTCATACCTATGCTTTTGGGATGGATTGATGAGGCACGGCGAGATGACCCACAGTTGGTTGAGTTAGTAGAGAAGCTCAAAGGAGGGGAGTCATCAAGCCATCCCCGTAGGTATACCTAAGATGATAAGGGTTGGTTACGTAGGGACGATAGGCTTTGTGTACCAAAAGACGAGACCCAAGGAAGACCATTCTTGATGATGCACATCGTTCGAATATGACCATCCATCCCGGTGGGGACAAGATGTACATGGACATGAGACGAGTTTACTTTTGGGCCGGCATGAAGAAGGACGTGGCAGAGTTTGTCGCTAGATGCTTGGTGTGCCAACAAGTAAAAGCAGAGCAAAAGAAGCATGGTGGATTACTACACCCATTGGAGGTCCCACAATGGAAGTGGGAAAGTGTCTCGATGGATTTTGTGGAAGGATTACCGAGATCGAGGAAGGGTAACACGGGGATTTGGGTCATGGTAGACAGACTTACTAAGAGCGCCCATTTCATTCCCGTGAAGAGTAAGAGGACTGCTCCATGGTTAGCCTCCGTATACATTTGAGAAATAGTTCGTTTGCACGGTGTTCCTTCTAGTATAGTGAGCGACCACGATCCTATCTTTACTAGCGAATTTTAGAAGAGCTTGCAAGAGGCGGTAGGGACTCAGTTATGTTTGAGCACCGCATATCATCCTCAGACGGATGGCTAGACCGAGAGGGTGAATCGTATTTTAGAGGACCTATTGAGGTTGTGTGTCTTAGATTTCGGAGGTACATGGGAGGAACATCTTCCATTGGTGGAGTTCGCATATAATAACAGCTTTCAGTCTAGCATTGGCATGGCACCGTTCGAGGCTCTTTATGAACGGCCTTGTTGTTCTCCTACATGTTGGTGGGAGTCTACAGATAAGATCTTACTTGGGCCCGATATGATTAGAGAGACTTCGGAAAAGATCGATTTGATTCGAAGGAGGATGAAGATGACGCAAGATAGGCAGAAATCCTATGCGGACAAGAGGAGGATAGATTTTGAGTTTGATATTGGGGACATGGTCTTTGTCAAGGTGTCTCAATTACGGAATGTCGTTAGCTTTGGGTCCGTTGGGAAGTTAGCACCAAGGTTCGTAGAGCCGTTTCCTATTAAGGAGAGGATTGGGCAGATGGCGTATAGAGTGGAGTTGCCCGAGAGACTTAGTGGCGTACACGACGTATTGCATGTGTGATATTTGAGGAAGTGCTTGCACGAGACCGCGGAAGTGGTAGAGCCGAGCTTGCTTAGAGAGGTGGAGATAAAGCGTGATGCGACGATTCGGCGAGCTCCTACGTGCATTCTTCGGTCGGAGGTTAAGAAGTTGAGGAATTGAGAGGTCAAGCTAGTCAAAGTGCAATGGGGAGATGATGAAAGCAATGCTACTTGGGAGACGGAAGAGAAGATGCGTTCATTATACCCTTTTCTTTTCGAGGGTATGTCTTTTAGTTTCTCCTTTATCGCTTACCTTATACTTATCATATCTTTAGTATGTCCTCTCGTTAGTACCTTTGACCTTTAGATAGGGTAGTCCTATGATTGAAACATGTGTTTGAGACATGTTATGTATGATGGATGCATGTGTATGAAAGTGTTTGCTAGTGGTTGCTCGTGGATGCATATGCACACACTTTAGGCACTAGATCGGCTCAGTCACTTCATATTGCATATTGCATATAAATGTGTATGCATATTTAAGCTAATGGATGTATAATGGTAGTGCTATCATATGGATGTTTCATTTTGGTGAATGGTTGTGCACACATGTAGAAAAAATATGTATCGATAGGGTTCTTTCGCATACATAATGGACGCATGGCACTATCACGGTTTGCATTATGGAAGTCAACTGAATCAGTAGACCGCCTGATTTTGCATTAGACAAGGAACAAATACACGCACTTTTTGCATATGTTTATACAGCATTAGAAATTCTATAAGGACAATGGATGCCTATGTCTAATGGTTGAGTAGATGGTGGTTTGGATGATTGGATATGCATTCTCCTTAACTTGGAGATTTCGTGTGCGAAATCCTTGAAGGAGGGGAGAATGTAACACCCCGAATTTTTGAATAATCGAATTTACTAAATTAAATAATAAATGTTTAGCATTGTTCTAAGGTTTGTAAGCAAAAGACTTAGTAGATCATTTGGTTGGAACATGTGACTTGCAAACAAGAGGTATAGAGTTCGATCCCCGCCAACGCCATATTTTTGTTTTAGGGGAATGGCTAAAAAGCGGCTTAGTGTAAACGCGGTTCAAAAAGTAGTTTAGTGTGAAAATGGTTAATTAGGAAGATATAAATATATATAGATATATTTATAAAAATAAAATAAAATTCAACCTAAAATTTAAGATAAAAATTCAAAACAGCGGAAGTGGGAAGGCAAAACACCAAACCTGCCTATTTTATGGGTCGACCCGAGACCCGTTGGATCGACTCAGGAGGTTTGGAATTGGCCCCGTCGGCCCTAAATGGTCTATGACTAAATTTTATATTTTAGGGCTTAGGTGACGATTTCTGGTTGGTCTGTTGACATCATTTCTTGGTTTCTAAGGCATAGATGGATTCTAGAGTGATCTGACGGCTATAAATAAATTCAAAACTCTATAAAAAGACCTATAGACTCAAACCCTAAATAAAAACTAAAACTATGGTCGTCATGCTGTTGTCTTGAACCCTAGAGCAGCCGCTACCAATTAGAGAGGAAGAACAGTAAATCAAATCAGTTCTATTCAACCCTAACAATGAATCTTTTTCAAAGGAGAGCTAATACAACATCAGAAATCAGAATTCAGAACTCAAGACCGCTTTTGATTTGGGAGTTCGATAGTTTTAATAAAATAATTAGTAATTTAATTGGATTAAGTTATGATGCGGATTGTATGGATGTGATGTGAATTATTGATCGTATGTTGTAATTATGTTGTAGAATTGTGTTGAAATCTCTATGACGTTATGTTATGATGCTATCAATTAAGATGTAAAGTTATGATGCTATCACCCATGTTGTAATTCTATGATTAGCCTATGTCTAGTTGAATCATCATGTTGTACATATGCTAAGTTTGGTTATGTCGATTCATACGATAAATCATATGTATGCAAGTTTAGATTTTTATGTAAAGATGAATCATACACAAGTTGGGTAAAATTATATGTGACCTTACATAGTTATGACATCTAGTTTATGTGAAAATTTGATTAAAATTTAGGCTATGACATGTTTGAGTAATATGCTAAATTCTACATGATATTTTACATGTTAGATGCAAGTTTACACCATTGTTATGATGCGTAAATCACGTATGCAAGTTTATATAAATATATGAGTTTGGGATATGAATCATGTTATGCAAGTTTAGGGTTATTGCCTATGCAAGTTTACACCTTTAGATGTAGATCTATTACATACATGATTTATGCAAGTTCACACCTTTAGATATGGATCTATGACATATGTTGTTTATGCAAGTTGTAACTTTGGCCTATGCAAGTTTTAGATGTAGAACATCATTCACATATGTAAGTTCATCCCTATGTTTAGATCTATGTTTTCATTATGTGTATATTGTGATGTTTTCTCTTTGTTCCATAAGTTAGACTATTCAAGTCTAACGTATATTTTACGTTATAAGAACAAATGTACAACGTGGGGTAAAGGGGATAATATTAAAATATTTAATTGGTATAAATTCCTTAAAAGGCATAAAATAAGTTGTAGTGAAAATTGGTATGATTTTACATACCATAAATAGATGGACATAATTGAATCAATTATGGACATCGTTAAATCTGGAATTGATTGATAATTTGAATAGAGAAAGTAATTCAAATTGGGGAATGATTAATTAGGAGTAATTAATCGTCTAAGACAAGAGGCTAGGCTCTTTTGTGGTGTAAGAATGCCCGTGCCCGCCCGGCAAATCCAGCTGCCTCAAAAGCCAGTCTAATGTGAGAGGTCTTAGGCATAAATTAAATACGTAACAATTGTAAAGACACGAGGTTAGGCTCTTTTGTGGTGTAAGACTGCCCGGACCCGCCCGGCAAATTCAGATGCCACAAATGCCAGTCTAATGTGAGAGGTCTTTATGAGGTTACGGTCTTAATGAATTAAGAAACACTTAACCAGATAAACATGTAGTAGACATGAGGGGGTTAAGTGGGTGCCTTGGGTGGCATGTGGAATCTTGTGGGTGCCTTGGGTGGCACTTGGAAATACGATTAGAAACACTTAACCAAAATTGAAATATGTAATTGAAACATGAATAAGAAGTGGGTTAAGTGGGATTTACTAGAGGGGACCAAGCTTAGGTGGATAGCTTGTGTCAAGTAATGGGGGCCCATTTCAATAAGTAACACATACCTATCTTTATGGGCTCGACCTAAGTCGAGGATGGGACACGCATACTGGGCTTGATTGTAAGAGGCCAAACCGGGTTAGCGGTGGCAACGCAAGTCCAACGGGTTCATATGCGTGTGTCGACCCGGGCTGGTAGGTAAGACGTTGCGCCGTGTAGGTATAAGCCGTGCATTGTTGGTTGTATCCGGTTGCCACTTTAGGGAGTGATACACCCCAATGTGGGGCCAGCACGAGTATCTCCGAGTTAGGGAGCCGATCGCTTGGGGGTAGTGGGCACACCTAGTGGAGATAGGGGCACGCGGCACTTATGAAGGCAGCTAGGGGTGCACGAAACTACCAATATCATTATTAAGTCTGTAGGCGGGATCAACCTTAGGGTGACTAGTGGTGGTGCAGTATAGCAATTATCCTATAGTGTTGGTGTAGCTTGGTAATTATCTAATAGTGGGTTAGGTGCGCTTTAATGATTTGTTCATCTTGTTTCCTTATTTACTATGCCATATTCAATGGTTCATAGTCATTTCCTTATTTTCCAACTTATGCCCTAGCCTAGTTACTTTGTTAATTATATTGTAAAAATTATTGCACTCGCCAGACTTTATGTCTAACCCCCTTTGTTTCCTCCTCTTTTCTCCCCCCCCCCCCAAAAGTTGCTCTGGTTGGGACTAGCACCAGTGGAGCTTGACCATGGACTGCTGTTTCTTTGCTTTTAGAAGATTGCTTGGATCGCTGAAGTAAAGTTCAGCTTCTCTTTTATTTATGGCTATTTTGTATTAGGAATTATGTCTTTCAGTTTATGTACTTTTGGTAGTCAATATGGATATTATGTACTTTGACTCTTGTTTTTGATGATGTAAGCAAACATGTGTTTTCTGCTCCAATGAAATAAAGTTTTAAATCTTTGAGTACTATTAATATCTGTCTTGTTGTTAAGTTTCGGTTCTATACTTACCTAAAATGCTCCATATAAGTTAATGCATTCCCTTTATGATTGACATTAATGGACGTGGGGTGTTACACAAAAGATAGTCCTCACCGATTCGAGGTGCTCTAGCCCGCTTGTCAGGCAAGTACTCTGTCAAGAATTTAGATCGTTAGGGCCGGTCCACCGATGTGGATTAAAATGCTTGAACACTGCGTTTCCCTGCCCTTTGGGGCGTAAATGATCAAACGAATGACTCCATCGGTTCGAGAACGACGGATATATCCGAGGCTCCTCGCATCCAACAACCATACAGGTGAAAAGTATATAAATGCCAACCAGTTTAAGAACTGACACCACCTCTATCTAGAAAGAAATGCATGCCCTCCCTGAGGTCCCCTCCCGTTTTTGGTTCATACCGGGGTGTGAGGCTCGTGAATTAACGTTACACAAAGCGATGCTACAAAGGCCGTGCTTTGATCATCAACCACAAGACTCAATAGAAGCCTTGATCATTTGCATCTTAGCATGCCACACAGGCAAACAACTCTATGCAACCGATATTAGTCACATAGAATGAAATCCAATGTCAGACACAGTCTATTTACAATTTCGTTCTGGGACTGAACGAAACTGGAGGCACTTTCCTCGCATATCCGTCGATCTCCCAGTACGTCTGGACGATCACCAACTAATTCCCTCCTCTTGGGTGTACATCCCAATCAAGATCATCAGTAATCATCCAACTGATGTGAAGACCTCCGGTCTTTAAACACCATCTTCTTCTTGGAATTATCGTCGAATCGGTTTTTCAAAATGGGTATAAACCCGGCCTTTCTGAACAACCCACGTATATAATAAACAAATGTTACATAAACACAATATACGCCTCATTCCCATCCAGAATATTCTTTTATTCAAATATTCTCATCATTAGGGAAAGCTTCCCATTAATTTTATTAAAGATAAATTCTTTAAAATTTATTCTTTAATCTTCCTTTGGATATCATTTCAAACCATATTACGGTTTTCCAACTAGTCGGGATTAGCGAACCACACCGAAGTAATTATTTATTTTATTTCCCAATCCCAACCTATTCATCCCATGAAGTAAAACTGGTAATACTCCAAATCTAACACCACGGTGCTATCGGTAAAATTAATTACCATTTCACGTTCAAATCTAATTAAAGATTTAACTATCACTTTGGAGCAAAATTGGTGGTACTCCATTCTCGATCCTTTTAATCTAATTAAAGATTCATTAAAACACCACTTAGTTTTAATCTTTAACAGAGTCAAAGAACCAATGTCATTTAAAACACGGTTCACAATAAACCCAAAATCACATCCCATTGTTAATTGGGTTAAAGAACAGGTGTTATTCAAAACACCGCTCACGATAAACCCAAAAACCAATTTAAATTCAATTCCAATTAAATACTAATTAACTGGACAATTTCACTAAATCTTAATTAAAAGATTTATTCTTTTCTTAACTGGGTTCAAGAACAATGTTAATTAAGACACCATTCACGACGGACGCAAAACCCCATTTGATATTAAATACAAGGCTCTGAATAGAAAATATATCGGCTTATATTCAATATCAAATTCTGAAACCAACGGATATCGTATTTTAAATAACGATATAAATATATCTTTCAAATTTCCATAACCATATATGTATAATCACGAAATCCAACACCGAAATATTCCGAAGTTAATTTCAATTCAAATTCATTCCAATACGTATATTGGAAATCCTGATTATTTATAAAACCACGTCAAATCCAGTTTATTTATTTAAAAATATTGGATTTGAATTCTAGTTCATAACTAGTTCATTTCGATAAAAATATATTTTTATCCTTTAAAATAGGGAATTTTTCATCCTAGTTCTTTCTAAATCATTTATTATGATTTTACACAAATTATTGATATTTTTGATAATTTTATCAAGGCCCGTACAGTCGATTTCCAATAACGGTCATCGAACTGTACTTACAAAGACCTTTTGCAAATTTGAATTGGACATAACTCCAAATCCAACCGTTAGATTTCAAATTTCTAATATTCATTGGAAAGCTCTTTTCGATACGAACTCAACGATTCTAGTTTCAGGAGAATCCGATGGTCGGATCTCCCGTAACGTCAATTAGAAGTCAATGGTCGAAATTTGTGAACTGCCGCGGCGCGGCGCGTTCTATTCAAGCGATTAATATATATAATATATATATTATATTTATTTCGTCGATTTCAATTCAAAACATATTTTATAAATCGTTTTAAATTCGTTTTAAAAATGACTTCAACTTCATATTCAATTTTAAATCAAAATTGAATATTCCATATCGCCAATATATAAATGGTACTATTTTCAAAACGTTATATTTTGAAATCACTTCCTTTTCTATATTCATTATAAAAACGAATATAATCGATATAAATATCGTTCCGTTAATATGGCGCAAATCTAATCGACATGCCTTTATATATTTCAATAACTTCGTTATTCTATTTAACAAATGAATATTTTCTTCAACACACGAATATATATTTTATTCAACACATGAACATATATTTTATTTCAACACATGAATATATATTTTATTTCAACAAATGAATATATATTTTATTTCAACATAGGAATATATATTTTATTTCAGCACACGAATATATATTTTATTTCAACACATGAATATATATTCTAAAATATTCTTTATTTTCTAAATTGGAATGAGGCCCAATCGATTACCATATATTGTTAATTATATGGATTCCATACAACACATGCATATAATTGCAATGATAAATAATCAACCATCATCCAAGTGCACTACACAGCTGTCTATCAACCCATCGATTGACATACAACTAATTATCGGGATTACTGCACGTCAAACGTCATCCCAATACCCATGTGGGGTTTCAAATCAACAAACACCGATTTTATTTGTGCGGTTGGGAGACGTGTAAAATTTATCGTCCCAATCAATATCAGTCAAATCAGTGTACAAAAACAAATTGGCTGATTTGTAAATGAATATTTCTTTTTATTCACATACACGTTAAAATTATATTTTCAACGATAAAATATTTTATTCAACCTATGAATATTCTATTTAGTTCATTTATTCAATAAAATGATCTATTTATTTTTCTAACTTATTTTAGAAAATTTCGGCGGCATAACGACATGGTACTAGAAACGGGGTAAGGCCTCATCCCCAATCTAACAATGGCCCATGTCATACACATACCAATCTAATCAATTCCATCTCACACACCAAAACAAATTCAAACCAATAATCCTATCAACTACACAACCAAACAAACAAGTCGTCCATGGTTTGTGGACGACGGGTGTCAGGTGCTGCTAAGCACCGTCTGCATCCTAGTATATATTTTTAACTAGAAAAGGAAATTTAAAGTGAGAAGTTCTCACCTTCGGTTTCCACTCCGCCAGTCTTTCTTTCTGAACGGTTTGGATTTGTTCGAAATTCCAACGCATCCTTTTCACGCTGTTCATATATAAAAATCACATTTTTATTATCACTACATGTACATAAAAATCGAATTTTTATCTTCACTTCATATATATAAAAATCTAATTTATATCTTCCTAACTTCTATATAAAAACCAAATTTTTATCGTTATGAAAAATCATATCCTTTTTAACTATAAAAATCTCATCTTTCTAATAAAAATCTATTTTTTATGCTTGCTTTACAAATATAAAATTCTAATTTTTAGGATGTTCTACATAAAAGAAAAACCCAATCTTCTCTATGCTAAAAATCTGTATTTTTACTTCACTATAATATTATAAAAAATCTCTTCTTTATCTTTATAAAGATCTAACCTTTTTATTTTATTTTTTAAAATATCATCTTTTTACTTTCAAAAATATCCTCTTTTCTAATGCTAACCATATGATAAAAATCCTATTTTTATATTCATAAAAATCGTATTTTTAACCACTTTATTTTCATAAAAGTTATATCTTTACTCATGGTTGTTTATAAAAAAAATGCATAAAAGAAATTAGAAAGTACGAATAGAAATAAAACAAACCTTTTTTCCTTTTTAAAATTGAAGCCTTGTTTGAGAAGGTTCCCACAGCGGAGTTGTGGGCTGAGGAGGGGGTCTGTGGGGTCGAAGATGGTCGGGGATGACAATGGCATTCGGCTACAGCAAGGCAGCAGGGTTTCCTAGGGCTTGGGGCCATTTGGTTCGGAGAAAGGGGAGGGAGAGGAGGCTGGCCGGTTTTATTGGAAGAGGATGGGAGCCGACTTCATGACTGAGGAGGGTGGCTTCTCCGACGAGGCGGTGGGCCAATGAAGTGGTGGCGACTCGTCAATGGGGGTGCGGTGGTCTAAGAGGGTGCGGTGCGTAGAGCTTCGGCGATTGGAAGGGGGTGTGGCTTGATTTGAAGAAGAAAGAGAGAGGAGGGAGAGAAGGAGAGGGGCGGCGGAGGTGATGAATGGCGGCGGTCCCCCATCGTGGCGGCGCGACGAAGAGCACAGGGGAGGGGCGCGGGTGAAAGGGAGTGACGGCCAAGAAGGAATTGAGTTTCCCTTTTCTGATTTAGGTTTAAGGGGGTTTAAACGACCCGAAATCCCCCTTACGGGAAATCCCGGATAGAGTCGAGACAAGCCACAAAAGAACGCAGACGGAAGAACATTTCATTGTATATTACAACAATCCCATCAGAATACAAGAATATACAGAGTATAAAAAAATATTATACAACATAAAATATCAGAGATTACAATACATTACATAGCAGCGGAAAATAATACAATACACAACTAGAAGAGATATATGGATACAAAGCTTTTCGGATATCATTCCAGCTGTAAACCAGGATCCTATGAGCATAAATATGCAAAACCAAAACTACTAGCTGCCCGTGTCAAAATAAGGGCACCCAGAGTTTTGGTTAAAACAATAAACTCCAGGTTAGTCATGTGACTGGTGTGAGAACTAAAACAGTTATCAATCTTTATTTTTAAAGTTAGGTAAATCAAGGGACCACGCCGTTTAACACAGAACGAGTTTCCTCCCAAGAATACCAGTGCATAAAACAACAGCGCAATGCTAAATAAAGAACAATGAAGCTATTATAAGACCCAGTTCCCATCACACAATGCAACGCAAGCCGGAGGATAGGGTTTTTACCTTATAATAGCCAAGAATGCTTGATACGTTTAAAACAAATCATTTGATAATATTATAAGTGCATAGTGTATAAAACAACTTCAAATCATAAGTATCAATCATATACGGCATAAGCGCCCCATCCCACTATGTCGCCATACTAGGCTCTACAAATAAAATCGCAAAGTCACGTATTGGAAATTGGATTTCCTTCTATGAACTGAGGCAAAAGATAGTCCTCTACCGATTCGAGACTCTCTAGCCCGAGCCTCAGGCAAGTACTCAGTCAAGCCTTTGGATCGTCAGGGCCGGTCCACCGATGTGGATTAAAATTCCTGAACACTGCGTTTCCCCGCCCTTTGGGGCGTAAATGAGCCAACGAATGACTCCATCGGACCCGGATCGTCCGATCAAACCGAGGCGCCTCGCAACAGCAACAACCACATAAGTCAAACTTGTCAGGGCATGTAAAACCACTGACGCCACTTCTAACTAGAAAGAAACGCATGTCCTCCCTGAGGTCCGTCTCCCGTTTTTGGTTCATACCGAGTTTGAAACTCGCGAAGTAAACGTTACACAAAGCTACGCCACAAAGCCCGTGCTTTGATCATCAACCACAAGACTCTGCTTCTCAACAGAAGCCATGATCATTTGCATCTTAGCATGCCACATAGGCAAACCACTCCATGCAAGTGATATCAATCACATAGAATGAAATCCAATGTCAGACACACAGTCCATCTGCAAGTCCGTCCTGGTTCTGAACGAAACAGGAGGCACCTAGTACCCCGCATATCCATCGATCTCCAAGTACGTCTGGACGATCATTGACTATTTCCATCTTCTTGGGTGTACATCCCAATCAAGATCATCAGTAATCACCCAAACGACGTGAAGACCTCCGGTCTTCGACCACCGTCTTCATCTTCGTCTTATCGTCGTATCAGTTATTCAGAATGGGATAAACCCAGTCTTTCCGAATAACTCGCGTATATTATAAACAAGTGTTACACAAACACAACACACGTCTCATTCCAATTCATCAGTCACTAACCGTAAATTAACAAGAGAATAATTCCCCAAATATTAACCCCGAAGGCCGAAACCAACATCAGATCAATATCCAGAAAACCATTCTGCTTAGCTAACCGACAGTTAGTTCCTAAATCTCACATTCATAGGGAAAGGTTCCCATTAATTTTATCAAAGATAAATCCTTTAAATTTATTCTTTAATCTTCCTTTTGAATATCAATTCAAACTAGTCGGGATTAACGAACCTTACCGAAGTAATCATTTGTTTTAATTTCCCAATCCCAACCTATTCATCCCATGAAGTAAAACGGGTCTTACTTCATATTTAACACCACGGTGTTATCGGTAAATTCAATTACCATTTCACGTTTTAAATCTAATTAAAGATTTAACTATCGCTTGGAGCAAAACTGGTGATACTCCATTCTCGATCATTTCAATCTAATTAAAGATTCATTAAAACTCCACTTAGTTTTAATCTCTATCTAGGTTAAAGAATCTGTGTCATTTTAAAACACGATTCATGATAAACCCCAAAATCATATCACATTTCAATCAGTCCCTAACCGTAAATTAGCAAGTGAGCAGTTCCCTAAGTATTAACCCCGAAGGCCGAAACCAACATCAGATCAATACCCCAAAAACCATTCAACTTAACTAATCTCCAGTTAGTTTCTGATTTTCTTAACTCCTTTTTAGGTCTAAGAACAGTATTATTGAAGATACCATTCACGACAACCCAAAATCACATTTCATTAATTATCGGGTTAAAGAAAAAGCGTTATTTAAAACACTGTTCATGATAAACCCAAAAATCAATACCAATTAAATTCCAATTAAATATTATTTAATTGGTATAATTCATTAAATCTAAATAAATAAAATGATTTAATCTTTTCTCAACTGGGTTCAAGAATAGTGTTAATGAAGACACCATTCACGACAAACCCAATTCACATTTGATATTAAATACAAGGCTCTGAATAGAAAATATATCGGCTTTTATTCAATATCAAATTCTACGACCAACAAATATCGTATTGGAAATAACGATATATATATCTATATCTTTCAAATTTCCATAACAACATCTGTATAATCACGAAATCCAACATCGAAATAATCCGAAGACGATTTCGATTCAAATCCACTCCAATTCAATTATTGGAAATTCTAGTTACCTTCAAAACCATTTTTCAAATTCAATTTATTTATTTTAAAAATAAGTAGAATTATAATTCTAGTTCAAAACTAGTTCATTTCGATAAAAATCTATTTTTATCTTTTCAAATATGGAGTTTTTCATCCCGATTCTTCCCAAATAACTTCTTATGATTTTACACAAATTATTGATATTTTTAATAATTTTATCAAGGCCCGTACAGTCGATTTCCATCAACGGCCATCAAACTGCACTTATAGCGACCTTTTCCAAATTTGATTTGGACATAATTCCAAATCCAACCGTTAGATTTCTAATTTATAATATTCCTTAGAAAGCTCTTTTCGATACGAACCCAATGGTTCCAGTTTTAGGAGAATCCGACGGTCGGATCTCTTCAAATATCCGTTTGAAGTCAATGGTCGAAATTCGCGAACGGCCGCGGCGCGGCGCGTTCTATTCAGGCCATTATATTATATATATAATATATACTTCGTCGATTTCCTTTCGAAACGAATTTTATAAATCGTTTTAAAATCGTTTTCAAAACGATTTCAACTTCCTTTTCAAATTCAAATAAAAATTGAATATTCCAATATAAATTCGTTTTAAATTCATTTCAAATTGATTTCAATTCAAATCGATTTTTATTCCAATTTTAGTTCATTTTCAATTCAACTCGAATTCATTTATATTCAATTTCAATTCGAATTCATTTATATTCAATTCCAGTTCGAATTCATTTATATTCAATTTCAATTCGAATTCATTTATATTCAATTTCAATTCGAATTCATTTCTATTTATTTCAACTCGAATTCGTTTTCTATTCAAATTCAATTCTATTCAATTTCAATTCGAATTCTAATTCGTTTCAATTCGGTTCGAATTTCAATTTAAAATATTTGATTTTGAAATCACTTTCCAATTTTCTTTATAAAACGAATACAATTGATATAAATATCGTTTACGTCAAAATGGCGTCAATCTAATCAATACGGCTTCATATATTTCTACATTCAAATATTCTATTTCACATATTTCTGTTCAAATATTTCTGTTCAAATATTTCTATTCGAAACTGGAATGAGGCCCAATCAATTAACATATAATGTTAATTATATGGATTTTCTACAATACATGTATAAAATAACAACGATGAATAATCAACCATCATCAAAGTGCATTCTACACTGTATAAGCATCAAATATAAATATTCAACGTTTATAACAGTCTGTCAATCAATCGATCGACATACAACTAACTATTGGGATTAGTGTATGTCATATATCACCCCAATACCCGTGTGGGTTCAAACAATCAAACACAGATTTCATTTGTGCAGTTGGGCGATGTGTAAAATTTATCGTCCCAATCGATATCAGTCAAATGTGTGTATACTAACAAATCGTCCGATTTGTTTATTTTTATTTCATTTCATATACACATTAAAAATTCTATTTTTTTTCTATAAAATATTTTAACTATATAAATATTTTATTTCATTTCACATCACATCACACAATCAACTACACATCAAAATCAAACAACCAAGCATACAAGCCGTCCATGGTCTGTGGACGATGGGTGTAGGGTGCTACTAACCACTGTCTTTATCCTAGTATATATTTTAACTAGAAAATTAAATTTAAAAGTGAGAAGTTCTCACAGAGTATTCCACTCAGGCGTGCTTTGCTTTGAACTGCTGAACCGCTCAGATTTGCTCAACATTCCCACTCAACCATTTCACACTGTTTATAATAAAAATCACATTTTTAATATGATGTTTTATATATAAAAGTCATATCATTACATCGCTACTTCGTTATAAAAATTATATTTTCATATCGTTCTTCTTCTAATAAAGATTATATTTTTATAACTCTACCTAAATAAAAATAATATTTTTATATCTTCTGTAATATAAATATCCTATTTTTGATACTATACTTATATAAAAATCAAATTTTTAATATATCTATAATATAAAAATCATATTTTTAGTATATCTATAATATTAAAATCATATTTTCAGTTTTTATTTCCCACAAAAACAAAACAAAATCAGAAAATAAAATCTTACATTCATTTTAGGGTTTCGGTTCATGGTTGAACGGTGGAGCTGCTAGTTTGCTGGATGGAGGCGGCGTCCAGGTGCTGAGGAGGCGGCCGGAGTCGGTGGCCTTCGTGAATGGGGGCGCAGCGAATTGGGGAAGGAGGAGCTGAGGAGGAAGTGGCTGAAATGGCAGGGCGGTGGCGTGTTAATCGATGAAGCTGGGGGGGGTTTCGATTTCGCAGAAGGGAGGAGGGGGGGTCGCGGTAGAAGGAGGAAGTAGGGGAAGAAGGAGGAGGTCGAGGAAGAAGTGCGGCGGCCCCGCCCTGAGTGGCGGCGGCGATGGGGCGGCGGATCCCCCTCCCCCCTCCCCCCCCCCCCCCCCGCCGCGATCCCCTTTCTTCTTCTTTTTTTATTTTAACATTTAAAATGAACGGGGGAATGAAGGGAGAGATAAAGGGGGAAAGGATATTTTTAATTTTTTGTTTATTTAATTATTTAAATTTTAAAAAGTTGGCTTTTCATTTCGACCTCGAAACGAGGCCCACCGCCTGTCGTCCATAGCGTATTACACCCATTCCGAACACAATGGTATATGTCACATAGGCCAATTCGATCGTTACGGCCAGTTTTGATTTAAATTAAAATATAAATCTTTATATATTCAATTTAAACGCACATTTCAAATTACCGGGACGACACACTAACTCGAAAAATTCCAGAAAAATATTTTCTAGCTTCGTTTTGACGATACGGTCCTAACAAAACTAATTTCGTCCAATTCCGAGACCGTTTAAAAAAATGGCCAATTTCCATTCGATTAAAATCAACTTAAACTGGCCTATCGCGTTTTCCTTTGCCACGCTCACATATTGATTCGGAAAATTACGAAAATTGGAATCTAGCAATAACTTGACATCACGGATCCAACAAAAGTGGTTTCGTCGAAATCCGAGGTCATTTGCAAAATGGCTACTTTTAGTGTTCGAAATTCCATAGCAACCATTCTGAAATTTCAACTGGACATATCTTTTGATTTCCACTATGAAATTTCGATTTCTCGGATTCGTTGGAAAGATATTCACAAATAGATTCTAATACTTCTGGTTTCACTAAAATCCAGTTTATTTTGCAACCGTTATGTTCAATTGAAGTTTGAAATCGAATTATCGAACTACCGCGCCATTTTCAATCCCTTTTATATTTATAAATAAATATTTATATTCTAACGACGATCTATATAAATATATTCGTCGAGTTCCATTCAAAATAAATTTCTCGTCGATATTATTTAAAATAATTCATTTTAAATAATCAAAATTCACTAAAATTGCCAAAATAAAAATTTTAAATTGGCCCTGATTTCAAAGTTATTACAATCTCCCCCACTTAAAACTTTTCGTCCCTGAAAAGGAACAAAGCCGAAAGTTGTTTCGCAAATCAACTCAACTTCCAGTGTTTTCACTACGGCTTAAGTTCTTCTACTTTTCAGTTTCTAAGAAATTTTCAAATTTTTCAAAAATTTGGCTAACACCCTAAATTTTCAAAAAATTTCGCCATAACCTCCCCTACACCGGTAGCACGGGAAAATCCCGAAATTACCATATAGGCCCTCTGATCTCAAAAAGAAAAAGAAAAAGCCAAGCGGCTAGCCAATCGGCTCATAAAATCATCATCACCCAAAAAAAAAGAGTAAATTATGATAAACATGTACCTATTTGTCGGGCAAACAAATTTTATTCTCTGCTCCAGCCTCCTTACTGTGACCTGTTCAATGTAAGTACATGTATATGCATGCAAATGCGACAAATTTTCAATACAATTTACTATTTGGTTCAATTAGGCTATATGGTACAAATTTTAATAAATCAACCAATAATCAACAACACAACCATCAATCAATTAGTTGATTAGCTTTTGAAATTCATAACTTTAATACATAGTCAAAAATCAGATTTTTGATGCCAAATCATAACAATAAGTCCTATCTAGTTTCGGTTCTCACACAAGTCAATTGGAAATATATAGAAATCTCACTTTCGTCGCTCGAAAATAAATACTGGAAATGGTGCCCCGTCACCAGAATTATCCCCGGGCACTAGAGGGATTCTATATCTACCCAGTATAATAAAACTTGGAACACACGTTTGCAAGACATATATACAAAATCTTTATATATTGGATTATCCAAATTCATATAAAATAAATATTCAAATACATTGAATAAAGTTTAAATTTTCAAAACAAAAATCGTTTTCATTTTTAAAAATATACACTTCACACTCGTTCTAGGATACTACTGATCCCATCTCTAACGAGTCACTCTCTTTGGATATTACTAATCTAATTTCTGATGAATTCTTTCATATGGTTCTAACATGTCTTGTTCTCTAAGCTTTGTAAACCAAAGCTCTGATACCACGCTTAAATGACCCAAAATCCCCCTTACGGGAAATCCCGGATAGAGTCGAGAACAAGCCACAACAGAACGCAGACGGAAGAACATTTCTTTGTATATTACAACAATCCCATCAGAATACAAGAATATACAGAGTATAAACAAATATTATACAACATAAAATATCAGAGATTACAATACATTACATAGCAGCGGAAAATAATACAATACACAACTAGAAGAGATATACGGATACAAAGCTTTCCGGATATCATTCCAGCTGTAAACCAGGATCCTGTGAATATAAATCTGCAAAACCAAAACTACTAGCTGCCCGTGTCAAAATAAGGGCACCCAGAGTTTAGGTTAAAACAATAAACTCCAGGTCAGTCATGTGACTGGTGTGAGAACTAAAACAGTTATCAATCTTTATTTTTAAAGTTAGGTAAATCAAGGGACCACGCCATATAACACGAAACGGGTTTCCTCCCAAGAATACCAGTGCATAAAACAACAGCACAATGCTAAATAAAGAACAATGAAGCTATTATAAGACCCAGTTCCCATCACACAATGCAACGCAAGCCAGAGGATAGGGTTTTTACCTTATAATAGCCAAGAATGCTTGATACATTTAAAACAAATCATTTGATAATATTATAAGTGCATAGTGTATAAAACAACTTCAAATCATAAGTATCAATCATAGACGGCATAAGCGCCCCATCCCACTATGTCGCCATACTAGGCTCTACAAAGAAAATCGCAATGTCTCATCTTGGAAATTGGATTTCCTTCTATGAACCGAGGCAAAAAATAGTCCTCTACCGATTCGAGGCTCTCTAGCCCGAGCCTCAGGCAAGTACTCAGTCAAGCCTTCGGATCGTCAGGGCCGGTCCACCGATGTAGATTAAAATTCCTGAACACTGCGTTTCCCCGCCCTTTGGGGCGTAAATGAGCCAATGAATGACTCCATCGGACCCGGATCGTCCGATCAAACCAAGGCGCCTCGCAACAACAACAACCACATAAGTCAAATTCGTTTGGGCGTGTAAAACCACTGACACCACTTCTAACTAGAAAGAAACGCATGTCCACCCTGAGGTTGGTCTCCCATTTTTGGTTCATACTGGGTGTGAAACTCGCGAAGTAAACATTACACAAAGCTACGCCACAAAGGTCGTGCTTTGATCATCAACCACTAAACTTTGCTTCTCAACAGAATCCTTGATCATTTTCATCTTAGCATGCCACACAGGCAAACCACTCCATGCAACCGATATCAATCACATAGAATGAAATCCGATGTCAGACACACAATCCATTTGCAAGTCCGTCCTGGGTCCGAACGAAACCGGAGGCACCTAGTACCCCGCATATCCATTGATCTCCAAGTATGTTTGGACGAACATCAACTATTTCCATCTTCTTGGGTGTACATCCCAATCAAGATCATCAGTAATCACCCAAACGACGTGAAGACCTCCGTTCTTCGACCACTGTCTTCATCTTCAACTTATCGTCGTATCAGTTATTCAGAATGGGATAAACCCGGTCTTTCCGAATAAATCGCGTATATTATAAACAAGTGTTACACAAACACAACACACGCCTCATTCCAATTCATCAGTCACTAACCGTAAATTAACAAGAGAATAATTCCCTAAATATTAAACCCGAAGGCCGAAACCAACATCAGATCAATATCCAGAAAACCATTCTGCTTAGCTAACCGACAGTTAGTTCGTAAATCTCACATTCATAGGGAAAGGTTCCCATTAATTTTATCAAGGATAAATCCTTTAAATTTATTCTTTAATCTTCCTTTTGAATATCAATTCAAACTAGTCGGGATTAACGAAACTTATCGAAGTAATCACTTGTTTTAATTTCCTAATCCCAACCATTCATCCTATGAAGTAAAACGGGTCTTACTTCATATTTAACACCACGGTGTTATCGGTAAATTCAATTACCATTTCATGTTTTAAATCTAATTAAAGATTTAACTATCGCCTGGAGCAAAACTGGTGATACTCCATTCTCGATCATTTCAATCTAATTATATATTCATTAAAACTCCACTTAGTTTTAATCTCTGTCTGGGTTAAAGAATCATTGTCATTTTAAAACATGTTTCATGATAAACCCCAAAATAATATCACATTTCAATCAGTCCCTAACCATAAATTAGCAAGTGAGCAGTTCCCTAAGTATTAACCCCGAAGGCCGAAACCAACATCAAATCAATACCCCAGAAACCATTCAACTTAACTAATCTCCAGTTAGTTTCTGATTTTCTTAACTCCTTTTTGGGTCTAAGAACAGTATTATTGAAAATATCGTTAACGACAACCCAAAATCACATTTCATTAATTATCGGGTAAAAGAACAAGTGTTATTTAAAACACTGTTCACGATAAACCCAAAAATCAATACCAATTCAATTCCAATTAAATATTATTTAATTGGTACACTTCATTAAATCTAAATAAATAAAAAGATTTAATATTTTCTCAACTGGGTTCAAGAACAGTGTTAATGAAGACACCATTCACGACAAACCCAAATCACATTTGATATTAAATACAAGGCTCTGAATAGAAAATATATCGGCTTATATTCAATATCAAATTCTACGACCAACAAATATCGTATTGGAAATAACGATATATATATATATATATATCTATATCTTTCAAATTACCATAACAACATCTGTATAATCACGAAATCCAACATCGAAATAATCCGAAGACGATTTCGATTCAAATCCATTCCAATTCAATTATTGGAAATTTTAGTTACCTTCAAAAGCATTTTTCAAATTCAATTTATTTATTTTAAAAATAAATAGAATTATAATTCTTGTTCAAAACTAGTTCATTTCGATAAAAAACTATTTTTATCTTTTCAAATATGGAGTTTTTCATCTCGATTCTTCCCAAATCACTTCTTATGACTTTACACAAATTATTGATTTTTAATAATTTTATCAAGGCCCGTACAATTGATTTCCATCAACGACCATCGAACTGCACTTATAGCGACCTTTTCCAAATTTGATTTGGACAAAATTCCAAATCCAACCGTTAGATTTCTAATTTCTAATCTTCCTTAGAAAGATCTTTTCGATACGAACCCAAAGGTTCCGGTTTTAGGAGAATCCGACGGTCGGATCTCCCGAAATATCCGTTCGAAGTCAATGGTCGAAATTCGCGAACTACCGCGGCGCGGCGTGTTCTATTCAGGCCATTATATTATATATATAATATATACTTCGTCGATTTCCTTTCGAAACGAATTTTATAAATTGTTTTAAATTCGTTTTTAAAACGATTTCAACTTCTTTTTCAAATTCAAATCAAAATAGAATATTCCAATATAAATTCGTTTAAAATCATTTCAAATTGATTTCAATTCAAATCGATTTTTATTCCAATTTCAGTTAGTTTTCAATTCAATTCGAATTCATTTATATTCAGTTTCAATTCGAATTCATTTATATTCAATTTCAATTCGAATTCATTTATATTCAATTTCAATTCGAATTCATTTATATTCAATTTCAATTCGAATTCATTTTTATTTATTTCAACTCGAATTCGTTTTCTATTCAAATTCAATTCTATTCAATTTCAATTCGAATTCTAATTCGTTTCAATTCGGTTCGAATTTCAATTTAAAATATTCGATTTTGAAATCACTTTTCAATTTTCCTTATAAAACGAATACAATTGATATAAATATCATTTACGTCAAAATGGCGTCAATCTAATCAATACGGCTTCATATATTTCTACATTCAAATATTTTATTTCAAATATTTCTATTCAAATATTTCTATTCGAAACTGGAATGAGGCCCAATCAATTACCATATAATGTTAATTATATGGATTTTCTACAATACATGTATACAATAACAACGATGAATAATCAACCATCATCCAAAGTGCATTCTACACTGTATAAGCATCAAATATAAATATTCAACCCTTATAACAGTCTGTCAATCAATCGATCGACATACAACTAACTATTGGGATTAGTGTATGTCATATATCACCCCAATACCCACGTGGGGTTTTCAAACAATCAGACACAGATTTTATTTGTGTAGTTGGGCGATGTGTAAAATTTATCGTCCCAATCAATATCAATCAAATGTGTGTATACAAACAAATCATCCGATTTGTTTATTTTTATTTCATTTAATATACACATTAAAAATTCTATTTTTTCTATAAAATATTTTAACTATATAAATATTTTATTTCATTTCACATCACATCACACAATCAACTACACATCAAAATCAAACAACCAAGCATACAAGCCGTCCATTGTCTGTGGACGACGGGTGTCGGGTGCTACTAAACACCGTCTGCATCCTAGTATATATTTTAACTAGAAAATCAAATTTAAAAGTGAGAAGTTCTCATAGAGGATTCCACTCCGTCGTGCTTTGCTTTTGAACTGCTGAACCGCTCGGATTTGCTCAACATTCCCACTCAACCATTTCACGCTGTTTACAATAAAAATCACATTTTTAATATGATGTTTTATATATAAAAATCATATCATTACATCGCTACTTCGTTATAAAAATTATATTTTCATATCGTTCTTCTTCTAATAAAGATTATATTTTTATAACTCTACCTAAAAAAAAAATTATATCTTCTGTAATATAAAGATCCTATTTTTAATACTATACTTATATAAAAATCATATTTTTAACATATCTATAATATAAAAATCATAGTTTTTTAAAATTTCTATAATATAAAAATCATATTTTTAATATATCTATAATATAAAAATCATATTTTCAGTTTTTGTTTCCTACAAAAACAAAACAAAATCAGAAAATAAAATCTTACATTCATTTTAGGGTTTCAGTTCATGGTTGAATGGTGGAGCTGCTGGTTTGCTGGATGGAGGCGGCGTCCAGGTGCTGAGGAGGCGGCGGGAGTTGGTGGCCTTCGTGAATGGGGGCGCAGCGAATTGGAGAATGGGGAGCTGAGGAGGAAGTGGCGGAAATGGCAGTGCGGATGCGTGTTAATCGATGAAGCTGGGGGGGTTTCGGTTTCGTAGAAGGGAGGAGGGGGGGTCGCGGTAGAAGGAGGAAGTCGGGGAAGAAGGAGGAGGTTGGGGAAGAAGTGCGTCGGCCCCGCCCTGTGCGGCGGCGGCGATGGGGCGGCGGATACCCCCCCCCCCCCCCCGTCGATCCCCTTTCTTCTTCTTTTTTTTAACTTTTAAAATGAACGGCGGCCTGAAGGGAGAGATAAAGGGGCAAAGGAGATTTTTAATTTTTTATTTATTTAATTATTTAAATTTCAAAAAGTTGACTTTTCATTTCGACGTCGAAACGAGGCCCACCGCCTGTCGTCCATAGCGTATTACCCCCATTCCGAACACAATGGGATATGTCACATAGGCCAATTCGATCATTACTACCAGTTTTGATTTAAATTAAAATATATATCTTTATATATTCAATTTAAACGCACATTTCAAATTACCGGGGCCACACACTAACTCGAAAAATTCCAGAAAAATATTTTCTAGCTTCGTATTGATGATACGGTCCTAACAAAAATAATTTCGTCCAATTCCGAGACCGTTTAAAAAAATGGCCAATTTCCAGTCGATTAAAATCAACTTAAACTGGCCTAACGCGTTTTCCTTTGCCACGCTCACATATTAATTCGAAAAATTACGAAAATTGGAATCTAGCAATAACTTGACATCACGGATCCAACAAAAGTGGTTTCGTCGAAATCCGAGGTCGTTTGCAAAATGGCTACTTTTAGTGGCCGAAATTCCATAGCAACCATTCTAAAATTTCAACTGGACATATCTTTTGATTTCCGCTATGAAATTTCGATTTCTCGGATTCGTTGGAAAGATATTCATAAATAGATTCTAATACTTCTGGTTTCACTAAAATCCGGTTTATTTTGCAACCGTATGTTCAATTGAAGTTTGAAATCGAATTATCGAACTACCGCACCATTTTCAATCCCTTTTATATTTATAAATAAATATTTATATTCTAACGATGATCTATATAAATATATTCGTCGAATTCCATTCAAAATAAATTTCTCGTCAATATTATTTAAAATAATTCATTTTAAATAATCAAAATTCACTAAAATTGCCAAAATAAAAATTTTAAATTAGCCCAGATTTCCAAGTTAATACAATCTCCCCCACTTAAAACTTTTCGTCCCCGAAAAGGAACAAAGCCGAAAGTTGTTTCGCAAATCAACTCAACTTCCAGTGTTTTCACTACGGCTTAAGTTCTTCAACTTTTCATTTTCTAAGAACTTTTCAAATTTTTCAAAAATTTGGCTAACACCCTAAATTTTCGAAAAATTTCGCCATAACCTCCCCTGCACCGGTAGCACAGGAAAATCCCGAAATTGCCATCTAGGCCCTCTGATCTCAAAAAGAAAAAGAAAAAGCCAAGCGGCTAGCCAATCGGCTCATAAAATCATCATCACCCAAACAAAACAGTAAATTATGATAAACATGTACCTATTTGTCGGGCAAACAAATTTTATTCTCTGCTCTAGCCTCCTTGCTATGACCTGTTCAATGTAAGTACATGTATATGCATGCAAATGCGACAAATTTTCAATACAATTTACTATATGGTTCAATTAGGCTATATGGTACAAATTTTAATAAATCAACCAATAATCAACAACACAACCATCAATCAATTAGTTGATTAGCTTTTGAAATTCAAAACTTTGATACATAGTCAAAAATCAGATTTTTGATGCCAAATCATAACAATAAGTCCTATCTAGTTTCGGTTCTCACACAAGTCAGTTGGAAATATATAGAAATCTCACTTTCGTCGCTCGAAAATAAATACTGGAAATGGTGCCCCGTCACCAGAATTATCCCCGGGCACTAGAGGGATTCTATATCTACCCAGTATATTAAAACTTGGAACACACGTTTGCAAGACATATATACAAAATCTTTATATATTGGATTATCAAAATTCATATAAAATAAATATTCAAATACATTGAATAAAGTTTAAATTTTCAAAACAAAAATCGTTTTCATTTTTAAAAATATACTCTTCACACTCGTTCTAGGATACAACCGATCCCATCTCTAACGAGTCACTCTCTTTGGATATTACTAATCCAATTTCTGATGAATTCTTTCGTATGGTTCTAACATGTCTTGTTCTATGAGCTTTGTAAACCAAAGCTCTGATACCACGCTTAAACGACCCGAAATCCCCCTTACGGGAAATCCCGGATAGAGTCGAGAACAAGCAACAACAGAACGCAGACGGAAGAACATTTCTTTGTATATTACAACAATCCCATCAGAATACAAGAATATACAGAGTATAAACAAATATTATACAACATAAAATATTAGAGATTACAATACATTACATAGCAGCGGAAAATAATATAATACACAACTAGAAGAGATATACGGATACAAAGCTTTCCGGATATCATTCCAACTGTAAACCAGGATCCTGTGAATATAAATCTGCAAAACCAAAACTACTAGCTGCCCGTGTCAAAATAAGGGCACACAGAGTTTAGCTTAAAACAATAAACTCTAGGCCAGTCATGTGACTGGTGTGAGAACTAAAACAGTTATCAATCTTTATTTTTAAAGTTAGGTAAATCAAGGGACCACGCCGTATAACACGAACCGGGTTTCCTCCCAAGAATACCAGTGCATAAAACAACAGCACAATGCTAAATAAAAAACAGTGAAGCTATTATAAGACCCAGTTCCCATCACACAATGCAACGCAAGCCGGAGGATAGGGTTTTTACCTTATAATAGCCAAGAATGCTTGATACGTTTAAAACAAATCATTTGATAGTATTATAAGTGCATAGTGTATAAAACAACTTCAAATCATAAGTATCAATCATAGATGGCATAAGCGCCCCATCCCACTATGTCGCCATACTAGGCTCTACAAATAAAATCGCAAAGTCACGTATTGGAAATTGTATTTCCTTCTATGAACCGAGGCAAAAAATAGTCCTCTACCGATTCGAGACTCTCTAGCCCGAGCCTCAGGAAAGTACTCAGTCAAGCCTTTGGATCGTCAGGGCCGGTCCACCGATGTAGATTAATATTCCTGAGCACTGCGTTTCCCCGCCCTTTGGGGCGTAAATGAGCCAATGAATGACTCCATCGGACCCGCATCGTCCGATCAAACCAAGGTGCCTCGCAACAACAACAACCACATAAGTCAAACTCGTTTGGGTGTGTAAAACCACTAACGCCACTTCTAACTAGAAAGAAACGCATGTCCTCCCTGAGGTTCGTCTCCCGTTTTTGGTTCATACTGGGTGTGAAACTCAAAAGTAAACATTACACAAAGCTACGCCACAAAGGCCGTGCTTTGATCATCAACCACAAAACTTTGCTTCTCAACAGAAGCCTTGATCATTTTCATCTTAGCATGCCGCACAGGCAAACCACTCCATGCAACCGATATCAATCACATAGAATGAAATCCAATGTCAGACACACAGTCCATTTGCAAGTCCGTCCTGGGTCTGAACGAAACCGCAGGCACCTAGTACCCCGCATATCCATCGATCTCCAAGTACGTCTGGACGATCATCAACTATTTCCATCTTCTTGGGTGTACATCCCAATCAAGATCATCAGTAATCACCCAAACGACGTGAAGACCTCCGTTCTTCGACCACCGTCTTCATCTTCGACTTATCGTCGTATCAGTTATTCAGAATGGGATAAACCCGGTCTTTCCGAATAAATCGCGTATATTATAAACAAGTGTTACACAAACACAACACACGCCTCATTCCAATTTATCAGTCACTAACCGTAAATTAACAAGAGAATAATTCCCCAAATATTAAACCCGAAGGCCGAAACCAACATCAGATCAATATCCAGAAAACCATTCTGCTTAGCTAACCGACAGTTAGTTCCTAAATCTCACATTCACAGGGAAAGGTTCCCATTAATTTTATCAAAGATAAATCCTTTAAATTTATTCTTTAATCTTCCTTTTGAATATCAATTCAAACTAGTTGGGATTAACGAACCTTACTGAAGTAATCTTTTGTTTTAATTTCCTAATCCCAACATATTCATCCCATGAAGTAAAACGGGTCTTACTTCATATTTAACACCATGGTGTTATCGGTAAATTCAATTACCATTTCATGTTTTAAATCTAATTAAAGATTTAACTATCGCCTAGAGCAAAACTGGTGATACTCCATTCTCGATCATTTCAATCTAATTATAGATTCATTAAAACTCCACTTAGTTTTAATCTATGTCTGGGTTAAAGAATCATTGTCATTTTAAAACATGGTTCACGATAAACCCCAAAATCATATCACATTTCAATCAGTCCCTAACCGTAAATTAGCAGGTGAGCAGTTCCCTAAGTATTAACCCCGAAGGCCGAAACCAACATCAGATCAATACCCCAGAAACCATTCAACTTAACTAATCTCCAGTTAGTTTCTGATTTTCTTAACTCCTTTTTGGGTCTAAGAACAATATTATTGAAGATACCGTTCACGACAACCCAAAATCACATTTCATTAATTATCGGGTTAAAGAACAAGCGTTATTTAAAACACTGTTCACGATAAACCCAAAAATCAATACCAATTCAATTCCAATCAAATATTATTTAATTGGTACACATCATTAAATCTAAATAAATAAAAAGATTTAATATTTTCTCAACTGGGTTCAAGAACAGTGTTAATGAAGACACCATTCACGACAAACCCAAATCACATTTGACATTAAATACAAGGCTCTGAATCGAAAATATATCGGCTTATATTCAATATCAAATTCTACGACCAAAAAATATCGTATTGGAAATAACGATATATGTATCTATATCTTTCAAATTACCATAACAACACCTGTATAATCACGAAATCCAACATCGAAATAATCCGAAGACGATTTCGATTCAAATCCATTCCAATTCAATTATTGGAAATTCTAGTTACCTTCAAAACCATTTTTCAAATTCAATTTATTTATTCTAAAAATAAATAGAATTATAATTCTTGTTCAAAACTAGTTCATTTCGATAAAAAACTATTTTTATCTTTTCAAATATGGAGTTTTTCATCTCGATTCTTCCCAAATCACTTCTTATGATTTTACACAAATTATTGATTTTTAATAATTTTATCAAGGCCCGTACAATCAATTTCCATCAACGGCCATCGAACTGCACTTATAGCGACCTTTTCCAAATTTGATTTGGACATAATTCCAAATCCAACCGTTATATTTTTAATTTCTAATATTCCTTAGAAACATCTTTTCGATACGAACCCAACGGTTCCGATTTTAGGAGAATCCGATGGTCGGATCTCCCGAAATATCCGTTCGAAGTCAATGGTCGAAATTCGCGAGCTGCCGCGGCGCGGCGCGTTCTATTCAGGCCATTATATTATATATATATATATATATATATATATATATATATATAATATACTTCGTCGATTTCCTTTCGAAACGAATTTTATAAATCGTTTTAAATTCGTTTTTAAAACGATTTTAACTTCTTTTTCAAATTCAAATCAAAATAGAATATTCAAATATAAATTCGTTTTAAATTCATTTCAAATTGATTTCAATTCAAATCGATTTTTATTCCAATTTCAGTTCGTTTTCAATTCAATTCGAATTCATTTATATTCAGTTTCAATTCGAATTCATTTATATTCAATTTTAATTCGAATTCATTTATATTCAATTTCATTTCGAATTCATTTATATTCAATTTGAATTTGAATTCGAATTCATTTCTAATTATTTCAACTCGAACTCGTTTTCTATTCAAATTCAATTCTATTCAATTTCAATTCGAATTCTAATTCGTTTCAATTCGGTTCGAATTTCAATTTAAAATATTTGATTTTGAAATCACTTTTCAATTTTCCTTATAAAACGAATACAATTGATATAAATATCATTTACGTCAAAATGGCGTCAATCTAATCAATACGGCTTCATATATTTCTACATTCAAATATTTTATTTCAAATATTTCTGTTCAAATATTTCTATTCAAATATTTCTATTCGAAACTGGAGTGAGGCCCAATCAATTACCATATAATGTTAATTATACGGATTTTCTACAATACATGTATACAATAACAACGATGAATAATACACCATCATCCAAAGTGCATTCTACACTGTATAAGCATCAAATATAAATATTCAACGCTTATAACAGTCTGTCAATCAATCGATCGACATACAACTAACTATTGGGATTAGTGTATGTCATATATCACCCCAATACCCGTGTGGGGTTTTCAAACAATCAAACACAGATTTTATTTATGCAGTTGGGCGATGTGTAAAATTTATCAGTCAAATGTGTGTATACAAACAAATCATCCGATTTGTTTATTTTTATTTCATTTCATATACACATTAAAAATTCTATTTTTTTCTATAAAATATTTTAACTATATAAATATTTTATTTCATTTCACATCACATCACACAATCAACTACACATCAAAATCAAACAACAAAGCATACAAGTTGTCCATGGTCTGTGGACGACGGGTGTCGGGTGCTACTAAACACCGTCTGCATCCTAGTATATATTTTAACTAGAAAAATAAATTTAAAAGTGAGAAGTTCTCACAGAGGATTCCACTCCGTCGTGCTTTGCTTTTGAACTGCTGAACTGCTCGGATTTGCTCAACATTCTCACTCAACCATTTCGCGCTGTTTACAATAAAAATCACACTTTTAATATGATGTTTTATATATAAAAATCATATCATTACATCGCTACTTCGTTATAAAAATTATATTTTCATTTCGTTCTTCTTCTAATAAAGATTATATTTTTATAACTCTACCTTAAAAAAAATTATCTTCTGTAATATAAAGATCCTATTTTTAATACTATACTTATATAAAAATCATATTTTTAACATATCTATAATATAAAAAATCATATTTTTAATATTTCTATAATATAAAAATCATATTTTTAATATATCTATAATATAAAAATCATATTTTCAGTTTTTTTTCCTACAAAAACAAAACAAAATCAGAAAATAAAATCTTACATTCATTTTAGGGTTTCGGTTCATGGTTGAACGGTGGAGCTGCTGGTTTGCTGGATGGAGGCGGCGTCCAGGTGCTGAGGAGGCGGCGTGAGTGGGTGGACTTCGTGAATGGGGGCGCAACGAATTGGAGAATGGGGAGCTGAGGAGGAAGTGGCGGAAATGGCAGTGCGGTGGCGCGTTAATCGATGAAGCTGGGGGGGTTTCGGTTTTGTAGAAGGGAGGAGGGGGTCGCGGTAGAAGGAGGAAGTCGGGCAAGAAGGAGGAGGTCGGGGAAGAAGTGCGTCGGCCCCGCCCTGTGCGGCGGCGGCGATGGGGCGGCGGATACCCCCCACCCCGGTTGATCCCCTTTCTTCTTCTTTTTATTTTAACTTTTAAAATGAACGGTGGCCTGAAGGGAGAGATAAAGGGGCAAAGGAGAATTTTAATTTTTTATTTATTTAATTATTTAAATTTCAAAAAGTTGACTTTTCATTTCGACGTCGAAACGAGGCCCACCGCCTGTCGTCCATAGCGTATTACCCCCATTCCGAACACAATGGGATATGTCACATAGGCCAATTCGATCGTTACGGCCAGTTTTGATTTAAATTAAAATATAAATCTTTATATATTCAATTTAAACGCACATTTCAAATTACCGGGGCCACACACTAACTCGAAAAATTCTAGAAAAATATTTTCTAGCTTCGTATTGACGATACGGTCCTAACAAAACTAATTTCGTCCAATTCCTAGACCGTTTAATAAAATGGCCAATTTCCAATCGATTAAAATCAACTTAAACTGGCCAAACGTGTTTTCCTTTGCCACGCTCACATATTGATTCGAAAAATTACGAAAATTGGAATCTAGCAATAACTTGACATCACAGATCCAACAAACGTGGTTTCGTCGAAATCCGAGATCATTTGCAAAATGGCTACTTTTAGTGACATATCTTTTGATTTCCGCTATGAAATTTCAATTTCTTGAATTTGTTGGAAAGATATTCACAAATAGATTCTAATACTTCTGGTTTCACTAAAATCCGGTTTATTTTGCACCCGGTATGTTCAATTGAAGTTTGAAATCGAATTATCGAACTACCGCGCCATTTTCAATCCCTTTTATATTTATAAATAAATATTTATATTCTAACGACGATCTATATAAATATATTCGTCGAATTCCATTCAAAACAAATTTCTCGTCGATATTTTTTAAAATAATTCATTTTAAATAATCAAAATTCACTAAAATTGCCAAAATAAAAAATTTAAATTGGCCCAGATTTCCGGGTTATTACAGGGGTATTTGTAAAGGTTTTATATATTTTATTTAGTGGAAAATAGGCATAAGGACAAATTTTGGAAAAAAATTAGTCTGAAGGACATCAAGTTTTATTTTAGGCTGGAGGACAAACTTTGAAAAAAATTAGGCTGAAGAACAAGGCTAAATATAATTAGCATTTCGTAACATCCCGGATTTTTCGGCCATTTAAATTCGAATATTTAAATCAGTTTATATATTTTATTTGGAATATAATGGATTTTAATCGAATTTATTTATTTAAATAGAGTTCGAATATATATATTTATATGTTAATTAAACGAGCTCGAAACGTCGCGGTTGTTCGAAATTTTTGATTTGAACTTTGATTGGATATACAAGATCCAGTATAAGTCGGATTTCTGTGAAACGAGAAACGTTTGAACCGATTCGATTATATTTATCTAATGAAAAAAAATCGAAATTCCAGCTTATAAATTTCAAGTTACATTCCATTTCAAATTTTTAAATAGTCGCTATGGAATTCGTTTTTAAATTATAACGATCTAATTATTTATATTAAACGATTTTAAATAGTTGGAGTATAATTTAAAAACTGGAATTTTAATGTTAAGTTTGAACTCTATACCGTTGAAGTTGAAGATATACATTAAATTTAGTTTCTTAAATTTGATATATATGTAAATATTCGTTAACATTTCCATTTGGTTTGGAAAAAACAAATATAACCGATACCATTCAAAACAAAAATTAAGAGGTTGGTGCGGCGATTTTTAAACCTATTCCGGTACTGCGCGAGTTGGAGACCAAGTTAAATATCCTCAACTTTTCACTACCATGGTTGTTTTAAGTACATTTAGTTGTAATACTAAAAAATACAAGCACATACATGGCTGAACAATACACATTATTATTTTTACAAAAGAAAAACAAAGTGAAATACAATACACATTTCAACAAAATTTACAGAACTACATTTACATATTTAGGTATAGTTTAATTTCAGATTTTTGAATCCATGACAAGCCAATACAATACTAAAAGGATTCTTTTTTTCAGCAACATTTTGTTTCTTTTACCAGTGAAGTGAATCCATGTTCGATCGGTTTCGATCTGCGAAAAAGAAAGAAGGAAACCCATTAGAAGGGAAATTTCATGATAGAAATAAATAGCATAAAAAAATAAAAATATAAGTGATGAACAGCTAAAACAACAGTGACATGTATGGCCTTATAATTAAATAAAATGTATGTATGTATGATACAAAAACCAAATCTTGAACTAGAATGATTTGAGCAACAGAAAATGAGATATCAAAATCCAAACAGGAAATCATGACCAGTGAACAACAACACTATACATGAAGAAAATAGCTAAGGAAAATATACAGGACAGCTAAAGAAAATTTTCATACATCGAATCCACATGACTGTATATATATGTTCATATATAGTTGGTCTCAGACTTCGAAATCAGTGACAAGACAAATCAATATATATATATATATATATATATATTTGTATGCACGGAATCCTAATCGAACCAGTGAAGTCACATGTATGAACAGTAAAGAGGATCACTGTTTTTCATGTATTTTTAAATCCGAAAAAAATCTAAGGACAGGTCCTAACTTCTATGATTGAATGAACAATACATAACACAACTATCTAAAACCTATCCAAGTTCAATCAAAAGCCTAAACTGAAATCCGAACATAAAATCCAACTATGGATTCGAACGTGATTGAAATAACAATTCATAATCATGGATGGACAGTAATCTTATCTAAGAGCGAACCGCAACTATAAATACAGCAGTATTTCATTCATCCCAGGACCATTCGAACAACACCACAAACCAGAGAAAAACCGAATCAAAATATTACAGCAATTACAAATCGAGTAAAAGAAACTTAGCTTAAAATAAGGAAGATAACCGCTTCGTTCTTGGGAGGGGTTTTGAGTTGGCTTGTCGTTAAGAGGGTTGTGGTTTGAACGATGGAGCACTGAGAGGTTGTTGAGGTTCGGGCCGAGCAAGTTGAAGAGGTCGAAGGGGGTGCGACGCTACTAGATCTGGGTAGACGGAGGAGGTGGCGACGCCATTTTTTTTTCGGTTTTGGGCTGAAGAATTAAAATGGGGATTAGGGATTTGTGTTTTTTTTGAGGTGGCTGATAAATGAATGGGAGGGTTCGGTGATTAGGGTTAAAAAGGTGGGAAATCGGGTTCAGTTAGTTGGGTCGATAACAAAGGTAAAGCCCATGTTTGTTTTAAAACAAAATATAGGTTTGAATTAACTATTTTATAAAGTTGTTCATACGATATCTTATACGTACAGTATCAGATTTACGCATGATCAGTCACGTTGGGACCGTAAAGACGAGTACTTCGAGATGGAGCAGGATTGGTCAGGGTGGAACAACTGGAATTTTTATTCGAATTAAACGTCAGTTTAATTTGATCAAATAGATCATTATCGACGGATTTCAAATCAAAGTGAGTTAAACTCACTCAGCTCTTCCCATTTATATTTTTTATAAATTGGGTTTTTAATTTGCATGTTCTGGTTGTTAGTGATTGACTGTTTGCTAGTGATGTATATTTATAGTTGATTCAATTTCTGAAATTAAACGGTCGTTTAATTTTAGTAAAACACCAATTGTTTGATTTGACCCGAATAAAGTAAATTCCCCTGATTGGTCACGTTTATAAACGTGTTTTAAATTGTTTGAATTGTTTGAATTGTTGATTGATGATCGTAGTAAACATTATCAATCAAATAAAAAGGAATGGTTGATTATTATTGATCGTTGAACCATGTTTCAACATTTGTTCCGATGGATGGTATGGGTTGAGTACTTGGCATCACCTGCCTTATAAATCGATCGATTTATAAAATATGGGTTTTATTGACAGTGAATCGATAATATTTGAGATAAAAATATATTTTATAACGAAAATAGATTTTAAAATCTATTACATTGAAAAGTTATTTAAAGGGAAATAAATAGAAATTATTTATTTATTTAAAGTTTATAAGAAATTATGTAATTTGTTTATAAAAGGGATTCTTATGTCGATAAGAGTTATAAACAAAAAGCAGGGATTAACCTAGTAGTTAAATATTTGATTAATCGTGAGAGATTAAATAAAGTAATTTAAATTAATTATACTTTAATTAATTTAAAAGTGGAATTAAATAGAATTGGTTAAAAGAATAACCATGTTTTGTATGTCGACTATTTAAACTAAGATTGATTTTAAATTAGTGAAACAACTTAATTGGTTAAGTAGCAAGATTTTAAAAAGAGGATTTATTATTTATTTTAACAAATAAAGGAGTTAATTAATTTGAAATGATTCATGTTGATAATCACTTCTCAAATGTAACACATTTAAGTAACCAACTTAAAATGAAAATTGTCGAGTGTTGGTAGGAAGCTATGGATGAGTTTTATATTCTGAACTCGAGTTTTAAATCAGGTAATAAGGAGTTCTAAATAAATACAATAGCCTAATTGAAAGGTTGTGCTTAAGATTTGGATTAAGTAAAGGAAGGTAAAGTTGTAAAGGGCTTGTATTAAACCTAGGATTTTTAATCAAGGTTTAGAAATGGATAGGAGTTTAAATGTCGTTTTTAAATTTGAAATACTTAATAATGGAATTAAGTTAAACCGAAAAGGAGATTTCCCGAGGAAGGGATTTAAATGTGAGCTTGGTAAACAAGGTTGGGAATAGAATTTGAAACAATCATATAGGGTTTTTGAATCACTACTCATATTCATCTGAAGGTAAGAACGTTGTTGATCAAGGTCTGAGAGGTAATTAAAATACCACAACTTGAACGACTTGGGGACTATCCAAGGATGATGCTTGTTGGTAATGGCGAGAGTGTGTGATAAGATTTCCAAAGAAACAGAAATGAGATGAGATAATATTCTCTAGTAACAGAATTAAAAAGGAGATTGGGCATTAAATTTTAGAAATCAAGTGATGCTGAATAACAGTCCAGTAAATCTGTTTTTATGATTTTATGGATGTTTACTTGATAGTTAAATAACTGACTATCAAGTCTGACCTTTACGGTTGTTGGTATGGAAAGACCGGGATCGAATGTATATTCGAAAACCATTCTGACCAACAAATACGAAATCTATAGAAGATATCAAGTGATGATCGAGATGGAGCATGTGAAGACCATAGATCTTCATAAAGCGGAAGAACCTCTTACAATCTCTTATTCGACCCGGAGATATACTGGGGCTCTGTCGTGGTTGAAACTATGGATTGCAAGGACTGTCGCTACTGATCCATGGGGTGATTCCTATATTGGATGCAGTAGGAGAGTACCTTCGGTTCATCCTATTCCTGGATGACTTGTATGGACGGATGTCTGACAGAGTAGTTCTTAAGGGTCACGTACATTGATTTTTACAAACGTATATCTGTTAGTGGCGGAGAGGGGAACCTCTCTAGCTTAATAACCAGAATATTTTTGTGGACGTCAATTAGTGATTTGGCGGATCTGACGATGTGGCATTCAAAGTATATGAGACCAGATGTGCTCTGACCTCAAGCCTCATCAACTGGGAGATGACAAAAATCGGGCAGGCAGCATGGCTATGTGGGTCGCTCCCATTAGGGTGTATAATCACCTATCTAGAGAAATTCCTTTTGTTTCTTACTCTATCGATTCTGCCCATTCGAGAAAAGTGGTTTGAGTCCAACCGTTGGTGATATACATTCGATAGACTCAAGCGAAATGAGTGATCGGTCATGTGAGGGCCGGGTTGCAAGACATTCTTGTTGAACCCAGTGTATTCGCCTCTAGAGATACACGAGCGGCAGGTGGTCACATACCTTGTCAAGGTCAGAATCAATTTCCAATAAGTGCCTACGGTTTTGTTTGTATATATATACGTGGAGCGTGAGATGCAAGCGTTCCGCTAGATTGTTATTTACTTGTATTTAGACACTATTATAATATCAGACAAGATATTGATTTCAAAAATGTGTTGGGTTATCGTAAGGTAAAAAACTTCCGTGTTTATGTGTGGATTTGGTCTTACGATTAGCCTTTTCTTTCGAAAGGATTTTAAATTTAAAATCAAGTTGTAAGATACCCTAAATACTGTGCGAGTGTATCTCACTCTGGTTCACCAGACTGACCCGGTGTTTTGTAAATGCTCGGGTTAGCCCGGGATGTACAGGTTCAGGTATTCAGGAACGGTGAAGTCCAGAGACGAGATGGAGATGTCCAGATATATGATATCTAGTATTTGTTCCGCTGTGTATATAAGGACAGATTATTATAACTGCCCAGAGATGTTGATGTACTCTGATATTGTAAGTATTTTCAACGGCTCTCAATAAAGTTTTATTTCTGTATTATATTTTGTTCCGCTGCGATGTGAGACTCTGTGTTGTGATGATACTTCTTCTTCTACTTCTATTATAATATTTATTTCTCTCTTATCTCACCCCCTAATTTCTTTCTATAAACATCCGGTGTTTTCGGTGTTGGAAGATCGGTGTGAGTATGGTAAAGGGTATTTATGTCGATTTTCGGGGCCGAAAACCACTGGGTCGTTGCAGTGGTATCAGAGCTATTGGTTGAGTAGTAACCTTGACTCTGTGGTGTAACTCAATAAAGATGGGGTTAGTAACACCCTAGATTGTGTTTGAGTGTATATATATATAAGAGCGTATTTATAGATTTTATATAAAAAAAGTTTTGTATTGTGTTATTTAACTGTTCAAGTGTTGAGAAGCCTTGAGCTAGCGAGTGGATACAATATTGTTTTATAAAGTGGGTAAATGAAATAATTTTACCCAAGATATATTTTCATATAGAAAAGAGAAATAATTTTCTATAGTAATGGGTGTTTGGTTCTTTGTTCTGATTGATTTGATTTGAAATCAAATTTAAATTTGGAAATAAAGTTGAACTAATTAGAAAATCAATTGGTTGATCGAATCAGATATGAAAGTGAAACTGAACATGGTTAAGTGAATTTAACCAGTTGGGGTAATGAGAAATTGTATGAATGGAAAACAAGGAGAAAATCCCAGTATAATGGATTGAAAACAAGCTGGGTAGTAAAGGGGAAACAGAATTGCCTAACCAAGATTATTGTTTGCATTATAAGTGGAATAAAATGCAGAATCCTGGAGATTGTGGAAATCATTTGGTTATATAGACTAAGGATGCAGGCGATGAGCAGTCGCCTGATATGTTTTGGAAATTGGAATTTGAGTTCGAATGCTCGACAAAAGGTAAACCTTATATTATGGGTTGAGGAATTTATTTATACCCTGAGTGGGTCGCCATTTGGATTTGGATTTTATTTTCAAAGAAATTGAGGCCCAAAGTGGCAGTCGTAGTCATACCGATCGAGCCATGCAGAGGACGTGCTGGCAAAATTTTAGAAAAATTTTAGAGTTCGAAATTTATTTTGAATTTAATTCAAAAGTAATGATTCTAAAATGATATGATTCGAAATATTCTTCTTACCTTGCAATTTCGAGGACGAAATTATTCTAAGGGGGGAAGAATGTAACGTCCCGTATTTTTCGGCTATTTAAATTCGAATATTTAAATCAGTTTATATATTTTATTTGGAATATAATGGATTTTTAATCGAATTTATTTATTTAAATAGAGTTCGAATATATATATATATTTATATATTAATTAAAATGAGCTTGAAACGTCGCGGTAGTTCGAAATTTTCGATTTGAACTTTGATTGGATATACAGGATCCAGTATAAATCGGATTTCTGTGAAACGAGAAACGTTTGAACCGATTCGATTATATTTTTCTAATGAAAAAAAAATTCGAAATTCCAGCTTATAAATTTCAAGTTACGTCCCATTTCAAATTTCTAAATAGTCGCTATGGAATTCGTTTTTAAATTATAACGATTTAATTATTTATATTCAACGATTTTAAATAGTTGGAGTATTATTTAAAAACTGGAATTTTAATGTTAAGTTTGAATTCTATACCGCTGAAGTTGAAGATATTGTGACATTTATTTTTCATTAAATTTAATTTCTTAAATTTGATATATATGTAAATATTCGTTAACATTTCCGTTTGGTTTGGCAAAAACAAATATAACCGATACCATTCAAAACAAAATTTAAGAGGTTGGTGCGGCGATATTTAAACCCATTCCGGTACTGCGCGAGTTGGAGACCAAGTTAAATATCCTCCACTTTTCACTACCATGGTTGTTTTAAGTACATTTAGTTGTAATACTAAACAATACAAGCACATACATGGCTGAACAATACACATTATTATTTTTACAAAGGAAAAACAAAGTGAAATACAATACACATTTCAACAAAATTTACAGAAATACATTTACATATTCAGGTACAGTTTAATTTCAGATGTTTGAATCCATGACAAGCCAATACAATACTAAAAGGATTCCTTTTTTTCAGCAGCTTTTTGTTTCTTTTACCAGTGAAGTGAATCCATGTTCGATCGGTTTCGATCTGCGAAAAAGAAAGAAGGAAACCCATTAGAAGGGAAATTTCATGATAGAAATAAATAGCATAAAAAAATTAAAAATATAAGTGATGAACAGCTGAAACAACAGTGACATGTGTGGCCGCATAATTAAATAAAATGTATGTATGTATGATACAAAAACCAAATCTTGAACTAGAATGATTTGAGCAACAGAAAATGAGATATCAAAATCCAAAAAGGAAATCATGATCAGTGAACAACAAGACAATGATGAAGAAAATAGCTAAGGAAAATATACAGGATAGCTAAAGAAAATTTTCATACATCGAATCCACATGACTGTATATATATGTTCATATACAGTTGGTCTCAGACTTCAAAATCAATGACAAGCCAAATCAATATATATATATATATATATCTATATTGGTATGCACAGAATCCTAATCGAACCAGTGAAGTCACATGTATGAACAGTAAAGAGGATCGCTATTTTTCATGTATTTTTAAATCCGAAAAAATCTAAGGACAGGTCCTAACGTCTGTGATTGAATGAACAATACATAGCACAGCTATCTAAAACCTATCCAAGTTCAATCAAAAGCCTAAACTGAAATCCGAACACAAAATCCAACTACGGATTCGAACGTGATTGAAATAAAAATTCATAATCATGGATGGACAATAATCTTATCTAAGAGCAAACCGCAACTATAAACACAGCAGTATTTCATTCATCCCTGGACCATTCGAACAACAAAAAAAACCAGAGAAAATCCGAATCAAAAATATTACAGTAATTACAAATCGAGTAAAAGAAACTTAGCTTAAAATGAGGAAGATAACCGCTTTGTTCTTGGGAGGGGTTTTGAGTTGGCTTATCGTTGAGAGGGTTGTGGTTTGAACGATGGAGCACTGAGAGGTTGTTGAGGTTTGGGCTGAGCGAGTTGAAGAGGTCGAAGGGGGTGCGATGCTACTGGATCTAGGTAGACGGAGGAGGTGGCGACGCCATTTTTTTTCGGTTTTGGGCTGAAGAATTAAAAAGGGGATTAGGGATTTGTGTTTTTTTGTAGGCGACTGATAAATGAATGGGAGGATTCAGTGATTAGGGTTAAAAAGGGGGGAAATCGGGTTTGGTTATTTGGGCCGAAAACAAACGTAAAGCCCATGTTTGTTTTAAAATAAAATACATGTTTGAATTTAAATACTTTATAAAGTTGTTCATACGATATCTTGTACGTGAAGTATCAGATTTATGCATGGTCAGTCACGTTGGGACCGTAAAGATGAGTACTTCGAGATGGAGCAGAGTTGGTCAGGGTCTGGAACAACTGTAACTTTTATTCGAATTAAACGTCAGTTTAATTTGATCAAACAGACAGTTATCGACGGATTTCAAATCAAAGTGAGTTAAACTCACTCAGCTCTTCCCATTTATATTTTATATAAATTGGGTTTTTAATTTGCGTGTTCTGGTTGTTAGTGATTGACTGTTTGCTAGTGATATATATTTATCGTTGATTCAATTTCTGAAATTAAACGGTCGTTTAATTTCAGTAAAACACCGATTGTTTGATTTGACCCGAATAAAGTAAATTCCCCTGATTGGTCGTGTTTATAAACGTGTTTGAAATTGTTTGAATTGGTTGTTGATTGATTGATGATCGTAGTAAACATTATCTGTCAAATAAAAAGGAATGGTTGATTATTATTGAACGTTGAACCATGTTTCAACATTTGTTCCGATGGATGGAATGGGTTGAGTACTTGGCATCAGCTGCCTTATAAATCAATCGATTTATAAAATATGGGTTTTATTGACAGTGAATCGATAATATTTGATTTATAAATATATTTAATAACGAAAATAGATTTTAAAAGCTATTACATTGAAAAGTTATTTAAAGGGAAATAAATAGAAATTATTTATTTATTTAAAGTTTATAAGAAATTATGGAATTTGTTTATAAATAGGATTCTTATGTCAATAAGAATTATAAACAAAAGGCAAGGATTAACCTAGTGGTTAAATATTTGATTAATCGTGAGAGATTAAATAAAGTTATTTAAATTAATTATACTTTAATTAATTTAAAAGTGGAATTAAGTAGAATTGGTTAAAGGAATAACCATGTTTTGTATGTCGACTGTTTAAACTAAGATAGATTTTAAATTAGTGAAACAACTTAATTGGTTAAGTAGCAAGGTTTTAGAAAGAGGATTTATTATTTATTTTAAAAAATAAAGGAGTTAATTAATTTGAAATGATTCATGTTGATAATCACATCTTAAATGTAACACATTTAAGTAACCAAGTTAAAATGAAAATTGTCGAGTGTTGGTAAGAAGCTATGGATGAGTTTTATATTTTGAACTCGAGTTTTAAATCAGGTAATAAGGAGTTCTAAATAAATACGATAGCCTAATTGAAAGGTTGTACTTAAGATTTGGATTAAGTAAAGGAAGGTAAAGATGTAAAGGGCTTGTATTAAACCTGGGATTTTTAATCAAGGTTTATAAATGGATAGGAGTTTAAATGTCGTTTTTAAATTTGAAATACTTAATAATGTAATTAAGTTAATCCAAAAAGGAGATTTCGCGAGGAAGGGATTTAAATGTGAGCTTGGTAAACGAGGTTGGGAATAGGATTTGAAACAATAATATAGGGTTTTTGAATTACTACTCATATTCATATAAAGGTAAGAACGTTGTTGATCAAGGTCTGAGAGGTAATTAAAATACCACAACTTGAACGACTTGGGGACTATCCAAGGATGATACTTGTTGGTAATGGCGAGAGTGTGTGATAAGATTTCCAAAGTAACGGAAATGAGATGAGATGATATTCCCTAGTAATGGAATTAAAAAGGAGATTGGGCGTTAAATTTTAGAAACCAAGTGATGCTGAGTACCAGACCAGTAAATCTGTTTTTATGATTTTATGGATGTTTACTTGATAGTTAAATAACCGACTATCAAGTCTGACCTTTACGGTTGTTGGTGTGGAAAGATCGGGATCGAATGTATATTCGAAAACCATTCCGACCAACAAATACGAAATCTATAGAAGATATCAAGTGACGATCGAGATGGAGCATGTGAAGACCATAGATCTTCATAAAGCGGAAGCACCACTTACAATCTCTGATTCGACCCGGGGATATACTGGGGTTCTGTCGTGGTTGAAACTATGGATTACAAGGACTGTCGCTACTGATCCATGGGGTGATTCCTATATTGGATGCAGTAGGAGAGTACCTTCGGTTCATCCAGTTCCTGGATGACTTGTATGGACGGATGTCTGACAGAGTAGTTCTTAAGGGTCATGTACGTTGATTTTTACAAACGTATATCTGTTAGTGGCGTAGAGGGGCACCTCTTTAGCTTAATGACCAGAATATTTTTGTGGACGTTAATTAGTGACTTGGCGGATCTGACGATGTGGCATTCAAAGTATATGATGACCAGATGTGCTCTGACCTCAGGCCTCATCAACCGGGAGATGACAAAGATCGGGCAGGCAGCATGGCTATGTGGGTCACTCCCATTAGGGTGTATAATCACCTATATAGAGAAATTCCTTTTGTTTCTTACTCTATCGATTCTGCCCATTCGGGAATGGTGGTTAGAGTCCAACCGTTGGTGATATACATTCGATACACTCAAGCGAAATGAGTGATCAGTCATGTGAGGGCCGGGTTGCAAGACGTTCTTGTTGAACCTAGTGTATTCGCCTCTAGAGATACACAAGCGGCAGGTGGTCCCATACCTTGTCAAGGTCAGAATCCAATTTCCAATAAGTGCCTATGGTTTTGTTTTTATATATATACGTGGAGCGTGAGATGCAAGCGTTCCACTAGATTGTTATTTACTTATATTTAGACACTATTATAATATCAGACAAGATATTGGTTTCAAAAATGTGTTGGGTTATCTTAAGGTAAAAACCGTCTGTGTTTATGTGCGGATTTGGTCTTGATTATCCTTTTCTTTTGAAAGGATTTTAAATTTATAATCAAGTTGTATGATACCCTAAATACTGTGCAAGTTTATCTCTCTCTGGTTCACCAGACTGACCCGGTGTTTTGTAAATGCTCGGGTTAGCCCGGGATGTACAGGTCCAGGTATTCAAGTACGGTGAAGTCCAGAGACGAGCTGGAGGTGTCTAGATATATGATATCTAGTATTTATTCCGCTGTGTATATAAGGACAGATTATTATAACTGCCCAGAGATGTTTATGTACTCTGATATTGTAAGTATTTTCAAGGGCTCTCAATAAAGTTTTATTTTTGTATTATATTTTGTTCCGCTGCGATGTGAGAATCTGTGTTGTGATGATACTTCTTCTTCTTCTATAATAATATTTCTTTCTCTCTTATCTCACCCTCTAATTTCTTTCTATAACCGTCCGGCGTTTTCGGTGTTGGAAGATCGGCATGAGTATGGTAAAGGGTATTTATGTCGATTTTCGGGGCCGAATACCGCTGGGTCGTTACACATTTTCTGCAATGTAATACTGAATAATGCTAATTACGTTTAGCATTTTCGTGTAGTGTAGAAATCTGAATATAATTCTAATTGCATTTAGCATTTTCCTTCAACTTAATTTTTGTTCAAAGTTTGTCCTTCAGACTAAAAATAAAACTTGGTGTCCTTCAGCCTATTTTTTCGGCAAAGTTTGTCCTTCTCCCTAATTACCTCTTTTATTTATTATTTATTTTAAATCTTGAACTCTATAAAGTACCATTTCCATTCGAACTCGAAATCGAACCCGCCAACTGTCGTCCCCAGCATATTACCCCCGTTCCGAACACCATGGGATATGTATCGTATGCCAATTCGATCGTTACGATCCGTTTCCGTTGAATCTGAAATATAAATCCATATATATTCAATTTGAACGCAAATTTTAAATTAAAGGGGCCATATACAGACTCTAAAAATTCTAGAAATATTATTTCCAGCTTCGTATCGACGATACGTCCCTATCAAAACTAATTTTGTCAAATTCCGAGACCGTTTGAAAAATGGTCATTTTTGGTCGATCGAAATTGACTGAAACTGTTAAAACACGTTTAACTTCGCCATGCTCACATATTGATTCAGAAAATTATGAATTTTGAAACCTAGAAATAATTTGACATCCCGGATCCAACAAAAGTGGTTTCGTCGAACGAAGTTCGTTTGCAAAATTTCCATTTTAAGGGCCTTTATATATATAAAAATATATATAAATTCCACAACGACTTTTATGAATTTTAAACTGGACATATCTCTCAACTTCTAAATCGAAATCTCAGTTTCTTACATCCGTTAGAAAGATATCGTCAAACAGATTCAAATATTTCTTGTTTCGTTCAATTCCCACTTAAAACGAATTCTGTATATTCATTTGAAACTAGAAATCGAATTTTCAAACTGCTGCGCCATTTTAGGCTCGCTATATAATTAAAATAAATTTATTTATTTTAACCTTGTCGAAAATAAATTTTCTGTCGTTATTATTTATATTAATCCATTTTAAATATTCAAAATTCATTAAATTCGCCAAAATAAAAATTTTAAATTGGCTCAGAATATCCGGGTTGTTACAGTAATTAAATTTACCCATAAAACATTGGGTGTTAGATACGGAGTACCACCAGTTTTACTCCATGTGACAAATAGGTTGGGATTTGGATAATAAATAAATGATTACTTCGGTAAGGCATTAATCCCGACTAGTTTGATAAACCTTTGGTTTAGATTGTGACAAGATATATAAAATCTTTTGAAATGATTTCCAAAGGCAGAATAAAGTATAAGTTTAAATGAACTTATCTTTGATAAAATTAACGGGAACCTTTCCTAAAAATATTCTGGATTGGAATGAGGCATATGTTGTGTTTTTATAGCACTTTATTATAAGATACACGAATTGTTCGGAAAGACTGAGTTTCTTTTTCTAGATAACTGATACGACGACGACTAAAAGTTGACGATGAAGACGGTGGTTAAAGACCGGTGATCTTCACATCGAATGGATGATTACTGATCCCTTGATTGGGATGTAAACCCAAGACAGAGTTATAGTGGTGATCGTCTAGACATACTTGGAGATCGACCGGATATGAGAGGACCTCTCTCCTGTATTGGAAATATGGGACGAGGAATAAGGTGCCTTTGGTTTCGTTCAAACCCAGAACGGACTTGTAAATGGATGGTATGTCTGACAGTGTATTCCTTTGTACTGTATTCGTTTATCTCTACTAAATGTATATCTGTTAGAGGCGGAGAATTTATTCTCTTACTTAACACCCCTTCTCTAAGACGTACAAGCTTAGAGGTTATACATTGGTAGATGATCAATGATATGGTATGGAATGATAATGTGGCTTCCTAAGTTGCATAGATCAAGGCTTTTGTTGAAAAGAAAGGCCTTGTGGTTGATTATCATAGCACCACTTTAAACAGCATAGCTTTGTGTTGTGGCGTTTATTCGCGAGACTCACACCTCAGTATAAGCGAAAAACGGGATAAGGGAAGCCAAGGAGTGCAGTCCGTTTCCTTCCAGCTATGGGTGGTTTCATGGTATGGAGCCCAAACATTTATATTTTTTTAACTGTGTGGATGATGGATAGCGAGGCGCCTCGGATATATCGGTCACTACGGGGCTGATGGATAGGTCCTAAAGGACCGGGAAATGGATGTTCATGAATAACTAACCCACAAAATGTGTGTGTGGACCGGCCTTGGACGATCTAAGGGATCACTATGGGGATTCCTGGGACATCAAGGTAGAGGTGTTCCAAATCGGTAAGGAGACTATCCCTTGCCTTGACTCATGTATGGAATCCCATTTCCAATACGAAACTTGTACGGTTTTAGTTGTAGAGCCTAGTATGGCGACATGATAGATGGCACCCATGCCGTCTAGGATTGATACATTTATATTTGAAGTTGTTTTTGACACTATGCACTTATAGTAATGTCAAAACAAGATGAATTTCGCGTGCCAAGCATATTTGGCCATTATAAGTTAAAACTCTATCCTTCGGCTTGCGCTGCATTGTGTGATGGGACCTGAGTCTTATAATGGCTTCATTTTTCTTTTTAGCATTGCGCTGTTTGTTTTATGCACTCGTATTCTCGGGATGAAACCCGTTCCGTGTTATATGGAGAGATCCCTTGAATTACCTAACTTTAAAATAAAAAGTTAATAACTGTTTTGGTTCTCACACCAGTTACATGACTGACTTGGAGTTTATTGTTTTAACCTAAACTCGGGGTGCCTTTATTTTCCACACGAGCAGCTAGTAGTTTTGCTTTGCAGGTTCTTTATTCTCAAAGGATCCTGACCTACAAATGGAGCTATGGTCGGGAAGCTTTATACCCGAGTATTATTTCCATTTGTGTTATTTAGTTTTCCCATGCTATGTATTTTAAATCTCTATTATGTTATATGTGTAATATTTATTCATATTTTGTTATATTCTTGTACTCTGATGTAAATTGTTGTAATAACAATGAAATGTTATTATGTTATGTATTCTGATTTGTCATGTTTTCAACTCAATCCACGATTTCCCGCAAGGGGGATTTCGGGTCGCTTCAGTTGGTATCAGATATTTGGTTTACAAAGCTCGAGAACAAGACGCATTAGAACCGAACGAAAGAATTCATCGGAGATAGGATTAGTAATATCCTATAAGAATGACTCATTAGAGATAGGGTTAGTAATACCCTAGAATGAGTCAAAAGAGTATAACTTTCTAAAAATAAAATTAGTTTTGAAAATCAATAACTTATTATATGTATTTGAGTATTTTATGTTAATTGATTTTAGACTATCAAGTATTAGTAGATTTTGCATATACGCCTTGCTAGCATGTATTCGAAGTCTCAAATATACAAGGTAGATATAGAATTTAACTCTAGTCGCCCGGAGATGATTCTGATGATATTCTAGACATCATCAGTATTTATGTTCGAGCTTCGAAAATGTGATATCTATATAATTCCAATTGACAGGTGTGAGAATCAAAACTTAGTTAAGTCTATTGGTTATATTTTTGCATCAAAATGTGATTTTCGAGTATATATGTAAAAGATACATGTTTGAAAACTTAATCAACTAATTGATCGTTGAGTGTGTTGTTTGATTGTTGATTTAACTAATAAGAATTGGAACGATAAAACCAATAAAAACATGAATGTAAAGTAAGCCAAATCAAGTCAAATTTGTACTAAATTGGAAATTGGTTGAATTTGCATACATGCACACACACACACACACACACACACACACACACACACATATATATATATATATATATATATATATATATATATGAACATGTCATAGCAAGGAGGCTGGAGAAGAGGAATAAAATTGTATGTCTGACAAAAAGGTACATGCTTACTATATTTCTTGGGTTTTGATGATTTTGTGACTTGATTGGCTAGCCGCTTGGCTTTTTCTTTTTCTTTTTGGGATGAGAGGGTCCTGCGTGGCTAGTTGCGGATTTCTGATGTTCCCCGTACAAAGGAGGTTTTGGCGAATTTTTTCGAAAATTTAGGGTGTTAGCCAAATTTTTGAAAAATTTGAAAAGTTCATAGAAACTGAAAAGTTGAAGAATTTAAGCCATAATGAAAATAATGAAAGTTGAGTTTATTTGTAAAACAACTTTCAGCTCTGTTCCTTTTCAAGGACGAAAAGATTTTAAGTGGAGCTAGCGTCGAGGAATGGGAAGATTATCTTGTGGGATTCTTTCTTGACTCGCCTATGTCGTACACGGCGATGGTCTCGCATCTGTTCAAGCACTGGAAGCCGTGCGGCACGATTAAGGTAAAGAGCAACAACAGTCTTTTATTTTTCCTTGTAGCTGATAAGGAAGATAAAAAAATAATTTTGGAAGCTGATCCGATAGTGATTAGAAATAAGGTATTCATCCTTAGAAAATGGGATGTTAACATGGGGCTTTCGGGTAAGGGGATTAGACTTGTTCCGGTTTTGGTCAAACTAACCAATCTACCTATGGTGGCTTGGACGAAGATAAGGATCTGTTGGTTAGCGTAGCATGTAGGCAAATTTCTTTGTATGGACCAGGCTACGAAGAGTTTGGATTGGTTAGGGTATGCGAAATGCTTAGTCGAGATTTCTCCTGAAAGTGAGTTGCCAGAATTGATAATTGTGCTTCTTCCACATGGAACAGAACACGATATTAAGGTCACTTACGTCTGGAAGCCTGACATCTGCCAAGCGTGTAAGGTGTTCGGGCATTTGAGTGCAAACTGCCCGTTGGGTGTCAACTATGAATTGCCAAAAATGAGAAATAATACGAGGAGTAATGGAGTAAATATTAATGAATAGAGTGCTAAGAAGAGTGGACATGAAAATGGTGGTGTTAGTGCCAAACAACGATGTTGTAATGGGTCCAGTCAAAAGCATATATGTGGGGAATTTTCAGAAAGGTAGAGCAATTCCTATGGGACAACATAAGAAGTGGCAAAGGGTAAAAGGTGGCACAATAATTCAAAGAACTGGCACAACTTGTAAAATTGCCATGACAACATGAAACATGTATGGTGCTCTTAATAGTCTAAGTGAGGATAATGAAAATGCAAACAGTGCACAGAATTTATAAGAAAGAGAAATATGTGATACAATTAAGGAGAGCACTGCATATTTTGTTAACACGGTTATACGCAGTTCTGCGGAAAATACTGTTGGGGACTGCGGCGTCGAAAACCAAGGGATACGGCAACAAACTACTCAAAATGAAGATGACCAAACTAAATTGCAATGCAGTGTTGAGATAGCTAATTCAAGTGTTACTGGCAGTTTAATAAGAGGAGATCAATGGATAAGGAATGAAAATGCAATGCAAACGATTATAGATGACGTCACTGAAATTGAATAAACTCTCAATACAGGTGGTTTTGACGTTAACGTACCATTTAATGCCAATGAAACGCAAAGTAGCAATGAGTTTGGATTCCAAACAGGTTTCTTACTAGGTACAAGCGCTCTCAGCAAGCTTATCAACGGAAGTGCAGTCCAAAACATAATCCAAGATTAAGGTGAAGAGGTGAGCAAAGAAAGACAATGTACTCTTAGTTCTTTACATGAGAAAGATGACAATCTTGAAAGTTTCCTTCAAAATAACTTCAACATAGTCGAAGGAACCAGTGACTCTTTACGGACACATAAAAAGGAAAAAGTGAAGATGCAGAAACAAAATCATGACAAAACGGTCCCGGAGGCAATAACAAGCTTGAGAGTTGAAATAAAGAGAGGAGATCTTGACCCATTCTTATGCAATGAAAAGAAGAAGCTCATGGAACTAATGTTCAAGAATTACAATTCTGTACAACGCAACAACACCAAACAAGACTATGGAAAGAAGACTACAGTAAATCTTTATGCTAATATTCCCCCTCCATTGGGATATAAAGCTCGTCCACCAGATATTGTTACAAATGTAATAGATCTAGCTGCTTCTTCAGCTGGTTACAGTGCTGCAAAGTCACCAATTACACGTAGCAAAGCCGGAGCGCTAGTGAATGCCCCCTTTGATAGTGGTTAACTCATTAGATGGGGTAACTAGTGCTTTCTATTGGCACTATGAAGTTAAAATGTATTTTGCAATCATGTATCAGTTATGTATTGATTTTATGTACTTGGTCTCCCCTACGTGGGAACATACATTTTGTAGTTGATATACGCGTGGTATATCTCCTGTGTAAGTTGTAACAATTTTTTTTAATAAACAGTGTTACGGAACACTATAAAAACCGGTCAGCCTTGAAAAAAAAACAATTTAAAAATTTTATGTTAGCTAATTTTAATGATTCTGGAATATTTAAAATGAATATTTTAAATAATAACGACTGAAAATTTATTTAAAACATAGTTAGAACTTATAAATTTATAATAATTATATACCGAGCTTGAAACGACGCGGTAGTTTGAAAATTAAAATTTAAACTTTAAATGAATATACAGAATACGATATAAGTCAGAATTGAATGAAACTAGAAAAACTAGGATCGAATTGATTATATCTTTTTAAAGAATGTAAGAAATTTAGACTTCACTTTATAAATTGTAAGTTATGAAAAAAATAAAATTCCAGAATAGCGCTATGGAATTTATATATATTAATATATAATTTAATAATGTATAAGCCCTTAAAAATGGAAATTTTGCAAATGACTTCTGAATTCGATGAAACCACTTTCTATGGATCTGGAATGTCAAATTATTGCTAGGTTTCAAATTTCATAATTTTTGGAACTAATATGTGAGTGTGGCACATTTAAAGCCGCCTTCACTTTCAGTTGTAAATTTAATCGAATGGAAAAAGGGCCATTTTGCAAACGGACTCGAAATTTGATGAAACCGGTTCCTATGGGACCGTATCATCAAAACATAGCTAGATTTATTTTTTTCGAATTTTTGGAGTCAATATGTGACCCCGGTGAATTAAAACGTACGTTGAATTCAAATTTAAAAGGTATTTTATTTTATATTTTAAATTTGATAAAACCTGTCGAAACATCCGAATTGGCTTATGATACATATCCCATTGTGTCCAAAATGGGGGTATTTAGTATAGGGCGAAAGTCGCTGGGTTTAAATAGGAGTTTGTATGAAAAATCAACTTTTATGTAATAAAATAATATTAATTTATATATTTATATTATAAAACCTTTTAAATCCCTTTTCTCACCCAATCCCCAAATCGATCGACATCGAACCAATCTTCTCAGTGCCGCCTCGACGCAGACGCCACCCCATCGCCCTCCGCCGCCAAGGAGCTGCGAACACTCTACCTTCGATTGGGAGCCGCCCCCCTCGAACGACCGAAACCCTAAAATAAAATCACTGTAAGTTTTTAATTTCTTTTTCGATTTTGATTTCTAAGAAGAAAATATGATTTTTCATTATAGAAAAATACAATTTTTATTGTTTGAAAGATATGATTTTAATTATATGAAATGAAATCATTTTTAGTTTTGAAATGAAATCATTTTTAGTTTTGAAATGAAATCATTTTTAGAAAGATAAAAATAGAATTTTTATCGTATGAATGACATGAATAAAATAGGCACACAATGAAATAATTATTCGATAGATAATAATATGTTTTTTAACATATGTATGTTATTTACAAAATAGACATGCTAAATAACTGGAAATATTTAAGATTTACAATCAAAGAATGGAGGAGTGGAAAACCAAGGTGAGAACTCTTTCTCACTCAACTTTTAATTAAGTTATATTATCCTAGGTTGCAGACGAGGCTTAGTAGCCCCTGACACTACTTTTTTTTTTGAAACCATGGATGTTTGGTTGATTTTTTTGGATTGAGTGATTATTTAGGTGAAATTGATTTGTAATGTTATTTGAATTGGATTAGATTTGGTTTGTGTATGGCGCGAGCCATTAGGCAAGGGATAAGGCTACACCTTATTCCAGTTCTAGTATCATGTCGTTATGCTGCCGAAATTTTCACAAATATGTTAGAAAAATTTAGTCAGCTAAAAATATTATTTTTAGCTTATAACTGCGATGAATAAAATAGATAGGCGTTGAATATATTATTTAGGCATTGTATAAAATTTCGTATGCTAAGTTATAAAATTTTATATAGTTATTGGATAGTTAAAAATAGAAATACACATCCGTTTACAAGTCGGACGACTTTTTTATGTTCACCTATTTATATGATATCGATTGGGACGATAAATTTTACACATCGCCCAAGTGCACAAATAATAATAATTATTTGATGGTTGAAACCCCACACGGGTCTGGGGATGATATTCTGATCACACATCTCCTTGGTGATTAGTTATATGCCGACCGATAGATTGACAGACTGTTATGAGCATTATTTATTTATTTAATGCTTATACAGTTGTAGAGTGCACTCTGGTTGTTATTTGGATGTTAGGTGATTATTTATCATCATTATAGAATACATGTGATGTATGAAATCCATATAACTAAAAGTAAATGGTAATTGGTTGGGCCTTATTCCATTTTGGGAACAAACAAATATTTTTATATAATATTCAGTATAAGAATAGAAATATGGTTTTGATGTCCGATTTTGGATGGACATGAATATATTTAAATATATAAAGCCGAGTTAAGTAGATTTGCGCTATTTTGACTCGAATGGATTTTTATATTGATTTTATTGATTTTATAATGAATATGAAAAAGGAATGGATTTGAAAATTAAATATTTTGAAAAGATTATTATTATGACATAATAATAATAAGGAAAATTCAGTTTTGATCTAAAATTGAAAATCAAGTTGGAATCATTTTAAAACGAATTTATAACATTTTATAAAATACACTTTGAATGAAAATCGACGTAATATATATTATAATGGTTTGAATGCAACGTTTCGCACAGCGACCGTTCGCGAATTTCGACCATTAACTTCGATTTGACGTAGTGGAAGATCCGACCGTCAGATTTTTCTAAAACCGGAACCTACAGTTTCGTTTCGAAAAGAGCTTTCGAATGAATATATGAGATTTGAAATTTGATGGTTAGATTATAAGAAATGTCAAATTCAAATTTGAATGAAAACAGAGCCAGCGCAGTTTAATGACCGGAAACGTCTTTTAGCTGAATAGGCCTATTTTTAAATAAATAAAAATAGGAAAAAATCATGTAAAATCATAATAAATGATTTAAAAGTGTTTTGGATGAAAATTCCAAGTTTATAAAGATAAAAGATATTTTAATCAAAGTGAGTGATTTATTTATTTTTATAAATAAATAAAAGGATTTAAATGGTTTTAATATAACCAAAAATTTCCAATGAATATATAGTAATGGATTTTAATGGAAATTATCTTCGGATTTTCCAGTATTGGATTCTATGGTGGGAATTTGACAGATATCGCTATTCCCAATATGATATCTGTTTGTTTCAGAATTTGGTATTGAATATAAGTCGATATAATTTCTATTTAGAGCCTTATATTTAATATCAAATTGGATTTTGGGTTTGTCATGAATGGTGTCTTTATCAACACTATTCTTGAACCCATTTCAGAAAAGAGTAAATCTTTTAATTTAGATTTAAATGGGATTTTCCAATTAATAAACATAATTGGAATTAAAGGGAAGTTGGTTTTGGGTTTATTGTGAATTGTGTCTTAAACGACATTAGTTCTTTAACACAATTAACAGTGAGATATGATTCGGAATTTATTAATCTTTTAATTAAGATTTAATGAAATTTTCCAAAGTAGGTTTTTCCAATTTAATACATTAAATTGGAATTCAGTGGAAATCTATTTATTAATAATCGAGATGAGTTTCTGCGAAGGAAGACCATTAATATATACGGAATTTAAAAGGCTTCGCCGTTATTCTATTTATATTATTTGTCTGACATGGACATTCATATTGATTATGACTGATTGGATTTCTATGAAGATTCCATTTTTGTGGAATAGGATTTTGGGTTTATCATGAATGGTGTTTTAAATGACATTTGTTCTTTAACCCAATTAAAGGCAGGATTGATTTCTTAAAAATGAATAATCATTAAGTAATGATTTTGAAAATTAAAACTGAGGGTTTTTACGAATCTTTAATTAGATTGAAATGAGAATGAGATAAATAAATTTATCAAATTCAAGAAGGATTTGGAAATGGAGTATCACCAGTTTTGCTCCATACAATAGTTAAATCTTTAATTAGATTTAAATGATAGACGGTAACTAAATTTACCGATAACACATTGGGTGTTAGATATGGAGTACCACCAATTTTACTCCATGGGATGAATAGGTTGGGATTGGGATATTAAATAAATGATTACTTCGGTAAGGCGTTAATCCCGACTAGTTTGATAAACCTTAATTTGGTTTAGATTGTGAAAAGATATATAAATTTTTTTGAAATGATTTCCAAAGGCAGAATAAAGAATAAGTTTAAATTAACTTATCTTTGATAAAATTAACGGGAAATTTTCCCAAGAATATTCTGGATTGGAATGAGGCGTATGTTGTGTTTTTAAAGCACTAGATTATAAGATACGCGAGTTATTTGGAAAGACCGGGTTTATCCCATTCTGAATAACTGATACGACGACGATGACTAAAAGTCGACGATGAAGACAGTTGTTAAAGACCGGGGATCTTCACATCGAATGGTTGATTACTGATGCCTTGATTGTGCTGAACACCCAAGACAGGGTTATAGTGGTGATCGTCTAGATGTACTCGGAGATCGACCGGATATGCGAGGACCTCTCTCCTGTATTGGACATATGGGACGAGGAATAAGGTGCCTCTGGTTTCGTTCAGACCCAGAACGGACTTGTAAATGGATGGTATGTCTGACAGTGTATTCCTTTATATTGTATTCGTTGATCTCTACTAAATGTATATCTGTGGGTGGCGGAGAATTCATTCTCTTGCTTAACACCCCTTCTCTGTGACGTACGAGCTTAGAGGTTATACAATGGTAGATGATCAATGATATGGTATGGAATGACAATGTGGCATGCTAAGTTGAATGGATCAAGGCTTTTATTGAAAAGCAGGGCCTTGTGGTTGAAGATCAAAGCAACGTTTTAAATTGCATACCTTTGTGTTGTAGCGTTAATTCGAGATCCTCACACCTTGGTATGAGTCAAAAATGGGATAAGGGAAGCCAAGGAGTGCAATCCGTTCCTTTCTAGCTATGGGTGGTGTCATGGTATGGAGCCTATATATTAATATATTTTTTCCCTGTGTGGATGATGGATAACGAGGCACCTCGGATATATCAGTCACTACGGGGTCGATGGATAGTTTCTAAAGGACCCAGAAATAGATGTTCAGGAATAGCTAATCCACAAAATGTATGTGTGGACCGGCCTTGGACGATCCAAGGGCTTACTGCGGGGGGTCCTGGGACATCTTGCCAGAGGTGTTCCGAATCGGTAAGGAGACTATTCCTTGCCTTGACTCATGTCTGGAATCCAATTTCCAATACGAAACTTTTACAGTTTTAGTTGTAGAGCCTAGTATGGCGACATGATAGATGGTACCCATGCCGTCTAAGATTGATACATTTATATTTGAAGTTATTTTTGACACTATGCACTTATACTAATATCAAAACAAGATGAATTTCGCGTACCAAGCATATTTGGCCATTATAAGGTAAAACTCTATCCGCCGGCTTGCTTCAATTTTCCTTTTAGCATTGCGCTGTTTGTTTTATGCACTGGTATACTCGGAAGGAAACCCGTTCCGTGTAATATGGCGAGGTCCCTTGAATTACCTAACTTTAAAATAAAAAGTTAATAACTGTTTTGGTTCTCTCACATGTCACATGACTGGCTTGGAGTTTATTTTTTTAACCTAAACTCTGGGTGCCCTTATTTTCCGCACAGGCAGCTAGTGGTTTTGGGTTGCAGGTTCTTTATTTTCACAGGATCCTGACCTACAGATGGAGCTATAGTAAGAAAGCTTTATACCCGAGTATTATTTCCATTTGTGTTATTTATTTTTCCGCTGCTATGTTTTTTAAATCTCTGTTCTGTTAAATGTGTAATATATATTCATACCCTGTTATATTCTTTAACTCTGATGTAAATTGTTGTAATAACAATGAAATGTTCTTATGTTCTGTGTTCTTATTTGTCGTGTTCTCAACTCAATCCGCAATTTCCCACAAGGGGGATTTCGGGTCGCTTCGGTTCTACTGTTTATGTTCTGATGCGTCGCATTCGGATACAATCCGCATTCTAGTTCGATCTGGGCCGTGCGGGGATTTCGGGTAGTCTCACCTACGCTGTACATTTTGAAAAGAGACACGCTTCTTATCCCCTATCTTTCCCCTTCACTATATATATCGTGCCCCAAACCTTCTCTCCTTTATCTTCTTTCACTCATATATAAAAATGAACTCTCCTTCCTGCAAAGCTTCAATGGCAGATAAAATCGTAACCATGGTTTCAATCCACGAAAATTCTACCCTTCTATTTCATTGAAGTCATAGTGACTCTCCTCACGTTTGTATCGTTTTCGTAAATATCGAAACCCATTCTTCTTTTCATATGGAAGAAAGTCGTGAACTTTCCAAATAAGAATAACTCACACAAATATTAAAAAACAATTATACGTGTATATTGAGCAGAACTGGGAGAGGTCGTGGGTGGCTAGAGAGCCGCGTTAGGCCAGAGTTGGGTGTTCTGATGATTGGTTCGGCGATGGGTGGCCTGTGTTGAACGGCGGACCGGTGATGGATGGTCGGAGATCCGTGCTAGTGTGTACTCCAATGGTTGAGTACTGGTGAGATGGTGGCAGTTACTGGAGCTTAGTCAATCTGGAGGGTGCGACATGGACTTTTTGGATGGAAATAGCGAAAGGATGGTAGGTGTAATGACCCAAAAATCCGGTCCAATTTGAGCTGACCCAAAACACAAGTCCAACCCCAAATTAAACTGAAAATCAGGAAATTAATTGAAAGAAAACAGAAGGTGAGAATAGATAGGATAGAAACTTAGAATAGAAGAAGAAGATGAACACAACATCAGAGTAACACGAACCTCAAAGCGGAACTAATAACACATAATATATATAACATAACTTGAAATATACATCTATACTTGAATATACATCGTTATCAAAGTACAACACTTACAACACACCGGAAATAACTATAGCTATATAATCCGGAAGCCTCCTTCTCCAAGCTCTTCCAGTATATCTGTAAATCCTGACTACTTGACTGCCCATACAAAATTGGGCACCCCAGAGTTTAGGGAAAACAAAACAAAATAAACTCCAGGTCAGTCATGGGACTGTTGTGAGTAAAACAGTTTAAAATAGTTTGAGCCATTAAACGATATCTCATAAGACCACGCCGTATAACGGAACGGGTTTTTCCCTTATGAAAATCCAAAATATCTTTATATCAAAAACCTTTTGATATTATAATAATGTCTATCAACCACAATATAATAATCATCTAGCAGAAACGCTTTCATCTCACGTTCTACATATATAGTATACAATCAAAACCGCAAGCACGTATTGGGTAATGGATTTCCAACTATGACAAGGTATGGAACCACCTTTCGCTAGTGTACCTCTAGAAAGGAATACACTGGGTTCAACAAGAACATCTTGCAACCCGGCCACACATGGTCGACCACTCATTTCTCTTGAGTGTATCGAATGTATATCACCAACGGTTGGGATCAGCAACCATTTCCCGAATGGGACAGCATCAACAAAAGATTTTTAGAAATAAATGAAACTCTAGATCAGGTGATTATACACCCTTCTTCGGAGCGATAGACTTAGCCATGTTGCTTGCCCGATTTCTGTCATTTACCGGAGGTGAGGCTAGAAGATACGCTTTATCATCACACCAGATTCACTTCGAATGCCACATCGTCAAATCCATCAAATCACTGATTGACGTCCTCAACCATACATTATGTGTTAGCTAAAAGAAGTTTCCTTCTCCGCTTCCACTCCTGGTACGGTTGGAGAAATCAATATACATGATCGTCTGGAAATACTCTTTCAGACATCCGTCCATACAAGTCATCCAAGAACAGGATGAACCGAAGGCACTATTCAGTATATCCATCTTAGGCACTGTTATATAAGATTTATACAATAGCCCTTGCACTTTACTCCGTCTTCAATTATCTTTGGCATATATGATTCGCAACGCTTATGACAATACAGAGTGGTTCTTTGGATAATAATCCAACCGGTCTCTCCATATTAACAAGGTTAAAATGGTCAAAACTTCGACAGTCTATGATTTAACTATTGAGGAAAACACGTGTGCAAACAACAATATTATTTCCATATGGAAATTCTATCAATCAATCATCAATCATATATATATATATATATATATATATATTCATATTTTCTTATTTTCTATGTTTAGAAAATATACGCTAACATTGGAAAACATTTCCATTACTAATCCATATTTCCAATTTCAATATTTGATTACGTTTCTGATTCTATTTGGAAAACATTTCCAAATCTTCTTTACTTGGATTTAAACAGATGTTTAAATCAACATCGCGACGACAACTCAAACCACTATACTTATTTACTAAATTTACTTAACCACTTTCACTCTCGAACCTTAACCGTTTCTAAATTAAAAACGAAGTCAATCAAGTTGGGGTATAACTACCTCTTAGACCTTAACTGAACAACATTTCAAATCTCGAAATAGGGTATGTTCATCTTTTAACTTTTTAACACTTCCTTATGTAACTCTCTTTCGAATCATCTCTTGTTCGATAACTCCTCCCTTCGAATAACTATATTTGATAATCTCTCTTACAAATAATAAGATTCGAAAACCTTTCTTCGAATAAACTAAATTCGATTAACTCTAATTATTCAATTCGAATAAACTATATTCGACTAACTCCTTTTTGATTAAACTATAATCGATAACTCTTTTCGAATAACTAATTCGATAACTCTTACGTGTTTAACTCTATTCGAATAACTAATTCGAATAACTCTTATGTGTTTAACTCTATTTGAATAACTAATTTGAATAACTCTTATGTGTTTAACTCTATTCGAATAACTAATTCGAATAACTCTTATGTTTTAACTCTATTCGAATAACTAATTCGAATAACTCTTATGTGTTTAGCTCTAATCAATTAAACTAACATCGATTAACTCCTTTCGATTAAACTAATATTGATTAACTCCTTTTAACTCGATTCGAATAACTAATATTCGATAGCTCCTTATTCGACTAACTCTAATCGATTTATTCTAATTCGATTAACTCTATTTAATTACTCTATTGGTTAACTCTACTTTAACTGGTTAACTCTAATTGATAACGCTGACTGATAAACTCTAACTGATCATCCCTAATTGATTAACTCTAACTGGTTAAGTATAACTCATACTCTATTCGATTAACTCCTATGAATTAACTCCTTTTCTATTTGTTTACTTAACAAATAACTATTCCCTTTTCAATTCTATTTATTTAACAAAGAAATATTTCTTTTATCTTTTCTATTTATTCTAACCAATAATATTTCCTTTTATTCTAACTTATCCTTCGATTTTATAAATATTTTCTTTTATAAAAATCCCTTTCCTTTTCTATATAAAATCCATCGATTTTATATAAATAATTCATTTTCAAAATACACTTTGAAAATCCAATTTCCCACATCCAGTATTCCTTATGGTATTTAACATACCATATAACAACGATAACTATCGTCCAAACACACATAATCAACAACAGATTATATATCACATCATATATGACAATATATGAATCACAGTAAAATAAATGTTGAGAAATCCAGTTGGAATCCTCCAACCTGTTTCCCTACATCCATAGATGCTACACAGTATAAAATCAACATCACTTTCAGTTCCATATGATATATTCTGTTAAACAGAATCAATATAGAAATTCAACTAACTGACTAGCAGTTCAATCAAACAGTCAATACACAGTCAATCAGCCAATATTTAATAGTTCTAAAAATACAACATGAAATTATAAACTGTTCATAGTTAGTGAGATTTACTCACATTGGACGATCATCGTTAATAACGACAACCATTGCTTGATTTCGACGGACAATTTATTTCGCTATAAATTGTAACGAGCTCCGATTCACTCCCGGTCAGTCTCATTGTGTCGCTACCGTCCATACGATCTCAACGCAACTTACGGTTCATGATTCTGATTTCATATGAACAAGTTATACATTATTAAATTTAATACACTTTTAATTTGAATTGAAATTAAATAAAAACTTGAGTGGGCATTACCAACTTAATTCCCGGCCCACTACCCTTCTCAAGCCCACACCGTATAAACCCATCTTCCCCAAAATAAACTAGCGTGACCTCCAAGAATTAATCCTCTCCATAGCCGACACAAACTCCTCCACCATTCATCCATTCCTCCATGAAATCATACAAGACAACCACCACGGAACTTCTCAACTAAACCTCCCTCGTCCTGTCACCACAACAAATAACTCGAGTTGCCCCCCTTTGAATCCGTTGTTCATCAAAGCCTGCTGCCCCATAGAATCGATCGACACTTATCCACCCAGATTCCATCCAAAGTTTCACATAACGAGTGCCTCACCATCCTATTCCCGAAAACAACCTTAAAATCTTGAATCAGTGATTCATATTCATCATTTTCTCAACCCAAGGCGGCGCTGAGTACATTTCAGTGACAATAATGAACGTCGAGCTTGCTGAAATGGGTATCAACATGAAGAGAAACTCCCAACAAATTTAGATATATATGTATTATACTTTATAGGATTTAATCCCTTTTTTTTTTTTTGATTTATTTGCTCACCATTTTTTTCTTGTTTCGTTCCTGTGAAAATGAGAATTTGTTGGTTGAGTTATACTGTGAATTTGTGGATGAGAAGAGTGGTGTGTGTGGCATTGTTTATGATCACAAATCTTAGGATATTTTATTTTGATTATTTTAATTCATATATAATGAAGTGCTGCTTATAATTGTCCTTTAAAAATTCCGGCGACCACACATTATACTCAAAAATCACGAAACTGGGCATGTAGCTAGAGTTAGACATTACGAACCCAACAAAACTGGATTCGTTGAATTCCTACTCCATATGCTCACATAGCGTATTTTTAAAGGTCAAAATATCGACTGTTTCACACATAAAAAATCGGTATGACCACATACTGACTCTAGAAATCACAAAACTTGATATCTAACAATAATATGATGTTGCGGATCCAACAAAATTGGTTTCGTCGAATTCCGACTTCGTTTGCAAAAGTGGCTTTTTTTAAAGCTCTGGATGACACATTTAAATATATTAATATATTTAAATAAAATAAAATTAAATATAAATAAATTTATATTATCGTTTGTATTCATACTAGAATACCCTACAGCTCCAGAATAACCCCATATGGATTTCTAACTCGATATTTCATATCTGGGTCAACTCGGTATTCGATTTATATTGAAATTCCTTTTTAAAATATAAATAATTCCTTTATAAATTATAAAGGAATTCCACAGCGACATTTCTAAAATTTGATTTGGACATGTCCCAAAATCTACACGACGAAATCCCGATTTTCCTCTTCCACTGGAAAGATATACTCCATCAGCTCCACAAGTTTCTTGTTTCACAGAAATCCAGCTTAAAACGAATCCTGTACATTCAGTTGAAGTTCAAATCGCCAATTTACGAACTGCAGCGCCACTTCAAGCTCGATTTTAATTATAATATAATGATACGTTCAAACTGTCATTCAAATAATATATTCGTTATTCTAATTCAACTTTAAACTGAATTAAATATCACAGATGATCCAGTTCACACCATATCGTCATTTCAGCCAATTCTGGTTATTTCAAAATTAAATATATATTTAATTTATTATATTAATTAAATATTCACCATTATTTAATTAAACCACCATTTAATTCTCTAAACCACCATTTCAATAATTAAATAAATTAATTATAATAACTCTGCCAATGCGGGTCATTACAATCTTCCCCACTTAAAATAATTTCGTCCTCGAAATTGCTAAAAAGTAGAGGACGACCCTATCGACTGGTTAGAACATATTTGTTCACTTCTTAACTTCAGTTTCAACTGAAGCAATTTAATTTCAATTAAAATATTAATTAATTCTTATCAACGAAAATTTTCAAAAATCCTGAAAATTTTCTAACACCTTAACCTTTTGAAAAATTTCACCAGACCTCCTTTGTACTGATCAATCGGTCAAACTCCAACTCGCCTCTCTGGGCCATCTCCATCCCAAAAGAAAATCATACAGCCAAGCGGCTTGCCAATTCGGCTCATAAATCTTATATCCAATAGAAACATAAACTTGTACCTTTTGTCGGCATATCATTATATCCTTTCCACCTGTTATCAATTCAATAGATACAAGGGTCATCCCAATCAAATTCCAATCTGCTTTTATCCACAACACAACCATTCGCTTATATCTGAGCCACATATCATTTCAACTCGAGTTTCTTCTCGATATCAACTCTTAACTTTCACATTACACTTCAAATTTGAATCTCACATTCCAATTTGTCTTGATATCATTCTAATTCAATCTCAGTTGCCACTTTACTGGCTTTACTTTAGTTCAATTTTGCTTTCACCAATTTCTGTTAATTTTTTTTTTTAATTCAAACAGTCTTTCTGGGAGTTTTTAAACAGTTTACTCTTATCAAAAATCAAATTTTCCTTTTGAACATGTAACCGAGCCCTTAATTAATATTCCATTAGTTAAATCACTTCTCTATTTCTTTATCAATATTTGTTAACCAAATATTTTCAATAACCATATTGTCCTTTCATGTTATTTGGAAAACATTTCCAAATATCGCCTTCCCTTATTTTCTAAACTTCAGAAAATATATGCTATTTATAATTGGAAAATATTCCAATTACTTATCTCTTTTCCGATCTCGTTTATGTCTATACTTAGGAAATATTCTTTATTATATTTCCAAGCTTACACTTATTTGGGTTAAAACGGATGTTGCTTAAAACATCGTTACGACAACTCAAATACTATATTCAACTAACTCTTATTCAACATTGATCTTCGAGCCTGAAATCTTACTATTTATTTATTAATAATGAAATCAATCAAGTTGGGGTATAACTACCTCTCAGACCTTGACTGAATAACATTTATAATGTCAAAACAGATATGACTACTTGCTCGAATAATCAAAACCATACAACTACTTATTCACCTTTAAACACGTATACGCTTCCTCTTTCTATTCTTACTAGATTTTATTCTTAGTCTTCCTTTTTGATTTTACTATTCTATTTCTAAGTTCGTTTCCTTATCGACTTCTATATATATATATATATATATATATATATATATATATATATATATATATATCGATACGTTGATTTCTAACTATCAAATTATTTTAAAAAATATTCTAACTCCTAAAATTCCCGGAAAAATTCGCCATAACCTCCTTTGTACCAGGAGCATCGGGATATTTCAAATAGCCTCCCATGGCCCTCACCAATCCAAAAGAAAAAGAAAAAGCCAAGAGGCTAGCCGATACGGCGCATAAAATCTCATATATGAATTAAATACATACCTTTTCGTCGAGCATTCTATTTATATACTTTCATACCTTATCCATACCTATCTCATGTATGTTTATACCTGCCCAATTTTTTTAACTATACCTGATCGTTTTAACTCAATTCGTTAATTAATTTGTTAATTAGCTCTTTAGTCTATTTCACTTTTATATTTGAACATGACATGTTCAAATATATTTTAACTTGCTTACTAACTAATTTGAATCCAAATTTCAAATTTAAGTTCTATATTCGATTTCGAATATCCATTTACAAATCCAATTCACCTTTCAAAGTTCAACTTTGAATTCAAAACTCGATTAACTAATTCCTTTTTGACTTAGTTAATTCTATTCAATTTCTATTCAAATTTTATATCACTTCTATTATTCAAATCTATATATCAAATTCTATTATTCAAATTCTGTTTATCAAATTCTATATTATAAATCCCATTTGAATTTCTATATTCAAATTCTATATATTCAAATTCTATATATCAAATTCTATATTATAAATCCCATTTGAATTTCTATATTCAAATTCTTTATATTCAAATTCTATATTATAAATCCCATTTTGAAATTCAACACAACTTGTCTTTCCCAAAACAAATTCAAAACAGTATCTATGGTAGTAATTTGTCACTTATAACTCGAAAATGAATATTGATGATGCAGCTGTCATCATCGGAATCTATTTTCCAGCGATCGAAGTGAGTTCAATACTATAAAACCATTTCTAAATATTTCCACTTTGAAATCCATTTCAAAATATAATTCACACTGCTTGTAAAACAATCTAAAACCTCCCAAGATCTTAAAGTTTCCTTATTTTTAATCTGAATCCATTTACAAACACTTGTCCAATTCTCCAGAGTTTTAACTCAATTTCTAGTTTAAAATTATAGATTCAACTCATCTGATTTCACGTATTTCACTTATATGAATTCTGATTGGTTATTTACATAACTAATTAATTTATAATCTTACTCGATTATAATCACAACCAATATATCCAATATATTATAATCTTGATATTTATATCTTCTTTATATCAAGATATACCTTGGGTAAACTTATTTTAATTTACCTTCTTTTCAAAACATATCGTGCCGACCCATCGTATTCGAGTTTTTATAAACTCCTACTGATATAGTGGATCAAACTGATCGACCAGAACTTATGAACGACTCAACCAATAAATCTCCATAATATAAAACAAATTTTCATATAAATAACAAATACGTTCACTCATATATGTACACTCAACTCAATCTAGGGTGTTACTAACCCTATCTCTACCGAGTCATGCCACAGAGCCAAGGTAAATCACTTAACTTAAGCTCTGATACCAACTGTAATGACCCAAAAATACGTTCCAATTTGAGCTGACCAAAAACACAAGTCCAACCCCAAATTAAACTGAAAATCGGGAAATTAATAGAAAGAAAATAGAGGGTGAGAATATATAAGATAGAAACTTAGAATAGAAGAAGAAGAAGAACACAACATCAGAGTAACACGAACCTCACAGTGGAACGAATAACATGTAATATATATAACGTAACTTGAAATATACATCTGTACTTGAATATACATCATTATCAAAGTACAATACTTACAACACAACGGAAATAACTATAGCTATATAATCCTGAAGCCTCCTGCTCTAAGCTCTTCCAGTATATCTGTAAATCCGGACTACTTGACTGCCCGTACAAAATTGGGCACCCAAGAGTTTAGGGAAAAAAATAAAATAAACTCCGGGTCAGTCACGGGATTGGTGTGAGTAAAAGAGTTTAAATCAGTTTGAGCCATCAAATGATATCTCATAAGACCACGCCGTATAACGGAACGGGTTTTTCCCTTATGAAAATCCTAAATATCTTTATATCAAAAACCTTTTGATATTATAATAATGTCTATCAACCACAATATAATAATCATCTAGCAGAAACGCTTTCATCTCACGTTCTACATATATAGTATACAATCAAAACCGCAAGCACGTATTGGATAATGGATTTCCAACTGTGAAAAGGTATAGAACCACCTTTCGCTAGTGTACCTCTAGAAAGGAATACACTGGGTTCAACAAGAACATCTTGCAACCCGGCCACACATGGTCGACCACTCATTTCGCTTGAGTGTATCGAATGTATGTCACCAACAGTTGGGATCAGCAACCGTTTCCCGAATGGGACAGCATCAAAAATAGATTTTTAGAAATAAATGAAACTCTAGATCAGGTGATTATACACCCTACTTCGGAACGATAGACTTAGCCATGCTGCCTGCCCGATTTCTTTCATTTACTGGTGGTGAGGCTAGAAGCTACGCTTTATCATCACACCAGATTCACTTTGAATGCCACATCGTCAAATCCATCAAATCACTGATTGACGTCCTCAACCATACATTATGTGTTAGCTAAAAGAAGTTTCCTTCTCCGCTTCCACTCTTGGTACGGTTGGAGAAATCAATATACGTGATCGTCTGGAAATACTCTATCAGACATCCGTCCATACAAGTCATCCAGGAACAGGATGAACCGGAGGCACTATTCAGTATATCCATCTTAGGCAGTGTTATCTAAGATTTATACAACATCCCTTGCACTTTACTCCGTCTTCAATTATCTTTGGCATATATGATTCGCAACGCTTATGCCAATACAGAGTGGTTCTTTGGATAATAATCCAACTGGTCTCTCCATATTAACAACTCTAAAATGGTCAAAACTTCGATAGTCTGTGATTTAACTATCGAGGAAAACACGTGTGTAAACAACGATATTATTTCCAGATGGAAATTCTATCAATCAATCACCAATCATATATATATTCATATTTCCTTATTTTCTATGTTTAGATATTATACGTTAACATTGGAAAACATTTCCATTACTAATTCATATTTCCAATTTCAATATTTGATTACATTTCTGATTCTATTTGGAAAACATTTCGAAATATTCTTTACTTGGATTTAAACAGATGTTTAAATCAACATCGCGACGACAACCCAAACCACTATACTTATTTACTAAATTCACTTAACCACTTTCACTCTCGAACCTTAACCATTTCTAAATTAAAAACGAAGTCAATCAAGTTGGGGTATAACTACCTCTCAGACCTTAACTGAACCACATTTCAAATCTTGAAATAGGGTAAGTTCATCTTTTAACTTTTTAACACTTCCTTACGTAACTCTGTTTCGAATCATCTCTTGTTCGATAACTCCTCCCTTCGAATAACTATATTTGATAATCTCACTTACGAATAACTAGATTCGAAAACCTTTCTTTGAATAAACTAAATTCGATTAACTCTATTTATTCAATTCGAATAAACTATATTCGACCAAATCCTTTTCGATTAAACTATAATCGATAACTCCTTTCGAATAACTAATTCAATAACTCTTATGTGTTTAACTCTATTTGAATAACTAGTTCGAATAACTCTAATGTGTTTAAATCTATTCGAATAACTCTTATGTGTTTAACTCTATTCGAATAACTAATTCGAATAACTCTTATGTTTTAACTCTATTCGAATAACTAATTCAAATAAGTCTTATGTGTTTAGCTCTAATCGATTAAACTAACATCAATTAACTCCTTTCGATTAAACTAACATCGATTAACTCCTTTCGATTAAACTAACATCGATTAACTCCTTTTAACTCGATTCGAATAACTAATATTCGATAGCTCCTTATTCGACTAACTCTAATCGATTTATTCTAATTCGATTAACTCTATTTAATTACTCTATTGGTTAACTCTACTTTAACTAGTTAACTCTAACTGATAACTCTAACTGATAAACTCTAACTGATCAACCCTAATTGATTAACTCTACCTGGTTAACTCTAACTCATACTCTATTCGAATTAACTCCTTTTCTATTTGTTTACTTAACAAATAACTATTCCCTTTTCAATTCTATTTATTTAACAAATAAATATTTCTTTCATCTTTTCTATTTATTCTAACCAATAATATTTCTTTTTATTCTAACTTATCCTTCAATTTTATAAATATTTTCTTTTATAAAAATCCTTTTCCTTTTCTATATAAAATCCATCGATTTTATATAAGTAATTCATTTTCAAAATACACTTTGAAAATCCCCTTTCCCACATCCAGTATTCCTTATGGTATTTAACATACCATATAACAATGATAAATATCGTCCAAACACACATAATCAACAACAGATTATATATCACATCATATATCACAGTATATGAATCACAGTAAAATAAATGTTGAGGAATCCAGTTGGATTCCTCCAACCTGTTTACACGGTATAAAATCAACATCACTTTCAGTTCCATATGATATATTATGTTAAACAGAATCAATATAGAAATTCAACTAACTGACTAGCAGTTCAATCAAACTGTCAACACACAGTCAATCAGCCAATATTTAACAGTTCTAAAAATACAACATGAAATTATAAACTGTTCAGAGTTAGTGAGATTTACTCACATTGGACGATCATCGTTAATAACGACAACCATCGCTTGATTTCGACAGACAATTTTTTTCGCTATAAATTGTAACGAGCTCCGATTCACTCTCGGTCAGTCTCATTGTGTTGCTTCCGTCCATACGATCTCAACGCAACTTACGGTTCGTGATTCTGATTTTGTGAAGACCCGCAACTACCCCGTAAAGGAAAGCGTCGGATAGTTCGAGAACAAACCACAGCAGAACGCATACAGAAGAACATTTCATTGCTTATTACAACAATGCATCAGATTACAAGAATATACAGAGCATAAATGCATCTTACACAGAAATATCAGAGATTTAAATTACATTTAAATACATAGCAGCGGAAAATAATACCATACACAACTAGAAGAGATATACGGATACAAAGCTTTCCGGATATCGTTCCAGCTGTAAACCAGGATCCTGTGAATATAAATCTGCAAAACCAAAACTACTAGCTGCCCGTGTCGAAAATAAAGGCACCCAGAGTTTAGGTTAAAAACAATAAACTCCAGGTCAGTCATGTGACTGGTGTGAGAACTAAAACAGTTATTAATCTTTATTTTAAATCATTAGGTAAATCAAGGGACCACGCCGTATAACACGGAACGGGTTTCCTCCCAAGAATACCAGTGCATAAAACAAACAGCGCAATGCTAAATAAAGAAAAATGAAGCTGTTATAAGACCCAGGTCCTATCACACAATGCAAACGCAAGCCGGGGGATAGGGTTTTCCCTTATAACAGCCAAAGAATGCTTGATACGTTTAAAACAAATCATTTGATACTATAATAAGTGCATAGTGTATAAAACAACTTCAAATCATAAGTATCAATCATAGGCGACATGAGCGTCCCATGCCACTATGTCGCCATATATAGGTTTACAAATAAAACCGCAAATGGCACGTATTTGGAAATTGGATTTCCGTCTATGAACCGAGGCAAAAGATAGTCCTCAACCGATTCGTGACTCTCTAGCCCGAGCCACAGGACCCAGACTCAGGTGGGCCCTTGGAGCGACAGGGCCGGTCCACCGATGTGGATTAAAATGCCTGAACACTACGTTTCCCCACCCTATGGGGTGTAAGTCTGGTCCGTCAGCCGACCAGAATGCATCGGCCGAAACCGATATAACCGAGGCGCCTCGCAACAGCAACAACCACATAAGTCAAACTCGTCAGGGCGTGTAAAACCACTGACGCCACTTCTAACTAGAAAGAAACGCAAGTCCTCCCTGAGGTCCGTCTCCCGTTTTTGGTTCATACCTGGTGTGAAACACGCGAGGTAAACGTTACACAAAGCTACGCCACAAAGGCCGTGCTTTGATCATCACCACAAGACTTTGCTTTTCAACAGAAGCCTTGATCATTTGCATCTTAGCATGCCACACAGGCAAACCATCCTATGCAACCGATATCAGTCACACAGAATGAAATCCGATGTCAGACACACAGTCCATTTACAAGTCCGTCCTGGGTCTGAACGAAACCGGAGGCACCTAGTACCCCGCATATCCATCGATCTCCAAGTACGTCTGGACGATCACTAACTGTTTCCATCTTCTTGGGTGTACAGCCCAATCAAGATCATCAGTTATCACCCAAACGACGTGAAGACCTCCGGTCTTCGACCATCGTCTTCATCTTCGACTTATCGTCGTATCAGTTATTCAGAATGGGATAAACCCGGCCTTTCCGAATAACTCGCGTATATATTATAAAAGTGTTACACAAACACAACATACGCCTCATTCCAACTCATTAGTCATTAACCGTAAATTAATCAAGAGAATAATTCCCCAAATATTAACCCCGAAGGCCGAAACCAACATCAGATCAATATCCAGAAAACCATTCTACTTAGCTAACCGACAGTTAGTTTCTAAATTTCACGTTCAAATCTAATTAAAGATTTAACTATCGCCTGGAGCAAAACTGGTGATACTCCATTCTCGATCTTTTCAATCTAATTAAAGATTCATTAAAACTCCACTTAGTTTTAATCTGTGACTGGGTTAAAGAATCAGTGTCATTTAAAACACGGTCCACGATAAACCCAAAGTCACATCCCATTAATTATCGGGTTAAAGAACAAGTGTTATTTAAAACACTGTTCACGATAAACCCAAAAATCAATATCCATTCAATTCCAATTAAATATTATTTAATTGGTACACTTTATTAAATCTAAATCAAAAGATTTAATCTTTTCCCAGCTGGGTTCAAGAACAGTGTTAGTGAAGACACCATTCACGACAAACCCAAATCACATTCATTAATTATCGGGTTAAAGAACAAGTGTTATTTAAAACACTGTTCACGATAAACCCAAAAATCAATATCAATTCAATTCCAATTAAATATCATTTAATTGGTACACTTCATTAAATCTAAATAAAAAGATTTAATCTTTTCTCAACTGGGTTCAAGAACAGTGTTAGTGAAGACACCATTCACGACAAACCCAAATCACATTCGATTAATTATCGGGTTAAAGAACAAGTGTTATTTAAAACACTGTTCACGATAAACCCAAAAATCAATATCAATTCAATTCCAATTAAATATCATTTAATTGGTACACTTCATTAAATCTAAATAAAAAGATTTAATCTTTTCTCAACTGGGTTCAAGAACAGTGTTAGTGAAGACACCATTCACGACAAACCCAAATCACATTCGATATTCAATACAAGGCTCTGAATAGAAACTATATCGGCCTATATTCAATATCAAATTCTACGATTAACAAATGTCGTATTGGAAATAACGATATACATATATATCTTTCAAATTTCCATAACAACACCTGTAATATCACGAATTCCAACATCGAAATATTCCGAAGACAATTTCGATTCAAATCCACTCCAATGCAATCATTGGAAATTTTGGTTATTTTCAAAACCATTTCAAATTCAATTTATTTATTTAAAAATAAATAGAATTATAATTCTAGTTCAAAACTAGTTTATTTCGATAAAAATCTATTTTTATCTTTTCAAATATGGAGTTTTTCATCCCAAACTTTCACAAATCATTTCTTATGATTTTACACAAATTATTACTATTTTTAATAATTTTATCAAGGCCCGTACGGTCGATTTCCATTAACGGCCATCGAACTGCACTTACAGCGACCTTTTTCGAATTTGATTTGGACGTATCTCCAAATCCAACCGTTAGATTTCAAATTTCTAACATTCATTAGAAAGCTCTTTTCGATACGAACCCAACGGTTCCGGTTTTAGGAGAATCCGACGGTCGGATCTCCCGTAATGTCCGTTTTAAATAAATGGTCGAAATTCGCGAACTGCCGCGGCGCGGCGCGTTCTATTCAGGCCATTATATTATATATATAATATATATTTCATCGATTTCTATTTAAAACGAATTATATAAATAGTTTTGAATTCGTTTCAAAAACAATTTCAACTTCCTTTTCAATTCAAATCAAAATTGAATTCTTCTTTATAAATTCGTTTTAAAATTCATTTCTATTCAATTCAAATTTCAATTCAATTTGAATTCATTTCAATTTGTTTTCAATTCAATTCGAAATCGTTTTCAATTCAATTCATTTCGAAATCGTTTTCAATTCAATTCAATTCGAAATCGTTTTCAATTCAATTCAATTCGAAATCGTTTTCAATTCAATTCATTTCGAAATCGTTTTCAATTCAATTCATTTCGAAATCGTTTTCAATTCAATTCATTTCGAAATCACTTAAAATTGATATAAATATCGTTCACGTCAAAATGGCGTCAATCTAATCAACACGGCTTCATAAATTTCTATTTTCAAATATTCTATTTCAAATATTTCTTTTTCAAATATTTCTTTTTCAAAACTGGAATGAGGCCCAATCAATTACCATATAAAGTTAATTATATGGACTTTCATACAACACATGTATATAATAACATTGAAAATAATCAACCATCAACCAAAGTGCACTACACTGTATAAGCATCAAATATAGATATCTAACGCTTACAACAGCATGTCAATCAATCGATCGACATATTTAATCAATCAGGATGAGTGAACTTCAAATTTCATCCCAACACCCGTGTGGGGTTTCAAACAATCAAACACCTATTTTGTGCTGTTGGGCGATGTGTAAAATTTATCGTCCCAATCAATGTCATTCAAATAGGTGTACATAAACAAACCGTCCGGTTTATAAATGAAAATTTTATTTTATTCACTTCACGTTAAAAATTATATTTTTAACGATAAAACATTTTATTTCAATTTACGAATTTCTATTCAATTCATTTATTCTATAAAATGATATTTTTATTTTTCTAACATATTTTAGAAAATTTCGGCGGCATAACGGCACGATACTAGAAACGGGACGAGGCCTAGCCTTATCCCCGGTCTAGTGAAGGCCCACGCCATTCACACATCAATCAAATCAATTCGTTATGCAAACCACAAAATTTGGAGTAAGGGTCTAACCTAGCCTTACTCCTTCGCCTTATAACGGCGCACGTCTAATCCTAACCAATTTATCGATTTGATTTTTCACACCACAAATCACATTCAAACCAATATCGCAATCAATCACCAAACAGTCAAACAAACAAGTCCATGGTCTGTGGACGATTGTGTCGGGTGCTACTAAGCACCGTCTGCATCCTAGTATATATATATATAACTAGAAAAAGAAAGTGAAAGGTGAGAAATTCTCACATATAGCTATCCTAGCTCCACGGCTCTTCATTTGCAGAAGTCTTCGCCGTTTTCGCATCTTCGTCAGCTTCGTTGCTGCTTTCACTACATACGTAAAAATCACATTTTTACTTCGCTATTCAATATTTAAAAATCGAATTTTTAGTTCAAAGTTCAATATATAAAAATCGAATTTTTATTTCAAAGTTCAATATATAAAAATCGAATTTTTATTTCAAAGTTCAACATATATAAAAATCGAATTTTTATTATTATGTTATATAGATAAAAACTATATTTTTATCACGCTATTTTTTTTTTTATAAAGATTTCGCCATTATAAAAATTACCACTTTATCTCAACGTATATGAAATAAAAATCAGATTTTTATTTCGTTACATACACAAAGATGATATTTTTATATTCTCTATCATGTAAAAATTATATTTTTAATACTTTAAAAATATAAAAATCATATTTTTAATATTCCTATATAGTAAAGACTATATTTTTAATACTTTATTAAAAAATATAAAAACTATATTTTTAATATTCCTATATAATATAAAATCCTAACCTTACAGTTTTATAAAAATAAAATCGAAATTAGCTTTATATACTTTTCAAATTCAGTTTTTCTCACTTTTAAATTAAAAATAAAATAAAGTAAAGAAAGAAAAGAAAGAAAAAAACTTACTTCATCGAAGAAAAAAAAAAAAGGGGCATCGATGTCTGCGGAGGGGATGAACTTCAGTACCGGAGTCAGACGAGGCCAGGGTGGGGAGCAGCGTCGGCGGCTCGACCTCGGGCTGGAGGCGGCGGCGTCCTAGGGTTTCAGGGAGGCGCGATTTCGGTTCTTCGATGGGAGAAGACTTCGCGCGAGTGAAGCAGCAGAGGGGGGGGCGGAGGTTGAACGGAGGAGGCGGCGCGCGAGGGGGGGGGCGGGCGGCGCTGGCCTCGAACGGCACCTTCGATCGCCTTCTCCCTTTTTTTTTTTTTTTTTATGAAATGATTTCTGTTTGAACGGGGGGGGCCAGAACCAATAAAGGGGGGAGAAAGAAATTTTTTATTAATTTAATTATTTAATTATTTTATTTTAATTCAAAAGTCTACATTTTCGATCGACCTCTAAAAGAGGTCCACCGCCTGTCGTCCCTAGCGTTTAACCCCCATTCCGAACACAATGGGATATGTATCGTCCGCTGATTCGGCCGTTACAATCAGTTTCCGTTGAATTTTCTTTTAAATCATTATATTGAATTTTAAACGCACATTTCAAATTACCGGGGTCACATACTAACTAGAAAAATTCCAGAAAAATATTTTCTAGCTTCGTATTGACGATACGGTCCTAACAAAACTAGTTTCGTCGAATTCTGAGACCGTTAGAAAAATGGCCAATTTCCAGTCGACTAAAATCAACTGAAACTGGTCAAACGCGTTTTCCTTTGCTACTCTCACATATTGATTCGAAAAATTATGAAATTTGGAATCTAGCAATAACTTGACACCACGGACCCAACAAAACTGGTTTCGTCGAAATCCGAGGTCGTTTGCAAAATGTCCATTTTTAAGGGCCTGAATTCCATAGCGACTATTCAGAATTTTCAACTGGACATATCTTATCATTTCTAAGATGAAATCTCAGTTTGTTAACTTCGTTACAAAGATATTCACTATTAGATTCCATTATTTTTGGTTTCACTAAAATCCGGATTGTTTTGCACCCGGTACATTCACTTGAAGTTTGAAATCGAATTATCGAACTACCGCGCCATTTTCAATTCTATTTATAATTATATATAAATATTTTATATTCTAACGACGACGCGTATAATATATACGTCGAATTATATTCAAAATAAATTTCTCGTCGATTATATTTAAAATAATTCATTTTAAATAATCAAAATTCGCTAAAATTGCCAAAATAAAATTTTCAAACTGGCTCGCATTTTACGGGTTGTTACAATCTCCCCCACTTAAAACTTTTCGTCCCCGAAAAGGAACAAAGTCGAAAGTGGTTTGATTATTCAACTCTACGCTCGGTCTGGCTTCCATTCTCCAACTCTTTAGTTTCTGAGAATTTTCAAAATTTCAAAAATTTGGCTAACACCCTAAATTTTTGAAAAATTTCGCCATAACCTCCCCTGCAATGGGAGCATCGGGGAATTTCAAATAGCTTCCCCGGTCCTTCAGATCTCAAAAAGAAAAAGAAAAAGCCAAGCGGCTAGCCAATAGGCTCACAAAATCATCATCACCCAAACAAAACAGGAAATTATGTAATAAACATGTACCTATTTGTCGGGCAAACAAATTTTATCCTTCGGCTCTAGCCTCTTTGCTATAACCTGTTCAATGATATATATGTATATGCAAGCAAATGCGACCAAATTTCAATACAATTCAATATTTGGTTTAATTAGGCATAATGGTTCAAAATTATCAAACAATTAAACAAACAACACAAACATCAATCAATTAGTGAATTAGAGTTTCAAATTCATAATTTTGATACATATACAAAAATCAGGTTTTTGATGCCAATTCACAACAATAGGCCCTATCTAATTTTGGTTCTCACACCAGTCTAATGGAAATATATAGAAATCTCCCTTTCGTCACTCGAACATAAATTCTGATGACGATGCATCAATCATCAGAGTTCTCTCCGGGCGACTAGAAGGTGATTCTATATCTATCCAGTATATTAAAATTTCGAATACACGCGGATCAGACGTATACGCAAAATCTATATATACTGGATTGTCCACATCAATATAAATAAATAATCAAATACGAATAGTTGACTTAGATTTTCAAAACAAAATTGTTTTCATTTGAAAAATATACTCTTCACACCCGTTCTAGGATACTACTGATCCCATCTCTAACGAGTCATTCTAATTGGATATTACTAATCCAATATCTGATGAATTCTTTCGTAAGGTTCTAATGTGCCTTGTTCTCTGAGCTTTGTAAACCAAAGCTCTGATACCAAATGTGAGGACCCGCAACTACCCCGTAAAGGAAAGCGTCGGATAGTTCGAGAACAAACCACAGCAGAACGCATACAGAAGAACATTTCATTGCTTATTACAACAATGCATCAGATTACAAGAATATACAGAGCATAAATGCATCTTACACAGAAATATCAGAGATTTAAATTACATTTAAATACATAGCAGCGGAAAATAATACCATACACAACTAGAAGAGATATACGGATACAAAGCTTTCCGGATATCGTTCCAGCTGTAAACCAGGATCCTGTGAATATAAATCTGCAAAACCAAAACTACTAGCTGCCCGTGTCGAAAATAAAGGCACCCAGAGTTTAGGTTAAAAACAATAAACTCCAGGTCAGTCATGTGACTGGTGTGAGAACTAAAACAGTTATTAATCTTTATTTTAAATCATTAGGTAAATCAAGGGACCACGCCGTATAACACGGAACGGGTTTCCTCCCAAGAATACCAGTGCATAAAACAAACAGCGCAATGCTAAATAAAGAAAAATGAAGCTGTTATAAGACCCAGGTCCTATCACACAATGCAAACGCAAGCCGGGGGATAGGGTTTTCCCTTATAACAGCCAAAGAATGCTTGATACGTTTAAAACAAATCATTTGATACTATAATAAGTGCATAGTGTATAAAACAACTTCAAATCATAAGTATCAATCATAGGCGACATGAGCGTCCCATGCCACTATGTCGCCATATATAGGTTTACAAATAAAACCGCAAATGGCACGTATTTGGAAATTGGATTTCCGTCTATGAACCGAGGCAAAAGATAGTCCTCAACCGATTCGTGACTCTCTAGCCCGAGCCACAGGACCCAGACTCAGGTGGGCCCTTGGAGCGACAGGGCCGGTCCACCGATGTGGATTAAAATGCCTGAACACTACGTTTCCCCACCCTATGGGGTGTAAGTCTGGTCCGTCAGCCGACCAGAATGCATCGGCCGAAACCGATATAACCGAGGCGCCTCGCAACAGCAACAACCACATAAGTCAAACTCGTCAGGGCGTGTAAAACCACTGACGCCACTTCTAACTAGAAAGAAACGCAAGTCCTCCCTGAGGTCCGTCTCCCGTTTTTGGTTCATACCTGGTGTGAAACACGCGAGGTAAACGTTACACAAAGCTACGCCACAAAGGCCGTGCTTTGATCATCACCACAAGACTTTGCTTTTCAACAGAAGCCTTGATCATTTGCATCTTAGCATGCCACACAGGCAAACCATCCTATGCAACCGATATCAGTCACACAGAATGAAATCCGATGTCAGACACACAGTCCATTTACAAGTCCGTCCTGGGTCTGAACGAAACCGGAGGCACCTAGTACCCCGCATATCCATCGATCTCCAAGTACGTCTGGACGATCACTAACTGTTTCCATCTTCTTGGGTGTACAGCCCAATCAAGATCATCAGTTATCACCCAAACGACGTGAAGACCTCCGGTCTTCGACCATCGTCTTCATCTTCGACTTATCGTCGTATCAGTTATTCAGAATGGGATAAACCCGGCCTTTCCGAATAACTCGCGTATATATTATAAAAGTGTTACACAAACACAACATACGCCTCATTCCAACTCATTAGTCATTAACCGTAAATTAATCAAGAGAATAATTCCCCAAATATTAACCCCGAAGGCCGAAACCAACATCAGATCAATATCCAGAAAACCATTCTACTTAGCTAACCGACAGTTAGTTTCTAAATTTCACGTTCAAATCTAATTAAAGATTTAACTATCGCCTGGAGCAAAACTGGTGATACTCCATTCTCGATCTTTTCAATCTAATTAAAGATTCATTAAAACTCCACTTAGTTTTAATCTGTGACTGGGTTAAAGAATCAGTGTCATTTAAAACACGGTCCACGATAAACCCAAAGTCACATCCCATTAATTATCGGGTTAAAGAACAAGTGTTATTTAAAACACTGTTCACGATAAACCCAAAAATCAATATCCATTCAATTCCAATTAAATATTATTTAATTGGTACACTTTATTAAATCTAAATCAAAAGATTTAATCTTTTCCCAGCTGGGTTCAAGAACAGTGTTAGTGAAGACACCATTCACGACAAACCCAAATCACATTCATTAATTATCGGGTTAAAGAACAAGTGTTATTTAAAACACTGTTCACGATAAACCCAAAAATCAATATCAATTCAATTCCAATTAAATATCATTTAATTGGTACACTTCATTAAATCTAAATAAAAAGATTTAATCTTTTCTCAACTGGGTTCAAGAACAGTGTTAGTGAAGACACCATTCACGACAAACCCAAATCACATTCGATTAATTATCGGGTTAAAGAACAAGTGTTATTTAAAACACTGTTCACGATAAACCCAAAAATCAATATCAATTCAATTCCAATTAAATATCATTTAATTGGTACACTTCATTAAATCTAAATAAAAAGATTTAATCTTTTCTCAACTGGGTTCAAGAACAGTGTTAGTGAAGACACCATTCACGACAAACCCAAATCACATTCGATATTCAATACAAGGCTCTGAATAGAAACTATATCGGCCTATATTCAATATCAAATTCTACGATTAACAAATGTCGTATTGGAAATAACGATATACATATATATCTTTCAAATTTCCATAACAACACCTGTAATATCACGAATTCCAACATCGAAATATTCCGAAGACAATTTCGATTCAAATCCACTCCAATGCAATCATTGGAAATTTTGGTTATTTTCAAAACCATTTCAAATTCAATTTATTTATTTAAAAATAAATAGAATTATAATTCTAGTTCAAAACTAGTTTATTTCGATAAAAATCTATTTTTATCTTTTCAAATATGGAGTTTTTCATCCCAAACTTTCACAAATCATTTCTTATGATTTTACACAAATTATTACTATTTTTAATAATTTTATCAAGGCCCGTACGGTCGATTTCCATTAACGGCCATCGAACTGCACTTACAGCGACCTTTTTCGAATTTGATTTGGACGTATCTCCAAATCCAACCGTTAGATTTCAAATTTCTAACATTCATTAGAAAGCTCTTTTCGATACGAACCCAACGGTTCCGGTTTTAGGAGAATCCGACGGTCGGATCTCCCGTAATGTCCGTTTTAAATAAATGGTCGAAATTCGCGAACTGCCGCGGCGCGGCGCGTTCTATTCAGGCCATTATATTATATATATAATATATATTTCATCGATTTCTATTTAAAACGAATTATATAAATAGTTTTGAATTCGTTTCAAAAACAATTTCAACTTCCTTTTCAATTCAAATCAAAATTGAATTCTTCTTTATAAATTCGTTTTAAAATTCATTTCTATTCAATTCAAATTTCAATTCAATTTGAATTCATTTCAATTTGTTTTCAATTCAATTCGAAATCGTTTTCAATTCAATTCATTTCGAAATCGTTTTCAATTCAATTCAATTCGAAATCGTTTTCAATTCAATTCAATTCGAAATCGTTTTCAATTCAATTCATTTCGAAATCGTTTTCAATTCAATTCATTTCGAAATCGTTTTCAATTCAATTCATTTCGAAATCACTTAAAATTGATATAAATATCGTTCACGTCAAAATGGCGTCAATCTAATCAACACGGCTTCATAAATTTCTATTTTCAAATATTCTATTTCAAATATTTCTTTTTCAAATATTTCTTTTTCAAAACTGGAATGAGGCCCAATCAATTACCATATAAAGTTAATTATATGGACTTTCATACAACACATGTATATAATAACATTGAAAATAATCAACCATCAACCAAAGTGCACTACACTGTATAAGCATCAAATATAGATATCTAACGCTTACAACAGCATGTCAATCAATCGATCGACATATTTAATCAATCAGGATGAGTGAACTTCAAATTTCATCCCAACACCCGTGTGGGGTTTCAAACAATCAAACACCTATTTTGTGCTGTTGGGCGATGTGTAAAATTTATCGTCCCAATCAATGTCATTCAAATAGGTGTACATAAACAAACCGTCCGGTTTATAAATGAAAATTTTATTTTATTCACTTCACGTTAAAAATTATATTTTTAACGATAAAACATTTTATTTCAATTTACGAATTTCTATTCAATTCATTTATTCTATAAAATGATATTTTTATTTTTCTAACATATTTTAGAAAATTTCGGCGGCATAACGGCACGATACTAGAAACGGGACGAGGCCTAGCCTTATCCCCGGTCTAGTGAAGGCCCACGCCATTCACACATCAATCAAATCAATTCGTTATGCAAACCACAAAATTTGGAGTAAGGGTCTAACCTAGCCTTACTCCTTCGCCTTATAACGGCGCACGTCTAATCCTAACCAATTTATCGATTTGATTTTTCACACCACAAATCACATTCAAACCAATATCGCAATCAATCACCAAACAGTCAAACAAACAAGTCCATGGTCTGTGGACGATTGTGTCGGGTGCTACTAAGCACCGTCTGCATCCTAGTATATATATATATAACTAGAAAAAGAAAGTGAAAGGTGAGAAATTCTCACATATAGCTATCCTAGCTCCACGGCTCTTCATTTGCAGAAGTCTTCGCCGTTTTCGCATCTTCGTCAGCTTCGTTGCTGCTTTCACTACATACGTAAAAATCACATTTTTACTTCGCTATTCAATATTTAAAAATCGAATTTTTAGTTCAAAGTTCAATATATAAAAATCGAATTTTTATTTCAAAGTTCAATATATAAAAATCGAATTTTTATTTCAAAGTTCAACATATATAAAAATCGAATTTTTATTATTATGTTATATAGATAAAAACTATATTTTTATCACGCTATTTTTTTTTTTATAAAGATTTCGCCATTATAAAAATTACCACTTTATCTCAACGTATATGAAATAAAAATCAGATTTTTATTTCGTTACATACACAAAGATGATATTTTTATATTCTCTATCATGTAAAAATTATATTTTTAATACTTTAAAAATATAAAAATCATATTTTTAATATTCCTATATAGTAAAGACTATATTTTTAATACTTTATTAAAAAATATAAAAACTATATTTTTAATATTCCTATATAATATAAAATCCTAACCTTACAGTTTTATAAAAATAAAATCGAAATTAGCTTTATATACTTTTCAAATTCAGTTTTTCTCACTTTTAAATTAAAAATAAAATAAAGTAAAGAAAGAAAAGAAAGAAAAAAACTTACTTCATCGAAGAAAAAAAAAAAAGGGGCATCGATGTCTGCGGAGGGGATGAACTTCAGTACCGGAGTCAGACGAGGCCAGGGTGGGGAGCAGCGTCGGCGGCTCGACCTCGGGCTGGAGGCGGCGGCGTCCTAGGGTTTCAGGGAGGCGCGATTTCGGTTCTTCGATGGGAGAAGACTTCGCGCGAGTGAAGCAGCAGAGGGGGGGGCGGAGGTTGAACGGAGGAGGCGGCGCGCGAGGGGGGGGGCGGGCGGCGCTGGCCTCGAACGGCACCTTCGATCGCCTTCTCCCTTTTTTTTTTTTTTTTTATGAAATGATTTCTGTTTGAACGGGGGGGGCCAGAACCAATAAAGGGGGGAGAAAGAAATTTTTTATTAATTTAATTATTTAATTATTTTATTTTAATTCAAAAGTCTACATTTTCGATCGACCTCTAAAAGAGGTCCACCGCCTGTCGTCCCTAGCGTTTAACCCCCATTCCGAACACAATGGGATATGTATCGTCCGCTGATTCGGCCGTTACAATCAGTTTCCGTTGAATTTTCTTTTAAATCATTATATTGAATTTTAAACGCACATTTCAAATTACCGGGGTCACATACTAACTAGAAAAATTCCAGAAAAATATTTTCTAGCTTCGTATTGACGATACGGTCCTAACAAAACTAGTTTCGTCGAATTCTGAGACCGTTAGAAAAATGGCCAATTTCCAGTCGACTAAAATCAACTGAAACTGGTCAAACGCGTTTTCCTTTGCTACTCTCACATATTGATTCGAAAAATTATGAAATTTGGAATCTAGCAATAACTTGACACCACGGACCCAACAAAACTGGTTTCGTCGAAATCCGAGGTCGTTTGCAAAATGTCCATTTTTAAGGGCCTGAATTCCATAGCGACTATTCAGAATTTTCAACTGGACATATCTTATCATTTCTAAGATGAAATCTCAGTTTGTTAACTTCGTTACAAAGATATTCACTATTAGATTCCATTATTTTTGGTTTCACTAAAATCCGGATTGTTTTGCACCCGGTACATTCACTTGAAGTTTGAAATCGAATTATCGAACTACCGCGCCATTTTCAATTCTATTTATAATTATATATAAATATTTTATATTCTAACGACGACGCGTATAATATATACGTCGAATTATATTCAAAATAAATTTCTCGTCGATTATATTTAAAATAATTCATTTTAAATAATCAAAATTCGCTAAAATTGCCAAAATAAAATTTTCAAACTGGCTCGCATTTTACGGGTTGTTACAGATTTCATATGAACAAGTTATACATTATTAATGTTAATACACTTTTAATTTGAATTGAAATTAAATAAAAACTTGAGTGGGCGTTACCAACTTAATTCCCAGCCCACTACCCTTCTCAAGCACACACCGTATAAACCAATCTTCCCCAAAACAAACCAGTGTGACCTCCAAGAACTAATCCTCTCCATAGTCGACAAAACTCCTCCACCATTCATCTATTCCTCCATGAAATCATACAAGACAACCACCACGGAACTTCTCAACTAAACCTCCCTCGTCCTGTCACCACAACAAACAACTCGAGCTGCCCCCTTCGAATCCGTCGTTCATCAAAGCCTGTTGCCCCATAGAATCGATCGAAACTTACCCACCCAGATTCCATCAAAAGTTTGACACAACGAGTGCCTCACCGTCCTGATCCCGAAAACAACCTTAAAATCAGGAATCGGTGATTCATATTCATCATTTTCTCAACCCTAGGCGGCGCTGAGTACATTTCAGTGACAACAATGAACGTCGAGCTTGCTAAAATGGGTATCAACATGAAGAGAAACTCCCAACAAATTCAGATATATACGTATTATACTTTATAGGATTTAATCCCATTTGTCTTTTTTTGATTTATTTTCTCACCTTTTTTTCTTGTTTCGTTCCTGTGAAAATGAGAATTTGTTAGTTAAGTTATACTGTGAACTTGTGGATGAGAAGAGTGGTGCGTGTGGTATTGTTTATGATCACAAATCTTAGGATATTTTATTTTGATTATTTTAATTCATATATAATGAAGTGCTGCTTATAATTGTCATTTAAAAATTCATGTGGCCACACATGATAGTCAAAAATCACGAAACTGGGCATGTAGCTAGAGTTCGACATTACGAACCCAACAAAACTGGTTTCGTCGAATTCCGACCCCGTATGCTCACACAGCGTATTTTTAAAGGTCAAAATATCGACTGTTTCTCACATTAAAAATCGGTACGACCACATACTGACTCTAAAAATCACGAAACTTGATATCTAACAGTAATTTGATGTTGCGGATCCAACAAAATTGGTTTCATCAAATTCCGACTACATTTGCAAAAGTGGCTATTTTTGAAGCTCTGGATGACCCATTTAAATATATAAATATATTTAAATAAAATTAAATTAAATATAAATAAATTTATATTATCGTATATATTCACACTAGAATACCCTACAGCTCCAGAATAATCCCATATGGATTTCTAACTCGATATTTCATATCTGGGTCAACCCGATATTCGATTTATGTTGAAATTCCTTTTTAAAATATAAATAATTCCTTTATAAATTATAAAGGAATTCCACAGCGACTTTTCTAAAATTTGATTTGGACATATCTCAAAATCTACACGACGAAATCCCGATTTTCCTCTTCCACTAGAAAGATATACTCCATCAGCTCCACACGTTTCTTGTTTCACAGAAATCCGGCTTAAAACGAATCATGTACATTCAGTTGAAGTTCGAATCGCCAATTTACGAACTGCAGCGCCATTTCAAGCTCGATTTTAATTATAATACAATTATACGTTCAAACTGTCGTTCAAATAATATATTCGTTATTCTAATTTAATTTTAAACTGAATTAAATATCAGAGATGATCCAGTTCACACCATAACGTTATTTCAACGAATTCTGGTTATTTCAGAATTAAATATATATTTAATTTATTATATTAATTAAATATTCACCATTATTTAATTAAACCACCATTTAATTCTCTAAACCACCATTTCAATAATTAAATAAATTGATTATAATACCTCTGCCAATGCGGGTCATTACAGTAGGGTGGGTATGGTTGCATGTACAATGGCTAAGGGGGAGTGTGTTAGGTTTTTGGGTAGTTGCTGAAGCGGAGAAGAAGGGAAGCTCGATGGTAGGTGGTGGCAGACGGGTGTGAGCTGACGTGGAGGAGTGGTACTGTTTTCGGCTACGGGATATAGGAGTGGGAAGCAAACGTGAGAATACAGGATTAGGCATTTTTTAAAAAAAAGGGTGAAAGGTGGTGATGAACGGCGTGGAAGAAGGCCACAGTGGGAGTTACTATTTTTCATGAGGGAGTTCGGTTGTGGCGTGGTCCAAGAGAAGCAGTGATGGTCGACATGCACGAGAATGGAAGAAAAATACATGGTGTGGGGAGCACTGTTCATACTTCGGGAAAGAAATATGGAGTTGGTGGGGTTACTAGAGTTGCTTTCGAAGAAAGAAAAATAATAGAGAACGAAGGGTGCAAGGGAAGGGAAACACGACCACGTTTCGTAAAGCTTCAGGCATCGTGGCTTTAAAAATGGGGTAGAAGAAGAAGTAAAGGGGGCGGTATGTGGGATGTTCGAATATGAGTGGGTTTTTAATGCGCTTGGTCCTTCAGAAACAAAGAAGAAAAGAAAAAATACAGAAGGAATGAAACCATATGTATAGGAAGTATGTGACACGGGCAGGGATAGAAGGGAGTTGTGTTAAGGATAAATGGCAGGTGAAAGAATAATGCAGGTCTATATTAAATAATAAGTGATTAGTTTAAATTTTAATTTAAGGTTTTAATTATATGAACTCAAACTGTAAACTCGTATTGTTATGAACCGCACGTTAGCAGAATCCGATTAAAACAAGGGACTTTGGAACCGCGTAGATAAGTCGGTTTGGACAGATTAGACGAAGCTGGAAATTTTAATTAAATTAAACACTTGTTCAATTTAATTAGAACAAAATCCTTTTGACCACAAATGGGAATCAAGATGAGTTCAACTCACTCAAATTATCCAGCTTATATTTTCTATAAGCCGTGTTTTTATTTTTATTTTGTGGGCAATGTTTGCTAATAATTGATAGTTTGATGATTATCTGCATGGATGCTAAATATTTTTAATGCTTGTTGATTAAATTAAACGTTTGTTTAATTTAATTGATTTAGATCGTTATTTTATGGAGGTAACCTACCATGTTGGTTACTTTTATAATAATATAAACGTATTTAATAAATAATTGGATGCTTGAATGAATGTTGTAAATTGATTGTTGATCATTATTAGTTAACTGTTTATTCCGTTACAGTGATATATATATATATATATATATATATATATATATATATATTGATGTATTGAAATTGAGCTAACCCATGAAGGGAAGGACATGTTTGAGGAATCCAAATGGATTCCTCATTATTATTGATAATGTTTATCAATGTGATTATATATTGTTAATGAATGTGGGATTGACTGATATTTCACGGTTTGGTACTTTAGTAGACATTTGCCTCTTTCGTACCATCGATAAAGGGTTTTTGAAATCGATATTAAATCGATTTAGAATGTTTTAAAACATTGTTCATATATTTTGTTTGAAACAACAAAGTTTAATTACGTTTTTATAATCATTTAGATTACAGGTAAGTGGAAATATTCAGGATATTATCATTACATAAATATTAAGTGATTTATAATTGGATTTAAGTATTAAGGGCAGTTAAAACGTCGTAAATGGAATTTTAAGTTTTTGAAGGATTGAAATGAGTTAAAGAAATCGTAAGTATATGGAAAATTGATATAAAAGGTATTGAAAGGGATTTTTCAGTGAATAATGAACGTTTTTGAAAAACATTATTTACAAAGGTATGAAATGATTTGACAAATAAGAAGTTAAGGAATGGAGTTAAGGGAATCAGAAACTGACTGGAGATTGGTCGAGCGGAATGGCTTCCTGAGTGTCGATCTGATGTTGGTTTCGACCTTCGGGGTTGATACTTAGGGAGTTGTTCTATTAATAGTTTTCGGTTGGGAACTGATGTATGTGGAAGAATGGTCAAGGTTTAAAACCATATTTCAATCAAATAGTAAATGAAACGTTTTCCATAGATTGAAAAGTGTAAGAAAGGAATTTTAATTAACGATTGGTTAATTAAGGAGGCCAAATGATGCTAGTATTGAATCGGTGAATTCATTTTCCTATTATGGATGTATGGATGTTTATTTTGATAGTTAAATAACCGACTATCAAAATCTGGACTAAGCCGTTGTTGGTACGGAAAGACCGGGATTGAATTTATATTCGAAAATTATTCCGACCAACAAATACATAACATTGAAGATAGAAGATAAAGCAATTGAAGACCGAGGATCTTCATAAGCGGAAGGATTACTCAAAATATTTGGTTAACTCCCCCTGATTTGAAAAGATAACTAAACCAAAAGAATTAATAAAAATATGTTTTTCTTTAAAATGTTTAACTAGAGATATGCCGTGATTCTGTCGTGGTTGGAATCTGCGGATTGCAAGGACTTCTCGCTAATGATCTGTTGGGTGATTCCTTAGATACCATAGGAGGGTGCCTTCAGCTCATCCTATTCCTGGATGGCTCGTATGGACGAATGTCTTACAAAGTACTTCCCGATGGTCACGTACGTTGATTGTAACACCCCGCCTCCGCTAGGGTCACTCGCAAAGGAATGCACTAGCTTTAGAGGGGCATTATTGGTAAACATGCACAGAAATATCACAAGACAGAACATATAAAATAGCTGAAGTAAAATCAAACTTTCATAACATGAATAAATAAGGTCTAAAGCCTTTTACATCAGAGTACATCAAAACCTGTCTTGCAATAGTAAAGAAGCCTAAAGACATTTTCATAAATTATTCCCCAAGTAAAAACAGTAAAGTAGCCATTAGCCAAGAAAAATCCAAGCCATCCATGATGACCTTCAAGCATAAGAAGTCCGAACTAAACAACAGTATTTCCTCCCTGTAACCTGGGGGGGAACGGAAGAAAAGAGGTGAAACAAAACGGGTCAGTCAAAAAGACTGAGTAAGCCCTATCTACTATTAGCATAAAAACTAGTAAAGTTAACTGACATGAGAAACTGAGATGAACATAAGCATGATAACAAGATAGATAAGCTAAATCAAAATAACAGGATGAACTACTGAACTCAGATAAACTAAGGTGTCATGATAAATTACGATGTCAAGATAAAACAAGGTATCACATCGTCAGGTTTCTATCAAGTATAATATCCCCAAGATATCTGTCACGTATAACGCCCCATGATATCTATCCTGTATTTTAGCTCTGCACCTACCGTACAAGTATCCCCACCGTGTCATGTGTTAACCAAGAATGACCCTCACTCAAAAGTCGTGTAATGGTCCATGTCAACCTAATATATCGCATATATAGGTTACTCAACTTGTATGTTTTATTCCATGTAAATGTTCAGTCCCTTGCCGTAGACCATACGGGCTTTCCCATGAGATTCTATATTACTTTAACATAGTTCCATGATCCTTAAGATCGGTTTGGACTGTTACCCTAAACCTAGCTAGGGTCTTCCAACATGAATTATTGTTTGTACAACTAGGACTTATGCTACCTAGGGCTGCTAGGGATTATGCTTACCTATTGCATGTTTCTGTATCTCGGTTTGGGTTCAACCACCTAGGGCCACTAGGGATTACGCTAACCGCCAACCGCGCCCTTTTTCCCACGCATTCATCGTGAATCGCTTTTCCATGACTGTATGCACATGTATCACATCGTGCCATCCGAGTCCTGTCACAGGGCAAATCAAGAAATACAGGACTTGGTCGGGAGCTTTCGATTTATCTGCCGATGCAGATGCTAAGGTCTGTTTTTCTTATACATGGCTATGGTCCCACGAGACCACTCCCTCAACTAGTGAAAGAGAAGACAGGATAAAACCTGTATGAGAACACAACACTGGCCAACCCACATCCAAGCCTTACCGCAACCATAATTAGATAGCAATTATGGTCTTTTGGGTGTTCTCTGCCTTTCCGTACGTACACGCTTGACCAAAGATGGTAGGTAGCCTGACGAAATGCTATCTAGGGTACGACCGTGTATCGTCGACTATCCCCTATCCATCCCCGTCTTTAGGTCGCTCGTATAGCAACCAAGGCATACTCTTGGTTCTTCTAACGCAGACCTTAACCTCTCATGAGCCTAGTATAATCACCTGGCAGCTCATAGAGGGATACCAAGAATATCCTCACGTTCCCCGAAGCCGCTGCTTCGTTACCCAGTTCGCTGGAGCCTTTATCTAAATCAGATACTTGCTCCTACTCGTATACTTAAACGATGACCTACTGTATCAGGTTACTCATCTATCTATGAACTGGTCTAAATTTCCTTGACTAAGAATCATTACTTAGTTATTCTTCAACTAAGGTTTACCACTTAGCATTGTTCCCGTTATCCTTGTTAACTACGATTATCCACCTAATCCTCAGAACTAGGGTTTACATAATGGATTAAGTGTCACTTAAGTTCATGACTTAACCCGTCTACAAATCCTATCAAAATTGGCTAAGTATCCAAGTTCAAGGCTTAACCCTACAAACCATGCTCAAGTTAGTTAAGTATATTAAGCAATTCACGACTTAACATCGTCCAATTATCATTCTAGATTGGTTAAGTATATATTAACTTGACCCTATCAATTTACTTAGTCAAATCGGTCAAGTGTATTCAAGTGATTCGTGACTTAGCCTTATCATGTGTTCACGTTATATTGGTTAAGTATTGGTTAACTTAACCACAATAAATTAACGAGTTAGATTGGATAAGTATAGGTCACTTAACCACATCAATTCATCATGTTTAGATTAGTTAAGTGTTTAACTTAACCCCATTAAACTACCAAGTGGGATTAATTAAGTCTAGGCTAACTTAACCCCATCCGATTTCCATGTTTAGACTAGTTGAGTCTAATCTTAACCCCATTCGTTAACCGTATTTTTCGGTTAAGCGTCATTAAGAAAACTTACTTAACCTTACCAAGTTATCGCGTTGGATTGATTAAGTGTTGGTTAACTTAACCCCATCCACTAGTCATATAAAAATGGTTAAGTGTCATTAGGCAAATCAAGTTACTTAACCTACCCAACCTTGTCATGTTTTGTTAAGTATCATTAGCCTAATCAAATTACTTAACCCATTTGTCTATGTCATATTTGGTTAAGAGTCATTAATCAAATTAACTTAACCCTATCATGTGGCATTAATTACTTAATGCACCTTCACCTCTCACATTAGACTTTGTTGTGGTTACTAGTTAAGCCGGTCGGTTCCGGGTAGCTTTACACCACAACTTGGTCTAACCTCGGGTTCAAGCACAACATGACCAACTTCTCACATTGGGTCCTATTGTTTGCAACTACTAGTTAGGCCGGTCGGTTCCGGGTAGTTTTACGTTGCAAACTCAACCCAACCTCGAGTTGGCCACACTTATATTATCTAAGTGTCATGTCCATCATGTTTCCCAAAACATGTTACAAGTTTTCAAGCATTTGGGTAGACCTAACTTAATAGGTAAATTCCCAAAGGGTAGACCTAACTTAATAGGTAAATTCCCAAGCTTATGTTTTTATGCATACTTACATGTCAACTTCCATGTTATATTTCAAGTCATGTTTTCAAGTTGTATTTTCATGTCATTAGAAATTACCCATAATATAATCCAACGCTTTTAAACTCGCATATACGTTCACGACAACGTAATGGATTAAAAGAAGAGACTTGGCAAAGGCATGACAAAAATGGATATTAAGCCACAAGTTAATCATGGTGGCAAATGAGGCACAAATGTGTTCATTAACTTGCATGTTACATTCTTAAGCCTCAAAACATGCATAAACCCAAACTTGGCCCATAAGCGAATCATGGTGACAAAAGATATGGAATGATGACTAGTAATTCGCATATATCATCATATTAGGGTTATGACTTCATATGCAAGTTGACATAAAGGTTATGAGGGTTCTCATGTTGCCTAATGCAACATTTCAACATAAAGGTTGTAGCTTTTAGCTCACAAGATCAAGATAATGACTTCATAAACTTGCATGACATGATAGCATGTATCATACTCAATGATCAAACCCAAACTTGCAACATGAACATTTAACTTCATAGTTAATATCTAAGAGTAGGGAAAGGGCTTACATTGCTATGAAGGCACAAAAGATATGACAAAGCCCTTATGCAATCAAATAGACCCAAAATGCAAGCTCTAACATAAAAACCCTTGAGCCAAAATGATCAAAACCCTTGCTTTATGATGCAAAGATAGAAACTTGACTTGAATGCAAGCTAATGACACTCATACAAGCTTGAAAACACTTGTATGCATGGAAAATCTCTCATAGAAACCATTTAGAAATTTTATGAAGAGAGTGGAGGCCATGAGAGGTAAAATTTTGCCATAGTTTAGTTGCATGAATGAATAATGAGGATTTAGGATAGGCTAGGGTCTTATTTATAGATTAGGCAAGTGTTTTAGGCCATAGGATTAAACCTAGATTCAATCCAAGCCATCAAAGCATGTCTTGGGGAAGAAGTCAAGTGTAGGAACCATCTAGGGCCTTTAGATTAAAGATGAACCATGAGAACCATCCAAATGCAAAATCTGCATTTGAGCGAATCGGCCCACGGGTTGACAGCCAAACACCCTGGATTAACCCCTAGTCGACCCAGCAAGCTCGGGTCGACCTCAAAAATCGGCCGGTTTGGTTATTCCCCTCTCCCAATTCGTTGTTTTGAACATTTTTGCATATTTATTTATTTAATCTTCAATTATATATATATATATATATATATATATCAATATATATATATTTCTCTGCGCAACCCATTTCACTTAATTAAGTATACTTTAATTTGGGAATTTTTCGTGAAACTTCGCGAGGCCATATCTTGGTCATACGGACTCCGATTTTCGAAAACTCAGACTCTATTTCGCGTATTTTTCCAAGACGAACGCAATGGCATAGCACGTTTCCCTTGATTCAGATTTTACAGTTTAATTCTACCTCCATTTATGTTATAACAGGTTATTGAAAATACGGGTTGTTACATTCTCCCTACCTTTTAGGATTTCGTCCCCGAAATCTCCAAGTTAGGAAGAACATATCCTACCATCCATCATCCATCTACTCAAAACATCATCCACAAGCAACCATTGTCCTTAGATGATTTCTAATGCTGTATGAATATATGCAAAACGTGTGTGTACATGTTCCTTAGCTAATGCTAATGATCAGGCCTGAATAATCTTTCTAATGCAAAATATGTATAGTGCCATGAATCCAACATGTATGCAAATAGTCCTAGTCATATAGATACTATATGCGTGCACAATCATTCATTCATATGCAACAACCGCATGATAATACATTCGATTTCATCCATAAACAAGTATAAATACTCGTGCATATGCAATCTGAAATGTGACCGAGTCGAGCTAGTATCTAATGTGTATTCGCGCATCCACGAGCAACCACTTGCAACCACTTGCAACCATATCAATCATAACATGTTTCAAATACATGTTTACATCCATAGGGTTCTACCTAGAATTCCCTGAAACAGGGTCGAGAAGATAAACAGGACAAACTCCTTACAGGGTTTGTAACGGAGAATAGGACCGAGAGGATGTCCACAAAAGATAGCCTACAAGTAAGCTCTACAGAAAATAGGTATCAAGGATATACTCCCAAAAAGAGATATCATGCGCATATCTAGTCTTTGACCATCAAAGTCGTCTTTTAACTTCGCGATTTTGTAGCTTCTTATTCCTGTTTCCATAACATGAGATGGAACTCATTTCTTCGTCGCCTCTCGTTCCACTTGCACTTATCCTTTTCCTAGAATACTTGACGCAAACATGACTGCGTACTCATGATCTCATGCAAGCTTTCCAAAATTCACTAGTGAATCTTGGATCTCGTTTATATACTATAAGGCATTCCATGTAGAAGAACTTTCTCTTGAAAGTAAACAGATGTCAATCAGGTTATCATGCGCACTTACTAGGGTGATCTCTATAACCCATGCATAAATGAAGTAAACCATCCGTCTTATTGGCGAACACCACTCGATCGGGCTTCAAATTTCCAATAAAGGCATCAAGGGATTCTAAGTAACTAGTCATGACAGAACCTCAAAAAGGTTACCCGATACTTCGAGGGCATCACCAAGGCTAGTCAAAAGGTCTAACTACCCTCCTATCAAAACTGAGAGTGGCACCCCCTACTGGATAACCACTTCATCCCTAGAATCCATCCATAGCTTATAAACATAAGCATTATTTCCAAACTCAACACTTGGCATAGACATTCCCAAATCCAAACAAGTCATGTATAAATGGACTGATTCTCCAATAGGACTTTGAGACAAAAATGGGATTCTCTATTACGCTAGTACTTAAGGTGCAGAGACTCAACTATCGAAGCAGACTTAAATGATACGAACAACGAAGTCCTAACGGGATGATAGAGAAGAAAAGCTAAACCTTTAACAAGATCGTTACCCTCCTTCCGAGGTACTCTAGAAATGAGAGCATACTACTGCCCTCCCGATGATCTTGTCCTTGTCCCATAATACTTAACTATCCGCCCTGTTTTACCATGCCAAAGGTACTCTCTCGTCATGGGTTTCATTGTTCATCTTTCTCCCTCCTTTGAGGACTAAGCCATACCAACAAGTTGCTCATCCTTAAGCTCGTATCCTTTATCCTTCTTTCTCACGATCCTTTCTTATAACGCGGCCACTGGTCTCTCGAGAACCACCTCCATCGTATGGAAAGCACTTTCGTAGGTAGAAAAGACTAGTCGCAGTTAAAACTACTGTGACTACAAATGGAGGAAAGAAAGGAAAAGAGACTCAATTAAGGAAACAAGGACAGTGCTAATGGCCTTTGGGGAATAGCCTTTTTCTTTTAAAAGAAAATTTTCTTGAAAAATGCTTCTTTGTAAACGTTTTTTTTTTCAAATAGTTTTCAGAAGGTCTTTAAAAACTTTTTCCCAGTCTGGTAACCTTCTGCTCTGATACCACGTGTAACACCCCGCCTCCGCTAGGGTCACTCGCAAAGGTTCCTCCTCATGTCAACATATTTTATTGTTTAGGAGGAATCACGCTTACTTGTTTTTTAGTACAAGTAGCTACGGGTTTTGCTTTGAAAGTTCTTTTTACTATCGTCCAACTGTTACGGAGGCCTTTTCCTCTGTTCAATACATAATGACTGAAGCTATGCACTAGCTTTAGAGGGGCATTATTGGTAAACATGCACAGAAATATCACAAGACAGAACATATAAAATAGCGGAAGTAAAATCAAACTTTCATAACATGAATAAATAAGGTCTAAAGCCTTTTACATCAGAGTACATCAAAACCTGTCTTGCAATAGTAAAGAAGCATAAAGACATTTTCATAAATTATTCCCCAAGTAAAAACAGTAAAGTAGCCATTAGCCAAGAAAAGTCCAAGCCATCCATGATGACCTTCAAGCAGAAGAAGTCCGAACTAAACAACAGTATTTCCTCCCTGTAACCTGGGGGGGAAACGGAGGAAAAGAGGCGAAACAAAATGGGTCACTCAAAAAGACTGAGTAAGCCCTATCTACTATTAGCATAAAAACTAGTAAAGTTAACTGACATGAGAAACTGAGATGAACATAAGCATGATAACAAGATAGATAAGCTAAATCAAAATAACAGGATGAACTACTGAACTCAGATAAACTAAGGTGTCATGATAAATTACGATGTCAAGATAAAACAAGGTATCACATCGTCAGGTTTCTATCAAGTATAATATCCCCAAGATATCTGTCACGTATAACGCCCCGTGATATCTATCCTGTATTTTAGCTCTGCACCTACCGTACTAGTATCTCCACCGTGTCATGTGTTAACCAAGAATGACCCTCACTCAAAAGTCGTGTAATGGTCCATGTCAACCTAATATATCGCATATATAGGTTACTCAACTTGTATGTTTTATTCCATGTAAATGTTCAGTCCCTTGCCGTAGACCATACGGGCTTTCCCATGAGATTCTATATTACTTTAACATAGTTCCATGATCCTTAAGATCGGTTTGGACTGTTACCCTAAACCTAGCTAGGGTCTTCCAACATGAATTATTGTTTGTACAACTAGGACTTATGCTACCTAGGGCTGCTAGGGATTATGCTTACCTATTGCACGTTTTCGTATCTCGGTTTGGGTTCAACCACCTAGGGCCATTAGGGATTACGCTAACCGCCAACCGCGCCCTTTTTCCCACGCATTCATCGTGAATCGCTTTTCCATGACTGTATGCACATGTATCACATCGTGTCATCCGAGTCCTATCACAGGGCAAATCAAGAAATACAGGACTCGGTCGGGAGCTTTCGATTTATCTGCCGATGCAGATGCTAAGGTCTGTTTTTCTTATACGTGGCTATGGTCCCACGAGACCACTCCCTCAACTAGTGAAGGACAAGACAGGATAAATCCTGTATGAGAACACAACACTGGCCAACCCACATCCAAGCCTTACCGCAACCATAATTAGATAGCAATTATGGTCTTTTGGGTGTTCTCTGCCTTTCCGTACGTACACGCTTGACCAAAGATGGTAGGTAGCCTGACGAAATGCTATCTAGGGTACGACCGTGTATCGTCGACTATCCCCTATCCATCCCCGTCTTTAGGTCGCTCGTATAGCAACCAAGGCATACTCTTGGTTCTTCTAACGCAGACCTTAACCGCTCATGAGCCTAGTATAATCACCTGGCAGCTCATAGAGGGATACCAAGAATATCCTCACGTTCCCCGAAGCCGGTGCTTCGTTACCCAGTTCGCTAGAGCCTTTATCTAAATCAGATACTTGCTCCTACTCGTATACTTAAACGATGACCTACCATATCAGGTTACTCATCTATCTATGAACTGGTCTAAATTTCCTTGACTAAGAATCATTACTTAGTTATTCTTCAACTAAGGTTTACCACTTAGCATTGTTCCCGTTATCCTTGTTAACTACGGTTATCCACCTAATCCTCAGAACTAGGGTTTACATAATGGATTAAGTGTCACTTAAGTTCATGACTTAACCCGTCTACAAATCCTATCAAAATTGGCTAAGTATCCAAGTTCAAGGCTTAACCCTACAAACCATGCTCAAGTTGGTTAAGTATATTAAGCAATTCACGACTTAACCTCGTCCAATTATCATTCTAGATTGGTTAAGTATATATTAACTTGACCCTATCAATTTACTTAGTCAAATCAGTCAAGTGTATTCAAGCGATTCGTGACTTAGCCTTATCATGTGTTCACGTTATATTGGTTAAGTATTGGTTAACTTAACCACAATAAATTAACGAGTTAGATTGGATAAGTATAGGTCACTTAACCACATCAATTCATCATGTTTAGATTAGTTAAGTGTTTAACTTAACCCCATTAAACTACCAAGTGGGATTAATTAAGTCTAGGCTAACTTAACCCCATCCGATTTCCATGTTTAGACCAGTTGAGTCTAATCTTAACCCCATTCGTTAACCGTATTTTTCGGTTAAGCGTCATTAAGAAAACATACTTAACCTTACCAAGTTATCGCGTTGGATTGATTAAGTGTTGGTTAACTTAACCCCATCCACTAGTCATATAAAAATGGTTAAGTGTCATTAGGCAAATCAAGTTACTTAACCTACCCAACCTTGTCATGTTTTGTTAAGTATCATTAGCCTAATCAAATTACTTAACCCATTTGTCCATGTCATATTTGGTTAAGAGTCATTAATCAAATTAACTTAACCCTATCATGTGGCATTAATTACTTAATGCACCTTCACCTCTCATATTAGACTTTGTTTTGGTTACTAGTTAAGCCGGTCGGTTCCGGGTAGCTTTACACCACAACTTGGTCTAACCTCGGGTTCAAGCACAACATGACCAACTTCTCACATTGGGTCCTATTGTTTGCAACTACTAGTTAGGCCGGTCGGTTCCGGGTAGTTTTACGTTGCAAACTCAACCCAACCTCGAGTTGGCCACACTTATATTATCTAAGTGTCATGTCCATCATGTTTCCCAAAACATGTTACAAGTTTTCAAGCATTTGGGTAGACCTAACTTAATAGGTAAATTCCCAAAGGGTAGACCTAACTTAAAAGGTAAATTCCCAAGCTTATGTTTTTATGCATACTTACATGTCAACTTCCATGTTATATTTCAAGTCATGTTTTCAAGTTGTATTTTCATGTCATTAGATATTACCCATAACATAACCCAACGCTTTTAAACTCGCATATACGTTCGCGACAACGTAATGGATTAAAAGAAGAGACTTGGCAAAGGCATGACAAAAATGGATATTAAGCCACAAGTTAATCATGGTGGCAAATGAGGCACAAATGTGTTCATTAACTTGCATGTTACATTCTTAAGCCTCAAAACATGCATAAACCCAAACTTGGCACATAAGCGAATCATGGTGACAAAAGATATGGAATGATGACTAGTAACTTGCATATATCACCATATAAGGGTTATGACTTCATATGCAAGTTGACATAAAGGTTATGAGGGTTCTCATGTTGCCTAATGCAACATTTCAACATAAAGGTTGTAGCTTTTAGCTCACAAGATCAAGATAATGACTTCATAAACTTGCATGACGTGATAGCATGTATCGTACTCAATGATCAAACCCAAACTTGCAACATGAACATTTAACTTCATAGTTAATATCTAAGAGTAGGGAAAGGGCTTACATTGCTATGAAGGCACAAAAGATATGACAAAGCCCTTATGCAATCAAATAGACCCAAAATGCAAGCTCTAACATAAAAACTCTTGAGCCAAAATGATCAAAACCCTTGCTTTATGATGCAAAGATAGAAACTTGACTTGAATGCAAGCTAATGACACTCATACAAGCTTGAAAACACTTGTATGCATGGAAAATCTCTCATAGAAACCATTTAGAAATTTTATGAAGAGAGTGGAGGCCATGAGAGGTAAAATTTTGCCATAGTTTAGTTGCATGAATGAATAATGAGGATTTTGGATAGGTTAGGGTCTTATTTATAGATTAGGCAAGTGTTTTAGGCCATAGGATTAAACCTAGATTCAATCCAAGCCATCAAAGCATGTCTTGGGGAAGAAGTCTAGTATAGGAACCATCTAGGGCCTTTAGATTAAAGATGAACCATAAGAACCATCCAAATGCAAAATCTGCATTTGAGCGAATCGGCCCACGGGTTGACAGCCAAACACCCTGGATTAACCCCTAGTCGACCCAGCGGGCTTGGGTCGACCTCAAAAATCGGCCGTTTCGGTTATTCCCCTCTCCCAATTCGCTGTTTTGAACATTTTTGCATATTTATTTATTTAATTTTCAGTTATATATATATATATATATCAATATATATATATATTTCTCTGCGCAACCCATTTCACTTAATTAAGTATACTTTAATTTGGGAATTTTTCGTAAAACTTCGCGAGGCCATATCTTGGTCATACGGACTCCGATTTTTGAAAACTCGGACTCTATTTCGCGTATTTTTCCGAGACGAACGCAATGGCATAGCCCGTTTCCCTTGATTTAGATTTTACAGTTTAATTCTGCCTCCATTTATGTTATAACAGGTTATTGAAAATACGAGTTGTTACATTGATTTCTTCAAACATACCCAGTGTATTTTTGTGGACATCAATCAGTGATTCTGATGAAATTTAATGATGTGGCATTCAAAGTGATGTGTTGTTCTAAAAGGAAAACGTAGCCTCAAGCCTCATCAACTGGGAAATGACAAAAATCGGCCAAGAAGCATGGCCAGGTGGGTCATTCCCAAGCAGGGTGTGTTATCACCATCTAGAGAAATTTCTTATTTATTCTTCTTTCTCTTTTGTATCTCCGCGGATGAATGGTGGGCCCTTAAAACCATCAGGTGATAATATATTTGCTACACTCAAGTTAAAAGAGTAGTCGGTCATGTGCGGCCAGGTTGCAAGATGTTCTTGTTGAACCTCAGTGTATCCCCTCTGGAGTACACTAATCAGAAGGTGATCTCATACCTTGTTATAGTTGGAATCCAATCTCCAATTAGAGCCTCACGGTTTTTTATTATATAATGAATATGTAGAGCATGCGTGCAAGCGTTCTGCTACTTGGTTATTTACTTGATTTACATCCCTATTATAGTATCAGAATAATATAGATTTCAAAAATATTTTGGTTATAGTAAGGTAAAAACCGTCTGTATTTATGTGTGGGCTGGTGTTACGATTACCCTTTCTTTCAAAAGATTTTTCAAAGTTAAGCATTATGGATGTTAACTATAAAATTTAGTGAGTTTTGCTCACGCAGGTTCACCAGACTGATCCGTGGCGTTTGTAATGCTCAGGTCAGCCCGAGTTGCAGGTTCAGGTTACTGGATGCTGCGAAGTTCAAAGACATGCTGGAGGAGTCCAGATGTACGAAATATATATCTATATATTCCGCTACGTGTTGTATATGAGGACTGGTTATTATAACTGTCTAGAAGTATTGGATGTTCATTGTACTCTAATGATTGTAAGTATTTTTTTTAAGATTTCAATAAAGGTTTATTTCTATATTATATTTTATTCCGCTGTGATGTGAGACTCTGTATATTATTAGTCGGTACTTCTTCTTTTCTTCAATTCTAATTTTTCTATCTTATGTTTCTCTCACCCTCTAACTTCTTTCTCTTAACTTTTTGCTTTTCTGTATAATTTGGGTTGATTGTGGTAGTTAAATGGCGGCTTAAATTGTATGGAAAAGTGGGACGTTACAACTATATTAATATGGTTAAAAAGTAGTTGACGTTTAATGTTAGTTAGGGCATAATCTTCGCACATATAGAAATACAAAAAAGACATTTATTTATGTATTAATTAACATAACTAATGGATAATTTTAACTACATTTGTGTAACTAATTAAATAATAAACGTCATTAAATCACCTTTAGGTAGTCATTAATTATTTAGGAAAAGTAAGAATGAATTTTTACATAGCTAATTAATGGGCATGGTGAGATATGTGATATTATATACGGTGGTTTAAATATGACTAAGTCATAGCAATATCTCTTATGATAAGTAACTATGATAAAGTTCTAATTTTATAAGGTAAGCTTGCCTAACTAATCTAGCTACCAGTTCTTATGAATAATAAGAATAATGAGAGATGTCTTTGAATGTATATGTTATGATATAACGGATCTGCTACATAGCTTTGGAGGTATTAAGTTATTTGAGGATCTTCTCTCTTCTCGAAATGAAGTATTAAATGGTCAACGATTTGTTATTTAAGCATGGTAGGTGGTATCTTCGAAAGAGTCTACATTTGATGGGTATTAAGTGGCTCGAAGAGATTTCCCAACAATATTGGCTAGACAGATACCTGTGATGAGTTCGCTTTGGGAATATGTATTAGATGATAGGGGCCTAACTCAAATGAGTTCTTAAATGGTACCAGTAGAGTCTACCTATTTTCAGAAAAATATATTAAGTGAAAAAGGTATTGTCTCTCACATTATTAGACATCTACAACATTGGATTATGGTATGATGAAACCTACTTCAGGAATTGATGGTTGTCTAGGTACCTTCATCATTCCTTATAAGAATTATTAAATGGTTTCAAAAATTTAGGTAAGATATATTCTTATTTAAATAATATTGCCCGAGCACTAGAATAATAAGGCTTGAGATTTTTGTTCATCAGCGACTTGTTGTTCTGACACCCTCCTCACTACAACACAATTTAGAGAAGGAGTTGATGATGATGATAACAATGTGAAGATGGAAAGCGTAGAGCTTATGCTAGTAATTATTTCATTCCTAATATTTTCCGCTATACCATAAAAAAAGTTTTTTCACACAAAATGATGTTGTAGTGGTTGTTGACATTATATTATGGTTTGATATTAGATTTGAAACAAATGGGTACTATTTTTGTTATTATATTTTGTTCCTTCCGCTGTGAGTTCCGAAAGAAGAGGTAAGTATAGGGTTTTGTTATTGACACTCCAAATATTGTTAAGTGGAGGCTCAAATTTTAAAAACACTCCAATAATAAAAAGAATGTTAGGGGGGTCACATACTTACTTTTTAACATTCCTTTTTTTACCTTTGTAATAACATCGATTACCATCCCAAATCCCAATCAATTTCAAATGCAAAAATAATCAAATCCCTAAATTATTTACAAATGAAAAAATGTAATCGTTTGAGGAGAAATAATGGTGGGATACCGTATATAAAAAATTTGTTCGATTTATGCATATCGAATTTCTATGAGTGATATATTTTCATCTGATCTGATGCATATCGACAAATGAGATTATTGATAATTTGGTATAAAAATCTGATGTAGTTCGACTAATACACCGTATATTTTTTTTATTAACAACTAAAAGAGAGATTATTGTAAAGAAGACTAATTTGGTAAAATAAACTTTATTTGTTAAGGGGGTGTTCTCTGCATTGGTACTCCCCTTAACAAATTTTTTAAAAAAAAATTGACCCTCCCTTGACAATATTTGGTGTGTCAATAACAATCCCTTAAGTACATATGTATTGTTTTTAATTTTACCAAATAACAACTTGCTTTGAAATGGGTTTAATTTTTTAATAAGGCTTTTCTAGGTCGGAATTTAAACCTTTTTCTAGATGGGTTGTTATATTTACTATTGAATCTTAGGTTACCTGTTCAACGGATAAAAGTACACACATGAGTAGCATATATTTTTTCTTCTAAAAAGTGTTTTTAGAAAATCTTACTATGCTTATTATGGATTTATGCCTAGTTCTATGAATTCTAACTATAGAAGTAGTTGCGACCATATTCAGAAAGGGTGGGTGAAGAAACATCGAGTGTGAAAATAACAACATAATAATCTCTTCTATTATATCAGAAATTCAACATATCGCTTCTTGCATTCCCATAATTTTAAGAATAAAATGTTAGGGTGTGTTTGGTTTCAATATTTTAGTTTCGAGTTTTCGTTTATATAAACGTACGAAAGACGCACACATATCGTGGGAAACAATCATTTTACAAAACAAAGTTAACACACAAAACAAAAAACAACTGTTTATAATTTTTCGTATTTAAAGAAATAACGGAAGAACGACGGTAAATTCATTCATCCACCATCCCTCTACCCTCTCCATCTTTAGTTCATCACCTCCGTTATTCTTCAAATCTTCGCATCTTTTGTAATTAATGATGAAAGCTCAAAATACAAAATAAACCAAACACTACCTTATTTTCTTATAATTTTGAGTACACCATTTAAATAACACTCTCTAATTTAAAATAATTCCTTAGATCATAATTAACTGATCGATTTTTATATTCCTGCTATGTTGAAACATAGAACCATTTATATTATATCTATTTTGTTATATGAAAACACTCAATATTTAACCTTTCATTTCCTTTTACCTTAAATTTTCTCATTCTGAACTCTTCTTTCTCCGCGTTTCTATCTACCATTTTTCATTTTCCCCTTGTAATTCCCATGTCCTCGTCTGCATCTTTGAATTAAAAATTGCAACAATAATTAATGATGCCGAAGTCAAGGCGTTAAATGCTATTTATCAGCTTCGTATGGTCATTTTCCCAACCAGTTAATAGCTTAGGTCATCTAAAGTATCCGTTTCCATCTTCTTAAAAGGACATTACTCTCTCATTTCAAACATCATTTCTTTCATCAATGTTTTCTTATGCAAATTTACTCTATAATTACAATTTTCTATGAGTTTAGTTTTCCTTTTTCACTTCACCTCAATTGTTCCTTTTTAGCGCCAGCATCTTCAAATTAAAAATTGATTACAATTAGTGGTGCTTGAATCAAGACACTGAATGTTCTTTTCAGCCTCATATGGTCCACTTGGTTTTCCAACCAATTTATAGCTTAGTTTACTTTCATTTTCATCTTAAAAAGAAATAAATTTCTACAGTCTCAATCCATATATCGTTTCTTTCACTAAAATTTTATTCTGTAAATTTACTTCATAACCGCAATAAATAACCGATGTTATAGCTTTGTTTTCCAATGAATTCACAAACTTCTTCTACAAACAATAATTGTTGTATTATCAAAATTTTCATTTTTAACTTGTCTGTAATCTAGTTTTTTTGTTTTCCTCCTGCTATTATTAAAGAAGAAAATGAGCCAAAAATGGTTTTCATTATATATCAAATGGAAACTGTTTGGAAGTGGCAACTCAGGACATATTCTTACTAAATGGATCTCTATTCTTACTCCTTGATAGGTTTAGTTTAGGAGTTTAGATTTTAATCTTATATATTTTAATTTTCCAAATATCGTTTGATACTAGCAATGCAATTAACATTAATTCCATATTAGTTCATCATAGACAGTAAATTAAATAACATGTATGGCTAGAGTATTGACCCCTGATTTTTTATATTTCCTGAATGCAGAGGTTGTTTGTCGTTCGTATGTCAACTAATGATGGATATTGATCTTAATGATATGTTTTGTTGAATGTCTAACTTCTTCCATATCCTTAAACATTCCAAGTTGTTACATGCTTTTAAAACATTATACTTTCTCAATATCCTTTTGAGTGTAAGAATTATAGGCTCCTTGAATTTTTTTTTTAATTTATTTGATATTTCTTGAACAACATGGTTTGTATTCACTCATTTATTCTAGATGTAGGCTGTTTATCTTCTTTTGAGTTTTCGCTCAATTCATTTTTTTTTTTTTTATTATCTAAAAGTTCAAAATTTTGAGTTAGAGCTATAGATATGTTATTAGTGTTAGAATTTGATATAGAGAGGAGGGAGAGAGATACAACGGAAAAGCACAAAACGACTACATTTGTGACACCACACATCCATAAATGTCACTCACTAAGGGAATGCATTAACTTTAGTGAAGCATTATAGGTAAACAGAAACTGATATGTTACAAGACAAATAATTTAAAATAGAGAAATAAAAAGAAAGCTCTATCACATAGATAAAAACAGCGTGGTCCAACCAAATTTTACAAAAGATGCCTGAAAACACTAAAACTTATTACATCAAAATCTCTGCCTTGTTTCAAAACATCAAAGTACATAAAGAAGCATAAAACAGCATAGTAGATCATAATTCCCCAATAAAGCATAGCCATAGCAGAAAGAGATGTGAAACCAAGCAATACATCTATCAACTTCAAGCTAGAAGGAAGAGAAATCCGAACTAAGTTGGAGTATTTCCTCCCTGATAACCTTTGGGGGGGATATAAGAAAAGGAGAGGAAACAAAACGGGTCAGACATTAAGCTTGGTGAGTCCAGTGACTTTTAGCATGAAAACGAGTAAAAGCATTAGGACAAGAACAAACTGGATAAAAGATATAACCATGACATAAGGTATAGCAAGGTAATTAAGATAAGCAAGATGAAAATGTCTAATGCGCTTCTTCTTTCTCTATTTCTCTGCACCAATTACTGGTACCTCCTATACCACATAACAAGATGATCCCAACCGCACTGATGGTAGCCTTAGGTGTACATCTAGCGAGAGGTTTCCACCCATACAATCCACAGGTAGCCCACTTGCCCCTAAAATACTAGATATACCCAAACTACCTCAATCGATCGATTCCCTAACTCGTAGATACCTATGCTGGTCCCATAGTAGGGTGTATCACTCCATAAAGTGGCAACCGAATACCACCTGATTGCACAACTTATATCTAATGGTGCACAACGTCTTAATCTTCCACTTCGGAATCCCTACACGCACATGACTCTACCGGAACTGACACTGCCACACCCTTGCCCCTTTTTGACCGCTTATAATCAGCCCAGTAAGCGTGCCCTAACCCTGCCTAGTTCAGGGTGCTCGTCAGATACCTAGATGGGTTACTGACTGAAAAGGGTCCACACAGATGATACAAGCCACTCCACAAGGGCTTGCATTCCCAACACTACTAGGGTTTTTCTTGGTTTTCCTGTCTCTTTTGCATAACCCTACCTCTACCAGAATTTCCTCAGGCTTTGCCGGTATCCTTTGCATAGCCCCACTTATATTAGTTAAGTTTATCTATCCACCCCAAATTGACTCAACCCCATCCACTTATTCAATCAACATGTAATATTGGTTAAGTTTATCTGTCCACCCAAGTTGATTTAACCCCACCCATTTATTCAATCAACATGTAATATTGATTAAGTTTATCATCTTACATAGGTTAACTTAACCCCATCTACTTATTCAATCAACATGTAATATTGGTTAAGTTTATCATCTTACACAGGTTAACTTAAGCCCCGCACACTTATTCAATCAACATGTAATATTGGTTAAGTTTATCATCTTACATAGGTTAACTTAACACCGCCCACTTATTCAATCAACATGTTTATGTATCACACAGTGTTCTTCTTGATTAAGCATTAATTAACTATTCGTTAATGCACAGACCCCTCACATTAAGTCGACTAGTTGTGTCACTTGATATGCCGGGCGGTTATGGGCATACTTCTACCACAAGCTAGGATTGTCCTCATGTCTAAACATCACGTAATTATGCCTTCAACCTCTCACATTAGATTGACCGCTTGCGGTTGCTGGATATGCCGAGGGGTTCTGTTCAGAATTCTACCGCAATTAGAATCTAACCTTGTGTCTGGGCATATTCATCTTTAGCCAATTTTTAATGTTCATTAATATCAAGTTAATGTCTTTAATCATATGCCAATTACCCAAAATCCCCAGTTTTATGTTATGCCCAAAATTCGCGTCAGTTATGCCCCAAAATAGATTACGCCCAAATTTCCCAATATTCCCCGTATTTCATTCACACGCTCGTCTCTATGGGATTTGGCCTAGGCTCGAAGGTAGCCTAGGTTCATAAAAATAAAAAGGAAAGGAGGAAGGGAAGAGAATAAGATCATGCATAATAAAATAGGCATATGATGATAAAACTGATAACAACGACAACATAGGCATATAAGAATTATGAATCTGATGTATAGGAAAAGGTAGATCTGATAAGATTCAATTTATTATCATAGTCTTAGATCCAATTTATAACATGTCAGGATTACAAATTAATTATTTAGATCTAAAAATAACTGAACTCACAGAGATAGGATCGAGAGAATTGGGCACTGTTGTTGTTATGATTCTTGAATAATCTCTACTTTGATTGTTGAAGAACAAAAGCTAATTAATCTGAGTTGAAGCAGCGTCATGGCGTCGCCATTGACTTTGATGTACAATACAATGAAAATGGGGTCCTATTTATTGCCCCAAGCCAACGAATCTCGCTCAGAATTGTGTCCACGTTCAAAAAAGTTAATTTCGCCCAGATGTTCCTCATGGAAGGGGCGGGGGGGTTGACACCCCTCAAGGGGGTCGACACCTATGTCAACGCCCTCCCACCTACTTTTCCCGCTCCGTTTTTCTATTTGAATTTAGAATTTATTTATTAATTCTGCTCTTATGTGAAACCTTCTAAGCTCCATAACTTCTTAATACGATGTCCGTTTTACTCAAACTCGGACTCTATCTCAAGCAGAATTCCAAGACGAATGCAATGGCGCAGCCCGTTTCACTTAATTCCCACATTAAGATTAAGTATCCTTTATTTTATTATTTTAATATTTTTTTAAAATTACGAGGTGTTACAACATTGTTATTTCTTTATTGATTGATTTAAAGAATACAATGCTAAACCCTATATTTATAGGGTTTTTTTATTCTCTATAATATTTCTTATTCTCTAGCATATTCTTTATTCTGTAGCATACTCTCTGGCATATTTCTTAGCATATTCTCTAACATCCCCTCCTTAAACTGATGATGCAACTGTTATGAGCATCGAGAGTTTGCCAACTAGAAAACGAAAAACTGAATGTGACTTGGTAAAGAAATCTTCAATCTCTAAGATATGTCAATAGTATCTCTCAGGCGTCGCCAATCAACTGCAATTTGAAACTTCACTGCATTTCCATCCACTTTAACAAGACTTCTTAACTTAAATAACCATATCACAACCATACAACCACTACAACGTCATTCATGCATCAACTCAACTTAACCACTCCCGCAATCAATCAAATTTCAAACTCCAACTGTGACCTGAACAACTACCTTCTGCCTTAAATCTCGCTTCTTTAAAACAAACCATTGCAACTGCAACACCGCACTTGAAACCAATAGGCGCTTGCAACTACCAATCACCGAAGCCAAATACCCCCAAACTCATGCTAATCCAAAACCTAAATCTGCCACAATCATCCTCTCATACATAGCACGAGCACATCATCCATAACTTGATCACATCAGAAATCAAACCACAAACACTGCTTTCCTCTTCCCTTCTACTACCAAATTTACTTCACAACAAGCACAAACACTACTGCATCCCAACCAACATAACTCAATCTGCACCATTAACCTCTGCACGACTTACCAAACACAAGCTACCATTATTAACCAAAATACTACGTACACCACATACAAACTGCTTCACTGACCAAAACTCGACCATTATCAAACACACACCAAATAATCAACTAGCCATCACTTCTCCCTCTCTGTCTAACAATTAAACACCAACTGCAAACAACTACCCCTATTGCCCGAACCAAAGCACCAGGTCCTCCCTTCAAACTAGCTTTCGCATACCCAATTCCATCAGAACTCTCCATCTCCGCATACAACACTTCAAAAAACCACAAACTTAAATCATGTATAACTACACCACAGTTTACACATTTGCACTGCAATCTTCTCTGACTTAGACCCAAAGCCAGCCCCTTCAACACCACACTCCACCATCAACAAGCTTCAACTCACCTCAAATCATCGTCTATAACCAGGAAAATCCAAACTTATGCCACTACTCCACTTCGTACAAACAACTTCCTTCTTTAGTTTCAACCTTCCACCACTGTATCAACCTTCCACCTGTCAGTCTGCTTTAATCCTCCATACATGGAAAACAAGAGGTTGACTCACAACCATCATCATTCTTCATAATGATCAACAAACTACCCCACCTCCATCATCTAACCAAACCATCTACCCATAGTCACAAAGTAACAAGCACCAAACATGGCAAGCTCACCACCACAAGGCCCTGTTGTAACCCTTGAAGAACCCGAAAATCACAGCATGGATCACCTAAACCAAATTGGTCTTCTAAATCTCGCCTCCAACTAAACTCCTATTAGCATCATCCTCAACCACAGTTATAACGACTCGTACTTCCTTCCTCTTCAATCATCCCAAGCTCCATAACTCAGAAATAAACAATCACCTTACGAACTCCCTTTTTCATTCATCACTAGACATTCACAAAATCAAAACATAGCATCACATACTTCCTCAGTAGAGCCTACATCTCAAACGAATCACCACCAATCACTTCGATTACCAGAACTTCACATAACCAATTCCGAACGTGACTGGACCCTCAACCAATCGCCACCCCCAGAAATTGCGACAACCAAAACAAAGACCCCACAGCAATATCCGATTCAAAGTTTCTTCGAATTATCCCTCAAGATCTCCAAACTCGAAGCATGGTTTTCTACTTCCTAACGAAGTGTTTTTCTGGTGGTGGCTTTATTTTCAAGGAGCACGAAGTGTTTTATTTAAAAAATAAGATGTAAAAACTCACTTGAACCTCTATTTCCTCTCTCTCCTCTCTACCCTAGCTCTGATACCATGTTAAAATTTGATAGTGAGAGGAGCGAGAGAGATACAACGATAAAGCACAAAAAACTACATTGTTATTGCTTTATTGATTGATTTAAAGAATACAATGCTAAACCCTTTATTTATAAGGTTTTCTATTCTCTAGAATATTCCTTATTCTCAAGCATATTCTTTATTCTGTAGCATATGCTTTATTTTGTAGCATATTCTCTGGAATATTTCTTAGCATATTCTCTAGCAATTAGATCAAAAATAATCTCCTTTTGAATTGTTTGGTTCCATTGGTTCATAATAATATTTTCTTGCTTTTAATGTATTAAATATTTCAACTATCTACCATATTTGATTAATTATTTAGAAAAGCACTTGTTTCCATTTTTCTAAACCGAAGAAACCCATTTTCGTTTATTTCCCCAACTGTCAAAATGGCTAAAAACATTTATTCTCGTGGTCTTATAATAGTTGTTCATAATGATTTTTGATAAATTTATCGACTACATTTGTTTCTATCACTTAAATTTGGTATGGACACAACGATATAACACTACGCCATAGATGACCTACCACAACGAAAATCCAAGGTGTTGCCAGCTAAAATGTTGCCTCAGCTATGTTGATTTTTGTCTATTGCAATGCACTCTTCAATGTGTTAGCATAGATATCAAATTGTGTTGCAGTAGCTATAGATTTATTTAGATTAAAAAAATTAATAAAATTACCAATCCGCGTGATAAAGATCCAACGGCCTACGTTAGCAATCCGCAATCTGATTTTCCTTTGCCCTCTCAGCTCTTTTGACCCCAAATTTTCATTTTCCCGCTGTAACCAAATTTTCATTTTCCCGCTGTAACCAAATTTACGTTGTTTGCTTCTCTTACTTTTTCCCTCGAGAAAAATCAAGTGGATCAAAGAGTACGGTTTTCCCTCTTCAACAAATCACGAATTAAAGCCATTAAGTTTCCTAAAAGCTATCTTAAATCCCAACCTCAACTTCAGTCAACTTCTACATCATTTCCTTGGCTGTGGATTTGGGCTTGTGTATCCTATTGGGTACGAAAAATCGGATCTTCAAATCGATTATTGGATGAGATTATAACGATTTGAAGATAGTCAAACTCGCTTCCGCTTGGTAACGATTTGCTCGCGATTTTTCAAATCAGATGTTCAAATCGATTCGAAAAATCGGATCTGGGCTTGTGTATCCTATTGGTACAACAAAGGCATTTATAG